>OY284488.1:58429363-61221859 GCA_958336395.1 Ctenicera cuprea | reverse complement strand
ACCAGTATTAGTCCCTGTAATATGCACATCTGCTTTTGGAGTGAGAGAATCGAGGTTCGGTTCCCGATAAGATTGACGAAACACACTAACTTGATACTTTTTTGCAATGTGCCACCGTTTGCCGGTTAAAAAACACTAGTCTGTAAGAAGTGTAGAAGAAGACGGAAGATAGGAAAAGCAACAGCGTTGTATATGCTAAAATACACAGAAACTGTGCAAGCTGTTGCAATCATGTGGTGCTCAGCCTGCATACGCCCTCCACCAAAAGCATAAACTGAAATTTGCGTATCCGTATTGAGAACTGTAGCGGTCCTCTGTACAAACAAATATGAGCCTTATATAATGGACGCGGAAATATGTGTGTTCTAGTAGCGAAGGCCCCTCGCCACTAAAAGTTAAAACAGGTGGGAGAGTCCCTATTTCATATAAGTTAATGTTTCCTTTTTTCTAAAAAAAGAAAAAAACAAACGAATTGATGTGAAAGAACATGACAGACTTCCTGAAACAAAAGGTCAGTAGGGAACGCACTTTTAAGGTTTTCATCAAAGCTGATACTTTATCATTCGGAATTCTTTTGAGACGTTCGATTGTCAAGCGCAGAAATAAATATGGCAGCGGAAACATGACTTGATTTCCTCTATTTCCGCTTTCGCCCTCTGAAGTGGTCAAACTAACCGCGGTGGTAAAAGCGCTAATGGATGTGCATTTGACTCTCTCCAGCCTTTAACTTCCTCCTTTGCTGCTGTTACATTTTGATTCTCCAATATTGAGAGCAGTTTAATTGTGTGACACGGTACAGCCATATTTCCAATAAAGTTTTGTACTTTAAGGCAAATTGTTTCCTGGTTATTACGAAAAGGGGCAGCAGCAAAACTAAATAAAATTAATTCCATCTGATATCAAGTTAACCTCCGAAATCTGCTGGAAGCACGCGAAACCGTAATCTCATAACTTCAATACGCAAGTTACGTGACAGAAAAACGGGAAATGTGTCTTCTTTTATAGAATTATTTTCAGATTTTCAGTCACACACCCTCAATTTACCCGATGATTGTGTTTATTTAAGAAACACGTTTCGGTGTCCACTCTGATTTTGTATTGTGAGTGTTTTCGGGCCGCCTTTTCTTTTTTATTGCTCTTGCGAACATTCAATGGCTTTCTTCCCAGGTTTTCTTTGTTTGGTTATTTATTGTCACTTTAATTGAAGAAGCTTTCAAAGAGAACGAATTACCGATAATAAATAAAATACGATTTTCGTTATTGTATTCGGGGAGAAAAAGAAAAACATTTAGAGAACTACAAATTCTCTGCAAGAATGAAACCTTCTTTGTGAATGCTCTTTACGATCAGTATTGTTGTAGTAAATATTTGCCATTTGCCATTAAGAACATTTAGGCATGTTAACAGAAATTCAGAGTTTTTCTCTCTTACTTCTGTTACGATTTTTGTCGAGACGTCCTTATTCATGATATACTCGTCATTGCAATAAATCATAAATTTAGATGTGTGCAAAAAATAACGTTTATTTTTTTCAGAGCCACATTTTGATTAAATGTTTTTAGCATGTTTTACTTCAATAGATTAAATTTTACAGTCCAGAATTTTTTTATCAGAATTTGACAGTGGACCATGTTTCATACATTTTGCTAATAAAACAATTTAAAAAATCCAAGAATGAGAAGCTAAGGTGTTACGCTTAAGAGTAAAGTGGGTTTTGCTAGCAGTCATAATTGTAAAAACCAAATGTCAACAAGAATGGGCAAATAATTGGGGCGTATCATGACCACGCCGCGGCCGTATACCTGCCCCAGCCGGATCGATAATCTATTTATTAAATCGTTGAACAGGTATTGCTATTGCATTTGTGGAAGGAAACGAGACATTCGGCTCATAAGCCCGCCCCTGCTTTAAAAAATTTGATAATGTAAGTGTAAATTTTGCAAATTACGAATTTTTTTCAAAAAATTTAAAAAATTTATGTTTTTGGGAAATGTTGACAATTTTTGGAAAATTTTAAAACCGAAAAATTTGAAAATTCGCATTTTAATTTTGAAATTTTTTAAAATGTTTGAAATTTGGACATAAGCTGAAAATTTTTAAAACATTTGTGTAAAATTTTGTTTCCTATAAAATTTTCGCAATTTTGAAAATTTAATATTTGGAAATTTTCTTTCATTCTTGTATAATTTTGAAGCTGAAAAATTTGTAATTTCCAATTCGAAAATCTAAAAATTTTAAAAATTTACTTAAATTTTTTATACCTACTGAAAATTTTAAAGTATGTTTGGAAAATTTTGTTTCTATAGGAATTTCGCTATTTTGGAGATTTAAAGATTTTCGAAAATTCTGGAAATATTTGGATAATTTTGAAGCTAAAAATTTGGAAATTTGTATTCTAAATTCTAAAAATTTTGAAATAATTTAAAACTTGTAAATTTATAAAATTTAAAACTTTAAAAACAATAAAAATGTTTAGATAATTTTGAAGCTAAAAAGTTTGAATATTCCTGTTCGAAATTCTAAAGAATTAATACCTTTGAATGTTTTGTAAATTTTTCATAAACTGAAAATTTAGAACTTAAAAATTTGAAAATTTCATCTTCCTAATTTTGAAAATTTAGATTTTTCGAAATTTTGGAAACATTTAAACGCTTTTGGATAATTTTGAAGCTGAAATATTAGGAAATTCAGAATCTCTATTTTATTTTAAATTTTAAACTTTTAATATTCCAAAATATTTTTTCTTTGTTTGTAACAAAGAACTACTAAGTAGCTTGCTTGAACTTAAATTGCCTACTACCAAAACATGTACAAATTCGTTTAAGTAATATAATCCAATTTAGTTTTTCACGCTAGAGACCTTCCCCAGTGGGTTTTTAAATAAGTCCGAATGTGTTATGCTGGCTGAGAATAAACATTGTAAGAACAGATTTCTGGGATTATTATAAGCAGAAAATGTCTAATAAATGAGTTCGAAAACGTTTCATGGCGGAGTTACAGCCTTTCGAAAGTGAAACTGCCTAATCATAATCAATTAACAGTAATTTTCCAACATGTTTTGGACGAAATTTAACAGATTTTTTATAACTTGAATATAGATTGCTTTGTACCGGGTGATCATAAAAAAATGATTCAAAGCAGGCCATGACCGAAGTGTTAAAGTTGGCAATACGTAATAAAAGCCAATTGTCAAATGTTGACAGCTGTAAAAATTTTTGGTTAGATACATTTAACTTAATGTATCTAACCAAATATTTTTACAGCTGTCAATATTTGACAATTGGCTTTTATTACGTATTGCCAACTTTAACACTTCGGTCATGGCCTGCTCTGAATCTTTTTTTTATGATCACCCGGTATTATGAAGCTGTAATAGAAAATAAGCTAAATAGAAAATTTCCTGGGATTAATTTCAGCACAAAGAGCTTCACCGAAGTAATATCCAATCTTTTGTTTGGCGCAGCAAAGTTTTGCGCAATTTTTATCTTCGAGTGGTAGTTTGTTTTCGGTTTAATCTAGAAATTGTTTGGTTGTTCTTTGGGAATGAATCCTCCCCTCTTACCTGTTGTCCGCTAATTTAAAATCGCCTTTTGTTCCCCGCAAACGAGAAAGTTTGAAAGTTTTAAGTCCCGTTTATTTGTCTTCGCGATGGAGGAGAAGTAAGACGATAGATATTAAAATTTTATTTGAAATTATCTTTGTTATAAAGTTATAACTTGGGGCTTTTGGCAGTTGCTTTGCGTCCCAGTTCTAAAACAATTTCGGATCATTTTTCAATTTCCACTGCTTGTTTACGTGACGCCTTTACGGTTTATGCGAATCGATGTATTGCTGCATCTTACACTGAAATGCATGTGCTATGTGATTTGTGCAGAAAATAAAGCAAACAGCACCTTTGTTTCGCTTCGTTTCCACTGCAGGCTGCAGATAGTTTGTGGTTGCAACGCTTTGTTGCAGTTTTATTCAATAATTTATTGTTCTCGGTCGCTTTTCGGGCTTTTCTTTTTCTTCTATTCTGCGGGTTTTAAACTTGTTCATGGCTGGGTTTTATTCATTTACAAGGCATTTGACGTGAGCTAAAGCAATACGAAATCTCTGCACTGCAGAGTTGGTTTTATCGAGAGGTTCGGTTCTAAAATAAAATAGATACTTGAAACAATGATTGGATAAAATGGATGCCTGATTATGTTTGAATTGCTGCACTAAATTATTTATTTGTAGCTTTACAGAAAGCTTAACAGTTATTTCAATGGCAAACGCAATTTTTTAGAATCATAGTAAATCCGAATCCCTTCCGTCTGTCTCAGTTTTTAGTGGTGGGAGGCCCCCGCTTTCCTCAGCCCAAATATTCACGCCTATAATAAGGCACATATTCCTTTGTTACGGTGGATCGATACATACAGGCTCCCATATTCACAGTAGATGTTCGGGTGAATGGAATCCTTTTCGCTCATAGCTCGCATTCATTTAAGTATTAACTTAGACGCGCAAACATGACAGTCCTCAGAATATGTACAAGTAAAAGCTGTTGTTGGACAAATATATATCAAACGATTATTCGTTCGTTTGTTTATTAGAAACAAAACTTGACCCAAATATTGGGAGCTCGTGTAAAAACAACAACAAATAAAAAACCGGTGAGTGTACAGTACTACCTCGCATTTAAGAAGAAGTAGCTGAATATGTACGCCTTTTTACTTTTCCATATTTTCAGCATCAGAATGAATTGGGATATAGCTTCTCATTTCATTTTTAATTGTTTCAATATTTACAACACCTACCAACACTGTTTGTTAAAAGTAAACTTTTTTAAAATAAAAATATTCCTAAACATTATTTATTTGCTGGCATTCTCTCCAAATGGAGGCCAAACAATCCAAAATTAAACCTATTATGATATCATTAGAAATACGTCAAGGTATTTTCATTAAAAAAACTAGAATTAGATATTCGTGTTCAGAACAAATTTATATTGTTAGCAAAAAATAACTTTAAGTAATTTAGTTGCAAAAGATTTTCCAACATGCAACCTGTGCAATTCTAACAGACTTAATTTACAATTTACTGCTAGTACTACAACAGCATGTTAAGATAATACAAAAAAAAAGGTAGATTTATTTACAGAGCATCAAAACAGTGTGGTGTAATTAATAATTCCTGTTAGAAGCAAAAATGGATTGTGTTTAACGTTGAAGATTAAACATATTGAAATTTTAACAATTAAAAAATAATAATAATGCATTCCTGCCCTAATGTGTTTTTTACATAATTACATTTGAGTGTACACCATCAAAGCTATTAGTGTAATAGTTACAATAAATCCTTTAAAAAAATTATCATCCGTTATAACACGAAGCAACACGATAATTCATGTAATTCGTATAAAAGATAATCATATTAAAATAATACTTTCAACAAACAAAAACTAACACGATAAGATAATAAAAGCTTTTAGAGCCGTTTTGTGCAGCGACCTTTTAGCACGGTGAAAAAAATGAAAGCCTTTAATAAAATCTTCAATGTGTGTAGGAACATGACCATAAATACGTCTTCGTTGGCAAAGAAAAATGTGAAATCTGCTAATTTCGGAGGTTTCCTAGAGCACCAGAAAAAATGATAAAGACGCTCCAAACTGTCAGACATTAATTCCCCTTTCGCGTTTCTTTTTACACCATTTTCGAGTAAAAACCACAGATGTCTCCAATAATTCATCTCATCTCTTATCTAATTTAATCCAGAAAAACATTATAGCAAACAATGTCTCCAACTTAACTGCAGCGGCGGCGGAGAGACAAGTAAAATGGAAAGAAGAAAGTGCAGCAGATAGCGTTTAGCGGACTGTTGCCCTCGTGTTCTAATTGAAAAGATCCCCTCTCGGAGAGAGAGGATCAATTGGGGGGACATCGTGGTGGTGCCTCACACCATAATTAACTGGCAGGAAAGAATAACCACCCACCGGCGATGCCGTAATTATGGAAAGGAGGAATATGGACCTGGGCTGGCGAACCTGTTCTAGAAGAATCAATAGCCAAGTGAAGCTTTCACGATGAAAAAGTATTTAAGAGATCATAAGAGATAATCGAGGATTATGGCCTGAAACTTTGTTTTAGTGGGACCTAATAACAACGAGATGCTTCATCTAAAGCACTACACAATGGAAAATTTCGCTCAACTGAAAGTTAATCTAATAAAAAGTTTATCAATTTACCAACGCTTCATCTAACAACCACTCCGCTTTTAGTTTTTTATTTGCAAAGGTAGTTGTAGTGTGGCTAGGTAGCTCATTTTTGTAAATTTATCGTCAATATAAACTTCAGCCTTACGCAATCTGACACATATTTACATTAAGTTATAAAAATTAGCTTTTGCAAGCATCTGTGATACTTCCGATTACACCGGAAGTGAGACCAACATATTTTCTTAAATATCACCTTCATTTTTTCTGATTCTGATAGGCTATTAAATTCTCTATTCAGTTGTGTATAGTAGTTGCTCAAAAACTTAAACGCTTAGCCGCTAGAAGGCGTTGAAGTAAAAATTCAAGTTGGCCTGGCCATGAGTTTTATATTTAAACCTGCTAAGAAATGTTTAAAAAGCTGTCAGTGTCATTAAAAAACAAAAATGTAATGAAAAATTGTCTTTATTTAGACATTTCAGACTATTTGTTTAGGTCTACTTTCACGGGTTTGTTTAGGTCTAATTTTCAGAACCACTTTTCAGCCAAAGCAGATTTTTTCTACCTTCCTCGCCGTACAGAGTATAGCTAGCGGAAGTTATTGTCATCGTCAAAATTTTGAAGCTTCAGATTTCAACGAGTATACAAGTTTTAGGGTCCGAAAATACTGAAAAAACAAGTTTCGTCTTTGTGTCTGTGTGTGTATTTGTACACACTTTACAGTCCACACAATTTAAATAAATTTAAAAATTTTGAAGTTTCATTTTTCAAATATTTTAAAAACTTCCAATGGTTTCCAAAGTTTTCAAACATTTTTCATAAATTTGTAATTCTCCAAATATTTCCAAACTTTGCAAACATTATAAAATTTTGAAACGTTTTTAAAATTTTAAATTTCATAAACTTTCAAAATGCGCATGCACTGTTATATATTTAAATACATTTAGAAATATTTTAAAAATTTTGAAAGAAAAAATTGGTTTTTAAATATTTTAAATGTTCGCATATAATGTTATAATGTTAATTTTTACCAAAAATTTAAAAATTTAAAAATTAGCAAAGTATGTGTCCCGGTTTACAATTTCCTTAAATTTTTATATTTTGAAATATATTACAAAAAATTTAAACATTTATTTGATTTTTATAGAATCGATAAACCTGTAAAAAAAAATTTTGTTCAAAATCATAAAAATAATATTTGCTATTTAAAAATGTCGTAAAAAATTAACTTAAAAATTGGCTATTACTGCATCAAACAATAAATAGCTGACAGTTTAGAATAATGAGAAAATGTAGAAATTGTAATCTGTAATTTTAAGCATGTAAACATCCGCAAAAAGAACATTTTAAACAGAAAATCAAACATTTTCGTCGTGAAAACACCACAACCCTAATAAGTCTAAAATGTTCAAGGTTTATAATCATGAAAACAGACTATTCCGGAAAATTTGACCTAACAGTATATTTTATCATAAACCCCATCTGCTTCATTCTCAGTTTTACTGCTCAAATATACTCGTACATTCTGATTAGTTTAGTGCAAGGGATAACACAATTTCATATCAATATTTAGTCCCTAATAATTCTGAAACGTGTTCCACTTTAAGTACAATTATTACATTCCGTAAACCAAACTCGCGTAAATTACACACCCTAAACCAGAGCATCAAACAGTTTGAAATTTCAATCTGGGAATTCCGCCGCCGATAAAATAAAAGAAAGTTCAGATTCGGGTTTAGATATTATTATCGAAGCAGTTTCGGAATCATGGGCGAAGTCTTTCAAAACAATCCCAATCTCACAATTGGAAATATCGATGAAAACAATACTAGAAGTAGGAGAAAGTAATAGATTTGTATGAACGATCTACGAGAACAGGTTCGAAAAATGGGCGAAACCCTTCCTTTTTTTTAATTATGCGTAAAACTGCTTTTCATACTTCACGATTTGCCTAGGCGCTTTATAAAACAGCAGATTTTACAATCGGGCTACGCAACATATAAAACAATTCCTCTCAACACAGTACTGTTATAAAACAGAAAGTGCTGAAGCAGTGGCCGTCTCGTTTCAACAGCTTGTGGTTGGCCTATAGACAAGTCAAACGTCCTTAAATTGTCTGCTTGCCGGCGATAGATGTAAAAAAAACCAGTTGTGCTGATATTTTTCGTTTGGGGCCCTCTTATAGTATAAAAAAGATCCCCCCTTGTATAAGAAATATATGTAAATATAAGACAAGCACAATATAAAAACTGCATACAAAATAAATTAAATGTATAAACACAATAAGTGCTTATAAAAAAAACTACAAAATATACTTAAAAAAACAACAAACCGGATAAACTGAACTGGTAGCTAGATATATTTTTACCAGTCAAAAAATGAGAAATCACTCATTTCGAAGGCAAAGAGCAGAATGACAACTAAATCAATCCCAATATTCCCAATGAATGAGATAATCACCGAGCACGTGGGCAATAAATCTTTTGAGGAACAGACCAGAAATAATATTTCTGAAAGTGTACGCGCTCAAAACAATCATTAAGAACCATTTGAATATTTGCCGCCTACCCGTGTACCGCATTTGAATTGTTTTACATTTAGATTTGTATGACGTACTAGCAAAACCCTTGGGTTACGTCCCCGTTTTGTTTTTGTTACTCAGAATGTTTCCTCAGCTGAGTCGGTCTCCGAATTGAGAGGCGCCCCCGGAAAGACAATCACGTGGAATAAAACGAAAAAAATTTAGGTCAAAAAACTATTTTAAGAGAACCTGTTTTAATTAACAATAATTAAATAATTTTTTTAATTACTATATTTGAAAAATGCAAATCTGCAGACGTCAAACAATCAATTTTCAACGTCAAAAAAAGCAAATGTTACCGTCAAAAAGTAAGTTTTAGACGTCGACAGAATAAATAATGTTTTGACGTCCAAAATGAATTTTTGGGGTCAATAAATAATTTTTGATATTAATAAATGATTTTTTGACTTCGTAAAATGCTGCTACCTACCTAACAGGATGCTTATGGTAGTGGACTGGACTAAAATCATATTGCAAATATTTATTGATAGGGAATCTAACTGCCTAAATAATTAGGGCGCACGTACATACTTGTCAAACCCCCATGCACAATAATTGATACTAATATGGGATGTGCACTAAGACGTATGTACTATGAAATCACAACCTAAAACACTCCTTGGGATGGGACATCGCTATTACGCCAGCTGCGCCGTTAGATGGCATGATTTTCCTAAGTCAAAAGCTGATTTTTTTCGTCAATAAATAAATTTTTGACGTCAAAAAATCATGCATTGACGTCGGATAATCACAAATCATGGTTAACAAATAACATTTACGTCGATTTACTATTTAATTCTAAATTGCGTAGAACATTTTCGACGTCCATAACTGATTTTTTGACGTCAAATATTGTAAGATCAAAAAATTCGCTTTTGGCGTCACAGAACCTGTTTTATTTAGTGTTAATTAAATATTTTTTGTAGTTTCTAACATTAAAAGACGATATGAAAAATTTTTAATGCCAGAAAATCGAATTTTAACGCCACAAAGTAAATGTTAGACGTCAACAAAATAAATACTGTTCGGACGTCAAAAAATTGATAATTGGCGTCAGTCAGAATCCGTTGTATTCGTTAATAGTATTTTTAAATTACTACATTAAATAAATAATTTCTAGACATTAGAATAATAATTATTTATGCAACTTCAGCGCACGCGAATGGATAACGCCTCGTAAAAAAATCATTCGACGGCGCTAATGATATTTCGCGCACGAGTTGAACAAAACATTTTTTCACAACTGTATTATAATAAAATAAATTGAGGTAAAATCGAGTTAATTTCATTACAAAAGAAAATGGAAATTTTGATTTTAAGAGTGTGCTAAAATACTTTTTTTCACGTTACTATGAGTAACGTTAAAAACATACTTCATTTTATGCTGCTATGGGCGGGCAACTTTAAAACAACCGCCATTATTAAAAAAAGACGTACAAATATTTTTCGAACGTCGGTAAATCTTTAATCAAACTTAAAACGGCGTTCAAAATTAGTGTCCCACGTAAATATAAAAAAAACGTAAAAATAATTAATAAGACCCAATTATTGACTTACCAAAACAGTGAAGCAGCCCCGCATTGCAAAGAATATATTGAAGCTCACCTGAAAATAAAAGGACATGTAAGAAATCCGTACTTCATGGAAATTACAGTCGTTTTGCTATAAAACACCAAATAGAAATTTAATTTGATTTCATGTTAATCAATAATAAATTCTGAAATTAATGTATTACGAAACAATTCTAGTATGAGTACTTCAAGTATCATTTATGTAACAATATAAACCAGGATTGAATTACATTTCAAAAACTAAAACTGGAACACGCTGAGAGTACATAATTTAGTCCTGGTACTGAATGGCGCTATCTGTAATTTTTGTTTTATAGTTTTTAGGGAAATTTATGCAACGTCAAATGTAGCGTATCACGATTAATTCGAATGGTAGAATGCAAGGTATGTACACTGTCTTCATAAATTTATTGTTACTGTTGTATAGTACATTAACCCTGATTACGAGATACATTTCCAAAATTTATACCACAGATCTAACACTAATCACAAAGGTTAATCTAATTAGGGAAAAGAACAAAAATACGGGGCGTTTCAAAACTCGTAGACACGAACTACAGGACGGTACTCTACGAAAAAAAAACTGAAGAAAAGTTCGTTCACATTTTGAGAAATGTATTAATTCTAGAAAAAAAATTCAAACTTAAATTTACGTGTTTAATGAAGTACTGAAAATAAATATATTATATATTACAAAATAAACAAAGCATTTCGCCTGATATTTAGATATTGTTACGAATCATATATTCAAAAGCATCTTATTATTAAAGTGTTACGCCCCAACATTGAGTACAAAGAAAATAGTGAAGCAAAGGTCGACATGTAGCAGCGTGAGTGAGCTTCGGTCACGCGCCGAAAGACTTCGGTCTACGCATGGGAGTCATATACAAAGAGAACAAGTGATATTGTAAAGTAAACTGATAATACCTACGCCGAATGTTTTTCATTTTTTTTTTGTGAAGAAAATAGACTTTCTAATTTTTAGGAAAAATATTCCTTGGAATTAAAAAAAAACTGAAAACGGAAGGACCAATTCGTCCACCAAAAATTTGAGAAGGGATTAACACACACCCCAATATTGCCGTACGTAAAAATTAAATTGAGAACCTTATTCTACAATCACTCATGAGCAATTCAGCCCAAACATACATTTTTTATCGGCTCCTGTTTATTAAATAAGGGGGTGGGAATTACCAATTTTCAAATATTCATAGAAGGTGTCACAAAAAACGAACTAGGACTAGAACCAAATTGTAGCATAGCTCTATAAGTTTACAAATTTAAAAAAAAATCGTGTTGCCAGTTTTTGAGCAGTATGTTTTAAAAAAGTCAAAATTTTGATATTTTTTTCACCTCGCAGTTTTAGTAGTGCCAAAAGTTGTAGTGGCTTGTAACCGACGTCTCATAATAATAAATTATAGTTAAAGCATAACATTTATGTCGACTTTTCAATTTAATTTTAAACGATTTTTACACGTCAAAACGTTTGCGGTAAAAAATATTATTCATTGACTTCAGAGAACTTGTATTTAGTAATAATTAAATAATTTCTTAACTACTGTATGAAAAAAATGCAAATTTGCAAACGCGAAAAATCAATTTGACGTCATAAAATTCAAAATATAACATCAAAAAGTAAATTTTAGACGTTGACAAAATAAATGATGTTTTAACGTCAAAATATTACTTTCTGAAGTCAACTAATTTTTGACGACAATAAATGATTTATTGAAGTGAAAAAAATCATACACTGACGTCTCATAATAATAAATCATGATTAAAGAATAACATTTATGTCGACTTTTTAATTTAATTTTAAACTATTTTTAGACGTCACAAATGTTGAAGGAAAAGATTATTTATTGACGTCAGAGAAATAGATCAATTCTTATTTCGTAGAACACCATCTCACAGTCCAGGTCGGCGAGTTTCCGAATACTCTGTATAGAGCTTGATCCTTGCACTAAAAACGTCTATCACGCGGCAATTGATAGCTGATTACGTAATTATTGAAGCAAAAACAATCAGCATAAAAATAATGAAAGATATTAGTGCTGGTGATGTTTTTGTGCAGTTTAAGACGAAGCTGGGGAAATTTTGATTTGATACTTTTTAATCCTATACTTTACCCCTCAAGCTATAATGACGACATTGATAAACGACTAACATATTGAACGATTAAAAACCTTAAGAGTACATTTTTTATGTAAATTCCAGAAATAATTAAGATGTGGCGAATTTTCTCCGTTTTACCTGTTTTTTCCTTCTTCATATCGGCAAAATAAAATATACACCAGGCTGTGTAATTTATGAAGCACTAAACGTGGAAATTACAAGCAAACATCTCATATGCAAATTTCTATTTCAATGTACCAAGTTCGTTATTTTTATGGGGTTCTTTGCGTATAACACCAAAGGGATTACAAGCCCCCCCGCAACTTCTAACAAACAAATCATTTCCATTTCATGTTACATAACAAGCAAATAATTCTCCATGATTAATGTCTTGTAATTAATTTCACAATGGCCAAGATTGATTTGATAATGCATTCGTGTTCCCGGGTTCCCGCGAGCGAGGTTGCGTGCAGAAAATTGTAAGAATTTTATTTATGTCCGATTAGGCGCATTCACACTTGTTGTTTGAATTAAAACTGGAAACAAAACAATTTAATAGGGCATAAAGGTGGCGGTCGAACATAATTCACGGCAGTTCATGTGACTTTTCGATAGCGCCGGACTTGCCCAAAATAAAGTGGGGAAAAGCTCTTAAAATTTGCGATCCGTGAAATAAGACGATCAGAAGAAAGCTAAACAAACGAGAACTCAACGGAAAGTAAACCTTTTGGGAAAAGGAAATATCGGAGGTTTGGAAGAAAACGTTCAGTAACAGCTCGAGCATATTCAAAAATGGTGCGGCAATTTACAAGTTACACAAAAGAAATGAACACAGAAATTGAAGTCGAATCGGTCTGAGAAAATTTCAACCGGAAATTCTTATTTTATAACAACTCTATAAACGCGAAACGAAAGAATCGCTCTCGCGTACAGTTAATCTTTCACGTGAATTATTACGTCGCAAATGAAAAGATGAGTTATCATCCCCCCGTTTCTTGGATTCGACGTAACACGAATCCATACACAGCATTCATATGAAAAAACAAACAAGCTTCAAGAAAAGCAAAGAAATTGACATCCCGAATTATTAATATCGTAACAAGAATCGACAGGTAAGTCGATCATCAACCAATAATAAAAACAAAAAAAATTGACCAAAGCACTTCGCCTGGACTTTCCTATACCTCAGAAATAGTTCTTCGCCATGTTTTCACAAGTATCTCAGTATTAACTTCTTACGGATCACTACAATAAAATCTCAGAGCAATGGAGGTTTCGTCTCCGTAATTAACTTTTAATTCTAAGCCGGTACTAATAACACTTCTTAAACTGTACGGACGTTTCGACTCTAATGATAATAGCTGACACTTCCGTACCTTGAAGATTGTAATCCTAAATGGAAGTTAAATAATAAGTATAGCAAACGAAAATGCGACTGTGACGATCAAAAACATCATGTTTGCATTTTGTTGTATCATCGAATTCTTTAGCAGTAATTAATAAAACTTTTAGACTTTTATTTATAACTTTAATTTTTGAACTATGTTTCTCTTAATTCCTGTTTGCAAGATATGGAAATATAAATAAGTTATCTTATTTAAATACTATGTACCCTACGAAACATCTATCGGCGAAACTTCACTATATCTACAACTGTAGCGGGACATCAGAAGAGTGAGCGGTGCCAACAACTGGCAACTCTGACGCGCACGGTCAGCGCTTGCCGGACTGTAGTTAACGGACTATTTTAAAGTTTGTAACAATGCATCTTTATTTTAGCAGTTATTCAAGTATTGAAATGCATTTTATTTAAGTTTTACCGTAGCATGTAATTTAAAAAGTTTTAATATTACTTGGTCAGACCGCCGGGAAGCAAGCGAGAATCCGCACCCGTTGACTGAGTTAACACCCATACACTTACACATTATCAAATTGCATCCCGAGCTGATAACTTTTTAAAATTAAAGAGTTGGAACACGAACCAAATTGTAGCTTACCCTTAGCTGTATGAAAATACAAAATTTAATGTTTAATGGCTGTTTTTGAGAAAAAATTGTTTAAAAATTTACAAAATACTGTTTACTTTATAGTTTTTATCTTTCCGCAAATTTCTGTACATAGTAACATACCTCAGGGCAAAACATTTGAACTCGATCTGTAATCTCGCTTTTGAGTAATAAGGCGCGAAATTCAAATTTTCAAATTCATTAAAAATGCATGCTGTCTGTCTGTACCCACTCGCGAGCTAAGAATCGACAGATTAATCGATCATCGATCAAAAAAGCACAAACAAGTTATAAGATTCTAAAACCAAATTTAAAAAAATTGTAACGAAAACCAAACGCACATCCCTAATTTAAATATTCTTTAATAAGAAGAATCGACAGGTGAGTCGCTGCAAAAAGACCATCGGCACGTCTTCATTCTCAATTTGAGAGATATACTGACGATCCTGATGTTTTGTGACATTTTTTTGAAGGAGACGGTTTTTGACACTCTTATTATCAGTTGCGGATGGATTCAGATATTTTAAAGGACGTTTAGTACTCCTCATAAAATGAGGGGGCTCATATTTTGTAGATTTTCACTCTAATTAAATGTTGGTTGCTTATTTTTAATAGGCACATTTAAATTTAAAAAATATATGTCGTTCCGCTTTTTAATAGTGATAGAATTGCATCCGCCTTCTATTAGAGATAAAAATTTTACAAAAAATCAGTAAACAATAGGCTGCACCTGTTTTGATGCAGATATTAAAAAATACATTTCGTCCCAATTAAAATTTATAAGTTATCCCCATTCTTTAAAATAAAGAGGTCTTTTCAAAACTCACTGTTGGCCTAATATATGGTCCCTTTTGCCCCATAAAATCGTTAAAAAAATTTGTGCTCAAACTTTTATAGTTTTGGAGATATCAGCTTGTAACACTTTAGTTGCCGCACCCTGTATAAACGTATAGTCTTAAAATTCGCAAGTCTATAGACTAGCGATCTACCATACAGTTTTTGCTTTCCTATACATTCAGTATAGGGAAGTATTGATTTCATGAAAACTTTCGTAATTGAGATATTGACGGAAATACAGGTTTTATTGTTTTCTTAAAAATTGTCTGTCTGTGGGTGTGTAGGTATGTGTGTGATGCATCATAACTACTAAACGGATAGTCGGATTTCGATGATCTTTAGAGGTCTATCAGAAATTCACGAAACAGGCTTTTCAAAAAACCCGAAACCGGAAGCAGAAGTTAGACGTGTTTTTTAGTAGTATTTTTTTCCAAAACTAAATTTTATAAATTTGTAAACAGAATCCAATAGAAGACTTTAGGTCAAATCCAACGTTTTTTCCGTACTTTCTAGCTTCAAAATGACAGCAGCTACGATTTTTTGAAAATTTTGACTTCTGCGCCTTATTACTCAAAAAATGGTTGACAGATCGACTTCAAATATGTTATCGTAATAGCCCTATACAGACAAAATCTTATTGTGCACAAAAATGTTCAAAACGTTGAAAGCTATGAAGTGAAAAAAATTTCCAACATTTCAGAAATTTTCAAACAACTAATCGTACATGTCTCTCAAACCTTAAGTTTCACAATGAAAAAAAAGTTAAGAAATGTACTTTAATATTGAAAAAGAGCGAGCACGCCCTCTCACAAACACGCAACACCCTATTTCGATAGATACGTAAATTACAAATACAGATCAATGAACATTTACCTCTTCCAATTGCTTTCCACAATACCCCATACGCAAACACGAACTCATAAGCACCCCTGCATAAGCTTTGTATATTATGTGGCTCTAAAGTGGACTATGTAGAGGGAGAACATTGCAGAAATATAAGGTTCAGTTATTGCAAAAGGAAAAACTGTTTTTTTTATTTTAAGTTACGTGGATAATAACGTTGTGGATACTTTTTTTTTTAAATTAAGATACATAACCGTAATCATGTATGTGGCGTAATTCTGAATAGAAAACAGGGTGTTTAGCATGATAACTGTTTTTTATACGAATTTGTTATAGCAATCATCTAAGACATATCAATGTTTGAGATATGTAAGGTTGGCCTTCACAGTATCCTGACTTAAATCATTATGATTATTTTATAAGGATTTTTTTTAAAAACGAGGTCTATATAAACTACCCGGGAAACAGTGAATTTAAAAACATGTGTTATCTTATTATACGAAATATGAATAGCGACGCGACGTTTCGAACAGTACAGTTCAAATGTTAATTATGGGCTATTGAGGTAAAATGTGGACCCGGACATACTGACCATGTCTGCAATTAAAAACTGTTATGCAACTTATTATGTGGTTGCTCTCTTTATTTTGACTAACGCTAGAAATGTTACAGATTTTCCATTCATTGCAATTTAAGATAAGTAAACCATAAATTTTTGGCATTTAAAATTTTAATTAATTCCCAAAGATAACCGTTCATCAGACGTCTTAAGCCCCAAAATTTAAATGTCAACTAGATTTGTGAAAGAGAACACCGTCGACAATATCAATAAATTACAAAGGGGGTGGAAGAAAACTCGTGTACATTTTCCTTAATTTTCATGAATGACACCTAGCTCGGAGTCTCACCCTGATATCGTTCAGAATAAAATACAATTCTTTAAGTTTTCCCCAGTTTCTTACAACAAACACACGTGTGGTGTTAAACACACATACACGCGCAGTGGCAAAATCGTAAAGTTCCGTCCGGCGGTTTCGGGTGGTTTCTAGGGCCTTTTAACGCCCCGGGGCGGCTGTTGGCAACCCTGGACGTCAATCACACGCCTTGTCAAGGAACATTTAATGTTATATTACAGCTGAGCTGGACTTTAGGTCTAATGGTAATGTTTGTTGTTGTTTTTATCGTTTTATTGCTGGGACACATGTAGTTTCGCAATTTCGCCTCCTAAATTTGTCACGAAATTTGTAGTAGAACTTCAGACTTTTCAAGACGTGTTAAGAATTTTAAGAACCGAACACTGAACGCACTTAAAAGCATGCCATTTTATAATATTAAGATGTACACGTTTTCAAAATGAATATCAAACGTTTAGGTTTATGGGTGATCACGAGTTTTTTAACTGGGAGTGTCGGTGCAGCCCAATTTGTTAATTTCTCATTAGAGAATTGCTGTCGTTTTAATAAATAACTGAGCTATCAAATTAAAATTTAAATAAATTCAACAAAACCACTGGGACCAAGTTTACAAATTTCAAAAGACCTTATCAAATACAAAACATTTTTAAAATAGCATGGGAATTTTAGACCAGACTAAATTAAAGATTATTTTTAGAAGCAACTTCAGTTTAAAACAAATACTCCAAACGATATTTTAGTAGCAAATTGACAGAATAATTAAAAATTGTTCCAACATTCTATGTAAATAAACACCACTATTTGGTTGTTCAGTGTAACAGCATCAGGAGTGGAATAAAATTCAATTACTAATGAAGTTGAGCGCCCTATCGAGATGAGAAAACAACCAGAAAAAGCTCGAAAGTGTTAGCTTGCAGCGATTTTCCATACTTCCTATGCAGAAAAGTATTGATTTTGTTAAAAAAATTTGTATTTGAGATTCGTCGAACAAATAGCTTTTAAAAAAAGTTTTCAGTTTTGATCAATTCAAGCTGTTTAGCCGCAAACTATTCAAGAAATAAGGAATGTTTGGGTAAGTTTGGTAATAATATATCGAAATTATCGATAATAATATCGATATTATAATATTATCTATATCACTTTATTATGAATATCAACAATATTACTGATATCATCTCTATATACTAAATCCCTAACTGTCTCACCATAACAACACGACGGGCTCTTGCTTCTCGACAAAATTTATCACCATAATAAGACGGCAGCCTCTTACAACTTACAACTCAACTCCGTTTATTGATTGTTTTCGGCAATTATTTATCTTGTCGTCACCGCTGTTGCTATAATTTGGTTATTTATAGTTTACCAACGAAGTTGTAATAAAATTTTGTTTATGTATTTTCGACTAGAATGTAGCTACTGAGCTAATATTGTCAATGATAAGCTATATGCGACCCGTGAACAAACGCAAGTACTATTTTGAAAAACTGCATGCAATTTTATGACCTTTCAAAAGATAGGCATGGTAATTTAAAACAAGTTAATTCATGTGGAAAATAACAAAATTATAAATATCTTCATAAGTTATATTTTATTTTAATTATTATTATTAAAATATTCTCAAGTTTCCTTTGTTTTAGTCTTGAATTTTTGTTTGTGAAGTTTAATAATAAACACAAACTGTTTTTCTTAATTCTTATGTAACTCTTTTAAATTTGTCCTATATTTTATCCAAGAAAATATGGTCACCGTACTTTAGAGGTACCAAATTTGCAGCCCTCTTCCTCCCCTTTTTTATTGATTAATTGTTATTATATTTATGTTAGAATGTTTTTTTGGTAGCGTTTTCGTTTATGGAAGCCCAAAACATAGTTTTCCTTAAAATATTAAATCAAAATCATCATACAAATACTTTCCTATTGTACTAGTAGTATGAAAAAGTAAAACGAAATTACAAAAAACTACGATGTTGAGAAAAATAAAACACATCGTTGATAAAGCAAAATGTGAATATACATTGTATCACTTAATGTTGTCTTATCAGTACTGAAACATTGCAGTGTATATTTGTATACTAACCATAACATAATAAATTCTTTACGATTACTTCATCATCAATTATTTACATCTTCAGAAAGATATTTATGCAAAATGCATGTATAAAACCACGGAGCAGCCACTTTACGACCGATATAAAAATAAGGTAAGGCAGAGAATAGCGCCAGGGGTAACTGAATAAAGCTATATGAAACTATGAACGGTGCGGCGTGCACTCGTTATCAGTTAGGAGTAGTAGGTAGTTATAGTTATATTACAACCCATACACCAGTTGTTATTGTACGAGTTTTACAACCCTGCAATGCGGCTCTTAACAGAATTTAATAAATTGCTGATAGCAGACCATCGTAAATGCAAATTAAATATAAAATTCGTGTGCACCGTCAAAGTCGACCATCAAACGAGCAGTTTATGTGGAATCAATGCTGTAACACTCGTAAACGAGTACTAAACTTGTGTATCGATGACAATAATGCCGGTAAAGTAAGTGCAAACAAAAAAGAATTGCTCACCTCCTAACCTTTACAAGCGTTAAACGTGCTTGAAATCAAGAATAGATCTACGTGCACCTGATTTTATTCCAGGCAAGTTGAACACCGAAAAAACAAACGTGCTGTTAAGTGAAGAAGATTTTGTTATAACTCACTGAAGCTGCAATTAAGTTTAGTGCCACGAAAGCTATTCAATACTTAATTCTTTTACAGGAGATCGTTGGATATCTAAATAAGGCGCCTAAATACCATGTTAACCAAATGTGTATTTAGTGATGGTTAATGTAACAGCAGAATTTACTAGATTATAATAGCAATAACTAAAAGCTATAAATGCATGTAAACCAGAAATTTTAGCAACATGATATATTTTACCTGTAAAATTAACACACTATTTTGTTTTGTTCGCCCCTTTTTTTACATGACAGTATTTCCAGTCATTTGGGAGATATACTTCACCGGTTTAAGGGTAATGTGAACTTGCCAGCACAAGGGACTTCCACTTATCACGAAAGGCAAAAACCGAAGCACTATGACACGTTTTGTTAAAGTTTATTGTGCGACCGATTTTGCAAAAAGAATTTAAAGCAAACATGCATTGAAATTTATATTTTCTATATTATATAGAGTTGACTGCAAATACATGACATATAAAATGTCTTATAATTTAGATTAATTATCACCTAATACATGCCGCAGTGTTCCTCTTCCCTTGCCTCTTTTTCTTCCTTCGAACCGATATTGCACGATTGCATTCTCCTTACTTCTGCTATTCTTCTATTCCGCCTCCTACACCACCCCCATATTTCTTCTTGCTCACCCTCTTTTTATCGCCTGCTCCGCATCACCCGACCAGTCTCGCATACCTTCTTCGTTCCCTCTCTTTTTCTCTCACTTTTATTCTATTGCCATTCCTTTCAATCAATATTCAACGCCTGCCTCTCTTCTACCCCCCACTCTTCTATTCCATCTTTACCACCTACTCCCCACCCATAATCCTTCTTGCACACTCTCTCTTTACCTCCTATACCGCTTCACCCCACCAGTCTTCTTCTATTGCCATTCCTTTCGACCAATATTCTACGTCTGCCTCTCTTCTACCCCACCATTCCCCTTCTCCTTCTTTACCTCCTACCACCGCCCCATATTCCTTCTCTTTACCTTCTACTCCGATTCACCCCACAACTCTCCTATACATTCTTCGCTCCCTCCCCCTTTTCTCCTATTTTTTTTACCAATGCCGTTCCTTTCAATAAAATATTTTACGTCTGCTTCGCCCTTTAGCCCACCATTCTCCCAATCCTTCTTTAGCTCCTTCTCCACCCCATCCCCACCATTTCTTCTTGCTCACTCTTGTTTTTACCTACTACTCCGATTCACCTCTCCTGCACTCTTTACCTACTACTCTCCTTCGCCATTCTCATTTACTTCCTACCCTCTCCTCCTCATTCGCCAATCCATCCTGCACTTCCTCTCTGTACCGCTTACTCCGACTCCTTCCCACATGTGTCTATTCCACCATCCCTTCTTTATAGTCTTTCAATTACAACTTTAACATAAAAAAAAGCTATCGAACAACCGCCACGAGTCCTTCCTCGCATTTACTGAATTTTTTGAAAATTTCTGAAATATTTTGAATACTTTGACAGGTTTATGGAAATTTTTTAAATTTTAACAAACCTATTTTGTAATTATGCACATACTTAGAAATAATGAAAATACTTGGAAATTTTAGTAATTTCCAAAATTTTGAAAATTATGGGAAATTTTGATACTTTTGGAATTATTTCAAATATTTAACATGTTTCTATCGATTTTGAACCCGAAATTCGTACATTTTTGAAATATCGAAAAATCGTTGGTAGGGCGATCGGGCTTGCGCACAGCGGTTATTCGACATGCGTAGAATACGAATCTTTTTTTTTTCAAGAGCGAATATTTTGGAATAGAGCACCCCCTTTCGTTTGGTGGACCAACCTCATTTTGTTACGGTTTCGTCCCAGTGACAAAAAAGCGAAAAAAACTACATTGAATGTTCGAAAATACACCAAAACCCTATGAAGGTCACAATACCAGGATCACAATACCTTCCTCTATTAACTGTATTTCGTATAGCGAGGAAGGTTAAGAAAAAGGTATTATAAGTCAAAACTGTAAAGGTTACATAACACAACTAAAACGTGTTATATGATTTGTATTTATTTTATTTCTCCTCAGTGCTCCATCTTATTTATATATTTCAATAATTCTTAGAAACGTATAAATTTTTATACTACAACCACAACTCAAACAGTTTTTCTATTTTTAAACTCACCCTCTTTAATGTTATTCAGAAAATTTAATATATCACCATCTAAACGTAGACGAAAATCCAAATGCTAGAAATGTTCGTTTTATTGCTGCAAGAGCTGCACGTTCACGATGCAGCACCGCACGACCCCTTTCATACAGCGAATTGTAAGGATTACGGGCGCATTTTGAAGCAATGTTTCCTCAACAAGTTCATAATTTAACGACATTCATCTCTAAACTCTTACGATCCTCCATTATATCTCAGAAAAGCAACAGTTCAAAGTTTGCAACCGCAAAGCTCGAGTGCAGGAACACATGCGAGCAGGATGAAGGGAAACGGAAACAGCGGAAGCAGCATTTGAACAGAGACAGCGAAAGTGTATTTAAAAGGAGAGAATCGGGCGAATATATGTATTTAAATATGTCGGAGAGAGATGAAGCGAGAAAAACAACAGGGACAAAGATGCACCGAACGCGTTCGAGCGCGATAGACTCAGGATGCCAAAAACTAGAGAGAGATGAGGAAGAAATGGGCCTAATCCTGAGTATAAAAGCTCCCTCGAGCCCCGAGCGTCGAGCTGTTTTTCACCAGCAGGAATTTAGGACGAAATTCCTGCAACGCCAAGATTTTATACGAGAGTTGCCAATGACATGCTGGATTTTGCCGTAAATGGTGGGATATTATTTTGATATCGTTAAAACATTTTCTTTTATTGTGCCCTCGCTTCCTTTCACAATATACTATTAAATATACTCGCTATAAAATTTTAAGCTTCCCACAGAGCACAGCTGACACAAAATCCGAGGACAATATTTTTAACTACCGAAGGGTAATAACATCCCGAACACACATATAATAGTGCCGCAGCCCTTGTTTTCCGTATTTCATAATGTCCACGATTTCATGTACGCAAATAAAGATAACAACATTTTGCATATGAATATTTTTACATTCGTCCATAACATTTGTTTGAATTAAACAAGAGCAAAAATATCCTGCCGTTGGCACACAAAACCATTACAAACAATATGGAATAAAAAATGCTTCTTTGTTAATCATCTCTAATTTTGCTAATGTGTTTGAATTAGATACATTATTAATTTAGATTTCAGGAAGGCATTATTACGACTTTAAAATGCTAAACCATGTGAGGACTTTTATAATGTTCAAATGTTCCATTAAATTTTAAGCTTTTACGGCAGAAAGCTCGTGTGGAGATAATGGAATTTGACTTTATGCTATAACGTAATTTCGTTTTATAGCACTTAGTAATTATTAAGTTAACAGTTATGCGCATAAAAAAATAAGCTGGTTTTTACTTCCTCGTATATACGTTGCATAATATGGTGGAAGTATAGTGATACTGATTACAGTATACCAGGTAACCACGAAAACATACAACAACCGGTCATATTCTCAATTTAAAATTATTGAAAGTTTGCAAAAGAGAAATAAGGGGTAGTGGGAAAAAGAGACGAGCCAAAGCTTGTAACGAGCCATTGCGTTAAAACAAAGTAAAGGTGAAGAAACACGAAGATAAGGTTAAATGCAAGAAAAGAAGAGGCAAGCGTAACGCAGGGGGGGTAGTAGAATACAGGATTTTATTCTGCAACCCTGAATATCACAAAAAATATGTCACTGCTCCAACTCAACTTAATGTTACTTCCGGTGAAGAATTGTGTCTTGAAACTGATAAATATGGAGTATGGAATAAAGTTAACATAAAAAAAATCGTAGTCCCACAGAGCATTAATGCGTTGGAAAAGTGACATCGATTTTTCGACCACGAAACTAAATAGTTCAGGAATTCCCAGTAAAACGCTTTTAACTGCCCCAATCAGTCCAGTAAAAGTAAATTTTTACAAATCAAATATGCGCCTCATAGATACCACGAAAACCAAAAGAGAAGGAAAGGGTAATGGGGGAAGGGGAAGAGTTATAGTTTTCAAATGAGAAAGAAGAGATAGGGGGACAGGAAGAGAGTAAAAGTTTGCAAAAAAAAAGAAGAGGAAGTGGGAGGAGTTAAAGTTTGCAAATAGCTATTTCGTTAGAACCGAATAATGGTGGAGGAACAAGCAGGTTAAAAAAAGAGGAAGGAAGCAGAACCCAGTGGGGGTAAAGATCTAGGTACGTTCAAGAATGGGAGTATATTAGTTCATTCATGGTTACGTATTTTTCTCCTATGTTTACTCTTTTTAGATTTCTGATTTCTTGTTTCAGTATTCACAATCTTTGTAAATCAGCAAAATTAGTTATCAATTTTTTAAGTTAATTTATTTTGGTAAATATACCCAATTAGTAAGTGAAAAATTTTCGATACCGTTATAACAGAAATCCTCGACTTCCTACAAAGCCGTAAAAGCAATGTTAAATAATAATTTACATAAACTTCATTAACTCAGAACCACATTTTGGGTGTGTCAGACTGTATGCTTTGTGTAATCTGACAAAAACTTGACAGTTTCCTTCTAATTGAGTAAACCAACTGCTGATTTCTCATTTAAGCCAAACCTACCTGAATAAACATTTATTACGTATGCGTAGAACTTTGGTAAACACACAACCGCCGTCCCTCAACTCATGAAACAATTTCAACAAACAAAGTACTTTACGCATTGCTAATTTCTCTTTATAACACTAAAACTGGAATTCATCAAGGTGTTCTGTTCAAATGTTCAAAAGCAGCTAACTTCGTTTCAACAAAACTCTCATAAAAGCCTACAAGACAAAGACTTATTCGCAAAACACTCAAACTAAAATATTACGTTATACACTAATCTAGTCTATCCATTTGGCTAAACATGTTTAGCTTATGTACGCAGAGGGCACATATGACAAAGAGGATTAAAGCGAGACGAGTGCATTCTGTCCAGCTCAATGACATAGCGAGATTATATCATCCTGAAAGCGCATTAAATTTGAGCAGCTCTGTGAAAATTTAATCCCCTTATTATATGCTACCAAAGCCGCTAGAAACTGATTCGCTTCGACGGCTCGTTAACATGGAGAGTAATCTTAAACGTTTCTAGAATGAATATTCAACATTAAAAATGCAACAATGTTAGGGCCAACTTAAATCTCATCACCAAGTAATTAGTACATAAATTCCATGGTAAGGGCCGAATTTGGTAGTTCATTTATGCAAATTGACAATAGTTCCTTAATGAAAGTGCACGTCCAAACATTTAATTCTGACAAGTTTTTCTGAAGAATAATGTCCAAGTTAAACGTTTAATATCTCAGGAGTCGAGACACCGATTAAAAGTTACGAGCTGCTGCTCCTTAATGGTTCAGTCAGTCATAAAGACACAACAAGATATCTCTCCTAATGCCAAGTTTCATCAAAACAAAGGCGGGAGGATTCTACACTTTCAAGCGTGATAAAATATATGCGAAAAATCCTGTTACAAGACAAAGCTTCTGCTACCTCCCACTGGCGTGTAAGATGTATTTCAAAAGTAGACATTTAACTTGGTAAAATATTCTTGCCACGTTGTACAAAGAAAAAAAAAAGATATCTGGAAGCAGGTTTTCAATTCGATGCAACATACTTATGATAAGCGAAAAAAAACATATGCTATTCACATAAAATTTACTGAAAAATTATAAAACTAAATTAAATATTTATTAACAACGTCATACTACTATAAAACATATGTAAAGATTTGAAGCTAAGAGTGAGAGGGCAGAGATATAGATAAAAGCGTCGAGATAAAGGAGGATGGGGAGACGTAGAACGAAGAAAAAAGAGTGGGGGTAAAGAGGGGCGGGGAAAAAAGTAAGTGGCGGAAAGATGGTGAGACAGGGTATAAAAAAGGGAGATCATGATATAGAAAAGAGAGAAAAAAAGGGGAAGGAAGTGTAGGGTAAAAAAGGGAGTGGACAGAGTGGCGGAAATAGGTGGGCGGAAAGGAAATGGACAAGGAAGAGGCTATTCTAGAAAGAAGAGAGGGGAAGAAGAATAGAAGATGATAGGGGGATAAGGGGAAGGAAAAACAGAGTAAACATTTAACTTGGTAAAATACTCCTACTAGGTCATACAGAGAAAAAAGATATCTGGAAACGGTTTTTCAATTCAACATAAAATACTGTTTCTTTAGTAAACGAAAGGAAAATACCATGCGATTTAACTAAAATTAACCGAAAAACTATAAAACAAAATTTAAAATTTATTAACAACCGCAAATAATCCCACAGGGAGGACTTTCTTTTTACTGCTAAACGGCATGTAAAAATTGTTATTAAATGTATTTAATTAGGAGTTAAAAGCAAAAATTACAGAGCAAGATGAACGAGTAAGAGATGAAAAGGTGAGAGAAAAAAGGGTGAGGGGGGAAATGAAGAAAAAGAGAGTAGTGGTGGAGACGGGTTGGGAAAGGAGTGAACGACGAAAAGCTGATGCGACAGGGTAGAGAAAGAGAGATATAGAAAGGATAGGGTAGAAAAAATAATGGCGAGAGATCGAGTTGAAAAACAAGCGAGGCAGAGATGAGAGGGTGGACAAGGGAAAAGTGATGGAAGAACACAGGAGGATTTTTAACATTTAACTTGGTACAATATTCTGAGCACATTGTACAAAGGAAAACAGAAATCTGGAAAATAACATCTATCGAAAAATTATAAAACACAATTTTACATTTTTATTACCAATTCTGTTGATCGTTATTAAATCTGTTTAATTAAAAAGCCAAGAGCGAGAGGGACAGAAAGATGGAAGCGTGAGATAAATGAGGGTAGAGGAAGGATAAAGAAAAAAGAGAGTGGGGGTGGAGCGGAGGTGAGAAAAGAGTAAACGAGCAGTACCTGAAGAGACAAGGTGAAAAGGAGAAAATGTAGAACAATAACCTTAGCCGTTGAGTCGTATATCACTACGTAAGCAGCAATAAAATACAAATTTCTCCAACTCTAAGATAATGGTTTCTGGACAACTTACAAGTGGCTTTTTCAAGTAATTCGTACTTTCTCAGCTCTACTAACATAGTTCACACAAATCAACTAATCCTCGTAATTTTCAGCAATGGTAATTGATTACAACTTTAATTTAGAAGATTAACTTGTGGAATTATGATCGCTTATATAAATTACCCCCAAGAGCTTTTGGCGAAGGGAAAGACTTATTACTCCGGCTGGGCTTTTCTCATCCGATGAGTGCAACGGAAAATCCAGGGAGTCCCCTACTTCGTTAGGTTTTTTTTACCACTGACAAACCACCATATAAAAAAACAAACTCGGAGAAAGTCTAAGCGAATTTGTTACTACGTCATCATTACGATAGTACAGCAAAATATTCTTCTTTGCTAAGCTAATGCCAACAACGAGGATTACTTACGGATTCGATGATGTGATTTTAAGCAAACGAACTTTAATATGTATCTCTTGCAACTGGTATTAGGACAACTGGAAAAAACAAGGCGTGTCTACGCGTACTTCGCTGACCTTAGAGTACGCCACTGACAATAAATACTCGTACAAAGCAGCAGCTCTTAGATTTAAGTGTCGCATTTCAAGAACATGCTCTTGGAAGATTAAGCTCTACTCATTTCTATTACTTCTTCAAAGCATTATTTCGTTTAGTGTTAAGTCCTGTCCTTTCGCAGCCGTCTACATTGTCCTGCACGCGTTTTTAAATTGCTTAATAAACTCCTGTCCCGACTTATTCGGTTATTTTCCAGCAAACGCGTAAACCTCGACATCTAATTTCAGCCGGCGAGCTGAATAACAGAAAATCATATTTCAGAACTTTTAATTTTGTGCGTGGTGACTTCTGAATATTTTGCTTGCATTAAGAATTCCCAGTTTAGAAAGTAAATCGAGCAAATCATTTAGGTTTTTCATTTCTTCCACGATTTTCGAGATTCGCTTGAGTTACTACTGCGGAAACGGCTTCATTACAAACTACTTGGCGTGTATAACCAAAAGTTCGGCCTACTCCTGCTTATTAGAAAATTTGAAAACGCATCTACAAATCATTGTTAAAATTACATACATAAACAAAAGCAATCCCTTCAAATGTTTGGGAGAAAAACAAAAAAATATTCAAATTTTGTTCTTGCGCAAATGAACAAAAATAAATTTCAATTTGTTTTCACTTTCTGTATTCAAATCTTCAAACAAAACAAAATCAATTCAAGCAACAATTTTCCTTTTCAAAAAATCAACCCGTAATCGCTCGGAAACAATAATTCAAATATAAAGGGTGGTCTAGTTTTTGTTGACAACTGTCACACGGATTAGCTGCAAACGTTCGAGCAACAGTTTTTCCCACATCAAGTTCGCATTCATACAGGATGGAGCGCCTCCACCACAATGTAATCTTGCTGACAAATACTCTTGGAGGGCTACTTTCACGTAGAAATGACTCCTTAAATTTATTCTCGGCACCACACACGTGTGGCTTAAATCTGCGTAATTTTTCTCTTGTGGTTGGCTAAAATACCGCCTATACACTTTTACAAATAGTAACTGGTCGACCGCTACTTTCTCCAACAAATGGGTAATACGTGGTACCGTAATTTTGTCACCTGATTTAAATCTGTGTAACTTCACATCTTTCGGCTTGGATAAATAACCGCTATTTTTAATAGCTGATTGATGGTTATATTCACGAACACGTATGGGTGAGTTACGGTTCTATAAATTTACCCTTGGCCACCTGATTGAGCGCCATCTGATTTTTATTTCATTTGAAAATCTGCCTAAAGAAATGACTATAAAATCGTTAAGGCTTACCTCTTAAAATGTACTATGGCAATCATATTCGCCTGATTTAAATCTGTGTAATTTATCTCGTGGGATTGGGTCAAGCAACGCTTTTCCACTTTTAAAATTTCTAATTGATTGACTGCTATTTTCTAGAACAAATGTTCAACGTGTAATTCCGTAATTTTACCCTGGCCATCATATTCACCTGACGTAAATCTGTGTAACGTGTAACTTCGGGATTGGATAAATAACCGTCTTTGAAATTTATTTTTACTTACTGATTGATGGCTACATTCGCGAACAAATATGGACGAGTTGCGATTCTTTAAATTTATCGTGGCCACCATATTTGCCTGATTTACCGCCATGTGATTTTTATTTCATTTGAAAAGCTGCCTAAAGAAATGACCATACAAATGGTTGAGGCTTACTTCCTCAAATTTACATTGGCAACCATATTCACCTGGCTTAAATCTGAGTAATTTGTCATTTGAGATTGGCTCAAGTATCCCTTTACACTTTCAAAATCTCTAACTGATTCACCGTTATTTTCCAAAATAAATTATTTAAGGTGTGGTTCCGCAATTTTACCCTGGCCATCATATTCACCTGACGTAAATCTGTGTAACGTCATACCTTTGGGTTTGCTGCTGCTACTTTTAGTGTAAACCAATTTCTATTTGGTTGGTTATGGTCGAATGTAATTTAAAGACGTTCGAGGACAAAATTTATAGATCGTGTCATTCGTAACGAAGAATTTTTCTATATAGGTGGTAAGTTGAGTTAAATCGACATAATTTCGCATAGAGTTCGTGATTAATTTGTGCCAGATCTTTAAAATAGCACTAGTTACCCTAGTAATAAACCGTTTTAACCCTACAAAAAATAACAATATTACATGCTTAAATTGCAAAATTCAAGCTTGATGATTGTACAAATACTATTTTTTTAACGCTTCGAGAAAACTGTAATTTGAAAATCGGTAATCAGCACTCGAATTTTCAAAACGGTGTGTTTTCTTTGAACGCGTTGTGTAGGTGAGTAGTTAGTGCTAACGTTGCGGCACACATGACGGTTTCCTTTCGACCCCAGCAGAGCGGTAAATACAACAGCTTAGGGGAAAGTAACTTGTCACGGTGGCCGTATTTATTAGGAGTGTATATGAGCAGGCGTACGTGATTTTCTACTTTGCTCTTATTACCCGTCCCCCCATTAATAAAGAGTGTTAATTAGAATGTATAATTTTTATCCCACGTTCTGTAGCAAAGAGCAAGGCCTAATGCCTCACACGTGTTTGCAACGACACATAATGAATGCAATTAATCTAATAATGATGTGAATTGAATTAGCGAAGATTACTTACGATGGAACGCTAGGCAAATCCATGCTAACGAGGGTAATTTAAGGTAGAACAACCTCATGTAACCCTTTAGCGGTTGCCTTCTATAGAACCCTACAGAATTTCAATAATTACAAGCCATTAATTAACGTTACATACAATCTAGACTATCTGCTGCCGTCTACTTTACGTCTATTCATTAAAACTCGCGCGGAAATATTTGTGCGGTAAATGGTTCTAATGAAGGTAGGGGAAACCGCGAATGCATTTTCGACCTAAAAATTTATTCGGCAGATTTAGGGCTTAGATAAATGATCAAACCAGAAGAAGCGTGAAAAACTGTTAATGGAATATAATAAAGTACCCTTTTTACGTTCTTGTGTCTAACACATTATTGCTACTTCTTTTCTTGCACAAAAACTTGTCCTTTACGGTATAGGTGAGTCGCGAGTATAGAAAAAGAACGCCTTACCGAAGTACTTCTAAATTAAAGCTCTCAACACAATTTAAAAAGTGCATAAAACTGTAATCCCTTTGAATAAATTTTATATTTATTTGTTCAACATAATGTAATTTTGTATCACGTTTCATCAACATACAAATTTTTGAATTTTTATGTGTAATAGTAATTAGTTAAAAATTCTAAGGATATATTTATGGAAAATTTAAAAAAAATGTGTTTCGAGCTGACGAGTTCTAAGTGATACTTCTTAACGTGTTCGCACTGAAAGCATTTTTCCCTTTAACCCTCTAGACATTTATTACCTCTTTACTGCAAAGACAGCACCTGCACTAGCAAAAATTGCATTTGTGTCAAAGAAGGTGTAAAATGTTGCAAGGAACGTAGAAGAAAAATTGTAAAAAGGCGCAAGTAGACGAGGATGATAGATTGGAAGAAGATTTTAAATTTTTAGTTGTTTGTCAGGATCTTGTCCGTTTGTAGTTCTCAACATGGTACAGCAAGATAACATTATACGTACAATTCTTACTCTTCCAACGCCCAGCAAACTGTATAAGTACATCCTGCTCGCACAAATGCTTTGACTATTTACATTATCTCCAATTTTTTTTTAAATCGGAAAATTCTACCCCCTAACAAAAGGAGGCGTATAACAATTTCTGTTTAGGCTAAACTGCTCATGAGTGATAGTAGAATAAAGTTCTTAACTTACTTTTTACATAGGGCAATATTTGGGGGATGAACGGAACCCGATAGAAGACTTGAGGGCAAATCCAACACCTTTTTTTCCAACTTTCTAGCTTCTAAATGGCGACCGTTACGATTTTTTGAAAATTTTGACTTTAGCGCCTTATTACTCAAAAACGATAGAAAGATCAGGATCCAATATTTTACTGAAATAGCCCTGTAAAGACACAATGTTACTGTGCATAAAATTGTCAGAAAAGTTCATAGCTATAAAGTGAAAACAATTTCCAAAATTTCGAAAATTTTCAAAAAAATGTTGCTCAACAACCGATAACACATTTTTTTTTAATTTTCTTAGCCAATTCAGCTAAAAATGAGCTACAATTTGGTCTCTACAAAAGTCTTCTACGAGATTCCGTTGTAGAATAGACAAAATCCATTTTTGAAAAAACTGCTATCAAAAAAACATGTCTAACCTTCGTTTCCGGTTCGAGTCTGTTTAAGCTTGTTTTGTCATCAATAAATGGCATTTATCTCCACATTCCAAACCTTATCGAAATTATGAGACGCACACAGACAAGCGCAACCACCCCGTTAGTTTAATTCACAAAACAACAAAATTTCTCAGAAAATGTTTTACAATCAAAAATTTCATTCTTCAAATAAAATTCAAAGCATATCCGCTGTTACGCTTTTTTAATTATCTAAAATTTTAAAACTCAAACAAAACTATTCCAGTTTCTTTAGAAAATGCAGATTTATCAAATAAATTTGACTTTATTCACTTTCACATGAAAATTTATACATTAAATTATTTCATTTCAATTAGTACATAATTTTGAATTCGTTTAGAACGAGTATCTTTAAAAAATACCCCACAATTACTATAAACACCGTTAAAAGTATCCAAAACTCTTATAACTGGAAAATGTGATTTGAAAAGTGGAGCTTAATAGGTCTATACTTCCAAACAGTTCAGTGAGTTCTCGACCCTTTGGTCAACCGCACTGTAAGGGCATTAAGGGGTAATGAATATAAATGTAGTAACTAACCCTAGTGCATCTCATCTTACCCCCTTATACACACACACACACAAGGGTACTAACCGAGATACATTTTGACGTGTCCTAATCTCACGTGCAGCAGGCAAATAAGGTAGCATTTTCAATTGAAATCATAAATAAAGCAAAAATCGTTTGTGAATTATTTGCATGACTGGTCCTGACCCGAAATACAGCTGAAAATTGGACCTCGCGTGTTTGTAAAACTTTGTTGCAAACAATGAGTCAGTTGCTAAGTGAGCAATTGACAAACACTGATTGTGACATGCGGGGGAGATATTGGATTTATCTGTGGTCTGAGTCTGCAGGGGACAGATTATTTAGATAGATTGATGCGATCAGAATTATTTATATTCTGCACCCATAACCATTTGTTTATGTTATTTACGAACCACCCTCACTACGCGAAATGCATTATTAATATACCCAATTAAAATGCGAAGTTGCTATTGAAACTTTTAAATCTTGACATTACGATACTTTAATAAAATCAACACGAAAAATAAGCGAGGCGCTTTGACTTCCTATACTTTACATATTATTGCTTATCATAAATTCAAAAGTATCTTATTATTAATGTGTTATGCGTCAACACTGAATACAAAGAGAGTAGCAATGGTCGACAGATATAGATGTGTGTATATTTGGTCACCCGTAGAGACACTTTGGTCAACGCGTGGGAGTCGGTCAGATAAGAGAGAGAGAGCAAGTGATATTATAAAGTAAACTGATAGTACGCTGAATTTTTCCAAGTTTTTTGTGAAGAAAATCGAATTTGTGGAAAACCGTTACTTGGAAATAAACGAACCCAAAAACCGAAAATTGGGCGGATGGAAGAAAATTAACCCCTCTCCGCCAAATATTGCCGTATTTAACAACTAAGTTCAGCACTTGATTCTACTATCACGCATGAGAAATTTAGCTTAAACAGAAATTTTGAATCGGTCGCCGTTTATTAAATACTGGGTGAGAATTTTCGATTTTCAAAAAATCATAGGTGTCACAAAGAAGTTTAGCGGACTGAGACACAAACCAAATTGTAGCTGATCAATACCTCTATGGGCATACAAAATTTAAAAATAATCGTGTGATCAGCTTCTGAGCAGTATGTTTTTGAAAAAATCATAATATAAATTTCTTTTTTATTTCACAGTTTTAGTAATTAGTTCTAGTAAAAGTTCTACTAGCTTGTAACATTGTCTACCCTTAGAGCATTTCCAATATAAAATGTCATCCCGATCTGAGAACTCGTTTTCGAGTAAATAAGCGTTAAAACTCAAATTTTAAAAATTCATAGAAGGCGTCAGAGGGAAATTAGAGAGCTGAAACACTAACCAAATTGTAGCTCATCTGAAGCTCTACAAGCTTACAAAATTTAAAAACAATCGTGTGGCCAGTTTGAGAGTAATTATTTTTTTTAATTTACAAATTTTGTTCAATTTTTTCTTATCAAAAGTTTTTGTACACAGTGACATTGTGTCATTACAGGGCTTTTACGATAATCGTTATTTACATCATTAGTCAGGTAAAACAGATATTACGTACGAATAAGTAATCGGCTTTGCCTCGTCCGAATTTTATTGCGCAATGAGTACGTAATATCTGATACTGGACGAATGACGTAACGCATTTTACTTCATACTCAAACTAAAATTTAAAAAAATTATAATAAACCGAATCTGATTCAAACTTCCGCCAATTTACACAAACAACCGCTAGTTGGCATGGCTAGAGGGTTGCTCGGGACGCTTAGTTTGTTTATTTTGTCATTCGCCAATAAATTAAAAATGAATGAGAAGTATTCCCAAGAAATTTTGCGAAAATCTAAAGAAGCTATGCTACGGCTAATCTTATTCCCGTGAAGTCGGAAGGGCGGTATAAAAAAGAATATGACGTGTTTACAGAATGGCGGCGGCAAAACTCGTATAATGCTGAAAAAACTGATGAGGATGTTATGTTGGCATATTTGTATGATTTGATAAGGTTTTTTTTTGACATTTTAAATATTTGTATTACAACTTCTTTCATTTCTAGTCTAAAAAATACTGTGGTACTTCTTTGTGGAGTAAATATTACATGGTACAGTCAATGTTGCTCGTGTTTGAGACTCAAGTATTTGGTACTAATACTCTATCCTTACCTTATTGCAGTGATTGGAACATTACTTTTTAAAAGTAATGCATTACAATTACTCATTATTTAGCCAAAAAAAGAATGCATTCTCATTACTAATTACTTTACGTGGAAGGTAATGCATTACAATTACTAATTACCGCAAAAAGTAATGCATTATTTTAAACATTACTTTTGTCGTTATTAAATACTACTAATAATTACACCACACAAAACACAATAATTAAAAAAAAATGTATTCAACATATTCCGTGTTTAAATTGCGTTTCAAAATTGTTATCTGCTAGAGCGTGACGTTTCGTTTTAAAAACGTCTGCTGCCACAAAAGCAAAAATTAATCAACATCCAATTAAGCTTTCCTAAAATGTTACAATACAGATATTTCACACTGTACAACATTGTACATATAAAATAAGGGTAATTGGCAAAATGTATGAGTATTAGGTATAGCTACAAATTTGGAATTAATAATAAGTAAATATCTGTAACATTCAAATAATAGGGTAGTTTTATACTAGGTACTTAATACTTACCACAAGATGTTTTCTTAAATTAGACGATGCTAATATGTTGCAGGAAAGTATTTTAATTTTTGGAACACGAACTAAGTACCTCGTTCTCAACCAAGCAACAAATTTCCTATGAAACCTTACTTAACATTCCTTCACTCATTGCTGTAGGTATTACACATTATTCTAGGAAAATAAGGATTTTGTTGGTCCCGGGTTTACCCGGATTTGTCATGTCATGACTCATGAATGATATTCTGAATATCCTGATTATTTATTCTGTTGAATATGAAAGTAATGACAAAAGTAATGTATTTTTTCATCACATTACCAAAAAAAGGTAATGCATTCAAATTACTAATTACTCATCAAAAAAAGTAATGCATTACATTCCTTATTACCGAAAAAAGTAATTTAATTACAGTAATGCATTACTTGTAATTCATTACTTCCAACCACTGCCTTATTGTATGGAAATTCCTTCAATCCAAATGAGTGGAAATGAAAACTGTACCATTAATTTTAATTTTGCCTTACCAAAATGTTCTTAGTTTCTTGTTTGCTTTTGATAAATTTGTTAATAAATTTGTTCTGCAAAGGTGGCTTTAAATTGAGTACTGTAAAAACCTACTCTATTGTAATAACACGTTTTACAGTACAGTGCAGTATGACGTAAAACGGTCTATAACAGTAGAGTATGATGTAATAGTTATTTAAGTATCAAGGAATGTAAGGACGTAACAACATCCGAGGTAGGCGAATACGAGCTGAGGCGGAGCCGAAGCTTGTCGCCTGCCGAGGATGTTATTAGTCGATACGTTCCGTGTTACTTATTAAATTTTTCACGCTACCGGCAATGTAAGTAGGCCTACAGGTAGAAATTTAATCATATTTTTAAAAGTTCGTTTTGACAGCTGTCATCGGAATTATTTTTTAAAAGCCCCATTATTCTAAGTTGTCTGTGTTTGTTACCATATCAACGAACAGTTAAAATCAACATTATTTTCCTAGGAATGTAAGTGACACTATTAAGTTCCGTCGTCAAGGGTAACTAGTACACGAATGTTATCAGCCACTTACGATCCCTGTAGCTATGGATGTAAGGCCTACTTACATTGCCGGTGGCGTGAAAAATATTTGAACACGATCTGTCAACCCGTTTTTGGGTTATAAGGCGCTAAAGTCAAAACGTTCAAAAAACCGTAGCGGCCGCCATTTCGAAGCTAGAAAGTTCGAAGAGAAAGCGTTCGATTTGCCCTAAACTCTTGTATAGAGGATTTAAATATTATGGAAATTTAAAATATTTTTAAAATTCACGAAAAAATTACGAATATATTTTATAGCAAATGTTTTTCAAATTTTTTATTATCATTTTTTTCAAAATTTTTAGACAATTTTGAAACCTAAGAAATTTTTTAAATATTTCAAAAATTTTGAACTTTGTAGATTATAGGAAATTATAAAAAATGTTTGAAAATGTTAAATATTTTAGTTTTTGAAAAATTTTAAAAATTTTGCAAATTTGTAGATATATTTAAAATATTGAAAATTTATAATATTTTTGAAAAGGTAATAAAATTTTGAAATTTTAAAAACGGTAAAATTGTAAAAAAAATTGAAAATTTTAAAAATTTTTATTGACATTCAAATTGTTTCAATAAATTTGCTTCAAAGTGTATATTTATATTTATTTCAATATTTACTATTTCTTAATTTATTACAAAACCTAAAAGGTTAGTAGTGTTAACAATAAACAGTAATTTTAATTTGTGCTACACACCTGCATTTTCGAAGTAGAGAAACATGAAACGTGATTTCCTGCTAATTACTATAAATTATTTCCTAAAAGGTAAGCAAACTATGCAACAGCCAGAAAATAAAATATAATATTAATGTTCTTTTATCTTCACACAGTTATTTAGCGCATTAATATATTTGTTAAGTGGGTTTTATTACCTGTAGTTAATAAATTTAATGAAATGCAATTAAAGAAAATTACAAAAACACAAGCCTACTAAGAACTTATAATCGTAATGAAATGAAATTTAACAGGATAAGAAGAAAACCACGTTCAAAGTTTTATTTGTCCTGATTTATTTGCGATTTTATGAAACGCCGCCGTTTTACTTTTTATCCTAAAATATGGAAAACAGAATTAATTTTTTTTTTCAAGTAGCTAAATAATTTCTGACATCACAAATGATATTTTAGACGTCACAAATTAAATTACAGACGACGGAAATTGTTTTTTGACGAATCGAATTCGTATAAAAATATTCAAACATCAAATTCTGAGAACCTATTTTCGACTCGTGCGTTGTCAACTTTAGCAATATTTTAATATTAATAATTGGTTTTAATTTTTTTTAGAGAGACATTGTGCGTGGAAACGCCACATTTTGGGAAGACACAAACTTCGCTACAAATCATTCTTGAATATCGTGTCTATAACTCAGCTCGAGATAACTCTATTGATATAAATTATCTCTTTCCCAATATTGCATTAATACATGTGAAGCAATGTTTCAGTGCGAAATTTGAAAAACCGATACGGCTTGCTCATGGGAACTACCGAGTATGTGTTTTATAAATAATTATTAGAAAAGTTCATTGAAAAAACAGCTCCTACTGTAACACATTAAGAAAACGAAGCAAAGTTAGTATAATAAACGCCAAAAAACTATCGAGAATCGTTTCATTTCAATCGAATGATTCGAAGTCGAAGGATTCATAAGAATGATTCAATGTATAAAAATTAATTTGTCAACAGGCAGGTTAAAAAATACACTAAATACTCGGTTATTACAATCACATTTTTTTGTGGTAAATTATGAATGATTTTAAAAATCAACATTATTTTTCTATCATACGTAAAATAATTAGGCAACTAAAATGTGATACTTATGTCACTGTATTTTAGATTTTTGAGATAATATCTTTTGAATGTTTCCCCTCTTTTAAGGAGGAGAGAGGGGGTACTAACATTTATTTTTGTCTTCATGTGGTACATCGTTGGAAAGCTAATTTAATGGACTGTAACGGCCAGTACCAATTTTCTTAGTACAATAGTTCATGTGCGGTAGGGAAAAGATTTATGCAATGACCACTTTTTTTATGTAATTGGCCGCCATTTTAAAGTGGTTTGAGCTATCGATATTTTCTTTTTTTTCAAGTTGTTGGGTTTAAAAATACCTTTTAAATGAGGTACGACTTGACCTACCTTCGTGTTTGAATATCTTGAAAACAAACCTAGCTCCCCCTTCATAACTACCCTTTCTGGACCCCCAAAAATGTTTAACTATTTTTCTAAATACCTTGCGTACGATTTATATAACAAATTTTTTATCCCATCCACCTAGGTTCAATGGTTTAGTAGTAAAAAATAGTGCGTGGGTGGTCTGTTACACACTGTATTAATTAATATAGGCAATAAATATAGGGCGCACTTCGTAGGAGCCTCATCCAGACCTGCACTAAGATATCTTTATTTGGAAGGATTTTTATGAAACTAGATAAGACGTCTGGCAAAAAAACAAAAAATTTACTGCCGATACGTTTTCAAAAACACGAGGGTTTTGTTATATGTATTAGATAGCTTCCAGGCACTCAAGTCTAATAATATACGAGCCTATCTGCCACGATCACAAAATTTGTAAAGTTGTGTGATAAGAGTTAAATTTCGAAGCCGTTTTGAAAGGCAAAATTGTTTCCCTGCTCTATCGGAAGCTCCTTTCAGATTTACAGTGTTCGAATTACGTGCCTGACTTATGTTCCTCTTTTTCTTACATTTTCCATAAAAATATCAAGATGAAGGGAAGAAAAGAGTAGAAATGATTTGACAAAACCTGCATCTACAAAGCGTATATTACTTTCCTCCATTTTTACCTAAGAAAAAGTTAACAATTTTTCCAAGAATCACTTTTTCTCCACGTTATAATAGAATACAACAAAGTACGGGAAATAGTTACTCTTAAACAAAAATATCAAATGTAAAGACAAGTTAATTTCCATAAGCATATGAAAGATGTTTCCAGATCTCGTGGACTCTTACGCAGTAGCTGTCGTACACGCAAACCCCACTAACAATGTATCACCATCTATTCGCCGTAAATGATATCGCTGATACAGTATCAACCTTGCAAATTTCTTGGAAAAAGCTGAAATATTTTACATTTTGCGCCTTCAATACTAGCGATGAGCATAATCGAACAGGGTATGAAAAAAATCGATTTTATAAAAAAAAAACAAAATAATCGTTTTTTTTATTTAAATCGTTTTTTGTTATTTTAATTAATCTTTATATTTATTTAAATCAATATTTATGATTATGCTAAACAAAATTCATTATTTACAATTTAAGTGATGAAATATGGAGAGTGATCCGTAAAAAATGGCAACCGAACTGGACAAACACAACAAACAACAAACTCAGAAACATTAAAACAACAATAGATCCCTGGAGTTTCCCTACAAACAACAGAAGAGAACAAATAAGCTTAACAAGGTTACGAATCGGTCATACCAGATTAAGTCACAAATTTCTACTAAATGGCGAACCAGAACCGGAACAATGCGAAACATGTAACGTGCCAATATCCATAGAACATCTACCAGTGGACTGCAGGAAATATACTCAAATAAGAAGCGATATACAGATCTCAGAAGAACTTGCTACAGCTATGTCAAACAACGAAGACAGCCAGAAAAAAATTTTACGATTCATTACAGAAACAAATCTGATAAAAGAACTTTAGACAGTGAATTTAGCAACTATGAATAAATAATAAATACATAATTTTAAAAATACAAATGTAATATAACGTTAACAAAATAACAAGTGCTAATACCCAATGTGGGAGATGCACGTAAAAATAAATAAATAAATAAATAAATAAAGAACTCTCTGTCAATTTAAATGTTCAAAATATTTCATTTTAAATAATTTATTTAGTTGTTATTTAACACTTAACCGGTTCTTTTTAAAGTATTATGCGTTAGGTGCTAACAAATGTTTGCAATTTTTTATGGAAATCTTTCTTTTTAAATAAAACAAATAGTAAAGGCCAATACAACAATGTGTAACTACATGTAATCCAAGCAATAACAATATTTACTAACAATGACAATTGTATGCTATTGCTGGTAAACTTTCAATGATGTTTACTGAGGGATTAAATATTTAAGTAAAACTGGAAATTTAAAGTGAGATAACCAGGGTCAGTTACTAATGTAAATCCATAATCCCTGGCATCCTGGCGTTATGTAACGTCTGTAGAAGTGCACATTTCTGAGTTCTGTTCTTGGCTTACTGGGTATAAAATATTGATTTAAATCATGGTTTTGTTTAAAAAAATCACTTAATTCAAATCGCGATTTAAATCGAACAAACCCCATCCGAATGATTTTCATAATTGCATGAATGCCTTTCCTCTGAATTTAATAATCGAATGATTCATTCGGATAAAATCATTCGATGTTTCTATGCGGTTAAAAGTAGTAAAAATGCTCTCCGCTTGCTTCTCGAATAATGATGTTATAGAGGAATTCTAGTCTTTCCTCAGGCTCTGTTTTGAATAGTTTTTTGATTAATTTTACCGCATTTCATCGCTAATTCCGGTCTGTTTTTTGTGCAATATTTCTACGTATAAGCCGCAAAAGTAAATACATTTTTCTGTTTCATAAATCAATTACTTTTTTTAAATAAGACCAGGGGGAAAATTACTATTATTAATTATTATAAATATAATCGATTTATTTTTTTTATGGAGTATACCATTTGTTTTTATCAACAGTAATACAGTATAATTTTAAATATTAATAAATGTCTTTATATTTTCATATTTTTTATTATTTGAACTTTTTAAAGTAACATTAAAATTCAAATGCGTCAATGCGCTGAAATGACTACGAGAAACACAAAAATGCGGTGAAAACCGTTGTTTGCTATTTTTAATATCAGTAATATCCGAATGTTTAGGTCAAAACATTCTTATCGCGTTGTACTTGCGCGGCGAAACACGCCGCGGAGGCCGTCTTTATGCAATCGCATTCCGGAAATTCTGTCTCCATACGTAAATTCGCATACTAATGCCACGACTGATGGTGTCATCATATCAAGTATTTGCATTGGGCATTTGCAGTTACCTACTGTACGGGGTATCGCTTCAACGCCCGCTTTCGAAATAGACAAAACCGAAAATTTTAAAATCGTAAAATCATTCGAATGATTTTCTGTAACTCTCGAGATATCTCGATAAAAAAAAGAGTTCGATTATTTTCTTTGATTATATGACTTTACACTGTTCAATTAACTCCACCACTCATTGTTAGCTCCGCCTTCGGGCATCTCACAGCCCGTGAGGTATTGTATGTGCCCTACAGTTTTCTTCTTTTTATTTATCAAAAATCTAAGGACGAAATACGACAACACTACAAGAATTAGGATTTTTCCGTTATTGCCAAGACTTTTCTTTTTACGTAGTAATAATGACGCAGTAAATCTATTCACAAATGGCAGATTCAATTCCGGTGTTGAGGAGGATGATATAATTCTCTTATAAAGCCAGATTGCACCCCGAACTAGATTTACTACTTCTATTCTTTGTCATTTTCCTTTGTAACGTCTTCAGCTATAATGGACAACGTTATTACAGGGAACAATAAGTGGGAAGTATTTATGTCTTGAGCTCCGTTATCGCGTTCTTATGGATAGACTGTTTCAGTTCTATGCAAGCCTCGTCTATTGTGCTCAGAAACAATATTCCCGTGTATGAACACAGCGAGAATTCACCGAAATTTCAGTTTCGCGACATAATCCTACAGGCCTCCAGCTGATATTAATGATTTGAAAATTCAACATGGAGACCTTGTCACTCCAATAAAACCTGCACCATTAAAGAGCTGTCACTCACTTCTTCTATTGGGTCAGCGTTCAATGAACGACCACAAAATCAACCGAGCCCCTTTTTTAACCGCCACACAAAGCCCAAAAACGTTCCGCTATTTGACAGCAGTCCAGATATAAATTCAGATAAATATAAAAATACACCAAGTGTTGCGAAACATATCCAAACGTTTAAGCACGCCTCGTTCGGTATCAGGAAATTAGAAACCGTATGGGTGAAATACGCATCGTATCCGTTCTGCATTTTCTTTTGTGCCGATTCGTATGACGTTCGTTTTCCGCAACTGCAGAACGCGTATTTTACCCAATGCGTGGTTATAAGGAATCAACCCCCAATGCACACACCGCCTGCTTAATAGTCCATATAACCACAATTTTAGAATTTAAATTCAAGTTTGATATGAACTTTTTAGATCATTTTATGGCGATTTCATCGAATACGGATACTGTAAATATTTTGCATAGTATTAGCAACCAAAGAAAATAATAAAATTGTAAACCAGAATATCAAACATCAAACCACTCGCTAATGTCTCCTATTCTTCAAACAATACAAATTCCTAAATATTAAAAATGTTCCCTTTATTCCATCCCACCCCTTAAACAATAAACATATCAAGAATTACATCCTTCAATCAGTATCAACCCGAAACCCTTCCCTAATCTTCCGTATCCCATGCACTCTAAATATTGCTAAACCTGTTGCGAATCACCTCCTAATATTTACAAGTTACTTAAATGTTAAAAAGAACAAAGGCTCTGGCTGGAGCGTCAAAAGTCTACACATAATCTAGTAGCAAGAAGAAGGGGTAGAGAGAGAGAAGGGGGGAAGGGGAAAGAGTGGTTTCTGTTACATCCACGAACTTTAACTCATAGCGGGGTACGACCACGCCCTTCTGAACGCCGATTGGTCGTGAGCGGAAGTACAAAAGAGTTGGAGTTGCTTCCTTCAATAGATATCACACTCAAACTCCTCCCCAATGTTCCCTATGCACTGCACAACAAAAATTGCTAAATATATCAATCGTCACTCCCTTATGTCATCTCACCCCCCAAAAAAAGGGTGGTGGGAACGGGTGTTGTTATATTTCAATATAGACGCGCTCGAAAAAGGAGGTTAGAATCATATTCTACGTATGTCAAATAGCCGCTCGGCGCAAGCGCAAATTTCTAACGGCCGCCTCCCAGAAGCGCCTCAACGATTTTTCGATATTTCAGAAACTACGAATTTCGGCTTCAAATATGGTATGTACACGTTGAATGACAACACCTCTGGTTTTGGTCTATGACCTGAACAATGTAATTGGAAAATAATAAAACTCAAAACTTTAAAATAATTTCATAAAATTTTCAATATCTTCAAAAAAAAATTAAAATTTATAAAAACCGAAAACTTAAAAAAATTTTAAAATTTCCAAAAAGTTTCAAAACTAAAACTTTTAAAAATTTCTGAAAATTTTTAAACTACATATTTGAATATTTTAGTCTAATTGGAAAATACCAATAATCAAAAACTTCTAAAATTTTTAATATTTACCAGAGCTTGTATTCTCACTTGTACAATTTGTAAAGACAAGTGGGTGCATTTCCAAAAAATATTAAATATAATGAAATAATAGACCTCTAATGCTCTTGCTAGGTCGAGATTTTACGACAAAAGAATAAACGTTAACGTGATTAGTTAATGAAGTTCAGGATTTATTTCATATACGCTGACTCTTTGCGTATTTGAGTATATACGATACTGCCGGATGAATTAAGTACATATCTCGCATCTTGGCACAGCTTATTTCGTACATTTAAAAGAGTTACCAAAAAAAAGCGTGAGGGGTAGACTATTGGTTCCGCTAGTTTAAATATTAAAGTTGCATTAGTGTCTAAATTTTAGATTTTAAACGCTAACACTTTTAAGTTTCCATAAATGTCGTTGGAAAATAGTATTTACACAGTCACATAGTTATGATGCAGACCGGCTATATTTTTGTAAAACATTTTCGCGGTAAAAAAACCGCAACGCAATGCAGCATTTTAGCTCTCGCGTAACAGCCTTGTACCTACGTGTAGAAAAAGGCCGAAACGAGTTCATTACATTGCTAATTTAGGCGGCAGTATATCTACACGTGGCGAAAATTAGTCAAGTTCACCCCTAGCATTTGGGAATAATGGCCCAACTGTCATCTGCAATCACATAAATAACTAAATAAGAGAACGCACAATCCAAATGCAACAGAGTTTGGGCAACAAGCAAGTTGCCAGAAATCCTACTAGTTATTAGCTTACTTAATTACAGTAGTTAAACTTCATGCTACTGGTGCGCTAGTAGCGTTAAATTACTACTGCAATCTCGTTCGATATCCACCGAATTAAAACTCTCCGAATGCAGAGAGATATAATCGGGACACAATATGGAGATAGTGCAGGCCATTAAGAGTCCGGATTGATGATCTGGCAAAGTTAGTGAACTAAGTTAAGATGTCGGAGTACTTTAAAGTAATTAACAGATGGGTTATGGAGTAAATGGAGCAAGGGTCGATGCGGTTTGGGTACTAAGGACGTCTCCGAGGCGTTGTATGGAAGTCTCGAAGGCCTTAAAGCACTCACTCACTCTACGAATTCTACGGTATGCAAAAGCTCCTCCTGCACCAGAGCTTAATACCGCGACAGAAAGCACGAGCCGTTCATGCCGGTGCAGATATTAATACTTTGTGTGTGGGACGTGCCTAGTTTATACAAATGAGCAGTCTGGGGCTTTTGTCTGCTAATGTTGGCAATGCTCCTGCTTCTGAATACGTTATGCATCGAGCAGGCACTTAGAATGCAAACCGAAAAGCTCTTACGCCTAGGTATTATGATTATTATTGCTATTAAGGGTCCTGATTTTGCGGCTTCGTTTTTCTTTTTACACCAAACTTAGGCGCCACAATTCGAAACATTTAAGCTTAAGTTTAATCTTTACCGCAACAAAATTCCTATAATAATATTTAATACATTAGAGGAATTATACTTGTAAGTTCAACATTTAAAAATGGCGTAAAATATTGTACACCACAAGTGCCTACTTCAAAAAAATTAGTTTATTAATATTTATTTGACCTAGCCTATTTCTGCTGCTAAGACTTCACACCGACGCGACACCTGGAAATAAGCCCACCGTGCAACTATGAGTGATTTCATAAGATATAGGTTTGAGCTTGATGTTGTTCGAAAGCAGTTGGTTTGCAATTTGAGCGACTTTGTTTTTCTTATACTCTGCGAAACAAAAAAAAGCTATTTTTCAGTTTTTTTCAGGATACTTCAGAAACGAATGTATGTATGAATTTTTATAGATATTCATAATAACCATACAAATACGAAATGTTCTTGCAATTTGACCGACTTCATATTACTAATATTATTCAAAAGTTAATAATATAAAATTTTCAGTTTTTTCAGGATATTTCAGAAACGGATATATGTACGGATTTTTTAGATGTACTTAATAGACATGAAAATACGAAACTTTTTTTCTAATTTAACTAACTTCTTACCATCTGCATCAGTTTTCGAGCGCAAAAAAATGAAACAAAATGGAAATTTCAGTTTTTTTTTTAGAATATTTCAGGATATGTGTAACTTTTGTCATTCTGGATATTCCAGAAGAATATATGTTTGAATTTATTAAGACATTTTTAATAACCATGAAATTACGAAACGATTTTTGTAATTTAACCGACTTCAAATCTCTTAGAATTTCCAAAATAAAACAAAAACGATAGTTTAGTTTTTTCAGGATATTTCAGAAACGAATATATTTATGGAATTTGTTAGATTTTCCTAACTGCCATGTAAATACGAAAAGTTTTTTTTGTAATTTAACCCACTTACTACTATCATTTTTAGTTTCTGAAACCAATAAAGAAAAAATAGAAATTGAAATTGTTTTCAGAACATTTCAGAAACTGTCTATTCTGATTTATTCTGATAATCCTAATAGTAATGAAAATTCGAAACTTTTTTGCAATTTAAACGACCTTGTTTTTTTTTATAATAAGTTTTTCCAGAAACGGATATATGCATACATCTTTTAAGTATTTCAGAGAACCCAACACAAAATACCAGTATTTTATTATGATTTTAAAAATTTTTTTTTAAATATGACTATTTTATGACTTTGTCTTTCAACTGTTCCCTTAATTTTGACAAATTTTCTATTATACACAGCCATTTTAATTAATGCCTCTGTTCCGATGTTGGCGGTTACACATTGGCAATAAAGTGAGAGAAATTATTGTTTCCCGTTCTCTTTGGATCCAATTTAAAAATGTCCATAACTCCCTAGCACAGCAATCCCGCAGGATAACGGCTCAATACATTTGACAGATACATGGGTTTAATTTAAAGTTCTGGGTTAAAACTCGCTAAATGTCATATCGTTACGATGATCAAAGCGGATATAAAAGATGAAATAAATTTACACAACGTTCAATGTCCTAAGGGACTTTTATGAAATTGTTAGTATTTATTTATTTTCGCAATCAAAAATCTAATAATGATCGATCTGCTGTAGATTTTTTTTGTTCGGGTAATTCAGAAACAACAGAGTTTAGTAAACACATTACACAAATCAAATGGGAATACAATGTAGCAATACGACAAAAGCTATCGAGAAATACGTTTTAATGAACCATTTCGGTTTTCAGAGCTATAAAAGTTCTGCACATAAAAATTTAACCCGTTTAATTGCTAATTAAACTCGTTCAAAGGCAATTCTGGAAAGCATTTATCAACGTAATGCATGTTACAAGTGTGAAGGAAACAATTTTACATAAACCTTGTATTGTCTACCACACTGCGGATGTACATTTCAACAAATTTTCATAGTTTTATTTCCCGAGATGCACCTATTATAATACAGGGTGCTGCATAACCTTGTGCTAGAGAGTAAAAAAATTGTAAGAGATTATGAAATTCAAGTATTTAAGGTCCTTTAACATCCAGCACATTTGCCTGACCTAAACCCCATAGAGCACTATAAATAATTATTCATGAAAAGTGTTGCATGTGCATATTGAAAGTCTGCTTAAGAACTGAGAATATGCTAAGAATTTATTTGGCAGTTATAAGAACGAAAATTTAAAAATAAAAATTTTTCCGTCCCTTACGCCTTAAAATGCGATTCTTTTTTAAAATATTGAAATCAGGTAGTCTCGTTAAATCAGCAACGTTTATAACTTGCAACGCCGTTCTGCTTTGTATCAAACATGTATTGGCGTTAAGAAAAACTTTTTGAGGTCAGGAAATAATCTTCATGCCAAAAAATGTTTTTTGACGTCACAAAACGATTTTGTGCCGGCAAAAAATGATTTATTGACGTCAAATAATATATATTTTGTAGATAATAAATTTAATTATTGGCATTTAAAAATATATCTTCTCCTATACATTTTTAGACGTCAAAAAAATCATTTTCATACGTTTAATTTTATCTTTTGACGTCAATAATGGATCTTTTGCGAAAAAAAATAAGTATGAAACATAAAATTTTATTTTAGCCTGATACGTACTTCGATATTTTAACATGTCGTTATCAAAGGTAAAATTTTGTATTTTTGACGTCCGAAACTAGTTTTTTAAATGTAGGAATTAAAATAATAAACGTCAAAAAATCATTTAATGACGTCCGAAAATAGTAAAAATAAGAGATTGGGTTCATCTATAGTAGAGGATAGACCACGACGCGTTTCGTTGTCATTAGAACTCTTCAGGTGGCCCCAAATCCCATCAACTGTCGAAACCAAAAGCGAAAGCACATAATCTAGAAGAAAGGCAAAAGCTCGTATGGAAACTTAAATAAATAAAACGCCCTCTATATGCGGCGGGGAGAAGCTGCCAAGCAACAAACCGGTGAAGATAAAAGGAATCCGCTAAGCAGATAGCAGCTGTGCAACCGATCTCTGTGCACAAGCATGGAAACGCCCGTACAGCAATAGCAATAAAACGATAGAGACAGACTAAGACTTCACTATTTCGCCAGCTCCGCCGTTACATGGCAACATTTCCATCAATAGATGATTTGCCGACGAAAACTGAAATATTGACGTCAATAAATACGTTTTTGGCGTCAATAATGTTATTTATGACGTCGAAATCTTAGTTTTTGACGTCAAATCATCTATTGACGTTTAAAAATGATGTCACATCACAGCGCTTAGTCGAGTGCCGCACAAAATTGTTTGCACACGTATTTGATGTAGTTGTCACAAGGGAGCGTTTTATGCTGGGTATACAGGTTGATTTGCTCATTTATTATTGACGAAAGAGAAAAAATTTATTAGTAAAAAGTTATACGGTTCATGGTGACGAGTATTTTGGGCATACAAAACAAAATGGGCGACTTACGGTTTAAGCGGAAGCGACTATAACTTAATTTTTCTTAATGGTACACCTTGTATATTTTAGGCTAATTTGATTGTAGGGATAAATTCTGTTTAAGAAACTATAATACAACTGTAAGTCTAAAGTTAATAACAAGCGAGACAATTTGATTTAAAGCAACAGCATGCAAAGTTTCTAACGAATTCAATGGTCTCGGAAGGTGATCGCTCCCATCACCCTCTTTCCTCTCTCCAGTGGGCGTTAGATAAATTAATTTGATTATTACTGAAGCCAACACCTTTTTAGCGCTTAATCAAACACTTTTACGTTCACGTTAAAAAGATTGTTATCAGCAATTTGTTGCAGTATATTGACTGACGGTCTTGATTGTCAGGTAAACTTCAGATGTCCTTTGGTAAATCGTTAAGCTATTGGAGTATGACGACCTACTATTACTTTTAAACGCGAAGGTTTCAGTATTTCAGAACATAAATGTGGTAGAATATAACATCAAAGAACATTAGAAATATTTTTATCTGCTCGACGAACAAATTTTGCATCCTGCTGCAGTTTTTACCCAAAGGAAGTTCTCGTTCCTTTTAGGACATGTAGAGCATAAAAGTATGGAAAGTTGTTGGAAGCTAGCTACTTTAGATATTCCTTTTGCTACAAAATATTTACATAATCATTTTGGTTCGGTAGTAAAATAATTTCTAACTGAATTGGATCTATGTTCAAATATTTATTGAACCAATTATTTTCAATTAACAAGAGTGACCGTTTTCAAGGTGTCGGTTAGGTTAGCTGCTCTGAAGATTTATTTATCATAAATATTAAGAAAATAACAACAAAATCTGAGTACAAGTGGCAGTGACTTTCCTGTCGTTTCTTGCTAAATAACTTCGTTTCCTTAAGTGCAATCCTCAAATGGTAAATACGTTTCGACTTACCAGTCGATTCTTGTTTATTACCATTTTTAAAATCATTACGTTAAACGTAGTTTTTTGCTGATTCCAACTTTTCTTGTCAGCAAAATCCCAGCAGGTTTGTTATAATTTTTTCAGGATTTTAGGAGAACCTTTTTAACATAGTATGGCTTCATCTTTTTTCTTTCTTTTTTAATTTAAAAAAAAAATCAAATTTGGCATTGGTTTCATTTAGTAAATTGTCGAATTGGTAATAGCAGAATTCACCAGATAGTGAATAAATTCGTAAATACTGTTACAGGAATTCCAAATAAAAACTGTTCAATTTTTCGTATAACCCGCAAAGCACTTACAGTGCGGCGGCGCCACCAAGTGTGAAGGGAAAAAATTTTTCTAGACCTAAAAAAATTATTTTTTCATATTAAAAATATTTAAATACAATTTTAAAATACATTTTTTGTGCGTCAGGGAGAAAAAAAAAGCTGACGGTCAATAACAAAATTTCTAAATAAATATCATTTATTTTGACAATAGTAATTTTGCAATCTAAAAAAACTGTTTGTGAATATAAAGCTTTTACACGTCCGCAAGAGATGGCGCGCGCATAACCTGTAAAAGCACAAAACCAGTAGATATCTACAGGCTTTGGCAAAGCACTTATAATGACACAGCGCCACCTCGTGTGAACGAAAATAATGTTCCTAAACTTCAAAAAATTATTTTATCATATTAAACACGTTTAAAAATAAATTTTTTGTGCATCATAAAAAAAATATATATATAAATAAGTTGTCAGTAAATAACAAAATTACTAAAAAAAATGTTTCTTTTAACAAAAATTAGGTAATTACATTTATTTAAAAAAACTATGTTTTTAATGAGGTTTACACGAGACAGACTGCAATTTTACCAGAAAATTATCAGAGACGGAGTGCAGTAACCGTTAATTTAATGCAAGCAAAAAATCTAAACAGAAACCCAATAAAATGAGAGAATGTAATGAAATGCTGGCGCCGCCATAATGAAGTTTGCATATGCACGGCTGCGTTTCGGCCATCTTCAAAATTCAAATATGTTTGTGGCACGCAATAAAGCCAGGAATGCTCTAAAACGGCACTAATACTCCATTGTCTACCCCTGCCCCATAATCTAAGCACTGCCGTTAAAAACTAATGCCTACTTTTATGAACGTTACGATAATTACGTAATCGCTAGACTTGTTAAGAGCGAGCTCGCCTTATAATTTTACACGCCACATAAAATGACGTGCCCTTCTGGCTCTAAAACTATTAGCGCACTTAAACAAAGTAGAAAACAACGTCAGCTGTCAAGACGTGCAAGGAAACGAGGAAAACTAGAATAAAAACTAACAAAATATTCTTTGCACCTTTCTGATATTCCAATATGCTAACAAGCGAGCTGTTTGTAGAACAGACGTTTTCTGACAGCTTTTACAGGATACGAAGATGAATTTATTATTTATAGCTTCTGAGGAAAGTTTCTAATACAAAAGGTAATGTAATGTTATTTTCCAATTTTTCAATAATCGACGACCCACATCAGATAACCTTCATTCGGATCGTATGAATTTTTAAAATAACTCATCCTACCTATTCAAACTACCTCTATAATTTATTAAAATGTCAGACGAAACACGTAATAACATAAAATATAACAAACAAAAAATACATAAAATATAATGAGCTCATTGAAAAGAGCTAACAAAAGGTTCGTTTTCAGTGCTAACCTTGTCACACCTGAACTAAATAAAAACTGTCTTAGTTTTTCATTAGCATTACCAGATTAGTGGCAGAGTCCCATGGATTGCACCAGGACTATAGGCGTTCGTATTATCCTGTGTTTCAAATGTCGGTTACGTTAGCTGCTCTGAACATTTATTTACCACAAACAACAAGAAAACAACAAACAATTCTGTACAAAAGTGGCATCGACTTTCCTGTCGTTTCTTGTTGAGTAATATCGTAACCGTAAGTGTATCACTAAATTGTGAAAAAAAAATAAATGTTGGGGCTTTTAAACCTGAAATTTCTAATTTTAAATAGGAATTTCGACTTGGAAGAAGTCAGAATTTCACCTTTCAATTTCGTAATTGCGACTTTGAACTTAAGTTATAACTCTGAAGTCATAATTCCAACTTTACACTAAAGATTTCGGCGCTGAACTCGGAATCCCAACTTTAAGCTCAGAGTTTCGACTACAAACTTGGAATTCCGACTTTGCACTCGGAATATTAACTGTCCACTCAAAATTCCGGCTACGGACTGAGAGCGTCGACTTTACACTCAAAACTCCAGCTTTCAATTTGTAATTTTTAATTTAAAATACAAATTTTGACTTGGATAAACTCAGGATTTCACCTATTCTACCTATACTTGTAGGATTTGGACACTGAACTCGGAGTGGCAGTTTTTAACACAGAATTTCGACTTTGAACTCGAAATTCCGACTACAAACTTGGAATTCTAATTTAAAATATCAACCTACTCTTAGGATTTCGACCCTGAACTCGAAATTTCAACTATCATCTCAGAATTCCGAATGCAACCTGGGAGTGTCGACTTTAAATTTAGAATACCGACTTTAAACTTGAAATTTTTAACTTAAAACTCGAAATTTCGATTTTGATGAACTAAGGATTTTCAAGTTCAGAATTCTGCCTATCAACTCGGAGGCTTCGACTTTAAACTCAGAATTCCGACTTAGAATTTCGAACTTGCAGATTCTACTTTGAACTCGGAATTTCGAGTCTAAACTTGAAATTCCTAATTTAGATTCAGAATTTCGACATGGATGAACCAAGGATTTCAATTGGAAAGTTCAGAAATTTCGTCTGCGAACTCGGAGTTCGACTCTGAAGTCAGAATTCCGACTTTACAGCTCCAATTTCTATTATGAACTCAGAATTTCAACTAAAATCAAAATTTCAACTTTTCTGCCTACGAACTAGAAGTTTCCAGCTTTGAACTCAAAATTTCGAGTTTGATGAAATAAATATTTCAAATTTTAACTCCGATTTCCGTGTTAAAATTTGTGGTTTCGCTTGGAATTACGTCTGTGAAGTCGGAATTTCAACTTTAAACACAGAATTTGGAATGTGAACTCGGAATTTCGTCTTTGATTAATTAAGCATTTCAAACCTCGATTATTATCATTTTCAAAATGATTACGCATGTTAGATTGAGCGTCATATGATGACAGCAGTTGGTCCCCGTCGTAAGTGTAGGGTAATAAAGAGTAAAAATTAATGTACAACATTCAGAAGTTTTCCGAAAAATTAAATTCACAGCAAATGAAATTTTGTTCAGCAATTACCTAAATTTGAAGATTTTAAATTACATTTAATCTTCCAAATTCTACTGTAACTAAAAAATTCATTCTGTGTAAAAAAAATTACTTAGAGACAGTAGTAATTCTTCGAAATGTTGACAAAGCAATTACGGAATTTCCGTGAAGCTAAACATTTCTCAGAATTAACATTTTCATGATAACAATAATTTATAATCAATGTTCCTTTTGTGCGACTGAACAAAACATGTTGTACTAATTTCCTTTAGTCAACGAAAAAGTTCTGTTTACTAGCATACGAGGGTCATATCAAAAACAATCTGTAATTTATACAAAAAATAGGTACATATTTTCTACTATTTTACATAATTTCGTTTTAACTCTATAGGCGTTGTCCAAAAATGTCCAGTGATTTTCAAACACCTGTAGCCCTTTCAGAAAAAATACATACACGAGAGATATTGCAACAATTTCCGAGGAAAGTATTGAATTTTCAAGATTTTTGAAAATTTTTTATAATCAGTAATTTAATATTTTAAGATATTCATTGTTAATTTAAAAAAATCTGTAATTTTTAATACCTGATTTTTTTAAAGTAATAATTAAAATATTTTTGAAAAACTCTGTAATTAGTATCTACCTGAACTTTTTCAAGAAGTTAATAATTTAAAATGTCTTTAGAAAATCCTGTAATTAGTAGCTACCCTAATTTGTTGGGAAGTATTAATTTTCAAATTTTTATGAAAACTTTGTAGTTGGTATGTACCTGATCTTTTTAAGCAACCTATTTCAAATTTTTGAAAATATTCACTTTCCTTCACTAAATTTTACGTATTCAATTTTAAATTTGTTTGAAAAAATTTGTACTTAGTACCTTAATTTTTCCAGAAAGTATCAATTTTCATATTTTTGTAAAATCCTGTAATTAATACTTTCATTTTGCTGAAAGGAACTTATAACAATTTTTAGATATATTAAACGATTCAAGAATTAGCATCTTACTTTTACTCTAAATACGAATTTTTATCGGAAAGCAATCATTTCTACATTACTGAAACGAAGAACATAGTAATTTTTAGATTTTTTAAACAATTGCTTAATTCACTTTACTGTACTAAATTCTTTTCTGGAAAGGAATAATTTTCAAATTCAGACAATCCGGTAATCAACACTTTAATTTTGCTAATAAGTACATTATTCATTTCTAAAAGTAATATAAAAGTTTGTACTTGGTGCCTTAATTTTTCTAGAAAATGTCAGTTTTCATATTCTTCAGAAAATTCTGTAATGCTGATGTTTTTTTCCAGAATGTAATAATATTAATTTTTTTTTAAATTTCTGTAATACAGAATTGTTTCAGTATTTTCAAATTTTTAATAAAATTCTCTACTTGACACTACAATTTTGCTAGAAAGTACTTATTATATATCATTTATAAATTTATTAACAAATTATCTCATTAATACCTTAATTTTTTCAGAAAGTATCAATTTTCATATTTTTTTTTAGAATATTCTGTAATTCTGAATTATTTCCAGAAAGTAAAAATTTTCAAATTTAGGGAGAATCCTGTAATTAGCATTTTAATTTTGCTAAGAAATACATATTAATTGCTAAATATGTACTTAGCACCTTAATTTCATATTTCTGATAGGTGGAATAAATTCGGATTAATTATATTCGGTTCTTTCGCACTGAAATTCCCATACACTTACTTTTAACATAACTATGATGAATTACTTACGTACTATTCCCATTTTTCGTCCATTTAAATGTATAAATTTTCTTACCTGAAACAAAAATTCAATTAATATAACAAATTTAACCATCAACTAAAAAAATCTAAATTGTAAGCAGTATCCAGCTTTGATCAACTAAAATTGTCGGACACGTTGCTGAAATTCCAAATATCGGGTGCGAAAGCAGTGCTATTTATTCGCCCACCCATACGTATGTAATAGAATATTGGGGTGTTATTTTAAATTGGCTCAGTTATCAAAACAAGCCCGACAAGCCGCACTATTGAGTTCCCCTTGCGTTGCCTTTATGGGCCTGTCAGTTCATTAACATAGTAACTGAACATACAAGATAAGCTGCTGTCATTTAAAACACATCCCTGAACAAACACCGCTGATAGTGTCGATGGATTCACAGCCGCCACTATTATGCATCGCAATCAATATCGCAGCGTAATAACTTTCATTATGAACTCTCCAGCGGTAATAAAACTAGTAAACAAGTTTGTAGACAGTCTGTACTTCAGCCGCGAGATCTAATTGCAAATCAGCGGAAATCTCGAGAGACTTACAGGCTTTCCTGTAAAAAACACATTCATTTGCAACATTTGAATACGGGAGTGAGGTCAGAAACCGGTTTTCTTTTCATGAAAGGAACGTGTGCTTGAAAGGAGCTCGTAGACTTTGAGAAATTAAAGTTTCCTTAAGTGATTAGATTCAACCAGACACGTGCATATATTCCTCCTGAGAAAACCGTGATTGATTGGCCTGTTCAAAAAATGAAGCCGAAATTTAGGGAGCACTCCTCCGCCATTTATCTTTATTATAAAGAGGAAGCGATTTGTTCACAGTATTGGAAGAACATAGAACACAATGCGTAATGGATAAAGATTGCCGACGCAAAAATTAAACAGATTCAAGAAACACGGAAATTACGAGAACGTTAGTGCAACAAAAGGATGACAAAAAGAGAATGACTTCATAAAAGATTATTATTTGTTCCTTTACACAAGCCGTTCTTTCTCAGCTGAACCGAAAAGTCGTTTAGACCGACGCGACGTCAAAATAAACAAGAATATCATTCTTTTACAAAAACAAATGGCAATTACTCTGTAACGCCTTAAAAATGTATTAGCACATAATTATGACAGCACAAAGATCGTTACAATAACGTTAATAAATGAACAAAGAGCAGCTGCAGCTTTTCCAAAGATATTCAGATAAAGTGGTAAAAAGATAAAGTAAGTACTTTTTCTCGCGGTATTCCGATTTAAAACTGTTGGCGAAATACCTGAAACGTCTCAAAGTTGCAGAACAAATTATACGTCCGTAACGATAATTACCGCAGTGCTACACTACAGGAAAAGACAAAATGTAAAGTTCAGAATTCCGTCTGTGAACTCGGAGTTCGACTCTGAACTCAGAGTTTCGACTTTACACTTGGAATCTCGACTATAAACTGGAATTCCAACATCAAACACAGAATTTTGACTTTGATGATGATTTCAATCTTAACTCAGAACTGAGCCTGCAAACTTGGAATTCCGACTTTGAACTAGGAATGTCAACTTTCAACTCAGAATTTCGACTGCAAACGCGGAATTCCCACTGTACACTCAAAATTCCGACTTAGAACTTTGAAATTCCTATTTCAAACTCGGAATTTCGACTTTAATGAAGTAAGAATTTAAACTTTAAAGTTCAGAATTCCGTCGGTGAACTAAGAGTTTCGACTCGGAACTCAGAATTTCGACTCTGAACTGGAATTCCAACATTAAACACGGAATTTTTACTTTGATGATGATTTCAATCTTAACTCAGAACTGAGCCTGCAAACTTGGAATTCCGACTTTGAACTAGGAATGTCAACTTTCAACTCAGAATTTCGACTGCAAACGCGGAATTCCCACTGTACACTCAAAATTCCGACTTAGAACTTTGAAATTCCTATTTCAAACTCGGAATTTCGACTTTAATGAAGTAAGAATTTAAACTTTAAAGTTCAGAATTCCGTCGGTGAACTAAGAGTTTCGACTCGGAACTCAGAATTTCGACTCTGAACTGGAATTCCAACATTAAACACGGAATTTTTACTTTGATGATGATTTCAACTTTAAACTCACAATTGCGACTTTGAACTCGGAGTTACAAATTCCAACCTTAAAATTGATGAATTAAGGATTTCAACATTAAACTCAGAATTTCGTCAATGAACTCGAGTTTCAACACACATTTTCGACACTTCCCATATCCAATATACGAAAAGTGTTTATAAACGTATCCGGAAACGGCTGCCTGAGAATATACAAAAATTGGGCAATTATTAAATTTAATGTTGTGACATTTAAATGAGCCAAAATATCATGAAGATATATAAATTTTACAGCTGATGATGATTACAGCTTTGTAAAAAGGCGTTTCCAGATCGATAAGCATAGAAACTAGTGCTGCCAAAAAAACTTATAACCGGATAACCGGTTTCGCAATTTTTGAACAATTCTTAAAAACACGTTTTTTAAACCATTTCAAACCGGTCTGATAAACCGGCATAAAAACCGGTCTGAAAAAAAACCGTTTGAAAACAAAGGTCTGAAAAAAAGTCTGAAAACAACGGTTTGGAAAAACCGAGCTGAAAAAAACAATTTGAATAAAAAGGTCTGAAAAAACCGGTCAATAAAACCGATCTGAAAAAATCAGTCTGAACAAACCTGTTTAAAAACCCGTCTAAAAAACCGGTCTGAAAAACCTGTCTGAAAAACCTGTCTGAAAACTCGTTCTGATAAACCGGTCTGAAAAAATCAATCTGAAAAAAAGGTCTGTAAAACTGGTTTGAATAAAACCGATCTGAAAAAATCAGTCTGAACAAACCTGTTTAAAAACCGGTCTAAAAAACCGGCCTGAAAAACCTGTCTGAAAAACCTGTCTGAAAACTCGTTCTGATAAACCGGTCTGAAAAAATCAATCTGAAAAAAAGGCCTGTAAAACTGGTTTGAATAAAACCGATCTGAAAAAATCAGTCTGAACAAACCTGTTTAAAAACCGGTCTAAAAAACCGGTCTGAAAAACCTGTCTGAAAAACCTGTCTGTAAAACCTGTCTGAAAACTCGTTCTGATAAACCGGTCTGAAAAAATCAATGTGAAAAATAGGTCTGTAAAACTGGTTTGAATAAAACCGATCTGAAAAAATCAGTCTGAACAAACCTGTTTAAAAACCGGTCTAAAAAACCGGTCTGAAAAACCTGTCTGAAAAACCTGTCTGAAAAACCTGTCTGAAAACTCGTTCTGATAAACCGGTCTGAAAAAATCAATGTGAAAAAAAGGTCTGTAAAACTGGTTTGAATAAAACCGATCTGAAAAAATCAGTCTGAACAAACCTGTTTAAAACCGGTCTAAAAAACCGGCCTGAAAAACCTGTCTGAAAAACCTGTCTGAAAAACCTGTCTGAAAACTCGTTCTGATAAACCGGTCTGAAAAAATCAATCTGAAAAAAAGGTCTGTAAAACTGGTTTGAATAAAACCGATCTGAAAAAATCAGTCTGAACAAACCTGTTTAAAAACCGGTCTAAAAAACCGGTCTGAAAAAATCAATCTGAAAAAAAGGTCTGTAAAACTGGTTTGAATAAAACCGATCTGAAAAGGTCGGTCTGAACAAAACAGTTTTAAAAACCGGTCTGACCGGCATAAAATACCGTTCTGAGAAGTTGGTATCAAAAAACCGGCTAAAAAACAGTCTGCAAAACAAGTCTGAAAAAAACAATCTGAAAAAATTGATCTGAACAAACCAATCTAAAAACCGGTCTGAAAAAATCAATCTGAAAAAAAGGTCTGTAAAACTGGTTTGAATAAAACCGATCTGAAAAGGTCGGTCTGAACAAAACAGTTTTAAAAACCGGTCTGACCGGCATAAAATACCGTTCTGAGAAGTTGGTATCAAAAAACCGGCTAAAAAACAGTCTGCAAAACAAGTCTGAAAAAAACAATCTGAAAAAATTGATCTGAACAAACCAATCTAAAAACCGGTCTGAAAAATCTGTCTGAAATGCCTGTTTAAAAAACCTGCCTGAAAATTCTGTTTTAAAACCGGTCGTTACATAACTCATGTCGATATACGCAGCGGCGTAACTATGGACCCGTGAGGCCCGTAATCGTGGGACGGCCCGAGCATTCTAGGGCGTTGTGGGAGCCCTAAAGCAGAAATTGTAGTTAGAAGCCACTGGGTATACGTAAAGTAAAACTTCTAACCTATTAATATCTACGTAATTCTACTTATTGGAAATAAATAATATATACCGGTTTATACCTTACACTTACAATTTTGTTTTATTTATTTATTATCATTTAAATTTATTTCTTCTTATCTATAACGACATATGAAGAAAATTTTCTGATTTGGATAGTGACGAGTAGTGATTACGTCAAAACTAGTTTAATGCACGCATTGAGGCCGTTTTTTTTCAGACCAGTTTTACAGACCGGTTTTTCAGACCGGTTTCAAACCAGTTTTAAGAAAATTCGTAACCGACGGTTTTCGTAACAAAATTTACCGGTGAACCGTAATCAGCCGGCAGCACTAATAAAAACGAACAGTTTTATATCGAAAGTGTATTCCCAAAGTAACGCCCATATTTTTTAAAACACCTTATATATTCAGCCCTATCATAAAAGCTGTAATTATGCAGTTAATTAATTCTACAACTAATTTATTTGAGCCACATAATTAACTCTTCGGCAGTTTGAAACTCCCCTTATACCTGCAATAACTAAATCATCTCCTTCCAGAGTAAATTCGAGGTTAATTACAATATACTAAGTTATAGTTTGCACGTAACTTTTCATATAATATATATTTAACGGTGAAATAATAATTCTAAAAATATAGAATTTCTTTTAGATTTGATAAAACCTGCTACCATCAAATACACCCAACTAAATCTGTAAATACCTGGTTATTCCCTTATCAAAAAAAAACTCTGTAAATATTTTAACTAATTTGGCTGAATTTTGTTGAAAATATTGATTATCTCGCTCCCGAGCGCCCTCAGTCCTAATTCGATACATTTTTAAATAAGCCCACATTTCCAATCATGACACCAAAGGAGATCGAAATACCTTTTCGATGCTAACATATTAATCCGATAGAAACATGGAGGAAAAGTGAACGTGTGCCTTGCACGGCGTTTTCCCCTAAAAATAATCGACGAAACACCTCACGCTCTTACGATACAGAGCGTCACGAAGATGAAAGGGAAGTTATCCCTGTCCTGTTGAGTGATGACCGATCTACATGGGTTCAAGTGACGTGAGATCCATCTAAGACGAGCGCAAACACCTGAGGTCCCCACCTTCGTGCTTGAGTGCCCCAACTTGACGAATACCAGCACTTAGAAACGGTGACATTCCACTTATGTCACGATCTATTCTCCAAATGTGCAGAAATAATTTTCTGTCTCTATATTTGCGTTCCTCGTCGACCAGAAAAATATCTCCTCGAGCTCTGATTGCTCAATTAGCTCTTGAATGGACGAACCTCCCGTGACCATAAAATCGTTCCTTTCAAATTTTGCTGTTGCGGTTAAAAGCAAAAAGACCGACCCGTCATCATTTCGCTTTTATTCTAGACAATCAAATCGTAATATTTACGTTTGTCCTGGCCAGAGTCACATTAAAATTTTAATCGAATATTTGTCCAATGCCCGGCACAAATTTAAATTAATTACCAAAAACCATGCCCGCTTGCACAAGCGAATATTAAATCGAGCATACACTGTTAAAATTTAATTCGGTCCACGGTCCCTGTCAAAGACCCATCGAAATCAATTATTTCATGAAAAACCACACGCAACACTGGCTCAACTTTTACTCATAATATCGCAATTATGTAAAATATCTTTCCACCACCGATCGATCAATTACACATTAATTCCGTTTCATTCTAATTAAAAAAACTGTGAATAGATAAAATGAATATTCATAAATGGCTTACATTACGAGATTAAAACCGAACCGTTTTCGGAACAATTTTCCGCTTTCGGAACATTAAAGACCTTGATATCTCCAACGAAGCAAACATTTTTTGCACGTCAACTGAAAAAGTTCGATTTATAACATAGTAACTATACCCGTGAGCTATGCCCGACGATTTTTCTGTTTTTTTTAAATAATAAATAAGCTAATTAAGTAGGTAGCGTAGCGGAACGAAGATCGAAGTCGTAGTTTTATGAATTATATAGCGATTGCTATAATTCTTTTTATGAATTAAATCCGATCACTTCGGTCTGTCTCAACTCGCGAGGAATGTGGCTGCAGCTGACATTATGCAACTCAAGCGGCTCGCGATGGGAAAAATTAACACAAGCAAATATTGCCGTATGTAAAACTAAGTTCAGAACCTTATTCTAATATCACTCATGAGCAATTTAGCCTAAACAAAAATTTTATGTCGGCCCCCGTTTAATAAATAAGGAAAATGGAATTGTCTATTTTCAAAAATTCACATAAGGTATCACAAAGAAGCTAGCGGACTGGAACACTAACCAAATTTTACCTGATGCATAGTTCTATAAGCCTACAAAATTTAAAAAAAAATCGTGTGGCCGGTTTTGCGTATAAATGTCATATTCGAGGCTAAGTTATTGCTTGGTTAGCGTAAATACAGAAAACGCTAAACAAAACATTGCATGTTATTACAGTTGTTACGAGCAAAATAATCACTTCCTGCGCCAACTGATAAGTACAGCTACCTTACTTATATAAATAAATTTTTACGGTGTTTCTTGTACAGATCTTCGCTAAGTGACTCCACATTCGGGACGCAATATATATGAACTTTATCGGAATACGTAATTCAGTCGTGATCGGCGCTTGCTCAGCGGCTGCACTCTTGGTTTGAAATAACGCAGATAACAGGATATCTTATGGACATCCATTTCAGGTCTAATCTACATCAGCATATCCATGGACATAGAACGCATATCCATAGAATATACAGAATAAGACATCCCTAATACATCCCACACAACGCGACGTCAGGACGTCCAATAGGTCTCCCTATTACGTCCGGTGGTGAACATTTAATATCATTATATTATAATCTTCACCACAGTAAATAATATACCTAAAATTTCGAATTTAAATGTAGATTATATTTCCTAATATATCGAAAATTTCTAAATAGCATTACTATTAGGCTTAATAAAATTTACTGACTATTGTGAATAGTTTTGATTTAAATAAAAAAAATGTGATTTTCAGCTAGATAGAAGATATGTAGCATGCTACAGCAAAGTAGTCTGAAGAGAGCATTAAAACTAGGTTGCGGCGGGCTAAGGAAAGGGCCTATTTAGAAAGTAGAAGAAGAACTTTATGTAATTTTTATATTGTATTGATCAAATTTATTTATTAATAAATAAAAAAGTTGCTAGATATCTATTATATTATTATTATCAATATAACTTGTAAAAAATGAAATCTGAATGATTTCCATTCAGGATCTCCTATGAACATTCATTGAAGATATCGTATGGATATTCATTTAGAATATTCTATGAACGTCCGTTGAGGATGTCCTAGAAACGGCCAGAATTGTGACAGAAGGACTACGTATAGACGTCCATTGATAACATCCACAAAAAATGTCTATACGATTTCCTATGAACATCCTTGTGCTATAGGGGAAAGTGTGCAAGCTGCTGCACGTGTTCTGATCGTTTTTGTACTGTATTTTCTTTCTTCTTTCTATTTTGAAGTGCTTTTATTAACGTTTGGTAAGTCAATTAATTAGACAAACAGTTTAACCCCCACAGTTCAAATTCGGTGTGTAAAAAAGTGGCTGGTTGAAGTTTATCGTAGGAAACACAAAATTAAAAGTAGACCGGTTTGGCAATTACAACTACATACAGCTGATTAGGAGCTTATATTTGCCTACATAAGTCATGTCACAATGATTATAACTTCTTCTTTATCTTTCACCTCTTATACCCGAAGGTGTCGAAGACTTTCACTCTGGGTAGGCTCTCGCTTTTTTACGTCAATTAACTATTTTACCCACCAGGAAGATATAAAAACTATTAAACACGATAAAAAACGCATTTACTGTCCTACGGAGTACGCACCAGTGCCGGCAGCTATAATTTGATCACCGGATGCACGTAATGTATCAAAGTATGTACTGATGCGACAGGGTCTAAGAGAAGCGCCTGCAAATCCTGCGATTTCGGCACAATGTCAAAGATTTGGCAACCCTACCTAAACGGCGTTAAAGAACATTATAAAAATGTCTTCCAATCAGTGATATAAGAACTAATATTGCTTTGGCGGTCTTTTGCTTAATAAAAAGAAATCTGATTGTGAGTAGCAGCGAACGTGCCAAACTGTCTAGACCAGAGCATGATAGGGCGGTTGTTTTGTATAAGTATTTATAGTAATGGTACAATATAAAAGATATTACATGCCATTATACCAAAAGTACACTTAAATATCAATTACAGTGTTAGCAGCTAGATAGTACTTTGCAATAACAGTGAGACGTGCGCACATACAAGATGCAATAAAGGAATGTATAAAGTCGTTTCATATCGAAAACGATGATATCTGAAAGAAAAATTAAAACAATAACCGCCTCATTAAAGAAATATTGTACTACAATGTAGCCTTTTAATATCAGAATAATTCACAGCATAAAAAACCTAGTTTTGGTGCCTGCTCTGACTATAATCAAATCTAACCCAATTTTAGTTTACGAATAATGTGTAATAAAACATAGTAATAAAACACAAAATGAACTAGCAAATAGCAATTCGTCGTGGTTGAATTTATCACACGAACATGGTTTCCACTTCAAACGTTTGGGAACAAAAAAAACTGATTGCAATCCTGAGCTTTTGACGCCGACTGAACCGTTAGTAATTCCTGCCCAGAAATGAAAAACGCTGTTGTAATTTGCAAATTTGGTATGTTGCACATTTTACAGCGAGAAATGCCAGAATTTAATTTTAACGTAAATATTGTTTAATTAAAATCAAATTATACTATGATTCGCTAGAAATGCAAAGTTAAAATTTCGTTTTTTTAATAAATTTACCAAACCAAATGTAGGTGTTTGAATCCCTAAATGCTAATTACAATTTTCGAGTACAAAATTATGCATTTGAATATTATCGACAAAGGAATTTGTCCTCAAAAATACCCCGGTCCGCTAATCACCCAAGCGAATTGTAATTATCACCTCTCACTATCTATTATTTCAGCATAACGACTAAATTATGAGACACGCAAGTAGTACAGAAATAATGAGACAGGTTGCGGACGACAATAACTCAAAAACACTTTATTACCACAGAAACACAATCGCAATAAATATAAACATGAAAATCCACTCTTTTTTATTTCAAATTTTTCGTTTATTTTCATTAGTTTTAATGAAGCATAAAAACTTAATTAATTTTTAATTTACATAACTATGACGTTTCCATTAAAAAAATTAAAGTAATTTTCACGCACGCTCATATCAAATTTTAGTATTGATTCCCAATGTGTATTCAAATTAGCGATTTGTAATTCCGAGTTTAATTTAAATTAATGTTTAATAACGCGTGTTATAATCGAACGTATATGAACACAATTTTTCATTAATACAAACGAAACAACAAAAACCATACAGAAAATTTAATTAATGTACGAGAATTATTTATACATTTTTCATTATTGTTATATATATACATAATAAAGTTCATAACGTTTGAAAGCTTTTGAATATTGCTAGCGGAACCCGCGATGTAAGACATGTACTTAAGTCATCCAGCATTCATCGGCGGCCATAGAATTATTTCTAGGAAGGGACAAGCCACAATAGAATAAAAAACACCCCCAGCCCCATGAAAAATGAGGAGGGACAATTCAAGTACAATGAGAAATTTTAAAAATAAGAAAAAATTGCCTCCATTACATCCATTGTCGATTTCCCCATTCGCACTAACACCCCTCTCTGAGCTAGATAAATAAACCATTACGTACCATCTAAGTCAAAGATTCCCAAACTTTTCGGCCTTCTGATATTTTATTAAATCTCTACGCCCCCTCCTTTTTTCATGATAACGTAACGCGGCTTTCCTGGTTGACAAAAAAAATTGTATTTAATTCTTTTTTTATATGCTAAGTTAGGTTACATTGATTCGTATGTGTGATTGGTTTAAATTCGAACGTTTTGTGCGCCTGTGCGACTTGACGCTTACATAATATTTTAAACGGCCGCGCTCGCAGGGAGAAGGAAGTTAAGCTGATTCGGCAGGCGAATGTCATTTAACAAGCGCCAAATCCATTGATTAGAGCAATACGACAAGCTCTAAATTAATCTAATATATAAAAAGTGCATCAAATTGGCGGCCTATATAAGTTGGCGGAGACAAAAAAAAATCGAAAACGATTAACCTATCACATTGGCAGTTATTAAGAATACAAGCTTCCCAAGCGCTGTTAAAACCACATCTCCGTCGACGTTAAATTCAGTAAAGCTTGGTTACCTTGGACAAAGTGGGATTCCCCGTAATAAAGAGCGCGACCTGACGATTAAGTAATTACAGATGAAAGACGTAGCCTCGATCAAATGTGCTTGTTTTAAATAGGAAAAGCTCGCTGTTCGCATCACGGATGCGTCACGTTATTCGTGCATTTTTGTTCTCACTTTACTTAGCTACTCAGGGACCTAGATGTAAAGTCTGATTGTACTTATTTTTCTGTATTTTGTGTTTTCATTATAAATTTTGTAATAACCCTCCTTTCACATTTTGTTGAGTATATTAAGTCGTTCAAAATTTACGTATTTCCTGTTTGAAAGTATTGGAGTTTTGTAACCGGAGTGGCAGCCTATAAAACTCATTAGAAACCTGAATCGCCCTGATCAGTGCTAGACTGGATCAGAACAAGGTAGGTTCATAAATAACTAACTAAAATAAAAGACAAAAAACAAAGAACGGTTACAATTATTATACCCCATTACCTGTCCAGATCACTCCAAACGATATGCAAGCGCTTAAAAAAATCGAGAATATTCCTTCGCTTTTTTTATATAAAAATTTCGTTACTCGCGCCACTTTTAAAATCTCTTCGCGCCTACGCAGAGGTGCCTCCCATAAATAATTTCTAGTTTATTAAATAACGCCTGTCGTTGATTCTTATTAATGGTGTTTGCGTTAGTAAGTCTAATCGGAAATTGTTTTTTTTTTAATTTTATTTTAAATACAGGTATATGCAAGCCCGACTTGCATTACACCGCATAAACAGAAATTACTGGGGTAAGGTCTGGAGATCTAGCGAGCCAGATACGAAAAATGTGTGATTATGATAAAATTTCCAAATTTGTTATTTGTAAACACTCTTACTGCAAGGACCAATTTCAAAATACTCTTGATAGTGAGACATTTCTGCAAATCGATAGGAAAAAAGATTACGTATTTTAGTGAATCCTGCATGATATAGCTTTGTCCAGCAACTTCTAGCTTCAAATCAACAAATATGTAAGAGCTTTTGAAATTCGCAGCTGAATGAACACACATACATGTTATTAGCAAAAAACTGCAATAGTCGGAGCATAAGTTTGGCTGATCTAGGATCTGAAAAGTCACGAAGCAATTTTTCGGAGCGTATTAAATTCATGTTCGTGTTCGATTTTATTTCAAGAGAAGCTTCATCGGGGATTTTAAGTTCCTTCTTAGTCTCCAAGCACATAACGATTGGTTGCAGGGCTGTACTTTAATACCAACTCTCGTTTCATATCTAAACTAGTCAAAGCAATCATATATGAAGAACAGATAAAAATGTGGCACTTTTGAGCTTTCTAGCATTCAGAGCACGAAGGATATCAAAATTTCTATGCATTTCCGTGTAGGTAACAGGGATGCAGTTGCTGCGGGTGCAGTTTGGCGCAAACGACAGCGTCGCAGCATAAACGTAATCGGTCGGTTTGTTGTGGAAAAGGAAATGGATACTTTCCTAAATAAATACTCTTGAACAAAGGGTTGTTATTTCATCAAACAGATAGAGATGGCTGCTCGAGAAGTTTACGCCGGCTCCGATACCAGACGTAATTCGCTCTAGTGTCAATACTGTTTAATTTTCACCATTACTCGGCTATAATCAACTCAGTGAGGTGGTCTATTTACATGTGAAATTATGTTAGAGCAAAATAAACTTCATTAAGAAGTCAAACAATTATTTCCTTTATTTTGAATATTAGATATCGTTTGGAGTTCGCCCATAAACTGAATAATGTTCGAAGTTTATGCATGGTATTGGCTATATTGTTTCGCTACATATTTATCTTTAGCTTATCTCTTATTAACTTATTTCTGATTTGTAATTATCAGGAAGTAACAAAACATTTTTACCTCAACAGAACTTAAGACATTTCCTTGAAAGAAGAAATGTTTTTTCCTCCTTAAAAGTTAGGTAATTTTACGTAGTCAATTTGGATAAGTATAGATAGAACGCCTTTTTACTTTTCATTAACGTCAAAAAATATGTTTTCACGCCATAAAATAAAATTTTAACATCATCATTTATTGATGGAAAAAAAATATTCGGCGTCAATTATAAAATTTCATGTGAAACCTGTTTTGTTGTATATTTTACCTGCACACATTTGTTAACATTATTAAATAGAGAATTTTATTACCTTTAACTTGATGTATAATATTAATATGGTCGGTTACATTAATTTTTTTTTAAATTATACAAGTTGTTCAAAAATTCTTGTCTTCTCACAAGGGAGGCATATTTTACGTTTAAAACAGACAAACAAACAACATGTTATTAAAAATGCTTCCGTGAAGAGTTGCAGGCGGTTGAAGATTATCCGTGAGACGCGGCTTTTCCTAAATAACTGTTATTCGCTTTTAACTAGGTGCGTCACATTTGATATGGAGTCATCCTTAACACGTTGCTATATACTGTGTAATTTTTATCGTAATCGGTTTCGTGAGGTTTCACGGTTACGTAACTTTTCTTAAAAGTCCCAAACGAAACAGTAGTCATGTAACCTACAATCAGTCCCACGAAATTACACATTATGTAGCAACTTGTTAAGGATGACTCCATATCAAATTTGAAGTACCTAGTTAAAAGCGAACAACAGTTATTCAAGAAAAGCTGCATCTTACAGCTAATCTTCAACTGTCTGTAGCTTTTAAGGAAAGCATTTTTGAAAACATGTTTATATTTACGTCTTATTTTTAAACGTAAAATATGCCCTTTTGTTAGAAGACACAGATTTCGAAACACCCTGTATTAAGAAAAAATAATGTAATCGACCATATTGGTGTTATACATCAAATTGAAGGTATTAAAATTCTCTATTTAATGATGTTAAGAAAATCTTCGTAAGTGTGCAGGGAAAAAATATTCTAACAAAACAGGTTCAGCTGAATACAAACTTTTAGACTACCAATTATTTTTCGATTTTCAGTGGTTATTTCGGAAGAGTTTTAAATTACCCACAATTTGATGCAACGCCCGTCATAATAACTCGTTTAATAAAAAAGTTATGGGTCTGGGGAGTTTTAGGTGGCGGACCCATAGGCGAGTTTAGTCGAATAGACATATTTTCGCTAAGCCTGAGGTTCTGCACTCAAAAATATTATTGCAAAGTTTCATAAAATTGTTCCGTGTATTACTTTTAAAACCCCTGACTATGCCTATTCTACGTTTACCAACTCTGTTATAAAATAGCTCGAGATAATAAGCAAGCTCGCCAAATGAATAAGACGTATCTAAACGAGCTCCATAAGGTCAAACATGTAGGTGTGTTGCTATCTTAAGCCCATGCATAAATAATTCGTTCAAAATTTAAAATATGCGCCAACTATGTATTAAAAGAAATTATACCAGAATTTATTATTAGTTAATTGACTCATAATTTAAATACCGACTAAATACTAGACTGGAAATCCGGACACTGTCTATGTGTTAATAGTTTAACGATGAGTAAGAAGAGAAATATGTTTAAACGTGAAAATTTCTAGATTACTGCATAAACTGTGCTTATGTAGCTACACCTAATAGAAAACAATACAAAATCACTTTTATCCGAATAATAATAATTTCAAAGCATATCAATCAATAGCAGGCAACAGATTCGAGTAAATTTTCTATAAAAAGTGGTTAAAATGTTGGTTACATAATTCACATTTACTAAAAATATGCAAATTTACATAGAAGTATGCTTAAATAATAGCATTTACTTGCTCGTTTTGTCCGTTATATTTATTGAAATATTTACTACAATAATATTGATTGTTAAAGCAACTAACCTTTATATTTATATGCTGAAAATGCCATTTTTGTTTCAGTCCAAGTCCAAATTCACATAACACCAAAAACATAACATCTGGCACAGCACTCGACAAGTGCGAACAGGCAACTGATTATTCTATGATTCGGTAAAATAGTGCAGGTGTACAAAAGATACAAAAAATTATCGACGAATATTAAAGGCACGATAAAGTCACGTGATATAAATAAAGAATGTTACATCTGTATATTTCGCAGATGTTTCAAAAAATATTCTTATGATCTTTATCAGTTTTATAATTTAGACTGTACCTAAATGAAAGCTGGTTTTAGATTTCATGGAACCAAATTGTTCCTACTACTGCAGTTATCTATCTACAGGGTGCTGCAACTAAAGTGCTAAACTAAAGCTGATATCTCCAAAATTCTAAATTATATTCAGCAACAAAATTATTATTTTTTTATTTTATAGAACGAAAGCGGCTCTCTCTATTAGGCTAATAAATAGTTTGTTAACAACCACTATATTTTAAAGAGTGGGGAGAGTAACTTAAAAATTTTAAATGGGTACAACCTATCTTTTCAAAAAAGATTGAAACACATTTAGTACCCATAATAAATGAGGGGAAAAAATCCTGTAAATATTAAAAACCGATACGAGATTATATTCTTTTAAATTTAAATGAATCTACTAATAAGCAACAAGAATTAGGTAAAGAAAAATTAAATTAGAGTGAAAAATGTACGTTTACAACCCCTAATAAATGAGGGAATTGACTTTTGTACATATTTCGCTCTTATAGTATAAATTTGGATGCAACCAACTTTCATTTTTTATTTTTAGTGGGCACATTTAAATTAAAAACAATAAACTCGATTCGCTTTTAAATAGAATTTCATTCGCCATTCATTACGGGCACTAAACGTTTTACAAAAAACCTGACAAAAATAGATTGTAACTATTTTGATGCGAATATTTTCAAAAATATTAAAAAATATATGTCAGTCCATTAAAATTTACCTCCCCCCCCCCCTTAAAGTAAGGTAGTTTCGAAAAACTCGCTATTAAGCATAATGTATGACTCCTTCCATCCCATAACATATAAAAAAAAGTTACCTATTTTTAACCGACTTCAAAAAAAGGAGGAGGTTCTCAATTCGTCTGTATATATGTTTTTTTTTATTTTTTTTTAATGTATGTTCGGGCATAACTTTTTTGTTTATGAACCGATTTTAATGATTTTTTTGTGTTGGGTTCAGTATAGTTCCAAGGTGGTCCCATTATAATTTCATTGGTATTGGAGCTTGAACTTCGAAGATACTCCTCAAAATCTATTTTTTTAACCATTTCAACTGGCCGTCATTTCCTCATTCGAGAAGCATCCTTACTAGGTCTACCCATTACTTAAAATTGTAAAATAATTAACTTTTAAAAAAAGAAAACCGACTTCAAATAACACAAAAATGACATAAATTAACTAAAAAGCAAAAAATAAATGTTTTTTATACAACATTTTAATACTTATTTGTTGTTCCGTTTAATGTAGTTAAGAAATTGTTGTTTATTATATAATTATTAATTGTTTTATAATTTTTAAGTCGGTGCCAAGTAAAACATAAAAATTCGAAGCTAATTTGTTATTGCAGCAAGGTATATAATTTTTATGTTTTACTTGGCACTGACTTAAAAATTATAAAACAATTAAAAATTATATAATAAACAACAATTTCTTAATTACATTAAACGGAATAACAAATAAGTGTTAAACTGTTGTATAAAAAACATTTATTTTTTGCTTTTTAGTTAACTTATGTCACTTTTGTGTTTTTATTTGAAGTCGGTTTTCTTTTTTTTTTAAAGTTAATTATATTAGCATATTTTTTTCCTATACGAAGACTTTGTTGGTATCATTAAATAGAAAATTTTATTACCTTCAGTTTGATGAAGAATATTTATACTCTCCCCCTTCCTCTCCTTGTTTTCAGTTTTGCAGTAAAAGAAATGAGAAAACGCTGCACCCTAATTAAAAAAATTTTACGAAACCTTTTTTAAGATCTGACATCTGGGGATCTAGCAGGCAAGTATGAAATCGAAAGTTTGTTTAGAATAAAATTTCCAAGGATAAATTTGAATTAGTTTCTGGATTTTATATTCCATATAGAAAAAAAAAAATAAATTAGAAGAAGCAAATAATTTATAGTAATTGTAATGACAAATTTTTAATGGAATAATGATAATATCTGCCTAAAAGAATCATAGCTATTTATGATCGCAATATTTCCCTTCTACCATATAATCTCCACTTTAGCATTCAGCTCACCCTTTTCTGAAACGAATCAAGATTGCATAGTTAACCAGATAATCGTATTTACAAGTATGTAATTCTGAAGCAATCTTCTTTAATAAACAAATATAGACTAAACGCATTAACTCATTCTCTCTAAAGTAGGTACCATTGTTTGCGTTATAAATTCCAAAGACAAACGTTCAACTTTGTATAAACACCAAAAAGTTATGCATAAGATGTTAACACTAACCGAAATGTTACAAAAGTATGTGTGGTGTTGCTGTAACCTTTAGTATATTCTAAGAGACTGTCAAATCTTACATCTGTTCATGTAAATTGGGCGTAGCAACATTTAAAAAGAAGTTGGGTATGTTCGTCGAAAAAGGTTCCATTTGATGTATTTTTTTACCTTCCTCCCTAGAGGAAGTTATTGTTATCGTCAAAATTTCCGAAATCGAGATTTTGACAGATATGCACGTTTTAGAGTCCGAGAATACCGACAACCTACATTTAGCCCTGGTGTCTGTATACACTTTACAGCCCAGACGCCTTAACCCAGAAAATCCAATTTAAGTTTAAAAGATTGGTAATCACACTGGGATGAAACCGCAACTTAGCGAGATTGGTCCGCCCAACAAGGGGGTGGTGGAGGAGTGTTATACTTCAATATAAAATCGCTGGAAAATGAAGTTCAGATTCGTATTCTACGCATGTCGAATGGCCGATCTGCGCAAACGCGATTTATCTAACAGCCTCACCATCGATTTCATTTTTTCAAGTTTTACGAATTTCGGCTTCAAAATCGGCATGAGCACGTTAAATGACAATATAAATACAACTTTCCATTAAAAAAATATCACTGAGAGGTTTCATTCGAATTCTGTAAAAATTATTAAATAAAAAAAATTTCAACTCAAATTTTTATAAATTTTAGAAATTTTCAGCGTTTTTAAAAATTTTAAAAATGCAAAATTGTAAATTTCCATAAAATTGTCAAAAGTTTTAAAATATATTAAAAAATCCATACATATATAAAAGCACAAAGGTTTTTTTTCTCCGGTTCCTCCAGCGGCTACCGCTTCACCAATTTAGACCATTTTTTTTTAAATGAAACACAGATGGAACATGAAACATTTTGATATTTTTATTCTACGTCGATTTTTTAATAATAATTATTTTAATTTATAATATATATGAAAGTCGGCTAGACGCGCGTCACTTGGGGCGCCATCTACAATAACGTCGCGTGTCATTATTGGAACTAATGCATCACGTGATATGACATTTCGACGGTTCTGTCAACGCTGTCTGTCAGTGCATTGTGTGCTGGGGTAACACTAGTTTCAATAAATGCGAGAAAGATCCTGTGGCGGTTGCCAAATTATTTATTAAAGGTTTTGAAAAATGTGCAGGGTGTTCATAACAAGTCATACATTGATGAGTCATGATAGGTGACATATTTTTTCTTTTGAGCCATGATGTATAAATACGTAACACAATGTACGGTCGCCTCATCTAAATTCTACGTTAAACAGCAGTCGAGCGCTGATGATGGAAACTTACTTTATGTTGCGAAAATTAATTTGTATGAAAATATTTTCCTAATTTTAATACAATATATAATTTCATATTTCTTATTTTTTTGTTATTAAAGCGTATTTTTATCTATACTTGAAGTTTTGCAAGGGCAGTAGAAATATAAAAGTAAAACAACATGTATCCTCGATCCGCAGCAGTAAAAATTTGTTTACGCTTTGAACAACGTTTGGCGACATTGATTCCAGGGCGCCTCTTTTATTTGAGTCAATTATTTATTTTTCTGTTTACCGCACCATGTAATCTATTATAGCTGTCCTTGCTTGAAAACTGTTCTTCGCTAAATTCAAGCCCATGTTGTTTTACGACCCCCTGTCCTTTCGATTAAAAAAACCTAAAACTGTTCCAACTTTTCTTCCCAAACAATTTATGTGAAAGCGTGTTTTGTAAACCAACAACCATATTTCTAGGAGTTATGTTTTGCTGATGCTGTGATTTTAGATTCGTCGTGGGGATAACCACTCAAGTAAATCTATACGTCATGTATGCTGAAGCGTCGTCATGAAGACGGCGGGCGTCTGCTGTACGGCGCCACGACGCTTTACTACATTCTTACTCTTAAGTCTGCTGCTTTACATACGAGCTTACGCATATAACTTGTGTCGCTTATTGGGGATTGCTTTTGAATTTCTCTAACGTTTTCCAACTATATTACTCGTCGTCATGGTAATTTGTAGGTAATGTCATGAGGATTCCTTGCGATGTCGTCTACCAATTGGAAAATTGTCGCAGAAACAAGCGGATTAATAACGTATCTTTGAATTCAAGTAAAAGTGTTTTATGCTTGACATTTTTGTCTTTAGTTATCATTTTTTTATACTTTAATGTGATAGAAACTGATAGGGATTGTGGAAATAAATTAAATGATGTTTTCTAATTCCAGCTTGAAAGTGGCAGCTGCTAAGATTTTTTAAAAACTCTTCCCCCTCCCCCCCTTCTGCCCCTAAATCTCTTTTTCACTTTGTTTTTCACCTCGATTCCCCCTCTCCGTCATTCTTCTCTCCTTCTCATATTTCTCTCTCTTATCTTACCGTTCTTTCTTTCCCTAGCTCAAATTTACTCGCTGTTCCCCATCGCCCTCTTTTTTACCCTTTCTCTACTATTTCTACTCGACGTCATTCTTTCGGACGATTTTTTTTAGTTTAATTTTTATACGGCAATGCAACACAATCTGCTAGAGGATATGGACACAAAAACTAACAGTTTTTTTCTTAGGGGTCTCTCGCTTTAATGTGGCAATGGCTACAATCTTTTTCGAAAATTTTACCTTTATAACGTGTTTACTTGCGAATAAGTTAACAGATCGGCATAAAATTTGCTACTTTAATAAGAAAAATTAAAAAAAAAACAAGAACATCGATGGTTTAAAATTTTGGAAATTTTCATAACATCGCTTCCCGAAACTTGGTTACCTACACGATTTTCTTTTTATTTTGTGAGCTGTTGGTATTGAATTCGTCACCTATGGCAACGAAAGGGTATAAAAGTAAACGCTTAACACACAAAAATCGGTTTGTGTTTAGGATCCACTAGACCAGTCGTAAGACGAACGCTTGACAACGATCCAGCACTACCTTCCGCCCCCCCCCCCCCCCCGAACGAGCACTAGCTTCCGGTCTTTAGATCACCACCACCTCAATCGAGCGCTAGCTTTCCCCTTCCCGTAGAGAGCTAGCTTCTGGTCAGGCCCCTCCCCGGATCGATCACTAGCTTCTGGTCGCCCCCCTCTAGATGGAGTCACCTTCCCTAGATCGAGTGCTAGCATTTAATGACCGCAGTGGCAGCCCCCTACTTTATTTTATATACAGGATGCAGCAACTAAAGAGTTACAAGCTGATATCTCCAAAACTATAAAAAATTGAACAATAAATTTTTTTATGATTTATATGGAACGGAAAGGGCCGCATTATATTAAGCTAATAATGAGTTTTAAAAGGCTCCCCTATTGAAAAAAATGAAGAGTAACAAACATTTTAAATAGGATGATATATAATTTTTAATTAATATTCATACATAATTTTTAATATCCGCATCAAAGCCCAGCCTATTTTATTTTAAAGTTTTTGAAAAACGTTTAGTACCCCAAAAATAAAGGGATGGAAAAAAAACATTAAATATATACCATCCAATTTAAAATTTATCCCCCCCCCCCCTCCCCCCGGCCCCCTTCCATCCCATATAAGCGTAAAAAAATTGTTTATCAATCTTTTATAGCTTTGGAGAGATCAGCTTGTTACACTTTTAGTTGCCACACCCTGTAGAACAAAGTACACAAAACAACTAACACTTTAATTAAACGTATTTAATCTAATTCACTTATTTAGATCCAACAAATTCAGCGTTATTTTTTGAAAAACTCTTCGAAACTCGTATAAGTAAGCTGCAATTAAGATCTCCGAAATAATCCTATCTTGATTGGCTGAGATTCCCAATTGCTGATGGGTTCTAATCCTCCAACTCTTAAATTGTTGATCTTAGCAAAAAGCACTTTATCTTAGGCCATTCTTACAACTGCACTTCCTTATTTATACCTGGAACCAAAGCGAAGTTGGCTACTAAAAGATAACTTTCGCCTTTTCCACAAACAACGCAAAATTTTGAGCTTAGAAGCTTGCTTTGGATTGCAAGAATAAAGAACCAGGGTTGTAACTTTACAAGTAGAATATTATTTTCTAGAAAAGTGTGGATAATACGTAAAATATGTAGAGTAATATGTAGAATATAAATGTTAAATGAAACTGGTATATCTATCTACCCGTTTTACATATTATACATGTAAAACATGTTTGATAAATTCTAAAAAAACACGCATGTGTGCATGGTATGAGGAGTGGGAGAGTGAGACGTGCGACTATCCAACGATACGAACGCGCTGCCTTTCCTATTTTCTATTCCAACGTACCGCACTGCAATAAAATTGTAATTTTCGGCAACTATCAAACGACATACAAGTCGGCTCTATTAAAAATTATACAATAAAATTGCGCCCTATAAATCGTTACGTCTGGGGCGGAAGCTTCTCTGGTCCCACCCTAATTCCGGCACTACTCGCTGTTATTTTTGGTTTTTAGTTTTTTACCATTTAAGAGATATTGTAAATTTTAATTTAATAGTCTGTATATTCAACCCGGATATTTTCCACCTGTCTCAACATTTAGTAGCGAGGGGCCTCCGCTACTAAAAGCCACATATTTACGCGTTTATTATAAAAGACGCAAATTCGCTTGTACATTAGACCATTACACTTTTCAAAGCAGATAAGCAAATTCAGATTTACAGAAGATGTTCGGCTTATTAGGCGCTACATTTATTTTCAGTGCGTATGTATTAGTTCCGAAAACTCCCCTGGAAATGGGGAAAAGTGCTAAGCTTCGCTAACTTTAATTGACCTTTAACCGGCTTTTTGTTTAAATTTTTCTGGAAATGTTAAAGGGATGCTTTTAGGGAATTGTTTCATGGGAGTTTTTTTTTAAATTCTGGTGCTGTTTTCCGGGTTTTATTCGGTTTATTTTACAGGATTTTGTTTCTGGGAATTTTTGGCCCCTAGATTTCCGAATTCACAAGGTCCTTACAACAGTTAAGTAAGCGCCTGCGCCTTACGCAACCAATCTGTACATTAAATCGGAATCCCGGTACCCTGCCTCAACTTTTGGTGACGACGGACTATGCTCTTACATCTCGACACAGGTTATTTACTATTTTTGCCGGTACCAATGTTTATGCAACAGCGACGTAGAGCGAGGCGGCATTTCATTTCAAGAGTTTGCGTATTTTACAAGAAGTCACGAATAAAAGCATTGGGCGTAGCCCACAGGTTTTGCTAGTATTATTTATTTTACTTAGGTGTAGGGGGAGGCACTTGTCTAGTTGTATACGTGTTAATTTACGTTTTTAACTGTCTGATTTTGCGTCGGTATTATTTTACATGCAGAAAAAGGGCTTAATATTCTGCATGCCCAACCCTGAATTATGTCGCCTGAAAATATATATTATTAAAATTACACATTAGCGTACGAACTACTTTAACGATGAATAATAACCAATAACAGTTGTGGTTTGGAGAACATTTGCATTGTTAAAAAAAACACGAGGTAATTACAATATAATCCGTCATTCAAATAACAGCGCGTATCGTCAATTTTGTAAAACACGGTCATGCAAACAGCAGTCACGTAAAACGCAAATCAGAAATTCAAGCACTTGTTTGTTTTAGTCGATGCATACATTTTCATGATCGATATTTGCATATAATAGTTAAAAAATCAGAGCAATTTCGGAGTACAACAAAAAATTCTATAACGGGTCTTTTGGGGTAACATTTCGTTACCAACAATTTCAGGTTTACTCCGTAAGTTTTTATTAGTTTTGTACTGTTCATTTGCAATTGCACAACGTGCGCGCTCGCGAGTTGCATAATCCGGGCACAATTTAGGTAACACACAGCTTTTGTCTAGTTTTGGAATTCAAACAGGGTACATAATGCAACACGAAATAAACTGAAAACTTTACAATTTTCATTTTGAAACTGTTGCTGAGCTCCAGAGCCAGATTAAATTACGGAGGAGCCGCGTGCTAAACTGAAGTTCATCACTATTTTATTTTACCGCCGTGCTTTGTAATTTGCATGTGAAAATTGAGTAGTTTAAACTTGCTTCATATGTGCCAGCTCCGTCATCGGGCGAGCAAGCTGCATTTTATTACCCACCACATTCGGTTTATGTTTCATCAAAACTTCTAAACTTCTCAACTATTAATTAAAAAGGCAATTCGCAAACTCGTTCGTACTTTTGCTGTTCTTACCACCGACACGGGAAGAAGCTACTCTAGTATATTAAGTTAACGTTTGGGGTTGGCTTCGCCTCTACATATTGTCCCAAACAAATATTCAAAGTTAAACATCAAAGCTTTACCCCGCTTTGTCCCATATCTGTTGTAACAGTGACAGTTTTGTGGTCACATTCCAAACGAAATTTAAAATGTCCACTCAAAAATATGTTGAAGATTTAAGTCTAGGGATCGAGGAGGCCACTAGATGGATCCTCTGTTGCTAATTCAACTTTGATTAAAATGATTTGTCATTGTCATTTGGTATTTAAGTTTAACGTTCGTTGTGAAATATGGTAGTTATTTGTGGAAAAAACACTATTCTGTAAAAGATTTATATTCCCTCCAAAAAAAAACAAAATATATTGTTCAAAAATTCCTAGTCATACGTCCACCTCTTTGTGAATATTGTCTGTGAATTTCTCCCCATCCAATGGCTTGGCTTTCAAGCATTGTAAAAAAATAAAAATTACTTAATGACTCAATACTTGCAAAATAATGACTAAAATAAAAAATCACTTAGAACAAATATCGCTGGAAAAACCACACCCTTAAAAAAACATCTAAAGAAAAGTCCTCAAAAAATTACCTAAACAAACGCACGTGTATTTTCTTGCTGGTGGTTTACTGTATAATTAAGAAAAAGCTTTCCCTGAAAAAGATACGTGTTTATTTCCTTGCTGATCGATTACTATGAATAAGAAGAATTTTCATTATTGAGATTTTTATTACGACTTCATTAGTTCGAAACATTTTTTCTCCGTTAAAACACTTCCCTGAAAATGGGGAAAAACGTTAAGTATAAATATTACTTTTTTCCAAGAACGTTTTTCTGGGGATTTTATGAGATTTTTGCTGGTTTCTTTATTGAAACTTTTTACTGGTTTCTCTTACTTACAAATATTTTCCAGGTCTGTTTTTTTTTTTTAATGACATTTTCTTTCCGGAATTTTTTCATCCATTCTGCTGCCAGATTTCCAGATTCGCAAAGTCCTTACAAAATTTAGGTGACTTCAGTAAGCACCTGCGCCTCGGAGAACCATTTAATAATAAAACAATAGCGTCGAAAATTGTACTTCTCTAAAATTAAAACGGAAATTAAATTCACCAAAAACAGGTTCCTAATACGGATTAACGCAAATAACAAAATTTGTGTTACGTATACTGGGGGCCTGGCCCCCACGTACTCATTGTCATGGGATAGCTCCCCCCCCCAACTTTTATTTAAAACAAATTGTACGTACACCAATACAATTTTATAGACATATGCAAAACTAATTTTAGTCAAATATGGTTAAATTTTATAGTCGCACAATTTTTATATACAAAGTATTTCCGAAATGGTATCGCTCAACAACAAATATTCTTTGTTCTCAGACCAACGATCCATTTTTACTAAACGTCAACAGTGACAAATGATTCCAAAGGTATCTTATCTAGATCATAACGCAATTATTGTGAACTGGAGCCGCCAGATTACAATCCCACGCCTTTACCGCTAAACCAACACGTCGTTTAAAGATTGTTCCACTATGTGAGTTACATGGGTCACTGTTGCCAACTGACATTAATCATGCATGTTTGTAAAATAAATTAATAAATATTAAAAATACGTAACCATGCTCACTTGTTAATTGTTTAAAAATGTTAAATATGAGCATTGCTGTAAATTACTAAAACGCGCGAATTGATAATGGCCCCACGATTTGCACGCCAATCATCGACATGCCGCGCTTGTTTCATAGGTGACTGCGATTAATTTCTTATTCGGTCGCTCTGTATAAGTTTGTATATGTCGTAGAATGAAAATTATAATTATACAGGGTTGGGCATAAGTACGGAATAATTGCTATGATTCGGTAAATAACAGTTTTTAAGTTTGCAATAATTTGTAACGTTTCCAAAAATTCTTTATAAAACTACATTTTTTATCTCCCAATCTCATCAGTCATCACTGAAAGTTCATATTTTAAAGCAATTTTACAAGAACAATTTTTGTATTACATAAAATTACACTTATATTGTATTAATCTAAAATGATAATCTAAATGCGATGTGACAGAAATTATATACATGTATATAACAGAAAGTGACGGCGTTGGGCGTATCTTAATGTCATGACAGCATATCTAAACGCAAACGTATCGGTTTCAGCAAAAAACGGAAAAACAAAGGTTGACCAAACACGTCCTCTTGCAGGACAAATTTTAAGTTTGTACCTGTCATGTTACATGTCATGTACACTACGGTTCGCAAAAGTTTAACATATTGTCCTTCCAGTACTACATGTCATGTCGATGCCAACATATATCAGCAACAGCTATGTACAGGGTGTTATCTGTTATCAATTTCCTAATTTAGTCATTTTTGTGGCGATTATCTAATTAAGCAATTTAGGTGAACGACCAGAAGAAAATTAATCCAAATTCTTGAAAATTTTAAATATTTCACTAATTTTTAATTTTTTTAAAATAACTAAAAACTTTTAGCTAAAATATTTTCAAAAACTTGGACAAAATTTGAAAATTTTTTATATTTTAAAACATTAAAATAATATTTATTTTCGCATTTAGCCATGCTTTGGCGATTATCCAATTAAGCTGTTCAGGTAAACAAACGGCCAGTAGGAAACCTCCCAGAGGTGTTTTCTTAATGGAAAGTTTTTTCTATTATCATTTAACATGTTCATACCGATTTTGAAGTCCAATTACGTACGCTTTTTGAAAAAGCATGCAATCAACCGTCGGGGTGACCGGGGGGTGTAAGAATAAAATACGTATCTGACCTTCTTTTTCGAGAGTGTCTTATTGAAGTAGACCCCCCCCCCCATTTTTGGAACTAGTTATCTAATTTTAACATATCTGTAATTTTGTAAATACACACAATGTTTATCCGCTGAGAGCTGAAAATCTATTTCCCAAACGTTTTTTTGACAATTACTCAATTAAACTGTTCATATAAACGACGAAAGCGAAGCCCCTATATGTCCTTTCTCAATGGGAGATTGTTCCTATTGTCGTTTAACATTTTGAAGTCAAAATTCGTCGTTTTGAAAAAAAAAAAAAAATCGATGATCGGCCGGGGGTAGTAGGAAGATAGCGTCTGGGCAGATCGGCTATTCGACATGCATAGAATACGAATTTGATCTTCTTTTTTGAGCGCGTCTTTGTTGAAGTATAGCACCCCTCCCCCTTCTTTGTTTAACGAACTCATCTCGCTTTGTTACGATTTCATCCCAGTGTGACTACTAATCATTTTTTGCATATTTTTGGTAACTCTTCAAATAAACTATTTATAACGATTTTTGACCCGAAGTCCGAAGCCAAACATCTAGCGCCTTAGCTAAATAGGTAATCACCGTGCACTGTCGGACGACTGGGTCTCGATTCAGATCTCTTAGTACCCGGTGTAGATGTAAATATCAATCACTTATTGGCGCGAGAATATTTAAAACGTATTCGGGTATAAGAGGTTATAGATAGATAGATAGATAGATAGGGAAGTGTACAAGCGACGTGCTTCGTCCATTTATTCAGTATATTTTAGGGACAGGTTGAGTTTCTTAATATTAAACTACAAAACTTTTTTTTCTAAACTAACCGATTTCATATTCCTATCGTTTCCAAAATCCAATAATGAGCAAAATTAAAGCGGACACCCTGTATATTTATCAAGCTTTTTTCTTCTACTAAAATAAATTTCAAAACTGAAATTGAGATTTTCTGAAATATTTTACGTTAAGCGGTCTGGAAATTCCTAATACGTTGTCCAATCATCTTGTAAAAATAATAACCAAGAACGTTTGTTGTTTCTTGTTTCTTTTTAATCTACGTGCTCCTGCAGTTATATTAGCGAACTAGGGATAACCCTTATCACTGCCACTATATAGAGGCCCCTTGGGGTCCGAAGTAACGTATACCTATATTGCTATATCGATACTATATCACGGTATTTTCTTCTACTGTACGAATCAGGTGAACAGAATAGAATAAATTTAAATTATGAAAATAACGTTTGTGGATGAGAAAGTACTGTATCCTAAAATTAATACTGTTAGTTATTACAACCAACGTGGAGATTTAAAATCCATGTGATTTTCTACAAAGATAGTTTTATAAGACTTTTCTTATTAAAGGCAAGCTTTATCTATGACTTTTTCGGAGCTGTTCACCGTAGAAATGTATCCAAGATACCATTTTTCGTGATCTCTCGAGGGGACACATCAATCCTAGAAACTTCACCCCTATCTTTTTCTCGCACGAATTTTATATTTTTAGACGTCTTTTCTGAAACATGTATTTCTTATTTTAAAATTTTCAACAAAGTTCTCTTCTCAGATGTCTATCTGAGACGTGTCCTGCTGTATAGTTTATGCATAACAGAAGCATATAGATATAGGGGACCTACAGCATTAGGTGGATTTCGAACTACCAATAGCACTTACTGTTACCAATAGCGCTGTCCTATTAGACCCCTAAAAACTTCGACATTTTAAAGATAGCCCAACCTCGGAATCGTTCTGTTCAGAGCCACGCATTCGACTAACTATGGCTGCACGTTTCCTCTGAGACTACATTCTAAAATTGTTTCCAATAAAACTGTATCATCACTTCTGTTTTCTAGAAATTTTATTTCGGACCACTCTTGTATTTAAAAAAATGTTTGTAACTTTTTCCTGATTAGAAGGCTCTACCTCATTATAGACATGTTCTTCATTCCTTCCTTTCCAAGAAGAAATATTAATTGGAAATACCATGTCATTTTCCACCTCTACGTTCCTGGTTATGGCAGGTATCTGTTAATCGCCAATATTTATCGTTTGAATAGAAGCCAAATTTTTTAAATTTTTTTTATACCACTGCTGTAATCATCAAAACTAACAATTTTCAGAACATTACACAGTTAATGTTTTGGATATCTAAAAACTCATAAAGTGTGGCAAGAAAATAAGATGCAAATTATCTAAAATTTTTCAAATATTCAATTTGTGGTCCTTCAATCAGAAGGCTAACATTGTGCTAAATGTAGAAAATTAAAATCTGCGGTTTCTTTAGTGGATTGCATAAGTTGATGAAATGTACCTGTCGTATTGTAACTTTGTAAGATAATCCAGGCGATCTAACCTAACCTAATCGTCCGTCGACTAACGGTTTTGCAGAACGAGGCGACAGAACTTCGACCGTATGCGTCCTACTGAGAAATGTCGCAGATAAAGTTGCGTCCGAGCATGTGGACACTGCGTGCAGTTAGCAGACCGCAACAAATAATCAAAATACGTTTGCTACGGCCAAGGTTTGTCAAACATTGTATAAAATGTCGGCCGTGTTAATAAATGGAAATCACATAGGAAAACGCTCAATTGTTACGTGCACGAATAAACATTTTCCAGTAATAAAAGGGGTGTCCTCTTTAATTTAGCACCGAATGGTGCAACCTACATTGTTAATTGGGAGCAACAGTAAATGTTTACCTCGAGCTTTTATACAATCAACTGCAAGCAAATACACGAAACGCGACCCGGAGCTCATTTAACGACTCTTTAATAAACGGATCTGCCATTAGGGATGGAACTGCTTTCATTCTTATTTTAATAACCGAATTCTAAACAAGCAAGCGCTCGTGATGTTTGCATCGGGCTCATTTAAGTCCAATTCGAGTTAAATTCATGAATAAACCATCCATGAATAATGCAAATCCGCATTCAGAAACCCATAAAAATGATTAAGTTCGGTATAGGGTACCTGCAAAAATACATAAAAGTAGGTATCCGGCAATTTTACGCTTGGCATCCTCTGTCCGGCCAAATATGCAATGGGGGCAAAACAACCTTAAACAACAAATTGAAGCTTCTCGTTTGTTTCAGGTACACAACGGATATGTCAGAGGAAGATGGAGAGATAGAAGTAAATTAGGCGAACTCTCCAATCTGCATCCATGTTATTAGCCTTCGTTTATTCTTCAATTTAACTTTATGTGCCTTTTTCGACTCGGTTAATCGCGTTTATATTTTGTCCCTAAAGCGAGTTGCAACACGGAACACTTGTTGGTGCAACGAGGCAATTTCAGAAAGTACAAAAGTCGAGGCTGTAAATTACAGAAAGCATTGTGCAAGTTGCACAAGGAAAATTACAATTCATAAATCTGCTACACGGCTTCTCCACTAACCCAGCAATTTCGCTGCAACGACATTTGTTAAGAATTTTTTGCGAGATTTTATATACCTACCTAACTATATAGCGTAGGAACAATAAATAACGTTCACATCAAACGCAATACATGACGGGAAATAATGATCTGGAAACACGTCATATGAAAATCCTGTTTTTCAAGTCATTTATTAGCTACCCGTACATGTACCACACCCTTTCATTTTTAAAAGGGTGAAAATATAACAAACGTTTTCTGGGAAAAGAAATATTTTAATCAATTCTAGTAGTATAAATTTATATCCCTGTTACGATACGAAAAGTATTTCATCAACTAATTCAATCCACTAAAGAATCCGCAGATTTTAATTTTCTAAATGTAGGACAGTCTTAGCCTTCTGCTCGAAGGACCACAAATTGAATATTTGAAAAGTCTTAGTAAATTTGCATCTTATTTTCTTGTCACATTCTTTGAATTTTTAGATATCCAAAACATTATCTTTAAAATTCTGAAAATTATTAACTTTGATGATTACAGAACTAGTATACAAAATTTGGCTTCAATTCAAACGGCAAGGAGTGGCGACTAACAGATATCTGCCATAACCAGGAATGTAGAGGCGGAAAATGACAAATTAATCCCAATGAATAGAACACTCCGCTGAACTTCCAGGAATTATTGCAATCAAGCGGAAAAATACTTGCTATAACAGTACTAGCTTGTACTCAAGCCAACTATAAATACATATTTATAAAGAAACTTTACGAAATAATTTCAACACAGACTTTTACATCACATTATAGCCTTCAAGCAATTTTAATATAGGTACTACATTGTTCATGTGTGCGAGAAATATTTTAAATTTGAATTTCGAAGCGAATTCCTAGCAGTAGCTTTAGGAAGGAAAAATATTTTTTGAACAATTTAAAAATATAATACTAAAATATAAATTTGTTCTAAACTCTTCAATTTCTATAGTTTTAGGCATGAAAACTCACTTCCTGGATACAACAAAGCTTTTATTTTCCTTAGACCAAAACAAATACGTTGATGCATTTAATTTCCTATTTGCAATGGGCGTAAGTGAGCAATTCTACAATATCATTTAGATAATTCTCACCCCCATTAATAAAATACAATTGTATCTCTTATTTCTGTTTATTATGCCTGTTATACTTATGTAAATGTAGCTTGTAATTGGTTCTTATGGTCCCGTACTGCTGGTCGCAACTTGATAAATGAATACACATAATAATGCTTATAAAGTAAGTAGTACATGTACAGCAAGGTGCAAAAGTAATATCGCAAATAATATTCGTATATACCCTGTTTAAGCAGACATGAACAACGACAAACTTCTCTTCTTGCTCTTATTATAGGCCAAATGGCCTGTTTAATACCCGCAACTAGTGCGGGTTCTGTGAGCCCTCTTTGCACGGATGCCGGGCAGGAAGCTTACCTTACCCGTCGAAAGAAAAAGAAGTTCCACTAAATGGTTTACGATTGCCAAAGATGTTAGTATGACAACCGGGACCGATGGGTTAACGTGCCCTCCAAAGCACGGTTGGTTGCAGATATATCCCTATATTGGTCACCCATCCGCAGGCAGTGGTTAACTTTGCTACAAAATAAGAGCAAGAGAAAAAAGACAACAAATACTTTGTAACAACATGTGTCGCACTATTACTGTTTACGACATTACTTCCGAACCTTGCTGTACACTATCATTATATTACCCAGACATGATTTGTTCGCAACTGCAAGTTAATTTATCATTGTTCGTTGCCGCGAAGCTTACAATACAGAACAGTAAATGCACTCATAATCCGCTTTAAATAGCTATGAGAGAACCACAAGTTTCCGCTGGGCTTAAATTCTGCTGCAATTTAACGAGAGTTGCAACGTTTTAATAAATGTCTGCTACTATTGTTTCGGTCATACATTAGCACTGCGTTTTGGAAATAATAGCACTTTGTAAATAAAATGAAAACTTTAGATGCAAAATGGATTATTTCAACATATATTCATAAGGTAGACTAGATAAAAGGAAACAAAACTTTAAAAAGTCATGTCAGATATTAAAACTAGCTCCAAGTTCCATTTCGTATGTCGTAGTGTTGTTATACTTTTCTATTGGATTGAAGAATAAAATCAGAAATCGGATCAAAGACCGGATTGGAATATGATATCAGGAACTCATACCGGAGTATAAAAATCGAAACCCAGATCAGATGATAAATATTCAAAGACGCAATAAAAAGCCACAAACCTTTAAAACGATATGAAAATCGGATACAGTCCGACATTCGGATTGATAATCCAATCCAAAACCTGCATCGGATGATAAACTCCGACACCCGGACTGATGATGTGCGAAATTCGGATTTGATGATAACATTCAAAATACAAAGTCCGGATTGCGGTGTGAAATCCGAAATCCAGATGGGAAAAAATCCGACATGCATATTGACAATTAAATCCAATCCAAAGACCGAATTTACGTAACCTACCGGAGTATAAAATTCGAAACCCACATCGGTTGATAAAATTCAAAATCCAAAGTGGAAATTGCATTGGGAAATCGGGAATTCGGACCAGTGCGTTAAGTTCAAAACCCGGATCCGATGATAAAGCTCAAAATTAAAAAACCGGATTGCGGAGTGCGACATCAGAAATCCGGACAAGAGTAAAAAAATCCAAACCTGGATCGGATGTTAAAATTCTAAATCTTAATTCCGGATGGGAGTGTGAAATCAAAAATCTAAATGGAAGATAAAATCCTAAATTTCATTCCGACATCCAAATTAAAATAAAAATCCAATTCAGATCAGACTATACAGGTTGTTTCAAATTCGAGCCCCACCATGGGGATCTCGCTTATTTGAAGAGATAGAGAGTTGGTTAACTTGAAGCAAAGTTGCCAAATTTTATGCCTAACAATAATCTCTAAAAGAATTTAATGTAGCCACTCTAGCTTTTCAGATATCTGTAAAAAACTAAAATTTTGAATTTTTTGTTTTCGGCTACAACGCATTTTTATCATTTATGCTACAAAGTTCTAGTTAACGCATTATTAGGACACTTTTTTATGCTAAACCTAATTTTTTTATCAGATTTGGTGTAACTGTTACCATTGTTCATTTTTGACTGTCATTTTTGTTTTCTCTTATGGTCGGCGTTTTAATTTTTTTCATATTTGGATAGAGTTTTTAATTCTGATTTCAACGATGTGTCACACTTTACATTTTTTTTTCAGTTTTGAGCATTTTATTACAGAAGATAAAAATTTCATAAGAGTGTCATGGAAAGACCACGTCATTTAATTTATTTTGAAAGAATTCTAGTAAGCTGTGAACTGATGGAAGTAAAACAAAACACTTCTCTTATTTACTTTTACTTTTAAGTACATTAGGTATGCGAAAATTTCAGGAAACTTTGTTTTGAGCGTAGGCAGCAGGTTGTTATTTTTTACAAAAACAAATGAATGACATAGTTACTAATACGCATATTAGAGAGTTCATTTTGGACGAGCTTCTGAGCATGTTTTACAAAGGTGTCAAATGTTTTAAACATTTATTTACTAATTGTTCGTATTAGCGTAGTTCTAGTGTTATCTGTTGTATTTATTTAACCTGTTATTCAAATTTGTTATGTCAGTTGCAAACATAAAAACTGCAAGTGGAATTTTTAGTAAACTGTGTATGTTAGAAACTTTGTCATTCATTTGTTTTTGTAAAGAATAACCTGACCTGTTGCAAATGCTCAAAACAAAGTTTCCTAAAATGTTGGCATACTTAATGTATCTCAAAGTAAAAGTAAATAAGAGAAGTGTTTTGTTTTGCTTCCATCAGTTCATGACCTACTAGAATTTTTTCAAAATAAATTAAATGACGTGGTCTTTCCATGGCGCTCTTATAAAAATGTTGTTTTCTGTAATAAAATGCTCAAAACTTAAACAAAATGCAAAGTGTAACACATCGTTGAAATCAGAATTAAAAACTCTATCCAAATATGAAAAAAATTAAAATACCTACCATAAAAAAAAGTTGACAGTCGAAAATGAACAATGATAAATTACACCAAATCTGATAATAAATTTAGATCCAGCATAAAAAAAGTGTCCTAATAATGCGTTAACTAGAAATATGTAGCAGAAATGAAGAATTTCAATTTTTTTCAGATATCTAAAAAACCAGACTACTTTAAAGTTTTTTACAGATTATTATTGTTAGGCATAAAATTTGGCAACTTTGCCTCAATTCAACCAACTATCTATCTCTTTAAATAAACGAGATCCCCATGGTGGGGCTCGAATTTGAAACAGCCTGTATAATCCAAAATCCGGATTAATTAAAAATACTAATAAAAATCAAAAAAATTTAAGATCAAAATATATATTTGTTAACAGACAATATTTGAATACAATTTTCAGTAATTACAATAATATTCCTAAAAGAGTAACACAAAAGGAGGCTATTACCATCGTTTGTGTCAATTTATCGCATTGCCTGCGAGCGATAAGTAGGTTGAACGGCACGGCACCTACACTTATTAAATTACTTTCGCCTAATCGACCAACTTAAGGACATTGAGAGAGCGTCAACGACAGTCTAATATACTGTTATTGATAGGTTCGGCAGGAATGCTCAGATTAATAATATTCATTGAGGTGGGAGGGGGGCTAGGACGCCTATGGGCGCCGGTCCGCGTCTACCTACATTAATATATTTAATATTCCCTCAGTCGTACTGTCTATTAGCATAGGCGTATTTGAGTTGCGAAATGTCATTTTGTAGTCTCTGCTGCGAACCAACTGCTATTTACTCCCGTGAAATTAATTCGACTTGTTCAAACAGTAGGTACTTTTCTGCGTAACGTGCAAATTAAATGCGCAACAGAGAACAGATTGCCAAGTTACCATACAGGATGTTCACATATTGAATTACTTACAACAGGACGAACTTGAATCTTGAATTATGTTCGCATTGTTGAATTTTAGTTCACAAGTTGTAACACTTTCTTTAAAATTCGGTACAAGGAGACTTCCTTTAGCAATACCTTTTAAAAAAATTCGCGTTATTCTCTCTGCATGTGTGGTCTGAACCAAAAAAAAAACTTGAGAAATTATACATTCTTTAGAAGCGAATTTAGATTGCGAATTATGACGACCATGACTTTTCTTCAAGTTCTTGAAATATTAGCCTCGAGGAAGCGGCTATGTGTAAGTTAATTAACCTGTCACCTGGAAGAAATCTATAAAGTTGCACAAGAATTTCCGCACTTCTTATGCAACTTTGCATTCATAAAAATTGGTTTAAGCCCGCAACAAAATTGAATTTCATAATTTTATTACAATAACTTGCACCCTCTTTCCCACGTGTTAAATGGATATCTCCGCCATAATTTGAGATATTTGATTCAAATTTTGTATCGATATTGTATTGATGCTGATCTACGTTTCGGCTTGTTTTCGATTAAATTCGTTAATCAGGGGCGTACTTATAGAAGGGTACGCGACGTATCTTTAACGTATTTTCAGCACCCCCTACATCTACGGCCCTGGTGAATGGATATTTATGAAAACATGTGAAAATGTAAGTCATCAATATTGAAAGATTGATACAAAATTCAAATCCAATATCTCAAATTTTGTCAGAGATATCAATTAAAGCGCGATTACAGAATGCAATCGTCGAGCGGCTGTAACTCTGCAAGAAAGCATTTCCGGAATCGTTCATTAGACATGTTCTATTTAAAATGAGCACAGAAATATGTCCCTTAAGCTTGCTTGTACAGAAAATTCCAAGGCTACATCGCGTTTCTGAGCCGCGCAAATTATAAACTTGCGATTTCTAATAATTGCCAGTATTGAACCGGAAATTCACGGCTTACTAAAACAAAATCGAAATTTAGCAAAGCAAACCCGTAAAGCACGTCCTGTACATAACAAACTCGAAAAGCTCGTCGATATACGTATATACAAAAGCTTTCGATTGGTCGCCGGTTTTTAAAAGCACCGCACTTTTTCATAAAAGTGTGATTACGTGTTTATTTTTTTATGGGCACGTCGAAAACAAGATATCGTCTGCCATCGTTGGTTGTGGTGTTTGAAACGTGTCAAGGGAACGATATGCCTCGTTTCTTTATTACGTAACATCGTTGCTATGATCGTTTGCATGCACTTTTACTCCCCAGTGAAATCTTATCTCGTAATGGGATGAAAAGATGCCCGCCTCCCGCCGAATATGAAAAGCTACTACTAAAATTATACAACTTTACATTGTACACCGTTAAGGGTTTGCCGAAACGGTAATCGTTTTATGGCGTCGGGGAAAATACAAGGCTAAACTGTAAACCGAAACATTTGCCGCAATGCTCTTACATATTTCTCTCCCACTATTACAAGGCTGGAATAGTAATTGCAATATTAGCACTATGGTTAATTAGGAATTTAATGAAGTTTTCCAGTTCAGTGATATTCGGAGTTTGGATCAACGTTGAAACTGAAATCCAGCTAAGAATAACTAAACCGCGTCGAATGATCAAAGTTCGAAATGCAAAACGGATTGAAAAATCCAAAGTCTGGGTCATCGACGGTATAGTCTGCAATCCGGAGCAAATGATAAAATTTCATAGGGGTGAGATGTTAGAATGCGGAATAAAATCAAAATTCAGAACGGATCCGTGTTTTAGATAAAATCCGAAATCTAAGTTGCAGGCTTCCGCGGCCGTTGTTAATAACAGCTAGGCTTCCGGGTTGGAGCCGCGTCATCGGTGCATGAACTGCCGACGTTTCGTCCTCGGTTCCACGGGACATCTTCAGGGCTGTGGTCACTTTGGGATCTGGAACACAACTGGCGAGACCGGTGCAGGCACCGGGTTTATAAGGGACGGGTGGGTAACAAGGTGTGAATGCTGGGTTTGTGATTGGCTGTCGGGCTGTAGGGGTTGAGCGGTTGCAGGGCGGGGCTTGGATTTACTCGGAAATAACAGTTTGTAGGCATTGTGCAGGGGATAGCTGTGGTCTCGGTTAATATTGTTAGGAGTTTTGTGTATTTCTATGGATTCACGGATCACACGGTTGAGGTAGGTGGAAGAACGGGCTAGGATTTTGGTTTTGTCAAATTGAATGTTATGGCCTGTATCGTGTTTATGTTCTGCGATAGCCGACTCTGCGGGACGTTTCAGTCGAGTGCAGCGCTCGTGTTCAGAAACTCGAACGCTGATCGGCCTCTTCGTCTCACCGATGTAGGCTTTCCCACAGGAGCAAGGTACACTATACACACCGCAGGATTGAAGGGTAGGTAACTTGTCTTTGGTCGGAGGAAGGAAATTGGAAAGTTTTTGAAAGGGAGTAAAAACGGTTTTTATGTTTTGTTGTTTAAGTAGTCTGCTGATGCGGTCGGTGGTTTTGTGTATGTAAGGTAGAAATGCTACAGAGGTAGGTGGTGTAGGAGTATTGGTACGTTCTGTGTGTGCGGGTTGGGCCTTTTGAGTAATAGCGTGTTGGATGTCTCGTTTGTTGTAGCTGTTTTGGGAAAGGACAGTCGTGATGTGGTTGAGTTCGTCTTTTAGGTGGGATGGTTCAGAAATGGCAAAGGCTCGGTTAACTAAGGAATTGATGACAGAACGTTTCTGGGCGGGATGATGATGGGAATGTGCGTTTAGGTAGCGGTCAGTGTGTGTAGGTTTGCGGTACACGGAATGTCCTAGTTTGCCGTCAGGGCGACGACTCACTAGGACGTCGAGGAAAGGAAGGTTGTCGTTGGATTCAATCTCCATAGTAAAATGGATGCTGGCATGTTGGGAATTTAGGTGAGACAGAAAGTCGGAAAGGGAATCCCGTCCATGAGGCCAGATAACGAAGGTATCATCGACGTATCTGAACCAACATTTAGGTTTTAAAGGTGCGGAGTCTAGGGCTTCCTGTTCGAATGCTTCCATAAAAATGTTAGCAACGACAGGAGAGAGTGGGGAACCCATGGCAGCACCCGACACTTGTTCGTAATACTGTCCACGGAATAGAAAATAGGTGGAGGCCAGGCAATTTTCTACTAGGAGGGACAAGTCAGTGGGTTGGTTGTGTAAGGAAAGTATGTCCTGGATTAAAGAAATGGAATCAGGGATAGGAACCTTAGTGAACAGGGATTCGACATCAAAACTGACTAAGATATCCTCAGGATTCATAGACAAATTTTGAAGTCGTTGAACAAAATGGTTGGAATTTAGGATGAAAGAATCAGTTTTGCCAACATAAGGTTTAAGAATTTTGGAAAGGTATTTCGAAAGTTTATAAGTGGGGCAGTTGATAGCACTAACAATGGGACGTAAAGGAATATATATTATGTTGGCAAAACTGATTCTTTCATCCTAAATTCCAACCATTTTGTTCAACGACTTCAAAATTTGTCTATGAATCCTGAGGATATCTTAGTCAGTTTTGATGTCGAATCCCTGTTCACTAAGGTTCCTATCCCTGATTCCATTTCTTTAATCCAGGACATACTTTCCTTACACAACCAACCCACTGACTTGTCCCTCCTAGTAGAAAATTGCCTGGCCTCCACCTATTTTCTATTCCGTGGACAGTATTACGAACAAGTGTCGGGTGCTGCCATGGGTTCCCCACTCTCTCCTGTCGTTGCTAACATTTTTATGGAAGCATTCGAACAGGAAGCCCTAGACTCCGCACCTTTAAAACCTAAATGTTGGTTCAGATACGTCGATGATACCTTCGTTATCTGGCCTCATGGACGGGATTCCCTTTCCGACTTTCTGTCTCACCTAAATTCCCAACATGCCAGCATCCATTTTACTATGGAGATTGAATCCAACGACAACCTTCCTTTCCTCGACGTCCTAGTGAGTCGTCGCCCTGACGGCAAACTAGGACATTCCGTGTACCGCAAACCTACACACACTGACCGCTACCTAAACGCACATTCCCATCATCATCCCGCCCAGAAACGTTCTGTCATCAATTCCTTAGTTAACCGAGCCTTTGCCATTTCTGAACCATCCCACCTAAAAGACGAACTCAACCACATTACGACTGTCCTTTCCCAAAACAGCTACAACAAACGAGACATCCAACACGCTATTACTCAAAAGGCCCAACCCGCACACACAGAACGTACCAATACTCCTACACCACCTACCTCTGTAGCATTTCTACCTTACATACACAAAACCACCGACCGCATCAGCAGACTACTTAAACAACAAAACATAAAAACCGTTTTTACTCCCTTTCAAAAACTTTCCAATTTCCTTCCTCCGACCAAAGACAAGTTACCTACCCTTCAATCCTGCGGTGTGTATAGTGTACCTTGCTCCTGTGGGAAAGCCTACATCGGTGAGACGAAGAGGCCGATCAGCGTTCGAGTTTCTGAACACGAGCGCTGCACTCGACTGAAACGTCCCGCAGAGTCGGCTATCGCAGAACATAAACACGATACAGGCCATAACATTCAATTTGACAAAACCAAAATCCTAGCCCGTTCTTCCACCTACCTCAACCGTGTGATCCGTGAATCCATAGAAATACACAAAACTCCTAACAATATTAACCGAGACCACAGCTATCCCCTGCACAATGCCTACAAACTGTTATTTCCGAGTAAATCCAAGCCCCGCCCTGCAACCGCTCAACCCCTACAGCCCGACAGCCAATCACAAACCCAGCATTCACACCTTGTTACCCACCCGTCCCTTATAAACCCGGTGCCTGCACCGGTCTCGCCAGTTGTGTTCCAGATCCCAAAGTGACCACAGCCCTGAAGATGTCCCGTGGAACCGAGGACGAAACGTCGGCAGTTCATGCACCGATGACGCGGCTCCAACCCGGAAGCCTAGCTGTTATTAACAACGGCCGCGGAAGCCTGCAACTTAGATTATCCAACCTCTACGGGGAGGAAATCCAGAAGAAGACCAGACATTTTGGTAACCTACGACAGAAATTGGTGAGATTCATTTGTTCTTTAACTTTTCTTATGAGATGCCGTGATAACCATGTAGTTCCTAAATTCCTTACTGTCAAACACCATATCAATACCCGTTCATCGAACCTCATTCTTCACCGCGCTGGTTTGGCTTTGATACGGGAACGCATCAAGCAAACCAGACGGGACCTCAACAACCTGTCCTCTGAACTTTTTCATTTGCACCTCGAACTCTCTCACATCCTTAACCCTTGTGACTGGGACCTCATTGACAGAATAACTTCCGAACAAGCACAGACTACTCACGCACTAACTACGAAAACCCACTTAAAGAAATACGATTTACTTTCTTCTAAACAAATTTCCAAACCACAAGCCATGACTCACACTGTTATCAACCACTCCAAACACGTACTGAAACAAGACGAAATTTCCATTCTTTCCAAAGGTCCCAATTTCGCTTTAGCACCAAAACGAATTCCTGTAGAGGAAATTGTGTGCGGTGTTGAAGCTTCCATTTCTAAATTACCTGCTCTTTTAGCAGATCCCATACGTTTCGAAACCTTTAAAATCCTTAACTCTGCTAAACCACCCAAATCCAACTGCACCAAGTCCGAATCCCAAGCCCTTAAAAACCTCAAAACCAATCCTGATATTATCATATTAGCAGCAGACAAGGGCAACGCTACCGTTGTGCTTGACCGTGAGGAGTATGATAATAAAATCCTTTCACTACTCGACGATGACGCTTACCGCACATTATCCTCCAACCCAACATCCCGCATCGAAAAATCCACATCTGCTCTTATAAAATCCTCTTCAATTCCAAAAGAAATTCAAAAATCTTTAATTCCCAGACATTCTCAGACACCAAGACTGTACGGACTTCCTAAAATCCACAAACCTAATATTCCTTTACGTCCCATTGTTAGTGCTATCAACTGCCCCACTTATAAACTTTCGAAATACCTTTCCAAAATTCTTAAACCTTATGTTGGCAAAACTGATTCTTTCATCCTAAATTCCAACCATTTTGTTCAACGACTTCAAAATTTGTCTATGAATCCTGAGGATATCTTAGTCAGTTTTGATGTCGAATCCCTGTTCACTAAGGTTCCTATCCCTGATTCCATTTCTTTAATCCAGGACATACTTTCCTTACACAACCAACCCACTGACTTGTCCCTCCTAGTAGAAAATTGCCTGGCCTCCACCTATTTTCTATTCCGTGGACAGTATTACGAACAAGTGTCGGGTGCTGCCATGGGTTCCCCACTCTCTCCTGTCGTTGCTAACATTTTTATGGAAGCATTCGAACAGGAAGCCCTAGACTCCGCACCTTTAAAACCTAAATGTTGGTTCAGATACGTCGATGATACCTTCGTTATCTGGCCTCATGGACGGGATTCCCTTTCCGACTTTCTGTCTCACCTAAATTCCCAACATGCCAGCATCCATTTTACTATGGAGATTGAATCCAACGACAACCTTCCTTTCCTCGACGTCCTAGTGAGTCGTCGCCCTGACGGCAAACTAGGACATTCCGTGTACCGCAAACCTACACACACTGACCGCTACCTAAACGCACATTCCCATCATCATCCCGCCCAGAAACGTTCTGTCATCAATTCCTTAGTTAACCGAGCCTTTGCCATTTCTGAACCATCCCACCTAAAAGACGAACTCAACCACATTACGACTGTCCTTTCCCAAAACAGCTACAACAAACGAGACATCCAACACGCTATTACTCAAAAGGCCCAACCCGCACACACAGAACGTACCAATACTCCTACACCACCTACCTCTGTAGCATTTCTACCTTACATACACAAAACCACCGACCGCATCAGCAGACTACTTAAACAACAAAACATAAAAACCGTTTTTACTCCCTTTCAAAAACTTTCCAATTTCCTTCCTCCGACCAAAGACAAGTTACCTACCCTTCAATCCTGCGGTGTGTATAGTGTACCTTGCTCCTGTGGGAAAGCCTACATCGGTGAGACGAAGAGGCCGATCAGCGTTCGAGTTTCTGAACACGAGCGCTGCACTCGACTGAAACGTCCCGCAGAGTCGGCTATCGCAGAACATAAACACGATACAGGCCATAACATTCAATTTGACAAAACCAAAATCCTAGCCCGTTCTTCCACCTACCTCAACCGTGTGATCCGTGAATCCATAGAAATACACAAAACTCCTAACAATATTAACCGAGACCACAGCTATCCCCTGCACAATGCCTACAAACTGTTATTTCCGAGTAAATCCAAGCCCCGCCCTGCAACCGCTCAACCCCTACAGCCCGACAGCCAATCACAAACCCAGCATTCACACCTTGTTACCCACCCGTCCCTTATAAACCCGGTGCCTGCACCGGTCTCGCCAGTTGTGTTCCAGATCCCAAAGTGACCACAGCCCTGAAGATGTCCCGTGGAACCGAGGACGAAACGTCGGCAGTTCATGCACCGATGACGCGGCTCCAACCCGGAAGCCTAGCTGTTATTAACAACGGCCGCGGAAGCCTGCAACTTAGATTATCCAACCTCTACGGGGAGGAAATCCAGAAGAAGACCAGACATTTTGGTAACCTACGACAGAAATTGGTGAGATTCATTTGTTCTTTAACTTTTCTTATGAGATGCCGTGATAACCATGTAGTTCCTAAATTCCTTACTGTCAAACACCATATCAATACCCGTTCATCGAACCTCATTCTTCACCGCGCTGGTTTGGCTTTGATACGGGAACGCATCAAGCAAACCAGACGGGACCTCAACAACCTGTCCTCTGAACTTTTTCATTTGCACCTCGAACTCTCTCACATCCTTAACCCTTGTGACTGGGACCTCATTGACAGAATAACTTCCGAACAAGCACAGACTACTCACGCACTAACTACGAAAACCCACTTAAAGAAATACGATTTACTTTCTTCTAAACAAATTTCCAAACCACAAGCCATGACTCACACTGTTATCAACCACTCCAAACACGTACTGAAACAAGACGAAATTTCCATTCTTTCCAAAGGTCCCAATTTCGCTTTAGCACCAAAACGAATTCCTGTAGAGGAAATTGTGTGCGGTGTTGAAGCTTCCATTTCTAAATTACCTGCTCTTTTAGCAGATCCCATACGTTTCGAAACCTTTAAAATCCTTAACTCTGCTAAACCACCCAAATCCAACTGCACCAAGTCCGAATCCCAAGCCCTTAAAAACCTCAAAACCAATCCTGATATTATCATATTAGCAGCAGACAAGGGCAACGCTACCGTTGTGCTTGACCGTGAGGAGTATGATAATAAAATCCTTTCACTACTCGACGATGACGCTTACCGCACATTATCCTCCAACCCAACATCCCGCATCGAAAAATCCACATCTGCTCTTATAAAATCCTCTTCAATTCCAAAAGAAATTCAAAAATCTTTAATTCCCAGACATTCTCAGACACCAAGACTGTACGGACTTCCTAAAATCCACAAACCTAATATTCCTTTACGTCCCATTGTTAGTGCTATCAACTGCCCCACTTATAAACTTTCGAAATACCTTTCCAAAATTCTTAAACCTTATGTTGGCAAAACTGATTCTTTCATCCTAAATTCCAACCATTTTGTTCAACGACTTCAAAATTTGTCTATGAATCCTGAGGATATCTTAGTCAGTTTTGATGTCGAATCCCTGTTCACTAAGGTTCCTATCCCTGATTCCATTTCTTTAATCCAGGACATACTTTCCTTACACAACCAACCCACTGACTTGTCCCTCCTAGTAGAAAATTGCCTGGCCTCCACCTATTTTCTATTCCGTGGACAGTATTACGAACAAGTGTCGGGTGCTGCCATGGGTTCCCCACTCTCTCCTGTCGTTGCTAACATTTTTATGGAAGCATTCGAACAGGAAGCCCTAGACTCCGCACCTTTAAAACCTAAATGTTGGTTCAGATACGTCGATGATACCTTCGTTATCTGGCCTCATGGACGGGATTCCCTTTCCGACTTTCTGTCTCACCTAAATTCCCAACATGCCAGCATCCATTTTACTATGGAGATTGAATCCAACGACAACCTTCCTTTCCTCGACGTCCTAGTGAGTCGTCGCCCTGACGGCAAACTAGGACATTCCGTGTACCGCAAACCTACACACACTGACCGCTACCTAAACGCACATTCCCATCATCATCCCGCCCAGAAACGTTCTGTCATCAATTCCTTAGTTAACCGAGCCTTTGCCATTTCTGAACCATCCCACCTAAAAGACGAACTCAACCACATTACGACTGTCCTTTCCCAAAACAGCTACAACAAACGAGACATCCAACACGCTATTACTCAAAAGGCCCAACCCGCACACACAGAACGTACCAATACTCCTACACCACCTACCTCTGTAGCATTTCTACCTTACATACACAAAACCACCGACCGCATCAGCAGACTACTTAAACAACAAAACATAAAAACCGTTTTTACTCCCTTTCAAAAACTTTCCAATTTCCTTCCTCCGACCAAAGACAAGTTACCTACCCTTCAATCCTGCGGTGTGTATAGTGTACCTTGCTCCTGTGGGAAAGCCTACATCGGTGAGACGAAGAGGCCGATCAGCGTTCGAGTTTCTGAACACGAGCGCTGCACTCGACTGAAACGTCCCGCAGAGTCGGCTATCGCAGAACATAAACACGATACAGGCCATAACATTCAATTTGACAAAACCAAAATCCTAGCCCGTTCTTCCACCTACCTCAACCGTGTGATCCGTGAATCCATAGAAATACACAAAACTCCTAACAATATTAACCGAGACCACAGCTATCCCCTGCACAATGCCTACAAACTGTTATTTCCGAGTAAATCCAAGCCCCGCCCTGCAACCGCTCAACCCCTACAGCCCGACAGCCAATCACAAACCCAGCATTCACACCTTGTTACCCACCCGTCCCTTATAAACCCGGTGCCTGCACCGGTCTCGCCAGTTGTGTTCCAGATCCCAAAGTGACCACAGCCCTGAAGATGTCCCGTGGAACCGAGGACGAAACGTCGGCAGTTCATGCACCGATGACGCGGCTCCAACCCGGAAGCCTAGCTGTTATTAACAACGGCCGCGGAAGCCTGCAACTTAGTTCATTTGGGTTTTTTAAAAATCAAAAACTTAAATAAATCCAACGCTTTTCTTCCGAACTTTCTAGCTTCAAAATGGCGACCGCTACAATTTATTAAAAATTTTACATGTTACTCAAAAAAGTTGACAACTGGTTTTAAATTTTTTTATCGTAATAGCCCTATAAAGATACAATGTTACTGTGCACAACAATTTTTGAAAAGCTCAAGGCTATGAAGTGAAAAATATTTTCAGGACGTTCGAAATTTGGGAAAAAAATATTGCCCAAAAACTGGCTACGGGTTTTTTCTAAATTCTGTAGGCTCATTGAGCTGGGGACGAGCGGGTCCCATCCCCTTACTTTTTTTGCGAATGACGCCTTTTATGAATTTTTTTAAAAAAGTATTGCTAAAAAACTGGCGACGCGATTTTTTTTAACTCTGTAAGCTTATAAAGCTAGAGATATGCTACAATTTAGTTGGTGTCCCAGCCCGTTATTTTTTCTGTGACTCTTTCTATGAATTTTTGAAAATCGAAAATTGATGCCTTTTTAGTTAATAAACGGGGGACAACAAAATTTTCCAGTTTAGGCTAAATTGCTTATAAGTGATAATAGAATGAGAGTCGGAACTTAATGTTTAGGTGCAGCTATATTTAGGTGGGTTATTTTCCCCCTTCCACTCAATTTTTAGCTGATGAATTTGCTCTGTCACCTCCGTTTTTTTTAATACTGAGGAATCTGTTTTCAAGTATCAGAAAATCTTTTTTTCTCATAAAAATTTTTATTTTCTAAATCAAGACGTATAATATTGTGGATCGGGGCCATTTACAGATGACGAACGGGCGACTATAATAGCTTGTCTTAATCATTTGTCCGGTGCATTGATACCGCATAAAAGCTGTTGAGTAATTGGGCGTGTTTTTAGGTGCTATGCAATTTTGCAGCTTTTACTAATAGAAAATTTTGGGTGTGATTCGACACTACTGTTTCATTATTGGTATATTGGCATGTATTTGCTGCGATTAATGTGGCATGGAATATTATTTCATTAGTTTTAATCTTTGAAATAGTGCATTTTTTTACTTTTGGGAGCCGCTATGCATTGGGTATCTACTGGAATACTACAATGTTGTGCATAAATACTTTTGTAAATATAAAATGTAAAAGCTTGAACGTATAGGAAAGTCCAAACAAAGTGCTTTGCTAATTATTATATTTGTTTTTAGTTTTGATACACCTTGTATAGAGCATTCAACAGTGAATCAGTTAAGGTAACATTTGAGAAAATGTTAGTACAGGTTAGGCAGTGGCGTTAGGAGGGTTAAATCTTTCTTAGACGCTGCAGAGGGAAGGTATGCTAAGTAGCACTTTGTTTCTACGGGTGCTAATCCTTTCACCGCACGAAGATTTATTGTTATTACCTTTAAGTCTTTAAAGTCTATAGGGAATAAATTATAGGATAGCGAAAGCAAACAAGATTTGGAGCAACCTGGAAAATGTTCAATGGTTGATAATGAGATACTAAAATTAAGCTTTGCATCGCATCCTACAATTATACGGTTCTGCTAAAGGATTAAAATATTTAAATTACAACTCTATTACAAAGCAGAAAATATGGAAAACAGCCGTCAATTATTATTCATGAAAATAAACGTTTACTTACACATATTGAACATAAAAAATTACTGAAAAATTTTAATATGTCTTCCTAGTATTGATTCGCATTTCACATACCTCACTGTAACCCGAATACCTTGTAATTACGGAAACCAACGCAATATCGGATGTTAATTAAGCTTCTGAATCCCGACAAGCTCCAAGGCGAGCTCGTTATCTTCTTTATACTAAACACACTACGGTTTTTCCTACCCCATTTTTACGTAAATCTTTAGATTTTCCATCAAGAAACGACGTTCGCTAATAGCCAAGACAAGCTGACTCTCAAACTTTTTGACGTACGAAATGTCTGTCAACTAGCACATCATATAATCCAAACATGAGGGAAGCAAGCTGACAGGCTAGTGGTAAAAAACCCTCTGATCAATAGCTATAGCGGAGATGACAGGAAACGGGAAATAAAATAAGAAGTATTCGCATTTTTGGACGATCTTTGGACAAATATATTGGTTCTATATTGAGCTTACATAAAATAATGTACAGGGTAATTCAAAGTACAATGTCGTGATATAAGAGCAATTGTTTAAAAAACGCAGCAAGTTTGACCTAGCTCTTTGGTACTAATATTGGTGCTCTATCATTTGGCGTTAGTAGCGCAAGTAATTCGACAATAAAAAAATTAACTATAAATAATTCCATACAATTCTTGTCACCCTAAATAAGATAAATCGGCAGCATGCAGATCTATGATACACAGAGCTTTAACCATTTCTTTGGATAAAATTAGTTATGAGAGAAATTTCAATTATTAAACAAATTTCGTACAGTATAATGGTAATAATAATTAATTAAAGAGAAAAATTATAAATTAGCTGTTCGAATAATATATCCAAATACTTTATCCGATACAATTAAATACGCTTCGGTTCCATACTTTGACGGTAAATCGGAAAAAATTGCTAAAATTATTAAAACAAATAAATGTTGAATAATTTTTAAAACAAATAAAAACATTTTAAATACGTTTTTTAATGCAAAATCAAAAACAGATGATTTCCTAAAATCAGGCATTTGGGCATTGTTATTCGGTTTACATAGGCCAGAAAATTAGAAATTTTCATATTAGGTATAAAGAACACGTACGTTGTTACAAATACAAACGCCCACATAAATCCAATTACGTTAGACATCTAGTAGAACACAATAATTTAATGACATCTAATAACACTATAAAATGTTTACGCTTTTGTGATGATAAACGTAAATTAGATGTACTAAAAGCATTTGAAATTCATAAACATTTAAAAACTGTATCTTTAATGAATAAGCAAATTAATCTCGTAACTTCACCATTAGTGGAGGTTTTGGAATAAGAAGTAAGTCATCTGTAGGCATAAATAACCAAGATCAAGTAATCAAGTTGTATTGGTCCTATAGCAACATCAAGTGTTTAATTTAATTTGCCACCGATAATAACGCATAAACACGTTGAAATACATATAAAGTCAAAATAAATATCTGTTGATGTTATTAATTATTTTATTTATACCTATATTAATATAAAATAAAATCCAAACCCCTTTTTTTTTATCAAATTTGTTAGATGATTCACCCTGTAGATAGAAATACATATTTAAAATTTCCTAAAATATTTGTCACCATAATGTGTAAAAGAAAAACTAGTTTAACACTTTTATTTTTCTCTGCTGTCGTCATACATTAAACACGAGTTCCGTTAAGAAAATACAAACAAGTGGAACAAAAAAATAAATTAAGTAACACTAAAAATCCAAATCGACATCGCCAGTACCACTTCAACCTAATAGATTTATAATCTTCGTACCTATCTTTGGGCCAAGGTAAACGTCTGACGATATTCTCTTCACCTTCAGACTCCCACTGTAATTTTTCAGGAATGTATTTTGCTTTAAAGGCATTGCAGGTTTCTGTAATGAATTGTTTCTGATGGATTTTGGATCGGTAAAACCTTAAATTGTCGCACTGTATTCAATATGCTTTTATCGTGAGGGCGTGGCGTTGTTTCAAACTATCTTCAATATTCATAAATATTTGAAAATATTTCTGAACTATTTTTAAATTACCTATTTAGAAATATCGTAGAGATAATTTAAAATCATTTTGAAACACCTTCGTGTTATAATGTAATAGTCGACGTGTGATTATTATGGTACATACTTTAATTTGAAATATCTCCCAAGATTTTTTTTTGTGTTTAAAACTTTTATTCGGTACTCTATAAATAAATAAATAAACGTATCATCAGTATCTTAGATATTTTTTTTTGTTTTAACAATGGTTTAGTTATTTTTATTAAAAAAATAATATCTATAAATCTATCTATACAGTTTGCGTTTAAATATTTTTAAATATCTCTGAGATTTTCTAAACAGAAATTAAAAATATCTCAGATATTTTTAAATAATAAAAGATATCGCTGAGATATTTTTAAATAATAAAAGATATCGCCGAGATATTTTTAAATAATAAAAAATATCTGAGATATTTTTAATTCAAATATATTTACAGTAGAAAGCTTTAATTTTTTAAGGTATCTATAATCAATTAATAATATCTGTAAAATATTTTTAAAACATGGCAGAATATAATTTTATTTATTTTGTTGAAATTCACTTCCACTAAAAAGTAAAACGGCGCTGCATATAAATGGCTTGCTTAATGAAAGGTTTTCACAGCATACTCTAAATGCTGAAACGGACAAAAAATCGTCAATTATCTATAACAAAATTGTATTAAAATACCCCTAGTAGGAATTTAATTGGCAAACAAAAGACTTTATTTTTTAGTTGTCTTCATGTCACAGTTCCGACACGTTAGTGAGATGAGAAATCCACTCCTCGTTGTGTTCTCCATCCCTCTGGATGTACTACTAATTATCAAGCACTAATTGATCAACTACCTCCCCCTTTTGCTGACTTGGTCCTTGGTCACCGGACTAATGAAGTGGACGTGTCCGGGCGTTTTCTACTCATCGCATTGAATTTTACCGGACCTTTCTTTCGAGGATCCGGTGCAGTCTTGTTGTATCATTACTCCCTCTATTGTTCTTTTCGCTTAATCGCTCTTTTTCTCCACAGTCGTTATTTTTATATTGTTTTCTTTGTTTTATTTTTTCCTTTGTGTGTGTGTTAGTTTTAGAGACTTCTTGATTAATAAGAACAAAGCTGCAGATCCTCAACCCATAATGTTCATTATGTCTGTAGCACGTCTGCTTCCAATGATTGTTGCTTTTGGATTGTTTGCGTTGTAGATTGCAGCCAGTGGCGTGTGCTTGCGTTTTTCTTGTTGGTTTCTTTGTTGAACTGCGTGGTCGCCGGACAAGAAATTATCTTCCACGCTCGTGTGTATATTTCAGTCGCACTTGGCTGGGTCCGTCTAATTAGGAAAGTTGCTCTCCCACATATTGTCTTTTTCCGCGGAATGTTTATGGAAGTCCCTTTTGGTGTGAATGATGTCATATGTTGAAGGACGGTAAAATACAGTACATTTGGTCAAATTTGGAACGATCTCAATGTGAGCTTAGAATAAATGATGTATGTTAATATGAAATGTTGCGAAATATTGTGTTGCTAATATAATGTTGACATGTTTGCCTTCAACTTTACATGAAGTAAATTGTGCATCTAAACATGGATTATGTACTTTTACTTGAAGATGATGAAGTGTAATTGAAGCTGTTTGATTCAGTGGCGTAGCTAGGATTTTTTGGCCTGGTCGCAAAATAAGTGAGAGGTCTCTCTAGTATTTTTTCAAGGCGTTGTCAAGTAAGTTTCTTCATGTGACACCTTAAAGCATTTTTGACCGCACATAAGCTACTGACTTTAAGAATTAACTGCACTTTATATAAAATAAAACACATTAAAAAAAACAAAGCATTAAACATTGTATTTGAAAAAGAAAAACAAACACTAGAATGTAGAACCTATTAAATGTACTGTTGTGTATTATACTATATGTATATACCGGGTGTTAATGGAACATGACGCACTCCCTTTTTCCTTTTGTTTATTAAGATAAACAAATGCAATTTTAGTATGTTATACAGGGTGTCCAAGATAAGGAGTGGATGCATGGGAATCGCGTAAACGGTAACAGATAGAGATTCGGTTAAATGAGAAGAATTGTTCAGCATCTCAAGTACTACTATGAACCACATTCAAATCCTACAATTTTTGCTTAATTTTCAGTACAGACTGAAAAAAGTAAAATTTTCAGTTTTCGTTTTTTGTGTATAATTTGGTTATTATCAAAGATAGCGCAAGGCGGTTTTGACATTATTAAGACACTTTTTTGCACATATTTTGAATCTGAAATTAAAACTTCTATAGGTCGTTAAATGCGTCAAAGGCGGCCGTGTCATCATTGGATAGAGCTCTTTTTTCTCTTCCCTGATATAAGGTTTAATGTGTTTATTTTTACAAATACCAGAGTTATAAGCAAAAAAACTTTTTTTATAGTAGGCTGTGAAAAACTGTTTGCTTGAGTAGGCTGAACATTAACAAACAAACAAGAAAACAAAAAACAAAAGGCTGCATTTGTTTCCATTGAGGTTTGATCAGTTTATTTTCCCAAATAATAAAGTTAGAAGCGAGAAATTGTTTGCTCAAGGTAGGCTGTAAAAAAATGAAAAAGAAACCACCTCAATGTTTCAGGGAATAAAACTATTAAAAATGTATGATCGTATGATATTCAGAGGTGAGTACTGCTTTTTTGGCAATATCTGCCTGCATCTTTACACATGTTTATTGTCGTTCTAAATTTATCTTCATTTTCGTGTTTTATTACTTAGCAAGAGTATTTAAAAGTTAAACGTCTTTTGATTGTTATACGAACATACACTTTTAATAGTTTTATTCCCTGAAACAATCAGGTGTTTTCTTTTTCATTTTTTACAGCCTGCCATGAGAAAACAATTTTTCAGTTATAACTTATATCTTCATTATTTGGAAAGATAAACTGATCAAACCTCAATGGAAACAAACGCAGCCTTTTGTTTTTTGTTTTCTTGTTTTTTTGTTAATGGTCAGCCTACTCAAGAAAACAGTTTTTGGCAGACTACTACAAGAAAACAGTTTTTGCTTGTAACTCCGTTATTTGTAAAAATAAACCTATCAAACCTTATATCAGAGAAAAGGGAAAAAAGCTCTATTTAATGATGACATGGCCTTTGACGCATATTTAAAAAATGCAAAGTTAACGTCAATATCTTGAAAATTTAACGACCTATAAAAATTTTAAATTGAGATTCGAAATCTGTGTAAAAAGTGTCTTAATAATGTCAAAACCGCTTTGCGCTATCTTTGATAATAACCCAATTATACACAAAAACGAAAACTGAAAATTAAGCAAAAATTGTAGGATTTAAATGTGGATCATAGTAGTACTTGAGATGCTGAACAATTCTTCTCATTTAACCGAATCTCTATCTCTTGCCGTTTACGAGATCCCCATGCATGCACTCCTTATCTTGGACACCCTGTATAAGAACGAATTATATGAGCTAAAAATTAAACACTTTTACTTCCGATTTCACCGGAAATAACATACATTTTTCTTATTTGTAACGGAACACCTTGTATATTTTTGCATATTCGGACCGACTCCGAATTTGCAAAAATATACAGTGTGTTTCATTAGAAAAGAAAGTTAATGTCGATTCTGTGAAACCGGAAGTAAAAGTTAAATTTTTAGTCCGTATAATGCGTCTATAAAACATACTAAAATTTTTAGAGTTAAAAAGAGAGGTGTTGCCCCGGCCCGGAGCTATTGCTCGATCTGGAAATTAGTTCATACGATTATAGGAGGAGTCTACAAGGATGATTTCCGTGACCGGAAGCTAGAGCTCGATCTGTGACCGTAGGCTAGAGCTCGATCTGGGGTTAGTAGTGATAGCCAGAAGCTGAAGCTCGACCATTCTCAAGCGTTTATCTCATGACCGATCCTATTCGATCTTAACGATAAACTGATTTTTCTGCGTTTTTGCGTTTGGTATTATGCTATTTCGTTGTCATGGGTTACGAGTCCTCTGTCAATATTATTCCCGCGTTTTTGCAACCCTTGGGGCGAATTTCGTAATTATATTTTAGTAATTATACAATTTTTAGAACATGAGAGAGTGAGACAGACCAGGGTTGTGGTACAGAGAGGAACGGTTTTCATTCCATACCCAAGTTTAAATCGTAGTTGTGTAAGAAATGTTGCTACTTTTTTTTTGTTTAATTTATACAATGTCGTGAGAGTGAGAGAGACCATGTTTGTGGTGCAGCGAGAGGAAGAGAGGATAGGAAACAGCTTCGATTCTCTTGGCAAAGTTTGACTTGTATTGGTTTCGGACCACGCCTTTCGCGTCTGACTGGCTGGAGCGCCCAATTAGGGGCTGGCGCTTTTATTGCTTTGCCGAAATTCGTAGTTGCTGCGCTGTTGAGGTTTTCAACAAACTTTTCAATGTATAGCGGGGACTTTCATAGTTGGAGGCTTCGGAGGTTTCTACCTCGTCGCGGGCGTTCGCTTTTGAATCATGTCGCGTTTAATATTGTATACAATATACTGTTATATATTGTTTTCGAAAATTGGCACTTACTAAAATCGACTTCTATAATCACTTATTACTTTATTAGAACCGCTTTTGACATTCGTGTATTGTAATATCTATTACAAAGATAAATGAATTTTATACAGTTATTCTGTTTATTTTTTACTTCAATAGCAAAGCGATTACAAAATTGAAAATAACAACATCGTTATTATTCGCCTGTATAAATAGATTTTGTGGCTTATAAACTGCATGTATATTAAATGAAAATCGGATTAGCAATTAATTTTCAATTCGCTTTATTTTGCATGAAGTCGTTTACTGTGCTATTTATATGATAATGTATCTGTTGCGTCTCTCAATAGTGAATGCGTGGTACTTCGAAACACGTTTGCTGATAGGAAAATTGGAAAAAGTTCGGGTTGTTATGTTTCGCTGCTTTCGACAACTTTACCCGAATTTGAAACATAATAAAAGTGTAGCAAAGTTACAAATTGCAAATCTCTACATTGCGTTATTCATAACGCCTAGCCCCGCTTCTGGTTCAATAATAATGAAGGGGGTTTGAAAATGGATTAGGGGAAATTCTAAAGAACAATTTTTTCGCCGGCGCATATCAGGTGAACTGTTGCTACCTCGGAGGGTCCTTATTTTCTATAATGCGCATTTTCCCTTCGATTTCTTGCTTTTCCATCTCATCTCACTGCTTTTATTTTCCGGCAACTTGCTTTGACGTTTTCATTTGAGTTTCGCGTGGTATTTTTACCACGGCCTCCACACGACTGAATACAGAGTGTTATTATTTTATTAATCGCAACCATAAAAATATTATGGACGATAAATGGTTTAAGCATTTTTATTACAATCCATAACCAGTCAGGGTTATAAAATCTAGGACGAATAATAATATTTAGCCGCCACAAACAATAAACAGAAATGTCGTTCGGAATGCCGTTAATAAATTGTTTCATCAGTGGTAATGATATAATCACATGGTATCAATTCCTTTTATTGACGTAACGTAAAAATAACCCGGAAGTGACGCTACATGAGATTACTATTGATGAGAATGGGGGGCACTTTTTTAACTAACAAGGAATGTATTTGACGGACTTGGCTCTCTAATTGGATTCTTGTCCGAGGAGGCCAAATTAAATTCTACTTTTATAGACGATTTGTTCTTTGTCATTTATTGAATGCGATGGGCTGCCTCGATGGCCGGGAAATTTGTAGAGACGAAAGGTCGAATTTATTACATTAAATGAACGAAGTTGCCAGGACGTTTTTGTGAAAGAAATTTCCACCTACTGTTTTTGTATTCTTATACCGGGTGCTAATGAAATATGGCGCACCTACTTTTTTTTTGTTTACTATTAAGAGTGCTTTGACCACCCAAATCGATTCTAATTTACTTACTGTTTTTGATTGTAAGTACATTTTTGTTTCTTTTTACTTACTAAACTTATTAGCAATGCTTCTTCTAAGTTTTTCTCATTTGTTTTAAAAGAACTACTAGATTCAAGATGGGTTTAAATAATTTATTGCTAAAAAATAATACTAAAATGTTAAATAAAGGTTAGTTAGCATTCCAAGGAAAACACAATTTGTGGTTTTCACTAAAAACCTTCTTTATTTAAGAAGGTGTGTGCACCACCACTTTTCAAATTGGAAAAAGCTATCGGGCAACAGCCGCGGGACCTTCCTCGCATATATTGAAATTTTTTGAAAATCTGAAATGTCTTAAATTTGACAATTTTCTGGAAATTTAGAATATTTTAAAAATTCTCGAAGAATTTGAAATTTACTGTTTAAATACCGGATGTTTTTTAATAGTTTAACAATTTCCTTTTTTTTTAATATTTTGAGAATTTGATTACTATGAAATATCAAAATAATAAGCAAAGAGATGCTAACATTCAGAAATAGAAACAACCTAAGACGCCTTTCGTCTTTTTTTAGGACTCCTTAGTTAGGTATAGTTCCTATTTGTAAACGCAAACATCGAAAGCACTTAAGGCGTGCCAACAATATGTATATTTCAAAATTACTTTCTTAATTTGGTGATTTTGGCCGCTTTTTTGGCTATTACTCAATTAAACTGTTCATGTAAACGACCAAAAGGAAACTCCTCAGTTCTCAATGTAAAGTTGTTCCTATTTTCATTTAACTTGCTTATACCGATTTGAAGCGGAAACTCGTAAATTTAAAAAAAACAGAATACGATAGTGTGGGGAGGTGGTGATAGGGAGATCGCGTTTGCGCAGATCGGCTATTCGACATGTGCTTGTGCAGAATACGAATTTATGGGTCTTTTTCGAGGGCGTCTGTTTTGAAATAGAGCACCCCCCTCTTTTTTGGTGAACCAACTTCATTGTCTTGCGGTTTCATCCGACAGCAAGTACCTACCAATCTTTAACCCAAATTTGTGTTTCATATTTCAACTGGTATGTTTTAGAGGTACTAAATTTTATTTTTTTTGGTCTTGTGTCACTTGATTAGAATCGATTTTGGTGGGTCAATAGTAAGAGTAAAAAAAATTTTTTAAATTTTTTTTTGTAATGTCGAGACTTGGTTTAGTTAGTTCGTTAAAAATACATTGAATGTGTGTTCAATTATCAAATTAACAAAGAAAATAATAAAATGTGTCCATGTGTTTTACTTAAAGACTTTATTTTTTAACTGGATGTTCCTTCTATTTAATTAAATAAATCGCTATACGCTATACTTCATATTTCGCCATAAAAAGTCATATCCTAAATTTCTGTTTAATTATTTCTAATTTACCAAAATTATCAAAAAATAAAACAATCAATTTTTTTATATTGCTTGCTTGTCAACTACATCTGCCCACAGGGCTTTTTTTCACACTACACTATCTACAAAGTTTATAACGGAATAAAAAATTACAGACATTATTTCTGACAATATCGCACCAAGCTCTCATATTTTAACGAAAAATGCGATGTTGTTGGGAAATACTGACATATAGTATTTTATTGCGTTGGAAAGGCTTCCACAAATCAGATTTATTTTTAAAACAACCCTTTTTAATCTCTTGCATGTCCGTATAAACGCATTTGGCATGCTATTATTTTAAATAAATACACCATAACGTCAGCTTTCAATCTATTTTTGCACAATTAAATCGATGTAATGTGATTTAGTTGATAATTAAAAAATATCTTGTTGAGTTGTCCTATTAAATTTATTTTTATATTTATCTGTAGGAAGTACTTTCTCGACCTGCACGTACGTACATCTTATTATAATTTTACGCTGACAAAGAGCAGCAAATTGTTGTCGTTAATTGCTTTAATTAATATAAGCGACAGCAGCTCTATCTTATTGTGTACTAACCGCCTTAGTTTAGTTATATTATTCTATAGACAAAGCAAGCAGAACTGCAAAATAAAGCATAATTGTTTCAATTAAATTTTACGTCCGTGGCGCTCCCTTCATCTTGATTGTTTAGAGAAATGAACACTTCACGAGGAATGTTCTTTAGAATAATAACCGTTTTGTTCCATAAAGGAAAGCGCGCAAGAAATAGATTTATTATTAATTACACCAACACGAAGCAACTTGCAACAGCACAAAAACGGAAAGTTAAATCAAGTAATTATCGGAAATGTTCCTTTTACCTCAAATCTTATCTCTCAGGAAGTAAACAAACACGGGAGCGATTTTTGTTTACGAAGAGCGACTTTCAAATCAGATATCAAACAAGACTGATCTGTGCAAAGAAAAACGTTATCAAAGGCAAATAAACATCAACATGTCTTATTTGAGAAATGTCTTGTACTTTATCATGTTTTCCACGCTACTACCGGCCCACATCTGCGCTTATCTGTTCCCCAAGGTCTACTCAAGTCCCACAGGAGTTACCTATAAACTAAATTATGAGAAAACTCCGTAGCGATGTAAACTTATGTTTTAAGAACTGGCTCTGTTGCGAAATGATTTATATTTATGGGGCAGCACTTTTTTTTGGTGGAAAATATTACTTGAATCGCTTATACCGTTCTCGATCGATATACATTAAGGAATAACTTTGAAACAACCCCAAAGGCGCTCTTAAGCGTAAAACCTAAGCGTTCGTATTGAGGAAAATAATTTTTCAATTTATTTCTATTTTATTATATCGGGTGTTAATGAAACATGACGCATTTTCTTTTTTTTTCCTTTTTTATTGGACAAACAGCATTGTGTAATCTAAAAGTTCAACTATTTTCACTTCCGGCTTCATCGTAAATGACAACAACTTCTTATATGTAATGGAATACCCTGTATATTTTTGCATATTCGAATTAGGATGAAATTTTGAGTCTATTTATGCTACTACCATACTAAAACGGTGATTCTCTGCAGATGCAGAGGTTTGTGATTTGACATGCCTTATCGCATTTTTTGAAAATTTAACTCCCTTTCATGTCACAATTGCCCTAATATTTTTAAACCGTCTTTGAGTAAGAGTATCGAGTGGTTCCAAGTTTAGCCCGGGTTTCGGACGCGATCATCAAATTTTTTCAACTTTTTTTACATAAGGTACTTTCAGCCGTGTGCGGTTATGAGTAGGGCTGAAAAATTGTAAAACTATTCCAAGCTTTTTTTCTCTGTCCCAAATTGGGTTAGCAAAATGCGACGGCGCCATTTGACGCGCAAAATATAAAGTCCTCTTTTGGTCTAAAATTTGTTGGAAAAGTTCAAAATATAATTCACGGCAAATTGTTCGACAGCAATTGTTTAAAAAATAAAGTTTTTTCACAACATTTGTTCGAAAAACAGTTTTTCGACGCAGCAATTGTTGGAAACGACAATTTTTCGAAAACTATTTGTTCCACAGCAATTTTTCCATAAGCAATTGTTCGAGAGCAATTGCGAAAAACAGTCTTTTGACGGAGCAATTGTTCTAAATGACAATTTTTCAATAAAATTTTTTTGTCACCAATTAATTTTATTTAAAAGACTGGTAACCCAAATTATATTTAGCTAGCTATATTTACCCAAAAAAAACATTTTCGTTTTAAATATTGTCTTTCGTAAAACGTTTTTCGAACAATTTCTGCGTCGGAAAACTATTTTTCAAACAATTGCTGTCGAAAAATTGTGGTCGAACAAATGTTTCGAAAAATTGTCGTTTCGAACAATTACTGCGACGCAAAATTGTTTTTCGAACCGTTGCTGTCGAATAATTGCTTTTCGAAAATTGCAATTGAAAAAAATGTTTTAGAAAAATTGCTGTCGAACAAGACATCAACAAACATCAACAAGATTAATTGGTAGTAACGCATATAAAGTTCTGGACTTTTTCCATAATCGCTGACTGAATACTGCTGGCCGCATTAAGAACATGTCGAACATATTTACACAGCTCATTTATTATTGTTTTTTTTAAGTTAACAAGGTGGGATGAAGTCCACGGGTTCAGCTAGTTATAAATTAATAAATGAGGGAATTAACTAACGTAATTCAAAACTGTATCTCTGTAGGACGCGTTACCGGACCCACATTTATACAAACTTTTCAACTCGGTTTCGTCCATAGAATCGCTTCCCCCGCAATAATGCTAATGTTTTTTAAAATTCCCTGTGTAATTTTATTTAAGTAGGTGGCTGGCTATATTGGCATGAAGTATTTTTTTCAGACTTTTTTCTGTTTACATAACATATCGCATGTACATTCTCGAACTTACCATTATTTTCCTTAAAAACTGCATTCGTGTTAGCATCATGGGTGGTTGCAACAGTAAGGTACTTTTCATGTAATATTTTATTGTGGTATTTAAGCGTGAAGTAGGTTATGCCAGGAGAAAGACAGTTTTGCAATTTATGTACGTGCAGTTCACCCGCGTAAGTTAAGAAATATAAATATTTGCGTATCCGGTTTAATGGAGGAAAAATTTAATGTGTAGGTTTTGGGATTTTATGCTTCTCACAATACTTGGGTAACGTATAGCATAATAATTCAGGTTGCGTGGGTTCGAAGGCTTAGAGTGTATGTACATACAATAAGTTTTTTTTTAATAAGGAATTTTGATTATTCAAACTACTCGTGCAGTTGAATCTCAGCGACATTTTAAATTAATGCAATGTCTGCAATTTAACAACGTATTTTTTGCATTTAAAACGGAAGCAGTTGTTCAGACGATCCTTACTCATTTGTATGCAACTGCTAGCGAAAATTCTGTATTTTGGATTGCATGTCCGATATTCGCTGCTGCATTTGTTAGCTAAATGGTTGCCAACTGTCTAGTACGCGATTCCGGAAGACATGATTATCTAGTAGCGGATTTACGCGGGGGGTACGGAGGGGGATGCTTTTTTGTTTTTCATATTTGGTGGTGTAACACGCAAATGAATATGTCGATGGTGACATAATAAAAACTAACCCTTTCGTAAAAATTTTAACATGCTTTTTAGAATAGAAACGTTCGTTTGATAATATAGTTCAGTCGTCAGGTAATTTTACTTGGAAATATTTCAAGGAAAAATGAAACCGAGTGCGTTTGGTAGGATTAGGGGCCGTAAATAACACATCTATTTTGCGGCCTTGAAATCGGCGCGAACATTTGTAAAATTTTTTAAATGGCGGTCAAAAACGTTTTTTTTTAAATATTTTGGTACTGGTGCATCTTAGGCTAAAATTTTAAAACCAAAATTAAAAGAGGAATAATTAATTTGCTACAATTTATGTAAACTTTAGGGAGATTCTCTATGATTCATGCATGTTTTTGTTATTAACAAAAAGAATTATGAGTGCTGAAGAAGGTTTCCGTTTAGCTTTTCGATACGGCATTATTCTAAATGTATTTTTCTATATCCAGAATTAATTTAAAATTTTTTATTATTGGAGGGTGAGCATATTTTAGCGTATATAAGAATTAAGTTTCTTTTAAGCCCTCCAATAAAGAAGAAATAATTTTCTTTGCTTGTTTCATTGATTAATTTTACATTTAAACTTAACTAAAATTTTTAGCCTTGCGAACACATTAATATCGCAATTAAAGTTGGTTTCTTCATTCTTGTCCTACAGATAGTAAAACGTCCAAAAACCACCCTGTAGTGCAACCCATTTTTTAAAGAATAACAACAGTTCAGCATTACTCCCAATAAAATTTAAAAAAAAACATTAGCTATTACACCCCACCAACCCGCAAGAAAATTGTCCAAAATCGTAGAGAATCGCTATCAAAATATCACCTCCTGGTTTACCGCAATCCCAGACCTTCCACCGACTCACTTCGTTCTAACGTTTTTTCAAAATTGCTCACTTTCACTCATTTTTCTATGTATTCTTCTTCGCAAAGTTTTGAAAAATTTAAAATTCTTAAAATCTTTGAAAATGTTTAATGTTGACGATTTTAAAATGTAAAAGTTTTAAAGTATCGAATCTCAAAAGTCTCGTAAATTGTGAAAAACAAAATTTTCAAAATTTTAAAATGTTAAGAATATCAGGTTTTGAATATTGGAACTTTTATTTTTTTTTCTGTAGAACCAACACGCACATCTTTCGACACCAATTTGCAAACATTCTATATAAGCGTTGGGGTTCTATTAACATTACTGTATGTTTATAGCTCTGGGATTGGGGTAAACCAGGGGGTGACATTTTGAGAGTGATTCTCGACGATTTTGGAAAATTTTCTTGCAGGTTGATGTTTAATAGCTAATGTTGTTTTTTTTTAATGATTATCAATAGTTTTTGAAATTATATCAGGGATGATGCTGGACTGTTGTTATTCTTTAAAAAATGGGTTGCGCAACAGTGTCTTTTTGGGCAGTTTAGTATACGTGGAAGAAGAATGATGACACGAGCTTGAATTTCGATATTAAACTATTCAGACGGTTAGAAACATGAAAAAAACATTAAATGGGAAATTAATGAAACAAGCAACGATTCAAAACTATTTATTCTTTATTGGAAGGCTCAAAAGGAACTTAATTGTTATAAATGCTGAAGGAAAAAAGAACAATTGGTGTTGGTTCATTCTTCGTGAAGGAGCGGGCCGCTAAAGGTGTCTTTCGGACCCCGCATCGGAGCCCTAAGCCTCCCTTCAGCCGAGAAAAGATGGTAAGGATGGGTTAGAACAGGGAATTTCAGCGAAAAGTGTTGTCCCAGTATTCACTTTTTTGGCTGAGGAAAAGCACGGAAAAGACCTAAACTAGGACAGTCGGCCGGGCTGGGAATCGAACCCAGGGCCTCCCGAATGAAAGGCAGATGCGTTAAGCACGGAGTCACTTCTATCTATATACGCTGAAATATGCTTACTCTCCACTAATAACAGCTTTTAAATTAATTCTATATATATAAAAAAATACTTTTAAATTAAACCGTATCGAAAATCTAAACGGGAACCTTGTTTAGCACTCTTCATTGTTTTTGTTAATAATAAATATTTGCATAAATTATACACTCACGTATTACTCATGGGTAGTTGCAATAACTCTCAGGTAAATAAATTCAGTTCTTACGTTATGAATCGTTCAGTAGCTGATTTAGAGTAAATTTCCATACTTATACACGTGCGTTGTAAATAATGCATAGAGTTATGGCCCTTGCTGTATTTGTCATTCCATTTTTCTTTCTAAAACTAAACTCGCAGGGGTAAAATATCGCGAAAACAAAAGACTGTTGAGGATTAGCAACGACTACAGCGATCTGTTTACGGGATTATCTCTGAGACCACCACGCTGTTAAAGAAGAACTTTTCGTATAAATATCAGACAAACAAACCTAGCTGGAGTCTGTTTTCGTTTTCCAAATTGTTTATGCAAGATCAACATTCGCCGGAGCGCGGCTTAATCCACAATAGCCATTAACTACTGAAAATCACCAATAGACCGAATTGAACTGCCATTGTGCTTGTCGACTGGGCATTGTGGTTCGTATTCAAATGATGTGCCCTTCACGGTTGCAATTTCCGGATTTCCACGTTTATTTCCCGCATGTATTCACCTTCGTTTAAGTTATGCAACGGAGTGGGTACGAGAATTTGCTCGGGTGCTTTCGAAAATTACTTTTTATTTATCTAAATGCGCTCCGTTTGTGCACCCACGACACGGGCTTGTCATTTGATAATGAAGCCGATTTCGATAGAAAACTGTTTTCATAGCAAATCTATTTTAGTTTCCGACAATAACTGTTAAAGCTCGCGTTCAGGATATGTTATCTAGACAGCTATGTAAACGATTTGAGTCGCCGAGTCGAGTCAGCCGTGGACGAAAATCGATGAGTTATTGTCGCAGGAACAAGTCACTTGTGCTCTATGCTGTGCTATTCTATTATCTGATAAGTTTCCGGTCAAATAACCCGTTTATCATCATAACAGTCAGTTTCTAAATTTATTTTTTGCTTTAATTTCCACTTGTGCAGGTTAAATAGTATTGCAAGATATCCCACTCCTGATAGTGTTAGCAGCTTTAAATTACCAGACGAATTAATTTCGATTCTCAATTAGTTCTGTTCTCATTTTGAGATAAAAAAATGATTTAATAACATTATTAGATATCTGGGATTTTTAAATGTGTCAGTTTTATTTGCACCTGGTAGTTAAGAGAACAGTAATGAGCCGGTAATGTAGTAAAAGGTGCACTATTTTATGGACCGTGAAGTTATTTCTTTTAATTTACAAAAAGTAAGTTGTGTTCGCATTAAAATGTCGTTAACTGTGGTTTTGTGACCTGTACACGTTCACGGTTTGCTAATGTGACTTTAACCTTACCTGCTTTGTTTTACATCGGAAGAGGATTTCTTATAATAATACTTTCCTTCTAATGTTACCGGTTGGAAGTAAGAAGCAATTGCGGAAGTCTTCGTAGATAGATATTAGTAGAAAATATTTTGAAAATATTACCCCGACTTCAAACAAAATATTAAAGAAATGTAAAATTGTTAACCAATATTTTTTTATTGTTAAATTAAATATTTAGTACTTTAGGAGTGCGTAATGATGTAACTGCCAGCGGGTGGTCTAGTGGTTAGAGTCCCAACCTCTAGAACTAGACTCCCAACAGCAGGAGGTTCGAATCCTCTGCCCGTCGGAATTTTTTTGAATAAGTTAAATCCGGCGTGTCCATGGACGGTGTGTGTGGTGTCTATCTTGGGTTGCATGTCTTTCAGGGGTGGGGCGTGTTAGACCGGTGTATAGCGCAAGTCCGCTGAGCCCGGGTAAGGGGGTGGGACGGCCTCATGATTCTAAAAAAGAATGATGTAACTGATATCTTGTACTTATCTTTATTCAACACTTAAGAATTGCTTTATTTACATGGAAACCAAACACCAAGGAACATGAAAATCATCATCAATAATCGATTTTGCAAAATAATCGATTAATCGATCATTTGATTAAAAATTGAAAAAGCAATCGATTATTAAAATCGGAATAACTGATTATTTCGCAACTCTTTTTCAATGCAGTGTGGGCACTTTGCTGTGCCATTGTTAGAAACATCCCAGGGACTTTAAACACTAGCATGTAGCATCCTATACAAAACATGTATTTGTCAGATGGAATCACTATGTATGAGTGTCAGTTTACCACTGATGATGATAACTTTGCTGTTGATATACGTATCTGGTATTCAGTTACTTGTGTGGAAGGGTGCTGTTTTTTTCATACCATTATGTACGTACACAATACAAAAAATTTACGATAAGTGTCATGGCTACTCAATATGTATACTTGTTTATTGTTTTTTTAATTTAAGAAAATCAGTTTAATAATAAATTGTGTTAAATCAAAAACATTCCATTTAAATAAAACTATGGTAGTTCATAAATTTCGAAAATTATGAAAATTTACATTTAAAATTTTGATAATTGCGATAATTATTAAAAATTAAAAAAATCAGATGGAAAATATAAACAAAATTTCTAATTCTGCAGTCAATAGTTTATGCAAGTAAACACGAGTACTTACTACTGAAATCATTTTAATTTAAAAAAAACTATATAAATCAGCGAGCGCAATATGATTTAAAACAAATAACGAAAATTTTTCCAATTTTTTTTGTTAACTGTTATATTCTAAATTTAAACAAAAACTCTCATTCTGCAGGTAATATTAGTTTATGCAAGTAAATAGGGGTACTAGAATTTTTTTAATTTAAGAAAGTTCAATTAAAAAAAACGATTTAAATCAAAAATCCGATATAAATAGAATTAGAAAAATTCGCAAGTTTTGGAAACCAGGAAAATTTTAGAAATTCGTCAGAAAACTTCAAAATTTTTAATTTCAATATAATTTCCAGATTTTCAATATATGTATTTTGAATTTTGTTTTTAAATTTCTACAATTTCAAAAATTTTTGAGTTGCTTCGAAACTCCCGAACCTATGATCCGAATTGGCGGACCAACGATAATCTGGGATTCGGTAAATGGCAATAAAATTTGGCGGTTTGGGGGTGTGGTGTGGCGAGCGGTAACTTAAAAACTTTGAATATGCCTTGTGGTGTATATGCTATGCTGGGTAGGGTCAGCAAAACAGTGTTATCCAAAGGTCACTTGATTCCCTCCTTCCCCCACCGTTTAAATATCAAAGTGATGCTTGAGAAAATTTCGTATAACCATTATTTGCTGTTTATTGTTGTAATAAAACTTTTTTATACAAAATTGAAAAATAAAAATTTTGTGTTGGAGAGATTAAACAAGGAAGGTAGTTTTGTGAAAACAGATTAACTGTAGAGTTACTCTTGTTTTCTAAGTGGGATAGGCACTGTTTGTAGTGACAGGGAAACGAAAGTAACCTCGCACCATATTGTTGTAAATAATTAACGTGGTCTCTATAAAAATGCTAATTCGACGTGGTTGCATGCTGAAACTGGCACTTAATTACTCAATTTCCTTGTATAAAGCAACTGCTATAATTATTTAAGCTAATAGAGGGGTTGAAGACATATAAAGATTGGGTATTGCATAAACAATACCGTGGCCAACAGACTAACAAACCTTTGAGGGACTTTTTGATTGATTTTTAATTCTTTAGTTAATTTGAACCTGTCGCTTCTCCGTACACGTATAACTTTGAAGTTGTCCAATTTACCGAAATATATGGCAGTGCTAAGTCAAACATCACCTGAGTAAGGTGACACTTGAGTTAATTGAAAGGGGAGCGCTCTATACATCACATTCATATTAATAAAGGATGTTTGCTGAAGCTGTTTAATTAATCAATTATGCCTTTAATTAATTTACAGCACCCCCTCTGATGTAGTTAGTTTAAGGTACACAGGCTATATTAACACTAAACACGGTGGAGATGCTGCAGACAGGGTTTTGTTGAAAATTGATGCTGTATCAGGTTTATTGAATAATAACTCCGAAGCGAACCAAGAGATGATGGAACTTTATTATTTTGCGTTGAGCACACTAAATTACGTGCTTCGGTAAATTGGCCGGAACGGAATATCCAGGATAAGATTATTTTATAGACCGTCGTAGTTTAACTTTGTTTATTGAAATGGTTATCTAACCTTATTTGTAGAAAAGCATACTCAAACTCGCTCGTGGAAATTGAGCCGTTTGAATGGCGTCGGCGTCGTAACGTTGAATCGCGTATGGTGAAATTGATCCATTTTTAGCACATTTGATAACGGAATTGAATTTTAATCCGACCCAATGATGTAACAATATTTATGCTTAATCGGTGGGGCTTATTTTATTATTGCAATTTTTTTTAAGAATTATCTATGACTCCCGCCCCACCGCTTACGGAAAATTTTCCGACGTGCATTAAGTAGATTCAACCTACTGCCGTTGGGAAATCTAGCTCCAGAGCCTAAAACTGTAACCACTAGGCCACCCTGGCCCTGTTATTGTCATTTTAAATATAACTTTATTATTATATGTAACTCCCGGTGTTTTTTGGTAACTTCATAACCGGCGCGGCGCTCGCCGTTCCGACGTTTCCTCCGCTGAGTCGATCTCGGTAATGAGAGTTGCTTCCGGATCCCGTAAAACCAGCCCGGAAAACAGCCCAGGAAAATAAGTTTAAGAAAAACCGTCTTAAAAGTTACAGGAAAAACTTTCTTTCATAGTCCCAGAAACAATTCCATTAAAAAAAAGCAGAGAAAAAGTTATTTCCAGGACAGCTCCTTAACGGAGACTTGCTAACTGTTTTTGGAACTAATAAATACGCACCAAAGAAATCTTTTGTTAGAACATTTGCAAGGGGTAAACCACGAGGGTAATCTTTCGTACACTACTGGGGAAATCTCATGGTAATCTGAGGCAATTGTGGAAATCTGGGGTAATCTAAACGTAACCAAGGTAATCCGAGATAATCTATAGGTAATTTGAAGGCAATCGTTGGTATTCTAGAGGTCGTCTGAGGCAATAATTCCATGACGCCTTATGCTCGTTTGTAGCACACGTCGGAAATATGCCTAAGAAATTTAAAATTCTGGGAACTTCCAAACGCGGGTGAGAAGGCGCTGTCAGACTTTTTTTGAAGTGATACTTCTTTTGTCGGTAGGACTAACATTTGATCGTGGCGATGAGAAACCTTTTAGCTTTTTAAATAAACAGCCGAAAACTGCATGCTTCATCCTCTGTGTTTGTGTTCGAAATGACAGCAGCAGATTTTATTTCAATAATACAAAGAAATAGTAGACAACATAGGAATCAATTTTTGTGAAATATTATAGAGGTCCACTCTACAAAGAGAAATGGTTTTTATATAAGCGCCGCGTAAATATGCGGGTTGGAATAGTAGAGGCCTTTCGCCACTAAAAGTCGCGACAGGTGGAAGGGATCCAGATTTACTATATAGATTGCATGGATATTCTACCACCTATAATTAATATTATCAAACTAAGATAATAAGAAAATAAGAAAATTAAAACTGATTTGTCTTTGTTACTTCCTGGGCGCTTCCGTTTCTCTACTTCAAGGTTATTCCGAACCATTTACATTCCGTCCATTACTACCGATTCTTCATGCAAATTGTAATGGGCTTTAACTATAGTGGGGTCTCTCTACTTATTAAACAGTACAAGTGCAAGCCCTGGGGCGGCCAACCACCCCCTTGTGGTCAGACCGCAGCATCCAGCACCCCAAGCAATCTACCCCTTGTACTTATCCTATGTCTCTCTGTACCGTCTACGACTCCTCGCCGCAAATATGAATATGCAAAACTTTATGCGGTTTTAAACATTCACAGACGAAACGAAGAGTGTGAGATACAGGGGATATTCAAATTCGTCTGGCTGGGCGTGTTAAATTCAGATCAAATATATCTGTGGAAAAATTAAGTTGAATCGTAGAAATTAATTTTTGCGTAATTAAGAAGTTTAAAGTTTAAGTGGAAAATTCAAGCTTGGAAAATTAAGGAAAACTTTTTAATTGGTAATGTTATTGGAATAATACGTGCGACGACTAGCTCTTGCTTTCTTTATTAAAAGGACGTTATTATGTTTATTGAAACTTTTTTTTATTGGTTAGATGTGCGGAACTTACCCTTAAAGTTTGTATAATTATTTGCGCACCTAAACGAGCACTCCGGCCTTCATTTTCTACAAAAATTAAATTTTCTTTAAAACTATTTTTGTACATTTTTGTATGGAGAATAATATTTTATAGATAAAACTACAAAAATTATAAAGTTCTAAAATATCCGAAAAGAAATATTATTAATTTAAAATTTTCAATGCAGCTACTGCCAAAGTTATTCCCAAAAGAGTAATGACTTTGTTCCATCTTTTGAAGGCTGTAGCTTCAATAATTTTAGAAAGTTGCAAATTGTCAAGATTTCTAAAACCTACAAAGTTTTAAAAATATTTTATTTTTTTCTAAATTTTCAAAAAATTGACAAGTTTTTGAAGTATTTTCAAATTACGAAAATTTCGCAAACTTCAAAAAATCTTTTTTAAAATTTTAACTACATAATTTTCGGTTATTTTCGAAATTCATGAGTATTGCAATTTTCAATATTTTGAAAAGTTCCGATCTCTTTAAAACCTTATTATTATCTAATATATTTTTCTTTTTGTTTTAGGTAAGTTCAAAACGAAGATTCCAAAGGAATTTTAAGTAACCATACATCCGACAGTGAATTATAACAGCTTTTATTGGGTAAGATGAGAAATTAATTTTCTGGAACTATTCCAGCATTCATGTAAAAAAAACTGTTAACTTTTGCTTTAGTTCAGATTTTAGTGTATTTTAAGACACTTTTAAGAGGGGTATATTAATTTTCGTGGAGGTCATTTTGTCCTGGGCGTGCGTATACGACCTTTTTTCATGACGTGAAAAATTTTGGAGGCGTAACGAAAACGACTAGGAAGTTACAAAAATTAGAATCTGGCGTTTTTAGCTAGGCTTGATGGATTGTTCGCGTCTGAGGAAGTAGTGAAGCTGATGCTTTCTACTTTTCCTGCTTGGAATCGCTGGGAAAATTACGAGGTCGTATAAAGCATGCTGATAGCCATCATTCTACTGTAGTTCTATTTTATCTGTTCATTTTTTTAAAGTTTGTTTTAAACAAATAAAATTATTTTCGTTTTGCCCTGTTTTACTGCAAAAAGCTCTAAGAAAGAGCAGAATTGAGCTGCTCGCTGTTACTGTGCTTTGTATTATATAATCAAGGAATTTAAATTCAGGGTACAATAAACCTCTATTTTTAAATTCCGAATGTGCCACAAACGAAATGGAACATTTGAAGTGGCAGCTTAATTATGTTGAGGCAATTTTATGCGTGGTGTGGGCGGTCGTACAGCAAGTCTGCCCTTTTAAATTAAACGTTACCAAAATCGTTACAGAAATTATGATAATCGTGGTGTTGAATACTCCAAATGTCCAAGAATTTCATTAAATTTCTACACGGCCCAGTGTTGTAATGACGGCTGCAATGCTTTTAACAGAAATAATATTGAGTGTAATAAATAAATTCAAATCGTTGTTTATCAGCGTCTATACTATATGAGAAACGTTTGTGGTAAAAATTATGACAGAGAAATTTGTTAGCCCAAACTATTAAATTTAGATATATCTCGCAGAAAGGGTAGAAACATTTTTTCAGTATCTATTTTAGTTTTCGAGAGACAGATGATTGAAGCTCGAGCTACAATTTAAAATCTTCTTTCACTGATATTAATTAACAAACTTTTTGTTATAATTTTTACCGCAAACGTTATTTATATAGTATAGGAGCTGGTAAACAAAATTTTTTATTTATTTTTTACGGTCAATTTTCTTTGTGTTCGCCAACTGACCATACTGGACTATACAACTAAAACACCGAAATAAAATATTCGTAATTTTGCAACAAACACTCAAATTGTTAGATAGAGAAACTTTGCATAATTTGCATTTCGTACACTGCAAGTGCTTAATTAATTTTTTTTTTCATCCTCAAACTAAAAGCATGTTTCGTAATTGATGCACGATTTCGTAATGTTTTCACCGTTTGTTGAAAGTCATTAATATTCACATCACAATACATCAATTTGAGCTGCAGTAGGCTCATTCATCTTGCAAAAATGTAAATGAAGATGCTTTAATTAAGCGTTATATTAATTTAAAATTGAATGAGAGTTTCATTGGAAAGTTGCCCGAGGGATATGAAATTTGGAACTTCATCCAAGTAGGAGAATTTCTAACAAAGGATTTTTGCAATTAAGTAACAATAATGATTTCATTTGTGTTTAACTTTGAAAGGGGTTAGTTAGCTTAAAATTAAACGGGGCTTTGATTTTGCTGTCGCAAGCAGATTTTACCCACTAGAAAATCAGCGCATTTTGCACTTTTTTTGTGGTAAAATCTAAAATGCAGACGCAAATTGCCTTATCGCTTTGCCTTTCTGTCCTTGCGTACGTTTATTTGTTTGTTTCAACGAAAAATGGTTCAAAGGGTAGACTAGCAATTGGCGCTTCCAAATACTTAATTCAATTTGGGAAGTATCAGGGCGAAATGCACCCGAGTCCGTTGCTAATTGACACCCTGATTGATTCTCGAGCATCCCTTAAGGCCCTTTTATCTGCGTCCATGCCAACAAAGTGTATGTTAGTTACAGAGGAAATGGAAGTCTTCTGATGTATTTTTTATGTTTTTATTTAATTACGTTAAAGCACTTAGAAGTATAATTTAATTTCAAAAAGAAACAATAAATTTTAAAAATGCATTTAACAAATTGCAAGAAACTCGAATGAAAGCTGCTAAAATTGCACTTAAGGAAAGCTGCAAGTACCAGATGCGATCTGCTTTATCTCGCTTATTAATTGAAATATGAAAGTTTGCAATTACGTATCAGATATAATCGTAGATTTTTTAATTTACTAGAGGCACCAGCTGGTTGATGTGCATTTTATAAAATTGCAAGTCGAAATAATAGGTTTAAAAATGTGTTTTTAGGTTTTCACTACTTTCTAGGCGTAAACAGGAACCTATCTTGCGAGTTTACAAAGTGTAACCATTTAGATGAATGAGAGTTAAAAAATTGTGGAAAATCATTTTGCACGACCATTTCCACAATGCACCTACACACAAGTACAAAATTTATTTTAACAGCTTCAACATATCCACTTTATTCACCAGACCTAAACCATACAAAATTTTAATCAATAAAGCAATTTTAATCCGAAGATCTCCAGGTTTCATTTCTTTCCTCATGCTTTTATTAAAACAAATATTTTTTATTGCTGTTTTTAGAGATGTGATATACAAATGAAACCTTTTTCATCCTTTTATTAATAATATGTGCCAAAAGAGGAGCTTAAATGGATGAAATTTTGCACACACACATTGCGTGTCTCATTCCAGTGTTTTGTGAAATATGTTAGTGCTGTTTTTAGGGCTTAATATAAGAAATGCCATAACCCTACACTTTGCTTTTATTTACGACTCTTGGTTTGCGAGATCTCTCGGAATTGTAAAGACAATTTCTTAAAACGTTTTAAAATTTTCCCTGAAGTATTATTCGAGGATGGGAAATGCTGTCGCTGTTACGAATAGAAAGTGGTTGCTGCTGCTCTTTCTACGTTGGCTTATTTTTCACTCTGGATTATTAAGATTTACTATTCTACTTTTTCGTAATTGTAGTAACTTACACAGTCGATTCAGACAAAATTATAAATTAGAACTAACATATTGTGTTAAATTGCTTAAAGTATACATTTCGTAAATTTAAAAAATGATAAATTTTATCGAATTTTCTAAATTTTAATTTCCTGACAATTGCTATGTGTTTTTGTGTTGAATAAGAAGCGAATTATTAGAATCGAATTATTTAAATACATAACAAGATATGCGAACAATCATCGAATTATTTGGCAACTATGCAATTATTCGAACAACTATCAAATTGTTCGAATATAATTATTCGAATCTAATTATTCCAATACATATTAACTTATTCGACCAGAACTACTTGACGAAATATCGAGTTATGCTATTCAAATTATTTGAATAACAATCGAGTTATTTGAATAGCTACCGAATTATTTGAATAAGAAGGGAGTTATTAGAATCGAATTATTTGAATAAACAACGAGTTATGATAATAATTATTGAGTTGTTGAGTAAGAAACTAGTTATTAGAATCGACATATCTGAATAAATAAGCAGTTATGCGAATAACTTTCGAATTATTTGGAAACTATGAGAAATCCTTCGAATCGAATTATTCTAATAAATATCAAATTAGTTGAATGGAACTATTTGAATAAATATTAAATTATTCCATTTCAACTATTTGAATAACTATCAAGGTATTTAAGTAAGAAACAAGTTATTAGAATCGACTTATTTGAATAAATAACGAGTTATGCGAATAACTATCGAATTAATTGAAAACTATGGATTTATTCGAACAACTATCGAACTATTCGAACACATATCGATTTATTTCAATTATTAGAGTAAGAAATCAACTATTCAAATTGAACTATTCGAACAAGTATGAAGTTATTCGATTTAAATTATTTGAATAAATATTGCATTATTCGAACAGCTATCGAATTGTTCAAATAAGAAGCGAGATATTTGAATCGAACTTTTTAATGAATATTAAATTATACGAAAGGAACTATTTGAATGGATTTCGAGTTATTTTATTCAACTTATTTGAAAATGTATTCGAGTTGTTCGAATAACCATCGAATTATTTTAATAAGAAGCGAGTTATTACAATCGAGTTATTTGAATGGAATTATTTGAATAAATAACGAATTATTCGAACAACTATCCTATTATTTGAAACCTATTGAATTATTTGAATAACGTATCAAATTATTAAAATAAAATTCAAAATATTAAAATAAGAAATGGGTTAATCGAATCAATATCGAGTTATTCCGTCACATTATTTGAATAAATATCGGATTATTTTATTAACTATGGAATTGTTCGAATAGATGTATTAGAATAAATATCGGATTATGCGAATAACTATCGAATTATTTGAATAACTAATTAACTATGGCGTTACTTAAATAGCTATCGAATTATTCAAATAAATATTCAGCTGTTCGCTTATTTTAATTGCATTATTCTAATAAATAACTAATTATTAGAATAGAATTATTTTAATAAATACCGAATTATTCAAAAGAGTATTAATGTAATAATCGAATTATTTAAATAAAGCTATTTTTAATAACTACTAAATTTTCACATTGATTTACACTATTTATATTCAGTTTTAGATCAGTTTTTAAATATTTACAAATATGAGACGATTGAAATAGTCTTTGGAAGTAATATGAGGTATGCAAATGTACAGCGCTACCTTTCACATACTTCCACCGCTTTGCAGATTAAAAGCTAGCTCGCGGTTTAAAATGATAGTTCTTTGTTTTTTTTCACCATTCATAAAAAAGTAATTACAATTGTACACATACTGTAAAGTGTGACGTGATTTATAGAGGGCAAAAGTATTGATTCCAAGAAAAATTTAATTGACTAAGATTTATTCGAATAAATTGTTATTAGTCATTCCAAGAATTATTTATTTATTCGATAATTCGAATAAATTTATTCGTACAATTATTTATTCTATAACACTAATTATTTTTGTTTTATTATGTGATATTTCAAATTATTCGATATATTATTCGAAATATCGTTAGAAATGCACAGCCCCATATTTATATTCCACATACTTCCACCGCTTTTGTTCAGTAAAATCAGCTCATGGTTTGAAATAACATTTTCCCTTTTTTAACTTTTCATAAAAAAGTAATCATATCTCAAACAATTCATTTGTGAATGTACGGGTAGGTGCACGTATGTGCACAAAGCGCATTTCATGAAATCTGTTACCGACAGATATTGCATTTATTTTTCAAAATAATTGAAATACGCAGCGCGATAAATCTCTATACGTTTTCGAGTGCCACATAATTCTCCTGTATTTGCATTTACTCGCCCCTAAATCTCTTACGATTTAGTCACATCGACACGGTATTGCCCCAACGTCTATATTGATTTCTGAGAGATGGCCACTGGTCGTATATATATAGAATAGTGATCCTTTACAGGTTGTTTCCGGGTGGTAGAAGTTTTGGATTAACCCATACGTCACTTCCGGAAGCGTCAGATTGCGGATTAATGTCCGAACCAGTTTAGCTAACTTTGAAATCGAATACTTTCCTGCATGTGACGGCATTACTGCCCCATTCACTAATTTCTGTTGCAAAACTCGTGCCCCAACTCTGATATAATTGTTTTTGCATTAGACGAAAATTTATGTGTTTCGCTTTTGCACAACTTTAGTGGTTTTGGGTTAGTTCGCAAAACTTGCTTCTGACTTTTGTTGCCTTGCTAGTAAATCTTAACCACTATATCAGTGCTATATCTTAAGCCCAAAGAAATGGTATGATTTTTTTAAAATTAAATGTTAGCACATTTAAATTCGTGTCGAAACAAAAATGCAAATTACACTCGGGCGAAAATGAAAATCCGCAAGGGGAAAATGAAGAATGATAATCTGATTAAAATGAAATCAATGTGTCGCTGTGATGGATGTGTTGTTGGACGAGGATGGCGTTAATGAGGGGAGTGTTTCGGTCTTCGTTTAGCGCTAATGGCCGTCGAATTAAAACGCGCGTTTTTACGCCGGAATAATAATTCTTGTATGTGCGCTAATTCCCAATTCTGTCGGCTTTGCGTCGGACAAAAGATTTAAAGAAGACAAAAACATGTGGAGGTTTTGTTTTTGATTGTGCACTTTCACCGTTTTCCGTTTCCGCTTTTTGTTCGTATGTACATATTGTACATGTTTGTATCCTTTGGTATGCAGATGCAAATGGATAAAACAGTCTTACAGTGTATTTTTATATTTTATATAGTTAATAGTTTCTTGGAAACATTATATTGCTTCTACTCATACGTATAATTACAAGACAAACTTTTGATCCTTTTTTACACGCCCTAAAAATCTATTAAGAAATATTAAGAAAAAAGACAATTCAAAAATGATTTTTTTTGAAAATGTGTGTATTAAGTTGATAGGTGTTTTCGTTCCTGAACGGCAAGTTCGATTTTAATGTAATTTAATATACGGGGGCAGGGGATATAAATAATGTAACATTTTTTTTAAACGGCATTTTACGGCATTTTGCAATCTTCTCTAAATACGTTAAGATGTTAAGCTCAATCGAATACGTTTTGCACAACAGTTTACTGAAACATGACTTAGCAGATTAGCATAAAATTTGTTAGTGCGTAGGGAAGTATGATGTTATGATAAGGGTTTTGCATGACTTTCTGTGTAAGAAGTTAAGGATCACATTCCTGAGATTATTTTAAGTAGAAAATGTCTAATAAACATGCGAATTTGAACCAAATATCTCAATTTCTGGCGGAGATATTAACTAAAGCCTGATTACACTTTTTTTCTTGGGGAGGCTGTAACTCCGTAAGGAAACGTTTCCTGACTCATGTTTGTTATTGGAAATTTTCTACGTAAAATTACCTCAGGAATTTGTACTTAAATTTATACAAAAAGTCGTGCAACGGTTTTTTTGAAACTGCTCAACGTAAGAAGTTTTCGAAACTTCAAAATACTCAATAATTAAAAATTCTTTTCTCTTCAAGCGGTGACTCAATTGAAACTTTTGTAGGTGAACAATATTCTAATTATGCTGATAAAATATTTTTCGAGTATACACCACAAGTTAATACAATCGACATCTTCTGCCAGTGTACGTGCCCAAAACTGCTCCTGCAATTTTTTTTAAACTTTGTGAGCCGATAGAGCTAGCAGTGAACTACAAATTTGTTTTTTTACTAATCTTTCAAATTGTACTTCGACGCCCTCCAGGTATTTTCGATAAATTTACATTATTATAATGATTCTTATAAACTTTAAACAGCTCAATTGACTATTTGAAGTAGTTTATTAGGATAAACAGAATTTTAAATGATTTTGAAAATTAAGAAATCTAACGATACTTTATAATTCCGGAAGTTACTATCAATTAGCTCTAGTTAAAAAATATATTTTTCATTCTTTGCATAGATTTGATAACTTTTTAAATAAACTATTTACAGCGATAATTGGTCCGATTTCTGAAGCGCAATATCCACAGGTTTATTTTGTTCCGTGCGGTTTAGTAGCTGCTTACAGCTACGGTATGACATTTTATTGCACGGGCTACCGAAAGTTCAAATTTCCGCCGGGGCGTTAGTTTTTTTTACTTTTTTTGTTCTTTCTTTAATTGTTGTTAAAACAATGCTATTCAGTCAGTTAGTGGCGCGAGAATATTTATACGTAAAAAGTATGAGAAAGGACCAGCAACGTGTTTCGCCCATTTTTTTTAGATCCGAAGGTGGTATTTTATAGTCTCGCTCCGCTTGGCACAAAACCTATTTTGATCAATTAAGAGATGATTCGAATGTAGGCCTAAGCTCGCAGCAAGAGAATAAAGGACGGTAAAGTAAAGTTGTAGTTTACCTGCTTTATGTTTTTTCTTTTTACGCGTACTTCGTACATTTGAGTCACTTTAAAATTGATCAAGTTTTGGACCAAGCTGAGCGAGATTGCAAAATACCATCTTTGAATCTAAAAACAGGGCCTTTTATACCTCTTGTCCACTCAGTTTGGGAGGACTTTGTATTTTATTAATATTAAAAACTGTTTTTTATACTATAAAATTTTAGGCCAGGGGGAAATTTTTTTCTGAAATTTGTTTACGGCAGGGGTGGGGTACTTTATAATTACACCGCTGGCTGCTTTTGGGATTAATACGTTATGACAAAATTTCAAAACAGCAATAGTTCTAAAATAACGATTTAATGAACTATTTAGATGAAGTGTTTTTGCATATCATTAGCAATGATGACACGCTTGACATACAAAACTTTGAAGTTCTTGTAATGTGTTGATGGATTTTATAAATAAAATATTATCAGCGCGAACAGATAGGTTCAATTATATAAACAGTCACTAGACTGGAAAAGATGTGATAACTACATTCGCGTATTTATCCAGTCATTGTTGCTAACGGACGTTTCTTAGCCTTTAAAAACATGTCGATTTTGCATCCTGTTCGCCATCAAAAACCCTTTTAAAACTTTGCTTTCGAATGCACAAATTCAAATGACTTCTCGGTTTTTTTCATATTAAATTAATCAGCGCTATCAAATAAACAAAACATACAATTACAATTAACTCACAACAAAAATCTAGTACAAGTTTCTCTTGATTGTTGGAATATAATTTAAGTTAATAGCTGAAACTAATTATTTAATGAATATAAAGCTGTCAATTATCATTAAGTGGTTAATTTCATAGATTATAGTCTGTAGTTTCAGTAGAAGTGCAAAAACTTTATTGCCATTTTATTGTGATTTTGTTATTCATTAGCTTTCATCGAATTAATTTTATATGCCTGTTATTCGAAGTATGCGCGCCATTCCTGCAACTTTTTGATACTGAAATTCCAACAACCGGCTCAAACAGAAAATGTTTTAATATATCGTACACTGTTTTACAGAAAGTTCTGAAAAAATTCTATTTTTGCAAATTTGTTCTATTTAATACACTTAAATTAGATCTTCAAATAATTCATCCAAATAGTTCACCTGATACAATTAAATACGCTTTAATTCCATATTTTGGCGATAAACCGGAAAAAAATTCCAAAAATTTACAAATACATGTAAAATAATTTTTAAAACAACTAAAAACGTTTTAAACACTTTGTCTAATGCTAAAGAAAAACAGATAATTTACTACAATCAGGTATTTACAAATTGAATTGCTCCCATTGTAATTCGGTTTATATAGGCCAGGCGATTAGAAATTTTGTTATTAAGTACTAAGAACACATGCGCTGTACAAGTATACACAAATTTACAAACATTTAAAAACTGTACCTTCAATGAATAGGTAATCAATTTTATGACTTAAATTCGCCATTATTGGAAGTTTTTGGAATAGGAAATCAAGTAATCTGCAGACGTAGATAACCAAGATCGCGTCATCAAATAGTTTTATCCCTATAGCAACACCAACCGTTTTGCTTTTAATCTTACCTTTGATAATGAATTGTAAACATGTCGAAATACGTATAAATTTAAAATAAACATCTGTTGAAGTTATTAATTATTATTTTATTAGTATTAGGTGTTGGTTTCGACTAATAATATAATATATTGTTACACATTTTCCAAAAAATATACTTTCCTGTTTAGGTGCGTATAGTGCTTCCTTCAACAGTATTCTTTAAAGAAAGAAATTTTCTGTTTAAAAAAATATTTTCTTTTAATATGCCAGAATAATAAACTTGATTGATGTTGACAGAAAGTAGAACTTATTTTTTGAGATGTAATTAATCTTATGATAAATGATGACTTACAACCTGTCTTGCAGAATGCACTTTTGTGAGTAAAAGTTCGACGAGAAGTTCAACTAAATAAAACTTCAAGGAAAGTAAAAGAGCAGAAGATATTGGACTGAACCTTGAAGTATTTACCATCAGAACAAATAGAAATTGGTGGAACTCTCTGTAAGGTTGTATTTAATCAAATGCCATTGTGCAATAAGGATTAACATCATTAAAAGATTTGAAGTGTTCAACCTTCGTAGAATAAGAAATGTCACATTTTCACTGTGGTTTAAATTAAAATCTTAAAAATATAAATTTAAAAATGCTAAGAAAACCCATCACAAAATTTCTAATCGGTGAATTACTGGGGAGGTATAATGGATAATAGCCTAGTAGTAGGCCCACATTTTTTTCAAAGTCATGGAATTGGAAAATGTATGGAGAATATTTGCAAGAAAGTACATACACTATATATTAGAGCTAATGCATGGTTTTAACATACTAGTGTTTCACCCCACTATCAGCACCGTGTAGGAGAAGAAATTTCAAAATAAAAATTGAACAAAAGCTTTTATGGCCACCTTATTCTCCACACTTTACACATATGGACTATTTGTGTTTTCAATGAAATAATCGTGAATATTTTGAGAGCAGATTGCAAATCAAGAAGCATTAGGAAAAGTTCATATAAACATGAGTTCGGAAAGGCTATCTTACGGAGTTACAGCTTTTCGAAAATGAAACTGTTAAATCACGGCATAAGATATTTGATTCAAATTTGTATGGATATTTTGCTGTTAATTATTTACATGTTTTCTTTTAAATTTATTAACCATGGGCGCAACTGTAAGAGGTATCTGTTAACGTATTTTAATACCCTTAAGATTTTACTTTTGACGTATAGATCTTAATTTTTATACAGAAATACACAAAACAGTTAACTCTGACACAAAATTACTAGAGGTATAATAAGAAATAGTCCAACAGGATCCTATTTTTTTGGTGGTCCATACAATTCGGAAATGTGTATGTAGAATGTTTGCATAACTACACACATACTACTGCGTATTCGAGCTAATGTATGGTTTTACCATGATAGTGTTCCACCCCACTATTACCACCGTGTAACACCACAAATACCAAAACATAAATTTTGAGAAATCTAGAATAACCACCAGTTCTATGGCCACCTAGTTCTCCAGACCTTACACTTATGTGTAGGGTCTGGAGAATCAAAATTATTATGAATCATGAAAATTGTAATTGTGTTAATAACAATCTATGATGAAAAGTTTTAAACATCAAAGCAATAAAAAAGGTTCCCACGAACATAGTCCCGAAAAAACTTTTTTACAATGTTGTAGCCTTCCGAAGAGGGAACAGTTCTAATAGGGGCATGGGTTTTAAGACATGGTACCTTACGTAGTTACAGCCTTTGGAAGAAGGAACAGTCTCACTTGGGACTAGTTTCTCTTCCTGAGGGCCCCTTCCCGTAAATAAATCTAAAGAAAATCAAGTGAAAATGTAAATCATAAATAGCAAAATAGCCATACAAAATTTTAAACAAATATTTCAATTTATGGCGAAGACCATAATTAAAACGTGATAAGACTGTTCCATCTTTGGAAGGCTGTAACTCAGTAGGGAAGCGTTTTCTGATACATACCCTTACGAACTTTACCTAAGGTCCTACTATTGTTTTCGAAACACTCTGTATATAAAATTATTTAGTTAAAAAATTTCACCCTATTGGTATGTTCATAAAATTTTACAGGGGTAGTAAGAATTTAAAAAACTAAAAGGCACGTTACGATAAATGTTTGAGAAACACTGATCTATTATATCATATTTGAACGCATCTCTAGCGGTTAATAAGCACAATTTTTCTTTTTTTCAGTTTTCGTTTAGCAACGGTATTTAATATTTTTTTTGCGGCGTTAGAAATAAGATTTTGTTTCTAAAAGAATTAATAGAAAAATTGTATCGAAGGCTGTAATTTCTATTGTTGCAGGTAAATAATATTGGAACTGTACCAAGACAGCCATATGTAAAGCATTACCCATCTTATAAAATCTTCGTCGCAAAAGACGTATAATATTACAAGTAATGTAGCGAGAAACTTGACATTTGCATTATTTTCGTGCCGAGAATAATTTATGTTCTTTTTGTGTGTGTTCGGCGAAGTATTCCATTTGTTACATTATTTTGTAATATCAGGAAGTGCAGGTCTGTCAGGTAACATAACATTTCCAATGTTTTATTTAGAATTAGTTATTGTTGGCCCACTTTTGCTACTAAGGCTTATCACCGATACTAAAGAGTAGACTTATACATCTGTATTTAAAATTACCTGAACTTGTCTTCGGATTCTTACATCGCTTCCAAATCATTAACAAATGCATTTCTTCGGCGAGCCTCGGGATTAGAACCCAAACCATCAAGGCCAAAGACTGTGTTAGATGTAATTGAATATGGAAAATATGTTCATATATTTTCAAAATCAATACGAATCTCCTTGGGTCTGTCTCCTAGGAGACTTTTCAGTATCTAATTGCAGATAGTAACTTCATCTCCCCATGTTTCATTTTAGAAGCAGCGAGCCGTACCAAGTTTAACGTTTCGAAGCGTAATACGAGTCCTGTGCAGCGGTGGTTGTCAGACGGAAGCGACATTCGTTCACCCCAAACGCGGAGACCAGAAATGCATTTATTCTTTTCACTTCTGCATCAAGTGTCATCAATTAGGGCATAATGTGCCTTATCATTTGGCGACCAGCTATATAATGATTAGGGACCCCCACACACTATCAGTCGCGAGCACGCGCTGCACCCCCACGCAGAAACGCGACTCCCGCGACTCGCGAGTACGAAATTCCAATCTGCACTCTCCCGCAACAGTCTGTTGGTCGACGCCGAATGAAAGATACCGTTTGAGTGTCCGAAAGTAAAGTTGGCGCGTGTGAAATTGCTTCTGTTGGTTTTTAATAACGCACGAATAACGCAAGAAGTGTTGTAATTTACAAGAGGTTCGAGCGATACATCCACACACTATGTTTATCTTCCCATTGTTGCAATTCGTTTAATGCATGACTTTCTTTCTTAATGTGTGAATTGTATGAAAATGATGAAATTGGCGATGTGTGTAACGGTTGTGTTGTTAAGATCATTTTTTTACGTAATTGGTTTGGTTGAAAGTGGTTTTTAAGTCTCAGTTAATAACGAGGGGATGAAGATAATAATATATAATAGTAATACCATTGTTTAAGTGCTTGTATTTGTATTGTTGGGCAACGCACCGGTATGTGCGGTAATGCGATTTTCACGAACCCGCCGCCTAACTCGCTTCTTTATATTCTTGGAAATGTAGGGGATTTGAATGGGATTTTCATTAAATTTAAAAAAGTTTGAAAGTAATCCAACTACAAATACATAAACAATGATTGTTATTTCTACTAGAAACAAATTGTAATTTTTGTTTAAAACTGGTGGGTATTCTATAGAATTCAACTCTTGTAGGTTTCATCTAACCTGTTTGCATAGAGATAGAGATTTATTAGTTGGCGCCTAAAATTTAGGGCGTAATGTGAAAAAATACAATCTGTTATCTATTTTATTAATTTTTTTGTATGATAACCACAGAAAATTCGCACAAAAGCAGATATTTTCGGTATAGTGATGGTGTTATCAAACTGATTATTAATATTAAGCGCATCTTGCTGGCCTTGCTTGAAGGTCTTCATCAAACGTTCTTTCTAATTATTAAATTACATAAGTTTTGTTTTGATATGATGTTTTAAAAATCATCTAAACATTTCCGCTTATTACCGCAGAAACACGTGGCTGGTATGTTCTAATACTTTTTATGTTTTTAATATTCTCGCGCCAATAAATGACAACATTGTATTAACAAAAATTAAAAAAGGTACCGCTCTAGCGGGGTTTGAACTTGCCTGTGCATTAGGATGCCTTAACAGCGCTCTCCAGCGCTGTGCTACTACGACTGCTAACAGCAAATGCTAAAATATGGAACGTAAACATAGTAAGCGGTGATAACTTCCACCAAACTGCAAGGAGGCAAGGTAATCGTCCTACGGCTAAGGTTTAAATAGGTATTGGGCTTCGGACTTTGGATCAAAAATCGTTATAAATAGTTTATTTGAAGAGTTGGTCAAAAATATGCACTGAATACAAAATATATTTTTCAATTAGAGTTAATTGATAGGCGGAATTAAAACCACTTAACTTCCGGAAAATTTTTAAACTGTTTTAAAAATTCTATTTTAAAATAAACTAATTTAAATAGTCTATTAAATATTTTTCAAAAATTCGTGGAGGGCGTTCGAGTAAAACTGGGAGATTTGTAAAAAGTAAATTTGCAGTTCACTGCAAGCTCCATCGGTTTGCACAGTTTTGAGAAAATGGTGTCGACAGTTTATCGGAGGAATAATTTTTCAGAAAATTTTCAAAATTTTTAGAACGCGCAATTTTTACAATTTTCATATTAAATGATATAATTTGTATCGATTAGATATTTTCGTTTTGAGTAATCGGGCATTAAAGTCTTTGTTTTGAAGAAAAAATCATTTGATTTGTCTTTAGATTTCTAGCAGACGAGAAAGTAAAATAGTTTTCCCATAACGTTACCGAGCTTAATTTTGTTCCTAATTTAGATTCTAATGTCGTCTGTAAACGAAGCACCAAAAGGAGTAAGCTTTCGGCATGCATGACAAAACCTTGATAAAGTTAAGCCAAAATCTAACTGTACTGATTATTAAGATGCACTGTTATGACCGGCTGAAATAACTAAATACATACTTCCGTCAAAAAGCCGCTGTTGCGTGTTAATTAGGTTTTGTTGCGTGATTTCTCGCCGATTTGCAGGTTTTCTACGCAGAGAAATGCGTTACGAATTTTCAAGGTCTTCGTCGTTAAATTTAATTGGTGAATTTCTTTGAATACCTTTCTGAATGAGATTTCTTTTATGTTTTTACAAGCTTTTGAATTTCCGTTTTTCAAAGATGTCTTTCAATGGTTTTAATTTTTGCTTCGGCAGGATTTTTACTCTTCCTTTTTTTTTTAATTAGAAATGTTATGTATCTGATGTGAAGTTTTTCACTGTAAAGTTATCGAGCAAGAGCAAACTCCCCAAGCACAATAAAAATAAAACCTCGCCAATTGATTTTGTGTAAATTTTCAAGAATACTAAGATTTAAACATTTTTATAAAATTTATGAAAAATACGTTTTTGAGACGGTAATCAAGTTGGAAAAATTCTCTTAGATTTTTAGTTAATTAAGTAATTAGCGTCAAATTTAAAACGGAAGAGATGTAAAACTCTGAGGTTTGGCCAAATTTCCAAGTGCGGTGAGCTACCCTTTGGCATTGGTGATAAACTTTATCGGCAGGATTTGGTCGACGATAAATAAATTAAAAATAATCGCAGTCTAAAACTTAGTACTCATAAAGCTTGAAATATGTTTCTTCGGTATGTTTTCTTAAATCTATTAATTTTTACAATATTACTTTATTAATTTTTAAATAACAATCATTAATAACTGCAACATGTATTTATTTATTTTAGCCTCATTTGTATTTCGTTTATTAAAAGCAAATACGATTAAACAGTTGGTATTGATACATGAAACAATACTGAAACTTGATGACTTGATCTTGTTTATCTACGTTTGCAGATGGCATGATTTATATTCCAAAACTTGTAATAATGGCAAATTTAAGAGATAAGTTGACTCTTGTATTGAAGGTTCCGTTTTTTAATTTTTTTATAATTTTTCAAATAGTTCGGTATATCTAACTTACGTTTATCATTAGAAAAGTGTAAACATTCTCTATTGTTATTAACAGGGACATGCACCGTAACCGTAATTATTTTAAGAATATACCGGTATTTTTTCGTTCCGACAAATGTAGGACCGACATTAGTGTTTACTATTTAATCGTCGCAATCCACATGTTCAGCCCTTTAGGTTGATCCTTAGGGTTGTACCCAAAACAATGGTAAGTGTTATTAATGTTTGCCAAACGCGAATGTGTGCACATTGTTGCGACTGCGACACTGCCGCTATCGCTAAATATTTCAGGAAACATAAACAGTATCATGTTATCGTGCTACACAACAACAACAAACAATACTAGTAACCTATGTACCTCATTTTCAAAAAGTAGTGAGTTTAATATTTTAAAAAGTTACCCGCACGGGATTCGAACTGTCGACCAACCTATGCCTCACAACACCGTACACGCATTCCAGCACTGTTAATAGCAGACGTTAAGATATGGAACGCATACATAAACAATACGTCTTTCGCCGGCCAAATTTTAATTGCGGGTAAACTACGCTGCACGTTATCCGATGACGGTATATACTAAAAGCCAGCAAAATGTTGCCAGACGGCACCGGCCAGCTAGTCACTGTGATATATCGCAGGGAGGTAGTGTAATTGTTCATTTCCTAAAAAGCCATGGCATAGTCTCAGTCACATAGATTAACAGATGTCTACATAGGTTTACTAGATACAAAACTCCAGTTTCTGGACAATCAACTAAGTGAAGCCAGGCGGCCATTTTGTAAGAGGTCAAGATGTCTACTTGAAATGCAACGTAGCGCGTTTACAGTAATACAGCTACAGCAAATAGTACTATATTTAACGTATGATTGCATATAACTTACCAAGATTAGTTTAGTCAGCAGGTTTTTCTATAGTTTGACAATAACGAAAATTTTTTAGTTCTGCCATTTTTTCGTGATTTTTTTTTAATTGCTTGGCATAATTTTCCACGTAATCTTGTCCAGAATTTTCTTTGCTTTTCATAAAGAAAAACCAAAAAATGCCGCTAACCGAAACCGAAATTTTTAGTAGTAGTAAACGGTAACCGAAGAGGGAAACGTTATTTTTTTTACTTCGCGTTCTTGGTTAATAGATATCATTATGTGATTGTGTTCATATGATTAGCTTAATTGGATTAATGTGGGTGTTTATATTTGTAACAACGTACGTGTTCTTTATACCTAATATAAAAATTTCTAATTGTCTGGCCTATATAAACCGAATTACAATGTGAACAATTTAATTTGTAAATGCCTAATTTTAGTAAATCATCTGTTTTTTCTTTTGCATTAGACAAATTGAATAAATTCGTATGAACTTTTCACAGAATTTATTTATATTGTTTTAATTTTTCATCAATTTTATAATATGTATTTCATGTATAAGTATAGAATTTTTTCAACGCTCACCTTATTCCAACGGATTTTAGTATTTCACATATGATATGACCTTTTAATTCAAACTTCACGTGTGGTACACACATTTGTTTTAAGTAACGCATATAAGCACATCTGTTGCTCTAATTTATTCTGAGCTATGTTTGTTTTAAAATAACTATCATGCACACAAATTGATCAAGATTGAAATTGTTATTAAAGATTTTCCATACAATTTTATAATACATTTTTTCATATCTCTTGAAGAAAATGCGGAAACTATGTTAAACCTCAAGTGTATAGATTTTATTTACTTTTTAGTTTTAGTGTTTTAGAAGTCGATTAACTTTACGTAATATACGAGTATCTCGTGTGTGGTTAAAGTGAAATTGAAATTTTTGTTTGATTTAATTTTATAAGTAAGTCGAGCTTGAAGTAATTTATTGGTATTATATCTTATAAAGTAAAGGTAAATTTAGATTGAACCAAATTATGTATTCTGAAATAATGCTTGCCATTTTATGTTAATAACAATGCATATTTGGTCGAGATTAAAAGTGCATGCCAAGTCCATGATGTTATTACTTATTACGTTATTACTTTGTTAAGAGCTTGTCAGATTACGCAAATAAAAATTGTGCATTGCGCGATTTGCTGAAAGTTAAAACAATCATTCAAGAATATTTATCTAATGCATTATACAGGGTGTATCAAAAAGCGTACATAGATGCATTAAAATTCAAATCAATAATTAATTTTTCTTGTTGCAAAAACTTAAAACTAAGTTTTGTTTGAGAACTCCCCGATTGATTGAAAATACATTTAATCACAAGGTTATAACATAAATTGCAATTAAAATCCAATGTGACAGAGACGTACAAATTTACTGTGAAGGTTATAAGAAACTTTTTCTTCAACATTTCTTATTATCTTTTTCAGTTTTAGTTTTTCTACCGCCCACATATCTATGAATCAAAGGTTTGTTATCAACTTATCAATTAAATACCGGACTTTTAGTCCCAGAACAGCACAAAATTTTGTTGACATTTGATAAGTAAACCAAAAGAATGTTGCACGATTTTGCAAGGTTTTACAACTACAACTAAAATTTTTGAAATACATCGATCGTTTCGTTCAGTGTTACTTTATTATTCAGCTAAGCCACGGGTTCTGCACTCAACAATATTTTTGCAAAGTTTCATAAAACTGTTTCGTGTATTACTTGTAAAACGCTTGACCTTGTATATTCTATGCATACAAACTTCGTTATCAAATAGCTCCAGATAATAAACCAGCTGGCCAGATGCATAATACGTATGTAAACAACCTCCATGAGATCAAACATGTGGATGTGTTTTTATTTTAATCCCGTAAGTAATTAGTTTTAAAATTACATATATACGCCAACTATATTTAAAGGAATTATGCCAGGATTTATTATTAATTGAATTGGGACTATGGTTATCTTCCTGCAGTACCAAATTTTCAATAATTATTTTCTTGTACCTTAATGGCAACCCCTTTAATAAACAAATGCTTTTGCTAGTTTGTGCATATTGTAATCTGTTGTGGGTTTTAATATTTGTGCCTAATTTTTCAATTTTAATTAGCTCGATTCTTATTTAATATCTTCTCCTTCGACTATCATCGTTGCTATCAAAGGTTGGTCATCACGGTGACATGACTTTCCTTGTTTTTTTCATTTATGTAAGATCCAAAAAAATTTTTTAAGTTAAGATATATTATTTTAGTGAAAAATTTAATTTGTGAAAATACAGCTGCTATTCGTCTACACGAGATGGCGCGGTCGCGTTAGCATTTTACTCACATTTTAGCTAACACACACCTCGATGAGTAAATGCTGCATTTTATTTATTGAAAATCTATTTATTACACTCCATGTGAATAAAATGCTAACGCGACCCCGCCATCTTGTGTGCACGAATAGAAGGTTTATGTTTACAAATAATATTTTTCATACTTCAATAAAATAATATGTATAGACTTCAAGAAAATTATTTTTGTAAACTAAAAAAAAATGTTGAATGATTATTTATTTAATTGAACAATCATCGCAATTAGGACGAAGTACAATCAACAACCATAATAAGAGAAATACCAATCGAGAAAATACAAGTTGATAGATTTCGCTTCTCACCACAATTTATTACGCAAAAATTGCAATTTACTGCAGATTTAATGACAATGTCAAATATTTCCCTAAAATAACAAAAAACTTGTATTAAGCGACATATTCATATTGTTTCATGATAAAGTTAGCATTATAACCGGCTTCATGCTACATTTAACTGGCGTCGTAGAATCTCTAGGCGGAAACTGAAGTTTAGTGAAGCTTTTTAAGGAAAGACGGAAAGTTTATCAATATTTTACACCCTAATATATTAACCGAAACGAAGCCGTACTTTACTGTTATTTAGAACCTGAAATTTTAAATCCTTACAATTTCACTTCGATACAAAAAAGGAAGTTGTTCGATTTCATTCCGATCGGTGTTTTATTTTAAGAAGAATGTGAGTCGGCGTTTTTATGGTTACAAGAACGATTTAGAATGTCTTTATTATAAATATAACTGCAGTTATAAGCTCAAACCATAAAGCAAAGGCGTTCAAAATGATGTTTTAAGTATCTGTAAGATTGCCAGTTATGACGATTTTTTTTAAATTAACACAACAGAAACAACGACTATTTTCATTTAATTTAAGCTAATGGCAGGTAATTTAGTAACATAAATAGAACGTTTTTTTGACGGTACAATGACCACTTCGCGAGCTAAATTTTAGCGGTTTAATACCATATGTTTGTAATTTTTAAGCAATAAAAAGTAGACAGTAATGGGTTTTAGTTCGCTGATTTTCTGAGAAATTTGTTTTTGAAACAAGTCATTAACTATGTAAAATGAAGCTTATAAACAACTACACTGTTTTTTTGAAGTGAAACTTCTTTAGCGACGGCCGGTTTTGTGAACTGCGAGACGGATATAAAGCCCCGCTATTACTGGCTTCTCAAGGTTATTCTAGCGGCTGCACAGTTTATAGCGAATCCTACAACTAACTAGAACATGACATAACTGTTTTCGTTTTTCTGTTAAATTTTACAATTTAAAATTCTTTTTTAGTGAGAACACGCTAAGAAGTTTCACTTAAAATTTGCGTGCTTGGCACACATTTCTTTTTTTTATATTGTATATCTGATTGTCTGATTATTTGTTACGGTCTAATTGTGCGTTTTAGCAAAAATTTATTTATAATTTTTTATTTTCGATTATATCAAAAACAATCTTATTTAATATTTATTATTAGAATTTTTATTTATCATTGCCTTATTTTTGTTGCTAAGGCTTATCACCGATGTCAGACAATAAACTTAATAATAATGCCGTACGACTTGCTATAAATTTACAAGGGATAATCCTGTGTTGCAGTTTACAGTCTGCACCGTATTTAACTTCTTCAGACAAATACAATAATAAATTCTGTATGAGCGATCAAATAGAAGGCATTTAATCAAGAGGGACTATACAAAGTGATATATGTTAACAAGTCTAACGGACTATGAAAGATGTAGTATGATTGCGTCTTTTGAAGTACAAAATAAATCAAACAACCCCGAGGCAGCTAAAATATACATTGCAAGAAGCACACTGGGCTGGGTGGGCTTAGAACTCGATTTCAAACATTGGGAAGTATTGGATTTCAAATTTGTTTGACGGAAGCATCTCACATGTGATCGTGTTTTCACTTCTTTGTTCCCTTGAGGTATACAAATTTCGTAAAGCACTTGGGCTCGCAGTGCATTTTAAGATAGTATGCTTTCAGATACCGTAGAGGGTTAAATGAAAATTAAAGGTAATAAACTACTGGGCGCGAATATCTGTTTTTTTGTGAAACTTACGGAAATTTTGGGGTTGTACGAATTTATAAGGGTGTGTTTTGTGTAAATCTTTAAAACTTCTGGGAAATTGGTGGAAATTATCAATAAGTCAAATATTTTCTGTAGTTGTACAAAGTTTTTCTTAGCGTGTTATAGAAAATTATTTTTTTTTCTAAAACATTAAACCATTTTGTAAAATTTATGGTTATTGAAATTAAAAGTTTTATTATCATTTTTATTATTTAATAACTATTACGTGCTTAAAAATCTAAATAACAACTTGATGCAATAAAAGGAACAAAACACATTAAAATCCCAAAAAATTAACATTTATTTTGATGACTAGATTGGAGAAAATTGTGGTTGCAATATCAGCAAAGATCCAGCATAATGTACCGAAAAAAGTGGGGTTTGGGTGCCACTTTTTTTGACGCATGTTATCAACCGAACAGAAAAATATTTCCAGATTATATAACGACAGAAGCAAAAACCCGATGAATTTTATAAGGAAGCAGTCTTTTGAAACACTTAGGTTTAAGGGTTGCTCTAAATAGCTAACTGCTAAAGCTTGTTTGAATGTTGCCCGAATTCAGAATGCAGCGACGATGTTTAGTTATGTTACATTTTCACGATTCGAGCTCACTAAAGAAAAACGTTTTAAATTATTGGCCGCTCAGGCTTCTCTCCTTATTTGATCGAATACGTCAAGCTATTAGGCCGATAAGCGTTGGTATAGCAGTAATTAGTAATACAAAATGGTTTGATCAACTTCTCGTGCTGCCGATTTTGCTTGGTTCTTGGTAGTGTTTATGTGTGTCAGTGAGATTTATTATTGACAACATAAAAGTTTGATTTTTGAGATTTTTTTTATTTGATCCTCAAACTCTCGGACGCGTTTAAATTGGCCACGCCTCTTTTGATAAAATTACACCTACTCCTCATTATCAAACACTGCAACCGCCAGCCACTACATCCTGTACAATAAAAAAATGTTCGTGGGGTTAGCTTCCGTTTACAACCTTAGGCAAGAGTTTTCTGTATACTTACGTAAACTTAAAATCATTCAACCATTAAATCGTATTCAAATTTCAAAATTCTTGTCTATAGTTAATCACTAACTCGGCACAACAAATAGTTATTTAACAATGACAATTTTGATCAAACTACCTTGACCAATTCAACAATGTAATTTTATAGCGAAACCTAATTACACCAAAACTTGTAATTTGTTAAATTTAACGGTTGAATGCGATTACATGCAAAACCTCTATTGTGTTTACAAAATAAATTACGTGTGCATAAAAAGGAAAACTCCTGCGAAACTGGATTCTGGTGTGACTCAGTAGCAGGTTAGTCAAGTTATCAAATCACACGAGTTTGAAATGAGACTTTCTCTCGTGATTTAATAAATCTGGTAGGCGTTACCTGCCGCGAGCAGACATGTTGAGCTCCATCCAGCGGTTGTAATTTAGTGAAGAGGAAAGTACGGGGTTTCATGAACGTAGTAGCTACAAAGGATTAAAGAAACAAATTAATAAGTTAGACTCGGCGAGTTATCCTTTGAGCTGCACTTTCTTCCTTGTAATCTACTTGTATAAAAGAATGTAATTTATTAAGATGCCCGGAAGACGCCCGATTTGTAAAATGAGCAAGGCTTGTGGAATTCAAACGTGCTAAGAAATTTTTTACGGTGAAGTCAATTCTCGAAGCGTTGTTGTGAAATCACGGAACGTAAATTGAGTCATGAATTTTATCATAATTATTGGAATTATTCCGTTCGATCTAAGAACGCATGCTTTGATTCCAAAATTTTTACTGTTATGTTTGGTACCGGTTATAACATACACTATAAAGCTTAAGTTCTAGCTATTTTATTATACACACAGAATTTAAGACTATTACATGTATACGGAAGTGCCGACCTGCCCCAATATTCTTCGGTAGCTTGGTTCAGCGGCCCCTATTCAACCCTGTATAAGTGTATACTTTACATCTCCCTGTTAATTAAAAACATATTTACTTACTTACAATATGAGATAAACAGTCTGCTTATTTTTCAACACCAAATAATCTGCTACATGGTTATCTATCCCTTTCATCTACTCGATTTTAAAATTAAAATCATACAAGTAAACCTACTATTCTATTTTGCTGCCATTACGGGTATCTTTTTCCTTTCTCCAAAAATTGTATAAAATTAATTAAACCATCGACTGTTACGACAACGCCCGAACGATTGTAGGTTTTGCGAGAGAAATGAACCCAGGGTTCCCACTGGCCCTGGATAACCTGGAAATCATGGAAAAGTCAGGGAATAAAAATTTCCAAAATTGTAGTTTAGGTAGAACATTAAAGAGTTACATCATTTTTTTTGCCGGGGTAAATTTCAAACTTTTAGCTTAATAAAAAATTTTAAATTGCCGGCAAAACTTTTGTTCAACGAACCATGTGTTTATAGGGTCATTTTTTTATTAGTTGCTTTTGTTACATTCGCAGGAACTTATTGGGTACGAGTGAACTTGGTTCAATTTAAAATTTATTGTGTTGCTTTAAACTATTTTGAAGTCTGTCCTCTGTGATTCCCCGCGTAGACAAACATGGTGACACAGTGTTGCCAGCTCTCGGAAAAATTGCCTAGAATGATGACTTAAGGAAAAAAAACCACTTTGGTGTTCTTTCGTTCCATTTTTCCAAATGTAATTTTAAGGTTTGTTATGTATTAATAATAACGTTCAGCATTAGAAATATTTTTAAGTAATATCTAATTTTGTTGATTTTTTTTGTCTATGCTTATGGGTAGAATAACTTTTAGTCGTGGATATCCTGGAAAAGTCATTGATTATAATTCTTGATGGTTAGTGGGAACCCTGGAACTTCTTACTTTGTCACATTTAAATATGTTTAGATGCGCTACTTTATCCATTAAACACTTTCTATAAAATTACACAAACGTGGGGGGGGGGGGCTATTGTTTCAACTTAAGATTAACTCAAAGTAACTGCGTTGAGTGTTACGATAACGCCCGAACGACTGTCAGTTTTGTGAGGTCATTGTTAGTTAGCATTTATTCGAATGCGAACCTCTGACTATCGGCATGCGAGGTAGACGGGTTGTTTAAATGCGCTGTTGCATGACACTTTATTTAGGTGCAGATTTAATACAATAATTTTGCATTTTGGCTGCGTTGTTATCCATTTCTTAAATAATAAAAAGAAATAAAAAGTTGAACAATGTACACTAAAATATATTTTTAAAGCGGGTCGGGGCGCGTTACACAATACATGTCAGCGGTTACGGTGACTACCGAATGATGCAGTGTTGCAAATTATTCATGACGTGCACTAGTGCAGATTATTGCTGTAATTTTGATGTTATTGTTTTTTTGGCATTGACTGTTACGATAACGGCCGAACGATTGTGAGATTTACGACGTCATTGGCAGTTTGTATTCTTTCGAAAATATGAACCTTTGGCTTTGGCACGCGAGGCGGACGGGTTGTTTAGAGGAGCTACTGCACAGTATTCAAACACTTTATTTAGGTGTCGACGAAAATAGTTTTCTAATTTGGTTTTCGTCATTGTGATTATCCTAACAATACAAAAAATTTAAAAACTGAAAAATTTTGTTTATAAGATATCGGCCACCGCGGCGCTGTTGACTCACCCTGTATTCATAGAAAGAAAATAATGAGTTGATCATAAAATATATGTAACTCTCCCCCATGTAGGTACCTACTTTAATGGTCGTTAAATTCTTGCCCGAAAGACATCATAAAACATTAAAACGTCTTTATTGTAATAGTTTCCTTTATGGGTTGTAAACTTTTTTTGATATTTATTTGATTATCTACTTTAGTAAAATTCAGTTGCAAATGTAGTATTGATCTTTAATAAATTAATAAAAATATCCTTTACCTGCCACTACCACAATAAAAAAATTCGAATAAATATGTCAAAAGTATTTTACCAAGGACTTTCGTCTGTTTATGTACTCAATTGTTTTTTTTCTTTTTGCCGCTACTTATTGAGTTGAATAGCGCGCAGCGTTTCCTGTGCAATTATGGAATTAACTTTATCCCATTGCCAATTACGTCCTCCATTTGCTATACAAAAAATAAAAACATCCTTGGCTGAAATATAAGGTCAAGGAGATACACAACTCAACTCGAACGTTTTCCATTTATTTGAATTACTTGGCAGACTCCGGACGAGAAAAAATGAAAAATAAAATTGCCTGGGTTGTCGCGGACGATTTATTTTGCTCGATATTTGCTCAATTCTTTTGCTGTAATGGCTTTTGCGCTAAAATGATCGTAAAAATGCGTAGGGGGTCGCAAAGTTTTTTTTTGTTATTAAATATAAAAGCGTTTTCTAAGTGGCTTGATTGATATGAAATTGAGTGAAATTTAAGATTTACGTTAGCTTTTCACAATGTTAAACGGATTGAGTTTTATTGTCTACCGGTTCAGTTAAACCCTAAATGTGACAAAATCAGGGATCATTCCACGTAATTAAGTTTCTCCTCGGCCGTATCTCGGTTAGTAGCAACTTTTCTGCCGTATTTTTGTTACCCTCGCTTTATCCGTCATCCCAGGCACGTAAACTATAAATAACTGACAAAATAATTAATTTAACCCGATACAGTTCCCAGCTTGTTTCATACAAATACCTTATAAATTGGAAACTCGTGTCGGGGGATTTTAGGCCAAACTAACTTTTAATGTACCAATCCTTGAAGGGTATGGATTTTTTTCTTGCAATAAATAATTCAATATAAAGGGTGGTTTATCACATGTGGAACGCACTTTCAGGAGAGATTCAGAATCTGAAAATAATGAAAAAAGTTCCTGTGAATATGGGTCCGTAAATGATTCCCTACGGAAATGCAGTTTCGGGAAGAGGCAACCATGTTTCCACTTCCGTAAGCTGCAACCAAAGACTATAACTGCAACTCTGTAACAAAGCGTTTTGAGATTCAAGTTTATAGGCAATTTTATTGTTTTGAATTTTGGATGTGTAGAACCTATTTTTAAAGTATGTGGAAAGTATTTAAATTTTATTGAGAAAAAACTCAGACCTTCATAGTAACTCGATTTTATAAAAGCATTGAATTATTTCGAAAACTGTTGAATTTGGCGATTTTCAACAAGAGCGAGCCACCTTTTTGTTTTTTTTGCATAGAGAATAAGATTTTTAAAAACATTGAAAATTTCCATAAACAAAATTCTAAACATTTTGAAGTTCTTTGATATTTTCTATTTTCTATTTGCAAACAATGTTTATTCTTTGATATGGAAAATCTATTTTTTAATTTGGTAATAGTCGTTTTTGGGCGATTATCCAATTAAACTGTTTGGTTAAACGACCAAAAGGAAACCTTCCAGGGGTGTTTTCTTAATAGAAAGTTGTTTCTATTGTCTTTAACATGTCTACCCCGATTTTGTAGCGGCAACTCGTACATTTTTACTAGTAGTACTAAAAAATCTTTGGGGGTGGTAGGAAGATCGCGCTTACGCAGATCGGCTATTCACCATGCGTAGAATACGAATCTGAGCTTATTTTTCGAACGTGTCTATATTACATTGCCGTACTCCTCCTCATTGTTCTTTTTTTTTGGCGGACCAATCTCTCTATTTTGCGGCTTCATCCCCGTGCGATTACCAATCTTTTAAACCTAAATTGGGTTTTCTGGTTTAAGGCGTCTGGACTATAAAGTGTTACCATGGCGAAACTTGTTTTTTTGGTAATCTGGGACACTAAAACGTGCATATCTGTCAAAATCTCAACTTCCGAAAATTTTACGATAACAATATTATTCTGTACTCTATATAGAGATGTAGGTAAAACAGTGATGAAACTGATTCATCTTTGAGAGGCTCTAACTCCGTAACGCAGCGTTTCCGTGCCAATGTTGGAGGCAGAAATTTTTTTCATTGTTTTCAGACTCAATCTATCTCGAAATTGCGCCCCACATATTATTAATCACCCTGTATAAAATGTAGGAAGAAAAAGCTGTTTCAGGACCTTTCAGATATCGATAAAAAATTGGATTGTTATTAAAAAAACAATCGAAATCAACAAACGCAATATAGTCTTACCTATCGGGTCGTGTGTAAACCCTATGAATATATTTTATTTGATAATAAAATTTCAAGAATTTGCAAACATAAACAAATTTAAAGAAAATTTGTTTTCAGCGAAATAGCTTTTAATTAACAAACAATTCAAAGAAACATCAAGTTAGTACTTTTTGTTTCAAAATAGGAATTTCTTATTATTGTAGTACGTTATCATCGCATTACAGGCTGTTGCATCACGTTCGTTAATGGACTTATCGTGATAGCAAGAAATCAACAGAATAATTACAATGGAGCGTTAATAAAGCTTTTATTAATTATTGTTTACTGATGTGAGAATGTTATTTTTAGCCACCAGAAGATCATGGTATTTTGATGCTTTGATGTTTAATGCGTGTTGTTACAACAAACTCTTATTTTATTTTATTTTAAAGCAGTCGACAAGCTTATAATATACAGGGTGTCCAACTTGCGTCACAGGGAATCAGTTAACAATAAACAATAATATTGAAAATTTTCTTTACCTGAAACAATTTCTGAAATTACATATGGCCAATAGGGATTCACGCAAATCACGAGTTTTTTTAATGCAGACTAGATTTTAATTACAAACTCAAAATATTGTTTAGTAATAGCGTGGGTGCCTGGCACCCACGTACTTATTGCCATGGGGGCTGCGGCCCTCGTTGCCCACGTGGGTTGGACGCTTATGTAATTTTAAAATTTGTGGTTATGTAATTGTATTCCTCTTAGAAAAATATACAATAGCGTACTGTTGTCGAAAGTCGATAAATCTAACAGTTTTCGAAATAATTCCAATTTTGTAAAAATCGAGTTGCCATGAAGGTCGGAGTGTTTCCTGAAGATACTTTATTCAAACTTTAAGAATAAATTCTGGAGTTCAAATCAATAAAAAGAGTTTTTATAAATATGGGTCCGAAACGGCTTCCTTACGGAGTTATAGCCTCTGGAAGAACCCAAACTTTAAATGTTTGTAAGAATTTAGATATCTAGAAAGAAACATTACGTGACCCTCTGCCTCCCGTTTGAAACACTCCTGCTGCACTTATTTAAACAACAATTACTAGAAATACTAAACTAAATGAGTAAAGTAACGCTAATATACCGAAAAATTAAGAGACCCGAATTTATGTGTTTTCCCCAATTTCTATATTCAAGGGGCTTACTGGCCCCTAAGAATTGGTTTCTGAGAATACTGGGGGACATTGCCGATACAGAAGCAGGATTTAATTCTCTAAAAGAAGTTATTTCTGTGTTTTTTTATACAGCGGTGCGTTTATGAGATATTGCACTAGGAATTTTTCTGTATGGGAAACGTCTCTAATATTTTGCACTGCAGCTGGAGAATTACCATCACAATATCTATACTCAAAATGTATGTCGGCATATTCAATATTCGTAAATGTTCTTGACCCAACTACTATACAAAAAAAAAACACCAAACAGCAACTACTACAACTATACTAAACATAATTTAGAAAGAAATAATTTGAAAGACGAAACATCGACAAATCAATAAAAATGATAGCACAGCACACTCAGTAACTTTTTTCATATTAAAACTTACAGGCGCTTCAATTGCTTATAAAACTGTGCACCGTAGAAAAAAAAACTCTGGAAAAACTGTTTTTAGAGAATAAAATTCTACAACTGATTCTGTCAGAAAAAAAAATTGCACAAAACAGTTACTGTAGAAAATCCAAAGCAATCTGCCCGGATCTGGCGCCCTCTAGCGAATTTTATAAAATTATCGTTTGCATACATCTAAAATCACTTAGTTAGTATGCATACCAAATTTCATCCAAATCGGTCAAGGTTTTTTAAGTATTCACAAAAAATTATTTTTAGGGGCCACTTTTTGGTACGTCCATTAATAATCGAAATTGGGGAAAACAATACGGGCCTCTCAATTTTCGAAGCGGAACGTACTTTCAAAATTACAAACAATAAAATTGGAACACCCTTCAAAATTTTAGTGGAAACTACTGCGAAAGTTATTGAGCAAAAATTAAATAGACTCTTACATCTTTGGGAGGCTGTAGCTCCGTAAAGAAGCTTTTCTGAACTCATGCTTATAGGAAATTTTTTTATTGCTTTTAGATTCTGAACTCATCCTAACAGTGCGTCCCACAAGTTATGGTTTACCCTGTATGTTGTTTAGCTTGATTTTTTTTTGTTTAAGCATATGTTCGGACTAAAATATTTCCCTTGTTTTAAATTCCAACAAATTCTTTTTAATAGCTTTTTAATTAGATTTTAATTGTTCTAAGAATTTTCTCATGAATATTAGTCTCCGACTTACATAATACCTCTCTGGGAAGAGTTTATAAAATGTAAGAAACGGCTTGATTTAATAAAGAGAAAACTACAAAACCTCATGTTTCAGTTGATATTTTTAACTCTTCTATAAAAAGAAATATTTTAAATTTTTTGGAGTAGGATGCTCCCAATAAATTACGTTGAAGCTTTATATTTAATTTTTATGATGAATGTTTGTTAGTCTCTTTTATGCTTCGAAATATATAGCAAAGAAAGTGACTTGAGTTGGTAATTTTGTTAAATAGACCGATACCATGGTTTTATTTGTTTTTTTGTATTAATTATAAAAATTATATAGAGTTATGAATTAAATGGCAATATTATGTGCACTACATATCTAGTAATTGCTAATTACCTTTCGTTCTAATGATAACCTTTTTTATTACAATTTTTTTTAATGGTTCCTTGTTAGCAAATGGAAGTGTGTAATTTATTAAATTTCCAAAACTTTTTTCCAATTATAATGAAAGTAGATTAAAAGGAAAAGCTTCCTTAGCTTATAGCTTTAATAAAATTTAAAAGCTTTTTAGTAATAATCGTGTTAATACGTGATAGATTAACCAACAATTATACAACGCGTGAATTAAAAAACAATCGGGTTCTAAATTACGAATACTTGTTGCTATACAAGAAGTTTTATTGATTCATCCCGATTATTTTTCAGTTCACGAGTGGTATATATGATTTGGATTTTTGCACGTGTAATATATCGAACTGTGAAATTATTTTTAGTTTTAAAACCAACAAATACAATAAATGAGCATTGTGCTTAAATCCCGATATTATTGTGTATGTCAAAAATGATCGGGTTAAACTATTCCATTGGCTGCTGTAATGACGAATATGACGTCGCGATTGATTGATAATGATATTATGAATGGAATAATCGGGAAGTAATGAAAATTTAAAACTTGGCGGGCGTTATATAAATATAAAGAATTAAAATTTTGTTATGGAAAAATATATTTAACAAATACAAAGGAATTGTTTACCAACTTGGTAATGCTACTGAGTAACGAAAGATTTTTATATAACTATTGTAATGTAGCGAAACCGAGAAGTAACCATGCACGCAATCGCAGTATATAGGCCAGTAGGAAACATTAATTTATTTAATTGTCGTTTTCAGTAAGTTATTTACATGCATATGTTCCAGAGTTTTATGCAAAGATGCTCGTGAATTCAATTGATTATACTGTGGTTGTTCTTAGATACTTGCATGGCTATTTATTGCTAGTACGAGCAGTATCCATAATTAATTTGCAATTCAAATCGAGCAACTTATATACGATGACTTTAGATTAGAATTAGATTAAAAATTGTAATTCTTTCAAAAATTTAACATTAAAATTCAAGAATTTTCGAGAATTTAAAAACAAGTTTAATGTTTTGACAGGAAAATGTTTTTTTGCATATTGTAAAATTATTGATCAAGTTTGTTTCATCCCAAGAGAAATATTAATTTCAAGAAAATTTTCCAAATCGAGATTTTAGAGTAAATTTAAGTTTTAGATCTCCGGAAACTTAAAAAAGTGGTTTTAAAAAATCTTTGTCTGTGTGTGGGTGGATGTGTCCGCCAGATAACTTCTACACGGATTGGATGGTTCGATTTAAACTAGTTTTGGAATGGGGGGGTTTCCCAAAAATTTATCAGAAAAATAAGCTTTAAAATAAAATCCGAAACCGGAAGCAGACGTTAAACATGTGTTTTGTTAGGATTTTTTTGAAACAAATTTTTGAAATTTAGAAACGGAATCTGATAATTGATCTTGGAAAAACTGTTTTTCTTTTTTTCCGCACTTTCTAGCTGCAAAATGGCGACCGCTACGATTTTATGAAGAGTTTTATTTTAACGCCTTATTACTGATAGTAAAATTATTTCTCACGAAGCATTATGGAAAGGCACAGCCCTGTAGATCCGAGCCTGACATTTGCGAACCCGTAGCAACGACGTTATGCTGAAGCTGTCGTGGTGGTGTTTATGACTTAGCTCGTTCTGACTGCACTTCATATTATGTCTTTATTGCACGACGTATTGCATTTGCTCTATCAATATGCGTTTGTTTTGTACGCCGCTGTTGTGAAGCTACAACGTTGTGCATAAATACTTTTGAATATTGAAAAAGGCAAAGATCTTCGAGTATAGGAAACACCAGGCTCAGTACTTCGCTTGTTTTTAATCTTCAGTTTGGCTTTGATTTTCTTAAAGATATATTTCGACCTATTCCTGCTGAGGCTTATCACCGAATCTTGAGTTTGTATACACAGTATTTTATCGAGCAAATAGCTATCAAACGAGCCTTGCAGTGTTACATCTCTTCCGAAAGATAACACATTGACAAATACATCTACTGGACGCACTTGACTAACCTTGTCGGTAATCGATACTCCTCGGCTCTCTCGGTCTAAAGGAAAATGTTCATACTATGGCCCTAATGGCGCAGTAATTATTTTCTTAACTCTATATTGCGCATAAATTTATTTTTATGTTTAAAGTATTAATTACTAACTTATGCCTGCATGAATGTTACTTTACAAAAACAAATAAAAGTGGTAACATTATTTTTTTTTTCAAAAATTATGTGTTCCCAGTTGGGAACATCATGCACAAAAAAACATAAAATTGAAAATAAATACAATCTTGTAAAAATTTTACATGTATGTTCAAAATCCTTTAACAACACATTCTGGCTTACTAAATTCAATACTGGCATTAAATTCGTAGAAACAATTGGCATTGGAATAAAAGCATAAGCTTCACATTTGGTTGACACGTATTTTGTTTTTTTTACTTTAGAACTGGTTGTTTTTCTTTCACTGGCTGAACTTTTTCTTGAGATTGTTGCTACTAGTTTCGACAGCGAAATGATATCATCAGGATCGTCAAAAGAAAAATCTGCATCACAGGTTTGAATTCGTCCACGTATTCCCTAGGCGATGGTTCCAAAATGTCGTCCTCGGAATGTCTCTAATGTCCTAAAGTTTACCATAAAAAAATTTGGCAGCAATGGAGTTCATAATTCTGCAAAAAAATTTTAAACAAAAAATCAACTTTCTTGGCAAGTTCTGCACAACGTTCAATAACTCAACTTATTCACATAATTATTAAACTTTAACAATGATCAATCTTACCGTAGCAGCTTATAAATCATTTTTGTTTGAGGAAGCTTACCTTATATTTATAAAAACACACACTATAAACAATCACTGCCTAGAACATAACCTGTCATGCAGGAACACTAAAAAGAAAATGACGCCATCTATTGCCGAGTAGTAATAACGCATAGGATAACATGAAATTTTATTGTATTGTGTTCCCAATTTGGAACGCTTTGCAATAGAGGGTTAAATTAATTTACCAAACAAATTGATGAGAGAAATTGCTATAGAATGTTTAAAAAGTGTTTCCGTTCAAAATTATTTTGTCATTTTACATAAATTCTTTGCAACACTATGCAGTACCATACCTTTTGAATTTATATAAGGTTTTTTTATTAGTTATTGCAAATTGCAGATGAAATGGTGATAATTTTACCGAGTTTTCTAGATCCAATTCCTTACAATTTTATGCAAGGAGTGACAATCTTATTTCTACTCTTTGTATCTGTTTTGTGATTACAAGATAGCGCTCCCATGATTGTTACATGAAGAACTCTATCTAATATCTCGCATAAACATTTATATTTAATTTTTATTGAGCAAGAGAAATCTGTTTGAGAGCCGTCAGCAATTTTACCATGAACAGCAACTATATCCTTGAAATTACTTGATTTAGTTGTTCCAGGCGATACAATCTCTTAAACTGTAAATTCAATCTAGTACCTGTATTTTGACACGAAGCAAGTGTTTGGTGTTTCTCATGTTGCTTGCGAGAGTGAATTGCCTTCGCGTGGAGCATATGTAGAGCGTGCAAGTGCAGTAATTTTCTGCAATTGACTTTCCAGTTTCCAACCGACTCCAACTGTGCATTGTTTATTTACACCAAACACAGCGGAAGCGCAGTTTTGCAAAATGAAAACGAACTAATTATTAATGTTGTGTAGCTGCAGGCGGTGCATCTGACGGCTGCAGCAGATTGCAGTGTGGTGCAATTCTGATGAGCAATCAATCTAGTGATCCGCGTACTATATTGAGTTTGTACGGTGTTCTTTCCATTTCGATGAGCAGGGATAATTGAATTTAAATAACGTTCGGTTTATTGTGATTGTCAGCGCTGGGATTACTTTGACATGACGTCATGCCCGAGTTTATTAACTTGAGACTTGAGTCGTTTCACTAACTTCCAGTAATTACTCGAACTAATAAATGAGCCGTCTGTGGCCCCGCATGCCAAACTTAGCTCTTAGATACAGTTGATGTTTAGTTTGTAGTGCGCGGTAGCTCTTTATTGAACCACGCTTTGATTCTCTAATCTCTTCCGTTCACGGTTGTGTGTGTCCCCATTGTGTGCGATGTGTGTCGCTCACCCTCTACATTTATTATATCACAGGGCAGTTTCGCATCATACACCACTGATTGGAGATAAGTGATGGAAAGTGACGGCAGAACTGACAGTGACAAAGTGACTGAGTTTTGAAGCAAAGTGAATCTGAATACAACATTGGAATGTGTGCATAAGCAGCTGCTTGTTAACGCCATGTTACCAGAAACCCTTGACAATGGACTGCGAAGTCCAAACAACAACACCGGATTTCCGCGTGCCAGGGGAAGCCTCTGTTTGAGTCCCACGGCAACAACACCTCTTGTTGATAACAAACGGAGGAGCTGGTGCGGCACCCCATCGTCCACGATCCACGCGCCGCCCAGGAGATATGGAGAACTGGGTCACTTCATAAAGCCACGGTAAATTCCAATTTATTGTTAAAGTGTGAACGGTTTTGATTAGTTTAATTTGGGGCGCATTTAAATGAGATTTTGGTTCGCAAAGCAAAACGAGTTAAATAACTCCAGTGTCATTTACTCGAGGCGGGCTGTGACTGTCATTGACACAGCCCACTCGTTAGTAAATGAAACGAGGTACAAACAAAGCGATCAAAGCGAAATGTCATTCGAATCTCATCAACTCACCAGCATCGTCTGGCTGCATAAAAGGGGCGAACCTTTAAAATTACAAACAGGGTATCACTTCTGAATTTAAAGTGCCACAGTGAAGCGTATTCGGTTTCTCAGAGGCGGTTTTTATGTCAGATTTAATATGACGAAATGCTTTAAAGAGTTAGTTCAGAAATAGTATTAAAATAACCATTTAACCTAATAGTTTTCAATGGAAAATAAATAAAAGTTGTTCGGTTTTGTAATTAAATGTACTGTTAATTGGACACACGTGCGCTCATGTAGGTGTACAGTATTAACTTAAAAATGATTATCGCCATTATCCTTCGATTTCCATTTCCTTATATTAATTTAATGATGTAAAACGTATTTTTATTTTTAACGTAAGACTATGTTGCCAATTTTGCTATTAAATCAGAAAATTGACGAGAATTTTTATTTATGATTTTTCTTATTTATCTTATTGCAGTAATGGCTCGATTAGGGTTGTATTATTTTTTCAAAAATAACGTTTTATACCCAACAGTTACTGCATAATAGTGCTGTCGACTGGTTACGGTTAACCGGGTAATTTTTTTAGGAAAACCGTTGGTTACAAGTTTTCCGGCTGCAAACCGATTGGAAAAATCGGTTTGAAACCGGTCTGAAAAACCGGTCTAAATAAAGAAAACAAATTTATGAGCATAAGGTATTAGCGGGTATTTTTATTTTACTTCCAATGGGTAATAATAATAGGTTAGAGGTATTAGTTTACGTCGAGAGGTAAACCGCGCTTAAAAATTTTGTACACCTACTTCCGTTAACACAGATACTTCCACTCACTTCCTCTTGTAGTTCAGGATACTTCTATATACTTCCACTTACTTCCTCGTACTTCCACTTTCACTTGCTTTCACATACTTCCATTTACTTCTTCGTACTTCCACCGTACTTCCACATATTTCCACGTAGTTCCACTACTACTTACTTCTACATACTTCCACTTTTACTTTCTGATACTTCCACGTACTTCCACGTATTTCCACCGTTTTTTATGTTAATAATATTGAAAAAATAAATTGTTTGGTGTTTTTCACAATAAGATAAGTTCGAGAATAAAAAACACCAGAAACCAGAAAATAAAAGACAGGAAAATTGGGGCTAATAGAAATTATTTCCATCCTCAAACGTCACTGGAGCTAAAAGTTGTTCTCCTGAGCAATTGAACTTAAACGTGGATTCTTTTAATCGTCTTACATTGTGCAAAATCCGTATTGTAGCTCATCTCTAGCTTTACCAGCTCACAAAATTTAAGACAATCGTGTTTCCTATTTCTGAAAAATACTTTTTGACAAAATTACAAACTTTTGAAAATGTTTTACTTTGACAATTAATTTCCAGTCCAAATTAGAGTATTTTCCTTATAAAATTGAATTCAAAACATTTTAGAATGCCCTTAATTGTTTCAATGCGGTTTCAATTCGTTGCTCATCAGCAAAATTACTCCGAAATTACATACAGCAGTAAAATTCGGAAGCAGGGGATTCAATTTACGTTGAAATACTTTTTTTACGACCGTACATTTAAATGATTTAAAATGAAATGACTTGTATTATTTGAAATTCCTAAACATGGCTGAAATTGTTGCGAAATAAGCTATAATTTTTATTGTCTATCTATAATCATTTGATGTTTTTAAGAAGTTGGCTTTGAAATGAATTGAATTGATTCTACTAACATGAAATTTGTTCAATTACACTGTAGTTAAGTTAAATAAGTTTGTTTGAAATTGACCGAAATTATCGTGAAATCAACTGAAATTTTTATTAGAAAATATTTAAAAACTACTGAAAATTCAGACATTGCATTGGGTCGATCGATCCCAAGTAAAGTAACTATGTTTTGACAATGCAACAAAAATAAATTTTCTTTTAAACATCAAATGTATTCATGTTTTTTGAGAATTTTCAGTGTGATTTCAACTGAAATTTATTTTAACGATTGATTACAAAAAACTGTAAACATAATTTATTTCATGTAATTACAACAATATTTACATTAATTCAAAATCATCAATAAAGTAATCAATTGAAAACATCTAATATAATTAAAATATTGTCTGGAATTTGGTAAAATTACAAAATAAAGAAAAAATTTAATAATCAAGTAGCAAAGTAGCTGCAGAAAGCACCAAGTTGTTTTAATTAATGGAGTTCTCGTGTGTAATGCAGTTTTTCTGATTGCCAATAAAAATTTAATGTAATTTCCTGTATTTGATGCTTACGTTGGGTTACCTTTACTCATTCCTGTAATTTTTAATTAATTTTTTTGTTTATATTACATGTAATTTATGCTGATCTGATAAGTTTGCTGAATTTATATTCTTTGTCGGTATTTTCAGTATCATGTTACAAATGTATGTGTATTTATCACATTTTATGATCAATACATCTGTGAAGCTTTTTATTAACTACATACAGAGGGAGTCAAAAGTACGGAAACACCGATTTTCTCTCGCTAATTTTTTTTTAGAAAAAATGTGTGAAATAAAAGTTATTCGGGAAATTCTTATCTAGATCCTGACCTTTAACAATTTTTTTTTGTTATATTAATACTCTTACTTGTTAATTTAGGAACGTTGTATGGAAATGTTGTTTTCTATACAGGGTATATCAAAAATAGGCGCATACAATCAAAAAATAAAATAAAATGATTTAAAATTTTCTGCTGCATTTGGTCAAATTTTCAATAATCATTTTCTCGTGCCGGAAGGGCCCCTTCAACAAACAATTTTTTTGTTTGTTTGTTTATACTGTAATCTACCGTGGGTTTTAATATTTCTACCTATTTTTGAAGTACCCTATATTTGTTCCGTATCAATGTTTGTGTTTGTGTTTGTGTTGATACTAGGGATGCAACGGATATTCGGTTTTTATCCGTTATCCGGCCATTTCACCGAATATTCGGTTTGGCCGGATAATATGAAATATCAGATGGAATATTTTAACAACATTAAATCAATGTTTATTTTTTGTCAAATAAGAATGGAAAAAATTAATGATCTACCGCCATACTTATCAGATCTTAGACGCTTTTTTATAGTGAATGTTACTTAATATTGACAGACATATGTAGTACCTTATGTAAATTATAGCTTTTACGTTCTATCTGAATAGACCTGAATCAAAAACAAATTAATAACTTTTTATGTCAAGTGTCTGTCTTAAATATATTAATTATATTGAGCTAATACTTCAAAAGTATATCCTGGTTTGAATTTATTTATAGTTTAGAAACGTGTTATTGGATTACTATGTCCGGAAGAAACTTAAAATAATTATTGTATTTGTTATGTACTTATCAAATCTTAAAATTACAGACAAATTGGAATTTTACGCTACACGGGATGTATCAAAAGTAGGCACAAATAATGAAACTAATAACAGATAAAAAAAATTAGATAATAAAAAAAATTAAGCATCCTATTAACAAAGCTTCTAAAATTTGAAGTGTTTCTCGGCAGATAGCCCTACATTCCATTGTTTATATTTGTTAAATCTTGAATATTCACCGACTGCGTCTTGAAAACTATACAGATTTTTAATTGTCTGAAAAAATATATATAGTGGCGTAAGATCAGGAGACCTAGCTGGCCATTTATTGCTTTTCTTCTGCCAATACACTCATTAGTAAATCTCTCATTTAACCAATGCCGGACGGGTAACACGTAATGAACAGGGGCTCCATTTTGCTGATAGTGAAGAAGGTCTTTATCCGGTTCTAAGTTGCCATGTTCGTTTGTAGAGCTTTTGCGATTACAGGTTCGATTGCATCTTCCAGCATATTCAAGTAATTTTCCCTATTTAAATCTCCTATGAATAAAGGACCGATAACAGTGCCACTCAAGATACCTGCTCACATATTTATTTTTTCTGATACCTAAAAACCTTCCACAAACCGCATCTCAATATTTCTTCTAATTCTCTCAATATTACGGGTGCAAACATTTCAAACGTACAGCTTGTATAGTTAAATAAGAACAGAAAGCCGCATATATTTAGCATGATGTAATCGCTGGTTTCTGTATTTAGGCAACTCGACTTCCTCCATAATTAACCGCCGATTAATACGGTTCTGTTTACGATCGCCGAATAGCAATCTGATATGGAAGCGGAAATTCAGTTTTAGTAAACAACGGCGTTTCCGGATTGCGTCCGTTGTACACCGTAACCTAACCACACTATCGATGCAATGGAGGGAATTAATATTTACTGAGCAAACCTCATCTGGCCCTTGCTTAATATTTTAGTAGTCTGTGAAGCAGCGAGTGCTTGTGGAAATTTAACGTTTTGTACTTTCACTACAAGGTTTAAGCTGGAAAATTAAGGATTTATGTACGCCTGCCTCGTTTTGTTATTACACGTCCTTTGAAACTTGCTCAATTGCGAGCTTATAATGAAATTTTAATTTGCAGATTGTGCAGCTTTTCATTTTGCTGAATAAATGTTCTCTTTGAGAATTTTTTACATATTTTAACAATGTTTTGAAAATTATTTTCAAATATGTTTAATAATGTAATTGAAAAAAAAAACGTGAACGTAATTTTAAATAAATATTTTGAATTAATAATAAAATTATCTAAGTTAAATTTACCACCTCAAAGCAAGCAAAAAATTTAAATAAATAGAAGGCTTTGTATAGTGTCTTGACAATCGGGGTACTAACCGCCTTGTTAAAACTAGTGTGCACTTGGTTGCGCCTACGGTTACCGTTAACCGCCGAAACATCCCAGGGAGCATAAACAGTAACGCTCCACCATGTGCACAGTCCATACATATATAAAAGCTCAAAGGGTTTTTTCTCCGGTTTCTCCAGCGGCTACCGCTTCACCAATTTAGACCATTTTTTTTTCAATGAAAGGTCCCTATCCCCAGATGGAACATGAACAATTTTTATATTTTGATTCTACGTCGATTTTTCAATAATAATTATTTTAATTTATAATATATATGAAAGTTTGCTAGATGCGCTTCACTTGAGGCGACATCTACACCAACGCCGCGTCTCGTTATTGGAACTAATGCATCACGTGACTTAGCATTTCGCCGGGTCGGTCAACGCTGAGTCTGCCGTCGAATTTCCGCGGAGTAACACTAGTAACAAATAATTACGAATAAAATTTAAAAAAATAAAAAGTTCATCCCGGTCGGAGTTTGATCTGACGGCTACCGACGCCGTACATGCATTTTTCAAACGAGCCGCCGCTCTGAGTACAGCAATAACACTACTACATCGAATATAAACACAGGATTTGCACAGCTTTAATAAGAAGCGGTTGACTGTCGTAGTAGTACCCACCGTATAAAAATAAAGGTAATAATACCGATATTGTCAGTAATGTATCGTATACAACATCAGGACGACCATTGAAAATGCGTTGAAGTTGCGGTTGTTATCCGCAGCAACGCCGGTATTCACATCAATCAGTCGGCAATCATAGCACTAACTCTGCGATCACGGAAATTATCGGCAATCACATAGGTGTACAAAATTTTACCTAGTGCAGAGCCTCCTGATGTAAATGCCCGATTTTAGTAAATCCATCGCCATTTTTATTCGACACGACAAAACAAAACAATAAATTAGCTTATCATAAGCAGAATAAAGAAAGCTTCAAAATGAGGTGTCGCTTGACCCATTTTGCTATTTAAAATGTATGCGTCGGCGGGCGTCGCGACGCCGCTGTAATACCCGTCGAGTTTTTTGTTTGCTCAAAAATACTATTTTTGGTGTACTAGTTGAACAGTCTTTGATACTATTTTTCTAATGCGAGTTTGTAAAAAGCTAGAAGGGGAGGTGTCTTAATCTTTATAGATGCTCGTAATGATGATACTTACTCGTTATCTTTTAGAATTTAAACATAATTTCAATGAGCACATTGAAATAAACGGTCAGTTTGATGTGTTAGTTGATACTCTGCTTGTGAAATCACAAGCAAAAACATTTGTTGCGTAGCCAGAATGGTTTCCGTTGTGAATTCCAAACGTTTTTGCTTGTTTTATTTCAGCATACATATGTTTCATAATAAAAAATTTGTACCACTGCAGAGAATGTTGTTTTAGTTAGATATAGTAATTAATTAATTGTTCATAGTTCTTTAACCTTTCAGTAGTTTTAATGAATTTTTTTTAATATATACTGTTTGAGATTTTAATTTTGCAAATTTTGCGTATAAATCTCATAAAACTAACTTAGACTTTGTTCTGAATCATTTAGCATCTACTAGTTTTTTATTTTCATTTTCTGAGGCACTTTGGTGTAGTAATTTTTTTCTTAATTATTTATTATGTTTTTGTTATTACACCGAAAGGTTTAATTCATAATTAACCAGAAAAGAACAGAAATATGTTACTGTATTGCTTGAGATAATTATTTAATATGATAATTATGCAATTGTTGCGATTAAACGGTTCGCTGAATTAGATAATGAACAAAAATAACTAAATTTCCTTAGAAAACCTAATCACTGGAAAAATGCAGAATTAATTCCAGTTGCAAAGCTATTAGCTTTTTACGTTCATTTTAAGTCGGTGTTATTAACTCTAAAATAAGCTAATTATATAAAAACAGGCTCTGTTAAATAAAATTAATTCTACACATAACAGCATTTACCAAATCAAAATAAAAACTAGCCGAGCCCGTTGACTACGCCCCACGCATTTTTTAATAACTTCTTTTAAAATACGCAAGCTTAATATATTGTGTCAAGATGTAAGCGCATCGTCGCGTTAAGTTGAGACAGTTCCGGGTTTGGTACATCAGGGTGGCCACTTTTCTGGAAAACAGGGAAAACCGGGAAAAGTCAGGGAATTCAGAATTTTTTTATTTTGGTCAGGGAAATCAGGGAATTGTACCAATTTCAACGTAAAGTCAGGGAATTTCACGAAATAGTCAGGGAAAATTTTGTAAAATGCAATTATTTTAATATTTTTATTTTTGCCTGCAAAACGAAAATTTTATTACCTAGGTATATGTTTATAAAATTTATATTTATTTCGTTTGGTTTTTCTTTAAAGTTTAGTTGTTGTATTTTGTTATGCTTGTTGAAAAATTTCCATTTGCTATAAAGTAATTTAAGTTTATTTTGCTAATTTTTATGTTGAGTTACAATTTTTATTTAAAAAAAACAGTTGAAACTGGCATTGGTACCATAAAAATGAGTCAGGAAAAATTGAAGTTTATCAGTCAGGGAAGTCAGGGAATTTGAAAAGCAGTTTTAAGTGGCCACCCTGTACATAGATTATGGAGCCATATAGCAGCAATTTAATGCACACTAATAATTATTATTATCACAACAATAATTGTTGGAAGTTGTGAAAGACGTGGATAGTCGTTAAATAATGATTTGCTTATTTTTTTCTCAGTTTTTCTCGTTTTTTATGAAAAATAATTGGAATATTTGAACAACAAAATTGTGCATTAGATGAATTTTATTGTTTTATGCTGAACAAATCATTATTTTGGCTTTACATCCATTGGGAGAGCCAGTATTGATGGCAAGCTGTTTTACTTTTTATTCACGAATTTTAAATTATGTGTCAATTATACATTCGCTGTCATCGCTATCACATTTATGTATTTATCTTGAAAAAGCACTCTACGCAATCTTTTGAAATATGTTGCTTCGGTAGCGTTGCAGACGCGATGTGCCGTTCTCCGAGTAGGTGTTGTTAATGAACTTATCAACAGATTATATTCTAGCCACGCAATCAAATATTGTACAGTATGGAATTCTGTTTATCTGGAAAAGTTTAGCGGGCGACTGTACAAGCGAATCTCTGCTTTATGCAATAGCTGCGTAAATATGTGGGTTGTAGCAGCGGCGGTCTTCTGCCATTTAATTTGAGACAGAGGGAAGGGGTGCGGATTTAATATGTACATTGTGCTAATTACAATGTAACTTGTGCTAGTTTCGAATTACCATAATTAATTTTCCTAATTTAAAATTGTGCAGAAATAATAATTTTAAATTAATTCTGTGTGAAATAACATCAACAGGTTTTGCAGTAATTTCTTCAATACATACGTAATCCTGCTAATTAAAGTAGTTCAACTTAATTCACGTTAGTTGAATTGTTACAGCCAAATCCCAAGGAGGTGAACCCTAACATTTTACATTTTAAATTTACTTGAAGGAAATTTTTGTGATGATGATGTTTTGTACAAAGCAAAATTGTTTCCTTTTTTAATCGTTTAATTACTCATAACTGTATTAGACAATAAAGGCACCTAACGTTACCTAGTGTTCATTATTTCGGTACGTTTAATTAAGATTAAAACGCACTAATTCTCATACAAACCATCTAAGGAGCCGAAAGGCATCTGCTGTTAACTCACTTAAAATTAAGCAAACTTTATGATTGCAATTTTGTTCAGTTATAAATTATTTCCAGCATTGATTTCTCTATTTAACTCATTTATTTCTAATTTATAAGGTGTTTAAATTATAAGGAATCTGAAAATTAGTTTAGTTTTGTTCGTAAGTCTTCTAATAAATCGTTCTTAAGCTCTCCAAGAGATTCATATCTTCTTCAATTAAACTTAAATCTAATTACTGTTTCATTAAGAATTCAGCGACCAAAATTTTAAAGCACTTTGCACCACTTTGTCCGCGTTATTCTGCAACTCGTACAAATTTGCGTAAATTAAAACGAGCGGAATAATAAATTGTTATTACCAAACTCAGAATTTCTTTAATTTTGTCAAAAAAAAACAATTGCGGAAAATTTGTTAAATTATAAAAATCTATGTCGTGGCGGTTTAATTCAATTTTGTCAGCCGTATTAAGGAGATTTGGATGCAGAAAGGAGCCGATCCAACACCTGTTGTAGGGGTCGAAATTCCCAATAATCTAAACTTATAAAATCAGAGAGGCGAGAATCGTAGAGAAGCAATGCAGATGACGTTTTTCTTATTCCTCCCCTTTCGCGGACTTCTTCCTGCTGTTTAGTGCAGCCACTCACTTCCCATAATGCCGGATGATGCAGGGACAATAGGGCATTGGCAGAACTCCATGGCAACCCCGATAAATCCGCATCCCAGACAGAAAAGGATAGTTTTATATGGTTAGGTGTTCTTGCTTGTCTTCCTTCTCCGTTTAGAAATTAAACAGCGGAGCAGAACTAATTGGATAGCTAATTATCGCGTTTAATACGTTTTGCACATGGTCTTAGGAAAATGCCGTTTTTCGATTTTCCTTTGAAGTTTTTCTGTTTATTTCTGTAAGCTTAACATCGTTAGTTTTTTTAGTTTTGACTAACGAGCTTATCTAAAATTAGAATATTAATTTAGTAGTGCATTAAATTCGGGAACATTAATTGCACTTCTGAGTGTGTTAAGTGGTAGTTCTAGTAGCCACTTCGTTCGTCTGCTCTTCAGACAAAACCACCAAAGTTCTGGATCGTTGCCAACGTGAAAAACATCGGCTAGTTATGCAGTGTTTTTTTAGTTTTATCACATAAAATATCGCCGTCCCGTGCTCTTTCCTATGTTATTAAATACAAGTTTGTTTCTGAAAGGAAACAAAAGTAGCGGCTACGACTTCATTGAATTTTGTGCAAGACATTCACAGTTTTACGTTTGTGTAGGTGACAAGGATATTGAACCGCGTGTTTTGTCTGCAAAAAAAAAGAAGAATTGCCGTAATTTATATTGTTTTTATTTCGCGAAAGCTGTAAATTATGTACAACACATGAACAATAGTTTTGCTTTTTGTTTTGGGTTTCTTCGTTTAATAAAAGTGCCCACTGAAGCGATGTTTCTGGTTATTACTTCGCTTTAGAAAAGCACCCAAGTGGAATATAAATCCAGATTATTGTATTCACATTTCACTGTATTCAGGAATATTAAGACGGGTTTTACGTTGCATCGATTTGTTGCCGTACATGCTTGAGACTTAATTTGTAAATTCCTGTTTATTTACAACGGTACTTGTTTCAGAATTGAATTATTTTCACTGTTTTTCTCTTGTACATCCATGAAACATTTTAAAGGAAAGCTAAATTTCAGCAAGATTCAAACGACTGTTTCGAAATCTTGATTGTTGAGGTAATTTTTCTAATTTGTTGAGTTTGGAACAGTAATTTTTACAATTTCAAGTTTTTCGGGGAACCTAGCAGGCCAAACGTTTTGATTTTTAGGTAATGGTTGGATGGTAGTGCGTAAAAATTTTGAAAATTTCTTTTGCGTACCTAAACAACGTACACCTAATTGAATTTCGTTATAACAATTACAATCAACAAATTAATGCCTGAAATTTGTCAAAACATCCTAATCTGAAAAGTGTGGTTGATAGAAACTTTTACGGCGTTTTTTGCTCACCGAATAATTCGTAATTTGTAACTATTTGTGGGAATTGTAAAAGCAAATCGTAAAATAAATCTTTTTTTTACTGACAGATACAGCTACTTACATAAAGGCAGTAGCTACATTTTTTTCAAGTTTGACTTCAAGGTTGTTCACTTGAAACTGGTTTGGCGTAATCCAGTATCATTACACATTTTAGTTAGCTCTGAAAGGCACACTTTCTTGTGAAAACAAACTCAAATGTTTTTAAAATTAAAATAGTTAATAATACATATACAGAAATTGCTTAGGGCTAAATTAACATAGATTTTGTTTATAGTGCTGCAGATCTTTTGGTAAATAGTGATTTATTTAAACCACTTTTGCCTGTATAAATATTGTTGTAAAATATACCGTTGTTGGCTTTGTTAACTTTAATTACTGGGAGAATCTTGTCTCCAGAGTCTCGATTAATATTTCCTACGATTGTGTTTGATCTTCACTATACGAGTAAATTAGTGTTCACGGCGAATTATTAATATTTTATTTTATACGTTGAGTGGATGCTCTAAATATCTTTTCCACTGCAGGTTAATTTCAATAATAAATTGTAATTTTATTTTTATTTATTTATTTAAGAACGCTTTTCGCCTTATTTTTAATACCGTTTTAAGGTAAACGATATTTTCCCATGAAAATTATGAATTTAAAAATTTTAACGAATATTTTAGGGCTCAAGGAATCCTAAAAAGTTTTCTGGAAAATATCCGTAAATGGCTCGAAGCGTAATATTCTCCGGTGGTTCAACTTTTACGAAACTTAAAATATGAAAGTATAACAAAAAAACTCATCGGTAAATTAAGCGTAAAAGACGAGTGATGAATAAAGGCCGGATTTAGATCCAGTTTCATTTTTTTGCTAGCTAATTAACTATAGTGATACCACTTTTATTACCTTCCTCGCTATACGAAGTATAGCTATAAAGGACGCTGCAGCGGTGTCTGTGTGTTTGCATACACTTTACAGTCCATACGCCTTAACGCATAAAACCCAAATTTGCCTCAAAGATTGCTAATTGCAATAGGATAACACCGCAATAAAATGAGGTTGGTCCGTCAAACAAAAGGGGGGTGGAGGGGATAGGGCTGCTTTACTTTAAATAGACGCGTTCGAAAAAGAACCTTAGATTCGTATTCTACGCATGTCCAATAGCCGATCTGCGCAAACGCGATCTCCCTATCAACCTCACTGCCCCCACCGTCGATTTTTTTTCCATAAATATATTAACGTACGTTTTAGAATAGCAAAACTGTATGTAGAAACTTATTAATTGGGTATTCGAGGCTTTGGGGAGAAGCAGAATTTTGTTACAAATTATGGCATTTTTTTAGAAAAACTGTAATAATTTTTTTCCTCACACGATCTGGTAAAGTTGGGTCGGAATTGTATGAAACTGAAAATTTTCATAGGGTGTGGAATTCATGAAAATTTTCTCACTTTTCATTGCCGAAACAGTTTTCTAATGTTTGGAATTTTAATTAAATTTCGACATTGAAAATTAAAAAAAATATTGTGAGTACATCCCTGGCTAAAAAACTCCTGTTTAATTATGTAGATACATGTGTTCTGAACGTCTCCTGAATGTTTGAATAAGATCTAATTTTTTTAGCTCGATTTTACGTTACGATTTTAGTATATGGTAACTGAAAACTGTTTGAGGAATTTCTGGCCAATTCCGATCTGACACGATCTGGTACAGTTATAACAGTTATTATAGGTAGGAATTGTGAAAAACTGAAAATTTTCATAGGTAACGTCCTGAAAGTTTTGACTCTAGAATATGGTATGGTGTTGGGGGAAGTGTGCGTGTGTGTGTGGGGGGGGGGGGTTCTAGTTGGTTTAGTCAAAAATAAATGTTGAAAGTGGAGTTGTCCATACGATTGTGAGTACGTCTCTGGCTACAGTGGCTACGAACTTACGTTCTATTATGTAGATGCATATTTCAGAACGTCTCCTGAAAGTTTGGTTAAGATCTGAGTTTTCTAGCTTGATTTGAACTGATGCGTGCGAAAGTTTTCAGTATATGGAGGCTGAAAATGTTTTGAGGGATTCTTGGCCAATTCCGGACTCCGGTTGTATAACATTGAGCATTATGACGGTTTCGCTTTGCCTGTGTGACATGAATTTGGTTACGTTTAAGGATCGACCAATACCGATATTTATATCGGCAGGGTTTTGTAATTATCGGTATCGGCACCAAATATCGGCTAATTTCTGCCGATACCGATAATTACAAATCCCTGCCGATATAAATACCGGTATTGGTCGATCCCTAAACGTAACCAAATTCATGTTTTGCCATCAACTAATAAGTGGTTGGTTATTTGGCGCATTTGGGAGAAGCGGATTTTTTTAATTAAAAAAATACGTTTTATATAATAAAAGTGCCAATAAAAAAGTTTTTCTTTTTAGGAACCACATCTGTAGACATACTGTATAATTATTTATAAATCGTTATATTATTGAGCTTACTACGTTGTAATATCAAATAATATTGATAATTTAAACAATTTTGAAGTATAAGACAGGAATTGGCATCTGAATTAATTTAATCTAATCTGTGATTTATTTATAGGCATAAACAAAAATCTTGTTAAATTACTAAAATTGCGAGATCTTAATCGGAAACAATAGAATAATTTCTGTTTGCATTAACGCAACGGATTAAACGCGTAGAAAATGAATTTAGCTATGAATGTTAATATTACGTTTAGTACATTCCCTGCATCAAAATTTTAAACGAACAAAACCATGATTGTTGTTGAAACAGGTCTGTACGTGTGCAGTCGTAATTAAATTAAAATTTAACGGAGATTAAAGGACTGCATGTGACGTCGAGGTTATATTGCGAGTTATAAAATGGCTTTTCCGTGTTCTTTGATATGGAGAAGACAACCGCTCTTGTTATTCCGCTAAAATAACCTCATTTACACAAGCAACTAACGCACTTGAATAAAAATAGCACTATTTAATATGTTGTACCTACCTTACACATAATTCCCAGCATTGTTTTGTAACGTTGTTGGGACTATTTTTACAAGTTTTAAGTTGTGGAATCCGCATTCCACCGCTATTTCCATGCAGCAGGTTTATCTTCGAATTTTGTTTATTTTCCGGCGAGGGAAATATGTCACTTTAAATTACACGACATTATATTTTTAGTACTAGGAAATAGCAGTGGTGTGAGATAATTTACTTCCCTGAATATTTCTCTCGGTGTAGACATCCTCATTTTAGATTACTTGTGTTTGTTTTGGTCGCGCTGCAATTTAATGGGCGGTTTTATGAACTATATGATTCATACGAGCTATTATTGGTAGACGTTTAATTTTGTCTACCGTAAAATAGTCTGGTCCAAGCTGAAGATGTTGTGTCATTCAGCTAAGAATTTGGAAAATACGTAGAGGTGTGCATATTTAACAAACAAACAATTATTGCCATTTTGGTTGTTTAAGTATAATAATGTGGATGTAACTATTTGTATAGTAATGCTAATGATGGACTGGCTAATAAACGAAACGTGCTTCCCTAATATGGGTTTATGTTCAAATTCTTGTAGATAAAAAATTAGCTATAATAGGGAAAGTAATTTCAATTATTAAACGAATTGCATATAGTCAAGTTTATAATAATAACTTGATTCATAAATTAATTTGAAAAAATTATTATAAATTAGCTATTTTTTTCTGACGCACGTAATATTTATTTTTAATGTGTGAAATCTGAAAAAATTACTTTGTAGTTTGAAAAAAAATTCTAAAATAATATTTTTAGGATTTAAAAAAATTGTTTTTTCAGATTAACAAAAAGAATAATATTTTGTAAATCAGAATTTTTTTAAATGTAATTTTTTACTTATTAAAAATAAATTTTTTGTGCATCAAAAACATTTTTTTAATTAGTTTTCTTCATTCAAAAAATAGTAAAAATAAAATAAAAAAATTAAACAAAATATTATTTATGCGGACAAAAATTAAAACTTTTAGGTTCAAAAATAATATAATTTTAAAATTCTTTGATTGTCCCAAACGGCCCTTCGCAGTTTAAGAATTAATAAACAAATAAAAAAAGTATATTTGGACTAATAGTATTAATTTGCCAACTGAAAACTTCATTTCATGTATTTTGTGTAATCACGGTATTTACCAACTCATATGAAGGATTGTTAAGCTACTAATCAATTTTGTAATCTCGTTCAACAAACACGCACAAACTGCCGCAATCGGTTGATTTTTAATGAGGCGTCCAATTTGCGTTTAAATTGCATTGAATAGTAGAATTATTGTGGAAACCAGAAGTACCGTACTTGTGCTGCGTAATTTCACTGCTTTAGGGGCATTTTGGTTTTAATAATACGCGTGAGTGCTGTATGTACTGTACCTGAAGTAATTAGATTATGTTTTGTGAAGGTACATAAAAGACCCATCTACTTTTGTATTTTTGTAATAAATTTTCCAGGTTTTATTTTGTGGTCTTTTAAACACTAACATCCGAGTGGATTATTTTGTGGCTTAGTCCTTAAGCTTCTATAAAACGTGGGCTATTTGTATGGCTTTCTTTTCGTACTGAACCAACAAGGTTTTTTACTTTTAATACGAAAATACTTTTACTTTTTTTTTAAATAATAATGTCTTCAACTGTTCTTACATTTTCATTAATACTCAATCGATTTCGGTTTATACTAGCAGAATCCGTGGCCTACGCCCTACGTATTTTTTTGTTAACATTGTTAAAAATACGCAAGATTTTGAAATCAAATGCCGCGCCGCGCCGCCCTACTTGACTGTAACATAAACGTCGAAACCGGCAAACTTAATAAGAAATTAGTCGTGTAGAGATGCAAGAGCATCATAGCCCATCGCCGCCAAAGGTTGCGACTGGAGCACAGGGATCCGGGTTTAATATATAGATAGCAGAGCCCGTGGTCTACGCCTCTCGATTTTTTGGTAACATCTATTAAAACAATGATAAATAAGCTGTTCATTAGTATTCTTAATTGTAATTTTCACATTGTAAACTCTTGTAACTGTAGAAAATGCTACGTGCGATGTTGTAAATAAAGTCGAAATTAGTACAATGTTTCTATTAAACTTATGCGGAACTTGAGAATTATACCTGTGCAGTGTTTAGGCACCAACAGGATAAAGAATCATTCGACGCTCTCACGATTGCGTCCGTTGCAGTGTTCTGTACTACAGCTGCCGTGCATCTTGTAGAAGCGTCGCAAATTTGTAAGTAAAATATGTCTGCAGTGCCATGTGCGTTATAATAAACAGTTGCAATTGTTGCGTGAACGTGTACGAAACCCTAGAAATGAATATTAGAAGGCAATCGTGAAAAACTACTGCAAGCTACAAGTTGTTGCTCGGCCCGTGTTCTCTAAGGCCACCCGACGTCACTTTTAAGTAAACATCGGCGCGGCCGCTCTATTTGCATGCATTTACTTGTTTGAGTATGTGGCCCGCTAAAGTATTCCATAGATATAAGCTCCTTTTGGTGTATACTATTTGTTTGTATTATTGTGGCATAATCTGCTGCAAAGGAATATGTGCCTTATACAGGGTGGTTCAAAAATAAACGGCATTCTATTATGTCGTGGTCGTGTTTCTCTCATGAAAACAAGAGAGAAAACATGGGTCCGCAAATGCTTCGTTATCCAGATAGGGGGTATTGAAAATATCGAACATTTAAAAAATAGCATTTCAAATCACCTCCTGGTGGATTTGCATCTCCTTGAAAGAACTTTTTTATAATAAGTCACAGATTTTTATCCCTTTTTATTTTTTTTACTATCAGTAGGGAAGGGACCACTTTTACCGCCTCTACCACTTCTCCTACCACCTTACCGAACAGAAGCCCCGCCCCTCAACCAATGAGATCGAAGTGCCGGAGATTTGAAGCAAGCAACTGTGTGAACTGTTAAAGCTAAACAAAATAAAACGAACTAAAATCGAGTACACCCGACTGAAATCGACTAAAACACAGGTGACCGGTTAAAGAGATACCTAGTAAAACTGACTAAAACCGATTTCGCTTTCATTGGCCTAGGGGAAGGACTTTTGTCAGGTGGTAGGAGAAGTGCTACTAAAATCTAGTTTTCCCGCAAGGTTGAAGGATTTGGTGGGTTTGTTTATTTTTTCAGAAGATGAAGCAAAACAATCAAATGACGTATCCGCGTTTGATATTTTCTGGAAACTTCTGTACAACTCGGTTAACGTAAAAAATTGCAGCAACAATTTGCAAAAGCTAACTTTACTACCACTACCACATTATTTTAATGATGGTTAATCTCGAATAATTGCGCTAGTGGAATTAGCTAATGCAACAATAACACATTTGCGTGGATTTGTGGCCGTAATCCATTGTGCACGCTTGATGTGGGCTGAAAAGGCTCAAAACCTCCAGATCGTTTTTTTTTTATTTCAGCGGTGAACATTGAAACATCTAAAAAATACCTCGAGTAGGCAATAAAAATAATTTATTTAATGAAAATTTGTGAAGCTATTAGAGATAAAAAATTTAGATTACATCTCGATTAGTCTTTGGCAAAGCACTTTATAAATCTCTATTATTTTGTAATCAGCATCTGTTCTTTTTATTGCCATTTAAACCTTAAAAAATGCCCACAGGACGTAATACATTTTCGTTAAAAGCAAATAAAAACGGCATTACATCGATGCGTAACCTGATTTCCATGTTTATATTTTTTGAAATGGTTGGAAAGGATTCACTAGAAGTAAATCAACATATTTCCGGTTCTGTAGCCCCAGGATTACTAACTTCCTGTTACGCGCACCCGCTAATATGTTTTATGAGTGGATAAAAGCTTTGTTATGTTCTGATTCCGTAGTTTGGGTTGCGTGCCTGTAAGGCTCTTATTCGCTTCCAGTTATTTAACATTTTATGTTTTTCTGCCATGTTAAATTAAAACGTATATAAATTTATTATTAGAATAATTGCAAGAAACCTATAAACATTAATTGCTAGAAATGCAGAGAAAGTTCAGTTTTTCTTCGAGTGCTAGACTGCAGCAAACTGATTAGATTTCATTTGTTAACAAATACTAAAATATAACAGCATTTATGTCGTTTTGCTCTCATTAACACGAAATAATGGTCGTGACTATTAGATGCATCTAAATAAATTAGGTTTACTGTACTATTTTGATGTGTAATTAAAACTAACTCGTGATGTTCAAAATTTTTATGTTGGAAGCAGAAACATAAGCTCGCGTTTTGTACCAAGAACAACATAATGCTGCAATTAATTGTGTGCCCATTAAACTACGTACTTCCGGTGTAAAACTCGCGGTTACCTGTTTATCCTAAATCCTAACTTTTACAATTAAAAATATTTGTTTAATTACTAGTACTCATCAAGTAAAGATCAAGATCAAGAAAAAATATATTTTCACTTGTCTAATTACAGCCTTAGAATTAAAGATTTAAGGAAGTGATTGTTTTACTTTTTGTATGTGCTTCATAAATCATGGTTTTAATAATCTTATTTCTAAAGGGCGTATTTAACCATTAACCCTCATGGTCGTCGGACTTTAAACTTTTATATTTGTGGAAATGACCTAATTTTTCTCTGAAATATTCATGCAGTTGGAAATTATATTTAAAGCATCTAAAGTGAAACATTTCCTATTTGCAGCCAGAAAAAAATTATCCTAAATTAGGGGGATTCTAGCACCGCCACCGCAGTAGGTATACCCCTACCTGTGTCACTCTTCACCACTACCACTACAACGTGACGTAAGCCCGCCCCTCGACTAATGAGAGCGAAACGTGGCCGACTAAAACCTAATAAAACTAACTAAAACCGAAAACGAACTAAAAAATAGGTGAGCGGTTACACAAAAACCTGTTTTTAGTCAGTTTTAGCCGGCCACACTTCGCTCTCATTGGCCGAGGATTGGGGTTTAGGTCAGGTGGTAGAAGAAGTGGTGTAAGTGGGGAGTGACACGGTTAGGGAGGGACATATCCTACCTACTGCAGTTACGGTGGTAGAATTCTCTCACCCCCCCTAGTGATTGCTTTGTTTTTTGCATGTGCTTCATAAATTACGGTTTCAATAATTTTAGACTAGTTATTATCATTCTAGAAAATGTAACTGAACGTGGCTGAAGTCGCCGGACTTTAAACTTTTATGTTCCTGAAAATCACTGAATTAATTTTTTTCTGAAATATTCGTACTGTACACAAAGTTTGTCCACGCCACCCAACGCCACGAAAGCAGCCGTCAAGGTGTCGGCGGTAAGGAGTAGGCAAGTTACGGTTGAAAACGTTATTGTAGAAGTTGAGACGTACTAAAAACATACATTGGATGTTGAAGGCTCAATAATTCAATATCCATTTAATGTCCATAGATATTTATCTATTACAAATCCACCACACATGTATACATCCATAGCATGTCGAAAGACATACGGACATAAAATGGACAACCTATGGATATCCTGTGCTATATCAAATGCGGTTACGGGGCTAGAATGACCCTGATTGCTTAATTTTTTGTATGTGCCTTCTAAATTACTGTTTTAATAATGTTATACCAGTATATCTGTTCAGAGTGCGTTAAGCAGGCCCCCATGTTCACCAGATTGGAATCTCATATTTATGGAAATAACTGATTTTTTTCTGATATCTTCAAGCAGATGAAAAGTTGAAAATAGTGTTGAAGCGTACTATTATTTAAAGTGATACAAATTTCCTATTTGTTGTTCTTTTCGCATATAGGAAACTGTTTTACATCAATGGAAAAGCTGACAATCTCCTACATATTTGGGGTACATACAATTAACAGCATACTGAATATGTTTACCAAATTTGAATGGTTTTTGTGTACATTTTGGGAACAATGATAAATGGGGCATGCAATTTAAAGTAACTCATTCAGACAACGACATGCACATGACAGCAAATAATTAGATTGAAGGGGTAAAGCAGAACTCGTTAAATTTATAACAACTGCGGTTAACGATGTGATTGGCAGTAGGCAACAAGTTTATTACCAACCCCCTTTTCTCTCTTACACTTCACTTGCAATGCAGCTTTTCTCGCAAACTTAATTTATATTCATCTGATAAGTTTTATGATTAATGCTTCGAAATTTTTGTATTTTTTTTCTTAACTAACGAACTTATTTTGTTCCAGAAGTGACGCCTTTTTGGAACCGTATCTCCAAGGGTTGGGGGATCGTCAAAGTCCCGGCGTAGGGGCGCCGTCTCCATCGCCACCTCCTGCTTGCCGAATAGCGCCTTGCCTCTTGCCTACTCCTGCATCTAGGTCGCCTTCAAGAGAGTCCCTAGTTTCTTCAAACGGAGGATCAGAGGCCGGCAGCGAGGACAGCACAGACACAGGTTAGATTAGATTAATTTAAGTGAAAAAATAATTACGCTTTGATCAGCAGCGCGGAAAATTGGTTGCATAGGGTTGGGGTTTTGACTCGTGCTTTACTTCCTATTTGGTTTCTTGTTTATGTTAGTTAACGCAAGGTGGAGACATTAAATTTATATTAATTGATTTGTACGAAGAATGTTGTCCTACCTAGCTAGCCGTTTTTATGTTTTTATGTTTATGTTTCATGCTGTAGCGTTTGCTATAGACAACTCGGTAGTTCGGTGAGAAAATCCGTGTACAGCGTCGGTAGGCGCCAGATCAAACCCCGACAGGGGATCGACATTTATTTATTTATTTCGTTTAAATAATTAATAATTATTTTTTATTGTGTACATGGTGGAATGCTACTGCTTATTCTCCTTGGGATATTTTTTAGGGATAACGGTAGCGCCGACTCGTAGGCGCTGCAAAGTGCACACACAGTGTGATGGTCTTCAAGGACCTGAATTAAATTTCGTTTTGGGCTTACTCGCGGATATACGTGTTAAGCCAAAAAGAAAGCCACGTTTATGGCAAGTATTCGACCTTTATATAAGCGCATTAAAAAAGAAGCTTAGATTCGTATTCTACCCATGTCGAATAGCCGATCTGCGCAAGCACGAATTTCCTACACCCGGACCAACCATAGATTATTTCGTTATGTAGAAAAACCTGCTGGAAGGTTTGGCTTTGGTAGCTTACCTGAAAATAGTTTAATTAAATAATTTAAAAAAAAAACAACTTGGAAAATCGATTTTAAAATTCCAACGGAAAAATGAATTAATTATATTGTTTTTTATAATTTGGAAAATTTCCAATATTTTCCAATTTTTCAGATACAATATCGTTTAAAAACTTTACATTTTTGATGATTTAGAAGTTTACTAAATTTTTTTAATATCTGAAATATTAGAACTTTTTAAAAAAATTCTCAACATTTTTTGTATTTTCTAAGAACTTCGAACATTTCTACAATTTTGGAATTTTGCTGATTTTTCGAATTAAGGTTTTCTAAAAGTTTGATAAGTTTGAAAATTTTTAACTAAGGATGCATCGACTGTCAGATAAGCCATTTTTTTGGAGCTTGCCGAATATTCGGATTTAAGCCGATTATTTTGGCGGGTCAACCGTGTATTCGCCGAATATTCAACTTTTTGTGCACTAAATGAAAACAATATTAAATTGCAGATTTTTCGTAAAAAATTAAGATTTTATCAAAATCAAAATACATTGAAACAAAATAATTTCATTAGCGGGAATGCTATCCGTTTACGTGACGCAACCAATCCATACATTTATTACCAGTATATATGCGGCACTTAGCGAATAGTTGGCTTAACAGTTGATAATTTGCGAATATATGGCCGAATAATTGGTCTAATCTTTGGTACTTGGTCATAATTTTACCAAAAATTTCCAACATTTTTAACGCTAAAATTCCTATATTTTTGAAATTACGGCATTTTTAAAATTACGAAAATGTTTGAAATTTTTAATATTTTATATAAATTGCGATTTTTTCGAAATTTGGGAAATATTTTAAAACTTCAAACATGTTGACTATATTCAAAATTTTACTTTCGAATTAAGAGTTGTCTAAAACTTTTCAAAACTTGATCATTGTCAATATTTTATGTATTTTCTAAATTTTCAATATTTTTGAATTACAAAATTATTAAAGCTTGAAAAGTATTTTCAATAGTTTAGAAATTTTCGATATTTTCGAAATTAAAAAAAATATATTAAAAATTTCAAAATATTCAACCTTCAAAATTATCCAAAAAATACTAAAATTTGGAAACATTTAGCGTTTATATTTCTAAATTTTCGATATATTCGAAATTGCAGAATTTTTAATGTTTTACAAATTTTGGACATTTTCGAAGTTTATATTTTTAAAATTTTCAAAATTTAATTTAATTTAATGATTTAATATAAAATAAGTTTTAAAAATTGGACCATTTTCAACATTTTCTAAATTTTCGATATTTCCGAATTACGAAGTTATTAGTTTGAAGATTTTTTAAATTTTTTCGCGTTTTCAATAGTGTATAAATTTACAATATTTTTTTTATTTAAATATTTTCAGGGTAACTGAATAAGGTGTGTTTTAAGAAATAATCTCTTCAACGCTGAGTCGTATGAAGTTGGTTTTAGTTTTTTGATTGCTTTGTTTCGTCATATGAAAATTACAACAGCATTATTACTTACCTTTAAATAAGATTGGATTATATTAGAAGTGATTCTAAATCTCGTGGACTGTTACACAGTAGAATAAACGCGCAGAGCACAGAAACATGTATAACATATCTTCGTGCAACTCACAGCCCATGAGGTATTGAACGCGCTCTATATTTTTGTCTTTTGTCATATTAAAAACATTATGATCATTAAAACTAAAAATATTTAAAGCTTGGTGGAAAAAGGCCAAACCCGGTAATAAGAAAAACTACCCAGTTCAAGTTAAGTGTTACCTACAGTTGAGCCACTCTGTGGTACAATTTCAAGCATCAACTTATCTTGGCGACTCTACCATTTATATGTCACGAGTACTTTAACTTACATAAATTTTAAATTTCACCTACACTAATGGTATTGTTCAGTTTAAACTTGCAATTCGGTGCAGGCATGTGTGTGTGTCATCAAAGGCGTTAACCTTTAATTCACAAAAGGTAACTTTGGTTCAAACACGATGCATCATGATTATGAATAATTTTGACAGTTGTTTTCTTTTAGGTTTGCCGAAAATTAACATTTTCAAGTATTATTTTAAAATAATTTATTTCATTTTTAATAATTTTAGCATAAAACCATTGTGTTATTAATTATGACAAGTTGCAGAATGTACCAATTATTACTTGTTTAAATTATTTGACAATAATAATTTCAAATTAAAGATTTTGTTGTTATAAGAGATTTGATTCTTTTCTCTGTAGTATTCTCTGATTATGGTAATTTACGTTATAATGCAAAATGACTTTGTAAACTTTGCAAACTTTGTAGTTTGTCAGATTGCGAATTTAAGATTAGACATGGATTATAAATTACACAATTTTGTTGTGTGAATTTATTAGCACCGTTGTGTTAGTATTAGTTTCGGAAATAGCTTCTCAGGTCACAACAAGCGACGAACCATGCAGAGATTTCAATGCAAGGTTAAACAATGAACTTAGTTTCTTTTCAAATGTGGTTTCTCATAAGAACCTAAGAATTTGTTCCTATTTTTAATTTTAATTAATCGTTGGCGGTACTGAAAGGCACTTCATCTGAGCACCTTATATTTTATATAAATTCAAAAAAATATACATACAGGGTTTGCCAGCAGATTTGCTGCTATATACAAAATATATGTTTAGCTAAGAATTTAAACTTTATCACTGTTATTAGCTGTTAAAATGAAGCGGCACAAATATGCCGTAACCCACGTACCAGTTGTAGTTGGACAACTCAACATCGCACTAAACCTCTATAACAGGGTGTTTCGAAAAACATAGGCCCCCGTTCAAAGGCAGATTCCTTAATTAAAAATAAGACAAAAACTTTCTATAAACATGTGTGCGCAACTACTTAGGTTTCGAGATACAGGGTGTGAAAATTTTCATATTTTTAGGTTATTTGATAAAATTTCAGAAACGGCTTGGATTTTTCTATTGAAATTTCTCTTTCCTTATCATCTTTTTGGCTAATGTTAAATTCGAAAAATGTCACCAGGGGCGTACGTGTGGGTAATAGGTTCAATTTTTAATAAAAAACACGCACGCCACTGTTTTTAATTTTTAATTCAGTTTGTTGTAACATGGATTTCAAAAAGCAAACTAAAAAATAAAAACATAATGTTATACCTCGACGTGCCCCTAAGCTGTGTGCAAACGCAAAACTACACCGTTTTCATAGCGCCGAAACGTACGATTTTTAAGTCCGACCCTGCAAAAAATCAGTTTCTTGTTGAAGTTCAACTTTCAAAATTCACCAAAAATTCCGTAATTGAGTTATCAAATTAGGGTTTGTTTTGTTTAAAAAAATGAGTAGCGCTATACAACTGTGCAAACAAATTTTTGAAATTATTTTTAGCGCCGCCATAAAGTTATTTTTAAACTTATTTTATTTTATGTAACTTTTAGATTTTGAAGGTTGCAACAGTAGCGTGTGTCACTTGGAGATGAAATGTATATGAATGTATGCTATAAATTTGATGAAGTTCGGACCTTTACGTAAAATTAATTTTTAGCTGTTATCAGTGCCGTTTATTCAAAAGGAAAACAATGTTTACGTTTACAGTCGAGCAAAAATCTAAATGAATATTCATAAATTTAAACCATATTACTACCAGACTAACATAATTTTCTAATGTTTCTGTAGCGATGTGGATGGGGCTACTCTTATAAGCAGAAGTCCCTTGTGCCACTCCTGAGTGGGGCATATATTTTTTTAAATTTTTTTAAATTTAATTTTCACACCAGTTTCACAATCAAAATAGTAAAATAAGAACACGGTTTGTACAGTAAAATTAAATAAATAACAAAAAAGAAAACAAAAACAATGTTTGTCCGACCCAGGATTGAAACCCGGAACTTCTGCTTACACGAAAGTAGCTCCACCTACTTCGCCACACCGACATTAGAAAAGGTGGTTGCTACTCTAGTATTAGAAGGACATTTTGCACATAGTTCAATTTTGCTTTTCAATCCTGAATACATCAAGTAAATAAGTAATCAACCCCAACTATCAGTTCGTAGGTATTGATTAAAAACGAAGCTCAATATTAACATATAGATAACGAAAAAGTTCTGTTAACTTACTATAGCCTTTGTTTACTTTTCAGGATACGGTGCTGCATGCGATATCGGTCTCGTGGAGCGTTTAATTCGATCACATCCCATATGGTTCTTACCAGGAATCCAGCGAGCTGGAGCGTTCCATCTTCTGCAAGGCAAAGAAGAAGGTTGCTTTGTTGTACGGCAATCGTCACAGCCGGACACAATGGCCTTATCGGTTCGTCTTCCACCTGACAAAGGCCCTTATATAGAGCACTACTTAATACAATCTGCTGGCGGTCGTCTAGGTCTCGAAACGAGTGAAAACCGATTCGATAACATGCCAGCTCTCATTGCCCATTACGCAAATTGTTGTGACGAGCTTCCCGTTCAATTGACTCTACCTAAAGCCATAAGAGAGGCGAGGAGCAGACAACAGTTGTCCTCGCTAGCCCTTTTGGGTCAAGAATTTTGGAGGTACAGTTCTCCACCCTCTACCGCATCTAGTCCAGACGCTGACTTAATCCTGAACTTAAATCCTTTAATGAGTACGTTTAAGAAAGCCGAACCTTCGACACCTACAAGTACTGAATCATCACGACCAGCGAGGCCTAACACGTTAAATCTTATAAACAAAATAGACCCGATTAAAAACGAACCCAAATCAAACGAAACCCCACGAAATACACCTCCGTTTAACAAGAATGATCCTGCGTGTAAAGTTCCTCCGCCTCCACCTCCTAGGTGGTCTAAACCGACTACTCCTCAAAACAATTTCACTGTTACCACCACTGTTACTTTCAGTGTAAAACCTGAAAGCCCACGCAACGAGTTTCCTTCGCAAATGGAAGTTATATGTGATCCCAAAAGAATGTCTCCTGAAGGTCAATGCACGTCGACGATATCTTCAAAAGATAACAGCTTAAGGCGCGGCCTCGATCAAATTACTTCCCCTAATGGATCTGTTCTTTCGCCAAATTCGGATCCCAGCAGCTTATTATCGCCCGACACGTTGTCACCCCTTTCTGTTACCAAAACAGCAAGGCATAGCAACAGGAGAACGAAACATAAAATATCGAAACATTATCAGGAATCTGATATCCTGGATTCGCCTACAGTTTATTACAGAAGTGCGGTGGGGGATAAAGTAAGCGATTACGAAGACCTCTGGACCAACGATCATTCAAGCTTCAAACCCAAAAATAATAACCTTGCATCACCTGATCTCTTACAACACACGCAAAATATTGTGTCGTTAAATAACAACGTACTTAGCCCTAGTGATTCTCAGAATGGTTCGCAACGTAGTCATTGTAGTACACCGGTTACGAATCAAATTTCTCAACACAGCCTTTCTCAAAATTCTATTCAGTCTCCATTAAGTGACTGCCCAAAAACTCCGGCATCGCTTGAACCTCCTCCTGGCAACCACTCGCCCAAACAAAGTAGTCCTTTTTATGCGGAACCTGCAGACTCGCTTGCTCCAGTCGTGGCTCCTAGACGATTACTCGGCAGGAATTTAGTCCCTATGCAGCAGAGGCATTCCAATCCCCCTGCTTTGCATTTGCATTCCGCTTTGAGCCCCGCTCTAGAAAGGATAGAATCTCCCGAATTCACCGGTAAGTTAACCATTCCGTAAGGACCTGTGCAAGGTTAAGCCTTTGAACTTATTTAGGGACTATATCGTCATCAGTTGACAACTTGAGCCCTAAACAAAAGATCACCGCATTGAAGAGGCCCGAAGTCAAAGCAGTTCAACCACCTTTAGTTAAGCCCCGTGTTAACGACACTTGGCAGATTGATAACAGCTGGAAGTTTGTTGGTGAGTTTGGTTTTTCTTTTAAAACTGTTGTTTCTGCCATAATTTCGCGTTGTTGTTTTATCGCCGATTCTTTCTGAAGTTTGTGGAAGTTGCACGAAAAATAACATTGATGATTTGTGGAATTGATTCCTACATTTATGGAACGATAATTAATTTACAACAAATTTCAGACAGAAAACATAAGTTAAAAAACAATTATTGAATCACATTTTGATTTTATTTTTATGTTAACAAAGAAATTAGTTTTTGTTGTATTTTCGATATCATTGTATTTTTGATCTGATCTATTACACACAAAATTTCCTAAAACATATTTTTAATAATATGTTTCGAAGAAATTTTTGTTTAGTTACAGACATCCTGAAAATGTATTATTGTAACAATCGTACATAATAACAATATTATACAATGAATCAATACTCAGAGGCTGCGTAGAATTACTAATCATTTAGCAGTTTGATAGCGCTCCCTTTGCGTGCATCTTTCCCATTAGCATTCACTGATAATATCTCGGAATCATTAATTAACAAAACCTAGTCGTAAATTTGCTATTGGTGGGAACGTTTAGCTTGGCAATTTCCATATGACTTTTCCACTTAATTAACTCTTGCTACCTTTTGTTCTCACTGTACCTGTGCCTACATAGAACCAACATTTTTCGTATGTTTATATACAGGGTGCATCATTTAAGTGTCGCTTCCCCTGCAATTTCATAAACTTAAGAATGTCAATTTTTTTCCGTTTAGGTAAAGAGAAAATAATTTTTACCTTTAAAATCAAGCAACACTCTAAATAAATATTTATAATTTTAAACCGTGTTCTGTTAATGCCAGACTAACAATAACATTTTCTAATGTTTCTTAAGCGAAGCGCATGGGGTGGTGCTTGTAAAAAAATATATTTGCCTCACCCAGGATTGAAACCGGGGACTTCTGCTTAGAAGACAGTAACACAACCCACTCGCTACACAGACTGAAAATATCTCGGAATCGTTAATTAACACAGTTTAGTCGCAAATTTGCTATTGCTTGGCAATTTCCATATGACTTTTTTACTTAATTAACCCTTGCTACCGTTTGTTTTCACTGTACGTGTGTCTATATAGAACCAAAATTTTGTGTATGTTTATATACATGGTGCGTCATTTAAGTGTCGTTTTTTACAATTCCAAAGACTTAAGAATATCATTTTTTTTTAGCAATAGAAGTTTGGTGTCTAATGCGGCCAAGAATCGTAAATTTGTAAGAACCGGTTATCGATTCTAAAAATAATAGATTTCACATGAATCGGTTTTACAATTTAGAATATTTGAAAACTTCTATTCGTCAAGAGATTTATTCAATAGTTCAATACCACTTCATGCAGTTCAAAGCGAGCTGCAAGGATTTTGCTATCAAATTGACCATTGTCAGGCTGTGAATTGCAAACATTTCGAGCATTTGCTCACGTACCTTCAGCAGTTCAGATAGTTTGGTTATTATTAGAACTCTTAAATGTTTTGTAAGTGTAACTTGCAGAATACTATGGGGTCATGGTTGTATTTAATCATTTTTACTTTTCTATAACTTCAGTATAGGGAAGTATTGAATCATGAAAATTTTCGAACTCGGGATTTTGACGGAAATGTGTGTTTTGGACCTCCAGGTTTTTAAAAAAATATTGTGGGTAGGTGCGTGTGTAGGTGTGTGGCCTCCTAACTCTCGAACGGATGTTCCAATTTCGATGAGGCTTGGCATGTGGGGATATGCCAAAAATTAATTGACAAAAATGCAAAACTAGGAGTAGAAGTTAGACATGTTTTTTTGTAGCTCTTTTTATACAGTTTTCTAAATCTGAAAACCGAATCCTCGGGAATAATATATAACACTTTTACGCGAAACTATTTTTCACTTTTGATATGGCTCTATCAAAAAACGACCACCGCCATCAATGCTTGATGTGAAGACTACCTTGTCTAAGTCAGTACTTAGCAAACGTCGACTGCTGACTTACCAGTGACCAAAAATTCCCATTTCAGAGGCCAAAATCCCCTTTTGTTGCCCACAATATTATATAAAATTTGATGTTTTTTATCGCACGATGATACTGTTTTGAAATTAGCACGCTTGTAGAATACAAAACACATATATTTGTGTTTCGCATATGGGAAAATAACGCCTAGTTTTATATAAGTAGTAATGAATTTTACTCTTTATTTTTTTGGTAATAAACAAAGGAAACCTAGAACTAAATAAATAACACCAGAAAAATGAAAAATACAGAACTATTACGTTTAATCTATCTTATAACATAAAAGTGAAAATAAAAAATGAAGGTTCCCTACTCCCGACATTCAAATTACTCAGAATTTTGTTTTTATGTAAAATTAGTTGAACCTCTGGGGCTACGTCCCACGCGTTTGCACCTCGCGCTTTTCGGTTTGGTAATAAGAGGTGATGAGAGGTAGCAACGGGTAAAGATCTGGCTTCTAGTAGCGGGGGCAAATTGTGGGGTAAAGTTGAAACAGTTCCGGATTTAATATATATGTATAGATTTAAATAAAAACAGCTGAACCCGTGGTCTACGGAACTGGAGGTTTGGGCGCTGGGACGATTCGGCGCAGGGTCATTTGGTCGCAAGGAAGTTTGGGCGCAGGCATGTTTTGACGCGAGCCGTTTGGGCGCAGAGACGTTTGGGCGCAGGAGTAATTTATTGTAGGTTATTTTATACATAGAACATTCAATGTTGTCAATCGTTGAACTATCTAATTTGAAAAATAAACTTTTGAATGTTAAGTAGAGGACAGTCAGACGTTTTCAATTTTTTTGTACGTAAAAAATTTTTTTGTACGTGAAAAATTATTTTGCGTCCGAAAAATTGTTAATTTTTCTAATTACATTTATGTAAAAATTGTGTTAAATGTTAATAATTAATTAAGTGGTTATTAAAATGTTTATTAATTAAAGAAAAAGGCAAATTTAAATAATTTTCTTTTTGCGCCGAAATGTCCCTGCGCCAAAACGACTCGCGCCAAAACGACCCGCGCCGAAACCTCTCTGCGCCCATGCGTCCCTGCGTAAATAGCTTTCCGAGAAAAAATTTTTTTTTGTAAAGTTTTAAACAAATTTACATTCTTTAATTACAAGGCATAGTCCAGAGGACTGATGTCGGAACCTACCACATAAATTAACAACATATCGTAACAAGATGTTTTTGATGGTTGAATCAATATCCTACTTTTTGTTCACCCCGTATGCGTTGGTAAACACAAATCATTATAAGTTAAATAACATGCGGTTTATAGGAAAAAGAAAACATGTGCAACATATTGCATTTGGTTTTTCTCAAAAAAACATTAACCCAATCCCAAACATTCGTGTTATCAAATTAATGTTAGATAAGATAAGCATGCAGAAGATTGCAATACAAATTTGTTATATAAATATTCCAAGGTACAACCTCGGAGTATAACGTTTTTTAAATGTCTCTACACTTATATAAAAAGATTTCATCTGATAAGATGAATAAACTCAGCTATAATTTACTTTATTTTGGTATGTAGGATTGGCTATTCCCCATTCTTGTTCTTTGTGCGTTGTGGATCACTACAACTAGAAATGTCCTTCATCAAGAAGTTATTTTGAGTTCGTTTTCGTTCTATTTTAATTCACTGCTTTGAAATTTGTAAAATGTTGATGTTAGAGTGGTTAGTAACAACGTAGTACTCTTATTATAGTAGCGTGTGAGTTTACATATAAACGTAATTTTTACCATTGTTAATTTTTTGCATCTGCAAATCATCATTTGCTTATATTTTATAACTATAAGAGAACATGTTGGGTTCTAGTTTTTTATTGCGTGGTGGATTGTGTACTTTCTAAATTGTGTACGAGAACGTGTTTCCTTTTGTCTGTTTTTACTTCGTGTTGGTACGTTATTGAACCTTATTAGTATTACATTATTATTTTTATACGAAACGTGTTTTTGTTGATTTCTTGAATAACCACACATAAAATTAACAAAATTTTCATCACTTCATCAGTATTAGATATTTTTTTAACATTATTTTTGTAGGTTTTATAAATTGCATCGGAATTTTAGCAGAAATGTGTGATTAAAGTTTGTTAGTCACGGTTGACAGTGTTTACCTTGATTTTAACTTGTAAGTAAGTTGCATTTTATGATAAACTCGATGCAGAATTTTAAGAATCAGTTGAAAGGAAAGTGGTTTATAAAGCAGTCGTGTTAGTTTATAAACAAAATAAAATTAAAAGGTAATGAATTATAATTATTTACACAAACAGGATTCAAATAAAAGTTTGTCCCGAAAGTAAAAGAAAGTTTGTTCTTTATTTAATTAATAAAATTTTAAATTTTGTTCTAGGGAGCGAGTGTGATATAAACATGGATTCCAGCGATGCTGATTACGATTCAGACTGGCCATCTGCTCCTGCACTAATACCACTGTCTCCATACACCCCTGATCCGGATGACCGAATGACCGTTCAGGACATGATAGCGCAGAGGTTAATTTTAATTAATAAAAAGCAAGAATACAAAGATATTAATATTGTGATATTTTCAGGTTTCCAGACATAAAAACCTCGATAGATGTAGGACTAGATGAAGAGCTCTGCAGAATGTCTTCCTATGATAATGTAGAAGATCGAAGAGTGCCAAGAGCTCCCCCGTCTGAAATTAGCGAGATAACAGAATTTTCTGACCCTTGGACTGAAGTTAGTCAAGGAATGTCAAATGTTGAGGTAAGTTATTAAATTTTTATAAATTTTCTTTTTAAATAAATTTGTTGTTTTTTCAGACTGATGATACCTTATCCGAAAGTTGTAATCCTACACCTAGAGTGGCTTCGATAAATCGATCAAAAAGCTTCAAAGATAGACTAGATCCCTTGCTTTGTAAGTTTTTTTTCATACACCTCTTTTGTAGTTGTGTTAAACCATAATTAAAGTTAATTGTTTAAACAATTTAATTGTGAAATGTGGGATGGTTGATAAAATTATGCCATACTAACACGCCCTGGCATAAGTCGAAATTTGAAGTTTTTAACTAATATCTTCCAAATAGAAACAATAGTGAATTTCATACATGCTCTGGTTCCAATCCGGAGCAGGGTGACTCTTAAGTGTATGTTTGTGCATGTTAGATGGGGGCAATAGGGACATGGTAGTTCGTGCCCCCTTCCCCCCGAGGTGTGGGAAAAAATAATATTTACCAACATTCACAGGTGGGCCATAAAGTAAAAAGGATAACATCTTACCATTTAGTATATATATTCTATTGCTGCTACAGGCAAACCTAGAGTTTCTCTTCTTTAAAACGTAAAAAATAACGCGAATTCCGCAAATATGGTAGTTGTTTTATATCAGAATGTATAGATAATATACAGGGTGCCCCAATACTGTAGAATTCTTCTATAGCTCCGTTAATATTGAAAATAGAGGAAATTATAAAATATAAAAATTGTTGATGATTAACTACTGCAACACTTAAAATTATTATCAATTATATTATTTAGTTACGTCCGGACAGTACCTTACTTTGTAATTTAAAATGTTACACCCTATATATTATTGAATTTTTAGGTTCTACATTTAATTTCAGTTATAAGAGTATGAAGATGTAAGGATCTTTAAATTAACGGTACAGTAATATACAGGGTGTTCTATTTAAAATAATAAAGTAAGGTGGTGTACGGGCGTAACTAAACACCCAGTATCATTGATAATAATTTTAGGTTATGCAGTAGTTAGTTACCAACAAATTGCATATTTAAAATTTTCTTTTACCTTTAATATTAACAGAACTTTGTAAGAATTCCACATTATTGGGCTACCCTGTATATGTGATTGGGAAAAAATCGACTACATGTTTTCACTTTCCCCGATTCAATAAAGTACGAAACTTTAAAAATTCCTTTAAAGCCTTTATTTAACATTTTTTAAAGTCTTTTTGTTGGTTGTTTATAGTAAAATATTGTTGTTGCATGTGAATATGAACATATCGAATAAATTAATGATTTTTCATATTAAGATCTATAAATTACTTGAAATTTCCTTGAGCTTTGATACAGCAGCAAAATTACACTGTGGTGTCCTTGTATAAACGCTATTAATTTTTAGAATTTCTGTTTATTATCGATTTATTGCTACTGTTTATTTCCTCAATAACAATAAAATGAAGGAAGGTTAAATATTTGTTTTAACTGTTAATCATTTTAAGAACCAGTAGTTACTAATTCAATGTTTCAAAATGTCTGGGCTAAAATCTTCTTTCTTACACATTGTAAAATTATGCAAGATAACCATTATCAGTTGTGGTCGCTATATACGTCAAAGCGTTTTAAAATTATTCCAGTGTTGTGTGCGTACGTGATATTGCACTTCCTTTATTATTAATAATACTACATTTTTAATTTCCTTATAAGCTCATTACTTCTTGCATGATACATTGTAAAATACGTGCAATTATTGAGTTTATGAATTTCTGTTAGTTGTTACTTAAATTTTGTGTAATGGGTGTTTTGAAATTTCCAGCTGCTCCTCGCTTGCAAGCGTTAAGAAACAGAGACCATGGATGTAGAACTGTTGGAACTGCCATAAGGCAGTATGCGTTAGATCTTGCTCAAGACAAGAGTACAACTTTTGCTCAAAATATTGACAATTTTATAGCATGTACATGTGAATCAAAAGAAACAAATCCACAAGTAAGTACAGTGATATTTTTGTTACCTACAATGAAAATATTTGATATTATTACAGGTGGTTATGCGAAATATGAGGCAATTCATGTCAGGAATGAAAAATTATCTAGTTAAACATGGAGAAAAAGGATTCGACAAAGAAGTAGAAAGAGAAAGAAATCATGTAAGATTTTTAAAATTAATTAAAAATTAATTTGTTTTATATTTTGATTAATTTTTTCAGTTGAAATCTACCGAATTTTTAAATTTGGATGCGATATTAGAAGGTGTATTGCATCGGTTAGTTGTGAGACCATTAAAAGGTCACCTACAAAAATTATTTGTAGACCATTATACTAAAACTGGTGCAATTCGACTTCTTGCTGATAATATTCAATATGCTAGTACGAGACCTATTTCAGAACTAGCCATAAAGGTAAGAAATTTTTGCTTTGACCAATATTATTAATTTTATGTATAAGTTCAAGATTTTCTTGAAGATATTGCTGAGATATTCTAAATAATAAACAAAAACGCTGGGACAAAGTTGTTTAAATAACAGTCTACATTCGCCGCACCGCCCCTGGGTTACGGAAAACGAATTTCTCGCTGTCGAAGGTTATCTTGTATTCTTACCTATCTGTGTCGAATAATGCTGGGATATTTCACAAAATAAAAAAAATTGCTTAGACAAAGTTTTTAAAATAACAGCTTTCATTCGCCGCACAGCCCCTGGGTCACCGAAAAACAAATTTTTTGCTACCAAACGTTTTCTGGTCTTTTTACCTACCTGCCTGTCTAATATTGCTGAGATATTCCAAGTAATCAAAAAAATTGCTAAAACAAAGTTGTTAAAATAACAGTTTTCATTCGGTCAAGGAAAAACGAATTTCTCGCTGCCAAACGTTTTTTGTTTTTTTACTCGCTTGCCTGTGTAATATTGCTGGGAGATTCCCAATAATAAAAAAGTTATTATACTAACAGTTTTAATTTGCGCACCACCACCGGGTCACGGAAAAACGAATTGTTCGCTGCCAAACGTTTTCTTGTCTACTTAGCGACCAGCATGTGTAGTATTGCTGGGATATTCCAAATAATAAACATAATAACGACTATTGCATTACTATAAGTGGTAATAGGGAATTTATGCCCACGACTTATTGAAGTGGATTTATTGCTAGGGTAACAGAACTTGATAACACTTGTTATAATGGACAAATTTCAATTAATATAATAATAATAATAATGTACAGTAATGGTTATAATATTCAAGTATGGATATAATAAATAAAAGAAAGATTTATAAATTAGCTATTAAAAAACTTTATCCAAATAGTTGATTCCACATTTTAGCGATTAATTGGGAAAAAATACCTAAAATTATAAACAAAACAATTAAATGTTGTGTCATTAAAAATAAATATCGTTGAAGTTAATAATTTATATGTACCTATTAATATTTTTAATAACTGTAATACATTGCTTTCAGCCAAAAATAATGCTTCCTTCAGAGAGTGCTCTCCAAACGATATCACATTATTTATGTCGACTACAGGCTGCTGATTCTCCATTAGAAAAACTAGAATACCTTTTGGCTGCTATTGCAACTATTTTTAATTCTGTAAGTTATTTTTACGTAAGTCCTACAGCTGTCTGTTTCTTCTATCTACATATTGCTGTTAGACAGGAACTAGATAGAGGTCAAAGATTCCCTAAACAGTGTCAGTTGTAAAAGGGACACATACCTTCTATTGTAATTGAGCTAAAAATATCCATTCTAGGTTAAAACAAGTCAATTAACAGGATCTGGAAGATCCTTAACCTTGGGTGCTGATGATTTCTTGCCATTGTTTGTGTGGGTTTTAGTTAAAACAAATTTTGTAGCTGCTGAAATTGAGGCTGAATACATGTGGGGTATGACCGAAAAATATTATCGTAGAAAAAGATTTAACAGAAACACATTTTAGGTTTATTACATCCTTCTCTGCTTTCTGGTGAAGGTGGTTATTATCTGACAACCCTCTCTTCAGCGGTACATGTACTTAAGAATTTTAAAGATAGTAATGAAGAAAATACGAAAAATCATATAAAACCTGATGTAAGTAGAATATTAAAGTAAATAGATGGTTGTTTTAATTTTATTTACGATTTGCAGTCTGTTTTAAAAGTCGTTGTTCCTGATGAATTGCATGGGTCTATTTTAACGAAAACTTTACCAGCACGACCACATATGACAACCAAAGAAGTGTGCAAAATTATTGCACATAAAGCCAGAATAACAAATCCACAGGACTATGCACTTTATAGGTTGGTGGATGGAGAGGGTAAGTGTTCTTTAAAAAAGTCTGTGAGGAAAAAGTGATGTAGGCTGTGTATGGCTTGTTTGAATGAATAAATTATTAATTAATACCTATAACAGCACATGCCTAATGGATCCTAGTGGTTATGCATAAAGCAATTACTTAAAACTTAATTGCTCATTATTAAGTTATTTGACTTGACTAAAATTTTTTTTATGTTTTAATGGGTTTGGGGAGTATTAGATATTAGATTATTCAATTTAATAATATTTGTTTAACTATTGGTGTTGTGTATTTAACTAATTTAGGTACTTACAGTTATTATTTTCTGTAAAATAAAACTAGGTAATAAGAGTTTGTAACATATCATAATTATGCCATATTTTGCCTAATTATAAATTAATGTAGGCAAATTTTTTTGTTACTTTTTTGGGTTATATTTGGCAAAGTTGCCAAAATTTCTTCCTCAATCGGTACCTATTCTAAATTGTGATTCATATCTATCTAAGCTAATGCTCGGAGCAACTGAGCTATCGAGTATAGTAGAAACAGCAGCAGAACGCCACGCTTTCAATTCCCGAATGATTAGATATTCTTCCCTAAATGTACTGAGAATAATTCTCTTCTCGGTAGTTCAGTTGGTAGAGCATTAGCCTACATAGCTATGGGTCTCGGGTTTGAATCCTAATTGAGGTAGATATTTTCCACAACTATTTTAATTATAACCGAAAAAGCCATGAAAAAATTTACATTAGTTTATATTAATAGTGGTCGCAAAAATTTGATTTATTTTAATTATAAATTATTAGCATCAAACTAAAATGTGTGATTGAATGTAGTGAAAGTAACTAATATCCCCAGAAATATTGATTAACATTTACTTTGACACCCCAATATAATAAGTTTGGTGCAAAGGATGCCCAATTCTTTATATTTTGGCAGTCACTGCCTACTTACTTAATTCACTGCATGTTTGTAACACTGCAATGTGTTGCAATGTTGCACAATGTATACATTTATTTGATCATTTGAATACTAAGATCATAAGATGTGTGCCATTATTAGGGCTGGGATTTAAATGTATTTAAAATTAGCAATACATGCAACACAAAACGACAAAATCTTGCCGAAATATGCGCTTAATAAGTTTTTTTTTTTTTTTATCAAAAGTATTTGTAATTGTTTTTTATCAATAGTAGTTGTAATTTTTTTATCGAAAGTATTTTTTTAAATCAGAAATAGTTATAAGTTTTATTAGAGAATATGTATAGAATGAAAATGGACATTTTCTAAAAATTCAAAAGTAAACCAACGTTTAGAAAAGAATTTAAAATTATACATGCATTTTCAAATAAACATACATCTTCTAAAATTAAATAAAAAATAGTTTTGAAGATTTTAGCCACAAAAAAATATAAAAATATTAAAATAAGCAAATTCATTTGAATCATCAAAAATATGCAGGAAATTATAAATACGTTAAAAATATGCATTTATACGCACTTTCAAATTCACCTATGTGCTTCACATGTCTACTGCACATAAAAAAAATATGCAAATGCATAGAAATTCTAGCCCTAGCCATTATTTACTGTTACATTAAGCAGTGTATTTGAATAATAAAAGTCTTGTGACTATAAAGACAATAAAGATACCCAAATAATTTTTAATGGTTTTATTTGCTTTTTTTGTCACTGTTTTACTCCTAGTGTATTTTTTCTGTAGGTCTACAGTTATTTTAATTCACCTCAGAATAATTTAGCTGTTAGTATAGTAATAAGTTTACGTTTACCTATAAGAGTGATTTATAAAATAAAATAAAAACGAGCAACTGTAAGAAAAACTATAATTGAAAAGAAAAAACTTTTTGTGTACTCTGGATGTACATTTCACCAAAAATTTCTTGTGAATACTAAAGGTTTTTTTTCCTTTTATAAGAGTGTTCTAAACATGAAATGTTTTGAGTTATTTTTCTTTTGAATTAATTCTATTGACATACTGGTATGGAATGCTGTTTTACTTTAGTGACAGCAATTTTTGAAAAATAAAAGCAAAAGTTTACATTATTTATCAATTCCAGCTTTACTTCGTTAAAGTCCATATTTAATGAGTATCTGTATATAAAATACTTAATCACTTTAACAATTTCTATTTATTTAAACCTTATACGTATTTCAGCATGTTAACATGCCATTGTCAACGCTAACTGTTTACCTTCATATAACCTTTGACAATGGCATGTTAACATGCTGAAATACGTATAAGGTTTAAATAAATAGAAATTGTTAAAGTGATTAAGTATTTTATATACAGATACTCATTAAAAGTTTACATAATTTAAAAATGTTTCATAGAAACAGTTGGTGTTGCTGTAGGAACAATAGAACTTGATGACTTGATTTCTTATTCCAAAACGTCGAATAACGGTGAATTGAAGAGATCAATTTGTTCATTCATTAAAGGTACAGTTTTTAAATGTTTGTGAATTTCAAATGCCTCCAGTACGTCTAATTTACATTTATCGTCAGAAACGAATGAATGCGCAAATTGTTTCTTAAATTCGCCATTATTAGAAGTTCTGGAATAAATAATTAAGTCATTTACATACATAGCTAACCAAGATCAAGCCATCAAGTTATATTATTTCTACAGCAACACCAACCGTTTAATTCAAATCTCGCCTTTAATAATGAGGTGTACACATGTTGAAATACGTATTGTAGCTTAGCTTTTCTCATGTTTCTAAAAGGTGTCTCATTGTTGGTGTATGGGTATCATGTGATGCTTTTGTACTTTTGTAGTTAATTACTAATATTTTAACTGGTATTGTGTATTATATTTTACTTATCCCATTTTGGTTGCTTGGTATATTTTCAATTTATTCTTTTTTTTTTCATTATGTGTTGTGTTTCTGAAAGTTGGACAGAACGGTTGAATTTGTTATTGGTGTTTAAGTTCATCAACATTGTTGGTACATTTAAGATACATTATCATGTGCTTATTTTTTGCAGAAACAATGTTAGCTGACAATGAATGTCCTCAAGATTTTATGAATGAAGGGAAGCATGTGATGTTGGCATATAAACGAATAGATGCAAAAATAGCTTGGCCAAAACAGCAGTCAAACTAACCCAGTACTAGTCATTCTCATCTCAGTTTGGCTGTTGGATCATATTTACTAACATAGTTATTTTTTCTACACTTTCAACATATAAGTATAGCAGAAAGACTCTTCCTGTATGTATTTAATATTTCATCTCATTTCTGTAAAAGTGTAACTTGTCATTTTATACCTTTTTTAAATTAATCTTATTATATAAATGTGGCATGGCCACATTTAAAAGAATTTGTTTTCTTTTTGTGAAATGTTTTTTAACAAATTTTGTATTTATTAGCTAATTGTACTGAGTATTATTAAAATAGATTAATTATATTCTTAAAAGCGTGTTATTTACAAATTACCTTATTACCTATTTTTTCGCCAATTAACGACGCCTTTGACACAATTTCTTGGTAAGTACATATAATTGCTACTTTTCATGTTTACATTGTTTGCTCTGAATTTTTCAGTATATTGAATGTCGCCGCAACTCTTTCTATTAGGATTGAGAAAAGGTTTTAGTACATGTTCGGTCTTGCTATGAACAAAGTTGCAAAACTGTTGCGTGCAAAATGGAAGAAGATCTACCACCTTTCTACAACAATGATTTCCATATCACGGCGTATGAAAAACAAATTAAGGGTAGTGCAAGGGCACAGGAGATATACAAAAGGTCAATGTTAAGTTCTGCAGATGGAAAAACTAGAGATGACCATGACCAATTTTACAGGGATCATAAATTATTACTGAAATTATTTCAAGTATGTGGAATTTGTAGCATTAGACGTTGCTTTTATTTTAATTTGTAATAGAATTCGTTTTTTGCAAAATAAACAATATTGAAAATATAATACAGAATTATTTTTGTTTAGCTGTTAGCTGTTGGCTGTTAGTTGTTAGCTGTTAACTGTTAGCTATTAGATGTTAGCTGTTAGCTATTAGATGCTAGCTGTTAGCTGATAGCTGTTAGCTGTGTACGATTTTTTGTTGAGAGTTACTTATTTGTTAAATTATGATATAAGTTTTAAAGCATAGCCTAGAGATTCTAGAATTTATTATGAAGTTTTCATTTAAATCTTGCATTTGAAACTTGAATTTAGATTTAGGATTTGGATGGAATAAAGAAATTCGGTTCTAGTTACGTTTGAAATATCCTAAAACTGGTTCCAAACCGCTTCTGAACCAATTAATCTAGACCCGATTTTTAAAAAACAAGCCTTCGGAAATCACTGCTAGAAGCAAATTATATTACTTTTTGACTACCAAAGTTTTTAGAGTAATTTGACCACTTTGAATTAGAACATTTCCAGTTGCAGAAGCGGAGCACCGGAGATCGCAATTGGAGATGGTTTCCAGTATATTGAAACAATTCTCTTCACTGGCATAACTTAACTATCCGACTTAATTTTTTTTTAAATTTTGCAACCGTATAGGTCTAATATGCAAGTGGTGGTAGCTCAGAAGTTTGGCGCTTAGCTTCTAACGCTAAAAGTCTGTGGTTTGATTCCCTGCCGAAGCCATTCAGCTATAAAAATCTAGGCCTCAAGCCGCCACTCTTACATTCCCCAATACGGTGTAGGCAGCCCCAGGGTCTTAATGCCTGAAACCTCTGGTATTTAGTCGTTCGGATTCGACATTAAACTGTAGGTCCCCCGTACACCACCTTAGCACTATGGAGAGTATGTGGCAGAAAGGAGTGCCATTATAGTCCAGCAGTGGGACGTACAGGCTGACTACGAATATGTCTAATATGTCATGTAAAATGAACTATGATAAAATAGCTAGTTAGTAGCAAAAAAATCAACACAGTGTACAAGATATACATTGTCACTACTTATCCAGCAAAATAGGTACATTCCTGTAACCAATGTGATCTAGTAAAGTCGCACCAGAGGGCATAAGTGTCGATTTTCGCGTTTTTTAAAATTTTAAACCCCATTTCTATCCAGGTTTGTTGTTGAATTTTCAAATCGGCGTGGCCGAAAGGTGCCGCCTGGATAATCAAGTTTTGTCCTTATTTGGTTTTTATCATCATCTTCAGGGTTTAATCAACTTTTTTCAGTTTGGGTACTTGCCGCTCAACTGGAGGTCCGGAGTAGAGTTGCAAAATCGTTAAATTGGAACCTTCTTTTGCACCAAGCAGGAACAAAATTGCATCGGCAGTAGAGTGGGGCGGGAGGGGGAAATAGTTTTTGTTTCATATAAAAAATCCGATTGGGGGCGTAGTCCTCACTTCGGGCTTAGGAGCTTTTGTGCTTTTAGTTCTGATGAAAAATAAGGCTGCTAGAGGGCGCCAAACTTTTATCTTATTTTTTTGATTGCTCGGTCTCGAATTTGGTTAGGAAAATGGGACCCTCGCCATTTGACGCGCAAAAGGACCTGACCTACCGCCTTATGGGCGAAGTCCAGGTGATAAAAAATCTAGAGCACCTCGGGCCACAAACCAATTTTTTTTGGAAAATTTTGTTTACAAATGACAGAATTTTAAATTATAGAGTAATGTAGACCCCTCCTCCAACTAGAAGATATCAAAAGCGGAACTTGATCGGAGGACCGCTTCACGAACAGCACTGGTTTGAATGAAGCTCGCAAAATAGGACTTTTAAGTAGATATAGCTCAGCTATAAATTGAGCTGTTGGAGTAAACTTTTTTCAGCTTCAAGAAGCCAATTGAACGGTTTAACAACCTGTTATAATTTAAATCGGCCAAAACATTTTTTAGTGCCGCCAAAAAAGGTGCTCAATCTACCATGTTGGTCGCCCAGCCAAGAGTATTCTCATGTAATGGTGTTCCGCCGAGGGTAGCATGTGATAGATTTTTAGAAATTTCACTGGTCTTGAATTTAATTTAAAAAAATTGTAGTGTGAACTTTTTGTATTCTAGGTGTTGGAAACTTTGTCTATCATTTGTTTTGTCCATTGTTAAAACTCATTTTGCGTGTTCTTTTTCAAGCTTTCTCTTCATATCTTCTTGCTCTTGAGCAGATCACTAGTTGATCATCTGCAATTGTATATAACATTTCTTTGCTTAGTGGTACATCTATTTCTTGCTGCACGTCATTTTACATTGTTTTAGTGCGTCTTCTTCGGTAGTTTAAATGTGTACATTTAATTTTCTGTATTAACTGTGCGTAATAATTTATTATTCTTTTTCTGTAAATCATATTTCTAGGTGCTTGGAGTAATGCCTATACAAAGAGGACGAATTGGCACGATTACTTTCAGTTGGCTAAGTATACCTACAATTTATGCATACTGTTTTTATGTAGTAACTACAATTTTGGTTTTTATGGTGGGTTACGAGCGCATATTAATTTTAACTACTGAAAGCAAGAGATTTGATGAGTACATTTACTCAATAATTTTTATAATATTTTTGGTTCCCCATTTCTGGATACCGTTTGTTGGATGGGGTGTTGCAAAGGAAGTTTGTGAATACAAAAACAGCTGGGGATTCTTTCAACTGAGTTATTATAAACTAACAGGTACATACTGAGGTGTGAATAAATCTTTAGAAAATTTATATATTTATTTTTTTGTGTACAAATTAGATATATTTTAGGGAAGAGTTTGGTGTTTCCACATCTGAGCACGTTGATTGTTATAATAAGTAGTGGTTGTCTAATTCTTGCCGTACTATTTCTGATGTCATTAAGTCTTCTTATGGAAGGTTTCACTTTGTATCACACTACAGCATATTATCACATTATAACAATGATAAATATGAACTGTGCTTTATGGTATATAAATTGCAGAGCAATAGGTAATGCAAGCCAATGTCTGGCTGACAGTTTTGAGGAGGCAAGTTTATTTATTTAGTTATTTAATGCTGCCGCGGCAACAAATAAACTTACAAATACTTACCGTTGGGGTGCTAGTCTGAATATACTGCCCCCTAAGAAAATAATAGATTTTTTAAATTTTCGTAATTGTTTTTTGCTCTAAACAAAACAAGAGAAAATAAAAAATGAAGCAACATGGTCTTTTTAAATTTTTTTAAAATTGACAATAGTTTTCTGCTTAGTGTGGGCGAATCTTTTAGAAATATTTTATCAAAAAGTATTTAAAATTAATTTATTGAAAAAAGTGTGATTTTGTGCATACAATTAAAATAAATACTATATATTGGTGTGAATGGGACTACCTCTACACTGGTCCGGTAAATGAGGGTAACGATTAAGAAGAAGAAGAAGTATATATTGTGCTAAAATTTAAAAATAGAACTAAAAACAACAATTTAGATTCCTAGTAAAAAATTACAAACTAACTTGTAAATGGTTAGTAGATCCAATCTACACTTTGAAATATTTAAAAACACTTGTAATAATTCACTTATCCTCTCCTTGCACAGTTCAGCAAAAATAAGTAACGTCCCTTCCAAGCTTGCTAAACCAAAATCCCTGAAATACAAAGCCATTTACTTTTGTGCTGTAGAAAAAAAATTGGAAAGATTTGTATTAGTGGCTGCAGCAGGGACTTAAGTACGGGTGGGCCGTACCCCACCCCTTGACCACTCGGCTAGCAGTTGAAAGATTAAATCATTTTTGTTAATAAAAATGATAAATCATTTAAAAAAAAATTCTTGTTTATATGTTCGCAAATTTATGAGCTGTTCAAATGGCAGAATAATCACTTGCACATGGTTGAGAAAATGTGTGTTTCCATAATTTATTTCTGTACCTTGCTGTCGGGGTAAGTTACTCAAACTTCCTGCAAAGCAACTTGTGTTTGTTTTGCCTAAAAAAATTATTAACAAAATTAATACGTTTCTGCGCAACAAGCCTTTGTAAATTTTAGCCGTATTATTTTTCAATTCACACATGGTATAATTTAACTAATTTATGGAACCTGCCTTGAATATATTTAGAGTGTATTTTTAATAAAAATAATTTTTAGGATATGCAAAAGCATATTTCAGGTTATATAATAAACCACTACAGATTGCTATGGTTAAAATTAAGTGATATGTTACAAAAACTAGGCAACGCTTATGCAAGAACATATTCAACATATTCACTATTTATGTTAACAAATATTACTATTTCCGTAAGTGTAAAATTAAAATACTTAACAATTTTTCATACACTTAAAATATTTTTTTTAAACAGATTTATGGTTTTACTTCAGAAATAGTTGATCACGGATTTAGGTTCACCTTCAAAGAATTGGGTTTACTGGTAGACACTGCTTATTGTGCAACATTACTCTATGTTTTTTGCGATTGCTCCCATCAAGCATCTATGAACATTGCTAACAGGGTGCAAACTACTTTATTAACAATAAAGTTAAGCCAAGTCGACCCATTAACAGCAAAAGAGGTAATTATTAGATCAATGTTTGTTGGTGGTATAAGTTAATAATATTTTATATTTTGTTTTGGGTATTGGGTAGATCGAGTTGTTTCTGATTGCAATTCAAATGAATCCACCAAAAGTATCCTTGCAAGGCTACGCAGTGGTAAACAGGGAGCTGGTATCTACGGTATGCCTAAGATATTTTATTCTGCTTTTTCTAATTATTATCTGTGTTACAGATGGTAGCAACAGTAACGATATATCTGATAGTTCTTTTGCAATTTAAGATAAGTCTTATAAGAATGCAATAAGTTCGAAAAAAATATTTAATCTTATATGCTATTTGTCAAAAAGCACTGATATTATATTCAGTAGGTATTATAGGCACAATAGAAATTGATTAAGGTAATTGCCTGTTCAGTATTGAGTTGCTGTTGATATAGCAACATGAACACAAAATTAATACAATGTGAAGTATTTAGGTCAATATCAAACTGAATTGACCTTCGTAATGTAGAAGGGTAATTTCCATTTTTTTGTGCATTATTAAATGGTTGTAGATGTAGGGTAGTAGCTATATGCAAGTAAATAATGTACCATTTTCAAAAACATGTTCTAATTAATTTAGTGTTGTTGTTAATAGGCAATAAATGTCAGGTACCTATATATTAATGATCGAGTTTAATTTGTGAATTCTAATCAAAATTCTTCAGGATGTGCAGTATGAATATACGATAGAAGTTCCTAAATATTTGTGTGATAAGAAAGAAAGTTTGAAGACTGGAGTAACCACAATAAGGTAGGTAATTTTTTATAGGTACATAATAAAATTTTTTCATCAAAAATAAGCTTGATTTTTTAGACTTCAAGGTAAAGATGCTCAAAAACTGCAATACGAATTCTCAGTAAATTATAAAAGTATTACAATATGCAATCAAAGTCAAAGATGTACACTTACGGCTTGGAGAGCTGTTCGAAATCTCGAAAACCACATAAAAAGTATTTGTGCTTCAGAGAAAAACTTACAGGAAATTAATATAAATAACACATTGGTATTTAAAGTCTTAGTTTTCGATAACAACTTTCCTTAATGGTTATTTTTTAGTTAATACCTGGTATACAGTATGTTTTAAATGTTACGGTTACAAATAATGGTACAAAAATTGATAACAAACAGCTTTTATTAGAGTGTACAAATATCACTAGTATTACACAAAATGGGTCTGCTATGCACTCTGAACAAACTACACAAACTTCTCTTCTGTTACTTGGTTCAAATCTAACATATCGTGATATGATCTACTTTTTAAATGCTGAAGCTGTAAATTGTGATGTTAATTGCAGTTATTATGTAAGAATTATGGTTACCCTTGAAATGCAGATCAAAAAAATTGCTACGTAATTCAAAAGCAATAATTGTATTATTATGGGAAAAGGGGATGTTTCAACCACTTTTTAGTTTTTTAGTACACAGGATCCCCATTAAAGCCACATAATTTCATTAATTTTTTACTTACATTATTTTATTCGTATTTTCCTCAAACCATTTGTAGCTAGACTCACTTACAGAAATATGAAGTTATTGAAATAACTCCATAGCTAGGGTAGGTAGTTTCAACCATGTAGCAGGGTAGATTAAACCAGTGACATAAGATCACAATACAGGTATTAAATTAAACTAATATTTATTAAATAAAACTATGAATGCAAATTATAAATAAAATATAAACAATTTTAAGTTGGGTTTCCCCTTTTTCTTAAAAATGTATTGGAATTTACAGATGGAGGAGTTCCAATGTAAGTAGAATAGCAACAGTGTTATCCGGTTCCATAGCACAAATATCATCAATATTATTAGGAAAGACAAAATAATTCGAATCATTTCTTCTCCTTAAAAATTTAATTAAATAATCATTAAAATTTTTTTTTAATTCCTTTCAAACTAGCATAGCAACAATTGTGAAAAAAATTTTCCAACAGAAAAACTTCCTCTTTTATTAAATAACCAGTGTCAGACAGAAGTGAACAAGCATGAATGAACAGCTTTGTCATCAGCTTTGATGAGGCAAACTACGAATGGGTCAAAATTTAAAAGTTTTAAATGAGACAGTTATTATTATATTAATGACGTTCGGTAAAAACTAATTTTAATTTGCAGTTTTGTATTAGATGAACTTAACCAGTATTAAAATTAAGAAAATGGGAAGTAGGTGGAGTTTCCTCAGACCATATGAAAGTTGCCAGTTACCGTAAAGACATTCTTCAAATTTAGAATAGTTTATAGGTTTTAAAGTTGTTTATTAAATGAGCCGCTAGATGCCGGTAGCGCCAAATCCGGTGTCAATCTATACAATCAATCCCTAACTGTCTCACCATAACAACACCACAGGATCTTGCTTCTTGACAAAATTTATCACCATATTACTATGGCTGCCTCTTCCAACTCCACTCAGTTTACGGCAATTAATTACAATTGCTGCCACCGCTGTTGCTGTAATTTGGTCATTTATGGTTTAGTAACGAGAAACTCTTAAGTTGTAATAAAATGTGCCTTCAGACAAGACAGAAATGCTTTTTAGTGTTTAGACTGGACGTTGCAAATGATTATTAAGGTTGACGTCGGAACAAATGAATAGTTATATATCCTCAATTTATTCTAATGAAATTAAAAAAATTCCTGCACACTATACAGTGACGTAACTGCGCCAATGCAGCCAATGCAGTTGCATTGGGCCCCAAGTTCCAGGTTTTTTTAATAATAATATAAGCAAATGTAATTAAAATATGTCTTGTATTCAAAACAAGATAAATATTAAATATTTTTTATTTATTTAGTGCATTGAATAAACTTTACATTTTTTAAAATTTCATTATTGAGTTATGAAAAGAACATTTAGTTAATGTTTAGGAGTAATTGAAAAAACACTGATCGGCTTGTTTCTTTTTCAATATCTAAATTATGATCGCATGTGCTTGGCGCTTTGAGGTGTGTTTACGAGTCATCTAAATATATTTCAAGAGCTACAACTTGATTAAATTTACAACTAGCAGAACTCGTGGGCTATGCCTCTTGCATATGCAACCTGCGGAGTTTCTTTAGTACAGACCACTGCACTGAAGAAATTCGCAAGAGCACCAATTGCTTTTATATCCCGTAAAGGTGAGAGTTTCGGATTTATTATAGAGATGGTTCAATGTTCCCTATTTGGACTGGTTGGAAATAGATGAACATAAATATTTTTTTCAATAAAGACATTTAAAGTTTTAGGTATGAGTTTCAGTTCATCTATTAGTAAATATAATAAGCTATTATTACACAAAATTTTTTACTTGAAAATATGTAATCTAGTATGAATCATGCTGTCAGCTCTCGTAAATACATGGAAGAAAATCTTACCGTGAAACACAGTGGAATTATTATACGTAACTATTTTTCTTTTCTTACATCACTCCCACATAGAACATATTTCGTGCTAAGCACGTGTTTAACATGAACTGTAGCACCGATTAGGCAATTAATTTACTATTTACTATTAATAATAATAAATAACAAAGGCAGGTTGAATGTACGCCATGGTTGAACCGTTTCCCTTTCCCCTATCTTATGTTTTGAAAAATATTTAAATAACTTGGAAATACTATTTAAACATGGCATTAAGGAATAGTTTCATTTAAAAAAATGGTTAGTTTTAGATCATAAATCACTTAATATTGTTTAATAAACAAAGAAATTGGTTTAGAGTCAAATTTTAATTGAATTCGTGTTTTTGAAAGTAGAACAAAACTGCAAACTTTTTAATAACACGCAAATCTTTATTTGACTTGAAAATTATAATAATTTTGTTGTAGTTTAAATGGGAAATTCTGGATGATTCAGAGAACCTAGTTTTAAGTGATGCTACCAAAGGTTCAGAATTGCAAATTTCCTTTCAGATGTTAAACACAAGTGATCAGTTTACAATTAGATGTAGTTTAATGAGTGTCCAAAAAGATGTTATGATTGCTACGGTAGAATTTTTAATAAAGACAAATTTAGTTTTAATATTTATATTTATAATTTTGAAGGCATTGCAAAATGTAAATGTTGCAAGAAGAGGAATGCTTTTAAAATTAGCCGTTTCAACTTTGCTAGTTGGATTGAGAAAACCATTCCAGCTGCATGCTTACATTAAAGATGTTGATAATACAGAAGGGAAAATAAATGTACTATAATAATTTTTCTCTGTGTTGAAGTAACCTTAAATATTAACTTATTGTAGATAGAATGGTTATGTAAGTATGAAAATCGAAAGCAATGTTCAGGGTTTGCTGCAAGTCGCTCAACATACCAAGAAAAATTGCATTCAGTAACTCTTGAAAGTAAAGGATTTGTTGTTGTTGGAAGGTACCTACGAGTATTTATGGCAGCCGATTTTTTTTAATTTTAATATTTTTGTAGGTATAACATCATTCTAATTGTAAAGAAAGGTGATGTAACCATACAAGCTTCATGTGAAGTACGAGTAGAAGCAGATGGATTTGCCAGAATTGATGTAGATAACATTGATGAACCCATAGATCCTTTAAGAACTATAGAAGTGCCCGTTTATGTTTCTAATCTTATTGCAAGTTGCAGGATACAATGGATGTCAGTAAAAACACCCCGTTATGCTTATATAGATCTGAAGATTATTGTAATTTGCTGATTTTTTAACGACAATGTTTTGAAAAACTGATCGAAATTATTTTAGCCAGGAAACATCAATGTCATAACAAACATAACTCTGACAGAAGACGAGTTTCTTAACGAAATTGATGAGTTCAGCAATGGAACAGCTGATGTAGATTACAATTTAAAAATTCCAGCTCCGAAAGGTTTTAATTATTTTTTAAACTTAGGGGAGGGTAGTACATAGTAAGGCGAAAAAAATAAACATTTTTAAAATATTTATTTATGGTAGTTTTATTATTTAGAGTATTTAAATCTAAAAACAGAACATTACATAGAAGTACACAAAAAACCATTAAAGAAGTAATGCGACCGTCTTTCTGTGCACTACCATAGTATGCATATTGAGACAAGTTATGGTACACAGTGAAACATCAACGAATGTCTAGTGTTCACTACCTTTCTTAACTGAAACTAATTTTGCAACATATTTTAGATAATTGGAAAGGGTTGAAAGGAAATACCTCATACTTATTTAGGCTCAATGTTACATGTCCAGTGGTTCAAAATGATGATTATGAAGATAACAGTGGTGAAGATGCAGAACCTTTATTACTACAAAATTTTGTTACATTATACGCCGATGTAGTTGTACGAACTGATCCATCACCAATTTTAAATTCATTAGAAGTTACTCCCAAGCAAGGTACAGCTCTTAAAACATTATTTAAATTTATGTATCAAGCAACGGGAACTATGGTTGATACTCCAGTATTGTACAAGTTCGGGTATTTCTTGAACAACGAAATCATTTTTGTATCGAATTTGCTTGGAGTCACAAATACCAAAAGTGTGTTACCATATATAGGTAGGTAATTATTTTATTAAAAATTTAGATAACTTACTTGTTGCTGCTTGCTTGAATTTTGCAGATAATGGTGTTAAAACTGTTTTGGAAGGTTGCAACAGCCATTCCCTGTGTTCCCAAATTTTTGGACCTGTGGTTATAACAGAAGTTCCACCTGTTTCGGAAGAAGATCAAAAGTAACGTTGCAGAACTGTTGTTTAAAATATTCACTAGCTTCTTCCTTACTATGTTTATAGCCTATTAAGGGAACAATTACAAGAGTTAATGATGCGAGAAGAGTATTACAAAATATTCACCTACTCCTTAGCTATTTTACAAACTTACACCAATACAAATGACGAAAATGTATTAAAAACAATGCAATATTATATATCAAACTTAACATCTAATGAAATTAAAAGATTATTAATGCAAAGTGCAGATGGGGACACCAAATGGAAGGTACCTGCAAACAAATTAATTAAAAACGTGGGAATTTTGCTTAACAACTTTTCTGCTTCGGAAATACTTCTGAATGTAAGTAGTTTAAAATAAGTGTTGGTTTCTTGGTTAATAATAGGTTTAAATTAAAGAACGTTGTCGCATTGAGAAATGAACTTTCAAGAACGAATAATTTAAAACTAAGATTTGCAAGACATGCATCTCGAAAACTACTTATGGCACAGAAATCCCAGCGTTTTAAAAGAGAAATCGAAAAAATGACATTGGAAGAAGTGAAAAGTTATTTAGTGATATCAGAATTAATAATAACCACGTCACCTGATAAGAAAAGGGTGCGACAAGAAAGAACCAATTTATTAAATCAAATTGATAAATTTATGCAAGGCCTGTGCGTAACATTGCATGAAAAATCTCAAACTATGAATTTGGGTAAACACAATATTAAGTATTTGAAAGTATTTATTAAACACAAATAATTTTTTTAGAGTTAAGAACTATGGTTTTATCCGTGGAAAAAATCAATAAAAATACTTTTAATAGATACACACACATACTTTATACCGGAAACAATTGGAATGTGAATGGAAGAATTAAACTGGGGAAATGTTTTACCGATAAATTAAAATTTAATGATCAACTCTGTTTAGGAAAGGCTGTTCTCAAAAATTACCTGAATAAAAAAGGAATTGTTTATATGATAAAAATTTATAACGCTGAATCAGATGAACAATTGTTGTTTGAAGATATGATTTGTGATTCCGTTTTGGTATTGCCAGTAGATGAAAAGTTAGTGCAAGGGAAAGAACCTAAAGTAAGTTTCCTTTAAACATTTTAAATTTCATGTATTGAATTTAATCAGTCAGAAATTACGTTTATAAAATACTGAGCTAGACATGAAAGGATTTTGTGACGTCATAAAAGAATTTTTGACATCAAAAGCTCGTTTATTTACGTCCATAAATAAGAACGCTCATAAAAAAATATTTCTTGATGTCAGAAACTAAATTTTTGACGTAAAAAATGTTTTTAGCGTTATAAATGGATTTTTGACCTCAAAAACTTATTTATTTACGTCCAAATCTATTAATTATTAACAAAAAAAAAACGATTTTTAAAGACAAAAATAAAAATAAAATATTTGAGAACCTAAATTTTTGACGCCAAACACTTATTTACATTCAAAAATATGTTTTGACTACAAAACTTTATTTTCCGTATCAATAAATTTTCGACATCGATAATTGATTATTTGAATTAAAGGTTTGTGTGTTGGACATAAGTAAAACTATTAATTATTAACAAACGGAACGGTTTTTTTGAAAACAAAAACTAAATTAGGAAATTTTCAGAAACTATATTTTTGACGTCAAAAATGTTTTTTAACGTTATAAAACGATTTTTGACGTCAAACGCTCCTTTATTTACGTTCAGAAATATGTTTTGACGACAAAAATTTTACTTTAACGACTTGAAAATGTATTTTTTTTAATTTTAATTTGAAATCCATTAATATTAGAAAACTTTTTTCCTGACGTTGGTTTTTATATTTTTTTAACTCCACCATTAGTTATAATTTATTTTTTCTCTAGAATTGTAATTTCGATGTAATTAATTGGGTTTTACACCCAAATGGAAATAAATAAATTATCAAATTAATAGACAAAACATCTGGATATGTACTGATTTTTATCATAAAATTATAATCATAATGAAAACACTGCGTGTACGTTGTATGTAATATTAACTCTAATTATGTGGTATTTTTCAGTGCGCACTTTGGAAAAGGCGTTGGGTGCAATCAGATTGTAATACTTTACAAGTAACTAAAAATATTCAGTGTAATTGTAACAATTTGGGATATTATGCGTAAGTATAAAGTCGGTATATATCTGTTTTAATTACAGCTACATTTTATAAACGTAGTGTGGAATATGTTATACCAGCATCAACAACATCAACAGTTTCAACTACAACCCTAATAACAACAGCTATAGTAACAACAACAATGCCTGCAACCACATCAGCAGAATCAACAGATATAGAAATGTTAAATGAGGCAAACGAACAAACAATATTAACTACAGAATTATCAACATTCTCAATTGCTGGGTCATCTGAAATTGACACTTCATCCACTTTGGATGCTGTGAATGTTCCTTCAGAATTAGTGGTAGTAACAACTGATTTACTTGCTTATTCTGAGGAATCAACAGTTGAGGTGACACATTCAGAAGTGCTTTCTACAGCTGATGTTCTTTCTACAGTTGATGAATTAACAAATAATACTTTGGTGTCTACTTTACATGTTTCTGAAGGTATCAGTATAGTAATTCTAACTATGCTGCTAAGAGAATTTTTCTAAATTTTACAATTTAATCTGAATCAACAATCAAAAACAAATAAATGTATTTGAAAACTTTTATGGTGTGAAATTTTATTTTATATAATTGTCTTTCAAAACAGAAAGTAAAGTAAATATTAGGTGATTTTATTATAAATTTTTTGTAGATGAAGATGCTATTATATACTATTTCATAATTGGATTTTCAATTGCTGGCATAGTTATGTTAACATATGGAATTAAAAATTTATTGTCTAAAGGCGAAAATATATCAAATAAGGATTTTCCTAAATATGCACCAATACATCATCAAGAAATGCTACAAGATTTACCTAATAGTGATAAAATAGAATAGAATAATTTTTTATACAATATTATCTCAAATCACTAATTAATAAAATTTTAACTAATCCAATTTGTGATATATTTTTAATTTTGATAAATATTTCACTGTACATATGTTGTTATTTTATTTAATTTAAATTTGTGACAATCTGTAACTGTTACTTTTCCAGATTGTACAGACGTGTTACTTTCCTCAAAATAATAAAGTACGTACTGTAATTGTTGCTATTATTTTATATTTGTATGGTATGTAGTTACCTTTATTGTAGGAGAAGAGAATATTGAAATATTATTATTAATGAACAGATCGAAGGTTTAAAAACATCTTCTGTGTATAAGACAAAGGCGCTATATTTTCTGTTTAAAGTTTTATAAATAATAATAAATAATTAAATATTGTGATTTTACTTAACAATTTTTTGAATCCGTAAGTGTAATAAAAATCGAATGGTCAATATTACAATTTACTTTCGCCTTAGACCGCGTCGTCATTTGGGAACTACACCCAGCATAATCAGGTAAGGACCGACCTGTAGCTTGTCTGTCTTTGCAAGCATTTGCTCTAGAAGTCTGAGCAATATTTGTTCGTAGGCCCTGCCTGCCTAAACAGGGCCGTGTCCTTAGATTATTAGAACCTTGGGGCGGACAAGAGTTTGATCTTAATGTATTTTGTTTACCAGGACAATAATACTTAATCGGCTTATGCCTGTTAGCTGTTTGTGAACCCATACAAACTAACGTTTCGCAAGATATTGCAGCTTGCATGTTCAGAGTGAATAGAACACTGCGAAACGAAAGTCTCAAAGAATATAAAAATCGAATGTCTTATGCCTTGGAGATAGTTATGGTATCTACATAATGACTTTGAATTTCAGTTTTCTAGATATGTGCCCGACTCAGATGAAAGTAGGTCAGGTTGGCGCGTTCACGTTGTAAGAAATATTTATACGGTAATGCAAATTTATTATTAAAATATGCGCAAATGCTATCACTGCTTATAAATCTATCTTCTATCTATCAATTAAAACGCAGACCCTCTCTACATTGTTTAATGTGGCGGACCAAATATGCGTTACAATAATATTGCAACGTTTCTTTTACATTATAGGTCTCTCAAGGTGAAAGCAACAATACTTAGCTGGTTAGTCTAGCGGCTGCGTGACGCATTGTTTAGATTTTACGCAAGCTAATATTTGCGGATGAAGGATATTTATTTATAGTTGTCTTTATAATATATGTAATAATAATATAATATTTGTAATTATTAATTTTTAGCACTTGTTGTGTCCGCATAATTTGAATGTATAATTTAATTATTCAATACTGATAGCGAATTTCTTATTTTAAAGTAATACTAGTGTTACCCCAGCGCACAATGCACTGACAGACTGAGCGTTGACAGAACCGGCTAAATGCTAAGTCACGTGATGCATTAGTTCCATAAGGGAGACGCGACGTTGGTGTAGATGTCGCCTCAAGTAAAACGCGTTTAGCAGACTTTCATATATATATATTATAAATTAAAATAATTATTATTGAAAAATCGACGTAGAATAAAAATATAAAAATGTTTCATGTTCCATCTGAGGATAGAGATCTTTCATTGAAAACAAAATGATACAAATTGGTGAAGCGGTAGCCGCTGGAGGAATCGGAGAAAAAAACCCTTTGAGCTTTTATATATGTATGGATTTTGAAATATTTAACAAGACGGCGGCGGGTTTAATTTGGCGGAACTATTTCATAATTTTTGGGGGTGCTAATTATGAATTCAGGATCTAAATGATAAAAATCAATATGGTGGATTCAATATGGCGGAATTATTTGATACAGTTATCCGAATTGCACTAAGATAGATACAAAATAATGGTAATTACATATATCAAGTTTTAATGCAACTCACTTACGCGCATTAACGTTTTTATAGCGCTTCCTACAGTTGACTAGAACGTGACAAAACCGTTTTCGTTTTCTATTAAATCATGCAATTTAAAATTTACTTTCAGTGAGAACACGCTAAGAAGTTTCGCTTAGAACTTGCGACCAAACTAGTTTTGTAACAATAGTGTTATTCCCTGAGTTATAAAGGCGAATATGTTAAAAAGGGTTGCTATCCATCCCATTTTATGATACTGTTAAAACAATAAAGTTTAAAAAATTGTGAATTATAGGTAATCTTTTAATGTATATCTGGAGATCCTGACAAGTTGGTATAATATACAGACTTTCTTTAAAGATTCTTGAATAAAATATTAGCATAACATGTCGAATTTTCCGAGTCTTAGATAACATTCAAGGAACCTTATATATCTTAAGCTGTATAATCCCACTCAAAGACTTTAACTGACAAACATCTGCGACAATATTTTGTAAACGGAATATTCATGAGTTCAAGCACAAAATTTCCGGAGTAAAATGGTTATTAGGATAAAGTAATGTCTCATATCTACATCTTAAAGAGTGTTAGAAAACAAAGCATCTCCTGTTTATAATCAGTAGTAATGTAACAAGAACTCATTTAATTATTACTAACTAAATTGTTTTTTTGTCGAGTCATGTTGATATTTGTTTATTGGCCCGACAGGGAATGTGAAGGCAACTGTTTATGTTGTTTTTTTGTAACGCACATATTAAGACAACGTTTATTTCTGTTGTGCATTTATTCCAATATGAAATTGAAATATATATATTTACACATACACTGAAAAATACAGATTTTAATTTCAGCACAGTAATCTTTGCAAGTACATCATCTTGTACTTCAACAAGGAAATAATGAAATATAAATATCTCATACGCATTGAGCTTACGACTGCGATATAATATCAGTATCAATATAACTACAAATTGCATAACAGTATTTAACTTACACATTATTGTAACAAAGAGCATACGAAATGACTATATTTAATCACACCGTAATAATGTAATAACATTCTACTTAATAAAATCATACAAATATATTATCATTGTATTCATTTTACATCATTTAGAAAAATACATCAAATACTGGTTTTCGGAGAGATTTTTTTTCCAGGAGTTATATTCAGATGACGCCGAAGGAGTTGAGCAAACACAACCCAATTTCATACATGTAGCACCATCTTCAAAATGCTTTTTCTGCAATTCCAAGGTTTTAAGTTCCTTGAATGCTTCACCTGCAATTAAAACAAAGAATGTTCTTAGCAATACATTTTAAATTAAAATCAAAAACATAATCTTTCTTCCATTGCAAGAGCAAAACTTTATTAAAAATTAAATCGATTCAGTTCTAAAGGTAGAAGGTGGAAGGAAGCTGAAAAAACATTCGATGAGAGAATATTATTTAAACAATAAGCCAAGCTTTAAATTTTTGAAATTTTAAAATTTTGAAATGTTTTATGAAAAATTAGAAAAATTTTTAAAATTCGTGCAATTATTTGCTAATATTGAAAATGTTTAAACATTTTAGTAAGCTTCAAACTTTTTAAAATTGCGAAATTTTTGGAAATTTAAATTTTCTTTTGAAAATGCTATTTCAAAATATTGAAAATTTTTGATTACTTTTAAAAAACTAAAAATTCTGGGAAATTTCAAAAACTTTAAGTTTTGTTTTTTTTTCAAAAATGTTAATTATTTTCGAAAGTTTTATTTATTCAAATTTATTAGGAATTTTGAAAATTATCTAAAATTTTGAAAATGCTTGAATATTTTTCAAAAATTTAAAAATATCGGCAGATGCTGAAAACTATTAGAATTTTTTTTGGAAATTATGAAAATTACTGAAAATTTAAAAAAATGAAAAAAAATCTGAAAATCGATTTTCTGATTTAGTCTGTTTTATGGCGATTATCCAAATTAAACAGTTCAGTTAAAAAACTAGAAGTGTTTTCTCAATTTAAAGTTGTTGTTTCTATTGTCATTCCTCGCATTTACTGATATTTTTAAAATATTTCGAAAATTTTTAGAAATCCTAAAATGTTGAAACTTATATTTTCGACACTTTTATGAACATTTAGAAAAAAAATTGAGATTTTTGCAAATTTTTCTAATATTGAAAATGTTATAGAGCTTGAAACTTAAATATTTTTGAAAAATTTGAAAATTTTTGGAAATCATGGAAATTACTGAAAATTGGTTTTTTAATTTCCAAATTCGTATGTTTTCGAAAAAACAAATATGCGAAGGTGGGGGCGATTAGGGGAGGGGGTGGTAGGAAGACTACGCTTAAGCAGATTAGATATGCGTGGAATACGAATCTGAGCTTCTTTTTCGAGCGCGTTGAAGTATAGCACCCGTCCCCAACCCTTCGGTTTGGCGGATCAATTACGTTTTGTTGCGGTTTCATCCCAGTGTGACTACCAATCTATTAAACCTACATTGGGTTTTCTGCGTTAAGTCGTCTGGGCTGTAAATTGGAGTATAGAGACACACAGACAGACCGGTACACATAGGCACCATAGCGAACTCGGGTATTCGGTATTCTCGGCCCCTAAAACGTGGATTTCCGTCAAATTTTGATGAATGTAATACCTGCCACTAGCTGTAGTTCGTATAGCAAGGAAAGTAAAAAATTTCGATCAATAATAAATAAGCTTAGTGAGAGCAAACATGCATTTATGCATTCCCGCATACCGCTAAGGTACCCGACATTAGTATTATATTCCTCTCTATGTTTTATCAAACAAGGACGTGATTTGATGTAAAGGCATGTAAAGTGGGCTACTGGGAAAGCGAATTTTTGCGCGTTTGCAAAGTGCACTTTCAGGGAAAAAAAACCTTTTATACGAAACGTTTTCGAACCACCTCAGGGGCCAGCAACTTACTTGTTGGTACGGGTTTTGCGAACCCGAGGTACCCGAGCAAACGACCCTTCGAAAAAGGAATTCTGTGTTATAAAAAAAATCTAAGGCTAAGAAAGCTCAGTGATATTGCAAGATTTATTTTTTGAGGGCTGCCAAAAAGTAGAAAATTAAAGTGGAATACCGAGATACTTTCAAACAAAATTTAAATACTTAAGGAAAATTTCCAATAGTGTACATCGCATAAACAAAAAACACAAATAACAGCACCTTTGGTTAACGACGTGGACGTGAAGTTTAAGAAAACTTTACACGAGGGAAACTCAAGCAATATTGAGGAAGGTAATTAAGTTGTATAATCTTGGAATAAGGAGGCAGAAGATAACCACGAAAAGGATGATTAAATGAGGTGGAAATAAGTTTAAAATTGCTCGAAGGGGAAGATGGGGCATTGCTTAGAACTATCTTGAGTAAATGAGTGAGCTAGAGCTGAATACTTTGAAATTGTGAATGTGTTTAGTCACACATAAACCTAAGATTACGTGACATCGGAATCGAACTGGGGTCATACTGCCAGAGCTACGCACTCGAATAATTCAGCTATATCCGGGCTACTCTAACAAATACAATACAAGTTGCTCGTACGTACCCTATCCGCTGAAACATGCTACTTTGAAACTCCAATACTATTATTGTTTGCATACTTTGTTTTCTGTTTGTGATGCCATATATTGTAACGTTAAGAATAAATTTAAATTTTATATATATCTTTTCTATATCTGAGGCTTCTAGAATATTCTTGTAGTAAATAAAACTGCTTGTTTTGTTCTATAAAAATTGTTTTCAAACAAGATACTTGTATTTGGTATCCTGATCCTCCAAACAAAACTACACAAAAAAGGTATTAGTGTTGAAAGTCGCTAAATCTAACAGTTTTCGAGATAATTCAACTGTGTGAAAAATTAAGTTGCCATGAAGGTTTGAACGGTTTCTGAAGATGCGAAAATAGTTTGTACAAGCAATACAAAAATTCCATAAGTGTAGGTCCAGACACTCTTCCTTCCGGAGTTACAGCTTCTAGAAGAGTCTACAGTCTAAATTGTTCCGGAGGCTATAACTCCACAAGGAAGCGTTTCCGAATTTATGTTTATGCAATGTTTTTCATTGTTTTGAATTCTGAATTCATCCTAAAAGTGCGTTCCTTATGGTTATGTATCACCTTGCATACACATAAAGTAAACCTACATCACATTCAAATGTATGTTTAAACTCGACATTTTCAATTCATGTTTATCTGCACCTTTGGTCTCTTAAAAGCTGTGTTTTCTTAGTGTTTGTACGTTTCAGGTTTTTGTTCTCAGTTGTTGTCTTCCCACGTCCTGCTACAATGCAGAGCATTGTTTGTGGTAACTTCAAAGTGGTTCTCTTATGAAACTTTATTCACTTATTCCTAAAATGCGGTTTCGCTTTCAGACATCCCATGGAATGATAATGTTATCATGTTTCATTAAGCTAATATGTAAACGGAATAGGCCTTACGATAAAGTAAAATTCTATGAATTTTTTGTACAAGTCTTTGTGTTGGTATTAAATTTTTTAACGTTGTTATTTTTTGTATAAATCGGGGTTTATGAATCAAAACACAAATAGGTGAAATTTATATGTAAGAGTAAAATTAATCCTTTTTATATTTAATATTTAAATTGTAAAACTCAAAGAAAATTGCTATTAATAACATTAAATTTTTATAGCTTTATTTTCTCTTTATATATTATTACTTTACCATACTTACAGTATGGAAATGTATAGTGTGATCGTGAAAATGTTTTGGAATTTTGAAAAATTTAAAACATTTCAAATACTTTCAATTTTTGAAATTAATGAAAATTTTGAAATTTTTAATTGTTTTCTGTAAATTGGAAATCTTTTTAATATTTTTTGAAAATTCAAAATTTTCAAAATGTAAATAAAAAATTAAAAATATTTTTTTGTTTTCAAAAATTTTCAAACATTTTAAAAGTTTCAAATTGTATCGTGATTAAAAAAATTTCGAAAGTTAATATATTTTCACAAGATTTTTCAAAATTTTGAATATTTTTTACTTTTTCGAAATGACCACAATTTTCAAGTTTAAACAATATTTAAACCGACATTTTCAAAATTTTCATAGTTTTCAAAAATACTACATTCAAAATTTTCATTTATTTTGAAAATATTAGTAATTACGAAATTTATTTTTAAGTTTCTGAAATTTTCCAATTTAAGTAATTTTCGAATAGAAGAAAATTGAAAAGCTAATATCTTACAGATATACCCGCTGAAAGAATAATTTCTCTGTGACGTCTTCTGTGAATCTTTGAAAATTGAAATCGTATGCCCTCTTATTTAATAAACCGAGGACGTTGAAACATTTCTATTTCAGCTGAATTGCTCATTAGTGATTGTAAAATAAATACCGGTTTGTTATGCACCATTTTTTGTACCTTGTGAAAAATATCCCGCAAAAAAAAGCATAGAGTCTAAGGGCGTTGGACTTGCCAGCGTGGCAAATCAGTGTTAATAGTAAGTTGTTTATAACATTGGCGTGTTATGACAACTGTCGTATCTGCATTTAGTGCGATATGGAGAAGAACATGATTTCATCTTATCTTAGGCTACATTTTATACCGATACTTATATTTTTGAAAACAAAAATTATTTATAAATTATGGGAAAATCCAGACGAAATGATTCGTCATTTGTTTTGATACATACCTGCTGTTTAAGCAACTTAAACTTATAGGTAGTGTATCAGTCGAGGATGGAGGGATGTGGCCGGGTATAGATTCCAATAGTGGATACCATTGTGCTACTGGTCTTCTGGGATTATCTAACATTTCCAGCCAGTGGTCCTTTCCAATACCAATAAAACTGGAACCTATTGCTGTGCACCCCATCAATTCATTCGATCCGATTCTGTAATACAAAGTTTTTATATAATAGATTAGGAAGAAAATTCAATTTAATCCAGATTTTAGATAATTCTCGATGCAATATTGAAACTAACTTTGGTCAAACACGTTGAAGATACACAAGAACTTTTATAATTATTACCTACTTCAAAAGTTTCGCAATTTCAGGAAATAAAAGGGGGTTTTAAATATGTATGTTTTAAAACTCCGTAATTAATTTTTTTAATTTTTCCTGCATACATGAGACTTCAACAAGCTTTCTCCTAAAATGTAATTACGCATTGTATTCTGTATTTACTTTCGATCTGATAGTAGTAATTCTGTGTTTAGTTTATGTTATAATTTATTTTAATAGGTATTTCATCAGAGTCATACTAAATATTTTCTCCATATCCCATATGCGTGTTTGTTGAGGAAGTGAAAACAAATCAAACAGGTGTTGCTTTTCACTTCCTTATGCAATTACAATTTTTACTTTTCATGGTAAACTAGGCTAGTGTTCAATTAATCTAGTATGTTGGGGATCAGAAATCAAATGAGTGTAAAAAATAAATTCAAATCGTTGTTTGCCAGTTTCTGTACTATATAAGTATGAGAAACGTTTGTGTTAAAAATTATGACTAGGACATTTGTTATATAATTATCAGTAAAAAGAGGTTTTAAATTGCGGCTTGAGCTTTAATCGTCTGCCTATCGAAAACTAAGATAGATATCGAAAAATTGTGCTTTATCTTTTCTTATAGAGCTGAAAATTTCCTACCATGCGAGATGAGGAAATACATTTCTTAATTTAAAATTTTGGGCTGTAGAAATTTATTAAAAGTGCCTTCGGAACGCTCCGTTCGCCGTGACTACAGGATCGGTTTCTACTCACCGGTTAATAAATAATTAGGGAAAAATATCTGAATGTTGTTTATAAATTTTAAAAAACATACATATTATTTATAAATTATAAAGAAACGTTGAACACCTTTAAACAAAATTTTTAATTAATGTTTTAATTATTTTTGCAAAAATTAAAAATTTAAAAGTTGTTTTCGTTATCTTGTAAGCTCCATTACTCATTAAATTACCGCACAATCACGATTTTTTCATTCTCTTTATCGAGGAATCTAAAAATTTGTTTTTAGGTGCAGAATACACGGTATGTATGTCAAATCATTGCCAAAAAACAAGAATATTAACACAATTACAATTTTTTTAAATTTATGTTATAAACAATTTGTTATTAACATTTTTAATAACACATACAATTCTCTATATTTTTATAAACCTGGGCCATATAATTAATGTTGTAAAAAAATTATTTACTGCTAAAATATCAATTATTAAATTTGTTTAAACAATAAAATAGTGGAAGTGTTAACTTCGAGTGGACTTTCCCATACTAGAAATAAATACTTGCCATAAATATACCTATAGTTAGTCTAAGGTATTTGCAAGTGTTAAAGCGTTAAATAATTTGTAATTTAGATTTTTGTTTTAATTACAAATATTTCAATTTTACCTTGGCTATAGTAGCCAACCAAAATCTAACTTTATCAGCCAAAAAATTATTAGCAGCGGGGGGACATGTAGTGGCCGCCATTTTGAAGCTAGAGAGTTTGGTAAAAAGTTTTCGATTTGCTTTAAGTTCTCTCAGATCCTGTGTAAAAATTTTCGAAATTTAGTTTTACGAAAAAACGCTACCAAAACAATATGTCTAACTTCCGCTTCTGGTATTTGATTTTTCCGAGAAGCTAAATTAGAACTACAATTTTCAATATACTGTTTTATTTAAAATTTCATTAAAATCGCTCCAGTATTTTCGCCTTTAGAGGCGTCACACACCCACACAACCACCTATCCTCCCATCCACAGACAAAAATGTTTTAAAAACACCTTTTTTGGGTTTCTTGAACTCCACAACGTGTATTTCTGTTAAACTCAAGATTTCGAAGGTATAGAAAAGTAAAAAGAGTAAAAATGATAAATAAAAGGGCTGAATTAAATGTTTACATTTTATTACACTTGTCATAAATAACGCAGTTTAAAAAAAATTTTTGAAGTTGTTTTACTTTTTTTCCCATACCTTCGGTATACGGAATTAATTACATAAAAATTTTCTACATCTGGATTTTAACGGAAATACACGTTTTGGCGCCCAACGAACTCAAAAAAGTCGTTTTAAAAAATTTCTATCCGTGGGTGGATGTGTGTGGATACGTCTGTGACGCTTCTAAAGGCGAAAGTACTGGACCGATTTTAAGAGAGATTATGAGAAAAATATTTTTCAATGGAATTTTATATTGTTTTTTAATATTTTATTAATAGTTGGTGGCAGTTAAAAAACATTTCTAGATTTCTCGATAAAGAGGGTGAAAATTAGCTACAAATTAAAAAAAAACACAATTTTACGATATTTATTTAATGAGTAATGAAGTTTTCAAGATAACAAAAAAATACAACTTTTAAAATTTTTAAATTTGAACAAAAGTGCTTAAAAAAATTATAATAAAACTCGTTCCAAGGTTTTAAACGATTTTTTTATAATCTGTAAGTAATATGTATTTTTTTTTAGAATATTAAGGATACATTAAGATATTTTTACCTAAATATTTATTAACAAATCGCCGATGCTGGAGCGTTCCGAAGGAACTTTTGATAGATTTCTACAGCCCAAACTATTAAATTTAGAAATATACTTCCTAATATCGCATGATAGGAAATTTTTCGCTCTACAAAAAAGGCAGGACAAAATTTTTCGATATCTTTCTCAGTTTTTTATAGGCAGATGTTTAAAGCTCGAGCCACAATTTTAAACCTTTTTTTAACTGATAGTAATTAACTAACAAATTTTTCTGTTATAATTTTTACCACCAATGTTATTCATATAGTATAGAAGCTGGTAAACAACGGCTTCAATTTATTTTTCACCCTCAACTGTATTTCTGTTTAAAGCATCGCAGCCGTCGTTGCTACACTGGACTAAATCAATAATTCGCAATAATGCAACAAGTACATTCAAGTTGAAAAATTTAACTTACCTATCATAATCGATGACCTTAACAATCATACTAACATCTTCAATATTTTCCGCTGGAACATCAAAAACAAGGGCTTCATTATAAACAGGCGAAAGAGTTGATTTCTTTACTGTAGTTTTCTTCTTTTTAATTCTTTTTCCTTGACAGAGTAGATACACTTTGACGTACGGATCTAAAGGAAATCAAATAAAAATAAACTTTTTGGAAGAAGTTGTAGAAAATAGATGAGTTTCTCGAGGATTAATTTTTGTACGCCCTTAAGCACTGAAATATTTCGAACTTTGAACAGAAGCGAATATCGACAGCAAAGTTATTTACCTACTAGTATGTCAGGATATTTAATTTTAAAATATTGAAGTTTCTTTCAACTTCCTTGAAAGTTTAAATCCTGCACGTTAGATAGATAACTTTGCTATTAAATTATTTAAAGTTCCGTATCCTGCAGTTCTTGTGTAAACCGTCACGAGGGAATGATGAAGTGAGTCGAGACCCGTTACTAACCTGATTTTCCGGTAATATCCATAGCTTTCAAATTTCTCCCCTTAATAACGGTTAAAGTGAGCCGTCCTGCTGTTGGAAGATAGCACAACGACAGCATTAATTCGCCTAAATCGACTTTGTCCTGGAACAAATTATATTTAATCAGGACTATTTTACATTCTCTAAAACCTCTTTATTAAAGGATTCGTTGAATATGGTATGGGGAAATAAAACGAGATCAAAGTACTTAATATTCCGCAAAGTTTCTTTAATTCTACTAAAAATATCCGGCTTCCTGTGACCTATTTTAGATATAGGCCAAGGTCTAAACAAGAAGGACGGTTGCTTTAAAACGCGATTCGAATAAGGACAGGTATTTCCAGGGCGCGCGAACGTGACGAAACAGCTAATTTAAACGTATCCTGGAAAGATAAATTTAGAACTGCATATCCGAGTTACCTTGTTTATTCAGTTGGGGGTGTAGAAATAAATATACATGTATTTCAGCAAAATGGAACGCAATATGCATGGGAAATTATATTTTGCCAGATTTTGTTTCCAAAATACTTTGGTTAAGAATTTAAACGGCATTATTGTTATTAGTGCCGTTTAGTCAAAACGAAAATATTTTAACTTAAAAATTAAGCAAAACTTAAATACATATTCATATATGCGTGTTCTTTTAATAACAGAGTAACATCACCGTTTTCTAATGTTTTTTTCTGTTTTAATTTTTAAATTGTGCTATAATAACAACATAGGTATCAATTTAATTTTTTCATTGCCTGAAGTAATAAATTTACAGATCGGTGCTTATTGCTACGTATTTGATTGTAGAACTGGTGTGAATATTAAATAAATAACAAAAATAAAAAAATATATTTGTCCCGCCCAAGATTGGAATCCAGAACTTCTGCTTAGAAGGCAGCATCCCCAAACGCTCCACCACAGAAACATTAAAAAACGTTGTTGTTATTCTGGTATTAAAACGACATTTCTTAAATTTATGAATATTTATTTTTAATTTTTGCTTAAGGTAAAAATTATTATTGACTAAACGGCACTAATAACAATAATACAGTTTAAATTCTGATTGATTGATGAATTTCCCTTGAGTTTTATGGTACCACTGCGTGGCCATAAATAACAGTCTAAAATGCAAATGAGTGGTAGTTGCAGAATTACCTTGCTTGATATTTCATTTTAAGTGCGCATTCAAACAAAATTGGAAAAGTACATCTGCATAATGTAATGGTTTTGTTGTAGAACGAAATTTGAGAAGGGTTTCTTAGCTCTGGTTGTACAAGGCATAATAACCGTTACAACATTAATGTAAGGCGAGACATTTTCAGAGGGTGTGTACTGCTGAAAATTATCATCCCACAGCGTCAAGTATATTAACCTAAATTATAAAACATGTCGCGTAATGAAAAGGTCGTTCAACTTCCTACAGCTGTCTAAATGGAACATCTGTAATTAGGGGTTTGTCCAAAATAACTAAAAATAACACTCACTTTATATTTCATGTATCATATTCGTTAGAGCTCATAAACACTTTTGTGTAGATTATCCGCGCACAATAAATTTAGTAATGGGGATGATCAAATGTTTTTCATAATCAAATTATTGCTAGTCGAATGATGCATTTGGATAAACTCATTCGGATGTACTTATGCTGTAAAAAGTAGTAAAAAACCGCCACGACGAAACCTTCCTCGAATTTATTGAAATTTTTGAAAATTTCAAAACTTTTGTTAATTTTTTTTAATTTTATAACAATTTTTGTAAACTATTAAAATTATTGACAATTAGGCAAATTTGAAAATTTTTTTAAATTTGAAATACTTGGAAATATAGAAGATTTATAAATTTTTAAAATTTCGACAATCTTCAAAAATGTATTACAAAATTTTTATAAATTCCATCATTGTTAAAAATTTTGAAATGTATTGGAAATTTTAGAATTTGAAAAAAATTTTGAAATCGTTTTCCAGCGGTCCGCGGATAAACACTACAGTTACGAAATTTCAGAACATACAACCCCATTCTCATTCGAATGATTTTGTGTCACCTTTCGAGTAATTTTGGTAATCGAATAGTTCGAATATTTTCATTCGCAATATCTTACTACCAACAACAATGCGAAACTAAAGAGAAAATTAAATTAATCCTCTTTTAGTCGTAAACTTTAGAAAGCACCGCAAAGGATGTACTTTGCGCATCACGAATAATTTCATATTTACGTTTTTATGTGATAATAAGACACGTTTTACGTGAGCTTTTAAATTTCGAAAAAAATTCAGCCTAAAGGGGATTTCATGAAGAAACCAATCAACAACAAAGGAAGTACTTACTTGAGGTGGGCACAATATATTCATCGTGTACTCGATTTCCTGATGAAGGTCTGTGGTTTCCAGAAGGCCTTTCAATACCACGTGTCCTATTAGATCGTGTCTTGAGAACCGGTCGAAATCATAAACGGAAAACTGAAGATACCTGTGTTTTAGCTCCTCATAAGGAACGCTGCAAAAGAGAAACAGCAGTTATTTTATTGTGCCTGAGTATTATCGAGGGATTAACGGGTTAAACTAGGGCGCGGTTGGTAATCCGACGTTGTGAAAATTGATTGCATTTTATCAGGCAAGACGAGCATCTAATCAACGTGTTGCAATGATGAATATATTGGAAGTGCGCGTTGAGTGATTAATTAAAAGACTTACTCTTCGGAACTTAATTATTCCAGGTTGTTTTTTCGCATCGGTAACTGTTGTGAAAGTTAATTTTAAAAGAGTAATAAATTGAACTTGAAGATAAGCATTAGTCTGGACTTATGATTATTTCCGGAATTATCCCAAACAAGTTTTGAATTTTATTCTCTGTTTTTTTTTCCTTTATTGTAACGCCACCGCATTTTAATTACAAGAAAGTTGATTGGAAAACCTTGGAAAGTGACGATTTTAAAGTTTTTGATTGCTTTATGTGGTTTAGTTCAGGATCAAACTCATTTGTTTTTGTTTATTACAATTTTAGGTTATTATTTAAAATCAAATCTGTAAGTTTTGATGCCTAAATCAGAAAATTTTGTTAATGGTTCCTATTTTTCTAAATTGGTTTTTTGATACTACTTGATATGCCATTCAAGATAGATTAAATGGAGAAACTTGAAGTAATTGTTTAACCGATGTAGCATCTTATATATTTTACGTAGTCATACAGATTGCGACTAGTTTATTGAAACGACATATCTAAATTAGCCTTGAGTGCACCAACCCCTAAAAAATAAAAAGTTGTAAAAATGATGGGAAAACCTTCAAGTGCAACACCAACCTCTAAGAATTAAAACATTATAACATGACGTCAATCATCCTCTTTATAAGCAAATTGTCCGTTACACCCTTAATGACTCAATGGCAGTTGCCCGACAGCTTTTTATTAAAGAATTGCAACAAGCAACAAAGTTGGCTTGACAATTATTTAGTGTAAGACACATGCTTGACTTTATTATTTTCTTAAATTCAAACACCGAACTAAAAACTTCAAAAGATTAACACTCTTGCTTGATTTAATACAGACACACACGTGACACGTTTGTAGTAATTGTCATCTCATTGCATTTTTGTCTAATTTTGTTTTCCTTCTAATTCTTTATTTTATATTATGGCAAAAACATTTTAATCGCCACAATAAAAGGAATTTCTATTAACACGGTATTTTGCTAAAAGAACATGATTGTATTATAGTAATATCATTTTATAGCAAATTTACCGCACGTCACAAAAAATTCACAACTAACCGTGTGTTTAAATTCAATGTTGATGTTATTTTTGTCAATGTCGGAAACGATTTTTTAAGTTAATATTTATAATTAAATTGTTTACATACAAAATTCTCTCCATCAAACAAGCTATGGAAAGAAGAAGAGAGTAACTAGCGAAGCACTTCGCCTGAACTTTCCTGTACTTAACAGCGTTAACATGTTATATTTCCAAAGGTATGTATGCACAACGTCGTAGTACTAACAATAGTCGCGTGTTTAAGCGTAAGTCACTAACGCGCGTTTACGATCCTCAGTGTTTAGCGGCTCAAAATAATAAAAAAAATTGTACTATTTTAAAGTTTTATAAATATACATCTTTAGAGTAAACAAAAAATTAAAACAAGATTGAAATAATTTACTATACCATATTATTCGCTGCAAATACAATGCCAATAATGAAATAGTAGCGTGGAATCACACACAAAACTTTCCAGCAGTAAGAGCCGCAAAATTTCACAGCATCTAAAGACATCTGCCCAATGACTCAACAGCTTTTATGCGGTTACAATGTTACCTCTGTACCGAACAGATGATTCAGACAAGGCATGATAGTCGCCATGTCGATCATTATCCGCATTGATTTAGAAAGCTAATTTTTTACGAGGAAGACAACAAATTTTTTTGATTTTTTGGAAACAGATTTCTCAATATTGAATAAGACCGAGATGATACAGCAAATTCATCGGTCAAAAATTAGGAGGATAGAGGAAAATTAAGTCCCCTAAATTTTGCTGCGCCTGAAAATTGATTTCCGACTCTCATTCTATTATTATCACTCGAAGCAATTTAGGGTAAACATAAATACTTTATTTATTGTTCCTCGTTTATTAAATAAAATAAATATTCAAAAATTCATCGAAAGCGTCAGAAAAAAAATAGCGGGTTGGGACGCGAACCAAACTGTAACTTATCTTCAGCTCTATAAGCTTACAGAATTTGAAAAATCATAAAACTACAGTTTTTGAACAAAAGTTTTTCACTTCAAAGTTTTTGGCTTTTTGAATATTTTGTGCACAGTAACATTCTATTTCTATAGCGCTATTACGATATAAAATTTAAACTTGATCGTCAACTTGTTTTTTGAGTAATAAGGTACTATATTTTAATTAAAAAAAAACGTAGCGGTTGTCTTTTTGAAGCTAAAACGTTGAAGAAAAGCGTTGGATTTGCCCGATTTTCGTAATGTAACTGTAACATTAGGCTACGCCAGATAATGTTTAAATATGTACAAGGCCTAAAGATTACTGCAGCGACAAAATACTGTTACTTCAACGTTTGTTTTAAACGTTACAGTACACATTGTATTTCTATGTTTTTATTTTGTAAGTATAAGATAGAGTTTTAGCAAAGTATCAATTTCTGGGTAAGTGATATAAATAGCAAAGTATTGAATTTCCTCTCTATAACGAGCAGCTTTACTTCTGATGTAACATCTATTAATTAAAATGTTGAATATTTTTGCAGGTACTTCTAATGAATTTTCAGTGACTTAATTAGTTTGCACAATAACTACGGTAACATCAGTAAAAATTGGTTTGATATAAAAACAAATTAGGAAGCACAATTTAAATTAAAACATTATAAAACCAATTAACTGGAAGAAATGATGAGAAATTTTACTTGAATTTTATGATTTTAATTTAAATTTCAATATGATTTAGAAAAACGATGTCAAGGATATTCAGGAGTTCTTTTGTTATAAATTTTAATTATTTTTTTGCTTTATGTCTATCAGATATCAAGTAAGTTTTAATGAGCAACATTTGGAAAACAACTGTATTGTATAGAAAAAAATGTAATTTTAAAGAAAAAGGAAAACGACTAATTAATATAATAAGCTCTAGGATTACGTCGTGGAAGTTTATGTTAATATTTAGAATACAATAATTAATAACGTTAACAAATATTTCTTCATTTTAACTTTTACGTACACAGTTGGTGTTGCTACAGAAACAATAAAACTTCATGACTTGATCTTGATTATCTATGTAAGCAGAGACTAGATTACTGATTCCAAAACTTCTAATAGTGGTGAATTCAAGAAATCAATTTGCTCATCCATTAAAAGTACAATGTTTAAATGTTTGTAAATATCAGATGCTCCTGCGGTACATCTTATTTACGTTTATCCCCGTAAAAGCTTAAAATTTGTATAGTGTTATTGCATGTCATTAAATGATGGTGTTCTAATAAGTGTTTAGCATAATTCGGATTTATTTTTTATTTTTTTTTCTCTAGTTTATTAGCAATCAGAATTACAAAATATATGTAAACATATAGAATTCTATGAGCTATGACTCTGACAAAGTACGACATGCAAAGGATGACACCCATCGGTGCTGCCTTAAATAATATATAAATATACATATGACATAGATAATGTTTTAAATTTTAAGTCTAAATTAGATAACTAAATCTGCTGGCCATTTTCTTTTCAGACGTCTTCGATAGGTATTATCTAGGAGGGGCTGAATACTTGGATTTGGGTGAACTTGTAGCCTCCTAATATGGGTGCTAGCGTATTGGGTTATTACATCTTTGACATAGGGTATCTGGAGATCTTCGTGGAGGGTACGATTAGATACGTACCACGGAGCATTGGTTATAGTACGTAATACCTTGGACTGAAATCACTGTAGGATGTCAACGTTGGACGAACTGGAGCATCCCACAATTCGATCCCATATGTCCAGATGGGTTTGATAATCGTCTTGTAGATTAATATTTTGTTTTCGATTGAGAGATTAGACTTTCTGCCAATAAGCCAGTAGAGTCTTTTAAGCCGTAGGTCCATTTCCTTCCGTTTTTTTGTGATGTGAGTTCTCCAAGTAAGCCTTCTATCGATATGCATACCCAGATATTTAGCTTCATTGGCCTGTGGTATTACGATGCTATTTAGTAGCACTGGTGGACAGTTTTGCCTACGTGTGGTGAATGTGACTTGGGTGGACTTGGCTTCGTTAACCTTTATGCGCCACTTCTCCAGCCAGGTGGTTATTGTGTCTAGATGTTCTTGAACACACCGACTTGCGGTTAATGGATTTTCATGACAGGAGAGGATAACTGTGTCATCCGCAAAGGTGCCTGTTACTGTTTTAGCTGACGTAGGCAGGTCTGCGGTGTAGACCAGATAGAGGAGGAGCCCAAGAACACTACCCTGAGGTACTCCAGCACTAATCTGCTTTATTTCCGAAACTTCGTCGCCGAGCTTTACTTGGAAATAGCGATTGGAGAGGTAGAACTTGAAGAGAAGGTAGTATTGATGGGGGAAGGAATCTTTGATTTTGAACAATAGACCCTGATACCAGACTCTGTCAAACGCCTGCTTGACGTCTAGAAGAACTGCACAACAATAGTTTTTGTCTTCCAAAGCTCTATTTATCACATTTACGACGACTCTGTGACATTGTTGTATTGTTGAATGGCCATGTCTGAAGCCGAATTGGTGCTGTGGTATTACATTTTCCAAGAATGCTTCTGCGATTATCCTTCTGAGAATCAGTTTTTCAAGCAGTTTAGATATTATCGACAGTAGACTAATTGGCCTGTACGACGAAACTTCATTAGGTGCCTTACCTGGTTTTAAAATCATTACTATGTGGGCAAATTTGAATTGAGAAGGCCAGTATGTTAGGCGAAGTATTGCGTTGAATAATATTGTTAAAAAGGTGATACCTTTTCTGGGCAGCTCTTTCAGTGCCTTGCCGGTTATAAGGTCGTAGCCCGGTGCCTTGTTGTTATTTAGGAATTTAATTTCAGTGCGTATTTCAGCAGGCGAAAAGGCTTGAATCGGCGGAGATAGTTGTAGCGGGGCTGTAAGATACTCTTCAACTTCAGGACTAGCGTTATTCGTGTGTGGCGTAAAGACTTCTGCTAGATGGCGCGCAAATGCTTCAGCTTTTTCTTTACATTCGGATTTATGCGGGTGTTTATATTTTTAAATTAAATAATAAAATTTTTGCTAATTCAAAAACTTGTATAATTTTTGAATGAACGAACTGTCCGGATGCATACCGAACGGGTGGCAACCCTAGTTATATATTATCGGCTTTTCGTTTAACAAATCAATTTCCTCAGATTTTATTTACCATTTCTTTATTTTAATGTTTTTATAGTTATAACAAAACTCGTGAATATATTTCCCACACAATACCTTATCCTGAATCCTCGCACAGGTAGTAGAAATGCTGCGTTTTGGTTTGGCGTGGGAAGCGTTGTATCGTAAAGGACTATGACCTTTGCAATCGTATTTTGAGCTTTATTATTTTCCCTTGGGCCTCAAATACGCAACAATTTTTCGTTTACATTATTGTTCTGCTAATGATACGTTTACGGTTTATATGAAACCATATATTATTATAACCCTATACTTATGCACGTCGCATTTCTTCCGAGTAAACACGTTCAATTCACGAGTACTATAAGCGTTACGGAGTCACGTACATTTATTTTTCAGTGTCAGAAGCTGTGACGTGAAAATTTGTAGAAACATGAAAAATTGCCGTCATTATCTGTTTCACATTGTTTGTTGCCGCCCGTTTTGCGCCTTGAATTTTTCTTAAATTTAACAAGTTTCGGGAGATTCTAAGGAAAAAAACTTAATTCTGATTTGCTCCCGTTGTTATAAATCTTTCAAAATCCATTAGATCCACCCACGTACTAGGATTATACTCAGAAAGGAATATGCCAAGGAGTCAAGCTCGAGATGTTTTAAGACAGCCATTTGCATGAAAAATGTAATCTATACGTAGTAAAGTGTAATGAATACGTAATTTAAAGACAGGAGAACGTTTCCGTTAATTGCTGGGATTTAGGGCATACGAAGAGACGGAAATGAAGAAACTTACTCGGTGGTTTTGTTGCGTTTTGTTGTCAGTTCTGAGTTTTACCCTTTGAGCTTGGAAATTAAATTTTTATAACAAATTATTTCAAATTATGTCGTAAAAGTTAAAGTCAAGGTGAACAGTTAAAATTTTGCAAGTAGGGAAAAAGTTAATCCCTGTTTAAAAATTAATGTGTGGTACAGATATTTCAAGTTGTTGGGATTGAGAAAGTTGTTGAATTTTTCTCTACTCTGTAAGATGTAGTGATCTTTTGGCGTTAGTGATTAGGTTTAACAGGAGATATACGCCGACAATAAATTTATGTAATAAAATACTTATTTAAATCATAGTTGCAGTAACAAATATTTTTGTTTTATTAAATAAATCATCCTATACAAGGTGATTCATTACATGTGCGACGCACTGTCGGGATGAATTCACAATGTGAAAACAACGAAAATCGTTAATATAAACATGTGTTCGGAAACGCTTTGTTACGGAGTTATAGGAACAGCTTAATAACGTTTTAATCTAGAACATCGCAGTAGTTGCGTTAAAATTTTTAAATTCTGTACCTGAGCGTTAGGTACTCATTTAGCTTAGTATTTCTACTCATTTTTGTTTTAATGAATAGGTCCAGAGCTGTTTCATTTCTTGGGGTTGCGTATATACAATATATAAATATATGTTGCTATAAATATTTTAAATCTTCACAAGTTTTACTTCGAAAATTTTATTCTCCTTATAAAAAAAACAAAAAAGGTACTCTTGTTAAAACTCTCCAAATCTAACCGTTTTCGAGTTTTGTGAAAAATCAAGTTGTCATGAAGGTCTGAAAGTTTCCTAAAGATGCGAAAATAGTTTGCACGTACTTTGCGGATAAGCTCTACACATCAAAGCAATTACAAGAATTCATGGGTCTAGAAATGTTTTTTTACGGAGTTACAGTCTCTGGAGCCAACAGCAATTGTTGAAACTATTCCCACTTCCATAGGCTGTAACTTCGTAATGTCGCGTTTCAAAGCCTACGTTTATTTTGCTTGTTTTGATATACAGCACTTATCCTCAGAATTTGTGGAAACCATTGGGGCACCTTGAGAAAGTAATACACCTTCATGGCAACTCGATTTTTTACAAAAATTATTTGAAAATGCCGTTCTTTCGGTTTCCTGCAACTTTTATATGAAAACATTTTATGCATTTTAAATAATAAAGGAGGTATCGACTACCGCGACATTGTTGGCTCACTTTGTATATGTATTAGTCATTGTCCAAGAAAATGAAGTTTAAATAATTAAACAAACCTAGATATTCTTTAATCACTATTTTACTGATGCAAATAAGGTTTTTCCACTGTAGAATATTTAATTAGTACATCCCAAAAATCAATTTTAAATATCTAACAAAAAAGAATTTTCTTTCTTTTGTGATAAGGTACACAATATGCGAATATGCCGGTGGCGAAATTTCAGTGTAGATACTGCGGATATAGCCAACGGTAATGTCAGGGGATTTTGCTTACTTAAGAGGATACGTAAAGTTTGTCATGGCCATGAAAATAAAGCTAAAGGATTTCCACTTTCAAATCGCTGCTGAGGTAAACGACCTCAGCTGAAAATGTCTTCCTGTTTTATATTCCTATAGTGTAAGAAAACGTAGCAAAACGGTCGCCTAAAAATTAACAAATCAAATTGTCTCGAATCGAATTCTGCTTTGAAAATATCAAATTTTCATGAGCATTTTCCTTGAATTTAAGTAAAATTCGTTAGGCACAAATCAGGTAATTCATAATTCATTCATTGTTTGTAAACTTGACGTAATTTAATAAAAGGTAACTTTAACAGCTGCCGCTTACCTAAATATGAAGGTTTCGTTAAAAACTGGGTTTAAATTCTTCCTGTGGACTTTCGTTTGGTACTTCTTTTTTCTGTCAGGCAGGAGGTAAAGTTTTATGTACGGATCGCTGCTCCCTGATACATCTTTGATGGGTAAATCTCTCGATTCCAATACCTGTCGGGAACAATTTTATTAGAAGCAACATTCAACATTTTCAAATAATTTAATATTGGCTATGATGTTATTATATTTAACTTTAAAATTTTTGTAAAACAGGACGTAAAGTCGTTTAGAACTAAAAAATTGCCCTAATAATTATAAAAAAAACTTAAATTGATATTTTTAAACTATGTAGCTCGTCAATGTATGGATATAAAAACTAACGTCGTTTCGAGCAGTAGGTCCCCTCTATCTAGTAAATTTTACGCTCAAAGAGAATGGAGACCAGGAATGCTGTAAATTATATTAGGGAAAGCCATGAATGGTTTACAGCGTTATAAACCTCAAAAAATATGTTTATAGCATTTTGATGGTTCTGACGCTAGTAACTTTTTAATTATATTTCAGTTTACGCTGCACAGATGTCAGTATTACCGTAATAATAATTTGACAAAACGAACTACCGCTAATTAGTTTTGTTTAATTTGTCAGTTAACAACAATGAGATTATCGAAACACAAAGCAATTTGTAGTTAGTTGCACGTCAAAATCGTTCGGAATGACTTTGAAGCTTTTTCATTTTTATGAACGTCATGATGAATTTACGAACGGGGGCACAAAGGTGGTTTATTCTCTTTTAATTCGTTTTAATGTGAAACAAAGCAGATTTCGTTGTAGATGTTACTTGATGCAAAAGAATGAAAAATGAAGTTGCAATTAAAAACAGAAACATTGAAGCTTTAATGTTAAAGGATCCAAAGAAAAGTTGTGAAAATGTAATTTACGGAAATCTGTAAGATGTACAGCACAAAAAATGTATTTATTTAAATCTGTATTTATTTTAGCATTTTACAAAGCCTAAAGAATTGAGACGTACAAAAATGAATTCATGTTGACAAGAACCGCAGACAAAGCTTTCATTTTTAATTGTATCAACAACGACGACTTTTAATGTAATCGTGCAAACTTCCGTAAAATTCAATCTTGAGAATATAACAGGGCAATATGAAAATAAATGACGCTTTACCTTAACAACGAGTCCTTCCACGTCCTTGTCGTACCGTAAGGCGAAGTGTAATTTTCCGCAGTATTCCATTTCAGGGCCTCCGGAACTATCGTTCGAGGATTGCCGCACTAAATCTTTCTTGTACAACTCGGGCTGAAAATGTTGTTTATTAAAGTAAGAAACGGTTTCACAGTTTTGGTTTAATTAATTTTCTAATTTCTCGAATCTACAGACTCTGCAGAGGTACACGAGAAAAAATAAAACTAGAAATTTCTAGTTTTCAGCTTTATAGCCGCTATATGTCTGTCTATAAAGTAACTCCCCTCCCCCCGCTAACATTTGGCACAAAATTTGATGTGCTTTAATGGAAGGTTAAATACTACTTCTCTGCTCATATTCTTCAAAAAAATATTCCTCAAAAACTGTCTACATCATTTATTTAAAACTTTCTAAGCCGATAGAGCGTGCAATGAACTACAAATTTGTTTTTACTAGTCTCCCAAATTTTACTCTGACGACCTCTAGGAATTTTTTTAAATTTTTAAATTGACGCGTTTTCCAGAAGTTACGTGATTTTAACTACGCCTATCAATTGTACGTAACCAACACCTTGAATCTGCAGCGGGGTTGTACCTGCTAGATTAGAAGTAAATTTCAATCACTTCTTGACGCGAGAATATTTAAAACGTAAAAAGTATGGGAAAGTTTCATAATTTTGCTCAATTCATGTTTAAAATTAATTAGTACTTACAAAAGACGAATGAAAAACAAACACCTAGTACATGTTTTCTACAATAAACTAATACAAATACGCAATATTCTTCATGTTGGTATGAAACTGGTGTAATTTTCTAAGCTTAGCAAACCATAACTTTCAGAAGAAAAACGAGCTTCATCTACTCCGCCTTTTCACTTGCCGTCATTATGCATCTTGAGATTCATTTACAATTACTAGCTTCAGCGTCGATAATAACAGGTGGTTACTTAAGACCTGTGCTTACAGCTAGTGTTTCACGAGTGTCTTGTATGTTTTGCGCTTGCTCTTGCACAAAATGCAAGCCAAGAGCAACACAAAAGTTATAATCAGAGTTGCAAGACAAGACAAGAAATTTGTTTGCAAGAACAGTGCAAGAATTGACAAGATTTCTTGCATTTCTTGCATTTCTGGCATTCTTGCACTGCTGTTGTAATTCAGGTATTTAAAAAGCGATCAAGATGTTTAAACTATTGATTAACAGACTTTTTTGGTGTAGATATGGACTAAATAATATGGTTTACTTACCTATTTAAAGGAAAAAGAAAAACGCCTTTTGGCATATACAGGTTGATTATAAATTCAGGACCAGTTGATTGCTCGTTTATTGTGAGCGGTAGAAAAAAACTATTTAAATAAAAGTTATACAGTTCATAGCGACGAGTATTTTAGGCTAATTCCGTAATTAAATTTTATGATAAATTCTGTTTAAGAAACTATAACACAACTGTGGGCCTAAAGTTAATAACAAGTGAGATATTTTGATTTCAAGTAACGTATGTAACCAATGGTAATTGACCATAGGAAGCTGTTGTTAAGAAAATAATAAAAGCGATAAAGAAACGCACATCATTTATCACATTAAAGTTTTTGGATAAACTAAAGCACTTTTTCTTTAATTTGCTAACCAAGGCGCTTTTAGCTGTCAACCTAGGTCACCTGACGTAACTACTATGAATTTTTTATTTGGAGATTCTCAAAATATAATGAATTGCACGTTTGTTTATTGCTTTTATCATTTTCTTTCTAACACCCTTTTAAAATCACTTGATTTATAATCATTAACATCTGTTACGTACGTTGCTTTAAATTAAAATATGTGGCGTATTATTAGCTTTAAGTCCACAGTTGTAATATAGTTTTTCAAACAGAACTTATCGTACAATAGAGTTAGCCTAAAAATACAGGGTGTTATCTATAAAAAGTAGATATGGTCGCTTCCGCATAAACCGGAAGTCGACCTTTTGTTCTGTATTCCCAAAATACTCGTCGCCGTAGACTGTATAACATTTGTATATACATTTTTTTCTATTGCCAATAATAAATAAGCAAGACAACTGGCCCTGAATTTATAATCAACCTGTGTAAGTGAGTGTCGTTGCAGTATACCTAATTATCATGGTTTAGGTTTTTGGAAAAATGACTGATTTCTGGCATTGGAAATTATTTCACTACTATTCATCACGCGCTGCAAAGTATGTACACTCTGATTCCCGTGACAGTACAACAGTCCGGGCGCCAAACAGGTGAATCCCCGAGTTGCAAAGGTGCAAGAGTCTTTCAAGAAACGGGGAAGTCCCAACACATTTTAACAGAAAACATGCAAGACAAGAAAATGCAAGGGTCTTGCTAGCAAGACAAGATTTTGGGGTTGCAAGACAAGAGTTATTTAAGTTTCTTGTCTTGTTTTACAAAACAAGACAAGAAGTAGTCGTGCAAGACAAGAAATCTTGTCTTTTGAAACACTAGTAAATAAATTAACTTTAAAGTCCAATTGAAATGGCACAGACATAATAATGTAGTACGTGTGCAGCAACTAGAGTATAAAAATTGGAGAATGTAATAAAACCGACTACGAGCGTGAAGCTTTTACGTTTTAGTTACGAGCAATATTGTGTGATGTATTTTTTAACACGAAATGTGATTTTTCTCAATTCCTTTTAGTTCTTTGTTGGTAAGAAAATGCAACCTACATAATAATTCACGCAATTCGTTATTTTTCTTCATTTTTTGCTCGGGTCGTGATCCAGATTCTCTTCCAAAAGTACACCAAATAATGGATTTTGCTATCTTATTTCCTGTCAAAGTTAAAGGTCAAAAAGGAGTCATTTTGCAGCTGGCAAGTCAAACGTAAGAAAATATGAACAGAATTAGACCTCAATAAAAAAATGCGATTATTTGTAGGTGGTAAAATTTTTCGCTATTATTTCAAACACGTCCAAACGGCCTTGTTAATAAATTGCTAACGCTATTATTCAATGCGTAATTTATGGAAATATATTTAAAGGGGGAAGAGCAGTTGGTTAGAATTTCTGCTCGTGTAGCTGTTGGCATGATAATTACTCCTTTAGTAAAACAGAAGTTCATAATGTAGAATTCGCTTATATTTAATTATAAATTCATTTCGTGCTGCACTCAAAGCCATGCAACTTGAAAATTCAATTTTATTTGCATTACGAATTCATATAAGTAATAATTGGTTTTGCAACCCTAATAAAAAATAATTGTTACCAGGTAACGTGAAAGTTACAATAATTTATAAAAGTGAAACTAAAGAAAAATAACGCTCGTATTCTGCCTGTAAACAAGCGAAATTCTGGATTTTATATAAACAGTCAGAATCGTATTACAACATACATACATGTTATGAATACATTAGATATGAAACGAACAAAAGGGGCATATTCACGCACTTATTCGAAACATAAAGGGAAGCTGACAAAAAATCATAACTACTAAAAAAGATACCACAACAGGAGCTATTAATGCATATATACATGATGTCCCACGCATTTATGGCACCCCATAACCGTGGTTACGAGGATAAACATGTTAAAAATGTACCGCAAACCCCAAAAGACATATAAAGGGGGTATATCAAGATGGAGCAATGACCTAATCTATGTAAATCGATTTTCTATGCATTGGAAATGAAGAGCAAATGGCGTTGACTTGTTTCTAAAATTGACATGTAATCCTATGGCTTTTCACTTTTCCTTTTTAGATATTAAAGTTAAAAAGGACTTGTTATTGTACGAATTTTGCTTACATATACACTATCCAGTGCTTTTATTTCAAAACTAGCCAGCTCCAATAACTATCGATTTTAAGTGAGTTTGTTTTAAACAATAAATATGTCGATTTAGATATGGAGGGGGAAGTTTAAAACCAATATTGATTGAATTTTAGGTTTTACCTCTTCACCCCCAGCCACCCTTACTTTGAAATTTTAAATAACACTCCCTGCCATGTGACAAAACAATTTTAAGGTTAAAAAAATCCTCATCTACCCACGTTAAAAAATCGGATTCAGTCGATCCGTTTACCAGATGGAGTTAAAAATATTTTATTTTCATAGCATCATTCACCTTGTGATACATCATTTTAAAAGTAGAAAAAAGTCCTCATATACTACTATAAAAAATTTGGATCTAGTCGATCTTTTTGTGGGTGAATTTTCAAAAATTGTAATAGTGCTCTAAATTTGTGGCTTCATCTTACAATTCTATTTTTAACCCTAACTCATAAACGGATCGACTAAATCCAATTTTTTTAACGTGGTTAGATGAGTCGCTTTTCCACCTTTAAAATGATTTATCACAAGGTAGGTCGTGCTATTTAAAATTTCAAAGTAAGGGTAGCCGGGGGTAAGAGGGTGAAACCTAAAATTGAAACAATATTGGTTTTAAACTTCCCCTTCTATATTTAAATCGATAGTTATTGAGGCTGGCTAGTTTTGAAATGAAAGCACTGTATGTATTTTAAACTAAAAAAATTTGGCACCGAAGCGAGAGAAACAAAATTAAATTTAAAATGCATGCTGTAAAAAGCACATAATAAATAAGTTGTAGCTTTGAGCTAGCTACCAACTTGAAACATACGCTTCATTATTTTAAGAAACTTGAAAGTAACACAGAAGTAAATATAGAGGAGCCTTTAGGCTAAAATGAAACTATATTAAATAGATATAAAAGTATCTTTATTATCTTTCTTTCAGACCGCTGCTATAATTGAAGTGCTGGTTTATGTCTGTGTTTATTTGCTTTGTTCTTCGGGATGTTTTTTTATGCAGTACGTTATTATACCATTCATATATATCAAAATACTGCAATGATTTTAATAAGCTGCCGTGTTTTATATTTTCAAAGCGAAAAGTGGGTTTTAGTTGTCGTGAAAATTGAATACTAGAGTTGGGAAAAAAATATCATTAGGTACTGTACTGTTGGTCTGTTTACAGCAGGAATTTCATTATCAACATTACGTTGCATACGTATCCGTAATAAAGATCTTTTATGTGTTAAAACTGCAAAAGTTCTATTAAACTCGAATGATACTCTAAAAGTGCAAAGCATCAATGAGCTGGTACATGACATGAAGTAGTTTATAGCCTGATTATTGTCTCACGTAATTAGAAAGGTAGTATTTGTATGGAACTTTATTTCACTGTTTATTAAACACATTATTCACGTCAAATACTATTCTTTTGATATCAAGAATTTCGTCATAATATGATTTTGTGACCTTAAGAAACTATTTGTTTGCGCCAAGCAATATATTTTGACGGTAATATTTCTATATTTGACGTCAATAACGTTTTTTCTTTTAGTTGTAAAGAAAATCATTTTCTGAAGTCAAAAACTCTTTTTGACGTTAGAAAATAATAATGTAGTAATATCATTAATAAATAATACAGATATCTCAATATAAATAAAAAGCTGCGCCGGCATAGGACAGCATTTTCCAACGTCTATAAATAATTTTTGCGTCAAAACTTCAGTTTCGACGTCAAAAAATTTTTTGACCTCTGAAAACTGCTTACAGAACTTAGATTTTAATCATAAGTCAACATAGATGCTATTTTTTAAGTGCGTAATAGGTGCTGTTTCTGCTGACGTTTTTTTCACAGCCCTGAAGATGTCGCGTGCAATCGTGGACAAAACGTAGGCAGCAGCAGCACCTACGACGCGGCTCCAACTCGGAAGCCAGGATGCCAATAACAACGGCCGTGGAAGCCTACAACTTAGATTATTAATTTTTAGCCTTCAAAAAATGTTAGTTTTGGGACATAAAATGACTTTTTGACGTCAAAAAACATTTATTGGCGTTAAAAACATAAGGTTTTAGTTTAATAATGTTTTTTTTTTATATCAAAACATCATTTTCAGACGTCTTAAATGTTTCTTTGGCACTAAAAAATTATTTTATGACGTCAAAAAACCATTTATTGCGTCAAAAAATGCTTTTTGACGTCAATAATTTTAATTTTGAAGTCAGAAATAATTTTTGGCGTCAATAATAGTTTTTGGTGTCACATCATTTTGTGACGCCAAAAATTATTTTTGTCCTAATAATGTTGAGATATTATTAATCGATAAAACAGACTTGGGAACGTCAATAAACAATAAAAACGCTACTGTTACACATTAAGACGTCGTTTTCCAACGTCGATAAATTGGTTTTAAAATAAATAATCTTGGCAACATTGTATGATAATTTTATTCTCAACATCTGGGAATACTGCTAAGGAATCACTTCTAGAAGTTTGTCGGCGGAATTTTGAATCATCCCGTATAAGATGCATAGTGGGGGCATCAACTGACAGAGTTATTATCACCCATAAAAAGTCACGTCGTCATAGTTAAACAAACACGACAAACGCGAGATTCGAACCCGCGACTCATCCACTTAGCCACCGCGGCCCCTTGCATAAATAATAATCTCTTCTAATCCATTCTTGTTTTTATTATGACCTGACGTAATTAAACATATCACATGCAAGCTGTTTTATAAGGAACGATTATTATCAGCCAGTAAAAAGTGGTTTAAAGAAGTAAAACAAGAGAAATCACAACAAACCAGTATTGTTGTTGAACACAATACTGTTACACAAGCTAAGGGTTTTAACTTTACCTAATTTCAACAATTAAAAGCAAACGAAATAGCATAAATAAACTCTTAATTACAGGTATTAATTAGGAAGCGTCCAAGCGTTATTTCAATTCGACTGCAATTATAATTCGCAATTATCATTAAGATTTTAATGTTAACTTTTACACTTTGTAAAAAAGTAATCTAGTCGACCATATCGTCCAACTTAATTAAATTTAATATGCAACTGTGTGGAATTTATTATATTAAAAGAGAGTTTCGCGTGCGTGACAGGAAGTATCAGTTAATTAAATAAATGTAGACGGACATCTTGTTAGAAGAAGAATTAGCTGTTACACTTAGGTGTTAGCACACGACCATATTAAGAAGGGGTATCCAACAAGCGTAGAAAGCAACCAATGATTTATTTATGTGCGTATATCTATCCTACTGCGATGGGTATATAAAGTGAATTTGCCGACATCCAAATCATCAGTCGTTGTTCAACATCATACGGGTAGAAACATGAAGCTCCAAGTAAGTAATATGGTTGTGGGATATATGGTTCAATGTTAACGGATTTGTTGCTGTTTTTTAGGTTTGCACGGCGTTATTTTTCACCGGCTTAGTTCTCATATCTGCAGTTCCTGTAGAAGAGAAGAAGGCTGTGGAAAATGTACAAGATTCAAAAGCCGAAGCAACTGAAAAGAAGCAGGAAAAACGTGGCTTATTTGATTTAGGATACGGCGGTGGCGGCGGCGGAGGAGGTTTTGATAGTTTTGGTCATGGAGGTGGTTTCGAATTTGGTCATGGAGGTGGAGGTTTAGACCTTGGTGATGGTGGTTTCGGAGGCGGAATTGAAGAACATGGACACGTTAAGGCCATCACCATTCATAAAACGATCAAGGTACCAGTACCACACCCCGTACCATACCCCGTCGAAAAGAAGGTTGCAGTACCATACCCCGTTAAAGTAGCAGTACCTGTATTCAAACCTTACCCCGTACATGTGCCCAAACCATACCCAGTACATGTCGAGAAACCAGTCCCATACCCAGTCATAAAGAAAGTACCTTATCCCGTTAAAGTTCCCGTCAAAGTACCAGTACCACATCCCGTAGCTGTTCCATACCCTAAACCAGTACCCTACCCTGTACACAAACCAGTACCCTACCCCGTCAAAGTTCCAGTCTACGTCGAGAAGAAAGTACCAATTCTGGTGAAAAGCCATGAAGGGTTCGGAGATCTCGGCGGTGGATTTGGAGGGGGTGGTTTTGGAGGAGGTGGGTTCGGAGGTCACTTCGATTTCCATCATTGAACAACGACTGGTTAAATTTACGTTAGATGTATTACAATAATTATACGTATTGTTGTTAATTTGTGTTCACTTTTCTATGTTTTTAATTTCTGTAAAATAAAACCTTATGATGTTTCCTGAATACACTGCCATGCTATTTAGAAAGGTGATTAAATTTCTATGTGGTTTCACCTGTTTGTGAGTATTATAATTGAAGAAAATAACACGAACGAAGTCTTCCGCGTGTTTGAAATTTATTTTAGCATTTTAAGTGAAAATCGTGACTGGCTAAAGACATAAATCGCAACACAATCTCAATTTCCGTACAATGCGGAGTAGATAATGGTATGTATTTAATACTGGGCGTATCAAATTATCTCGGCACTATTGTTAACTTCCTTATTATTAGAGCAACAGGTTTGGTTGAATTTGCCAAAGAAGTGTCGTTTTTTTATGCTATTTGCTTATTACCCTTTTAAGTAATTCCATAAAATAGCTTTTCTTTTAATTGAACACTCTGTATATTTTTAAATATCTTCAAAAGAAATTAAATTTTGAATATAAACATAAAAGTTTCTATGCAGTTGTAACCTAAAGTGGATAATAAAAAAGTTATTCGGTTGGCATAAAATTATGGTTAGCCGTCAAGCATGGTCTGGTCTAAAAACCCAGTGTTGTGACTATTAGGAGGTAGTCGTCATAATGCGAGTTTTCCTATGCAGTTCTTACCCCTGTACAGAAATTTCGCAGGTTTCCGTAAAAAAATGCTAAAGGCGGTTAACAAAATCACGGCCGCCTCCGGCTCCAATGTTTTTTTGACACTCGGAAATTAGTCGTGTTTGGTATCATATGTAAGGCTCTAAGGTCTACTTTTTAAATATTTATAGTTTTTTATTTAACTATAGTTTTGGATACCAGGGCCACATTGGTTTGATTTATAACACATGAGTTTTCAGAAATTCAAATTGCAGAGGACCTATATTAAAATTACGGCAACGTATTCGCGGAATAGAACATAATTTTCTAAATAAAATGGATGCATTTTATTATTATTCAATTTCAGGGGCGGCTCGTTAGGGGGTGTAAAGTAAAAAACTCAAAATCTTACACATACCCCTATTTATTCAAGTTTCGTATAATTTTAAAGATTCTAAGGTCTACATTCCGAGTATGTATAATTCGGTAGGCTTTAAAAAATACAGCAGCCTTTCACACCAGTAACTAAATACCAGATACGTATTTCGACAGCAAAGCTGTCATCATCAGTGGTAAACTGGCACTAGTAGCTTTTGGTGATATCTGAAAGTACAGGGCCGTGAATTTTCATCTTTTGCAAAAATATGGGTTCTCGACAATACTTGGATTGTGGAACAGACGCGATATAACCTTAGCTGATGTGTCGTATATAAATACTAGTAATTTATTTTTTTCAACTTAAAATATTAATCTGAGTAAAATCTGTTTACTATGTGGTCTACATATTACAAATTTATTTTATAAATTAACATTTTATGTACAGTAGGTATTCATAAGTCTATTACAACAGTCAAACTTTCCTCTTTTACAACTAGGATACAAATAAAACGTAAAATAAGAAAGAGGCCGAAAATGAACCTCCTGAGCGGTTATCAAAGCAAAGATTTTTAATCTTTTGTCTGGCACCCTTTGCTGTTGACGTTTAATTCGCTTAACAGAAGCCACTTAAAAAGACTTTGTATTTAATTAATTAGCACAATTCACAGCTTCCACTAAAAAGATTTTTCTGCTTAAAAATAATTTGAAATTTAAATTCTGGCAAATATTTAGACAAATTGCGTTTACTAATTACCGCAACAGGGTGTTGCGTGCAGTTTAAGACAAACTTAAAGAACACATTCCTGAAATTATTTTAAGTCGAAAATGTCCTCGACATCGACACATTGGTCTAGAAGCGCTTCCTTACGGAGTTACAGCTTTCCGAAAATGGAACGGCTTAATAACGCTTTAATTAATATCTCTGCCATAAACAAAGATATTTGGTTTAAATTTTGTGTAAGTATTTCACTATTAATGATTTACATTTTCATTCATTTTTGTTTGAATTTATTAACCAGGGGCGTAAATGTGAGGAGGTGTTCAAAATACGTTAAGAAATATGTAGCGTATCCTCCGATATCTACGCCCCTGGCCAATGGAGTTAAACAAAAACAAGCAAAATTATAAATTATTGTTATTACAATATCTATACAAAATTTGAATTTAATACTTCAATTTATGGCGGAGATATTAATTACAGTGTTATTAAACCGTTTCATTTTCGGGAGGCTGTAACTCCGTAAGAAACGGTTTTCGCCCGGTGTTTGTTTGGTCGCAAAAATCTGTTTCTTAAGTTTGTGCATTAATTTATGCAACACCGTATATACGTTTAATTAAATTGAAAGTATAAACGGAACTAATAATAAATAACTTAGCAGCCATGTCGCAACAGCGTTAAATTTTACGCAACCAAGACTTCCTGCGTTAAATTTACAAACGCACACCTTAGTATTAATACCACTTTTATAAACGTCTACGAAAAATTTATAGTACAACTCTGTTGTCGCTTTGTCTGCCTATAAATTTCAATTTCCGTTCTAGTAATTAACCGGAATGTATTGAATTCAAGTAAATAAACAATTCTACTTTTCCGCTGGTAAATTTAATTACGTGTAAGCTCGTGTTTGTCTGAATATCAAAGCGAGTATCGGTTTGGAATCAGTTTGTCCTACATCCAACATAATGTCTAGCACCCACTTATTTTATCGAAAGGAATCTTACCTTTATCAGACCGACAATACTAGAGTCGCTTTTATGTTCCAGACTGCAAATACTGAACTGAATAGTTGATGGCATCTCCAACCGATGCGATAATTGTCTTTGAAATGTCTGATGTCGCGTGGGAACAATCGGCAGCGTCGTTTGACGCAGTACCTGAAACAAATTAACATTGGTGTTACGACGTTTCGATTAAATACCTGAAGAACAATGAGAGCGTTCTTGTCATCACATTAAATAAGGCTGCACTCCTGTCTTAGATTGTACTGTCTGTTAACTAAATGTAAAGTGGTGAGGAACAAAGTCCTTATGCAGTTAAGAGCTTTCGATGAAGTTCTGCAAGCGCACCCCTGTACGCCAATGCAACCGCTATTATTTGGTTTGACATTTACATACATTTCCGAGCACACAGACAATCTCAATGCTGTATTGTATCTGCAAATCTATAGCAAACCCTATTTAGGGCTTCTTCGGGTGTTTATCTAACAGTGTTCTGGATAGAGGGGACCTACAGTTTTAGGTAAATTACGAACCATCGGAAGCAGTACTGTTGCTACCACCACTTCCATTTCCGGAAAAATCATGGGCAGCGAACTCTTGCCCATACTTTGTCGGGTTATTCGACTGCTGAAATCTGTACCTACGCCCATAATCGAACTGGGGTTGTCCCTATCAGAGATATGCATTGGATTAACTTGGCTACTGTCGGAGTCATTTTCGCTCTAAATGATAATATATAAAAGTGTTTTAGAACTCGTAACGATCAAAGGCGGAAATGGACTAAATAAAAATTACACGAACTGAAGAAATTACCATTTAGTTCAAACTGTTTTCACAAAATTTAAACTTTTGTTGAATAGTCTTCTATACACTTTTTACATTTATTTTTGCATATTGATGTATGGTTATCTTTGTTACCTTCAGGATTGTAGAGGTGGAATATGCAACGGATGCAAGTCTATACAGTATACAGGTTAAAAAAATAGAACACACTGTAGTTTTTAGGCTAATTCGCTTGTAGGATAAATTCTGTTTAAAAAACTATTAAGCAACTGTAGAGTTTAAGTTAATAATAAGCGAGAAATTTTGATTTAAAGCTACGTATGTAACCAATGGTAATGCTTCTAAATCAAGTAAATTGAGGAGGCTATTAGTAAGAGAATGATAAAAGCAATAAACAAACGTGTAATTCATGGTAATTAGACATCAGTTGTGTATTATATTTTAAGAATCTCCAAACAAAATATTCATAGGAGTTAGGTCAGGTGACCTCGGCTGACAGCTAAAACTTAAATATTTTCAGCTTGATTTAAAGCACACTTCCAGAAATTTAAAATGCCATACAGCTTAGTTTATCTTGAAGCTTGTGGGGTTCCCCGCAGTAAAAATCTCAACCTCTAGAATAAAGAAGGGCAAATGTAAGGCGTCCCACTTACCGAATCGTGAGTCAACATTGTTTGTTTTGACTGCAAATAATTTGAAATTATTACCGCAGTTGCGCGTTAATTTAATTATTTATACGTATTAATCTGTATTGTATATTATTTTTGTTTAATTTTTATTTAGCTATTTTAGGACCTAGGCTTACAGTCATATTGGCCTTACTTCCGTGTATTTTCTGTGTTTTTATTATAAATTTTGTAATAACTCCACTTTTGCATTTCATTGAGTCTATTGATTCATTCAAAATTTTAAATATTTTGTTATTAGAAAGGATTTGATTTGTAACCGGATTAGCAGCCTGTAGAACTTTTTAGGAACCTGAATCGTTCTAATCGTGCTAGACCGAGGTAGGTTCGCCTAAGATAAAAAGTCCGGTTACACTACGTAATACCGCTGTTTTCTGTTTTATAGAATTTTATCGAGGATGCTGTAGGTGGGCAGGATGGCCGAGTGTAATAAATATCCCAAATATGTGAGTAAGACGGGGCGGCGGCGGGCGATGGGAAATGGCATTGAGACTTGAACGACGAGACGAAGAAGTGCCGCAATCTCGAGTTGTTGATTTGATATTATCGTTCTTTTTAATAAACAATTAAAAATTGTGACTTTCCCTTACATTTGTTATGAACTATTACTTACACAACCTCAAACTTATTTCATTATATCAGCCATCAGATAGAAATACTGTTGTTCCTTTTGTTAACTATATTATTGTATGCAAATTGTTTAACTAACAACTGTAACTGTGAAACTTTAATAATATTTTTTTTCATAATTTTGTATGAAAATTAACTGTGAAATGAAGTTGAAACGTGAAACTGTACACATGAGAAAAACGCAGATAATTTGAACTCATGCAAGTAAACTAATGTACTCGTATATAATAATTGGTAAATTATGCAAACTTTGTTCAAGCTACACGAGATGTGTCAAGTGAACCCGTTTTGTGACACTTCATGGCGGTTTCTGAAAGTTTCACAGAGCATGTGTTAGCTGTGACTGAAGCGACTGAGTTATAATTAAAGTAATCAACAGAATAAGTAAAATTATAGATGTAAAAGTAAATAGTTAAAGCTGCTAGACATTTTCAAATCGTCTGACTGTTTTTTTTATAAATTTCTGTAGCAAAAACAAATATATTGTATTTTTGTTTAGTTGCAAAATTAAGCCTTAGCGGTGCCGGGGTTCGATACCCGACGAGGTTAATACATTGCACTGGGTAGACGCATTTGTCAATACTTCGGTTAAATTTTCAGCTGTAGTGGTCTATTTTTTTGACGTCGGTGATAAGCCGCAGTAACAGAAATAAACCGACGATAACTAATTATTATAAAACAAATTAAAGGACAGTTTTAAAATAATTTTTAATATATTTTCACAGATTTCTATATAGTTACACTTTTCTAAGTAAAGTTTTAAAATAAATTTGTTAATTCTGTGATTACTGCAAAATAATGGTAAATTTTGTGTTGGATATGCAATAAATAACATTTTAACTTGAAATGTTGACCTTCTAGAAAATGGCCTACGGGTTTTACTTTTTTGTGTGTGTAGTAAAAACTATATAGCAATATGTTTAATTTTCAGTTTTTTTGTATTTGCATTTTTATTTTCAGAACGTTTACTTATATTTATAGTTCAAAATAAGAATCATTTACTTACGTATTTACAAATTTTTTTATTGTGTGAAAAGTGAAGCATGAATAAGGCTGTTTGATCCTGCTTCATGAAGGAAAATTAATAGAATTGATGTTGGCGGCTTTCCAGCTTTGCGGTTCTTACGAAAACACCGCCATTAAGGTCCAATAAAGCTCGTTGAGCATTGCTCTACACCGATTTGAAAAATTAGGGCAATTATGTTTATGACCTTCACAAACATCAACAACTTCTGAAATACTGTAGCGCTTTTAATTTTGTTTTGCAGACTAATGGAGCGCTGTTTGTCATCTTTGTACCTTATAATGTCAATTGGGATCAATTTATTACCAGAATGATAATGCTTAGTAATTATTTAATGAAACTCGACAGAACCAGTGGCGCCTAAATTTTTACTATTGGTCGTAATCGAAACTAAAACTCGACATACTAATAATTTTTCTAATCGTAATGGAAAACTATAATCTATCTATCTATATATTAAATCCGGATCCTTTCCACCAGTCTCAACTCCCTACCAGAATTCACATATTTTCGTATGTACAGTAGAGCGCTGCGGTTTTTGATGCAGAGAAGCAAATTTTGGTATATATTATTTGTCTGTATCCTGTAACATAATCTGTTGATAGCGAGCAAGCCATTACGAAAACAAACTCGAGCAGGCATCGGGCATCGAACTGTGCCCTGTTTCTATTAAATTTGTTTTCATTATCAAAACAAAAAACTTTAAACTTGGGCCCCTTTTAATCTTGTATCTGCAACATCAATAGAGAATTTAGTAATCCCCTTTCGTCAGTGGGAACTAGGTCTCGCAACCTGATGTTGTACTGGTAGCTTGTTCTTAACTCAATTTGTTGTCGTTTTGTATAGTCGTTAGAGAATGGGTCAAAATAGAAGTTGAAAGAAAAATTCATAGTACAGAATGTACTGTGAACTTTTCTGGACTGGGTGTGTCAACGGCAATGTAGGCTAATATGAGAATATTATTATTCTCTGGGTTGTTTTTAATTGAATGTCCGTACCTAGAGCGCAGCAATGTGTACACGGTAATTTTTAAAAGTTTCATTTTTGCAGAAATATTTTTTTATTTTAGTGACTTATTGGCTCCTTTCTACTATTTTCCGGGGTTTGATCTAAAGTACGTATTACGTATTAAATTAAAATTTTTTATACGTATTTACAAAATTTTCAATACTAATAGTATTTGCTAAATTGAAAATATTTGAAAATTGTTGGTAAATATAAAATATTAAAATAACCTAAACATATTTAGGGAAATTAAAAATTTGGAAACTGTAAATTGTTTTGTTTTTGAAATTTTAAGAAGTTTTTAAATTTTCAAATAAAAATCTTAAATTTCCAAAATTTTCCTTTCTGGGTGGAACAAACTTTTTCTAGTTTTTTTTTGATAGTCATTTAATTTTCACACCAGTTCTACAATCAAATAGCAAAAACAACACGATTTGTACAGTAACTTGTAATTTTTTAGAATCCGGGACTTTTACTTAAAAACCAGCACCCATGCATGTCGCTACTAAGTCATTTTAAAGTGATGTTACTTTCGCATTAATTTAATAATATTTATTTGGATTTTGGCTTTATTTTAAAAATAGATTATTTTGACTAAGCGGCACTAGTAGTCGCTAATAACAGTAATACAGTTTATATGCCTAGCCAAAGTATGCTGAGACAAAATCTGGAAAAATATAATTACAATATGCATTTTGCATATAGTTCAACTCTACTTAACTACCCTGTATACGCATAGTTAAATTTTAGGCGTACTAGTGTACAATCGTCTTTTTTTGCAGTTACACTGATTTAAATGAAATATTTTGTTGTCAATAACTTATTTATAATAGTATATTATAATACAAGTGTATAAGCAAGCCTTTAAAGCACGCGCGACGGGTTTAAAAGCACGAGGAGCAGCCGAGTGCCTTTTAACGAAGCAGTGCTTTGAAGGCTCTTATACACGTGTATTATACGCTATTTTTTATTATACCTGCATCATAATCAGCAGCATTTTGATTTTGATTCATCTTACATAGTAATCTATGATGTGACGTCATATCATTTACCTGGAGATTGGTTAGCATTTTTTGTTGTTTATGTTGCTATGTGAATTAGAATTATCTTTTTTCGCGTGTTTGTAATTTGTTGCTTCAAAATTGATGACGTCATTGTTGCTTAGCAACTTTAAAACACCGGGGTGTTTTAATGTTGGGTTTACGCACGCTTTTTGATTTGTTTTACAGGGATTATGATGCAGGTGTAATAAAAATAATAATTTTATTATAACTAGTTTATGTTTTCTTTTTTTTTTGTTTTATGTTTGTTGTTTTTGTTTTTTTATTGCTGAAATTGTACTTTACTTTGATACATCAGTTTAAACCATATGTGTCGCTAATTTTGTTAACCCTTTATGAGGGCCTACCTTTCCGTGTATATAAATTAATTTTCGCGTAGCTGCATCTAGATTTAATCTTTATCTCTTTACTTTCAGTAAGCTAACGATATGGTTGTTTAATTAGATTGAGATTCCATTGTCTTACTAATTGCTCGTTACGCTTATCGCTTAATTAAATACATAACTAGAGGCAACTTGTTGACAAAGGTTGAAATTTGCAAAATGGACGAAATAGGGATTCGAAGCGCTCACCTATGAAATGATTTTTTTTTGTGGCACGTCTCACGTAACACATAAAGCCTGGCTTTGAATATTTTTTTTTTAATAAAAAATATGACTTCAGAGACAACATTTCAAGGCTGAGTTCACATTTTTCATAACAAGGAGGTCGTCAAACTTAAGACCTTGAATCTTTCCTTTGAACTAAAAAAAATTGTAAGTACGTAGCTTGTATATGTTATATACCACAAACTGGTTATATTTTTGTTGTTTTATTTTTGTGGAAAAACGTTAAAATCCATAATTATTTAAAATTTTACTTTAAAAAAGTAACTTCATTTCGCGTTTGTTTATTAGCTTCAGGGGTACAAACACAAACTGTTATTTACCTGCAACAAATATGTACTTTTAATTAATTTAACCACTACAAAGGGAGTAATATTGTCGCAGAAATTTTTAACGCAGTTGACGTTTAATAAATGGCAAGCTGAACGTTTTCCATATCACGTAACAAAGTTAAAGATGTTCGGAGATCAGTTAAACAAAGTAAAACAAACAAGACGTCGTGATGAGTTAACTGAATAGAAAACGTTCAAATTTTAATGATGAGGGTACATAGCCGCTGTGAGTTTTAGTAAGAGGTAAAAAAAGCTCGTTAGCACTTTTCTGTCTGCGCCCCTTAATTCAGCTAAATATGCAAAAGGCGCTTTTCACGCAGGATTGAATTTTTCACTTGTTAACTGTTGTAAAAAACTGTGGTGAATACTATCCCAAAATTGGTATTTATATTATTATTGTAGTTTTACAAGACGCTGACTGTAACTCAAACCAGCATCAGTTTCATGACAATTCCAAGGTATTTTGAAAAGTTACATCATGACAACTTTCTTAAAAACTGGAGTTATCTTCGCCGCCACAGCCCCGATCCCAAACCCGTGTTGCAAATGTAAAAGGGTCAAGTGGATGGGCCTTGAACCCAAAGAGAGATACATGTCTAGATACGGGTGTCACTCAGACATCCTAAAAATGTCGCCTGAAAGAGCATCATTCAGATAAGCCAACATTTGGATTGAAAGAAGCGTCGGTGAGTAGTTCAAAATGATACTGGCAGCTATGACTAGAGTTTCTTTGTTCATCGAGGAAAAGGACTCGTTGAAGAAAAAAAAACTGTTGTCAATGATAGATAGGATAAATGAACATGCTGGTAGTAGCAAAGGCAAATAGTGAGTGAAGCACTTTACTGCATTTTCCTATTCCACTTCTTGCGGTTCGGAGCCCGGGTTACACATAGGAGAGAAATTCAACACGTTCTTTCGAGAGCAAATGACTCACAAGAAGAAGGCAAGCAAAGCTCTTCATCGAAGTGCCTTCGCCACCGACATCCAAGCTGCTTTTACAATAGAACAGGAAGCAAATTAAGATCGTGACAGGTCTCGTAACAGGTCATTTCCACCTTAACAAACGCTTACATAGGATTGGTATTGTCAACGATCCTATTTGCAGGCTGTGCGGCTAAGATAAAGAATCATCGTTTCACATACAGTTCCAGTGTGTCAGATTTATGCCCCTGCGCCTAAAACACTTCGAATCAGAATTTTCTATGTCCAGAGGAAACACTCTTCATCCCTCTAAGCAAAATGCTAGCGTTTTCGACTTGCACTGGCTTATTCGGGGAGAATATTTAACGAATTTTGCGCATAATGGGCCTTTGGCCTCAGCGCTGCAAGGTTTTGGCTTGCACGGCTGTGGAAGAAGAACAAGAAGAAAATGAAAGAAGACTTTGTCAATTGCAAATTAGAATTGAACGCAATTAAAAATACCAAAAAGTAAAGGTCCTCAAGCTTTGAACTCATAACCTGTGGCACACGAAGAAGTTTCTCTACCAGTACGCTACGGGGACACTTGAGGATCGGTTTTACAATCCGTTACATCAATGCACAAGTGGCTTGGCTATTACAAAATTTGTTTATATTTTAACTATTATTATAATAAATGGCAAAATATTCGAAAAATGGCAGAATATGTGGTTGGAATATTCGGTACGTAGCCACATATTGGGCCGAATATGTTTTCGGTAGGTTAAGATGGTAGTAAGGGAATTGGCAGGTTGTGGTTGATGCTTACTTGGTATTTGGCATTTTCAAATTAATTTTCAGTCTAATAACTTTTTACATAGTTATGGGCACATCAATAAAGGTTTTATATTATTCGGACAGTGACCATAATCGCGATTCGGCAAATCCGCAATTTCTGTTAATACATCAAATTCAAAAATGTTCTTGAAATCAATACTGAAGGTATAGGAAGTAGTGATGGGTATAATCGACTGATTTGTATAATCGAATTTTTGCCACTCTAATGAATTTAATTATACAATGATTCGTTCGGATAAAATCATTCGTATCTTTCTATGCGGTAGAAAGTAGTAAAAACGCTCTCCGGTTGCTTCTCAAATGCTGTTATGAAGGAATTCTTGTTCTCATCGTCTTTCTTCGGGCCGTTCGGCAAAACAGCGTAAACCTTTAGCTTTGGATAATATTTTTATTAATTTCTTCGCTAATTTCGACCTGTTTTTTTGAGTAATATTTCTATAAACAGCGAAAGTGGATACATGTCTCTTGATTTATAAATCACTTATTTTTTAATGAACCCAGCGATAAAAACCATATCCGAAAATTAATTACTGTTTAAAAAGAAATTTTACTTGCTTTTGTGCAGTGTGCCACTTGGTTTTATTGATAGTTTGTTTCTATATTTTCTTATTAATAATGTATTTTAGAGCAATATTTAAATTTTTAAATACGACCCTTCGCTGAAATGACTATGAAAAACAAAACAGCGCGGTGGAAACTGCTGTGTTTGCTACGAAACCAAACACGCCGCCGCGAAGCTCGTCTTTATGCAATTGCGTTCCGAAAACTATGTTTTCACTAGTGTTTTTTCATAATAATACCTCGACTGATAGTGTCATCGTATCATGTATTTGCATTGGGCATTTGCAGTTGGCTACTGTAAGGGGTATCGCTTCAACGCCCGCTTTCGAAATGGACAAAGACACAAATTTTAAAATCAATAAATTATTCAAATGATTTTCTGTAACCTTTCGAGATATTTCGATAATGGAATGGGTCGATTATTTTCGTTTGAATTATTTTATCACTAATAAAGCCTGCTCGTTATTTAAAAGGGATTTAAGAACAAATAGCAACAAAATTAGCAGCCTTTCTTATCAGTTGCTTAAACTTCTGATATAGAGAATTGTACATGCTAGAAACGACCCCTAAAGTTTGTTGCTGATTACAGGTAACTTTGAATATGAAGTGGCATCAAAACGACCACACAAGACTTCATCAATCATTAAGATGGTATACATATTAGTAACTCGTTGTAACGACGTCTTAACATAAGTTGGTGTTGCTGAAGATAACTTTTCGGGGAGTTATTTCGTCATTAAGTCATACGAAACTTTGAACTAGTGTCCATGACCCACTTCTGTTAGAGCAAATATTTCGCAGTATGTATCAACAGGATAATGTGCTTATAAATTTGTAAATTTCTGGTAAACGCTCATTTGGGAATCCCTTTGCAGTAACACGTATTCAATTTTAGTGACAAGGATACGTTGATAAACACCTTCATCAGTATTCCCTTTCCTGATTTCGATTTCGCTTAAAATTTATTTATTTTGCCTACCGAAATTACCCATTTTTGTTAAAAAATTATGTTTGTAAGAAATTTTGTTTCAAGATCTGATTAAATCGGTCTGTTAGACCAATAGCGGTGAGGTTCAAACCCCCGCCAGGGCACGGAATTTGTGTCGTCTTGTGCATGTAAGGTAAAAGACCAAATGATCTCAACAGTTAATGCAGGAAACAGATTTACTAATGGAGAAAAAGCTATATGTTAATTCCTTAACTGTCTTACCATGAAAAAAGACTTGAGACATAATATTTATGATTTTGAGGTAATGTTTACATGTTCGGACACATTAAGTAGGGCGGTAAGAAGAAATAATCAAAACAGTGTGAGGCTTTCATTTACGGCTGTTTATTATTGCCAGACACATATCTTTATTGTATATCTTAGACGCGTTGGTTAATTTGTTTAATGCACGTGTCTGCATTTTACGAAATTCCTTTTGAAAGACGTCTGTTTTCAAATTGCATTTCTGTTTTCTATATGTATAATAAAAATAGATACTCATAAAGGTATTGACGGTGTACGGTTTTACGTACTATTTATTTTTCCATTATTTCTACATCAGTAAGTAATTATTAAAACGTGTCTGTTACCGCTTGGCAAGATAAATAAAACTTTAGCCGACTTTTGTATACGTCACCGAAGGGTTTCACTTATGTAAACACATCTAGATTTATTACACATTGGGAAATTTGTAAACATTTACATTAAACTAGCAAAACCCGTGGACTACGGTCCACCTTTATTTGTATATTATTTTGAATAATTAATAAATAAGCTGTTTTAAGCAGTAAGACATGTACTTAGTGCGTGCACAATGGCGGAACTGCGCTAACGCAGTCAATGCAGTTGCATTAGGACCTAAGTTACAAGTGTTTTTCATAATAGTAGAAGCAAATGTAATTAGAATAGGCTTAAGTATGTATTAGAAGAAAAATATTAAATAAAATGTTTTTTTAAATTAGTAAGTGCATTGGACAAATTTTACATTTAACATTACTCATTACTCATTAGTATTATACCCCAAGACTAAATGTTTATTATGTAATATATATTTACTTATGTGCAAGGTGAGGGACAATTAGTTGAATCGACTTGATGGAAGGTGTTTTATTTGGATATGAAATCTTCCATAAAATGGAACTGTAATACTCTTCTTTCAGCTTTTTACTTTCCCAGAGTGGGTGTAGATAATCACCTGCGTCGCAATTACAATTCTCGAGAAAAATTTTTAAAACATGAGGTGAAAAATATGGATCGACCTGATTATGTATTGTAAAATAGTACCTAATTTGATGTTTTGAGTGATTTTTCTGTACTAACTGAAAATAAACAGAATGTGTAGCTGCAAATCTGTTTTCTCAATCTGTTCGCGACAGACAAAATAAATTAATGATCCCACCATTAGGGCTACACAATTACAAGCTAGTAAAAACACGTCTACGAGAAATCATTATCGTCTTAGAGCTGTAGCAAAAAATACGCCTCCCACATAGTGCAAGTATTAATAAAGCGCGAAACACTTGATCAGAAAATGATTGAACTGAATTATTCATAGAAGGAAAAATCAAGTCAAAGATGAAGAATTTATATCCGAAAGTCCAGAAAACGATGCTTTTTCCTTTATGTAACTATCTATCAAAATAAGAAGAAAAAACAAAGACATACGCCATAGGAAAAAAATATCGCAGATATAATTATGAAACCTCGGAGGTTTTTGTTAATATTTTGTGAAACATTTACGCCCTCATGTCGAAAGCAGATCTGGAATTGAAGTCTAAAGAAATATCGAGGGATGTGGTTGAAATAAACATTCTATTAATAATAAAGTCTGCCTTTTCATTTAAGAAAATTGAGTTTTACCAAAGTTATTAACGTATTAATTTGTATATAAGTACGAAATTACATTAATCTTACTAACTGTGTGCAGCCAAATAGGCCGTTGGATGAAAAAAATTATCTTGTATAATTAAGCCAAATACGCTTTTTAAATTAAATCTATCTTCTATCTATAGTAAATCCCTAATTGTCTCACCATAACTACACGATGGGCTCTTGCTTCTCGGCAAAATTTATCACCATAATACGACGGTAGCCTCCTGCAGTTCAACTCAGTTTATTGCTTGTTTTCGGCAATTATTTATAATTGCTGTCACCGCTGTTGCTATAATTTGGTTATTTACGGTTTACCAACGATAAAGTTGTAATAAAGTTTGCCTTTTGCAGCACAGACAAGACAGAAATGCTTTATATTTGTTTAAACTAGACGATCCAAATCAATTTGTTTTAACAAAATTAACGAAATTCGGCATGTTTAAATTGATACATTTTCGATTGTTTATTAGAGGTAAGAAATAATATTGCTGTAATGCATCGGACTAAGCTCTTACAGCGGTTCGCGCCGCGATATATACTTGTCACGTCAGTACAAAGAAATGTACAGCGCTTATGGGAGTTCGCGTAGTAACATACGTAGTAGAGTCTTTTTACCTTGGTAAGAATGTTAGAATGTTATTGAAGCCAATGTCGGGGTGTAAAACGTTATTATTAAAATACGTTTTAATATATGATTTGTAACAGCATCTAAAGTATTGGAAAGTCCAGGAGAAGTACTTCGCTCAGTTTTTAGTAACTTAAAAGAAATAATATCCATCGCGCGCCGATTGGGTTGCATAATCTCAGCTGCACCCGTATTCTCCTCGAGTTGAAACATGTCGAAGGGATCTGGATTTAATATATAGAAAGACTTATAACAATAGTTATAAAATTCCTAAAACTAGAACTTCCATCCTCGGTCTGCTACACTACCTACTAAATTATCTTATTTATTATTAAAAAACAGAAACAAAAGCGTCTTAGGGCATAGCCCACAGGTTTCGCTAGTTTTAACTTGGAAATACGTTGGCTTGTAGAATGTTTATTTGCATGTTTTATTTTTGTGCTTCAAAATAAAAAAACTTTGTGATAATGATGTAAAAACTGTAAGCTTTGGGCTATTTGTTATAGATATTGTAACTCTTACGAGTGTCAGAACGTACGCAACAATAATTCCAACATTTTTTTAGCTGTATAAATGTAAAAGGTCATTTGTTACGTAGATTTGTTTCGTCTGAAAATATCTATTTCAGACGCTGTCTGAACTTTTTTTTTGGTTTTGTTCCAAAAAGTTCACTGTACCTTTGTACGTAGAAATAGCCTTATTATTTTGCTAAATTATTTACATATATACTACCGTTTGTTGTGGGCAGTTTAAGCCTCGTTGATCCATTCTATTAGTTGTACTACGCTTGTGGGAAGTTTTGATATAATGACAGTCGACAGTCACAAATGTCGACACAGTAGCAAATTTAAATATGAGCTAGCTGAACCCGTTGGCTATGCCACACGCAAGCTTTTGAAATAATTAAGTGCCGCTTTGCCGTACGTGACTGTAGCATAACTATTCGGTTGAATACTGCAAACAAAATAACAAATAAGCTGTGTTGAGATGTAACACATTAAAAGTTAAGACAGATGGAAAAAAACAGATTTAATATATACACTTACAGAACCCGTGGGCTACGTCTGACACTTTTTTGTAACCTCTATTAAAAACTTAAGAATTTTCGAAAAAGTTTGGCTATTTCTAGGTTTTTACGATTACAATTTAGATTTTTACGCCTACATTTTCGTTTTATGCCTGTTTTGGTACTGTTTATTTTAATTTTGTTATCAAAGTAAAAAATCAATTACTCTGCCATCACAATACAAATGAAATAAGTGTTTGCGAATAAATACGTGTTCTGGAGGTCGGTTAAGTAAGTTTTTAATTTTATAAGAGTGACATTTTTGTTATAAACGTAGAATATTAAATATATTTTATTCGACATTACTGCTAGTGGATTACCAAATGTTAAATACATTGCAGTTGCTTCCTTTGACGGGGAAAGATCTTTTTCACTTTTTACAATATATTAACTGACGATAGTCACAGCTTACTCGCAGTGAATTGTATTGGGAAACTCGTCGGTTGCTATAGCAACAGCAAAGAACAGCTTTTCTTTATTATATTTTTGAGTTGCAATTCTTGCTTTAGTTGTTTTACCATTTTTTTTTGCAAAAATCGTCGGTGTTAAGGAAGAAGAGAAAAGAATAAGACAACAACAGGTTATAGTAAATTAAGTTAATATAGAACTGTAAATGTCAGGACAGCCTCTTAGAATAAGTATTCATTATAGTACTTAAATTCAACAACGATTATTATTACAGATTGACGTACAGAAAAGTGTAGTTTAATGGAAAAACTTTATCATATTAATTGATCGTACTCTTCTTTCAAAAATTACACTGCCATATGTAATAAAAATGATAAATTATTTAGGAACAATTTAGAAAAAAATTAAAAACTCTTTAATTGCTTTGAAGTTATTATTATAAACTCAAATCCACGCAATTAATGATTTCCTTTCATCGGGATTAAGGGACGTTTCTACTTTGTTGCTATTATTTTTGTGAGAATTAAAAGGGTTTGTTATTATTTCTTACTTGATCATATCTCACAGTTGCTAATTTGGTTATTTTATTAAATAGAACGTAGAAAATAATTTAAAAAAAATCTGGCGATTCAACTTTAGATAACTTCATTTCTCAAGTGATGTTCTACCTCTGATAAAATTCTATAAGCAACCTACTTTGATCCTGACTAATTAATAACATGATTAAAATTCTAATCGAACTAGAAATGCTGTTAACGTTCTTAACGCATTGCTTGAACCATCAAGTGTACACTATAACTAAGAGTTACATTTACAAACCTGCCGTGGATCTATTGTAATAATTATTAAACAAATTGACGATCGTTAAATCTATAACTGTTTAAATTTCCTAAATCTGCAGTGATTAAGTAACCTGATATTATTTCCAAACTAGCATCACAAAACTTCCTGAACAATTAATTAGATATCCATAACGCTTCACAGAGGGGGATAACGAGGTAAACCTTAAAACTACAATCAAGTGTTTATAGCAAATATCTACCATCCAATTGTAATAAACAAATTAATTGTTACCTACCACATCTAATGGCAAGAAACGAATAGCCCTGGTAATTTGATATATGAAGAGCTTTTGCAGCTGTCGACCCTTAAAAGCTCTTGGATGATAGTCTCTTACCTTCTTTATGGAATCCTTGTGTTCCTGGACATATTCCTGTTTAAGGGGTTCAGTCTGAAGGTCAGGGAGGGAATGGCTGATGCATATTGAAGTCTGTTTTGCGAGACAATCTTCAGCGTCCGCAAGATCTCTGCAGGTTTTTTCCCGAATCCATCGCCAGGTAGCTGTGCACTGGTAACTGACCGCTGCGAGCAGGACCAGTGCCATTGCCACCACAATTGCACCACCCACAATCTGGTATGGCAAAGCTCTCCACTCTAGATCTTCTGAAATAGAAACTTTAGGTAATTTTAAGGGCTAAAAACTAGCTTTAGTAACGTAAAATAAGGGTCGTTTTTAATTGCTTAGGAAAGAATCATCTAATTGTCTTTTGCACCCGGAAGCGGTTCTGAGGCCTTTGTGAAAAGCTCATTGTAGGCTGTACCGTGCGGCACGGAAAGCGGTAATTAAAAATTATGAAGAAGAAAACTGTCGGGTTTCGTAATAACGTAATTTCAGAGCTTTGTACTACTTATATAAAAAAAAACTTCTTTTTAATTCTTTTAAATATTATATTTCCGCTTTAAATGGAAATTTTGATATAATGCCGCGCCTTTCTTATCTTCGCTCAGATTAACTGTAATTTAATTCGCGAAACATATACTGAGGTCTTTGCCCCACAGCTTCGTTATATTCGCTTTCGCGAGAAATTTGTATAGATATTAAAAGAGTTTCAAGCTAACGCCCACATTTCAAATTTATCCACTTAAATAATGAAGCTTTCATGTTAAAACATACCAAGGAATTAGGAAAATTCATTTTAATTTATTCGCGTTATTAATTTTCATGCGGTATTAATGTCGTATTTTTTTTTCTTTTAAGAGGGTTTTGTAATAATTATGTTAAAAGGCATTTAACACGAAATTTGTGTATAATTTATTTAAATTAATTTGTAGTTAAATGACCTTTTTATGCTTATATATTTTAAATTTGATACTTTACGGGAAGTTTATGAAATCACTCAATTAAAATCGTTTATCAAATTTTACTGAAAATTGCGTTGTTTAGTAGCTGTTAATTTTGTTTGCGCGTGTGTAAAATAAAAGTTTTAATTAATTTTTGTAACTTCACAAAATCTGTAGTTAAACTAATTAACTTTGTAACAGTTTTAATCCAAAACAGAGAAATGGTCAACGTGGCGGTGTTACTTCAATAAACGTTCAGATGATGTTATTGTGTTGCAAACACTTTATTACAGAACAGCAAGTTGATTTAAACGACAGTATTATAGGAAGCGAATGTGAAACCGACACGTTTCACTAGATATGAACTATGAGTTTCATATCTGTCAATTAAATTGATATCTAGCTCACAAAAGCTACGTATATAGAAAGAAATTTTCAATTTTGATATTGACATGGGGAAATGTAAAATTCAGTTGATATGGATACAAAGTTAATAAATGTTCGAACTGCTTTTATTGGCCATGTTGTGTTATTTATTTTTCATGCAAAACAGAAATTAAATTCTAAATAGTTCAGTTGAAATTTTACGGGGAATAAAGTAAAAACTGTACCAACTATACAATTTAATCTGAAAATCTCGATTGTCATAATTTTGTTCTTACACGTTACACCATTGACTTTGTATTAATCAGATTGGCAAAAACCTTAAACAATTCAACGAACTTACCTCAGACGTCTGCCTTATTTTCCACTATAGGCTGTGTGTTGTTTTATGACGATCTGTTAATGTATACTCAATGATAATAGCATTAAATTTGGAATTTGTAAAAATCTTGACGGTTTTATAGAAAAATCTAGTTATGAAAGCTTTAGATTTTTTGCAGGGATGTTGGTTTCTATGAAGTTTCCGCAATACAGAGTATGCGGAATGTGAGATCGGTGCGTCTAAAACAAGCTGCTAAGAAAGCTACCCACACTTTAGTTTGCAATGTAAGTTCAGCAAATCTCTATTTTACCAACGTAGGGAGTAGGGATATGTTAGGGCTAGAGTCTCTAACTAAAACGTTAGTAAAATTTAACTAAAAAATCTGATTCTCTATCACCACATTCATGGGTTTATCATAATTGTATTTATCAGTTCAAGCTTTAGTTAGTTGAAGTTCATATTAACATAAATAAAATAATAATTAATAACTTTAACAGATATTTATTTTAACGTTATACGTATTTTGACATGATAATGACATGAAAACATATTGAAATTCGTATAAGGCTACAGAAAAAAAAACTGTTGAAGTTATTAATTATTATTTTACTTATATTGTTAATAATTGGTATCGTGAAAATTTTTGATTGCGAGATTTTGATGCAAGTACATGTTTTAAAGCTCCAAAGAGTCAAACAAGTATTTGTATATCTGTAGGTGGATGCGTGTTTATGTATGTGAGTTGTCTGATGGCAAATTCAATACTTTCTTTTCTGAAGTAGTAGCTTCAAAATGGTACTGGTACGAACTTTGGAAGTTTTTGAATTTAACGCCCAGATCGGCATATACTCCATTTTAATATAATAACCCTAGAAAAACACGATGTTGCTATCTAAGAGCATTTTTTAACAAACCAAAACTGTGATTTTAGGAATATTATCAAAATTCTGAAAATTTTCAAAAAAAATTTGCTTTCAAAACTCAGGTTTTTGGCATATTTTGTTCTCATGCGGGTTTTCGATTTAGTTTTGTCTCCTGAACAAAACTTTCGCGGGCTCCAGTATAAAAGCTGGTACGATTAGTCAATAAAATAATAAATTGCAACTGTATGTTACATGAAAATCATTTAGAAATGGCATATAAAAATAAAAAAAATACAACTATTTACTAGAAAAAAAGCTGTTGGCCAACCGCCACGTGACCTTCCTTGCATTTGCTGAAATTTATGAAAATTTTACAAATACCTACTTAAAAATATTTGAAAAATGGAAAATGGTTAACAATTTTAAATGTCTTCAAATTTGCAAAAATGTTTTGAAAATCTATAAATTTTATGAAATTTTATAAATTATGAATTTCCTTCCATATAATTTTTGGCGGACTATTTTTCTCTTGTGGCTTGTGTTTTTTTTAATACCAGCGAATCATTTTTCTAAAAAAAATGATTACTATAGCTACAGTATAGCATGCAGCTGACGGTGCCCGTGACTATGATGTCCCGGATCTGCAGTACGCTCCTGCTAGACCGGTAGGAGTAGTGCAATCTATAGTCAATGTCGGCGCGTAAAACGTTGATACAGGAGTACTTTTTGAAAATATAAGCAACAAACTTTTGAGTACGAGAAAATCAAAACAAAGTATTTGGACTATTTTTCCGTTTTTAAATTCAATTTTGTAACAAGTAAATGTTGTTACAGCAAAATATGTTTGTTATCGAGTTCCTAAAATAAATTTCCTATTTTCCAGATAAATTAGTCAGTCCCCTGTACCGTATAAATCAATTCCCAATAATTCCAACTATATTCCCAGTTGTACAGTTATATAACATTCAATTTGCTGGAAACCTCGATCATACACCTGTGCGTTTATTTGATCAATATAATAATTTTTGAAATTTCATATCACAAAAAAACTATAGGGAAAAACATCAAAACAAAACTAAAAACTTGGACAAGATTTTTTACAAAATTGTAATTGTTGTACGTGAAGAAATAACAATGCTCCTAAACGTGACTTTTACATCTAAAAGAGTTTATTAAATTAACTGAAAAAAAAACTGAAAATCAGGTGGGTAGTAGCAGAAACGTGATATGCAGTGGGTGTTGTAGCCTGCAGGATATTGGACATAACGCATATTCTGTATAGAAAATTCACGTCTTTAAACACGTGATACATGTGCTGCTAAACTGAAACGCAATTTTTAGACACCATATGCGTCACGAGTCTTGTTTATAATTACAACCTCCCTACTTCAAAAAGTAGCAAGATAAAGAACGTTCTTCAGAACTTGAATTTTTATTAAAACTTGGGTTTACATCAAAGATTTGAGAAACATAACGAGAAATCGATTTGCCGCAGTCAATACATATTTTAACCCACGAGTATTCTTTGTAAAATATTTACAAGATAAATTACATTTTAAATCACTAAAATATTAATATCCCAATTTTAGGGGTGGTAAATCTTTGGTAAACGTGTAGATGTTGAAAAAGAAAGCTAGCTTAGATACCAGAAACACGAGATTAGATTAGCTACCTACTGTATTGTTTTACTTGTGTAGGTTGCACTGGAAAGTCGATACCGATTTGTTAAATATTATTTTCTTTGTATCGCAATATACGAACAATTGTTGTTTTGCTAACATTTGCAAAGGGTCCCTAAAGACTGTGCCAATTCGTTTTTTACAGCAGGGAATAGTATTGTTTTTTTTCTGATCTGGCTACAGATCAAATAATGAAAACCAACCTTAAAAAATTTAGCCATTAGACATTTTTCTGTTTTGCTATTGACATGTTTTTTTGAGTCAAGTTCAATTTCAACAATTTTAAATTCTATTTAGTCTTTTACAAATGATAATGGTAGGATTCCCAGGGGTTAATGGTAGCACGTTGTTTACTACATACAAGTGTCAGAGTTTTAAGTGCCGGAAAATCGATAAGTCGTTTGAACCAATTTGATTTACAGTGTGGCATTTACATGAGAGCCATTACCGTGTTTGTACTTCGTAAAACGTGGATCACTTACAAAGAAGGTTTAAGTTTCCCAAGAGTTTTTTCTTCTAATAAACATTAGTAAACAGTAAGTCGCCCTTCATTGCGTTTAAATAAGTTAATTAACTTTCTAGTAAAAACATAATTTTTCTAATTGACACACAACTTTTCCATAAGGCTTACCATTAACCTTTTTTTAATGCAGTAATTAAGTTTAAAATCAGGTAATATATTTATAATGAGAAAGAATCTTTGAATCTAATTGCATTTGAGTAAACGGTAATTATCTCATTAAATGGTTAATGATCTTATTACAATGTAAAATACCATATTAAAAAGCAAATTAATGGTGCGTTTTTATTACCAGTTGTTGTAGAAAAATAATTAACTTTATAATTAAGTAATTAACTTTCTAATTTTCAAGGATCATAATAAGCGTGAAGAATCACAGGCTACAATGCCTAATTAAAGACGCAGAAGAAGAAGAAGACTTTCTAATTTTAATGAGGTAACTATCTAACAAGGTGCATAAATAATTATCTTTTATCGAGAGACGTAGTTTTATGTATAATGAGTCAGTTACATTTTTATAGAGAAAAAACTATCCTATTTTAATGATAATTGCATCAACGTAGAAATTAAATTACCTCACTAGGAAGTTAATTGTACCTATTCAAATGATAATTATTAATTAGAAAGCTAATTACGTAATTTTATTGTAACTACCAGTATCTTACGACTACTAACTGGTGTATTCAAGGAATTAATTAATATGGAAATTAACTTTCTAATTTTAATGAAGTAACTTTCCAAAGGGATGCATTATCAATTGGTTTTTGTCGAGGTACTTAATTTTTTAGTCAGGTAACGGGAACAACCTTTTCTAATATACTAATAATTATATTAGTGTGACAAGTAAATTATTTTAAAAGAAAGCTAATAATAGAAAATTAATATTCTAATTGCTAAGTTAATTACAAAATTAGCAATTAACTGTGCCAGATGCCTGCTAGTTTTAGTGGTGAGTAGCTAAGTAACTTTCTAATGACGAAATTAAGTTTTTAATTTTAAAGAGACAAGTTTCTAATAAGGCGTTGATTTTTAAGGTGGTTATTGGGTTTATAATAAAGTAATTATTAATTGGCTGCTTGGAAAGTTAATGATCCGGTTACTAAGCTAATTACTTAATTACCAATTAACTGTGCCTGAGTACTGCTAGTTCTAGTGGTGAGGTAACTATCTTTCTAACGACAAAATTAACTTTCCAATTTTAGTAAGTGATTTTTTAATAAGGCGTATCTTTTATTCATTTTTAATGTGGTAATTGTGTTTATAAGGTAATTATTAATTAGCCTCCTAGAAAGTTAATAATCCGATTACTAAGTTAATTACACAATTAGGAATTAACTGTGCCTGGTTACTGCTAGTTCTAGTGGTGAGACCTTTCTAATGACAAAATTAACTTTCTAATTTTAATAAGTGACTTTCTAATTAGGCGTATCTTTTATTCATTTTTAAGGCAGTAATTGTGTTTATAAGGTAATTCATAATTAGCGTCCTAGAAAGTTAATAAATCGATTACTAAGTTAATTACATAATTAACAATTAACTGTGCCTGGTTACTGCTAGTTCTAGTGGTGAGACCTTTCGAATGACAAAATTAACTTTCTAATTTTAATAAGTGACTTTCTAATTAGGCGTATCTTTTACTCATTTTTAAGGCAGTAATTGTGTTTATAAGGTAATTAATAATTAGCGTCCTAGAAAGTTAATAATTCGATTACTAAGTTAATTACATAATTAGCAATTAACTGTGCCTGGTTACTGCTAGTTCTAGTGGTGAGACCTTTCTAATGTCAAAATTAACTTTCTAATTTTTATAAGTGACTTTCTAATTAGGCGTATCTTTCATTCATTTTTAAGGCAGTAATTGTGTTTATAAGGTAATTAATAATTAGCGTCCTAGAAAGTTAATCATCCGATTACTAAGTTAAATACATAATTAACAATTAACTGTGCCTGGTTACTGCTAGTTCTAGTGGTGAGACCTTTCTAATGACAAAATTAACTTTCTAATTTTAATAAGTGACTTTCTAATTAGGCGTATCTTTTATTCATTTTTAAGGCAGTAATTGTCTTTATAAGGTAATTCATAATTAGCGTCCTAGAAAGTTAATAAATCGATTACTAAGTTAATTACATAATTAACAATTAACTGTGCCTGGTTACTGCTAGTTCTAGTGGTGAGACCTTTCGAATGACAAAATTAACTTTCTAATTTTAATAAGTGACTTTCTAATTAGGCGTATCTTTTACTCATTTTTAAGGCAGTAATTGTGTTTATAAGGTAATTAATAATTAGCGTCCTAGAAAGTTAATAATTCGATTACTAAGTTAATTACATAATTAGCAATTAACTGTGCCTGGTTACTGCTAGTTCTAGTGGTGAGACCTTTCTAATGTCAAAATTAACTTTCTAATTTTAATAAGTGACTTTCTAATTAGGCGTATCGTTCATTCATTTTTAAGGCAGTAATTGTGTTATAAGGTAATTAATAATTAGCGTCCTAGAAAGTTAATCATCCGATTACTAAGTTAATTACATAATTAACAATTAACTGTGCCTGGTTACTGCTAGTTCTAGTGGTGAGACCTTTCGAATGACAAAATTAACTTTCTAATTTTAATAAGTGACTTTCTAATTAGGCGTATCTTTTACTCATTTTTAAGGCAGTAATTGTGTTTATAAGGTAATTAATAATTAGCGTCCTAGAAAGTTAATAATTCGATTACTAAGTTAATTACATAATTAGCAATTAACTGTGCCTGGTTACTGCTAGTTCTAGTGGTGAGACCTTTCTAATGTCAAAATTAACTTTCTAATTTTAATAAGTGACTTTCTAATTAGGCGTATCTTTCATTCATTTTTAAGGCAGTAATTGTGTTTATAAGGTAATTAATAATTAGCGTCCTAGAAAGTTAATCATCCGATTACTAAGTTAATTACATAATTAGCAATTAACTGTGCCTTATTAATGTTAGTTCTAGTAACTAACTTTCTGATAAGGCGTATCATTAATTGCTTTTTAATGAGTTAATTTTTTATAATGAGAAAAATTATTTTACATCAAAGTGGAAAGTGAATTACCTTAATAAAAAATTAATTGCCTCAATAAAAAATTAATTATTTTATTAGAAACAATTACCCTATTACAGTGCAACTAATTGTGTGTTACTACTACTAGCTGCTGTAGTAAGAAAATTGATTACCGATCCAAACAAATTTACTTTTTAATTTTAATGAGATGACTTTACTGAAGAAGTGCATTTTAATGTTTTTTTGAGGTAATTAATTTAATAGTAAAGTCATTATATTTGTTATGCGAAAAGCCTTTTCTGTGTTAATTGTAATTACATGAAAATAATAAGGAAGCTAGTGCAATAGAAAGCGAATTGAATCATCGAAAAGCAATTAATGGTGACTTATTACTTATTACTCAAGGTTTTTAATAAGGCTAATTTAATTTCAGTATTTAAGCTATTTAAATAAGTTTGGTCGGTTTGACCATGTTTATTTTCAAATAGTATCAAAGGTCACCAAATGAACAGGATTTCGTTTTATTGGTTTAATCAGAGTCTGCGAAACGAAGCACGTTCTAAAGATGCCATTAGAGTCCCCCAGGATAAAGACGGTTTTCGGTGCGACTTGCAAGGCAGTGCTACACCTAAAGTTTACGAAATGAGAGAGAAAAAAAACCTTCCGAGGAAGGTCCTTAAATCCACCTGACTGATTGATATTTATGGCCCAGACGACAATTTCACGGACCGTCATCAAAATTAGGATACCTTTAATTGTGAATCGGAAGGTTTAACAAAATTTATGGATGTGGTAATTGCTCAAAAGCTCAAAGCTCGCACTATTCAATCGACCTTTGTGGAAGACGCAACATTAAGAGAATAAATTTCCCGCTTTTAGGGCAATGAAATAAGTTAATTGCTGCTATAAAGACGTTGTGCTTTTACAAACACCACCAGACTAAGTAATTTACAGGGGTAACGACCTACTACCATTTTCTTAAAAGAAATCAGTTTTGATTTTTATCTCCGGTGGTAACAAAAGCTTGATAATGTCAGAAGGTTAAGTAAGACGATACTTTAAGGGTCGGTTATTGTAAACAATTATTTATAAAGGTAATATTGTTTATAGAATTTTCTTGTTTCTAGGTGGTTTGGTTAAATGTAATAATAAGTTATAATTAAGTGGAAGTTAATATTTATGTGTGTTTTGTTTGATATAATAAATTTATAATATTAAAATAAGTTATGAAACTTTTTTGAATTGCTATCATTAAATATTCCCTTCGCTTCGCTTTCTCCGAGATTTTCTAAAGTGTTTATAGTATTTTCCAATATGAAAATACACACTTGAGTGGGTAGCGATACATCTTTACCTTCAGAACCATTAATCTTTCAGGTTCAACGTTCGAACTCCGAAAAAATCACTTCTCAATTTTCAATACTAAGAAGATAGCAAATTGTGTTGGAAAAATTGAGACGGGCACGATTTTCAATTTAATTCTACTTTAGAATTTTTACCTTGCAATGCTTCTCTTTCTTTTCCACCACGTTTATTTATTTGGGTTTAGAAATGAAGGAGTGATGCCCCAGGAGTGTCAAATGAAAACGCAAAGTTTTAACGAAATTTTTACTCGTCACACGGAAGCTTTATGCAAACTCATCTTTGTTCAGGCAAAACTTTATTCCTACCTTCGGGCCCTTTCCATTTCATTGCTCACTTTCTGCGATGTTCGAAGTTTAATTCGAGTTTCTCTTCTTTTCCGGTTACTATTGGAACTAAGAAATTCTAGTGCAGTATTTTCTTTGGGTTGATTGATTAAGGTAGAGGTGAAAACTGAATAAGGATAAAAGCAATGACCTTCTGAATTGTGAAGGTTCAAATCGCGTCGGCAGATTCGTTTTTTGTTTCTAGAATGCGTGCCTAATTTTAATACAGATATTTACCCTTTCCTCTTCGTTTCATACCCTGTTAACCTCCCGGTTTTACGCGTTAAGATTAACTCAAATTATGCGAATGGTTGCGTCGTCCAGTGTGTAGCGTAAAGCCGAGCCTGTTCGCTTAAACGAAATGCTAATCGTGTGTCAAAAAATATGTTTTGCCCACTGATGTGTGCAATTTTCCACCTGGAAAGTTGCTTTGTTCTTATATGTTTCAATTTTATTTTCATGGTTTATGTCGATAACATTAGATTCGAACTGTTTACTATTTTCATTTCGTTTGGAGGAAGGGATAACATTTTTACGATAGTATAAACTTAGCCTTAGCACAATTTAAAAATATAAACTTTGCCATTATAAAATGTTCACAATGCCTCTGTTAAAGTCTCACATTGGTTTTAGCTGCACAATATAAAGTTACTATTATAGTCGTAAAAATACTGGGTATATTCGATGATTTTGTTGTAAGGCCAATATTTATTTAATAAATATGTAGAATACAAAATGGTGGCAGCGCTGTGTAATTTTAACTTAAAAGAAGAACTACAGAGGCAATTGGGACGAGATAATTGTAGCAAAACGGACAGTAAAATTCCGAGAACCGGAACAAAGGTTAGTGGAAAGCCTGATCTGTACAATTAGAAGCAGCATCAGAGCCGGATCTTTGTACAAGCAAACGCAGTCGCCTAGGGGCGCCCAAAAAAGGAGGGCGCTTAAAATTCCGTAGATCATTGAAATTAATTTATTAAAATTTTTTTGTTGTGTGATTTAGTTTTAGTTAATTTTCAGGTAGGTGTACACATTTTGGTACATTAATTTAACAAAACCATGACTGAAAAATATAATAAAAAATATTGTTGTAAATAAATATTGAACAAAATTTAAACGGCGTACCATGGGGGGGGGGGGGGGGGCGGATCAATATAAATTGCCTAAAGGCGTGAATATTACAAAATCGGCTCTTAGCGCTGTATGGTATTAGCAAAAGAACGATTCGAGGTTATAGTCAGTGACATAATTCATTTTAAAAATTACAAAAGATTCATAATTTTCAAAGTAACTATAATTATGAAACCTTTTAAAATTTGGAAAATAAAGTCTGAACATTCAATAATTTTTGTTAACTATTGTGAAAACTTTCACTTTTATCGTCATAAAAAATTGAAAAATATAATTTTTGACTTTGTAAACGAATTAACTGTCAATAAATGACTTTTTGACGTCAAAAATCATTTTAAGAAAATAGAAATATCTTTAAAAATTTATTTCTTGACTTAAACAATATTTTTGCTAATAAACATTATAAATACTAAAACGGCGTGCTACAGACGGGGGGAGGAGGGTAACAGAAATATAAACTCCGTAGGGGCGCGAATAATACAAATACTAATAACTAAAATTTTGATCGTGTTAAAAATTTCGAAAATGAAGTCCTAACGTATAAACAAGTCCGTAGATTTTTAAACATTTTTAACTTTTTCGACGTCACATTAATAAATTTCCAAGGTGTGAAAATAAAAAATCAAAGAATCTTGAATAAAATTAGTGTATTAAATCTTATAATCGCATATTTGACGTCAGAAATGCATTTATTGGCGCCAAAACATCATTTCTTGACGTGAAACAAACCTTCTATCGGTGGTATAACAAAAACTGAAAAGAAGAGTAAGAAATGTTGATGTACAAAAAGTTTCTTATCACCTTGACGGTAAATTTGCACGTCTCTGTCACATTGGATTTAAATAATTAATGTAATAGCCTTTTAGAGTTTATATGCATTTTTTGTCATTTTCAGCAGTTTTCAAACAATTTATTTTATATTATTATTTAAAAAAAGAAAATTTTTATAATTTTCGAAAAATTTTAGGCACCGCTGGATTTCATACTCGCACTAATCTATTATTGGGTTGAATATTTGTACCTATTTTAATACACTCTGTACATTATTGACAAATTCCTGTCTATGTGCACTATGATTGAGATTTATATTAATTTATTAAATAACGCAGTTACCATGTCTTAAAGTGAGTAAGATGTTATCATTATAAGGTAAACTTTACACAGTGCAAATTTCTTTGTAGCTAAAAAAGTTTGCCAAAGTTTCTAACCAGTTTCTTATATGTAGATATAAAAGTCATAAGACTTTTATTTTATTAATCGCCGTCTTTGATGTTTGGTTTTACGTTACTATGTGACGTCATTTTCTTTAACAAAATTGATATTTTTGACAGTTTTCACTTACTAATGTTTCTTAACACATCTGTGGGATTACTTGTAATTAACAAAACTTCAATACACTTCTATTCAAATACTGATGGTTCTAAATAAAGTTAACCTATTAAAATGGATCGTAGTAATAGACTTGTGCAGAGAAGACACATGCTACAAGAAAACAGTGAAAGAATACCCAAATCACCCCAAAGTATTGACGAAATACTGTCTGATGTTAAAATAGACGATAGCGACGCCATACAAACAAAATTAACTTTAATGGAAGAACTATTACTACTGGGACTTAAAGATAAAGACGGATATACATCATTCTGGAACGATTCTCTCTCAATTGGTCTTCGCGGATGTATCCTCATCGAGCTAGCTTTGTGTGGACGTATAGAATTGGAGCCAGCGAGTTTGAGACGAAAGGAAATCTTTTTACGTAAAATTATATTAATAAATGAAACCCTAACTGGAGATGTGTTACTGGACGAAACAATGAAGCATATCAAATCAACCGACCCACCTGAAACAGTACAGAATTGGATACGGTATCTTAGTGGGGAATCCTGGAATCCTCTCAAATTAGGATATCAGTTAAAATGTGTGCGGGAACGTCTTGCAAAAAATTTAGTAGAAAAGGGCGTGCTTACAACAGAAAAAACGAATTTTCTTCTGTTCGACATGACAACGCATCCCCTTATGGATAATGACATTAAATTTAAATTAATTAAAAATGTGCAAGATGCACTGTTGTCAAAATGGGCGAACGATGCTCACCGTATTGGGAAAAGGATGTTAGCATTGATTCTATTAGCACATGCTAGTGATGTATTGGAAAAGGTATTTTTATCTCTGAATAGTTTCGAATATGACCTTGTTACAAAAAGAATTGAACAACTTTTAGAAATAGATTTTGAAGAGGAATCTAAAAATCCCAACAGTTCTGAAGTTTTATGGGCTGTACTAGCCGCATTGCTCAAATAGTAATTTTTTGAATAATATCATTAGTAATAATTAATTACATGTAAATGTTATTGTAATTAAATGAAATATAATCAATCTACTACGTTTAATCTTAAAAATATATCTTATATTGGATGACGGATCTGGTTAAAATGGGGTTAGCTATTATTTTTATATTAAGCTGATATTAAAAAACGGGGGGGGGATGGGATTTTTATGAGCAACATATACTCTCTCACATCCAAATGTCAACCTCACCTTCACGCGGTACTCGGTACGAGGCTCTGATGACCGAGTACTGGCGGTATAACCAAAGAAAATGAACATGTTGGAGGAAATGCTAACATGTAGCTCTGCACATTTTAAAGAACAAGAATGACGAAGAAGGAAGAGGGAAACCATTTCGTCCAAATAAATTTTTCCCAAGAAATGCAGCACATCATTATGAGGTCTTCAAATTCGAATCCGGAACTAAAATGGTCCCCCATTCGGATTTCCTGGCGGGGACTGTTAATGAAGGCAAAATAAGAAATAAACAAATAGACAGAATAGCATGCTGGAATGTAAAAACAATGCTCCAGGGAGGGAAGCTAGAAAACCTAAAACGAGAAATGAGAAGAAACCAAATCGGCACGGTTGAGTTTAGCGAAATAAGATGACCACAGCAAGGAGAGGGATACAGAATAATTCCACACAAACACTATGAGAGAAGAAAATGGAAGAAAAGAAGACGAAAACCATTCAACGTGAACTCCACGCAGGAAAGATAGACAAAGCATATATGAAGATTAAAGATATGTTCAAGAAAAGAAAACCTAGATGCAATGGAGTAGAAAATAAAGAGGGAGAAATAATATCAGGAAAACAAGAAACAGCAAAAAGATGGAAATGATATCTAGAAGAGATATACAAAAAAGACGAAGAAAACCCATTGATAGAGTCCACAGGAAACGTTAACAATGAAGATGACTAAATGCCAATTTAAAAATCAGAATTTGATAGAACCACACAAGATTTGAAAAACAATAAAGCCCTAGGTGTGGATGGTTTTCCGAACAAAATAATGAAAAGCTTAGACCAAGATACGTTAGACAAACATAAACCATTGGGAAAGCGGAGAAAAGGTGAATAGAATCCTTCGAAATGTGGCATTAAAAATTGACTCCACACAAATTATATCAAATGAGAAAGTACTAGAAAGAATTAAAGGTAAAAGAAGTATGTGGAAACACATAATTAAATAAAGAAGACGAACGGTGGGTCACATTCTGAGAATAGAAGGGTTACTGAAATGAAGATAATTATCAAAGGTACAGTAAACGGTAAACATCCTAAAAGAAGACCCCGCCTTTAATACATTAAACGAATCATTGAAGATTTAGCAAGCAGAAATTACGAGGAAATGAAGAGGAAAGTTTCCAATAGATCGAAATGGATTGCTGCGACAAACTAGTCTACGGACTGAAGACTGTGGAGGAGTGGATTAAAATGCGGTTTTTAAAGGTTTTCTATAACGATCAGCCAGCGCGTAATTAATTGGGTATGACGTAGTCGTTAGAAATACAACTAGTAATCCCGTTATTTCTAAAAACCTGAGCCACTTGTGCTAGTTAATTTTGGACAATTTCGCTTGCGCGTCGTGTCTATGAGATCGTTTTAACTATCACCCTACCCAAGTTTATCAAAAAAGAAAACAATCACTAGTTGTCTTACTTAAAAATAGTATCAGAAACCCACAAAATGTAGTAGATTAAATCTTACTTAAAGTCTTGTCTAAAAAACAATTATTTTCTAAATTTAAAATAGAACTCGTAAATAATACTTGAAGATATGTTTATTACAATCGTCCTGACATAGCTGTAATGTTTTATTTACATAATATTCTGTTTGAGTTTTCTATGGTAATGCCTGCCAAATGGATCATGTTAGCAAACATTTGCCCACGTTGTTTATGTCATGGCTGTATAAAAATGTCGCAAGGAAGAAATTTTCAGTGTTTGTTTGCATTTTAAGACGGTTATTCCGTCGAAGTAAACCTATCATAGGTATAATTTCTACTTTACAGTGTATTAACGTTTATTTTACAAACCTTATTTTATACAGGCTGGTTCATAACATGTAGGACGCACTTTCAGGATAGATTCAGATATTTAAAATAATGACATAAATGCTGATTGACGTAGGAACGGAAACGCCTCGTTACGGAGTTACAGCTTCCTAAAGATGGACCAGTCTAATAACTTTTTTGCCGATAACTTTCGCAATAGTCGCACTAAAATCTAGAAATTGTATATGTGAGCATTACTCATTTGCCTTACTGTTTCTTTAAATTTTTGGTGTTAATAACGGCACCAGAGGCGTCTCGTGGGGAGAGATGAGGTGGGATATTTTCTTCATAACGTTTTAGATATTTACACTTTTTGTTTGGATATAAAATATTTTCCTCCATACAAAAATACACAAAATCCAACAGCTTTCGAAATCATTTAATGTTTTTGTAAAATCACATAAATCACCGTTATAGAATACGATCAAAATTACCTCACTGCTTTGAAATTTATACATTTTTTTGATGCGAATCATTGTCAATTTCAGTAACAAAACTTCGTGGAAAAAAATTAATGAAACTTCAAATACTTGTGATCTTTTATGATTTTACCTGTTCCAAATATTTTGTAATTGCTGCAGGTACTATTATTAATGTGACGCTAATTAATGGCAGCTTCAGTTTTTTGTTTACTGAAATTAAACCCGTTACTTTTATAATTATTAAACTTGTTTTTAAGAACAATTACTGGAAAATCCAAGAAATGGGCGTAGACCACTAATAATTTAATCTACATAAGTAACATGATTACTTCATGAAATAAGTTCTTTGTTGGACCTTCTATACTGTGAAGAAAATGAGGTTCCATATGTTGTGTGGGTCATTAAAGTTAATATATTTCGATGCTGTGCTTCCTATGCAACAGCTGGCTCGTTCGCTCGTTTCGTAAACTTCGTATCCCACCAAATATCTGTAGTTGTTCTAGTTTTCCGCCTTCCTGATACCCGAAAAACAGGAGCTTTAAAAAGGCGAACAAAATTCTATACAACACATTCTGTGTTAATATTTTCTGAAATATATTTCAATTTTCTGGAAATTTTCGTATATTTGGAATATAACCAACAATAAAAAGTATCAAAATATTTTTGATAAAGTACATTTTGGCTTATATACATTAACCTAAACGAGCCTACCACAGTAAATATAAAAATAATTATTTCTTAATTATTTCTTAACCTTGTACTAGAAACCTTAAAATTACTGCAGCCCACATTGCAGGCTTGCGATTGTAACACGAGCTTAACGTTACGTAAGCTGTAGAAGACTAGACTCTAGGGATCTGTAATGAAGTTCAAATTGAAAATTCTTGAAGCGTGATGGGATGACGTTATTCTGCGCCTGCATTATCAGTACAACAAAAGATCTTCAGAATAAAATACAATGACACAAAAGTGTAGATAAATTCAATTAATTCACCCTGTTAAATTAAAACGGCCTCGTGTTGGGGTTTAATAATTGAAACGAACTTCACTTTTTCTGAAAACCACCTTTTGTGAATTAATTAAATTTAATGCTTTAATGTCATGCAAGTACGCAACATAACGAATTTAATTAAGTACTCAATACTGCTTTTAAAAGAAAATTCTGCAAACATCTTAAAATCATACGATTTGCACCTTGACCGAATAAACTTCTCAATTAATATTTTCGCTCTTTTTAACACCCCTAAACAAATTTATTTATTAAATTGAAGCTAAAAAGCTGTGCAAAAGAAGCTTTAATGGATTTTATCTTACAAATTAAAAGTTTCAAGGTTGCTAATTTAATTTAAATTGAATTTTTATTGAAGCCAACTTATTTCATGGATTCCACAAACAGTTATTGCATTTCGTTCAATAACATCGCAGGGGCGTAAGTAAATAGTTCATAGCTTTAGTCATAAAATAGTTCATGAAACAGCTGGCAATATGCACAGAAAAATAGTCATTTGATCGTTTTATGGCTGATTTAAAATCGCCAAGTTTCGAAACTAACTTTATCTCATCAATACGACCAGAACGAGAATGTATTTTCAAATTGCAACGTTGTTGTAAATCTTGTATTCTACATCTCTAGGCACTAAATCCGGATCTTTTTCACCTGTCTTAACTTTTAGTGGTGAGGGGCATTTCCTACTAAAAGCCACACATTTACGAGTCCATTATATAAGGCGCGTATTCGTTTATACAGCGGACCGCTACACCTTTTGATTTTCTCCTATTCAGTTTTGTAATGCATTGCTTTTTATAGCTTCCTAAATCTGCTGTCTTTTGTAAAAATTAACCATTTGTCAAAATTGACAAAAAGTGTGAATTTTTAGAAATGTTATTAATTTTAAAAATATTGGGAATTTCTAAAACTTTTGATCGCTTCAAAAATAGCAAAATTTTTTAAAATGCTAAAGATTAAACATATTTAAAAAAATTAGAAAAATGACTAAAATTCGTCAAAATCGAATATTTGTCTACTGATAAAGAAATTTTCAAGTTTTTTCAATATTTTTAAAATTTTCGAACTTTTCTAATTCTTAAAAATGTCCAATTTTCAGCATTTAAAAATTTTTTACAATTTTCCAAATGATCGATATTTTGAATTATGCAGATTAGCAAAAGGCCAAAAGCCATAGTAGTCGCACTTTAAAAGCTTTCTAGCAACAGAGAGCAGCGCCTTCGTGGAAAAAATTACTTTTTGCGGTTAAACCGTTGGACGGATTGTTTAATACAAACTCAATGTTAGCTTGCACCTTAAAAAAGCTCTTCGGTAACCACCACGAGACTTTCCTCGTGTAAAGTCCGTTGCTTTCTTTCCTGTTCTTTGATTCAGACTTTTACATTACTTTCAAAATATGGAAAATTTTCAGCTTTTTCAATAGTTTAAAATTTTTTCATATTTTGGAAATTTACAAATATTCAATTTTTCAAGAGTTGAAATACTTTAGATATTTCATAATTTACGAAAATTTTAAGTTTTCATGATGTTCAAAATTTACCATTTTTAAAAGTTGCTTTATTTGCTAATTTTGAAAAATCTTTTAATTTTCCAAATTTTTAATATTATCTTAAAAAATTCAAAAAATTGTGACAGTTTTAAACATGTTGAGATCAGATAGTGGTTTTGTGCGATGGAGCAACTGCCTTGCGGTTAAATCGCATAAGAAAAATTGATTTTATATTAGTCCAGATTATAAAACGCTACAATATTTTACAGTAACACTTTAAAGACCTTCTACCAGCCACTTTGCGGTTAAAACGTTGCCTTGGATGCATTCTGCATTGCTTAATACGAAATCAATGTTTGTCTACAGATGAAAACGAGGGAGTATAAGAAAAACGACGCATACTCGAGGTAAATATTTTAAAGTGGGTCAATATTGTTTTATCGTCCTAATGCTACTACTACGGTGGCCTAAAATCCTGCTGGAAATAATATTTACGAGACGCGAATTTTTATTTATTCAGCAATCAAAGCTTGTAGAAGCTGATGTGGTAAATAAACAGATTTTAAAACGTATTTTCTGTGGACTTGGCCATCGACGTATTTCATAATGCTGTGAAAAAATTGAAATTTTTTCAAACGAAACCAATCATAATTTTGTCAGGTCATAAATCAAATGAAAAAATTCTGATTCAAACATATATTATCGACAAGTATCAGTTATCTGAATCAAGTTTTTACAGAAAAGGTTTTCCGTCGCCTCGTGATATTAGCATGTAGGGTTTTAGTATTCTCGAAATACATTCAGGATATTGCCTTGAATATCGATAAGCACTAGCCAGTCTTTTCGTTTTGGTTCGTAGACTGAAGTTTTCGCATACAAAGTGGAAAAAAAAACAAATTTTTGCGGTTTTGTAAGTAAATTTGTTAAGGAAAATAGTAGAGATCGAACGAAACAACTGAAGGTGTAATACGTTAAGTTTTTAACTGTTTACAAGAAATAAATCTATGGGCTGTTTTTACCTTCCACGCTATACGGAGTATGGCTAGAGGTTTCCCCATGGTGTCCGTGTGTCTCTACTTCAATATAGACACGCTCGAAAGAGAAACTCAGATTCGTGTTCTACATATATCGAATAGCCGATCTGCGTCAGAGCGATTTTCCTATCAAAAAAATTTTAAGTTTATAAGTTTTTAAAACGGTTTTAAAAATTTTGAAATGTACAAAATTGACAACCATTTTAAAGATTTTAAATTTTTTTATTATTTTTTCAAAAATAGTTTTTATGAAATTGCTAGAAACATTTTCAAATATTTTCGAGATGTTAAAAATTAAAAAATTTTTCAAACAATGTTAAAACTGATCAGACTCAAATTTCCAAAAAAATTTTCAAATTTTTAATAAATTATCAACATATATTCTTTGAGGCTTTCGCGGTTTCTCGAACTGTCAATATTACAATTTACTTTCGGCTTAGACCGCGTCGTCATTTGGGAACTACACCCAGCATAATCAGGTAAAGACCGACCTGTAGCTTGTCTGCCTTTACAAGCATTTGCTCTAGAAGTATGAGCAATATTTGTTCGTAAGCCCTGCCTGCCTAAACAGGGCCGTGTGCTTAGATTATTTAAACTTTGGGGCGGACAAGGATTTGATCTTATGTATTTTGTTTGCCAAGACAATAATACTTAATCGGCTTATGCCTGTTAGCTGTTTGTGAACCCATACAAACTAACGTGTCGCAAGACATTGCAGCTTGCATCTTCAGAGTGAATAGAACACTAAATTCAAATCCGGGAAGCGGAGGTATTTAAACCTCTTTGAGCCAGTCGAGCAGAACGGCGGAGTTCTGGTTGGCTGTGGCCGTTCCATTATTTTCAAAAAATTTCAAAAATAATCTAATTTCTCTTATTATCGTCGGAAATTTTATTAAATATTTTAAAATTAACAAATTTTCTTAAAAATTTTATAATCTATCAACACCTTCTAAACATAAGCAAAATTTTCAAGCATTTTCAAAAAATTTGATACTTTTAAAAAGTTTCATTATTCCAATGATTTTCAAACAATCTAAATTTTTATAAATTATCGACGCTCAAAATGTTCAAAATTAACAAAAATAACATTATATTATTTTCAAAAATTTAAGAATTTTAAAAATGTTTATTTTTTTTATTATTTTGAAAATTTTCAGTAAATTTCAAACATAATCTACATTTTCATAATATTGTCAAAAACTTTTAAATATTTCGTAATTGTAGTGATTTCAAAAAAGTTTAAAAATTTTCGAATTTCTCATTTTAACGGAAGTACACGGTTTGGGGTCTAAGGACTTCAAAAATGGTGTTTTGCAAATGTTCGTCTACGAGCGGTGCGTGCGTGGGTGGGGTTCGTTTCCCTATATCTCCGGAAACCCTTGACCAATTTTTATCAAATTTGGCATGTGCAAGGTTTTTAGTTATAGGTAGTTCTTTGTAAAGTTTTAAATCGGAACTGGGCACGGAAATTAGACAACTATCGATTTTTTTCGTAAAACAGTTTTTGAAATATTGAAAAGATTGCGTTGTAGTACAGACAAATCAAACATTTTTTGCGAATGGTGTATCTTCAAAATGAAGGCCGCCACAAATTTTTGAAAATGTTAACACTTTAATGCCCGACTACTCAAATAGAAAATATCTAATCAATACTAAATACTGCGTTATGTATTAGCACTTAATAGGTATAAGCATGTGATGTAAAAATGTTTTTAAAAATATAAAAATTGTAAAAAGTTATCAAAATTTTAAAGAGTCACACCATTTTTTAAAAACTTTGTAAGCTGATGGAATTTGCAGCGAACTACAAATTGAGTTTTTGCTAATATCTCAAATTTATCTTCACGCCCTCCAGGAATTTTGAAAGATTTGCAATTGAATAACTATTTATTCAAAACTGCAAACGCCAATCATTATAACCTCTAAACAGTTTAGTACACCATTTAAAGTAGTTTATTAGAATAAAAAATAATTTTGAACCAATTTAGTAATTTAGAGAATATTCGATACTTTTGTGGCGGTAGCTCAGAGGTTGGGCGCTCAGTCTCTAACGCTGAAGGTCTAGGGTTCGATTCCCCGCCGAAGCCATGCAGCAATAAAAATCTATGCCGCAACCCGCCACTCACATTCCCCAATCCGGTGTAGGCAGCCGTGGGGTCTTAATGCCTGAAACCTTCTCTGGAATTTAGTCGTTCGGATTCGACGTTAAACTGTAGGTCCCCCGTACTCCACCTTAGCGCTAAGGAGAGTACGTGACAGAGAAGAGTGCCGGTGCCCAGCAGTGGGACGTAAAGGCTGATTACGATACTTTGTAATATCATCAACGAGTTTTCCGCAAGTTACGAGAATTTTGCTGCGCCTATCAATTAGCTCTAGTTAAAATATATATTTTAATTTTCGCATATTTTTCATAGCTCTTCTAATAAACTATTCATGACAATTTTTGGTTCGATGTCCAAACCCCAATATTTAATTAAACCTTAGCTGTAGCCCGGTGCCTTGCCTCCGTGCGGTTTCGTCGAAGTTATCGCCGCTTACTAGGTTTACGTTCCATCTTTTAGTATCTTATTTCAGCAGTCATAGTAGCACAGTGTTGGGGAGCGCTGTTATGGCATACTATAGTATAGACTGTTGTTCAGTCATTTATTTGCGCGAAAATATTTAAAACGTGTATGGGAATGTGTCGCCTATTTTTTGAAATACATTTTTTGAGCAGACATATGTAATATCTACTTTAGTTTTACGAAGACTTAAAAAGTGTTATGATTGCAAGCAAATAACACTCATGTTTACAGTACTGCGCTGTTCATTTACTTTGTAGGTATAAGTTTCCATAATGTTAACTCATAAGTGTACGTGCAGCTAGCTTTGAAATATCTTTGTCGTGAACGGAATATCACAATGGAGCGAGATCAAAAGCTTGAAAGTGATATTGTACATATTGTTTCAGGTTTCAATTCAAGTATTTCTATTGCACAGTGCGCAAGGGAAATGCAGCAAAGCGAATAAGATATATACAGTGAGCATTCATGTGCAAAATCAATCGAATGCTTATGAAATTTCACCAATTTGGTGCAACTTAGTTAGGGGCAACTGTATCACTTCTGATTGAGAAAACTGACTGTTGTTCAATCACTGACAAATTTCGATTAAATGGCCCGAATGCTTTGTATTGAATTGAACATTATCAATTCGATGGTATAGGTTACACAACAAACATTCATAAAATACGTACAGACAATTACAAGAACATTTTAAATAAACATTTTCATTTCGATGTGTTTTTTTTATATTACTGCAACGCGGAACAATTTACTAACATCAATAGAGTCAACAGAAAAATCTATTAATACTGTGCTCATAACAAACTTGAACAAATAAAAGGTATATATTTCCAAAATGATTTTCATAAATGTTTCATGTTGAATACTGAGATTCGTGTTATTTTTTGAAAAATAGTTTACGCTAAAGCAGCTTTTTTATGTTCTCTTAAACAATTATTATTCTTGCTTTTATAAAATGTCCAACTGAACATGATTTAACTATAGTTTCAGCAAGACGGAGCGCTTGCTTAATATCACATTGCTAATAGCACGGGTTTCGGGAGGGGCGTCTTCACAGATGGCGAAAAACCTAGTGCGGTGCTATATCCCAGGCTGCAATATGTGACGACAAATTGTTTAACTGTTGGTTGTGCATTTTATTTATATTTGCATAATTAAATGAGTTTATTATTATTATTTCAATGTTGTAGGCAGCCTTATAGGCACAAGTTTGTAGTTGGTAGAAAATTTGATCTTTTACAGAAAATACGATTTCAATTTATGGCATATACGAATTTATTTACAGTCTAGCCCAAGTAAATTCGTCTCGTCACGAGCCGCCTATGTAAATTAAAAATAAATAAACACTAGTTATCTTAGCCTATTAGTATCATAACCTATGAAACAAGATCAGAATTTATGACAATTTATTCGTCAATAAAATTGTGCATTATGCTCCCCCCCCCCTCCCCCAATTGCGCCACTTGTAAAATATTTTATATTTTTCCCAACAATTGATTGTTACAAATGCTTGAATAAAAGAATAGAAAAGTATGACAACACCCATACGAAAGAAATTCTTTTTTTTTCATTACATCTGGTATAATAAAGCTCTCTAACCGAGCAAAAAAGAAATTCCCAGCTTATGCAATGACAGAGGCAAAAATGTGAGGTTTTTTTGAAGGAATTCTTGGAAACAGTCTTTCTTAACACATTCCAGGTTCCTCTAAATAACTAACTGTTAACAAATGTTTGGATTCCGCCTGAATTAAGAATGCAGTGACAATGTTTATTTATGTCACAATTTTCACGTTTTTCTCTAAAGAAAAAGCCTTAATTATCTTCTACCACTTGTCCAGTACGTCATGCTCATAAAACATAGAGGCGATAAGAGTAGGGGTAGCAGTAATTAGTAATAATTGTTTTTTCAGATTTTTGTGGGCTCGTATTTTTGTTTTTGCCCGTTTTTATGTGCGTCATTGTGATTCATTATTTACTACGTAATAATCGATATTTTTGAAGTCATGTTTATGTGACACTAAAATTGTCAGATGTTCTCAACACATGTATAAATTGGCAACGCGCATTTTTTGAAAAAAAATTCCATTACTAAATCCTCGGACCGCCACTGGTGGTAAATATTTAAAACTGGATTTTTTTACCAGCTCTATCACCAATTTACCAAATCGATTTTAGATTTTAACGAATTGTTTGCAATTAGAAAATACTAAAAATCACACATTTCAAAATTATCAAACATTTGATTATTTAAAAAATATTAAGAAAATCCAGTAAATAACAAAATTTTAATAATTTTCTAAATTTTTAAAAATATTCTAAATTTTGCAAAATATTTAACTTGTTAAGCACTTTTAAAATTTTAAAAGTATTCAAAGTTTAAAAATTCTCAAACTTTCTAACAATTTTTACATTTCTCCAAATTTCAAAACATTACAAATTTGTTATAAATTGAGAAAATTGGCAAAAACTTTTAGAATTTAAAAAATATTTAAATTAACAAATTTTCAAAAATTTGTTAAAATATTTATCGAGGTTTCAAAATTAACAAAGATTTTAAATTTACATCATTAAACCATTTTCTAAATTTTCATTGTCAAAAATGTAAATAATTTCTCAACAATTTCTGAAATTAAAAAATTTTTAATAAATGCGAGAGGGGGGCCTTCACATATTATTTTCTTTTAAATATTTAGGATTTTTTCCTTTTTTATAGTTTGGTTTATAAAATCATATTTTTTTAAGGTAAATAAGTAAGGTACTTAGATGGAACTTTGAAATTTTAGTACAAGGACTGTGAAAATAAGTTGTATGCAAATAAGTGATTAAAGTGTTTTATATTCAGGAGGCTGTAGCTCCGTAGCGTAGCGTTTTTGGGCTTATGTTTATAGAAACTTTTATAATTATTGTGCTGCAAATGCGTCGTGTTATTTTTGCACCATAAATCTCGAATCACTCTGTATAGATCTACTAAACATAGGGAGGAAACATTGGTATCGCTGAATGTAAATAATTAAATATAAATAAACAAGTAGAAAACACAATTTAAAAATAAATAACGAAAAACGAAATAAGTTCCATTTACTAATTGCACGACGTATATTATCTCCGGCGCCTCCACCATAAAACATTTAGCCAAGTATTTCCCACATTTAAGAGATAAAGTGAATAAACAAATAAGCCAATTTGTGAGAGCTGACATTTTTAATGCTTAATTTATTTAATTTAAAATATAAATTCAACGTCAATATTTATTAATCACTTATAAATCAGCAAAATTGAGATTTTTTTACGGTATTTGACCATTGAAAGATAGCGGATTAATTAGCCCTTTTTCTAATTTAAAACTGAAGAAAATATAAATTAGCTAAGGTAACAAAAATTTTCTTACCGCACTTATCAATCAAATTGCTTGCGGAGTCGGTTGTTACTTTGCTATTCTTTCAGGAAAAGATTTTTTGTATAATTATTCATCGCGAGCCTATTTTTACCAATAAGCCTACAAAGGGCGAACCACTATATTTTCAAATTTTTCTGAATCTTCCTTGCATCAATTACAGCTGACCAAATAAATAATAAGTAACTAAGTAAGCTCGCATAAGGTCAAACATATAGGCGTAATGTTGTTATAATCACGTAGATAATGCGTTTAAAATTGCATAGAAGCGACGACTATATATTAAAGAAGAATGCGGGAATTTATTATTAATTTATTGCCTCATACTTTCAATACTGACTTAATTAATACTGGACTAAATATCCGGACACTGGTAATAAGAAACTTTCTGTACATCAAGATTTTATACTCTCTTTTTCAGTTTTGGTTATTTTATCGATAACATGATTTTGAACTTAAAGTTTTGTTATTATCCTGCAGTACTCTAACAATTTTTAGTCTAATTTTCAATAATTATTTTCTCATACCTTAACGGTTTTTTCTGGTTCATATGCACTGCAATCTACCAAGGGTTTTAATATTTGTACTTATTTCTGATACGTTCTGTATAATTAAGACTAAAGTGAAGTGGCGTATAACATACAAAAAAATTGTTTTGTAATCCATAAATTTTGTACCAAATCTGAGATAAATATTATATATAAATAAACCGTTTAAACTTATAACGAGACTTTAGTCGAAATATCGCAATATTCTTCAATATACTCGTATAATAATATTGAGCTCCTTAGCTACCTTGGTTACCAATTTCACTTCAAACTCACGATGTAGTTATAATAAATTGCAGCATAAATAGAATACGAAGCTGCAGCATGGAAAATCTAAACTGACAACCACAGCTGCAGTAGAGGGTAGAGGTTGCAATATTTATGCTCAATTTGGTGTAACATTTTACTAATATTATATTTTTAATTTATTGCTTTTTCAAACCGCAAAGCTTTGAAATGTTTGAAATTTAAAACTAATAACTGTGACGTTTCCGCAAGTATAACGATGAACCTCATTAGAGGAAATCGGAAATACTTTTAAGCCAGCCCATAAAATTATTTTGAAGTGATTAAGTATACTTTTCTTTAATGTTTTGTTGTCTTATGTCTTACAAGGAAGGGCGAAGTATCTTACCTAAGTATGAATAATTGTACTGGAAACTTAAGGGCAAAAAACTTTAAGAATTAATTAATCCCGTCAGAAGCACACACGCCAAGTTGATTAAGCGAAATGTGACTGCAAAAAGTACAAAAATGCTGCACTGAAACTTGCTTCGAATCTAAGCCCGTTTTACCCATTATATGGATTTGTTGTTTCTGCTGTAACAAAAAGTTTATTTAAACTTTATTCTATTTGCTCTGTAAGCGGTTATTTTGGTTTGCAGTAAAGTTAATGGTTACTTAATTATGCGACATGATGGGCCAAAATAAAAATCAAACGTTGGCTAAAAATGACAAAGCTTTTAACTGTTTGATAACCATGTCTTACCGCTAAACATTAAAATTATTTTAATTGTTATGTACTTTTGTTATACAGTTTACGACAAAAGTTTGAGATATATCTTTATATACTTATACTTTAATATAATATTTGTAACCGACCTTTGCCTTTTTGCTTTTTTATTTAAATGGTCTAACTCGGTCCAGCACTTATAAGGCTCACTTATCAAAACGATTCAGGTTTTAAAAGCGTTCCATGGGCTGCCAATCTGGTTACAAGTTGAACTCGTTTTAAATACGAGTATACTTAAAAATTCTGATTAATTCAATTTTATTTAATGAAACGCTAAAGTAGGGCCATTACAAAATGTGTAATGAAAAAATCCAAAATTAAAAAATTTTCTCAAGGTTCCCCACCCAGGCTGTCGCAGCCTGAGATGCCACGTCGGTGACAGCACAAGATAGACCATACATTACGTTTTCCGAAATGCGGTCACACTAATAACATTTGACCAAACAAATTCTGATCATGTGGGTTATTTACGGTTTATGGTGAAAACATTTCTGACAAACCAGTGGCCAGTTTTTGAAGAATATTTTATTGAAAATGTCTAAAGTTTTGAAAATAATGTCATTTTTCAGATCTTTAGAAAAATCTATTTTAGAATAACATTGTGTGTGTGAATAGAACAGTTTCGCCTCAGGCGTTTCGCCGCAGCCGTTTCACAGCAGCTGTTTCGCCGCAGCTTTTCACTTGAAGTTTTTTGTTCAGAATTAAATTTTCTTTAAAATATGCAAAAGTGTTCGTTTAACTTTAAGCATAACCAATTCATGCAATAACTCAAAAAAGAGATGTAAAATTTGTTTTAGTAAGCGGCATCTTAATCACCATACATACTTACATCTTTTTCCCCATTTAACTTAATCTGTAGCTGCAATAATAACAAATGTAGCAATGATGCACACCTAATTACGTACAGGTTCTAAATATTTTTTTAGATTTTCTAATTTTTTTGCCGAATTAATATTTTCTGTATGATCAAGTAAGTATTAAAAAGGAGTAACTGAGAGCGGTGAATTGAGTGCCGTTTCTGCGGTTAAATGCTCGCGAAAAAACGACCGCGGCGAACTGGGTGCGGCTAAACGGTCGCGGCGTAACTGTCTGTGGTAAAAAGGTCTGCGGCGAAAAGTCTTGCGGTAAAAGGGACGCGACGAACTGTACTAGAGCCTACACACACACATCCGCACTGACATTTTATGAAAGCACTTTTTTAGGTTCCTTGTGGTCTAAAACTTGTATTTCCGTCACAATCTTAGAATCTAAACATTTACGGTCACAAAATGTAGGAAAGTAAAAATTGATGAGGTTATTAGATCGGAAAAATATTTAAAAAACTCGGAAAAGCATCAGAATCTGTTTCTAAATTTAAATCGTCGGAGGGTTTTGGCGTTAAACTTCAATTAACGATACTAGCAAATTTTTCCTATGCTACACACTGTATATTAACGTAATAAAAGCAGCATTTTTCACAATTACTTTTTCACGCTACCGGCAGTGTAAGTAGGCCTTACATCCATAGCTACAGGGATCGTAAGTGGCTGATAACATTCGTGTACTAGTTACCCTTCACCCTTGACGACGGAACTTAATAGTGTCACTTACGTTCCTAGGAAAATAATGTTGATTTTAACTGTTCGTTGATATGGTAACAAACACAGACAACTTAGAATAATGGAGCTTTTAAAAAATAATTCCGATGACAGCTGTCAAAACGAACTTTTAAAAATATGATTAAATTTCTACCTGTAGGCCTACTTACATTGCCGGTAGCGTAAAAAATTTAATAAGTAACACGGAATGTATCGACTAATAACATCCTCGGCAGGCGACAAGCTTCGGCTCCGCCTCAGCTCGTATTCGCCTACCTCGGATGTTATTACGTGCTTACATTCCTTGATACTTAAATAACTATTTATTAATTATGCAAACACCAAATAACATTTGTGATTATTTTTTACACCAGTACCAACAAAAGTTGAATATTAGCTGATGGTGATGCCAATGAACTATCGAAATTGTTATTAAAATTTATTATCTAATGCCGGATTGTCTGTAAAAGTCGGTAAATATTTACAGCAACAAGCCAGGGAAAGCCCTGGAAAGTGGAAATTCTTTTGATACTTTCGTAAGTAAGTAAACAAGCCGTTTATAAATTGTAAAAATTGTCTTGAAAGCTTTTTTTGCGGTTATATTTACCTCTTACTTCTGTAAAAGATTGCTGATGTAGATAATAACCTTCACTCGAAAATGGTTTGTATATCATACCTTCGGCAAAAATTGTAAATTGAATTTTCTTTGGTGCTTCGCAATTCAACTTTTTTAGTTTTCGATGTGCTCTTAATTTTTTTGTTAATATTAAATTAATTTTCATGCCTTGCGGATAATTTACGAAAAAGTCTAGTTTTGTTGTTGACGAAAACTAAAAACAAATAAAATATTGGTCAAAAATTACACAAAGTGGAAAATTATTAAACTCTTTGGTATGTATGTTTACATTAAATAAAAAATAAATAGTAACTGAAAGCTACTGCGAATTGCTACTTCTATGTTTGATTTAGCTAATGGATTTTGCTGAAAATAATTACCCACGTTAAGTAAAAGACATACAGGGTATTACATTAATGTTTAAACATTTTCAAATTTCACAATGTATTTCTTAATTTTTAAAAACGATTTTTTATGAAAAGTAATGTAAATTTTCAAAATATGCAGATGGAACATGAAACATTTTTATATTTTTATTCTACGTCGATTTTTTAATAATAATTATTTAATTTATAATATATATGAAGGTCGGCTAGACGCGCGTCACTTGGGACGCATCTACAATAACGTCGCGTGTCATTATTGGAACTAATGCATCACGTCACTTGACATTTCGCCGGTTCTGTCAACGCTGTCTGTAAGTGCATTGTGTGCTGGGGTAACACTAGTAATAATTTAATTTTGCTGGGAAACCCTGTGTATTTCACATGTTTGACAACTTGCTTTTGGTAGTTTCCTTTTTTCCCATCGATGTTTGATGCGGATATCAAACGTGTAGTAAAATCAGCGAACTGGAACTTGCTTAAGAGATGCCTTGTCTTTTGCAGTAACAATCGTGGAAGCGAAACTATAGTTTAACAATTAGCAACTGGTATGCTTTGTAACTGTATCGTTTACCTTAAAGGTAACCTAATATTGTGTGGATACGTACGCAACTCCCTAGGTCGCAAAATGCGTGCACGTGTCTCACCCAAACAATCTTTCTCGATGTTTGCTTTGAGTTTAGATGTACAAGGGATGTTGCTTCACCAATACCTCCCGTAACCTTGAAATCTTCTCTTACTTCAGGCGTATGCTGTGCATTGTTAAATATAATTTACAGTATTTTGAAAAGTTTCCATTATGAAAGTTAATTTTGAACATTGTTTACATATTTTTTCTTTTGAAAAGGTTAAATATTAAAGACGGGGGTAGAAATTATTTGCATTACTGAAATAATTTGCAATTAAGTTACATAGGCATACCGTAAAGGTCAAAAGTTGCTAAGATTCCTGAAAGGTTGTAAAGTTATTTCATGAGCTTGTCTTTGAATTACTTTCTAATAAGTTTGTTTATACAAGAACAAAAATTGCTTTGCTGCTAAGCCTTTAAGAATTTGTAAATGAAGGTATAAACCAAATATATTGAAGTTTTCAGTGAGTGTGTGCTTCTACTCAATTTTCGATGAGTTTACTGATTTTTTCATAGCGATCATGGATAAGGTGTCGTGCTGAACGTATCATTTAACAAGAACTGATTTTGCCTGGAGGATATTATGTAATATTTTTCATTTTCTTTTTTAATCAGATAATGTATCGAATTCAACGTGTGTATTAATGCGTAAAAAAATAAATTTGTTTTTAAGAATGTTTTTTCATATTTTGCACGTAACATTTTCTGAATAAAGTATCGTCTTTCAATTCCTGCAGTCATTGTATTCTGCTCTCAACACGATACTTTTCTGTACAAATTATTTCAGTTTACATGTTAAGTTTATGTCTCGCCGGCATTCTTCTCTGCCATTTACTCTCCTAAGCGCTAAAGTGGAGTATGGGGGACCTACAGTTTAACGTCGAATGCGAACGACTTAACACCAGAGAAGTTTTCAGGCATCAGGTCTAACAAAAAAATTTAATTATTTAAATACACGTTAGTCCTAAAAAAATTAATCATTTTCGAATATTTCAAAATGATCCAAATTATCAAAAATTTTCAAAACTTTTAAAAATTTGCAACATTTTTATAAATAACAAAATTTTTCGATAAAATTAAAAAATATCGAAATTTTGAAAGTAATGTACAAGTTCTACAATAAAACTCTATTAAAATTTCCATAAATCATATGATTACTCAGTTATTGAAATTTGAATATTTGCAAAATTTTGAAAATTTCGCATGCTACGAAAATATAGAAATTCTTGGAACTATTGGAAAACTTGAAATTTAAAAAATTTTCTAAGTTATTAAAAAATAAAAGGTCTAATTTTTTAAGCAAACGATCTTATTGTAATTTGTGTTAAAATTTTCTGGTTGGTATTGGGAAAATTCATTATATTCTAGTTCTTCAAAATGATCAAAATTTTTATAAATATCAAAATTATTCAATTTTAATAATTTTAAAAAACTTCAAAATTTTGAAAGTAATGTACAAGCTATACATAACATTATTTTAAAATTTTCTAAAATTATATTATTATTTAGTTTGAAATTTAAATATTTGAAAATTTTATGAATTTTGCAAAATCCAAAAATATGGAAAATCTTGGAACTATTAGAGAAGTAGAAAACTTCACAAATTTTCAAACTGTTAAAACATTCACGCAAACCAGCTTATTGTAGTCTATGTTTCGAAATTGTTGGTTGGTCTTGAATTATTTGAAACTTTAAAAATTTTTGAAAATGTAAATTTCTAAAAGTTAGAAAATTTTGAAATTTTCGAAATTTTAAAAATAAAAATTTTGAAATATTAAGTTTTTTGATAATAATTTATGATTGCAACAAATACCCTGGATAACCAAATTTAACTGTAAAATATCTGGAGGATACAACATGGTCTTGACTGACATTTAAAAGAAAAAGTTTTGTTTAATCTGTGGCAATTTATGGCTTGTGCAGTTTCTATTTGTTCAGTTTCGGTTCGGTCATATTTTTCAAAAAAAGTTGAACAACTTGGCAACGCCGCAACGAAATTTCAAAACCTGGAGATATAAGCTCTTCGTCTCATACAACTTTTATTTGCAAAATGTGTCTGTGTCTTGCATAATAATTGAGTTAAAAGCTTGTGTCCCGGGACATCCTGTAAGTCTGCAGTTGACCGTGTTTCGTCGCTTAGACACTGAAGGTGACCGTTGATTTAATTACTTAATTAGAACTAAGATATGTATACTCAAACTAGAAATTTCTTGCGATGCATTTCAACCAGTGGCGTTTGTAAACGGGTCGACGAATTTGCTTCCGGTTCGGATACCTCATAGGTAAGGGTTGCAGCTAAATGTTGCCGGAATTTGAACTGTATCTGTTCAATAATGTCAATTTTGTATGTTATTTTTGATGTCGTCGACTTTTTCTGCTACTATGGCTTATCACCGATTCTATATACAATAGCAATTTCTCGGGAAAAATGTTTTTTTCTAATTTTATAAAATGTTTTCAATGCTAATGATAATAAGTAATAATCTTCATAGCGTGCATAAATGTTCAAGTTAAAAATTAAAAGAAGATGTACTGTGGAAGATGCCCAGCAGCGTATAATCATAAATAACGTCTAAAGATGCATATTTACGTATAAATATCTTTCATAATTATGCGAACGAAGCTCTCGCCTGGGATACTTTATAACGGAAAGTTAAACAATATTTTCCAACCTTAATGGAGTTGTTATGACCTGGGAATATCTAGGAGAACCAAACATTTTACAATAAAACACTTATCGAAATTTTTGATTCTTGTTTACCAAAGCGTTTTATGCAATAAATACAAAATTCTGAAATCTAAAATTGCAGTTTTATTAAAAAAATAATAAAAATTACAATTAAAATTTTACAAGCTGTCCCTGCGTTTTCACAACCTGAACAAAAGAAAATGGAAGAAAATTATATGTGAGTTAAACGCTTTTGGTGGCAGCTGCGTAAAGGGTTATAATTCGATTTTTGTAATTTCATTCCAGTTTGAAAAATCAACCGGGAGCTTATTTTGCAATACGTGTAGGTATATCCACTACAAAGTAATCAAATTAATGGGATGAAAAAGCAACATCAACAGGTATAATACAAACATAGCAAAGTTAATGAAGAGCGACAATAACGAACTCTAATTTGCTTCGGGGTTGCCACCGTCACGCGGTTGATTAAGTTGGACGAAATTACTTAACTAAATTGGTAACACCATCAATTTTAGGTCATTATTTAAGTTATTAATTTATTATAAACACTGTGGCAGATCTGATTGCGAAATGATATTTTGTCAGAAGGTTTCAAAAAATTTGAACTTTTTCTTATTTTAAGTTCATCGCCATCGGCGAGCTTTACCTTAGGGAAATAATCCACCTAACAGTTGTGATTTGAAATGTATTAAAAAAGTGACCTTTATGAAAATTTTAATCGCACGTATCAATATGTTTTGTATTATTATTGTAGATTGTCATTAAGTCTGAATGAAAAAAGCGGACAAACCGCAACGAGACCTTTCTGGCCTTTTTTACTTTCCTCCGCGCTCGAAAAAGAACCTTAAATTCGTATTCTACGCATGCTGAATAGCCGATCCGCGCAAACGCGATCTCCCTATCACCCCGCAATGGCCCCGCACAATCGATTTTCAAGTTTTCAATATTTCAAATTTTTCGTAGTTTTCAAAAATGTTAAAAATTATAAAGGTTTTCTTAAATTTTAAAAATGTTCATACATTTTCAAATTTTAATATTACATAATATTCATAAATTTCTGAAATTTATACTTTTTTACCTTTTTAAATTTTCATAAAAGACTTTTTCACCAATTGTTTTAGTTTTTAAACAATTTTTAAGAACTTTCATAGTTATTTAATTTTCCAAAACTTCAGATATATTTTAAAGTTAAAAACAATATTAATTTGTAAATTTTTTACAATTTTCCGCAATTTTCAATATTTTAAAAACTTAAAAATTGTAGAAAATTTTTAGGAATTTTAAAACTGAAAATATTCAAAATTGAAATTTAAAAGATTTTTAATGCATTTTTGAGGATGGAAAATTTTCCAGAAATATCGAAACTTAAAACAAACTTTAAATTAAAAAATCTTGAAGCTATTCGAAAATTTTGTAAATTCATAAAATATCAAAAATTTCGAAAAATTTGAAAATTACAAAAAATTCACAATTTTTAAAATTTTTAATTGTAGAAAAGTTTAAGATTTATGTCGAAAAGTGTGCAGTTTGTTGCACCTACGGCCCTGTCACTATCATATGTACATAGTGGAAAATAAAAACTAATTAGTTTTTAAAAAAAGTTGACTCCTGCCAGCGTTCAATCTGGCGGCTACCGACGCGACACCGTACACGCATTTTCCAACTGAGCTACCAAGCTGTATGTACCATGGAACATAAACATGCGACGTACGCAGCTTTTACAAAAAGAGCCGTTAATACCCCGACTGTCTGGGTCGTATCCACCGTCTTATTAACAACCACTAGAGGTCAAAAAAGTGTATTTCCATCAAAATCTAAAAGTCTAAGTTTTTACGATCACAATACCCGCACTTGAAGTATCTGAAAGTAAAAGGAACGTATGAAAGCTCAGTTATTAAAATTCCTTTTTAGTTTATGCGTACTTTGTGAGTTTAATGATGGTGTTTTTCTTTTTCAAAAGCCTTTCAAATGCACGTACTACGTATTTTTTGCCAATGGGATAAGAATAAAGCCCGTTGTGTAGAAGCACTCGTTTACTTTACTATTAACATAGGCCTGAAGTGATTTAAACAAAAAATTTTAAAAACATTACATGCAATCTAATGTTTTGTGTAAAGCTAATGTTTGGACAGCAAAATTGTAATTAAAATTTAAGTTTTAGTTCATTGCACCCTTTTCTTTTTATTCAAATTTCCAAAAGCTCATGTAAATTGGATAAGAAATAAAGTTTGTCATTATTCCTTTATCATTCAAATTAGTTGAAAAACTTCACCTTTGCGTATTTTATATAACCAGAGTGTCACATCTGTCGTAAATTAATGACTTTGAACTTGGGAAAATGTATTTCAGTCCAAAAGCTCGATAATAACCCAACAGTGAGTGAAAAGTCCTCACTTTAATGAAGCGACTCTTTTACGAGACGAGCTTTTACTTCAGAGTTCAGACCTGTTGCGTTTATGATAAAGCTTTAAAGCAACAGTTGGACTCGGAAAGCTCCCAAGGTCACACGCTTGGAATTGATTTTATGCGCGCCGATTACAGCCAAGCTTTCACGAGAGCGGCCTCTCCTGTTATGTACTTTCATGCTCCGATAAAGTTAAAAATTGCATAACATTTAAATCTCATTTTCTTGAGTGGAAAGCGTCATTATTTTAAAACCAACCGTTACAAAGATCGTTTGCTGGAAGTGTCTGATAAAATTTATTTTGCCAATAAGGTAACCGGACTGTAAACTTTTCCATTGTTTTCTTTCTTTTCCTGTTTAATTATTCGATTTATTCGCATCTTGGCGGCCACTATCTAAAGATTGCTTTCATATTCCATTACGTAATAGATGTACCCAGCGCACTATCTTTATCTTCAGCGTTAGTTAGATAAAGATGTAAGTGCAAAAAGCTCGATAAAGAAGCAATTCGATTAAAAGTGTTATTGCCGGAACGACCATCCATAACTACAGCGATATTTTTTTATGTACTTAGACGGTTAATTTTTTAAGAGTTCAAGGCTTAAGTGCAATTCACTGCAGGTTTTTTTTATTACTAAAGCAAAATGTTTTTAATATTGTTAGTCCAGTAAAGCTGAATTACAAATCAGCATAATTGGAGTTTGTCACATGCAAGGTTTGATGTACAGGGTTACTAAAAAGAATGGAACAAGCAAGAATTGATATTGGCTTTAATATCAAAGAACACTTTACAGCAAATAATTATTGTAATCTATTTCAAAATAGTGATAGTACACAGATCGCTACAACACTTTTCAATTAAAGTAAGGTACAATGCCAAATAAATATGTTTAGTTCAAATACAACCTTATTATGGTACAAACGTTTGCAACGTCAAAAAGAACAGATTACATGGAGTGGCCACCTCGATCTCCTGACTTAAATCTTTTAGATTTTTGTTCCTGTCGCATTTAAAATCTAAAGAGATAAACCTTAAACTATTAACTCGTAAACAATTTCCACTATACTTGATTTGTTTATAATTGGCACTCATAGTTCTAACAAATTATTGTTGTGTATTATAATTATAACGGTATGATATATAAGGGTGTTACATTTTTCTTGACAAACTTCGTATGCAAAAATACAATTTTTATAGTGCTACAGGCGGAATTGCAATATCTACCACATAATGTAAAACAATCATACGTTATGAACGAATTTAAGGTGAGGGAAGTCTCCCTTAGAAATGCTGCTACCGACAACTATACCGTAATCTTGAATAATATTCAGTTTTCTAGCTTTTAGAAGAAGAAATACTTTAAAAAATATTTTTTGCATATTTAATTAATAATAACATTACATTGAACTTAGGAATTTTAATTGTACTAGGGACCTTCTACCGAACTTGACAAAATTATTGCCACATAATTTATTTAAAACAATTGTGTATTAAAATAAATTATAATATAATTGTGTTTTCCCATAATATATTTACGGTAACTAACAGGTCAAGCAAGACGGAAATAGTTCAGCCGCTTTAGTATAGAAGGCTAGAATAAAAATACGCTGTTTTGGTTGTAACCGGTGCAAATTATAAATATCGCTAAACTGCGAATTATTTTGTACTGGGAGATTTAGAATAGCGTTCAGATATAAAGTGGTCCGAAATGTAAGCAACACTGTAATATTTAAATTAATATAAACGAATAGCGAAGGCAGCAGCAGTGTTCTTATATAGAAAACGTTGGTTTATGTTAAAAGAGGTCATCGACACAATATAAAACAAAATTAAGCAAGAGCTTATTATCTTGTAAAAAACTATTTGATCGCCGCTCGGAAATTTTTTTCCAAACAATAGTAATTTAAATTTTTTACGATTTAATACGTTGAAAAATATATTTCGTGATAAAATAATCGCCCTTAAAAAAATTTTCAGCTGTGCTATATTTTCTAAAAATATTTAGACCAAAAAGTCGGTTGTAATTTCCTTAGAATAATAAAGCCGGTATCTAGAGCATGTAATGTACATGAAGTCTTGATTACAAAACTTATATAGTTATTAACTACTAAAGCTACTTTTAGTAGTCCATCAAATAAAGGTGTTATTTAAAGATCAAACGTGTATGATAGCAGCATCACAAGCAACCCTGAGAACGGTGGTTGAACTTCTGGTGCGAAGAACCTCAAAGCATGGATGTCCTGAATAATAAATGCGGAAGTCTTTCAGAGCAACGAAGCTCATTAATACCCTTCAAGTACATAAATTTAGTTAAAATTTGCCACTTCATTTCCTAAAACATGTGAAAGCACTTATTGTTAAAAATGTAATCAATTTTATGGCCATTTATTCTAAAAATTCCTAAGCATATTTCACCAAATTTGATAAATTTTTCATTACACCAAAACCCCTATGACACTCACATTGAATAAAAAAATTTTCACTTGAAATGAAATAATTTTTCAGATGCATGAAACATACACGTGTCAATTGTATCAAGAAAACTCGTTCCAAGAACTCGGAAAGCGTAGCAACAGTTTTTCTCGGAACGCGTTGTTTTTGCGACTTCCTGCATTATTTGAAGGTGTGGAGAGATGAAGAACATTATAGGATTTTTTTTGTATGTTGCAACCTGTAAACCTCTTTAAATAATTCTGAATATTCACGATGTACATAAGCACAAAAATGGCATTACATCTAATTTTTACGTAAACATAATACACGCAAAAATTCGTAACAGCCCGTAAATTTTTAGAAAAAGAAATTGACGAGGAAGGTATTGTATTCGCCAAAAATATCGTCCTTAAGATTTTAACAAATAAACACTTCTTTTTACCAAATAGTTATTACATACAACATATTTACTGAGTTCGATTTTCCTCTCTTTTTGAACTTGAAATACATAAAAACTTTTATTTATTGGTTCTGTATCGGTTTTTAATAAAAAGAATTACAACTTCTGTTTTCAACGATGTTCCATAGCACAACGGTTTATTAAGCGGTAAAATTTTCCACATTTTTACTCATTTTCCTCTTCGAACTTTTGGTTCTTAAAAGTTTTCTAATCATCTTAACTTCACCAGATATGTTATGAGAAAGAGTTGCACAAAACTGGTATTTTACCTTAATTTTGATTCAGAAGTTTGCAAGTTTACATTAGACACGTGTCAAGGTTATGTTCTGTTAATGTTTATTAAGGAATATTTTACATCCTTGCCGTCCTTACTACTGGAGCGTATTGTGATCGGTTTCAAGGACATCATTTTTCGATATGCCTAGAAGAAAAACATGTTCCATCTAAGCCATTTCACCAATACGCAAGGGACCACAACAAAACAAGAATTATTCGCTAAAGAAGGAGAGGGGGGACTTTATTTAAAAAAAAAGTTCGGATAAGCATTCTACGCATATCAAACAGTAGAACCTACCACACCCATCATCGATTTTTCGTTTTTCCTGTCGAGTATGAGATTTTCAATTTTCAGCTTTTCTTATTTTCCATATGGCGTAATTTACGAAATTTTCAGTTTTTTTTAATTTCAGATATTGCAAACGTTTCGAGTTTTAAAATGGAGATTGGTGCAAACTTTAGTGATCATAATGTCGTTTGGGTAAACGTACAGTACGGCATGCAGCTGACCGTACCCGCTGCTGTGATTTCCCCAATGTGTCATATACTTACGCTAGAATTGTATGAGTAGTGCCATCTTATAATCACTGTCGGCGCGTGATATATTTATACAATAACATTTTTGACAACACTTATGATCAGTAACAATTTCTAAAGTATAGGAAAGTTTACGCAAAGTAATTAAATCGTTTTTCATTGTTCTTTTATAATTTTCCTTGAGTTGCATCGCTTGACCTAATATTTTATCTCTGTAGTGAAGCAAACCTAGATTTTCTATTGTATCTTCTTCCCGCAATGACTTCGCATTCGAAATGCATTTTCAACACTTCGCCGATAAGGTATTTATATGAAACACGGTTATTAATAATTCAATATTCTCACTCGGTCAATGTCAGTATGAAAACATGTTTTAAATGTGTTTTGCAGTAAACCTTTGAATTGCGTTTGAATCATGAAAAATCTACTTTTATAGCTTTATTTTTAAACCTTGCCACAATTCTCATTTACATGGAACGTCTGTAACGACGCAGTTATTGGAAGCAGATTTAAAAACTTTGTAATGAATTAATTTAAAGTTTAAAATCAAAGTAAATAAATTTAATTTGAGGTCTTTCGTGTTAAATGTCCTTCATGTTAGAAAGCAGAACTGGGTTTTCTTAATTAAGTTGGTAAAAATATGTGCGCAACGGAATGTTTTTTTTCTAAAAAAGTAAGTAATGAAATTTTACACATTTTCGAATAAATACTTATTTAGCTTAAAATTTTGTAAGTTTATATTACACTCTAATTTAGTTTAGACGTTGTTTTTCCATTTAATGGAATTACATTTGTTAAAAGTTAAATTAAAAGTCTTGCTTGTGAGCGAATGTAAAAAAAAACATATAATATAAATTATATTTTGTCTTTGATGTGATGACAAACAAAACGCAATCAAATTAACTAAAATTCTTATTGCTTTTTAATGGAAATTTTAAATTATGTTCACGTGCCAACTTGTGAACATAAAAACACGGAAAACTAATACGTTATATATTTTTATTGAGTTATTGAGCTGCACCTTAATCAATTTTCTTGGTTAAAAAAAATAAGAAGCAAGAAAAGAAAACATGAGCTTGTAATTAAATTTGAGAGTGATTAAGAAAGTTATTGATAATATTCGTGTTCTTGTAGTAAGTAAAATGTCATTTAAATTGCTATAAACTTGAATAAGTGAAACGTAAATTTCACGTTTTGTAAGGGATCTGAATTGCGAAAGGTAAACAACAAATTCAACAAGATTTTATTGGTGTTGGTGTAAGTTGTAATAAAAAAAAGTCTAGACCAACAGATTTTCACCGAATAATTGGTTGAATTTTTGACACTTTACCTGACTGATTACATGATTAGCAAATTCGCAAGTACATCATTTCTTGTAGGTTTAATACTTTATGAGGTATTAACATAAAAATAAGAGAAGCACTTCGCCTGGACTTTTCCATGCTTGAGAAGCTTGTATGTTCAAAAGTTTTAGGCATAACCTTGTAGTCCCACAGCAGTGGCAGTACAAAATAAACGCACGCTGATTTTGCTACGCAAAGGACAAATGCAACACATCGTACAGATACAGTTAACAACGGTTCAACAAAGACACGCTACCAGTCATGACATTAAACTGCAAGCGCTAAGTCCCCACTGGTCGGGGGAAGATTACCTAAATCTCTACTGATTTTGCAGATCAGTACCCGAGCTGAAACGCAGCTCACCCGTCGAAACGCACCAAGACGGTCCTAGCCTGCATCTTGGAAAAACAATCATTGAAATGAAAATTAATTACTTATTTTTGTACAGTTTGAATATTTCACGATTTTGAATAATTCTGTAAAATTAATTTAGTTTTTGAAGTTTGATTTTAAAGCTATAAAGTTCCAGTAGAAATTATTAGTAACTCAAAACTATTCTAACATATATTTTTTAAACAAACAATATTTAATTATTTACACGGTCATTGTGAAACACTCTGTATACAGGATGTTGCATGATTTGTGTTCAAACTTAAGCAGCAAAATCTAGTGGTCATTTTAAGTAGAAAGTGTCTAATAAATATGCGCACCGAAACGGTCCGCTACAGAGTTACAGCCTCCCAAATCTGAAATATTTTAATCTCCGCCTTAATATCTGATATTTAATTCAAGTTTGATATGAACATCGTTCGAATAATCATTTACATTTTGGCTTGCTTTTGTTCAAATCTATTAAGCAGGGACGTCCCGTATAACCAAATCTATAAAGATGTCCTAGGCGATAGAGATATTTAAAGATGCGGTAAAGATTACGTGATACAGGTGTAATATGTATCGGAGCTGTACTTTAGCCTATACCTTAACTGTATAGATTAAATATTTACCGCATCTATATGATATCTATACTTGTTTCCAGTACAGTTTTATCTTTATCACATCTGTATCACATCTTATTCTATGCTATACCGCACCGGTACTTCAAGCAGGGATTTATCTTTATCGGATCTGTAGATAATATATACTGATTGTCTTTACAGTTGTACCTTTAACAAATCTCTACAATATCTTCATGCAGGCTATATCGCACCTGTAGCGCAATTATCGATTTTGTCTTTATCGAATCTGTGCTAAATATATACTGCCTGTCTTTACAGTTTTATCTTAAGCCTAAAACCGCTGTGTATAGCGTCAATCTAAACAGTATCTTTATTTGTTGGCCTTGTGTATAAAAACGTTAAAAATGGCGCATCAACAAGATCAAGAATTTAAAGTTTACGAATTTGATGGAACCTTGGATATTTGTGTGCTTCCTACAATTATAATAATAATTTATGACATAATCATTAACCAAGGCTGCTGTCTCCAATGTGAAGTTATTTTCGATAGGGGGATCATTTACCACAATATCTATAAACCACAAGTAAATAAAATGATAACTTTCATCATAAACTGTTATTACACCTATAACCAATACTATACCTTTTGATGTGCCTACAGCAGAGAGCATTTTCTCAGTTCTGCTGTACTTATAACGTCCAACCGCGGATTTACGGGGGTGGTGATGGTAGTAGAGGTAATAACCCCCCCCCCCCCAGAAGGCCAAAAAAATCACCTAAAGCACTAGAAGTAAAGTGTTTTTGAACATGTAATTGGAAAAACTTTGTAAATAAATATATTTCATCGGCTAAAAGTTCCAGCGAAACACCATAAGAATGACTCAATTGCAAAGAAACTTTCTTAACGGTAAAACCTAAAACCAAGCCGGACGTTAAACAATGCATGGCTTAAGATTAGCTCTAAACCTTTATGGGGGTTTATAAACAGACCTGTTTGGAAAGTCCACTCACCAAAAAGATAAAGATATTTAAAGCTTATCCCAGCGCCAGCAGTACAAAGTACGAACCGACATCAATACAATGATCATATTACGTAATATTTTTTTCTTGAAATTACAATTCTGACCTCAGAAATGGCGGGAAATTCAGAAATAATCTACTTTAAAATAGTTGGTGGTAAAATAATACAAAGACATCAATTATTTCGAAGTAAGATTCTCGAAATATCTGAACCTACTAAAACTGTTTTATATTTTATCCCCTATAATTCTTCACTGTTTATTTTTCTTAATACTTTAATCTGTTGTCTTTTTTTTTTGTTTCGGCATCAGTTTATTAAAAACTTAGCAAAGCTACAAACGATACACTTTACCAACTATTTATAAAATGATTTTACTCTACATTAAAATTAATGTAAAAAACAAAATTAGAAAATGAGAAACATGAAACACATTTAACTTTAAAAATTTCAAGAGCCCACAAAAATGTCTAACTTTATTATTAAGCGTCCAATGCGTTTTCTACGTAGTCCCTGTTAATCACGTTTTATCCAAGCATACTATACGCCCTTAACGAGATATTATGCAACGTGACTATAAATTTTAATGCAAAAAAAAACGGTTTAACCCTAACTGTAATTCTTGGTAGTACATTTGTATCATATTGTCCATCATAACCTTCTGTAATACTCTTAAAACATTTAGCGGTCGAATCTTATAAGAGGCGAGATTAGCTCAGGGTGCAAGGAGACCGACTCACAAACCAAAGATGGCCAGTTCGATTCCCCGCTAAGGTAAAGTATGCAGCGCATTTTTAAAATTAAAAATCTATCAATAAATACATTAGTGTAAATGAAATTAGCTAAAAAAATACAGAGGGGTTGTATAAAATATTATAAAAGAAAATACATCCGCGTAAAAAAATATTTTTTTTTTATCTAAAATTAATTGCTTGAATTATCTATACCGCACCTTAATTTGGACGATACAGCATCGGAATAGTATCTTTAAAAACCTATATCGTATCTTTACAGTACCTTCATGTGCTCTATGCGCAATCTTAACTGCATCTGTACTTTAACTATATGTTGTCTGTACAGGAGCTTTACATCTTATATACAGAGTTAGTAAAGACAACTATACCCAATCGATATGTAATCTCTATCGTCGCGCTATCCATAGGGTACAGAAAGCCTGTATCGACTAAAGATTTAAATACAGGTTCGATATAGGTTCTGTATTGTGTGGTTATACGGGGTATTTTAAGCACTCCCTGTAACTACGCCCCTGGTGAATGGATTTCAACGAAGCTAAATGAAAATGTAAATCACGAATAGTGGAATATTAATACAAATTGTAATTGAAATATCTCAAGTTTTGTTGGAGATATTAATATTAAAGTGCGACTAGACAGTTTCATCTTTGGGAGGCTGTAACTCCGTAAAGTAGCGTTTTCTGTTTTTAAAACGTTTTGTGCCTAAAATGACCTCAAAAATGTGCTTTTCAAACTTGTTCAAAAAGTGATCTATTGCTAGGCAACATTATACTTCTACTAAATCAAGAGTTGAAAATAGTTAACAAAGATTAACTAAAACGATTTCTTAAACCAATAATAATTCATCAGTGAATCCATATTTGTAGCCTTGACAGAGCCGATTAATATTGCACTGCATCGGATTTGTACTTTCCCGGAAACGAGCTCTTACTATGAATTTATTACCCCCAAGCATTTTTATTGTTTTGTTCATATTTTCCGTAAACTTGTTATGACTCACTGATATTTTCGATAAAATACACGCACTGATTATACACTGCTTAGTTTTCTAGAAGCCAAATCATTACTTATTCGACGTAATTAACGTGGACAGAATTACTACAACACACATAGATCTTGTTTCAATAACCCGCTGCGATGTAATTGCTGATCGCATTAAAATGGTACAACCGTATTAAATATCAAAGGAGAAAGGGTGCATACTGCAAAAGAGTTAAAGGCAGAAAGTTGGAAATAAGTTATCTTCATTCTCAGTTTTCAAACAGTTCTATAAAGCTCTAGAGACGCCAAACTTAGTTTAAACATGATGAGAGACTACCCAAGCAACACGGGCTGCCTAATTGAGTGTCGACGTCTTAAATTTTCTAGTTGTTCAAAAGCTGTTTGAAATAGTTCCATAGTTTTTATCAACGTTACGGGTTAATTAGTAGCTCCTGATATCGATTTCGGTTTAATTACACTTTAGTGCGATTTTGACGTTAAAGACTTAAAACAGAAAAGTTTGTCTCTGTCTCCACTCTCCTAGATACTTAATTAACGTTATAATCCGCGCTGTAATACCTTGTAAATCACACAGATAAAACTTTATTAAACCTTGTATATCATTAATATGATAGTTTTCGAGAATTTAATCAAAACCTGCCTATAGTAGTAACAGTATTTAATAATATTGGATTGGGAAGCGCATACCGGAACAATAATTAACGTAGGAAAATGCCACGATGTAAACAGGAAACTTGCACGAGAAATATAATTGGGGTAACTAAGGAATTTCATCGTATTTCTCAAGTTCATATCAAAAGTGTAGGATGATAGCTGGTGTAATAATAATTTATGAAGGTGGATACTATGACGACAGTTGGGGCAATAACCTTTTTACCTTCCCATGCTTCTACTAGAGGATAAAAATATTCATGTAAAACAATGCTATTCCCCGTTTATTGGCACGAGAATATTTAAAACGTAAAATGTTTGGGAACTGTTTGCATGTTTTGCAATAATGGCAGGTTGGAGTCGCAGCAAAGTGCACACATTCAAACAGTAGTAGCTTAAAGAAGGCGGTGGAATGACGAGGTATTATCCAGGGCCGTAAATTTGTTAATTCTTAGATTTGATTTGATACGCGAATAATAACAATTGTATCAAGTGAAAATTTGTTTCTTGTAGAAAGAAAGAAAGACCCGCGAGTTTATTAAATTTCACAAAAATTTCGATTAATAATAATTAATGCAAGGGGCACTTTAGGTATATTAATAATGCATTTATAAAATTTTAATTAAAATATAAAATTCTCAAGGATTATAAATCTGGAAATACGAGACAAACGATATTAAAACGGGTTTAAAAATTTTTTCCCTACTCGTACCAACTGACAGGATCATTATAATCACCTAATTAATAGAGGTGAAGTTTAAAATATCGTACGCGAATTTAAACCGATATTTTTCATTTTATATCCGGTCAGATTCTATCACTTCTTACTTAACCGATCGAAGAATATCCCACCTGATTCATTGCTGTGTCCGATACTAAATCCGATTTAGACTAGATCTGAGCCGATCCGACACTGAATTCGATCCGATCCTTTATTGAAATCGAACTGAGGCTGTATCCAATCCGATCCGAACCTAAATATCCTACTTGATTTCATATTTTATCTGAAATTCTAAATCTTGCATAATACACATGCACCAATTCAAGTAAATCAAATGTTACGCCGTGCATGTTTGCAGTGTTGCCAACTCTAGGAAAATTTCCTTATTTTTAGAGATTCTTTAACTCATTGAGGTATTAAGGCAATTTTTCTTCATTCTAGAGATTTTTTGGAATTTTCAGTTTTTTTTAGTGATGCAATATTTCGAACGAAAATAGTCGAACCTGTAGATTATTTAAATATCTCGACATTAATACATATTTTATAAAGATACCGAAAATCATTCGAATGATTTCATAATTTTAAATTTTTTGTATTTGCCTGCTTCGGAAGCGCGCTTTTAAGTATTAGTCAGTGGCAAATGCACAATCAGAGAAACTCGAGGGAATACGAGACAGTACTCATTTGATTTAAACGCAATTAAAAGATTTACACTCGCATAGTAAATTGTAAAGTAACAGAATGTTGCGACTATTTCAAACGAATCGTGTATCCCAGGAAAGACAATGAGAATGAGGTTCGTAATACGAAATATTTTTACGAATGAATATATCGATTTTTAAAATCATTCGATTAGTGAAATCATTCGAGTATGCCCACCTCTAGTTGTTTATTGTTATTTTTAACTTCGTTTTTTATACATGTACATTAAATATGCTGAAATTTTTTTATGGCAGTTTATTTAGGTCAAAAAAATTAAAGCATACTTGCTAGAGCTATCGCATCTAAAACTTCACAAATCGGGGATTTCCATGTATTATTTTCCCACTTTAGGAGTCTTTTAGAGCGCGTAGCCAATAAACGTATTAAAAAATGGCGGAGTTTTCCCTCCTGATTTAATAGTTATTTATGTATTAAGGGCGTAAAGATGCTTTTATGGCGTAAGACGTAATTTTGAGGCCATAAAAGCAAGTTACGCCCGTGGTACATACACAACTTTATGCACGGATGAAGATTTTTTAATTTAAAAATATTTCTAAAATAAATTGAAAGTATTTAAAATAAATTGAATTTTCTACCCACATCTAGCGTTGCTTTGATTAAATTTGAGATTTGAAGCGTAACTGTGGTAGCGGGTAAACAACGGTAGCCATATTGCCTAAAATCTGTTCATTTTGCAAGTGTTTCTATTAGGTATGATATCGTTGTTTGACGTTTCATTATAGCACATGGGCAATAAAGAGGTCCATGGGCTATAAAAAGACGTTTATGACAATTCGTGTATAATTGTCAATTTATGATACATCCGTGCATAAAATTAATTATATACCCTGTCACTCGACCCCTCCCAAAATTAGTTTGATTCATGACGATACAAAACAGGGAAAAATCAGCAAAACTAGGTAATAATTGTGATTAATTAAGAGATATTACAAAACTGAGAGTTGGCAACATCGTGTAGACGAGCTTAGTTACTGGTTTTCGTATATGACACGTGCACTAGTACGCATTATTTTTAAAATCTCTGAAAATTTTCAAACTTTGGATGAATTTTAAATCTCGGATAAAATAAAAATTGTATTTCCATATCCAAACTTAATTAAATTAAATTATATTTGATTAAATCAGGTCGGATTCGAATTTCGGCACGTAAAATCGCACCTTTACTGTACAACATATTCAAGCATACACATACTCTCATGTCACCGCGCTCTGGACTCGAACCAGAGCCCGTTTGCTAAAGCAGTGCCAATCTGCCCTACCGCAACAGTTTTGAGAATTGCGATTTACAATGTATAAAAAAATTTTAATTGTGTTTTGATACAAAAATTAAGAATGTCTTAAGAATTTCTTAATTTTAATTGCAAGTTTATGTAAATCTACTGAGGTAATGACTTACGAGTATTGCAATTTTTTATCGTCAATGTATACAGAATTAAACAGCAACATTATTTGAATAGCATAACGATTAAAAACAATTTTATTCGCATGTTACAACCATTATCAGTTGGCGCATGCACATACAAATTTCAGTATTTATATCAAATAGTAGTTCTATTTATGAAACCTCACCTGAATGCATAATTTGTAGCAGCAGCTGCGCTGAATTTTAATCTCAATTATTTCGCATGCATATGTATGGAATATTGCTTTTTAGCTATTTATATTTTTTGTTTAAATTAATTTCATATTTAAAATGCGTTCACGGTGTGTATGTTAATTACTTTCCATAGTGATTGTTTGCATAGAATAATATTTAATTATTTTGTTACGTTATTACTTTACTTATAAAATATAATAGTTATTTCATTTAATTGAATTTTCGAAATAATTGGAACATTTCAATTACGCAGCTTATTTGAAATTCAGAATAATAACTTAGACAAAGAAACGAGAAAAATTTTATTTATGATAATAAAAACAAAAAAAAATTCAGTAGAAAAACTGCAGCTATCACCTTTTGCACAAAAAAATTATTTGTTATTCAAACAAAATATTATGAAATTTTGTTTGAGAACTGCTAAGATTGACAGAAAACTTAATTTATGGTAACAATAAAAACAAAATATTTAGTAGAGAACACTCTGCAGTTATCACCTTTTGTACAAAAAAATATTCTAGCGATTAAAAAGCCAAAATTAATACAGGGTGTATCAAAAACGGGAAGAAATATTTACAGCAATAATAATAATAAGCAAATTTTGTTGAAACTGCTAAAACTATCAAATAATTTAATTTATGGTAATAATTCAAAAAAACATTCAGTAAAAAAATCTGCAGTTATCAGCTTCTGTACAAAAAATACTATAGCGATTATAAAGCCAAAATTAGTACAAGGTGCATCAAAAACAAAAAGAGATATTCAGCAGTAGTAGATTAGTCCACGGAGAATCCAGTGGTACCATTAATTTTTCAAAATTCAGTTGAGTTAAAAAAAATTAAATGAATTATTGTTTGAAACTGCTCAGACTTAAAAAAAATTAATTTATGGTAATAATAAAAACAAAATATTCAGTAGAAAAAACTCTGCAGTTATTACCTTTTGTACAAAAAATTACTCCAGCGATTAAAAATCCAAAATATACAGGGTGTGTCAAAAACAGGAAGAGATATTTACAGCAATAACAGATCAGTCGACGCAGAATCCAGTGGTACCATAATTTTTCCATAACCGTTTGAGTTGTTTTTAATTAAAAAATAAAATAAGTAAACTATAATTTTGTTTGAAAACTGCTAAGACTGATAAGAAATTAATTTGTGGTAATAATAAAAACAAAACATTGTAGTAGTGATAACCTTTTAAAAAAATATTCTAATAATAAAAAAACAGAATATACAGAAAGTATAAAATGTAGGTACAAATATTTAAAGCAATAATAGATTCACCATTTATTTTTCAAAAATTATTTGAGTTTTATTTTAATTAAAAAATAAAATAAGCAAAATAAAACTTCGTTTGAGAACTGCTAAGATTGATAAAAAATTAATTTGTGGTAATAATAAAAACAAAACATTCTGCAGAAAAAACGGTTAAAAAAGAATCTAATAATAAAAAACCCATAATATACAGGGTGTATCAAATTTAGGTACAATTATTCAAATCATAATAGATTCACCATTCATTTTTCAAAAATTATCTGTTTTTTAAATTAAAAAATAAAATAAAATAAATTAAATTTGTTTTGAAAACTGCTAAAATTGACAAAAAAATGCACTACAAGGGAATAACAAAAAACGAAAAAAAAAGGAATTTAATTTCAGTGTGACACAACGTAAAAACTTACCTTGTAGGTAATAACAAATAAGAAACTGTTTGTACATAAACATTTCTTGCTCTACTTTTTAGTTCTAATTTTTATATTTGTCGTTGAATTCAAAGTTTTGTTGAAGCACTGCAGTACCTAAACAATTTTGTGCAAATTTTCAATAATTATATACTTGTGCCTTAAGTGCCCTTTTAACAAACAAATGTTTTATCTGGTTTATTTTTGTGGTTTTTAATAGTTGCTTCTATTTTTGATAAACTCTGCGTATTATTGTTAAGTAATAGCTAGCAATTAAAAGCAAATCTACAAATAAATACAACACAAAATTTTGTAATTTTATAAGTTTAAAATTTCTTTATTGCATATTTAACAAGATTTTGAATGTAAAAATGAAAAACAGTCTTTTACCGTATTTTATATTTTTAAATTGTTTGGAAAAAACGAGCCTACGAGCCTATAAAAAATAGGTTCTGCACTTGCAAAACTAAACTTAAAAAAAATTTACTCTCGTCATTCAAAGTTTTGTAAATGTTATTTAATAATTTTAAGTTACGTCCAGTATTAATAATTTCAGATGCTAACTAAAAGCATAAATTTATAATTATTCCCAATACTTATTTAAAAAAATTTCTAAGTAATAAAATTACAAATTATAAACAAAGAAAAATAAGTACGTATTCCCCTTACAAAATAATACGTGGTCATTAAACGACTATCGAATATTTAATTATCTATACCAATAATGATATTAGACGTAAATTTTTAAACACTCATTTATTATTCCTCTAACGTTGCCTTATTTTTATTGTATACATTTAAAAAAACAGAAAAATTATGATTAATTACATACCAACGCTATTAATTTATCCCTGAGCGGTCATTAAAACCAATTTTTTAACATTAAAGTGCTTAAAAAATTAATGTCAGAAAGCTGTTTGCGTAATTTAGCTACTTGTAAAACCCCAACAGATTTTTTTGGTTGTGGTTGGACCCACTTCTATTATTCAACTAATAAATTACAAGTTAAATAATTTATTGAATCAATACACCGTTCGTAATTTAATTACGGTTAAATAAATAATAATAATCGACGTTAAACCACTCCAGCATCAACACATAGTATAATTTGCAAAATGCCTACAAGACATTTAAAATTGTAAACACAAATTTTCTTCAAAATACCAGTTGAGTTAGCACGAATTAAACCACTAATGAGCCAACTTTGGTGTATTGCACAAACACGAATTTCCGCCTGTCTAGATTTTCCGGGTAACTACAAAACTTTTCAAAACTTTGCCGAACTTGCGCTTAGTTTAAAAAAATCATTTCTTCTCGACCTTAATTTTTTTTACATCGACAACAATAAATATAAGTGCAAAAACACTCACCGGGATCACTGTTAATGTTCGAATTGTTAGTTTCCTCACTAGGAAGAAGTGAGGGAGTCGGACTCCTCACTAGTCCCATGGTCGGAGTATAAGTGTGCGTCGCGACGCCTTTCCAAAGTTGGCGGTAACGGACGCACGCACCCTGACGTCAGCCACGACCTAGCCACGGATTGGTCCAGGCCAATGTCGGGTCTGGGTTAAGGGTAGTTGTAGCAAGGTAGTCCCGGATCCCAGACTGCGCTGGAGCGTATCCCGGATCGAATCCGGGTTTAAACTGCGCTGCTATTATACATGACTTGTTGCTCTTGTTGTATTTATCTCGTAAATAGTCTGCTGCTCTTTGCGTTGTCATTGCGAACTCGTAAATTAGTATGAGTTGGTTTCTTTCTGTTTCAAAACTTCTCGTTTTGGTTTAAAGGTTTTATTAATTTTGTTTGTGTACATCACAACTCTATTTAGAGTTGCGTAGTTTGGTTGTTTACTTTAATTTTGCGTAAATTGAGCTCATAGAATAAAATATAAAATAATATAAGCAGCCTTGGTGTAATTATTCTATGCTAAGTTGTATAGCTTGGGAACAGACTCTTATGTGTTTGTTTACCCCAGAATTTTAGTAAGTCTCGCCTCCCAGACATCAAAATTGGACCTTGAAGTAGCCAGGTTTATTTGTGAAATTTGATGATGAGCGTACTTACTACATCGACACGAAAAGTGAACTAGGTCTTGAAATTCCGCAGATAAATCCAACTTTTTTCTATAATTAGTGTTCCGATTTCAAGTCTAGTATTTAGTCAGTATTTAACTGACGAGTCAATCAATTAATAATAATTCCTGGTATAATTCCTTTAAATATATAATAGTTCAAGTTCATATGCAATTTTAAACGAATGATCTACGAGCATAGAATAGTAACACGTACATATGTTTGACCTTATGCTAGCTTATGCTGATAGTTAACATTTATTTGGTCAGCTGGAATTGATTCTTTTGTAATTGTAAAATAAAATAAAACAGGCTTTATAAGTGAAGAATAGAAATGGTTATGAGTTTTGAAAGTAGTTCACGAAACAGTTTTATGAAACTGCGGAAATATTTGTTTTAATTGAAATGTGAAATAAGAACCACGAATTGATGAAAATAGAACGTGTAAATTCATTAATACAACTACGAAAGAAACATTTGGACTATCAACATTCACAAGGGACGGAAAACCACCGTTGAATAAAAAGTAAAACAGAGGTGTCTCATATGGGGTCACGTAATATTTATTTATTCCTTTTTCTTGTAGTCGTTGAACGTGTCCAGGTCATGCATGGACAGATTCGCGAAGGATTTTTATATTTGTTGTAACTTTTTGTAGGACTCCTTTATTGGGGCCCTAATTTGAAGTTCTGGTAGATACCTCGTTATTCCATCCCTGACAAGTTTTTATTATTCTATACCGAGTGTCGACGGAATCATTTTCTAAGGTTTTTAAGATTTGGCAACAAACTTAGCACAAGTAGTTTCTACCCAAAAGGGCACATTTTGACATATTTAACAAATTTTTGTAACTTCCGGTTTCACCGGAAATGATTTCAACTTTTGTATTTCAAATAGAACACCCTTGTTTTTGGAATCACCTGCACTACTTTTGAAAAAATTTAAGCTTACTTGATTTTGTTAGAGTCAATTTTTATTTTAAATCTGTGCTATGACCGTGTTCACATCATTCTAAGAGACAAAGATGATAACAAAAAAGTACAAACCTGATTTTTTGGGAGTATTCTGGTAGATACAGGCATTCATATTTGAAGAAATCATTTTTTTGTAAAATAGTAATTTTTTTCAAAAAGCACTACTTTTAAACATTAGGTATCTAAATGCAGATTTGCACCACAAACCCAATGATGTCCTTAAATCCAAAATCGCATTGATATTAATAAAACCACTGATTTCTTTGTCTATGAAGTTTAAAACATCGAAAAAATACTTATTTAAAGTGTGTCATGGTAAAAGAGGCAATAAAAAATAAATCAGAAATAATAACAGCTGTTCTTCGCCAACTTCAGGCAAATTGGTAGTATCTGTCGAATGTTATTTTTTCTGTCACACTTGACAAGTATTTCATCGTCAAAATACGTCGTCTTTTAACGTTGCCTATAGCAGCGCGCGAAAAACTAACTTTTTTTAACGTTGCTCATAGCAGCATGCGCTAAAATAGTTAAGCGCACGCTTAAAGTTAAAATATCCAAATTTTTTGCAATGACATTACAACGATTTTACCTCAATTTCTTTTATTATAATACAGTTGTAGAAAAAATATGTGCGCACCTCGCGCGAGAGATGCCTTTATGGAATATTTTCGCGTCAAGAAGTGATTGCAATTTACATCTAGTTATCTACAGCCGGTACAAGCCGTTCGCTTCAGACCCTTACAAGCCCTTACCCCGTACAAGCGCTGGATAGGTAATGCGCTCACGACCTCGGGTCAAAAATGGTTATAACAACTTTATTTATAGAGTTATCAAGATATGCAAAAAATAAAAAGTGTTTTTTTTATTAGGGCTAATTGATAGGATAGGATTAAAATTACGAAGCTAACGGAAAACACGTAAATTTCAAAATTTTGAAGTTTGAAAAGAGCATTTAATTTGTCTTTAGATGCACTACGACGTTATGTATTTAAAATTTAAAAAAAAATGTTCAAAAAATAACCAATTTCAAAGAAACAGAAACGTCTAATTTTACGTTTCAGGTTCCGATTAACGACTTTACAATGAACTACCTCCGACTAAAAAAGTTCCACACGCCAAATCTTATAAAAATCGGTCAAGGGGTTCTGAAGATATAGAGAAACGAACGCACTCACCCACTTACCCACGCACCCACCCACCCACCCACAGACAGACATTTTTCAAAAACTTTTTCTTTGGTTTTTGGACCCCAAAACGCGCATTTCCGTTAAAATCTGAAATTCGAAATTTGCATGAAGTCATAACTTTCCTTACTTCAGTAGAAGTATGGGAAAATAAAAATTACTGAAAAATAGTCATTACTTCAAAAAATCAAAACTAGTTCAATGAACAATTTGAGGCCGGTTTTTAAACGGGTTTTCTCAGACCGTTTTTTTCAAACCAGTTTTTAAACCGTTTTTCAGACCCGTTTATTAGCCGAATTTGAAATGGTTTAAAAACTTTTTTAAGAACCGATCAGAAACTGCGAAACCGTTTAAGCGGTTAAAATTTTTAATTTTATTAATTCAAACTTGCTTTAGCGGGGAGGAAAACACATTATTATACTCAGTTACTCACCGTTGGCGCTTAAATGTTTAAACAAAAGCACTTTTAAAAATATGATAAATAACAACACCTAAAGTAAAAGAACGTCCGGGTGAAGTGCTTTGCTCGTTTTTACTTGAACGCTTTAATATTAACTTTGAAGCCTTTTATGGCTTTAATTAAATTCAATTGAATTTAATATTTGGAGATGTTTTGCTCATCTCAATCTCTGTGATTTACTTTCTGTTATTGGTACTAAATTGGTAATAAATCGTTTAAAATTGTTTTTTTATTTAAATTTAAATGAAAAATAGAAAATGTAAAACAAACATCCATTAATGTAGGGTAAACATATTCTCTTTTAAAGCAGTAAAAGTCTGCAGGGTTTCACGACCATTGTATAACTTTAGTGGATTTTATGAAAATATGTAAACACACTACATGAAAAACAAAGTAAATGTTGCTTATTAACTGCGCATTTACAAGTTATTTAATATATAAGTAACAGAAAATCATTTCTAATATAATATTAGTTGAATGAAGATATTCTTCAAAATTGTCATCATATTTTGTGTCATTTGACTTATTTGTTGCGTGGATTCGTTCCTAAGCTTAATATAATATTACAACAGTATGTTTGCTCATTGTAAACGTAAAAGATATTTTTGTCACATTTTAATAAAGCAGCAAACTGCACGTAGAGGAAGGCAGATCATCTGCTTTTGACAGGTCAGGAAATTAGACATGCGGCTTTAGTGTTTACTTGTATGTGCTTTACAATAGCATAGTTTCTATTATAGTACGACTGATAAAACAGTTTGTACAAAAACAGACCTAGAACGTAAGCATTTCCACCATTTGCAGGCTTTAAAACAATTGCTTTTGATATCAGCAGCATTTACTGGTTCATAAACAATCTGTTTTGCATTTACCATTTTTAGCTTAAATACTTAATTTTGGTTCTTGCATGTATTCATAAACTTTATTATTAAAATTGGCGCACTGTTAAATGTGCACTCAATTTAGGATACTTTCTACAATCAATTTGTGGCAGATTTCGCGCGAATGGGTAATTTTCTACTAATGTTTTGAATTAAAAAACCGTTAATGGAATAAATTAATATTTTTCGCACGTGCAATCTTATATCAAATATTTGCTTGTAACACTGCATCGAAATGTAATAACACACCGCTCGTTAGTCGATGGTTGTGTTTCTGATTCCATTAGCTAATTAATGATGCAGTGGTGTTCGACTAAATCAATAACTTGGACAAAATGTTGTTATGCGTTACTTTAGGTTTTTACAAATCTAGTTTAATGGCAATCAGGTAATGTATGACTTTGCATAACTTCATAAATATTGACACTGCCAGATCACCTTTGTTAATTGTTTTATTTTTAAAATTGTTTTGTTTTATGTAGCACATCACTTTTAATAAAAGAAAATAGACAGCTACGGTGGTCCAGTAGTATGCATGTTTGTCTTTGGGCCGAAGAGAACGTGGTAACCCCAGGAAACTAATCAGATACCTTACAAGAACTAGCGAAATTAAATAGAATTGGAAGGCAATTTTATAAAATAATGTTTTCAAATAAGCATGTTTTATTTATAATAACTATACAGGATGGCACAACACTTATTATTAATATTTAATAAAGTTAAATGTCTACAATAAAAAGAATAAAAATGTTGGAATTCCCCCTCATCTACAAAATCCTAATGCTATTAATAATTTCTTCGTAACTGCCGCCAGCAGCGGTAATTCTCCTGATCAGGCGCTCTTAAATTTTTATTCAAACAACCTAAAAAGTAATGTCAAGGAACCGTTTAGTTTAACCACAGCTACGGCAGAGGAGGTGGGCAAGATCCTAAACTCTATTAAGTCTAAGACGCGCGGTGCCGATGAAATTAATTCCACTATGCTTCATTATTGTGTCCCGCATCTATTACCCTATATCACACACATTATAAATCATTGCCTTATTACATCAACATTTCCCACAGCTTGGAAACTAGCACTTGTTTCTCCTATTGCCAAAACTAGCTCGCCATCTCAATTTAAAGATCTTCGTCCTATCAGCATTTTACCTGCATTCTCGAAAATCTTAGAGAAAATTATTGAGTCTCAACTTCGCAGTTACTTAACAAAATTCAATCTCTTACCCGATTATCAATCAGGCTTCAGGAAAAATTATAGCTGTGCTACCGCACTACTGAATGTCACGGATGACATATTTAAAGCGACTGATAATGAAAAATTAACAGTTCTAGTATTGATTGACTACAGCAAAGCGTTTGACCTTCTAAACCATGATCTTTTGCTTGCTATATTACGTTTTTTAGGGATCAGCCCTGCAACAATTAACATGTTCAATTCATATTTAAAAAACAGGTCTCAAAAAGTTACTATGAATGGTCAATCCTCATCTTCCCTTGCGCTTACGTCCGGAGTACCTCAAGGTTCTATCCTGGGCCCTTTGCTCTACTCAATCTATACTAGTAACTTGTTCTCCCTTGCTACGTTCAATGTACAGCACCATCTCTATGCCGATGACACCCAAATCTATTACTCTTTTTCACCTAGCGACGCGAATCTTGCAATCCGTACTTTAAACAATGATCTTAGCAATCTAGTAAGTTTGTCCAAAAAACATTGCCTAAAAATTAATGCTTCTAAATCTGCCTGTTTAGTCTTCGGAAAAAAAAAGTTAAGAGCTGACACACTTGATGCTGTGAAGATTTTTATAGACAACGAACCTGTTCCAGTGCTTAACTCTGCCAGAAACCTGGGGCTTATTGTTGACAGTAATCTAAGATTTAAAGAACACGTCAATAAACTAATTCAGGGTGCTTTTGGAAAACTTAAACTTCTCTATAACAGTAAGGAATTCTTAAACAGAAAATTAAAATAATGTTATGTGATTCCCTCATATTGTCTGCATTTAATTTTTGTGATGCTGTGTATGGCTTTTGCTTAGACAGCACAGATATCCGTAGAATTCAAAAGGTCCAAAATTCATGTCTTAGGTTCATCTACGGCATAAGACGCAGGGAGAGAATCTCGCACACTCTCTCCAGTAGTAACTGGCTATCAATGAATAATAGGCGTTTAGTTCATTCTTTGTGCATGTTTCATAAAATCATTTCTTGCAAGCAACCCGGATATTTATTTGATCGACTAACTTTTCGTACGGACGTACACAACTTGAATATTCGGTATCGAGGCTTGCTTACTCCTCCCCTTCATAAATATGAAATGTACAAACGCTCCTATTCTTACAATATCTACAAACTGTATAATAATTTACCATCAAATTTTAAAAAACTACATCCGGCCAGCTTTAAACGTCAAATTCACGATCATTTCTTTACTCGGCAAGATACGGAACTCCACAACTAAGTATATTTTAAGCGTCTCCAGTCTCGTTGCGTTGGCATCAACCTTTACACGCTTGTTTTCTTAGGTTTAAGTTTAGGTTAGTTATAGGTTTAAGGTGGGTTCTTAGGGAAGATCAGCTGATTGTTTTTAAGATAATTAAGCTGACTAAGAACCCTTTGACCAGTTACACTTTATTTGACTCATTTTAATTTTTAATTTTTAATTTTTAATTTTTGTTTATCTGTAACTGTGTCAATAAAGAAATTATTATTATTATTATTATTATTATTATTATTACGCCTCTGTTATTCCGAAACGGCCAAATTAAAGAAAAAATGTCAATAACAAGATTTTGGTACATTTTTGCTTACCTTTCTCCAAACCCACTTAAGTAAAATTTCTGAACGATGCTAAAAGCGCTGTGACGCGGTTGCCACTTTATTTAAAATGCATCTTTACCATTTTTTCGTACATTCGGTACAGAATATTTCTTTATTTTCAACTATAGAAAACTTGTACACATAACAAAACTGTCGAGAAAAATGCAAAATACGTCTTCACGTTAGCAGGTTCGCAAACATAAAGAAAATAGAGAAAACATGTTAGCGCTCTCAACAAAATATGAATAGTTATTAGCACAACCACGTGGAATAATATTGACTGAGTATCTATACTGCATGCCGGTCGCATCAGGCATTTTCCAACAAACTCCAAGTGCTGCACAGGCGCTACTAACCGGTGCATAAATACCATGACTCAGGTGAAATTAATGATTGCATTTTTGAGAGAAACGCGAAAGATTTTTAAAGTTCTGTTGAAAAAAGTTTTACTCTTAAAAATATTTCTCTCGCTACAAGAAATGGCTACAAGAGATGGCGCTGCTATGTTTCTGTCGGTGCTGGCAACAGCAAAACAATAAATTCAATGTAGAGCTGGACCTCCAGCGTAAAACAACAATATATTAGTTAAAAATGCTCAATATTTGCTTCCTTCTACGCTATTACTCGAACTGCAAAAGAATCAAACCTGTACCGGCTCTAAAGCAATGACTGCGCGTTCCAGCTTTACAATAAATGCATTGTTCCGCTGTCCCAAGCACCTGTCGGAACGTAGTAGCACCATTTCTTTGCATCATACGTGATTCTAAGACAAATTTTTAGTAGTGAGAGAAATATTTTTCCAGATAGAAATATTATTATGAGAGAACATTTTTCAAGAGAGAATGTTTTTTGGGAAAGCAGTTTTCAAGTAAGAAATGTTATTTTCAGACTTTTCTTTAAGAAAAAAATAAAATAATGAAATTGTTTTCGAAAAATAATTTCTTACTGCAATATTTTGTTTTTTAATTGAAAAAAAATACTTTTGTTTTTTTAAACCTCTTATTTAGTAAGTAATATTGAGACATAATGCGCCCCATCAGAATGCTATTTAAACACATTTTTAAATTTTAAATTGTACTTGAAAAATTATCATAAGGATGTGTTTTCGGATTTTTAATACCTATAAAAATCAAATGGTCGCAATTTGTACAGATGTCGAAACTATCTATTTCATTCTGTATCTCGGAAACGAAAGTAGATATTGTATTTTTGTTTGCGGCATTCAAATATAGTTATAGTTATAGTTAGTATAAGTTTTTTTAGCTTCATTAATAACACCTTGAAACCATCAAAATTGCACCACCCTGTACATACATTCTGCCAATCCTCATCGAAATATTTTTCGCGTGATTTTGCTTTATATGTTTTCTAGCTGTCGATTAATTTACATGTCTAATAAACTTGAGTCCGGAAACTCTTCAATGCGGAGTTATAGCCTCCCAAAGATGAAACTGTCTGATCACACTTTAATTAATATCTCTGCCAAAAATTGAGATATTTAATTTAAATTTTGTAGGCATATTTCACTAGCGATTATTTACATTTTCACTTATTTTCGTTAGAATCCATTTAGCAGGGGCGTAGATGTGGGGAGTGCTCAAAATACGTTAGGAAACGTTTACCTCCTCCCCATAACTTCCTTGTTTAATAGATTTAAACAAAAATTAGCAACAATGCAAATCATCATTAGTACAATCCCAATAGAAAATTTCAATCAAATATCTCAATTTATGGCAGAGATATTAACTAAAGCGTGATTAATTCCGTAAGAAAGCTGTTCTGGGCCCATGTTTATTAGACATTTTTTACTTTAAATTACCACAGGAATGTATTCCCTATATTTTGTACAAAAAATGTATGTATGGCCCTGTATAAACTATGAAATTAAAAGCTATTATGGTAGCAATAATAACCGACAGTGATTTATGATAAAACTAAGGAAATAAAGAAAATGCATGAAATGCACTTTAGATAATCATTAATTTAAGCAAGATGAAATCGTAAGCTGTGCAGAAAATCTCCCGAGCTTTGTAAGATATATAATATTAAAGGATTGCTTCAGGGTATCTAGGTGTTCCAGACGGTTAAACAACCTGAAAGTAAGACTGGTCTACATGACAACATAACGAGTAATTATACTAAGTGACTACACCCACAGTGACAAAGCAGATCGTTTTACAAAAGCTCTGAAAACAAAAGTAACTACTGCAGCTCGAAAATTAATTGTGACATAGTGGTGTCCGGATCAGATGGTAAACATGATATCTCAATTAACCCAGTAATGAACAACAGTTTTTGCATGTTTTTAACTTTAATAAAATTAAAATTCTAAAATGAGCTACATAAAAATATACACATGAAATAAAAATAAAAACCACTAGTTTGAATTTGCTTTACGTATAAGTACCTAAAATACACTTAAATCTACAATCATTGCACAGTAACGTTCAGTAAATAACCACATAGTTATTAACAATAGTACAAACTTAATAAAAATACCTTACGAATTTAAAACAACTGCTGTTATTTTATTGTATAAATTTTGTATCAATAAATACATTAAAAAACTAGTAAAAAATAAAATCTAAAGGGATACCCATCATATTAACATCGAAACCTTACGTATGGCAAAAATAGGTAGTAGCATCAGTTCGTAAGATTGATGCACGCGATAGTGTAAACCCGCAGCAGCAGTTGCAGGAAACAGCAGGAATGACTTACTTCCGGCTCCCCGGAATTATCGATCGCGGTCCAATTCTTGTAGTTATGTGAAGGCGATTCTGGGGTTGTTTTGTTTCCGTTTCCAAATTTGTCACTTTTCCAACAATATTGCAGGGGCGAACTTCTTTCATTTGGTTCCTGCCACAAATTTATCAACTTCAGATGCTGTAATTTCCAGAACTCGGTGATAACGTATGTTTAATAGACGGACGGTATAAAAGGGCGAAAGCGGACGAAAATATCTTGCACGGACGGGCAGGAAATCCAAACTTGCTGATTAACAGGAAGTACAACGCACGAGCCCCACTTCATCACAGTTCATACATTTCAGAGCTACAAACTCGGTAGTAAAGTGGTTTCGGTGGACGGATTTCTTGCTGCCGCTACAAACAGGACAGGGAAGTAAACGGTAGCCACCGCAAACTTTGCAAGTTGTACAGGCATCCATGCTCTGAAAATAAATGAGACAAGTTTAGTCGTAATTGTATACTACGTCAAATTAATGCACGACGCCATTCTTGGAGAATTAATCTCAGACTACCGCTTCATTGTCAGGATATTTATCAATGTCAGTAAAATTGAAGTTCAATATAGCAACCATATTGAACTGAGATATGGAATTTATTTATTATTGATAGTCTGAAACATACAGGGTGTATGATGTATGATAGAAAATTCACAGTATGGTCTCGAAAACTATAACAGATACTAATTCGCACAGAAAAGCTATGTGGTGAGTCTACTAATTTAGCTACGTAGGTCTCCTGACTTAAATCCCCACGATTACTGCTTCGAGGGTTGGCTAAAAAACAAAATTAACAAAATTCAATATCGGATAAGGTCTTAAAAACTAGGAAGATGTCAATCCGGACAGAACAGCTTCGTGGAGAGCCAATACTTAAATTAATAATTTGGTCGCCTACGCCTTCTGACCTAATTCTGCATAATTTATGCTTCGGGAGTTATCTGAAAGACAAAATTGACAAAACTGCGGATAAGGAACGTTACACTACGCTGCTTTGCCAATTAAGATAATTACAATTTGGCTCAGAAAATTTAAAATTTTTTTGTAAATCTAAATTCAATTCTGGAAAGTTGTTAATAATTTAATAGTATATTAAAAAACAAGTATCATAAGACATGATTTTAGAGCACGCGTCCAATTTAGAAAACGAGCCGCTTGCGGCGAGTTTTCTAATGGACAAGTGCGCTTAAATGTCTTATGAAACGTGTATTTTATACTATTTTTTCTATTCTGGCCCAAAAAAGTTAAAAATTACTTATTTTATATTTTAATTTAAAAATATAATCGATTAGGAAGATTTTTTGTATTTTGTTTTGGTTATGTGGCTGTTGGTAACATTTAAAACGATTTCAAACAATTCAAACAACTGTCAAATTAAAATTTAGAGAAACTGTGTTTGGAAGTGATTTAATTTTTAAAATACCTAAGATTTGAAGATAAGATGGAAGAAGAATTATCTTGCACCCCACCCGAGCTACGCAAAGTAACGGAAAATACGCTAAATAATCTTAATTTTTAGAACTTACAATTTGAAGGTTATGTTTATAACGCGTGAAGGTTTTGTTGTCACGTGGTTGTCACCAACCTAACAAAATAAAATTTCGAATTCTTTAAGGCGTTGCTTTATGAAATCCAAATGAGTTTCATAAAGTAGTCAGTAAAGAACCAAAATAGAAAAAATTTTTGTATCACGAGTTGCGCTGCATTTAACCACTTTTTGTTTAAAATCCCGAGTTTCTTGAATTACTGCGAAATTGCCATGAGTATTCTCTAGTTTTATGTTGCCTAAAGCCCTGAATTTAATGTCTTGTTGGAGCATAATTTTAAATCCATTACCGCAACGTTGCGTAAGAAAAACTTTATTTTTATATGAAAAGACTTGAACTTGAACCTGAAGTTCTGATAACACAGCTTATCGTTTTGCTGTTTCTACAAAGTTTGCTAGGGATTCTATTAAAAAGTGCATCACTTTTATATTATTTATTATTAACTTGCAAAAGCTGCTTTGAAAACAGAAAAAGCAGCTTTAGGTGTAAATAATGGATAAAAGATTTTACAGGCACTCAAACATGTTTTCTAGTGTACAAGTACTGCTTTATGGATTACTTCTATATATTTTTAAAAGTGCGCTTTACTGTTGTGAGTTTAGATGAGCTTCTTTTTGTGTGTTTTTTTGCATGCATTTAATAATTTTACTTCTTATAAGAAAGGCACGTTTATTTACAAGCAAGAACATAATCTGACGGCTCTGTAAAATTGTAATAAATCTCGGCAGTGTTTGTTTAATTGTCTTTCCAGCATCTTCTTTACTCTCTATTAGCTTTGTTCTATTTGCACTTGTTCTTAAATATTTACAGAATAAAAAATGTTATAGAAAATAAAACCAAGCATTATTCAGTTACAACTTGGTATTAAAAATTCTGTAACCGTTATTAAAAATAACCTCGCGTACACCGCCTAGACCAACATTGTTTTAAAAAGGAACTTTGTTCTCGCAGAGCTTTCTGTAAAAATATAACTGTTCCTAACAATGATCTAGCGTAAACCACCTACACCAACCCTACTGTTTTAAAGAATATAATATTGGTCCTAACCATAACCTCGTGAAAACCACCTAGACCAACAAAATGTGTCTTTTTTTATTGTAATTGTTCTTTACTACAACCGCGCGTAGACTGCTTAGACCAACAAAATTTTTTAAAAAAATTGTTAAAAATTTGAACCATCGAAAATAATTTAATAATTCACGGTGATAGTCGCAACTTTTCCGAACCCGATTTCGATAAGCTCTTTTTATTAATAAAAACGCATTTGGTATCTCCTGCTTTAAATAAGATTCTGAAAATCGCAAAATTGTCCAAAATTCGCAGTTCCAACTTTAACCGCTAATTGCTGAAAAACTAATCTAGATATCTAGATGTGGTTTGCGCAGAGGCACTGTGGAATTGGGGATATGTTCAGAAATCAATTGATGTCGATATCGATTCTTAGTACTGCGCTTTCTACGGAGCATTTCCGTACGTAGCATCTAACAAAGAAGCTGTCGGGCAACCGCCACGGGACCTTCCTCGCACTTATTAAAATTTTTAGAAAGTTTTTAAAAATTTTGACAGTTTTATGGAATCATGACAGGGGAATTACAAAGTAATGCCCTCTAATGTGCGGCGAGAAAAGTTGCAAAGCAACAAACCGATATATAGTTGTGAAAGGAACCCGCTAAGCGAGTATCTACAATCACTAGCGGCCTCTAGGCACAGCACACAATAGAACGAAACATGTCGTGGTCTATCCTAGCTATAGTTGAAACCAAAATCTTTTTCTTGGGTTTTATGTAAATTTAGCAAATTTTTAAAACTTTTAAAAATTTCACTTTTATTTTATACCGGATGGATGTTTCTTAAAAATATGAAACATTTGTTTTTTTTTTAATTCTTGAATTATTCCGATTATTGTGTAACTTTTTCAAACTTTCAAAATTTTTGAAAATACTAAATATTTTCAAGTTTTTAAAATTTTGTTAGTTAAAAGTTTTGAAAATGTTTGAAAATCTGAAAATGTTTGGAAATTTTAATAATTTTCAAAAGCTGAAAATTCTTAAAATATTTTAAAACGGAAGTTATTGAAAATTTTAAGAGTTTTGAACAATTTGAAGTTTTGAAAATTTAGGTAAATCTTGATAATTTTCAAAATTATGAAAATTTTAATGAAATTAAACATTCTTACAAACTTTGAAGAAATAAAAATATTTTTTAAAATTTCGAAAGTATTTAATATTTTGGTAGTTTTCAAAAATTTTAGAAATTTTAATAATTTTGGAAATTTGAATAATTTTCAAAAATGTTTTGGACGTGGCCACAGCAAATGACTTACGTCTATTATAGGACGTTGTGTCCGCTCCATTTGCGCGTCGAATGGTGCGAGTTCCGTGTTTCTAACCCAATTAGGAATCGTGCATCGCGCAAAAAAAAGAATAAATTTGGCGATCTTCAGCGGCTGTGTTTTTCATGTGATAAAATAAACTCGCACATTTTTGGAAAGCCCCAGCCGAGGCGCACCGATGCCTCATTCGGATTTTCGATATCGACCAAACACTATTTTACCCCCACGCCCCCTTTCCCCACTGCTCTTATGTGTGTATTTTAATCACGTGTAAACTATTTTACGATTTTTCAGCCTTCCAATGGCTGAAAGTGTCCGAACTAAAAACGTTTAATAAAACCTGATGATAGTCGGATCCGAAACGGGGGCTCTCTGGAGCTAAACTTGGGGCCAGGGAAATTGTTATTCAAAGTTGGTTTTAATATAGCTGCACTAACTTGATGAAAAACGGCACTTTGGCCTTCGTGGCTAACTAACATTTTGTCCTCTAGGTACTTTGACGACAGTTAAACTGTACAAAGTGGGTGAAAGAACCTAAATCGAAACAACCCCAACGAAATACTTGGTAAGGTAAATAACTGTAGAGATGCTTTTTACTGCTTTTACAGCATAAAACGTTTTCTTGTTGCTAGACGTCGCAGAAAGCCAATTACTTTATTTAGCAAAGTCAGCATTGTATTTTTACTTTTTACCCTTCTAGTTGGTGTCAACGCTCCCGTAAAGACAAAAGCCCAACCACTAAGCGAAAATTGGTGTTTTTCATTAAACATTTACGCAAGATCTATGTAAGTGCTCCACCACAAGCACGTACTTTCACGTCCAAATTTGAGTAGGGTTAGCACCAAAAACGTGTCTGTTGTTGCCATTAAATGTATGTAATCTAGGCCAGAAAATTTCATTCACATTAGAATCAAGACATAGTCCTACGGAAAATCCCGCTCATCAATCACACTAGCTTCGAACAAGGTTTAGCCGAAGAGTGTATCTGCTTGAAAAATCCCCATTTTTATTGTGGTCTTAACTGTAATGAAAAATTACAATTGTCTGGGTGTAATTATAATTAACTTTTTAGATTTATCGCCGCCGACGCTTTTATTTACAAAAATTAACCGCTAATAACATAATTAAAATGTCATTTTTTCTAGAATTTCTGAGCTTGTAGATAAAAAAAAGTTTAAAGAACCTAAGAAAATCTAAAAACAAATTCACTTAAGATTTTCGTATTTAGGCTAAGAATCAAACAAAGACATTTTTTAAGATTTCTGAAAATACCATACAAATCATGTAGGTGTTATAAGTAGATCGTTTTCATAGCTGTATTCAATGCAAAGAGGATTAAACGATTTGTCGCTAATCCAGGCGTGAGCGCTGCTTTAAATATAGGTGGGAAAACTTCAGGAGGACGCACAGAAAACCTGTCTTAGCGACAAACTTTTTAAATAGCGAAATATGAAATTAAAATCGTATTTATAAAAACGTCGAGTACACGTATAATAAACACAGTTTTTTTAATATAAGTTGACAAAAAACCTTTGGGGGTTGAAAGGTTCTTCAATACATTCGTACAGATGAGAAATGGATATCAGCACCTACGCAAAAAAATATTACGTTATTTCCACACAGAAACCCAGAAAAGGGGAATTAGAGCGTATAGCAACTGGCCCTCGTAAATGTAAGACGAAAAATAAGATGGAAAAAGCTCAGATAATATTCTGTGTGGGTTTATTAAATAGTAAACACATAACTTTTTGGGGAATTATTAGGGCAATCAATAGTCCTAACAAAATTATGATTTGCTTAATGGAATTTATGTGTAATGTGTTGAAATTTTACTAATCAGAAGCGCTAGGATTTCTATGCATTTGCATGTTTTCCTTGTATGTAGTAAACATATTGTCACAATGTGGAATATATACTGTGTCCATAAAGTAACCCCCCCCCTCCTAACTAACTTTTGAACGACTTGATATTTTTTTTTACAAAATTTGGTGTGCTGTAATCGGAAATTAAATACTATTTTTCAGACCATATTAAAAGTTTGTATCTTCCAAAATGGCGACTGGGCGCCATTTTGAATTTTTATTTAAGTGGAAAGGGGGGTCGAGTGACACCTCATTGGAAAGGTCTGTTAGATCTGCGTCTGATCCTAGAGTTTCAAAGAAAAATATTTAGCCATAACAAAATGACAATGTTTGAAGATAAAGAAGTCTATTTAAAAAAACTAAGAATTAAGGCTTAAATTAATTAAATTAAGTGTTCGAAATGTCTACCGGTCACGTCTTGGCACATAAAAAGTCGGTTATGAAATTCCTGCCTTACATTTTCATAAGTTTCTGGAGTGATAATTCTGCAAACTTTTGTAATGCGTTGCTCCAGTTCTTCAATTGTTTCTGGACGGGTTCTGTACACTTTCGATTTCAGATATTCCCATAGAAAAAAATTTAAGAGGGTTAAACCTGGGGAGCGAGCGGGCTATTCTACAGACCCCCGCCTACCAATCCATCTTTCAAGAAAATGTCCTTTGAGAAAGTCGGAAACAGGTCTATAATAATGAGGCGGCACACCGTCTTGTTGAAACATAACATTTTCAATATTATTTCAAGCCACCTGAGATATTTCTGGGAAAATTTAGTCCTGCAAATGAAAAAGTGGACTACTGGATAAGAAAATCAAAACAATTTTGAACTGAGTGAGTCCATTGGTTTACAATCCGCCATCTTGTAATGGCTCAATATTTTTCTTTGAAATTCTAGGATCAGACGCAGAATTAAAAGATCTTTCAAATGCGGTGTCACTCGACCCCCATTTCCATTTAAAAAATAAGTTCAAAATGGCGCTCAGTCGCAATTTTGAATGATACAAAATTTTAATATGGTCTGAAAAATAGTATTTAATTTCCCATTACAGCACAAAAAATTTTGTTGAAAAATATCAAGTCGTTCAAAAGTTAGTTGGAGGGGGGTTACTTTATGGACACAGTGTATAATATAATACATTAGTCATTTCCCAGGTTTCACACAAAGTTACCAAACTGCACAATATGACCTGTTATTCATTCCAAAAGTTATAAGTAAACATGACCAAGTTTGGATGCAGGCAGTAAGCTATTTAAAGATCATGTTTCAATCCACACCTTTGGTGGGATATAAAACAATTCCTATCCAATGTACTTTAAGAGTTTCAGTATCTGAATCTGTAATGAATTTTTACTAGATTTATCTTCTTCGGAATCTGACTGACTTCATTTTTTATCAGACATATTTTTTTTGTCAGAGATTTTACTAATTCTACACTAGATGTACTTTTTTCTGTGGTTTGATTTTTCCTGAATTTATTTACATTTACACAATTTGCCAAAATAGATGCGGGGGTGTTCTCAAAGTTTTTGCATTTCCCCCAGTTATGTCAACTGTATGCTCGCAGTCAGAAAGGAATGTTTAGTTATTTTTTAAATTTGACTTTTTTTCATTTTAAATCTTTGGTAATAGTTGCTGCTAATTCTGAACTATTATGCTTAGGATTAGAAACGGTAGAAAATTTTCGAACAAAATCTATTTTTTGTAAGTTGAGGTTGAAATAATGCTTTGTTAACTGATTTTTGTGGTTTATTTTTTGAACTTCTAAAATGACTATCATGTCTAGGATTAGCTCTTTTGTTATGTTTATCTCCAGACATGGTACCCGGTATTTATGCATTTATTAAATAATTGCCAATAAGAATGTTTTTAGCTTTGACTACCAGCTTGTCTAGTCTTAAAGTTCCAATCAAGCTGCTAATTTGTCGAAAAATGAACGGAACTTTCATTATTAAATTTATGCATGACTTTTTATTTTCGGGCAACTGCCCTGATTCTCCACGCATTTATTAACATGTTTTATACACACTTTTGTAAATATGGAAAATTATGGACATTTTTCAAAATCATGAAATTTTTAAATATTTTGAAGATTATTCAAATTTTGAAAATTTTTGCAATATTACAAATTTTCAAAATTTTAAAAAACTTGTGAATATTCTAAATTTTTTAAAATTTCGATAACTTCGGAACATTTTTCATAAATAAAAAAAAATTTTATATGTACATACTTGTAGGTTTTGTAGTTTTTAAAATTCTGGAAATGTTTCAAAATTTTGAAAGTTTTGAATATTTGGAAGATTTTTAAAAACTGAGTAACAAATCCTGTGGTGTTGGTAGTAAATTAGCTAAGTTTAATAAAAAAAACTGTGTGGTGCCTAAGTGACCTCAGATATTCCTTTAAACAAACTTTCTCATCCTGCAAACCTAAACATTTGTTCAATACATTTTTCGGCAAGATTTTCGGCAAGATTTTATCATTATCATGCTAATTTTAGGTGCATATATCAGTGCAAATTTAATACATTTATGGTGCTATAAATCAGTGCCTGTATTGACAATTTTAAAAGCATGTAAATCCTAGCCCTAGCTAATCAGGAATCATACATACCAAGGTTAAGTAAATATTGACGATTTTAAAATTCAACCTTATTTTCTTTTCACTTGTTTATTTTATAATACTAAATGCATAATTTTACGGTTATGTAACTTCAAGTGGTTTGGTGTAATGTTAAGCAAATACACGAATTTTGTTATACGTAATATTAAAACAACTCCAGCAACCTTAACTCTTACTACAAACAAAATGTGTAATTAAAAAGTAAAGTAAAATGTATCATAAAATTGTTGTACGAGATGGCTATAGTTGCTTCACAAAAGCATTTAGTTACCTACAGAAATTTAAATTTACTAGCAGCGAATATGTGTTAACATGCGAAAGTTATTACTTTGCGAATAAAAATATCGCTCTACAGCGACGCATATTGCTGAGCGTTTATGAAAGCACATACATAAGGGTTACAAAATCATTTATTTTACATTATTGAATTTTTTATTCTACAGCTTGGGTGTATGAAAAGTAAAATATTAATATTTTGTGGCTGAATAAAACGTGAAAGAATCCTGAACACATTTCAAGGTTTTTGCCCTCGTTGAGTATTCGAATACATTTATTTTACATACAAAAAAATTGAATGAAAAATTCTTGCAGGAATTGCAGAATTAATTGCGGGTGTTCAATTTTTAAATTGATTTGTTAATTTATTGCAAACCGGTAAAAATATATTGTTTGAATCACTTCGGAAAGGTATTTTTCAATAATATTGTGTGATTTCTATGCAATCGAATAGCTACGAAATTTTTATTTTTAGGAAATTTTTTTAATAAATAAACATAGATATCAGTGAATTTTATTTAATTTTTAATAACAAAACTATGTCTTAATTTCTAAAATTGTCAACGTTTTTAGTAAATTTTATAACTGACATCTACAACTCTTTCGTGTAAAATATTAAACTGCGAACAACTGGGAAGTATTTAAAATTCAGCTGCAACAACATCAAGTTGCGCATTTTGCTTGTTTTAAAAATATTAAATCAAACACTGAAGAATATATTGCACAAACATGCAACAGTCTGTTACTTATCCACTTTTATTAAAGTATACGTACCTTATAAGATTTTAATATTCTTCTCAATTCCCCTGACTCGTTCAGCCTCTCTACAGTTTCTGCATCCTGCAACAAACACTGAATTAGGAACTAGTTTCATTGCATTATCCTCAACGACGGTAGCAGGTTTTGTTTTAAAATGAAAATGGAACACAGGAGACTCGTGCAGGTGTAGAAAATTCAGGTCATTTTTGTTTGTCAAGAAAGCTTACTTTTGCTTCCGCAAATATTTGAAATGAAAAGTAAATTCAGGTATGGTTAAGAGGTACAAGTCGTTGTTGATTCAGGTCGTAGGAAAAATGTGCACACTATGAATTGACAATTAAATATTTAATAAAAAACATTAACATTCACACATATTTGTAATAAAAGATAACGCTTGAATTACTTTTTATGAATCTGAAATGTAAATTGTATTTAATTTGTGCAAAATAAACTCTAATACACTAAATCCGGACACCTTTCACCTGTCTCACCTTTTCACGTCGACGAACAATTATATAAGGAGCACATTCGTATCTACTGGTGTGTACAGTTTTCGATGCAAATACAAAAATTGAATTTTTAAAATATGGTTGCATGAGTGGATAGCAAAGTGATTGGATGGAAAGCTTTCATTAGCAATCCGAATTCCGCGGCCAACTCATATTGGGTAGGTCTGCGGAACTCTGCGACTAAACGCCCAGAACAAGTGCGCGTGTAATAGGCACTTACAAACGTGTCATACAATATTACTGAAAACTAAGACACTGGAGACAAGTCAAACCAATAATTGGACAAACATACGTTGAACAATTTCAAAAATTTGTTTCAGGGAGTCTAAACTACGGCGGCTGTAGCATTAGCTGAGTTCGGATTTGACTTCAAAATAATGAACAGTAACATTAGTTAGTTACATTTTAGGAACCAAAAGTTTTATTTTAGAAAATTAGGTTAGAAATAGATGACAAAAGTGGCATAAATTAGTATATTTTGCAACAAGAGATGAAAATACCGTTTTTTTCGTGAGTGGATAGTTGTTCACGAGCCGCGTTAGCGGCGAGTGGGGCAAGTTCGCGAACGAAAAAAACGTATTTCAACTTGAGTAGGAAATGCTATTTTTTTCTACGATATTGCAGTTTCATGTTCAAAACTTTGAAGTTCAATTTAATTCAAAACGATCTGTCACAATGCAAATTACCGAAATTACTGTTTGTAAAGTCGTTTCCATAGCAATAAATGCATTCTTTCCATTAAATTTGTCATTCTTATTTTCATCTCTAGATGTGAAAATATTTTCTTCTCTAAAGTTAAAAAATATCACTTTCATGTAGAGTAAGCCCTGGAAAAATTGCTATTTTCACATATATGAGTAGAAAAAAACAATTTTCAGAACCTTAAAAAATTTTTTTACATTTATAGGGAAAACTCGAAGCTACTCAAAAGTGTTATTAAAAAAAACTGTCGGGTAACCGCCACGGAATTTTCCCCGCATTTAATGAAATTTTCGAAAAAATGTAATACTCTGAATATTATGAATATTTTTTGAAATTTGATACGTTTTTGACGGTTTTATGAAAATTTAGACAATTAGACATTTTAAATTTTCAAAAAGGTTTTTAATTTATAAACGTTTTAAAATTTTTATAAATTTGGGACTAAAAGATTTTTGTACATTTCAAATTTATCTAAAATTTTGGTGGAGTTCACCTGCGAGTAGTATCGCAATCACGCTTGCGCTATTCGACATGCGCCAAATACAAATCTTAGCTTCTTTTTCGGAAGTGTCTATATTGAAGTAAAGAACTCCTTCCCACCGCCCTTTTTTTAAGTATCTATTTGGTTTTATGATATCTAGAATTATGCAATTGCAAACAATGTTTATCTGCTGAAAGATGAAACAAATTTTCTAAAAAAATGGTACTCGTTGTTTTGGCAATTATTCAATTAAACTGTTGATGTGAACGATCGAAATGAAACCGAAGGTAAAATAATCGCGGTTGCACAGATCGGCTACTCTATACGCGTAGAATACAAATCTGGACTTCTTTTTCGTGCGCGTTTATAATGAAGTTTAACGACCCTCCCTATCACCCCTGTTCTTTGGCGGACTAATTTCGCTACTTTCCGGTTTGACAGCAGTGTGATTACCAATTTTTTAATAATAAGTTCTAGCGGTGACATTCGAGTACCCTCCGAGGCACAAAACGTTCACTTGTGTTGTGTTAAAATATGCATCAACACAAGACAAAAACCGCGCGTCGTTTGATCCACAGTTTTGTTATGTATTGATGAGCAAATTCAACTCCACTAGCTTTATTGACGCCACTGCATATGCCTTAAGTACATGTCTTGTATCTCAACACAGTTTACTTATTAATTCCGAAAAAGTACTAGAAAAACGTGGGGCGTAGCTCACGGGTTTAGCTAGTATATTGCTATAGAGCCAGGCATTACCAATAAATATTTTTGTTTTGATGCTGTTCCTTCGTTTTTGCTGAATTGGTGGGTAATTACACATGTATTGTATGTTGAGTTTTTTATGTACCAAATAAAAATAGATTAATTGAATGTTCAGTTGTTGCTACCATAAGTAAATAAATATTTTTTTAAGACGATTAGAACTGTGTTGTTATTAAAGTAATTATTGATCAAATTAAAAACATAGAATAGAAGCCGGAAAAAAATTACGATTTGATTATTTAAGCCTTTTGAATATTTGTTATATAAATCTTAACTATTCAAGTTAATGATTTTTTTAGGTTTCAGTATATGATGAGAAACAACAAATATTCACATCAATAATAGTGCCATTATACAAATTATTATTATTTTTTTCAATTTAATAATAAAATAAAATTATTGTTTAAAAACCGCTGATATTAATAGAAAACGCATACGAGGTTCATATACAAATTTTAATTTTAGATTTTTTTTTTCTACCGATGATGACATGTTTTTGAACTCATAGTTTTGTTGTTATCGTAGCTGCAGTACTCAAACAATTTTAAGACAAATTTTTAATAATTATTTTGTGATGCCTTAAGGTTACCTTCAGCAATCAAATATTTTTTCGAATTTGTATATCCTGTGGATTTTAATATTTGTACCAGTTTTTGATACACCTTGTATAACAAGATTTATTGGCGGCTCGACAGTTAAGGTTATATCGCATCTCTTCTAGTAACAGCATTGTATTTCCTAGACCTTGCAATTTCAACCAAAATAATTTCTAACTATTGTCAGTATTGAACCGGAAACCCACGTAATATTTACCGCTAGCCTAATAATATATTAAGTTTAATTTTCCCTTGAAACGTTTTAATAATGAAAATTTGTGAGCCTCAAGAGCTATTAGTTTGAAACCCACTTTATGAGCAAATTGCTGTTATTAACTTATTAATGCATTACTGAAAAGCGATTCACAATTTAAACGGGATTAAAGGGCAAGTCTGGAGTCTAGACAATCGACTAAACCCTCCTTCAATTAAGCTCTGCATAAAACAGATTATGCAACCCCACGTAACAAAATTGGGGTAGTATTTTCAACCTACCTTAATGGAAAAATTTGTAAATATGGAACAAAAGCAGTAAAAACTAAAAACAATACAAGGGAAATAATAACATATTTAAATTTTCCCCAATTTTTGTACACATTTCTTCTTAACAGCCCTTAAAGTTTTTAGCCTGATGAGAAAAGAACTTAAAAATCAAGAAATTTATGAAATTGAGTTAGAAGATGGAACCCGTCTAGTACGTGGGGTTATCTAAAGATCTTAGGTAGATGGCGGACACGTTTCTATAAATTTTAAAATACCTCTCTCTTAGCTGATCACGTACAAATATTTCATTTTCTTTTATTGTTCTCGAGTTCTGAAACTCATTTCTATGACAATGAGAAAAATCAAAATAAAACTGAATTCTCTTGTTTCGATTACAAATGTGGTAATTTTTAACACGCCTAATTTACCGAGAAATATCGTGAAAAACACACACTAATAAATTTTGTTAATTTTAACGAAGCTTAACGAGTGTAATGTAATGAGTTTTTGTTTCTAAAAAATTATAAAATTTGTAAAATTAGATGTGCAGTTATAATAGCCAAACTAACCTTAATAAATATAATTTTAATTAATTAAGCTTGTTAATGATTTCAGTCCAAGCTTGTAAATGTAATTGATGTGTTAACTGATGTTCGTTTTGCTACAGTAATTATTGTTTTGCTTGTAAATAAATAATAAAACCTTACCGACGAAATCACAACATTAATTTATCTTCGTTTACTTAGAAGATGCAAATATAAAGTTGTAAGAAGTAAAGCAAAAGCGAGTGTACAATTTGCGTAGCATCCACGTGCGTAACACGGTAACCTCGGCAACGAATTTCAATAAAGAGAGCAAAACGTAAATATCTGAAATTTTCAAATAATTTAAATTCCTCAGCTGCTGGAATTACATTGTGCTTCGGTAACTGGTTGTTTTGTAAATATTTACACTGTGTCAAACATTAAGGGAAACTTACTCGGTCACCAATGGAAAATATTTTTGTCTAAAACCTTTATACAGGATGTATCAAAAATAGGTAGAAACATCGAAACACACAGTAGATTATAGCATAAACAAACAAGAAAAAAGTTGTCGGGCAACAGCCACTGGACCTACCTCCCGTTAATAGAAATTTTTGAGAATTAAAAATGTATTTCGAAAATTTTGACAATTTTGGAAAATATAGTAATTTTAAAAGTTTTTAAATAATGTTTGAACCCTATTAAAATTTAAAGAAAGTTAAACGTTTTTAATAATGTTGGAAATTTGTTTAAATTATGTAAATTTAGAAAGTTAAGTTTTGGAAAATTTAGAATTTTAAAAGATTTCAGAAATTGGAAAATATTGGAAATTTTTGAAAATTAGGATGACTAAAAATTTTGAAATATTTTCGAAGTTTTGATAATTTATAATTACAAACGTTTCTAAAATTTGAAAAAGTTTTGGGTTGAAATTTTTTATTTTGATAATTTTTGAAAATTTTAAAAATTTTTAGTTCGAAAAGTTTCAGAAGAATCGATAATTGGTTATAAGAAGATCGCGTTTGCGCAGATCGGCTATTTGGGATGCGTAGAATACGAATTTAAGCTTCTTTTTCGAGCGTGTCAATTGTGACATAGAGCACCGCACACCCTCTCTCCTGTTTTGGCAGACCAACCTTATTTTCTTGCGACGTGATCCTATTGCAATTAGCAATCTTTGAGCCAAATTTGGTTTTTCTGCGTTAGGACATCAGAACCGTAAAGTGTATGCAGACACACAGACAGGCAGACTTTATCGGTTTTCTAAGGCCCTGAAACCTGCTTATTAGTCAAAATGTTTGAGTTAAAAATGTGTTTGCCATAAAAGTGCAGGCTTTTTTTTAGGCATAACTATGTATATTCCCCAGTACACTCAAAAATTTGCCGAATGAACGCAATTGTTTGAAATCCAACCTGACGATCACAATACCTTCCCTCTATAGCTACTCGTATAGCTAGGGTGGGTCGAAAAAACTAAATATTTTTTTCCCGGAACGCTTTAGTGCGGAAAAGTTGCCTATTGTAATAAGAAGAAAAACGGCATAAAAAAAATTAAAATCGGTTAACATCTTCCGTTCGCGCATCGTACTTAAAGTTAATGAAAAATTTCAAAAATCGTAAATTTTTTAAGTTAGTTAAAATTTTTAAAATAAACACGCTTTAGTTTTTTATGCTTGTTTTATGGTTTAAATAACCTAAATAAATTAAATTCTGATCAATAACCTCATTTTTTCCGTTCGCGCAACGTCTTAGAAAAAACAGAAATTTACCAATTTTTTGCAATTTTCACTGTGCAACGCTTCGCTCGTTTTGCTAGAACAAAACGACCCAGAAATTACCACGTGAGTCGAGTTTAACTCACACCCTACCCAACCAACCATCCAATTGTTGGGTGTGGTATTTACATTATATTTACAACTATTTACAAAGATTTTCCATAGAGTAGGATTCTTTGGCTTACTGTGTTTTTTACTTTTCTTTTTTATATCTACTACACATTTAAAATTTGATTTTTTGGAGAAATGAGGCATAACCGATCTAGACTTCAGTGTTGCTCGGATATAGCCATCTCTAGCTTCATATCCACATACTTCTCCATACCTCTCCACAGCCTGGGTGTGACAGAGAAATTTTTGTATTTCTCTGATCGACGTAGTGTCAGAATTAAAGAGTGATTTAATATCATCTTCACTTAGGTCCCGCAGCATTGGGGAAGGATACACCACACAAGAATTCCAATTAATAATTTCAGTGTAATCGGAAGCTTGAAAGTTTATCTTCGGTGGTACGATATTTCTAACAGTCTTCTTCTTTGGGACTGTTTGTCTTGCTTTTATGATTTTAAGGTTGTATATAAGTTCATCAGATCCATCCGGAAACTTAAAAGAAATAGTTGGCTTCATCTTAAAATCATACGTTAAATGTGTAGTAGATATAAAAAAGAAAAGTAAAAAACACAGTAAGCCAAAGAATCCTACTCTATGGAAAATCTTTGTTAATAGTTGTAAATATAATGTAAATACCACACCCAACAATTGGATGGTTGGTTGGGTAGGGTGTGAGTTAAACTCGACTCACGTGGTAATTTCTGGGTCGTTTTGTTCTAGCAAAACGAGCGAAGCGTTGCACAGTGAAAATTGCAAAAAATTGGTAAATTTCTGTTTTTTCTAAGACGTTGCGCGAACGGAAAAAATGAGGTTATTGATCAGAATTTAATTTATTTAGGTTATTTAAACCATAAAACAAGCATAAAAAACTAAAGCGTGTTTATTTTAAAAATTTTAACAAACTTAAAAAATTTACGATTTTTGAAATTTTTCATTAACTTTAAGTACGATGCGCGAACGGAAGATGTTAACCGATTTTAATTTTTTTTATGCCGTTTTTCTTCTTATTACAATAGGCAACTTTTCCGCACTAAAGCGTTCCGGGAAAAAAATATTTCGTTTTTTCGACCCACCCTATCGTATACTTCGTATAGCGAAGAAGGTAACAACGTTTCTTTGTTAAAGGGGCTTTTACAGTAGGAGAAAATAATTATTTAAAATTTCACACAAAATTGTTTGAGTACTGCAAAATAATATCAAAACTTTGAGTCCAAGAACAAGTTTTTTTATTATCTGCAAGGTAAATGTTTACGTTTTTGTCAGTATGAGTTTCAATTGCAATTTATGTAATAACCTTCGTAGAGTTTAAATGCATTTTCTACTAATTTCATTAGTTTTCAAACATACACTGTGTCCATAAAGTACCCCCCCCCCCGCCAACTAACTTTTGAACGACTTGATATTTTTCTACAAAATTGGGTGTGCTGTTTGTAATGGGAAATTAAATACTATTTTTCAGACCATATTAAAATTTTGTATCATCTACAATGGCGACTGGGAACCATTTTGAATTTTTTTTAAATGGAAAGGGGGTCGAGTGACACCTCATTGGAAAGGTCTTTTAGTTCTGCGTTTGATCCTAAAGCTTCAAAGAAAAATATTCAGCCATAAAAAATGACAATGTTTGAAGATAAAGAAGTCTACGACTTAAAGCTTAAATTAATTAAATTAAGTGTTCGAAATGTTTACCATTTACTTCTTGGCACATAAAAAGTCGGGTATGAAATTCCTGCCTTACATTTTCATAAGTTTCTGGAGTGATAATTCTGCAAATTTCTGTAATGCGTTGCTCCAGTTCTTTAATTGTTTCTGGACGGGTTCTGTACACTTTCGATTTCAGATATTCTCATAGAAAAAAATCTAAGAAAGTTAAATCTGGGGAGTGAGCCGGCTATTCTACAGGCCCCCGCCTAACAATCGATCTGCCAAAAAAATGTCTGTTGAGAAAGTCAGAACCAGGCCTATAATAATGAGGCGGCGCACCGTCTTGTTGGAACATAACGTTTTCAATATTATTTCAAGCCACCTGAGATATTTCTGGGAAAATTTAGACCTGCAAATGAAAAAGTGGACTACTGGATAAGAAAATCAAAACAATTTTGAACTGAGTGAGTCCATTGGTTTACAATCCGTCATCCGTCTAGGATCAGACGCAGAATTAAAAGACCTTTCAAATGAGGTGTCACACGACCCCCCCTTTATATTTAAAACAAAATTTCAAAATGGCGCCCAGCCTCCATTTTGGATGATACAAAATTTTAATATGGTCTGAAAAATAGTATTTAATTTCTCATTACAGCACACCAAATTTTGTAGTAAAATATCAAGTCGTTCAAATGTTAGTCGGGGGGAGGGCGGGGGGTTTACTTTATGGACACAGTGTATTTTATTTCGTTTTTGATTCAATAGATCCCAAAATTATTTTTGAAAAGTGAATGGTACTACTGCATTTAATTTAGGCTAGTTTAATGTTGCTTTTAATATTTGTACCTATTTGATAATACAAATATAGTTTCATCGTAAATACCTAGACATTCTTGAAGACAAATTTTAATTTCATATTGAAAATAATAATTAATAATTTAGTCGTAAATATTCTAGAATGTGCGTTTAAAAAACACCGCCAATGTTGTATTTTTTTCAATATTATTTTTCACTTGCTTTATTTTGTTCGACCTAAGGTACAAGTTTTCGTTTTGAAATTTTGGGAAATAACAGTATCGTATAACATAACTAGGTCAAATATGAATTTTTTTGTACGCAGAAAGTACCAGAAAAAAATCGCCAATTACGCTTCAACATTGAAACTTTTTTGCAAATGTAAATAAAGAAATATAAATATAAGTTTTAATTAATAAATGAGCAAAATAACCGCAGGTGATGTGGTTAAACTAAAATTTAATTTAAACGGGCACATTTTTAGACAAAATAAAAACCCTGTCTGCGATTTTAGGATGACTTTGCTATAAACGATATAATATTAATATACGTTGTGATTTATTTTTTGTTAATGGCTGCTTTCCCTTGTCTTTAGCGAGCTTAAAATGTTATAAATGTGTCAACTAACTTTGTCTCTGGAATTTGCACGTTAATTGTACGAAATAAAGCTACCAATATGAATTTCCACTCTAATTTTACTTATAATTTCTAACTCTATGCAAAGACGTCGTGTGTTGTCACGTATTTGTACGTAAAATACTGTCAGCCGTATTAGGTCTCTTCCTAACAGCGCCTCAGCCGTTACGCTTAATTCCCAAAAAATATATAATAGCGCTACGTGATACTTCTGAAAAATTAACCTAATAACCGTTATTGATTACGCACAAACATGTTTAATAGCGTCTTGCTGCAATTAAAGTGAAAATATCACTCGCCCCAATCAGCTTCCTTTATAACAGCATCTCAGCCCTTACGGCTAATTCCGAAAAAAGATAATAGCCCTATGCGATACGTCTGAGTCGGACGTCATAGTCAAATTTGTAAAATTTAAATAATTAAATAAATTTTTTTTTACATTTCCAAATTTTTAAAATGTTTCAAAATTTTCAAAAATTATCAAAATTTTTAGAATTTGAATTAAAAGTTGTTAAAATTACAACAACTTGAAAAAATTTGAAATTTTCCAGTAAGTTCTGTTTCAAACATTTTCATAAACATTCAGAATTTCAAAAATTTCATAATTTTTAAAAACTTTAATTTTCCAAAAATTTTCAGAATTTCCAAAAATTTCCAATTAAAAAAAACTCGGTTATGATAATTTACAAAAATTACAAAATTTTCAAGTTTTTAATTTTATTGGAAATTTTTTAGTCAATTATCCATACATATATAAAAGCTCAAAGGGTTTTTTTTCCGGTTCCTCCAGCCGCTACCGCTTCACCAATTTGGACCATTTTTTTTCAATGAAAGGTCTCTATCCTCAGATGGAACATGAAACATTTTTATATTTTTATTCTACGTCGATTTTTCAATAATAATTATTTTAATTTATAATGTACAGGATGTGCCAGAATAACTGTGCCTAACTTTCAGAAGTGCTAGAGGACGTGTAATTAAACATCTTTTACTAATAAACTAGTGTCCGGAAATACTTCCGTATCGAAATAATACGACATTAAGAAATGAGTACTTGAAATAATCTCAATGTAGAAAGTAACGATTTTATTTATTTCCAGCGGTTGCAATTATTATTATTCATATTAAGAAAATGGTATTACACAAAATTATAAAAATTGTTCCAAATTATGTCCCAGTTAATATTCGTAGAAAATCGGTTTTTTAATATGATAGTGTACCAGCACATTTCGGTTTTAATGCTCAAGATTATTTAAACGCACAATTTCGTAATCGATGGATTGGGAGACAAGGTCCTATTCCTTGGCCTGCACGTTCGCCAGATATGACTCCAATTGATTTTTGTATTTGGCGCCATATGAAATCACTCGTCTATGCGACACCTGTAGACACAGTAGAGGAGTTAGTGGCTCGAATTATTCTTGCTTTTGATGACATTCGTGATCGTCCGCAGATATTTCGAAGAATTCGTCGGTCAATCGTCGTCATACCTTGTGTCTCGACAATGGCGGCCGTAATATTGAACAATTTTTATAATTTTTGTGTAATACCATTTTCTTAATATTAATAATAATAATTGCAACCGCTGGAAATAAATAAAATCGTTACTTTCTACATTGAGATTATTTCAAGTACTCATTTCCTTAGTGGCGCATTATCTCGATACGGAAGTATTTCTGGACAGTAGTTTATTAGTAAAAGATGTTTAATTACACGCCCTCTATCGCTTCTGAAAGTTAGGCACAGTTATTCTGGGACACCCTGTATATGAAAGTCTGCTAGACGCGCTTCACTTGAGGCGACATCTACACTAACGTCGCGTCTCCCTTATGGAACTAATGCATCACGTGACTTATCATTTAGCCGGTTCTGTCAACGCTCAGCCTGTCAGTGCATTGTGCGCTGGCGTAACACTAGTAATTTCATAAATTTTCAAAATTTTGGTACTGTAATTTTCAAAAAATTTCCATAATTTAGTTATCACAATTTACAAAAATTTCCAAAAAAGCTAAATAATAATTAATAATTTTTAATGAAAAATTTTTAAAATATTCAAAAAATTTACTAATGTTTCAATAAATGCGAGGAAGGTCTCGTGGCTGTTGCTCGGCAGCTTTTTAAATTTACGATCAACAAAGGGCGTCATGCCCTGAAGCACAATCTGGAGAAGGCTTGGCGTTGGCGTAAAATGTGGAGTTACCTGAAAAAAATATAGTCGCACACTTTCCAAAAAAGCTGCATTTTTCCACAGACACCACTTCAAGAAGAAAGTATTTCATTGTTTAATTTATTATCAAAAATACAGTATTTAATGTTTATACCACCTTTTATTAATATTTATTTTTATTTATTCACAATAAAATAGGTGGTTTCTAAAAGGGTTATAATGTTTGGTTCACAGTGTACATTTATTGCCGGGAAAAATTGTTTAAACATGAAAACATAAATATTTTATACAGAAAATTTATGTTTCTCAGGTTAGATTGTTGACTGGAAGTTCAAAATTTCAGATGGCAACATACTAGAGCTAGTACGTCCCTTGTGGCTTGTATTGCATGTGAGCTTTAAATTAGATTCTAGGTTCAACGTTCTAGCGTCAAAACAACAGCTCAGTTTAATTGTAAATTTAAATTTCAATTAATTTAATTAGGATCACAATTGAGATATTTTGTAATTCAAAATGTTTTATGCCAGAAATTTACTAGTTTTTTAACTTCACATTTAAATCTGTAACAAAATTGTTCATGCTTTTCAGTAAAATGAAGTGGCAATTGGCAGAAAATTAGTTGGTCGAGTGCGTGGTTGTGAGCAGGGCGACCCCGGTTCGATTCCAGAAATGGATGTATATTCCGATCCAAAAACTTCGAAAATTCACCGTAACCTGTAAGTCCTCTCTATCTGTATATTACTGTTACACAAGCCCTAAGCACGGCAAGTGCAGAATGAAAAAACTCATGTGTATTGTGCAGAATGACACCAAATAAATTTAAATTGGATGTGTACTTTATTTTCCGTCTACTATTCTCTATAAAAGCACAACTGTACATGTGAAATCCTCTCTGAACATATTCCAACCCGTCTCAAGTTAATAAAATCTCCAAATCAAACTTTTTTTTATAGTGATGATGTCTTGTACCCGAGCTTGTAAATTATCGTCGGTATTTTACAAGTCTACATCTCGTTTCGAATTCCGTCGTGCCTTGGTGACAGCAAAAGGAACCAAAGTGGCTCCTACTTACGTATGGATGCAAGCATAATACACTCATGGACAAAAATATTGCATATATTTTTTTTTTAATTTTTCTGTAGCTTTTATGTTGTTTTTATTGCTAAGTGTCTTATATTAAAGTGTCCTACGTATATTAGTACTGTTTTATAATAAATTAATTTACATATGATAGCGTTAGAACAGATTCGTGAACGATTCAGTAAAATAGTGTGATTTTGGTTATAACATTTAATTGAAAAGAGCAACAATAACGGCAAGATAACATTATTTTAAGGTAACATGAAGATGTATTAGTATTTGGTATTTTCCCCTCTAGCTCTAATTACAGCTTGCATCCTTCTGGGCATGCTTCGCAGAAGATCTCTAATGGTTTCTTGCGGAATTCGATTCCATTCTTCCTGAGCTGCAATTCGTAATTATGTAATTGAGTTAGGGGCTGGATTTCGAGCTCATATACGGCGTTTGAGGATGTCCCATAGATGCTCTATGGGATTTACATCGGGACTTAATGGTGGCCAATCAAATGACGCAATCCTGGCATCTTCAAGGTACTGCAGGCACTGTTCCGGCCACATGTGCGCGGGCATTATCATGCATTAACACAAACCTATCGTACCCAATAAAGCCGACATATGGTAGAACATGTTCTTCAATGATGTTGCGTATGTACCAGTCTGCATTCATTCTCAAATTCACCTCAACAAGCTCCGTGCGACTGTCCCAACTGATGCCACCCCATAGCATAATGGAGCCACCGCCAAAGCTAACGTTTTGCACAAGATTACATGCAGCATATCGTTCACCAACTCTTCTAAACACTCGATCACGTCCATCTGGCTTCCACAATTGTATTCTTGTCTTATCTGTGAAAAGAACTTTGCTCCATAGATGTTCATCCCAAACAGCATGAGCTCGTGCAAACTCTAACCGGCCAGTTTTGTGATGTGGGCGAAGCCGAGGGACTTTGGCTGGACGTTTTGAATTTAAACCGGCTTCCTTTAGCCTCCTCAGTACTGTTTTTGAACTTACATTGACTTGCCTTGTATTCAGTAATTAATTTTTTAATGCGGAGCTGTATATGTGCGATTTCGCAAAGCTTGAATTTGCAAATAGCGGTCATCCCTTTGCGTTGTACATCTTTTACGTCCTTGTCCAGGCCCCCTTCTGTATTCCCCAGTCTCCTCGTATCGTTTTACCACACGAGAAACCGTCGATTGATGTATGCGCAGCATTTGTGCAATATCTTCTTGTCTGCGACCCTCATTAGCTAAAGTTACAACTTTAACAGCAACTAATTCATTTAGATGTGGCATCTTACTAACAGAAAATACACAATGCACTAGAAATGTCAAGATCTGTCATTGTGAATCACCAAAGCACACTATCAACCATTATAAGATATCGGCATAATTGTAACATAGTGCTAATTCACTTATAAAGAATAGATCTAAGCATTTTTAGATGTCTAGATGAGTGTTAGACAATACCAATACATGAAGGACACTTCAATATAAGACACTTAACAATAAAAACTGCACAAATGCAGCAGAAAAATTAAAAAAAGCCTTTAAAAAAAAATATGCAATATTTCTGTCCACGAGTGTAGAATCGCAAACGGTTCCTCGCTCGCTTTCCTTACGTTTTCGTCACGTTTCCACGATCTTCCTTAAGGACAGTGACCTTCTGCTAGACGCCTTACCCTGCCTCCTCCATTGCCAGCAGAGCCGCCTTACAATAGGGGTTTCCTTGTTTTATATCTACTTTTGTATTTGATTTTGCAACGCCGAAATTGGTCTTGGGACCTGCACAAGAATTGTGTAATTTATTTGGCTCTATATACGTGCTTTGTTGCAGCCGCTTTTTTACTTTTTATATTCGCCTCTGCTACGTATATGAAGAGAGTCCTGTCAACGTAGACTTGAAATGTAAAATATTTCGCTTGCCGCACAATGCGTACGTTTCCAATTTATCGTTGTAAGAGGAACTTTGATAAAACCAACAGCTTTTTTTTTCATAAAAGGGCATTGCTACGTTGACATTTATAGGAGAATTTAATTATGAGACCAATTGGGTTTAATAAAGGTCGTGGAAAATTATTTTATTAATAAAAATCTCGGAGGTTTTCTGAATGTCGAACACTACCTTATGTGTAATTTATATAACATTAATTAATTATTTTTTATTTTATTTTAATTTCGTAAATGGTTTAGAATTATATAAAACGCCATTTTACCTTTTAGTGGAAGCGAATTTCAACAAAATAAAATTATATATTAATAGGTTTTAAAAATATCTGAGATATTATTAATTCATTATAAAAATCTTAAAGAAATAAAGTTTTGCACTGTAAATATATTTGAATTAAAAATATCTAACATATTTTTAATTAAACCGCACTCGATAGCTGACCTAGAGGTCTCAGGCTCTAATCCCGATCGAGGAAGGCACGAGGCTACGAAATTCTCATTAATATTCAAAAATATCTATGAAATATTTTTAATTATCTGTTTAGAAATATCCTATAAATATTTTTAAATTTTAAATTGCAATTTAAAACTAAAAATCTTATATATTATTAATTATTCATTTATTGACTATAAAAAAAATAAATTTTACTTTCCCCATAACTTAGATATTTAAAAATTATTTTATTTCGAAATATCTAAGATATTTTAAATTTAAATTATACAATAAATTTAATTTAAAATATCTTAAATGTTCTAAAATAAAAGAATTGTCGAATATCTAAGATATTCGGAAATTATCGCAGTCCACAAGGATTGTACTAACAGCACCTCAGCCGTTTTTATTATCATCAGCGCGCAGCGTCCGCGTTCAAGGCTGCAGCTTTCATAGTTGCCAGATTTAAGATTGAAATATAGCAAACATACAAACTTTATAAATTGCGGTAATTTCCAAATATCTTAGATATTCTACAATTTTCTTTAATTTTGAAATATTAAAGATATTTTAAAATAGACCAATACCTAAGATATAAAACAATTATTTTTTTAAATATCTAAGGTATATTAAATTAAAATGTTTTTAAATACCTACAATCTTATAAAACCTTTTTAATATATCTATAGGATAAATACAATTTCTTAAAAATATCTTTGAGATAGTCTTGAACAGTTACATTCGAAATATCATAACATTTCAGGAATATTTTTAATTAATTACTTTACAAATATCTCATAGATAAACTAACTAAGCCATTCTTTATAAAAATGTGTATTGGGAATACGCTTATTTACAAATTCCAAACAAAAGTTTGAAACAAAAAAAATATCTTTAATATATTTTAAATTTAAGTACTCTAATAAACACACGTCGACTATTGAATTATAACACGAGAAAGTTCTAAAATTATTCTAATCATCTCCAAGATATTTTCAAATAGGAGGCGATTTAAAAATATATCAGAAATATTTATGAATATTTATAAATATCGAAGATAGTTTTGAATAATTTCAAATATCTAAGATATCTTTAATTAATTACAAATATCTATGAGAAATTTTTAAATTATGTAATTTTTGATTTTATTTTGCATTAATGCCTGTTGTTAAAAAGTAGAACAGAGTTCCGTAGGGTTATAAAATTTATTTATTATGTACAATAGAAAAAATTCATTACAACATAACTACTATACATTAAAAATACTTGCATGCTGTTTGAATTTTAATTTAAATGTTTGAAATAATTATTCATGAAATGTGGAATATATCAAATTCCGAACGTGTGGTGACGTTATTGATTCTGCACGAATATGAAATGAATATAAAATACGCAAGCGGGTTAATTACAAAGCTTCCACCTGAAGAATGAATTTTTATCAATTTCTGTTGTAATTACTTAAAGTTACTATTTACGTTTATTTGTAGCCACAAATTTGTTTATAGTCGGGAACATGGCAACACCGACGGGACGTTTTCCCTTAAAATGAAAATTTATTATTTCCAAGCCTCTTCTGTTGTTCTTGTTACACGAAAATAAAATAAATTTATTGTTATTTCACAGCACACTTATTTTCAGTCCATTATTGCAGCTTTCCACTTGATCACATCTGAAACCTGAGAAAACTGAAATTTCTGAAAGGTGAAAAACCTTTCAAGGTTAGCATTTTCATGGTTCACGAATTCAACTAAAGATTGTCGCAGACAGAAACGTTAATGTTTTTGTTTCACATTGATTCGTATTTCAAGCCCTCGTATTAGTGGACAAACTGGACAGTTATCACTTTTTCCTCGTCACTATTTTCGTCGACCGTAACATACAGTCAGTTTGATGCAGTAAAAAAATGATGGTTTTATCTGTTTATTATTTTGCAACATGGTAATAAATTTGTTAATGATAGCGTTTACACACTCGAACTATTAAAGGTAATTTAAATGCAAATTGCCGTGCCCATATTGCTTGAAATAAGCTTACGTTGAACGCAATGGTAGGTATTAAATGGTTTTCAATGCAATTTAAACGTGCGGAAGTTTTTATGATCGTAAATTATTTTATTGTGAACCTCAACTGCAAACAGATTTTGCAGCAAGAACCCGAAATTCACGTCTTTATAAAAAAAATCTGAATATGTAACAATTTCAAGTAAAGTTGTTTGCCAAAAATCACATCAAGAAACCCAAAGTATCATAAAACCACTCAAATGCTAAAAAAACATGGGGGAAGTGCCTACTTTAAAATAGTTGCGCCCGAAAAAGAACCTTACACATGTCCAATAGCTGATCTGCGCAAGCCTGATCTTAGGGAGTGGTAAGAAGACCGGGGGGAGGGGGAGGAGCCCCCCCAACGAATTATCGATATTAAAAAAATGTAGAAATTTCGGCTTCAAAATTGACATGTTTACATGTTAAATGACAATAGGAACAATCTTCCATTGGGAAATTTTCTTTTGATCGTTTACCTGAACAGTTTAATTGGATAATCGCCAAAATGAAAACTATAACCAAATGATGAAATTGATTTAAGATTCTAACGAATACATATTGTTTACAATTCACAAATACCAAAAACCAAAAAATTTCCACCTTTTCAAACAATTTTCCCGATTTTGAACATTTTCAAAAATTTTCAAATTTTTAGCACTACAATATGTCTAAAAATTCTCAAGATATTCAAAAATTTTCAAAATCCAAAATCTATTTCGTTTTTAAAAATCTACACAGTTTCCAAAAATCTTCAAAATTCAAAATGATTGAAATTTAAAAATAATTTTAATGTTTTAGTTTTATATTTTTAAAAATTTCGTAGCAATCAAAATATTTCAAAAATAAAAATAAAACGAAAAATTTTTAAATTGCTGAAAACACATATTCGAAATTTATTCAAGAATTTTAAAAAATATTCTAAATTTCTACAAAATTGTCCACATTTTCAAAATAAATTTAAAAGTTTCAAAAACTTTCATACATGCGAGGGAGGTCCCGTGGCGGTTGCCCGACAGCTTTTTTATGAACGCGATTGACGTCATAATTTTCATATTAGCTACAAATTAAAACAAACTTTTAATTAATTAATTAATTAATAATTTCGTATTGATGCAGTTTCAATAAAACCACTCAAATAGAATTTGCAATAATTTAAAAACATAGACTTTAATTTCCAGAAATCGACTGGAATTTAATTATCTCAGTGCTATTTTTTTTATAAGATTAAATTTTCAGTATTTTCAAGTCTGAAACAGAATTGTTTTGTTAAGAGGCAGGCATGCAATAAGCTGCGTCGTTGTTTTACTCCTTTAAATGTTTTTATTGTCTTAATATTAATGTAAACGTCCGGTAATGCCAGTGTATTTTGTACCGTTCCTTGTCGTTCTAGTGGAATTCCTTCGTTATTAAACTTTCTTAATAACACGTTTCAAGCTATAACTTTGCTTCAAAAAAACTTATTCGACAGATAAATTTAAAAAAAAAAGTTATTTTTTGAAATTTATTGATTCCCAAAAATAATAACTAAAACTTTATTATTTTCATGCCAATTATCTATCAAGTTGCGAAAAATAATTTTTGTTTTCCTTATTAATATTAATTAGCAGCAGGCACGAGTTAGCTCGTAAATACAGCTGAACTACTTATTAATTGTTGTTAATTAAATTCAAGCTTTTTGCTTTGGGAGTGTTTGGGTTCGCGTTTAACACAAACATTTTGAAATAATTTTGCATTAAATAATCTTGCACTGTCAGGATCCCAATAGAGCTACGTGGTTTGTTTTTGAAACATTAATTTAATAAGGAATCTTAGCATCTGCAGTAGATTTATTGAGAGAAATTTATCTAGATTTAAAAAGTGCAGGGGTTAGAATAAGAAAAATCTTGGAAAAATTAAACGTATAATTCTTTTAATAAATACAGTATTAATTAAAACTACAGCATTTTGAGCACCCTTAATTTAGCAACCAAGTTTTGCGTGTAGGTTAATCGACCCACATGTCCATATTTGCGTCCTAAAATTTAAAGTTTAACTGTAATTACAAATAGTATTACAGAAACTTCTTAAGTTCTTGGTTGCTTTGAAATTTTATGATACGTTGTTTTACTTTTTACCCAACATTTGTCAAAGAACATACTTGACGTTATTAATTAATTATTTGACGACAATAAATTAGATTTGATTTTTATGACGTCACAAACTGAATTTGGTGCTGTATAAAAAACAATTTTTAACGTTAGTAAATAATTTTTGGACGATAGAAATGAATTTTGGATAAATAAATTTGGTACTAAATATTGCTTTTGTGACGTCAACAAGTCATTTTTTATGACGCAAAATTTGATTTTGTAATGTCAAAACTTGCGTTCCCACTTGAAAAAGAAAACTATTTTCAACGTGAGTAAATAATTGATGACAAAAAACATTTACTGACGTTTAAAAACCGCTTAGACCATAAAATCGCTAACAAAACAAATAATTATTTTCAGATGTGAATTAGTAAGTTTTTGACGTCAAAACGTAGTTATTGACGTCAGAAAAGCAATTTGTGACGTCAAAAACTGAATTGTGACCATTAACCATAATCAATTATTTCAGACGTTAATAAATGTGTTTAAAGAAGTAAAAATTTGAATTTTTGTCGTCAAAAATGTAGTATATTGACGTCGGAAAATAAATTTGTGTCGTCAAAAACGGAATTCTCACCATTAACTATAATCAAATATTACAGACGTTAATAAATGTATTTATAGACGTAAAAATTGAATTTTGACGTCAAAAATGCAGTTATTGACGTCAGAAAATCATTTTGTGACATCAAAAACTGAATTGTGACCATTAACCATAATCAATTATTCCAGTCGTTAATAAATGTGTTTAGAGAAGTAAAAATTTGAATTTCTGTCGTCAAAAATGTAGTATATTGACGTCGGAAAATAAATTTATGTCGTCAAAAACGTAATTCTCACCATTAACTATAATCAATTATTACAGACGTTAATAAATGTATTTATAGACGTAAAAATTTAATTTTGACGCCAAAAATGCAGTTATTGGCGTCAGAAAATCAATTTGTGACATGAAAAACTTAATTGTGACCATTAACCATAATCAGTTATGTCAGACGTTAATAAATGTGTTTAGAGAAGTAAAAATTTGAATTTTTGTCGTCAAAAATGTAGTATATTGACGTCGGAAAATAAATTTATGTCGTCAAAAACGGAATTTTCACCATTAACTATAATCAATTATTACAGACGTTAATAAATGTATTTATGGACGTAACAAATTGAATTTTGACGTCAAAAATGCAGTTATTGACGTCAGAAAACCAATTTGTGACATCAAAAACTGAATTGTGGCCTTTAACCATAATCAATTATTCCAGACGTTAATAAATGTGTTTAGAGAAGTAAAAATTTTAATTTTTGTCATCAAAAATGTAGTATATTGACGTCGGAAAATAAATTTGTGTCGTCAAAAACGGAATTCTCACCATTAACTATAATCAATTATTACAGACGTAAATAAATGTATTTATAGATGTAAAAAAATGAATTTTGACGTCAAAAATGCAGTTATTGACGTATGAAAATCAATTTGTGACATCAAAAACTGAATTGTGGCCATTAACCATAATCAATTATTCCAGACGTTAATGAATGTGTTTAGAGAAGTAAAAAAAATTTGAATTTTTGTCGTCAAAAATGTAGTATATTGACGTCGGAAAATAAATTTGTGTCGTCAAAAACGGAATTCTCACCATTAACTATAATCAATTATTACAGACGTAAATAAATGTATTTATAGACGTAAAAAATTGAATTTTGACGTCAAAAATGCAGTTATTGACGTATGAAAATCAATTTGTGACATCAAAAACTGAATTGTGACCATTAACCATAATCAATTATTCCAGACGTTAATAAATGTGTTTAGAGAAGTAAAAATTTGAATTTTTGTCGTCAAAAATGTAGTATATTGACGTCGGAAAATAAATTTGTGTCGTCGAAAACGGAATTCTCACCATTAACTATAATCAATTATTACAGACGTTAATAAATGTATTTATGGACGTAACAAATTGAATTTTGACGTCAAAAATGCAGTTATTGACGTCAGAAAACCAATTTGTGACATCAAAAACGGAATTGTGGCCTTTAACCATAATCAATTATTCCAGACGTTAATAAATGTGTTTAGAGAAGTAAAAATTTGAATTTTTGTCATCAAAAATGTAGTATATTGACGTCGGAAAATAAATTTGTGTCGTCAAAAACGGAATTCTTACCATTAACTATAATCAATTATTACAGACGTAAATAAATGTATTTATAGACGTAAAAAATTGAATTTTGACGTCAAAAATGCAGTTATTGACGTCAGAAAATCAATTTGTGACATCAAAAACTGAATTGTGGCCATTAACCATAATCAATTATTCCAGACGTTAATAAATGTGTTTAGAGAAGTAAAAATTTGAATTTTTGTCGTCAATAATGTAGTATATTGACGTCGGAAAATAAATTTGTGTCGTCAAAAACGGAATTCTCACCATTAACTATAATCAATTATTACAGACGTAAATAAATGTATTTATAGACGTAAAAAATTGAATTTTGACGTCAAAAATGCAGTTATTGACGTATGAAAATCAATTTGTGACATCAAAAACTGAATTGTGACCATTAACCATAATCAATTATTTCAGACGTTAATAAATGTGTTTAGAGAAGTAAAAATTTGAATTTTTGTCGTCAAAAATGTAGTATATTGACGTCGGAAAATAAATTTGTGTCGTCGAAAACGGAATTCTCACCATTAACTATAATCGATTATTACAGACGTTAATAAATGTATTTATAGACGTAAAAAATTGAATTTTGACGTCAAAAATGCAGTTATTGACGTCAGAAAATCAATTTGTGACATCAAAAACTGAATTGTGACCATTAATCATAATCAATTATTTCAGACGTTAATAAATGTGTTTAGAGAAGTAAAAAATTGAGTTTTTGGCCTAAAAATTACTTGTTGACTGACTTCTGAAAGTTAGTTTTATTTTAAAGTTAAAATTATATCAAAACTTGAACAGGTTTTAGGCGTCACGAGATGATTTTTTTTAACGGAACAAAATACATTCTTAAAATCAGTAAATCTATTTCTGAAGTCAAAATTTCTGTTAGAAATAAACAAATATTTTTGCCAAAAATCGGTAATTTTTATACGTTAAACAAATCAATTTCCTACGCCCGAAATTTCATTTGTAACGTCTAAAATTCAATTTATAACGTCAAAAGTTTTTTAGCGACTTGAAGAAAATATAATTTGGTTTTCCATAATTCAGGATACAAAGTAAAACAACGCTCCATAAATTTCTTAATACTAAACACAACCACTTCAAGTTAAAACAAACTTCCAGGTTTTTCCTTTCAATATCCTCCACGTGCCTAACCATTTTAGGTATTGAAATCTCTCAGCGCAATTATCTCTTGGTACTCGTTGCGTATTAATTTACAATACAGTTCAAATAGAGGCAAACCGTTTTGAATGCTCAAAGATGTTTACATGAAGGGCCTTGTAATGTAAATAGCGGTAGGGGATGAACAAGATGGCTCCATTAGCAGCCACAGGTGCGAGATGATCGATAAAACGGAGGATGGGCTTCTGCTGTTTAAAGTTCTCGGCCAGTGATTTCACCACAATAAAGAAGACAGTTTTAAATTGTTTAAAATATTCGAAAAAAAAAGGATGTTAGAATTATCATCACTATTTTGATTAAAATTTAAGAAAATTTTTGTGTAATTTCACCTTTATGCAGAATCCTGGAAAATCGTCCTGTGGTAGCGCAGCCAAGGACAATTTAACTGGGTCTCTTGGGACTAGAGAGTTAACAAAGATTGTGCTACTTGATAATAGGGTGACTGAAAACCAACTGTTGCTGAAGTAAATTCGCAAAAATATACTATTACTTGCAGCAGAAATATTAATAATTTAATGTAATGAAATTCTGTATTTTATGCGAGCTTTTAATTCACAGGAAATTAAATTTTAGACAAGCAAATCCCGTCAAAAAGTTTAAACAAGCCTATCTTAAGTAATGAAGCATTTTACGTTGCAAATGTATTCTAGCTTCAGTTTAGGAAATAAGCTCGACACTTTAAGGCTACTTTTAATTACGTTTAGTATCGCAGTTAATATCCCGTTCGCTCATTTTCCTTTGTATTATAAATAAATGGGATTTTTGTCAATACCAAGCGCATATTTCCAGACCTTTTCAAAGCTTTATACACACAAGAAACCGAATTGCCTTAAAATTTTAAAGAAACATCGTGTTAATATTAATAATATTTTTGTTTTGCAATACGAGTTGCCTACGTTGTTTTGCTTTTAGTCACCTTTAAAATATGCAGGCCCACACCCACTGACTGTTCAAGTATGAAAAACTAACGCTGAAAGGATTACGGCAAGGCTGACATTGTCACATCAAATAACACGGATTTGCTGTACTTGCTACTAAAAAATTGAATCTGCAAAAAGTTCAAACTCAAAAAAATTAGAGCAGGGATCTTAAGTCCTGAATAAGTAAACTAAATTGTCATGACAGTATTATTTAAAAACAATTTAATTTTGCATAAATAAGAAAACGAGAATAAGTTTTGATGATTTCGTCAGGTAAAAAAGGTTTTATGTTCGCTCAGAAATATTGCGTTTGCAGAATGTAAATTGTGTCATGTGTCTGTGTCTCGCAGGAGTGTTTTTCATCCATTTCAGTAAAAACATGCTGCTTGTTCTATTTATTTTTAAGAAAAACGTTTTCATATAGTTTCATATACATTTTGCACATCCATGGGAATAGTTTGTTTTAGTTGTTTTTTTTTGAGAATTGCGTTCTTACAGTTCCAGTCGTTCAAGAACGGTTTGAGATTTTTCTTATTTTCAGAGCATATGAGTTTGTAACGTTTCCTTTTATTTCTGTTGGGTATGTTTCAATTGCAAGCGGAGCTATGCAGCGTCTACTAGAAGTGCGACTTTATGTATCAAAAAGCGAATTTTACCCGATCCGTATTTGATTTGATCGAATGCAATTTAATTTAAACTAGCAGAACTCGTGGGCTGTGCCACCCCATTTTTTGGTAACTTCATACCCGGCTCCGAATGTTTCGTTCGCTGAGTTTGGTCTCGGGAATGAGAGCTGCTCTCGGAACGAAAATTCCGTGACAAAAAAAGATTAAAAAGTGTGGAAAAACAGCCCTAGAACAAAACGAAAGAATTCCGGGAAACAAATTTTAAGTAAGAAAAAACCCCTTTCTCTGTAAACTGAAAATGGCCCACATAAGCTAAGGCTATTTTTTTTATTGCATGTTATTAGTGTAACCGCATTTTGGAGAAGGCTATATTTGAATTATCTGGTGACGCTGGCATGGCATCTGCGAGACCAACTCAGCTGACTGAGAGATCTTAGCGTTTTTAAGCGTTAGGCGTTGTTGTATAATACAGTAAATCTTTGTTAAAAAGGTTGCCGTTCTTCTATTATGACTTAATTATTGCTTTTATTACTTAAATATCAGTAATAGCATAACTCGCTACGAGTGGATTAGCATCCTTAACAAAATAACTCTTCGCAAGCTGTTGAAATCAATTGCTGCGCCAGTCTTTTACATTAACTTCTGCGAGCTCGGTCAGCATGCTTTATCTTCGTAGTTTGTGTGACAACAGCATATTAAATTCCAATATTACTAACAAAGCGTATACATCCAATTCTGCTTATCTGTATTGAATACTATAGCGGTCCGCTGTACACAGGAATTTGCGCCTTATATAGTGAACGCGCAAAGATGTGGCTTCTAGTAGCGGGAGCCCCTCACCACTAAAAGTTGGAATGGTTTCAGGATTTACTATACTGATAAGTTCGGATCGGTAGGTTTTGTTCGGATACCGATCCACTCATTTAAATCCTGATCTGCTCGAATATGATAGATAATAAATTGTCGGTTATCAGATCGGATCAGATTTAAAATAAGTTACATCGGATCGAATTCGGATACGATATTTTTAATTACCACCTCAGTGTGTGAAGGTTTATTATAATATGAGTTCCCCTCAATTACTTCGGTATTACGAGTTACAAGTACCGTCATTGACTTTATATTAAGATTGGCAGAGTCGTATATTTAATAGCTCCACTTCAAAAACTTCCACCTCTAGATGGAAACAATTTTATTAGTTGAATGCTAGTGGGGAATGTGGTTTTTCGTAAATTTTGCGGTTTTTGAGATATTAAAATCTATTACTGGTCCCAAAAGAAGAAGGCAGAGAAACATTGGGCGAGCCTTGTGGGGATTCACGTATTCACAGATTTTTAATTTAATTTGTTAACAATTTATGTACACGTAAATACCCCACTTTGTCCGTCCCTTACTTAAAATTCACTAAAATTCCCTTTAAAATTCACTCACATGCGCTGAAATTCCTATTTTATGAATTTTAATAATTTCGAAAAATATTTTAACGTCCTAAAAATTCAAAAGTATTTTACTTTCTGATCATATGGAAATAGGTAAAGCTACCGTACGAACTTTTAATACTAATTGAGCTCATCTTGAATAAACCTATGGCGTCATTAATATTCATCACATAATCAGTAATTACTGCACTACTAATTACATCCCCTATAGAATCCTGTTATAATTTCCGGAAGTTATCTTGTTTTCAAAAAGATTTAGTAGAAAACAGACAAATGGAGGTAATATCATTAGCAACTGCACGTCGACCTCCTTCTGCGTCCTAGTGCTCCATAACTGATGGCGGCAGGTTGTTGATTGCATCGAATTCTGACATCATATCCGTTCGTCGTCGATGAATCGGAAATTTATGTAGAAATGTCATAGACGTTTCAGAAAAGTTATGTTTATCGTACCGGTTACTTTGCTGAATAAGTTTTAGTTTACCTCCATGCAACCTGGAGGTATCGTATATAATTTAGAAATTGTCCTTATCGATATAGTCTCAAAGCAGTAGCGAATAATGAATGTGCTGTTACATAATAATTATCTATATTACTAGTGCGATAAGGGGGTTATTATAACACGAGTTTGAAAAATGCACGACGAGGTCGTAGACCGAGTCATGTAATCAAAAGAGTGTTATAGTAATGCATTATCCCACATGTCACATACAGAATTTAATCTACGACTGCTCAAAATTTGTTAAAAATTAAACTTTCTTGCTTGAAATGATATTTGACATTTTGTATTAATTTATTTGCAAATGTCAAGGCACTTTTAAAATCAAAGGAACGAGATAGATTCGATTTGTTTGTAAATAAAATGTGTTAGGTAATGAATCTTATATCTTACTAGTGAGATAATGAACTTCATTACCTAACGCAAATGAATGACCTAATAAGTCCTTATCCAAGCAGTCGTAGATAAATTAAATTAATAAGTGCAAATCTTAAAAGAAATTTCCACCTTCTAAGTAACCAACCCGCAAAGATTCAGATTACTCGGTCTGGGAATTTTAAGTTTAAAAATTTTCGTTTCAGTACCTACATAACAAGCTTTCTGACCGCTGCATCTGTGATCAACACAGTCTGGTAATTCTTCTCTTTGCTCGTTTATAAAATGTGATAATAATCGGCTTGCACATCTTAAAAGTCTACAGAAGCTATTCTGTTAGAGCTTGCATTGTTTTAATTTCCGATAACACAAAGCAAGCCTTTCCTACCAGAACAGTGTGTTTGAATTTCATATTCCCAGGCTTTGTTCTTAATTACCCAAATGGAACGCTTTGTAAATTGAAAATACTCTATTTGCGTTGAGAATTGATTAATTGATACAGTGACAAACCATTAGTCGTGTTTAGTAAGATTGGTTTCTGGGAACAACAGAAGAAGAAGACAATAACCAAATGATAGAAAATGTCGTCTTCCCTTCTGTTTATTAAGTTGTAGTAATTCGATATAGTTGTGAAACACTAAAACGATGTAAGCAATGCGTGTAGATCTGGGACTCCATAAATTTGAACTATTTTCTTGTCTCACTTTATGTACCGTTTGAATTTTATATCGAAAAAGAAGCTAACCGGAAAGCTCACTTTCTGTGAATTTTTTCGTTTTAAAAATAAATAAATTGTTATGGTATACAGGGTGTCCCAGTAAAACTAATCCTTATAATTGGTTTATTTAAAGAGATACGGTTTCAAACCTTATTACAAAATATTTTAAGCGTTTAACACTTCAAATTAAGAACAACATTTTTAAAATGTATTACCGTTTTTAAAATACGCCATTTTTTTTAAATTTTTTCGTTTAGTTCAAATAGAACTGTACATTTTTAAATATGTATTCAAAAAGAAAATGTTTCTTCTTTTAAATGATGTATCATTTGGATGTAGCTTGCAGGGGCTTGTATTACAAATTTTATGAAAAAAAAAGAATTTCTGTAAAAATGTTTAAAAATAACAAAATAAAAACAAAAAATGAGCGAAGCACTTCGCGTGTACTTTCCTTTACTTAAGATATTGTTACTTATTATATATTTATATTATTAATGTGTTACGCTCCAACTTTGACTAAAGAGAGAATAGTGAAGCAAAGGTCGACACGTAGCTCTCTGTGTGTGTACTTCGGTTACGCGCCGAAACACTTCGGTCAAATATGAACGACTGATATTGTAAAGTGAACTGATAGTACGCTAAATTTTTTCAAAACTTTTTTGTGTAGAAATCTGATTTTTTGGAAAAGGATTGCTGAAATTAAAAAACCCAAAAACGGAAGGACAAACTGATCCGCCAATAATTTGGTGAGAGAGGGAAAATTAACCCCCCAAATATTGCCATATTTAGAAATTAAATTAAGAACTTAATTCTACTATCACTCGTAAACAATTTAGCCTAAATAGATATTTTTTATCGGGCAAGTTTATTAAATAAGGGAGTGAGAATTTTTTGTTTTTAAAATATATAGAAGGTGTCGCAAAGAAATTAAGGGACTGGGACATGAATCAAATTATAGCTGATCCATAACTCTGTCTCCTACAAAATTGAAAAAAAAATGTATGGCCAGTTTTATCCAGAATCCTTTAACCACAACTGACACGAGATGCTATGCAGGAAGTTTGAGTAAACGATGAATGAAAGTTTAGGCCCACTGTTTCTAGACCTATGTTTCTTAGAGGTTTTCTACTTAAAATGACCTTAAGAACGTGCTCCTTAAGTTTGTACACAAACTCATGCAACATCCTTTACGAAATAATTGTTTTAACGTAAAATTTGATTAATCATGCAGTTTTGAAAAATCCGCAGGCATCGAATGTATTTTAATGATAAATTACTGATACTTCAATTTACTAGTTTTTCAACCATTAAATTGTAAGCTTACCAGGTTGGAATTAGTAACCATAAAACGGTCTGTTTACAATTCGGGATTACGTTACACTAATCTGCAGAAATACGTCATTGGGCATTTTATGCAAGCTCCAGTATCGAACCCTCGTCACTTTTCAAGGCCGCGTTTATCCGTGACCGTTTTCAAAATTAACACATACACGAAGTCAATCATTAAACAGTTTTGAACCCTTGTGAAATCACAATGCTACCTTATGACGTACTTTGTACAGCAGCAATATTTAAACTCATTCGGTTTTGTTCCAGTTTCTTAGCACTTTTACGAATTCGCTTAAAACCTTGAAAAGTTCTCCAGGCGTAATTTAAATTTCGTTTTTTTCGATTTTCCCTTTCATCCAACAAGAACAGAACATTATCGTGAGCTATTGTGTTTCCACGCATCACAGCTTCCATTTGACTACAAAAGACCACTTGTGTAGTGGTTTCTGACTCAATTCATCCTTTTATGTATGTATGCGAGGATGCGTTTGAATTTCCCCTTAGTTTGGTGTAACTATTTTAGTTAGAAACCAAAATTATTGTCGTTTGTAATTAAACGAAATCCTGTTTCTTAATTTTGTTACGATTTTACTAAGAATGCGCTTTGCGTAAAAATTGCATCACTTTATGCTTGCGTCAGATTGCATCCTGCAGATTTCTTCCTGCAGCGACATTCCAAATACGTGTAGAAAGCTGACCATCACCAACCTGTTCAGTGTTCAATTCTGGGCACAACTACAAGGAATTAGTTGTCCACAAATTGAGGTCGTGCATCTGGGTCGAATCGTTTAATACAAATCACGTCTTGAACGGTCCTTTGCTATGCAATACCGCCAATACCTTGCATAAATTCAATAGAATTTGGCATGTCATTTGGACTGTATTGGAAATGTCTTTCTTTCGCTGTAGAAAGTGAGAAGCAACCTTGACGACTTTTAGGGCGAAGCAGTCTACATTGTTTCCAACCGGAAATACAGAATGTTTGGTAAAACAGGTTGTCAAACATGTCAATATTTTATGGTTTCCCGTTACATATGTGGGTGGTGTAAAGAAATAAAACACAAACTGAAATGGTCTAGTAAGGAAATTCAGACAATGTTTACATTTTGTTTGATATTTTCCGGCTATGTGGTTATACAGGGTGTTTCACGCATCCATAAAATTTTAACCGTATTGTAATTTGGCTAAAATCCAAGTAACATGCGTTCAAAAGTGTTATGCTGGGTAGGATTGGCAAAACAACAAAATTCAAAGCCCCTTTACATTTTTTTGAACGCATGTTAGATTTCCTATACAGAATTTTATGACATTACAAGCTTATCTTAATATCTAGGCAATAAGAGCAAATCACATGTCCGGTGTGTATGGTGTTGAGATACAGCATTCGCTTACCAACATAAGAAACCCGGGTTCAATTCCCCTAAATTTACTGTTCTTTTAACTTTTTTTAATTTTTGTACCTTCCTCGCTATACGAAGTAACGCTAAAAGAAGGTATTGTTATTGAAACAATTTCGTAACTTGAGATGTCGACGGATATGCACGTTTTAGGGTTCGAGAATACCGACAAAACCAAGTTCGTCATGGTGCTTGTGTGTTTGTATACACTTTACAGCCTAGAGGTTATCGACCAAATTTAATATAAAAACTTCACCCCGAATTCGCTGCTAAATATAAATTGTATGTAAGTGCCTCTTTTACAGGCTTAGGGCCTTTAGGGTTTCTAGAAAGAGGGGACCTACAGCTTTAGGTGTGTTTCAAACCATAAGCAGTTGTAGTGTTGCAAAAGCGCGTCCAATAATGAAAGGGGAAATGGGAAAACCTTTGCTAGACCGGTGTGATAATGACTTACTATTATAATGAATATTTTTGCACGTAAATTTTATTTTAGGGAAATACTTATTCTCTGCGGTAACTGGAAAACGAGCAGGAGTATTTTCGAGACCATATAATATAAAGTACAGTGTTTGCTTAAAAAGTTTTAAACAAAATTTAAATTTAAGTAGTTTCCAAGCAGTATAAATTTATTTTAATGTCAAAATTGCTATCAGTATGATAATTTTAAAGCCAACGTAAACTCCATCTACAGCAATCAATTTAAAATTTGCCAGACAACAAACACAGGCAAGAGCATTTATATGATGTATGAAGGTACTTAACATTGTATGAACAACGTTTTAAATTTAAAATTATGAATTGAACTTCGTTCGACTTCACACAGTATTACAAACAACGGTAAAGCTTTCCTTGTATGTGATGTCATAAAAAAATTTTAATAACAATAAAATTGTGAAATGCAACCCTCCAACCCTCTTTCTAAATCTTAAAATGTGGGTGAGTGCATGCGTTCGTTCGTACGTTCTTTTCCCTATATTTCCCGAACAAGTGGTCGTATTTTGATAAAACTTGAAATGTGGAAATGTATCAAAAATTCAGGGAATGCGTTCAAGAAAATCAGCTTTAAAACTATGCAAAGGAAGCAAAATAAAGGTAGTATGTTTAGTTTAACACGAATGTCCTCTTTGAGTTTAAATAAGTGGTGCAAGAACCCAGAATCTAACACTCCCCCGTTTATTATTATTTCCATCTTGTACAGGGTGATTCGTAAGATGTGGGGCGCACTTTCTGGATAGATTCAGCATTTCAAAATAATTTAAAAAGTTCCCATAAACACTTCGTTACGGAGTTACAGCCTTTTGAAGATGGATTTGTCTAATCACTTTATTGACGATCGCTTTTGCAGTTGTTGCACTAAAATTTTGAAATGGTATATGCTAGTTAGCATTCTAAATTGCATGCTAAATCATTTATTCTGCATTTTAAACAGATTAGTAAGTGAAAAAACGGCATTTTTTTAAAATAGTATTTTATTTTACATAAGGGAACTAAATATTGTAGTGTCATATACAACTAATTTAAACCAAATTATTATAAAATGTAAATATTTAATATTAGTGTTTCTTTTTAGCCGGCTTCGACACAAATCGCATACGTAGTAGATAACGAATATATAAATCTGTTGAAAAAATTATACATTAAATCCGGATCAATTTCACCTGTCTCAACTTTTATTGGTGAGAGACCCCTGCTACGAGATCCCACATATATACGCGTCTATTATATAAGGCACATATTCCTTTCTACTGCAAACCGCCACATATTTCGCTACAGATCAGCAAATTTGGGATTCTACTATTTGTTTGTATTACTGCAACATAATCGGCTGATATTGATAGAACATTACAACCGGGCCGTTAACGACTTTTTACATTCACTACAATAATGAAATTTTTAACAAAAATTAAATAATAATAAAAATAACAAACATTCCGCAATATCAAATACAACTTTTAATATTCAAAAGCGGTGTAATATTCTATTTTAGGAAACATAACAGTCCATCATAGTTAAGTAATAAGGAACCAGGCAGGAAGTGCTACTGAATACGTAGGTATACATACACAGCCAACAATGGAAAATGAGAGCTTTCAAACTGTAGTAATTAATACGGGAGCGTATGCAGCAGGTTGACTGCAGAATTTTTATTAACCTCGAGGAAAATAGGAACATTACTTTCAAGCTTTTATTAACGTTCCAGTGCAAGGTAGTTTCACACAAAACAATTTTTTTGTGTTTGTTTATTTGTAAAATTGTCATTGTTGTCCTTTATTACCAAACCTTTAGTAATAATAACTGTCTTATTTTTAGGATTTAAACGTACTACACGTACATCTGTACCTGTACGTACTTCAAAGCTTTTTAAAACGACAAGCAGCTGATTTAAATGCGAGGTTGGCACCAAGCTGAGAAAAGCGTCTGGGTCGTTGACGAGGTGACGGGTGTAAACGTAGTAAAAAGAGAAAAAATGAAAACCAGACGGTGGAAAGGCGAATATACATATAACCTTGCAAAGCCTGGGCGTAACAGAATAGAGCGAGACTATAATGCAAGATCAAGAGATATTTTCTGTTTCTGTACAATTGTTTTGTTTGCTCACATTTAGATAATCAAAAAGGAACTATTTCTGGACGACTACCTACCATTTCAACTTGAAGTTTGTTTACTTTAATTAAAACGGTTATATCACTTGATGCCGCTTGCGGTGTAATATATAACAACGAAAAGTTCAGGAGATTAAGGTGTAGGGTTACAAATTAAAACTTTTCTTGGCATAATGAGCACATCCAAGTTAGAAAATCAGCAAAGTAATGTTATCTACAAACCCCCCAGTGCGTTATTAAAATAAAAAATATTTTGTCCCAAGAACCTTCCCGTGTTCTCTTTTTCGCCAGGTTGTTAACGCTGAGCGAGTGAAAGTGGAGTGGTTTCAGTAATTTAAAAAAAAAGCTGTAAATGTTATCGCATTTTTAAGCAAATTAGTGAAATTAAATAGGAAGGGCCAAAAAACAACCGCGAGTAGGTCGGTGAGCGACTTCCTCATTTTTTGTCCTCACAATAAAGTGTGCCTGCCTGCTATTTGAACTTTTGTTTTACTTAGTGCTCTTGTTTGCAAGATACTTGCCACTAAATCGATTTGAAGGAGCTAACAATTTCCACAACAAATTTTTATTAATTAAAGTTTATTAAATAACAATCTATTAAAGATTTGATGATCATTAAGATCATTTTTTGCATTTTCAATCACAGATTTTAAGAAACATATAAATTTGTAAGTCCCCATGTAGATCCGACTGCTGCGCACAAATTAGATAGACTCCAGAGAATCCTTAAACAGCTTTTAAGTGCAGCTGTAGGTCCCCTCTGTCTAGACAAGCTATCACGCATATATTTTATATACATAAGAAAAGTCATAAGCAGCGTTAATTGAAGCGGTAGGTCGAGACACTCTATTTCGCACCTACTTTTAAAATGTTTTGCGCAAGGAAATTATTAACCGTCAAATAATTTGTTGTTTTGACGTTAAATGCTAAAAATCTGTTTTGTGATTTTAATAAAAAATATTTTACCGGTAACAGTTAATTTAATATTCATATATATTAATGTTAATGCTGGTTTAAAAATAGAAATTTTGAATGTGTGGTAGTGAAATTTAGGAACAGTTCTGAATTCTGTACATGAAACTAAATTAATTATTGTTTCAGCACTGCGACAAAAGTAAAGGTTACAATGTCGAGGCTACCTTTGTGCAGGCTTTACAACAATTACTATTTGTGTATATAGGGCATAGCGTACGTCAGAAGACTAGGATTTAATTTAAAATTTTGAATTTTTTTACTTATATTTGATAAAATAGATTAAGAAGTATGTGCTGCGACTCGATTCATGTAATTGTTATAACTTTGCAAAGAATTTTTTAATCTAAAATCGAATTAATTATTTAAAATTTTTGTTGTAATATTATTATGTTGCTTAAAAGGTGTTTCCATTATGCTAAAAATAAATTCAACCTTTATAAAATCATCTTCTGCCTTAAGCTACGTTTTTGACGTCATAACTTGTAAATGAGCGAAACCAAATTGATGATATAATTATAGACAATTTAATTTGATTGACTTTATAACGGCCTTTTAGGTTAATATATTTGCATTGTAATTTTCTACAGGTATGAAAATATTTCTGCTCAGTTGACACTCAGGACGAAAAGACTGAAAAGAGGCTCATTTGAATAAAATATTTCGTCCTTCAGGTATTCCAGCTTCGTTAGCTTTAAGCATTGCAAAAAAAATTTTTCTTTATTTGTCTCCTTAATAATGCTGCTTGTTTTAATGATGCCTGGTTCAGAATTCAGTCGTTTCAGCAGCACGTTCTAAGATTGCGATATTATAATTTTGAATCCAAGGGGATGTCAATTTTCATTTTCACTGACAAATAATATATTTGATAATAAAGCTGGTGAGAATAATTAAGAGCTTTCTTGCTTGGTGCCTTGTACCAGGAATTGCACAATTTTTAGGATTTTGTAAAAAAATGTCATTAGTTTACAAATGTTTGCAATGGAGTTGCTTTTAATTTTCTTTTGTCCCATACTATTATTTTACGACAATATCAATCTAAACCGCAGAATTTACCGACCACTAAACAACCAATAAACTTCACAACAAAATTTATTTTCTCATCTAAAGTTATGATAGATCGTGAACTCGCCCGGTTTCAGTTTAATTATTGCTGAAATTCTATTATGAACCTTGAGCGATACACTTTGTTAAATAAGAAAACTGTATTGCAAAAACCTTTTGTGTTTGGTTGTACTGTATAGTAAAGTTTCTATGGTTGTCCACTAGTGCTCAACTAAAGTGTCAGCGCAAGCTGAGCGCCGCAAAGAGAAAGCAGCGAGAACTCGTGACTCATACATGCGATAGCAGCTATGATGTAGATTCCAGTTATTTGCAACTCAGTTTATATTATTTGTGTGAGTACTACACTTTGCAGTATTATGCAATTTACATAATCGGAATCAGCACGAATAAAGCTACAATTTATCATTAATACTTTTTTTTGTATCCGCAATACTTTAACAGATATGACAGTGTTAACGGCAACAAGCTTGAAAATTTGTGTACGTTCGAAGCCAGAAAACCGCATTTTAAAAATTCAATCTCCGTAAGGGGCCGTGTATTTGCAAAAATGTAATGTTATTAAAAAAATAGAAGCAGCACAGAAAATATTTTGAAATTGTTGCCACAGGTATTTGTAATATTGAAATTTCTCGCTGTACCTCTAACTCGAAAGTTTTTTTTAATGCAGTTTTGCATAGTTTTTTAACAACTTGCAGATTTTGAGTCCTTATAGGTATAAGGAACATTTTTTGCAAAGTCACAGCTTTTTACTTCAGAGTGCCCACAAACTCACTTTTTAAGCGACTTTTTCAGCCGCGAGTACTATACTATATTCTTGAACCACGATAAACTTGAAGCGGTGCTTAATAATAGTTTTTCAATTTTCAGCAGCTTACTTATTAATCCGCTGTACCTTTTATGAAGCGCATGATGTAGCCCACAGCGATATATTTGTTAAATTAATTTGTTATCTCTTTGAAGTATTACAATTTACACTTTGTAACCGGCGACACCGATGTACTGACGGTAATTAATGTGTGTACTACTAAATTTGTTTACACACATTTAACATGCTAATTAATATATGCAATTGCATTCCCAAAAGGCTAATTATTTACAACGGAAAATAAAACTTTTCGCTTCATGTAATACGCAATACGAGTTAGTAAACTGCATGTCCCCATCTAAACGCTGGTAGTTATTTATACCAAGCTGTTTTGTTTTTTATTAAACATATATCAGTGATAACAAAAGGTTGTTGACGTTACAAAATCATGTTTGGCATCAAAAAAATCCTCGAACGACGTCATAAGTTGATTTTTTGATGCCAAATCATTTTCAGATATATCTAAAATTTATTGTTGACGTTAAAATTTGAATCTGTTGCATTCAAAAACGATTTTTTGACGTTCGATACCCATTTTGTTAATATACGCATTTAGAAAAGCTATTTAATTATTAATAAATAAATGGAGTGTTTATATAAAATATGTTTTTGACGTTACAAAACTATGTTTGGCGCCAAAAAATCCTTCAACAACGTCAAAAATTGATTTTTTCAAGCCAAATCACTTTCGTATAACTAAAATTGTTTTTGACGTTAAAATTTGATTTTGTTGCGTCAAAAACTATTTCTTGATGATCGATAATTATTTTTTTAATGTACGCATTTAAAAATGCTACATATTTAATTGTTAATAAATAAATGATGTTTACGTTTTTGTTAGTATGAATTTCAATTGCAATTTATGTAATAACCTTCGTAGAGTTTAAATGCATTTTCTACTAATTTCATTAGTTTTCAAACAAACACTGTGTCCATAAAGTACCCCCCCCCCCACCGCCAACTAACTTTTGAACGACTTGATATTTTTCTACAAAATTGGGTGTGCTGTTTGTAATGGGAAATTAAATACTATTTTTCAGACCATATTAAAATTTTGTATCATCCACAATGGCGACTGGGAACCATTTTGAATTTTTTTTTTAATGGAAAGGGGGTCGAGTGACACCTCATTGGAAGTTTAGTTCTGCGTTTGGTCCTAAACCTTCAAAGAAAAATATTCAGCCATAACAAAATGACAATGTTTGAAGATAAAGAAGTCTATTTAAAAAAAACTACGACTTAAAGCTTAAATTAATTAAATTAAGTGTTCGAAATGTTTTCCATTCACTTCTTGGCACATAAAAAGTCGGGTATGAAATTCCTGCCTTACATTTTCATAAGTTTCTGGAGTGATAATTCTGCAAATTTCTGTAATGCGTTGCTCCAGTTCTTTAATTGTTTCTGGACGGGTTCTGTACACTTTCGATTTCAGATATTCTCATAGAAAAAAATCTAAGAAAGTTAAATCTGGGGAGTGAGCCGGCTATTCTACAGCCCCCCGCCTAACAATCGATCTGCCAAAAAAATGTCTGTTGAGCAAGTCAGAACCAGGCCTATAATAATGAGGCGGCGCACCGTCTTGTTGGAACATAACGTTTTCAATATTATTTCAAGCCACCTGAGATATTTCTGGGAAAATTTAGTCCTGCAAATGAAAAAGTGGCCTACTGGATAAGAAAAGCAAAACAATTTTGAACTGAGTGAGTCCATTGGTTTACAATCCGTCATCCGTCTAGCATCAGACGCAGAATTAAAAGACCTTTCAAATGAGGTGTCACACGACCCCCCCTTTATATTTAAAAAAAAAATTCAAAATGGCGCCCAGCCGCCATTTTGGATGATACAAAATTTTAATATGGTCTGAAAAATAGTATTTAATTTCTCATTACAGCACACCAAATTTTGTAGTAAAATATCAAGTCGTTCAAAAGTTAGTTGGGGGGGGGGGGTTACTTTAAGGAGTGTATTATATTTCGTTGTTGATTCAATAGATCCCAAAATTATTTTTGAAAAGTGAATGGTACTACTGCATTTAATTTAGGCTAGTTTAATGTTGCTTTTAATATTTGTAACTATTTAATAATATAAATATAGCTTCATCGTAAATACCTAGACATTCTTGAAGACAAATTATAATTTCATATCGAAAATAATAATTAATAATTTAGTCGTAAATATTCTAGAATGTGCGTTTAAAAAACACCGCCAATGTTGTATTTTTTTCAATATTATTTTTCACTTGCTTTATTTTGTTCGACCTAAGGTACAAGTTTTCGTTTTGAAATTTTGGGAAATAACAGTATCGTATAACATAACTAGGTCAAATATGAATTTTTTTGTACGCAGAAAGTACCAGAAAAAAATCGCCAATTACGCTTCAACATTGAAACTTTTTTGCAAATGTAAATAAAGAAATATAAATATAAGTTTTAATTAATAAATGAGCAAAATAACCGCAGGTGATGTGGTTAAACTAAAATTTAATTTAAACGGACACATTTTTAGACAAAATAAAAACCCTGTCTGCGATTTAGGGTGACTTTGCTATAAACGATATAATATTAATATACGTTGTGATTTATTTTTTGTTTAATGTCTGCTTTCCCTTGTCTTTAGCGAGGTTAAAATGTTATAAATGTGTCAACTAACTTTGTCTCTGGAATGTGCACGTTGATTGTACGAAATAAAGCTACCAATATGAATTTCCACTCTAATTTTACTTATAATTTCTAACTCTATGCAAAGACGTCGTGTGTTGTCACGTATTTGTACGTAAAATACTGTCAGCCGTATTAGGTCTCTTCCTAACAGCGCCTCAGCCGTTACGCTTAATTCCCAAAAAATATATAATAGCGCTACGTGATACTTCTGAAAAATTAACCTAATAACCGTTATTGATTACGCACAAATATGTTTAATAGCGTCTTGCTGCAATTAAAGTGAAAATATCACTCGCCCCAATCAGCTTCCTTTATAACAGCATCTTAGCCCTTATTTGAGTATATAGAGTGTTTATATAAAATAAGTAATGTTTTGACGTCAAACAATCAAACTTTACGTTTGTTTTAAGTAGGAATCAGTTTCTAGTATGCATCTAAAATGTATTTATTCTTTGTTGGCAAAAAATGCCTTAAAATACATTAGGTATGTATTTTGTTTATTTTGTATAGTTCAATTTAGAAAAAATTCAGTATCTCATTAGGTAGTAGCATTTTATCATGTCAAAATATCATTTCTTGACGTCAATAATTCATTTTTTGACGTAGTCATTTATTTATTGACATCAAAAGTTCGTTTATTGACGTAAAAATCATTTAGTGGCGCCCATAATTTATTTTGTGACGTCAGAATTTATTGATTGACATAAAAAGGATATTATTATGTTAAAATATCATTTTTTGATATAAATGTCATTTTTCTATTCATAAAATCCGTCTATAATTTAATTTGTGACGTCAGAAATTGTTTATCAACTTCAAGAACATGTAATTTCGTTTTCCACAATTTAGCTTCAATTAGATTTTTTAGAAATTGCGAAATTGCACAAACTGTGGAATAAATGCAATATAACCTTAGATGTTGAGTCGTCTATAAACCCTAACAATGTATTCATTTAGTTATTTGGTAGATGCTATTCTAAGTACACAAAAAAAATAATAATGGTAAGCATGAATTAGGAAAGGTGCGTTGCGGAGGTATAGTATGCTTAATTAAGGGTTGTCTTATTCCATATTCAGAGAAACGTATTTGCTTGTTTTTCCTAAAATACACGATAAATTTGTGTATTAACAAACAATTTTTGAATATTTATTTCTAAGTAATTTTAGAAACACTGCAGCAGATGAATCGATGCAAACGCAGAGCCTTACAGATCCGAATATAGGTAGGACTGCATAATGCGGGATGGGATAAAAGCAGCGGAAATCGTTTAAAGGAAGCAACGCTAGACTCAAGGACGATCGAGCGACTTACCCCTATATGTTGTCCGTCGACAAACACCTGTGGCACCAGGATATGGTCACAACGCATGCGGTCTCGAATTTCTCCTTGAAACTCGTTGCTCATGAAGACGTCTCGTTCTTCGAACTTCACCAAGAGCGTTCGCAATATTTGCTTAACCTTCATGCAGTTATTGTGCGTCTCTCTTACTATTCCCATCGTCGTTGTGTAAACCACCACTTTTCCAGCATCTTTTTCTTTATAACTCTGAAATTAAACGAATGTTAGGATGTTTTATTACTTTATTTTTAGAATTTTACGCTTACAAGTTAAAAGGTTTTTTTGTTATCGCAAACTAAATAATGTCTTTTATAATGGACATTACCTTGATTTTTATTTTGAATGAAAATAAAGTATTAAATGTGATCTTTATTGTCTTAACAAAATAACAAATAATGACTAAGGTATCGTATTGTGTAAGTATAAAAAGAAACAAAATCAATTCGTGATCAATATTGTCCCTGCATTGTATAATTTCACGATATCGCTAATTAAAGTGATGAATTGTGGTGGGATATTCGATTATCGAAATATCTCGTGATATCTCGAGAGGTTACAGAAAATCATTCGAATGATTTTACTATTTTAAATTTTTCGGTTTTGTTCATTTCGGAAGCGGGAAATGAAACGATGACACCACCACCAATCGTGGTATTATGATGCGAATACAATACATGGAGACAGAATTTCAGAAATGCGATTGCATAAAGACGGCCACTGCGGCGCGTTTTGCCGTGCAAGCATAACGAGATAAGAATGTTTTGACTTCAACATTCGCATATTAGAAACCAGTTTCCACCGCATTCTTTTGTTTCTCGTCGTCATTTCAGCACAAAATCGTATGTGAAAATTTTAATATTGATCTGAAAAGTTGAAGACGCTGTTTTGCTAAGCGTTCCGAGAAAAGACGACGAGAACGAAAATTTTTTAAGGCAGCGTTCCAGAAGCAAGCGGAAAGCGTTTTTACTACTTTTTACTGTATAGAAACATCCGAATAAATTTATCCGAAGGAATCATCCTATTATTAAATACGTTCGAGTGGCAATCATTCAATTACGAAAATCATCATCACTTGTGATGAATGACTATCGATTTATGATATTATTTATGACTACTTTTTCAAAACAATTATTTTCGTGATTATTAATACAAAAACAACTCATTTCCGAAGTTAGTATAATTTTTTTAGTCTAATTTTTAAATTTGTTTATAAAAATTAGCAACGAATCGTTTTAAAGTCTTTTTAGCGATAATTTGCTCTTCAATTCGTCCCTGGCCACGCCTAACTCACATACTTAATAAAACCTGTACCACTTTAGCTCTCGCAATTTAAAAATCATAAAGCACGCATGATTGCACAGCCTTTACTTATTTTTTAACTCCATTTAACTTGTTTTCAAAAAAACTATGAATTTGAATCTAGGTCAAGTAAATCACTCTACTTTGATCTTTTGTGATTACAATTAGCCTCAATATGTTCTAGCATAACAAGTATAAAGAAATGTATTATAAAGCCGCGAATGTGGTTTCTACAAAATTCAAGTCTTGTTAGAAAAATACATAATTCAACGAACGTCTGCAGAAACTTCAAGATTAATCGCTATGCAACAAAAACATCAACAAGAACGTGAAAGAAAAATCGTTATGCACTTCAAAACTTGAAGCGTCGCGTCAGGTTGTTGCTGTCAGAATTTGTAATTTCATATTGGTATGTATGAAAAAAAATGATTATAGAACTTTTGTAAAAATTTGAAAAGTTTTCATTCTGCTTTAGAAAATGTTATAGTTCTAATTTCACTAAGGTTTTTTTATATGTAGGTACTTAGTAAATGTACAGAGTGATTCAGAATTATAGCTCAAAATTTAAATGACGCTTTCTAAGCACCAAAACAATTTCGTATCTCTGTAACGAAGCATGGCCGAAAATGCTTCGTTACAAAAATACAGAACTCCAAAAAAATATTGATTTATTAACGTCAGTGTTATTTTCTGACGTCAAAAATTCATTTATTGATGTCATGAAATCATTTATAGGCTTCAATAATTTTTTGACGTGATAATGTATTTACTGAAGCTAAAAAATCAGACGATACAGCGAATTTATTAGGCAAAATTTGGGCGGGTGGGGGTAAATTAACCCCCGTAAATATTGCCGCACCTTAAAATTAAGCGGTAAATTTTAATCTACTATAACTTGTTATTAATTAAGCCTAATCAGACATTAATTTACGTCCCAAGTGCATTACTCATAAATATAGCAGTGTAAATTCTCGATTTTCAAAAATTCACAAAGGGCGTCACAAATATATTAACGTACTGAACCATAACTAAATAGTAGCTCATCCTTAGCTCTATGACTATGAAAAATTATCACAGTTTGTTATATTGTGTATTTCTAGGACATTTAAAATATGAAATTTCATTTTGATCTGATAATTAGTTCACGAATAAATAAGCGTTACGGCAAAAAATTTAAAAAATTGATAGATGGCGTCATAGAGAAGTTGGCAGGCTGAGCATGCTTAAATTGTAGCTCTGTTATAGTTCTATGATTCTAAAAAAAAAACAATCATGTAGTCAGATTTTGAGCTATTTTATTTGGAAAATTTCCGAAACTTGAAAATGTTTTTACTTCACAGTGTTCGTGCTTTAAGCAAACCTCATACATAGTAACATTTGGCCCTTCTGAGCTAATAACAAATTTGATGCCGATCTGTCAACTTGTTTTTGAGTAATGAGTTGTTAAAATCAAAATGTTAAAAAATCGTGGTGGCTGCCAGTTTAAGGCTAAAGTGTTCTAAAAAAAAGCTTTCAATTTGTCTGAGCGCCCTCTATCCTACCGTGTTATTAAACTTTTGAAATTCCCTTTTTTTTTGTTCGACAAATTTTCGTTATACATAGATAGTTATACCTACCAAATTTCATTAAAACAGGTCAAGCAGTTGCCGACATATGAAGCGTTACAGGAACGCAAATACATACAGACCCTAATTTTTTAAACCACATTTTTTGGTTCTTTATGGAATAAAATATGTATTTTCGTTAAACTATTGGAATCGAACATATTCGCAATAACAATATATTCCCATACAGGAAGGAAAGTAAAAATAAAACCTGCAGTCAGGCTTTACGTCCCACTACTGGTCTCTGGCACTCTTCTCTGCCACGAACTTTCCTTAGCGCTAAGGTGGAGCACGGGGGACCTACAGTTTACCGTCGAATCCGAACGACTAATACCAGAGAATGTTTTGGGCATTAAGGCCCCAAAGCAAATTTGAGTGTCGGGTTGCAGCATAGATTTTATAGCTGCATTTTCGCTGCGGCCGGCGGGGAGTGGAACCCCACAACTTTAGCGTTCGAAGCAAGCGCTCAACCTTTAAGCTACCGCCACTTAAAAAAAATAAAATTACTATTAGTAAATTGGCACCAACTAAGCACTAACCGATGAATTAGGAAAAGCAATTTTAAATTCAGTTTTGCCTACTTTACATCATCGAAACTACATAATTATTTTGCATATTATTTTTTTGGGTATTAGTTGTTAGATTTAGTATGTACTCGTACAGTACAACAATGCACTAACAAAGCACTAGCCAATGACGGATGTATTTATTTCCCTGCGTGGGAATTAAAAAAAATTATATAAGCTTTTTCAGTGATCGGTACTAGTTCTAAAACTGAAGGCTCTAAAAATCACTAACGGAGCTAGAATAAATTGTAGGGATTCTACTTTTCTTTTCAATTTATTCACCAGCTCTTAATTACTGTTGATTTTGTTAGCCAAAAAAGTGTTTCTTGTAATAATTTTGAAAATATCAGGCTAAATTGCTTTTATGGAAACAGTTATAGCAAAAATTGTGTTTATATAAATTTATTATATGGTTTTGTGCAAGTTTATACATTACCTATTATAAAATGTTAAGGTTTCAACGTGTAGAAGTGAATTAAAACGTTATGCAGTACTTGTGAATAATTAAATCTGCACCCAAGTGGCACAAAAATTTATTTATTTTCAATGTAGCGAAACAACTCGCGTATGTGCAAAAGTTGCAGCGTTATTTAATTAAATACCGCCGCAGCTAATTCTACCCAGCGAACTGTTGCTAACAGTCATTTAGCAAATAAATAACGGCGCGGCGGCTCCCTCATAAGTGCAAATTTCCAAGCACTTCATATTTACGAGTTTGCCTCTTCATAAGATTTCAGCGAAATGAAGGAAAGAAGATTTCACTTTTTGTTTGTCACCTTTCACAATATTCTCAACTGCCAATTTAAATGTTTTATTTTCTCAAGACGTTCGATAAATGGTTGAAAGGCTTCGAAATAAGAATCGACACTTGAAAAGGATCTTCATAGTTCAAGGAAACATTTGTGATTGCTGGTGATTTTGCAATATTGCCATGTCAAATATTTCACATTTCATGTCCGTTGTTTAGGATGAAGGATCTACATGAACTCTAATAACTAATTTGTTGACAATTGTTATGATATATCCCGTGTCTAATGATAGTCTTCGCAAGGTGACTTGTTAAAACCCATCATTACCAAAGCGGTCAAGGAAGCATAGAAAACTTAAATAAATAAATTAATTTTCTAATTACAAAGTTTTTTGGGAAAGTGATTTTTATAAGGAATGATCTAACCGCAATTGCTTAAATTTTTATTAGGGTAACGTACAAAATCACTTACACCAAAGTTATGTTTCGCCGCAAGCAAACACGAACATAACAATTTTAGACTATTGACCTATTCTTTAAATTGTGGTTTTCGCAATACTGCATGAACCATTTTTTCATGGTTTACTTCTGTGGTTTTTACACAATCACACACAACTACTTGCATGGCTTTCAATATAAAAGAAGGATTTACTTGCGGTAATTGTATACTAGAACCACAAAGAGGAGATCGGATCATAGAATTCTCACGATGATGCTTCAGAAAGTTCAAGGTTGCAGTTTGTAACGATTGTAGTAATTAATATTCAAATTAGAAGATTTATTACGCAACCTAGCAAAAGTTCGCTTATCCCCGCAAACCTGTTTTTGTAAATCGAATTTTAGATCCTCAGAAGTATTCTGTTAACCCTCACTTGTGTTTGTTGTACGTGAGATTCCTGCCTTAACAAAGAAAACGTTAGATGTATGACTTTCGATGAAATAATCATTCGCCTCTGCGTGCTTCACCCTCATCGTTATTCGTCCGATAAAAGCGTGAGATTTTTAGTAATCTCAGATGTATTTGCGTTCTACACATTTTGGGCTTTGTTTTTGTACATGAAATTTCATGAGAAAGCTTTCTTTTGAGAGATTAGAATTAAAACAATATTATTATTGTTCTAAATAGTTGCGAAAACATTGCTACTTAATGCAGTATTTATTTAAAATTACCATTTTAATGAGTTATTTTTATTAGGTGGTTTGGCACACATAAGTTAAACTCTAATTGGGAAAAGCGTGGTGACAACATGTTCAGAACCCACATTTAATATGTAGGAAGTTAAACTTTTCATGACCTACTGAATTATTGAAATTAACAAATTAAATTATGCTTAATTTATTGATTTGCATGTATTCGAGAGAAACTTCCCAGAATATATGGACAAATTCCAACAAGAAAAACAAAAATTAAAAATGTTTTGCTAGGACAATATAGTATCAAAAGTAGAGACAAATATTTATTTCAAAATAAATTAGTACAAGTAGAATCCACCCACATAGCACAGGAGGTCCATAGGTTGTTCATTTTAAGTACAGTTTATGTCCGTATGACCATGGACATGTTATGGATGTGTGGTGGATGTCTAATGGACATCCTTCTATGGATATCAAATGTATATTAAATTATTGAATCTTTAACATCAATTGGTTCCGCCAGGACCGTAACGGCCGCGTGCGTAGCGTGGCGTTTAGAGCGTTCGGTGCAGTGTTGCCGTTTTAGGAATTTAAACCCTAGCACTAGGGTTTTTAACAGCCGCCTAGGGATTTAGGGCCGTTTTAATAAATTTAGCGTAAAAACATATCTTGCAGGTGATAAGAAATTTGATGTACGACACGATTTCTTACTTTCCACTTCAGTTTTGTTATTATCCTGCACTACTCAAACAACTTTTGGAAAACTTTTAATAAATATTTTCTTGTACCTTAATAGTTCTTCTGAATTAAGTGTTTTTTTCTGGTTTGTATCTACTATATAGTACGCGTACGAAATTACCGCGGTGGGGTAATTTAATATTTGTATCTACTTTTTACATACCCTGTGTTTATCTTTATTTATTTAACAAAAAGTAATCAGTTTTAATCTCTTAACAATTTCTTTCGTATTACTAGCTTTTTAATTGGTTTACCGTGCCAAGATTCCATTCCTAGACGATTTGTCGTTAAATGTGTCGGTTGACCGCAATTTACACAGTAATGTGTACCACCCACGATACAATTTCAGAAATTACAGACGTTTTGTAATTACGATGTATGTAGTTAATCCGTGATTCTTGGGGGCGAGATTCATTGAGATAAACACACCAATCACCATCGGGATCGTTGAGTGAATGGATAATCCACGCTGTGCTAAATTTGTGTAATCGTACACGAAACAGACCACAAATGAATTCTATAATCGTTAATGAATAAAATCAGAATGAAATCCACGAATACGAGTTTGTTAGTAAATTAGCGTTTTTTTAATGGTTGATTGATTTTATTTTTTTAGCGTACATAATCTTACGTTTACTTCGTATAAATATAACTTCAGTGAATTATCTCGAAAATGTTTTAAACAGAAGCACCTTTTTGTGAATTTTTGTATCGCGAATAAGATTTTAAACTCGAAAGTAAAGAATTTCTAGTGTGTAAAAAATACTTCAAGAGATACGTCGCACATCTTTCACATCTATTTCAAATTTATTAATTAAAGCCTGATTTAACCATTTCATTTTTTGGAGGCTGTGACTCTGTAATAAAGCGTTTCTAGGCTCATGTTTATCTAACAATATCTATTTAAAATGACCTCAGGAATGCGCACCTTAAGTTTGTCTAAAAAGTAATGCACCACTCTGTATAATAGAAATTGAATAGAAAAAATCAAAATAAATCTAAGTAATCTTCAAGTCTTGGACGCAAATGCTCGTTTTCTACATCTACGACCTCTATTTAGTGGTGAGTAATGATAATATCTTGTTAGGAGGACCTACAGGTTAAAATTAGCGGCTACTTACATTTATTTAACCGTTTACACTGCAGACTTAGATACAGCTTGACGGGTTACGTTTAGTTGCATATGAGACTAATCCCAAGAATTGAACCGGAATCGCTTTGCTCAGAGCCACGCACTCTAATAACTAAGCTACTGCCTGCCAAGTCTTACGGTAGCAAATTAAAATAAAATACAAGTCGGCGCTCATCTTGTTTTTATGCTTACTGTGTTTGCGCTTCCAATAATCCTAACAACTGTAGCTATAGCGAAAGACAGATAACCCGCATTTATTTCTAACGAATAAAGGTAGCACATTACAATAGTTATCGCTTTTCTTTACCGAAGAATTTAGTGTTTGTTTGTTGAAAATGCTTATCGATTTCAGCGAGTAACTTTTTTGTATTAACAGGAAATGGCCTTTCATTATTACATTTTTGTGTAAACAATTTGCGACTACTCTAAATTAAAAGCCTGTAAGCAATTAGTTGTTATGATCTATTGGTGCAGAGCGATTTGCTGCAGTTTGTATGCTGACCAGCACTATTTTAGTTGTTTACTACCACCCACTCGCTACGATAATCATTTTATGGTAGATTTCCGTAGCAATCATCTATTTGTTTTAACTCGTGTGTTGTCACTGAAGTATACCAAGCGATTTATGAAGTCGGTAATAAATAAAAGGGTGGGAAAAGCGAAGACGATTTGTTTTGTTCCTGCAAGTTTATTGCTGCATAAATCATTGAACAATGGATTTTATTAAATTTTAGTTCACAATTTGAGAGTTGCATCTATCAATAAATTAGTTAACAAGAACCGACAGGTTGGTCAAGCCCAGAAAAGCACTACCTGTATGTATTTTATCAGTTTCGTCATAAGTGGGCAAAGTGTGTAATGCGACGTTCCGATATTCTGTTTACTTCTTGAGTTGTAGAGATGAAAGAAGCATTTTAGGGAGTGAAGTTGCACTAGAAATTGAATTCAAAGTGTTTTTTTTATAATGGGGATTAATCTTGGCTTTTTTGACAATTTTAAATAAGTTGTTGAAAAAGTGAAACAAAAATCGTTAGGTGTAACAAAATTGTGATGATAAAGTTATTTTTATGTTAAATAAATTCTGTATATAATTTTTTATGGTAAGAATATTTTTAATGAAAACGTTCTTGATAAATAAAAAACTTTCTGAGAATTCAAAAATTTTTGTAAATAATAAAAATTCCTATGGTTGCAATTTTTGCAAGAGCAATAAATGTTTTTGTTAAAATTTCTGGCAACAGACAGCGCAGCGCGCTGGCCAGCTGACGTTATAATTTGCTACGTTTGGCAACGCTGTTAAAATAACGTGGTCTGCAAGCCCGACGCCGGCTATTGTGCTTGTCAAAACATAATGTGGTGAAGGTTATAAGTACACGCTTTTAGATGAAATTAATAAATAAAAAGTTTGAGCAAGTAAATGGTCAATTCGACCTACACGTTTTGTCAGACACAAAAGCCTACTCCGGGCCTGCTACCCAAGTGAGATCTTAACAACGCTGACAAACGTAGCAATAACTAGATCGTCATGCCACTATCTGTCTATAAAATGTATAACAAAAATTTATGTATTGGAAAGATTATTGCTTCTCGCAAATTTGTATCATAATACATTTAAATTTTTTAGAAAAATTTTAATTAAAAAAAATATTTTTACCTCTCAGGAAAATTTAATTTTCAGTAACAAATTTATTCATCATAACACAAATGTGTTTATCATAGAAAGAACGGTATTTGACACGGAAAATTTTTATTTATTGCAACAATTGTTGTTTATTTTACTGTTTTGTTTTACGTAGTGTTTCCCGACCAATTTTAATTTTTCCTATATCAAAGCATTTGGGATTTGTAGTAAACAGTTTTGTAGTAAACACATTTTAATGATAAGCGGAACCTAGTCGAGCTCTTAATTTGTAAGGCAATGAATGGTGGAATTCGTTTGGTATATATTTGTTTGGTGTCAGCGCAATAAATACACATTTTCGACCCGCTAGAACCTAAACAAGCCATAATTAACGAAATTATACCAACATAGGTGACAGCAACATAACTTTCGCTCTAAGCAATTAATAAACTAAGCCGACGTGCAAGGGCCCGCCTTCGTGTTATACTGATAAAGTTTTCCGAGATGCAAGAATTAGTCGTCTTGCTATGGTGAGACAGTTAAGGATTTAATATATAGATTTTCATATTGAAAACTCGTATAATTGTAGAAATAAGTGTCTGTCCTTGATTCCTATTAATGGTAATTGTGTGTGCTAGGTTCGGTTAAGATGGGTTTTCTATAAACTGAAATACTGTTTTTTTGTATCGTAAAAAATAATACAGTATCCGAGGGTGTTAAAACAATTGTAGGTAATAAAACATTTCCAGATATCTTCCCTCTTGAATTTCCAGTTGGAATTTTACGATTGAATATAGGTGCGCTCTGCTTTGTTTACATGATCTCATCTACATCTCTGTGCGAAGTTGTTACTGAGCTGTTGTGAAATGAACACGTTCTACCGTCAGTAAAACTGAAGCTCGGTGGAAAGAATTCGTAAGCTCGACAGCCTGTGTATTCCTCGCGGAGTGACATTTGGGAATGAGAAATATCTGTCATTAAATGCCGCCATACATTGTTTGCGTCGAGAACTGTACTGGCCGTCTGCACAGTAATACATACAAATATGCGCCTTATATAATTGACGCGTATAGATGAGGCTTGCAGTAGCGGTGGTCCTGCGGCAGTAAAGGATGAGACAAGGGGAATGGATCCGGATTTAACATATTGATTGTCTGCATAATTATGGACTGAGTGGTTGTCGGAGAATCATAATTTATTTTGCAATAAAAATTTAAAAATACCACAGCAATTATGATTAATATTCTATACAATTGTACAAAGCAGAATTAACGGCTTATAAAATTATTATGCGTCTGATGATTAAATTGTTGCAAAAATGTGTGTGTGTGTGTGTAACTGAATTATCGAGCGTGACCAGCATGTATTAAAATAGTAACGCTTTTACACCTTGTTTTTGTTTAAATGATTATTTAAGAGGATTCAGTTACCGAGTAAAAGCAACAAACTAGATCACGCTCATTAAAAACTCCTTACTTACTCAAACTTAAAGTTGAACCTGTAAAGCTTAGCTTACAAACGTATACAATGGCATACCAAACGGAATTTTCAATTAGATTTAAAATAATGAGCGTATTAGTTTTCTAAAGTAGTAAAATTTCTCTTTAAACGTTTATACAATTACGTTTTAGTACTACATTCACAGACAAATTAATTTGCCGTATTTCCTTTATCGCCGTTATCACAATTTGGCTTGCTTTTCCATAGTTTGGTTTCCTTAACTATTCAAGTTTGCACATTTGAGGGATACGCATTAACAATTCGGGGTGAATCTGCGGTTCTATTTGCATAAGTTGGGAGCGGTTATAGAACAGATTACAGCTACATTGTGAGAAATGGGTTCGATGCACTTGGAAGCCATCCAACCAATTATATTTATTTAAATCGAGGGAGGCGTTATAGATGGCTTTGATTTTATAGATATTGTAGGCGTCAGGGGTGCATAACCTTCAATGCAAACGTTTTTGGCAGAACATGTTGTATATCAGCAAAGACCGCACTTTTAGTCGCAGAATAGCAAAAAATTTCGTTAAAATTCAATAAGTAAACAATAACCATGGGCGTACCCAAATCCATTAAGTTATGTGAAACGTAATGCACAATTTTGCAAGATTTCTACAACTGCGATATTTGTGCTTGTTATGATAGGAAACGAAACGTTCTAAAAATCGCTTTGGTAATACTCCTAAAGTTATAAAATCATTGGAAGGCACAAATTTGTCGCTATTAGAATCATTTGACTATTTTAATTCTATTACTGGCAATTTAGTATTTATTGGAAAATTTGGCATCAGGTTATATCAAACAATACTGCATTGCAATCCTGGTTTCACTCACAATTATTAGAAATTGGAGATATACTAAAAGCGACAAATAGTCCAGTCAGTTGTTCACCGGCCAACTTTTATAGTTTTGCTTCATTAACGAGTTGCAACGTTGAAAGGTCATTTTTAATGTTTATAGGTATTTTGTGGGACAAGAGAACACATTATTTGGCTGAGAGTTGTGTACTGCAATTCTTAAGTTTTTTATTCAACAGTGGTGTTATGAATGTTGATCTTCCAAACTGTTCTTTTGTAAAACTTTCTCGTTCTATTAATGTATTTACACGTTCCCTTTTCATTAATTCCTGCTTATTTTACATTTCAATTAATAAAAATATTTTTGCAGTTTCATAAAATTGTTTCGTCAAGTACTTTTAAAACACATGACCATTCATATTCTACGCTTATGGACCCTGTTTTATTTTATTTTACTATTACACAAGCATCAATTCCAGCTGACCAAGTAAATAATAACTATCTCCACAAGCTAGCATAAGGTCAACCAATAGGATTTATGCCAAAATTTTCTAATAATTGATTTAATTTAAATACTGACTAAATACTAGACTAGAAATCCGCACAATATAAATCAGATTTATTTAATTTTGTTTATCAAAGCAAACGTAAGCGCGGGTGCAATTTTGGAAGATTCTATCACGCTCTAGAAGTGCTACAATTCTTCTAACGGAATAACGTCACAAATTGTGGTCCTGTTCTTTTAACGCGCCCTGGTGTGGCAATTTTGGAACAGCCAGCAATTTTGATACAATCAGCTTAATGATAAGAAACGACACTGTGTGGCGGAGCTTAAAAAACGACATTTTTCCGTTTTTTTCCCATCTGCTTTTATGATTAACGTGAGATGCAGGTTGAGTATAAAATATCAAAAGCAAAACACCTGCTGGTTATATCTCAAGCGTGTAATTAGCATCGTGACCAATAAGTTTACGCGAAGTCGTTTATTATGCACCTCGCACTAAGAAGATTACTGTGTAAAGTTTAGGGTTGATCTACGATAAGTTTGCGCCTGATGTGTGTATATGGACATAATTCACGCCTAGATTGTAAGTGTAGGAAGTTTTCGAGGTAATTTAATGCTGTGTAATGTTCAATAATATGAGTTAAATGATTAGTGAGAATGCTTTCACTTTCATATTCGCACCTTGCATTGCCCTTCTACAATTTCATGCTTGCGTGTGTAAAAAAATAGTTGTAAGTACAGGAATTACACTTCCTAAAAAACGGCGCATTTTTTCTTTGTTTTTTTGTTACATAATAAGTGACTCCAAAAAATATTTGCTGCTGGAATTAATTTGAAATGTTAACATTTCGTTTGATTTTTGGCGCACATTCACAACTTACAGTTATAATGCTAAAAATTTCAAATTACATGTGCAATTTACAGCAATAATAAAATTCATTCAATTATTTGCTTGAAATATTGTCTATAAAATTAGTGTACGGGTTGCCATTATTTTACTGGAAACATAGGCAACTAACGAACGCAACAAGAAAAAATACGCAACTAATGAGAACGACAAAAAAGAAAACGTTTTCTCTGGAGATGAAGTGCATCCACTTCCGCGGTTCGGAGCCCACGTAAAACTTGGACCCCACTGTCCTGTATTCTTTAATCACCACACAAAACAGGAGGTAATAAGATTTATGCTACACCTCGCAAACATAATAATAATATAGAACAACAAGGAAGAAATATAATGGGCGAGCCAAGTGGGGATTCGCGTATCCATCAATACTTTCAAATTTAATTTAACAGAATTTCACATTTTCAATTCACAACTATCCGTGAATACATGGATCCCCACTTGGTCCCTTCATTATCTCTCCTTGTCGCACTCATTAGTTGTCAGTGAAATAGTGACAATCTGTATGTCAGCTAAAGTTGATATTTTTCTATTGGGCTTAAGGTTATTTAACATGAAAAAACATTAAGTATTTCCAAAAACTAAGTTCTTGTATTCATCAGCAAGTCTGTATTTTTTGTGTACTTGTATAGTAAGATCGTAGATGAAAAATGCAATAACAGTGTTGCTAAAGGGGTTTTCGATATTATATCATGAAAGAATTTCCAGAAACACTGTTAATACAGGTCGGATTTATATGCACTAACAGTGTTGCCAGCTATGTTTTTTTCTACTGTAGCAGGGAAGTCACATCTGGCAACGCTGTTACGGCATTTCTTTATAAATCGTAGTGCTCAGCCTTAGCTTAATGTGTGGCTCTGAGTATGCTAACTCCGGTTCGATTATGAGACATGAGACATCTTAGGTTTATGACCCGCCAAGTTCTGGACAAGTTTGATACCTTAAGATGTAGGTTCTCTTAAAACCAAGATAGATGCGCAAGCAGCGTCATACATACGCAGAATAATTTCATTTTATAATATACATTCAAAATTTAGTACTCATTTGTTTTTTTTTTCTGATTCCTCGAAGATCTACGTAGGAATGTTTGTGGAAAAAATTATTGTTTATTGCTTCCACAGCTCATATTATAAGAAAAGTGCACTGTTTGATGCAGATTTCGGTTATAAAGTTTTCCTATTTACTTTAAGCACCGTAGAATATTGTCACAAAAGCGTTTCGTAACAAGATAGTCTCAAGACTAGTCTGATTTTTAACCAACTAGGATAAGGACGAACGTACCCTGTAACGTGGTTATTCATGAGCTCAAAGCAGGGAGTACCGGTTTTTGAGTAATAATGCGCTCAAGTGAAAAGTTTCAAAAACTCGTAACGGCCGCCATTTTAAAACTAAGAAGTTCGATATAAAGAGTTGGACTTGCTCCAAAGTCTTCTATTGATATCCGTTTTCAAATTTCTAAAATTTGGTTTGGGAAAAAAATTCTACCAAAAACACAAGTCTAACTTCCGCTTCCCGTTTCGGATTTTTTAAAAACTTGCTTTGTGGTACTTTTTATACACCCCTACATTTTAAAAGCTCATCTTGATCGGACCATCCGTTCGGGAGTTATAGAGCACCACACACATACTCACCCACAGAAAACACAGACCACTTTTTTTGGGTTCCTGGAGGTCCACAACGTGCATTTCCGTCAAAATCTCGAAATCAAAAATTTTAATGAATTCGATACTTCCCTATACTGAAAGTATAGAAAGGAAAAAAAAATAAGCAAAGCACTTCGCATGGACTTTTCTATACTTTATTAAACAAAAATGCATAAACATTATGTTTTCAAAAATTCATAGTAAGCGTCACAGACAAACTAGTGAACAGGGACTAAACCAAAATCTACAATAAAAAAAAAATCAAATAAAATTTAAAAAAAATCGTGTTGCTAGTTTTAGAGCAATGCTTTTTCGAAAAAAATTAAATTTTCTAACTTCGCAGTTTCAGTTGTTCTAATATATTGCCTAGCTTGTAACACTGTGTACCACTAGGGCTTTCCGAAAATAAAATTTCTTCCCGATCTGATTACTCGATTTCAAATAAATAGGCGTTAAAACGCAAGTTTTCAAAAATTCATAGAAGGCGTCCCAAACAAATTAGCAGGGTGGATACAAACCAAATTGTAGATCATTTTTAGCTCTACAAGCATACAAAATTAAAAAAAATCATGTGGCCAGTTTTTGAACGATGTTTTTCCGAAAAAATTCACAGTTTTGAAAATATTTTTCACTTTATAGGTTTTAACTTTTGAAAAATGTATGTGCATAGTAACATTGTGTCTCTAAAGAGATATTTCGATAAAAAATTTGAACCCGATCTGTCAACTTGTTTTTGAGTAAAAAGGCCCTAAATTCAAAATTTTCAAAAAATCAAGCGGCCGCTATTTTGAAGCTAGAAAGTTTAAGAAAAACGCGTTGGATTTATCTTAAGATTTTCTATTAAATTCCGTTCTCAAATTAAAAAAAATTCACGTTCCGGAAAAAATGAAAGCTTATTTTGTCAGTGATTTTTGGATATAAACCCACACATTTAAAAGTTTATTAAAAATGAAGGAATTATAATGTACCACACACCATACCCACCCTGCCACCCACAGACAGACATTTTTTTAAAACAATTTTTTGGGTGAAATCAGTATTTCCCTACACTAAAAGTATAGGAAAGTAAAAATTGGAAACAACGCAAATTACAGTTTAGAGGACGAATATTGTTTTTTAAAAGTATTTTCGAAACAACTGTTACAAATACAAAAATATTCTGTTTTTTGATGAATTTGTAACAAATAAAAAAGTAAAATTACTGTTATTACTGTTATTAGTGTGTGCTTCAACGCTATCAAAGAAAAGTGTCTTTTTTTTATTAGTGAAACAATTTAACCACATTTTTTTGTACTAACAAGAGGCCTAGATTTCTAGCAATAACCGTTTCATAACATAATGTAGGAAATTACGAGCTTTTTATAAAATTATCATGCAATAAAACAGTAAAAGGTTTGTTAAACAACACATACATATATGACAGGCACATGTGACGTGAATCACATAATAAATAGGTGTATGTTGTCGAGCATTTCCTGTAAAATAAGAAACCTAGTAAGAAGCTTTGACTATTATGTTCATGCAATTGCTTAATGTATTCAGCAACCTCGTATTGCATAATATTTGTCCACATTTTAGGTAAATTTGTAAGAATGAAGCAAAGGCGAACGACTTCATTTGCCACTCCTTCAACTTTCTTTTCGGAACGAAACTTTTTTTCCAAACGACGGAATTTTACCGAAAAATGTTACTTCATAATTAACTGTTATATTCTTACAACATTTAGAAACTGCCTATTAAAATATTAATCAAATGCGTTTAACTGAAGGAAAAAATATCACGTCGGTTATGTAGAAACAGTTGTGCAGTTAATTAAGAGTTATAGACATGCTTGGAATTTATATATTTGTACTTTATTTTTCCATTTCCAGTCTTATTAAGGTGACTGGTGAGAGGAAAGCTATTGACATGTAATTAGCTCAGTAAATAGCCGACACATCTTTTTTTTAAAGATAAATGTGAAAGGTGGTATATGTCAGTAAAATAAAGGAAAACCTCGCAGTTTTATAACTGAAAATATGTTGCGTAAGGGAAACGATTGAAATATCGATTTCCCTCAATAATATTTTACTGCCAGTGCTAGATTTTGATTTCAAATTTTCACAGAAAAGACAAATGAATATAGGTGGGATGGAACCATTGATAACAATCATATTTTTGTTTGTTGCTTTGAGCTGTAAACCGTGTGTTCCCGGTTCAATTCCAAACTTTTATGAAATTGCGGTTTTAGAACTGACCAGGCCCAGGAAATAAATATTTCTGACTATTGAATAGATGCGATATAACCTTAGATGTTGAGCCACGACGTTACATTCAGGGTTTGGCCCATGTTAAACCCATACAAACTAGCAAATTTAACAACATTAAAATGGTTACAAAACCCCAACGAGTTCTACATAATTTAAATAGAGTCTGCGCTTGCAAGGAGCCATAAAAGTTGGGATATAAGATTTTACACCGTCAGAGTTGCTACAAAATAACTTTCGCAAGCCCACAGGAGACAACATCCAAGTATAGTTTATGTATTGTAATTTTAACCACCTCTATATTTCGTCTTTGTTGATGAAGAACGGTCTAAATGTAACTAAAGCCTTTTGAACCTTTGCCCGCTATATAAATATTTATTATGCAGCACTTAGCAACACCTTTATAGCTTGAAATTGGGTTCAAGGGCGTAGTTCACATTTCAAGAGCTTTGTTTAAATCTGTTTCACTTTCCGCTTTGCTTTGTGGGATTTTGTGGAAATCTGCATTTCAGTAGTTAAACAGAAATAAAGAAGCGGGATCAAAATTTAAAAAAGCTGTCGGGTAACCGCCACGAGACCTTCCTCTTAAATGAAATTTTTAAAAATGTTAAAAGATTTCCCAAATTTTTTTAACTTTAAAATTTTTGGAAATTGTTTAAATATTGAAAATTTCATAAAATTTTAAAAATTAAAAAGATTTTTAAATTTTCAAAATATATATTAAAAAATTCTTTACAATTTTAAACAAGCTGTTTAAAATTTTTTTTAGTAACAAACTGTCACAAATTGGAACATTTTAAAAGTGACAATGTTTAGAAAGGTCTGACAATTTAAAAAAATAGGAATTATTTGATTTTGAATTTTTTTTAATTAGGAAGAACTTTCAGTTTTAGAAAATGTTGGTCAATTTTTTCAATTTTTAGTTTTTCTTTGTCAAAATCTGAAAATTTGTGAAACTCTTGACAATGTTTCTAAATTTTAGAAGAGTTCGGAAAATTTAAAATTTTTGACAATTTTTTAATATTTTTCTATTTACAAATTTAGAAAGCACTTACTAAGTTTTTAAGTTTAACATAAGCCGTTTAAGATTTTTTATAATTTGTTTAAAATTAGAAAATTGACAATGTTCAGAAAGTTCTAAACAATTTTATGAAACACTGAAACTGAAACATTTAAAAATTTGTGGAAATTATTAATTTTTCCGGAACTTTAGAAAAGTCTTGCTATACTCCGTATATCGAGGAAGGTAAAAACTAAAGCATCTTTGTTTTGTAGTAGTCAAAATAGTATAAACATCAAAAAACTGGAAGAAAATTACAAAAAAATTTACAATTCTCAAATTTTAAAAATAATTAAAACTTTTGTACAAATTATTAAAACAAACGGTTTACCATTCTTTTCAAATTTCGAAACTTTAAAAAATTGTAAAATTTTTAGAAAACTATAAAACAATGTTGAGAAAATTGTGAAAATTTAAAAAGTTTTTGGAAATTATCAAAATTAAAAATTTTGAACTGTGTTAAAAAATGAAAAAAAAAATTGAAAATTATGGGTTAAAAAATTTAAAACAATTGGGAAAAGTTTACAATTTTAGAAATTTAATATTTGAAAAGTTTTGAAAAAACTTGAGAATTTATAATAATGTTGAAAATAATTACTAGAAAATTAAAGAAATTTTAAAAAGGTTGATTTTGATAATATTTGGAAATTTTGATAATTACTGTAAATTTTATAAATTTTTGCAAATTGATAATAATAATCTAAGTTGCAGGCTTCCGCGGCCGTTGTTAATAACATCTAGGCTTCCGGGTTGGAGCCGCGTCATCAGTGCTTGAACTGCCGACAGCAGTTGTGTTCCATATCCCAAAGCGACCACAGCTCTGAAGATGTCCCGTCCCGCACAACCGAGGACGAAACGTCGGCAGTTTAAGCACCGATGACGCGGCTCCAACCCGGAAGCCTAGATGTAATTGAAAAATAATTGAAAAATTTTTAAAATCTTGTCAAGTCTAGCTGTACTTTATATAGCGAGGAAAGTAAAAACTAAACCATCCTTATTTGGGTAATCGAAATAGTATAAATATAAAAATTTCAGTAAAAGTACTAAATAAAATTTTGTAAATTTGAAAATAATGTTTGAACTTTTTTAAATTTTCGATATGTTCAAAAATTGGACAACTTAAAAAAATTATAAAACTGAAAATGTTGTTTAAAAAAATTCTTGTCAATTTTGAATAGTTTTAAAAATATGAATTTTTTGAAAATTTCGAGATTATAAATTTTAAAAAATTAGGAAAAATTTAAAAATGTTTGTATACATATATAATCTGAACGGTAGCGAGTGGGTACTACTTCACGATCCCGGTGAAATAAAGGCCTGCTTCAGGATTTAGCGAACCTGCCGACGCTAGCTCATGTTGTCCCCACAGCTCCTAGTCCAGGGGAAGCATGTCGTATCCACAATTTAATCCTTCCCCACCCACCTAAATTCCCATCCCCTCTCCTAACCATCTTCCAACCCGCCTAGCCAGTGTGGAAGATTATAGCTACTAACCTTTCATATATAATCTGAAATTTTTACAATTTTTTAATATATTTGGAAATTTTGTAATTTGTGGACATTTTGAAAATTTTTTTAAATTAAATACCTATGTTCAAAATTTTAAAAATTTTTGGTAATAAACAAGTTGGAAATTTAAAATCGTTTTAGTAAATTGTTTAAATCTGCAAGTTGATAATAAATATTTTTTAATTTTGCCAATTTTTCAAAATCATGATATAAATATGAAAATTTTTACAATTTGGAAAATAAAAAAAAATCTTGTAATTTTCAAGACTTCAAGAAATTGGCTATTTTTGTTCATTTTGAAAATCTCTGGATGATTTGATAATTATTGGAAATTTTGTACAATTTTAGAAATTTTAAAATTTTTAACTGTTGGATATTAGTTAAAAAATGAGAAAATTTTTTAAAAAGTCTAGTTATACTCCATATAGTAAGGAAGGTAAGAACTGAACCATCCTTGTGGTTATCAAAAACTCTTTTAAAGTACCGGTCTAAACGTTACAGCAAAAAATAAGTTGTAGAAAAATCAAATCACATTAATTAACATTCCAAGTTATGTCTGCCAAATTTGCCTATCATCTCACTACAAAAAAACTTCAATATAGGATATATAAACACACCAGAAAAGGTCGCATTAGAAAGCCAATCATGACTGGTTATGCCACATTATTCGAGTTCCGGTTCTGCAAATATACTTGAAAAAAATTACTGGAATAAGATGTATTATTTAATAAGAATTTTCATTTATGAGATTACTATTTGTTAAAACGAAAGTAAAACTTCCTGGAATATTATTATACCTTGCAAAATTGGGCTTCGACATGCAAACGGCTGCGGTAAATGTATTTATGAAACTTTTTTAGTTGTAGCATGAGAAAAAAAAAACTAAAGATGTTTGATGGTTAAGGTGTGGCTAGAGACCGTTCTATATGTATATGAATTAATTTCTTCGCAGTAGGACACTTACTGAAGCGGTTTTAATTATCCATATTTGGTGTAATAACAGGAAGTTCTACATATCAAAGTCATCAAAACAAAACCTCATTTACAAGCGATCTAACGGCAATTAGAACGTTGTATATCGTGTAAGTGTCCAAAACCGAGGGCGTGTGCTAAATCTAATTAAAGCATTATGTGAAAATTGCCGTGAAACTTACTGTTAATTCCGCTTTACGTAGATCTAATCCGTTTTATCAGTTCGAACTATCGCCATTCCTTCCTAATTTTTGAATAATGTGCACTGATTTAATAATCAGATTCTAATTAATGCATTAATTATTGCTTACGTTCACCGCAAAGGTCGTTTTTTAAAAACATTGCGTATTGCTTAACGTATAAAAACTACAAGGTTGGTAGCGATAATATGGGGCAGTACTGAAAGTTTTCTTTGAGCTATGTGACAGTATGTTGTTATTTAAAAGCCATTTGTTAGAGAATTTTAAGCACAAGCACAAGCACAGTCAAGAAAATATTAAAAAAATTATTATTTATTATTAATAATTATGTATTAAAAACATTTTAATTTTCAAGGCCAAAGTTGGAGAAAACTGTGAAAACAGATTGCGAAATAGCGTTGCAATTGACCATTAGGAATTATACAAGAATTTTTGGAATTTACTCGGTATTTATCACATTTCTTGGTAATAATATTAAAGAATTGTAATAATCACAATAGCTTCAAAAATTTCAAATCTAATAAAAACGTAATAACAAACTAAATTTTTAAAGAGTCTTTTAGTTCAGCATAAGCAATCACCACAAAAAGAACATCGTTGATCTGGTGATTGCACATTTTGGGCCAAAGCTTAGAACAAACTGTTTTTCGCGAATAACTTGGTAACCGCTGCATTTATGAAACATTTTTTTGTTCAAAAATTAGAGAGCACTAAATTATCTATAAAAAAAGCTTCTATAATATGTTTTCGTAAATGCAATTATTTTCGAGGTAAAATAATTTTTTTACGTCAAACATTCATTTATTGACCCCCTAAAAGAATTTATTTGTAGTTATCAAATAATTGCGTCATTCATGTATTTTATAATATTACTTAAACAATTTTAATACATAAAGAAATGATTTTTTATCCACACAAAATGGAATTCTGGCGTCAGAAAATTAAATTATATATGGCAGGAATATGCTTTAGGACCTGAGGTTTCTCGGCATGTTGTTAGTTTTAATTTTTTGTTTTGTGCCCTTACGCACGGGACGATTTTTTGACGAATTGTGGATTTGGAATCCTTGAGGTATAAGCAACAATTCTGGCTAGGTCAAACATTTTAACCTCGAAGTGCCCACAAAAGTCAAAATAGAAACCGCTTAGCACTCTACTATAAGATTTAATACCCAATTCATGGTTTTTAGTCGTCAAAAAGTTAATTTCCAACGTTGGATATTTAATTTGGTTTTCCATAGCTTAGAATAAAAATTAAAATGGCGTTTCATACGTGTCCGCGTTCCCCTTACCGCAAAAAACAGATTATGTAAAAATTAACTGTAACTGGGAAAAAATATTTATATAGAAGAAATGTTTTAAATTTAAAGTAATATACGTAATGTGTTTATTATGTTATTTTTTCCACTTACTGTACTGGCGGTGGATGTTAAAAACTTTAAGAAAATGAACCCGCTTTACTTCTACTCTAAATGGCAGTAAGCAGGAGTTTAAATGGAACTGACTGTTATATGCCTTGCATTTCGAATTTACTAATGACTAATAAATTTAAAAAAAACAATTATTTATGATTTTGCGGATTTTAAGCGACTCATTTTGTTTGGCTCCCTAGGCAATTGCCTATATGTGCTTGATCCGGCTCTGCGGAAAGGTAGTTAGTTACATGGTTAAATGACCATTAATTCGAGGAACTGTGGGCGCAATTGTACATTTACGACAACAGCGGCAGCCCCTCACAAAAAAAAACAACATAAATGTCAAAATTGTACCGATTAGGCCTACTGGGAATACCACTCGCAAAACACCTTTAGTGTACCTATCGGGTGATATGTAAATCAGTACAATCCTTCTTCTTCTAGTGCCATACCCTATACAGCACGTTGGCTACCTCTCTCCTATGTCTGTGTTTGGTGCGCGGCGATATATAATTAGCACAGACATAGGGGACCTACAGTTTAACATAAGCTCCGAACCACAGAAAGTGGTTTTCACAGAGGTTTTCCTGGGGAAAAATTCACCTCACGGGTTTCCCGTTGCCTTGCGAGGGAACAACCAAGCCGAGAATCGAACTCGGATCCGTTGAATTGGTAGCCCTCGCGCTTACCACTGAGCTACGACCGCTCAGTACATTACTAACAGTTGAAAATACATTATTCGCGCTTATTCTCGAAAACAGCTGCACTTACAAAAATTGTTATAGAATATTTGTTATAGAGAATTTACTGCTCTTTAACTTTTGTTTGAAACCTTTTTTTGTAGATGCAACCCTAATCAGGTTATTTGCAAAAAACAGTTTCCTGTAACCTTTGACCCAAGTGGAGGCTTAAGCAACTTTCGTATCAACGCCAACGGTGGTATTTTTGTTTTTTTATTTTGAACTACTTTAGCCGAAAAAAAATGAATTTTCTTAGACTAAAATAAGTTATTTATTGCAACATATTAGATAAAAGAATGCAGTCTCTGAGTTACATCTTAATTTTATGTATTTCTCTAAATGTTTATTAGCTTATTTGGCATCACATAAACATTAACATGAATCTAAATTTTAGTGATATAAATAACAAAATGACATTTTACCCACCAACGCAAGGACAAACATAACTTATAGAAAGTAAATGCATTAATAAACAAATTGTAAACATTTTCAGCAGGCTGAAAGATGATCTTTTATTGACATTTCATGAATAGATCAGTTTGAAATTCTTGTATTTATTTGAAAGTTTATAAAGTGATAACCCCAATCACTATTACCTTGATTTTTGGAACTATCACTAATAAGTACTTGTTGCTATTCCAAAAATGGACAATGTCGTATAGCTAGACTTGTAGATACTTGACAAATTAACCCCAACAGTTATATAAGGTAATATGAAAATGCTCGCCTGCGGCTATATGAATACAAGTGCAGTTAGAAGCTGAATATCGGTTATTGAATTTTTGCGACAAACATTGCTTGGAAGTCAAATACACCAAAAATCACAAAGTAGCCAAAATGTGGGGCGGAGGGAAAGGAATAACTTCTGCAAAAATTTCAGTACTAATTTCTAGTTATGGGATATTTCGAATGAAAATTATCGAAATATTTAAGAAGTCACGAGAGGTTACAAAAAATTATTCGCATGGTTTTACGATTATAAAATGTTCAGTTTTGTCTGCTTCGGAAGCGAGCATTGAAGCGATAACCATTACATTTTTTCACAATCACAGTACTGAAAGTAAAATCACTTAATGAAAAACAGATAATAATTCTTGTCTAAGTGCTAGTTCTTTTGGCACACGAAACAACAATAGGCTCTAAAAGCTCTGTTAACAATCTAGTAAAATTTTACGGTTGCTTGACTTTACATTATACGCGAAATCTAAAAAAACCGGTAAGTTGTAGTCGACTTTAAAATCAACCATCGTCTGATTAAATGAGCCAAACAGTAAAAAAAACGTGTATAAATACGTTGGAAATTAATCTAGAAATTAACGATGCGAATGATGAAGGATAATTAGAGTATGTAAGATCCTTGTTACGCCACCGTTTTTCTCAGTATTAATTTATATGTCCATTAGTAAATCAGACAGCATTTTACTTAAATGGTACTTCAAGAAGGAAGGCATAAGCTGATTAATGTAGAATATACATTTTTTGTTATTACCAAGGCTGTTCACTTCAATTAACAGCAAAAGTATTAAAAGTTGATTTAGAAATAGGTTAAGCGAAATTGCTGTCGGGTCTGTATCAAGATAAAACGTATCAATTTTGAGTTTGCTTACTTTAATAAGTTGTAAAAAGGGCGTCGGTGACGTGTCACCGTATACTTATAATTTGTAAAAATAATATGTCTTGTCTAAAACTGTATATAGATGTAACACAGCCATCTAGCTTAAATAATTACCGGCTTGACATTAATAGAGCGTGCTTTTAGGTAGTTGTAAAAGAACAGAAAAATATTGTAGTTCAAACTAACAAAAAGATTGTTAGGTAATATATAAAAATAAATGCCTTAAAATTTAAATTATTTAGTAATTACAATTTTTAGAGAAATGACATTGATTTTAATTAATTTTAATACAAGGCATAGTGTGTTGTTTGTGTACTTTATGTTAAATTATACAGGGTGATTCAAATATTGAAAATCTTTGGAAATTTTATGCATAGGTCACTACCTTCATGATATCAGCTGCTAGTTTTGGAAATAGTGATTATTTATTTTTGGTAATTCTGAAAATAGTATAAAGTAAGAATGTTTGAAGCGTATAAATATGAAACATCGAAAGATAAAACGGACAAAAGTGAATTATAGAGAAAAAATTATATGATGCATTCCAGGCATCGAAATTAGGAATAGAGTTATTATAAACATGGATGCGAAAAAGCTCGTCACGGAGCTAACACTTCTTGTCAATTTGTTCACAGGAAACAAAACGGTCGCGTTAGCATTTTACTCACATGGAGTCAAGGTGAAATTCAAATGTTAGCTAACAGACAACTCTATACGTAAATGCCGCAGTTTAACTGCTGAAAACAATCGCCCAAATTAAGGTAGGAAGTAAATATTTAATTGCCTTGAAGGTAATTATCAGCTAAAATATTTGACTCACATCCCTTGGTGCCTGGTAAATTTGTAAACAAAAACTTAACTTTGGCAAAGGGTGTAAATCTGCCAACTTTACTTTAAACAATTCAACAGGGGAGCAAAAAAAACTATATAGAATGGGTATAATCAAAATGTTAAAAAATAAATAATTCAGTTTCTGCGCTTTAGTCTATTGCACCTCCCGCACAATGTAAAATTAAATTTTTGCGTATTTTGAGTTTTTTATTTAGATTCTTTTTTAATATATCAGTTCTGGCAAGATTGTGAAAAGGGTTAAAATTAAAAAATACTGATTTTTAAGCAAAATACGAACATGTCTATTAATTTCTAGTTACAAAAATTCTGAATAAAAAACTATTTGTCATAAAAGTAATATTAAAGTCATCCAAAGCATTTTTTAACGGCCGACAGAGGCAAACGTAGCAAGTTTACGCTGTTCGTTTAGCGCCGACGATAACCATGAGATAACCTAAAATTTAAAAATGGAATGCAACGAACGTTGAAAGGGTGTTGGCAGATCTTTTGGCGATTTCTGAAGTAAGTATTATCAACATTTATTTACTAACAGTCTTAAACGCTACACCATTACCATGCACCAAGGTATCTAAGACAAAGAGGTTAGATCATAGACATTTTCTTTTAAATTAGTGAAACACTTTAGCCAATAATTAGCCTCATTGCAATTAAATACTCCGTTTCTACCTTAATTTGACTAACTGATTGTGTTCAGTAGTTAAAATGCCGCATTTATGCATCGACTCTAGTGTAAGCTAACATTTTGATTTCACGTTGACTCCATGTGAGTAAAATAAAAATGCCAACGCGACCGCGCCATCTCGTGTAAACGAATAGAAGTTTTATTTTTTTGGACGAATATTATTTTTCACATTTCACAAAAACAATACTTGTAGACTGAAAACAAATTATTTTTGTAAGATAAAATATTTTGGCGTACACAAAAATTTTTTTAAGTTACAAAATTATTTTTTCAGGTTTGACACATAAAAAATAAAGTTTTTGTGCCTCAAAAATATAATGTTTTTTAATTATATTTTTTTTACACATTAAAAGTAAATGATTTTGCGTCACGATTTTCTTTTTGAATATATATTTTTTAATTAAAAATTAATTAATCAAGTTTGTCAGAATAAACTTTAAAAATTCGGACAACATGTTTATGGCAATTTTTTAGACATTTTAATTTATCTATTCTTCCATAAAAATTAAAAGAAATGGGAACGTTGACACCGACAGGTATAAGCGGGAATGACTATGATGATAACGATGATTTTGATAAAACTGCACTCACTTCTTGTGGTAAATATCTACCTGTCTTAGCTGCAGAGAAACTGCGAGCTCATCGATTCAAAAACAAGCTTGACTTTTATATTACTTCTAATATACAATCTTGTACAACTTCGAAAACCCGTTTTGCGTTCAACCTCTTCCAATTGGATTTACAGATCTGTACAAACATTTATTAATACAAATTTATTAAATGCGATTAAAAATTACAATGGCAAAAACTTAGAGGTCAAAAATGTTGGTCAGTTTGGGCATAGTCAGTACAGAATTGTAAATCCTGTTGTTTCCAAATACAAGAGCTGTTGATCTTGAAAAAAGGCAAACTTAGGAAATATACGTAGAAAGAACGACCGCGACGACGAGAATTTGACCAATTTTATGTTGTTTTTATGTTTTTACACTGTTTGTTGACTTGGTAAAAACATTAAGATTCTATTTAAGATTGTTTCAAACAACATTTCCATCTATTCTGCCTCTACTTATAGGTGGCGTTAATTGGCAGAGTCATATAAAACCCATGTACAAACATACTCCGGAATCGAACCCGTGCACTTTCGCAAGAGCAGTGCCAAATCTAGCGAGCTTAACTGATGCTCCAACGCCCACACCTATTTAAACATATTTAAACCTTTAGATTAGCAAACCGTTATATGACCTTCAATGATTATTTTAAAGCCATTTTTTTTGGTGGAGACTTTCGATTCCAGTTTGAGTTTGCTGCACAAAACTATCAAGGTTATAAATTATGACAGATACGCGGATAAATTAATAAACGCTACAAAATTTTGACTTATTTTTAATCGGTGTGGCGAGTGCAATTTTGGAGATACAAATGCCGTATTGCCCAAAAACGTTTTCTTAAATTTATTAAAACTTGTATCTTAAAAATCTACTCTTCATATATCACATAAATTCAGGTTTTCGTTCCGCTTCGAATTTAAAAACGTTTTTCATGTTGTAATCACGAGCAGCGCATTGAAAATTATTTATTTTACAGCATTAGATGAATACTTATTAGTTCTTACATAAGGTGTTAATTTCTGCGTCTGACAACGCAATTACCATAATTAGAAGCCTTTATTCGCTATAGAAATAATTGAACCTTTATCCTGAGTTACTAATTGATGTGTAAAAAATTATTCGCACCGCTCTTAAATTAAAACTCATTAGGTACGAATCTAATGCGTTTCTAACTGTATGTTCCGTGGTCGTAAAATAAATAAAGGTCAACTGCAAAATGCGTAAGGCCGCATAACACTAAACCACTACTGGCTACTGTACTTTCAAGTCGTAAATGCGCCTTCATAAAATTAAAATAACGTTGACTATGCAAATACGTTTGAGTTACTTGAAGCATTAATTTATAATATAGTCCCAATGCTTGGAGGTTGTGCAGCGCGCATAAGTATGGAACGCCGTTTTACTTTTGACTGCGCAAACTGTTGATGTCACTTAATACATTTTTTAATCTCAAAAATTTATTTATTAACACCAGAAATAATTTTTGACGTCAATAATGACGTCACACAATCATTTTCAAAGCGTCAAAAATGTATTTGCTGAGGCAAGAAATAAATTAAGCTACTAAAAATTTGTTTTTTGACGTCAATCGATCATTTTTATTGATCTTAAATTAATTTCTCTAAGTCTGAAAAGTATATGTGTAATGTAGGTCGTTGTTTACCGTTCTGACGTCAAAAATGACACCAAAGAAAACCATTTATTGACGTCCATAAATATTTTTAACGTGAAACATGTATTTGATTAGCTAATAAAATAATTTTTGACGTCAGTATTAGTTTTTTGACACCAAACAATCAGATTCATTCGTCTAAAATAACTACTATTAATCTGAAAACTATTAGTGTAATGTAGAGGTTTAATGTTCTGACGCCAAAAATGATCAAATACTTTTTTGACACCAAAAAGCCATTTATTGACGCCAAAAAATACTTTTTGACGTCAATAATGTATTTGCTGGGTTAAGAAACAATATTGGAAGTGAATAACGTTACAAAATCATTTATTAACGTCAAAAATGTTTAGTTTTTTGACGTCACTTTCATAAATCTAAAATAAGTTTTTTTTACGCCTGCAAATTATTTACTTAGTGGCGGAAAAACTGTTTAAAACTTAACCGTTTATTGACATCCAACCATATTCACGGCAAATATGTATTTGCGGAGATAAAAAATTATTTTAGACATTAATAATTTGTTCTTTTGTGCAATGTAGAACGTTGTTTAATGTCCTGACTTCAGAAACTTTTTTTTGACTGCGAAAAACCGTTTATTGACGTCAAAAAGTATTTACATTTTTAACGTTATTTTCAGAAGTCAAAAATAATTTTTTGACGTTTTTTAATTTAGTATAAATAAGATACTTTATTACGTCAACATATTTATTTATTTTAATCTTATACGTATTTCGGCATGTTTACATGCCATTATGAAAGGTTAAACATGTCGAGATACGTATAAGGTTAAAATAAATAAATATTGGTAAAGTAATAAAAGTATTTTGTTCATACTAAATATGAACTTCAACAAAGTAAAGCTTAAACTTAAAAATAAAAATTATTTATTTAATGGAGGGAAAAAACTGTTCAGGAATTATTTTGAAAATAATAATTTTTCGACGTCAAATAGTGTTTCTTGACGACTAAAAATTGTTTGCAGTTTGCAAAAATTAACAATTATTTTCCACCCATCAATAAATGATTTTTTTAATTTTGACGTCGAAAAATTATTTACTTTCGAATATTTTCAGATATAGCTGGTAATCCTTTGGCGTCGGTGATAAGCCTTAGCAGCAAAACTAGGTCAAATAAAAACATTGTAACAAGTAATGTTAGGAACAGTTAACAGTTACGTTAGAAGATTTTCCTAAAATAACAAATTTGTATGAAATAATCTACACAAGATCATTCACGTAACCATGACCATAGAACACCACGGGTTATTTTTTTTTGTTCGCAGTGTATACAAAAATACTAATGATACAAAACGCAAAAAGAAAATGTTACAACTGCAACACTTTGTCTTAACAATCAATTACTCTTCAATGCAAGCAGTATTGGAGTAAAAACATCAAGTAGCACCGGAAAATAAAAACGTGTAAAAGCAAGTATTGTACAAAGTACAGTAAATTGAGTTAACTTTATTGCGAATCCGTTAAGAGTGACACTTAATATACTATACTGCTTGTAAGGATTTTACACGTTATGCAATAAGACGTTGACATTGTTTTTACATTAGTGTGATTCGAATAACGTTGAAGTAATCGGCATCATAAATTTAATTATCAATGAAGTAGCGTTTCTAATAGAAATTCTATTGTTTGTTATGACTTTTACCAAAATGCATACAATAGGTTCAGATTTTAACCAGCTAAATTGATTAATTCCAAAAGTAAGAGGCGTATTTATGTTTTTAAATATAATACTTTCTATTAAACCCTGAGCTTAAAAGCGTAATTAAAATATTTTTTTTTAATTTGTTAAAATATTCTCATGGGACCCTTTAGAAGCTGTAAACGGATGACTTGAACGTTCATATGTGTTTCGAATGTTCTCGTCGTTATGTAATAATTAACCCAGTTTTAAAAGTTAAATTAGGTAGTTAAACATGAAAGCGTTAGGTTGAAATTTACAACATACACAGCTCACTTGCTCGGGTAATTCCTGTTCAAAACGGGATTTAAATTACCATAAGTAATTGTTATTTAATCGATCGTATTCATTACCTAATAGGTAACCATATACTGTGGAATTTTCATTGGAAAATTTATGAAAATCAGTGAAATGTACTCACCATATCAATTGTTTGTTTTAAATGCACTTTTTTTACAATTCTGCGGCGAACGTGAAAGAATTTATGTTATTTTGTTAAAATGAAGATGTAAGCTGTAAAATAAACTTCAAAGGCGGAATTGCTCTGGCATGACGATCCGCTATGTCTATCTACCGCTATTCCAGCAACAGATGGTTGTTTCTCGAATGCAATCGGAGAATATGTATGCAGAAGAAGCTTAATTTGACGTAAACGGTTAATTAATAGTGATGGAATATTTCAAATAAAAATAATCCAACCATTCTAGTATTGCAATATCTCGAGACGTTACGGAAATCATTCGAATGATTTTACGATTTTAATTTTCGGTTTTGTCCGAGGAGCAAAGCGCAAGCTACACTTCCTTTAGAGTTCCCCGATTTCGCCCGGACTACCTCTGGACTTCCCTTGGACTTCCTATGGACTTTCTTAGCACTACGTTCGGATTATTTCTTGTAATCTCAAAATTTATTTTTAATGTGCAAGTTGGTATACAAAACAATATAATTATAGGTCATACAAAACCAAATTTTTGTCGATAATTAATGTCATTGTTGCAGTTATTAAATTATATACTTTAAAACCAGGGGACTTTCTCAAATAAAACGAAAGGGGGGGGGGGGGATTCTACTTTAATATAGACGCACTCGAAAACGAAACTAACCTAAGAATCGTAATTTAGTAATGTCGCATAACCGATCTGCGCAAGCGCGATCTCCATCCCATTATCTCAGTTCTGCCACAATCAATTTTTCTAGGGGAGGAAAGAAAATGATGTAACAAAATAAACTCTGATGTGTGTCCTACGAATATCAAGTAGCTGATTTGCGTAAGTGCGATTTTCCTGCTATACCCCAGTGGCAACCTTCAGCATTCTTTTTTCCAAAAATATAAGATTTTCTTATTCAAACTATGTATGTTTCGATTATTTTTGAAATTAAAATGTGTTGACAATTTAAAGATTCTGAAAATTACAAAAATTTTAAATTATCCAAGTTTTCTAAAAATTTTAAATTTTCTATTTTCAAAATATTTTAAAAATTGCAGATAACTTCAAGTTTTACATATGCAAAATTTTCCAAAATTATTTTTCTAAAGTTTTAGAAGAGAACACTACCACAGCCGATACGTAGTTATAAAATTGTGTTACAAAACGCTATACAATGTTATAAAATAGAACAATCCTTAAGATATGTACAAGTAAAAGCAGTGATTGGACAAATACATATTCAGAAATAACATTAGAAACAATCTTTGCATAATATTTCAGGAAAGCACGTGGGCTAGAAACATAAATTCAATGAACTGAACCTTTATTCGTGAGTACTTGTAAACGCCATAGTATTTTATGAGCTTTCACAAACCCTAGAAACAACTGGATATCCCTCATACTTTCCTTGGACTTCCTTTGACTATCTGTAGCGTGTACACCAAAACTTTCCCTGCGGTTTATCCCTCGGTTTTGCCTGCTTGGAAAGCAAGCGTTGCACCCATGCATTTGATTTTCGAATTATTCGAAGCGTAAGGTTTACCCCCGTTTTTGTGGAGCGTTCCCACGAAAAAACAATGAAAACGGGGATTCTTTCATCAGAGTATTAGAGAAGCAAGCGGAGGCGTTTTTACTACTTCTAATCCCACATCAATTCAGTGCATTTAAGTAACCTCGGCGGGCATCGAACCTCGGTACCCTTAGTGCATGATTCTCCCGTTTTATTTATTTGACGAATACTCCTATGATTCTTTCTTTTGGGGCGGATTTTTAGTTCTACTGACATTATTTTGTTTATGGCGTTTGGCATATATTCATTAATTACAAACATGTGATAGCATTACTGGCGATAGCATTTACACAAACAACTCGAATGGAAACGTCAAAACACTTTCAGGGAAAATTAGTTCATTTGCGTTATATGATGATGAATGCTGGTTGATATGAATGTGAAAAGCAATTCTGCAACTTGTACAATCACTACTACACCGTACTGATATACCATCAAAGAACCTTCTGTTTCGAAGGTTTTGTCTTTTAATCTGCTTGTATTAATTAATAATTTGAGCCCGAGGGTTAATTTAATATGAAACCATTTACTTCTGATAAAATGACAGAGTCTGTGTTTGAACAGTTTTCCACCTTGCTGAATGTTATAAATTAAATTTACAGTTAGGAAAATTTCAATTTCACTAAAGCTATTTGAGTGTTCTACTAAATTACACAAGCAATTATGCTAATGTTATTGAAAATTCCAAGAAATACAATTACCTCTGTAAAAAAACCGTTTTAGTTTACCAAATAATTTCAAACTTAAGTTGAATTTTTTATGCAAAAACAAACTAGTAAAAATAATTTAAAGAAAATGGAAAACAGGTTTTTCGATTGGTTGTCGAGAAATGTACATGGGGTTGGGCAAATATCAATTATTTAATAATACTTTAAAAAAGGTTTTGAAAGGTCAAAACGTTCGAATCTATCAGGAACACTATTTAATAAATAAACGTAAAAAAAGTGATGAATTTAAATTGATCTTGTGAAAGAGTAATTATTCTTCATGAAAATGTCTAAGCGGTATATCGAAAACCTGATGGCACTTGAGCCTCATCAATCAGATAAGTTCCTAAGATTTTTGCCCTTGGTGTAACATTACACAGTACTTTTCTCCGGTTACGTTTATAGCAAGATTTATTGTTGAGTTTGGAACAAAATTATCTCACTAATGTGTTTTTATATTGGCTCCAGTTATTTCAAAAGAATTTAGAGTATATGAAATTTTAAATCATTCATTTGTGCGTTATCATCACTAGAACAAATAGTTGACATTTAACAAAACATTACATTAAACGAACGGAATAGTAAAAATGGAAAATTGAAAAGTACAATAAATAAATCACAAAATCAATTTGCACCAACGAAACAGACATCCTCTAAGGGATCAACGCACGTACACTGCGTAGCGGCTTTCTAGGTTGTATGTCTACTAGCTAGTGGGTCAGGACAAGGGGCAGGTCCTTCGGCGCCTATCTGAGGGTGTGGTGCTCTTGTAAGAGCTTGGGGTGTTGCGGGATTAGGGATGGAGTGAGGTGATTTGTATCGTAGCTCTGGAAAGAACTGCGTGCAGTACGAGTATAGAACCGTTTTATCTAACCAGCAACAAATGGCTCTAGAAGTTTAGTTTTTAAACCGTGTAAAACTGTTTGAGCGATCTTTCAATTTTGAAAACAAACCGAACGTGATCGGGTAGGTGCCAAGAACAAGCAGGGTTTGTTTTTCGGGACATTTTTTATCGATCCGGCAATAGATGGCCGAAGGAATTAACTTTTGGACCGTATTTGTAGGTTAGGCTGCTTTCAATTTTGAAAACAGGTTCAACTCTCCGTTAAAGATAAAGCCCTTTCCATTTTTGACCGTCGTCACATGTCAAAATAACACACATTAGCCTTCGTCGTTTAGAAGAATAATAAACTTCGCAGCAGAAAACGGAAACTGCGTTTCGTTTTGCGTGTTAATTGAAAGAAACGTTTTCAAACGGGGTGATCTTAATGTTTTTAAAGGGGGAGAATCATCGTTGTTTAGCGAACAACATTTATAGTTGTAGCGGCAGTATCAGGAAACGGAAATCGTCTGTTGCTTAGTGGTGTAAACGCCAACCAGTCCTTCATATTTGCTGTCACTTTTAGTGACAACTAACTTTTTTTGGTTATGGTTGAATGTGTTTTAATAGATGGCCGAGTTGGTAAACTTTATATAATCCAATTCAGGGCATTTCTTTTTAGTTGATACAGCTAAAAAGTGTAGACCCTGTTTTCTAGCCTTCGTTATACATTCAATAAGCACAATCGAATTTCATAATTGAATGGTTGTCATTCGCATAATTCATTCGCACCAAATCATTCGGATGTACCTATGTGGTAAATAGTAGTGAAAACACTCTCTGATTGCTTCTCAAATATCTCATAAATGAATTCTCATTCTCATCGTCTTTACTCGGGCCGCTCGGCAAAAACAGAGTAAACCTTGGACTTCGAATAGTTCAAAATTCGAATGCTTGGATGCATGTTACCGCTAGTCCTAGCAGTCGCTATCGTCCTTTCAGGCTTTATTGCTTCAGTAGCTTGACCGCCTTATTTTGTTAATTTATGTACGCAAGTTAAACTTCCGGTGCCTCTTTTAAAACAAAACGTCCATCTCTTACACTATTTTTAATTTTATTGCATTTTTCGAGTAATATTTCTGTAACCCGCGGAAGTGGATACATTTATGTGTTTTATAAATCAATTATTTTTAGAAACAAGTCCAATATTAAAGTTTTTAAATAGATCCTGCCCTCAAATGACCGCAAAAAGCGAAACAGTGGAGTGTTAACAGCTGTGTCCGCAACTCCTAATATCAGTCTACGAATAATGCCGTCTTTGTTCATTCCGAAAATGAAAATCGAAAAATCATTCGAACGGATTTTCGCAGAATTTTTTAATATTTCGAGATATTTCGGTAATCGAATGGTTTAATGATTTTTATTTCAAATATCCCGTCACTAGTTAGTAAGTTTTTATTAGGTTCAAGTCCAAAAAAACGTTTGTTACAGGCATTACTCAATATCCCACCTAATTTTCCGATACTGTCAATCTAATTTCGATACGCCTAGCTCGGTTACCTTTACTGTCTGTAAAATATTCTATGATATGATGTAATTTTCAATTATTTTAAACAAGTAATTTATTGTAAAGAGAAAAAATTAAAATATATTAAAAATGAGAACAAGTCGAGTTTCGAAAGTTCAGTTAAGTCAATTATAAACCTGAACATTATTAATTTTGTGTCAACCTAACGGTAAAAACAATCTATTAAGTGATTGAATTCTGCTTATTTAATTTATTTGTAATTTGTCCTTATTGAAAGAAACAAAATGTTTGTTTGATGCTCTAATTAGTTTTCTTATTGATATGCAAACGTTTAATTGCACATTTTTTTCACTGGCAATAAAATTGAATTCTAACTGAAGGTTAGTTAAGCAAAGTGGCTTTACGATAATATATACTATTCAAACAATATTGTTTAATTAAAATACTAAACTTTGTTGTGATTCACATGAAGGCCACTAATTGGCGTGTGGGAAGTTTAAAATGATTAAAAATGAATGTTTAGAAGAAAAAACCGTTTACCTCCTGTGGATTTTATTTAAATGTTCATGATTTAACTGAAATTAAGGTGTAACCAAAAATAATAAAGTTGTAATTTAAAAATTATTTTTTTCTGTAAATTAAATAATAATTAATAACTTCAATACATTTTTTATTTAACTGTATTTCGACATGTTTGAATGCCATTATCAAAGACAAAATTAGAACAGTTGGTGTTGCTGTAGGAACCATAGAACTGAATGACTATTGTCGCCAGATGACGTGATTTCTTATTCCAAAATTTCTAATAATGGCGAATCTTATTCCAAAATTTCTAATAATGCTGAATCTTCCCAAAATTATGAAATCGATTGTAGATTTCAACGAATTGTTTGCAATTATAAAAAAAGAAAAAACAAAATGCAAAAATTTCATCAGTTTCAAAAAATTATAAAACTTTCAACTTTTCAGAATCTCGAATCTTCAGTTTTCAGTTTATAAAAATTTCGAATATTGAAAAATTTAAATTTATCACTAATTTTCAAAATTTAGAAATTTACGAAATTATGAACATTTATAAAATTTTTTTGAAATCTAAGAAAAGGCAAAAAATTCTTAAATTTCTAAACATTGTTGAAATTTTCAAAAATTTTCGTATTATTCAACTTGTTCAAATATTATTAAATTTAGAAAATTTTATAATTTTTTACAAAATTTTGAAAACAAAGATTATGTAGAGTTCCAAAAAATATCGAAAACTTTCCATAAATTTTCCAATTTATCAAAATTCTTAAATTTACGAAATTTTGAAAACTTTTTAAAACAAAATTATGCAGATATAAAAAAAATAACGAAAAATTGAAAATTTTAAAATTTCCAGTTTTCAAAATTTCCAAAATATTGCAAAATTTTTGAATGAATATAAAATTTTCCAACAATTAAAAAAAACGTTTTGCAGTTTTAATAAGTTTTCTAAATTTTCATAAAATTGTCAAAAATATAAAAAATTAAAGTTTTCAAAATATTTAAAAAATTACAATTATCTCAATAAATGCGATGAACATCCCGTGGCGGTTGCCCGACAGCTTTTTCAATTTTACAGCAAATACTGATATCTTCTATATATTTCTATCTTCTTTTGAACTTCTATTACAATAAGGATATCTGTTAAGTCCCCAGGGGACTGACTCCTTGTGGGTCACTATTTTATTAACAAACAGACTTTCAAATATTTATCCCTTTTTCGTAATTATCTCAATGTTTTTTTGCAAAAATTTGAAGACCCTTAGGTAGACATTAACGCTTTTGTTATTAATACTGTTTGCTGCAATCCTATCCTTGCCTTAAAACCAACGCACATTCCCTAATTTTTCCATGTAACAGCATCTCTTTTTGACAAGGTATTTGATGCCACAAAGTCTCTGGATACTATCCTATTTCGCATAAAAAAGTGTATAATGGGATGCTGAAAATATTCCGTCTACTTTTTGTATAGTAAAGACGAGGAAAACATTTAAGGAAGCTTCGGAAGTGATGCTTGTGATTGTGAAGTAGACCTGTTCAGACTTCGCGTTTTAGCGGCACAGTACTTTCTGATCAAATCATTTTTTATTCTCTTATCTGAATGGAGTACGTTTCTCTCGTATAAAATCTGCATGTTCCTATAGGAACATGCAGATTTCTGCAACATTATCGTAAAGTAATAATCAAGCTGTCAGCGCTGTAACCGATTTAACGGAAAATGCAAATCAACAACCAGTTTTAATCGTGTATAATTTTGCATTATTTTTTTTACATTGCGGTCATAAAATTCATGTGTTTTACATTAATTGCTCAGAAATGCAGAAAATTACTTAATTAAGACTTTTGATCTAGGTATGAAAATAAAAGGATTAGACTGGTTAGAACCCACCGCTACACATACAGCAATACTAATCCATTTCCCCCCATTATAATGCTTAAAATTTCACTTCAAACTCACAATGAGCTCTGGGATTATATTGTTGACAGACACAGATTATTAACCTTGTTATAATTTCTAGAAAGGTTTAATCGCAACTTTTTTGCACTTTATGAAAGTGTGGTAACTTGGTACCAAATTACCATTACTTTTCCATAAATCCTTGAGCTCTGATACTTTTACATCTTTACAAGATACAATGCGGATGTTATAATTACTGTTATTATGAAGATATCTTTGTTAGCACCGGCTTCCTGCGCGATTAGTTTTCAATGATACGTTCGAGTAATATCGAAAATAGCTTTTGCATTATCTGGACAACAGCAGAAACTGCTCCCGTTCATAATAAATTACCATTAAGTCTTCGCATGCCAGATCCCCATCAACATACCACGAGCTGACAGCTGCTGTATAGGCTGCGAAATCACCTTATGACGTTCTAGACTAAAACCAGCACCGTAATAATATTTAATGTACTTTCTAATTTTATTTGTAATAATTGTTATACATTGCTTGCTTGCTCGTGTTATGTCACATGAAATCATAAGCTATTAAAGTTTTACATGCATAAAATTAATTAATCGTTTCTTGCCAACCATATTTTACTTCCTATATTTGCGTACAGCCTTGCAATTAATTTTATTACCCTTACTAATTATCACTTTCAAGCATGATTTGTTTTCTATGTAGTTGAATTTAATGTGGAGCTATTAGTAAGCCGTTAGCTTATGGAAAAAATAAAGCTAGTGAATGTTGATAAATTTATACATTCCCTAAGTTTTAGTATGGGATAGTATTGTAGTTGCGAAAATGCTCGATTGTGAGTTTTTAATGGAAATACATGTTTTGGATGTTTAACAAACCAAAAGAACCGTTTTTAGAAAATGTATGCCAGTGTATCTATATGTGGTGCCTCATAAAACCCGAACGGATGGTTCAATTTCGATGAGATTCGGATTGTAGATGTAAATCATAAAACTTTAGTGCAAAGCTATGGGGTACCAAGTGTAAAGTGCAAATTTGCTGTGCATTTCACGATATTTAACGCAAATTGTCCTAATATTTATTATATTTATACACATTTAGCTAAAAGCTTTTTATTTTAATAAATCATAGTACATTTAAATAAATCCTTAAACATTTAATTTAAATATTCCAGCATTTAATAAAGCATTGAAAATTATAATAAACCTTAAAACATTTATTTTAAATTTTAAATATCTAGTAAATCTTTATGTATTTAGATAAATCTGTACATATTTGTTTTAAATTTTTCAATATTTAACAAATCTTCGCAGATTTAAATAAATCTTTACAGCTTTAAATGAATCCTTACAGATTTAAATAAATGTTTCAACGATTAATTTAAAATTGTCACATTTAATGTTGATTTGTCATATTTATTTAAGTTTAGTTAGCTCAGGTTCTAAGGACCAAGACCGTTTACACTGGTAAGTCGAAAAATAAAGATACAAGATTTTGAAAAAGATGTTTTTGAATAAAAATGCTGCAAACACGGTACATTTTGAAATAGCACTAGAGGTGTTCTAGAAAACACAGTAAGTTGTAATTACAAAGTATATTTAAGTTCTTACAAATACAATCTTCTGGCTATAATTTTGGTTACTAGCAAAGCGTAAAAAATCGGCAGTTAGTTAAATGTAAATACGTATGAGCTGCAAGGTTTCATTCTAAAGCCTATTTAAAGGTACCTTCTCAATTAGTTTCGTCTTATGACGGAAACACTGACTAAATAGTAGACTAAAAATCCGGACCCGATCATAACTCTAATAATTTTTATACAAAATTTTCTATATGTAAAAAAATAAAGAAAAGGCAATAAGCTCGTTTTATTAAACTTTCTGAAGCCATGGTTTTACAACACAGCAGCAAAAGAATTCTATAAGAAAACTATATTTTTTTACTACCTCCTTTATATTTTTGCTTTATTGCTCTACACATTATCATTCTATTTGATTTAGAATGGCCAACAAAACATTTTTTTCTCAAACGAATTTTTCTTCATTACATAAAAATTTTATAACTCCTATTACTAACAAGGGGGAACCAGAAAGAATACGAATTGTGCACCTATCCTAAACGAACTGAATTCCGAGAGTGTCAAGGTAATGATGACGTTAACTTTATTTGTATGTGTAACTACGACTGACCATGCTCTTTAAATCAATACCTATTGTATTGGGGTGTGTTTCCTGATTCATAGTATAAGAATTTTAAGTTCTTGAGGAAAGTTTAATTTAATAGCTTATAAAATACGTATGTGGCGACACCCAAACCTTGTCAATTATTTGAGAATATTTTTTTATATATTAAATATCTAACTGTCTCACCATAACAAAGCGACTAAGCTGTCTATGGTCAAATTCTGAGAGTCCGAAAAAACAAACAATATTCCTATTATATAGCTCTCGCGCAACCGCCACGAGAATGATCTATGCTCCTACATTTATAAAATAAACAAATAAATACGCTCGGAATTCAACATTTCATTGCTCCAAACGCACACATATACGTTACTATAGTTATATCACCCGCAAACTAATTTAGTGTACTACGCCAAATTTATTGAAACAGATATAATGATATAACTAATACATTCCGCACGTATTGGAACCGGCAAATATAAAAAAAACTGTGTATTAATGTGAATACATGCCAAACTCGCCAATTGCTTTTGATGGTATAGTCTACCGGCTAAACATTCTTTGATATTTCACACTGAATGTTCACATGTTTGTTTACGCGAAAATCACAAAAATGATAAAATAAATTTCTGTCACAATGAAAAATTGTGAAGCTAATAAGTTTTATTTTAGATATATCTTTGGGTAGCGTTTTTTTCGCAAACGTAATTTTAGAAAAGTAAAAACAGAATATAATAAAGGAAACAAAACGATTTTTTTCCCAAGCGCTCTAGCTTTAAAACGGTGGCCGGCACGATATTTGCTCATTTTCGGCTTTAACGCCTTTTTACTCACAAACGAGTCTACAGATCGGTACTAAATTTGGTACTACAACAGCCGTTGAGAAACGCAGTCTTATACTATGTAAGAGAATTTTTGTACAAATGAATACTGCAAATTTAAAATTTTAGACATCGTCAAAAACATATTGCTCAAATAATGGCCACACGATTATTTTCCAATTAGTAAGCTTATAGGGCTAGGGATAGCCTACAATTTGGTTTGTGTCCCGCTATACTATATTCTCTGTGACGCCTTGTATGAATTATTGAAAATTCAGGCCCCTCTTTTTAATAAACAGAAGACGATAGAAAATTTCTGTTTAAGCTACAATTTTATTTTCAGATTCAGAACTTATATTTTAGGTGCAGCAATATTTTGGGGGGTTAATTTTCTTTTCTCTCTCCTTTAGTTTCCATTTTTCATTAAATCCTAAGGAATCTTTAAAAAATCGAGCTATTCGAGCAATTTCCGTACAATTCAAAAGACTTATATAACTTAGATCTACGGCCCGCTACACTACCAACTTAAGTCGCTTATGTTATTATTTTAAAAAAGCTTGGGGCGTAACCCACAGGTTCCGCTAGTCATATTTAAAACCAAAGCAGGTTTTTGTAAGATCTCAAATTAAGATTATGACAGAACATTTTTTGATGCTTCAAATTTAGGGAACAATCGGTCACAGTTAATTTAGCTCAGTGCGCCATATCGAGCGGACGACTCCGGTTCGATTCCGGGGACCGATCAGCTATCGTTTATGTGCGGCTGGACGCGATCACCGAGCTTTGGCCAAATGATTTACGCCACACGAATCTCTATAAACAAAAAAAACTTACTGTGGTCTAGATCTACCCGCAGCTGAAGGGCCCTTCTATCAGCAATACTATAATTACGCTCGAACTAGATATATGACTATAAAAAATGCAAGAAATTTCCAAAGAAAGATCCAAATTTCATATTCATATTGAAAAGTAAAATGTAGGTTTATTGAGCGTTTTTATTTTATTATGTTAGTAGAAAGTCGTCTCATTCATTACAGGGAAATGTTTTCTATACATTTTCTTGTGAAACTACACCAGCTAAGTTTCGATAACGCCTGGTATTTCAACAAGCCAACGGTTAATTTTCAAACAAACAATTACCTGTACTAATCTGTATCATTCACCTGCTTATCTAACTGTAACGTCCTCAACGCATTCCTTCCAACCGGTAATATATCTTTAATATAAACATGGGGATGATTCACAGGCATGAAATACATGAGGATTTCTATGAATTATTAATAAAGGTCGCAGCTCGTGGACTTGAAGCACGAACACTTGCTTATTCGCTTAGAAATTTACTTTTATATCAACCTTTTAAATCAAAATACTTAAATGCATGATCATTCCATGAAATCACCTTCCAGTTTTTTATTTACTAATCATGACCAGTATTTGTTAAATTTCGGTTCCGGTTTGGTCACCCCTCCAAGTCACGATAAAGGAACGAAAGAAAGTTTTCTTGAATAATTTGAGTTTGTAGAAAATGTCGATACTTCTGGCTAATTTGAGTGTGCAAGTACATATACTTTATGTGGTTAATGATTAGGTATGTCTGACATGTTGGTTAATACCTGCTTACGTATTATTAGTGTCTAATTACGTGTCATGTTCTATAATTTTTCGCTACATTTTAATGAGCGTCTATTTAGAAATAAACCAGGAAGAATTCAATTAAACTTTCTCGAGTTAATTGTAGCATTTCTAAATCATTTCGCGCCGTAAGCTAGCGCCACAACTCCGATGCCCTAAGAATACAAGTGTAGTTCCCACCTCCCACGAAATAGACATAAAAAAAGGTTTTTGTTTTAATTGTTGCAGCTTCACGCTTCTTTATTGCGGGGGGATTTTTTTTTCTGTTTACTTTTCTATAGTTTCAGTATACTAAAGTACTGATTTCATGAAGATGTTCCCAGGAATCCAAAAATGTTTTTTTGATAATATTTTTTTCGGAACTTTGTAAATAATAAGGCTTTTTTTTTCATTTCTTGCTTCAAACTGGCGAGCTACTATGTTTTCGGCTTTAACGCATTATTCCTGATAGTGCCAGAAATCAGCTGCAATTTGATTCGTGTCCCAACCCGCTAGTTTGTCTGTGACGCCTTCTTAGAATTTTTGAAAATTATGGCTTTAAAGCCCATTTACTCAAAAATTAGTTATTAGATCGCGATCAACTATGGCATTGTAAATCCCCCGAGGGGCACACAATGTTTTCTAATACTAGAATTTTTGGAGCTACTAAAACTATAAAATAAAAATTTTCAAAATTTTGACAGTTATATGTACGATACGATTTTTACTAAATTCTATAGGCCAGTAGAGCTAAGCATGGGCTACACTTTGGTTCGTGTCCCAGTGTGTTATTTTTTTTGTGGCGCCTTCAATGCATTTTTCAAATTAGAAAATGCATGACCTTTAATTTTATAAACGCGGAATGATTAATTACCCCCCTCTCGTCCTTCTTCTGTTTCCTTTAATCCCACGATCGTGCGAATATTGGGAATATTTGCGGAATATTATTTTTTAGAATGTTTTCGTTTCTTGTAAGCCGAAAATTTCCGTAATGTTCGCAATTTATACAAATATTTGGATAGAGATATTCGCCACCTATTGCATTTGCCCTTTGCGGAGTAATATCAATGTATGTTCGTGCTGTACTGTCACTGCTATTAGACTACAACATTGTGCCAAAATACTTTTCAATATAAAAATTTTTTAAGAAGAGGAAATTCTAGACAATAGCTAATTCATATTAGTAAGACACAAGCAAATTTATGAAATTTGTGCACATTTTTAAAATTTTGATGTATTTTAGATTAAAAAATTTTAAAATGTTTTGAAATTTTAAAAAAAATTTAAAATGTGAAAGTAAAAAAAGCGAAAATTATGAAAGTAAAAAAAGCGAAAATTATGAAACACTAAAAATTATTTAGAGTGGTGTTAACAATTTTGAAAAATTTAAAATAGGGTGGCTAATAATTTTGAACAAATGGAGGTGAATTTTTAAATAGTTTGAAAGTTTTCAATCTTGTAAGTACAAATTATTCCAACTACACATGAAGATGTGAAGGAGCCTTTCAAAAAATTAACGACCCGACGTTAAGAAACGTTATTCAGTCTATTTTGCACCATCTAAGTTTGTGTGCGCAAGAAAATGGCGGACGAATTGAACACTGTATAAATTAGCTTCTATAAAAAATTACCGTCTTTACCGTTTTATTTTAAATAACTTTTTTACATGTAGGTATCTGAATTTCTATAAATTACCCGATTTTTCACTTGGAATTTAGTTTCTTTGAAAACCGGAGATTTTGGATATAACCACTAGTTAATAAAATTATTCGAGTGCAAAAATTTCCATCCAACTATATCGAAAATTCGAGTTATGACACATTAGAGTTGAACGAGAGGTAAACCGCAGGGGAAGTCTGCTGTAACAATAGAGGAAGTCTCGGGGAAGTCCAAGGGAAGTCGGGGAAATCCAAAGGGAAATCGGGAAAGTCGCAGGGAAGTCGGAGAAGTCCGAGGGAAGTGTTAAAAAGTCCGAGGGAAGTCCGGGGGAAGTCAGGGAAGTCTGAAGGTAGTCAGAGGGAAGTCGGAAGGAACTCAAGGGAAGTCCGAAGGAGGTCGTGGCCAAATATTTCGATAAAAGTTGAATAACTTGCCGCAACGAGTTTTGAAAACAAGACATATTCAGAAAAGCAACTAAAAAGCAAATAAATACATAAAAAAATATACAGGGTGTTCTAAAAAAAGACAAGTTTAGTATTATATCAGTTTTAAATATGAATTTAAAAAAAATTAAGGTGAATTTTATAAACTTACTTTATGAAGACTATTTAAATAATTTAATTCTACATTAATTACTAGTTTTATGATTATTCAAAAATCTACTTTTACTTATAAGAGAAGTAATAAAAATGTTTCCACATCAATGAGATAAAACGATGTTTTGAGAACCAACACCTCATTTATTCTTTCACTTTTGCATCTCATTGTATTCAAGATCACATTCGATAGTGTTTTTTTGAATAATTTTATTCCACAGCTGCATCAGCGTGTGATTTTTCAAATTAAGTACATTGCAACATAAATTAATTAAAACCTGTCGTGGTTTTAATCAACTAAACCCCATTTATTTATGGTTAGACATTGAACGGATAGAAAAAGTAGTTGCATGTTTTGTGCCGAACGCTTGATAAATTTTCCGGCTTACTTTCAATGTTATTAATGCTACCAACTGAAAGCAAATACCTAGTAACCGACTACGCGGAAATATTTTGCAATAAACTTTGTGATTTTGTTTATTATTTTTTTGCAGTAGCGTCAAATACAACTCTAATTTTATTTATGTACTTATTTGTATACGTTTTTCGAAATAATTGTTTTGTACTGATTTCACTTCTATTTCTGTCCCAAATTTTATAAGCAGTTAGAAAAAACTGCTTCGTAATTTTTGTAAAATTTAAATTTCCTATCTCTTTCAAATGCAAATTGGTTAGAATGTTAGATATAAATTCGATAAGCACTTAAACGTAGCAATTAAGACAAATTTTGTTCTGGGCAACTCCTAAAGTATGCAAATTTGTAAGTACTCCATGTTACTTCAACCATCTCACACTAAAGAAGCTGTGAACTTATAATCTGCTTAAAAGTGATGCGCTGTTTAGGATACATTCACCTTTCTCGGCATTAAATTGATACCATACGTTTTTAAGAAAGTTTCACATGTAGTCTGTTTTACATCCATGGTACAGATTTTCAGTTAAATTTTAAAAAGTAATTTTTTATTTAAATTCCTTTCACTGGTAAAACAATCTGGGTGGGCAGATTCGAATGGTGCACAGCTAAAACTCGCGAAATCGTAATAAAAGCTGATTTTGTATAATCCAAATGTAAATCTTCAGGAAACCACTGAAAAGGGATGTTTTCCCCTATAGTAGGTACGTCATTAATAAACGTGGGCAGCACAAATTCTAGTTGTATAACAGTAATTCTAATTACAACCGCCCACATGCGAGCTACTGCATCAAACACAACTTTAAATAACCGTATACTTATGTGTTAAATATTTGCGAAACAAGTAGACGGATTTAGTTATCAGAAACCGTAATGATAGCTCAAATGTCATTAGAGAAGCGAGTTAGGGAAGCGGAAAAATATAATTGAATTTTAAAAGAATTTTTTTGTTGAACGTGTGTATGTGACACAAGACTTGACGAAGTTTTGGTCTTCTCCGGAGATTATTAACGTTATATTGCTCGTAATTGAAACATTGTAGACCGTTGTGCGACCGGGAGATTTCCATAAAATATGCATTAATCTGACCTTTCCAAAACCCAGGGAATGTAAGGTCAGAGGCTCACGACCTACACGCTTTTGTTTATACACCCATTACACATTTGTCAGGACCGTTTAATTCGTAATGAAGTGTTTACACCTATTATGATTTATTAAAGCAGTGTTTCTAAACATTTTTCACTAATTTTCCACGTGTTCCCTTTACAACTACGCAATAAACTGTTGGTATGATTTATTGCAAATAAAGGCATTGTTTCAAATTCCAAAATTCCAGGTGATAGAAAAATTACAAAATTGAAAAACATCAAATGATACTTCATTTCAAGCTCCCGTCTAAGCAACATTAAAAAAAATGTATAGACAATCTTTGAGAAATAGTTTTTGGAAATTTTCCACCTTTGGAAAATTCTTAATGTTAATAGTTTTACGATTTTCTATATCATAGCATTATGTCTTTATAGGAATATTACCATACCAAATTTTAGGCTGATCTGGTAACTAAATTTTGAATAAATAGGCGTCAACAGCAGAATTTCCAAAAAAAAATATAGCGCTCGCCAGCGTAAAGCTAGACAATTCAGAAAACAAACATTTTCCGTCAAAAAATGCTCTCAAATTTGCTTTTGATAAAGTGGTACGAAAAAAACCGCTGTTTAGGGCTTGGGAAGCCCAAAACGTGTATTTTCGTCAAAACCTTAAAATATTCTTGTTTTCGCGGTCACCATACACAAGTCATAAGGATCGCAGGAACAGAACAATCTCTGAAATTGCTTAAATAAAAAGATCTGTAAAAGAAACTGCTTGTTTGATGATTTTTATTTATACCGATTTCATAAAAAATTTTGAATTTAAATTTTGGAGGAAATACATGTGTAGACTTCTATGAGTATTTGAATGGTGTGCCTCTCTTAACGCCCGAACGGATGCACCGATTTAAAAAACCATGGGAATCATAAGCGTTTACAAAATCTGAAACCGGATGTGGAAGTTATTTAGAGATGGTTTTCGCAACATTATTTCAGAAACCAAATTTTATTAAATTTCAAAGCAAAATCTAATTTTAAAATGGGCCGCTACAAAACTTTAACTTAACGCCCTATTGACCGAAAACGTGTTGGCAAATCAGCATGATTATAATAGCCTTAGGGGATCGAAATGTTACTATGTAAGAAAAGTCATCTTCATACAAAAACAGGGCAGTAAAACATTTTTTTTTAATTTTCAAAAGTTTCTTATACGTGTTTTACAAAAACTGGCCATATGGTATTTTCAAAACTCGTGGGGATAGCCTTAACTTTGGTTCGTGTCCTAGTTCCCTTATTTTCCTGAACGTCTTCCATAGATTCTTGAAAATTAAAAATTTGTTTCCGTTTATGTAATAAACCGCAGGAAAAAAATCACCCAAAATAATTCCAATAAAATGCCCGAGAAAATTACGTTTGAATAAAAAAAAAGCGGGATAAAAGCGAAACTTAGTATTTTTCCCCATTGCCAGGGGACTTAACAAAACAGTTTCAAAATGTTTGTGGAACTTATAAATACGCACTAAAAAAATCAAACTTCTAAAACCTGATGAACTAACGAATCTGTGCTTTATAGAATGGCCGCGTAAATATGTGGCTTCTAACAGCGGATGCCCCTTACCATTAGATGTTAGACTATTAAATTAAAATTTAATATCTCAGAATGGTAAAAAACTGAAAGCCAAAGAAAACTACGACCCGTGCCGAAATTAGGGTGGGGCAAAAAGAGCTTCCGCCTCAGACGTAACCATTTAAAGGGCGCAATTTTAATGTATAATTTTTTATGCAACTGACTTCTTTGTCGTTTGGTAGTGGTCGACAATTAAAAAATGTTTGCAGTGCGGTACGTTTGAATACCAAATAGGAAAGGCTGCGCGTTCGTACCGTTGAATAGACGCACGACTCACCCCTCCGCCCCATACCGCGCACACATGCGGATTTTTCTAGTCTATTGTACATGTTTTACCTGTAGAATATGTAGGAAAAGGTGATATATAAGTTTTATTTAACATACATTTTCTGTAAACTTTTCTACATGTAATGCAGAAGATAATATTCTACGTGTAAAATTACAACCCTGGCTCAAATAGAAAGTGGAATTTTACTAGTTTAAATTAGAGCATTTGGACCGAGGGGTGTCTCACTAGCGGCAATAGGTGTACAAATTTTCGGCAGTACTTGGGCAATCACTCGGCAATAACGGAAATCACGGCAAACATTCGGCAAACACGGCAATCAATCGGCAAACACGGCAGTCAATCGGCAAACACGGCAATAACTCGGCAAACAGGGGAATCACTCGGCAATCACAGCAATACAACGGAAATCAATGAAAATAAGTCAACAATTAACGAAAATACGCGGGTGTAATCGAAGCTAAACAAAAGCTCAGTCTTAATTTTGTATTTTTTACTACTATTACAGTACATAGATAATGTGAACTAGTTAAAACCAAGCTTTTTCCCGTTTAGGACGAAATAAAAAAGTACATAATTCCCAGCTAATTTTTATTTAGCTTGTGTTTACTACATAATTATTGTTTATTTACTAACAAGTATTAGATGAATAACATATTAAAAAAATAACTTATCAACTCGAATATTACCGACGGCATCAACTTTACTTGTGGACGGCGGTGACGTAGTTAAAGTGGAAATCCCTACAAGTATGAGAAATGCCACCATGCAATAGCGTCTATTATTAAAGATAAATACAAATTTATTTTTGGTTTTCGATATGCGTAATGTGTGTAAACTTTATGTAAGACTATTAGTCCTCATATCATTTAGATAGTTAAATGTACTTCTGAGAGTGTAACATTGTGTGCTTTACTTTGAGGAGTGTATAACTATCGTAAGATTTCTTGATCTTCCCTTTCAGGAATAAGATGGATTTTTTTGATAAAAGTTCAAATGAATGTAATATCTTATTACCAAACTATTTAACACAATTACTAATCTACACCGGATTTCATACCATACATTCCCTAAGTAAGTTCCAAGAAAAAGATGTTGGGATGGAAAAGTTTGCAAAGGAATACTTACCAAATTTAATATTAGATGAAGAAAAAATAAACAATTTTTGCGAAATATATGCCGCGATGCAAAAAGAAAAATATTCGATAAAACATTAGACTATTGCCGCTCAGGTACAGAGAGAATGGACGAAACGTCGCTGGTACTTTCCCATACTTGTAAATATTCTCGCGTTAAGCATTGATGGAAATTTACATCTAATCTAGCCGGTACAAGCCCGCTGCAGACTCAAGACTTTGCTTACTTACGGGCTGCGCGCGCTCCTACGACGCGACGTGAAAGACGCTAAGATATTTAAAGCGCTCACGAAAATAGTTATAACGGCTTTATTTATACAGTTGTCAAAAATTTGCAAACAATGAAAAACATTTATTTTTATCAGAGGTAATTGATAGGCATTTTTAAAATCACGGAACTGCCGGAAAACACGTTGTTGATATTAAAAAGTATCGTTTTGTTTTCCTTAATTTTCAAAATAATTGAAAATTCTCGCTGATCCTAATAAAGTACTTTAAATAGTCTATCGAACTGATAAAAGTTTATAACGATCGGCGTTTGCGTTTATGAATAAAAAAAAATCCATTTCAAATTTTTTTAAAATTCCTAGAGGGCGGGCGTCAGAATGAAATTTGGAAAATTAGTAAAAAACAAATTTTGCAGATCATTGCAAGCTCTATCGGCTCAAAAGGTTAAAAAATATGTTGTGGGCAGTTTTTGAGAACATGTTTTATGAAAATGTCCAAAACTTTGAACCTACCTAGTATATTCACAATTTTCATATTTTCTCAAATATTTTCGCATCACTATTTTATCCTTATCAAGGGCTCTCGTATAATAGAATAATTTGTATTGATTGGATATTTTGTTTTTGAGTAATCGGGCATTAAAGTTAAAATCTTCAAAAATTCGTAACGGGCTTCATTTTAAAGATACAGCATTTGGAAAAAACATTTGATTTATCTTTAGATGCACCACAACGCTACGTATTCAAAATTTCAAAACAGTGTTTATAAAAAAATCAATACCAAAAAAAACAGGTTTAATTTCCGGGCATGAATTGGAATAAAATTGGGGAGATTAGTAAAAAACGAATTTGTAGTTCATTGAAACCGCTATGGACTAAGAAAGTTAAAAAAAATGGTGTGGGCAGTTTTTGAAGAATAATGTTTTGAATATGTCCAAAATTTGAGTATATTTAGATTTCCAATAATATTTTTGCATCACTTGATTATACTTAAAAGGGGCTGTTAAATAATGTGACAATTTGTATAGATTATATATTTTGCTTTTGAATAATCGTGCAATAAAGATACAGCATTTGGAAATAATCATTTGATTTGTCTTTAGATGCACTACAACGCTATGTACCCTACAAAAATCGAGAAAGGGGTTCCGGAAATACAGGGAAACGAACGCACCCAACGACCCACAAGCGGACATTAAAAAAAAACCTTTTTTGTTTCCTTGGACCCCAAAACGCGTATTTCCGTTAAAATTTGAAGTTCGAAAATTTACATGAAATCATAACTTTCCTTACTTCAGCAGAAGTATGGGAAAGTAAAAATAGGAAATAGGATTCAAACGATTCTGATACATACATCAATAAGGAACAAACAAAACCATCGTCAAAAGCTTTCGGCGTAGACCATATACGAACCGTAGCAATAAATCATGTAAAAAGTGTTTTTGAATTTTCGAAATAGGATGTTTTAAAAGTAGTTGTAAAAAAAGCTTGCGACCTATCTGTAGAAATTGACAGCGATTTCTGCACGCTAAAAGTATCTGTTTCAGGTGCGACTACGCGGCAAAATTTACTACGCTCCAGAAAAGTATGGCAAATGATGGGTGCTTGGAAGGTTTAACTGGCATTTTAGAGGACATTTCCCTCCCGATAAAAAAAAATGCCGAGACAAAATCCCTCGGGAAACTTAAGAGAAAAGTCAAAACCCAAACCAATGTCAGTTCTGAATTTCAATATAATTTATGTTCAGTATAATGCATTAATATATTTGTTTATTCAATGTTCATCCCATATTTTCCACAATATTTTATGAAGCAATTTTAAATATAATATACAGAAGTAACAGATATTAGTATTGTCTTGAGATTTAGATCATATCTAATAACATTATAATTTTTATGGTAATACCAGATAATGGTTTTACCTACCCACTAAATATTAATGTTGTTTACATAAAATTGCAATGAGAAATATACAAGATTTCAAGTTGAACACCAAAATATTATAATCGAAAACGAAATTACATTCTTGTTTTTGATGAACGAGGCAAAGTTTAAAATAGGAATAATATAATAACACTAAAAGTGTCTGCTAATGAAGGCTGTACAGAATCAGAATAATCATTGAAATACATCGAAAATCGCAGTAATAACCGATAATAACGTCCGCAAACAAGGCAATTAGTGGGCAACAACCCGGAAATCACGGCAATCAAGTCGGCAATCACGGCAAACACGGCAATCAAGTCGGAAATCCCGGAAAACACGGCAATCAAGTCGGCAATCATGGCAAACACGGCAATCAAGTCGGCAATCACGGCAATACGGCAATAGGTGTACACAATTTTACCGAGTGAGACACCCCTCGATTTGGACAATTTCAACATTTCAATAGCTTTACATTAATGCGCCTAAAATATTAATATAAATATGGATTTAGGTTTAGTATAGAATTACCAGTTCATTATTTTGGTTTTTCTAATGGAGTACTTTACGGTGTAATTTTAGTAGTTTACCATGATAAATTATTCATCGCATTTAACGTTAATAACCTTGGCTATGTATTGTAGGTAAGCAAATTGTGATTTTGTTTACGTGTTTATTTTGTGACTTTTCTACGAGACGACATTTAAAATTCCTGAAATTAACGTAATTTTGGTATGCACAGAACAAAAGACTAGGGAAAAGCGGCTAACAATGGTAACGTAACTGATACACATTTTAGTACCCCATAATTTTACTCGCTTATCCTTTCGTGTAGACAGAAGCCATTTGAGATAATAACACTTTTATTTATCTTTAAAAACGTGAAATCTAGATAGCCGTATTTTAGCCACTGAAATAGAAAATTAACTGCGACCTTCAAGGTAATATGTTAGCGTTGAAATAACAGCATATAAACTCACACTTATACAGTTTGTCATAAATTGTTTTAGCCGGAAAAGTTGTTTAAAATTAATTAGAAACAAATTTACTTTCCAAGGCTAGCTCAATAAGTTAAAATGCTCCCATTCCCAGAACTTCTGTGTTAAATTTGTTAGGAAATTTCTATACAAATAAATGTGTGTATATTGCACAAGAACTGTCAGATGTGAAGGATATTACAGTTACTACTTTTTTTACACTCTTCCTTATAAAATAAAAAGTGTATTTATTGAGCCTCTATTGAGTGTTATAGAGTGCCGATGATATATGATATATGCGTGTTTTCGACACAATAGCGCGTTTTCGTTTTCTCGTAAAAACGCACATTTTCAGCAATAATATTAAAATTCTGTTGGCATTTCTACTTCACTATATTGATGCCGATTTTGCTTTCTCAACAAGTGGTTATCATAAAACTCTTTTTCTTTCTATTTAACATCATTTTTGTGATTTCAGTAATAAACGTTCCTATAAAACGTATTTAATTTACATACTTGTAATTGCTAAATTTAATGAATGTTAAAATATGCAATTAGCTTGTTTACGTATTTTATAAAATATACCTACTCTATTAAGATCTCATCTTTACGCTAATCGGTTTCAATCAATTAGCATCGTATTTTTTGGAAGGCCGTGATAATTAGCCCCGAAGCGAGTTATTTGAAGTACAGCTCACTGCATAATATTATAATAGAGTGATAGGTCATGTATGGCAGATCTACTAACATGTAGGTAATTACCGGGTATGCATGCATGCATGCATGCATGGGTGGTATTTACGTACGTGCGTTATCTTGAGACCTAAAATACAGGTGCGTCCGTCTATCGTTAAGAGAAAGCGGGTCATAAGCAACAAAATCGCAAAATGCTCTTTCAAATGCAAACAAAAAGTACTTACTAAAGGGGCCAACGGCCGCTGCTTGTGTTGTAACATTTCAAACAATTGGCGTTAACCATTTCAAAAGTATGAGCAGGGACGGACTGGCGACAGCATAATAAAAATCGTGGGCGTAGCGCGCTTGGGACAAGATAGTCTAAGTGACACGTCTTCGATTTTCTAATAATTACAAACAATAATTTCCATTTTTATGCAACAAAACGTATTTAATAATTATCCTTTTAGTATATAATTTTAAAAATTAATATTTGTTTTAAATTCCATTTCTTTAGCGTTTTACGGTCATAACCGTAGACGGCAAACCGATAGTAAATAATCTTTTTTTGTAGAATTTGTTTTAACGTTTTTAAATTAAAATTTAAAAAATTTTTCTCTAACGAGCAAACAACTTTTGTCATGCGAATTCTAAAAAAATAATTTTTTGATTTGATAAAAATTATAATTTGTTGCCGAGAAAAAAATATTTTTGCAGATATTGTAGTAAAACCTAAAAAAAATTTTTCAATATAAAAGCTAGCATTCGTTCACACGAGATGGCGCAATCGCGTTAGCATTACCAAGCGCTACTGACCGAGCATCTTATTCGGACAAATTTGCCATTCATCAACGGATCACTACCGAACTTAGGTTAAACTAACCTCATGAAAAGGCGACAAACGGATTAATTTCCTTCTTTCTAAATCGTAGGATTTTAGAAAAAAATTTTAAACTTATCTTATGGTTACGTTTGTGTTTACAAATTTACCATGTACCAAGGGCTATGAGACAAACAATAATAATATGTGGGATCACATAGACATTTTTTTTAATGAATGGAACAATTACAACTAATAATTAACCTAAAGTTAAATTAAGTATCTTATTTTTACCTTAATTTATCTAATTGATTGTGTTCAGTAGCTAAAATAAAGCATTTGTACATGAGTAAAATCATAATGCGATCGCGCCACTTCGTATGAACGAATGGAAGCTTTAATGTTGACAAGATATATTTCAGTAAAACAACGTTTCAAAACAATTATTTTTATAAACTAAAAAATTGTTTTTCTAGTCATCAAAAATATTTTTTCAGATTTTCCACGTTATAAAAAATTGCTTGTGCTTCAGAAAAACAATGTTTTGGGTTAATTTAATTTATTTTCATAAAAATTGAATGATTTGCCAGAAAAATGAAAAAATGTCTACAAAATAAATTTTATTTATGCTGACATAAATAAAATATTTGTTGAAACAACCTTAGCTGGCCCAAACGACGCCGACGCTTCATAATACCGAGTTTACTTTTGCATAAGTTTTTAAGCAAATCAACAGTTTTTTGTAGTTAAAAAAGGGCGATTTTCAAACTTTCTCATACTTCAAATATTACACATTAAAAAAAATATTTTATATCATAACGTATTAGACCCAACAGTCTCAAAATATCCTACATGGTCGTATATGTAGTTTCAGAGATAGTGACTCATCGTCTTAGTTTTTTATAGTATAGACCTTAATAAAAGCACACCGTGAAATTATTTTGCATTTAATGACGTTCCTTTGGTGGAAAACATATTTGTAATTTAACAAAAGATAAAAGAGCGCATTTTTAGGCAAATTTTCCCTTAACTTCAATTTTAGGGAAATTAAGTATTAAATACGTTTCGAAAAACTTCGCGTGAATTAATGTGCATATACAATGCCTATTTCACCTGCTAGTGCTTATTCTTACTCAAATAATTGCTTTATAACCTGAAAAAATAACTCCTTAAATGGCTGCTCAATGTTTGGTACGCTCTAAGCACAAAAATTTGCGCTGTGTATTTTCGAAGATTAAAATCAAGTTTTCATTGGCGAATCAAAAAGTTGCCTCACCACATGGCCCAACTGTAGATTATACACGCCCATATATGTGTTCAACACTTGCTTATACTGGAAGTGTGGGAAACCAAAAATTTTACGTGCCCACGTGGGCCAATCCGTCCCTGTGATACTCCTAACATGTTATGGTGTTATTTGAGAGTGATTGATTTGCACTTAATGGCTTTGTTTCAAACATTCATTCACTTTCTTACCTTCGTTGTTGAATTGATCTGAAGGAACGTGGCGATACCGGCTCTAACACGATTTTTAACGCCGCGTACAGTTCCTTTAGCGCTACGAATGGTCGAAGCACCATCAACTCCAAGAAAGTCTCTGTAGCCCGCAAAAGTTTCGTCATCGTTGAATTTTTTAACCTGAACTACATCCGGTTCTTTTTCAATATCGTGTTCATTCAAATGGAAATCATAAAATCGATCTGTATCGTAGGTTAGACAATTGATTAGATCTGCCGTTTCTTTTTGTTGTTTTTCGTGCTTTTTACGATCTTCGTAAGTGCTTTCGTCAATGATAGCTTTGGATAAAATTGATGCTTGGCTAAGAGGAACCAATTCAGTAATCGTCTGTTCCAATTCCGCCACGTGGTTCGTTTCTTCAATTACAACCGGGGATGTTGTTAATTTTACTGGTCTGTCTCTGATATCTTGCAAAAGTCCTTGAGGTAAGAATGCGGCATTTTTACTGTCGTTTCTATGGGTGGGTGGTTCAAGTTCTGAAGGTGAAGGTGCCGTGTTGGTAGGTGCCGTTTCAGCAGCCAATTCTCCACTATTCAAGGAATCGCAGCTGATATTACTTTCATTGTCGTCGCTATCAACTTCAGCACCGCTGCTGGTTAAACTGGAAGCCCGCTTATGGTGCCCTCCAATAACCGTAACGGACACCCCGGCATTCTTTTTCTTCGGCAAAGGGGGCGGTGTGCTGTCTAAATCGCTGCAGGTACCAGAGTCGAGGGTATCGCTGGGAGACACCTGCCCGCTCGACATAACGGTTCCGCAAATTAAGGGCCCACAAAAGAAATAAGGGTTGGTACGTTCGGAGCTCGTTTTAATGAAGCTCTCGGTCATGGTATTCCTCTGAATCATTTCGGTTTCTGAGTTGACGCTGATGCGAATGCACGGGGCGACTTCACACACAACACTTTCCCTATTCACTGATTGAGTTTCTTGGGGGTTGATGCGTATTTTAACAACATGGCTGCCGGTATTTGCACTAGAAGTTGAGACCTCCGAATGGCCTCCATGAACTTCCGGGAATCTGTAGCTGAACACTTCTGCAGCGGTGCTGGTGAGTACCGTTGCAGAGGCTGGGGGGGAACGCCGTGTCTTCGGCGGCAAAGGCGGAGGAGCTGCAACAACTTGCTCCATTGCTTTTAGATCTTTTCGTGCATCTAATTGGAATGCGCACCAAATGAAACGATAATTTTTTACCTATACAGGAAATTACACAATTGAGGAGAAACCAGCTGCGATTGTAGTGATAATGACGGTTGAATTATAAATCCATTGAATAAACTAAAAATTGTCCGTCTCCGAAGACACAGGTACAGATTTCCAACGCACAACAGTTTAATCAACAACACCTTATGCTGTAAATTAATCCAGTTCGTTAAAACGATATAAAACCATGTAAAAAAGAGTCATCCAATTATCAGTAACAACAGCACGGTTAAATCACCAAATTATCAAAGCAACAGATGTATAAAATCGCGCATTGAAAACCCGCAGCAGATGATTTGTTAATTACTGGCACAGTTCGTGAAGTAACTGTACGAGCGTTCTATAGACCGGCTGAGCGCTGACTGAGGTTGTGCCACTTCTTGTGCTAGCATTGCAATCACCAAGACCCTCACGGGGCTTTCTCAATGACAACGGACGATCTCACACTCTCACCGGATAATGAGATCTCTTCTTCAAGAAGACTCTACGTGCTAGACATAACCTAAATACGCGAAAATAAAGTCTTACTCAAGGACAAAATTTGTTGTGATTATTTACTTTACTTAATAGAGTTTCTTTATAAATTCGAAAGTGTTATTGCTCTTTAACATAAGAAGCGTTAATATTTATTTTATATTGACACATAAATGCAGTGTATAATTAAAAACAATTTCAAAGCAATGAAAAACGGTTTAGAAAAATTCGGAAGAGATTCTGAATTTTTTATTAAATTTAATACGTATTATGATCACATTTGTTAATGGATGTATGAAAAAAAAAACATTCTAAAATAAATTACAAAATATTTATGTTCAAAATGCAGAAAATCTTTTGAGATTTCAACGATCAAGTAGACTACATACCCGGCACTTAATTGTAGCATCAGTATGCATTAAAAAGAAGTGTAATAAAATTTTGCCTAACGTAAAAAATAAAATGTTGTATTTTCCATATCTAAGAAAGTCTTATTATTAGTCTTATAAAACAAACAGAAAAGTATTCCGTATTATGTTTAAAATATGATCAATTTTTAAACATAACTGATAAAATATGCAAGAAGTAAACCGAAAGCATGCTGTCGTATGTACAATATTTTATTTATAATATACTCACGAAATTTCAGAGAATCATTCACTTGACGGTACATTTCTTTTTCGTAGAATTTAAGAGAGTTTACCTTTAGAATCGTTCTTGAGCTATTATCCTGGTTGTAGCAATGTTTTGAAGTATTGGCTGGGCATAGGAAATATCATAACAAATTTTGATTTTTGTATTCCTGGAAGTGTGACTTTCATGCAAATGTTAGCTTTCAAGACGAAGAACCAAAATGAAAATATTTTGGAAATGTTTTTGTGCTTTTGGCTTGTTTTTCCATTGATGTATTTATAGAAGTACTACTCCCAGTGGCGATTAACTTTGTTTTTGCTTATGGAGACCAGATTCAGTTTACTGAGAAAATGATCCTTGCAAGAATCCCTTGAAAACATCAAATTATCGCCTGGTCAAAACATCACGACATCCCCGACAGCTCGGGGAAAAATGCCATCCAAAATTTGCAGTCAAAGCATTCCTAGGTAATGACATTTACCGGGAAACACATCCACTGAAAAAAAGACCGTTAAAAACATTAAAGAAAAAAAAAACATCTCCAAGCGTTTTTCTTGCTGATCGATTTGCCTTGTCGGGATTAAAAACGAATTTTATTTTAAAATATTGTATAATTGTCTAACCAGATTTTTTCGTGCAAATTATTAGTTTGAATTCTTTTTAAATCTCCTGGTAAAGCATTCTTTTGAAAGTCGTGCTAGGTTTAGGCTTAAATAAATTCAATTTTTTTCTGAGTATGCCTTGAGAATTTTATTTTGGGCATTTTTCCAGACGCTTTTTTCCGTAAGTTTTCTTTCCTGCGTATTTGCTTCGAACGCTGTCTTTCCCGAGCGCTTATATAGAGGCGCTTTTTATTAAGATTTTCTTTCCGGAGAATTTTGGGGTAATTTGTTTCCTTAATTTCCTAGATTTGCAAGGTTAAGTTACGTCAGTAACCAGTTGCGTCACAGGCATGAGGGAACCAATTAATAATAGAAATCAATAGGACAACTTACCTAAAATAATTATGAAAATTAAATTGAGCAACAACTCAATAGCGATTTACAAAATTGCAACTTTTGGAGTGAAACTTTTTTGCCGGCAGCAGGTCTAACCACGCAGAGGCGAGACGGAAGTAATGAGACGGAATATCAATGTTTAGTTGTGCCACTACACAAAAGCAACTCTAAACGAGTTGCTTTGCTTATATACCCAACCTACGAAGAGCACATATAGTGAGAGATATGATTAAATTACCTTCGAATAATATTTTCTTTTACAAGAACACAAAAATAATCATATTTAATTCAAATCTTGACCTTTGTAAAAATTAATTCTTTCAAAGAAAATCCTTGGTTTCCCTTCTGTGTACAATTAGATCATACTGACATATATTCTTGTTAAGTACGTTATTTGCTATGCAAAACCCAACTTCTTATTATTAAAAAAATGCCCAAACTGCAACTTTTCAAATTAAGCGTTTTTAAACAAATATAACGCAATATCTCGAGAAGTAGTTGGCATATCAACTTGATTTTTTTTAAACAGGTGCATCTATGATCTCATTTTTATTTACAAAAAGAAAAACATTTTTGCCCAAAGAAATTATGAATATGACTGTTTTGCATTCGATGTAGTGAACTCTTTACTAAGCGAAAAACCATTTTTAGAAGAAAATTGTAAAAGCGATTTTCACTGACTGCTGATTTTCGCATAAATAAAATGGCATAAATTGTTTACCAATAAAATGTTCTCAATTTGAAAATTTTATTTTTATTGAACAAATAATTTAGCATCCATTAAATATTATAAATTAACTACTTATTAAATTTTCACCATTGAACAAATAGAACTAATAGCAATTAATTGTTACAAAAAATCAGGATTAAAAAAATTATTCTCATTAAAACTTTGAAACTCAAAATACCTTTTGCAAAAAGAAATTGTAACTAAATTGGAAATTATATTCGTAATGACATATATAATTACCAATAAAGTTTGTTAAACTTAACTCATTTAAATAAGAAATTAAAGGATCGTTTGAAAAGAATGCCAAGCAAACAATTTTAACAAAAAAGCTTTCAAATACTTCAATTCAAATATTTGTGAACAATCCTAAATTTGTTTAGGTTTTATTAATTGGAAATCGTTTCTAACCAGGAAGTCTTAAAATTATGGTGCTTTTGAATTGGTTATTAAATATTTTCAAATTGCGCAAGAATATTGAATAGAAATATTTAAAAAATGTTAATTTAATTAGGTTCCACAAAGCTAAAATTTCCAATTTTTTTAGATTAAAATAATTTCCTGATAATTTAATTACAGGTGAAGAGTTTATACAGCTACCGTTAATCAATAATTGTGAGCTATACGTGTTTTGTTGCTTAGAGAAAATTAAAATTCTGAATAGAAATAGTTGCGGATATTTACCATTAACTAACTACCGTGCCAAACGAAATTTCACTTTTAAAAGTCTATAAGATGATGATTGTTTCTAAATCAAAAGCTTTATTTAACAAGATTAAGTGAAAGTTTGGTCATGGTTAAATTTTTAATTAAAATAATAATAATTGTTATGCATATATATAATTATTTGTGCAGTAAGACTATCCGGAGGAAGGATAAAGAAAGAAATGCAAAATTGTTAAAAACTCTGCTTATGAATAAGTTATAGGTTGCTCTTAGGTATTATGCATTATTCCTTTAAGATTATTTTTTCATTAAAATTTAATTAATTAAGCCGCCCAGTCATGGGCCTCTTGTGGGAGGAATAAATATGCGTTGATACTTAAAACGCTCTCTTCTACTTTGTAAGTAACTGTCTGTAAACATAAAAGGTAATTTTTCGTAATCTAAATGATAATTAAATTATAGGTAACGTTTACCCCTGAAGATATTTAGTTACATCCAACTTTTCTTAAATATTAATTAACAATATTAATTAACAAAATTAACTGAGTTGGTAATTAGAGTACATCTGATATTTACTTATTTAAATTTTTGTGGTTATTTATAGCTCTGAAAGTTTTGTTCTATTTATATCTATTAGTTTCAATAAAATTAATGGCAGTAAGAAATGGTCAAGCACTTCGCCTGAACTGTTCCATAATTTAATAAATAATTGTTATTCTTTTATTTCCAAAAATATTATACCACGTGTAGTGTACCTATTGGATGCAGTTTAAGAGTTTTGTTAGTTACTGCGTAACTTTATAGATACTTCAGAAAAAAGTGTAAACTTATAAAAATGGCGACGACAACAAAAAATAGTTTTTCTGCATATCGCATGAAATGCACATTTTAGAGCTTTTCTCTCAACACGGCAGTGCTGAAGCAGTGACCGTGTCGTTTCAACAATTGGCGATTAAACGCTTGAACTGTATGCATGTCAGAGAAAATTGTAAAATAAACTGGTTGTACTGACACTTTTAGGTTTCTGAGTACTGTTTCACAAGATTGTTTTTTTTAGGTTACGAACACTATCGCGATAAACGGAATTAAAAACGCCCCTCCACCAACCAAAGTTAAAGCAATCATATGGTGCTGTACAATAGTAGAACCAGATGCCCGTTAAAATTGCGAGACAATTGCTCAGTCTCTGATTAGCCAATTAAAGCTCAAGTGGGAGTAAATCGGTGCACAGATCATCTTTACTAGACGAAGGCGTCTATCCGTCTAGGCTTGCTGCTAGCGGGTTTTGCTTTAATGCTTTGTAATTTTAAACTTATCTTGGACACCGTATAAAATTCCCGATTTGTATAAAAATTAATAAACAGGTTAATTTGTTTTATTATGATTCCTAAAAAAGAACGATACTGACTTATGGAGCGGAAACACGCGCAGATACCAGAAAAACAAAGCAAGCACTTAGAACTGTAGAAATTAACACCTTAAGAGCTATATTTAAAAAATCAAGGATAGACCTAATACGTAACAAAGACGTACGTCAATAGTGCGGCATAATAGGTATAGTGATAGAAAACATGACGTTTTACCTAGCTTTGCAAGCACAAAAGAGTTAATTATATTTTTGTACCGAAATAAACAAACTGCAAATTTTTATATATTTTTATGATTTTTTCTCGCATAATTAGTTAATAATAATAATAATAATAATAATAATAATAATAATAATAATAATAGGTGAAATTTCAATAATTAAAAAGTTTTTTATGATTGCTGAAAATATGTCTGTTATAATGCAGACGTTCTGCAATCTAATTTAACAAAAATGTTGTTATGTGACTTCATCAATATATTAAATAAATCTAACTGTCTCAAGACATCAAACGACGGACTTTTACATCCCGCTCAGTTTATTAATTGATTGCGGAAAATTTAATGTTGCTGTCACTACTGTTGCTGTACTTTGGTTATATTTGATTTACATTCCAGATCGGGAATCTCGTACAGCACACTTGACACAATTATTTTTAATAACAGACAATTACTGTAATAAAAGCATTGTACGTGTGAATACAAATATAAATGATAAGGCAATAATTGGATCAACAATTACTCATGCAGACAAAATAAATAGGCAAATAAAAAAGCAACAAGATAACAAACAAACCTAAAAAATTTAACACTTATAACGGGAACAACCTATTAATTTTTCCTGTTAAATAATGTCTGTCTGCCTGTTTCTTTCTAAGCGGGCCCTTTCAATACACAAAACGACTTAAACATAGTTTGCTTAGAACATTGTAAATATATCTAGACGAACGCTAACATTTATAAATACAAGAATTAAAGCCAACAGAAATTAATTTATAAAACTAGCTGAATCCGTACAATATAGACTAGGACTTAGATCCGTAGCGCGCTACGCTACCAGAAAAATAAACGAAAAACAAAACGGGAACGTAGCCCACGAGTTTCACTAAAATGAAATTAAATTCAATCAACTAGCAGTTGCAAGAAGATTCTGTTCCATGACATATCCAAATTTGGGTTTATTACACTAACATGATTAACGGAAGTTACAAGAAGTTAAATGAGACCGAAATTTTGCGAACCCAGTTAACTAAACTGTCAAATTTCTTCTATCCCACACTTGACGGAGTGCTCCCACTTGAAATGCTTAATTCGTCCCTTACTTAGTTAGTTAATTAATGAAATTTTCGGTTTGTGGAGGAAAAGTTTTATGTTTTATTTATACAATTATAAATTTTAATAAGTGAACAAAATTGACCAAAACGGATATCCGTTACCAAATTGCTTCTAGATTCGTTCATTGAATAGAAAAGAAAAACGTTTTAAACGTAACTGACAAAAGTGTATCTGTTGTAAGTAAAAGTACATTAACTAGACCACGTTAAATTTCCCCACTTTTATCATTTAAAATACAAACAAGAGTGTGTCATTTCTAAACCTTCTCCTAATTTATGTCTTGTTTCAGTAATTGTCCGTAACAGTATATACCTCTAAAATAATAAAGACGTTACAATTATATGCACTGCCAAATTTTGAATAGAAACGACTATTTGTTCCATAAACGCTTCGTCTATCTTATTATATTCACGCTCCTTGAAAATCTGCATAGCTTTTATTTGCGTGCATTTCATGTAACATGAAAGTCGAATCCACGTGACAATGGTAAACGTGCGCTCGAGAAATTCACGTGTCTGTGTAAATTACAGCATTCTACAATTAATTGGCCTTCAAAGTATGTAGGTATTAATATAGCGTTCTACTGATTATATTTGAATAAGTTTCTAATGCAAATCGAGCGAATTAAACTGAATAATTTGCTTCTTTTTCGTCAATAAAAGTTGCTACAATATTCATTCTGCAAATATAAACAAAGACTAGTAAAAATTTAATTAAACTTCTAGAAAAATAAATTCTCGCAGTGAAGATGAAGCTGGAAACATCTACAAGTTGAGTAATTATGAAAAATAAACGAAACTGTAGAACTTTATATTTGCTAATTTAAGTAAATTCAAATTGTTTTGGGCTTTAAGATATTTTAAAGTTTACATGTATAAAAGGTAACCTCAAGAAGATTATTTCAAACTGTATTGCGTGGCGTGGGTATAAACATAAAGGACAAGGTGGGTGGGCATTTGCGTGAAACCTCGTTAAGTATGTTTTTTTAAGAAATTACTTTTTTAAAGTAATCAAGACGTTTGTGGAAGATTTCAACAAATAACACATTAAGATAAACTTGAACGAATGTGAAACAATATAGAACTAGTTGCGAGCTTATAAGTAAAGTAATTGTTGCAAACAGTTAGTAAAAACGCAAAAATAAAAAAAGAATAGGAAATAATCGCAGAACAGAAGCTTTAAAATCGTAGTAGTAAAATTACAATGTTGACAATTGGTTAAACATTAATAGTTAGTTAACGTAATTAGAAAACCCCCAATAGAATCTAAATAATTGTATATGGAACCTATCGTTATTTATTCTAATAAAACAAAACGCTGGGACCTTCCTTGCATTTATTGGAGAAGTACAAGTAACAGTTTTAGATATTTTGAAAATGTTTTAAAGTTTTGAAATTTATTGATTTTAAGTATATCTTAATTGCTAACAATTTGTTGAAATTTAAAACGATTTAGTAATTTTTTAGTGATTTTGTGTTTTTTTGGCAATTACTCAATTAAACTGTTCAAGTAAACGACTCAAAGTGTTTTCTCAATTAGAAGTTGTTCCTATCACCATTTAACATTTCCATACCCGTTTTGAAGTCAGAAACCTTAAATTCTAAAAAAAACAAAAAATCGATGGAACAGGTGACCCGGGGGAGGGGGGAGAGAAAAATCGTAATTACGCTAATAGGTTATTCGACATTCGTAAAATACAAATTTGAACTTTTTTGCGAGCGGGTCTACAATGAAGTACAACACCTGCCCCCCTCTTTTTTGGTCGGACAACCTCGTGCGGTTTCATCCCGGTATAACTACCGATATTAAACCTAAATTTAATTAAAGCGTCTAGGCTGTAAAGTGTATACAGAAACACACACAGACATCATGGTAAAACCTAACTTTTCGGTATTCTCGCACCAAAAATAGTAAATAATTACCGTTGAAATCTCAAATTCCGAAATTTTTACGATAAGATCACCTTCTTCTAGCTATGCGAAGCTATGCTATTGCGAAGAAGGTAAAACATGGGTAAGCAGTCCTTACTATGTACTTCCTCATACTTTAGATATTGTTACCTATTACCTTTAATATACCCAATATGCTAAAGTATGCAAGGTCGCTATTATGTATGGAACCAACGCTCTACTGCTAAAACTTGAATTTTCTTTTGAATTACACAGGAAACACATGAGAATATTGTGAGTTTGTGCTAGTTTTGGTCCGCCCCGGGTATTTTATTTCCCCGGTACTCTCCATATCTGGAGGGCATTCCCCGATCCGCCATCTGGGGAGGCCCCCGATGGGGGACTAGCAACCCCACACGGGTAGGTTAAACAGACAGCGAAATACAAACTTTCGTTCGTGCAGCAGGTTCAAATAATCAATATGTAACTACTGTACCAAGTGAAAGATAAACGAGAAATGCGTCGCCAATCATTTTTGCTAGATAATTTAGTAGCCACATAAAAGTTTTAAATAGACTGTAATCTAGAATTATTAATTTTTGTTATTTTAAATCTACCTAGCTGAGAAAATCGCAAATTTGAACTGTTTTTAACGGTACGCCGCGCCACTAAATACTAGTTTATGGCGTAACGAAGCAATCTGTGGACAACAATTTAAAAATCATCAAGACTTGTTTTGTTGTCTTAGTTTGTCGAAAACGCGCTGATGGCGCTTTAAGTGGAGACCAACACGCTGAGTGATCGCACCGGAGCACCTTCCTTCGGAAAAGCTCGTCTCCTATCCAACTTTGCTCTAAATTTCACTGGGTTGGGTTGGGTTGGGTTGGGGGGTTTCATATATGGAACCCCCCAACCTGCCCAGAACTCGAATCCTTTAATTTGTTCAATTGAACCTAAACCTCTTTCACCAGCAAGTAAATCCTTATTTAAAAACCAGGCCAGAATTTAGAAATTGCCAGAATTTCGTTGGACTTGAACTTGAAGAACCAATTATCCTGTAAGGTTCACCAACTTTAACTGTACTGCTTTAGCCGTATAAATTTGTCGCAAACAAAAATTATTGTGGACATCTTTATCGTAACTTATACCATTTTTAGACAATGATGTAATAGCAATAAAATATACAAAACATGTTGCGTAATTTTTACAACACACGTACATAAAATATGTTATGTTTTACTGTAAACATTACAATGTAAGGTGTTTGAATACATTATTTTGTTCATTGCCAATAGTTAAATTACAAATCTGTTACACTATAGAAATAATTGTTTATTTGTTTGTTATTAACCATTACAGTAATTACAGTTGTGGAATACATGAACAGATTTTATATACTGAGAAAAGTGTAAGGCAAAAAGATCTATTATCTACATTTCGAACTGCTTTTCCATGCTATTTACTGCTTAAAACGAATTAGAAAACAAAAAATAAATAAAAAATTGAATAAGTGAAAGTTACTAGACAATTTTCGAACTTATTTCCCATTTTTACGGTTATAGCAGCAATTATTATAAAACTAAATGAATGTGCTAAATAGTGTCACGATCTGATTTTATTTTAAATTAACTTTAAGAGAAATTGATGGGAATGCACTTCCTGGTTTTCATTACTTTTGTTTATACTTCTATTATTTATATTTATTGTTTTAGTATTTCTTTCCTAATTGCCCTTTTAACACCGAAAAAATAAAATAGTCCGGGGAATTAAAAAAAAATAGTATAACAATAATTAGTGTACTCCCACATCTAATGTGAGAATTTTAAATTATTATGAACTCTTTGTTTTTACAAAAAATAATGTAATTTTCGCACTTATACAATACCAGTTCTCATAAAAAACTGTGCTAATACATTACACTTAATTACCCACATTTAATGATTTTATTTAAATAATAGAAAAATAACAATGCTTTAATGCAAATATATTTTCGTTGCGAACAATGCATGCACACATTTGAAGAGATTTCATAATTAATATTTTTTAAATTACTCTACGGTACACTTTAAAATGTATAGTTTTAAAATTACCGTTTTGTTATTTTCATGGTTTGTAAACAAAAAGAAATACAACGCACTTAAATACTAAAAAAACAAACAAAACCACTAAAATGCATTCAAAATTCTTAAGCTACAGAACGTCGCGTGACATCATCCCACTCTGAGCTAATCGCTTGTATCCATCAGCACAGCCAACCTACTGTAATAAAAAGATTTACAAGAATTAAAAAAATTATAGATACAAAAGTTTGATTTAAAATCAGGGAAAGTAGCTTTGAATAAGGAGAATTTCCATATTAATTGAAATTGCGAAAAATGCGTGACTTATTGTCTAATCTTTGCTAATTTTTATTAAATTCATTTTCATCAAAAACCAAATTATAATGCCTGAAATGAAAGTTTTTAAATCACGAGGAAAAGCAGATCAGTTTCAAACCGTTGTGATTTAATTTAATTTTTACTTTCACATACATTAATTATGGAAAACTTAATTTTATAATTTTTACAAAATTTGGACCTATAGGTATCACTCAATAATGATTTCTAAACTGCCAAAAATATTAAAATTTTAACATAAAATCTACATTCCATTAGAGCAGTGTTTCTCAAACTTTCTCAAAAACTACCCCTGGTTTTTTAAATTCTTTGAAGTACCCCAATAAAATTTGTATGAACATATATTATGCAAAACTAATTTCTGTCAACTTTTATACACAGGGCGTTTTCAAAATGAAAGTAAATGTTTCGAGGACAAATATCAGAACAAAAACAATGTAAAAAGTTCAGATAAGCATGAGTCTTGAAACACTTTCTTACGGAGTTACAGGCTCCCGAAAGCGGAACAGTTTAATCACGCTTTAATTTATTACTAGCGGAACTTGTGGGCTATGCCCCACGATTTTTGGTTTACTTTTTAAAATAATAAATAGGCTCATTACTTAACTAGGATCACTTTGAGGCTCTAAAAAATTGAAAGTAGTAACATTTTTTCTTAAAAAGTGTGTTCTAAAGGTTTTGAAATATGGCTACGCAACTTAGCATAGGTAATATGTGTTCATAAAGGCACATTTTGATATATTTGGCTCATTTTTTGACTTCCTGTTTTACCGAAAATGACTCCAACTTGTGAATTTCAAATAGGACACCCTGTATGTTTTGACAACTTTTAGAATAATTAGACAGCCCGTATTTTCTAAAAGTTTTGTGATTTGGCTACGCAACTTGGCATAGGTAACATGATCGAAAACGACACATCTTCTGTCTTTCGGTTTCACCGGTAATGACTCCAGCTTTTAAATTTCAAATGGGACACCCTGTATAATTTTACAAATTTTGGAATCACAGACAGTACTTTCTAAAGTTTTTGAGATATGGTTACGCAACGTAGCATAAGTAATATGTATCCAAAGAGGCACATTTTGATATATTTGACACATTTTTGACTTCCGGTTTTGCCGGAAGTGACTTCAACTTTCGAATTTCAAATAGGACATTTTGAAAATTTTTTTGAATGTTTTTTGGGATATCGCTACGCAACTTAGCATAGGTAATATGTGTCCAAAAAGGCACATTTTGAGCAGAAGTTAGAGCTGTTTTTTCGTAGGATTTCTTTCCTAAAGGCAAATTTTATATTGTTAAAAACGGAAGATTTTCCAGTAAATCCAACGCCTTTTTTCATGTTTTCTAGTTTTAAAATGGTGTTCCCTACGTTTTTTTGAAAATTTTAACTCGAGCGCCTTATTACTCAAAAACAGGTTACAGATCGCGTTCTTTGAAGTGAAAAATATATTACTCAAAGCGATTGTTTGTAAATTGTTTTAGTTCAAAGAGCTAAAGATGAGCTACAATTTGATTCGTCTTTTCTATTTTTAATGCCAATTTGTCTGCCTATTTTGGACGTTTTTAGTGCCTAGTGCTTCGCTTAGTTTTGAGGTTTGATATTATGGAATTTTCTAAAGCGTGGGTTTGGATGAAGAATATTGTTCATACACACTAATAAATGACTTTCGAAACCATCTTACGGTAAGTACAAATAGTAGAAAGGAGAAATTTACTTGTTAAACTTGCTGTAAATCAAATGAGTAACACTTACCTTTGTATTCTGCAATCTGAATGCTAACAAAATGTACTGTTTCATTTGTGGTATTATCTAAGTGTGCAAATCATTTCTAAAAGAGTCGTAAAAGTGAAACCGTAAAGATAAATCTGCATCAACATAAATAGCCACAGAAATAAAGAAAAGTCACTGAAATCTTTACACGAATTCAGTCGTGTAAATGTTCATTATATACACCTACTTGAACATTATTATGGAAATATGTAACCGGGTTTTATTATACTTAAAAAAAGTCACACGTTTTAAAAGTAAAATTAACTTATTCATTGGATTTTTCTTGTTTTTGCATTAATATGACACTAAACTAGCGGATAGAAATTCGATGGTGACGCTAAAATCCCACACCAAGCAGAAATAATGAGCATGCTCTCCAAATTTACTAGAATGACAAAACAGGTCTCGCAACTTTCTATGTTTAATTATCAAAAATCGGTGATTACCGTTTTAAATCTTTTTTCTATCATTAACGGGACGTGATTAAGGCTAACTGGATTTTTTGAATGACAATTATTTTGAGGGCAATTTAACGCACACGTACGATACACTTAAATTTTAGGACATTGTACACATTTTTTTGAATCACTAGACCATCGTTCACGTAGCTTTAATGATTGTTGTAGTAAATATGAAATTATGGCGACATTGTTGTTACATGAAAAAAATGTACACTAAATTATGTTGTAATTAATAAATCGTTAAATTATTTGCATTTTTTTGAAAGGAAAGTAATTAGCATTAAGTTTTTAATTATGTAATTCAAAGAACATAGTTTTTACTTAAATTAAGAAAAATTAACGGAATCCGATATTGTATATTCTGAAATACGCAAAAAGCCAGCAATTATGAAGCAAATACTGAACTGAATTGAATAACTACTAACTAATTACTCATTAACGTCTAATGGTTCTTCTTTTTGAGTAAAACTCCGAACTAGCAAGGGCGACATCAAATAATCATTAAAATAAATGTATTGAAATAATAATTCAATAATGTCATTATATACGATTAACGTAAATGTTCCCATTTTTCCTTTAAATTTGCTCTGTTTGTTAGTGTTTTTTTAATTTTAAACTCTAAAAAACGCTACATATAAATGTTTAATAAATGTCTGTTTTTTATTCCTATTAATGATGATTGGGTATGCTAGGTTAAGTTAGGTTTTTTTGATAGTAAATGGTAAACCTAAAACAACATTTTCACTTATCCGGAACCAGAAATTTGGGGCGCGGACTTATTCGCGCAGGGCTTTTGGGCGCAGATACGTTTGGGCGTAGAAACGTTTGGGCGCAGGGACGTTTTGGCGCAGAGAAGTTTGGGCACAGTGGCGTTTTGGCGCAGAAACGTTTTGGCGCAGAGAAGTTTGGGCTCAGAGACGTTTGGGTGCAGCAACGTTTGGGCGCAGAGACGTTTGGGCGCAGGGACATTTCGGCGCAAGCGTAACCTATACCTATATTGTTGTTAATTTTGCTAATTTATGTCTCATGTTAAATGTTAATAAATAATTGAGAGGCTGTTAAAATGTTAACTAATTAAAGAAAAAGAAAAAGTCAAACAATTTCCCTCATTGCACCGAAACGTATCTGCGCCAAGACTGCCCGCGCCGAAACGTTTCTGCGGCCATAGGGTTCCGCGCGCGTTCGGACGGACCTACGGTCAAACGCTACTGCGCCGAAATGGCCGCACCAAAACATCCTAGACCGCCAGATATCGTACTGTTAAAATTTCAGTTTAATGATATTTGTAAACTTTGTGATAGTTGAATATTATTATAATTATTATAAGCTCGCCGCACTCCGTTGCATGATCCTATCTACATTTTTCCGCGGAAAGTAGCAACGATCACTGATCAGGTCGGCCGGGGTCCCTATTCTCGACTCGCGCGCCAAATTTTTCGTATACGAATATGAGGTTATTGCATGTAATATTATATAGAATGACGTCATACACGTATACGAAAAATTTTACTCACGAGTTGAGAATTTAGGTCCTCATATCAGCGGGTTGCGCAGATCGCCGGGCGCTGCAGCCACAGGCCATCGAACAGCTTTGGTGGAATAGTTCTTACAAATTGGTTTAGTTCATTCATTATTGTTGGGACTTGCGGTTTCATAGACCTCTTAGCAATTACTATTAACTAAGCGTATATTGTAATAAATACCTGCTGGCGGATCACTGAACAATTAAGAAAGAGCTTTCCCTGAAAACGAGACGTGTTTCTTGCGTTGCTAATCTATTTAACTAAATAAGGACGGATTTCATTTTTGAATTGTATCTGTCTTACAGGATTTGTTTTCTGCGTATTTACTTTAACCAGCTTTTCTTTTATTGGCCTACAATAGGATTTTGTTGGGCGATGTTTTTCTTAAAGTTTGTACAGGGGCATTTTTCTGTTTTCTCTCCAGGGGCTGTTTTCTGGCTTGTTTTTCGTTTTTTTTTACGAGATTGTCTTTCCGGCAGCGACGCTCAATCCGAGATCAATTCAGCGTAGGAAACATTCGGAGTTACAAAAACAATGGAAGGCGTAGCTCACGGATTGTGCTAGTTTGTAAAATATTTCACAAAATTATGTTTACAGGAAAAGATAGGAAATAATTTCTTGCGTATTTTTGAACCTTCTACTCGGGAATTTATATTTCAACAAAAAACAGGTGTTCTTGTGTACAATAATGTTATATCAAAGCTATTGTGAAGCAACAATTCCAATGACAATAGTGTCAGTACTTAGTGAGACGAAAGTTTGTGCAACAATTGTTATAAATTAATAAAATAGAAGTTTCAAAAAGTAATTTACAAACTTTACATAACAACAGCTGTGCAGTTTTCACAATTCACACCCGAGTTATGCAGTGAGAGGGACAACATGCATATACCTCAGACATATTAATAAATTATGTGTAATACAAGGTCCATTTATAACAAAGCGATCATATTAGAATCGATAACGTAATTGGCAAAAAAAATTTACCAGTCTATGAATACTGAATAGTGATATCATATGGTGGTTTCCGCATACTTTTAATTTACTTTCAACTAACATTTCAGTATTATACCGGTGCCAACTTCTTCGAAGGGGCAAGTCAAATTAACTAAACAACTTTTGGTAGTCTTGCTGGGAATGCCAAGAAGGTGGGCAAGCAAGTGGTTAACGGGCAACTGGCAATCCACAGACAAGTGATCAAAGAATGAGGCGGTTCACCTTGCCGCCAAGGTGATTTTGGGCCCTGGGCAATGCTGATCCTGCTCGCTAGGCATTCATTATGGGTGTTTATATTTAACGGTCAACACCTATGTCGTATTAGTGGAAAAATCCACGGTTGTAGTAAGCTAATGGCATTCTTGCAAATTCAAAATACATGTGCGAACTATGATATCATTGCGTTTACCTCGTGTAAGGAAAAATAAATACGTACATTCAGTTAGACGTAGATATTGATATTCTAGATGTATTCTATACATATGACACATGTAACTTTTAAATTAAAGTCGCCGAGCGTACATTTTCAATTAATGGAAGCTTTGTTAGTTGAAAAAGGCGTAATAGAAATTATTGATTTTTGTTGAGCTTTGTTTTTGTTGTCAGATATTGCACCATAATGAACTATTGATATTTAAACGTATTATACTATATTTTCTAGGTAATTTTCACTTGAGTGAATAATACACTAAGCACAGGCTTTTATGATTATATTTTTATATTTAAACGGCATATTACGGATATGTTAAACAAAACCACTGCCACCAAATAACATAAAAAAAGATCGAATTTTGCAGTGGTACCTGTCTGTCTGTCTGCACGTGGCACATTGTAGCAAAAATGCTTCCGTGCAGAAAAATTAAACTCGGAAAAACTATATAGTAGAGCGTGAACAATGAAATGTGAAATGACATCGGTCCGTTCAAAAAAGAGAACGTGAATCACTGAGAATATAAAATTATATGAAAAACAGTAGTGAAATAGTTTATTTATAAGTTCGAGCTTTAGTTAGTGGAAGGTAATTTTAATTTATTAAAAATAAAACAATTCTTCTGAACTATTCGTTGGAGCAGTTGTCTAAGTTTCGTAGACAACGGATTTTAAGTAGCCCCATAAAAAGAAGTCTAACGGGGTCAAATCTGGGGATCTTGGAGGCAATTTTATTTCTTAATTTTCCGAAACGAATCCGGCGAAGAAAATGTTTACTACTATTGAATACTAGTTTTTAGGAGCTTTTTAATGAGGTATCACAAGGTGGGTGTTACCATTTAAAAAATTTTGTTGGGGTAGGTAGAGCCTAAAGGGTTGAATGGGGAAGGTTCCCTTATGAGTCATGATGTAGAAACGGTTTCTAGAAATTTTCAATACCTTTTTTTAATTTCCGAGATATAACATATTGTACGTTTTTAAATTGACACCCTGTATAGCAGATAAAAAAACACAAAAAAGTGGTTAAGGTATTTATAAAATAAAATTTTTGTTATTATGTTATTTACGGAGCGACGGTGTGCAACGCAGAGTAGTCTGAGGCTAGCAGTACAAAAACCAAGAATTCATCAACATTGTAGCAATTTAAGCATACGTTAGGTGTTTTTTAAATTCACTATTATGTTGCTAATTTGTTGGAAAAGCTCTAGCGTTAAAAAAGATCGAAAGTTACCGCAGATTTTAAACATGTGCGGTGTAGTTATACAGGGTGTCCCTAAAAGGTGTGACATAAATTAACCACCAATTGTTTTCGCTTAGTCATAGCCTCCCATAGTTAGCTTGGCATTTCTACCAACTTTCATCTGAATAACTGCTGCAGAGGTATTTCATATGGAGGAGTCATTTGCAATACTTTTCTCAATCTTTATATTTTTTAATATTTAAAATTCTTATTCTTCACACAAAAAGCACTCTTGTTGAAAGCCGTTAGATCCAACGGGTTTGGAGACTATTCTATTTTTGCAGAAAATCAATTCGCTTTATAATTTTGATGGTGGGGGTATCTAGTGGAAGATACTGTAGCTATATCACATGCGCGGCGAATAGTCAACTTCTTGGCCATCTGCTATCAGATTTGCTCCGCTACTTTACTTGTGCTGCTGTAAGTTACGCAGCGCACACGGGAACACTAATTAAAAAAGAAATTTTTACAGTTTTGTATAAGGAACATCAATTTTTTGGATAAATATTGCTTGCAATGAATTAACACGAGAGTGGCAATTGATGGCAAAGGAAGGGTAGCCCCTATTAAGCAGGATTTAACAGTGCTTAGGGGTTTAAGGTGCTTGCGGGCCAAAAGAATGGATACAAATATAAAAGCTTTAATTCAAATCTTTCAGTCGTTATTTGTTTAATACTTTTTTTACTATATTCAAGGCCGTCCTAAGAAATTTGGAGCTCCTGGGCTAAAAATTTGTAACGCCTTAATACACCTGGAAAAAAGCCGCGGAAAAATCCCCAAAAAAGCCCCTGGAAAAAATTTCCTAGGAAAACAAAATAGAACGGATGGTTCGATTTCGATGAGCTTCGGAATGTCAAAATATTTAAAATACCGATGTGAGATGTACGAAAGCTCGGTATGATTCTTTGTTGTTTGTTCTAATGGTATGCCACAAGAGAACTCTGTATTGCGTCTCATAAGGGTGTCTGGTAATCCCTGGTTTAAGGTTTAAATCCCAGGAAGGTGTAAAACGCAGGTAAAATTAAAATCAAGTTTTGCAGATTTCATTTAGAAATTTTAGGTTTAAAATGACTTACAACTCGTGCAAGCTAACCTTTACGTGATAAATTTGTTTCTCATTAACTACATCTACTAAATCTAAGTGAATACAGTCCGTTCTTTTAAGACTACTTACACAGTTAGTAAAAATATGTTCTGAAGAGGTAGTGCGATCGATAGTCACTAATGACGCGTAAAACGTTGATACAAAAATACTTATGAATATGAACATGACAAGTGGTTTACTCATTTTTGCTCTTGTGGCTTTTTAGGGCCGTCGTAGAATAATTACTACATGATTTAGAAATTTTCATTTCTAAAAACGAACTGTTATTTTAAAATTGTTAGAAATTTTACCTTCAAACATTTTCACAAATTTGGTAAACGTATGGATTCGTTTAATGATTCTCGTACAAATACGCGGGTGTAAACTGTTTGGATAAGCCGCAGGTTTGTTGTTAGTAGGACAACTTTGAATATTATTCACATTATCTTCACGAACGGTATGTTCACGCATTAATAAATAATAAACTCATCATTTCATTTACAAATTTTCTAGCATGTGTAAATTTTTGTTTAAAAAGAAACTGTACTTAGTACATATAAAATATTATGTTATTTGATAACTTTCCTAGAACTTGAAGTATCTGCATAGTACTTCACAAATATGTTAACATGTACCCTGCTAAAAGCATGTCTCGGTAAAATTTAAAAAACCTTAAATCGAATTTCTAACTTAAAATTGCGACCCAGTAAGTTAAACTTTCAGTAAAAGTAAATGTTTACGATGTGCACTTCGAATTTTGGTTCGTTTTAATTTTAATTTTTGTATTCGTACAGAAATGTGTGAGAATGCGTACGATTAATGTAGAAGAAATGTTAAAAGTAGCAGATCATAAAAGAAAAAAAATATTTCTGTTAGAAATTGATAAAGTAACAAAATCGAACAAAGACGTTCATGTAAAGCTTCGAAGAAATAAATAATAAAATAACTAATACCTACTCAATAAGCCGATTGTCTCTACTCAAGCCACGTGTAATACCTGAAAAAGGTTCCTCTGTAAAGTGCGATGTTTCATGGAGCAAACAGAATTTCAGTAAAAATACCAACACACAGATGAATTAGCAGAGGTATTAAATTCATATACAGGGTGTCAATTTGAAAACGTACAATGTGTTATAACTCTGGAAGTAAAAGAGGTATTGAAAATTTCTACAAACCGTTTCTACAGCATGGAGGGGAAATCATAGTGGCTCATAAGGTAACGTACCCACCCAAAAAAAATTTTAAATGGTAACAACCGCCTGGTGATACCTCAATGAATAGCTCCTAAAAATGCTATTCAATAGCAGCAAACATTTTTTTACATGATTCGTTTCGGAAAAATTAGGAAATAAAACTCAAAAGGTTTAAAACCAATTATTTTAAGTCAAATTTAAAAATATTAGATCAAATGTTCAAAACAATTTCCATTATTCTCTATGCAATAGTAAAGTCTACTCTCAAATTATATTCGAAAATTTTGGAAGGTTTGGTGCGGAATAGCTCAGCACTCCTAAATTATTCGTTGTCGCAGTTGTGCAATGAATGGACTGAAACTGAGTTTTGTAGACAAGATTTTAAGTGTCCCAATAAAAAGAAGTCTAATGGGGTCAAATCTGGAGATCTTGGGGGCCATTTTATTTCTTAGTTTTTCCAAAACGAATCAAGTAAAGAAACTTTCGCTACTATTGAATAGCATTTTTTAAAGGTTTTTCAATGAGATATCACAAGGTAGGTGTTACCTTTTGAAATTTTTTTGTTGGGGTGGCTACAGCCTAAGGAGTTGAATGGGGAAGATTACTTTATGAGCCATGATGATTCCCCTTCATGTTGTAGAAACAGTTTCTAGAAATTTTTAATACCTCTTTTACTTCCAAATATAACACATTGTACGTTTTCAAACTGACACTCTGTATGTACACTGTACAGATGTCCTTGAGAAACTCATAAACCCATCCATATTCTCCCAGATGGTGAATTAACGTTGAACAAGCAGATGAAAACAATAGTCAAGCAGCGTTTAAGTACGCAAAGTAATTATAATATCAGGTAACTAGAAACTGCTGGCATCTCTCTCCTATAAAGTATCTCATTTCGCATAACTCAAAACAATCAGGTACATGGATTTGTCGACAAGGTTATATATTATAACGTGGAACATGTGTTGTTCGTATTTTCCACCATCTAACGGGTTATTGTAATCTACTTGATTAGTTGAAAGCTATGTCAGTGTAAGATTCAAGTGATAAACCTACATAGTCGGTGTAAAATGCAATGGTTATTGCCGGAACATTCATTTAAATAATAAGCAAAACAAAACAATGTGGTTTTGAATTAGCCAAACTGAATAACCATAAATGGTTGAACAGTTCGAGTCACATTTGCTTTATAATAAAAAAAATCCAAAATTCAGATCGGATCGCAAAAAAACGATTACGAATGCTGTTTGAATTCATGTAAAAAAATTGGTAACTTGCTCTGTAGGTATATATTTCTGCCATAATGGCTTATCACAAAAACCAGAATTTCTTCATTTATTATGTTGAGACTTGCCGCTCATAAGATCGTAACTACATTTGGAGGGGGGGGGGGTCAAATTCCGTATTAAAAATTGGTTTGGAATATGCCGTAACATATTTACATAGATGACTAGGTATACATTTATTATAATTGAGGGTGGGGCGGGTTATAACCCCCAAGTCGAACCCCGGTTTTCTCGATCCGAAAGGCAATAACTTTTGCATACCACTCGAGTTAGATCAACGGCAAGCTATACTTAAGTCATAAACAAATTTATTTTATTTAGATAGTTATAGGAATGATATTTATGTATTTAATGTTTCGAATTTAAATGGTAATTGCTTAGAACTGATTAATTTAACATTTGAACATAGTGATATACACTTGAAAAATTAGGTTAACCAGAAATAGTTAATAAATTATAAAATGTCTCTGATTTATACCTAAGAACATACAAGGCGCAAATTCTTATATGATATAAATATTAATAAGCCACGCAGACAACCTCAAACGACATTCGATGACCTTTGTCTTACTTCCCGTGAATTATCTGAATTTTTTGGCCCGGATTTTTAATATAAACATTTTCTCGAACGTAGAAAATTTGTGAATTATTTATTCACAACCTTGTAAACAATTTTCTATTTAATTATGCATCAACAAATAGGATTTAAATTATAAACTAACAAATAAGCTACGTATCTGCCAGCAAAGGACTGTACAAGATGTGTTTACTTTGTTAGTTTGATTACATGGTACAAATTAACCATTTCGCATCGTTTGAACCATTTAATTACATGCACACCTGGATAAACTTCACCTAATACAATTAATTCTAATTTGCGGCACGTCATTAATAGAAGATGATGGTTAGTAATCGAGTTGCGTAAACTTGACAATGAAATATATTTAACTTAACTACGTATTTGGATTTCTGGAATGTAGGTATGTATTAATAGGCAAGCATGTGCATCATTTTAATTATTGTACTGTGGGTATATTACTGTGTAGGTACTACTGTTTGACATTGAACAGACTTCCGTAAAGCTTAGCGGTTTACCATAATTTATAGCTTTGTCCACTTGTCAATAATGTCAATAATGGCTTTTCAGATTACTAAACCTGGAAGTATGAAAAACACAATGTAAAAATTTTTTTTTGTCGTAAAACGAATTTCTACGTATAACTTTTCTGAAATAAAAACGAGAATAACGCCTATTTGATTCATATTTCTGATATTATTATTATTTGGCATTTAGGCTTCCGCGTTGGAGCCGCGCCTCTCGGTGAATAAACTAACGACGTTTCGTCCTTGGTTCCACGGAACATCTTCAGAGCTGTGGTCACTTTAGGATCTGGAACACAAACTGACTATAACCCTGAAGATGTCCCGTGCAACTAAGTACAAAACGTCGGTAGTTTATTCACCGATCACGTGGCTCCAACTCGGAAGCCTAGATGTCATTAACAACAGCCGCGGAAGCCTGCTACTTAGATTATTGTTTTTTGTGTAAATTTCAAATTAATGTTAAATTGTTTGTTTAACTAGCAGAAGGATGTAACAGCACTAAGTTAGTTTTGAAACATTGCCTTCATTCTGAAGTTTTTTTTTCGCTTAATGTTTAGAAAAACTAAAAAAAAGTGTCGGGCAACCACCAAGACTTTTTGAAAATTATTAAACTATTTCGAAAGTTTTGAAAATTCTTAGATATTTTTTAGATTTTAAGACAACACAGAATATTTTAAAATTTGTGAAATATTTTCAAATGTCATATTCGTATTTTCTAAGATTTATTATTAATAAAAGTTTGAAAAGTAACTTAAACTCTCGATAAACAGACACACAAAAAAGTAAACTAAAAGCACTATCGTACAAAACTTGCCAACATTATTCGGTTGTGCGGCGCGCAACATTTAGCACTACCGGGAACCGCTCTGGAGGGGGGGGGGCACGGTCCCTATAGCCGCTGCGTAGAATAGAAATCTAACCTCGTTTTTCGCGTGCGTTTATATTGAAGCAGAGCACCCCTTCCTTATTTTTTGTAACATAAATCTTCTTAAATAATTTCTGGTGTTGTCTAATTGCAAACAATGTTTATCCGCTGAAAACTGAAAATTTTTTTACGAAAGAAAATGAGTTTTCTTGGCAATGATTCAAACTGTTCAGGTAAATGATCAAAAGGAAACCTCCTATAGATATTTTCTTAATAGGAAGTTGTACCTATTACCAATTAACATGTACAAACCGATTTTGAAGTCAAAATTTGTAAATGTCTGAAAAAAAAAACAAAAAATTGTGGGTGGGAAGACTGGGGGGTGGTAGCATGATCGCGATTGCGTACATCGGCTTTTCGACATGCGTAAAATACGAGTCTAAGCTTCTTTTTCAAGCGCGTCTAGATTAAAGTACAACGCCCCTCCTCACCACGCCCTTTTTTGGACGGACCAATCTCGCTACTTTGCGGTTTCAACCCAGTGTGATTACCAATCTTTTAAACGTAAATGGGACAGACTCTAAAACGGATATATCCGTCAAAATTTCGAGATACGAAAGGTTTACGATAATAATCCTCTGGCGAGGAAGGTAAAATTTTGGCCAGACAGCAAAAACATTTTTTTTGTTTCATACGTTACTAAAATAAACATTAATAACCAAATTGTTATCACAAACAATGGTTAAAAATCTGCATTGCAATTGTGGTTCTGTCATCACTTTTCATAGGTATTTAAATTTAACATTTTAATTTTTTTTAATTGTGACAATCAAAACCTTGATATGTCTTCAGTTGTTATTAAAAACTAAAAGGAGGTGAGGCAGAAAAGAGTGGGATATATTTCGCTGAATATTTAATGTACTTGACTGTTTGTCGAATATTACCTACCTAAGATTAGATCATAAAAAAATTTTTGATTACATAATCCAACTCTGGAGTAGAATTAAAAATTAATAGTGTGGGTATTAAAATATGTGCTACATTAAAGGCGTTACAAGAATTTGAATATAATGTGTGTTGTTGGTACGATATTAAGATAGCTGGTTATGGTGTTTGTTTATACGCTAAAAACTTACATAAATGTTAATCTATTTATTTGAGACAATTTTTGTATTTTATAATACTCCCTAAATTAAAAAAATTAAAATAAAAAAACCAAGCAGATGTAACATCCAACGAGAAATATTAAGTGTTTCTATCTTATCTTGCCTCAAATATTCAACATCAATAATTTTACCGACGTTTACCTGTATAAGAATTATTACTATTGGTTTCATGAAAATTTTCCAATTTGGTGAGAAATTCATGGTTTGGACCCTCAAGAATCCAAAAAACATGGTTTTTAAACATGTCTGTGCGTGGGTAGGTGGATGTGTATATGTATGGTGAGTGGTGCTTGATAACTCTTGAACGTATGGTTCGATTTCGAAAATCTTTGGAAAATGGGGGTATGTCAAAAATTAACCTACAAAATAAAAAATTCAAAACCGTAAGCGGAAGCGTAAGTTAGATATGTTTTATGTTAGCATTTTTACAAAAATTGGGTTTTTTAAATTTAAAAGCGGATTCTGATAGAAGATCTTAGGATAAAACCAATGCTTTTTTCCGAACTTTCTAGCTTAAAAATTACAGGCACAATTATTTTTTGTAAATATTGACTTTAAGGCCTTATTAAAAACAAGTTTAACAGAGATCGGCATGAAATTTGGTTATTGTAGCTCTAAGGGAACAACATGTTGGGAAGGGGTCCCGTTTATTAAATAAACGGAAAATGGTAACACATTTCTAATTTAAGTAAATTTCCCGCGAGTGATAGTAGAATAAGGTTTACAATTTTACTTTAAGTGTAGCAACAAAATAAGCTTTAAAAAAATCAAAATTGAATGCGAAAATTACACATGTTTTTTGTAAGTCTTTTTTCCAAAAACAGTTTTTAAGAAATTTGAAAAAAGGACCCGTTAGAATACCCTAAGACAAATCGAAGTTTCCTTTCCAACATTTTAGTTTCAAGATTGTCTCCTACAATTTTTTCAAAATATTGAACTTAACGTCTCATTGATACAAAACGAGTTAACAGTGTGGCACTAACTTTCGTTACTGTTATGACCACAATGTCACTGTAAGAACTTTTACGTGACAAATTTTCAAAATTTTCGAAATTTAAAAAATAAGTCTTGACAGCAATTGGCCACAAGATTTTTTTTAAATTATGGATTTTAAAATGACCTTTAGTTTAATTTTGATCTCTAGGCTATTATTTCTCAGTGCCGCCTTCTATGAATTTTTAAATTTGAAATTAGTGCCCTTTTATTTAAGAAACAAGAAACAAAAATATTTTTATTTAGGGTATAATCGTTATTAATAACAGTAGAATAAAAATCGAATTTTAGTTTTTAATAATTTAAGATATAGTTACCCCCCCCCCCCCCGTGACAAACGAATGTAGACTTGGCCTCTACTGTACTTTACTTTTAAACAATCTTTAAAAAAAAAAGTAAATAATTGATATTTTTCTAGTAAGTTTTGGCTTCTAACTTTTATTGGTTATTGGTTATTGGTTATTGGTAGTAGCAATTGCAGAGCACGGTTTTGTGAGTCCCTGAACACCCCGGCCAATAAGGCCTATTGTGTTTCTCTGCCTTTGCGTTTTGATTTAGGTGAACAGGTTAAGACCCTTTATTAGGTTTAGTAGCCTGTGGACCAGATCTTTTTCCGGTATGCCTACCTGTGGGTCTATTTCGCCCAACAGGTTGTGACGTCGGCGGTTTAATGCTTCACATTCAAAGATTACATGAGAGGCAGTTTCTTCCTCTTCATTACAGAGTCTGCATATGGGTTCTTCTGTATATACGCCCATTCTGTGCATGTGTTTCCTTAGACTGCAATGACCGGTTAGTAGCCCCGTCGCAATTCTAAGATTATTTCTGTTGAGTTTCAGTATTTCAGTTGTTAGAGTCTGAGATGGTCTTCCCATCATCAGTTTGCTGTGTCTTTGTCCTTGCACGTGGTTCCAATGTTGCTGGTGTTGTTGTTTGATCCACTCAGTTATTACCCCACGCGCTGTCGCCTTTGTGATACCTAGTACTGGTTCAGGACCAATAAAGGTTGCCTCAGATCCTTTCCTCGCTAGTTGGTCTGCTTTTTCATTGCCTGCTATGCCCTTGTGACCTGGTACCCACACCAGTGTTACTTGGTTGTGTTTTGCCAGGGTTTTCAGGTTTTGCAGGCATTCCCAGACTAGCTTGGATCTTATCTGCTTTGATGCTAATGCCTTTAGGGCTGCCTGACTGTCAGTGAGTATTTGGATAGGTTTGCCTTTGGTTTGCCTTCTCAAATTCTCACAGACACAGGTTCCCAGAGCGAATATCTCCGCTTGGAATACCGTGGTGTTTTGCCCCAGTGAGACATGCATATTGTGCCTTGGGGTTTCGCCATGTATTCCAGCACCTGACCCGTTATCCATCTTGGACCCATCTGTGTACCAGATCAGCCCTCTTGTCGGATTCTGTTCTTCCCTACGACGCCATTCAGCCCAGTCCATTTGGATTTCAAATGGTTTGTCGTATGAAATTTTTGGAATCATAGTGTCGCTACCCATGTTTAAAAGAGGGTTTGCGATATCATTTGTGATTCTGGTGTGCCCAAGGTTATTCTGGGTTTTCCAGTTCATGTTACATGTCAGCCTGTATGCTGCCATCCTGGCCTCTCCCCTTATGAAAATGTCGAGGGGGGGTAGGTTTAGCATTATTTCCATGGCTGCCGTGGGTGAGCTTTTCATTGCTCCTGTTATGCATAGACATGCTAGCCTCTAAATTTTTGTGAGTTTTGCAATTGCCTGCTTTTGTTTGACCTTTGGCCACCAAACCAGGCAGCCGTAGGTTATGATGGGTCTTATCACTGCAATGTATAACCAGTGCACCATGTGTGGCTTTAATCCCCAGGTTTTTCCAACTGTTCTCCGGCACATCATTAATGCCGTTTTACATTTGTTGGTTATGTTGTCTAGATGTTGATTCCAGGTCAACTTGGTGTCTAGGAATGCACCCAAATATTTGACCTCTCCTCTCATCTGTACTACTTGGTTAAAGAGAGTTGGCAGCCGTAGCCCATCCAGCTTTCTTTTGTTAGTGAAGGGGACTAGTGTTGTTTTTGTAGGATTTACCCTTAGGTTTTCCTTTATGCACCACCCTTCAACAGTTTTTAGAGCTCTTTGCATGAGCTCTAACTACAGCAGGTCATGATGTGCTGCGAATATTGCGATACGTTCTCATAACTACTGGGGCTATCAGTGCCAGAAATCATTATTCTCAAAAACAACTGAAATTACTTTGCTACAGGTTAACTTGCAAGTTTTTGATTTTTAGTTTTTGTCGTACATCTGATTTAATCAGACAATTAAGCGTGATTATTATGGTTGTAATTATAATATAACCTTCCAAAATTTGAACTGACTTTAATACGGCTCTGATTTCTAAAATTAAAATTAGAATAAAAATTCCACATATTTCAAAACAGACATTTCTGGCCTCTCATGTGATACCAAACACGACTGAGTTCTGATTAGGTGAAAATTATTCAAGTGGCAGGTAGCTATAATTTGGTTAAACCACCAGTAGAGGCTAAAATCACATTTTTTTTACTGATACTCGCTAGATTTTTATTTAGGGAACAAAACTACGTAGATAAATAACCATTATGACTACTTCCTAACAGCCACGAAAGTCTTGAGTTTTCGTAAAAGACTAAGTTATTTTGTCAACATTTTTCTGATCACTCTGTACAAGTCAGGAAATAATTTTTTTATAAAAAACATATATTCCTCGTAAAATTTAAAAAAATAAAAGCTTTATAACGAATGTTGTGTTTCGCTGAAGTTCAAAGCTCAATTAAAGTTGTGCTTTGTTGCTAGAGGGTGTCATGCATGCATTCTTGGAATGCTAAGTACGTGAGCGGTTTGTAACCTGCTTGTAAAAGTTACACACCTTGATTTTTAACTTAACACACAATCAAATTTATCCAAACAACTTTTACTTTTTGCAAACGTGTAACCTACGTATTGTTCTCATATGGGATGTGTGCAGTGCCGTTATTAAACTAAACAGAATCAAGTTGTTTATTTACATCTGCCCACGTAGATGGTTTATTTACATTAATGGATTGGCGGTTGTATTACACACGCTGCCAGGCATTTTATAATTAATTTACTTCACTAGCGTAGTTGTAACTGTGGGTTTATTTATAACAGAAATGTAAACATGGGCAACTGTTGTACTTTAGGGGTAGTACACTTGGTAAAAACTTAAAATAAAATTAAAATTACGGTAATAACTAAATTAACATTTTTCATGTAAATATTTTAGGAATGCATAATATTACTAGTTGCCTTGGGGCAATAACCTAGTTTACATTTAGCAACATTCCTTAGGGAAATAAAATTTTCTATATGTAACAGTTGACAAATGACCTTAATCGACTTACTAAATGTCAAGAACTAGATGCAGTCGAAATTTGCAAAAACTCGCCATTAAGCCTACAACTGATTACAATTAATGAAACGTAGGTGGAAAGCTATTTGTAACAGCAAATTTTAGTTGCTCTTATTAATTAATCAAAAAAGCAAGTTAAATTAATTTTAACAAGATAATATCCTTAAAATCAAATAAGTACAATGTTTACAGGTGTATGTTGTTTGAGAACACTGAAGCTAAAATAATAAGAAAGCGTATACACAGTGCCGTATTACTCGCTAGGCTGAGTAGGCTACAGCCTAGGACCCCAGTATCAGGAGGGGCCCAAGAGCCTATCCAATAAAATCAATTTTTATAAATTATTTTTATATTCACGCAAAAAATATGTTTTTTGCTACCGTATACCACATTAACTTGAATAGCTCCCACTGTGACAATTATCAAATTGGTATCTAAACAGCTTGAAATTGTAAATTAGTGTGAAACTTAATTATTAATGTTTCTTTGTTCAATAACAATATCTTGTAATGTTTTTTCCATACTTCATTGTAGTATGAATTTTTCAGTCTATAGATTTTATTAATTCATTAACAAATAACTTGGAAATTCCAAAAGGAAGTCATTGGCGTACATCAGTGTACTAACTAATTCACTAATTAAAACGAATGAACAATGTTATTTTATATTCACAATAATCTGCTGTTTGAAAGTTTAATGACCTTTTTGAATAATCTTTTTAAATTCGACGTTTTATTCGAAACTCCCACACATCTGCGCTTTCACCTGTTCCTGTACCATCTGCCTTTAGATGTTTTTTATATAACACCTTTGGCACCAAGCCACTTACCGTAAGTGAAGTTCGATCTTAATTATCTGTAAAGTGATTTTCGAAAACGGTAGGACGAAATATCATTAAAAGTAGAAGCACCTTTCTAATATTATAGGTTTTGTTGCAGAAAACTGTATACAATTAGTACATAGATTTGCAAAAGTCTACTTTATTATCTCCCAATCTTTATTTTAGGTTTATTTTTGTATTTGAATATATTGCAATAAGGATGGTTTACCCATGGGAATTTTACCATTTTTAGCTACTATACAGGGTGTTAATGAATTGTAGGGACAAACTTCTAGGGCTTGCAAAACACAACAAAGCAAACAACTTTTGTTAATAAATGTGTGGTCAAAAGTGTTTCATTTAGAAAATAGAGCCTCTTAAAGATTCTTTAAGAAGTACCTGAAAATAGGAAACCCAAATTGCATTTTCAATTATTTGGCACAGGTCACACGGATGTTTGAAAAACAAACGATCTAAACATACATGCATTCAAATAACGGCAATTTTGACACAATTGGATATTATTGTGATATTTATTGACTTTTCTTGCATTCGTTTCTTTCTGTGCCTTTTATAATTCGTTATTTTCGTTCTGTGTCGTATTTTTGTGTTCTGGGTGCTTAGTTTTGAAACATTTTGTAAATTAATTTATTTTAAATTTAATTTGAATTTGAAAAGTGGGTAAGAGGGCTTTATTTACTCTGTATAAATTTTCGTCGTTATGGAAACAAATAGTAGGTAGTAAATTGAGTTGCCTACATTTAGGCGCTTCTCAAAGAATCTTTGAAAAGTTCTATTCCTGTAAGGAAACACTTTTGACCACACATTTATTAACAAAAGTTGTTTGCTTCGTTGTGTTTTGCAAGCCCTAGAAGTTTGTTCCTACAATTCATTAACACCCTGTATTTATGGAAAATCTAGAAGATCAAATATTTGAATTAAACTAGTCTCAGAAAGTTATATTTTGGTTTTGTTACGTTTATGACATTTTAGCGTGTTTTGATAGTTCATTTAAGTTAATTAATGAATTTGAATTTTTATTAACAGCTTGCAGCCAAACATAAAATTTGCATTGAAAACGGATTATTTTATAGAAAACCTACACAAACAGACATGACCATTACACACGATTCTTGTCAACACAAAAAAATGCAATATACATACAGATCTATAATATACAGCGCTTTAACGGTTTCTTCAGATAATAGTAGTTGTAATCGAGTAATTTCAATTACTAAACAAAGTTCATACACAATACTCAACTTTTTGACATATTAAAGAGAAAACAAATAAATGTTAAACAAGTTTTAAAACAACTAATAACATTTTATACGCGTTGTTTAATGCTAAAAAACAGATAATTTATTAAAACCTGGCACTTACAAATTAATGTATAAATAAAATACTTTTAACTTCAACAAGTTGTAATTTATTTTATTTATAATATATTGACACTTAAATACCTCGCCCCATCCATCATTAATATTAAATTCTAAACTATGCATTATTATTTGCAGAAGTTTTACGTAATTTTATCAAATGCCTATAACCAACTCTAGTGCTTAACTAACAAATTAAAGATTAACTCTACATAAATTAGCAGCTTGTACCACGGTTTAGACGGTTAATGAATGGAAATCCAGCAAAATATAATACTGGTACTTAATATTCGTTACAAAACAAGTAATAATTGGCCATCGAATTAAGCCGAGAGAAATCAGATTAAGAGTTATTGAACCCTACCTTTTGTACAATTCGATTTCTAACCGTTCGAGGACGGTTTTTATTTATTTTTGCGGTTTGTCTTTTAAATGCCACATTTCCTTATAACACTTCTTGTAATCCTACTGCTTAATAATAATTATTAACAGTGACAACAAAATGATGAAGAATGCTTGTAGCTCTTTATTATTCATGTTTTACTTAAGTTATTCGATTAGTTATATACAAGCCATTTCCTAGATAACATCTTCAGAGATTGTCACAGCGTTAAAATGTGCTGCATCCCTCACTTCTTCCTAGAAAGCATTAAAACTAAGTCAGCATGAAATGAAGTGAATGTTTGAAGTTATCCAAGTTGCAAAATGCATACGGTAAGCGGAGTGGTGTAATTTTCATTGTAATTAATATAAACTTAAGACGGAATTTCTACATTTCACTTGTTTTCAAGAAAGTAAATGCATTTTAAGAACCAGGTACTTTATTATTATTATTATTATTATTATTACATTTAAACTACTGTACTAACCTAGTTTTAAGATAATACAACATTTATACAGTTCTGCACGATGTAACAACATGTAGAATTACTCGTGCATTTCCTGGCGCTTTGCTCGAGAAAGAAACCAGACATTCATTGGGTCAGATTTTCCCTTCATTAAGATTGGACCACGAAGTTCAAAATGAAACTGGTCGTCGAAATTATCTTCTCGGCATAAATACCTGAAAAAAATGATATTAGTATTTACAAAAGAAGAGATTTTCAAAATTCATTCCACCAAACCGTAAAAATCTTATTAGGAAAAGTTATAGTAATAAAAGTAATAAATGTTGTTGGAGTAATGATAGCATTTTCCTCATACACCAGCGGAGTCCGTGGGCTATGCCCCACCTTTTATGTTTTAAATAGTATTTAAGCTGCTGAAGTTGGTAGTGTAGCGGACAGCAGATCGAAGTTATAATTTTATGAATTTTATATAAAGATTGCTTAAGTTCTACTTAAATCGATTTTAACAAATTTGTTCGCTAAAAGTAGGAAGGAAGGGGGAAGTTAATTCCCCTAAAAATTGCCGCACTCAAATATCAAGTTCTCAATCTTATTCTACTATCACTCATGAGCGCTTTAGCTTAAACAGAAATTTTTTATCGTCTCCCTTAATGAAAGAGAGGGACATTAGTTTACGTTCTTCAATAATTCACAGAAGGTGTTACAGAAAAATTATTGAACTGAGACACGAAACAGAATTTAGCCCATCTCTAGCTCTATAAGCTCACAAAGTTTTGAAAAAATCATGTGCCAGTTTCTGGGCAATACTTTTTTGACAATGTACAAAATTTTGAAAATATTTTCACTTCACAGTTTTCATTTGTATAAAAATTCTCTTACATGATACCACCGTGCTCCTCTACGACTATTGTAATACCAAATGTAATCCCGAACTGTCAGTTCGTTTAGAGTAAATCAAAGAAGTAATAGAGGTTAGGAAGGAGGGTTTCGAGTTAGTTGCACTTAAAGCACTGTGACGGATGTGACGTCATCGCCGCCATATTCAGACACTTTTGGTGATTCATATGTGCCGGTGATGTTTACAAATTTTGTTATTAAATATGGTTAGTTGTATTTGCTGTGGTTGCTCGAGTACTAAAATTAACAAGCAGAAAGGAATAACTTTCCATAGGTAAGTATTTTACCAAATGTAAATAATAAATGTCAATTTGACGTATAACGTTAAGACAGTGGCGGAGAGGTCAATATTTCTTGTTTCCTTCTATAATAAATTGGCAACTAAAACAGCATACTCATGTTTTATAATTTGTTCGTTATGCCCTAAATATAATTTTCTAACGCCGCCACTGGTGACACTTCCTTTAAGGTTTACTGGCCAATGTGCATAAGCTCCTTCCTAACCTCTATTACTTCTTTGGAGTAAATAGGCGTTAAAGGTGAAAAGATGATAATCGTAGCGGCCCCCATTTGAAAGCTAGGGTGCTTTGAAAAAAACTTTTGATTTGTCTTAACGCCTTCTATCTTATTCTGTTCTTAGATTTATGAAATTTGTTCGTGAAAAAATGCTACCAGAAAACATGCCTTATATAGACTTATAAATATAATAAAAATTAACAAATAAGAATAGGGGGAAGAAGCCGCCAAGTTGTGCGCCTCTCGGAACCGGATGGGCGCAAGAACGTTTCGGCGCAGGGACGTTTGGGCGCAGAGACGTTTGCGCGCAAGTGTAATCTATTGTAGGTTATTTTATAGAAAATTCAATATTAGTATTAAAATCTCTAAACTATCAAATTTGAAAAATTGTTAAATGTTAAGTAGGAGAAAGTGGGACATTTTTAATTTTTTTGGTATTAAAAATATTTTGCATCAGATAAATTGTTAATTATGCTAATTATATTTATGTAAGTCGTAAGTCTCGTGGTAAATGTTAATAAATAATTGAGTGGCTATTAAAATGTTAATTAATTTAAAAAGAAAGACAAAATCAAATAATTTTCTTTATTTCGCCGAAACATCCGTGCTCCAAAACGGCCCGGCCCGCTCCGAAACGTTTCTGCGCTTAAACGTCCCTGCGGCCAAGCGGTCCCGCGTTTAAGCGTCCCTGCAGCCAAACAGTTCCGCGCCAAAACGTCGCTGTTGTCGGAAGGTGCTGCCATTTAACGGCACAGTTGGCGTAGTAGCCATAGTGATAGTCGCCTGACTAAATTAGATAAACATTTTTATTCAAAATTCTGATTTTTCGACGTCAAAGAATCATTTACTGTCGTCGGAAAATGCTGCCATTTAACGGCACAGTTGACGTAGTAGCCAAGTTATAGTCGTTCTCCTCACCAAACTAAATAAATATTTTCATTAAATTCTATAATTTTTAGACCTCAAAACATTAATTTTTGACATCAATAATGATTTACTGTCGTCGAATTGATGCTGGCATCTAACGGTACAGTTGTCGTACTAGCGAAGTTAGTCAGCAACTTTGCCAAATAGGAGAAATATTTTTCATTAAAATTCTATAATTTTAAGAAGCTCAAAATTTTTATACGTCATTTTTGACATCAAAAAGGATAATATTCCGACGTCTTAAATCAAATTTTGACTTCAGAAATAATAAACGACTTGAGGAAAATGTAATATTATGTTTGTTATACTTCAGGATAAAAAGTAAAACGGCGTTCCATAGTAAGTCTCTAAAATCAACAGAGCATCTTGGCAACACAAGTAACAACGTTCACTGAATTCTGTATGTACAATACATGACCTAGAAAGCTATGGAAATTTGCAACTGTGAACACAATTTCTGGAAAACTAATTTCACCGTTTATGCACTTAACCAAAAAAAAGCTCTCTGATAAAATAACACAAAACTTTCTTTCATTTAAGCCACATAATTTATCAAACCATTTTATCATACAGAAACAGTTAGTTTCACAATTCTATGTATTCTTAAAAATCAAAACTATTAAACTTAAATCGATTAAATAAACTGTTTTGAATGAATTACATTATAGTATAAATATTATAAAATTATGTTAAGGAGCAAATTTAAAGAAACAGTTTTTAACGGAAAATTGTTAAAAGAATTTAAATGATGCTTTGTTTACATACTTTCCAGTAGAGAAATCATATGAAGCCTATCAGTCTAAATCCTCTTACACTAATTTTGATCCAATTATAGTATACGTAGAAGGCACAATCCGTTTCAGACAATCTAGAACTCTAATTTATTGTTTACAGAATTTCACGTGTTATATGTCAAGTTATTGTACCAAAAAATTATAATGACTAATGACAAAAAGCGTATAGTTATTTTGTGAAGTCGTGCAAACAGTTCTTAATAAGTATACCTAGGACATAATGGAGGTAATTTTGGAGTGTTTTTTCGAAAATTTTTCTCAACTGGAGCGGAACGCTTTGCACGCGCGATATAAGAGACGTGACATGGTTGAGTACTTCAACACATTAATCGAAGGATGTTGTCGAGGTAACAAAACATATATTTAAAAATTGCTCAAATGCAAATAAGGTCATAATTTTTATAGGAGAACAATGTGATCCCCAGAAAACCTGCCGAGAAGCCATTGTATCAATTTTACGCTTCCATGAGAAATCCATGAAGGAAAATGGTTCTATTTGCATGATGGGAAAGTGCCATAACATTCTTTACATAGCAGTAAAATTATGTTACGACTGGCAATTAAAAGACACAGCCACAGTGGCAGCACTTTTAGATCACATTTATAATTGCGAAAAAACTTTTGAACGAATTTGGGTGGGAGCACTTTTTGGAATCAGAGCTCCCCATTTCGTGGCAGGTTGGAAAAGCGATTTTGATGATCAAGAGGAAAACCTTAGAGCTGTTGTTTATTTCTTGGATCACGCCACAAATGCCGGTTTGGAATATATTTGCGATAACGAACTCGTTCGATTTATCGATGTTCCTATGGAAACCTGCGGGAAAGCTGCCCCATTGAAAATTGTTGCCCTACTTGGTCTTCCGGACAAGTTTCATATTTTGTTGCGTTTTGGGGCGAAATGTGATGAAATGACAGTAGAAATTTTGCTGACGAATTTAAAACGTAATAATAGGAAATATCCTTATAATTTAGTAGATTGTTTACAATTCTTGTTAAGGGCTGTACCAACCGTACAAGAATTTTCGGACACTGGAAAAAATTTAATTCTCGATCAATTTCCCTATTTAATACAAGACTGTATAATACCCATTAGACGATGTGGTATTCAACCTCCTGAATTAAAACATCTGTGTCGTTGTTGTATCCGGCACAAGTTATGGCAAAATTACCAACTGCCTAACGGAATACGAATGTTGTCCATTCCGGAATCGCTTCAGAAATACATAGACTTGCTAATGGACTGATCGATGATTAAAACCTACTTATAAGCATCCTCGGATACATTAATTCTTCCAGGTTCTCCGGTCGTTTCTGTTCGACTGGTTAAATTCACGGTATTTCCGAAAAGGCAATAACGAGGCATTCTGTGTCCAATGACCCCCGTTACCACCTCGCCTGAATGGATTCCAATTGTTATTCTCTAAAATTTAAAAATGTTTATAATTTGTAAATAAAATGTTTTTTGTTTTAAGGTTTGAAATTATTACCACTGGTTCACCATCCACAAGTACCTCCTTAACCATATCCATCATGTCGAGAGCTAATCTCGCCATATCCTTTGCGTGGGTCGTGCAGGGTTCAGGAAGGCCACTAACAGCCATATATTTGTCTCCAACAGTTTCCACCTAGCAAATAATTCCCGGAGTAATTTATGTCGCTGCGGTCAAGGAAGGGTACCTTATATATATTTGGATTCTTTATGGGATCCGTTAAAACATCAAAAGCGGTGTAAACTTGATTCAGCATCTGCACAATTTTCATAGCCCCTTTGGAATCGGTGTTGTTAGCACAGTAAGTCGAAAATCCAACGATACCAGAGAAGAGGAGCGTGACGCAATCGTATCTTTTGGCAGGAACCGGCTTCTTGTGACGCAACTCATTTGCGACAGTTATCGGTAAAACTGAATATAGCAACCTGTTAAAATACACACACGCGTTACTAGCGAAGCCTTACAAAATGATTACGAAATATTATTAGGTTTAGAAAGTGATTTGAATTATTATATTACGGGCCGAGATAATGCGTGCAAGACATAATTTGTTGTTTTATTTTTAACCTCTTACACCTGCCCATGCGAATCAAATTTTTATAGAGATAGTATTGGGTAAACCTGATTTAGAACCAGATTTATGTTATTGCTTAACTATTTTGAAACGAAATATTTGAACGAACCTATACAAGTGGGCACTTATTTATGTGCGTGGTTTTGGTATGTGATCGATGGTAAATTTTGATCTACAATGTAAAAAATTATTTAAGGGCAAAATTGGTAAGCTTAATGATGTGGTTTGACATATCCATTTCTCAAGGACGTTTCAAATACGAACTCACACAAATTAGGTATTACCTAATAAAATTTGGTAATCAACTTGCATAAGTATAAAAACAAATAAAACTGTAAAGTTTGTTAACGAATAATTTCCTGATTCAATTTTGTTATACCATAAGCAAACATTTAACTGGTATTACTAAAATAAAATATGCCAATTCCTAATTGTTACGTAAAAGTGATTGTGCCTAATGATTAAAGGTGACTTTTCAACTGGTAATTTGTTCTAGAGGAGACTTAAATTTAAATGTCATCGCCCTGTGTTGAAAAAGAGGATGCTGCGGTATTACTTGTTTGTTTGTAGGAGTACATTTTAATGCTAATATGAATATTCTAGAAATACACGATCTGTTCGAAGTTATTTTCCATGTTGACTATTAAATTTGCTTAATCTAAATAACGTATCTTGTTATTTTTGCAATAAAGTATAGATCTACTTAAAGTTATGTTTTGAGGATAATTTTCTCGTTTTATTTTTTACGTGTTTGTCAAATCTATTGACTGTTGATTAAAATTTACATAAAACACCAAAAATAGTTTAAAAGGTATGGATGGACGTAGCTACGTGACCCCTGTCAGTACAACTGAAGCTAGTTATGACTGCGTAAGCCTCTATTTCGCTTGTACGTAACGGTAGCAACTTAACAAACACAAAATATTGTATCACATTCGGTTTTGGAACAAACAATTGTTTTTCATATTAAACTGTCACTGTTATGATCAGGGTTATCAGAGCTCTGATAGTTTGTATATGCAAATTATTTTGTAGCTATAAAGTACAGTGGTGATGGTGCTAATATTCTTTTACAAATCTTGTTTGGATGCGAAAGATTAAAACCAAGTGTTGCAAATGTAAAATTACTAGTGTTTTTTTAATTAAAAAATTCTTCTTATGGTAGTATATGTTGTCACCTCCTGTGTTTTGTGGTGCTTAAAGTGGCACAGGACAGTGGGACCTACAGATTTATGTAAGCTCCGAACCACGGAAGTGCGTGCACTTCATTCCCAGAGAAGATTTTACTAGGTAAATCTCAGATGTGAGAAGTGAAGCTAAAGGCCGCAAAAAGGTTTTTTTAATCATGAGTTCGGAAACGCTTTCACTTTCACGTCCTGAAAATGATCTAGTCTAATCAAGTAATCACCTTTTTTACGATAACTTTCGATAGGTACACTAAAATTTAGAAATTTTAGATGTATTTAGTATTTGTACTATTTGTTTTTTTTTATAATTATATTTTTTTTAATCGCATATAGGAGGGTTCGAGCCATATTTTCTTGTGAATATGTTAGATCTTCACTTAGTGATGGAATGCTGGTAAAATTTCAATAAGGGAAAACTTTGAAATCGTGTTTTTTCTGAAATTTACAAATATTCCCACATTTTAATTTAGCACCAGAACATCAAACTAATCTTTGTCTAAAACTGTGAACACTAAACACAGTTAAATAGTAAACCTTGAAAGTTAGTGAATTTTAAATTATGAGCAGAATGCCAAGCAGTTTGATTGGTGACCATAGCAACTAAACAACAAACGTATAGAAAATTTGAAATCGACAAAGTATACGCTGAAATTTAAGAAACTTTTATTACAGCTATTTTTTCATAGAACCAATATTTATGAAGTTACGGACATTATGAGTTACTTTTTACTCAATTTTATATATTATTTCCCGTCTTTCTCTTTGCATTTTTCAATTACTATAATTTTCATAAAAAAATAGAGAAGACACGTGAAAAATAAATTTTTTTACTCATATATGTGAAAATAGCAATTTTTCCAGGGCTTCTACATGAAAGTGATATTTATTAACTCTAGGTATGAAAATATTTTCACATCTAGAGCTGAAAATAAGAATGACAAATTTAATGGAAAGAATGCATTTATTGCTATGGAAACGACTTTACAAACAGTAATTTCGGTAATTTGCATTGTGACAGATCGTTTTGAATTAAATTGAACTTGAAAGTTTTGAACTTGAAACTGCAATATCGTAAAAAAAAATAGCATTTCCTACTCGAGATGAAATACGTTTTTTTCGTTCGCGAACTTGCCCCACTCGCCGTTGGCGCGGCTCCTGAACAACTGCCCGCTCACGAAAAAAACGGTATTTTCATCAAAATTAATCATTTTTTTCTTTTGTTTCTTAAAGAAAAGGTAATTTGAAAAAAATAAAAAAAATGTAAAACAAGACAAAATACACAACAAAGGTTTTTCTATAAAACAATTTTTTTAACTTTAAAGAAATATTATTTTTGTTAAAAAAAACTTTTTTTGTTTTAGAACATTTATTTGTATTTTTGCCCAAACGGGCCTTATATGATTGTAACCAAACAGAAAAACAATTGCACTTATTAGGAATATTCCCGGGAGCAGCCAAAGAAAATTAAGGAGTCTTTTTTTACATCACTGTTTTTTCTGGTTTTGGAGTTGCAGTTAGAAATTCGTATTCACCATACAAAAATTCCCAAAAAGACGATGCTTGTCAGAGTAGCATATGCCCCGCTACTTTAGTGGCATCCAAAGCCCGCGTGAGTAATTTTTACACATCTAAACAATGCAGAAACAATTCTATATGCGTTCCAGAGTTACAGCGTACGGAAGTGAGAACAATGTTGCCTTTTGCAGAGGGTATAACTCCGTAGGCAAGCGTTTCCGGGTTCATGTTTATCGAAACTCTTTTTACTGCTTTGACTGGTAGAACTTGCTCTCAAAGTTTGTGGAAACTATTTGAGCATTTTAGGCATTTTAAACTTCAAAAACGTTAAAACTCTAAAATAATTAGAAGAAACTATTACGCGCAATATTCTTTTTGTAAAAAGTTCTCATTAAAAAAATAGTATTGAGACTCATAAGCAAGTATAAAATTTTTGGAAATATTTCTGAAATTAGTGAATTTTGCTATTTCAGTACCACTCTGATTCATCTACAATAATATTCCAATTTGTAGAACTCGTAACAGATACTTCCGTAGCTTTATACAAGACGAGTGCAATTATTAGCTAATTGAAGATACAATTTTTAATTCGGGGAAACAACTGTGTAATATTGCAGAATTACATTCCTAGTGTAATTTAACAGATTATTTCATAATTATTATAATTATACGTCTGACTGGTAGGCAATTATTATGGAATTTTATAAAATTATTCTTGAGTGAATGAAACCATTTTGGAATTAGAGATTTAGAAGGTTCAAATTGTACAGTTTGTAAAAATAAAATTTTAATTTAAAAAGATATTATTTAAATGGCAATTAAATGCAAATAAAATTAACTTGTATTATAAGAAAAACTTGTTTACATAATTATCCTGGTTCTAAATGAAGAGTATTGTATTAAAATTTTAAAAACCAATTTGGAATTTTGGTAGAAAATGTAGTGAAATTTAATTACATAATTAAAAAATAATATACGCAATAATTGGTGGAATTATTACGAAATTTCTAGTATTGTTTTGAAATTATAAAAGTTCATTTCAATTCCTGAAATTATTATTTGATTTATTTTTGAATTAATTTTTAATTAATTATTTACCCAATTTACCTAAACACTCTAAATGTTTAGATTTATTCTAGGGATAATTTTTGCATTATTTGTCTTACTCTTACACAAGATTGTTGCTTACTTCTAACTAAATTTACACTTGACGATTGAATGAAGCTCAGATAATTTTACTCAATTTTACCTGTCAGTTTTCTTTTTTTCACTATCAAGTTCCCTGTAAGTCTGTTGCAATTTGTCAGTAAGCAGTTCTAAATTTCGAGTCAATTTATAGTCGGCTTCAAATTGCTCAGACATCAGCACTAAATCCCTAGTGGCATCATGAAGCGGTATGTCGCTAATAAACAATCCTCTCCTGAAAATTGAAGTTTACATTATTTTGATCTTAGCTATCTCCGGGATTGAATTACCACCCACCTTGTTAAGTCATCTAAGTTCATAACACTTGGATAACACAAAAAAATTACCAGATCGGTTTCCGGTACGTACAGCATCTGCCCTTTTAAACGGAGTAAGCGAAATTCTGGAGGCGCATTAACTTGCATTACTCCTGGTTTTGTTTTGAGCACGTAAATTGTGTTAATGTGAGACAAAATATTTTCAAAAGTCAGCTCCAAATGAGGCCGTACCTAAAACGTAACCATATGTTAAATAAAATGGACAAGAATTACAAGAAATATGAAATTTCTGAAGCGTACTGGTTAGTAACAGTAAACACACCATATGTACGACATGTAGATATATTTTCTGTCATTTCTTACAGCTTGTTCATTTAACATTAATTGTGAGTCGTATAAAGCTTGTAGTGTGGTATTTGGAATAAAAGTAGAGGTAATTAAAGTAATAAAGATAATTACCGGATCTAAAATATCCGTGATTTTACAATCCAAGTCGATGACTTTTGGGATGACTCTTAGTACGGTTGTTCCAGTTTGGACTATTCGCATGTCTCTATTGAACATTATGTGAAATGGAAATACTCGACAGAAGGTTGCTGGACTTACTTTCGGCTCTACAATAAATTCATACACAAAGATTATTATTTTATTTATAGAAGATGAATACAGGGACGGATTCGCGAGAATATATCAATTGTGGAAAAAATATTCAAGGAAGCCACTGCAACGTATCGCTTATTTTTACTGTACAGGGTGTTCACTTGAATTTTGTTCAGATTTGGAAAAACATAAGAGATATGTAGTCGGGTAATTTAAGAGTGGTTCGAATGCCGCTATTGTCATGTTTTTTATGTTTAAGTCTATCTGGGCGGAGCGATATGACTATAACAGTTCAAAATTCCGTAGCGATAATCAAATCCATCCGTGCAATTCGCAAAATATTTAGCATTTTCATTATTATTAATATTATCTAAACCGATTTATTATTTAGATTTTATATTTATATAATTTTTTTTTAATGAAAGTTAAAGAGAGACTATCAAGAGAATAAACTGATGTGAGTAGAAATTATAATTATTCATTTTTTGTTGCTTCAAAATAAATTTCAAGCAACGATAATTCATGAACGTGTTGAGAATTAGTCGATTGCCCAATTTATTTAGATGTTTCAATAACAAAGTTTAAAATTCCTCAGTAAACCAAATTAAGGTAAACACCCTGTATACAATTTTCGACCCAAGCCTGTATTTGTCTTTTACAAAATTACAACGAATTTTGCCCCAAAATGCTTATTTTTAAGCATTTTATTATAAAAAAATATATATTAATTAGTTCTAGTCTCAACATTCACTATAACATCAGAATATTCTTAATAATCTTAGCTACTTAGCCGCGTAGGTAGTGACTCATCGCTTAGATTTGTGATGATTATTGTAGGTGTAATAATGCAAGTAGGGTTAGGCGCTGGAAATCTTTGTTTGTATTGTATTAATTGTATATAATATTGATTAAAAAAGCACTCTAAAAGTGTGTTTAGGTAAGATTATTATACAGTTTTATTGTAACTGTGAATTACCTACAATTTAGTACCCAACTTCATATCAGTACATAAATGATTAAAGTATTATTAATTAGCGATATAACATTAGCATATTATTAATTAATAAGCAAAGAATTTGGCATGGGATGGGTTTTTAGTTTATTGAAACATATTAATTTTGTTTTGACAGTTTCATCAAGATTAAATCCCGTATAATTAATGAAATACTAAATTTTTTTGCTAAAACAGTCCTTGGAAATAATAACGGTGATTAATGACTCTGGTAAATTAACTGCTGCAAGGAGCTTTCTTAAAATAACAAGAACGGCTTGCACATTTTACTGTTTCTAATCTAACAACATTAGATCCATGCAGTAACACAATTTAAACATGAATCTCTTTTGTTTATTATTATATAAAATGACTTCTGTGCTTAAAGTGTAAAATTACGCCAAGACCAGTATATTAGACCTACATTGAAATATTTTAATAGTCTTATTACAGTTATAAGTTGAAGATTACAGGTTGAGAAATATGAACGCATGAACGAGTCACACCTTGAATAACTTGAAATTAGAATTTAAGGTGAAATTGCAAAGTAGCAATAACGCTACCATGAAATTGTGTCGTTGATAATATAGGAAACTTTACCAATTAACATATAAATGAAATCTTTTAAATCTTACCGAGCGACAAGGTTTCGATTTCATCAATTTCCGGAAGTTGAGATTTTCTCGGACCAGATGTTTCAGTTATCAAAAATTGAACATGATCGCAATCTTCTTTCGTTCTCAAAATTTTCACTTCTACTTCAGTTTCGTGCAGTTTACTCGCAACTGTCTAAAAAACAAATTTGATAAGTATGAATTTTTCAATTTGTTTATGATAATACCTTGACGATTCCTATAACAATGTGTTCCAATCCAGGTCTGTCTGAATAATAATGTAAAATTAAAGCTCCATCCTCTGGACGTTCCGTGCAACGGAACGAAGGAGCTTTCATTCCAGGATATAACGTACCCAAGTGGTCATGTAAAGCGTCTAAATTCTGCAGGAAAAATTTTGAAAAGTAACTTTCAATGAATTTATCACAGATGACCTTACTTGCAGAAAATCCCTGGGTGTTGCACCTAACACTTGTAGTATTTTGTCATAACCGGAATCTTGGCAAAACTCAAAAAAGGTTTTTCCAAACAGTTCCAAAATTGCATCAGCAGGAATTTCTGGAAAAGTGATTTATTAATAAAAATTAATTTAAATTATTTTTTTTATTTAAATACGCAAAACTTCCACAGCTGCGGCTATTAAGTTATAAGTTAATTCGTCCTCGTAAATTTGGCGAACCAGGAATTGTCCGTCCATTTGCAGTTCAGCATGTTTCCTGAAAAAAATACACGATTAGGTAAGTATTGTAAGTTCCGCATCAACAAAAAAAAAGAAATCAATGAATTGATGACCTTAACGAGCACATATTACGTTATTTAAAATAAAAATAATTAACAAATGTTTCTTTTTAGAAAAAAAAATACTTACTTAATAGTTTCCCAGGTTTCGTCCCCAAATGTTTTTACAACTAGCAATTCAAGGGCGTAATTCACAAAACCGTACTAAAAAAATAAGGTAAAAGAGCACAGTAAATAATTATTACTTCACCATAAATACCATGATGATATCCCTACAACTTATTCACAATGCATACAACAGTGTAGAGCGTGTTGCAGCCGCCCAGAAGAAGGCAAGATGAAAACTGAAATGAAAACTTAATTTTCCGCGCAACAAATCGATTTTCAATAACAAAGCGCTTGCGCCATTTACTTGCGGAAAATTGCACGAGATGGCGTTGTAAGTGAAATTAGAGAAAATTCTGCGACGTTGGAACTTTATAGCTCGAATAAAAACGCTCGGTTAAATGTCAAAAGATAACGCAATGAATTAAAAGGAATAAAAATGAGGAAGAAGTTTATTTTTAGAAGACAAAATGAAGGGCGAAAATTGAGAACAGTGTTATTAAAAGTTTTAATTGAATCGTCTTCCGAAACAAAGCGAAAATTGTGTTAGATGTTTCAGCAATAAAAACATTTACGACGTCCTTTCGGCAAATTGGAATTCGTAGGGCATACATCTGATTCTCCTACTCGTAATTAACATTCGCACCCAATTAACGTCACAACACTATTATTAATTCAAGCAAATGCAGGCTTTAGGAAGTTGTAAAAAAAACATCAACACTTGATAAATGAAATTACAAAACTGGAGCTACTTAATGAAATTCCGGAGAAAAAAGATGTTTGTTCGATTTTTATGTTGCTTCAGCGTTCGGGGAGCTCACTATGCTTTAATAAAATGCTTATCGGGCTTCCAGTTTGAGAATTCCAACTACCTAAACAATTACATTAGTAAAAAGAAGTCGTTCCGTTTATAGAATGCTTTTTCGATGTTTATATTGAGTTATATAAATATCAACATCTATACAACCACTATATTATAAAAATAGCTTATTGAGGTCGGAATAACAGTTTAAATTCTTGTATCTTGCTTGCTGAAACTTTCTAACAATTAATAAGTGAAGATTACCTAACATGAATGAATGGATGCGTTATATGGATAATATCAAAGGTTTTATTGTAATTTTTATTAACTTCATGTTTGACAACTCTACAAATTAAGCTGCTTATTAGTTATTTAAGTAACAAGGAATGTAAAGACGTAATAACATTCGAGGTAGGTGAATACGAGCCGAGGCGAAGCCGAGGCTTGTGGCCTGCCGAGAATGTTAATAGTCGATACATTCCGTGTTACTTATTAAATTTTTCACGCTACAGGTAGAAATTTGATCATATTTTTAAAAGTTCGTTTTGACTGCTGTCATCGGAATCCATACATATATAAAAGCTCAAAGGTTTTTTTTCTCCGGTTCCTCCAGCGGCTACCGCTTCACCAATTTAAACAATTTTTTTAAATGAAAGGTCTTTATCCATAGATGGAACAAGAAATATTTTTATATTTTTATTCTGCGTCGATTTTTCAATAATAATTATTTTAATTTATAATATATATGAAGCTCGGCTAGACGCGCGTCACTTGGGGCGTCATCTACAAAACTGTCGCGTCTCATTATTGGAACTAATGCATCGCCGGGCGGTCAACGCTGAGTCTGCCGTCGAATTTCGGCGAGGTTACACTAGTTACTTTTTAAAAGCCCCATTATTCTAAGTTGCCTGTGCTTGTTACCATATCAACGAACAGTTAAAATTAACATTTTAGTAATCTGTTTGAAATAAAATATTGGAATCTGTACCTTGTTGCTTTAATTATTATCCTAGGAATGTAAACGACACTATCAAGTTCCGTAGTCAAGGGCAAAAAGTAAACGAATGTTATTGGCCATTTTCATCTTTTGTAGTTATGGATGTATCGTCTATTTACCTTGCCTGCAGCGTGAAAAGTATTTTTATTCCACATGCAGGAATATTTGGTCCTATTACGTTTTGTTAAGTCATACAAAGTTTTTCCAAAAGTATTGCAACAGTTCAGATTTTGACGAAAAGTGAGCAAAACGCTTTGGCTGGATTTTTCTATACTTTAGAAATTTTTAGTTGTTAACATATTCTTTAATGAATGTATTACATGTCACGGTGACTATAAGATAGCACCATTCGTACCCCTATACCAGAAGGGCTGTATAGTAGTCATATTATATAGTGTGTAACGGACCACGCACGCACTATCTTTTACAACTAAACCATTTAACCGAAGCGGATGGGATAAAAAATTTCTAATATAAATCCTACACGAGGTATTCAGTAATAATATTTATTAATTTTTTGGGGTTCTGGAAAGGGATGTTTTTGGTTTGGGAGGGAGGGGCTAGGGAGGTTTTCCGAGATGTTCGAATACGAAGGTGCGTCAAATCGCACCTCATTTAAAAGGAATTTTTAAACCCAACAACTTAAAAAAAATATCGATAACTCAAACTATTTCAAAATGGCGGTCAATTATATAAAAAAAGCGGCCATTACATAAACCTACTCCCAACCGCACCTGAACCAGTATACCAACAAAACTCATACTGATTGTTAAAGTCCACTAAATTAGCTTTCCAACGATGCACCACATGAGGACAAAAAATAAATTTCCTTTCCTTCTCAAACAAAAAACGGGAACATTCAAAAGATATTATCTCAAAAATCTTAATTAGAACGGGGGGTAAAGTGATAACTCGTTTTAAAGGTCCCATTAACTTGAACAATTTTTGTATTTACAGTTTTTCGATATCTCTCACTGTTACAAAATAGCGGCTCAGCTTATAAAAATTTATCTTCTATTATCGGATGAACTTTTGCCTCTACCGCATCCAAGGCAGTAAAACAAATTTATTTGCTGATTTATAAAGTCAATTCATTTAACATTTAAATCCACGTGCGAGTAGAAGTTGGACAACTCAACATCGCACTCGCACTAAACCTTTATTATATCCGGTGGGAAACTATTAATGCGTGTGTTGGTGTTTTTGGCGAATAGGATGTGCACCGTGTCGTGATTATTTTTGTTGCAATTAATTACATTTAAAACAATCACCACACGGTGCACATCCTATTCGCCAGAAACACCAACACACGCATTAATAGTTTCCCACCGAGTGTAATAAAGGTTAAGTGCAAGTGTGATGTTGAGTTGTGCAACTCCAATTCGCACGGCTAAATTTAACCTAATCTTTTTTGACCATTTTTGGTACAATTTTGTTAGACAATTTTCAATATTTTCAAAAAATTTTAGAAGCACTCATTTTTAAGCTAACAAGAAGGTTTGGAATAAAAGCGATGTATTTCCACTAAAGTGTTCAAAATTTACAAAATTCAGTATATGAAAAAATGACACTAGCCAAAAGCACGCGAAACTTCCGCTTGCGATTCAAATTTTTGAAACATTTATTATAAAAATGCGATTTGGAATTATGGGATGCATCCAACCACACACCCACATTTCTACACACTCTAATTAGTTAGTTTTTAAACATTATTTCTGGAGGTTCAAAACGTATTTATCTCAAAGTCTCGATTTCGAAAATTTTCATGACATGAATATTTTCCTATCCTGAAAGTATAGCAAAACTATAAATCTGTGCATATGTGAAGCTCATAAATGGAACTTAGTAATTTGCTACCACTAGTAGCTCGTCAAACATCACAAGAGAAGACCTTTGTACCGTGAAGGTAGTCCAACTTCTGAGCACTATAACCCCAGGCTACTTAGGGGCCGAGTTTCTCGATGTACACAATAAATTTGTCACTTTCAGGACATAGGCCAACTTTTGTCTTCTATCATTTACGCAGATGTAGAAAATTAAATTCTAGAATGTTTTAAGCACTGTTTTTACCTTTTATTAGTCAAATAAATTTGTTTTCTCCTGCTTGTGGCGTAAGTCTACTCTTTTACTTTTATAGTGAAAAAGCACATTATATAAATAAAAAGTAACAAAGTTTGCATTTACTTTCAAATTTCCAAAGCCATGCAGCAGAACAGTTTTCATAATTTTTTCAATCTGTCATCTGTTGTCAAAATATTATTGAGGATTTTTATTATTATTTTTCAGCGTTTCTCGACTACAACTATGCTGCTGTCATTTCGAACACAAACGCGAAGGATTTCAACCCCTTGATTTCAACAGATTGCGAAGAGTTAGTGGTAAAGATACGGAGTTGCGCGCTGTTACTTTCATATAATAACTATTTTTCCCCAATAACAAGAACATCACCTTTATTTTCACAGATTTATTGCATTACAACACAGGAAAACGCTAAATTCTCTCAAGGTTTCTCAAGTTGTCGCAGTCCTGATGCCATGTCGGCGGCGGGACGCGATAGACCAAACATCACGTTCTCCGAAATGCGGTCACACTACTACTACATGGAATCAGAAGAAAAGCTTTTGCTTATGCGGGACATTTACAGTTCAGGCTCTAAACATCTCTGGAAAAATTCTAAAAAGAAATTCGTTAAGAAAGCATTCATGAAGAAAACACCCGCCGGCATACATCGTCTGGAAAAAGGCTCCGGTAAAGACATGCTCTAGTAAAAACATTCGCCGGAACAAACAAACCGGGAAAATAATTTTCCGGAGAAAACATTCCCTAAACAAAAGCACGTGTATTTTCTTGCTGGTATACTTAAAAATGAGTTTTCCTGGAAAAATATATTAATTTTTTTTAGCTCTGATCGATTTATATATGAATAAGTGCGGATTTAATGTGGAAAATGTCCCTGGAAATGAGGAAAAGTGGCAAATTTAACGGTTTAACTAACATTTTGTTTCGGTTTGTATTAAGGCACTGCTTCTTGAATTATACTAGGAATTTTTTCGAGAAATGTTGTTTTACAGATTTTACGGGGGAGTTTCTTTTCTTTTTACGGGGCTGGTATTTCCGGTTTTTATTTTCGATTTTCTACGTGTTTTTTTTTTCGTTTTTTTCAAAGATTTTTGTCTGGGAGTAGCTCTCATTCTCGAGACCAAGTCAGCAGAGGAAACAATCTAAGCGACGAACGCCTGGTGGGAAGTTACAAAAAAGAAATCTGAAGGCGCAGCCCACAGGTTCTGCTAGTATGAATTAATTTATTTATCCCATACGATACCCCTACAGTAAAATCAAAAGAATGTTTATGCATTTTTGGTATAACTTATTGCTGTTTACGAAAATAATTGATATGTGTTTAACTCTCTCAGAACGACAATTCTGCAGTGTCTTATACATCAAGAGGTAGTACTTGTGAGATTTATACTTAATTTTAAAATTATAATTAGTTTTCAGGTTCCTGAAATTTCTATCTAATATGTTTGTCATAATGCCACATTTAATAAAATCCTTTATTATTTGTTTAAAAGCATACAACATCTTAATCTCTATCTAAACCAAACGAAATTTCAAAGTACAGCTTTTAAGAGGGGTATTTTAATATTTAAATATTTAACTGATCATAATTTATGTAGTCTGTAAGCATCAGTATTAAATTACAAATTTGTGAGCTTTAAATTATTTTGGACTGTCTATATGAATATAAATATTTAAAGATTTTTTAACATTTATGTACGATGAAAGCAACTCGAGAGTACAGAAAATTGATAATCAACTAAAAAATTAATTATGCACCCCTCCTCAATGCACAGACGCATAATATCTGTGATAAACATCTAAAAATTGTCTTGAAAATTGTAATGTTGACGACTGTCACTCCATTTTCATCGCTTAGCTTGTGTGGGTATCACAGTTGAGGAATTTATAAGTGTCGAAGACGTAATACTACGTAGTAAAAGAAGACTCAATAAAATAAGACATTTTTGCTTAGGGACTAGACAGTACGTTGATTGTAAATTCATTATTACTAAAATAAAATGTAATTGTATGATGTTCTTCTTAAAAATGATAAGAATTTTGGAAAAAAAAGAAGACAGGATTTTCTTAACTTTTCTTACTTAGGTAAATACGAATTTCACATTAGTTTTACTAAACTAGCCCCAAAACGTCCGCTTAAATTTAATAATCCGAACTTGATTTTTTTTCTGAAAATGTTATGAATTTTGGAAAAGGAGCTACAATATTAGCTACATAATTACAATAAAAAGAAGCAAGCGAAGAGCGTCTTTGCGTACTAGTTTTTACCGCATAGGTAATACCTATATCCGAATTAATTATTCGATTATTAAGTTCATACGAAGAGTAATCAATCAGTTATAAAAATCATTCGATTATGCCCATGACCATCGTCCTAATTCCGCTCCATTTTTGTCTTTCCAACTCGAGTATTTTTTCTTTTCTGTTTTATTTAAAAATATTTGTTTATTTTTAATTCTTTTACTTTGATTCCCTTTTTATCCTTGTTTTTTTGTCTCTTTTTGTGGATTATCATGCGTCCAGTTGAGATGGGTCGATGTTTTCTTTGAGCCTTTTTCATTGTTGTCCTTCTATCAACCTTGGTGTCACATTTGCAAATCCTATAAAGCTAACCCCTTTTAATTTCTTGCTTCGTTTACCCGTTCAAGTGCTCTTCTAGTGTTGAAATTGCGTTAGCTTAGATTTCAAATAATCCAATGCCATGGGTCACTTATTGCCTATTACTAGCAAGTTTCTGAATTCGTCAAGCGATATTTTGTAACAATGTTGTTACATCCATTACTTTTACAATAAAACAAACACAGACTGTGAATAATTTCTTAATAAATTCTAGCACACGAAGCAATTATTGTAATCAGGATTTAATTAATAGTTAACATCAGTTGTAGTAAAAGCAAGAAGTGTTATTGACGAGCTATGTCGGAAAATCTATGTGCTTGGACGAGTTATATTGCTTATTGCCTTAGTTTACAGAGCTTGCTTTTTTACTTGCCTACACTTACGTGGAACATCAACATAAACTTCGGATGTCCACGGTACGATTTGTAAGCTTTAGTAAAACATTAACAGCGGCTTGAAGTCACGCTACGAATTTCTTGAAATAATTACTAATCCAGCTCCTTTGTTTAAGCTCTTAGCCAATCAGAGCCCCGGAGGGCGTGGTCTGACACAACCTCGAATTAAACTTCGCGAAGAGAATGGAAGTCGCTTTCTATCCCTCTCACCTTATCTCGGCACCACAACCACGCTTGGTCTGTTTTGCGTTTTCTCGAAGTTTAAAAAACTACAGAATTGTGAAAAATAGCAAAATTCACCACGCGGAATTTAAAAGCGCGAGAGAACACGTTGATAAAGAACTCGTCACTTATTGTTAGGAAAGGGCATAAAAGCAACTGTAAGCACGCGGAACAATGGGTTTTATTTTTAAGATCGGCTATAAAATAAACATTTGAGAACGAACGAGTTCTAGCTTTCGCTCCTTAGATCGAGCTGCAGCCTCAGGTCATCCCCAGAACAAACTCTAGCCTACGGTCAATCCCAAATGGAGCTCTAGCTTCCTGTCACCCACACATCGAGCACTAGCTTCTGGTTACATTAAAAAGAAATCCCTACAGTCCTCTGAAATGGAGTCCCGTCGCTACTTATATTAATCATTTCCGTTTTATAGGGACAATTTCCCCAGGTCGAAGACGATCGTACTGGACCAGAAGGTAGAACCAATTCCTCGATGGCAAGCCGGCACGTTACCCCAGCGCAGCTGGGTTTGACGATTCCGGACCCTCTTTGGAGACGAAAAGTAACCGTGCCCTTTCATCTTCAAAAGAAACACTTGTCGCGGTATAGACACGGAAAACAGGTTTCCCTCTTAAGCCAGCATCCACGAGTCTGGAGGTCACACTAACCTGAAGAAGTATTTAAATTACTATATTTTCAACCTGTATGAATTTGGAAGCTATTAGTATGCAAATACTTTGCTCCGGACTCGAACCAGAGCATGCTGCTAGTAGAGCAGTGCCAAAATTTGCTTGTTTTTATTACTAAAGCAAGTAGCAGTTTACAGGTTTACCTCTAAATTTTGATGCCGGTGATTAGCCTTAACAATAAAAAAGACCATAAGTAAATATACAAAACTTAAATAGTAAATCTATCTTTGCACGTCAATGTTGGCTTAAAAAATGTTGTTACGAAGCTTAGCATGTTAATCATAAAGTGTCTATGTCTGTGTAGTAATGAAGGTCCCAGAATCAACAAATCTTTTAACACCTTGAATTTATTAAACCTAATTTCCATCAATAGTTCGCCCGGAAGATTTCAATATTGCACGATTAAATTAAATCATAATTGAGATACCTGATACGTCTGTCTAAACCAATTTAAAGCGACTTGATGCTGATAGGGCATATAGGGCAGGGCAGGCAGGATGGTTTCCAGCAGATAGCTTCGTCTCTTGAATTCTTGATGAAATATTGATTACTCAATTTAGACGGTTCGGCACCAACAATACCAGCCAAGATCGTGGTGTTATCTTCTCTATATAAATTAAAAATTCATTTGATAGAAAAAAAATAGTAACTTTCTTTTGCACGAAAAACTTTAAGGTCTTTCTGCTTTAAAACGGGGGGTTTTAAAGCACAATTACGGTTAAATGATTGTCGGAATATAAATTACGTGAAAATTAGACGAAATGTTGATTTATGCAATAACTTAGAATAACTTGGAAGTAGAAATTCGATAATTATGCATACCTTCGGTATTGGTTTTAACGTTCGAGATGAATATTCAAATTTCTTAGTGTGAATTCAAAATTGTTTATGAAATTCCGTTGCCGCGCCAGTAAATCGCTTTGTACCCGTATTTTCGCGATATCGTTTAATTCAATACGCTGCCTTAAAGCACAAAATGAAATCCTGAGCGATTGATTTTTTTTAGATAAATACAATAATACGTTAGGCGACCCACATTTCATATTACGTTTTCACAAGGTGTTCGTCCGGTTTTAGACTATATTTTATTCAGTTAATTTTGTAAATTTACGTAGCGTGTTGACGTCAATACCAACTAAAAAATTAGTGTTAATAATTTTACCCAGATCAGCGCCGGTAGTCCAGTGGTATGCACAATTTTTGGCGGTATCGGGACTTGATACCTAACAAGGCTTGTAAAATACGATGGGTAGTTTCCTAATCAATAGAAAACAAGTTCAGCATTTTTTTTTAATGTACTGGCCATCCCTCTGGCAGCAGTAATACGTAACTACAATAATACGTTGAAAATAAATATTACCAAATTTAAATTTTAAAAAAGCTCAATTTTGTACACAGTTGTATTGGTCAAAGTATTTTTAACCGTAACGTTAGTTAACATCTAGTTAATAAGTGTATCATTGTTAAATAAAGACTAATTTTTGTATATTGTTATTATTAGAAACTATTTTTTTGTAAAAGAGAAATTGCTTTTAAATATAAAGCAGTATTTGCTAAAACAATTTCCTTTTTAATTATTAAATTTTCTACGATTTCTTTGAAATTCTTAAAAATTCCTCAGAATTCATCAGAATTTCTCGAATTCTGGTTGATTTCCTGGGCATTTTTTTGAATTTTCACGGGATTTCTTTTATTTCCTCGGATTTTCATGATTCTTTTAAATTTCCGTAGAATTCTTTCAATCTCCCCGAGATTTCTTAGATTTCGTGGAATTTCTTGGATTTCACCGGAATCTCGTGGAGATTTTCTAGAATTTCCACGTAATTCCTTGGATTTTGCGAAATTATTTGGTCCCCGGAATTCCTGAACTCCTTTGATCTTTTGTGAATTTCTTTGAATTTCCCCGAATTTTTCTTCATTTCCTCAGATTTCCATGATGTTTTTGGATTTCCACGATTTCTTAGGATGTTCACGATTTCTTTAGATGTCCACGATTTCTTTGGATTTTCTTGATTTCCCTTGAATTCTCTTGCATTTCCGAGAATTTCTTGGCTCTCTCCGAAATTCTTTGGATTCCTGGGAATTTCCTTGAATTTCCCTGTAATTTCTTAATTTTCCTGAAATATTTTAATTTCAGTGAAATTTCTTGTAGTTCCTTAGAGTTCCCTGAAATCTTTTTGTTTTACTTGTAATTTTTTTTTATTTCTTAGGGATTACCTGGCATGTTCTGTCAATTTCCTCGATTTTCATGGAATTCCTTGAATTTCGTTGCGAATTTCGTAATACTCCCTGGGATTCCTTTGATCTCCTGGGGATTGCTTTGATCTCCTGCGGATTACCCTGATTTACTCGGATTTAGTTGAATTCCCTGAGCTTCCTCTGATAACCCCGGAATTCCTTTAAATGTTTCTGAAATTTATTGAAAATCCTTGGGCTTTCCTGAAATTTCTTTGTATTTCCCAGAAATTCCTTAGATTTTAGGGTATTTCCTTGAATTTCCGTGGAATTCCTTTGGATTATCCCGTAATTTTTGGATTGCCTTGAGATATCCTTAAGATTTCCTATATTGTATACACCAGATCTACTTTGTGGTTACCCTCTCGCACAGCATAAAACGAAACGAGCCAACAACGAATTATTGTTAGAGAGGATGGGTTAATCGCTTTCTCGAAAAACCTGGTGGTGAGCGTTCAAGAGTATACGATGCGAAATTTCAAAAAAAGTTTTACAAACTTGCAGCCTAAATATGATCCAAATACGAACATTTTCAAAAACTATAAAAATTCGCTATGATACGACAAAAAGAAATATAATAAAAACTTGAAATTTTGTTATAATACCTATGCAGCCTGTGGTATATGCTATAATTATGTGAAGTGAAAATCCTGTGTCGCTGCAATCCAAGCATTAATTAAACATGAAATTTCATGAAAGTCTGATTTTTTTAATTATTACAGTTACTACTGCAGGTTAATCTTTTTAGACGATATTCTTTTAAGAAAATTGGCTTTTTATGACACTCATACCCTGCAGGCAGTTCCAATGAAATTGGTTAGCAAGCCAATAATTCTAGTAGAGAAAAAACGGACAAAATAAATACGTACAATATCAATAAATCGCTAAAATAACAAACAACGCCACGAAAGCTTAGATGAAAGTGTCGTGGAATATTAACTTTGAGCTTCTGTGGCAAATGTTCACTTGGTGTTGACCTTATTGCAAATACTTTTTTAATCATCTATTCTAACCGTAATATCTTAAAATATTTTATGCCCGCCAAACCGAGAAACTCTCTAATCTCGTGAATAAATATCAGGTGTGAGATGTGAGCGTTCAAAGCCAGAACAAAAAGGCGAGTATTACACTGACTAGTTAATCATTACGATCTGTGGTATTGGAAAAGAGTAATGCTGCAATTCGTTGTGCAATATTGTCTGAAGCCTTTAAAAATAAATTAATTAAATTTATTGGAGCGTGTCAGGTCATGAATATTGAATATGCATACATCTCAGCCGCAGAATAATTTAAAATATTATGTCATATAGCAAAGCCTTCCCTGAAGTTACGTATAGAAAATAACATGTTATTGTTCGCGTTATTGTATTACTATTTGGCATTTTCACTACTTACGGTTATTATTTTTATTGTTTGGAAATTAACTTGCATTAATAAATAAAATCGTAATTCGCAAACATAGTGTCCAGTTTGTTAGCAATATAGTACAGGGTTTTCCAGAAAAGTTTAACTACGTGCAAAATGCATAGGAAATTATATTTTTCCAGATTTTATGTCTCCGCGATACTTTGGGTAAGAAATTAAACTGTATAATAAAGACATTTTTATTGTTACAATTTTTTATTTTAATTAATTTTTACACCAGTTCTGCAATAAAATAAAATAAAAACACAATTTCGACCGTAAACTGTAATTTTCATACGTCACGTAATGAAATAACTAAATTGATACCTATTTCATTATTATAACTTAATTACACATTACAGTCTCAGTTATGAGAAGATGAAAAGAGTTAAAAATTTAAATAAATAACAAAAAAGTTTGTCCAGAATTAGCACCTGGATTTTCTGAATAATAGACAGCTCCTTTAAGCATGCAGCTCGGAGTAGTCATTACGAAGCATTATTATTACTTTGGGACTAAATACACATGTGTTGAATTTATTATTATTTATATAAATTTATGCTTAATTTTAATTGGAAAAAAATAGTTCGAATTACCTTGAAAACCCTGTATAATAATTATGTCAATTATGATTTAATAAAAATACAGTGCGACTGGAGTAGGGTTTGAATTTTACAAGTCATACAACTGGGCGCTTTGTGTTGTCTTGAGCATGTTAGTTGGGGAAGGGAGCATATTATTACCTTCGCAGTTTGTGCCTCTCGTAAGTGTAGAGAAAAAAATTCAAATTTGTTCACAATTTTTACATTTTTATGCCGTCCCGTTTTACTTTCTAACAAACACAAAAAGTCTTTATAATGCGATTGTATTAAAAAGGAAAAGGGCGAAGGTAAAATTACTTTTTCTATTTTGCGTCTTTAAGAAAGCTATTAAAGCACGCAAACGCGTGCGTTTATAGCTACCGCAAAATCCCCATTTTGGAACTGGAAGTTTTTATTTAAAAAGGCACAAAAAGGGCATAAAAAGCGCAAAATAGAAAAAATAGTATAAAATACACGTTTTATAAGACATTTTAGCGCACTTGTCCTTTACTTGGACGCGTGCTCCAAAATCAGTCTTATAAAACTTGTGTTTTAATGTACTATTTTATTATCGCTGCATGCGCCTTTGTAGTGTTCAGTGCTTTGAAACAACTCACAGGTTGCCTAGGCAACAGGGGTTAATTATAGTGCCATGCCATTTAACAATCAAAGCTTTGCACGACTAAATGATTTAAAATTAAAGTAATTTCAGCTCACTGAACAAATGAGAACATAATAAATCTGATCGTAATGATTTTAAAACTTCATACCCGGCGCACGCAACAAGAATGTTCTTCCGTCGAGTGGGTCCCGCGGATGAGAGCAAGATCCCGTAAAAAAGCGAAAAAAGACTGAAATAAACAACGCCGAAACAAAATTTTAGGAATAAAAACGATCGTAAAAAATCTTTGGAAAAATATACCATACCTAACAATCACTAAATTTACAGAAAAAAATTCTTTTAAAACTAGCGGGAAAAAAGTTGATTAAACGTTTCCCCATTTGCAGGACAGTGCCTTAGCGAATAATTTCAAAATGTGTATAAAACTAATAATTACGCACAAAAAAAATTGTTAAGAAATTTTCATGTAATTTCATTATAAAATTCGCCCTCATTCAGTTGAATTGATCGAGAAGAAAAAAAAGGACGGTTCTTTTTCAGAGAAAGCTCTGTCTTAATTATGAAATGTTCCACCAGCAAGAAAATACTCTTGCTTTTGTTTGGGGGGTGTATTTTGGTAGTTGTTTTTTCCGAGAATTTATTTTGCCAGAATTGGTTTATCCGAGGAATATTTTTTCAGACAGTATTTGTCGGCGTGTGATTTTTCTATCGATGTGTTTTCCAGCGAATTTGGTTTTGAAAGTCTTTTGGAGACGTTTTCTCCATAAACCGAACTTGGCCGCTGTAAACTAAAGCAAAGTTAAACGCCATGAAATTAATGAATCAGCCGCCTTTAACTCAATGAATTTCTAATGTTTACACTTCCCAATAATAATGTAAGACATCGCATGTCGCAGTGTTTTACAGCGATGACCAAGCATGCGTGGGTATCATTCTTTAGTGTTATGCTTTGTGCATCAAAAAATTTTTCCTACTACAATTGCCCATTTTACCCGTTTTAGTAGTGTCGAGAAACCTGGATGGTACTTTAGTATATTACATTCTTATTATTAAATATTAGCGGCATATTGATTGCACAAATTAACAAAGAATAACGCAAGTTGTAATCCACAACCCGGCGCCGCACCGTTTCTTTTTCATCTAGCAATGCGAGGCATAACCAAACTGCCTTTTAATAAGCGAAAGTTGTAATCTGAGTGAACCTAATTTTCTTATCTGCTTATAAAACTGCAGTAGTCCCATGTACAAGCGAATATGCGCCTTATATAGTGAACCAAATATTTCGATTTTCTTTACAAAAAAGTGCTGTGCCGTAGAAAGTTTTTGGGAATTTTTGAAAATTTTCATAATAAAAAAACAACACGTACGCGTTCTGTTTTAGAAACATCCACCAAATTTGTTTAAGGGAATCAAGTCGGGCGATCTAGCAGGTGAACGTATAGTTTCAGACATGTCCCTCGAATTGGCTTCCAAAAAGATTGTGTATGTAGTCAGTCTCGAATTACAACACAATGATCAGATAAGATTTGTATTCTGTTTTTGTTATGGCTAATGATACCACACCATTAGTAAAAATACAGCTTTATTAAAAAATTTATGTATTTCTATCTTCATTTTTACTCGCCTATAAACGACATTTTAGTCTCAATGTGATTGTATGTACTTACTAATTTTCTTTTATCACTAAAGAGGAAATTTATCAGCATCTGTTTCTGATAGCGATAATTATGTGTCATAGGCTTTAATTAACCACATTCTTAAGGGATCGTGTTACACAGCTTTCATTAATTTTCCAATTACATCAAGTGCTTGTTAGTCGTTTTCAGCCAAGACGAGTTAATCGATTAAACCCACCGAAAATTGTTATTCCACGAAAAACGACTAAAAAGTTACACTAAAATAATTTTATTGAAGATAAAACGGAATTGCAGCTACTGAAATGTGAAATATTATATTTTTTTGTAGATTAGGTTGCAAAGTATTTTAATTTAACGGGATAAAAGCTAAAAGCTTTTGTTAATGATTATCGGGTGAGCCTACAGGGATAAATGTTAAATGGGTTAAATATGTGAAACAAAATCATTAAAAATAAAAGTGACAAAAATTAAACCGATTTGCAAAACGGTTTTAAGAGCACTCAAAACATGTGAAAGTGGGAACATTTGGGTTTCCCCAAAAACCCTGCTTTTAACCCAAATATAATTTTATCTCAAATACACGACAAACAAGCGCCTGCAGCACCCGCATAACCATCATCTAGTCGAATATTCTCACAAAGACAAAGGCTGATAATTTAATAGCAGAAGGCATGGAATCCTGGAGCAGGTTACAGGCTGTCATTAAGAGCAGCATTCAGCATTACAACAACCTTTTGGAGTGACAAGAGTGCGAAATATATTAGCCAGATCGCAAATTAAATGAACCATTAGCGTGGCAACAGCTGTAAGCTTCTCACCGGTCCCTTTTAACATGATAAAAATGTCGCTATAAATAGATACACGAATCCATTTTCACTCCCTTAAAATAAAAGTTTATTGGAGAGAGCTTTTCCGAAAGATTTTCACAAGATATTTATTAAAACGTCCGCAGAGTGGATTTTCCATTTTACTCGGCTCATCAAGTTTGAGGAACTACCGGCTGCCGTTATTATAGGTAATCAGTAAGGTACTTTGAACAGCAGTTCCTGCTCAAACTATTACCAAGGATCGATGTTACATTAAGCAGACCTTGTAAACGGCTTAGGACAGGAACTTAAACTGAAACATCTATTCAAGCTGGTGGAACGCACGAGAAACTAAAGATGTATTATATCGTGTAGATAAACTTAGACACAATGTTAGGCATTTATATTGCTATTTCGCAGCACGATGAGCAAGAAATTTCTCGACATTATCATGCTCAAGTTTTTGTTTTTTTATTTTTTTTTTCTTTGGAGGCAAAACCTTGCTAGTTTTCTGTAAAAAATAGATGAAGAATAATTATTAGTTTTTTTCCACTACTAGCATTAAACGATATCATTATTTACTTTGTTTTGGAGCCAAGAAGATGAATTTCTTTCCTAGTGGTTAATAATATTTCATTTTTAACTACTGGTTAATAATGAAAATAATTGCTATCTAGTACTCACATGCCTATTTAAAATTATAAACTTTCATGTAAAATTTTTTTGATTTTACTGGTAATAACTGTTCACCAACACTTTCTGCACCTTCCCTAATTTCAGGAGGAGTGCAGTTTTCACTCAAATCATCAAAATTAGACATTTTATAACCACTATTATAAAATATATATTTTACATAAATGTCAATTGAAATTAACTATTCTCTTGTTTTCAAGCAAGGCTACTTTATTTTTGTGCATATTTGCATTTGTAATTTTATTTTTTATTAATGTAAAATCAATTAATTATAAAAGGAATAAAGGTGCTAGTAGCGGAAAAAATAATATATAAACCACAGTAGAGAAGACATCAGCCTCGCAACTTATTTAATAATTCTGCTCGGCTGAGAAAAATGTCTTCTCTACCTTGGTGTATAATATACTATTATGCATGGCACTAGAAATTTAAATTACAAAACTGATAATAACGTTTATTAAATATCAAACTGTAACTAGTTTTCTTACGAAATATTTCCTGCAAAAACTGAAAAACGATTTTTTTTTCTAATAAATGTAAAAACATTTTTTAATTTTATACTGTATATTTTAATAAAGATTAAACATTTTTTTTGCGAGAACGTGGTATACATTCCAGACCATATACAACGTGTCAATTTGAAAATGTACAATAAGTTATATCTCTGGAAGTAAAAGAGGTATTGAACATTTCTAGAAACAGTTGCCACAACATTGAGGAAGAGAAACATCATGACTCATAAGGTATAACCTTCACCATTCAACCCCTTTGGCTCTAGCTACCCCAACAAAAAAATTTCAAATGGTAACACCCACCTTAAGAAATGCTATTTAATAGTAACAAACACAAAGTAGACTGGTTCCAAAAACCTTACGACGCGACGTCTCCTGTATTACTCGCATCGTGTTACAATTTTGTGTTAACAGCTAGAGCAAACAACGTTTTTTCATAATGATGAATCTCGAGTGTGGAATCAAAGCTAAGTGAAGAAATTAGTAGTTTCTTTAGAATGCATGTAAATCCCAGCTTTATTCATATTTATCAAGTTAAAAATAATCACCTATTTTTTCATGTAAAATGGAATTTTACGTTTTATTTTAAGTTACTCAATTCAATTATGTATAAAATTATATTAGAATACAGTAGATGGAGCACCAACAAAAAAAGGTTCTAGCTTTTATAGCATATGATATTGTTGCGTAAATTTCTAAAAATATCTCAGTTTTGCTTCTTATTAGCTATTGCGTCCCTGATTATTCAACCCGTGCAAATTTAATTCTTTCAGCTATCCCACATTCAATATTGAACTTTTCGAGCTTCACGCAGTCTATGAATTTTGCAAACCAAAAACAAGCCCTCCAACTTGAAACGAAATATTTATTCTGTCATCATTGCCCATTGGGTTTGTTTAATCGTTAATATTACGTATTGTTAGAAGTTTTTTTTTTACTTTCCTATACTTTCAGTAGGGATAGGAAAAGTGTGGATTTCATGCATTATTTTTAAAATTGAGATTTTGACGGAAATACATGTTTTGGACTGCCACGAACCCAAAAATGTGATTTTAAAAAATGTCTGTCTGCGGGATGGGTGGGCGGGTATGAATGTGTGCTGCCTCATTACTCCCGAACGGATGGTCCGATTTCGGTGCGCTAAGTACTATGTACAAGAATTTTTAAAGGCTTGTACTGTAATGTTAGGTTATAAGTTGTAAATAAAACACTGATTTTAAGGAGAAAGTTTTAATGAAATTTTCACTTTACAAATAATTTTGATGAAATTGTTTTGATGAATGTTTTATATTATGTAAATAGCAACCAAGTCGCTAAGTTACAATACAATTGACCAAGGCTGCTACATTAATACCCCCCCTTTTGCAGAAGAAAAAAAACTACGTAGCAAACGTGAAGCGCATGCTATCTTAGCTAGAAAAACTTCTGATCTTTTTTAAAAACAATACAAGTAACGTAACTAATTGAACATTATAGAAAATTAAATTAGCTTGAAGTTGCTTCTAGTTTTTTCAGGTGTGTGTCCAATTCTTGAGGTTCTAAGAGCAGAGTCGAAAAAGTTCAGTTCACTAAAAAAAAACAGAACAAAAAGGGAAAAAAATGTGCAAAAATAAAAAGTTGAGTCTTGTGGTAAATAATTGCCAAATTGCCCCAAATAATCCAATTGACTAACCCCAAAAACACATTTATCAACGTTCAACAAAAGTCTGTATCTAGTCAAACGTTCAAAAACCATTTTTACATGATGCAAATGTTCTGACGCGGTTAAAAATTAATATGTCGTCGAGGTAAAAATAAATGTAATACATCCCTGTAAGAATCTTCTGGACGAATCTGGACCAGGAAGAAGGAGCGTTTCTTAAGCCAAAATTAGGTCTTGTCCATATCATCTGGATGCAAAGGAATTTGGAAGTATGCTTTCTGAAGGGAATTGGACAGGTATCCGGAACTGTTATCGCATTCAGCTGCCTGTAATCGCCACAGACACGATAGCTGCCATCAGGTTTTACTCCAAGGACTGTCTGCCTGCTCGATGATTCCAGCACGTAACAGTTCATGCAGATGCTTTTCTAAAAACAGTAATTGTGTTGGGTTAAGTCTTCGACACTTTGCACTAATTGGCGGACTGTTAGTTTTAATTCGATGCACTACATTGTGTTTAATAGGGGTGTTAACGTCGAATTCAGCTGTTAAAGCAGGAAATTGTTGAAGAAGATTAGAGTAAAGAGTGCGTTCAGGTGATAAAGATTGTAAAGAGAGTGAGTTAGAAGAAATTTTTTGAGCATTAACATCTGCTTCTACCGTAGAAGGCGATTGGTAGTTGTTAAGTTCAGAAGAAAGAAGATTGGAAAGTTGATTAGGATGTGTGATTAGTTGTGATGTGTTTGAGAGAGATGATTGAGAGATTGGTTGGATGTTTGATTGTGATGAAGTTGGTTGGAGTAATGGTTGTGATTTGTTTGTAAGTTGAGAAGAGTTGTTTAAATGTTGAGATGATTCGTTTAAATGTTTTATAATTGTTTGTGACTTGTATGAAGTAGGAGGGGTCACCAATAATGTAATGTTAGGTTATAAGTTGTAAATAAAACACTGATTTTAAGGAGAAAGTTTTAATGATATTTTCACTTTACAAATAATTTTGATGAATGTTTTATATTATGTAAATAGCAACCAAGTCGCTAAGTTACAATACAATTGACCAAGGCTGCTACAGTACACTGTACAGTAATAATTATTTTAAAATTTTAAAAATAATCAAAAAAATATTGCCCAAAAGTGGGCACACGTTTTTTTTTTAATTTCCAGAAGTTCCAACCCGCTAATTTGGCGTCTTCTGCGAATTTTTGAAAATTTTGCTCTTATACTTACTCAAAAACGAATTATCAGAGCGGGATGGAATTTGATATTATAAATGCCCTAGGGGTACATAACATAATGCTAAAAATTACGACAACTAGTAAAACTGCGAAATTAAGAAAATTAAAAATTTTGACATTTTTAAAAGACATTGCTTAAAAAATAGAACGTAATAGAGCTTATAAATAGTGACAATTGGGTTCGTATCCCAATCCGGTAGTTTTTGATAATCTAAAATTTCTAACCCGCATTTATTATATTGGAAACTATAATACAATTCTTATTAAGTTGAATTGCTTAAGAGTGATAGTTAAATAAGAATGACAAAGTAATTTTTAGATGCAGCAATATTTAAGGGAGTGAACTTCCCTATGTCGCACATTCTTTGGCTAATAATTTTACTGTATTGTCATTGTATTTCTGGAATGCCAAGGAATCATTTTCTAAAATTTAAAAAATAGGTTTTTTTTTCTTAAAAAAGAAAGCTTTTGATAACTTGTCAGGCATATTGACCCAAGCGACTAATTCTCCGGGCATCTGCTATTTATTAGTGCCGTCGGCGGTCTGCGTTCGCCTTGCAACGATACCTGAACCGCCGTTGTACGGTACAAAGTTATACAAATATACTTTTGCAAATATGGTAAGTAATAGTCTCTAAAGTGTGAAAAAGCCCAGGCAAAAGGACGTGTCTCATTTTCGTGTTGTTAGCCGTTTCACAGGTTATTTTGCAAATTATTTTAAGCGCTTAACGCTTAATTCCAATCAACAATAAAATGTTTAAACTGTGTTGCGTTTTTTTAAATTGCGCCGTTTTAAAATTGTTCTTAAATTTCTTCGTTTTTTTTTTAATAGAGCCATATACTTTCAAAACATGCCAAAGACAAAATAGTCCACGCAAATTAGACTTTAAAACATAGAATAGGGGAAATAATTTATAAAGTTTTCATATTGCGTACACGAACTCTCAATAGGGGTAGAAACAATAACCCGAAAAGTTCCCAACTGACATGTGTCCGCAACATCCCTTATTTTCCAAAAATCACCCTCAGTTCGCATATTGTGTTTGTTTTTCTCATTTTTCTCTTAAATCATTGCTTAAACGGGAAAAGTTTATAGAAATAAAAATATTTGTTATTAAATTTTACACAAAAAATATTATATTAATGTTTCGACTAATCCCCACTCAATTCGCGCAAATATCGTTTAAAGTTAAGGGTAGTAATTAGCGCGCTGTTAGAAATCAATAAAATGGGGTTTTAAGTGCTGCGATTTACGTACTCTTAACATTATAACATATAGTACATAATATTCTGTTAAAGGGTCGACTTCGACACATTGAAATTCCTGAGTAAAAAGAGTGGGGTCAAGGGTAGGGAGACGTAGGAGCAACCAACTTGGAACATTCCGTGTGTTCTGTTACGTGGTAAATTTAGCTTCGCGCGGTACTGGGTTATTGTATTTTAATCCTTTAAAGATAGTAATTGGCGTGTTTTCACACAACGAAAGTGCGTTTAATTTTTGTAAAATGGAAACAACAGGTCATTGTTTCATATGCGAAAAGACGCTTGAAGGCAGTGAAACAGTGTGTGTGCAAAAGGGTGTGGCAAACTTAATAGCTGTAAGCAAAGCTCGAAAAGACACTACTATGAGCTTATTACCATTGCCATACATTTCATTCAGGCAGAACGTATGCGAAATTGGAGGCTTCACTTAGATTGTGTGAGAGCTATGCTGCCAATTTTGCATGCAACCGGACACTTCCCATGCGCAAAATCATGCCAAATATACCTCCAAGATATGGAATCTCTACAACAAAAAATGACTAACCAGGAGTTTCAAAAATTCACAAAAGAGGGTCTTTTCACTATTCGTCGTTCTGACAAACACTGGTGTGGTGTATGGTCGGATATGACAATCGAGCAAACGTTGATGAAAAATATGAAAAGCGTTGGTGGCATTACTCACGGGAGGGGCTTCACAGCAAGCGTGTTAAATAAATGGATTTGTGGGCTACCAGTAGCTTACCACGTGTGCGAGGCTTTAGAAAAATTTTGTCAGATAGACACAAAAAGCAGTCATCAACACGTCGAACTTCAAGATGCAAGAATAGAAAAAGACGGACATGATTGCAAAAAATTTATACTTTGGCTTAAGCAACACTCTCCATTCATCGTGGCCGAAAATTTGATTTCACTTTCAAGTGGACTTGTTGCCGCTGACAACGTTGACTGTTACAAGGCGAAAGAGATTGGAAAAAAGTCGATGGAAGGATTAATTAAATAAGGCACGAAATTTGGAGATTTGAAACCTAAACGTTCGAACATGACAAAGTCTATCTCGTCTACTACAAATTCGGTCACAATTAAAGACGATGTCATTCAAATTGATACGACGCAGCTATTACAGAGAATAATCTGCACAGTTCGTTCTCCACAAGAATTAAAAACGTGTTTCAGTTTTGAACATGCCACGGTGCCTGTTTCCTTGTTTGACGAAAAAGGAACGACAGCGACGACTTTTAAAAAGAATTACAGCTACAATCGCGTTCAATGAGAACACACCAATACATGATCAACAAAAGGGTTTGTTAAGTAATCTAGCTAACAAAGATCGTTTCATTTCTCAATTAGCCGAGAGATTTAAAGCTGCGAATATTAAAACCCTGACTGCTCCAGACGATGCTGATCTGCTAATCGTTACAAGTGCTATCGATCTATCACATCAACATGACACTGTGGTTATTGTTGGACAGGACATCGATCTCCTCACTCTTATTATCGCTCTTGCTCCTGCAGATAAAGATATCCGCTTTTTAAAACCCGCCCAAGGAAATATAAAGAAAAAACTATATAGTTCCCTTGATTTACAATCTTCAAATGATTTGAAAAATTTCAAAGAAACCGTTTTATTTGCACATGCGTTTAGTGGTTGTGATACAACTTCTGCTTTCTTTGGAAAAGACAAAGCACTAATAATAAGCATAATAAACAAGAGAACAGATTTGGAAGATGTTGTTCCTATTTTCAACAATCCTCAATCCTCCAAAGATGATATTGCAAGTGCTGGAGAGAGATTCACACTTTGATTATATAAAGCGGAACGAACAGAAACTTGTTTAAATAGCTATAGATTTGCTTCATTTAATAAATTGGTTGGCCAATCGAATCATGCTGTAATTTTAGCTAGATTGCCACCAACATCTGCCGCGTTAAAACAACATTCATACCGGGTATTTCACCAAATTCAATCTTGGCGAGGTGAAAAAATGGAGCCAACGCAGTGGGGTTGGAAAAAAATGGGCAATATGTTATCACCGGTTTATAATACCGAAGCACCAGCTCCAATTTCTATTTTGGAAGTTATATCCTGCAGCTGTAAAAAGGGTTGCGGTAAACGATGCGGATGTCGTCAAGTTGGATTACGTTGTTCCACTATGTGCTCCAACTGCCATGGACAAGGTTGCCTAAATGCACCATCCGAAGAAATATTAAACGATGGCCCAACCGACGAATAAGGAAGCGAGCTGTTAGTGGAATAGGCCTTCTGGGGATACCACCTGAAAAAAAAAGACGCGCCGAAAGCTCTCTCATATAGGTGGTGCGGAAACGAGCTTAAATTAAAACGTGCATGGTTCTTTAAACGTAATTTGACAGAGTTAGATTGAAATTAGCCAAAAAGACAATAGAAACTTTTTTATGTAGAATTTAATAATAAACATTTCATTTCCTATACATTTTGCGAATCGGAGCAACGATTCGCACAAAAAATTGAAAAAACTGTAACCTGTACACGCTAGGGGTGAGTTTTCGCGAAAAATGGCGATGCTGCGGACACATGTTGGGTGGGAACTTTTCGGGATTTTGTTCCTACCCCTATTAGGAATACATCTACGTGAATGGCAAAACTTTATAAATTATTTCTTCTAAAAAGTCTAATTTGCGTGGACTAAAAACTTTGCAATCCATTTCAAAAAAATTACATGTAACCAGCAGGTAGCCTTGGAAAACCTGATGATTTATATAATGTTCAAAAGCATTGCGATCTAATTTGTAGCAAAATTATATATTATATTATATTATATATAATCATCGGAAACTAAGCAAGGATAGCTTCAATTTTTTTCAGATTATTAGTGGGCATAAAATTTCACAATTTTTCTCTAATTTAACCGTCCTCGTATCTCTTCAGATAAGCGAGATCCCAATAGTTAACATGCAATTTGATACAACCTGTATGTATATAATTTTTTTAATCAATTGTTCTATTGGCCCCATTACCGATACACTACAAAAACAAATATCAAGCTATCAACAAACAGTTTGTACATTCGAGAGACACCCCCATTTACTCAAGTAAGTTTGGGAGGGTTGGTTCGATAGCCCCCCTTGACTACGCCACTGGACAGGGTCATAACTAATAAGAATATTATACCTAGAGACTTCTGCATAAAAAAACGCAGGATCTGCATTCCTATCTGAACTAACCAAATTTCCAATACATTACATAATTTAGATAAATTATGTTTATCTTTTTCATTTGTTACTTCACTGATTACTGTTCCAAAAATACTGTAAAGATTAGATTGCTCTGGAGTTATTTTATGGGTGTCACTATACATAGGTATTTACCACAAACCTGGGAAACTGTAGACTGGGTATGTATCCAGTCCCCACTCCCAAAAAATGTAGCTAAAAAGCAGCCATTTTATGAGTCTCCAATTGTGCTGTGAATTTTAGTCCCCCCTCCCTATTGCAAACTTTATCGAAATTGGCTCATCCATTCTAGTTACGACTTTATGAGGTACAGCCACCCACAGACAGACGCTTAATAAAAAACTTTTTTTCTTAGTTTGAATAGGCCCAAAACATGTATTTTCGTCAAAATATCTAAATTTTAAAATCAATATTTCCCTATGCTATTGAAACTATAGGAAAATAAAAATTTTTACTAAAAACCATTTCTTTCTTTTTATCGGTTATTTTTGTGACTTGTTTGCAGACTTTGTCATATAACCTATTGAACTTGATAGTAGTACCACGTAGCTATATAAAAGATTGTATACTATACAGAAATTAAAAACGTAATCTACGATGAAGTTTCAAGTTCATTTGGGTGTGCTTCTTACTGCTCTTGTAGTAAGTTGTTTTTACTTTTTTATTAAACATTATTTCTGAATTTGGTGGGCTTTTTCAATTAAGCCAGCTTTACTGTCGATGTAGCGTTAGACTGTTTTAGACTGCTTTATAATTTTACAATTTGCAATTTAATTTTCATTTATTTATAAATTCGAGCTTAACTTCGTTGAAGTTCATTTTAATTTATTAATAAAAACCATTTTTAACTTCAGCAGGTTTTTTATTTTAGCCTTATACGTATTTCAAAATGGCATGTCATTTCCAGAGGAAATATAAAAAGTAAACAGTTAGTGTTGCTATAGGAACAATGAATCTTTATAACTTGATCTTGGTTTTCTATATGTGCGTCCAGATTACTTGATTTCTCAATCCAAAACGTCCAATGCAGTGAATTTGAGAGGTCAATTTGCTCATTCATTAAAGGTACAGATTTTAAATGTTCGTAAATTTTAAATGTTTCCAGTATATTCATTTGAGTTAATCATGAATTTTTAATTTTTTAACAACTTGTACCTTACAATAACATAAACACTGGAAACTGAACAAAATACGTCTATTAACTTTTTAGATTTAAACATAAAAATTAATTCAAATAATAAACTTGAGTATTCTGTTTATAGAAAACCTACTCAAACATACATTACAATACCACACGATTCTTGTCATTATAAAACACAAATTAGCAGCATGATACAAAGGGCTTTAACGGTTCCTTTATGTAAAATGAGATATAATAGAGAAATTTCGATTATTAAACAAATTGCATACAATAATGGTTATAATACTCAACTTGTTGATACATTAAAAAGAAAAATTATAAATCAGCTATTCAGAAAGTTATCCAATTACTTCATCAGATAAAATTAAATACGCGTCAATTCCATATTTTGGCAATAAATCAGAAAAGATTACCAAAATTATAAACAAAACAAATTAATGTAAAATAACTTTTAAAACAACGAAAAACATTTTAAACACTTTGTTTAATCCCAAAAGAAAACACACATTTTACTAAAATCTGGCATTTACAAATTGAATTGTTCGCATTGTAATTCGGTTTATATAGGCCAAACAATTAGAAATTTTTATATTAGGTATAAAGAACACGTACGTTGTTACAAATACAAACACTCACATAAATCCAATTATGCTAAACACTTACTAGAACGAAATCATTCAATGACATCTAATAACAATATAAAATGTTTACACTTTTGTGATGACAAACGTAAGTTGGATACACTACAAGCATTTGAAATTCACAAACATTTAAAATCTGTACCTTTAATGAATGAGCAAATTGATCTTTTAAATTCATGTTATTGGACGTTTGAAGTCATCTGGACGCAGATGTAGAAAACCAAGATCAAGTTATAAAGATTTATTGTTCCTATAGCAGCACCAACTGTCTACTTTTAATATTGCTTCTGAAAATGATATGTCAACAAGTCGAAATACGTATAAGGTTAAACTAAAACACCCGTTGAAGTTAAAAATTGTTTTATTCACAAATAGGTAAATTTAATTTTCAATTAATACCAAAAGTATTTTCCTCAAACATCAATTTTTTCCTTAATTTCGTGTGGATAAATATTTTTGATTGCTAATGGAACTTGCAGCTATTCTTCAGGCCTGTCCGCGACTTTAACTGAAGTTATAACATGTGAGTGGCAAATGCAACTGATCATGTCAAGAGCATTATTCTGACTTTTTGCACTAACTGTTAGAGCTAGAAATTTATATCAAATGTTTTTGAAAGTATGAAACGTAATTGTTTAAAGCAGGCGGAAAGTTCAGGCAAAGTGTTTAACATTTTGCTTATGGCGTGGTTATAATGAATGCATTTTACAGTTTATTACCTTCCTCGCTATACAAAGTATAGCCATGAGTATTGTGACCGTCATGTAGGATTTGAAGCAAATGCGTTCATTTAGCGAAGTTGTTTTCGTTTTGTTGTTGAATCAAATATAACTTTTGTTTTTTACCTCCCTCGCTATACAGAGGATATCTAGAGGCACGTAATGTATTTGTCCAAATTTTGGAAGTTGAAATTTTGACGGATATGCACGTTTTAGGATCCGAGAATACCGAAAATACCGGTCTCGCCATTGTGTCTGTCTGCCTGTATACACTTTACAGCCCAGGCGACTTAATCCAGAAAACCCAATATAGGTTTAATAAATAGTCACACTGGAATGAACCTACAATAAAACGAGATTGGTCCGCTCAAAAAAGGGGTGATGGGGAGGGGTGTAATATTTTAATATAGACGCGCTCGAAAATGTAGTTCAAATTTGTATTCTACGGATGTCGAATAGTTGATCTGCACAAGCTCGATTGTTTCTTTTGATTGTTTACCTGAACAACAGTTTAATTGCGAAAACAAACTTTTTCAGAAAATTTTTAAATTTCTTAAATTATTAAATTTCAATTTTCGATCTACTGAATCCAATTGTTTTACCGTGGGTAGATAAGAATTTTCCCACCTTTAAAATTGTATCACAAGGTAGGGGGTGCTATTTGAAATTGTAAAGTAGGGGTGGCTGGCGGTGAGGGGGTGAAACCTAAAGTTTAATACATATTAGTTTTAAACTTTCCCTTCCATATCTTAATGGACGTTTTTTTGTTTAAATCAAATTTACCTAAAATCGGTAGCTATTGAGACTGGCTAGTTTTGAAATGAAAAGCACTGTATAAGCAGAAGCAGCGATTATACGCTGACCAAAATGAATAAATTTGATAAAACCGTTAACAAATTCTAAAAGAAGGCGTTGTAAATAATACTAACATTTTTAGAATTTGGCTGGTGCAGAATTACAAGCAACGGTACCACAAAACATACTACGGGTTACAGCAGATAGTATAACAGCTACAACCATTACATTCGGCATTGTTGGACCACCTGATCGTCATGGCTTACCACTTAAATCCATTGTTGTAGAATACCAGACAGAAAAAGAACAAAATTGGGACACAGCAACGGAACATAGATGGAGTTACAGTATGTATACAGGTTTTGTTGCTCAATTAAATAATGTTATTTGTTGTAGATGCACCCTACGTATTGGAAAATCTTGTACCAGAGGAGACATACAATTTTCGATTTGCAGCACGCGATGATGTAGGTCAAGGTGAATGGGCAGCAAATCAACAGATCAAAATGCCTAGAAAATCTGTTCCAACTGAACCTAAACTGCAATTGGGAGGTCATATGCCATATGATAATTATGATACAGCAAATGTAGTAGTTAACTCCCCATATACTAGGCAATTTACTTTGCACTGGATTGTTCCTAGCAATAATGGTGACCCCATTGACAGTGTCACAATAAGATTCTGCGAGGTAAGTAATATCAGTTTCATTGCTTACTTACCTACTAGAAAGTCCAGCAAAGTATGTAGTACAATTTTTAATTCTACAAAAATATCAAAATTGATATTTTAAAAATTTATACTTTTAAGTTGGAAACGTTGACTTGTACACTGCGATAGAGAATAATAACAATTAATACAACAAAGATGCAGTAAAATAGATTTGTTTTGGCTCTCTCTTAATGATTTTTTTAAGACTCGGAAGGTACGTGAAGTATGGAAAGATTCAGAGAGCGAGTGCCTAGAAGTAACTCTACCAGGTGATGGGCACACAGGTTATGATATGAAATTTCTTCAGCCGAACACTACGTACAAGGTAGAAGTTCGAGCTCACAATGCATTTGGATTCAGTTTACCCGCAGAAATTATAGTACAAACAGCAAGAGAAGAACAAGATTAAAATTATGCTGTACATGTAAAATATTCCAACAATTTGTTTAGAAATGAATTATCATTTTATTTTAAGTTTCATTTCTTTTTTGTTTCAACTTGTTTGCAAGTACTTTTTTAATATAGCTTTATAGAAACGTGACTATATATTAAAAATAGTTTATGAAATGAAATATATTTCAGTTTTTAAGTAAATACTTATGTAAGTTCTGCTGAAAATGTATTATTAAACAAAACAAAACTGAAAAAAGTCGGGGTAGGCCAAGCTTCACGTCAAATAATAAATTTAAAAAAAAATAAATGTTATTCAAACTACGGAATAATTATTTATTCCGTAGTTTGAATAACTTTTATTTACCATATTTATGAAGGTAATAATAATAACGAATAAAATTAATTATTGAAATTCGAGTAGCTATCGAATTGTTCGAATAAATATGCAGTTATTTATCGAATAATTTTATTGGAATAAATTTATGCGAATGAACGTTTCGGTAATTATTGTTTATTCAAATGAATTTATTCGAATAAAAAAAATAAAAGTTATTCAAACTACGGTATAATTTAAAACTTCGCATGAAAATAGGTACAATCAGACTGAAATAGTTTTGTAATTTTAAATAATAAGCTTGGTGGTATTAACACACTCACCACTTTAGCACAAAAGTTATATCAAAACTTGTTCAACTACATACAATAATTGTTGAACGTAATAATTATAACATCAACGGTAAAGGTGGAAAATTTCTACCGTATCGAACTATTTTCCGCCGGGGGCGCTAATAACTCCATTTTGTATTGCAAATAAATTTGGGGTTCGCTTTTGTCCACTGAAAGTAAACCCTGTTAATATATAGACTAACATAATGTATCTTTGTTGGGTTAAATTTAGCTTCGTGCAGAAATTATGGACTGTGACCTGAACTAGAACATAAACTTGGCAAGAAAAGATCCGAAACGCTGTGGGTTATCTCCTGCTAGGTTATAAAGAGATTGTCCCAAGAACATATAACAAAAGATCTGAATATGTTCTCGGATGATGCGAAGAAATTGAAATATGAGAAGCATTTTTATGTCCGCGGTTTTGTATACTTACTCACTTTCTCATTTCTCTGCTTCCGCTTCTTTTAGCTGTATACATTTTGTATATGAGGATGTACCTTAAAATTACCGCGTAATATTTGAATAAAAATGTATGGAAACCACTTTTAACCTCGTTTTATGTAAATTGAATTATAACATCATAGTTGTTTAATTTTGCAAATACATAGGGTGTCCACAAATAAATAAACAAGTCTAAAACTTTATAAACATTAAAAATATAGAACAAATCCCTAATAGAAAAGCTAAATGGCTTAAAGCGGTCTACACAAATGGTGACATGGCCAACTAATAGCACTTCCAGTTTAACGGGAAGTAACAGCAACATAGGCATAGTCGAATGATTGATTCTCGAAAAATTTAAATAATCGATATTTTCATTCAAATTAAAACTTCGATACCAAAACGCACGCGCATATGAATGATCGTCGATTTTGCTGCTACCGAATTCAAATTTGCTAGCCCCCTTCGTATCGTCTTTACTCGGACTGTAGTAGACACACGATACATTTGAAACATTCGAAACTTTCTGGTACTTTACAACTTACTATGGGAGTGTAGATGATTCCAACGCTCGATCCTAAGGTTAAAATCAATGCGATCTGGTATAGTTGTCTCTCGGGCCTGCTCGGATACTGCATTTGCGGCTGGCTATCGCTTAAAAGCTCGTCATCGAAGCAGATAGAACCAAAAATGTAAAATTGCAAAACTATTCGAATGATTGTCCGTAACTTCTCAAATTATCTCGAGGTATTTCGATAATCGCAAAATTTGATTATTTTCATTCGAAATATCCAATTACTGAAAATTACCGAAATAAATTAAAAACAGATCAATCGGTGGGATTTTTAAGTTTAAAAATTAGAAGTACTAGCAGAACTCGCGGATTACGCCCCGTGTTTTTTTTAACTTTTTATCGAATATAATATTAAAAACGTTATATCGACATACATAGATATCTTCTTAATCTAATGCAGACAAAAATTTAAAATAGCAAAATCTTTCAAATGATTTTCCGCAATCTCTCCAATTATTTCGAGGTATTTTGACACAGCGAAATTATACCGTTCCCAATAGAAATTGTAGACCAGCTTATTTTTGGAAAACTTTGAATTTGAAATATTTTAAAATTTCGAAATTAAAATTCGAAAATCTTTGAAATTTCAAAATCGTTTGATGTTTTTGAAATGTACAAATATTTCGAATTTAATTTTTGAAAATTACTGTTCAATTACAAAAAATTCTAAAATATCTAGGATTTTCAAAATTTCAAAACTTTAAAAATACCATAAAATTTTGATAATTTCATAAATATAAAATTTTCATTTTTAAGGTTTTTATTTGTAACAGTTTTACAATTTTTTTTCTACGACTGTCAAAAAAAGTAACTTTTTCAAGTTAGTTTTTGTTTGTTAAAATACATTCTTTTTTAAATGATGGCAGTTTTTTTTAACGTTGCCCATAGCAACGTGAAAAAAACTTTTTCTATTGGCATGTGGGAATAGGATTTTCCAAACGTAAGATGAGTGGGGAAGTCACTACTTCTCACATGAAAGCTAGCACTGGCTTGCGACTTCTACTGATCCTGACAAACAACCAATTTTCTTTTTTGCGTCAAAAACTTTACTGGTACATGCGAATAAGCGTCCTATATAATAGACGCGTAATTAGTGGTTTCTAGCCCATCGTCACAAAAGTTAGTTTAGACAGGTGAAAGAGATCCAAATTTATTATATAAATATCATAATTTAATGGTAAATGCACAGTTTTGTTAGAAAGTATTCTTGGTATATTTTCAAAGGGATAGCCGTAGATATAAGCCATACCTTTCTAACTAAATAAAAAATACCGAATTGGGTAGTGCCATTGCGTGAGCATTATAAATGATTTAACTTTGTTAACATCTCCAGTAAAATTTATCTCGTTCACGGGCGACAGGGATGTTTTATGGGCGAGCATTTTTTTCACAATTCTTATCTAAACCGTCCAATAATGAATTGCAGCTTTAAACACTGGACAGATTCGCCTACGTAAATTTAGCATGTCGCAAATTTTCCTTAAATTTCATTCTGGAATAATGTATTAGGATTAAGAAACGTAAAATTAACATCTGGAAAATTTTAATTTGAATATGTATAGATAATTATGTAACAAATTGAAAATTAGGTATTCAGTTTTAAAACTGAACTAAATGTAGTGGGTAACATGGAAACACGGAAAATGTGAAATATTTAAATTTTATAAAGAAAAAGTAAATGTTTTCGGTATGTAATTAGAACTCAACATTTACATACTTAAATGAAACTTTGTATATATATAATCTTGACCCATTTACCTTTCGGTGTAGGGTGAAACTTTGTTTGATATTAATTTGTATAAACGGACTCGCAAAAGAGGAAAATTTTAATTTAGGGAATAATTTTAACATGGTAGAAGTGTTTGGGGATATTCCCGTTTCAGCTTCATCCAAGATTTTCTAAAATTGCAAAAAGATTTGAAAGCAACTAGCTATAGTTGACAATAGGCTTGAAACATAGCTGGCCATTTTCCAGACGTCGAAAAATTCAGTTTTTTTTCATTTCCTTATTTATTGTGATGCATTTAAACGGATATTTCCAGAAGAACAAAAATTTACTTCGCAGTTGCGTAAAGTTTCGACCTCAACAGTGATCAGATTTTATCGTATTGATTTGGGTTAAAGCTCTAAGCATATTCTGCGATTGTTTTTGCTTTTAAGCGTTTAATTAATTCAATTTCATAAGCCTATTAAAATGTTTTTACGGTACAATTTTATACTGGATATCATGCAGCAGCACCAAAACAAATAAACCATGCGACGTGACGTTTCGAACTTTTCGAAACTAGCATTAGATTCCTTTTTTAAACACCTGTTTAGTGCAGTATTGCCAAGGATTTATTCCAATATAAACAATGTATTACTTTTGGTTTAAAAAATTGTATAACACACTTTTTATGAATATTCAAACAAAATATAAAATTTAACAAAATTTGATTTAAATTCAGCAAGTATTTAAACCTTTCATATTATAGTTATTAATTACAAATTGGTTAAAAATATTTAAATAATGTACCTAAAAGAAACCGGAGAATTTTGAAGTATTTGTTAAATTCAAAATTCAGTATATCCTGAGAAGTGATAGATGTTCATAGAGACATCTATATAATGTACAGCGAGGAAGCAGCAAACCTACAATCCATGCAAAAATGTGGTGAATCGACTAAGCTGCTATCAAACCGCCAGGTGGCCCTCTGTGTACGAATACAAACTGCAGCGTACTAGAACAAAAATATGCTCATATTTACAAATAGCAACAACCTTAGCATAATAAGGGGGCTTAAGTTGTTCCTAATTATAAATGTGAGTATTTTTTACGTGATCTATTACGATACAGTTCGATATCAGCTTAGCCGGCTTACCCCAATTTTGGGTAAATTGTAGCTTTGCTACTTTAATGCCTCATCGTACATTATACATAAAATTGGCCGTCCAAAAATAGCAACAGACGACAAAATGTTGGACATTGTGCTTACAGTTTTTGATAATCCTCATACTTCAACTCGACAATTAGCACTGGATTATAATAATGTTAGTCAAGGAACTGTACTGAATATTTTACATACAGAAAAATTTCATCCTTATAAGGTTAAACTTGTTCAAGAATTATCAGAAGATGATTTTGATAGAAGAATTCAGTTTTGTGAAGAAATGATGGACAGGTGCAATAACGACCCACAGTTTGTCAATTCTATTATCTTCTCCGACGAAGCCGATATTTTTTACGATATTTTTACATGGCTGTATAGAGAATAAAAAGCACTAGCTGGTCATGCCATAAAAAGTATAAGCTGCCATTTAAAAAAAATGTCGATGACGTCATAGCTAAAACATATGACAATTGAAAAAAAAAAATGAAAAACGCCAAATTGTGGCAAAAAACTTGATAGGAAACTTTTGTTAGAAACTTTTTTTCGTAAAGTTATTATTTAAGGCTGTAGCATCGATGTTCCTTACTTTTTATTCACCCTGTATAGATGCCTCTAAAGACATCTATTACCGTTTATGTTGTTGTTGGCACGTTTTGAGCGCTTTCGATGCTTGCATTTACAAATTTACAGGTTATATCCCGACCCCATAGAAGACCGTCTATGTTATCGTGCTGCCCAAGCCCAGAAAAGATCGCATCGATGCGTCATCCTACCGACCCATGGCCTTCCTCAACGTGCACAAAAAAGTCTTTGAAACAATCTTTAGAAATTGACTTTGCATGCACCTGGACAAACCGAAATTCCAGTATGAGCTTCAGCCACAGAGAACCTGCAACTGCAGCCATCAACACTGGCCACTGCATAATTTCCGTCATAGAGAGAACTTTCGACACCGTGTGGCACCAAAGACTCCTTAAGAAGCTTCTACGAGCCAAAATTCCATCCCTTCGTCCACATCATCCGCAGTTTCCCGAAAGAACGCCACCACCGCGTGTGAGTTTTCGATCGAACTTCAAGACCATTTACGCATTTGCAATGGCAAAAAGCCAGATATCACAAACCTTATTAGCACACTAGAAGAAGAAGAAGCTCGAATTTGTATTCTACGCATACCTAATAGCGCATTTGCGCAAACGCAATATTTTTACTACCTTCCAGTCAGTCCCTACCATCTATTTTTTTGTAAAAACAAAGTTATTTTTTCTAAAAAATTATTATAGATTTATTGGATTGCGGATTGATGTTGTAATGAATATCATTGGTTTGAAGATAGCGTATCGGTTCACTTGATTATGTTCCCCTCTGCAGGCGCAGCGCAGTATTTAAGGCATTTATCTAGAAGCAATAATTGCTGCTTACGATGTTTCGATGTAGCCGTCTAAAGATGTTTGTCTTTATAAATGTTTTTTTTTTAATTTTCAAAACAGGCGTAAAACGCAGTGTTAGAATCAATATGGCGAAATAAGCTAGTCATCTTATTTAATAAAGGTAAACCTGATAATGGTTTCGCAAGCTTCGAAACGTAATATCAAATAATTATTTAAGCGCTGCATGTTATTTAATACCACATCTATCTCTTCCAAACAGAAATAGAGGAGCAATGACTAAAGCCCTAAATTGTTTTATTGGGCCAGCGGGTGGTCTAGTGGTTAAAGTCCCAGGCTTTGAAACTAGACTCTCAACGGCAGTAGGTTCGAGTCCTCTGCCCGTCGGAAATTTTTCTGAATAAGTTAAATCCGGCGTGTCCGTGGATGTTGTGTGTGGTGTGTATGTTGGGTTGCATGTCTTTCAGGGGTGGGGCATGTTAGACCGGTGTATAGCACTTAGTGGGCTAAGCCCGGGTAAGGGGGTGGGATGGGAATCATGGAGTCGTGCTCACGCACGGCCTCATGATTCTTTAAAAAAATTGTGTTATTCTTCAAATGAAAAAACAGAATTTTTTCGCACAACATTGTTAGGTACAGAAATTGACGTTGTTGCATTGTATTTTAATAAAGATTGTATCATAAAAAAATTGAATTCACATTTAATATTTTTTTCAATTTGGTTGAATATTTTAAAGAAATTTTTTTAAAAACTTTAACTTAAAAAAATCAAAACATCCTTTTATCATTTAAAAAATTACCACGAAGTCTAATGCTCAAATTTTTACAATATTATATTTACTGCTTCAATCTCTGTTCCAAAGTTGTTTTCCACCAACCTTTTAAGGTATAAAAATAGAAGATGAAGCGTTTGTTTTATGATGATAAAAATAAACCTGCACATTTACTGCCTATTCAAGTAACAGCAGCTTTAATGAAGTAGCAAGTTATAAAAAAAACAGATTGAATTTTAAATTGATGAAAAAGGGAGGGGAAAGTTATGGCAGAAAAATAAATAGGGTGTATTCTTATTTTCTCCCCCTGTGCCGCATATAAACCTAATAAGAATTCGAATTGCGTAAACTATGTAGTCGACAGTGCCTAGCTAGCTACCATTTACACCAAGAAGTTCGAAATTGGCAATCTTACAAAATTATGTGGAAGATTTAACATTGTCACTTCCATTATGTTATTCTATATTATGATTGCGAACATTATGGATCCATCAAAGCAGGAAATGTGGTCGTATCCGAGAGCTGTGGCTTGAGGCAATTCGTTTCAGGCTGAAATCTGAGTTCCCTAATTCAACTCACCACGCGCCCTTTCATCAAATGCCTATCCGACCCTCTTCTAGGCGATAAAATATACTCCCGTTTTCTGTACTCATAACGTCCTAAATAAACTTTGGATACTTTCAGAAGAGCTGTTATAATAACCTAGAAAACTGTTGTAAACAAGTTAATACAGTAACTAGAATTTTACAACACGGTGTTGTGATGATTTTCCAATAACTGTTTTATGATACTCTAATTGGTCAATTTATAGGGAAATAGTTTGAAAATTATTGTTATTGTTTTTACAACACCTTAACGTTTTACTAGGAAGGTTTATAGCAAAAAGTCTATAAGGTTTAACTTACAAGAATTGGGTACCATTAACTTTATATTTACAGATTAATAAAGACGTACATCAAATGGCTGCAGTTTATAGGACATCAAAAGCAGCAACTTACAGAACAGAATTTTAATGTTATTCTCAAGTGCGACCAGTCAGTGAGCGTTATGCGATTTAAGCCAATTAACTTTGTTTTCAAATTTGCATGTAACATTTATGTCACATATTTCTGTTGTTCGAAATTTCAAATTGTAAACATTAAATTTTGCAATATTTAATAAACTATTTTAAATATACCACCAACATTTCTTTCTTCTTCTTCAACTCTTGCGAGGTGTAGCATATCTTCGCACCTATTGTCCTGCGTGGTGCTTAAAAAGGCACAAGACAGTAGGCAGCTACACCTTTACGTAGGCTCCGATCGACACAAGCGCACGCACTTCACGTTCAGGAAACATTTTACACCAGCGTCTAGTCCCTTGGACCACAGCCGATCCTGAATTGCGCAATATCATCTAATATTGGCTCGCATATAGAATTGCATTGTTAAAGCCGATTTTTTCATTGCTAATAAATTGCATTCAATAGAAAACAACAAATCCTTTTTTTAAATTTATTACCAGATACTTGCGTGTTAGTATGCCGTCAATCAGTGAGTGAATGCAAATTTGTCTTCGTATTTGTTCTTTAAAAATATAACTGCTCTTAACAAATAACCTCGCGCATACACCAAAACGCAACAACAGTGTTTAAAAAAAACTCTCAACCCTCAAAGAGGCATTTTTTTGCCCTGAACTGGTATCAATTGCTTGTCTCAGATATCGCGGCCCAAAAGGCCTATTGTGCCGCTATCCAGTCAAAATCGCTTTGCTGTAACAACCTACCATTTAAATATATAAATATGAAATTAAAAATAATTTAAGAAAGATTGGATATTTTCTACGGCAAATCCCAGTAAATAGTTTGTCCTAGGTGCAATACTAGCAATAGGTATTTCTAAAATACAAAATTGTAAATTTTGGAGAGTCTTAAATATCAATTTCTTGACGTGTTAAAGAGATGAAGTATAGAAGAGTTGATAGAGAGATTCTAACAACGAAACGCAGTAGGTGTGTCCTGTGTCACCTCCCACCACTTCTAGTACCACCTGACGTAAACCCCACCCTTCAACCAATAAGAGAGAAGCGCAGCCGCATAAAACCAACTCAAACAGGGATGACACCCGCATGGGCATTCCTCATGCGTGTGCAACTCCACAGGCAAAAATCAAGAAATGTTTAGTTCTAACACCGTTTACCGCGGGCGCTGCTTCGGTATTAATCGTATGTGTTCGGATTAAATCGCCGTTAAAATTTGCAGAAAATTTGAATTCGCTTCTATCTGTCAAATTTACTTTTATGTGCGTCATATTTTTAGATTTTCCCACTACCTATATAATATGTATACTTGTTGTGTACCGCAATGTTTAAATACAAACGCAATAAAACACAGATTTCCTATTTTAAATGCGCAGGTTAGTATTTTTTTTACAAATTATGAACTTAAAATTTTAAATCTGCATTCCCTGCGTAATCTATTAGTTTCATATAAAAATAGATTTTTTTGAGATAAACAACATGCTCAGCTTCTATCAGTCAAGTACACAAGGGACTTGGAAACCAGTGTAGTCGTTCATTAGATGAAACACAACATTAAAAACACCGAGTTTTTCCGAGAAACTCGAAAACACATCAATACTCCAAAAAATATTCGCCATAATTTTAAATTTCCCCCTCTTTTCATTAGTGCTTACACCGTTGTACATTGTCGCTAGTGTATACATTTATTTTAAAATTTTGTATAACAGTTGCATATCTATATACGTATATATATATTTCTAATCTGTGGCATTCCTACTGCGGTTGCGGTGCTTGGGTGCCAGAATCCCGACTTGGTATCGCCTTAGCTGTTGAGCCGTTTAGAAACTTTTGTTATTAATTTATTTATTTATAGGAACATTGACTTACAAGTAAAGTTGTAGAATTGTATCTTCTATTTTCACATTCTACGAACTATTAACCGAAATACACAAACTTAATTATCTTCCCATATTTCCAATCAAAAATAGAAAGAGCATTACGTACGGTTTTATTTAGTTTACAAAGGGTTGAATTTGGAACTGTATTAATTAAAATTGTTTGGGTTGGATTGCCCACGCTGTGTAATATACAAGCTCGTAGAGAGATGGAGAAACAGTCTCTTGAAATTAAGCCGAAATTTCATATAAATTACTGTAACTGGTTTACCTGCTTTGAAGCTTTATTAAATTTTGCTGATGGCCGTTTGTTTTAGTAGGAAGATGAGAAGTTTCCTTACATTAACAGTAATTGCCATTAGCAATCAAGCTGTCTACTTGTGCTTCCAAATTGGCTCATTCACATGCATGTAGGTTATTTCGACTTATGGAAATGTAAATGTAAATTACAGTGCAATATTAAGGCAGTGCTTTAGTTTAAGAACTCCTTTATGTTAGAAATACTGACTAAGGGTACATTAATCTCTTAAATTGTAAAAGAAATCAAGTGTCCGTCTGCTTCTTGGGTAGGACTTTAAATGTGCCCAGAAGTGTATAATTCCCAGTTTTTAATTAAATGTCTTATTGCAAGTTCTGGAAGGAATTACGAGAGAAATATTTTTTCGGGAACATTTTTTTACCTTTTATTGCATAACACAAATATTTACAAGTGCGCGGCGGCGTAAGCTCACGGAAGATCCACATATTATGAAGCGTAATATTTCCGTCATATTGAGGACAGCGACGACACGGGCTGTGTGAGAACGTGTCTAAAATATCAAGAAGTTTGTATTAAGATAAATGTTGGGACTTTATCAAACTCGTCACAAAATTCTAAGGCACATGTGGAATTTATTATGAAGAGAGATAAAGATTAATCGAAAACAAATCCAAGTTTTATTTGGATTAATAGCCGCATTCATACAAACATAAAAAGGATGGTATCACGTACTTATTGAGAAGATATGACCCTGATTCCAACTTTCTTGATGTATTAAATATCGATTGCTTATATCGGAGCTTTCCAGTTGTTTCAAGAAAGTTCGCTTTTTCAAGCAGAATCAAAGCAAAAAATATATTTTTTATTTGATTTTGAGTTATCAATTTTTTAGTCTTTATTTATAAAATTCATTCAAAGATTATATACAGGGTAAGGCAACACGTAAAGTTTAAGGAGCGGTGGCTTATCAACTAATAGAGTGCGTACAAGTACAATACCTCATGGGATGAAGCAAACGCGAAGGTGAGAGATAAATAAATGTACTCTACTAACAGCAACAGCCCATAAGACCTGGAATTAGTTTTACAATTTTTTTTGTATGTATGATAAATTTATAAGAACGACAAAAACTTACACTTATTGTTACCTACCAAACTGTTTCAAAATTCGTAAAATTTACATAATTTAATTTTTGAAGTGTATAAAATTGGTATTGTGCTGAAAAACCTGCAATATTAGAAACTTAAGTATGAAGCTGCGATCTTCCAACTATGTCGATTCCCTATCTTTCTTTGCATCGACTGACTTGTCGATTCTTGTTAATACTAAAAATTGCAATAACAATTACAATGTATTTCTTGTGCAATATACAAAAGTACGACATAAATTTTGCACAAAACGTGTACAACTGAACCATTTTACAGGAATCACTAAATTTTATTACAAATCATTCATTGGAATTGGGGCACCACAACAACGATAATAATGGTCTTGTATTTCCATGTTTATAATAGAGATATAGTATGTTATTTTTATTTTAGCTAAAAATTGGATCATTGTGAAAGCTCGGCTTTCTGCCCAGAGGGTCTCAGTTTATTAACCTCACTTTGAGGTACCTTTTAAATTATTTTTTTTGTCACCGAACACAGTTTTCAAAAGGGTTGATTAACCTTTTTTTAACCTGTATTTATTTACACTAGATTATTTTTCATGCATATATTTTCAAAGAATCATTTATTAACCATAATTAAAGGATAACATTTATGTCGATTTCCACAAATGTTTTTTGAGCTCAAAAATTACTTTTGGATGTCACAACGTCGTTATAACGTCGACAAGTTTGTTGTATTTATTAATAATAAATAACTGTCACATCAATCAAAAATAATCTTCAACATCAATTTTTGACGTCATTATCAGACATCTCAAAGAGATATTACCACGTCCAAAAAACGAATTATTGACTTGAAAATAATTAGTCATAGTTAAAAATTGGCATTTATATTGATTTAAAAAAACTGTTTTAATGCAAATTTTTGGTCATCATCATCATCATCATGCATGGAGCTGACTCGAGGGTCGATCCTGGATTACGCCAGGCCCACCCCATGCCAGTAGGTGGGTAGGAATTTATGTGATAGGTGGGGTGTTGAACCGCGTTAGCATGTCTGCAATGCATACCGCAAGACACCGCTGCTGCAACACCGGGTAGTTAGTAGGCTACGCATCAATGGGGGTTTTGAGTACGCAACCAAGACCGTTATGCGATTATGCATTTTAACTTAATAAACTTTGGTATCAAAGTTTCACATTGTTCTTATTTCACACATATCTATTGTTCTAAGATTACAAATTGAAAATATCTTAATTTCCTAATAACTAATAAACTACTTAATATCACGTATCGTCCGGGTGGTATTGCTACACTTTGTTCCTCTATTCTTTGATCTAGCATGATCATATTTAGCGTTCCATTCCTACTTCTCGTGGATTTCTTTTCTTCTTTGGCTGTGATGCTGTCGTAATGATTTCTGGAACCGTCTCCTGATGTCCTGTACGCTATTCTCATTGCCCTGGGTGGCTGAATGTTGTTTACCGGAGTGTGTGTGTGTGTGGAGGGTGGGCCTGCTTCGTAGTGTATTTCTATTGACGCCTTTAGTATTTCTGCTGCTGTTGCTATTGATTCGGCTCCTCCCCAAAATCCTTCTTTCCCTAGGTCTTAGACCTAAGTAGGCTTCTGTTTGTAGTGCTGGGCCGTAGGTATGTGCTAGATGGTCGTAGCGCGGAGCCAAGTTTCTTACATGGGTTTTCTCTTATGTATGACACGATTTTTTTCCTTAAGGTGAGAGATTCTTTTTTGAGCTGTTCTCGCGTTGCCGCGACATTCGTGTTTTGGTCTGCTATTGAGATAAATAAACAATTTCCATATCCTGAGATTTTCCGCACTGTCAATTTGTGTCTGTCCGTATATACTGTTTCCTGTTCCATGGTAAGTTCTGTGCTGCTTCTGATGATTTCCGTTCTGATTGGCATCAAACGTTAATGTTAGATATCGGAACCAACCTAAATTGCGTTCCAAAACGTTTTTTATATTTACGTAAACCTAATCGTACACCTCTTATACTTTGCTCTTAAACTTAATGTATATAATTTCTAAATGTTAGGCATTTATAACAACGTTAGATTATATATGCATATAACATATATACATATACCTATATACATACATACATACACATTACACTATGCTAGTATCAATAATTAATTAACTCAATAATCAAATAAAAATTTACATTGAAAAAACTACGTTAAATTGCCTGCTGCCGTTTAACAAAGTATTTAAAGTTTTTATTTAAAGTTGTTGGAGGATTATTTTACTGGTTTTGTTCCTGTGTTAACCCTCAGTTTGAAATTCAATAGGTCCGGCTTTTACAAAAAAATTTTAGTCTTTAGTTAAAATAGCTTGTTTAAATTGTAAGCGATCCTTTCTCCGGCTACATAAAAACGGCCCTTTCTTAGAAGTATACTACCTGCTCCACGACCCTTGCGTTTGGCAATGCTATTCCCGGAATTTGTTTGTGATCGCGGTTGCCAGTTTTAGACAAGAATCGGTCCTATTGCATACCAATGCAATAAGATAAAATAAAAGCTTCTACTTTTTACAATTATTTTTGTTGTTTAATATCTATGCACCCCTGATCAACCACTATCCTGGAGGACTATCTATATGTTTTCTACTCTATATTTTTACTTGCTTAGCCTATCTTATTAAGTATGTACTTATCTTTGAGTGTGCTTGTTGGTTAACCAGTTTCCTTTCACCTGTTGTTAGATGAGCAGGTAATCCAGGTGTTCCGCTTCTCCTTTCCGGTAACTCTTGCCTCTTTGTTTGATTGTTTTTGAGAACTGGCGCACTAAACACTCAAATGCACCTGCTTTTCTCTGGCCAAACAAAGGACCTCCATAACGCGTTATGTTTTTACCTGTTTTACCTGTTACGTTGAGCCACAGATATCAATTCACGATCCCTGCTTTTGATGTTCACTCTAGGATCGAAGTGCAGTAAAAATTGCCGTTTTAAACGGCGAAAAATCTCGTTTTTACTTTTAAAAGCTAGAGCTGCGTTGTTATACGTCTACTCTCGACCGCTGTTCAAACTGAACCCCTGTTTTGATGCAAATTTTTGGTGTCAATAAATTATTTTGGCGTCCAAAAACCGTTGATTGACTTCAAAAGTTTTGACGTTAGAAACTATATTTTTGGCGTTTAAAAACATTTTTAACGCCAATAAATATTTATTTTGTGAAAAAAATCATTTTACGAATTAAAACAAATTTGTCTGAAGTCATGAAATAAATGTACTACCTCATGTCAGTACATTTTTTATAAAAAACGAAACATCATTTCATAAAAACCTGACTGAGGTTTAATTTTAATTTAGTTAGGTAAAAGTTGAAAAGATAGTTGACCAATATGTTCGGGCTTCTTCTAAATTTTAGTGCAACTGCTGCGAAAGTGATTTGTTGTATCTTCGAAAGGCTGTAGCTCCACTACGATACATTTTAGAACTCATGTTTATAGCAATTCTTTAAGTTACTGTTTTCACCAGAATGCATTATTTAAATATTGCAACATAATTCTGAATTGCCTTGTATAATTATAAATATAATTAAACTAGGAACCGAAAAAAAAATTGTAAACAAGGAAGAGGAAAACCAATGAAACCGTAGGTATACTTGATATAATAAATGTTCAAGGAAAAATGGCGAGCAGCGACATCAAAAGACAAAGCAAAACGGTACAATAGAGCTCTAAATCTCGAAAAATATTGATAATGTCCGAGAAAAAGTAGAAAAACAATAAGAGAATTAATAAATACAGATTTATTTGTTTTGATTTAGTAGTGTCGTATACAGCCAGAAAACTAGCCAAACCCGCTCCGCCCTTTTGCAGTAGCCGTACAATATAATGCTAGGAGCGATGCAAATCTGTTTGTTTTAGTATGGTAAGGAAGGTGAATTAGAAATACACTTAAATAGTTTATAAGTCAAAAAAAGATACCTGTAACGTATTATGCCAGGTTATTCCCATTAAACTTTTACACCCACCAGCCGCCGGGGCTCAATAAATAAAGCCAATATATTTATGTCCATCTAGACACGAGAAGCCCCCCAGTTATTTATGTACCGCATTTATTTCTAGCGAAGGCAATAATTAATGACAAATACGAGTGAAAAAGAAAATGCCTGACGAATTTCAGTTAACAACGTAAAAATTATTGCAGATTAAGAGCGATTTGACGTATTTTATTGCGGCGTTTTAATCGAGCTGTTTCAATCCCAAATAACATTATTTATAGACTTAATTTGCCGACTGCTAACATACGAGAGTTGTAATTGCAAAAAAAAACTTTTTTTTAATGATTATCTGTATATGAAATACTTAATTACTTTACAATATTTATTTATTTTAACCTTATACGAATTTCGGCATGTTTACATACCATTGTCAGAGGTGATATTAGGAAGTAAACAGTTAGTGTTGTTATAGCAATAGAACTTGGTGACTTGATCTCGGTAATCGTCCGCAGATGATTTGATTTCTTATTCCAAGTTGTCCAATAGGAGAGAATTTAAGAGATCAATTTGCTCATTCAATAACGGTACATTTTTTAAATGTTTGTGAATTTCAAAAGCTTCTAGTATATCTAATGTACGTATATCACAACAAAAGTGTAAACATTGTATAGTGTTATTAGAAGTCATTGAATGATTGTGTTCTAGCAAGTGTTTAGCATAATTAAATTTATGTGGGTGTTTGTATTTGTAACAACGTACGTGTTCTTTATACCTAATATCAAAATTTCTAATTGTCTGGCCTATATAAACCGAATTACAATGCGAACAACTTAATCTGTAAATGCCTGATTTTAGCAAATCGTCTGTTTTTGATTTTGCATTAAACAAAGTGTTGAAAATGTTTCTAGTTGTTTTAAAGCTTACTTTATATTTATTTGTTTTGTTTATAATATTAGCATTTTTTTCTGATTTGTCACCGAAATATGGGATCGAAGCATATTTAATTGTATCGAATGAAGTTGGGGTATTCGGATAAATTTTTTGAATGGCTAATTTATGATTTTTTTGTGCTGTCACGAACTAAAATTCAAAAGTCATACTAGAAGTACCTGATTATTCATAATGCAAGACCCAATGATGCGGAAAATAGCTTTATCTCAGTATTGTGTTGAGATAATAATGAAATCAGTAACCGCTTTTAATGCTTATCTCAATGTATCCGCTTCCATACAGGTGAATCTGATCCAAAACTGGCAGTGCGCCAACAAACTCATAGTTCATATGTGTGAAAACGTCAGAACGGATAGTGATTTCCAATCAACCAAGCACATAATACATCCTCGATAAAAATGTAAACACCTCTTCAGATATGTTTACACTTTCCTGCCTATATACGGTTTTATAGATAAGCTTAAACCAGAAGCTTTCGCTTTACGGTCATAACTTTTCTAGGGGTTTTAAATCAAATGTCAATTTTACAATGAAACTCCCATGTTGCGTGCTATATAGGGGTATTTTTAATCCGGAGATAAGAGATATCGTGGCAGGTCAGTAGGAAACGCTTCAACGTGTAGTACTGTATCTGATGGTTAAGAGTTAACTGTACAGAACAGTTTATTAATTATTTTCCAAATGATAACTTGTATTTGTGCGTGCTATAAATCTAATTATAGCGTTATGAACTGTGAAGCATTTTCTTGCGGATTAATTGATTATGTTTATGACATAATAGGTCATAATATTTTATATTATCTCCGAAATTTGTTTTACATGCTATACATTCATATAGCCATTAAGTAAAAGGTATAAGATACATTACTATGTAGCGTATCGTGTATATAACATAGAAGTTTGCCCAGCTTTCTTTACAACTAACATATAACTAAAGACCGGACTTTTAGTCGCAGAAAAGCCAAAAGTTTCGTTAAAATTCAATAAGTAAACAAGAAGCATGGGCGTACTCAAATCCATTAAGTTATACGTGAAACATATTGGACAAGAGAACTAATTTTTCGGTTGAGATTTTCGAAAAAGTTGTTGTGTTTCTTATGTTTTCTATTCAACGGTGGTTTTCCGTCCTTTATGAATGTTGATAGTCCAAACTTTTCTTTCGTAGAACTTTCTCGTTGTATTAATGAATTTACATGTTCTATTTTCATCAATTCTTGGGTTTATTTTGATTTTAATTTAAAAAAAATGTTTTTCCAGTTTCATAAAAGCTGTTTCGTGAAGTACTTCTAAAACTCATGACCAATCATATTCTATTATTTTGTTAAACTTCTAAATTAAATTCAAACATATGAATATGTTACCATTTTAAGCTCGCTAATAATTTGTTTGAAAGTTTCGATATGCGCTAACTATACGTTTAAAGAAATTATAGCAGAAATTATTTTTAATGGATTGCCTCATAATTTAAATACTGACGAAATACTAGACTAGAAATCCTATACATATAACATAATGTATTTGCAACTTCTTGAAATTAAAAGCAGGTTAAGAGCGTTGTGGTCGAGTTAAATAGACATAAATGCTATTATTTAACCATAATTAATCAACGTCGGCAAAATTGATTTTGTGACGTCAAAAATGCAATTTTTAACGGTAAAAATTAACATTGACGTCAAAAAATGAATGTTTAACAGACAATACTGCCATCCAAAGACGCAGTTGGCGTAGTGTTGAAATCTTAGTACGTCGCTACATCAAATTATTTGCTCGTATTTGATATACTTGACATAAGACTGCGTATTTACTCATTTGCCCTGCCGCGGCCATAGTGCTTATGCCACATTACTATTAATTATTTTCAAGTGTGCTTTGACAATTAGGCGCTGCAAATAAACGTGCACTCTTTTTTGGCAAATAGCTCCCCTATCAGTCATTACTATTATATTATTGGAGTTTGGTCCTAGTCCACACTACCTGCCATAAGCACCCCGTTGGGTGACAGAATCTTTGTGGTCGAAAATTCATTTATTAACGTCAAATGATCATATTTTGACGTCACAAGTTCATTTTTTAACGCTAAAAACGTATTAATTGACGTTTGAAAAGAATTTTTTGATTGGTTATAAATACCTTTTTAGTTCTTTCGTTATTTTATTATTAATTAAAATAAAAGCAAAATGTCGTTTTATATAAAACTGAAAACAAAATAATATTTTGTTTTTTTAGATTGTTACCGAGATGGTAACGTATTCAATTTATAAGTGAATTCAGAAAAATTCTATGCGTCATTACTAATCTAAAATGCACAGAGAGTTGGTATAAATGCAATTGAATTCGACAAGACAAATCGGTTTAAAGTGGAGCGCTGAATAAAAATAGCAGCACGACTTCTAATTCAATTGCCCCAATTTTAAAATCGATTCTTTTTATAATACGACACCATTCACAAAATAATCAACAAGTTTGCAATACTAATTTTAAAGTTTGTTGATAAGTCAATATTTCGACGGTTTATTTTAAGTTTTGCTACGTAGATGTAGAGGCCAATATTAAATATTGATATTTTTAGCAGAAAGGCTAAGATATTTACATGCAAAACGTAAACGCAGAATTAAAATAGGAAATACATTTTTTAAACCACTAATTTTCTGTTTGAACAAAAATTTTCTACAAGAAACGTTTTAATAACTTCATGGTAAATATTATTTAAGTACAGCTGTAAAAACTAATTTTCATATTAGAAGTATGCTGTCGTTGTTAGACGAGCACATAGTGTTATAATTGCATGTAATTAAAATGCTAATACTTGGAGGTTTTTATATTACCATTTCGACTTGAACAGAGAGCTTTATACATTTCCGGCGCCTAATTGTCGTCATTCCATGTTAACGATTTTAAGACTTGTACGACACTAACTATTAAATATTATTGCATAATCCCAAGAGCAAAGAAAGCTTTACAACACCCTTCAGGTAATTTTAAATTTGATGAATACTTAAATATTCACTTAAGAAACGCATAAATTGAATGGCAAATTATTCAGCATTACATATTAATGTTATTGGTGGCATTTACGCAGACAACTCTTTAGCATTGTTTTGTTCTAGGGTTGATGGCATGAAAATCATTCTTGAATTTAATAATGCTTTCCCTGGTTCGTCTTGTAATGCTACTGCAGCAATAAACATTACAAGAACGCGACGTTGTAAAATTGTATGGTCTCGAAAATCATCACTCCGTATAATATGCTTTTGGTGGGTTTAATAACAAATTCCTTAAAGCTACACCAAAAGTAATTGCGTTATTAAACATAATAAAATAAAAGTGAAATGTTATTGGAAAGCTTGAAATTTCCAATTTTGGTATTAGAATTTCCAATAGATAGTTCTACCAATAAACAAAGCCACCACTAAAGGGCGCTAATAAATGCGTTAAAACGGAGATTAAAATTCCAATGTGTTACATTTTCGTCAGCATTTTCTTGGGAAAGTTACATTATTAGCGTAGCTAAAATTATTTCAAAATCAGAGATTTATATAGGGTGTTCTAAAATTACACCGCCAAACCTCGGGACGTGATTTCTAAGGTCATTTTAAGAGAAGAAGTTTTGACAAACGTTACGGGGTTACAGCCTCTCAAAAAAGAAACAGAATAATTACGTTTTAAATAATATCTCTGCCATAAATTTGAATATTTGGTATTGTGTGGATATTGTACTAGAGATGGTTTACAAATTCTCTTGTTTACCTTGAAATTCATCGACCAGGGACGTAGATGTGGGAGATGCTCGACTTAGAATTTTCTTATTGACTATTGACTTCAAAACTTGATACTCCATATAAAAGTATACCAATAAGGTACTTTTATTGAAAGTCGCTAAATCCAGATAATTTGATTTTTGCGAAAAATGAGTAACCATGAAGGTATGAGTGTATCCTCAAAATGTGGATATAATCTGCACAAACTTGGAATTCATACACACAAGTCAAAAATTCCAAGAATAACGATTTAACTTCGTAATTTTTAGTTAAAAGGGAATTTCAAGATTAGCAAAATTTCTAGAAATAATTTCAAAATTTCAAGGTGTAGTCAGAATTCTGCGACAAAATACTCAAATTCTAAATTAAAAGTCGAAAATTTTGCGATTTATGTTGGAAATGTTTTACTTTTGTATTTACGACTTTGAAGTCGGGAATTCCTAGAGAAAACTAAGAAATTTCATGCGATTAAAGCCAAAACTTCGAAAAACAGGAAATTCTGATTTAAACGTGGAAAATTCCAAGATTTTTGTCGGAAATAATTCACTTTAAATAAGTCGCACGACTTTAAAGCCGGAATTTTAAAAAAATGTCGGAAATTTGCAGATTTAGACAGAAATTCCTATAAACAAGGCAGAAATTCGAAGTTTAGGCCAGAATTTCGAGACATGATGAGAAATTCTGCTTTAAAGGTGTTAAATTTCGAAAATTCAAAGATCCCAGATAAAGTAGAAAATTCTACTTTAGAAGTCGAAAATTGCGTTACAACGGATTCTATTCTGTTACATTTTCGGCAGTACTTTTTTGGAAAATTTATATTATTAGGGTGGCTAAATTTTTTTCAAAATCAGAGGTACAGTGTATACAGGCTGTTCCAAAATTATACTAGCAAATTTCGGTAAGTGATTTTCTTAGGTCATTTTAAAAGAAAAAAATTTCCTGCTTTTCTACGGAGTTACAGGTTTCGTAAATTGGAACAGTTCAGTGATTTACAAATTCACTTGTTTACGGTCACATTTATTCACCAGGGGCGTAGTTTTGAAAAATGAGTGACATATCTCTTTACATGTTTGTTACACACCTAAGATTTTTAATCTTTTGATTTTAAAATCTGCTTCTACATTCAAAAAAAGCTGTGAAGCAACAGCCACGGAACCTTCCTCGCATTTATTGAAAGTTTCGAAATTTGAAATATCTTTGAAATTTTATAAACTTTTGAAAGTTATGGAAATTTCGAAAATTTTTAAAATTTCAATAATAGTTATTTGAAAATTTTAAAAATTTTTACATTTTTCGAAAATTTCCAAGATTTTTGGAAATTTCAACAATTTTAATAATTAGGGTATTTAAAAATTTTGTGATTTGGAATATTTTAAAATTTTTAAAGCTGATTATTTTAAAAAATTCTCAGATTTCCAAAAATATTTTTACATAACTTGATTACACTCAGTAAGGGCTATCATACAATATGGCAATTTGTATTGATTGAATATTTTGTATTTGAGTAATCGGGTATTAAATTTAAAATTTTCAAAAATTCGTAGCGGCCTTAATTTTGAAGATACAGCATTTGGAAAAAAAAGCATTTGATTTGTCTTTAGACTCACTACAACGATATGTAAAAATCTCGAAAAAGTGTTTAGAAAAAAAATCTATACCAAAAAAAACTGGTCTAATTTCCGTTTCCGATTAACGATCTTACACCTGCAACTAAAAAAACTTCTACACATCAAATCTTATGAAAACCGGCTAAGGGGTTCCGGACACGAACGCAACCAACCCACACACTCAGCCACGCACGCAGGTATTGTACAAATTTTGAGAGTAAGTTATGCACAGGAATATACATAAAAGAAATTAATAAATATGACAACACTTTTTTATGAAATTGTAGCCTCCGGGAGGAGAAATAGTTCAAACAGTCGAAAATGTTCACTCTTTCAGAGGCTGTAATTTATTAGGAAAGCTTTTTAGAGTCTATGTTTGTGAGAAATTTTTTATTGCTGTCAGGTTGTTAGAGTTTGCACAAAATATTTCCGCTTCGGACTTTCATGCCACTTCCCGTCTGTGCACTTTTGCAACACCTTGTATAATATCGAAAACAAAGCAACTAAAGTGTGCGACCAGCATTTTCAGCGATGCGGCGGCCTGAGTAAAAATACGGCTTCAAAAAACCAGAAAGGTGTTCGACTTCAGTCTTTTCAAGTGCAATCGCGGCCAATTTAAAATGTGTTGCTTGCTACAAGTAACACCAAGAGCACTTTTCATGCTATTTTTCAGTCACGGTTTTCACTAAACCAAACCGATACTGCAACTGAAAAACATTCCTCATTGTTTTTGTTATTTAAATTCTGATAGCATTAAGTTATCTTGAAAAGTGTGCAAACAAGTTGAATAGATTGCTGTAATAAATGTAAGCCTGGCAATAAAATAATATTTATGAGCCGTTTTTTATGCCACATAAGTACTACAACTAATTGATTAGACAACATTAAATAAAAAATTTATATATCAAATAGAAAATTTATGTTAGAATAGCGCCCCTTATCCTTGACCCTCCATTGTGTGTGCGAGTTAAACCGAAAGAAACTTGTCATAGTTTGGGGATTGAATCAATAAAAACATTTCAATAACATAAAAGCAAATTCAAAGAACGCAAATAACGAATTTCTGGTGGTATTGTTGGGGGAATACTAATGGCAGGTCTTAAATTAAAATTTAAAATGCCAGTCGGAGTAAATGAAAAGGACTTTATTAGCTTAGCACGAACAATAACACTTCATGAAAAGTTTCAGAAATTATAGCAGTTCTGATATTGAAGAAAAATTGGGTTAAGCTGAAAAGAAAACCAGTAAATGTCTAGACCGATATGAATAAAATCGTGAAATTATCTTTGAAAATTGTAAACCTATTCAATTAAATTTAGTCTGCAAAACTGTCGTTTTTAAACAACTTTAATTTTTATTTTCTTCGCTAAACAAAGTATAGCTATAGAGGAAGGTGTTGAAATCGTCATGAAGGATTTGAAGCAAATGCGTTTATTCAGCGAAGGTTTTTTCGCTTTCTGGTCGATATACGAGTTATGCCTAAAAGAAACGTACTTTTATGGCGAACATTTTTAACGTAACTAAACATTTTCACTCGTAAGCAGGATTTAGGGCCTCATGATACCGCGATAAAGCGGACGCTACAGAAGTGTCTGTATGTCTGTCTGTTTGTGTGTTTGTGTACACTTTACTGTCCATACGCTTTACGCAGAAAACCCAAATTTGGCTCAAAGATTGCCAATTGCAATAGGATGACATCGTAAAATGACGTGGGTACGCCTCAAAAAAGGAGGGAGGGGAGAGTTGCCCTGTTTCAAAATAGACGCGCTCGAAAACGAACCTTTGATTCGTATTCTACGCATGTCTAACAGCCGATCTGCGCAAACGTGATCTCCCTATCACCCTCCACTGCACCCCATCATCAATTTTTTGTTTTTTAAAAAATGTAGGAATTTCGGCTTCAAAGCATGCTCATGCTTAAATGACAATAGAAACAACTTTCCATATGAGAAAACATCACTGAAAGGTTTTCTTTTGGTCGTTTACCTGAACAGATTAATTGAGTAATTGCCATAAATACGCTATCACCAAATTATGGAATCGAATTTGAGATTTCAAGGAATAAACATTACAACTAGAAAACATAAAATATCATAAAACAACTCGACTGCTTTAATAAATGGAGGAGGGGGCAAAAGGGGTGTCTATTTCAAAATAGATGTGCTTAGAATAGAACCTTAAATTCGTATTCAACAAATTTTTGATATTGAAACAATGTAGAAATTTCGGCTTCAAGTCGGCATGAATATGACAAAATTTACAAAAATTTTCGAGGTTTGTAAAATATTTCAAATACGTATTTTCAAAATTTTCAATTATTAAACTTAAAAAAAATTTAATCTAAATTGTTTTTAGTTTAGAAATATGAAAATTTACAGTTCAAATTTTTTAACTGAAAAATGATTTTCAAAATTTTTACACCGAACATTTCTAAATTTTTTAAATTATTTAAAATCTTTCAACATTATTACATTTTCCAAACGTTGTCAATTTCCGAACCTCATCAAAATTTCAAAATTTTTGAAATTTAAATTTTTTATTACTTTCAATTTTTTTTTAAATAATTTCATAGTAATCAAAATTGTTCAAAAATTAATTTTCGTGAATTATAGCATTCTAAATTTCTATAAAATTTTTAAAATATAATAAAGATTTAAAAAAATTCCATAAATGCGAGGAAGCTCCCGTGGCGGTTTCCCGACAGCTTTTAATGTTACTCATTCATCAAAAATAAAACTTTTGTAGTAAGAACTGTATAAACGACAACCTAAACAATATATTTGGTAAGCATTGTGGTTGTGTTGATTAGGTTGGTGTCTGGAGGATAAAGCGTGTGTCTAAAGTGCATCGAGCGCATTGTGGTAGAAAATGATCTTTCCTTGTAGTTTGCGACCCAATTTCGGTTTGGGAATCGATCTTATTATTGTTGTCTATCTTAAAGACGGATGACACGAATACAATGGCGTCAGAAATTCCTTTTATTATAAATAAAAGAAACAGGAACGTGTAGGTGACTACTTTTAATTAACTCCAGATTAATAGTCTCTTTCCTTTATGGACTACCGATGAGGTAAAGCTTAAAAATAGCAACAGAGGGTGAAATTAATCGGTCTAATACATACACTCTAACAGGAATGGGTAGGGCAATGAAAATGTTTTTAAAAGTATCACTAAATTTAATGAAAGAATGAAGGAGTTATAAAATTATTGCGATAAAAACGTGTGTGGAGATATATTAAGTATTATTCTTATACCGTGTGTCCACAAAACTGCGGACCATAGGGAAAATGCTATATTAAATTTTGCTAACGATTATAATCTATGTTAGTTAGTTCCTTCCTAGGTATAAAGTAATTAATAAATAGCATTGATAATTCTGTTTACATTTTCTGATCAAGTGCCGCAACAGCAGAACAGTGCTAAGACGTATTTTTACATTTACAGATGAAATAATTAAAGTGGGAATTTGTTTTTAACGGAACGGGTCAAAAACAATTAGAAATGAACAGCGAATTAGATATAGGAAGTAGTACAAACCAGAGAAAAATCCATAATCATCGAGGTTACCGTAGAAACAGAGTGGGAATCAAAAATTATTCAAAGTATGGAAACCTCTCGTCCAAAAAAGATATGTAAAACCGTCTGATAGGTTAATTTTTAAAGAATAGTTTTAATTTAGTGGAAGAGTTATATAGTGTAATATATAGTAAATAATATTTTGTGTTGTTATGTACCAATTAATTGAATAAACACAGTTTGTCTCATTCTTCTATATTTTGCATAATTGTTTGTTCGGTTTGTAGCGGCAACCCAATTAACGGCTGTTGTGCTATCGTTGCATAAAACATTTAAAGGAGTCATGGATTTTTTACATCCCTCGCTGTACAAAGTACAGCTATAAAGGAAGGTATTGTGATCGTCGGTTTGGATTTGGACCAAATGCGTTCATTCAGCGAAATTTTTTTCGCTTTAAGTTTACTGGCCGATATACGAGTTATGCCCAAAAGAAAGGTACTTTTATAGCGAACATTTTCAACCTAAACACTTTGACTAATAAGCAGGTTCTGGAGGTACAAAAAGCGGACGCTGCAGTGGTGTTTGTGTGTGTGTCTGTCTGTCTCTGTGTCTGTATACACTTTACAGCCCAGACGACTTAACGCCGAAAAACCAAATTTGGCTCAATGATTGCTAATTGCAATAGGGCGACACCGCAAGAAAATAAGGTTAGTCCGTCAAAAAAGAACCTTAAATTCGTATTCTACGCATATTGAATATTCGATCTGCACAAACGCGATCTTTATATCACCTCCCACTATTGCTCCCACCATCGATTTTTTTAATTTGCGAATTTCGGCTTCAAATTCGGTATGAGCATATTAAATAACAGTGGGAATAACTTATTAATCAGAAAGCATCACTGCGAGTTTTGCTTTTGGTTGTTTACCTGGACAGTTTAATTGAGTGATTGCAAAAATACGGCCATCAAGGCATCAGGAAGGTCACGTGGCAGTTTCCCGGCAGTTTTTTTCCTAAACTGGACATACACTGCCACTAAACTAAACTAAATCATAAGAAAAAAAGAGATCTGTGAATGACTTGCTAATAGCCAGTTTTTAATTATTCTGACTCGATTTTCGTTTTGTTTTTAAACTTTTCTTAGGAATATCAAAGTTATTTTCTAAAATGTTTGATTTTTATGTTAAGATTTCAGAATTCAAAATTGTATTTATTAAAAGAAAAACCATCAGATTTTAATGTGGGAGTTTCTGAGAAACCAGTTGGAAATCTAAAATTTCAAGAATAACTTTCGAAATTTCTGGTTTAAAGTCGAAACTTCAGAGACCAATGTTAGAGATTTTGGAAAAAAAAAGAAAATTTTCAGTTAAAGTTCTAAAATTCGAAGATAAAAGGCTATGGAAATGTTTTACCATTAGTTAATACGACTTTAAAGTAAGACAGCCTTAAACTTAGATTTTAAAAAATCAGCCATTAAATTCAGTGGCGGCACTTAAAAATTTTGTTTGGGGGCGCCCAAATGGGGCCAAGTTAAAGTTAAGGGGGCACTTCAAGAGCAGATAACTATTTTATTCAAAAATACAATTTTCATTCAATTTAAAGATTATTACATTGCTAATTTATTTACATATGTATGTATGTACAAATCAGATTACATTGCAGAGATAATTTTTTTTCACTCACTGGACTATTTAGAATACAAAATGAGTTTTTATTGGACAATTTAAAATACCCTCTCGTTTCTGTAAACGGAATTAACATCAACTTAATAATGTTTAACTTTATATTTCGCTAAAATTGTCAATTAATTTGGCGTTTTTAGTTTCATGTTGATTGCAGTGTTGTACGCAGACCAAAAAAACTATTTTATCAGATTTTAGCAGATGTTTGCTAGCCTAAACAAAAGCGTAATTTGATATTCTGCAATTCACCGGTAGTTTAGTTTAGTCAAGTTCAGAAAAAAACAGTTTATACGTTTATATTTATGCCTTATCCGTAACCAAACCAAAACCAAGTTGGTATTTATTTTCGTTTTTTACTATAACAAGTAATTATATATTATTAGAGGTCTTAGAAATAATTATCTTGTGTGGAGTGTAGACTGTAATTAATTAACTCCAGCAAAAATTTAAAAGGGTTTTGATGAACTGAAATTATTGTATTTTTCTTAAATATGTTAATGATTTGATCAAACTTAGGCGGTGTCATTTGAGGAGGGACACGCAGGGGGGCATATTAAAATTCTGGAGGGAGACAAGATCCCCCAGACCCCCCGTAGTGCCGTCACTGATTAAATTAAGAATACAAAAAAAGAGTTTTTCAAAACTGTCGCTAATATTTTTTTCGTTTTTTTCGTTTAATATTTTTAATTGCGTTTGAACTTATCTACACAACTCGAAAATTTATATCGTTGACGTCAGTATACTAAAAACTGATAATCTCGGAGATCGAAACAAAACTTGAGATATTCATCTACATCAACAAAATTAGTTTTATTAGTTTAATTACATACCTTAGTTATAATTCTACTATAAATTAAAATTACATTAATACTTACTTTAACAAATTTGCATTCTTTCAATTTTAATCTCTCTTATCCTTTCCATAGTCAACAAAATTTATTAAATTTATGCATCATAATTATAGCACATTTTGTTCGGTATTCTGTAGAATTAAAAGCCGCTGTTCTGACGTTTTTAATTAACTGATCGTTTCATCCAAAAGATTTTTAGTAATTAAATAACAGCACATAAAATGGAATGAGGCAGAAGAAGCAATTAGATTTGGTTAATTCACTAAACATCCATTAACAGGTTAAATTGTAAGTTAAACTTTTGGCTCTCCCGTCAAACTCAATCCCTTTTAAGGCCATAAGAAAGGTTTTTTCTAATGATATTAAAATGAGCTTGTATTTTAATCTTTTAAAACCTCCGTCAAATCGTAACGTAGCTAGTAGATTGCAAGGCTCTGTACAGAGTGACCACGGTTCGATTCTAGAGATGGGGCATTCTGCATTAATTTTTCTCCATTTCAAATAGAATTACAAATTAGATGGAGAAAAACGATGACGTTGATTGGGTTCTTTGCGTAGAATAGAGGCAACCAAGTAACGCATGTGAAAATTCCTAGAAAACAGTCAGAAAGGGAAAAATTGGAAATTCTAAGCTACGTTAGAAATTTCAATATTTATTTTGGAAATATTTTACATTTCGCACTTACTACTTTAAATTTGAAAATTTCGAGAAAATAGTAGTTCATTTCAAGATTAAAGAAGGAAGTTCTCCGAAGAAAACAGGAATTTTCAAAATTAAATCAAACTCCTAGATGAAATAAAGTCGGAAATTTTCAGATGTGTCGGAGAAAATTAGAAATTCATAGTAAAACAGTGGAAATTTCTAGACTTATAAAGGAGATCTTCTACAGTTTAGTAATTGCAACTTTAAAATTTCAAATTTCGAGAATAATCTTATGATTTCTAAATCGAATATATGGAAATTTCTGCAAAGAAGTGAGAAATTCCAAGATTAAGTTGCAGGTTGGAGACAAAAAAGAAAATAACAATAATAATATATGTGTTCATTAAAAGTCAAGTTTCCGAAATTTTCAGGTTTGTGTTAAAAATATTTTAGTTTTAATAATTTCGATTTTCAAGTCAAAAATTCCTAAACCAATGCCAGGTAATTCTAGAATAAATATAAAAATTCCAAGTAAAAAGTCAAAAACGTTAAAGTTGGAATTTCGAAAGAAAATATAAAAAACTGATTTGAAATTCAAAAACTTCAAGATGTATATCGCAAATATTTGTTGAAAATTCTAAGATAACTGTTATAAATTCTAAGATTAAAGAAGAAAATTTAAACATTCCAATACTAAAGCCAGTATTCCCAAAAAAATAGGATATTCTGATTTAAAACTAAAAACGAAACTTCAAACTTTATGTAAAAAATATTTTATTTATAGTAATTAACTGTTTTAAAATCAAAAATTTTATAAAATATTGAAAATCCCAATTTAAAAACGAAAATTCTTAGAAACAAGTAACAAATTTAAGCACTAAAGTCATAATTTTGAAAGATATTTAGATTTCTGATATAAATATTTTAGTTTTAGTAATTACGACTTTGTAATCTGAATTTCTTATAAAAATGGTAGAAATATCAAGATTAAAGTGATAATTCTCAAAGATAATTGGAAATTCTAGGTTAAAAGTGGGATATTTCTAGTTTTATGTTGTAAATAGTTTACTTTTATTAGTTACAACTTTAACGTCGGATTACCCGAGACAAATTTGAGAAATTTTAAGATTAAAGACAAAAATTCCCAGGAAAAATTCAGAGTTCCGTCAGAACATGGAAAATTCTGAACTGAAAGCGAAAATTTCGAGATGTAAAGATGAAAATAATTTGCTGTCGGTAATTGCGCCATCACAAAATTAGGAACAAGTACGAAATTTTCCAGAATTAAAGAAGGAAGTTTCTAGAAAACAGTCTACAAAAATGTCAGAAATTCCAAGATTAAAGTCATAATTCCTAAACATAATTGGAAATTCTTAGTTAAATGCCGGAAATTTAGAGGTTTAATGATGGAAGCATTTTACTTCTAGTAATTGCGAATTTAAACTCGGAAATTCCAAAAATAATATCAGAGTTTTCAGAATTAAAGATAGAAGTTCCTAGAAAAAAATTCGAAATTCCAAATTGAAATTTGAAATTCTCAGAGAAAATAGGAAATTCGTATTGAAGAGTCGAATATTTCTAGATTTATGCCTGAAATATTATACTTTCAGTAATTAGAGACATTAATGTTGGAAATTCCTAAAGAAAACTCAGAAATTCTAAGATTACAGCTTCAAGATTAAACCAGGAATCCCTAAAAATATGAGAAATTCTGATATAAAAGAAGGAAATTTCAAGAAATATGTGGAAAATATTTTGATTTTAGTAATTAAGTTTAAAATCGGAAATTCCAAAAAAGAAGCCATAAATTCTAAAAGTATAGGCAAAACTTCCTAGAAAAAAGTCATAAATTCCAAGAATAAGTCCTAATTCTGAGACAACATAAAAAATTTTAAATTAAAAGTTTTTGAAATTTATGATGGAAATATTTTATTTTTAGTAATTACGATTTTGATAAGAATCCATACAAGGAAGTCAGAAATTCCGAAATTGTAGTCAGAATTCAGAAAAAATAGAGCATTCTTAGATAAATTGTTGGCAACTCTGAAATATAACTCCAACGTATTTTACTTTTAACAATAATGACTTTAACGTCAACGTTTTTAGTAGTCGAAAACCACAGGTGTTTCCTTCGGAGTTACATATTCGAAAGAATATTTCAGACTTAAATTTCGCAATTTCTTAGACGTCGCATAAATTACAAAATCCGCCCTTTATGTGAAAAACACTTTTTTTTTTGTTGAAACCTTTAACCGTATATTCACCATCTTTTAGATATATTCCGCTTTTCCCATCTCGGCTCTCGCACAAAAACACATTTCCTTAAATCGTATTCGCTCCATAAACCTTTAGTAATTGGCTGATGAATTTCCGCAGGGTAATTTTTTGCGCCCAGAAAACGAAAAAATATTGTTATGCTCAAACATCGACCACGTTTAACCGCTGTAATTCCTATCTTGATGATGTGAAGTGACGGAAACGTAGAAATATTTTGTGTTATTTTTATTATCACTCAGTTTTTGGGAAAAACAAGCTATTCGAAATTTGTTGCCATGCTTCATGTTTCACTTTCTCTTATTGTTCGTACTAAAAAATAACGATCTCAACAGTGATTTAGAACTGTAGGTGCTGTACGATTTACATTTTTTTTTCTGAAATATCTCTCACGTTTTCGAAGGATTCAGATGTTGCAGAGAATGCATTCGATCAAATCGTGTCCTGAATTTTCAAGTTTTATTGTGGCGCGCTAGAAAACTGCTGGCACTGACATTGCTCAGCCATCCTTGAAAACGTTATGCGATAACATGTATGAAAATAGTGGTTTATGTTACATCAGTTTTCTTGAAAACAAGAGGTAGCCGGAACATTTTTGGCAAAAACAATTTATAAAATAGGGCAAGCGGAACTAACACCACCCACCACCTCGCAATAATGGACATATTTCCACCAGGAATAGGTTTTGTATTACATTTTCAAGATAGTTTTTGAACTCTATTTCACTTGAATCACTTACTTCGAATACTTATAACATTCTTCGCAGCACTCGTTTAGACAAGAAACGCTTATAAAAGTACAAGTATAGATAGAAGTCTGTCACAAAATTAAGAAAAAAGCTAATAAAAAAAATTAAAGAACACTAGAAATGAGATCTCAATCTTTTTCAGCAAAATTTAGGTAAAGGAAAATTAGCCACCCTAAACATTATTGCGTCTATACAATAGGTTTGGAATCTTAAACATTAGCTCGTACCAAATTCAGCTTAATTGAAGATTTTGAAATAAAACGAAAAAAAATTACAAATTTCAAAAATTCTTAGAGAGCGTTACAGGAAAAACACGACTTTTAAAAGAAAATTCATAACTCATTTATAACTTCTTTGTTATACGCACAATAATTAATGCCGTGACCTGTTTCTGTAATCTTACTTTTTATTAAACATTTATTGGCGCCAAGCAACATTTTTGTACGCCACAAAAATAAAGTTGTGATTTCAAAACGCATTTAACGTCATAAAACAAGTTTTTGACGTCAAATAAACAACTGTTCACGTTTCTAGCTCCGTTAGCCAACAAACTTTACAATTTATTCTGTGACCAGTACTTGTGGAACTTACTTTACACTAAACATTTCTTGAGCGCAACAACTATTTTTGCATGCTAGAAAATAAAGTTTTGACGTCAAAATGTATTTTAACGCCATAAAACAATTAGTTGATTAATAAGCATCTATTCGCGTTTCTAGCTCCCTTAGCTATAGAACTTTACATTTTATCCTGTGACCAGTGCCTATAGAACTTAATTTTAATAAGCATTTATTAACGTCAAAGAGTGTTTTTGCACGGTGGAAAATTAAGTTTTGACGTCAAACCGTTTTTTAACGTCATAAAACCATTGTTTAACGAAAATATACAATTATTGACGCAAAAACATTACTCGACGTTCATTATTTGTTTTTTCGCGTCAAAAAGTCAATGGCGAAATCAATAATTAGTTTGTTACGTCAAACAGAGTGCCGACAAAAATTAATTTTTTAAAGTTATTTATTTAATGTAGGAAATTAAAAATAAACTATTTAGTTGTTAATATATAAAACGTTGTAATAAATAAATTTTGACTACAAAATATGTAATTTTGTTAAAATCCCAAAATCGCATAGAGATGCAATTCAGAATTACATACTTAATGCTGTACTACTACAAGTAATTTTTTTAGACTTCAATAAATAGTGTGTGACGTCAAAAATGTATTTATAAACGATCGTTGACGCCAAAACCTCAATTTTGACGACAAAATGCTGATGTCGGAAAATCCTGCCATCTAACATCAGTGTTGGCGTAGTAGCGCAATGTTAGTTGATCGCCACACAAATTGATTGGCAATTTAGCATTATAAATTGCCTGAAAAGTTTTAAGACGACAAAAAAGTTTTTGCATAACATAAAATAGATTTTTGATAATAATGGCGGATACCACGAGCTTGAAGATTTTTACGAGCGGAACCGATTCCACCCGAGACTGCGGTAACAAAACAGTACTGTTTTTTCTATTCCCCTATCTCTTTTGCTCTATGGAAGAATGTTGCATATGCTTTCTCTTTCTTGCACATGGCATTTCTTATGTTCCGTAACATTATTCGACACCCTGTATATACCGAATTTTTTTAAAGGCATTTCTTGGATTTCTAGAGAATCAAAACCTTACTATAGATTTGAGAAAATAAAAATAAAACTTTGATTTGATTTCCAACAAATAGTTTTGTTCCATTAGCGATTAAGCAACGAATTATTTACTTGTCTATTTAAAATTTAGAAATGTTGTAAACTTTCAGGCACCTTAATAATTCCTTTCTAAAGTAAGACTACTGAAGTTCTTAAGCAAAGTTGTGTCGAAATAAGGGGAAATATTAATAGAGTAGCGTATGCTGCCTCTGCAAAGTTTTAAGCAGAAAGTTGTGTATACAATATTAATATTTAACTCGTTCGACTGTAATGAAAGTTATTAAACACCAAATTAGTAGTTTGTCTTTTATGGTAAACAGACTACGCAAGCTAAATTTTCACATCACCGAAAATAATAAAGATATTAATGTAATGTGAAGAATGGCAATTACAACACAGATTTTCTGCTGGTACCACGTAGCCATGTTCAGCTTCAGGAGAATTACGAAATTTAAACTTTCAGTTAGTAGCTTTGTTGACATTTAAGTTTAATGCAGTTTTGCACTCGTGCAATGATTTTCAGGATCTGTGGTTTTGGGAAGCCATAGAACCGAGCTTGTAAAATATTGCTTTGCTGGGTAGAATGCTGCTACAAACTACTTCTCCTTTTGTATTTTAACCATAATTTACTGCTTGCAATGACCAGAAACGGCGAAATAAATAGACGGCATTTTTAACCTATTCACATTTATTATATGGTTGTTTAGTTTGTTTACAAAAGACCTAAAATTTATTTACCTAGGCCCAACTTCAATATTTATTATTTATACATAGTGTTCGGAAATTCGACGTCCAAATTTATATGATGCGTTCTAGGCACTAAAATAAGTAAAAAAGTTTCCATATGAATAAGCCCGAACACGCTTCGGTACGGAGCAACAGAGTCCCAAAAGCGAGCGTGGTAAGCGCTTTTGTATGGATCTTTCTTAGTGATTGTTTTTAGTTTTTGAAACTTTGTATTCTGGCACGGCTCATTAAGATTCATTGTTTAAATTATTGTCGCTTACGTAGGCCAACCGGAAGCGTCCCGTGTGGGAGTTAAGGCTCGCCAAACGTTACTAATATTGGGACGAGAAAAAATAGTTTACAGAGCGAATATACGGCGTGATTATTTAGGAAACGCGCCATGGGATTTCACTCATAAATGTTTTAAATATCTAATTATTTTAGATCTAAAACGTTTTTTGTAGTGAAAAAATACTGCATTCATACAAACTTTCGTTTACAATTTTTCATTTTCCGGAACCAGATGATGTAGTGTCTTTTATTACTGCATCCATATATTTCTTCAATTTTTCCGGTTCCGGAAAATGGAAAATTTTAAGCAATAGTTAGTATGGGTGCAGTATTTTTTAATTACAAAAAACCTTATTACCACAGTTTAGCTCTAAAATAATGAAATTAGGAGAACTAATAATTGGTCATGAAAAATGTGGCGTTTTCCGAGTCACCACATGGTATACCTAAACAGATGAGTAACTATACTGCACGCCGTTTTATTTTTTATTAATTATTTATGACATGAACAAACTGATCTTCAACGTTAAAAAAATCATTTGTGTACGTGTGAAAATCCATTACAGAATTCAGAAATAAATAACAAATCGGTACAAATCCTATTCTTTCACGATAATAATCGATTTGCAGACGCCAGTAAGTGCTTTTTAACGCCGAAAATTGGTTTTGAAACGACAAAAGTTTTATTAGTAGAGGAATAAAAACATTATTTAAGTATTACTAAACAAAACAGGTTTGTTGACGCGTATAAATAATGTTTTGACATAGAAAAATTGATTTTTTGACGTCAGATTTTGACTAAATCTATCGATGACGGGAAATGGTGCCATCTAACGGCTGCCGTTGTAGCCAAGTCATTGTCGCTAGTCAATCAAATTATATTGCCGTATTGGATCTACATAATTGCCACAAGAGTACAGTATGCTGGGTTTATTACACGATTTATACCAAAGAATGTTATTACGTTCCATCACAAGGACTGTATTGTATGTTGTGATTTTATGATTCACGCTTCTTCCATTCGTTGTAGTGCATATGTAACATCATTATTAAGCCGGTGGATAGTCGCGGTACTAACCGCCTTTTTGTTAAAGCTACGCGCAAGACGTGTGTTTATGTTCCATGTTGTAGTTTTTGCTGTAATTACACAGATAGCGAAAATGCATGCGCGACGTCTGTAGCCGCTAGATCGAACACTGACAAGAAAGATCTCTTTAATAGATCTTGGACCCAAATGTCCGTGCTACAAAATGTTTCAGTGCCCGAACGTCCCTGCGCTCAAACGTCCCTGCGACCACACGTTCCTGCGCACAAACGTTCCTGCGCCTAATAGTTTCTACGCCCAAATGTCCATGCTACAAAATGTTTCTACGCCCAAACGTTCCTGGGTCCAAACCTCTAAGCCCAACCGTTGCGGCGCCCAAAAGTTTCTACGCCCAAATGTCCCTGCTACAAACTGTCCATGCGGCCTAATATCCATCCGCCCAAACATCCTTATGCCTAAACGGCTTGCGCCAAATAGTCCTTGCGCCCACAATTTTTTTATTAACGTCTAACAGTAATCATTGTATTTTATATTGCCTGAGCGGTTTTCAAATGTAAGAAAATTATTTTTGACGTCATGAATTGAATTTCTGACATCAATCCATGAATTTTGACGTCAAAAGTTACATTATCGGATTTAAAAGGTATTTCTTGTTATTCGCAAATTTTATTTTTAGACGCAGAAGATAAATTACGTCAAAAGGTCAATGACGTCTAAAATTACATTTGTGACGTCTAAAATTCAATTTTAGACAAAGAAATTATTATGCAACTTGAGAAAGATGTAATTTAATTGTTCAAAATTTTGGATAAAAATTGAAACAGCGTTCAAACACATTTTTGTTTATACAGCGTGTAGTTGAAATGATAAGAAAATATTATTTTCGTATTAAGGTCTTCAAATTTTTGTGTACAAAAATGAATCGTCATTCACATTTCAAATAAAAATTAGGGTTTATAGGCGACTGAAGTCTAACGGTACATCGCGTCTATTCAGCAGTCATAGCAATTAGTCCTGAACCCCACGAAATCTAAAATGGCAAATTTAGAATAATTACTGATATAATTGTCAGTATTGAACCGCAGGCTCACGGTTTACTAGGTCAGCAGTTTTACCGCTAGCCTAATAAGGAGCGTCGCGTCATTCATTTCACTTTGACGAAACAAGATTTATTACTTGACACGACATCCCCAAAAGAACATTTAATTATAGTTATGGTGTTAAGTGCGCAATTGATTTTAACTAAGACAAAGGTACGAAAGAAATACGCAAACCAAAATTAACGTCGCACAGAACCCACTCGACGAAATTAAAAGCTAGAAATAGAACAGATTTATTAATTACGATGAGCAAAAGTAGACATTAAACATTGTAAACATTTTACTAATAATATATAATATATATAATATATATATAAATAATTTGGCTAACGCTAAAGATAAAGCAAAGGGATTTAACCCATTACTAAATTTTGTGTGTAAAAATTTAAATTGACTATGTACAAGTTTCTAAGACGCGAATCTTATATTTTCATAGTTTCCTATTTAAAAATAGTAAAAATAAATCATCACAGGCCGGTGTTGTGAATTGTCCGGCACTATCGCCGTATTTAAACCCATTAGACTATTTCTTTTAGAGATTTCTAATTGATGCAAGTACGGTTATTAACGTCGATTCAGTGATTTAAGTATTAAAATTATTAATGTGTTAAACCAAATAGGGAAAAGACATCCAGGTTTTTGCAAGCAAAATAAAAATATACAGGTTTGCAGTTTCATAGCGTACATGTTATATATTACAAGAAAAGTAGTGATCGTCACGAATACGTAGTTTATTTTCTTCTAAAATATGAAAAATATACTACACTGAAACTTTGTTATTACAAACTACATTAAGGAGTTCTTGCAAACTTATCTGTTTCATAACTTTAGCTATTTTCTTCAGTATTTTAAGACTAGTTGCTATTAAACTCAGGAACAGTAAAAAATGTAGGTACTTGTAAAGTTACTTTGGGAAAATAACTGAAAAGAACAACAGAGATTTTACATAACAATTTTTTTACGTAAACAGCTTCTAAACACGAAATTCTTTTTCTTATTTCCGATGTAGGTCGACATGTTAGAACGGTTGCTAAATAGTTACTGTTATTGCTGTGAAAACTTACTAGGCTGAAGTTTTTGAATAACCTTCAGTAAAATAACTTGCTGTACTTTAGCAAACCCTTCGGTTTTTTCTTTATCCTTGGCCCTTGCTTTCAAAGGACTCGATCAATCCGTTTTGTATAAATTTACGCAAATAAGAAACTTTTTAAGAGTCATTTCTAGAAATTTTTTGTTTTGAGTGTATGGCATTTTAAATGTTTTTAAGATTATTTGTTAGCACTTTTTGTAAAGACTTCATTCGTTCTTTTACAGCTTCCTAACTGGTTGTCATATTTTGATAAAAATTGAAATTATTAGATTGAATCAAAAATTAATCGAGAATGTAAGCTAAAAAAATAAAAATAAAATGAGTGCCGACCACGCAAGTTCTGAGTGAAACTTCTTCACGTGTTTTCACTGTTAGCGTTTTTTTCTTTATTAAAAAGACCGTCGTTTTTCTAAAAATTGATGAGATTGATTTTTTAAATTTTATTAACGTGTAATTTAAAATTCCGAGTTTAATCGACATATTGAAGTATGTTTACTACAATCTGACAACTCTGGAAAACTCGAAGCTTGTCCAAGAGTTAAATTTACAGAGCGGCTAAAATGTTTGATCCTTTATTCCTTGGAGAATTTAGCGAACAACATTTGTTAACTTTCCTGTAAAATTTCAGTACCGCCAAAATACCTAAACATTTACATCTCTACCGGTCTTGGGCAAATTTATAAGCAATTTCATGATTACCTTCATTTATAAATAATATAATATACTAAAATAATGATATAAAAAAATAGTCAAGTTGCCTGGTGTATAATTTTGTTTAGGTAAAAGTAAAAGCACTTCCGAACTTTTTCCAGAAACTTTCCACGTACTATTATTAATTGTTTATTACTAAACAATCAAACGCTATAACATAACAGAATTTATTTCATTACATGAGATGCTGGATATGTCCGCCGCCCTTTTTGGACACAGCCTAAAATTCGTTACAACGCAACGCAACGTTTTGGTTTTTCTGCCGCTACCCTGATTTCTACCAATGCTTTCTGCTTCGTGATAAAGATTAACTCATCAATTAGAGAAGTCAGTTCAGCTCCAAATATTTAAATTAGTTAAAAAAACTCTTACAAGAGGTTGGTAGATGCGTAGTTTTTATTCACCTGATTAACATATCAAAAGTCCCCAAAAATTGGAGGTCAAAAACCTATTTATACAATTACAATTTTCTCGGAAACTATCAATTCTAGCAAAAATTATTTCAAACAAAATATTCAGCATAATATTTTCTACCATTGTTGCTTCTACCAAAACAGAAAGAAGAAAAACTTGAAAATGAAGAAAAAAGTGCTAGAACTTCATAGTAGGATATAATGGACAGATCCACTTTCCACTCCTGGCCTTGAGTTCAAGGTCAAGGTCACCCCCACTCCTACCCCCACTAGTGGCCTTGAGTTCAAGGTCAAGGTCAAAAAATTTTTCGGCCTGCGCCCAGCTTGTCCTGCGGACGGCTGGGGTTTACGCCCCGTCTGAAGTGGAGCTCGCAGCATCCCCCACTCCTACTGCCACTCCTGACCTTGAGTTCAAGTTCAAGGTCACGGTCAAAAAAGTTTTACACGAGCGTTATCAAAGGGGTTGCCTGTATGTCTAGCGACATAAAAAGCAACATTCAAAGCGTATTGATAAATATAAAGTCTGAAAATGTTGTGTGTATGTTGGAGATGTTAAAATTTGGTGAACAAATAATTACATGTGACGTTGAATTTGAAACCTTTGCAAATAAGATTAATTAACAAAAGGTGTCAGAATGTGGATGGCATACTCTGCAGCATCGCGTCCTGTGGCTACAGATTTACACACAGCAGTTATACGTCTTCAGAGTTTGCTTCAAGACTTGGCATTCGATGCTGGACACGAAAGCGTGTATGGGTTTGAACGATTCGGAACTATCAGCGAGCTTGAGGAGTTAGAAAAAAAATATCAGAAGGGGGTCAAGTTATGTTGGAAATTTTTGGAGAACCGTATATGTGGAAAGCTCCTTCTGGAAATTCTAATCGATATTGATTTAGAGGAGTTTACTGCTGAAGTTGAAATATTTGTGGGATAGGAAGAAGCTATTGAGGGGATGCTGCGAGCTCTCCTCCAGATGGGGCGGTAGCTTCAGCCGCACGTAGGACAGTCGTCCCTAGGACCTTGACCTTGAACTCAAGGCCAGGAGTGGGGGGTGGATCCAGAACTGTCCATTATATCCTACTCTTCATTAAGATCAGCGTCGTCATTCTCTTATAATAACTGTTTCCTATTTTGTGCGGAAGAAGTTTAAGCTACAAATCCTAAACTGCCCAAACATAGGAAAAAGCGAATTACACAAGTTGAAACAACGTTAATACAGAAATATGTTTGCTAAATTCGGTGAACGGGGAGATCAGCTCAGTGATCTGATCAAGTCTCAGAGATATGAAAGAACATGACAGGGGTAGAAGGCCTACCGTTGATAAACATGTTGCTGTATTAATGTTATTGTGCACATATATCGAGGACCAAAATAAATATCAATTCATTTTACCCGAACTCAAAAATGCTATCACGCAATTTCCGTAGTCATCACCTTTGGCCATTCGATAATATCGGTTAGTTTAGTTTAGATTAAGCAAGTCTGGTACACCAGATGACCCAAGACATCGCAATATCAGTAATTTTTACCAAACGACCAACTGCCGCCCGAGCTCTTTTTTTCCTGTTCAGTTAGCCTTTTTAGTACGCATTCATTCTAAGTATGGCTAATAAATTAACAATGCGGATGACAACACAGCAGGATTGTTGTTTTCACAAAGTTCTCTTTTTTTCTGGAATGGATACGTGCAGAAAACTATGCAAAAACCGTAAGTTACCGAATTTGTAAAATTCTACACCTCCCATCTAGATGCAAGAAATTTGAGGACAATCAATTTTGACATATGCTGCATCACAATGCAATCTGAGAAATAAATCTTACATTGTAACCTTTGACCAGCCACTTTTCATTAGGTCTTGTAAAATAGCGGCAGCAGCAGAGAGGGACAATCTCATCTCCTCTGTTATTGTCAGACTTAGAGGCTTACATTTACTTATGAGTTTCTTGGGACGTATTGGAAACATCATAAACAGGAGTGGAATCCAAGAGCTATGGGGAAAAGTCTATGCCAAAAATGCTGTTCCTCACTTGATGTCGAGCCATGCATTTGTTTTCAATCCCATTTCCTCACCGCAGGTGCTCGTATCTCATCTACTGTGCACTGAGGTTTCTAACTGTAGAAAGTTTCTTCGATGCTTCCGGTTCCACGATAAAGTTTAACACACCAATACAGAGTATGTTGAAACGGTTTGCAATCAACGGCAGTCTCTTGAAATTTGACTCTGGGTTCTTCCAGGCAGTCATTTACAAAATATTACTTAATCTCGTCCACCTAGCGTCCGTTACGAAAAAAAGATATGCCTTCTGCTCTAACGTGTGTCTGCAACGCTTGTATATCAGTTATGCAAAAATTTATTTTGATGTAATTGATAGAATGACTACGAAACAAACATAAAGAACCACGAAGCAACAAACTTTAAGACTCAACAACTCAACCGTCAAACCTGCATGTATCTTATGCGCTCAGACAGGCTTAATCGTGAACACAATTCCCCCCCCCTTTTTTAGAAAACTCGTGGTCTGAACTGTTATCAGTTGTTTAAACATTTGTATTTCAGCGTTTACGCTTAGTCGTTAATTTAAAATATTTAAAATCTCGGTATTATAGAACTAATTTTAATATAAAACTAAATAATACTCTGAATTACAAATAATTATCCTGCAAATATTTTAGGTAAATGTCCAATGTTGGCAGTAAAAGCATCATAATATATATAATACCACTATACATATTCATGAAGTTCGAAGGTGAACTGTCATTCAGGTGAAGTGACGTTTTACAAAACAACATTTCAGTCCTTTTGTATTGGAGCGGTTCAAAAATTCCAATTTTGCATTTAATATTCGTATGAATTTTAGTTTTATGTTTGTCATAGCAATTTTGCTTAGTAATGTTTGTTTTCATGTTCATCTGCATAAATTTCAAAAATATAAATTGCGTTGCATCGGAATTGTATGGAATCAGAATTTATAACTCATTTTCAGAAGAAAATTATTCTTTCGAATATGATTTATATTTGACTAATGTTCAAGATTCCTTTTAAAGGTTTCAGATATTTATGCAGATAAATCATGTTGCAATAATAAATTGCTAAAAAGTTATGACGTGATTGATGAGTTTTTTAAATTAGATCGTATCTATTTTTACATTATTTGATAGATATGATCATTCTGTTCCCAGCAGCCTTAAACTTTGTATTATTGGAAAAGAATAACAGAAAAAAAATACAAAATCTAGGTATTACTGTAGACGGCAAATTTTTAAAGCTGCAGGAGTCGAATAATTAAATATGTTCATTATTTATTATTACATTAAACAGACTAGTTTATGGAAAACTGTTTGTTGTCTCAAAAGATGTAGAGATAAAGAAACACAACACAAGTCATCCACTTCCATCTGGTGTTCTGACTGACCAGATTCGTTAGGGGCGTGGCTAGTTCTGCGAAGGAGAACATATTCTCGCAGCCATTTACAAAGGCTGAGAAAGCTTCGGAACTGTTTAGGGTGCTGCTGGGTTTGGTTGTCGTTGGCGGTTACAGCGTGCCCCAGATATTCGATTTTATTTGTGATTACAAAAGCGTAAAGATTAGATCTATATAGTTGGTGAACATGTCAGCGCACTCACTACGGCGTGTGACACTGAGACCTGCAAAAACAACGTGGAAATACACAGCTTACGCCGAATTTCCCTAGTGCAGAGGTTTAAAAAGTTTACGACGCCAAGCCGTTTAAAAATGTAGCTATAACTCTCTCGTCAACATCCTGTAAGGGTATGGCACCTGAAGAAGAAGAAACTGTTGCCAGGAAACTAGTCACCCATGGCAACAAAAGGGTATAAAAGCAAACGCATAAAAAATGAGTTTTTCTTGAAGAAAAATTAAACCGCTCGTAAGATAAACGCTTGAGAATAACCGAACTCAAGCTTCCAACTCTTGAATCGAGCTTCAGCCTCCGGTCATCAACAGATTGAGCTCCAGTTTACGGTCACCAAATCACGTTCCAGCTTCCGAGCACCCCCAGATAGAGTTCTAGCTTACGGTCACCAGAATGCGCTCTAGCTTCCCGTCACTAATACTTTCCCCAGAATAAGCACTAGCTTCTGGTCACAGAAACCATCTTAGTAGGCTCCTCCTAGAGTCGCACGTACTATGCCCCAATTCGAACACTAGCTCCAGTCCGGAGAAACTTTCCTTCGAAGGTCAATCAGCCCCTAGGCTGTTTCTATTCTGTTGTTGCAACACATAATTTTGTTTTTACTTTAACGATCAGCATTAATTTGAATGGTGTTATTGTTAATTTCAAATTTAAATCCCTTACAAAAAAAACAAGACTTAAGTCTGGAGACCAAGGAGGCTAATCGATTGATACTGTCCTTCCAATCCAACGATTTGGAAAAATTTATTATACAGGGTGTTCATTTGAAAACTTCCCACCCCCAATATCTCGGTGCACAAGGCTTTCTGAAAAAATCGCCGAGACACGTCAACAGTATTAGCGAGGGGGACATATTTTTACATAATAGTGACATAAATCGTTTCATCCCCCTACCCCCCAGAGCCGCCCCCTTAAAAATTTTAAATGGCAAGGGGGGTTATGTGATACCTCATTTGAAAGGTCTTCGTATTGCCTACATTTTGGCGTTTTGTTTTTTAAAATCGGTTGATTAGTTTTTGAGATATTAAGGAAAAAGTGTTTGAGTTTGTTAAAACAAAAAGGAGCGTGTATACTTATTGATAACATTTTTATTTATAATCAGTATTAAAAATACAAATAATTATTGGAAGTAAAAAATTATTTGGAATGTTATTATCTTAATAACTGCTCAAAATGTTGTCCATTGTTGGCTAAGCAACAATATAACCGTTGTTCAACGTGTTCCCTGACGTTTTGGAAAACATGTCTTGGAATTGATCGACATTCTTCAATTATTCGTTGACGGAGCTCGGCTATACTTTGCGGTTGAGGCGTATAAACAACCGATTTTAAATGGCCCCACAGAAAAAAATCTAAGGGAGTTAAGTCGGGGGACCTAGCTGGCCACTCTATAGCTCCTCTTCGACCTATCCATTTACCGGGAAATGTATTCTGCAACCACTGCCGAACCGGTAAGACATAATGAGGAGGGGCACCGTCCTGCTGAAAGTATAGTTGTTCCTCATCAAGTAGTAAATTACCATCTGCATCACGTTGATTTTCAACTGCTTCAGTTATTAGTGGATTAATAGCATTTTCCAACATGTCCAAATACACTGCACCATTCAAATTTCCTTCGATGAACAAAGGTCCAATCACTTGATCTCCTAAAATACCTGCCCACACATTAAGTTTTTCGGGATACTGAGTATGTCCTTCTGTAAAAATGTGTGGATTTTCGTTACTCCAATATCTACTGTTATGTCTATTTACAAATCCATTTAAATAAAATGTGCATTCATCACTGAATTCTTCAATATTTCATTATTATTATTAATCATGCCAGTCATTTGTTCGCAAAATTCAATTCTCCTGTCAAAATCGTCTTCATTTAGCTCATGGCAGATTTGCATTTGGTAGGGATGAAATTTATGAAGTTTTGCTACTTTATGAACTGAACCTAATGAAATGTCAGTTGCGGCGGCAATTTGGCTGAGCGAACTTCTGGGGTTTATACCAAAATGTCCTAATATCTCAATTTGAGTGGCCTGATTTAAAACTCTGGGTTCAGTACGTTTTCTATTCGAAACAGATCCAGTCTCAGTAAATTTTGCTATAAGGTCTAGGACATACCTATGGGACGTGGACTTATCTGGATGCCGTTCATTAAACGTAGCTGCGGTTTGTCGAGCACATTGATTTTCAGCCCCATAAATTAACACAATTTCAACTTTTTCACCCAAAGTGTATCCCATTTTTAATAATTATCAAGAGAACTTTACAAATTTACTAAATATCAATACGCGCCACACTAATTAAGCAGTTTAAACAAACATCAACTATTAATGCCAAACACTTTGACAAGTACTGACAAGAAAAACATCCAATAGTGCATTATGACAACAGCCTACTATGCGTTTTACAAGCTCCTTTCTGTTTTAATAAACTCAAACACTTTTCCCTTAAAATCTCAAAAACGAATCGACCGATTTTAAAAAACAAAACGCCAAAATGTAGGCAATACGAAGACCTTTCAAATGAGGTATCACATAACCCCCCTTGCCATTTAAAATTTTTAAGGGGGCGGCTCTGGGGGGTAGGGGGATGAAACGATTTATGTCACTATTATGTAAAAATATGTCCCCCTCGCTAATACTGTTGACGTGTCTCGGCGATTTTTTCAGAAAGCCTTGTACACCGACATATTGGGGGTGGGAAGTTTTCAAATGAACACCCTGTATATAATTGCAAAAATTTGTATTACAATGGAGAGGAGCTCCATTTTGTTACCAAATACTATCATTTTAATTGCTGGATAATTATTATTTGGAAATATGGTTTCACATTGAGCATATTGTTTTTATTTATTTGTGTTTAAAACACATCCTTTAACTTAACGATAAGATACATTTACTTCCACCTGAGTTATACCTTAGAAATTTTATATTGAGGGTGCTTTTTACAAGATTAATTAAAATTGCTGATGTGAGCGTCACTACGTTTGATATTATGATACTCATTATGTTGTTTTCGTACATATTATGCTTAATAAGTAAAATATAGACGGCCACGTTTTGATATCTTTCATTTAAACTGCAGCTTACAGACGCCAAACAATTCTAATCACGTAGTGAGGTAGAAAAGTCAAGAAAAAGCTTCCAATCTCCAAAACGTCGTAATAAAGTATAAGAAAAACATCTAAATCTCCGATAATTCTAATAATATATCAGAACTTTGGGTTACATTCCCCCAGGAGATTTTATCACAGCTATTTTTCGAACCACAAACTTTTATGACAAACCATTTATAACAAAAACTACACCTAACTTGGGAATTACATTAGATTTGACCTATCCTGTCAGAAAAAAAAACCCTGTTAATAGCACAAATAACACAAAGTATTTCGTCAATTTATTTCAAACAGGCCTTAATTTATAAAAAAAGAGATAAGGTGTTATCTGAAGTCTTTAACGATATTAGTGGAAGTTCAATGCGCGCGCGTCAGGACGAAGCCTTCAAGCTTTGGAAAAGCGTCGCGACGCTACTCCAGTTATACCTGCGTCGCGGATTGGTAAAGTCGTTTTTTTCAAAATCGTGTTGCGTGCTTTATTTCTCACGTGGAGATAAACAAAACCATTACAAATGATTGAAGCAAATTAAATTCACGCAAATAAAATCGGACAATAATCGACGTGAAGGCAATTTTCTGATGTTGGAAAATTGAAAAATGCGAATTTAACACTAAATCACGTACTATTGCATACTATGGCTTCGTGTCCGTTCCGACGTTCATCGTCGCACGTGCTCCCTGCAAACGGCGCCCTTAAGAGGGCTTTTACTGCAAGGCAGTGTTCCATTCAAATCTCCACCGCCGAAGATGCTGAAGAAGAGGATAAAAACACTCTAAACTTGAAGCATCTGAGTGCCGCTATTCTTCTCTTGACTGCTCCTCCAGTAAGTCTTTTAAAAAATTATTAAATTAGTTCACAGCGTTTACTACTTTTACAATTATTTTTGAAGTCACCTGCATTTGTATAAATTACTCAAATTGTTACAAATTAATGATGAAATGGATTATAATTTTCTAGCAATTTTTAACGCCATTTAATGTCTTAACAGGTTAAACGGAAAATTGAGTGAACTCAATTGAGATTTTAATGCGAGATTAACCGCGATCACCATTTTTTTTTACCATTACGAATATAACCGACATTATTTATTAAAGCACAAAATGCTAACTAATGTTGACATAACGTACATTGTAAGTACAATCAAATTATGAGCTCGGCAACATAAATATTATAAGAATATTGTGTTCCAAAACCCTTTGAACTAAACAACTTAACAAAAATGGTGTTAAAAGTTAATATTACACAAAATATATAAACAGAACTGCTACAAAGTTACGCTCGGAACCTACGTTTCATTTTAGTTATTAAAATTAGTCACATAGCTGCCTTCCTGCTCCCGTTTCAAGCAGAGTAAAGGCGCAACTTAATTGTTTTTATAATTGTCTCACAAATGCCACTCAAAGAGGAAAGTGCAGACAGTCAACAAGGGAGAATAAAGCAAAATTATGTTACTGAGTTAATATTAAATTGCTTTTGTACGTACATTTTGTATTTTATTCAAGAAGCTAGGATCATTTTTGTGAAAATTTTTATTTTGTTTGGCTAATAAAATATTTGAATTTAAAAAAAATTATTTTCTTAAAATGGTTTTGGAGATTTTCGTGTTTGGTTAAATGAAAATAAATTTAAAACCGTTTTTAGCATCTATGAATTTTATACTACATTAAGCAACATTTTGAGTTAATTTCAGTTAATTATAAATGGAAGAGTTATTCATTTAAAGCGATATATCCTAAACTCCAGATTTCCTTTGTTAACCCCAGGGGTAGTATTTTAAAAATTCATAATTCATGAGTTCCACAGCTTTGAACTGGGAATTGTTGGCGTTACTTTGGCTCATAAATGAAAGTTTGAAACCTAATTATATATATTTGAATAACCACAGCTTGCGCTCGCTAACCGCAAACGCCAAAGAGTCAATCATTTTAGGCAAATGCTTAAAATGATAATAATGTGAGAAAGTTAAAACGATTCATTTTTCATGTTCCAAATTGTTTACACTAATCGCCGGATTAAAAATCATATTACCAAATTCAAAAAGTTGCTGTTAATGATTTTTGGGATAAAGTTTTTATTAATTAAAGCTGTTTCGTGTACAAAGGTTTGAATGTAGCGGTAATTAAGAAAAAAAGTTTTTGATGTTGAGTTGCTTGTGTAATTAATGATGTTCCGAAGAACGACACAACTTCAACACTGGCCTCGCATATTAATCCTTCACTGCTCGCAGCTAGAATTACAGAGGTATTTTTCTACAAAAGGGATTCGCCCAGTATCGCTTTCAGCTTCCTGATGAATTACTACCAAGACAGAACAGCCATAACATGATTTTCTATTTGGGGCATAAAACGAATTTTGTTTGCACAATCCAGATGTATGTATACTTTTTCATAGATTTCCATACAAATATAATTTTATTATTACTTTCCAGCATGAACTTTGCATCAATTAAAATTATTTTACTTTTTATAATACAATTTAGCTCCAAAAACATGGTTTACCCATGGAAATCCAAATTTCGCCTTTTTTAGCTATAAAGTATTTATGGAAATTCTAGGAGATTAAATATTTAAATCAAGCCAGTCTGCGAAAATTATATTTTGGTTTCGTTATGTTGATGAAATTTTAGCAAGTTTTGATAGTTCATTTGAGTTAATTAATGAATTTTTAATTTTTATCAACAGCTTGCATCCAAACATAAAATCTACACTAGAAACTGAACAAAATAAATAAATACATTAACTTTTTACATTTAAACATAAAAATTAATTCAAACTAGCAGAATCCGTGGGCTACACCCCCTGTTTTTTCGTACTTTATATCGGGCGCGCGCGTCTCGCGGGGTAAGTTAATAAAGAAAAGATTGGCCACGCACGTAGGCAGCCGAAAGCCAAGCCGAGGATCCGCCTTTAATACATAGAATAGAGATATAGTTTACAGACAACCTACACAAAAAGACATTACAATACCACACGATTCTTGTTATCGTGAAACACATTAATTAGCAGCATGTAGGTCCATGATACACAGGGCTTTAACAGTTAATTAAGGGAAAATTACTGATATTAGAAAAATTTTAATTATGAAACAAATTGCATACAGTAATAGTTATAATTTTCAATTTATTTTATTAAGAATGCCTTTCATTAGATGCAGCAAAAATAAGGGTGTTGCATGACGTTCTGTAAAAGCTTAAGCAACGTAAGTAAGAGAGCGTCTCCAGCCAGACCCATGTTTATTAAATTCTTTCTGCTTAAATAACCTGAGCAATGTGCTCTTTAAGATTGAAAAGAAGGCAAAACCTATGTATAGTTTTTTTTTATATGCATATATTTTCATATAAATAATTTATCATGTTTTGGTTGAAAGAATTTGGGAATTTGAGCTTATGCTGAAGCAACGTTTTATTTATTTTAAATTGAGAAAGGCAAATTTCTTGTCTTATAAATCGGTTTGAAAATTTACAATAAAATTTACTCAAAAAGTTAAACGGTTTGCTGGTAGAGGGCGCTGAGGAAAAAATTCATGTTTGCCATGAATTTCATATTTAAGTCTGCTAAAACTTTTTCAAAGCAGTCAGTGTCTTCACAAAATTGAATGTTTAATGGATAATTGACTTTACTTAAACTTTTCGTTGCCAACTTTGTCACGAAACGTAATTAAAGCTATTTTTATTTACTTAGGTCTATTTTTCATAACCACCTATTAGTCAAAGAAGAGTTTCTTGTGCATAAAAGAAAGAAACAAAATATAAACTTATATTTAAAATTATAGGCAGTTTCAAACATAGACGCCCAACTCATCGGTTCCACGGACACTATGGCAATAAGTACGTTGAAGCCAAGCCCCGACAAGTAGTTACAAAAATGTATTTTGAGTTTGTAATTCAAATTTAGTCTGCACAAACAAATCTCAATTTGCGTAAATTCCTATTAGGTATATGTTTTTGGCAATTTAACAGGCGTAAGTTATTTTAGGTAAATAAATTATTTGGTTCTCTGTGACGAAAGTGGTCACCGAAGTGGCTTAAATGTTGAAGGTCTTGGTGAATCAGAAAATCTAGTAAAAAAATGAGCTGAAAAAATTCCCGGAAAAAATTTCTGTAAAAGCGCCCCGAAAAAGATCTTGGAATAAAACCTAGAAAACATTGCGGTAAAAAATCTCCAGAAATATAACCCAGAACAAAATACAATAAAACTTAAAAAAAAAGCTGGAAAAATAAAAAGTGACTTGATTTAGACCTATCACATCTATCCAGAAGGATGCTTTCAAAATACTTTTCAAACTAAGAAATTCAGAATAAAAAATTATAGTTAGGCATTTATATACGAGGTGTGGCTAAAGAGTTTGCAGACTTTGTTTATATTAACTGTACTTATATTATTATTATTATCATTATTAAAAATTCTGAGTAAACGACCTTCTTGTCATAAAAAACAAATTAACATTGTACTGATTTTTTATTTTCACGTTAAGGTTTTTTTAGGCCTCGGTTATTGGTTCCTCGCAACACTGGCAGTTTTTGACATTTTTTCTTCCCTTTTTAAATGTTTTAGGCCTAAAAAGAAATTTTAGCTCTTGGCATAGTACAATCACTAAAAGCAAGCGTTTCGGATTTTCCTAGTTTTACGCGTGTAATGTCATATCCCCACCCCCCTTAACCCTCCCGAAGTTAAGGAATAAAATCAGTCTGGAAACACTTTAGCCACACCTCGTATAATTCCAGAATGAAATTTATCCATATTCGTGTAAATTTATAAACAAGAAAAATCACGTGCTTGTCCGTTTAGAGCTTTTTTCTGGGAATTTTCTGCAGGGGCGGCTTTTTTATAAAAAGGGTTTTTCGGGAATGTTCTTTCAAGAATGTTTTTCTAACCTACAGTTTTTAGAGACTTTCCTAACATTTTTCCGTTGTTTTCTTTGTAAACTAAATTTGAGCACTACAAGCAAAAGCAATATAATTAAAAAAAATTGACTGTGCGAAAAATAATACAATTTAAAAAAAAACGCTTTAGTTTTCACAAGCATTATTATTTGTACGTTCAGACGTACATTTCGGCTACTAAGCAACCATCTTCAGTGAAGTAAAAGAGTAAGGAACAAAAAATACACCTTGTCTGCTGCGTTATGTTATTACACTCCGGCGTTTCTTATGTCTTGAGTTCACTGAAGTTGGCTATTTGGCAGCTGAAAGGTACATCTGTACGAACAAATAACAGTTCTTGAGAATGTAAAAAAATCCAATTAAAAATTGTTTTGTTTTGGTGGAATGGCCGATGTTCAATGAATATTTTAGAAAAGTTTTAAAAGTTAATTTCTTGCTCTTTCTCTTAACGCAAAAAACTCTTTCTTGACTGAAACATAGTTCTGAAAAATAGACTTAAGTAAACCCCCGAAAATGGTAAAAAAAACATTTTTTACAATTATATACAAAACAGTGAGAAAAATTTAAGCAAAAACTAGTTTTTATTAAACTTTCAATTTTGTAATGAAACTGACGGTTTCGAAAAAGTTTTAGCAGGCTTAAATATGAAATCTATGAAGAACTTGAATTTTTACTTCAACGCACTCTAGCGGTTAGGCGTTTAACTTTTAAGCATCTTTTATACATAAATGGGGAGAGAATTTAATGCCGTGTCAGAATATATCATAATAGTATATTATAATACAAGTGTATAAGCATTAAGCAAGCCTTTAAAGCACGCGCGACGGGTTTAAAAGCACGAGGCGAAGCCGAGTGCCTTTTAACGGAGCAGTGCTTTAAAGGCTCTTATACACGTGCATTATACGCTATTTTTTATTATACCTGCATCATAATCTAGAAAATGAGAAGAATATAGCTAGGAAGCAGCATTTTAATTTTGATTCATCTTACATAGTAGTCTATGATGTGACGTCATATCATTTACCTGGAGATTGGTTAACATTCTTTGTTGTTTATGTTGCTATGTGAATTCGAATTATTTTTTTTCGCGTGTTTGTAATTTGCTGCTTCAAAATTGATGACGTCATTATTGCTTAGCAACTTGTTGGGTTTACGCACCCTTTTCGGTTTGTTTTACAAGGATTATGATGCAGGTATAATAAAAAAAATATTAAATGCTGTTTGAGAAAAAAAAGTTGGTCATTTCCGATGTAACCGGAAGCGACTGAATGACAAGTAATATGTCATAAAATAGGCATCTTACAACAACTGAACACCCATGAGTTTTAGTTCGTTATCGTAAAAATTGGAGAAAAAATTGGGCTTGTACTCTGTTTCGTTATCACCCGGTATAGTGGGTTGAACAAGAATAACAAGCATCAGCAGGAGCTGCAATGTTACCAATCACCGGTGATTGTTACTACGAAAGTTGTTGGATCGTTACACCAATTTTCAGCTTTACAGTCCTCATTGCAAGGTCAAAACCTAAAATGCCTGGGCTATTGCTAGTGTTAAGGAAGCGGACGTTGTTGAGTTTCTTATAATTAACATTAGCAAGCCGAAAATTTTACATAAAATAAGAATTCCAAGTTTTACACTAACATTCAGCTAAAGTTTTTGTTGGGTTTTGAAAGAAATGCGTCATGATTTATTCTTTAAGCTTGAGTGATTGTCAACGTCAAAAAACAGCCGGAAACTTTAAATTAACCCCAAAAACTTCGAATCAGCGTAAATAAAAAACTTTTAGCAGCTTCAGATTTATCAATAGAACTATTTATCTGTTCAAGCTGTTGAAAGTATGGCACTTTGGACAAGTTGGTTATTTCCGAAGAAAAACTTTACCAAAAAACACATTAAGACCCCATTTCACTTTCCTGAACGCCAGGATAACGTTTTCCGTTGCTTTTGCATACACATCATTCGTGGTATTAAGAAGGGTTTTTCTCTGCCATCTATTTATCATTTTTGTACGTAACACCGGTATATAGGCAAAAAGGATCTACAGCATAGACTTCATTCGGAATCGAACTGGAATCATCCCGCTCACAGCCACGCAATTAATTAACTAAGCTGTGACCTAAAACATTTTTACCGCATTACATGCAGCATTATTTTTATACTAGTCGATCGTTAATTGCACTAAAAGGGTTGTAATAATGTAACAACATGAATATTATTTTATTTGCACGGTTTTAAAGATATAGGTCAGCTGTTAATGTACTGTTGAAATATAATTGCCAAGGTATATTTTAACGATTTTGTATAGAAACTATAAAAGCTTTACTGGTTGCCAACTTTCCCGAGCAGCAGTGTTGGCAAAACATCAATAGACGCTTGCACTAGATTATGGAAATAATTTTTTGTGGGAGTTCCCCCGACATATTTGCATTTACCACCCAAAACGTCAAGATATTTAAATACATCAGTTTCCTTTTAAATATTTATTATTATAAAGAAAATGAAGCTTTTGAGGCTTTTTGAAAACGAAAAATTATTGGGAAAATTAAAAAAAAGCTTTCGGGCAAAAAGCCACGGGATCTTCCTCGCATTTATTGAAATTTTAAATATATTTTGAAATATTTAGACAGTTTTATGGAAATTTAAAATATTTTTAAATTCCCGAAAAATTTTGAATATATTTAATACCGCATGGTTTTTTAAAATTCAACAATTTCGTTTTTTTTCAAAATGTGTGTAAAATTATGATTACGGATTTTTTTTTTAATTTCAAAAATTTTAAAAACCTGAAAATATTTAAAAATTTCAAAAATTCAGATTTCCAAAATTTCAAATATATTTTATACTAGATGTAATTTTGCTTTTTTTTTAAAAATTTTGGAAAATTATGATAACTATGAAATTTTTGAAAACATGAAAGAATTCAAAAATTAAACTTTTTATATTTTTTGAATATTTATAAAATTTTTGTTAGTTTTTAAATTTTGATTTATTTTAAAATTTTACAAATTTTGAGTAGTTTAGAAAATTTTTAACTATTTAATAATTTCTGTTTGTAGTCTTTGTTAATTGCAAACAAAATTTATACTTCGAAATGTAAAATTGATTATATTTTTAGGGTAGTCTCCTTTTGTTGGCAATTATTCAAATAAACTAACTGGTAGCGGCCAAAAGGATACCTCCCAGAGGTGCTTTCTCAATGGAATAGTATTCCTTTTGTCATGTTCAATTGTTCATACCGATTTTAAAGCCGAAATTCGTATATTTTCAAATATCGCTAAATCGTTGGTGGGGGGGCGGCACTAGAGAGTGGTAGGAAAACTATTCGGAATGGGTAGAAAACAAATCTAAGGTTCTTTTCCACACGAAATCTCAAATTCAATTTCATAATTTGTTTTTTTGGCGACCAGTCAATCTGTTTAGGTAAACGACCGAAAGTTGTTCCTATAGTCATTCAAGCACTTCGAAAAAACAAAAAATCGATAGTGGGGTGGGAGGTGGTAGGGAGATCGCGTTTGCGCATATCGGCTATTCAACATGCGTAGAATACGAATCCAAGATTTCTTTTTAAGCACGTCTATTTTAAAATAGAGCGCCCATCCCCTCCCACTTCTTGTTTTGGCAGACCAAGCTCATTTTTTTGCGGTTTTATTTGACTGCAAGTACCAATCTTTAAGGCAAAATTAAATTTTCAGCGTTAAGACGTCTGGATTGTAAAGTATATACATACACACAGACAGCACACACATACACCTCTGCAGCGTCCGGTTTAGGTTGAAAATGGTTAGGATAAAAGTATATTCCTTTTAGGCATAACGAGTATATCCGCCAGTAAGCCCAAAGCGAAAACACTTCGCTGAATGAACACATTTGCTCCAAATCCTACATGACGTAGCTATATTTTGTATAGCAAAGAAGGTAAAAATTAAGGTTTGGTAACAAAACAGGGAAAATCCACAAAAGTTCATTTTTGGCAACCTCTTTAACCGCTTCAAGTTTTCGTCAAGAATAATAAACGAATTGAAAATGTCTTGCAAATGAAATCGGATGAATGCAGTTCAAGTGAGCCCGAAAACCTCCAATGTGCTAAAAATGAAAAAAGGTATATTAACTCCATCCTCACTTTGTAAAGATTTCCATTATCCCAAGTTTGAGTTTCAGCGCACCCTTGCTCCAAGGATGTCCTGAAAAGTTTTATTGGATTACGTAGAGATCGAATGGCACGTAAACAAGATTAAAAACCATAGCGAAATATCTTTCTTCATCAGAAGTTTTTAGGGAACTGATTAAATTACTTAGCAAACAGACGTGGGTTGCTAAAATAATAAATCAATAGGTACCCAGTTTTCCTAGGATGAAAATAGATTTTTGCTGCATTTAAATCAAGTTAGGAAAATTGTATAATTTTAATTATACACGCTAAGTTTGTAACGATTTGAGACAAAGAGCAATTATTATCTGCACCAATGTTTAATTAATTGTGCCGTAGGATGTGAAACATTAAATTAGTATAAGTTGCCCGATCTATAGAAGGAACGCAATGAAATTCAGTTTCCAAGCAATTAATATTCGTCTTATTACTGCGTTTAATTGTAGGTGGTTGAATATTGAATTTCTAAGCTATTGACGCAGTAAATCGTAAATGTGCAGAAATTTTAAGCTGATTAATTTGTTTCAACAGACAAAACTATTAAATAAAATTATAAAATCAAAAATTTAACGTATCACTTAATTTATCTATATACTAAATTCGGATCCTTTCCTTCTATCTCAACTTTTAGTAGTGAGCGGTCTCTGCTACTAGAAGCAAGATTTTTATGCGTCCTTTACATAAAGCGAATAATTCTATGTGCCGGTAAAAATGGCCCAATACATTATTGGCAAACAGATCTATGCGGCGGACGCATATTGAGCAGGAGCGAGGAGTTTGGTGACTATAGACTCAAGAACACGTGCGCTAGCAATACGGACGTACTAAAATGTGTTACACAATATCATACAATATTACTGAATAATCAGATGTGTACAACTAAAAGCAATAATTGGACAAACAAATATTGAACAATTGAATTACTTTAGCGATTACGCGAACAAATTTTTAAATCAGTTGATATAAATTCAACTGAAATGCTTAATTAGTAGATTATCATGATCTATATGATCAACAGTTGTAAAGCAACTATATTACTATTTGAATAATGAATTCATTACGCCCTCAAAAAATTTATTTTACTAAGAACAACTAGTACAACTTGTAATACAGAGAATTAAACTGACTTTCCAAAATAAAAACTACAGTTTTTAAATTTTGTTAGAAAGTTCTTCAGAAACGTTTATATTTTCATTTCCAGGTGCATATAATAATGATGACGACGGTTCTAGTTGTTCCAAATTGGATGTAACCCTAACATTAACAGAAGTATTTGTCTCATTAGTTTGACAATTAGTTTTTAAATTTTCTCCTTCAGATAAACTCAACGCACTTGCAATCATGCTGGAAATACGGTTTTTGGAAATGATGCTTTCTTCTACGTAACTCTGTGCAACCGTATTACTCTTCTATTTTCCGTGCATTTAGAGTGTTTCAAATCTAGATCCTGCCTCAATTAAAAGAGTGGATGACGTTCGCCTCAGACAGTGACCCGTAAATTGGTGAGGGTTTTCTAATTTTAAGTATTTGGCAATTATATTTGGGACACCTCCTATAGTATTCTTTCCTACAGGTTGCACTGTGCAACGACCCTTTCTATATGTGAGGAAAAATCGGCGTTCTTTCGTTTGCTTTGGTCTTAGTGCCATGTATTGTCGAACTAACTTAAGAGCATTTATTTCTTTTTCTTCTACAATTGTAAAACCTTTAAACGTGCCTGTTTTAGTCTTTGGAACTTTTACAATTACAACAGATCCTTTATCAATTATATCGTCAATACACATTTTGACCATTTCATCTCTTCTTAAACCACAAAAACTTCCATCAGCAAAACTACTTTATATAAAAGATAAAAGTCGTCAGAAGCACCTTTTATGAATGCCAGAACTTGCTTTCCTGTTAAAACCTGTGATTTCTTTGGTTTATATCCCTTCCATTTGACTTTTAAGAAGGATATCAATTGATTGTAATTTATTGACATATCAATTTTCATCTTAACTATAAAAGTTGATTTCAAAAGTGAATATTTAATCCATGGCGACGTAGGAGTGTATTTTCCAGACTAAAAACAAAATTAGACAATAATTTTACATATGACTATATGTGAAACTTACCAATTCTTGAAAGTACGCCAATAGTACAGTATCATTTACGGTCGCTATTTCATGTTTTGATTGCCATATCCTAAAAGTTTCGTACTCTTTTTCATATCTTGCTTTCGATTTAAACGGTAGCAAACTTTCCGCTGCTTTTTGAGCATTTTCTTGTACACATTTTAGTAGCGTATTCATAATTGCAATTCCTAAAAACAAATTTGACAATTATAAGTAAACAATCTGTTTTTGTTTCATAGGCTACCAGATATTGTATTTATGTAGGTAAAGCGTACACAAAGATGCCAATTCTTTGTTTTTTTTAAAGAACAAAGTGAACAATAAAATCTTGTATGCACCACGGCGTCACCGAATGGTTACGCCCATCGAACGATATCCATTTCTCGGGCTAAAGCCCTCGAGCTGAATTTCATCGTTCTCCGGGCGTAATCATCGTAGTAACGCCCTTGGTGCATAAATAGCTATTACGTTAAAACATCTGGGGTGTAAAATGTAGACAAAACTAAAAAGGGGAAGGGAAAGGAAACCAAATAGATTTCCTCGACTCCTAATACGTGCTTATTCGTCAAAATCGCGACATTGATATCAAATCAAATAATACCGTCCAAGCAGATATGACAAAATATAGAGCAATAATGTTTAAATAAAAAAAAATTATTATAAAGAATGCGGTAATTTTCAAATAAATTATTTTATAAGGGCATTAATTGATCAAAACTATCTCAGCTATAAAGTACATAATGCAACGTCTTGGAAATCTAATGTGGGCGTGTAATCTTGAAGCTTAAGTGCTAGGGGTGTGTGTAAATGTCTAGAAAATTATTTTTGGCTGAAAATTGATTGTTATATACTCGTTAGTAGGAAAGCTAACATGAAGTTCATATTATTTATGACTGATAATAGAGAACTAGGTCTAAATGGCTTATGTTAAAGCCTCAAATCTTCGTCAATTATTTCCAGACCTTTTGTATATAGTCCAATTTATGTAAGACTAATTATATATAAATGTTATGAATAAACACTTAACTTTAATGAATGTAATAATGTAATGAAAATATATTCAGAAGTTTAGACTTTGTCCATAAGTCAATTCTTTATTAATTTATTATATTTAAAGACAGACTTTTAAACGCAGAAGAGCAAAAAGTTTCGTTAAAATTCAATAAGTAAACAAAAAGCATGGACGTACTCAAATCCATTAACTTATACGTGAAACATATTGCACAAGAGAACTGATTTTTTGGATGAGAAATTAGAAAAAGCACTGCAATTCCTAAGTTTTTTTTGCAGTTTCATAAAATTGTTTCGTAAAGCACTTTCAACACTCATGGCCATTCATATTCTGCGCTTATGAACCGCCTTTTATTTTATTTTACTATTACACAAGCATCAATTCCAGTTGACCAAATAAATAATAACTTATCTACACGAGCTAGCATTATAGATGTGTTACCATTCTAAGCTCGTAGATCATTTGTTTTAAAATTTAGATAAGCGCTAACTATACATTTAAAGAAATTATACTAGAAATGATTATTAATTGATTGCCTCATAATTCAAATACTGACTAAATACTAGACTAGCAATCCGGACTACAAATATATTTATTTACCTTCGACCTAGTTTTGCCATCAAGGATTGCTACCTACGCCACAGGGTAGGCTCCAATATCTGGAAAATTTCTATTTAAAAAAATGCGCATTATTTCTTTTTGTCAAATAAACCTTAAAAATTAGTAATTTGTATTGACAATAGATTCAGAATGCTAAAATAACAAAAAAGTTCAATTGAATATGGGTCTGGAAACGGATTAGATTGGTTTATCTTCAGGAAGCTGTAACTCCGTAACAAAACGTTTATGGAGCCATGTTAATAGGAACTTTTTCATTATTTTCAGATTCTGAGTTTATTCTGAAAAGGCGTCTCACTTGTTCTGAATCACCCTGTATGTAGCTCTAATGAATACGGGCTAGTTAATTATTGTAATTTTGTAATTAATGACGATCTTCCTAAAATACAAGAATTTGAAAAATTAGCGTAAGCTTTCGTGAGGAACCTAATAATAATGAATAATTGTGTTAAAATTTAAATAACAAGCCTGGACTGTTTTCCCTCAATAACCGCGTCTGATATTAAATCAATAGCTTTAAAGCTTTCGGAAACATTTCAGGCAAAGTTTCTACTAGAACATCTTGTACACCTCATCAGCAATTTAAATATGGTTAATAAAGTTGGATAATCGAGCATCATACACAGCTTGGAAAAAACTCCACAGTTTTTGTTACACGAAATTAAGTTTTACCAAGTTTCACACAAGAACTTAAATTTTATGCAGGCATCAAAGATATCACCAGTGCCGTACTTAGTTTCTTAGAACCCTTGGCGAATTCTTGGGCATTGTTTCAATAAATAATCATAATTAAAATTTTATTGAGGAAAAATTCAGGTCTTCACGCCAATTCGATTTTACACAAGACTTGAATTATTACGAAAAGCGCTGGATTTAGTGACTTTCAACAAGAGTTTGTATTTTTTGTTTGGGAAATAACGTTTCTTTTTAAAGGTGTCGAATTTGTGCCGCCCCTGAAGATGTTCAAGTGTGAAAAATACATCTTCAATAAGTATATCATAGCGCTTGCAAAATTTGTTTATATTACACAAGACGTTTTTTGAATATTAATATGTATAGAAAGTATAGGAAAATAAACACCGCAAATTTGTGCAGGTTTCATGTAAAAATAATACAGGGCTCAGTCGTAGCTTGATTATTAACTGATTGCATGAGTTTGCGCGGAACAAAATTAGGTCGTTTTGAATTTATGCGTCTCTCTGCAACTTCTGAAACCGTAAGTTCTCTCTGTTTAGATACTACCACCATACAAAAACAATACCAACGCCAGAAAATCCTTAAACAGCATCAGCTGTATACAGGGTGTAATTAAAATAGTAGCAAATATTTTCAAACAAATAATAAAAAAAATATTTTTTTATACATAAAATACGTTTGAGAACTGCTGGGATTGATAGAAAATGCATTTAAACTCTACAAGGTTGTTAAATAAATTGTAATTTGCAAAGTGGCAAAACATTTTTTGAACATTAACATTTTCTTGTTCTCTTTTTCAGTTTGGGGTTTTGCACCGATATCGTGTCTTTGAACTCACATTCTGCGATTTTTCTGCAGTATTCAAACAGTTTTGGACCAAATTTTTAATTTTCTCTGGTTTGTACATACCGTAATCTACTAGGGGTTTTAGTATTTCTACTTACTTTTGATACACTCTGTATATAAAAATAACATACAGAAAAGTGTTATTATAATGGTCCAAATATGCCTTATATGGCATTTATTTAACAATTAGGAAAATACAGAAGTTAGGTTTTAAAGTAAGCTAAATTAATAGACTAGTTTTGTTGATCTATGCCGAATTTACAGCAGAAGTTTAATTTGGTTTGACATTCTGTGCCAAATAAATTTACGGTAAAAGATTTTCTTCTAATAATTTCAAGAAGAAAATATGATCCGAGTTTTTACACAAATAATACTTGTTTACATTACTTGATTACGTCTTTGCAGAGGCGACTATCCCTAGAGCTTCGCGATAAAATATTACTTCGGGGCTTTGGTAGGCGAGCTGAAATTCCTTTGCACGAAACAAAAAGGTCAGCACCTTAGTCGTGGCACAATTACGAAAGCTGAAGTAACTTGGTAATAAGTTCAAGAAAGTTCAAGTTAAAAGGCATTTGATTTTGTCAAGAATGCTTCTGTAAATTATCTACGCGAGACTGAAAGTTCAATTCCCTAGGAGCAACTATGTTTGGTTTTAATAACAGAATACTTAGTAGGAACACGTAATCCGAATTTAATGAGCAAAACAGGTAATGAAATATTTCCTTAAGATGAGGAGTTAACTGAGCCGGGAACCTATAATTTTAGCTAGCGCCAAGGTGCTAGATCGTAACATCTGCGAAAATTGGCAACTTAACCAGAATGTGTAAAGTTCGCAGCATGTTGCAAACGTTATTTCTACAGAACCGGCCGAGTTCGTAGTTTAAAACTACTGCAAACTAAACTAAAACTTAATCAGGTTACCCTTAACGTAAGTTCTAAATTTTCTACAAATTCCGAGCTCTTCTTAATGTTTGCCTTTGTCTAACTGCACGAAGCTCCAAACAAATTACCAAAGTTACTCGGAAAGAAGAATTGAGATTACAAGAAATCTTGTTTCAAATTATGGGACGTAAAATGCGCCCTACATAAAATCGTGTTACGGTTATTTTATAAGGAAATTTTCTCCAATAGCGAGACCATTTTCGAAAGTAAACTTCTTGTTTTATCCTTCGTTGAATCGTGCGTGCTTTGGACGCTTTATTTTACTACTACTAAGTTACTTTTCCAAACTATTAGTTCACAATTTAATTCAATTTTAGCGTCTGCAATAAACTTGTTGATTTTCTTCCATTATGTACCTAATAGACACGAAGAAAATTATCCAACCCCAAGAGTTTGGCGTTAAAACAAGCTTTAAGGTACAAATTTTCTTAAATACATCCTAAGCTAGAGCGTTAGGAAGAAAAGCTTTCGATTTGTTTCGATATTCTCACGAAACAGAAAAACAGTTTTTAAATAACTTCTAAATCAAATTTAATTTATAGTAAATTCATAACTGTCTCACCATAACACGACGGGATCTTGCTTCTTGACAAAGTGTATCACCATAATACTATGGCGGCCTCTAGCAATTCCACTCAGTTTATTGATGGTTTACGGCATTTATTTACAACTGCTGCCACCGCTGTTGCTATAATTTAGTTATTTATTGTGTAGTAACAATAAACTCCTAAGATGCAATAAAACGTGCCTTCAGACGTTACAGAAATGCGTTGTAGTGTTTAGACTGTACGTTTCAAATAACAATGAAGGTCGACGTCGGAACAAATAAGCAGTAATATAAATATCCTCAATTTATTCTAATGCAATTTAGAATATTCTGCATATCTAAATTAATACGTTTTCGTTTGATTATTACAGGTAAGAAACAATATAAGCAGAACAAAGTTGCAGTTATAGTCGGCTGAAATTTTGTATATCTTAGACTCGTTTGTAAATTTGTTTGTGATGAACGTGTCAGCATTGCATAAAATCCCTTTTTAAAGAAGCTGTATTGGCAAATTACATTTCTATTTGCTTGCTATATGTTTAATGAAAATAGATATTTATAAATGTAAAGATGTAAAGATTATCTCGAAATCTATAAAAAATATCAAAAATTTGATTATTACAGAGTTATTATAGAGTTTTTTTAGTTCTACAAATTCGATTAGGAAAAACAATTTCGAACATATTCAATTTTTTTAATTTTCTTTTGACGTTTAGTTAAAAAAAACATTTAACAGATGCGGATTTTTGCGGATTTTAAATACGTTGTTCGGTACATTTTTCTGGACATTTTGACGTATAAAACGCTCATGTTGCAACTTTGTCTCGGTCAACCCCCATTTTTGCGTATTGTGACTAAGAACGTAAAGCGAATTAAAATAACGTTCCGATTTTCGGTTGCGGTAGAAATTTTTTAAAATTTCGGTTACGTTTTCGGTTACGGTTTACTGCTACTAATAATTTTGGTTTTGCTTACGTTTACCGGTATATACTGGTATTTCTTGATGAAAGTAGAGAAAATTATCGGCAAGATTAAGTAGAAAATATTATGCCATGCAATTGAAAAAAAGTTATCACGGAAAATTGGCGGCACTAAAAAAATTTTCGCTATTGGCAAATTGCAGAAAAACTGCTGCTGGCGGTTACATTAAAATAAAGTATCTACGGTCTTCGGCTCTTTTCATAAAACTCCGTCTTTTCACGAAATGCGCAGACAGGTAATGAAATAAAATAATTCCTCGAATCATTAAAAAAACACTTTCGACAATAACCTAGAAACATGGAAACGTGGCAACATTGTTTAAAAAGTCATAAAGAATGAAAAAACGTATTAACATTGGAGAAAGGGTAATATGAACCGAGGCGGAGCCAATGTTTATACTTTGCTTTCGGAAAATGTTATACCATTACATTACGTGTTGCTTATTAATTTCCCCCCTACCGCTAGCAATTAGCTTAAAATGATAACAAAATATCTGCAATATACGGTGCCATTTGACATCTATCATCAAAATTATGATCAGAATTTTGTTTCAATTATTTCTACTTCGTAAATAGTTAGCTATGCATGTTGCTATAAATCTGTATTACTGTTTTTGTTCTAGAAATGTAACTGACACTATTAAGTCCGTAGTCAAGTGTCACCAATAAACAATTGTTATGATGCACTTACATCTTTTGTAACCATGCATGTATGGCGTACTTACATTGCCGGTAGTAAAAAAAAGTAAAAAACTCTATGTGACTGAGACCATGCCTGGTTTTTCATGAAATGCTTTATTACACTATCTCCCTACCATATATAATCACACTGACTAGCCGGCCGGCGCCGGCTTGCAAAATTTCGCCGGTATACAGTATACCGTCATGCGATAACATGCACCGTAGTTTACCGGCAATTTAAAAATGAACGGCAAATGATATATTGTTTATGTATGTGTGCTATATTCTAGTATCGGCATTATATTTTTTATCTATGGTATCGACTATCAATAGACGCCACTGCAGTACAAGATAGCGCGTAAAGCGTTGTGAGGCATAGGTTGGTCAAGAGTTCGAATCCCGTACGGTAACATTTAAAAAAATTGTAATTTTACTACTTTTTGAAATAAAAGTACATACGTTATTATTATTTTTTGTTATGTACATGATGAAATGCTACTGTTTATGTTCCCTAAAATTTTTGCGATTGTGACAGCCCCGCAAGCGCAGCAGCGTGAACACTGTCGGCTCTCCAACTGCCAGTAACACAAAAATTAAGTACTTCTTGGCAGCAAAAAGGAAAAATGTATCCTGCTGGTAAAAGTATTTATATCATGTCATACCAAAAAAAACTTTGCATTCGCGTTTGGGAAACATCAATAACTCTAATCATCTCTTCTATGGCGCTACAGCCCAAATTGGGCCTTGGCCTCCCGTAGTTTCTGCCTCCATGCTTGTCTGTCTCCTGCCACTCTCTTCCAAACTCGGACTCCTAAAAGATCTCGTGCATCTTCTTGTATTTCGGTTTCCCATCGTTTTAGCTTATACTTTTTTATTTCATCTGTTAGGGCAAATTGGGCACATTGCTTGTTTGGATCCGTACGTCCCAGGTTCCATAAGAGAAGTCCATATTTCTTTGCTTAAGTCATCTCCTAAAAATCCGTCCATTGTTCCGAGGCTGTCGTTCAGGTTTCTGAACTGTGTTATTTACGGGAACGGGTAGTTAGCCCATTGCCCAACCCTCCTCCTTTGTCCGGGCTTGGGACCGGCAACGATGGCTCCTGGGCTACTCAATCCACCCAGTTATCACCGCAGGCGGAGTTAACTCTAATCATAGTTTTGCGAATATTAAATAGTAAATTTTTAATGCTATTTGCTACAATAAACAAATGTCGGTTCTACATTTGTCGGAACGACAAAATACCGGTATATTCCTAAAATAATTACGGTTATGGTTTTCGGTTACGATACAGAAATGATAATTTTTGGTTTTCGTTTCGGTTACGGTTCGGAAAATTTTGCGGTTTTAACCGGTTTTCGTTTCGGTTACGGTGCACGTCTCTGATTTTCACTGGACTAATAATAAATTGGAAAATTGGAATTTTGTTCAACTTTATTAAAAAATACGTTTTGTAGTTTATTGAATCTATTAAATTTTTGTAGTCATTTAGCAGTTGTTCATTCATTTAATTTTATGTTGACAAATAGTTGTACAAAACAACGAGAAAGAAGAAATTATTAAAAATACAGAAAATTATTACGTTCTGGCCTTAACCGTTACTACAAAAAACAGAGTAATTCTGGCATACTCGGTTGCGTTAGGTTCCGACTCGCAGCAGCGGTTATACTCGAAACCACCATAAAAATATATGTACAGTTAAACGCCGAAAATGCAAAAAATTCAATTTAAGCAAGAAACGATCGCCCGAGATTAAAGAATATCAAGGACCAGAAAACAAAAATTCGCCAGCAGCATAATTGGATGGGGAACAGGGGGTAATTGGCCCCTAAATAATGCCATACTTACTAAACTTGGTTTTCTCACCAGGCTACAAAACTTTTCCCTTGAAATTCATTACAAAATTCCGTGTTAATGTTGTCACGTTTGCATGGTTATTTTTTTTACAGTTCTAATTAAGCTGCGACACGCAAAACATTCATTATGTTCCTTGCTAAAATATATTCCGCATATTTTGCATCGGGAAATTTAAACAAACAAACCCTCGTTTGAATGCGATACAAACTGTCTATTAATTGGATTTTCGCGACAACCGTTAGTAACATTATCACCGAGATTGTTAGAATGTTAGGTCAACTGACAGGTAAATCTAGTTAGAGATATCAGGTTAAGCTACGCAGTTCGAGATTTCATCCTTCGTTATAGCTGGTATCTCAATTCGTTAAACCTGTCCAACCCACCTTTACTACACCATTTGAACGGAAATATCCCGAAGGAAAAAGCGTTTCCTCGAGAAGAAGTTCACGTAGTAATTCAACAGGCTCGGGATATCTATTCAGGAATTAATCAAGTGAAGAAAGTTCGATTGCTCGCGTTCTTGTAATTCGGGTACAAAAAGTATCGAAACCAAAATCAAATACTGGATGTAAGAAGATATTCTGGATGTAGGGTTGTATATCAATCTTAAGGTAGAAATTTCAACCCTTTGAAAACGGTGAAACGAAAAACCTTTTCAGGAGGAAATTTTAAACCCGTATCTTATAAACGCGCGGTGTTCTTATCGTGTATAAACTTCAATCTCCGTAATCCTCTCAAAACAAGCTAAAAAGCCAGGGATATTTTTTACCGCATCCGTTGTCACCTTATCCCTCTAACGTCTTTCCGCTAATACAAAATTAGGACCAGGAAATGTAAGACACAAAAAGAAACGCAGCGAAAGGAAATGATAATTTAAGGAGTTTCAGTATTTGGGTTGAAATTTTTCTTATACGCGTGCAAAGTGATAATGTGAACAATTTAAGAACATTTTTGACCCTATTTCTACTACGATAGGGAAAATTAAAGTAAAATTGCTTTGCTGAAACAAAATAAAAATGTGAGGTGTATGCTCCGTTTTATACCTTTAGAATATACTACCTTGTGTGAGTATTAGATAACGCGCTTCCGAATTAACTTCGTCTGACTGAATTTGCCCCAAAAGGGTATTTAAAAAGTATTAACTTAATTGATTAGTTTTCGTAAATTTAGCATACAAAATAAAATTTAAATTAAGCAACCCGTGTGCTTCGGCCCATGTTGTACCATATTGTGAATTTTTAAAATTTACAAAAAATTTCAAGATTTTCAAATACTTCCACAATTTACATACATTTTCAATATTTCCATAAAGTGTCAAAATTTCCTACCACCATGATTTTATATTAACAGAAATTTTGAAAATTTTTACAAATTTTTAAATTTAAAATGATCAAAATTACAAAACTACAAAAATTTTCAAAAATTTTAAAAATTGTCTAAACTTTTAAATATTTACTTAAAAATTCGTTGAATATTTCAAAATTTTTGTAACTATCAATATTTTCAAATTTCCTAAAATGTCATCAACATAACGAAACCAAAATATAACTCTCTCAGATTGGTTTGATTTAATGATTTGATTTCGTGTATTTTTGCCGTGTTATGTTAGCAGTAAGTCAGCAAAATTACATTGCTAAAAAAAATAAAACGAATGCTATTTTTGATACACAGTTGGGTTTTCCGTTCGTGCTCAGATTTCCCTTCGGAAAAACATAAGCGTAATTACTTTATAAGAACACGACATTAACTTCATAAATATTCATAGCCTGTTTCACCAAAAATGACACTTGATGTTAATCAGACGTCTAAAGTAACACCTCCAGTGCACGGATTACTAAACTGTCATTGTTATTATTAGAAACCCAACAGAAATTGGAACAAATTTCGTAAAATATTAAAGCGGCAAAGTTTATGACAGGTTGCCGTAGAATGCTTTACAATTTCTTTGATAAAATTGCTTTATTTATTTTTTATATTACGTAGATTAAATTAGAATGTCTGATTTGCTTTCAGTCAATATGTTAACGTTCGTAGCGGTAACATGTAATTTACAGCACAAAAAGGAATTAATAAAGTTGTGAAATGTTAATCAACATTTCCGCTGAAATATTATGTGAAAAATTTAACTATTTATGCTGTACTAATTTAAGATTTTAAAACAAAACGAAATAAATGAGCTAATAGGAGGTGCGTTAACGGAATTAATATTAAAATTGACTGAATTCGGAGAAAACGTCCTTAAACTTATGTTTGCACAAAAATACCTAACGTTGTGATCCGTTTTGCTCATACAAAAGTAGTTCAACGTGAAATATGTTTAACTAATATAATGTTCAAGTTTTATCGGCCGTGGAGTCTTAATGTCTGAAATCTTTTCTGGTATTTAGTCGTTCGGACTTGACGTTAAACTGTAGGTCCCGCGTACTTCACTTTAGCGTTAAGAAGAGTACGTGGCAGAGCCCAGCAGTGCAGTAAAGCCTGATTGGGATGCAATAGTAAACCATATTTTTTTTCAATTTTACTGTAGTATACTTTCAATTTAGGTGCATGGATGGGTGTGCACCATCTGTTCTAAACGCATGGTCTGATTTCAGTGAATTTCGGAACACAGAGAGATATATCAAAAAATCAGGGAGGAAATAATTATTTAAAAAAAATCTGAAACCGAAAGCGAAAATTATACGAGTATTTTGATAGCGTTGTTTTCCGAAACCGTGCTATTAAAATGTGAAAACGAAATCTGGTAAAAGATCTTAGGACATATCATTTTTTTATTTTAAACTATGCATTTATTTAGTCAAAAATTACGCAACAGATAAACAGGATATTTAGTTCAAAACGGCAAGCCCTTCCCATCCTTAAATTTTCATGTTAAACTTATTCTTCAATTTAAAAAAATGTATACCGAGTACGCAAGTTCTAAGTGAAAATTCTTAGCGTGTTCTCACTAAAAGTTTTTTTTGAATTCGAACACGGTTTTAGTTATAAAATCTGATATTCAAGTCATTTTCAAAATATTAATTTAGAAAGTCTAAACAGACATGGATGGACCTTTGCGTAAAAGAGGGACTGAAATGCTGCAGTGAATGCAATTGTAAAGATAGTATCGATAATTTAGTAAGTTTACTAGAAGATCCTCATTTAGAAAAAGAAGAATCTTTTTAAAAAAATTTTACTCTTTTGTTTACTCGTCATTATTTTTATATTACGTCACATATAAGTATTATTTCTTTTCGTGCTTTGTTATTAATTAAAAAAAATGTACTACTGACTTAACTTTTTTTTTATGTATACAGCTTCAAGCACCATCAAGGTTTACGCCTCGATGCGGCACAGAAAATGCGCGGCGATTTATAAAAAAGTCATACCATCAAAAGCATGGCCATATTATATGTATTCTTTGCTTTAAAATGTTTTATTGAAGTTTATTTTTAATTTTGTTCGGTGCATGTATAGGTTAAAATCTACAATTAAAAAAATTTGTTGCTTAGTAAAAAGTTCACTACATCGAAAGCAAAAAGTGGTTTTCTTTAATTTCTTTGGGCGAAAAGTTATTTTTTCCTAAAAATAAAATAAAATTTTAGACAGCACTGACGCATCTGCTTTTAAACATAAATAAATTAAGTTAATATGCCAAGTACTTCCCGAAATAATAAAGCTATATTTGCTCCAAAAAACGCGAAATTTGAAATTGGCTTTTTGGGCATTGTTTAATTAATAAAAAAGTTCGGCACCGTTCAAAAAGATTGTAGATGACTATTTTGTATAGCAAATGACGTATTAAAAAAAATGAGTCAGTATAATTTAAAGAAACAATTTTTTTTATGAAAGACGCGACTTTTACCGTTGTCCAAATTTACATGGAAAATGGATCAATTTCTAATTTATTTTCACATACAAATGTTATTAATGTTTCGAATGTCAATATTTAAATTAAAAATGATTATTTTTAGGTTTTTGTAGAAAAACAATATTATTCAAAAGTAATTTAATCTTTAATCAAATATATTACAAATCATATCTCTAAAATGCTGGAAATGGAGACCAAACAGAAGAAAAAAAAAGAGGAAGACCTAGAATAAAATGGGAAGACCAAATTAAAACAGCAATGCAGAAGAGGGATTTAATAGAAGATACCGTCCACAATAAGATGGGATGGTTGTAGGATGCGGGAAACGGCAGAGAGATGCTGTATAAAAACGGCCTATATGTATATGTATGTATATCTCTATCTCTATATAGGCTGTTTATAGGCTGGGTATATAAGCAAAGCAACAAAATACACCCGTTTATAACTGTATGTCTGTGATGACACAACTGAATATTGATCGCTTTAGTTTGCATCTAGGCGACCTCACTTCCGTCCCATTACTTTCGTTTCATCACTTCCGTCTCGCATTCGCGAGGTTACTCCTGTCGGCAAAGAAAACTCAAATAATATATTTCTGTTGAAAGCTTAAAATCGGTCTTTTACCTAAAATAATTATCTACGGAACTGCTTAAAGCTCTTAGGCTTGAATATGTTGCTCATGTTTATTCAACACTAACTAGAAACATATGTTCTAAATTGTTGTGAAACAAATAATATTTTACGATGATACCTAAATCATTTCGTTTTAATTAATAATTTATTGATCTTCAAGAAGCAATACCATGGCCAAGAAAATAAAGGGCATTAATATCACAACGGTGATTTTATTGTACAGGTAAAGATTATAAATTTAAAATGTGATCGAAAATAAAGCGATTTCCAGTAAACTTTTCAATCTGTTTATAGCACGAATACGCGTTTACGAAATATCTGTTAATAACCATTAATCTTCATAGCTTTCATTTACGTAAATTTGAGGCATAAACGTCGTTCAATTTTTCAAAACATTTAAATTCAGACAGGTCAAGGTAAATTCCTAGAAATAAGCGATGCGATGTGCCACGCAATAACGAATTCACTGCCTCTACCCGTATAGCATGTACTACATGCGTTTGATACAACTAACCCTCGCAGATGCGATGTCGAGACACATCTTTGTGTTTCACCACACAGCATAATGTTAATTGCAGCCATAGAATGGGTAGAGGAAGACACAATTATAAATCCGCAGCAACAAAGCAGATACTTGCTACATTATGAAGCGTGGAGTGAAAGGGCGGTAAACTTTGCACACGCACACAAGCATAATGAAATTTAGCTGCAGGTAATTTTAATTAAGGGCATAATTCCACCATAGGGGAAACACTTACCCTTTAAATTTAAACGAAACCATTTCAGAAATAAATAAATTACATTGATTTTTTATATTTTTGGAAAAGTGAACATGCACTCCTTGATGTAATTAGTATAAACTATCAAAACGTGATTATTGCTACAATTTACATCAACGTAATGCTACAATAATAGCTTGGTAGGTGTACCTAACTGTATTAAACTAGCAGGCGGATCAAAGCCACGACGCTACCCCACAAAATCCCCGTTATTTGCGTCCATATTTTGATACTAAGTATTTAGTACATTTTCACTATGCTCGGCAGTGCGACTGTTTATCAAACCTATTCCCATCTACTCTACTATAGTGAATCAACCTGCTATTCGGATTCACGGTGTTATTCAATTTCAAACAACGTTTATCTCATTTCCTATCTAATTGTAGGCGGACCAATCTCAATACTTTGCTGTTTCATGTGCACTCTTTGGTATAGCCAAACAGAATGTCAAAAACTAGATTTTGATATCTGGTAACCCTAAAACTTGATTTTACGTCAAAATCTCGAAATCGATTGTTTTGGTGAATACAATACCTTCCTCTTAGGTTGCTTCGTAAAAAAAATAAATTAAAGAAAAGGCATTGACTAAACTTTGCATTTGATAATTAAATGTAATTAACACATCAAGAATTAGGGGGCACAAATATGTATAACCTGTTAGAGTAATGAATTTTGTTAATTTGGTACACCTTCGTTTTAATTATGCAACAGAATTGGTTAACTGCATTTACGTTAAGATCTAAATACTACAAATATTATATGATTTACAGAACCGTGCCACAGTGTAATAAAATAAAAACAAATATTCAAGAGCAATGAATAATCAAATATTAACAGTGCGTTTTTTTAAATATGAATGTATACTCACTGAAAGAAGATTAATGATTGTACAATTAAGCAAATTTGACATAATTTAACTGATGATACCTGTTCTGTAATAAAGAAATTAGATTACGTATGTTTTGTACGTTATGCAATCAAAAAATTAATTTAAGTTTGGTGTTTTTAACAAAATTGCAAAACACAAAATTAATTTGCATCTTTATCAGAAAGTCAAAAACAAGCCTATAATAATGAGGCGGCGCACCGTCTTGTTGGAACATAACGTTTTCAATATTATTTCCAACCACCTGAGTTATTTCTGGGAAAATTTTGTGCTGCAAATGAGAAAGTGGACTACTGGATAAGCAAATCAAAACAATTTTGAATTGAGTGAGTCCATTTGTTTAAAATTCGCCATTTTGTTATGGCTCAATATTTTTCTTTGGAACTCTAGGATCAGACGCAGAACTAAAAGACCTTGCAAATGAGGTGTCACTCGACCCCCTTTCTATTAAAAAAAAATTATTACAATAGCGCCCAGTCGCCATTTTGAATGATATAAAATTTAGTTTTTGACTAAAAAATAGTATTTAATTTCCCATCAAAGCACACCAAATATTGTGGTAAAATATCAAGTCGTTCAAAAGTTAGTGGGGGGGGGGGGGGGGGTTACTTTATAGACAGACGGTATATCGATATATCGAATGCATCGATGTTTCAATAATATTAATATCTTTTAATGTATCGAGGTATTCCATATATCAAATATATCGATTTTTTCAAAATTTCATATCGCTATTAGAAATATCTATATAGTGGCATCAATATCAATATAGCAAAAATAATTTTCAGTCCTAGTAATAGTAGGTAGCTATGTAAAATTAAATATGTCACAATAATTTCTTCTTTCCTGACTGGTCCCATTACATTTTACAATAATTTCGTTACCTATAAAAAAAATTATTTGATTTAAATTGAATAAAAATATACTAAATTAAAGAAAATTATATACAACCCATCTAAGGTCTGAGACTTTACGAAATCCCTACTCCAGCGCCAGTGTCAACAAAAATATTTCAATGTCTTCATGTCGATATTCACAAATTAACTGCTGAAAATAGAAGTGAAATTTTAAGTGTGACTTGGGTAGACTGACGTAATTTTGTAGTTCTTTCTTAAACAACTACGCACCCACAAAAACTCTAAAAACTGTAAAATTTCAAAAATCACGAAAATCATCTTCTCCAGGAAGCTCTTTATTAAAGCAAACCGTTCAATACACTTTTCAGTACCATATTCCCCAACCCCTAAAAACTGAAAATTTGTAACAATGAGAACAAAATTTTCCTAATCAATGCAACATCTCTAAACTACCTCAAATGCACCGCTAACCTATAATAAATGCAAAAATGGTAAAAATTACTGCAATCATCATTTTTCTAATAGAAAAAGACGCCTAGTGCACCCACAAGTACAACCCCAAACCCCTAAGAATTAAAAATTAAGAAAAATAACGCAAATAGTTCCTTTCATTAAAGCACCACCTTTAACCCACCGTTAACCCCTAATCAGTACACTAAATCCCTAATTTGTTCACCATAACAAAACGACGAGCTTTAGCATTTCGATAATATTTATCATTATACCACAAAGACGGGTCCTTACATCTCCGCTTAATTTATTTAAAAATTTCAACAAATGTTTATGTTTTAGTCACTACTGTGATAGTGTAGTAAACATCTTCCGAAATGTATATTTATCGCACTGACATAAGACTCTCGCACATCACATTTTATATTATTTATTTTAATAATACACAATTATTATAATAAAAGCATTGCATATAAAATATTATTACAATTTTATTAGAAACAGAATTAGCTTATCGCGAGTTGTGTGAATACAAATATGTGTATGATTGAAATGCTATAACAAGTAAAAACAACTTAAACATATTTTGCTAAGAACGTTGTGAGAATTACTGGCAGCTATAAGAATGGACGATCATGGTAACAAATTTCGCGCTTTACTGACCCAAACATTGGGAGCTCCAGTTAAAATAACAACCGCTAACATTTACGATTACAAGAAATTTATGAAACCAAATGTGGCAGGGGGAAAGGATCCGGATTTAAGACAGAAGTAGGACTTCGATCCGCTGCCTGCTACGCTACTAGTAATAATTAAAAATGTATAGCAACGACAAGAATCCGTTTCTTTATCAAAGCATCTCCAAATCACTCTCAGGTACATCGTAAACCTCGCTAATTCAACATGTTTAAAAATTATGAGAACGGGTTAACGTGGCTTCTGCATTGAAAAGCAAGAGTCATAGTTTGAATCACAGAATAGGAGAGCAAGCAGCGGGCCTATACAAGGAAGGTCAAAGCTGTTTTCCAACAGCGTTTTTAAAATTAAACTCTAATTTGAAAACAATTTATTCTGAGTTGTATTTTTTAATCAGGTTTCCATTCGTTAACTAATTAAATTAAGTATTGTTTAAAATTCTACGACTAAGTGCTTCCTTCTTTGATTGAAAATTCCATTTCAATTCGCTAATTTAAAAATATTACTTTTTAAGGAGATTTAAATCCACTCGCCTTTTTAATTTATTTTCAAGTAATTAATTAGAGTGCTTAAAGTCATTAGTCTCTTTGTTACAGATTCAATTGTAAGGCGTAATCGTAATACGATTCGTAAACGATATTTCTTACTTTTAAATTACTTTTAAAGAAATCTTATTAATTATAATACACAAACTTTCATTAACGATTTAATTATAAATCACAAAAGTTATATCAGTAACAATGCGATGGATGTAATTGAAAAATAAATTAGATGTTTAGTAAAAATAGCGAAAGTAGTGCGGACAAATAGATCGAAAATTTATTTGTTTATTTTGCTTTGCGTATTTGGTATGTCAGATATGAAATAAACGTGAAATTTATATTTTTATTAGTCTTATATTAAATTCCGCAGGAAGTGGAACAACTTTTCGAAAAAGTAATAAAAGTTAAGGAAAACGTATTTCGAATTTACCAGAATTTTACATGAATATTACAATTTTAGTTGTGAAGTTCATACCCGAAAGTAAGAAACTTTTTAGTTTTGATACGAAAATTCAACCTTCTAACTTTAAAATATGCTAAGATTTCTTGATTATCATAAAACAACTTTCGAATGAAACTACAATTTGCACATGAAATTTTATTTAAACTAACTAAAAACGGGAATCGAAGACTGCCAACTGTCAGTGACTTTTAACCAGTGCCGTAACTACAATTTGTACCCCCCCCCCCCCCCTTGCACCCGTATTGCCAGCATAATGTAATCTAAGTGTCTCGGTTTGCATTCTGGCATCAGTTACTATTGTTAAAGCTTCCTACGTTGCAATGCTGAAATGAAACTACAATTTTTAGATAAAATTTCGGATAGACCAAGTAAAAACTGAGCTCTAGGATTGCCAACTCTTAAATTTCGTGACTTTTAATCATTGGCGTAACTACAATTTGTGCCCTCCCCCCAGATATTGTTAAAAAAATTATTGTTGAACTTATAAATAAAAAAAATAAATGATGTGGAAGTTTGGAGCCCCCAAAACGTCTTGGAATGCTCGTGAGTTTCCGCGGTTTGCGGACATCGCGGGCCCCTAGTTACACTATTGCTTTTAATTTAGCAACAAAATTAAATTCCTTTAAAATTTAATAATTTTTCTTGTAACATTCTAGAATCCGGTTATTTTAATGTTTCTCTAGAATTTACTACTATTACGATAAACACGATAGAATCCCTTGAAATTTACAATTTTTAAAAAATTACGCTGGCATCACAGTTGGGCTAATGTAACCTATTTGTATTGGTATGCACTATGGCACCAGTGACTATTGTTAGAGCTTCCTACGTTGCAATGCTCGAATGAAACTACAATTTGCACATTAAATTACGAATAAACCAAGTAAAAACGGCACTCGACGGCTGCCAACATTGTCTAATCTAGTGACTTTAAATTTGGTGTAAAACTACACGTACAATAAAATGCTTTAGTAAAGCGAAGCAATAAAAGGGCACTCAGCGTCATCAAGATTATTCTTCAATATTTCTTTGTTTGGAGCAAAAGCAGCGTAGTTAAGAAGAAAATGATGGATTTTTGTATGTACATTTCTTATTGCAATCAATCTTTGTCTTAGCAAAATTTCCAATTCAGCAAACAACGGAAAAGAAAAATCAGCCGGAAAATAATTAACATATCGTACGCTCAGCTTATCCCCCAGGATTTTATATCAAATATTCAATCTCTAAATGAAAATGGTTAGAATGCTTAATCCCAAATGCGTTGAATTCAAATATTGAAGTAAAATTCCTACAGTCATAATTTACGTTTATTCTTTTTTAGATTAAGGAACAGTGGCTTATAATCAATCTATTGTTTTGCGGTGTGGGTATCAAAATAACTTATGCTAAGTTATAACGACAACATCAAATATACATCTTCCTTAATGCACTTGAAACTAACTGATTGCGTAAAGTTCTGTCAGTAGAAGTGGTTTAGGAGCGATCCCCAACTCTCCGAACTTCATAAATTAATCGAGAGCGCAGGCATCAGCGTACCTCATCCTTTCCTGACATTCTTGTTCCTGTTAATCACACTTAAGAAAGTTAGGTGTGACACGAAAAGACGCATGACACATAGCAGCAAGAAGGATGTTCTTATAAATTTTGCATTAGTTCTCTTTCTATTTTCGGGAAAATTTCCTTAATTATATACGACTAGCATCCTTAATTAGTTCGGATAAGTTTATCAAGACATACTGTATTATGTAATAAATACCGTTTTGTGAGCTACAAACAAATATAATTAACAACAGTTGATTTGTAGACGCAAGTATGTTGTAAATAAAATGTGGGTATAACTGCAGATCAACATTATCGGTATTGTAATACCAATAACATAGAATATCAAAACTTTCAAAACATAAATTTTCGTGTTTTAAAATTTTCAATTTTCAATAATTCCAAAATTTACAAGTTCAAAATTTTAAATTTTTTAAATTTTGAAAATTTTTAAATATTTGAAAATTTCGAAAATGTTAAAAATAATCAAAATACTAAAATATTTAAAAATACGTAATTATCAATTTTAAGTATTTTCAAAACATTCGATATTTTCGAAATTATTAAAAGTTTTAAAAGTTTTTTTTGTTGTTGAAATTTTAATTAGTTTAATTGGGATTTGAAAGTCTAAATAAATGGAAAAATACCACATTTGCCATATTTGAATTTACTGACTTGCAATTTATCTATATAATAAATCCGAAGCCCTTCCACTCGCCTCAACTTTTAGTGATGAGGAGCCTCTGCTACAAGAACGCACATATTTAAGCGTCCATTATATGTATAGGCGCATATTCTTTTGTACAGCAGACCGCTACAGTTTTCAATACAAATAAGTAAATTTGAGATACTACTATTTGTTTGTATTATTGTAGCATAATCGGATGACATCAATAAAGTCATTACGAAAACATACTCCGAAAACATTAGATCGGGGCCGTTAACGGCCGGTACTCAAGCCCTTTAATTTCGCGCCGCAATGCAATTACGATACGAATTTACGTTGCATTTTGTTAAGTTGTGTTGGGAGCGAAGATAATGCATATAATATATCCGGAAATATGTACAAGTGAAAGCAGTAATTGGACAAATAGATATTAACAATTATATTACAGGCGATCTTTGCTCTCACATTTGTACAATAAATACTCAGGTTTAGTTGTGAGATAAAATGAACCGATTTGATTTTGTTTATCGTGTGCGGACGAAATTACGCTCATGTTTAAGTAGGCTAAGAATTAACAAATAAAACTAAACTTGACCCAAATATTAGAAGCTTGAGTTGCAATAATAAGCGCGCTAGGAACAAATTGCTGCGTTTAAACAACCAGCTCGCATTTAGGAAAAACTAACTGTACCCGTGGGCTGCGCCCTTAATTTTTTTGTCAATTTTAAAAACGTAACGCGCCGCTTGGATTGTATAATCTTATCTGCATCCGTATTACTCTCGAGTTGAGACAGGTCGAAGGGATCCGGATTAATTATGTAGAACTGCAGCAATTCCCATCGAATTCAAAACACTAAGACATTCGTTATATTAACTACTGAAATAGCTTTTTTATTAATCAGAAAAAAGAACAAAAAAAGTATGAGGCATAGCCTACGGGTTTCGCCACTACTTAACTTAGTATCGCGAGGGTTTGAATGTTAAGCTTATTGTGATTACATAATAATTGCTAACGCTAGAACGTGTCTTTGAAAATTGTATAGAAAGTGAATTACATGTATTAAAATTATCGAGAAAAACTAAAGAACACCAAATGTTATATACGAAATATGTAGTTTTACTTCTCATAGTTCACCTAAATTTATTTATTGTAGAAGACAGGGATTTGAACTTCCAAGTGCGGTGGGCTTACTCCATGGCGTCGGTATTAAGCCATAGCAGCACAAATACGCCGAGTTTAAATAAGTATAAAAATAAATAAATACATTATTATTTATTGGTAGAGTTTTCCTCGTAAATTTTATAAAATAAAAGTTGTAAAATTTTATGTCCCTATAATAAGTACAAAATTGGAAAACCTTTAAAATAAATGTTTTGGTTTGAATTTGTCGATTCATTCGTACCAACAGTTTTTGTCCACAAACAAACCAATTGAAGTATATAGCTATATACCCAGTAATTTACAAAACGACATCCTCTTCATCGATCTCCAAAAATAACAAACAAAAATCGCCTGATGCGATCCATAATAGCGAGCGTATTTGGTAAAAGTAATAAGGATTACCTCATAGTTTCACCATGGCAGTGGCTATGGCCAGAACGGTTTTAGCGATTTTCGCCTGCCTTAAATTCGTTCTGGTAAGTACAGTAAATATTAATATACCGAAACCGCAATTATTACAATAATAATAAAAAATAGGAAATTCGTATTTGTATTTGGAAAAAAATAAGGGAAATTTGTATCAATTTAACTTACAATATGTTTTTAGGCTAATTATGTATTCATAAACGATAAAGTGGAAATTCCTTATTATAACAAGGACTATATAGAAAATCCAAAATTTGTTTATTTTCCTTACAACCATACCACAGCTTTTAATATCTCCGCTTATGTAAAACAAGACCTGGGAATGAGTGAATTCGTAAGTAAATACTAAAGCAGTAATTATAAATGTTACAAAAAAAAATAATTTAAGGGCAATGCTACGGTTTACAAGCTTACTAACAATCAGTACCGACTTATACCAACCAATTTTCACCAGAACCCTTGCCAAATGTTGCAAAAGAATATGTTCGGATGCCGAGATGTTACAAAACGCGTGAATATAACTAAGTGTCCAATATTGCGAGTAAGTGACTGTAATTATTATTTATATATTACAGCAAAAATAATTATAAAACAGAAAATTGCAAAATTTTATTTTATATTTATTTTTAATTTTTGAACTTTAGACCTATATTGGAATTATTTACAGGGTTACTATGAATTAACTAACTACGTTCCGGATGTTCGAGCCGTACCTCCACATCTGATACCAATTGGAAAATACAAGATTTGTGGAAACTTGTATGTTTCAGGCATTCATGTGGGAACTAGTTGTTGGGCCGGTGAAGTAAAATCTGCTAGATAAATAAATATTGTCTTTGGATAATGTAATGTGTATATGAAAACGGTATTGTACATATTTTTTCAATATAACACAGCTTAATAATTAATAGACTTTTGTTATTTATTTTATTTATTATATTAGCGAGTTATTCAAAAAACCAGAATTCATACATCAAGGATAGAAAACAATTTCTCAATAATATGCTGGTTAGAATAAAAAAACATCTTTTAAATTAAGTTATAATTATTTGAATATTTATGGTTTTGTAATTATTGTAAATTCACTAGAACTTGAGCAAACATGCAAAAAATATTAAACTAACAGATTAAAATTAGAGAAACTGTTACGATAAAAGCAGCAAAAATATGGAGGTGTGTTCATGAAAAATGAAACACACTGTACATTAGGGTGGATCACGAAACCCCAGTTTAAAATTCTCTAAAACCTTAAACCGAAAATTACTTTTTTTGATCAGAAAACGAAACTGTATTTTTTAATTATTAAAAAATGCTTTAAAGGTCGCTAAAATCGTTTTTATGGCGGTTATGGTTGTTTTTCGTTTTAAGGTTTTGAAATGTTACAAAAAAAGCTGCGTATACAATTTCCATAATAAGAAATTTGTCATTTGTCCATATGTTTCGCTGAAGTTCATTTACTTTCCCATACTTTCGTTATAGAGAAGCATTAATTGCGTAAAAATGTTCGAAATATCAATTTTAAAGGAAATACACGTTTTGGGGCTCAAGAAACTCAAAAAAGTGTTTTAAAAAATGTCTCTCTGTGCGTGCGTGGGTGTGTAACGTAACGTAAATTGTAGTTCTAGGTAAGCTTTTCAACAAAGACTTTTTTTAGTAGCGTTTTTTCGCAATTCGCAATTCTGCAATCCGTTTCATTGATGTTTCTTAAAATTTCATATTACGTCAATTCTTAACCTATTTTATTTAAATGTTAACTGAAATATCAACAAAATTCTGTAAATTTAAAATTTATACAGTAGCCAACAACAGGCCAAAATAGAAGGTGTGTCCTTCAAAGAAGCCGATATTTGTAAAAAAGCGCAATTTCTTAAATTTACTTTAAAATAGTGAATAACTTATTTGTTAAAGTCTACGAAAAATTTTTGTTAGGATTTTTAACGATAACAACATAAAAATAACAATTTCAACGCCAGAGCCAGGTTCTGTAGAAATCCAAAGCACTTCTTCTGGATACGACCCTGTCGCGTTTCGTCAACAGTCTGAGCAAATTTTTTTGAGCCCTAAAATTCTGAGCCTGCATTTTTAAGAAAACTTTTTGACTGTCGCCTGTATTGAGTAGGAACGACGATTTCCTGGGCGTCCTTACTGCTAGTAAGGCATCTTGTGTTCTAGAAAATATACATACATTTATGTTCAAAGTTTTTTCTTATGTTTGCTTAAGAATAATTACTCAAAATAGTTATTAGTAAATTGTTTGAGCATTACCGCGGAGATATTTTTTTAATATATTTAAAATACAATAGTGCTGAAATCTGTATTTTGGATTTGACTAAAGCATTATATAATCATGTTTATACACTGTACTGTTTTGTTTGAACTATCAGATAGACAAGTGCAATTTTACGGTCTACTGAGCAAACATGATTGAAGGACATTATTGGAATCTGAATGCAGTTTGATTTGCAAAACAAACAAATCAAAACATCATCATTTAGTTTATAAGTTTAAAAAAGATTTTACTGTTTATTTTTCTCAGATATTAAATTAGTTATATTAAATACTAAGGTTTGCCGATTAATGATTTTGATCACTGGCCGAATACGGAATATTCGGCCAGTTTTGAACAGTTTAATAACAACTAATGTACGGCAATATATTTGGACAAGTACTCGAAAGTGACAAATATTTGGCCAAATATTCGGCCTAATATCCAATACGATGCCAATTATTCGCACAAAAATATTCGGTCAAGTGTCAACTATTCGACTAAGTACCGAATATTGGCGAACTTGAGCCAATTATTTGGCAAAGTGCCGAATACTTACTGTTAAAAATGCATGGGTTAGTTGCGTCATAAGAGAATAGCGTCCTCGGTTGGCTACCGATATTATAACTAATTTAGTGGAATTTAATCTTAATTACTAGCAAAACCAGTGGACTACGCTTTCCGTTTTTTTTTTGTAACTTTACACCTGACGCTCGCCGCCGCCGAGACAGTCTCGAAAATGAGAGCTGTTTCTGGAAAAAAATGTTGTAAAAAACGAAAAAAAATCAGAAAACAATCGCAGAAACCCAATCCCAGTGTAAACAAGCTCAGGGAAATAATTAAAAAAAAAGCTTCTAAAATCTCCAGGAAGAAATGCCCGTAATAAATCTTACGATGGCAGCATAAAAATAACCTTTTGAAAAAAAGCGAGTAGTTAATTAAATTTAGCACTTTTCGCAATTTCCAGCGAAGTATCTTAACTCAGATTTTCAAAATGTTTTTTGAACTAATAGATACGTACGAAAAAATATTGTTAAACATTTAATACCAAAATAAAATTTGCCCTTATTTATATAAATAAATCAGCAAGAAAATACCGGGTGGTTTTGTTTAGGAGATGTTTTTTGCTGATTGTTTTATTCGAGAAATTATTTTATTGGGGTCAGTTTTTCCAGAGAATGTTTATACTACAGGATGTCTTTACCGGAGCCTTTTTACAAACGATTTTCGAGGGCCGATATTTTCTTCATCAATGTTTTCTCCAGCGATATCATTCTTGGACTTTTTTGTAAGAACGTTTTGTCCTTAAACTAAAACTTGCCCCTATAAACATAATTTTGGAGAAAATAATGTTCCGGTTGTGGACGTTTCGGAGGTGGAGCGGAAGGCGCTTAATTATTGTTTTTTTTTTAATTAAATATGATTATTAGATCTGACGCGAGCGGTTTCGTATCTGCGTCAGCCTTTTACATAAACAGTCGGGAGTTCGGCCTGCATGCTTCATCCTCGGAGTTTGTGTTTGAAATTACATCAACAGGTTATATTCAAATAATACAAACAAAGCGTATATATATTCAATTTTGATTATTTTCATCGAATACTGTAGCGAACACAAAAATTTGAGCTTTAAATAATGGACACGCAAAGATGTGGCTTATCACAGCGCGAGTCCGTCACCATTAGTGGTTGAGACAGGTGGTAAGGATGCCGATATAATATATAGATATTCAAGGTACCTAATCACGTTCGTGTAATTAAAAGCGTTTTTGAATGTAGCATTTAAATGTTTAGATATCTCATTTTAATTTTCTTCCTGTATGTGTTTAACTTATTGTTATAAATACAACTGCTGCTAAAGCATTATATAAGGTAAGCATTAAGAAATAAATTGAGATCTGATGAAAATATTAGCTTCAGGTTAACCACTGTGCATTTCAAATGCAGAAATAAACAAGGTAAACGCCAGTGTTTCCAGCTTTAAATCTAAGGTTTAACAACACAGGCCAGCTCTTTCAGGTCTTGAAGTTGATTTTCCTATTAATGTTGTAAAAAGACTCTCAACTTTAAAAGCACAATCACGTAGGACGGATAACAATAATTACTATTGTGAGCCGTGAACTAAAAGAAGGAGAAAATAAGAAAAGACAATCCTTCTAAATTTATACAACCCGTACAGCAGATTTATCAAAACGCTCCTCTCTGATATGGCTCTTTAAAAAATTACTTCGCATTTGATGCTAACAATTGTTAAATGCCAACGCTTTGTTTCAGAAATTACCAGTCTACTGACTTGGAAATACAAGACACCTTGTCATTTATTAAGAAGCCCTAAGGGTACGTTGCATAGTAACGGGTAAAACAGAGAAGTTTATGAATTATGAGGCACATTTACCCACAACGGCAATGGAATATTAGCCACGGTGTTTCCGGCAACTTTTAAATGTCACTCAGGACACAATTTTTTTTTAAATTAAATAAAGAAAATTATAATTGCTTAAATGTCCCTGCAAGACAGAAAAATAAATCATTACAAGAAAAAAATGAGCGAATTGTAGCTCGTTTTAAGTTCTATGTGCTTACAAAATTTAAAAAAATCGGTTGCCAGCTTTTGAGTAGCATGTTTTTGCAAAAGTTAAAATTTTGATATTTTTTTCGCTTCATAGTTTTAGAAGTTTGAAAAGTTCTAGCAGCATTATGTAACATTATGTACCTTAAACGCATTTCTAATACTCAAAGTTTCATCCCCATGTGAAAAATTGTTTTTCCAGTAAATAGGCGCTAAAACTCAAATTTTCAAAAATTTATAGTAGGGGTCTCAGAAAAATTAGCGTACTCAAAAACGAACCAAATTCTAGCTTATCTTTTGCTCTATAAGCACACAAAATTTAAAAATATCGTATGGCCTGTTTTTGGGCAACATTTTTGAAAAAATGTCCGAAATGTTGTGAATTTTTACATTTTATACCTTTTAACTTTTCCAAAATTTTGGCGCTCAGTAACATTGCATCTCTATAGAGCTATTACAATACAATATTTGAACTCAATCTGTCAACCTGTTTTTGAGTAATAAGGCGCTAAAATTAAAATTTAAAAGACTTGTAGTCATTGCCAGGGAAAACAAGCGATAAAAAAACATGTGTGACTTCCGCTTCTGGTTTCGGATTATTTTTAAACGCCTATTTTGTCGGTCAATTTTTTATCCGTTCGACACACATACCCCACATACCCACCCACAGACCGTTAAAAAAAGGTTAAAACTTTTCAATTTTTAGATGTTGATTTGGGAAAATATCAATATGTTTGTTCATTACGCGAAGTGCTGCCCCAATTTTCAAATTGTTTTTGAAGTAAGTCGTATGAAAGATTCAAAAATGACGAGATTGAAACTTCCTTATCATATAAAAATTTCTCTTTCAGGCTTGGAAATAAAAATTGGATAAAACCTTCATTTTTACAACAAAAACGATAAGACATTTTCAGTTCCAGAGATTTCAGATCACAATTATTTTAAAACTTTACGTCAGATTTGCTTCACTTTACATAACATTAAATCTTAAACCCTTTAAAACCACGTGAGGTTGATAATTCCACCATAAACTTTTGTACCGGCATAATTTCAAATTTAGTTAAGCATTACTGCATGGATTTACGCAGAGCTAACGGTTAATCAACTCTGGTTTTATGAAGGCTTCGGCGAGCAAGCGGAACAAGGGTTTAATGGTATTGGGGAGGAATTAGATGCCAAATTAAAGGCGATTTTAGATAAATTTACTTCCGGTGCAATTAATTATCGAGGTTTAGTTTAGGACGCGTAAAATAATTTACAGAATTCTGGTAAAAATAATTATTTAAACTTAAAAATATTTTTTAAACAAATACATCATAAATTTAAGTAGAACTGCAGAAGTTTAGTAAATGTACCGTTAATTTCGTTCGGGGTAAAAACGGCTGATTGCTTTTACAAAGAATAGAGTTGATGCAACTTTTCTAATTAATTTCTACAACAATAAATCTTGAAAATTTTCTTTGTGAGTGGAATATGCCATCTTAAGAAAGAGTATAAATTAAATTAATTAAGGTATACTTCCGGGAACTTGTACAAAAAGTAACGTAAATGCCTCATTAAGAACTTGGAAAACTTGCAGTTCGTCGCAGGTAAACAGAAGATCGTTTTGTTTTTACCGTACAATTTATACAAGTTAAGCAGTAACAGAAAAAAGCACTTCGAAATGTAAAAATATGTAGGCCGCTTCAAATACGAATAAATTCTTTATCTTCATTACTTGTAAAGTAAAATGTACGGCGTGGAATTCGTTCTTGTAGAGCACTAAGGAAACATGCATAATACATGGAAGAAAATAGAGTAAGGAAATTTGTTTCTCCAGCCCTACTAACGTCAGAATTTGAGAAATTCCCATTTGTATTTTTTCGTCACCGCAATTTCAAGGAAGCTATTTGCGTAAAATACGATCAGCCCCCGAAACAAGTTTTAAATTTTTTAGCAAAATTCTAGTTCAGAAGGACTTAAGTTTAAACTACACATATAAAAATAGATTATTTCAAATCCTTCACCTGAAAACTCATTTGAGTGTTTTAATTAAAACATAAAATAAATAAAATTTTGTTTAAGAACCGCTGTGACTGATAAAACATGAATGTCAATTCTACAAGGCTATTTACATAAATTGTAATTTAAATCAAATGTAGCAGAAACGTTAAAATTTACCTTGCAAGTGATAAGAAATTTTTTGTACATCTCGTTTCAATTTTGGGTTTTCTACCCATAACACGTTTTTAAACTCTGGTATTATCCTGCAGTACTCAAACAATTTTGCGGAAAATTTTTAATAATTATTTTCGCGTACCTTAACAGTCAGAAATCGCCGAAACACCTATCAACGCTCTTTCAACGTCCGTTGCATGGTAAATTTTTAGGTTATCTTATGATTATGTTTTTGTTTAAAAATTTCGATGCATTATGGTATGTAAGACAAATAGCATGGATCATAAACATTTTTTCAATCAATGAAACAATTATAGCCAATATGGGCTCAAGACACATAAATATTTCATGTCTTCTTTAATCGGCTAATTGATTGTTTTCAGTAGTTGAAATCCGACTTTTTTTCATCGTGTCGTATATTAGCTAACATTTCGATTACACCTTGGCTCCATGTGAGCAAAATGCTAACGCAACCGCGCCATCTCGTGTGAACGAATAGAAGCTATATGTTCACAAATATTATTTTCATCTAAAAATTATATTGCTTGACATCAACAAACTATTTTTATAAGTAAAAGAAATATTTTTTATTTAAAAGAGAATTTTTGTACGTCAGAAATGTTTTTTTTAATTAAAATATTTGTAAGAAAAATAAAAAAGATTCTGCAAAAAAATATTATCTACGGGGACAAATATTCAGCATTTATTAAAAAAATTTCTTGCGGTAAAAAATAATCCGGCCCTTATGACAAACAAAAATTTTTACTAGTTTGTACATACTGTAAGTAACTGTGCCTTTTATCATTATTTAAATTAGGCAACTGCAGAAAAATTGCGTAAATAAATGTAAGCTTGTACCAAGTTGTAAACTACTTTAAATTTATCTCCGTTTAACTTGTAATACAAATGTCGGAAGGTTTAAACGCTACCCACCAATGTAGCCGAAAGAGATAAAGTGGGAGCATCAGCAACGCTATAGCGCTTCCCTGTTAAGACCTAGTTTTGTCTTATTACTGCGTTACCTGTCTTGCCAGTCTTGTAAGATTAGGAATTATAACAGGCAGAGCTGTCAGGAATATTACATCTTATCACCAATATTGAATGTCGTTGTGTTAACCGTAAAATATTAAGCCCTATAAATTATGTTGGGGAGGGTGTTCACTGTTCAAGGCAGTATATTATAATAAGCTCGTTAATTTATTTGCTTATAATAATATATGGTCTAGGCTTAAAATTGAGCTCAGCCAGTACCTAGAACGTGATTAATTTTTGTAGTGTTTTGGAGTAACATGTTGAAAGGTGGTTTTCAACACAAAATTGCTGTAAAATAAGTTGCTAGGAAAAAAATATTGTAACAATTATAAATTAAATTTATTGTTAACTATTTATTAGCTTCCTAACAAATCTAGTTTTTGGTATTTTGTTTATTTGATTGTAACAACTAAAATATCAAAGTATGAAAAGCGAACAAATTTGCTTTCAAATTCGTCCCCGGACTATTTGTTGTCTTTGATCTCTCTGCACTAATTACTGCTGATTGTGGTTCAAATACAAAGCATATTGAGAAAATACGATATTATGAAATGATGCATAGTTAAAAGCAGGAATAAGCCATAGTAGTCGATTGCATTAATACCAACGTGCGGGAGCAAGCGAATAAGTTATTGTTTAGCTCTCCCAAACGCCTACTCGTTCCATTAATTTTAAATTTAGGGTTGTCAGACAAAGTGGTTTATTGTTGCTCTTGTGCTATTCAGTTAAATTATGAAAATATTCCTTAAATACAGTAAGGATAGTTTGCATTTGATTGGACCGTGTGACATTCTGGAAGATTTCTTGAAACTACTTAAAGTGAAATATTTGCTAGAAACAATTAGACAATAATTAACAAGGGCGTCTTAGAAATGTATGTACCAGCTGGCAACTAGGAATTTTTGGGGTCAAAATAAGTCGATTAAAGCCAACTTACTTATATACAAAAACGCACCGTTAACGCGGTATGAAGCTTCAAAGTTTTTGAAAAAAAACTCGGAAGTTGCAGAGGTATTTGTGTGTGTGTGTGTCTGTACGTCTGTCTGTCTTTGTGTCGCTCTGTCTGTCTGTAACACTTCTTAACGCAAAAAACACGAATTTGGCCAAAACATTGGCACTTGCAATCGAAAGAAACAGCAAGAAAATAAGGTTAGTTTGCCAAATAAGGGCGGAGGAAAGGGGTGCTCTATGTCAAAATAGACACGTTCGAAAAGAACCCCCTATCACCCTATCACTGTCCCCCACCATTGATTTACGTTTTTTTTTTAATTTACAAAGTTTGACTTCAAAATCGGTATGCACATGTTAAATGACAATAGGAACAACTTTTCATTGAGAAAAGAAAATAAACAGAGGTTTACTATTGGTCGTTTACCTGAACAGTTTAAGGAATTGCAAAAAACGGCGATTTTGAGACATAAATGGATAAACAATGGTTGAAACTAGAAAACGAAAAATATTATAAAACCGGGCGACTGTATTAAAAAATTGGGGTAGACAGGGGAGATGTCCCCCTGCAAAGATTTTTCGATATTTAAAAAATGTATGAATTTCCGCTTTAAAATAATAATGAACATGTAAAATGACAATAGGAACAATTTTCTATTAAGAAAGCATCTGAGCGGTTTCTTTTTAGTCGCTTACCTGAACAGTTTAATTGGATAATCAGAAAGAAAAAAGACTAACCAAATTATGAAATCAATATTAGTTTTCAACGGTAAAATATGGTTTATAATTAATGCAATTACTAAAAACAAAGAATATTTAATTTTCAGAAAAATATCAACTTAAAATTTTATTGATATTCCTTAATCTTCAAAATTTTGTAAATTACCAATACTATCAATAATATTTAAAGTTTTTTTTTCAAAATTAAAAAAATTATTAAAATTTCCAAAAAACTTTTAGTTTTTAGTTTCCAAAATTTGCAAAATTTCGTAAAACTTCGTGATTGTCACTGCCCCAAGCTCGTTATACCTACATAAAATTTTTCGTAAGCCATCATAAATAATAATCTGGTGGAATAAAGTCCGGCGAACTCGGCGCAATATTATGTAAAATAGACTGATGTCAGCCTCCGTAAGCTAGTGGCTCGGTACGTTGGAACCGAGAGTTAGTAACGCGTAGTTTTGGCACCCAGTCAGAGCATGGGTGTTTCTGACGTATTGTGTATGTTAGATGAGAGGGTAATGTGACCTTTAGCAGTAACTGTAGGGATTGAAAAATCAACAATAAATGTCGCTTATACGTAAGAACTGCATTTAACAATCTTAGATTTGTATTATCAAAAATAATACAAATTACTACAGCAAAAAAATGTTATCATGAATGTTGTTACAATTACAGTTTCGGTATACAGGGGACATTCCTTTTGTATTAACTGTTACAAATGGAGAGAGATATTGGAAGATCTTTCGACAACTAGTTCATTACTCACTTTGATCAATGGAGTCGAAATGGAGGTAGTGTTTCGTTACAAATTAGCAGCACACGCATCTATTGGCCGTATAATTTGGTTGCGCTCAATTTAATTACATTAAGTTGATATACACAAGCATTTCTAACTTAATAGTTCTCTCTTGATGAAGTTTCCGATAGTAAATGTTGATAAATTGTTGTTTGAACTATATTCGCAATAACCGCCAGTTTGTTTGTAATAAACTTGATATAAAAGACTAATGATATATTTTTTTTTTCATTTTAGAAGAAAGTATGAAAGAGTTTTAATTAGGGATCCACAATAACCAACTTCCAATTACATAAGCTTCCTGCGGTTGTTGGCTTCAATTAGGCGGCTTGTTTGTTAGTTCGAATTAGGGTTTCACTTGGGAACCATTTATTTTTGAGAACAATTCAGCGCGTTGTTTGAGAAATAACAGCCTTATGTTATTTTTTCCACCAATTAAACAACCTTTTCAACAACATTCAAATTCCATTTCATAAATTAACTTAATTTGTCATTCAAAGAGATTAATTACAAAAGCTAACAATTCAATTTTCTGAATAAATATCCTGCTGCTTTAACGTCGGCTAATTAATTTCCGCGAAATTATTTATCATTCATTTTCTGTCTTTAAGCCAATTAGGATCAAGACGAATTTATTTAAATTTAATTAAATAATTAATATTGAATTGTGCGTTTTTGAGAAATGTTATGTTCTTTATCACTAGCACTTAACCCCGTTTCACGTCGTGCTATTTTAAAAAGTTGTGAAAAAACTGCTGCTATTTTAGCCCGCATCGCGAACGAACACACAGCGGAATCATATTTTTCACATACTCAATTTACTCTTTTCTTGGGGTGCTAAGTCGTAGCGATTGAGTGCCTGGAAATCGGAAATTGCCAGCCACTGGTCTGAATCCGCCGTGTCCGCTTCTATTTTCTACAAATGTTCTCACAAACGGAATTTCTATGCGATCGGTTTTAGATTTCGGATCTCATATTTTATTTTTACTTTCTATCAATTGTGTTTGATGCTTTTAGAAACTGAGTTAGTGAATATATGATCTTTCACTGGACGTCACTAGCGAAAAGTGTACCTTTTTACGTTTAAAAGCAAAAAAGTTGCCAGCTGATGCTGTGATGCATTTCCAGTATTTATATATCTCGTCCCAAAGATGGTCTACTTTAATTTAAAATTTTAATTTATTATTTATTAGATTATATTTTGTGTTAATTACAAAATGAAATTTAGCATAATTTTCATATTTAAAGTAAAATAAATACAGGGAATTAGTTTTTTTTTAAATCATTTGAAGTTATTAATTAAAAAATACGACATAATACAATTTTGTTTGAGAACTGCAGAGATTAGCAGAAAATGCATTTAAACTCTACAAGGTTATTACATAATTTACAATTTAAATCCAATGTGGTAAAACCGCAAAAACTTACATTGCACTTTTATTGTTCTATTATATTATAAGAATTAAATAGTTATCAATTTACTTATTTCAGTACCTAAAGTATTGAATTTATAACTTACTTTACAAATTGTATAATTTTTACTATTTGATTATAGAACTAGTATAAAAATTAAATAAATAAGACAAAAAAAATTTTAAATAGCTTGACTCACCCAAGGTTGGAACCCGAGACTTCTGCTTAGAAGTCATCATCCTCAACCGTTACTATACGAAAACATTAGCATACATTGTTGTTACTTTGAGATTAATAGGGCACGTCTTAAAATTATTTATGTTTAGAATTTTGCTTAATTTTGAATGTAAACATTTTTTGACTTAAGAGCCCTATTAACAACTAATAACAATAATACAGTTTAAATGCTTAGCCAAAATATCCTGGGCACATAAACTCTGTAACATTTTAATTTCCTATGCATTCAATTTTTCTTGGAAACGGTGTATCTTGGAACTCAAAAATTTTCTTGTAATCCTGCAGTACTCAAACAATTTTGGGCTAAATTTTTAATAATTATTTTCTTATTTCTTAACAGTCCCTTTAATAAACAGCGTTTTTTTTTCTGGTTTATTTATACTGTAATCTACTGCGAATTTTATTATTTGTACTTCATATTGATCCTCCCTATAAAATCAAAAGTATGTTGAAAAGATGCAGTTACTTTTGTAAATAATTTCGTGATATTCTACAGCCAACAGTGCTAATAATGAAACTTCGTTTAAGACTATAATTACTTCCAGTGCCGTTTAGTGAAATCTGCAGTGAAAAATAGATACAATTAAGTTTTAAAGTATCGTTTAACTAAAGTTGGAAGCGTAAAGTGCAATCTCGTTGTAATAAATTACAGATCCCCATGCTAGTTTCTCTTAACATTTTGTGTGATATTTTTAATAGCACAGACACTAATAGTTAATAAAAATCTATTTCTTAATTATGACAAAATTTAAAATGAAATTGCAATGAATCACTTGTTGCTATGGTAGCGTTTGTTAGCGACAATGACAAGGAATAAAATTGCACCTGCTGCATAGCACACAAAAAACGACACATTTTATTTATAATTTCGAGCAATTGTGTATGTAACTGTCACGTAGGGCAACACGGAAGTTATAAGTTATGAGAAAGAGCGTGTGGCATAGCCCGCGGGTTCCGTTTATTATTATAAAGTGTTTATTCTAAAACTGTTTACTACAAATTTTAGATGCTTCAGTACGCAGGTTCCGATATTTACGTTAATGTCACGTAGGGTGGGGCCATAAAGCTCCAATATCAGCGGAATGTATTAATTATATCATTATACTTCCGATTTGTATATAAAAAGGTGCAAATTTCATTTTTAGATTATATGCAAATGCTAACAGGATTTTTTAGCGCGTATTTATTAGTTCCAAAAACAATTTTAAAATCTCCGTTAAAGCATTTCCCTGAAAATTTAATTCAAAATCTGCCCTGTACTTCTTGGGATTTTGAGATACTGGTTAATACTCTTTCAATCAACCAGGTCGAGGGACCTCAGTAATTAAGCCTAAGTACGAGATCCCAAGGATACAGATACTTGTCTGCACGAACTAAATAATTTATCTGCAACATCAAACAATGCCACTACTTTCTATACAGATACCCTCAGGTACTTTTATCAAGCAATATTCAACACAACCACAACACTGTTATTTGCATACCGACAACGCTCTTTTAACTTCGCACAAAGCACCCTCACCACGCTAACCTCAAACTCAAGACTGGCCTGTATCTCTACCTCTAAGCAAATAACTAAGCATTACAAAAATAATATTATGAGATAGACATTATTTGTAATGTAAGTAGCAAATAGGGAATAATCAATATTAAGGCAGAAAATTATCCCACATATGATGGTAAAACAATTTGTTGTAATTTTTGTACAAATCAATAAGTTAGCGTCTGTAATATAAAATGCTTGATAAAATGGTAGTAAAATTTAGTTTTAAACAGCAATATAATTATAATTATAATATTGTGTAATTTTCCAACGTTTATAACCCTAAGAATTAATTATTTGTTCGGCAAAGACAAGATTTTAATTTACTACGCCACCACCTACGCTCGGTTAATCGCTGTTAAGAACAGAGATCTCTAACAATAGCATGCCTACGCATAGAGCTAAATAAACTATGCTACTCCTGTCTGCTATAGAATTTTTCGCAAATTGATATGACAGCACTGTAAAAGGATAAACCAATTGCTTTTAAATAATTCAATAAATTTTGTATTAAAGCTATTTTAATTACAATTGGAATTTATTTGCTTATATTTCAGTTTTGATTAACTAACGTATATAAACAAGCGTGCGCGAACACGAAAATTAATGATAAAAAGTTTTCTCTGTATGGCTTAATGTAATTACATGAATCGCTTTAGTAGTCATTAGGAAGGTGTCGGTAATGTATAATTAGTTTAATCGTATTGGGAAATGCAGATCTGTTGAAGCTGATAGTATCGTCAATATATTACTACAGGGGGGAGTTATATGCACTTAAGCAGCACAATATGCAAAGGAAACTAGAGTTATTTATTTAAAAAAAATATATACATATAATTAAATCAGATACGCTATAAATTAAACTATATGATACAGACTTAACTTAAATTTGCTTTTAGACATAAGATTATATGGGTAGTATTGAAATGGTTACATTCCAGTGATAATGAAGCAGCATTTTTTGAATCATCTGGTGTAAAATTTACCTTCTGTTGGTCATAATGTGTTTGTATTACGTCACCAGACTAGCGCACCTTTATACTTCGGACACTCTTCTACGCTAATTTTAAAGTTGATCAAAGCAGCATGCAATTTTAGATTTTTTGTTTATCACCGCAAAGCCAAATGGTTATTTCATCACGGGCTTTCTAACAACTGCACCTGGTACCTTCTTCTATCTATCTACTTCGTATAGCAATAAAGTTAAAAATAAAATATTTTATCTTTCGTTTAGTACTGCAAATTAACAACCGTTCAAAAATCCATTAACGTTGCTTTTTAAATTTTTGAAAGAACCAACCTGTGTTAACTTTAATACATAGGCGCTCTCTACTTAAAATCCTTAGAAGCAATTAATTATTCTGCTGTAGGCACTAAGTTTTACTTGGAAACAAAATTATTTATGTTTGGAATATGAAACTACGTTTACTCCTCTAGTTATTTTCTAAAAACCCGAATTTGCTAAATTGTAAAGTATAGTAAATATTATTGTTAACCAAATAAAAAAAACTCATTAAAACTAAAATTAAGTTCAGTGCGAAATTGTTTTCCAACACACACTACAAATAAAATGTGTACACGTGTCTAACCTCGCCAAAACCGTAGGCCAACAAAAGGAACAAATATTGCGCTACAAATCAAACACTAAAAGAGTTTTTAATTTCCTCTGAAACAAGATTTTATCAGAAAAAAAATTCGTTATTGAGAGGCCCCTTCATAAAGCATTAATTGTTTCATTACACGTGGAAATGCTGATGCGAACCTCCTTTGTAACAATCTACCTTCCAACAATTCCGGGCAAATCAACAGTATTGTATTAAATAAACCCAATTTGGTATGTATTGAGCGTTGAAAATATTTCAACATTGAGAAAGATTTTATAATGTTGTATTTTATTATTAAAGCACTCCGTGTTGCTTAATTTATAACTTTTGTGGTGGGCTTGTTTTAGTAACATAAAGTTGCACTTAAAAATGTTTAGGCATCCCTAATGAGTAGCGAGGAAACGGGGATATATTAAGAAAGTTTTGAACCAGCAGATGTATAAAACTAAAGCGAGCAAGTTTTATGCCGTGCGTTAAAGTTTAATTAAACGCATCGATCAGTTTGTAGATTATAATAAATAAGCCACCCACCTAAATTCCTATTAAGGTTTCGGAATTTTTCCAGAAAAAATAAAACATACGTATCAGTTCACTACCTTGTGAACAATTGATACTTTTGTTTTTATATATGAAAACGCAATTTCATTGGAACACAAGAAAGCACTTCTGCAATTTATTTGTTACTCGATGGATAAGGAAAAAGACAATAAAAGCTGATCCTGATCGGTTTATGTCCAGGAGCAGCATACGCTCTGCTGTCCAATTTGGTCAGATTTACAATGAGTGCCATTGTTCGTGTAACAAATATCCCGATGCCAAAATACATGAATCGAAACGAACTTTTGTGTCGAAAAGCTCAACCGTTTTTCTCACTATTTTTCTGAACATTACTCAACGAAGTGTAAACACCCAAAGTGTCAAAATATTCGACTTTAATGTATCATAATGTAAATATTTTTAACTTTCTCGCTATATGAAGTATAGCTACAGAGGAAGGTATTGTAATCGTCAGATTAAGCGTTCATTCAGCGAGTTTTTTTTCGCTTTGAGTTTCCTGGCCGATATACGGGTCATGCCTAACAAAGAGTAACTTTTATGGCAAACTGTTTTAACCTAAACATTTTGATTAATAGCAGGTTTTAGGGCTTGGAGCCTGATAAAGCGGACGCTGGAGTGGTGTCTGTCTGTGTGTCTGTACACACTTTACAGTTCAGCTGCCTTAACGCAAAGTAACCAAATCTGGCTCAAAGACTGCTAATTGCAACAGTATGACGCCGCAAGAAAATGAAGTTGATCAGCCAAAAAAAAAGTGGGTGGATGGGAGGAGTGCTCTATGTCAAAATAGCGCGTACGAAATTTTCGATAGAAAAAAATGTTGGAATTTCGGCTTCAAAATCGGTATGAGCATGTCAACTGACAATAGGAACAAATTTCCATTAAGAAAACACATCATTTATTGAGAGGTTTCCTTTTGGTCGTTTACCTGAACAGTTTAATTAATTGATTACAAAAATCAGCCAAAGGTCTATAGGACGTGAAAAATCGATTTTAAGGTTTTAGCGGATAAACATTGGTTGCACCTAGAAAACACAAAATGCCATAAAAGCGGTCGACTACGTTAAAAAATGGGAGGAGGGGATCTATTTCAATATAGACGCGCTCGGAATAGAACTCTTAAAATTAGTATTTTACTCATGTTGAGTGGCCGATATGTACAAACGCGATTCTCTCATCACCCCCCTCTACTTCCCCCGCCCAAATTTTTTTTTGTTTTTAAATATTTACGTATTTCGGCTTTAAAATCGGTATGAGCATGTTCAGTGACAATAGGAACAACTTTCCATTGGGAAAACACCACTGGGAGGTTTTCTTTTGGTCATTTACCTGAACAAAATAATTGTGTCACCAAATTATGTAATCGATTTTGAGATTTTAAGGAAAAAACATTAGTTGCAACTAGAAAACACAAAATATCATAATGGGGGAGAGTTACTTCAAAATAGATGCGCTGGGAAAAAAAACCTCAGATTCGTATTCTATGTAATAGCCGGTCTGCGCAAGCCCGATCTTCGCTCCCTCCCCCCTCGATATAACCCCAACGAATTTTCGATATTAAAAAATGTACGAATTTCGGTTCAAAATTTGTATGAACGTCTTAAAGAACAATAAGAACAATCTTCAATTGAGAAATAAGAAAGCACCTCTGAGAGTTTTCGTTTTGGTCGTTTACCTGAACAGTTTAGTTGTATAATCGCTAAAATAAAGACTATAACCAAATAATAATATCGGTTTTAGATTTCAACGTTAAATGTTGTTTACAATTAACACCAAAACAAAAAAAATTTCAGATTTAAAAAAAATATTTCATAAACTTAACATTTTTTAGATTTGCAAGATTTCCCAACATTTTCAAAAATTATCTAAATTTTCAAAAATTATCAAAATTTACAAAATTTTCATAAATTTATACAATAAAAAAGTTTTACGCATAGGTAGGTATTAAACAATTTCGAAAATTCTCACAAATTTTCAAATTTTTGTATGAAACCATTAGCAATTTTTAAAATTTTTCAAATTTTTCAACATATTTAAACTTTTCGAAATCTTTAATTTTTAAGAAGTTGTAAACTTCCAAAACTTTTCAAATATTCACAATTTTTACAATTTATAAAATTTTTCAAAACTCGAAATTTTCAAAATTTTTGAAAATTTTTAAGAGCTTCAAAAAGTTCCTATAATTTTTAAAATTTTTACACTTTTACAATAATAAAAACACCGTGAAAAAAATATTGCCTAAATTGTTTCGAGAATTTTAATAACATCCTAAGTTTCCATAAAATTGTCAAAATTTTCAAAAACATTCATAGTTGCGAGAAAGGTCCCGTGGCGGTTGCCCGACAGCTTTTTTACAAATACCACATTGATCTGGATGTGCGATGTGATTCGAACAACGATTTAACAAGCAGTGATGACCATTATTTTTCTCGGCGGGTTGGAGTTGCTAACGAACGCGATTTTTCAAGCTGTGTCGGAGGCTGAATAGCAGCGCATACGTTTTTCATTTCTTTCATAACGGAAGTCACCAAATCACATGCACCCTTTAGACATTTTACTTACAAATAATGAATATTTTACATTAAACTCACTCCATTTTCACACGATTTCCATCAACAGCGCATTTACACAGTTTTATTAAGCGCCCGATTTTCATTTACAGTGTGAAAATCTCTTTAAGCTGTACCCCCTTTAAACCTTTTTAAATCCACGTTATTCGCAGTTTTAAATAAAATAACGCTCAAAAATAAACTGGGAAGATGATAATACATAATACAGCAGCTCATGGGAGCTATAGAAATATGAGAACAGCTAAATTATTTTAATATTCTAAGAAGATTTTCAGTCGGTAGGAAATTATCTTAGGAAAGTAATTCAAATTGTGTCTGAAAAGCGGAGAATGTTGGATTAATAATTTATGCCTCGTTTAAGTGAATAAATGACTTCCACAAGGGCTATTTGAAGTTATACTTCTGCCTGAAATGGGTAATAACACCAACTTCGTGCCTTGAATTCTTCATATTGGAATTGTAATGTTAAAAAACATTTGGTTGGACTACATTACACCGAATTGGATGATATATAATTCAATTTTAGAAATACCGCCACACATAAATCTGAAAAGAAAAAGCATTTTAGATATTTTTTTTAATGGAATTTTAGCGAGAAACGGAATTCGGAATAGCAACCAACCAACCACCTTTTTGTGCACGCGACGATATAATTCATGCAATTTCCACGATTTAATCATTTTTACCCGCGCTATTTCGGCTTCCCACTTCTAAATTAAAGTTCAGCCACAATGGCATATATACATCCATATGTGCATTTCCATTTAGGTTAAATATAAATTTCAGTAAGAGGAGTCTAGTGCGAATGGAAATGGGAGAGGGCAAAGTGGTAACTCTGTTACTCTGTTTGGATATTGCAAATCCGTGGTTCAAGGGACGTGACGTTGAATGAAGTTTCATATTCATGATGCCCATATTAATTGGCCGTCAGAAATGCTTTATCTGACTGCTATTAAATTATAACGAAATTTTATCATGTACTCGTCTGAATTTATAATGAAAGTAATTAATAAAATTCAAAGCCAGGTATAACATGAGAGAGCAGGTTTGTTTAAAAAGTTCGTAAAATCTTTCATATTGGGCGCCCGTTTTGATCCCGGCACCGGGGTACGAACGCCACTGGTGCAAACCTACACATCAAAAAATTAAGATGCAAAACAACCGATAAAGTTTATTTAAATTTACAGAAAGCGCTAAAAAAATTAAAATTTAAATAAACACTTAAAAAGGACTATTCTACTAATTAAAGCCGGAATTTCATGGCAGCACCGTACCGGGAATTTTTTATAAAATTCCGATCCGTGTACGCCCGCTCGCGCGGCAAGCAACGCAGTTGAGGCGCCGCGCGTTATGGTGCGTTAGCACCCGGGCCGTTCGCACCTGTACGTTCTATTCTCGAACGCGCACTCCCATTTTTCTCTTCCGACATAAAAGTCTTAATAAGAACAACACTGGCTATTATTACATTAAAAACAAATTCGCATAAAAAAACAAAAACATAAATTAATCCGTTCCCACCTGATGTAATACCATTTTAGTGCGATGTTGAGTGGTGAAACGTCAACTCGCACGTGGTTCAAGCCCTTCTGAGCCAAAATGCTCTTTGAAGTGTATTAAAAATCATCTCTTTATGGGTATGTATTTACTTTTTTGCTTAATTTATGTATTATAATATACAGATAAGCAACTATTTATTCAAGGTTATTATTACATACAGATCCCAAAATCGATAAAAGTTTGTAACATTGTATTAAAAAACGAAATTTAGTTAAACTATATTAAAGAATGTTTAGGATATGAAATCATTAAATGATTAAACCCGAAAACAACAAAAAATAGATTTAACTAATCAAAACTAGCAAAACTGACACTGTTGTGTCAGTTGACCACTGATGATGATAGCTTTGCTGTCGAAATGCGTATCTGGTATGTAGTTACTTGTGTGGAAGGATGCTATGCTTTTTAAGTTGAGAAAAAGTTGACCAATGCATACTTTTACGTAAGTATTATTTATTATTGCATATATTTATAAATATATTATTTTATAACGTTTCAACCCTGACAGTTACTACAACATCAGAATGTTATGCAGCTAAGAAAGTTGTGACATCTCACTCGCTCAGACTTAGAACGCATTACACGAAAATATTAACAAACAGTTGTTTTCACACAAAAGAGTAGTTTTGAATCAATTAGCATAAGTGAAAAATAAAAGTCCTTAGTTCAAAACTAGAAAGGCCGAATAATCAGCTCCATAGATATTGCTGATTCTAAAAACCAAGTTTCGTACTGTCACACCTGATAAAATTAGTTCTAATTTGTAGCTATGAAATTGAATACACTCTAGTTAGAAAGGTTCAACTTTAGGACTGTACAGTTTCCATCGCCATCCCTCCCTAAACTACTGCGCGAGGTTCGACTTTTTCTCAAGTTTACCCGCACGTACTTATTCTAATTTTACAGTCGAGCAATCTAGTTTTAATGTTTTTTTTGAATTCAGTGAAGAAGCATACATTTGGAAATAAAAAAATGCATAGAGGGCGTCACAGAAATACAGAAATACTATAAAGCCTTGGAAAAGACCAAATTATTGCTCATCCTTAGTTTTTCCAGCTGATCTGGGGTGTGTTCAGAAATCCCGAAACTGTATAATTTTAATGAAAATTTTCAAAAACTTTTTTGAGAAACAGTACTGGATTTGCTTTAATGTACTACAAAAATTTAGATAATTTTGTTTAAAATGAAATTATACAAACAATTTTTGAAACGCTTCCGTTTCCAATTTTGTATTTTTTGCATGCATTTTTGAAAAAAAAAACTAGGGTTTCTTGCGAGTCTTGAAATGCATTTACTCATAAAAATCTTGAAATCTAAAACTTTCGTCAATTATTTTCTATACTTGAATTACCTATAGGAAAGTAAAAACATAAATAACACAGAATATATTGTTTATTTTCCTTTTTAGAAAAATGCTTCTAACAGATGTCGCACTCACTAACTGCATGCATTATGTATTTAACGAACAGTGTGTGCATATGCGTTATACACTGCAATGGATTCGTTGAGGAATATTAACGGTTAGGATTCATCCGAGTTTTTGTAACCTATTTTAACGAAGTAAGTATGTGACACAGTAAAACTTTAATAAATGACTTTCTTCTTGTAATTCTACAGGAATATAAACTTTGAAGCTTTCAATCGATTCTGTACGGTACAAAGTCGTGTACAAAGATATTGTGTAGAATATTTTATTTACGTTAAACTTGCTAGTTTTGTTGCGTCAGTTGCACAAGTGAATCGATTGCTCCATTCTAGAACTGTGTTGAATTAGATGAGAACAGGGAGTTGCAACTAACTTACAGTACACATCAATCCGTGTTCTTTGTTAAACTACTGCAACTAATTTATTTACAGTACACATACAAACTCTTATAACCAAAGTTTACCAAGAATTGAAAAGCTTTTAGGAAAATATCTTTAAATCCTTCCTATTATAGAACTTTCGTACTTAATAAAAAAATTTTAAAAGTAGGTTTTTTTAGAAACCCTATTTTTGCTGTAAATTTAGTACAAAATGTAAAAAAGGTAAAATTTTTTTGGCTTTAATTTATAAAAAAAATAACCAGACAGGATAAATACAAGCTGATAGACTTTTTCAAGCTGAAACACGTTACAAAATCAACAAACTTGGATTATGCAGAAAAGCTTTTGCAAACTTGCTTGCATTACTAAATTTCAGGACTTGTTCAGTAGTTTAGCAATATGTATCAACGAGCTTTTTAAAAATCAGCTTCAAGTTTTCTTGAAAAAGAAATGGGCGGTAAATGTTCAAACTTTTGGTTATAATAAGCTAACATTTCCTGTAATCATAATGAAAAAGGAAAATTAAGGAAAATGTCCATATTCCAAACTGGTCAAATGATGTATTGGCAGTTGATAGGACAAAATTGTAAAATGTAGTTGCTATGAAGGTCTAAAATGCATTCTCGAGATGTTTAAAAAGTTTCCACAAATTTTCAAGGCAAGTTCTACACATAAAAACAACGGAAAAATATCCCATGAACTTACGTTTGGAAACGCATTGTTAAGGAGTTACAGCTTCACGCGAGGCAATAATCAGAACTGTTAAAATTGTTCATACCTTCTTTTTCTGACGCATGCTTCAAAGACTGTTGTCGTTTTTTTTATGTATAGATAGATATTTTCGCATCTTCAGAATTAGCTCAAACCTCCATGCAACTTAAATTTTCAAAAGACATAAATTATTGGAGAACTGTTAGATTTGAGGACTTTCAACAAAAGAAAACGGTTTTTGTACATTTTTGTATAGAGAATAATATTGTATAAGCCGAACAAAAATTGTAAAAACTTAACATATTTAGAAGAACGTATTACCTGAAGCCCCCCCCCCCCTTAACATATAAGACACACGGCACACTTATGTAAACAATAATTAACTTAAAAAGAAAAAGAAAACCGACTTCAAATAAAAACACAAAAGTGACATAAGTTAACTAATAAGCAAAAAATAAATGTTTTTTATACAACAGTTTAATACTTATTTGTTGTTCCGTTTAATGTAATTAAGAAATTGCTGTTTATTATATAATTATTAATTGTTTTATAATTTAGAAGTCGGTGTCAAGTAAAACAAAAATTCGAATCTAATTTGTTATTGCAGCAAGGTATATAATTATTATGTTTTACTTGGCACCGACTTTAAAATTATAAAACAATTAATAATTATATAATAAACAGCAATTTCTTAATTACATTAAACGGAACAACAAATAAGTATTAAACTGTTGTATAAAAAACATTTATTTTTTGCTTTTTAGTTAACTTATGTCACTTTTGTGTTTTTATTTGAAGTCGGTTCCCTTTTTTTTAAAAGTTAATTATTTGAAATAAATAATTCTAGTTTTCTTTGCATTTTGTGCTGCTTAAGTGCATACTTTGCTTGCATATTTGAGCTATTTTAGTGCATATAACTCCGCCCTGTAGTAATATATTGACGATACTATCAGCTTCAACAGATCTGCATTTCCCAATACGATTAAACTAATTGTACATTAGCGACACCTTCCTAATGACTACTAAACCGATTCATGTAATTACATTAAGCCATACAGAGAAAACTTTTTATCATTAATTTTCGTGTTCGCGCACGCTTGTTCATATACGTTAGTTAATCAGAACTGAAATATAATCAAATAAATTCGAATTGTAATTAAAATAGCTTTAATACAAAATTTATTGAATTATTTCCGTTTAATGTAATCAGGAAATTGTTGTTTATTATATAATTATTAATTGTTTTATAATTTTTAAGTCGGTGCCAAGTAAAACATAAAAATTCGAATCTAATTTGTTATTGCAGCAAGGTATATAATTTTTATGTTTTACTTGGCACCGACTTAAAAATTATAAAACAATTAATAATTATATAATAAACAACAATTTCTTGATGACATTAAACGGAACAACAAATAAGTATTAAACTGTTGTATAAAAAACATTTATTTTTTGCTTTTTAGTTAACTTATGTCACTTTTGTGTTTTTATTTGAAGTCGGTTTTCTTTTTTTTTTAAAGTTAATTATTTTACAATTTTAAGTAATGGGTAAACCTAGTAAAGATGCTTCTCGAATGAGGAAACGACGGCTAGTTGAAACGGAAGATGAAATACGGAAACACTAAAAAGTCTGTTAAAAAATAGATTTTGAGGAGTATCTTCGAAGTTCAAGCTCATCAAATCATTAAAACCGGTTCATAAACAAAAAAGTTATGCCCGAACATACATAAAAAAAATTTTAAAAAAAAAACATATATACAGACGAATTGAGAACCTCCTCCTTTTTTTGAAGTCGGTAAATTAAAAAATTAATTAAAATACTGAGCTGAATGAGTAACATTCAAATATAAAATTTAGTACAATTACTGCGAAAGCTATCAACAAGAAGTGATTAACCTGTTCCATCTTCAGGAGGCTGTAACTCTGGAAACATGCGTTTCCAAGCCTGTTTTTTTAAAAAAATTTAATCGTTTTCAAATGAGCTACGCCTCTCGATTTTTCTTGTTTATTTTGTTGGTAGCGAAGCGGGCTGATAATCAAAGTCCTAGTCTATTATGTAGTAGACCCAGATCCCTTCCTCTTGTCTCAACTTTTAGTGATCGCGAATTCGGTAACATGTCATACACTTCGACGTAGGTAACATCATTACATATTTTTCAATAAATTTGCTACCATTGTTTGTAGGAGAGAAGCGTGGGGCCTAGTTCACGGGTTTAGCTAGTTTTATAAATTAATTTGGATTTGGAAAATTAATAAACATGCAATGTCAAATATGATGTTCGCTAAATCAATCGACTGTAGACTAATGCACAGTAAGCCTATCGTAAAATATTTGAAATTGATCAAGAGTGAACAACATGGAATCGTATGGATAGTGTTCAATTTTAATGAACTTGCTACTTTCCATTATGATGGAACAATTTGAGCTAGCCATCCTATTGTTTCATAACGTTGTCAGCTATAAGCAGCTTTTCACCTAACTATGCTTTGTTTCTATCTTTATTATTGCGAAAGAGAGTTTCTATGCAACAGTCAATTAAAACGTTCAAACGGGGACAACCGACGTAATAATCTAAAGCCACATTTCTGACTGTTTCCTCTAATTAATCGAATGATGCTGCGGGCGCTGATATAATTGAAAACCGTTAGTATTCCGCTGAACACTTTTGGTTATCTCTCCCGGAGGCGCCAGCGTTTGTGAAACTGTGCAGAGCCCCTGATCTGTATCTCTTCTTTTACAGAGACAACAAACGAAGTTAATAAAAGTACTATTAACAGATCTGGACAAAGAAATTAGGATTAATGAAAACCCACAAAAAATACTCCTCAAGTAAATTATATTTTATAATGGTAATGGTTTTTGGGCGCTTAGTATCCATTAGTACAATGTGATCTGAAAAGGACTTAAGAAATTTTCCGGGAAATAACTTGCACCACTTCGTCAAATTGCGTAACTTATTGCATTTGAGAACGCTTACCGATAAGACTTCAAGAACAATTAGAAATTTTAAATTACTAGCAGATTAAGAAGTAGAGTCAACGTAACTAAAACTAAAACAAAGATACGAAACGTGATCAGAAGGCTAGTGACATGTTGCTGCTGTAAGTGCACATAGATAACAACGTGTTTTCTCGAGCGTTAATTTACACCTTCTTGTGTTCCACTGGTACCGGGTGATCGTAAAACAAATGATTCAGGGCAGGCCATGACCGAAGTGTTAAAGTTGGCAATACTTACTACAAGCCGATTGTCAAATGTTGAGAGCTGTAAAAAATTTTGGTTAGATACATCAAGTTAAATGTATCTAACCAAAAATTTTTACAGCTGTCAACATTTGACAATTGGCTTATATTAAGTATTGCCAACTTTAACACCTCGGTCACGGCCTGCTCTGAATCGTTTTTTTACGATCACCCGGTATTTTCCAGATAGGTTATTGTTGACCAGTTTGGAATGTCAAGAATGCAAGGTATCTTCTCTCAACTGACATTACATCAGAAAGTTAAAAATTCTAGGTCGAAAATTTCAATATTTCCTGTCTACTGCTGTTGCTTGCATCATTTAAACAGTTTGATATGACAGGAATTTAAGGTATTTCCTCTCAACTGCCACTACATAATTTGACGAGTTTAGAATGTTAAGAATTCCATTATTTCCTGTCAACTGCCATTACATCGAGCAGTTTGGCATGACAGGAATTTAAAGTACTTCTTTTTAACTGCCATTGTATCATTTGACTAGTTTAGAATGTCGATAATTTCAAGTATTTCCTGTAAATTGCCATTATATCATTTGGCCAGTTTAGAATTTGAAAAATTCAAGATATTTCCTTTCAACTGCTACTACATCATTTGACCAGTTTGAAATGTAGAGAATTTTATCTACTTTTATTAGGTAATATCAATATCACAATACTAAAAAGCGTATCGTAATGAGCTCTGTTACGATACCGAATTTCTATTACGACGCCATAATGAATTGTAATATAAAAATAACAGTATAATACGAAATACTATAATTATTTATTATAAATATTTTAACAAAACAAGCAAATTATTTGTTGTACACATTTATGATACATTTTTTACAATTAGATATTTCCAATAATTTATCTCAATTTGTGCAAGCGGCGTAATTATTTTGCAACAAACTGACAGAAGATAAAATAAAAAATGAAACCTAGATATTAATGAAAATTGAATAACAACCTACTAATAATAATGAATGTCACTAATGACATTTCTCAATGACAATATAAAATTTATTCTTAAATTAAAAATTTCTTGAAAGTAGATAAAACGTTGTTCAATATTCTTATCGTTTAAATTCTTGACATGTCAGACTGGTCAAAAGATGTAATGGCGTTTGACGGGAAATACTTAACATATATTTACGATATAAGTATCGTAATAAATAAATAAATCATATTTCTATATTCGATAGGTTATCAAACTCGGCCTTACTGCCTCGTTTGACAATTTTCCTATCTCATATCGTAATATGATTTATTACGATACTTATATCGTAAATATATGTTAAGTATTTCCCGTCAAACGCCATTACATCTTTTGACCAGTCTGACATGTCAAGAATTTAAAGTTCTTCCTGTCAACTGCCTCTACATCATGTAAACAGTTTGGAATGACGGAAATTTAAAGTATTTCCTGTAAACTGCTGTTACATTGTTTAAGCAGTTTGGAATGTCACGATTTTAAGGTATTTCCTGTCAACTGTTACGACGTCATTTTACCAATTTAGAATATTGCGAATTTAAAGTATTTCCTGTTAACTGCTATCACATCATTTGACCAGTTTAGAATGTGAGAAATTTAAAATACTTGCTGTAGCTGCCATGACCTCAATTTGTCAATTAGGAATGTCAAGAATTTAAGGTATTATTGTCAACTGCCACGACAACATTTGATCAGTTTAGAATATTGACAATTTCAAGTATTTCCTGTAAATTGCCATTACTTCATTTGACCAGTCTGACATGTCAAGAATTTAAAGTATTTATTGTTAACTGCCACTACATTATGTAAACAGTTTGGAACGACGGGAATTTAAGGTATTTTCTATAAACTGCCATTACATTATTTGACCAATTTGGAATGTCACAAATTTAAAGTAGTTCCTGTCAACTGCCACTACATTACTTTAATTGTTTAGAATGCTATAAATTTTAAGTACTTATTTCCTGTTAACTACCAAGATATCATTTAACCAGTTTTCAAAGTCATAAATTAAATGTATTTCCTGACAACTGCCAATACATCATTTGACCAGTTTAGAATATGGACTTGGACAAATACTTAAGAATAAAGAAATATTTCAGATTTTAACTTTCAGGTTAAAAATCTTGACAGGTTCAATGTTAGACGAATTAATTGTTCATCTAGAACTATAATTTCAGCAAAATCGTCACAATTATGAAAAATTTGTCTTCGTATTGTCACAACCCTTGTCACGTTCATCATTTACTGTATATACATTTTATAATAAAATAGACATATGTATTCGGAAATAGTAACACGTACAGATTGTTCCACGGAGTATGGCATATAGCATTTTAACCACGTCGTAATTTGGTTAGAATCAAAGTAAGTTGTGTTTAGAATTTCATAACTTTATATGCCTATCTGTTAAAGTGATCTTAACGTATAGAGCATTAGCTTGCCAATGCGAGGAACCCGAGTTCAATTCCCATAAAATTGTTTTTTTAACTTATTTTTTATTTATTGTCTCCTAACATTTTAATTAAATACCAAGTGATAGAAGTATATTTTTAATTATTTGATATGATTCTCAAAGTAACCATGTATTTTTGGTGGTATTAATAATCTATTATAATGAATTTTTTCCGAACGTTTTCGATGTACTTTAAAAACTACGCCGATCACATCGCATTTAATTAAAATGTTTGTAAAAACATAAATAAAAAATATAAAACAATTTTAAAAAAGACTTTTGCGGGAAGTGAACCCGGGACGCCCGTATTGTTAAACAAGTGCTCCACCTTAAACCCACTTCCACCAAACACATCATTTGCTCTTATTTTATGAAGATTAAGATGCGCATGCAGTGTAATAAAATTCTGTAAAGCAACTATTTTGATCCTAATTAAATGACATTATAGTTACATTCGTTACAATTGCTTTTTTGTTGTAATAAAAAGATTTAATTTATTTTAAATTTTAAAAACGTCACGTTTTCTGCTTAAATTTTAATTTCACTCAAAAAACCTTAAAAAAATTTAAACTAATTAAAATTTAACAAAAATTTAAATTATGTTGGAAAATATTAAAAAATAAACCACCTGTACATTTCATATCTATATATACGGTTCTTTTTATATTAAATACTGTATTTTCGTGTTAGAGATAACAATTTATTGTAAAAAGAAATATTAGCTGTATTTACTTTGTTTGCTTGTGAAAATCTACTCTTTACCTACACACTCGGCTTTGTTTTTTATTTTTAAAACATGCAAATAGAAACCACCATTTCCACAGACAAAACAGTTCAAAAAAATTGCAATTTTAATTTTACACTACCATTGCAACAAAACGAAATAATTTCTAGAGGTTTTCTACCTGCGGTTAAGCGACAAAACCGAGTATTTTACATCCTTGCCGAAATATTATAACTGACATAACCACGAAGCTGCCGCGGTTTCAAAGGGATGTTTCAGTAAACTCTTGACAGTATTCAGCTGGGGCTGTAGCAACGGACCATCTAATTTGCATGTGAATGAAGGCTTGCCTCGGACAAGCTCAACGTAGATTAGCTGTCGCACTCAGTAGTTCTTATTGATTTTGCCACAAAACTACAAAGTATCTTATAAGAAAGTGGCGAACCAGCAATATGCTCAGTAAACTATAAAATCGTGTTCCTTAATCGGGTAAAATTTAATTTTCTGTAAGAGCTTTTCCAATCTAGGAAACTTTAACGCAAACTTAGCTTTAGTGCAATTATGAAAGTTTTACGTATATGGCATGCAAAACCATTGATATTTTAGGTATAACAGGTCGTAAGTTAGGGAATCTATGAACTTCATCCTTATCGCCTACCACCAATTATTGGATGTTAATGAGTGGAAGCCGGTAAAGCTTCTAGAGCTTTAAAACTTAGTAGAACTAAACCCATTATTGGTATAACTTACTAGCTAATTGGTCATTTTTTGGACGAAATGCAATTGTTTAATTATTAAGTATTTAAAAAATTGAAACAATACATACAAGGGCTGTTTTCAGTCATTGCCTTCAAGGATGAAGCGACAAAAATCAAGAAGGACCCGTATGCTAGTTGGAGATGCCTAACCTCGCCAGTATGTTGGTCAATAACTACCAAGTGTTAAATAAAAGAGGGCCAAGTTGGCTGGCGTTACATTTAGTTTTTCCGTATACTTTATGTCACATAACCTCACTATAAACCGACATTTAACAACTCAACCAACTCAACTATCAAACGTGCGTGCATCTACGCGCTCAGATATGCTGACGTCTAAGATAATTTAACGCCAGCCAAGTTGACACTTTTTTATGAACAATTGTTATGAAACATGACACCTTTCCAATGTTACGTATTTAATAAACTACTAGCAGAACTCGTGGGCTACGCCCCGGGCTGGTTTTGAATAATAAAATAAGCTACTTAAGTTGGTAGTGTAGCGGGCCGTAAATCTAACTCCTATAGTCTTTTGAATTATTATATAGGAACTAGTTTAATTATATATAAAACGATTTTGTTTAAGATTCCTCAAGATTTAAAGAAGAACGAAAACTAAAAAAGGGAGAGGAAAAATTAACCACCCAAAATGTTGCTGCACCTGAAGTTTAAGTTTTGAATCTTATTCTACTATTAATCATAAGCACTGTAGGTTAAACAGTAATTTTCCATCGTCTTCTGTTTGTTAAAAAGAGGGACATAAATTTTCAAAAATTTATAGAAGACGTCACTCCAACTTGTAATATGTGGGTCCATATTTTTTCTAATAAACAAACTATAACCGATTCGTTTTATTTCAGAACTGCCCATCACTTAAAGTTAACAAATACGGATTTAATACATAGGTTTTTGTTCTTGAGAGTTTCATTTTTATACTCGGATCTCATTATTTTATGATCTCCACAAAATATTGAAATTTTTTTAACTCATTTATGATGATTGGTCATATTATCATTTTGTCGCAATTCTTTGCCATTGTCGTTTGTAACATAATGTATAATAACACAACAAACGTCGAAATTTGTGCACTGGAAATGACAAAACAAATAATAAAAGTTAAAAGTGTTTTTTTGATTAAAGAATGAAGAAGGTAGTAGGTTGTTCTGTAATAGTTAAGTATGTCAAAAATTATTTTGCCGCCGTATTGCGATTTTTGAGTAAACAAATATGTGATCATTATTTATAAAGCGCTGATATAGATTTATCTGGCACATTACAACATAAAAGGCAATTTTATTTATATCTGTGTCAATAAACTTGGAACCATTTTCTAGGAGGAAAGTGAGGGGCGTAGTACACTAAATTAATTTGTGAGTGATTTAATTATTGTAAAATAAATTTGGGCGTTTGGAGCAATCGACTGTTAAATTTCGAGCGTATTTATTTGTTTATTTTATAAATATATGAGCGTAAATCATTCTCGTGACTGTTGCCCGACAGCTTTTTAATAATAAGAGTGTTTATTTTTTGACCCTCAAAATTAGAGTAAGCTATTAATAACCTAATTATAGCAACAGTAGTGTCTGGAAAATAAACAATCAACAAACTGAGCCGACAATTTATGCAAGAAACCTGCGCCGTGTTGTAGTAATAAAGCTTTCCTACATGTATGATTTACTTGTTTTGTTATGGGAAGACAGTTACAGATTTAGTACAAATAGATAACTAGGTAGTGCTTAAAAACGCTTTTAGTTTTCTATCATTGTCTAACACAATGTAGTCGGATCTTACAGAATTAACTTATTTAATAGTAATGAAATTTCAGCAGACGTCCAATCATTCCCAATGGCACTAAAAATAACCATTTTAACGTTACTTCGAATTATCAATCGTAATTCCAATTCACTAAAAAACCATTAAAGTACGAACATTTGCTCTAAATTTGCAGCTTATCGATCTGTCGCAGCAATTGGAAGATACCACCGTTGAAACCGCTTCCCGCACTTCCCATCATCTCGTTTTCTGGCCTCATTTCAGCTTTCGATTGAATCCGCAGGTGCAGAATTTTTTTTATTTTACAATACTTAATTGCGCGTAAGGCTATAGAAAATAATGCTTACTAAAAAAACTTTATATTTCCCCATGATAAAAGCTTTAAATTATCTTTTAATTTAGATATTACTGAAATTAATTTGAAAATATTTATTGGTAATCAAAAGTGGGATTAATGAGAAGAGCAAAGAAGCATAATCCGTGTAATGTATTAAAATTTTCGTGATGGAAAATTCGCGTGGGTTGTTTCGACGAAGTGATTCATTAATGGTGTTTTGTAAAATATTTATGTGCGTTAAGCTTCTTAAATTATAAACTTGAAGCAACAGCGTAACGGAAAACAAGGAATTAATATACCTACCTGTTTTGATTGCAAAGAGTAAATAAATTTATATTCGGTGTGCGATTTGATGAAATTGCAAAACAACATCTAGGTTTTATTATAGGACATTACAGCAAAAAATTATTACTTCTAACTGTGCTATAGCTAATGTAATTATTATATTATTTTTTTCGACATGCCGCAACGGAACTTTACTTGCGGCTGATTTTTTTTCATTGGTAGTCTTTCTCTCTCCATTTTTTTTGTACGTTTTAAAATAATCTTATTTTTTTATCTTCTCCTTGCAGGTTTCTTTCACTAAAACGAAAAAAAAATTCAAAATGTAGCTAAACCAATAAAATAACTTACCTTAAAGCTTCCCCCATTTGCAATACATTCTGTTACTGCAGGGAATCTAACTTACAAACCAATCTTTTTTGCATGTTTAACTGAAAAATATGCATTTACAAATACACGTAATATTGATATTAAAAAAACTATCAAAACGTTTTAGCTAGTACAGTATTTAATAATAAGTAGCCGCCGATGGGTGTAGCGGTCTAGGAGCCGGATTTCTACGCAGCTGCCTAGGGTTTGTAGCATCAGATTTATTAAAAAGGGCACAGCAGTGGACAACTATCAACGTACTCTAAGCCGTGGAACTTTCTTTGGGGATTAGCGGAATTTAGCTTTACTTCTCTCATCCGAGATTGTCCTAGTAAAATTTTCTCTGGAGATGGAATGCATGCACTTCCGTGGGTCGGACCCCATGTTAAGCTGCAGGTTTCCACAGCCTTGTGCCACATTAAACACCACGCAGAATAAGAGGTTAGAGGATATGCTACGCCACGTAAGGGGTAGTTACTTTTGCCTATTTATTTTTGAATATTTTATTTAGTGGCCCTCCTATTATAGCTAAGGTTAGTCGATGTTAGGTTAGGAAACAACGTTGTCTTAACACTTGGTCCTAAAAATGGCGAAGTTCAAGTAGTATTTTTGATCAGAGCATGCTGATAATATTCGGAAAGGCTAACGTGACACTGTCTAACTTTGCGTTTCAATAAGGAATTACTTAACATAAATTTATGTATTTTAGACACACAAATCACAAATAGTGTACTTTAACAAAACCTTTTAATAGGAAACAGGAAAATTAATTACCAAACAGTAGATTAAAAAATGGAAAATAAGCTTCTTATACTGTTTTCAACTTTACATCTATTTTTCCCTCTTTTGAAGTTAATAACTGTAGTTCAAATATTGTAAGAACTGCATTTGCTTTTAATTTTTTCTGTTCAACTTTTCATTTTAGATTTTTAACAAATTTTCTAAATTTTAAATAGAATTCAAACGTTCGACAGTTTTCAGCATTTGCAGTTGTTTAAAAATTGTGATTTTGTCGAAATTTGTAAAATCTTTAAAATGTAGTAGATATTACATTTTCAAAAATGTACAAGTTTTTAAAAATTTACTATATTTTTTAAGATTATTTTGAATATTACGAAATTTACATAATTTTCAGATAAAAATTTTTTTTATTTACATATTACGAAATTTTCAAGCATTTCCAATATAACAAAACTTTCAAAATTATCATATTTAAAATTCGAAATCTTAAACTTGTTGTGAACTCACATTTTTAAAATTATTGAATTTTTCAATATCTTTACTTTCCCCATACTTCTACTGAAGTAACGAAGGTTATGATTTCGTGCAAATTTACGAATTTCAAATTTTAACGAAAATACGTGTTTTGGGGTTCAAGAAAAAAAGTGGTTTTATAAAAAATGTCTGTCTGTGGGTGGGGCGTGCGTGGGTGGGTGCGTGCGTGTGTGGGTGCGCGCGTGTGTGGGTGCGTGCGTAGGTGGGTGCGTTCGTTTCCCTATATCTTCGGAACCTTTGCCTGATTATTTAAGATTTAGTGTGTGGATGTTTTTTAGTTGCAGGTAGTTCTTTCTAAGGTCGTTAATCGGAACCGGAAACCGAGATTTAAAGCGTAAAAATATGGGAATAAATTCGAACGAGAAATATGAGGCCAACGTACGAACAAACGCACTCACTAGCTGTATTTGAGAAAGAACCATTTTGCCATAATTTTAATAGATCTAAAAACAGATACATGTGAAGAGATAAAATTGGTAGCTTTAAAAATTTAAAGTAATTACCATTTACAGCAAATTGTTTGTTAATTCAATTAATATAATAATAACAAAATTTTAAATGTTTACCTGATGAGTTCTAGTAGGTAAACCACCTACAGCTAGAGGTATTCGTTTAATTTAAACCAAGTTAAAGCATTAAGCGTATTTTATATATAAGGACCGCCAAATTACAGTAAATTTGACTGTAGTGGACGTAATAGTAAATTTGCTGCCTCATTACACGGGTAGAGAAAATTAATTTTACTAGAAGCACGTTGTTACAAGGCCAGACCAGCTAACAACTACCGTAAATTTTCAGGAGAATTTTATTTAAACCGAAAATGTTATCACATAAATTTAATGACGTCATTTTGTCTCACGGTCTCTTTGATATTAATATATCACGCAGACTTACCATATAAATGGAACAACCGCAACATATTTTACTCTCATTCGACACTGTGTTAAATCGAGTAAAAGTGAAAATGCCGATACCTTGATACATGGTTGTCAAACTTCATTTAATGTACGCTTACCGTTTATCTCGGCGACAGCCAACGTCCCCTCAATAAGATGGATCGTCGTACGGTCAACCACTTCGTTCGGTACAACTCCCTGAAATTAGAAAACCGTTAATGATTTGGGCTTCTGTGCGCATTTACTTGTATTCAAAATAATTAAGCACTAGTTTAAAACTAATTTATTATTCTGTAGCCTTGATATACTTTTTTGCTCTATTTCCTTATTGTGCCCTCTTCCTTGTAGAGGCACTGACCTTATAAGTGTCAGACGCAGAAAATCTTGATAATTTTATTTAAATATGGACAAGGGGTTCATAAAAAGTATCTTTCGGGAGAAGATTGGGAAAGAAAGGAGATGAAAACTTATTTCAAACTTGAAATGAACTCGGAAGGAAGGGAAATAAGTAAAAAAGGTGAAGTTTTGATAAATTTATTTAATACAATGATACATTCTCAAGCAATTTTGTTTCTTTTGTAGTAATAAATTCACAAGAATGGTTTAAAAATTGCTTAACAAATATTTTAAAATAATGCAGATTTTTGATCTTAGGGTACATATTTTGGATCATATCGCATATTTTTATTAGCTCACATGGAATGTTTTAAACGGCTCTGGTAACATTAAAAGAACGAGAAAAAGCATACTTATTTTACATACATTTCGTAATAGCCCAGCCATTACGTCGAAAAAGTCTATAATGTGGAAATAACTCAGGTATTTATTTTTTGCCTAAACTCTTTATTATGAAGGTTCTTAGTTTACGAGTTGGGCCGAGCCCTGCAATTCTTTTAGATTGCAGCAAATAGATGCAAAAAATTAGTTTATTTCAAAATAGCTCGTTTTGGATGCACCCAATCTTAATAGTTTTTAGATATATAAAAGCATTTATAATTCCCTACAAAACTGAATAAAAAACAACGTCCTAGCTCAAACAATTTCCGAGATATAGCCTCTCAATAATGACCCTTTTTTCGCAATTTTTGGCCGAGGGGTAAAACGCAGAGGAACTCTGATGTACACGTTAGAGGAAGTCTCGGGGAAGTACAGGAAACGCCAAGGAAGACCAAGGGATGGGGAAGTCTGAGAAAAGTCCGGAGAAGTCCAAGGAAAGTCGGGAAAGTCCGAGGGAACTCCGGGGAAATCCGAGGGAAGTCCGGGGAAGTCTGAGGGAAGTTCGAGGAAAGTCCGAGGGTTGCAGGGCTCGACCAAAGTCGAAAACTTAGAACCTTTATTTTAATGGCATAATAACGAGTTTAAATAAACAACCAGAGTTATTCGTACTTGACGATTGGGCTACGATTATGCATTTCTTAAAAAAAATATTTTCATAGGATCACATCAACAACACCAGCTATAAATATGCTAAGGCAAATGAAATTGGACAGTCTTTCAAGAGTAGAAGAGCGGAAAAACGTAATCCAATAAATGCTTGTTTGTGTAACGTGCAACCTTAAACTCGGCCTGTTATTAAGTTCTCGGGTAATATTGGTATTATCGGAAATACCACCGCTAAATTATCTTCAAAAAACTTTTATTTTGCACTTATCTTTGATTTAATAAAAATAATTTTCATGTTCTTGTTTTTGATTACTTTGCGAACTGTTTTGTTTTATATTTTAAAATTGGGAAAAATTCTAGAAGAATTACTACTCCCATTTCCAAAGTAATTTCACAAAATTTAAATCTCTAGTGGGAGCCCTTGCGAACTAATTTACAGCTCTAACACTACTTGTAGACAATGTTAAGCAGGAAAACCAGAAAACCACGTAGTTTCAAAAAATGATACCGAGAAGAAACAGATGGCGCTGCAAGTAGCAAGCGTAAGTTTATACGTGTTCGTTAAAATTAGAGTTTTGCTATGGTTTTTTTTTTAATTTAAAGATTTAAGATTTTTGTGCACATATACACGAAATAGCTTTTATTTAAAAAATGATTAAATTCGGCTTAGTACAGCTCTGGAAATAGATGTCGATAAAAATGGCCACGCGTTCTAAAAATTTCTGTAATAATTTAAATTTCTATTTCAGAGCAACATTAATTTTGCGCTATCTATATAGTAAATCCCTAACTGTCTCGCCATAACAACACAAGACAACGGCGGGCTTTAGCAACTTCACTCAGCCTAGCTCATTTTAGCTCTTTGCCCTATTTCCAAGATACTGCCTTAAAGTAGATTTTCAAAATGTTTTTGGAAGCAATAAACACGCACCCAAAAAACCTTGTTAGACATTTTCTTATATTTCCCATATAAAACTCGCTCTTATTCATATCAGTCGGTCAGCAAGAATAAACACGTATCTTTTTCAGGGAAAGCTCTTTTATTGTTACACAGAGATCCAGCATTCCCCAGCAGTAAAATAAACGTGCTTTTGTTTTTAAGATGTTATGCGGCGCTTTTTTCCGGAAAATTATTTTATTGGGTTGTTTTTTCAAAGACTATATCTACTGCAGAATCTCTAATCTAAGTTCTTTTTTATTTATCTTAAATATAACATGTTTAACAAATTATTTTTTTTGTGTAGGGTCTTATTCAAAGTTTCATATTTCTCTTATGAAGTCCCTTTATAAATGAAATTTTTTTGCGTTAGTAGCTCAAGTTTGAAAAGTACCGTTTAATTAATTTAATATATTAAGATGAGACCTCAAAATATAATCATAAAAAATCTATTGGTACTCTTATGATTTTTTTAATATAGTAAACGAGATTAATAGAATATTTATTGAAAATATAGCCCTCGGGTAAATGAATGCACCACCACGTAGTTGAAAACCAAACTTTTCCCAAACTCCATTATTAAGAGTGACATCCGTGTATTATAATAAATTCGTTTTGTACAGCAGCGGTAAAGCTTAGCCTGCCAAAAAACTTTTCCGCTGTTTTTAATATTATAATATGGGTTCTTCCTCATCTAATGGTAGACAACTTTGCCACATTTGTATTCCAACAGCGGAACAACTTTTTGCTGGAATGGTAAAATTTGTTGTTTTTTCTCACCTACATCATCTGCCTTCATCTCCAAAGTAAAAAAAGTCTTATAGGTCTTAAGTTGCCCAAAAACTCCTAAAAAAATGTAGGCTTACTTGTGTTAAAATTTTCTAAATAGACTCTGAATAAAACCAGTTGTACAAGCCAATCTGAGGAACTGGGAAATTGTAATTCATTCGCACAAATTATCTTTAAGCTTAAGTACTCCTGTTAAGGGATCAAAATACCACAACGCAAACATAATTCGATTATCTTTCAAAAATACAACTCGTAAAACAAGAACATATTTTAGTAATAAACCGTTCGTTTGCTTAATAAGAGCAACGAAATTGAAAATTTGAGCGGAAGCACTTCTAAAGTTCTTTCTGATTCAATTTCGTGGTTAAAACGAAGTTTCCGGAGTATCGTAGCTACTAAAATTGTACATTCGGAAAATGCCCAGCCGGTTCATCTCAAGGTTCATAGAGTAAAATATTTTTAGATTCACTTTGTCCGTATTTTACAAATAATCAAAACTCACTTAACCTTTTGTATGTTTTGCACTCAGCATTGGATGAAAGAATCCACACCAATTTTTGTTGTTAACAACTAAAAAGCCTCGACTTTTTGGTTACTTTTGGGATGTCTTTAGTGTTTAATGTACCTTGTAAATAAATTGGCCATAGCATACAGCGCTTTACGTCTACACCGCAAAAATCACGGAGTCCATTAGAGGGTTCACAACAGAATTTATTGCGTGCTACAACAATTTTGTAGGGCACTATTTTTAGGTGCAGCATGAGTATTAGAGTATGTAACGGAAATGAACAGGAACGTATATCGCTTGTAACAAAACTGCGCAGCTTTTCATAGCAAAAGGGTAATTATTTGTTTGTTCTCAATAAAATTTCCAATTCACATTCAACAAACAAAAAAATTACAGTTTGTATATAATTAGGAACTTAAAACTTGGAGTCGGTTTAAAAAAAATATTTTATCAGGCAGACTTAATCTATACCTAAACCGTGGGCGGTGGGTTCAATACTGACAATAGCCAAATTTTCTTCTGAAATTGCGGTTGTAGAATTTATGGGTCTCAGGAAATAAACTACTGAGACTGTTGAATAGACGCGATGTAATGTTAGCTGTGTTGAGTCGTTTATGAACTTTAATAATAATTTATTCATTTTAAACATATTCTACCTACAAACTTTGAATTTAAAGAATATCAAAATAAAATTCATATTAATTTATTTTATACAAATGTGTATACAAAATTATCATTTATTGCACCTGATGTTGATTGTTGCTCAGTATTCAGTTTTTCTTAAAAATTATGCAACTACTAATTACCACAAGTAGCTATATCTTTGCAGAAATTTATATAAGCATCTAAAAGCGGCGATGCAATTGAAATTAACGACAATCTATACAAATATTATAAATTCGGATCTCTTCCGCTTGTCTCAACTTTACGTTGTGAGACGACCCCGCTACTAGAATCTACCAATTTCGTGTTCATTATATAAAGCGCATATTTCTTTGTACAGCGGACCGCTACATTTTTCGATACAGATAAACAAATTTGGTTGTCTACTGTCTGTTTGTATTATTGAATTATTATCTGCACTGTTATTTCGAAAACAATTTCAAGAAGGAAGCGGGTAGGACGAGCTCTCGGCTGTTTGTATAAAAGTTGTTGTTAACAGTACAAAGCCGTGGTTATCTAAAAATCTCTTTAAAACTAACTTGCAATTTTGAATTAATCATATTATTTTTCTTGTAATTTTACTTAATACCTGATTTTAAAAATAGGTTTCATCTTTTAACGGATTCTCTGCCTAGACGGCCCAAAATTTTTTCAAGAATTTTGTTTCGAACCCGTGTTCAAGAGCGTAGTAACAGCGGTGTTAGCCGTAACGTCAATCCCTCTGCCAAAAATTTTCTTTGGAGACTTTTACTGTGTTTTTATCCGGTTCACATTGTAATATTAAACCTTGGAGATTCTTGGTTTATAAACGTTACTTTAACATTTTAAGTCAAATTATTTCGACTTATTAACTGAATTGTCCGTATCCATATTTACGGAAGTTGCAACAAACTATACCCGCCCGAATATAAGCAAAATGTCAACTTAATCCAATGTCCCGCCACAACCCTCGTAACCCTATTGAAACGTTCTGAACCCCATCTCTCCCAGTGTGCCGTACAATTCCTCTTGGGATGTCACTTTTGCATAAATCCCGCCTCTAGTCGCTGTTCTAAAAAAATTGTTTTATTATTTGTAATCACCTGAGCCCGCACTAGGCTAATTTAAACTAACTTCGCGCTACTAACAATCTCAACAAAATTTGTATTTATAGATTTTCAATTATATAACATTTATAATATACCCGCGCAGGTTCTACAACACTTCGTATTGAGACCTGCATCAGATCATGAAAACGAAGACGTGCGCAGCTACAATCATATAAAACTAAATAATAGTTTACACATTACATTGCAGCTGAGATTTTAAGAGGTCAGATACCCGATACCCCCAAATGTTGTTTTATTACCTACAATTATTTTATCAGCCTCGGGTAGTCGATTTCCATTGAAATTAAAATAAAAACAAAATTTTAGACAAGACTAACCCTAGCACACTAAATCACCATTGTTTGAGATCAGGGGCAGACTTTCAATTCTACAGTTAAACAATTTTGAAATGTGAAAATATAAAAGTTTGAAAGATGTCAATTTCTTATATAAGTAACACGTCAACGCATATTATTTTTATTGTATCGCCAATTAATTAACTTCCCTTTTGTATACTATTAACCTTGTGGCCTTATAATTATGATTTTTGAACCTTTAACAAGCGCTTGCTGCACGAAATTAATTTAATTAATCTTCATTTGACGATGACACGTAGATTGAAATGTTTGCAAGCATTCACGTGCAACATTCAAAACCGCACTTCAGAACATCAAACACAAATTCAATCCTGACAAATAAAACGCACAGTTTGAAGTTTTATACAATTCAAGTACGAATAGAATACCGACTATGAAAATTCATGCAATAACTCAACGCGATGAATAGGAAGGATTATCGTGATATACGCATATTGCGTTTAGGGCTTCCACCGATTATAAACGCGTTTATGGAGAAGTGAGGAGGAGCCGTTTTGCGTTACTCAAGCACGATTTATTATTAACTGACCCGCGTTCATGTCCTACTCCGAACTACGCTTCCGAAAAGGATCATTGTTCTGCTATTGACAAGATTCCTTTCACTTGCAACCTAACTCCTTTTTAATGTTGATGAACGCTGATGGACAGTGACGGATATTGACAGCGTATCTGGAGGGATTTATTTCTTTTGATGAAAGCACGGACGAGTAAATTTAGAACGACACATAACTAATGCGCGGTTCTAGCTAATTTCTCTTTAAATTAATTTAGAGATTGTTAAGAAACAAGTTCATGGTAATTTGAGAAGAGTCAAATTATAACATGCGCATACTACTACTACAACTACTAGGCCATTGTTATTAAACATACCAACTTGCTACGTAGACAGGGATTTTAAATGTGTTTTTTGCAGGAAACTCTATTTCGTATAAAGGAAACATATCTAAAACCTGATATTGCTCAGCAGATTCTTATCAAACTACATAAGAGTTCTAAAAAACCTACGAGGCAGATACCCCCCATAAAATTCTAGCTAAAGACCTATAAACTGAAGATCCTTTGCTCATATCAAACAGATAAAAAGGTGTTTCTACAGATAGTGCTTTCTCCACAATTCCTTTAAGTCTAATAAATTTTAGGATCGCTGAATTATGTTACAGATCTAGAACCAACTAAAAATTTGGCATTATTTTTTGAATATATAAAGAAATCTGTAGGGTCAACTGTTCCTTAGGCGATACACCTAAAGGGCAGTATTGTATTGAAATTAAATAATGTCTAAAGAATGTGTATGATTACAAAATTGTATTTTTGGCTACCAGTGTCACTACTCCACTTTGAAAAATACAGCATTTTTCCACAAAATTAACTAAATACCAGATACATACTTAGACAGCAAAACTATCATCATCAGTGGTAAACTGACACTGAGTTTCAGTTTACCACTGATGATGATAGCTTTGCTGTCAAAGTATGTATCTGGTATTTAGTTACTTGTGTAAAAGAGTGATGTATTTTTTAAGAGTTGTTATTCCACAGTTCGAGTGTTCACTTCACTACTTCAGTTTATTAAATAAATTTTACACAACATGTTTCATCCGCTAGGACATTATCAAGTGTACTCTTCAATAGACGAAAAATATATTTAACGATAAATTTTGTTGTTGTGGGGATTAAAGTTCAGGTAAATTAAAATAGTAAGCATGAGACACAAATTACAATACATATAACAAAATAAAGCAAGCTTAGAAGAAAGCGTCTAAGAAGTCTAAATATCAAAATATCACAAATAAGACTACCTGATAGGATTTGGGAGTTTTAAATTTAATAAGGGCGAGTTGTTTACTTTAATCTGATTGTTAAGGATGGTCAGGTTTTTGTTTTTGCTTAATACGTCAATTTCCAGAGACTCAAGGCAAATGTCTTTTTTACTTTTAGTACACGTGTGCAATATTTTTGGTATATGGTTGGTTAAAACGTTGTGGTTTGGCTCAATTAGGTGTGTTGCAAAATTGGAGTAATTATTGGAAATAAGTTTTTTGAGTCTCTAATATGTTTTTTAATTCCAATATCAAAGGTCCTACCCGTTGGGCCTATATATGTCAAAATGCATTCCGGACATTTTAGAGCGCATACCCCACATTTTTTCATTATATCTGTAGGCTGTTTTGCATTAAATAAGTATTTACCTACTCAAATTCTTTTTTGAATTATTTAAGTTCGAAAGCCCATCGAAATTAGCACATCCGTTTTGGAGATATGAGGCGTGGCCCATACAGATAAACATTATTTTAAATTTTTCTATCTGGAGGCTCAAGAAATGTAGTTGCACAAAAAACGAATTTAAAAATTTCCATTTAATCAATACTGAAAGTATAAGAAAATAAAAAGCGGCAAAACTTTTACCACCATTGAAAAATATCAGGAGAAAGACGCAGGTGTGAATCTCTTCCCGTATTATATCATTGCATTTCAGTCAACCATTTCCACGATCGAATTTCGTCAGGTTATTCTGTTAGCCACAGCTGCATCATTAATTGTGTAAGGGCACAATGTAGGTTGTCCCTAATTTCAAATTTTACTGCTTTCTACACAAAACGATCCACAAAACCATAGATCTATCTTTGTTTAACCTCAAGAAGTGTACGCAATAGGAAATACTGTGGTTTAATCGAACAGATAATATTTCCTGATGATTCGGTTGCGATGGAAATTGGATTTTGCTTCTTCTGTAATGCGATTTTGTATCGTCCCAACGGCATCTGACATCTGTCACGGTGGTTCCGATCTGGCAAAAACCGATAAAAGCCGTTTACAGTTGAAAGTTGTACAGTTGACCGAATATGTTCTTTAAATTGTTTGTTCTCTGTTGGGATTTAAAATCAATCATTTCAAACTAACTTTTTATTTTTCCGATTACATTTAAAAAGGTATTTAAATTTTGTGTTTTTAAAAAACAATTAAGTCAAAACTTCGTCGACATCAATTGAGGTTAATGAAACAAAAGCGTTCCACACATATATGCATCCAGCAAACTTCATTTCTCATTGGAAGTTCAGCCCACAATGTACGGAAATCAGGACTCGCACATTACGAAGTTAAATTGAAATTATTTCTTGTGAAAGCTTAACATTTTAAAAATCAGTTCAACTCTGAAAAATACCTTTAGGTAAAAAAAAGATCAGTTCGTTCTCTGAAATGCACTGCAGGACACAAGCTTGAATAGATTCATCAACGTCAAAGTGGTGGTCACGTAGTGCTTCTTAAGGGATTCAAATGGGTAAATCACAGGGGATAAGGTCAGAACGTTCAGGAGATGTAAAACGGTTTCCCGGCAACTCCTAGATTCTGTTTTGGGTAGAATTACAACCGCGTTGCTGAAGTGTGGTATTAACATCAATTTATAACGACGAATTTTTGCAGACATTAACATGAACTAAAAAAGTAGGTTTTTAAATGAACTTTTCGTAGATAATGTTTCAAAAAATTATAATTTGGAGTACATTATAAAATAGTCATCATTTTTTGTAAGAACCGGCTTAGCTTGTTAGTATTCCAACTCTTCATCAGAAAGAGTCTCGCTGTTCTCGATGATATTCTGGTCACTCCAATTCTTCTTCAAAGTCCTGCTGCTTCAACTAAAATCATTCGCATCCTCCAGACCACCTTTCTTTGGCCCCCGGTTAAACGGGTTGCCTCGGCGGACTCCTCTACCTGGTTTTCTGAGGTCGGCTGGCGGCTGGTTTGGTTGCCTTCTCTGTGTTACCAATTTCGTTTGTATCTAACACCGCTGCTTCTGCGTAATATTTCCCGTTTAAAATCTGGCGCTCAACTGGTCCAGCTGTTTCAGCTGGTTTCTTTACTTGGTTTTCTACGATCAGCTGATCCGACTGCGTTACCCAGTTCGTATCTAACGCATGGCTGGTTTGGCTGTCTCTGTGTGCTCCTGTACCTAGTTTTCTGCGCTCGGTTAACTCGGCTGCGATCTCCAGGTCATGTTTGCCGTTCGTGTCTGGGGCTTGACTGGTCCGGCTGTCTCTGTGGGCTCTTTCACCTGCTTTCTCTGGTGGGCTGGTCCGGCTACAATTTCTAGGTCATAGTTCCTGTTTGTATCTGGCATTTATCTGGTTAGTTTGTCTGATTTTCTGCGTTCGGCTGGTGCGGTTGCGATCCCCAGGTTATATTTTCCGTTTGTGCCTAACGATCGGCTAATTTGGCTGTGCCTGTGAGCCCCTTTACCTAGTTTTCTGCACTTTTCCGTTCGTATTCGGCTGGTTCTGCAGGTTTTTCCACCTGAACAGGTCCGGCTAAGATCCCCAGGTTATACTTCCCAATCGTATTTAGTATTTGGCTGTCTCTGCGGGCTTCACCACCAGAGCCAGTCCGGTTACGATATTCAAGTTAATTTCCTAGCGTTCGGCTGGTGTGGCTGTGTCTACCAGGATTTCTGCGCTCGAGTCATATGTTCTGTTCGTGTTTGGCGCTTGGCTGATCCGGATGTCTCTGTCAGCTTTGATTTTTTACAATCTTTACAATCGTTTGTATCTGGCGTTTGCCTGATCGGGCAGTCTGATGTTGTGGGCTCGGCTGATCCGACTACAATCCCCAGATCATATTTACCGTTCGTGTCTAGCTTTCGCCTGGTCTAGCTGTCTTTGCGGGCTCATTTACCTGGTTGCTCCGCTTGGCTGATCCGGCTACGATTTCCAGGTCATACTTCCCGATCGTATTTGGCGTTCGGCTGTCTCTGCGAGTTCTTTCACCTGAGCAGATTCGCCTACTATATCTGAGTAATTTTCTGTTCGTACCTAGCGATCGGAAGGTACAGCGCGGTCTCTGCGGGCTCCTTTACCTCGTTTTCTCGGCTTGGTTGGTCCGGCTACGGTCCCCGGGCCATATTTCCCGATCTTATTTAATCACCTGTCTGTGCGGGATGATCCTCCTAAGCAGGTCAGGATACGATATCCTAGTCAATTCCTGTTCTTACCTACCGCTCGGCTAGTACGTGCTCATTTAGTTAGTTTTCTGCGTTAGGCTGATTCGGCTACGATCGCTAGATCATATTTCCCGTTTCTATGTCAAGCTCCGCTGGTTGGGCTGTATCTGCAAGTTTCTTCACCTGGTTTTGTGAGCTTAGCTGGACCGTTTGCGATTTCCAGGTCGTATTTATCGTTTGTATTTGGCGCTCGGCTGGTCTGACTGTCTCTGCGGATTCTTTCCCCTGGCTTTCTAAGCTCGCCTGGTTCGGCTTTGTTTTACAGGTTACTTTTCCGGTTGGTAACGGGAGCTGGGTTGGTCAGACTGTGTCTGTGAGTTTTTCTACCTAGTTGTTTGCACTTGGCTCGTCTGGCTACGATCTCTAGGTCATATTTTACGTTCGTTTGGGGCTCGGCTGATCCGATCATCTCTGTTGACTCTTTCGCCTGATTTTCTGCGCTTAGTTAGTCCGCCTAAGACCTCCAAGTCATATTTCTCGTTCATATTTGAACTCGTCTTGTCCGGCCGTTTCTGCGTACTCGCCCAGCTGCGTTTCTGAATCCTGCTGGTGTAGTTGCGATCTACTGGTCATAGTTGCCGTTAGTGTCTGGATTGAGCTGGCCCTACTGTGCTTACGGATTCTCCTCTTAGTTCTACACTTGCTTGTTTTATTTGTCTACTGCAACTTCCTTCAGGTTACAAACCTGCTACGAATCACAACACAACGTATGATTTATTTAATTTTTCTAATTAATGCGAGTTCGTTGCTACTACTGCTAAGACTAAACATATCATTTCCAGTTTTGTGAAATCTATATTTTCCCTCGTATTAAAATCAACCGTTGAAGGCATATACACAGCAGCAAATATATTTAAAAGAATATACAGAATGCTAAATGTAAATTATTTGTACGTTTTATAAAGGCAATTTCATTTATTTAAGATCAAAGTTCTTTATTATAGAATTCTTGCGTATATTTTCTGAGTGCATTTCAACATAGCTTAATATCATAACGAATGTTTTGTATAATACATCATTAAATAACGTAAAGCAAATTTTTGACTTGATCAAACGACGAATATTCAAAATACTTTCATATTAAGCAAACAACATTAAATAGACATTGACTATAATATTATTTTTTAATTCTCATGTTTAAAAGAATGTCTTAAATTGCTTCCTCAAGAATATCTTGTTAAATTAAAATGCAAACGAGCAAAGAAAAAAACTTTTTAACGTCTGAAAATAATTCTCGTTCAAAGTTTTTTTTCTGTGCGAAGTTTGCACGTTAAAAGTGCTACATTAAGAATATTTTGTATAACTATTCCGCTAAAAATGCTAACTTCAAAGGTGAAAGTCATAACTAAATCATGCTTTACATTTTTGATTAATGCAAACAGAAAATATTACAACGCCTTTTGAGACTCCACCTTTGTTTGAAACTTAAAATAAAGATACTACTATGTTAATAAAATTAGGTTTGGTGTCACTTTTCTTGTAAGGTTCGAGTTTGTAAGGCTCAGAAAAGAAATAGCTTGGAATGTTAAAGAAACGCGGTATCACCTTAGCTGTTGAGCCATGTATAAATCCTAACAATGTAATTATTTTAACTTCCTTAAGAATAAACCTATATAATCATATATTGTTGGGTGTCTTTTTTGCAGTTTTATAAGTTAATTTTGAATGTAGAAGATTGGAATTAAACAAACAATGAAAATATAGAGCAACAGTTTCAAAAAAGGAATTCTGTCCTTAAAAATGATGTAACAGTTTTGGTCATTAACGTCCCTTTTGTTAATGACTTCCAGAAGCAATTCTGGAGTGTCGAGGACAAAGCTCAGGGATGTTTCATTACGGAGCTTCCATATTAGTCATTTTTTTTTGTTTTATGACAACAGGAAAAGCGTCGAGTGACCACTTGTGTTTGATCAAGGGTCCGAGTGGTGCAACGTACAATGTACATGTGTAAAAATTTATTTACAAATTTTGGAATTTATTATTCCCATTTGTGTGCAAATTCGAACATGTTATTTTATAAAACATTTACATGCTTCTGCATGGAAGTTGTCCAGTTCTGCCTATTTATTGTACCTTGTGTGTTTTACAACCAAGGGATACAAGTTTATGGCCGCATTGTTCAACGTGTGTGTAAATCAACACTGAAAAGTTAAATTTATTGCTTAAAATAATGGAAAACTGAAATAGGGTTTGTTTTTATTCCAAAAATTAAAAGGTAATATAAATGAATAAATTGCAGATTATCAGCCAGCCAACGGAAATCTGTTCCAAGTTAATTGGCTACTAAATTTTAATTGGGCCAATATAAAGGAAATTAGTGTGCGTAGGCACTTTGCTCAGATATGCAAACAATGAATCATGCAAGTTTTATAACTGTAATAAAAAGGTTTTTCCCTCACACATTTGTAACTAACTCGTAATCAACTTGCAACTGTTACTTAGGCTGTAAAAATTAAAATAAACTATGCACTGAGAAGTAGAAACGACACACCCTTGTTGATGCAAATTTACAAACACAAGGAAACACCACAAGTGACTTCGTCGTCCAATATTTGAACAATATACGTGCTACAACCAATCCGATTATATCTTTTTGTTTTCATGTAAATACGTTTCGTGCACGGTAATTCTGTAAATAGGCCCGAATTGATAATAGCTTTTAGTGTTGCTTGTTATGTCTGTAATTTTTTTATCATTGTTTAATTTCGCACATCATTGGGTAATCAGTCAAACACCTGACAAAACATTTAAACATAAATGTTAAAATCTATTTACAATTCGGAAAATTAATTGTTCTGAATAATAGATTAAAAATCGATCAAACCAGATCGAACATTCTAAAAATCGTTCATGGACGCTCAAAACGTGACAAACACTCATTTGGAGTTTATTATTTATAAAATCGTTTAGAAGTTTGCTTTGAAATCGTTTTTATAAATAATATAGTTCTGATTTTGTCCTAGATTACTACTTTGCTTTCTAATGTTGAGTTAAAACTCATTCATCGTTATTCTAATAGGCGTGTTGCCGAAATCAGATTTGTGTAATTGATGTGTTACTTATATCTGGAAATAGACGGTATTTTCCGAACAATTTGAAACCCAACCCTTTTAAAAACCATTTTTTTTGCATATTAGGTACCGTTACGATATGCAGAATTTGTTTTAAGCAGAACAGTACTGTTAGCAAAAACCCGCCATTGTTAGAAGTGTCAAATCGATAAGATAAGGTTTCGGAGTTAAAGGACAGGAAAAAAGCAAGTTCGATCCCTATTGGCTGCAAAATCAGAATAAGAAGTAAAATCATTCGTAATTCGTAATCAGTCTTTACGTTCCACTGCTGGGATCCGGCGCTCCTAGCGCTAAGGTGGAGTACGGGAGACCTACAGTTTAACGTCGAATCCGAACTACTAAATACCATAGAAGGTTTTAGGCATTAAAATCCCACGGCTGCCTACACCGGATTGGGGAATGTGAGTGGCGGATTGCGGTATAGATTTTTATAGCAAAATTCCTTAAGCTTTTTTCATTGATAAACCACAAATTTTCTCGTGTGTACTTTCAGAATTAAGCCCGCAAGTTTTACGAAAAAAAAACTAAATACTTTCATGCAGGTCCAAATTTGGGTGTCCACCAGCAGAAAACGGTATAAGAAATTTTGGTGCGGTTTATGCAGATACATTAAGCATATAGTCAGCGATATACATATAGCAAGGGTGGATGCTAAATGCCAATAATGCAGGTTTTTTGGATATTCGAATAGTTTTATGTAAAAACAATTGTTGGCAAAAATACTTGAAAGGTAATATCAAAACCTCTAAATTAGATCAATCAAAAAGAATCGAGGGTGAACGATGTAAGACTGTACGTATTTGTAAACTTATTCATCAAATTCTGAAGAACTGTTTCTAACATTTGAAATATTTAAGTTATGTATTCCACTTCTTTATGAATGTATATAAAATAAAGCCAAAATAGTATTTAATTTCGATCTGTCCTAGTAAAATCTTATTTGTTAAAGAATGTGTATAAGTCCCATCCCAAGAACTATTTTATGTTGTAATTTTATGATAGACGTATTACCCACTCACTCTAGTTCATATGCCATAATATAATTAATAATTGTTCAGTGTGCTTTGATATGCCGGCGTGGATGTACGTGCTGGTAGCTTCCCTATCAGTCAATATTTGCGGTACGGTTAGGTAGCAACATTTTGTGACGTCAAATAATGCATTAACGTTAAAATATAGTTTATAAACGTCAAAAATTTATTTATAGACGTCTGAAAATAATTTATTCATTGTTTACGAATATTTATTTCGTTCTTATTTTATTTTAAATTGTTTTAACGACTTACAGACGTCAAAAAATGATTTTTAGACGTCCTACAATAGATTTTTGACGTCAATAACTCAGTTACAAGATTAGCTTTTTATTCAAAATTCGATGGTTTTTAGACATCCAAAACTTAATTTTTTGAAGTCAAAAAATTAATATCCGCGTCTTAAATTTAATTTGTGCTGTCTAAAATTGATTTTTGACTTCAAGAATTAATTTTCCGGCGTTTAAAATATCAAAAAATTTATTTATCTATTATATATTATTGTAATCGAGTTTTTGTCGTCATTCATACTATTACTGACAACAAAAATCCATTTCTTGACGTAAAAAAACTATTTACTGACGCCTAAAATATTGTATTTATTGTTTACGAATATTTTTTTCGTACTTTTATTATTCTGTTTCAAATTGCCTGAACAATTTTCAAAAGAAATGAATATTTCACGTCATAAAATAGATTTTTGGTTTAAATAACAAAATTTCTGACGTCAAAAATCGATTACAAGATGTAACAAATAAATACTTTTATCAAAATTTCCATAACTTTTAAACGCACAAAAATTGATTTTTGACGTCAAAAATCACTTTCTGAGGTCTGAAATTATTTAGCGTCTAGAGGAAATTGTAAATTTGTTTTCCATAACTCAGGGACGCTATAGTGTAATGATGTGGGATAAAGAAGGTTTAATTTATAAAATTTTTAAACAATAAACGTCTCATTTAATGTAGTTCAAGTTAGTATCAATAAATAGGTATTTACTGTCAAAAAGGTTAAGTTCACAGGCGTCTGTACTAACAATGGAATTTCCTGAACGTACCCTCAAGTAAATATTGACGAATTCATTAATTAATTGTAAGCCTCCAACAGCTTTGGCAAAGGAAACGCAGCGACCCACTAATTTAAAAGCAAATAGGATCAGCCTTTTGTTCTGAATTACAAAGTTACATTCAAAGGGGTAGAAATACTTTAATTATTTTGCGAATTCCAGTATACAAACAAGGAGAGATTGAAACGTTGCAGTTAGCAAGAAATTTTCATTTGGCAAGGAGAGGCCAACGAAGCAATTACGTTTGAAGGTAACTTATGCAGATTGCTTTTTAAGGAAACTGAAATTCTGTAAACAACGCGATATTAAAAAACAATTTATTTACGGTAATAAGGAAAAAATATTTTTAGGTTTTATGAGTAACTGTAAACGCACAAACTGAACTAAATCGTTCAAATTTAATTAAGGTTTTAAGTAAGAGTCGTAGGGATTCTTAGAATTTCCTAGCAGCCGAGAATTTAATTAGATTTGGACATATCTCTCCAAGGATTTATTGGAATATCTTGTGAAACATCATAATTCACTTTATCCAAAAGGGAAAATTTCCGCGAGGAAGAAATTATTTCCTGTCGATTACCTAGCTTTCCTTTCTTAAGGTTTCGCAAGTGATTAATTTTAAATACGTTTCCAATTCAAGGCATTAACTGAAAATTCTAGCTAGCTGAATTTACTGTTGTTGCATTTAATGTCAAAGAAAACTTTTACGCTACCTTTTTGCGATAGTTACCGGTAAAATTGAATGAAAGCGAGCAGAGAATTTTTTGAATACAAAGTAAAAGGCATAAAAGCGCATTTATAGTCGAAAGGGACTCCCAACTTCTAGAAGAACTTCATCTTTTTGTCGTTCGGCACTATAAAATTCCACACACGCTATTCACATTGATTATGGTTTTGCCCTTAACCGCAAACGATTACTGTGAGAAGCGGAAAGTTTTAAACTTTGTAGGACTCCAATTTTACATCCGTCGCTTTTTCAAACGTTTTCATTCACAGAGATCCACTAAAAAAATTATGACTTTATTATTGCGGTAGAATGAAAACACATTTTAATATTACGCGATTTCATTTTGGATGCGGGGCCAAAGGTAACGACCCATTTCGCAAAACATTTAAAATTTCTCACATTTAGATATGTGTAAACTTCGTTCGCACGGTTTCGTTAGTACATAGTAACGTTTTTAGGTCATAGATTTCCGGCTTTTTGAATGTAAAAGATACAAAACTAGCAATTCTATCATACATGCATTGAACACGTTCTAAAAGCAATACTGAAAAGATCTCTGGGAAAGCTTTTATTTCCGACAGGTACGGAGAATACAGTGTACTCCCGGGTACTATTGTCTTGATTACATTGCCTTACGAATGCGGTAGACCTTCTGCACAATTTAAAATGCTAACCAGGCGCTTACGGATTTACTGCAAAACCGGTGCTATTGATTATATTTCAATGTTTCATTGAATTATAAATAAAACCAGCATAACATCATTATCCAGACACTTTGAAATTTTATTGCTAATGGTCTACATCTATCCATTTTCTTTCCCAACTGAACTAGATAAGGATTTTCAAAGAAGTTTATTATTGAAGCAAATGAGAACGGAAAATAGACTCTTTGAAATTTTTACCTAGAAAGTAGTCATTTTTTGTTAAATAGAAATTACTTTAAACTCTATAATTTTACCTCATAGCCGATTTTTTATTACAATTGTTACATTATAATACTAGGTATTAAAAAAAATCTAGGAGCGTAACTGCATAGAGGCATTAAACTCAGAGCCTGAATTTTCAATAGACAAATGTACATTTTTTGAAAATTTAAATGTTACACATTTTTCCACTAATTTAGGTTAACGGCAAATAAAGCAAAATTGTAGGCTAAATAATTAATTAAAAAAAAAAAGAAAACCGACTTCAAATAAAAACACAAAAGTGACATAAGTTAACTAAAAAGCAAAAAATAAATGTTTTTTATACAACAGTTTAATACTTATTTGTTGTTCCGTTTAATGTAATTAAGAAATTGTTGTTTATTATATAATTATTAATTGTTTTATAATTTTTAAGTCGGTGCCAAGTAAAACATAAAAATTCGAATCTAATTTGTTATTGCAGCAAGGCATATAATTTTTATGTTTTACTTGGCACCGACTTCAAAATTATAAAACAATTAATAATTATATAATAAACAACAATTTCTTAATTACATTAAACGGAACAACAAATAAGTATTAAACTGTTGTATAAAAAACATTTATTTTTTTGCTTTTTAGTTAACTTATGTCACTTTTGTGTTTTTATTTGAAGTCGGTTTTCTTTTTTTTTAAATTAATTATTTTACAATTTTAAGTGATGGGTAGACCTAGTAAGGATGCTGGATGAGGAAACGACGGCTAGTTGAAACGGAAGATGAAATACGGAAACACTAAAAAGTCGGTTAAAAAATAGATTTTGAGGAGTATCTTCAAAGTTCAAGCTCCAATACCAATGAAATTATAATGGGACCACCTTGGAACTATACTGAACCCAACACAAAAAATCATTAAAATCGGTATATAAAAAAAAGTTATGCCCGAACATACATAAAAAAAATAATTAAAAATAAAAAAAAACATATACAGACGAATTGAGAACCTCCTCCTTTTTTTGAAGTCGGTTAAAAACATATATACAGTGAATTACAATATAGGTGGAACATTGCAGTTTAGCGTAGAAAATATGAAATGGTTGTATATCATGTTTTGAGGAAAATTGTTTACTTGCAGTCAACTCAAATGTAAAGCTAACATTTTTTAACAATTAAATAAAGCTTTAAATACATTTTGTAATAATAGTGAAGCCAGTATTGCATTTGCTTATGTCTGCTTAACAGACGGATTACAGACTGATTGATTAAAAGCCTGGAGCAGGAATATATGGCGATACGGCTAGGGTCAATTTTAGTTTGGTATTGGCGTACTTAACTTGGTTCTCGTAACAGAGGTAATGAAAGAGTTGGTACCTTAGCCAGGGAAAGCTCATCCAAGTCATTGTTTCGTCCAGAACCGGCTCTAGCTCACCATCAAGCAATTGTAAGGTGATAAATTGGAAACTGGTCAATTTACAAATAACTTGGCTCACAAGAAAGACCCAAGCAGAGAAAACTCCCACTTAAATCACCTTTACTTGCAATGGCCCAGAAACTTCTGCAAATGAGCAAAAAAAATTATTAAGAATACAGATATTTGAACAAATACTTTATTTTTAAATTATATTTCAAATTAACCTTTGTTGGTTTACGAAAACTTATTAATAGAGTAATAAAAGCGATTGTGTCGATTGTTTACTTTCACTTACACTAAGTAAAAGTCAACATTGCTTCTGTACTAAAGTTTTGTAATTAATGAAATTAAAAGTTGCAATTTACTCTGCATTTATTTCCCAAATACCCCATTGTGACTCATAATCCAGGTTACCAAAAGGGATCGGAATTCGATAGTCACTGTCCATTAAATTCTAATCTCACCCTTCGATTTAATTCAACGGGAGACCTACCTCACTTGAAAATTCGGTCCTTTTAAAGCAATTAGTGAAAGTAGAAAGCACTTTTGCATTTCTAAACCGTCGAGCCTTATTTTATTTACCCAACGCTGGGGTACGCTTGTTTATTTATTATTAACCTTATTGATTTTTTATAAACCGGCACGACTTGTGTTGGCAAATGGACAAACGTGATTCTGTCAGGCAGTTTTGTTGTAGTTGTTAAATATTTATGAAACATTTATTATGGTTTCGACGTGATTTTATTAATAATAAATAAAGTAGTAATGCAAATTGCTACATTGTAAATTTATTTATGCCACATTTTTTTTATATTATACAGGGTAATAACACGGTAACACCACAATAAATGGTCATTTACTTCATTATTGAGTTTCAAAACGTTTACCTAAGCCATAATTTGACTTCTAACAATTTTAAGCAAATTTAAGCATTTTATTGACACAATACTCCTCTCTGGTGTATTAAAAAAAATCTCGTTAAGCGTAGGGATGCAACGGATATTCGGTTTTTATCCGTTATCCGGCCTATCCGGCCATTTCACCGAATATTCGGTTTGGCCGGATAATATGAAATATCCGGCCGGAGATTTTTCTTTAAGTAAAAGAGATTATGAATGCAATTTTATTTGAAAGTATAGACTAAAACAATTAAAAGTGAGAGTACAATACAGTATCGGGTACAATTACTAAATTTATATTATTGAGATCAGCATTTATGCGAGTTAAAAATTTAAAATGATTTCAAACAACATAAATAAGTATTATTTATTAAAACCACGAAGTAATATACCGTGTGGCCGCGAGAACAGGTAACAATCGGCCAGTTTCAATTTTTAAATTTCTAATTTCAAATTTTTTCTAGGTAACACACACATAAAAATGCATATTACGAAATAAAACGGTGTTAATTTGGACTTCCGGTTTAACCGGAAGTGATAGCATTTTTTTATTTTTAATGGAACACCCTGTATATTTTTTCATATTTGTTATACAGCATGTGCCACCTAACCTTGCAAATTTTAGTGGGCTTTGATTCGGCTACTTACGCTTTGTTTCGTCGGTAGTCGTAACTTAAACTAGCTCTAATTGGCTGTTGGACAGTGTGGTGCACTCTACTAAAAAGTGACAGTCAATTTATTTATGGTTTACGAAAAATTGTGGATTTTTTGACAAATTAAAAGGCCGTGCGCCATAAGATTAGAAACAGTTTGCTTTGAGGAGGGATTAATATAATAATGACATAAATAATTAACAGCAACTAGATATTATACTAGCTTTCAAACTACGGGATTGCTTTTGTTTGAGAGTGTAACGGCTTCTCGCCTTTTAAACTTATCGTCATTTTTTTTGCAAGGTTAAATGGCACTTGCTGTACGTATAACATAAAGAGGATGCATGAACCGCTTGTTGCTATGATATGCAGGTCTCAATTTTGCATTACATGTGACATGTGACAGAGATCCAAGACAAGGAACCTATAAAATGCACTTGATCGTCAATCGTCAGTATTGTATTTAAATATCGATGAAAACCATATAATGTTAGGTTATGTCAGTTGATTTCTTGATGGTGTTGGATTTATCAGTACAGGACATGTTTTAGTTTTAACAATTGTTAAAAATTATAAATTCTTGTAACAATCAATTTCTTTGACAAATTTCCAATATTAATTGTGAACAAAAAACAATATTAGAGCTAATTAGCACATCCTTGAAATAGTACATTTAGTAGTTTCCTTGTCTCGGTGCTCTCTCTCTAAAACACTACAGAATAAGACCATAGGGTTCGTGCATACTCTTTAAGTTATGGTATGCAGGTAGTGACTCATCATCGCTTAGATTTATGATACTTTTAAGCAGGGGCGGTTTCCGATTTTGATAACGACGCGGAGGGAAGCTATACGAAATAGCGCCGCAACGAAAGTTTTCTCAAACTAGGCGCGATCAATTTAAATGCGTTGTAAGAACATCTGAGAATGTTAGGGTCAAACAAAAAAATCTTAAAATATTACAATTTATGTTGTAAATAATAATCCGCACTCAACCGCACCGACAAGTAAAATCAAGAACCAAGCACAATCGGCTTTTCACATGAAACTGACAAAAATTAATAAAGCTGCTATCCTCAACCGCATCGGTCTTATCTGTTATGAGCACGACGTATTGAAAATTGGGAAAAAAGAAGCCGACAATTTAAGATGTTTTCGTTGTTGAGTTAGAATCATATGAAATGTGACATGAAAAAACGTCACTATATTTCTAATTCAAGCAGAATTGCAAGGTGTGTTAGCAGTTAGCTGAGTAGGATAACTTTTAAAGCTAAAACTGTGTCTATAAAAACTGTTTTTGAGAAAACACATTTTTGTCTTGTCATTGTATAAGTCAAATTTCACCTCTTTTACCTAATATATTTATGGAAAACTTAGAATTAATAAATTTTTATATATAAGACGGCATTAATTTTTGGATAACAAAATTCATTTTTTTAAATAAAAGTAGCAATTTTTCCCTTCTTTCGACGGTTTATTTTAAAAAAATAAATTTACTATTTTATTTTTAAAACTTGCGCTATATAATATTATTCTTCCCTTCACTCAAGCCGAACACTTAATAAGGCGATAACGTTGTTTTGACACTAACCGTCTAATATTTAAAAATTCAGAAGCTGAAAAACTGTTTAGAAATATAACCCCTAACACCACAGTTTACAAATTTGTCCCTTATTGATCTTAACCTTAACGTCTGCATTTATATAAAACCCTCTACCTGAAAGCCAACGAAATTTATTAGGTGTTAAGTGTTATTTTGACACTAATGATTGTAAAATTTGAAGTTAAATGTATAAAAACTGCAACCGCAAAGTGGCCGGTATCGGTCTGCTTATCGCCAGACGCAGGTACAAAGAAAGGTTTAACTTTACGATCGTGTTATTAGCTAACCACTCGAGTTTTTGCTCCTTTTTGCCTGTGGTACATGCAAGTTATATTTTGGTGGAGTTCATGGTTTAGAATTGCCCTTTTAGTTACAGAAACTTATAACTAATTTTAACAAAAAGAAAAAAATAGTGACTTGGACGCTATTTCGTTTGGCAAAAAAGTGACCTTTTAGTGACCTTGCTTAGGCCTACAAATTAATTGTACTGCATAATGTTCAGCATTATAATCGAAGTAATAAACAAAAATCGGTACATCTTTTTAAGAAAATAAATTGCATAAAAAACGTTTATTTACAAAGATTTTATTTAATTTGCAAAGAAAATTTTATATAAAATGTATTATAAAAGCATGTAAAAATGCGAACAAGAAATAAACAACATTCGTATAAAAATATAAAAATACAATATTCACACGAAAGAACACAAGTAATACTGGATATTATAAAATTTACTAGATTAAAATATATCTTTATAGAAAAAAAATGAACAATAATTCAACTAAAAACAAATTTTCAGTAAGGAATCACGGACGTAATTATACGCAACTCTAATAGAAAAATATAACTTTACTAAAAACCAAAGTATTAAATTTATTTAGTAATTAATTTTTGGCCAGTTTTAATTTGGGAGTCATAATTACAAAATCATCTAAACTGCTTTTCTTTTTTTTCGGAAGCTTGTTTTTGTAGTTCCTCAACTACCTAGTTTTATCATTCTTCTGCTCCTTTTTTTGTGTTTTTAAACTCTTAGACTCTAGCAATGCCTTTGCAACAACCACATCGGCATGGTTGGTTTTTAATGATAATAATTTTTGTAGCATATACTAGTAAACTTCTTGTTACAGTATGGTCTACCTTTTTTGCTTTTATGTAATTCATTTAATCGGTTTTTAATTTCTAATACTTGTTTCTGTGCTTCACTGTTTTTTATGTTTTCGTTTCTTTCTTCGGTTTGTTCTTTTTATAGCCTTTTTTGCGTTATATTTCCGACATTGTTTACACGTTTTAAAATTTTTAATTGAGGATGGAAGGCTACAGCCATCTCAGCCACTTCTTAAACCCACGCCTGCTATAAGAATACAAGTATGATATGTAATGTGCCATAAAATAAAACCAATAAAATAATTTTTCGACATTTTTCAGAAAAAATAAAGCCATGAACTAGAAAATATAAATCTGTTAGCCAAAACATGTAAGGACTATAAGTACTAACCTCTTCCCCACTCCCCTCACTTAACCCCCTGTTACCATTAATTTCCAAGTTTCAAAAATTTGTAGAGGACTTCACAGTAAAATTAGAGCCTTGGCCCCTCGACCCTTGAATTTTCTAAAAAAAATTTTGGATATCGTCGTCTTAAAACCTAAATTTTGCTGCATTTAAGCTGAAACAACTTCGAAAGTAAAAACTATGCCGGATAATCCGGTATCCGGCTATCCGGCTGAGCAGCCGAATACCGAATATCCGTTATCCGGCATTTTGAAAAAGTACTGCTCGCTGCATCCCTAGTTAAGCGTCTTAAAATTTTGCTTGTATAATAAATTTCGCAAATATGTTTTCTTTCGCCGTGAAAGCTGTTTTCAGACTTCCCAGCAAACCTATTATTCATCACCATCGTGCAACTACAAAAAATCCAACTGGTGGTTTCTATTCGCAGATTATTTAATAAAATCCGCACCCTCGCAGGTTTACGCAGCCATAATGTCTAAATTGTAATACCAAGAACAAAAAACATACACGGTTAGTTTACAGAATTATTTATGTAGTGAGCCACACTCTGAAAATTACTTAATAATATCGAGCTAGTCCTTTCCCGTGGTTTATCCTTCATTCTCTCCCTTTTGCGGAGCTTGCGGTATAGCACTTTCGCCAATAATCTGATAAAAACGTTCGCATTTAAACCCGAAAGATAATTTACTGCTGAAAGTGAGATTTAAGTGGAGTAGAACAACACGGTAATGTAATTAATACATTAATGAATAAATTTCCATTTTTTTTTAAATTACACATTTATGCAAAAAATTTTAGGCGTAACATTAAATTATATTTGTTTTAATTTTTATTTCTGTTGACGTTTTTTAAGCTAAAATTTAATTTAACAATTTTTTATTTGCAGAGTAATCTAATTTAAATTTTTGCTTTGAAGTTAACATAGCATATAAAAAATTAACGTTAATTTATCACGCGCTGCATAAGTGAAACGAAACGTGCAATTCCCTGACATTCCGCATATAATTAAAATGAACATATTTCTTCTGCTGGCAAACTGCATTGCATTATTTTAGTGAAAACATCTTTTTGCGAGCGAAAAATAATTTTTAAATTGCTAAGCATGTTAACTTGAATAACATACCAATATTTCTCAACATTCCATCTTTCCACTTTGCCGGGTTTAAAAATCGTAAGTTTACGATGTTTTAAAATGCTGGATTTTTGCTGTGTACAAGTTGGCTCGCATTTCTGTTTTCTGTGGTGGTCCAAACGTTTGTGTTTATTATCAATAATATCTTTTTGCCAAAAAGAGGTTTGAAGAAATACTTAGCAAAGGTAGGAATTTATTCTAATCGCTGTTTAAATGCTCCACTTAATGTGTTTTAGAATTAATAAATATTCAACTATTAAAAATTAATAGTTTATTAATAAAATAAAACGAGTTTCAACCATCTCGGTTATCTTCAGGAGTTCACAAATAAAACTAAAACTAACCTACACCTAAAGATGTACAATACTAAATCCAATACCTAAATCGGTGTGGTCGTTAACTATATTTTTATTATAATTTTAATTTCTAAATTTACCAATTTATTTAAACGGCTGCCCTTGTTTTCTATTTTTGTATCTGTATGTTTGAAAAAATGATTGGGCAACAAGGGCAACCGTTTAAATAAATTGGAAAATTTATAAATTAAAAAGGCAATAAATAATAATAAAAATTTAGTTAACGACCACACCGATTTAGGTAATTCACCCCTCCTTGACTTACAGCCAACAAAGCATAGAAACACATGTGTTAACACTTAAAATCAGGGCGACGACGACAGAATTCCAGAAATGGGTAGTATTGTACAACTTTAGGTTTTAGTTTTAGTTTTATTCGTAAACTCCTGAAGATAACCGAAATGGTTGAAACTCGAGTCGAGTAAATAAAAACCAACAAATTGTGAGACAATTACCAAGTAAATATTTAACTATTAAAAATTAATAGTTTATTAACAAAATAAAACGCTTGTTAATTATTTCACAATTTGCAAACTCCTGACAATGACCGTGATGGTTGGAACTCGAGTTGAGTAAATAAAAATCAACAAATTGTGAAACAATTAAAAAAAACAATTGTGAAACAATTACCAAGCGTTTTATTTTGTTAATAAACTATTAATTTTTAATAGTTAAATATTTATTAATAATGTTTCACCATGTGCCTACCACACAATCAATTCAAAATATTTTAGAATTATTTAAAGCTTATGGAAACTACTGAGTTTAATTTCCTATTCCCTCGTCGGAAAATATGTAATTCACTATTATCACGGACTAACCAGAAAATCTATTGCTTCTTGGCGCCCAACGTCGGGCCGGTATTAAATCCGTTATTACTTTCCTAGTCATATCAGTGGAACATTTACCAACAAGCAATAACAACGGCACAGTAAAAAGAGTTTATTATCAAACTCGCACTTCCATTTTGAGTGTTGGCCTAAACGTTTGTGTTTATTATTAAAGAAATACCTGGTGAAAACGAAAATTTATTTTTATCGGCCTTTAAATATTCTACTTAATGTAGCTTTTTGGTAAATTTTACATTAAACCACCATTAAGTTTATGCCGGTCCCAACGTGGGGCCGGCATTATCATTCCTATCACTTTTACAGTCAGTGGAATATTCACTAACGGGCGCACTTGGTAACAAAGGAGTGGTGAAACATTTTTATTATCGAACTCGTTATCAGACTCGCCAGGAAATGGATTATAGCAAAGACGTGGTGTTTTACCGTCAAATAAATACTAAAAATAGTTTTCTAGGAAACTCTGGAGAAAATCTGGAGACAAAATTTATAAATGCATTTGTTTTACCGGAATTGCAATTTGTAAGTTTTCGATATTTTGAAATGGGAGATTTTTGCTGAGCACAAGCTGGCTCGCATTTCCGTTTTGCGTGTTAGCCAAAACGTTAGTGCTTATCATCAATATTAAATTCCCCCCCCCCTCCAGGTTTGAAGAAATACCTGGCAAAGGTAGGAGTTTATTCTAATCGTCGCCGTTTAAATATTTCACTTAATGTATTTTAGTGTGGGTGTATGCAATTTTCACTTTCCTCGTCAAAGAATATTTAATTCACTATCATCCGGGCTGACCAGAAAATCTATTGCAACGTAAGGCCGGCATTATCACCGTTATCATGTTGCCAGTCATGCCAGTAGAACATCCACCGGGCGCACTTACTAACAACAAAGCGATAAAAAGAATTTATTACAAAATTCATTATCAGACTCTCCAAAAAATTTAAGATAGCACCGACGTGTTTTTTTACCGTCAGATAAATACCAGAAGTAGTTGTTTAGAAGATTTTGGAGCAGATATGAGGACAAAATTTATAAACGTATTCGTCTTTCCGGATTTACAATTTGTAAGTTTTCAATATTTCAGAAGGAGATTTGTTGCTGTAAGCGTTCTGGCTCGCATTTTGTTTGTGTTTCCTATCAATAATAAATTTTTGTCCAAAAGGTTTAACGAAATATCTGGTAAAGGTAGATGAACTATTCTAATTACTATTTAAACAGTCTATTTTACATATTCTTTAAATATTTGGTTTTGTGGTAAATTTTACATTAAACCATAATCAAGTTATGCAAATTACTGAGTTTAATTTTCAATTGCCTTGCCGAAATATATTTCATTCACTTATCATAATGAGCTAACCTGGACTCCTATTACATCTTGGCGCCCAACGTGGGGCCGGCATTGTCATCGTTATCACTCTTTTAACCAAGCATATAGAAAATTTGACAGAGGGCGCACCTGCCAACAACAAATCAGAGAATGGTAATTAACAGTTTTAGCTTAGTTTGTCCAATAGTACGTATAATGTAATTTTATGGCCCACAAAAGCATCTGATCGTATAGTCACGGTCATTGCAAACAAATAGCCAGATCGGTAGATATTTACCGCTTTTGCTATTTTTACAACAATATTCTATAAACAAACACGAACCCATATGCGTATAGTACGTTACCAGTAAAAAAACGCACTAAAAAGTAGCGCTTAAAAAATTGAGTATTCAAGGTAGTTGGAAATGAGGCAAAGGAAGAGGAGAATTCGTTGACGGAAACTTAATAAGGAACTTATTCATTAACCCTGGATGCGGAAACTTCCTGGAAATTGTCAACAAAGTTTAAAGCAATTTATTAGCTTTGATTTGCTATTAATCAATAAGATCGATATAGCGTAAGATTTATTGAGATATAAAAGGGCTATAAAAATGTGTCCATTTATCTTAATAATATACCCACATAAACGCTTGCATTTGACACTAATAACGTAGTGATTTTTCTTCTCCAAAAATTGGTTTAGGTTTTGGCCTTTAACCTTGTTATTACAAGTTTTTTTTTAAGTTAAATAGATTTGAGTTGACAAGTCTCGTTAATATAAAAATCTGGAGAAAATATCGTATATTTTCTATCAAACAATTTCCCAGAAAAGATGAAAAAGCTTGAAAAAGGAGACTAATACAAAAACAGAAAATAACTTTCTGTCCTCGAGGGGACATGCAACAACTAGGTTTGCTACATTTTCAGATGCAGCTTGATGGAAACTGGCGAAAATATTCAAATCTAGTGCTCTTCATTTTATGCGTGGCAGGATTTTCCATCTTAGGGGTATAATAACACTAACGCACTAAGGGGTTTTCTACTTCAAATAATTTGACTTTACTTGAAATGATTATCTTGCAGAAGACGCCTTGGAATTACCGCCAAAGCTTTAGAAAATTTAAATATCATTTGAGAAAACACAAAGTTTGGACTATTCAAAATTGTCACTTCGTTTGACTTTGGAATCCCTTATTTTCCGGGTGCTTAGACCTTATCTGCTTTGTTTGGAATACATTAAACTTGTTTTGAGGAAGTATCGTAAAGCCCAGCTTTACTATATTGACAACTACGCTTGCATCAAAATATAATCTGGATTTAGAATATTACAGGCCATCCTCTCTATTTACTCTTAGAAGACAAATACTGTTAGTAGATCAATATACGACAAACTCTGCCTTGTTTGCAGGAAATTCATTACAAAACAAAGAGACATCGTGTTTGCTTTAAGGCCATTACATTTTGGGTATTACATGGAAATGCTAGTACAAAATGATTGAATCTAATCTCAGTAGTCGGGAATGACGAACACCCGCCTGCGTTGCTGACATTTTTTATTCAGTTTTGTATTTCTGAAAACGGTTTGAGTAGAAATTAACTGTTTCAATCCTAATTAAGACGTAGTGTTAAGTAAACTGAAAATATTACAAAAAAAATGCTCCAAGTTAGAGTTTTCCAAATTAGATCCCCAAACCCTTGAGGCTCCGTAGGGTAAAATTAGAAGGCCCATGCGAAGTTTCTTAAATAAACCAAAATGGTTAAATATTAATAGTTATTTGATATTCTTCGAATTAAGCGAGACGTGAACAATTCGCAATCAAACATTACGTGCCACCGCTAGTCTCCGGCACTCTTCTCTGTACGGGGGACCTACAGTTTAACGTCGAATCCGAACGACTAACTAGCAGAGAAGGTTTTAGGCATTAAAACCCCACTGCACACCGGATTGGAGAATGTGAGTGGCGGGTTGCGGTATAGATTTTTATTGATGCATGGCTTTGGCGGGGAATCGAACCCCAGGCCTTTAGCGTTAGAGGCTAAGCGTTCAACCTTTAAGCTATCGCCACTTCTCCTCCACCTGAATAATATAGTTTAAATACTGATTTTTATTGAACTAAAACGTTCTTTTGCCGTTTATACGTCACTTCTGTCAGTATCGTCTTGTTTTATATTTTAAGCACTTTACTATAAATTGTAAACGGCGGAAATTCATATTCCAGAATTTTCACACAATTTCGGTACAGCACTTAAAATTCTTATTAAAGATTCAGTAAGTACGTTTACCCTAAGCACCAAACCGTATACACCTTCGCCTCGTTCACGAGGACCAAGTTATTAATTTTCTTTATGAATGGTGTATGCCTTGGAACAATAAACGTTTATTATTATTATTATTATAAGTTTGTTATAGTCTCATTTTGGTCTCTGCATGACCGCCATCTGTTAACAATTTATGTATACTGAAACATTTTACAAAGATTTGGTTACGTGACCGTTTTGTTGAGTTAACGTTTTGTTACGGAGGTCCAAATCCGTCCGATCAATTGATTGTTTTTTTTCATTCACGAACTCGATTTTCAACAAGAAACATTTAAATTTTAGTGTAATACAATAATGCAATCTGTAAAGTAGATAATGCGTTACTTAGGTCGAGCAATCAGCGTTTACAGCGCCGAATTAATGCTTAGGTCGATCCAAATTTTGACGACTCGGCCTAAATGGAAAACTCATCATATTCCACTTGTTTACACTAACTGACCCAAATAATTTATGTAGCATTTAGTGCATCTTGATATTAAATACTTAACTGTCTCACCATAACAACACGACTAAATCTTGCATCTCGGAAAGATTTATCACTGTAACACGCAGGCGGTCGTTTGCACGTCGGCTCAGTTTATTGATTGTTTTACAGTTACTGTCACTTATGTGGGTATAAATTAATTATTTATGACTTGTTTTAATTCGAGCGGTTGCTAAATGTGTATTTATAGCACTGACAACAAACAAATACATACCACACGAATTCCACTATTAATTGTTTTATAAATTGCGGGCTTGAAACTGTTTACTACAAATTATAAATGCTTTTGTAGAAACTCCACTTTTAGTGACACATTCTTTAACACATCTTACATCATCCAGACCATCAAACAAACAACTGATTAAACTAAAACCAATTCTTAAATATCTTGCTCGTATTCAAAGTTGGCAACAGTTAAAAATTCTTAGTTCTTGAGGTATGCATATATTTTTCATTTTAAATTTGACGTGTTCATTTTCCAAATCGTTTAAGCCTATAATAAGCATTTTATTACGATATTGTTATGATAAGCCCAGCTGTAGCTACGCTAGATATTCATGAAATGTTGCTTTTATACAATATAAATAAATTTTCTCATAATCTTCTTTAGGTTCCATTTCCAGGAGCGTGTAAAGCTCCTCGCGGAGGTAAGCTTTTGACGGAATTTCACAAAACAATGTACGTGAAAGCAATTTGAAGCGCTAGAAGACTAGAAGTAGATTATACTAGCTCAGGTATTAGCATCAGAAAGGAGTGTTTGACTTAGATACTACTAATTCCGTTTGTAACTGAAACGTATTGTGTGTATACAAAGCTCTCTGAGCACGACATTAAATTACACTTTAACTAATTGTGAGCTATTAAACAAGACGGCCAACCCTTTGTCCGCGGTTTGGTTAGTAAAAAACGGGCGATTTTGTTTTTTTCCAAATTGCGTCCCACAGGATGCCATTTTCACCCTTTGTTCAATAAATCAGGTGCGCATTGCCCGAGAGCACTGCTATCTGTTCTAGTTCGTGCAAAATTAACTGCTAACGGACTGTGTAAGCGATTAATTACGCTGTTTACAGTTCTTGTACTCACGCTAGTTATTGTAACCTGTCTTATGGTGATAGTGAGGGTAATTTATTGTTTCATTTGTTGGAAATCACCTGAATAAACGAGAAGATGAATGCACGCTTCATCTTCTTGAAGACAAATAAAGCTTACAATGAAAACTGGAAGAGGGAAGTTGGGTAAATGTTGACTAGTATTTATGCACAGGTTTTAATTTAAATGAAATTTGTGTTATACATTTTCTTAATATTGTTATGATGTTAAATAATTAAAGTATTTTCAATTCTCTCGCTATAGGACATTTTGTAAATTTTAAATTGTATTTCGCCGATTTCTCTTAAGATTCTAAAAAAATTGTTATCTAGTTTTAAAATGCTAATAATTTTCCTGAAATGTTTCACTTTTGCTGTAAACCAAAAGCTTTCTTTACATACAAAATATGTAAAAAAGTTTATTAACTTGAACATTTTTAATAACACGGTACAGTTTTCAGTCTGAAATGTCAAGTATCACTTTCATCAAAATTTTCATTTTTACAAGCGCCGAATGGAGAGTTCTAAGGACAAATTAAATAAAGATACCCTTCTTGAACGCCTGAAATAATTTGAGCTTCATTTTCTTTCCCTGAAACAACACTGTTTGAAATGCGGAGCCCTTAAACCATAGATTAAGATGGCCAATGACTAATCTGCAGCAAATAGTTTTTGATCGATATCGAAAATTTGAGTAGAAGCATCGGTAGGCCTCGGCTCGGGTTTTCTAACGGCGCGTCATCAGCTTTTACGTTCGGTCGCTAGAGGGCGTTAAACTTTTTTCTTCTTTTCCCCTAGACATAAGTAGAAAAGTCAAAGGCTTAGAATTTTTTGCTAAGCCTACAGCTGGAAAAGTAGTATTTTTGGTTAAAAACGATTTTGAAAAATCCTGAAACTTACATCTACGAACGCGGAGGTATAAAACGCGGTAAGAATTTAGCTTTGTCTTTTGTCTATGACACATAGAACGGGGAACCCGATCGGTCGACCCGTGCATGAACGGTACTGGTTCAAGTGGACCACGCAAAATGTTTTTGTTATAAAAACCAAGTTGAAAAATTGCTATGATCAAGGTAACAAACGTCGAAACTCGATGATCTATAAAAAAACAGCACTAAGAATCGATATCGACATAAACGACCAGGTCGATTCCTTGCCATATAGCTAAGCCTTTGCCACATCAAGATATCTTGATTGGTTTTTTTGGCCATTAACAGTCAAATTTGGGACTGCAGGCGAGTGGTAGAACAATGCAGATTTTGCAACAATTTACATAACTTAATAATTAAAAATAGTAAGCGTCCGTTAGGCCGCTTATGGCATTATGCCCATTCTTATATACTAACAAATACTTTGTTAAACCTGCACCAACACGCCTGTCATATACTAATTCAGGTAGCCGGTGCCGATCCTCGGCGCCGACATTATTTTCGTTCTAATACATTTCCTTATTAATTACTTCTTTGAATCATTCATCTTCCCCATTTACTCATACATCACATACTCACAATACTTTTAGTATTTTTTAATCGCAAAATCAAAAAATCGATTTCTGTTTCTCACATTCTACTATCACTCATGAACAATTTAACCTAAACAAATTTTGTTATAGGCTCCCTTTTATTAAATAGAGAGATAGGTTTTTTGAATTTTAAAAATTCACAGTAGGTGTCACAGAAAAACTAGTGAACTGCGATAGGAACCAAATTGCAGCTCATGCATAGCTTACAAAATTTAAAGAAAATGTATGGCCAATTTTGAATAATATTTTCTTTTGTTTCAAAATTTTGAAAAAAGTTTTCACTGCATCGTTTTATATTGTCAAAAGGTTTTGTGTACTGGAACAATGTGGATCTATACGGATATTATGGTAAAAAATTTCCTCCCGATCTGCCAACTTGTTTTTGAGTAATAAAACATTAAAGTCAAAATGTTCGAACAAATGTCCTAAAAAAATTTTTAATTTCACAAAAACACAGTGAATCCTTAGAAAAACATTGCCAAATCTTAAGAAAATGTTGTATCGCAAAAATATTATTACTTCATAAAGCCTGCTTGGTAATACATTAGATTAGGGCGGGCACGTTCTATGGAATTGTCCATAGGCGTGATCTGCACTAGAGTAAGGTATATTTTATAAAATCGCCACCGGGTATAAGAATGATTTAGTGTTATGTTGAGATTGTTTAACTTCAACTTACACGTTCTATGGGCACTTAAAATAAATGTAACAACTAAAGACGTACGTACGCCAAAAGGCCCACTAATAAACAATAAAGAAAATACCAAAACTGTCTTAAATAACCCTCAGAAATCAATAAATTTAGGTTACCGTACTAAATATCTTTCCTGGGGAAGGAAAAGAATTTTAAAAGCACTGAATAAGTAAAATCCCCTGATCACCAATTTATTTAGATTCATTTCATTCTGATTAATCCCATTTAGATGGAGTTCTGCACTGAAAGTCCAATTAAAAGAAGGATTTCGTATTATTTGCGTAAGCACCTGAAATCTACCTCATTGTTTCATTGTTAGAGTTCATTTGAAAGTGGAAATAGCATTAAACTGATTGATACGTGTAATTGTTTAATCCATTCAGTTGCAGAGTTCTTTAAATTAAACAAATCAACACTAATCAGCTTTACTGCTACAAACAAAAATTGGGTTTGCAAATTACATGTTTGTATAAATTCCAACTCTAAATCAAACCAAGATTACTAGACATGATTCTAAGCGAAAAGAATTTTTTTGTAATATATCAAGATGTTTATCATCGTTAAATAAAAACATGAATAAGTAATCCTGAAAAATTGCCAAGCTCTCTGCAGCTGAAATATACAGAAAATTTAATGGGTTTCCTGCCCTATCAGATTTTCCTCTGACAGGTCAGCGGTTTTAGAATAAAATTTTCATATATTTGGTGTGTGTGTGTGTGTGTATGTACCTAAATCTTGCGGTCATGAAAATATGTATGTTTGCAGAGATATTGGCCAAAATCTACAATATAGAGGCAGAGTATACAACTTCTACTGTATATCTTATTATACGCAGACGCTTATTCTGCAAATTTTCCGGTTTGAACTAATTGCACGAAAAGTTTCATCACTAATTAATAAATTTTCATCATTCGGTGTAGTCAGTTGTGAGTTATTAATTGCAAACTATGACAAACGAGAAACGTTGCAGTATTGTAGATCCAAATATAGATCTTGCATTCAAATTTGTGTTAAGCTGGAATTGGTTCTGATTCATATGAAAATGATAAGCGTGAGCGTAATTAAGTTTTCCTTTTATTGGGAGAATCTCACGTGGGATAATTGGATTAAATTATTCAGACTTTAGCACTTGAAGTGCATACTCGCTTCAATTTTAAATCCAGGAGGAAACCCAATGAAATAACACGAAGAGTATTAGCAAAGACATTAATTTCGCATATCCTGCGACTGTAATAACTTGTAACTGAGTTATACAACGCAATTTGAAGTTATCTGTTTTGATTATTAATTAAAACACATATTCACCTAGAATAGGGCAAATAAATTATGAATAACAATTTACCTAATTTCTAAAATTAAAATTAATCCAAACATGGCAAAAGAGAAATAACAATAGCGTAAAAAATTAAATTATAATTCAGTTCGATGGTCTTTCAATTTATAAACACGAGCTAGAAAAATTAATTATAACATCACCGGCGTTTTTAGTTTTCGGTACAAAATCAATAACACGAATATGTTTTAAATTTAAAATTTTAAAAGCTTTTGTGCTTTTAAAATCACTGTTATATTTTCAGGAATTACCAGATCGTTGGTTAACCATTCTTACAATCGTTCTTGTATAGATACAATCTTACACGTTACGCAGGAATAAATTTTAAGTTATCTAAATCTGGGGCGCTTTTCGTGCGGTTACCGTTCAAAGGAATAAAACAAAACTTAAGTCAGAGAACGGAAAGTGAATATAAACGACGAAGTTTCATGATAGCGTTTTATGTCAGTAACCTACGATTACCTCTATTGTATGCGCCTAAAACTTAAGAAGTTTGCTTTAAGATTTGAGTAATTACTAAATTCTTGTTTATAGAAAATCGCTGCATAAAGGAGACTTTGTCATTATACAGGTTTATTCAAACATATGGAACTGACTCGATCCTGGCGTATAATTTACATAATGTGCAGAGCAATCCAAAATTGTTAACTACTGAAGTCTGAGTTTCTGGTATTTCGGCGTGCTTGATTTTATTGGTGAGCTTCACCGCGACTGGGTTAAAATAAACATTTTTAAGTCAATCATAAAGTGCAGTTGTACACACATGAACATTGAAAATGCTACGGAATGATGGTCTTTCATTACGGAGTTAAATAAACACAACTAAGGATTTCTCCCGTTGTTGGATCAAAATTATCTAACACAAGGATAACAATCGGCTTAAGTACAATTAAGGATTTTTTCTGTCGTTGAACCAACTGCCAACTAAAATCAGAAGAGTAATTGGTTTAAGTACAATTAGGGTTTTCTCCCGCCGTAAACTTCGGTAAGTTTAGGTACAGTTGGGGATTTCTCCCATCACTTACCTATAATCAATTAAAACTCGGGAAAGTAATTGGTTTAAGTACAACTGGGAATTTCTCCCGTCATTAAACTAAACTAAAGGAAATACTTGGTTCTAATCAGGACCTCAAGAGAAATTTGAATTTAATTAATTTAATTTTAATTAAATAATTACAGAACAGTTGATCTTTTATGCGTGAGTATTCTAGTTTTATACTGAAGATATTTGGTGAGCGCATAAGCTAAAGTAGGATTTTCTGAAGTAGGAAGGAATGACTACCTGCTCCGGCTTTGTGCGTGGAAAGTAGACTGTTACTTGACATTTTTGCCACTACCTTGATACAAAAAGAAACTAAATTTTTCTAACATTTAATGTAAATTAATAACAAGTAACACGTTGTTTATCCGGCTCAAAGGACCAAGACTTATGTTGCAAATAAAAACTTTTTTGTTATAAGTTATTGTCATAATGACTGATGTATACGCTTGTAAAAATATGCTTTATTGGAGTGAGTGATAAACTGCCACTGCCGGTCTTTGGAATAACAGTCGCCCACCCACCAGAACGGTACTTAAAACAAAGCAGCACAATTCCCTACAAATAACCTCCCAGACCTAAATCTTTTAGACTCGTAACATTTTGGGCCGTTACAATAATTGTATTGACAGTTTAGTAACCTTTAGACCACCCCCCTTTAAATTGCGACAGAGCGCGCACTCCAAAAGTGGGCGTAGTTTCCCCTCCAGGTAATCATCCTTTAAAAATGAGTTCTGCATTCAGAAAGATCAGAATTTCATATTTGAACTTCAAAAATTAACAAGCTTAGCAAGCTGATGTTATATTATTACAAACTTGAATATTGGAGCGATCAAAGTTCGCTTGTAATAATTAGAGATAATTATGTTGGATTCAATGCAAACTTTGGGAAATCACTGTTTCTTAAAAAATATAATTTGAGTAAATGTCAATACACCTAAGTGGGAGCTCTAATTTTCAAAATAAGCCTTGAATAAAAGTGTAAACACCCAAAAAAATCAATTTTATCACGTATACTTTCTTCCGGCTCTGTGTATCAACTAAGCGAAGTAATTTTGATAAAACTGAGAATTATATGTCGTTTTGTAAACTCTTGACGAGTGTTGAGCTCGTGGGTGGGTCGCATAATGTTGAATAAAACGCAAATATTAAAGTTATGGAAAACAGCCCATGTACATTAAGATGCAGATAAAATGTTTAAGAAAAAGGTTTTACAAAGAAGGAAACTAAATCTTATGATAAGAAATGATAAATGTTTGAACAAGTATTTATTACAAATATATTATCCCATCGTCTTGTATTACTATAGAAAAAAATTATCATTAAAAACATCAGCTATACTTCTTTCTTGTCTTCTCTTTATGCGAATATCGGCTTTTCGGATCTCTAAACGACTACCAAAGATTGCTTCGTAAATACGAAGTTTTTCAAATAAAATTTAAATTAGTGTTTTACCCAAAATCAAATCAAATCTAAATTTGGATCTGCAGTCTCTCCAGATTTGGTAAGAAAAAACATATTGTTTATAAAGTAAAAAACGGAAATTTAAGGCAATTATTGATTTCTTGCGTGGATGCGGTGACGGGGATTTAAAATCTATTAAATTGATTGATGCAATTTGGGGAGAATTTATTAATAATATGAAAACCATACCTATGTTGTGACAGAAATTTTATGCACATAAACTTTCTTTATTATTTCAATTTTGATCTCAGACAAAACCAATATTTAAGTTCATCAGAACATAAAAGTAATTTTCGTTTTATTTCCAGCAAATGGTCAAGAGCACTCGTACTTCAATAAGCTGTATCTGTCTCCATTAAGAAGTATTATAAAATATATGTTCATATAAAGCTTTCGACGCCAAATGTCTCTTTACGATAGCAATTTCATATGACATTGCAACCATCAGTCTGTTTATAAGAAATTGTTTATTGTGCATTGTGCAAGCTTTACATGCCCTAAGAATTTAAGCTACTGAAAGTAATTTCCTCCTGGTGAATTATTTATACTTCCCCTCTCTAAATATTCCACAATGCTTTTAGATAGATTATATTAGACTGATAGTTCTGAGTCAAAATCATTGCTCGTTCCTATCTTGCAAGATTTCTATTTCAAAGATTAAAGGGGTGTACCTGTCAGATTTGTTTTCAAAAGAAAATACGAAAAAAAATGAAAAGAACACACCAGGCAACAAGTAAGAAGATATATTATTACATGTAGCGGTGAAAATATGGCAGTTCTGTGCGCCAAGCTTACAACAATCTAGACACCACTTTTGTGGTTAATGGTTTGTTCGGATTGGTAGTTGTTAATGCGCTTTAGAACGAGCAAAGGCGGAGAAATTGGAAATTCAAGACAAGGGTTATATATATATCTACAGCGTTAAACCGGGAGTATCTTATCTCCAATGCATAAACACAGCGCACTGAAGATTATATTTACTTATGTCTTGTACTCGAACTGTGACATGACTACAGTGAGCTTATAAGTAGCTTAATACCATGTTGACATACAGACATGTCGCTGCCAAGTTAAATTATTAGGGAATTTGCAATTTCATTCGCTTACGACGCATTATCCTACTGTATTATTTATTGTCCCAGAAAATCTAATATATTCTCGCATCAATCATCCGCAATAACCACAAACAAAATTCAAATTTGAAAGCATTTCCTTCTTGGCATTTCCAAGGTTGGAATTTAGCTTTTTATACCCAAATACGTGACATCTGTTTCTCGCTAACTCAAAAAAAAGTTAAGTATTGTAATACCAACATGGTAATATATTTCTCAAAATTGCGAAGCCTTTCTGAAGGTACAGTCGGTTAAGGAAATTTATTGCTAGATTTATGCGTTCGAGTTTTCCGGTCAGGGGCTTACCATACGCAAGTATAAAAGTGCAAAGTTATACACTTTCCGAAACAGAAAATACCCTGCAGAGTTATTCGTCATCCGTTTACAAACTTTAAACCGATTCGAAATCCCATACCCGGGAATTCTGCAGATACAGATACAAATCGCAATGAATTTCCGAAGACTTACGTTTCTTGACTTTTAGATAGGATGCCTTTCCTTTTTCTCCTTTGATAAACGATCTTTTAATACAAAACAAACCTATATAAATACAACTAATTTTTATCATAAGAGTTATGTAAGTGTATTTAAAAAAGTGTGTGCCGAGCACGCAAGTTCTAAGTGAAATTTCTTAGCGTGTTCTCACTAACAGCCGCAAAACTCCTCGAATACCAATTTTCATGCAAATCTGATAACTGTATGAGCTTGACGTTACGTTTCGTTTCGTTAAGATACGTTAAGTTACGTTACGCCACGATCGCATGTTGCACCCTCCGGAAATGAAGATACAATCGCCAGCAAAGAAGTCTCACTTCAATAAAACAGCTAAAGCTGCGTCCTACGCTTTTGTTGATACCTTTTTTTTAAAAACGCTGCTGGGCAAGTGCTACGGGACCTTCCTCGCATTTATGAAGGTTTTTTAATATTTCAAAGGTTTTGAAATTGCTACATTTTTGACAACGTAAACAAAATTAAGTATATTTTTGAAAGTCTAGAATATTTTCAAATTTCGTATTTTATACCATGTTTTTTGACAAATTTATACATTTCGCTTATATAAAATGTTTTTGAAAATTTCGAATATTTTAAAGTGTTAAAGTGTTTAAATTTTTACAAATTTCAATAAATTTTGAAAATTTCTATAAATTTTGAATACTAAAAAATTTGAAAATATTTAAGGATATTAAAAATTTTCCAATTTTTTTCATAATTATAAAAATAATCTAAATTTTTTAAACTTTCACTATTTAAAATTTTTTGAAAAATATGCATATCAAAATTATTTAAAAATTCCGAAAATTGATGTTTCTGTAAATAATGTTAAGATTGTAGGAATTTTCAATTTTTAAAATTTGTAGGAATCCTGAAAATTTTCAAATTTTTGCAATTTTTTGGAAATAAGTAGTGTTAATTTTTTTTTAAATTTGAAATCTTTAAATATTGAAAACAATTCAAAATTTTCAAAATTTAGGCAGTATTTTGAAATTTGGATTAAATTAAAAAAAGTATCAAATTTTTGAAAAATTCTAAAAAACTGTGACAATATTAAAAATGTATGGAAGTTGGGATTTATAGCTACACTTCGTATACCGGAGGATAGTAAAAAATAATACAATAAGTTTTGTTGATATGTAAGACGTACTGAATACATGCACAGTGGAGTAAAGCAGTTGCATTGGGGCCTTAGGCAAATACCTATTTGTGTATATTACAGGACCTTAACAGCAAATACTATTATGCCAATTTTTATTAATTTTTTAATTAAAGTAAGAATTAAAATCACTGCCATCTACATACATATTAACTAAATTTTTGCCAACAAACCGGTGTTCTCGAGGTCGGTAAAGTAGATCTTCACTTTATCAGAACAACATTTTTCTTAGAACCTTAAAAAGTTGAATATATTTTATTTAACATTACTGTTTCTAAATGTAATTTTTTCGATCATTTTGAGTTTCTATTTTTGCACAAATATGGGACTTAAAGTTCCAGACCTCGTTATATATAAATGCTGTATCTAATAAAGTTGTAATAATGTTTTCTGTGAAATACTTTATTAGTATTATATTAATGCTCTGTTAAAAGAAGTTATATAAAAGTGTGTTATATTTTATATTCGGCTCATGAATACCCCGAAAAAAGATTCATGTGTAACAAAAGAGATTGTTAATTTAGCCTTTCTGAATCGACGCCACTGTGCAATATTCTCAAATACGCAAAGGGTCAGCAACGTACTTAATATGGGTAACTAACTGAGAATGTCAGTGTTTATTATTGCAGACTAGCGAGAGTTAAGGATCACCAAAAGATAACGTACGTTGAAAGATAAAACATGAAATAAAAAAAAATATTCCAACAAATTATAAAAAATAATTTAAGCAAAGCTTATTACACAGCATAACTATTAATTTAACGCGAGTATCGATTTAGTTACTACAATGTATTGTTCATGTGTATTATGTAGAACTTGAAATTTCAAATCTAGTAATAAATTAAGCGGGCTAAGTATGCGATACGTCCTCCACGAAAACTTGATTGTAAATGAAAGTTGCCAAAGTGCTTTAAGCACCAATCGTCAAACTATAGCTTGTTGGCGTCGCAAACTGCACTTGCCGACTGCACAGCGGTACATGGGAATATGCGCCTTATATAATTTGCAGATACATTAATAAAATTTATACGCGACTAAGATCTAAGGGTCTGTGTATTTATTTCCGGAGACAAAAATTCTTAAAGTTTAAAATACTGTGTTGAAAGCTGTCCTAACAGTTATTTTATTTTCAGAATGGAGCTCTTCAAACGGCTGTGACGTCACTGGTCGAGAAAGAAGCAGAAAATAATCCTAGCGGATACTCTTGCCTGTACGTATTTATTTATAAGTAATAAAACTATGATTTTTATGCATTTGCATGTGTTTCTTATATGTAGGAAAACTACGCAAACTTAAATTTGTACATAGTTTAGCAACATGTGAATCACCTATGTGATTTTTAAAGTGCATATAAATGCGTATTTTTAAAGTTTTTTTTCAAATGCCCTGCATATTTTTAATTATTCGAATAAATATGCAGGTTTTTATACTTTTTTTGCCACAGGCCCATTTGTGTATGTACTTGCCGAAAGGCTTCATCTAAGTGCGTATTTAATACATTTATGGTGCATAAATATTGACAGTTTTAAGTGCATATAAATCCTAGCCCTACTCTTAAGCAATTATGTTGTGTTTCAAAGCACACATAATTACTCATATTCAACAAACTGAAATTTATGCAACACTGAACACTATAAAAGGGTAATATTTATTACGATTTAAATGTTAAAGCAGTTTATAACAAATTCCCCCTTTTACTCAAGTATTGCTCTTACAAGTACTCTTGTACGTAATATTTAATGATTAAATACAGACAAAGATCCTACGAAGCAGAAGCAATGGTTCAGATGAGCTTAATACAAAGGTCGCTTGATAACATCAAAATTGAACAGGAAAATGTTGGATTAAAGCAAAAGTAATACACCAAATTTCTGAGGCGGAGCCTTGAAAAGTCGATATCCACGTTTTAGGGAATTTGCTCACGATTTCAATTTATGTAGAGTTATTTGTGCGGCTTCATGTAATGCATAACATTTTAAGGTGTACCCACAGACCTACATTTTCAATAACAAATATTTGTACCACTCAGTATATTTTAACAAGTTTAGATAACCAGAAGGCCACTATCTAATACAAACATTGGTTAATGTGTGTGACTTTTCAAAGGACGTTCGGAAAGTGTTAGTAGAAAATGAAAAAACAATAGTTTGTTCCTTTATTGGGATTGCCACCTGTTTCTGTGTTCTTTTGAGGTGGCTTGTCGCTCTTTGTAGCGTACGGAGTTACAGAGAAAGAGATTACGTTCATCAGCTTAAAAGACAAGGAGCTTTTAAAAATTTCGTAGCAACTCTCTGAAACGCGACTCTCAAAGCAATAGTAAGATCAAAAGGAACGAGAAGGCGAAATTAAACGACTAGTAGAGCTGAACATAAAAAAGCTACGTTTAAAATTTTAAGATTATACAGGGTGAGTCATTTAAGTGTCACGCCGTTACTATTTCCTAAATTATTTAAAATAATAATATTTTTTAAAAATATAACTTGGTAATTTGGGGTTCTGTGCAAACCTGGGCCGAATGCAAATGTGTAGCGACGCTGTCAAGCTTCTTAAAGGTAAAAACAAGAGTTTTATGGTTTAAAACGAAAAATATAGATAGTGTAAAAAGTTTTTAGTTTAGTTTTAACTCCATAAGGAGCTATTTATACTTTAAATAATCTTGACTATAAATTTGATTCTACGGGTGTGAAATTTCTTAGGCTAGCGGAAAATTCGTTAATCTAACAAGCCGTGGGTGTCCGGTTCCGTACTGACAATAGAGTTTTCCAAAATCGCAAATTTAGAATTTAAGAATATCAAGAAGTAAATTTTTTACACTGTCGGACAGAAGCGATAAAACCTTAGCCGATGAGTCTATAAACTTTAACATTCTATTAGAAACTGCAGGTTTTAGCAGAGCTTTCAATGTTTCAAGCGCATCCGGCAGGTAAAGCTTACTGAGAGGAAGCTGTGTGGAGTGAATATAATGAATTATAGAACAACTCTTAACATAATTTAAATTGAAATTTACGTTGTTAATACAATTTAATTTACGCATAATGTAAGTTGTTAAAAAGTAGTTCTTTTGTGAATTCTTTAGAGCGGAATTCAGGAAACGGTTGTCACCGCTATATACACAAATTTGAAAGTCGGGAGGATGTATTTACATCTTTTATGTTTTCAGGAATTGCCCCGAAGCACTTAGTTTGAAAGTGTTGTAAATATTTTATTATCGCTTTCGTGATGTGCTGGAACGTATCAAAAATAAATTCACACTGTATAAGAAAGTTTTAGCGTAATGTTTAGTGTATCAGCTTTATTTATAGAAACAAAACATTGATCATAATAAAAGTAAATACTGTAAAGTACAAAATTTCAGCTATCATACCTTCATTAAATTTTGTTGTTGTTGTTGTTGACGTATTAACAAAATAATATACTTAAAACAAATATGTTCGAAATTTCGCAAAGTTTAAGGGTCTATTAGTTAGGACTCTTGTTGTTAATTATGGAGAGAATTCTGTTAGTTAGTAATTATTAAATGATTTGGTTTAATGGAACCAACAGCAGCAAAACATTAATTGCAGACTAAGTTTGGGTTAGACAGCTAGATAAACTTTCTTCATAAATACAGATCAGACGGCACGAAATTGTGATTTTATAGATATGTTTTGCTTGAAACTCAATAAGGTTTGCCAAATCTGTTTACTCTATTTTAACATGTTTTTCCTAATTTTTTTTTTATTTATTTTGTTATTGTAATTGATCTTCACGCTACATACTGTTAATAATAAAATAACTCCACAAGAGGAATTTCGAATGAAAATAATCGACCCATTCGATTATTTAAATATCTCGAGATATCTCGAGAGGTTATAGAAAACCATTCGAATGATGTAACAATTTTTAAATTTTCGGGTTTTGTTCATTACGGAAGCGGGCGTTGAAGCAACACCCCCTTACAGTAGGCAACTGCAAATGCCCAATGATGATACCGCCAGTCGTGGTATTATGATGCAAATACACAAATGGAGACAGAATTTCTAAAATTCGACTGTCTTTGGTTTGAGAAAGCCCAGAGGGGACCAAGTTAAAGTTAAGGGGCACTTCAAAAACAGCTGTCTCGATCGAGGAAATGCTACGTTGACGTTTACAGGAACTTTATTCGTAATTTTCAGATTTTGAATATATCTAAAAATGCGTCTCATGTGTTATGAATCATCCTGTATAGAAACTTATAAACGAAAATAGTATCACATTTTTGCATAAAAAGTTAAATATTTAAATGTATACGTTTTCCTTTTGCTGAAGTTTCTACTGGTTATTACGGTTTGTTATTTATACATCGGTTTTTAACGCTTCATTGCATATTAATTCGTAAATTTAAAATTCAAATTTTTTGGCTAGTAATTAAAGATTAATTAACAACTTAGCTATTTTTATAAAGTTAGCTTACTTTCCTTTCAAGTTGTACTAAAAATTCACTTCCCTTGCAACTTTTACACTTTTGTGTATTACAACACTTCCCAATGCCCTGAAATTTTGAGACGAGCAAAATTTTTGTCTCCGCAAAAATAATGCCGCCAGTCTCTTTTAAAAATGTTTCAAAAATTAAAACGACAAAAATTGCTACTTTAGTCAGGAGTTTTCAAGACAAATACACGACTCTATTTTCCTCTACTTTGCTTTTCATATTCGATTAGTAGTTTATAATTAATTTTACCTTCCTACCCCATAATCAGACGAAAAGACAAAGAGCAAACTGTATAGTAGTTACGAGCTTACCTCTAGAATAATATGTACAGTTCTCCAGTACATCATAAATGTATAAGCAGACTACAGGGAGCCTCAGTTTATCGCTCATAAAATATGTAATTTACCGTGTCTAGGTAAACCCAAGATTCGTGGATAAGCCATAAATGTATGTACTAACTTACTATGAGTAGTAGTAAAAGCTATATAAATTAGAGGTGTTTCTATTGTCCCACTTTTATCTATCGCTAGGAGAAATAAAGCGGCGTTGATGTGCAATAAAGTGGAAAAACGCAGGCAATTATCGTCACTCTAAGAGAGTGCGTATAAATATTTAAGTTGAGGACGAAAGAAATTACGATTATTGGACTAGGACAGTACCGGTTAGTAATTGTCGAGAAAAAATAAAGTTTACACAACTGCCGCAGGATTATTGTTAAAAACGCAATATTACAACGATAACTACTGCAAATCGATTTATCGCTCTGAACTTATGGTGGTTGCTGACATAACGAGCGTTAAAAAAGGGGGTTAAGTTGGCATGTACTAAATTTTGTCTACGTGAGCATATCTTGTTTGAACTTTTTCCGTACACTTTACGTTACATAACCTCACTATAAACTGCCATTTGCATACGAAAACGCCCGTCGGTTTCTTACTTATTTACTTGAAATTCTGCGTTTAAGGCTATCCACACAATTTTGGAATATGTGGAGCGTTGTGAATTTCATCAAACTTTTGTGTTATGCGCTGCCTAGGTTCATGTAAATTGTTATTTGGTGCGGCAACTGTACCATGTTTAAGGTAAAGCCAAGAAACTGAGTCACATAGAATTAAATCACAAGACCTCGCAAGTCATCTGGTCGCAGAATCAGAAAATTCAGAAAGTACAGCCAACATTTACTGTGTACAGTACTGTGTTGCTCCGTCTTGCTGATAATGCTGTAGATCATCATCGTGCAGTTCCTCCAAAATTGGTTACAATTTCCTTTCGATATCTGGCTGCTACCGAACAATGCAAATTTTTAATCGCAATGGTAGGTTTCACAGAATGTTTTTTATCGTCAATGAAAACAGCATACATTATTCTCCTTCTACTAAGGAATACCCAAACACTAACCCTTTCAGCTTCGTGAAGTTGCTAGGTAAATTAATGCACTAACGACATCAAGGTTGCCAAGCGTTAGTGCTTTGTCAGTGCTGTTTACTGTCCAACACGCAAAATCAGCAAACAATCGCATATTTTCAAATGATTTAAAAAAACAACTGCCAGTTTCACGACTCGCAGACGCACAGTAAGCACTAACAATAAAACTATTGCCAATCGTTAACGCTATGTAACGCTCTAATTAAAAAAACTGCAAACGAACACATGTCCGAAAAATTAAAAATAGAAAGTTACCTGCCAACTTCAAGCCCAGCAGAAACACTTAAGGCACTAACGAAAAAACTATTGTCAATCGTTAGTGCTTTGCTAGCAGTCCTTAGAGCTCTGATAAAATAGTCAGCAAACACTCGTCACAATAACTAAGAAAATAAAGTTGCCTTTCAGCTTCAAGCTCAGCAGGCACATTTAAGGCACTAGCGACTAAAGTAGTGCAAATCGTTACGTTTTTGTAAGCGTTTCTTAGTGCTGTACAGAATCATTCAGCAAACAAACACATGTCCAAGAAATTAGAAGAACTGTATTGATTGCCAAATTTATTCCAAGCAGATAAGCTTAAACTCATGGTTTCTATAAACACTATGCCATCATCGTTTGTTCGTACCATAAGTAAGTTCTAACCCGTTGTATATTATTTATTACTGTTTAGTTTTTATAAAACACTAGACGCAGTGCCGATGGTATTAGTTGTGGTTATAGCGTATTAGGTGTGCCTGCTAATTTTTTAATTGTTGCACTAAAAACTATTAGCTAAGCACTAACAATTAGAAATGAATTTGTTGTTACTGCTTAAAGTATTCCTACTAAACGTGAAGCTGCAAGTGATTCTGTTTTTTTAATTAATGAGAAATATGACTGTTTGCTGGTTTTTCTTCTAGGGCACTAAAAATTGGCATTAGTTTTGTCGTTAGTGCCTAAAGTGTGCCTGCTGGCTGTGAAGTTAGTCGGAAATATTCTTGTTTGCTAATTTTTTTTTCTATGGCACTGAAGTACTAACAATTGGAATAGTTTTTTCGTTAGTGCTTAAAGTGTCTGTTAAGCGTGAAACTGGAAAGTGATCTTGTTTTACCAATTACCCGTAAATATGTTTGATTGTTGATATATCTTGTAAGGCACTAAAGAGCACTAACAATTGGTACTAGTTTTGTCGTTAGTTGTGCCAGGTAACATTGCTTTTTTTTATTTCTCGGACATGTGTTTGTTTGCTGATTTTTAATAAGAGTACTAACGACGCATTAGCCAAGCTGTCTGACTTTTCTTGTAAAGTACTATAGGCACTAACGATACAATAATGTTTGTTACTAGTTTTTTCGTTAGTGCCTTAAGTTTGCTTGCTGGGCATGAAGTTAGGAGGTATTTTTTGAACTGCTCGGTTGTGCGATTGTTTGCTGATTTTTTGTTGTAGGACGCTAACAAAGCACTAAGAATTTGCACTATTATTTGTGTTTTTATTTGTCTGCCAATTTCACAAACCTAACCTTTTCAGGATGTAAAGACACCTCAACCAATTATGACAATTTCCAGCATTCCAAGTTCTCATATTTTGTGAATTGACGTAGCCCGATAGACAAAAACCTAGCCGCGCCCTTAAAAAAAACTTTTCTTTCGTGAATCATCTATATTTAGTTATTTTAACCATTCAATAAATTGCGGTGAATTAATTGGCGGCACTTCATGAACCACAGTTAGTCGATGGAGAAATAAAAGCAGATCCTTCTTTAATTTTGTGTGACTATAGAAAACTCCAGTTGTTGCGATGAGTGACGATATTTCAGGCTTATTTTCCATAACTGCTCTAGAAGCATCGATGTTTTTTTCACTACTTTTTGGTGGTCGTCTGCTACCCTGTTTTCTATCAATGTTTCCTGCCTCACCAATAAGTTTAACACATTAATACAGAGTATGTTCCAGCTATTTATATTCAACAGCAACTTCTGGAAAATTGACTCTAAATTCTTCAAGGCAATCATGTACGAAATATGTCCAAAGCTCGTCCATCTTGCGTCCGTTACGAAAAAAAATCAATAACAAATGCCTTCTATTCAAACGTGTAAACCATTTTGCAGCTAATAATACAAGTGAATTGATAAAATTATCGTATATTGGTTTTAATAAAAACTGTTTGTAGGTAATTGAAAAAATGACTGCTAAAAACAAACCTGTGTGTATCTTATGTGCTCAGAGATGCCCACGTGTAAACAAAATTCAACGCTGGTCAATAAGCCCTGTTTTTGTAACACATGTTATAATTAAACTGCCTGGTTTAAGAAAAATTTTAACATGTTAAACAACATTTTTTACTATTCTTAATCTTTAATAAAAATAAAAAAAACAATGATAAAATCGACACTTCAATACAGTGCTTAAAAAACATATGCAAATGTGCGATGATGTAGCTCGCTTAAGCAGCGCATTCGCCTCCCGTGCTGCAGATACAGGGTTCATACTTGAGAGGACACTCTGTTTGTTTGTTTTGTATAGTTAATTACAGTCAAATTCTATTTTTTATTAATTAAATAAAAGTTAAAATATGTTCAAAATCTAACAATGGCAAGCTTTAATAATTTTGAATACAGGGTTCATACTTGAGAGGACACTCTGTTTGTTTGTTTTGTATAGTTAATTACAGTCAAATTCTATTTTTTATTAATTAAATAAAAGTTAAAATATGTTCAAAATCTAACAATGGCAAGCTTTAATAATTTCGAATACTTCCCGTCCATGTTATTTTAACTATGTGAGAGATGCATTTTTCAACACTAGTGATACCGTTGATTATTTATTATGTTATTTAAGCTACACCATCACGCATGCGATAATGGAGAGGCACTAAAATATATTAGGTATATAGCTTGAGGATCGAGCACCTTTTTCAAGAAAACGCTCCCCAAACTTCATTATTTATTTTACGGCAGAAACGTGGTCTACATGGGAAACTACAATGTATTGAGAAGTTTTCAAAGAACTCCTTTTGTGGTTTTACTTTCTACCTCAAAATAAACTACGTCTTTGTACGGATATAATATTAACGAACCAAAGTGATTTTTCAGCAACATATACAAGTATTAATTAGTTTTTGTAAGATTGTAAGTTCCAGTACACTAAGTGACAAATATCTTGATAAATTGTAGCCCGAGCTTCCTACGTTTTCTGCCGGATTTAGTTAGAGACAGGAAACAAATGAACGGAGATACATCAAATCTTTTAGAAATAGGAAAACATCTTCCAGAATTCAATTACCTGCGAGTTCTGGATTTTTACTTTTTTTGCTCTTGGTTTTTTAACGCTAATTAAGAAAAATCGGTGTGTTTGTAGGAAGTAAATAATGTGGGCTTTGTAGTATGAAAAATAAACAAAGCGAAACGGCAAAGATATTGTTCCGAGTTCCGAAAATTAAATTAACACTAGCGGAACCCGTGGGCTATGCCTTACGATGATTCTGTTTCTGTTTGTTTTAATAATAAATAAGTTAATTAATTAGGTAGTGTAATGGACCACGGATCGAAGTCCAAGTTTTATGAATTTTATAGCGATTGCTGTAATTGTTTCTATATATATTAAATCTGGATCGCTCTGACCTGTCTCAACTTGACAGGGATACGGCTGGCAACCCAAGTAGCGCGCGAGGGGTAGTTATATTTGTCTTTAATTTGCCAAAATCTGAGCGAAAAACTTCTTATCATGGATTTTTCCATACTTTAGATATTGTTACCTATCAGTCAGCATTTATTCAATAGTATTTTAATATTACGGTTCACGCCCCAAAATTGACTGCAATAACGTCTCACCATTCTTACAACTGTACCGAGAGCATACCTGCAAAATAGTGATATTATAATAACGCACTACATGATACTGAAGCTTACACATAAAAATATTAATATACATTTTTTGAAAATTTGATTTTTTTCGTTGGAATTAAAGAAAACTAAAAATGAGAAGAGAAATTCGTCTGTCAAAAACTGTATGGGGTAACAAGACACTCGACCCCCTTATTTTGGCGACACCTAACAAAAAACATGTCTAACTTCCGCTTTCCGAAGCTTATCAAAATTGGACTATCCCTTCGGGGGTTATTTCTTGCCGCCGTTCATTTTAGCCAAAATACAGTGAAAAAATATAAATATTTTGCGGCTTGAGGATTATACGCGTCAGAGAGAGAGAGAGAGAGAGTCTTTTAAGAAACCGAAAAGTTTCAAAGACACAAGTAGTCGTTTCACCCCCACAAACCACCCCTAATACGCAGGGCGGCGTTTTTTGGCATTTTTCCGCGAAACTGTTGGTCCCACAAAAAATTTTATACTAATCGAAAATATTCCTTCCCTACAAATAAGGTTCTACGCCTATTGGCGATACGAGCAAAGCAATGCGCTCTGCATTTTCTCTAGATTGTGGATCTACAGGCAGTACTTCCGCAGCTTATTTATATTAAAGTCACTTGATTATCCAACATGGACTGTCAAACCGAATTTTGACACTACAAATTAAAAATCTGATGATAACAGTTCATAGTACAATATGGCCCTTGTCAGCTACCTGCGCCGTTTGAAATATGAATTATTTTAAATATACATATATTATATATGTACAATATTATAGTTTATGTTTTTTTTTATTATTACTAAAACAGGGCCCTAAAAAAGTAACATTGCTTTCGGGCCCATCAATTTCTTGGGTATCAAAGGTTTTCTTTGACATTTCTATTTTTGTTTTAAATGTTACATTTGTGAAAATACCGGGCCCCTTACGCAACTAAAATTTTTGAAATGCCATTTTCTCGCTTTGAACGTACAAAAAATTCTAATTATTTTCAAGGTTTTTGCTGTTAACACTGTCATATCTGCGAAAGTATTGCTGCTACAAAAAAAAGTATTGATGGTAAATTGTTAAAAACTTTCAAACTTATTAACATTTCCAAAGTTCATATTTTTTCAAATTTAAACTACTTCAAGTTTTTGAAATTTTTAAAAAACATCCGGTATAAAATATATCGAAATTTTTTCGAAAATTTAATAATATTCTAAATTTCCATAAAATTTCAAAATTTTCGAAATACGTATATTAAAAATTTGTTTAAATTTCCGTAAATGCGAGGAAGGTCCCGTGGCGGTTGCCCGACAGCTTTTTTATTTATATATTAAATCAAGAGCCCTATTCCCTCTGTCTAAGCTTTTACACCTCCAAAACCCACGTTTCAAGGCGCTGCTTACTGAAACCACAAATTCGTTTGCGTTCCAAAGCTGTTTTTGGGTATTTTTCTTCTATTTTGTCAAGAGACTTTCGGCAGCAGCTATCATTTGCCAGGTATAAATTGCTCAAAAAAAATCGGGGTGCGCATCCCACGGGTTCTGCTAGATACAATAAACCTGCGACCGCTTTTAAAAGAAACAGTTAAATTGAAACCAAATCAGACTATCGAAAGCAGAACAAAGGAACTTCAAAATATAGCGTCACTCGACCCAGCTTGCTATTTAGAATTTTAAACATCGGTGGGCGTCGCGGCGCCTCGACGCTATATTAAGTTTAATTTTTTTGTCGACGAAAAGTTGTATTTACAGTGTAATTTAAGTGTACGTGGTTCCTAAATCGAGTCTCAAAAATTTTCGTTAGAGGCCAAAGCAAGTTACTTTATTGAAACACCACCTAAAAGTCAAGCTTCATGCAGTTATACCAAGTCTAGGCAATTTATTTTTATGTATTCTCAGAATATTTCTGTTATAGAAAAATGATGTGAGTATACGTATAATGCAAATACAAGCAATACAGAGTTATCACAGCAGACAGGAGCAAAGCTCAAGAAGGTTACTTTATCGACACGCTGAGAGGTTCCATTTCAGCACCAATTTTTTGATCCATGTAGCACGAAGTAGTTCGTATGTATAACACAACCTCTTTTCTATCCCGTTTTATGACGGATCATCACCCATTTCTATCAGTATGGGCGACGCAACCTTTAGATTGTCGCAAACGTGTTCTTATAACGAAACGAAAAACTATATGCGCAACTTCCTGAATTCTGAATATCTTGGTGTATAGGAAAATTTAATATCAACGCATTTCTTGCGATTTTACGACCCCATAACTCTATATGATACCTAACCCTATTCGATTTTATGTATAGCGCTATCTTGTTGTTATTAATTAAGGGAATGCCCATAAAATAACTTCATAGACCAATAACTTTGTAATTATAGACATGATTGGTGATCATTAAGGGAGATATTTGCTACATTAATAATTAAACAAAATGCTGGTTTAAGGGTCCCCTGAGCGCCAAGGGCCTTAAGGACTAATCTCGTAAACATTCTGAGAGGGATGTAACAAAGTAGACTCAAAGGAATTTGATATCAGACATAGCTGGAAATTTGCGTACCTTATGCAAGTTCGAGTGTAACCCAAACTTTTTTTCGTTATTATCTCTAATTGTAATTCTTTTAGTTACTGCTATTTATCATTTTGATTTCTACTTTTAGTTCAGAAATTAGGTACATTTGGATCTACTTCGGCGGTCTGAAAATCAATAACAAGATTTTGACAGATAGGCATGTTTCAGAGTTCGAAGACTTTGAAAAACCTGTTTGCGTTATGATCTGCCTACGCCTCCATCTGTCTGCGTTTACATGCGCATTTTACAGATATTTAATTAGCCAGGATTAACAAAAACAAAATCACTGGAGTTTCTTGCTGAAGAGGTTATATTTCACGTTGAAATCGCGGAGGAAGACCTGTAGGGCATTAAAGTAGAATGCCAACATCCATTACTTTTTTTAACGTTAATGTACAGTATTAGACAAATTAAATGATCGCACTCGTGCTGTGCTGCTCACAATTTTCTTAATGAAATCACTGTTGGTGAGAAAACGCACTCTATATCTAATTAAATTTCATGAAATGGGAGACCTCATATACAAGTGTATTGTTTATTTTAAGAAATCACCCTGATTAGGTTATTTTAATGTAAAAGTTAAGAATTATTTCTTCTGAAAACACAAAGGTTAAATAATTTAAATTATTTCTTAATGTAATTTAGTATACGAACAATCTATAGCCTAAAAATGGGCAAAGCACTTCACCTCAACTTTCCCATTAATTAAAAATAATTAAAAATTAGTTTACAAAAATATATTTATAAGTTAACTGTTAAGTACTACGTAAAATCAGACAGTTAAGGAAAAAATTAAACTTTAGGTTTAGTCCATACGAAGTATCTTAATATTAAATCCGGAGCCTTTTCATCTGGCTCAGCTTTTAGCAGTAGGAGACCCCCGCCACCAAAACGAACATATTTAAGCGCCGATTGCAGATAGCATCGATTTGCTTCCGCAATAGACCGCTAAGTTATAAGTTATAACTTATACCGTAAAAACAGGATTCCATAGTGCGCAGTATTCGGATACGATACTGTAACATAATCTGCTGCTGTCATTTCGAACACAGACACAGAGGACGAAGCATGCAGCTTCCGGATGTTTATGTAAAAAGCTGGAGCACTTGATTTTAACAGCTTTCAAAAAGTTGATGTTAAAGATACGAAGTCGTGCGCTGTGCTTTTAATATAATAACCATATTTCACTAATAACAAGAACATAAATTATCAAAGATTAATTTTATTACACAATATTTCAAACAAAGCTTTTGCTTTTGGGGTCATTTATGGTTTACGGTATAAACTACTCTTAAAAGAAATTCCAAGAAGAAATTTTCTGGTAAAAACATTGATGGAAAATACACCCTCTAACAAACATCGTCTGGAAAAACACTCCGGTAAAGACATGCTCCAGTAAAAACATTCCCCGGAAGAAATAAATACACGTGTATTTTTTGCTGGAGTTTAAATTTATAATTAATAAAATGTTTTACCTCAAAAAGATACTAGTTTCTTTCTCTAGCTGATGGATTTATATGAATAATAGCGAATTTCATTTAAAAATCTATGAAAATGTCTAACAATATTTCCTATTACTTTTCTTACTAATTTTTGTAATTTACAGTCCAGCGTACAGGTACTATTGGCATCTTAAAACGATGTGAACAGGAACATGTTCAAAATAAGACTTCAATATTACTTCAAGTTATAATCTGATCTGAGGCCAGGAAGTAAAAGATTAGGGAATCCCTAAAATGTAATATTTAAGTTCATCATAAACTTTCTCAGAAAACAGGCCTACTAAAATGATCGGGAAAATTACCCCCACCCCACTCCCCAAATATTGCCATATTTAAAATTTAAGTTGAAAACTTTATTCTACTACTACTCATGAGTAATTTAATCTACACAGAAGCTTTTTATCGGCTCCAAATTTTTTAAATAAGGAGATCGGAATATTAGATTTTCAAAAATTCATATAAGGTGTCACACAATCTCCGGGTGGTTCAGTTGTAGAGGATCAGGCTCACAATGCGTGAGTTCTCGGTTCGAATCCTGGAAGAATCAGAAATCTTTTCTGTAATTCTGTGGATCGGTATCGAGCTCGGTAACCATTCGACGTTGGGTTACAATTAACGGCGCTTGCCTTGATTACTGACTGACCAGGACAAGTAACAAAGTCATTAAACAACATAAAACATACAATTAAACACATGCGTGTTAATGACATTGAATGAATGTGCATGAAGGGTGGCATAAGCTTCAGGAGCGTAGCTGTCTAAAGGCCAATAGGCCCTACTACCTCCTATTACACAAGCGAAGAGCCTACCCGTAGTGAAACACCTCGACACCTTCGGGTATAAAAGGTGAAAAATTAAACAAACAACATATAAGGTGTCACAAACAGTTAGCGGACTGTAACAAAACCAAATTGTAGTTAATTCATAGTTCTATAAGTTTACAAATTAAAAAAAATTGTGTGGCCAGTTTTTAAGTGTACAAGAGGTTATAGATTATGATGATGATAATGTTTTTGAAGAAGTCAAAATTTAGATATGTTTTTCATTTCACTGTTTTAGTAGTTCCAACGATTGTAGTAACTTGTAACATTGTGTACTCTTAAGTCATTTTCCATATCAAATGTCGTTCAAACTCAAATATTCAAAAATACATAGAAGGCGTCAGAAATAAATTTGTGAGCTAAGACACAAACCAAATTGTAGCTCATCCTTAGTTCTACAAGCTTACAAAAATTGAAAGATTTCGCCAGTTTCTGAGTAACATTATTTTCACTTTATAGCTTTTAACTTTTACAAAATATTTAATAAAACGCTAAATTCAAAATTTTAAAAAATTATAGCGGCCGCCATTTTAAAGATAGAAAGTTCATAAAAGCTGCGTTGGAATTTCTCTAAAATCTTTTATCAGATTCCGTTTACAAAGTTATAAAATTGCGGCAGTTAAGAATCAACTTCTTTTCTTAAAAAAAAATCGATATTCTTAAGTGTAGGAAATAATAGTGAAGTGACACTTAAATGACTCACCCTGTATATTATAAAACTTAATTCTTTATGTTTGTATGTTAACATACCCAAATACTTTTTAGTAGACTATTTTTCCATTCCAGTTATATTTATTTTAATATAAAATGTAACGAAATATGAAACAATGTAGAGCTTATGAAATTGCGTATAATCTTACATTGTACAAATGTACAAATACCTCCAAAAAAATTTGTTTGTACTAACGTTTATTTACATAAGTTAATTAAAAATTGTATTTGCCTTTGATTAATATTCACAACCTTTGTAATATTTTCTATGAAAATCTAGCATTTTCATCTTAAATACGATTTAAATTTTAACAAAAGGAAAAGCACTTAGATGATTGCTATACTTATATAGAAATGGAAAGTTATTACATCCTAAAACAATTGTAAAACGAGCTCTGTGCTTTGTAATTTCAAGTATATCAAAGAATAACTTTTCAACATTTTACGCCGACTTAGTCACCGACAATAGCCACTTTTAAAGAAAGACGAGAATTAAGAAAATGCGAACATTACTTGAAACAGTAAATATTGTCCTACAACAATAAATATCCAAGCCATTGTTTCATATAGAAAGAGAAGCATTTTCGCTTTATCTGCTTCAATATAAACCTAGAAATGGAACAATTATAACTCCTATGAAAGGTTTGTTAGGTTGCCCAAATGAAAAGTTTCACCAGATTGAGTTTATAAAGCAATTTTCGCTAACAAAAAATTGATATTTATTTGTATGAAAAGAAACACAAATTGAATTTTTAACCAACAAAGAATCGGGGTAAAGACCCGCCACTATCGTTTATTACAAATCTCTGACTACATTAGCATTTTTATACAGAGGAAGAGAATTATATTCATAACCAAAATTTAAATTTTCAATTAAATATACGAATTTAACTCCGACACTGAGTGAGTTACATTTCCAATACGAAATTCATCACCCTACTTCATATTATCATATTAAAAGATGACGCTGCGTGCGTAAAATGCGCAAAGATCTCATCGGAAATTTTTAAAATATTGCACGCATGTTCGAGATTGGTTTACACACAAAAAGTTATGAATAATGGCCTCGTCGAAAGTATATACAAGCATAAGGATATTTTACGTCTCTTCTGGCTGACAAAACCACAATTTCGTCGGACTATTAAAAAATTCTCAACCGGCGTAAATTCTCCCCCTTAAAACCTGGCAAAGTAAAAACCTGAAGCCCGATTTGATTGCTGGGGCTTTATAGCGGATTTAGTAAACAAAGCTTTAAATCAACTGGGAGAGTCTCCTTTCAGAACGCTTTGCTTAAATATTTAGAAGAGGAATCTGCAATTAAAATCGTTTTATTTTGACGTCGTCTAATGGTAATTCTCCAGCCATTTGTTTGCATGAATTTGTAAAACCATTATTACTCCGTTGAATTATTATAAAATTGTTTTGTTTCAGGTCAAGGCTTCCTAGTGATGTAACCAGTTGTAACCATTACGACTTTTTAGAAGATTTATATGATGCTGTTGCCAGCGATGCAGGTAATTAAATATAAAATTTTTCTTGACCACAATTAAGATTCATTAATGTAACTTTGCTTTGCTTTTCTCGTTTATAATATGAAAACTTGTGAAAATTATCATCCTTGATTGAGATTCAAATCCGAGACCTCTAGCTATCTAGGCTAATATGCTACCAACTGAGCTACTCGTATATTTTTATTTAGATTTTATATAACGTCGGACTATTTCTGCTGCTAAGACTTAACACCGACCCAGGGAATAACCCAACCACACCTGGAAATTCAGCCAAACCCATGTCGTATAAACTCTGATAGAAACAGCGGCAATCAAACGTAAAAAATATTAAGAATTAGAACCAAATCTGAAAACACAAGTCACAATGCCATTGCAATGTTCGATATTGATTTTAAATTAACACTTATTTTAAACTAATAAATTAATCAGAAATTAAAAACTTGTAACTAAACATAATGTGTTGTATTGTATTGTGGTTTTAATTAAATCGGCAATAATTTTATATAAATCCGTCTCACGCAATACAAACTTGAACAATATGGGCAATGTGTTTAACCCTCATTCAGAGGGATGTAAAGGTACGAATTACCTACAAAACCAACATGACGTTACCATAATTTCATGTGTTGTAATCGCCGACCTCACAAATCCCGTTAACCAAAACGTGAGATAGGTAACGCAACAATGTAGGTAAATCTTACAATCTCCAGTTTAGGGGCATTATCTTCGTGCTTGTATATCTTCCCTGGAATAAACGTAAAATATTTTTATCTTGTAATTTTCCTGAATATATAAAGTATTGTGTAGGGAGCATAAAACGTAAAAAACAGACAAAGTAGAAACAATATAGGAATTTAAAAATATTTGGGAGATTCTTTTAAATTAGCTTTTAAAGCTAACTAAGCAATTCAGATTTTGACAGAAAAAATCCTCTCTTGTTACATTAAAATTCCCATACCAGACTCAATTTTCCTTTTACATAATTTTACAAATCAGAATGATATTGTAATTTGTATAGGTTTCCGCTGCCGACGTTTTGTCCACGGTTACACAGAATAGGTCTATGGACTAATACTTCTGGAACACAACAACAGATGTCGCAAGTAACCGTAGACAAAATGTCGGCAGCAGCAGTACCGATAATGCGGTTCGAACCCCAAAGCCGTTCCTGATTAGAGACGGAGCTTTTGATAATACCCTGATTAACTCTATTATCAGAGCTGCAACGCAACATGGAATAAACACAACTGTTAGCAAATGGATTAAGGCTATGTTGAAATGAAGAATGGTAAGTAGCTCTCTATATAGAGGCGTGACGAGTGGCTAGCCGCAAGGGGCACTTGCCCTTGCCTTGTTGTGGGCAGACTCATTAGGAATCTGAATAAAAAAGGTATCTTACTTTGGGTTATGCTGACGACGTGATCATTCTTCCAAACGAAAATTTGCTAGCACTGTTGCAGAGGTCATGCAAGTGGTACTGCAAAACTGGTGTTCGCAGGAGGGACTATCAACCGAGATAAATCAATTCTTGGTTCTTTTACGAGAAGAGGGAGTCTCGGAGATCGCAATAAACTGAAACCATTTGGAAAAACAATGCAGTTATCTTGAGAGCTGAAATATATAACTTATGTCCAAAGCCTACAACGCCTTTTGGACATACAGGAAAATGGACGGTACAACGTGGGAAGTGGTTGTATACTGTTATTATTAATTAATTGATTTCCTGTATTCAGTTTTAATAGCAGTATTCTTCCTGATATATAATTTGATATCCTCTATACATTCTTTATATCTTACATGTATTATTATCGCAACAACTTCTTTAGTACTCATTTCTTTATTTATACTGCTGTATATCAGTATATAGCTTTTGTAATTGGACGTTCCATTCCCCTTTGTTTTAGTTTTTGATAGTGCACAGATGTCTAAATTCTATTCCTATACTTCCATAAATATTTCTTGTTCCTTCTAGGATCTTATATTCCATGTTCCCAGTCAGACAATGATAGATTTTTCCATTTCAATTTTTTTCGTTTTCTCTTCGTAGTTGTCATCATTTGATTCGTCCTGTTCCAAGGCCATTCATTTCTGGTACTTTGAGCAATATAATTTTCACATCCATAGGTAGGTCGCTAGCCTTGCCCATGGACGCCCTCCTCCTTTCTCAACCGGGCTTGGGACCGGCTATGGCGAAGTTAAATACGTTTTTAAAGCCAAAATAATTGCTTTCGACAATACAAAAATACAAACAAATTCTTGAACATAATATTTACAGAAAATAAAAAAAAGAAAACCAAATAATTTATTTGAATAACCAAGAAAAGTTTATGACTTTTACCATACTAGTCTAGGCGGTGATTAAGGGCTGGCCGCAATGTCTCGATAGACAGTAGAAACTGGGGCGCACATAATAAGCACTCCGAAAGTCCCTTTGTTTGCTGGACACCAAATAGGCTACTTTTGCTGGCTTGATGGGATAGATAAACCACCTAGCTCCGGAGTCCACGTACTCCTGGCAGTTTCGAGATGGGAGTCTAAGATGTCGGAGTTGGTAAGTGGCGGATGGCGGCTAGATCCTGGTGGTAGATTCTGCTTGTCTTCGGCGAAGTAAGGAGAAGGCGGGATGATGACTCCAGGGTAGTGTAACTAGTGAATGGTGACATGAGAAGCAAACCCGCTTTTTGTGCACACACCGGGGCAGATTCTCCTTTTACATAAGCTTTAGAGGCACGTTGAACGGACTTGCTCTTCGACCTCAAAGAGGGACCAGAATTGTCGATCACAATCGAGGCGGAAACGCACCGGCCTGTTTTCAAAGAGTTGGTTCTTTCTTCTCTGATAGAACGGTCAATTACCACATGATTTCCCTGTTAAACGGACGTGGTGAAAGTTAGTAAATATAATTAATGGGTCAATTACTAATGATGACGGGACTCCATTCCAGAGAGCTGGAAGACGTGCCTTTTCCGTGTGACCGTAAGTTAGTGCTTGCTCTGTGGATGACCGGAGGCTAGAATTCGACCAGTGACCATAAGCTAAAGCTCAATCTAGGAATGACCGGAGGTTAAAGTTCGATCTGAGGGCCGGAAGCTAGAGCTCGATCGTTCTCAAACGTTCATGTTATGATCGTTCTAATAAATAAACTGATTTTTATGCGTTGTTGTGTTTGCTTTTATACCATCTTCTCGTTGTTATTGGGTGACGGATTCTCTGTCAACATTTTCTCGCGTTTTTGTAACCCTTCTAAATTAAAGTAACATCATTCGAGATTAATCGCGGCGAAACCCAAAGGCATTCCTTACCCGCACACTGGCGCTATATTTACATTTCTGTATCATCCGTCAACTTAATTTTTTTAGAATGTCGAGATAGAGCGAGACAGACCGTGGTTTTGGTGCAGACAGAAGGAGAGAAAAATAAAAAACTGCTTCCTTTTCTTTAGCAAATTTTAAATCGAAGTTGTGTCAGAACATGGTCTGAGGGGCGTTAATTAGGTGGGAGCGCAAGCAAAGGGGCTGGAGTTCTAATTATTTTGGGATATTTGTAGAATGCACTGCAAGCCGCTGTTAACATCTCACTAACCTTTACAGTTTGTAGCGCGGACATCCAAACCTGCATATTAGTGGAATTTTTGCTGCGTTAACTATTAAATCTTGTTAATACGAACCGGCACATCTATTTTCTTAGGCAGCCCAGCTGCTATCAAAGCTCTTGACTGCTACTAAACTAAATCGCAGGAGACGCCGCTTCTTTGGCATTTAGTATCCTGAAGCCAGAACATCTCAACAGTAATCAGCTAAATTCAATTATCAAATTATTCACTGCTGGTTTGAAGTTATTAAGCTAAACTAGATTTTACTAGGATGGAACAATAGGCCTTGTTAACTTTTTTGGAAGCCAAGATGTCAGAATGACATTCTTTACTGCGCCCTACTAAAATTGTTAAACTTCGTGTAATATAAACAATTAGAAATAATTCCTGAAAGCTATTGCAGCAACACCAAATCATTTCCGACAAATTAAATGCGATCCAATACGCTTAGCCTTTTAACCTACTTTAGCAAGAACTAATAACCGAGTTCTTGATTATAAAACTTTTGAATTACGTATAGCTTCATTGGTGCACTTTAAAGTTAAAAGCACAATAAAATTAAATTATAAAGTTTGGAGATATTAACAATTTCACCGAGTTAGAGTATTGGGTTCGGTTACGATATAGCTCAAGATATTTCTTGGAAAAATTTTAAAACGCTTCTTTTAAATCTATTGATCAAAATAAATTACTAGTAAGTATAATAATTATTTTAATCCATAAATTTAATTTGGATATAGCCAAATTAATGTTGTGAACAATTGAAAAATGTTGAAAGAGTAATAATAATATTTATCTCTGGACATTATTGGAAGGACCGTAATGGTATTCATGATTTCATATTGGCTAAAATGTTTCTTATTAGGCTACTTAGTTAAATGAAATGCTTTCAGGAATGTACAAAATTCTAATTTTGGACTGACGTAAAGCACTTTTAGTGAACGCGTTATAATTCTGTATGCTCAACAACTTCCGTTTTTCATGTCATCCTTAACTTTAATTAAATCTTACCTGTAATATTTCAACACGTGTCTTAGTAAACGTAACCGGTCACATATGAAAAGCGTTGCTAAAGCTCCACGAGTTTGTCTCAAATCTCAACGACTGTTCCGCTTTATCTCGCATTCTCAAATATGTTAAAGCGGAAGTTACAGCAAAGTCAGCAACCTTCAAGCATTGGAATTAAGCAAAACTGAAATTGTTTATAAAAAGTATGGATGATTTTTGACTTGAGATATCATTTTTTTATTTAATAGGGATTGAACCATCGTATTAGAACATACCTTGCTGTCAATTTGTAATAATTATTTATTTACAAGTTAAATCAAATTTAGTAACAACAAAAAACAAAATTGTTTATTTCTAGCGCTAAAACACAAATGCTAATACAGTAGAAACACAGACAATTCTTCCGAAAGAGCAAACAGAATGATATAAAAGTAAAATCACAACAATTATTCAAAATCTAGCCTCCCTCTGTCAATAAATGCTTCAACCCGTCGCATCTTTGAATTCCGAATTCTTGCAAAAACTACTGTAGTACATGATAGGGGCGCAATTCTTGCCGAGTCCGCCAGACCGTAAAATGGGACAACCCCGTCTGTAATACAAGGTTCCTTGTGTGGATGCTGGAATTTTTTTCCATGGATTTCAAAATATCTGCGAGTCCATTTTATAGCAAATAACGGTAGAATATTAAAACATAAAAGATACAACCTTTTCGGGTTGATAAAAGTTTAATCTTTTTTCTGTGCAATTAAAAAAATCTTCTGATAAATCAGCGGTGCTCAAACAGTTTCTGCAAGAATTTTTATTAGCTCTTTTTTGCAAAGACGGCACCTGCACTAAGAAAAACTGCATTTATGTTGAAAAATGTGTAAAATGTTGCACGGAATGTAGATGTAAAAATTGCATAAGCGCTTGGTAGACGAGGGTTCTTGCACCATGCTTTGAGTTTGTACAATATGGACAAGCCCAACTATAAGGGCTCTGACAAGGTTAGTTTTGAAACGTGACTATACATTGTTTGTGACGAAATGTTTCTAAGATTGTAACGAAGTTGTGTATGTGACAAAAACAAAAATAATACCGTGAATAAAAAGATATCCGTATGTAAAATTTGCAGAATTAGTTTGATGTTCGTAAATGTAAACAACAAAATTATTTTTTACATACATGTATTTATTTATATCTTATAAATTATATACCACAATAAAGAGCAATTAATAGACTACATGTGTTTAAAAAAATTCAAGTCAGTGGGTCTTTTAATTACTAACCTAGAGCTTTGAGAGTGCTACCAACAAAGTATTGTTTATTTCTTATTCGGCCTGCGTAAACGCGTGCAACCCACTTTGTGACCATTTACGTACTGACGCACCGATGCTAGAACCTTGCCGGGAAAGATGACCGCGCCTATGCATCCATCCGTTACAGAAAAAATGGCCGCACTTGTGCATCCGTTACATTATTTCCGGTATGATGCTTGATCCCACGATCGCAAGTTCCAACAGCAGGAAAAGAAGTTTCATTTCAAACATCCTATCCGAATGCGATCCAATCGATATTTTTTGCGTTTTAACACGTGAATTTCGTATAATTTTCAGATCTCGGGTAAAACACGAATTTCGGATACAATTAAATTGGTCGATTGGTATCGGAATCGACCCTAATGTAAAACTACTTATCCGATGCGATTTGATATGAATTTAATTAAATTAAATTACATCCGATGCGACTTCGGGTCGGATCGGATTTGCATTTCGGTACATAAAGCTTGTGTAATAAAATTAATATTGAGGAGGCTTTCAGAACTCTGCAGTGGAGAATTATGTATATTTTGTGAATTTTCAGTGTACGATTTCTAGGAATAGCAAAAATTTTAGTTTATGAGATTTTTATAAAATGAGGATAGAAACAGCTTTGTACAGTGAAATGAAACAGCTTTGTTTGCCATAAACTACATTTTGGTGTAACGTGAATAGCAAAGTTAATACAAAAGTTCATGCATAATAATGAAGCAAAATATATTATACATAGAAATGGATAAAAAAAGTTTTGTAAATTATTAAGATATTTACATTGTACGTAGTTCCAGAAGTAAATTTAATTTGCGAAAAGCATATGAACCTGTTCTTTACAGCGGAAAGCTAATTGGTTCATAAAATTTACTTCCACATTTTATTACATTTCATAAAACCGTCATGGAAATACATTACCGTTTGTTCATTACTTCTAGTTTGTTTTTGTTTCTGCTTTATAATTTCTAAGGCCAAACAAAATAAAATCCTCCTATTTGTATAAAATGTTGAACAAAAGCGCTTATTAAGGATCAAAAAGCTTTTAACTTGCAAAAAAAGAAAATTATTTATTCTTATTTAAAAAAATGTAAGTTCCGAGTTTGCTTTGTGTTCATATTGCGTTGGTTATTGCGTCTGCTCCTCGAATTAGAAACTTAATTACACGAACATCAAACGAAGAGTTTTTCCAGAAGCTAAAGAAACTTTTCGGAATAATTCCTGAAATTGAAAATTTGGCACATCTACGAATTTTTATTCATTGATTGATTCTGACACCTATAACAGAAAATGTTTGTAAAAAATTTACATAACATTTTAAAAATTTATGTTACCTAAAATTATCAATATTATGTCGGTTCATATAAAAACAATAAATTTTTTCTTAATAGTAGAATTTGTGTAGTAAATGAAGTGTTAAATAATCTAAATTAATTATTCTATCTGCACTTTTTGATGTATACAAATAATTTACCCTATAAAGGTATTATATTTATTATCTATGATTTATCTACCCTAAACATTTCGATTATTTTATTATACAGTGTGTGGATAAAGTCGGAAACAAATTCAACATTTTCCAAAATATTACATATTAGTCAAAACGCTCGGACACTTAAACTTCAGTTCTACCCCAGCCACATTTTAAGCATATTGCTGTTGCTTAAGTATAGTGTTACGTAACACGACATAGTGACTTGATCCTTATTTTTTTAAATGGAAAGTATGCCGGGTGACAGCTCATTTGAAAGCTCTTTTCAAGAGGAATTCAAAGCAGGGTTTTTTGCCAAATAATAATCACGGATGACCGTCACAAAAAACGCCTTTTTTTGGGACAAATCTGGTGTGCGATTTTTAGTTTTGTTTTAATTTTAACGTTTACTCATATTAATTAATAAGTAAACGTTTCAAAAGCAAAAAAGATCGACACAGTTTTTGAGTTTACAAAAAAAGAAAACTTTGAAATGTATTAAAGTAAGAACAGTTTTGGTTACCTACAAATTGGAGTTTTAATTAATATTCATGTAAACAACAATTTGTAGTGGAAAACTGATGTCCAAAAGTGTAGTGATTACATTTTTTTATATTATTAAGCAAATATTTTTCGTTAATAAAAGTTCATACTTAGCTTTAAATTACAAAAATTTTGCATTGCATTACAGGTACAACACATATGTAAACGAATTTACTTTTGAACCATTAAATATATTTGTGATTAACAAACAAACAAAATTTGTACCAAAAAGTTGCCTCACAATTGTGATATGGCTCTCGAACACTGCCATTAATAACAAAATTGATTGATTACTAGAACCGATTCACACGTGCAAAACGGAAATCTGCAAAATTAAATTTCTAAAGCTCGATTTATCACAGTAGATTAAGTAACTCATCAATAATTGCTTCAAATTGGAACAGTTAATTCGAAAAGAACTTCCATTCCCTAAAGCTGTGCATTATTGCAAATACCCCCTAATTTCGTGCTACGCAATTCAACTGTGACAAGGTATATTTCAATTTTACAAAAAGTTAGAGCTTTCGAACGTTTAGGGAGGCAATTTGGAATTTTTCCTCGCTATTATTTCTATCATAAATTCCGCACTTATTTTGTTCTGGCTTAAAACCAAAAAACGAAAGATGTACGTTTTATGTTAAACCAACATGTCGGGTGTATTTTAAACAGATTACAGTATATTAAACTTGGATGTATATACAACGTGTGCTGAATTTGTCGTCAGTTCAACCTGATTCCCCGGGGCATCATTTACACGGTTACGTCTTAGGTTTAATATAACATGCGGTAATTGCCTTAACGTAATCCGGTTGACAACCTTCTAGAACGTGCTTGCGGTTATCAATATTAAAATTTTGAGCAAATTCGGTAAATGCTTGATTACATTTTCTATTTATTGTTCACGCCCTAAATTTATAATCAGCTAAAAGTTCAACAGGGCGATTTGAACAGTCTAACCCACTATCAGTAGAACAAACACAGATGTACTGCTTTGCATTTGGAGGAGTTGAATTCGGGAAACTTCCCCGTATTTGCATAACTTATCCTCCAGTCACATCTCTGCCAAGTTAGCAGAATGCCAACTATTTTATATCGTTCAAGAAGCGGAAAAATCGCAAACACTAAACAGGTGGACACATATTAAAATTTTTTCTTGTTACAGACGTGGACGAAAAAGATTTTCTGGACAAGCTGGGCCAAGAGCTAATATCGACTTCTTGTACGGAAAGGTTGGAGAGGGCCCTTATGTGCTTAGGCGGTGATTTAAAAGAGTTCCTAACGACGCTTGACGGTGTTCACGATGTTCTACAACATCAACAAGATGCAGAGGAATCGGACCACGAAGCTGTTTTCGTGTGTACTAGCTGCGATGATCATTTAAAATTGGATTTTACAACTGAAAGACCCGCCGTTGCTTTCCTACTCGTAGGCAGTTTAAGAGCCATTGCTAGAATACTCTATTACACTGAAGCTGATATTACTATTAGTCAAAGTAATCAGGATCCTAGACATTTTAGGTAAGACTAAATATGGAAAATAATTTTTTCGTGAGGCTTAAAGTCACGAAATATAAATATTCCTTTAGTGATAGAAATAAAATATTATTAGCATTTAAAATCTAGCAGAGAAACGCGTACGAAAAACACATTTCCTAGTAATTCTGCTTATTGCACGCCCATTTACTAAATACAATAAAATAAAATATCCAAGTTGATGGCATTTTCTCTTGGTTATATCATCGTGGTCTATAACTTAAGATGCGTTTCATGTGGCAGAGAAACAAGTTTTATTTTTTGCTACCTCCGAAATAATGAAAGGTTAAATGGTTAATAGAATCCTATGAGAGCAAGGGCGCTCGTCCCAGTTATGTAATAAATTTTCAGTTCTATTCGGCAATAATCAGTTATAAATGGTACCTCGTAAATGTGCTGAAGCGTGCTGATGTTATCTCTAACTTTTTCCATAATGCTATAAATGGAAGGTTCTGTAATTGGAACTTTCTCTGCAATAGGCAATAAAATAAATAAATAAGCTAAGCCTATAAGTATAAGATCTAAAGATCCAGACACATTTATTATGTAGCTGTTCAGTTGTAATTGATGTTTATAAAACCACTTTTGGAAATACCTACAATAATTTAAAGTAGCGAAACCCGTGGGATAAATACCTATTACGATTTAAATCGGTCTAGAAGTTTGTTAAGCGCCGCAAAACGACTCCCAAAAACGATGCTTAATTCACCATGTTTGCGGCACAACTACAGACATTTTGGTGTTACGGACGGCACCAGCGATGGTAGCTTTTCATGCATTTTTTGTTGCTTAACAATTTTGCAAATTAAACCAAATTCGAAAGAGTCATCTTCAGGGTCAAAAATTTCCAAACGTGCTGGTCAGTTGGATAGAGCTCGTCGAATTCTACAACCCTGCACCAAAGAAGCAAAAGTCTAAACCTTTTGAAACACGCTGTATACAAACAACTAGTTTTATACAGGGTCGGACTTAAAAATCGTACAAATGTATCACCACAGTAGGACAGCGGCTCTTTGCAACTCAACTCAGTTTATTAATTGTTTTCGGTAGTTATTTATAATTGCTGTCACAGCTGTTGCTATAATTTGGTTTTTTATGGTTCACTAACGATACACTTTAAGTTGTAATAAAATCTGCATTTTATAGTACAGACAAGAAAGGAATGCTTTGTAATTGTTTAGATTGGACGTTTCAATGAAGGTCGACGTCGGAACAAATAAACAGTAATATATCTGCAATTTATTCTAACGCAATTTCAAAAGTTCTGATTGTTTAAATAATTGATACATTTTCGTTTGTTTATCAAAGGTGAGGAATAATATTGCCCCGATGCAAATGCGTTGCAAATTTACATTACAAGCGATTTTATTAATTTTAAAATAAACAAGCAGAATCCGTGAGCTACGCTTCCCGTTTCTTTTATTTGGTAAATTCATACTCGATGACTTCGCTGAGTCGGTCTGAATAAGAGTTGCTCCCGAAAATAAATTCCGTGAAAAAAAACTAAAAAAGCCCGGAATACAGCCCCAGAAAAAAACGAAAAAAGTGACCGTACCACAGCTCCGTAAACAAATTTAAAGGAAGAAAACTCCTCGTAAACTCTTCAGGGAAAATATCCAAAAAATGTTCTAAATAATTTTGAACTATTAAAAGCCTACTAAAAATGATGTGATAATATAATTAATGCATTCTCTCGATATCGCGAGCTTCATGGCCCAATCACCCTACGTAAATATCAGAACCAGCAAACCTAATGAATATGTAAGCTGTCTGGAGATATAGGATAGCGGAAGCGAGATCCCAATTTACAGGTCAATGAATGGTGGAATTAAGGGATTTGTTTGTTAGCGAGATAAATACACATTTTTGACCCCATAAATAATCAAATTATACCAGCCGGCCTGTAAAAGGCCGCCAGCGTGTTGCAGTAATAAAACTTTCCAAGATGCAAAGTTTAGTCATGTGGTGAGACAGTTACGGATTTAATATAGATATGGCATCTCATGTTTAGGGTGGTGCTGTGACAATAAATGAACCGAGTTGATTCTGTTGTATATTGACAATAATTTACGCTCGTCTTTTAAATTAGGATAGGAATTAATAAGAATAACAAACTAACAAACATCTGCAGAAAAACTAGCTGAACCTTACAACTGACGCCTTTTTCTTTGACAGATACATGTTTTGGACCTCCAACAACCCACACAAATGGTTTTTAAAAATGTATGTCTGTGAGTGTGTGACGCCTCATAACAACAGAATGGATAGTCCGATTTTTCTGAACTTTGGAACGTGGGGGTAGTTCAAAAATTTACGAACAAAATAAGAATTTTAAAAACCGAATCGGAAGCGGGAGGTGCATGTTTTTTGGTAGCATTTCTTTTTCAGAAACACAATATTTAAAAATTTTAAGTTCGCTCAGTTTTTGATAGCTTTTAAAAAAATAATCAACATCGCGCGCCGCTTGAGTTGCATAATCTCAGCTGCAGCTGTATTCGTCTCGAGTTGAGACAAATCGAAGGGATCCGAATTAAATATATAGAAAAAATTACAACAATGGCTATATAATCCATAAAACTAGCATTTCGTTCCGTGGTACGCAACACTACCTGCTTAATTAGCTTATTTATTATTAACAAACACCAACAAAGACATCATGAGGCAAAGCCCACGAGTTTCTCTAATTTACGCACACTGCCGTTTTTAAGCAGACCAACCTCATTATAAGCTGCTGTTGGAGTAGAGAAGAGTATTAAAACAAAGCTTCTTTCCAAATAGTATTATATTAAGCGTAGATACCTCAATTACCTTTTTAAGCGGACCCACCTCGTATTTAGAAAATTTGTGGAGGTGTGAAATAAAATACCTATCCCATTCTTCAGAATTTATTTTATAGTGAAAAATATCATCTGCTGTATGATGACTAATTTCAAACAGCATTGCTGTACGTACTTCCTCCATACACTACGTCTATGTGAGGAAGTATAAATCTGCTTCAAATCTATATTTAAATTACTTACTTACGTAAAACAAGTACAAACTAGACATCACTAGATGTAAAATATGTTCAGATTGCGTGAGTGTAAAAGGTGGAGCTACAGCAAGCCAACACATAGCTTGTTGAAAAATGAAAAACAAGTTTTTCTTGCAAATACACGTGAAAGCAAATCAATATTATAAAAAAAAACAATTATAATTATTTGGGCCTGTTTCGGTTTTAAAATATTTTCATTTCTGAAAGTTTTTTTACTACTTCGGTACCTCAAACTGAATTTATTTCTTTCGTCTGACCTATAATAATTATTCTTACAACTTTTTTTTCTATTTCAGATATACAATTAAACCATACCCAGTACAATCTTTATGTCATACAAATGCAGCTTCGACTTCAAGTTCTTCACCTTTAGTAACAGATCTTCAGATGGGAGTAGCGACGTTTTGTAAAGCTTTTCCCTGGCATTTTGTGATCGACCGTCGCCTAGAACTTGTACAATTGGGGTCGGGCTTCATGCGCCTTTTTGGCTGCGTTTTGACGACTTGTGGCACTGCTGCAGCTACATATTTTGAATTTCATCGGCCCAGAAGCATAACTTTGTCGTTTAGCGAAATTGTTAAGAGAGCGAATACACCGTTCGTGCTTGCCATCCGGAAACCTCCAGGAGTAGAGCCATTTCCGGCGGAAGTAAGTACTCTCTAATTCACTGCAGAGTCTCTAGAGAGACTTTGATGATACACTTTTTAAGAATGTTGTTAATCTTTTGGAGAGACTTTTTTTTATTTAATATTTTATTGCATTTTTGAACTTGAAAGTTTCAAGTTTATGTATGTGGATAACGTTGCACTAAATTAGAAATAAAATAGCTTTAAAATTAAGTAAAATATAGTTTAAATAAATAAACAGAGTGTATTAAAATAGGTGCAAATATTCAAACTAATAATAAATTAGCCGAAATATAATCCGGTGGTCATTTTTCAAATATCATTGGAGCATTTTTGTAAAAAAAATAAAATAAAATCAAATTGCCGTAACTATAACGCATTTTACATTAATGGCACAAAATTGCTATTTGAACGATTTCTCCCCCAATTTCACATAGAAAACATTTTAGAAGCATCGAGGAATCACTTTGATCAGAAGATGTAATTCAAAGAAATTTCTCTTTGTCGGCATGAGTTCAATAACACATATTGAAATACTTCAAACAGAAAATATAAATTCGTTTGCTTTTTAAAAAAAAATAACTTTATGAGTAGTAAAATATGAGAAGTGTTTTAAGTTTACAATTTTTTTTAAGGTAAATATCGCAAAATCTACAAAAATCAAACACTTTCGGGTAACGGTTAGGGAAGGTGTGCAATGATGAGTTTCGTTACTACAAACTTCATTTCAATCAAACACGTAAAGGCCGAAAAAGCTAGGCAACAGTGTGGCAGTACGCACTTTCCGTAAAGCAAATTTACTTTGGTAGGCACCCTTGTAGAAGTAAAACCTCAGACGCGTCCCATGCAAACAAATATGTTCATGAACAGTTCTGTGTGTTTCCTACGGCTCAGATTATTAAGTTGGATGCACAAAGTGTTAAATAGCTGTGCAGAATTCATATGTAATAATACTATTAGTTCAAGCAACCCATATGAAAAAATTATGGAAAGATTATTGGAATATTTCCTATTTTTTGAGTAAAATTTAAAATGAGCGAAGTATCTTATTATTAATGCGTTACGCCCCAACACTGATTATAAAGAAAGCGTAGTAAAGCAAAGGTCGACTGGTAGCTTTGTGTGTGTCCTTCGGTCACGCGCCGAACGGCTTTAGTCAACGCATGAGGGTCAGTTAGAGAGAGAGAGCGCGTGATATTGTAAAGTAAACTGATGGCACGCTCAATTTTTTTCTTGTTTTTTTTGTAAAGAATGTCAATTTTTTTGAAAAAGAATGCTTGCAATGAAAAAACCCCAAAACCGGAAGGACAAATTTGTTCACCAAACATTGAGTGGGAAGAGGATTCAGAAATTTATTCTACTATCACTCGCGAGCAATTAAGTCTAAACAGAAATTTTTTATGACCCCCGTTTATTAAATAAGGGGAAAGAAATTTTAGATTTTCAAAAAATCATAGAAGGGGTCACAAAGAAATTAGCGGACTGAGACACAAACCAAACTGTAGCTGATACATATCTCATAAGTCTGCAAAATCAAATATAAATCCTGCGGCCAGTTTTTGAGCAGCATGTTTTTGAAAAAGTCAAATTTTGATATTTTTGTCACTTCACAGTTTTAGTGGTTGCAAAGTTCTAGCAGCTTTTAACATTATTTACCTTTTAAACATTTCCAATATCAAATTTCATCCCGATTTGGTGACTCGTCTTTGAGTCAATAGGCATTAAATCTCAAATTTTCAAAAATTTATAAAAAACGTCACAGAAAAATTAACGGGTTGAGACACAAACTAAATTGTAGCTCATCTTAAATTCTATAAGATTGCTAAATTTTACAATAATCGTGTGGCCAGTTTTGGTATTATTATTTTTTGTAAAATTAAATTCGTAAATTTTTTCTCTTCATAGCTTCAAAGTTTTCAAAATTTTTTGTATATAGTAACATAGTGTCTCTATAAGGCTATTTTGATAAAATATTTGAACTCGATTGATGAACCTGTTTTGAGTAATAAAGAGATAATTTCAAAATTTTCAAAAAATTGCAATTGGAAGTTAGAAAATTCAGAAAAAAAATTTGGATTTGCTCTAAAGCCTTTTATTGGATTCCGTTTTCAAATTTAGTTTTGAAAAATCTTCTTCCGCTTCCGGTTTCGGATTTTTTGGGAAAGCTTGTTTTGTCGGTTAATTTTTGATATACCCCCACAAAGCTCATCAAATTGGGCCATCCGTTCAAAAGTCATGATTCCCATCCCACCCTCTTACCCGGGCTCAGCACACTAAGTGCTATACACCGGTCTAACATGCCCAACCCCTGAAAGACATGCAACCCAACATACACACCACACACAACATCCATGGACCCACCGTATTTAACTTATTCAGAAAAATTTCCGACGGGCAGAGGACTCGAACCTACTGCCGTGGAGAGTCTAGTTTCAAAGTCTGGGACTTTATAACCACTAGACCACCCGCTGGCCCAATGTATTAGTTTTTGCAGCCGGTATCTTATCCCGCTCGACTTCTGTCTAGACACCTTCAATTGCCTAATATGTGAAGTCAAATTCATTACGCTGTGTTGCCACCAAATGTCTTGCTTGTTTAAATTTTTGCAGCTAGTATCTTATCGCCAATAAATCCCTGTCTAGACACCTTCGCTTATGTCAAGTCTAAAATGCTGCGTTACTATTAAATGTCTTGCTTGTAGAATTTTAAACACCCGATATCTTATCGCCAGTCAGTCTCTGTATAGAAACCTTTAATTGCGTAAAGTCTATTACGCTCTACTGCCACCAAATGTTTTGTTTGTGTAATTTTGCGCAGCCGGTTTAGCATTGCCATCCGTCCACTTGCGTAAAGTGTATAGTTAAGTCTCTTAGGTTGCGCTGCCACCAAATGTTTTGCTTGTATAATTTTTTACAGCCATCTTATTGGCAATCCGTCCCTGTCCAAATATCTTTAAAAGCGAAATTATAAAGTCAAGTCTATTACGCTGCGCTGTCATCAAATGGCTTGTTTGTATAATTCTTTGCCGCTGATTACTTATCCAGTACCTGTCCGAAAACCTTCACTTCTGTAAAGTGTAAACTGAAGTCTAACATACTGCTCTACCACTAAATCTGTCGCTTGTAGAATTTTAAAAACTTGGTAATTTACCGCCAGTCGGTCCCTGTCTAAATACCGTCAATTTTTTATATCGATATCTTATCGCTAGTCCGGCCCAGTCTAGAAACCTTTAATTTTAAGTGTAAAGTCAAGTTTATTACGCTGCACTGCCACCAAATGCCCTGTCTGATAATTCTAGAGCCAGTGTCTTGTGGCCAGTCCGTTGCTGCTCAAGAACCTTAAATATACGATCCAACCTAACTAACTACCATTATTTTTGTCTGATCCGATTAAGCAATAAAGAATGTAATGTGCACAAATCGATAGGCGCGTCCAAGATAAGCATGTAATCCTTTTAGAAACTCAAGTGTTTTTGAGAAGATATTGAGTTTGGAAGGAAGGAAACGTTTCCACGTTTTGTGCTTATACAGACATTTTAAGTGGACGCCAATGTTTGTAACCTTATCCGGTTATAAATGGCAGCGCAAAAGGGATATAATCTGAAATTCTTCGTTTGCGTGTTCTTATAGTATACCTTGCTCCACCCATAAATGGCGTTACAATCTCCCACCAAATACAGTTAACAATTTTACTTAAAAAAGGGAATACGAAAATTTTAAGGGATATGCAAGGAAAACTTTGTCTATAATTTGAAATTTTGTATTAATTTTTTATTATAATCGTGGCTTGGTAATTTACATTAAGTGCTACAAATTCTATTTTCCATGTGATATTTTATTTTAAAGAGTTCCGTAAGCTTATGTGTGAACGGCTGGACGATTCCTGCGACAAATATTTTTACAAATTGCCCAAGCTCTCCTGAGAATTCTCAAGGGAAAAATTGTAACCCGTTTCTATGCATATTTAATTCACGAATATCATTTAAACCGATGTTTTTGACCTACAAAGCTTGATTAAAGAAAGTAGAAATTTATTATTGCGGCAGCTGGCATTCTGATTTTTATTATAAGAAAAGCTGGCGTAGATAATTAAAATTTTCTATAAAATGCTTTATGACTTTATTATGTGCGGCAGTTAACGAGGTCTAAATTCTTGTGCCTCATTTTTATGTAACACAGTTTGTGATGGAATTTTTGAAAGATAACGATATTGGTCGTTATAAGGGGTAAAATTTCAACGTACTTTAATGGGAATATGAAAGAAGACATTAGACAGAAACTCTACATTTTCAAATTAAATGGTTAATGATGTTATTTTCATTTGCATAAATTTGCAGCAACTCACAAGTTGTCAAAAGTGCTGCCTAATTGCTTGTGAGTTAGAGAACAGCAGCAACTTTGTAGAACCTAATGTAGTTTGCATAAATATTTTGACAACATTCAAATTAACAAAAATACTAGCAGAAGCTGTGGACTACGCCCCTCGTTCTTTTTTAAATAACTCAAAATGCTTCCTTTGCTCCGTTCAGTCGGTCTCGGGATTGAGAGCTGCTCTCGAAAAGAGAATTTCGTAAAAGAAACGAAAAAAGGCCAAAAACAGTCTTGGAAAAAACCCAAACAACAAGTCCGTAAGAAAATTTTAAGATAAAGATATACCAATCTTTTATGAGTGAAACATAATTGTTATTTGAAAAGAACCTAGCGTTACCCCTTACCTTTAGCAACAAACAATGTATTCCCAAAACACTGCCGATAAACTGGAAATTATTTTATGCAATTTATTACCGATAAACTATGCGGAGATGCAAGACACCGTCTAGTCTAAACATTAGACACTCACGGCGTTTAATTGTGAGACGTTTTGCTAATACACTCTTGATAATAGGAAAATAATGAGTTTTAACTACATTGCAAACATATTTGCTAATGCGTATTGTATGGATAATAATATAGACATAAAGGTTTAATTACAAAAATGGGCGAAACGAGTCGCTGGTATTTTCCTACGCTTTTTACATATTAAATATTCTTGCGCCAATAAATGACGGAATAACATTTTTTAACTAAAATTGAAGCAAGAAAAAAAATTACAAAAAAAGTAACGCCCCAGCGATGATTAGCAACTTGCGAAAAACTTTGCATACCGTATAAGAATAGTAAGCTACAATAACTTCGGGTAAACTGCATGAGAGCACGGTAACCGCTCGCCCTACGGATTGAAATGCACTTCGGAATTCAGGCTAAAAATCGCTATAAATCGTCGTCAAAGTAAATTTTGGGAGATTAGTGAAAAACAAAATTCGTAGTTCATTTTTCGAAAATGATTCAGATTATTTAAAAATAAATATCCAATAAATAAAAATTATCATATTGTTTAATAGCCTTTAATAAGTATAATTTTGTGATGTAAAAATATTGTTGGAAATATAAAAATTGGGTGGTATGTATGTTGTTTAAAAAAAACTAATACATAAGCTAAACATCTGGTGGCAGCGCAGCGTAATAGAGTTGCTTCTACGCGTTAGGCAATGGTTTCCAGGCGGGAGTCGAGTGGCGACAAGATAACGGCTGTGAAAACAAATACAAGTAAAGCATTTGGTTGCGGTTCAGCGTTATAAACTTGCCTTTAACTTTACACAGTTAAGGGTTTCTTGACGGGGGTAGAGTAGCGATAAGATACTGGCAGCAAAAAATATACATACAAGACATTTGGTGGCAGGGCAGCGTAATAAGCTTGAAGTTAAACTTTACACAAATAAAAGTTTCTAGACAGGAACGGATTGGTAATATGAAAAAAGCTGTAAAAAATTTTACAGAAAAAAACATTTGGTGGCAATTCAGCGTAATAGACTTGACTTTACACTTTACATAAATAAATGTTTCTAGACAGGGACGGACTAGTAATAAAATAGCAGCTGTAAAAATGTATACAAGCAAGACATTTGGTGGCAGCGCAGCGTAATAGATTTGACTTTACACATTAGGCAATAGTATCTAGACGGGAGTCGAGTGGCTATAAGATACCGGCTGTGAAAACTGATACAAGTAAACCATTTAGTGGCAGTGCAGCGTAATAGACTTGCCTTTAAATTTTAAACCATTAAAGGTTTCTAAACAGCAATAGAGTGGCGGTAAGACACAGGCTGCAAAAAATTATACAAACAAGACATTTTGTGCTAGGGCAGCGTAACATACACTTTACACAAATAAATGTTTCTAGGCAGGGTTGGACTGGTAATAAGATAGCAGCTGTGAAAAATTATACAAGCAAAACATTTGGTGGCAGCGCAGCGTAATAGATTTTACGCAATTGAAGGTTTCTAGACAGGGACTGATTGGCGATAAGATATCGGCTTCAAAAATGTATACAAGCAAGATATTTGGTGGCAGCACAGCGTAATAGATTTGACTTTACACATTAGGCAATATTATCTAGACGGGAGTCGAGTGGTTATAAGATACCGGCTATGAAAACTGATACAAGTAAAACATTTAGTGGCAGTGCAGCGTAATAGACTTGCCTTTAAACTTTAAACCATTAAACAGCAATAGAGTGGTGGTAAGACCGGCTGCAAAAAATTATACAAACAAGACATTTTGTGCTACGGCAGCGTAACATACACTTTAGACAAATAAATGTTTCTAGACAGGGTTGGACTGGTAATAAGATAGCAGCTGTGAAAAATTATAGAAGCAAAACATTTGGTGGCAGCGCAGCGTAATAGATTTTACGCAATTGAAGGTTTTTAGACAGGGACTGATTGGCGATAAGATATCGGCTTCAAAAATGTATACAAGCAAGACATTTGGTGGCAGCGCAGCGTAATAGATTTGACTGTACACATAAGGCATATCTAGACGGGAGTCGAGTAGCTATGGGATACCGGCTGTGAAGACTGATACAAGTAAAACATTTAGTGGCAGTGCAGCGTAATAGGCTTGCCTTTAAACTTTAAACCATTAAAGGTTTCTAAACAGGAATAGAGTGGCGGTAAGATACCGGCTGCAAAAAATTATACAAACAAGACATTTAGTGGCAGGGCAGCGTAACTTACACTTTACACAAATAAATGTTTCTAGACAGGGTTGGACTAGTAATAAGATTGCAGCTGTGAAAAATTATACAAGCAAGATATTTCATGGCTGCGCGGCGTAATAGATTTTAGCAATTGAAGGATTCTAGACAGGCACTGATTGATGATAAGATATCAGTTTGAACAATGTATGCAAGCAAGACATTAAGTAGCAGCGCGCAGCGTAATAGATTTGACTTTTCACATTAGGCAATAGCTTCTAGACGGAAGTTGAGTGGCGATAAGATACCGACTGTGAAAACGAATACAAGTTAAAAATTTGGTGGAAATGTAGCATAATATCCTTGCCTTTAAAATTTACACAGTTAAGGGTTTTCTAGACAGGGATAGAGTGGCAATAAAATACTGGCCTTAAAAAATTATACAAACAAGATTAGAAAGATTCTAGACAGGGATAAGTTACCGGCTGTGAAATATTATACGAGCAAGACATTTGGTGGCGGCGCAACGCATTAGACTTTACACTATACACGGTTTTTGAACTAAGCCAGTATTCTGTTGCAATTTCACAATTAAATAGACGAATTGTAGTACTGGTATTAATTGGAAATTAAAAAATTTTTTTCTATTAAGGTAGCTAACACAGCTTGCCTATTATAATTTTATACATCTGATATTTAGAATCTGCCTATTAAGTAAATAAATTAACGAAACCTTATAAAAGCACGTTTTTAAAGAAGTATCATTCTATTTTGATAAACTGTGTAAAAGAGAAAGAAAATCAAGATATAGTAAATGTTTTATATACACAAGCATCTCCAGGGTTTTGAGGTCCTTGAAATACATCACGTTTCTCGTTAAATAAATTCAACCACATGGTGCCTTATGTGTTTTTTTATTTTTCATACACGGTGCATAAACCAAGAAATTGAAATAGCTTTGTTAAAGAATAATTCATTTTGTTACTAAAATATTCTTTTGTTTTTGAAACCCTATATACAGTTATATTTAGGACGAACACAAATACAAAGCACTGCATGTGTTTTCAACACAAAACTCCTCTTCAAACGCCTGTCAAACGCAAAAATGTGCATGACCGGAGCAAAGGCGATGCTGAAAGTGTCGCGACGCCACACTGAACCTCTAATTACTCGTTTCAGGGTAGCGTCTGAGGTTTGTGGTTGTTAACAAAATCACATCCAGTTTCCTTGTCTTGTCTGTCTTTCTGTTGCGTCTATTTCAAACAGTTATCAAACAAGTTGTTGTCATGTTCCTGTCTACCAGTCCATTCTCATGTACTAACAAGAAGTAGTTGTGTTACATGTAAAATTGAAGCCCATGAGATGTGGGGATAAATTGCCTGTAAAATAAAGGTTGCTAAATGTCATACGATAAAAAAATAGATAATTTAATGTTTTATTATAAAACATTCAACAATATTATAGGAAACTTTAAAACTAGTTTCCAAAATCTTTCAGAAAGTGTTAAACAATTTTAGATGATGGCTAAGTAATTATTTGAAATAAATCGAAGAGTTTACACTAATTACCGAAGTTTGAAATAGTAATTTAGGTAGATTGATTGATTGATAATTTTAAAACGTGGTTCTCTTGGTACCCTACCACTGATATTTGTTTTCATTTTTCTGTGTATTAAACAGTAAATAAGATATCGACCGCCATTGCCTTATTGACGCATCGTGCATAATTAATTCCTAAAAGGCATTATTGTTAGAGGAAATTCAAATAACTAACACATTAGCGTTGAATTGCGTTCTCTAAGATATCAAATTATATGGCGGTTATAACTTATAGGCATCAAATTACCCGGAATTCAAATCGATCAATGTAAGAAGAGACTGCGCGTATATCTTGACCTAAAATGCATCAGAAAAGTAGTTAATACCCTGCCTTATCATCATCTATTGGTGGTGGTATTAGTAACTATTCCTCTTAGCATCACAAGCATAAATAAAAAGCTGTCGGGAAACCGCCACCAGACCTTTATCGCATTTACTGATATTTTTAATATATTTAGAAAATTTTCACTATTTTATGGAAATTTGGTATAATATTAAAATTGTCGAAAAAATTACAATAAAAATAGTACCGGACTATTTTCAAAATTTAGCAGTTTTGCTTTTATTCAAAATTATTGGAAAATTTCGGTTACTATGAAATTTTTCTGAAAATAATACAAATATTGAAAATTTTTTGAAATTGTTTGAAAGAATTAATTTTTTTCAAATATTTATCAATTTTGAAAATATTGTAATTGAACTGAATTTTTTTGGGTTGTCTTGAAAATTTTGAAAAATTAAAAATATCCTTTTGAAAATTTTTAAAATTTGTAAAATTTTAAAAACATGTTAAAACAAATTGTTTGTAAATCTAAAATTTCTTTTTAGTATGTGTTATTTGTAAAGAATATTTATTCGTTGAAATCTAAAATCGATTTCATAATTTGATTATAGTAGTTCGATATACCAAAAAATCGTCAAGAGATCGCGTTTGCGCAGATCGGCTATTCGACATGCCGTAGAATACGAATCCAAGGTTCTTTTTCGAGCGCATCTATTTTGAAGTAGGGCACCCCTCCCCCCACCGCAATTTTTGAATTAGTCGAGTGGTTTTATGTTACTTTGTACTTTCTAGTTGCAACCAATCAATCCCTAGAAATCCCCAAATCGATTTTATAATTTGGTGATTACTTAAATAATCTGTTTATGTAAACGACCAAAAATAGTGTGGTTTTTGCAATGGAAAGTTGTTCCTATCACCATTAAACATACCGATTCTCAAGCCAAAATTTGTAATTTTTTGAAAAAATAGAGAATCGATAGCGCGGGTGATAGGGAGATCGCGTTTGCGCAGATCGGCTATTCGACATGCCGTAGAATACGAATCCAATGTTCTTTTACGAGCTAGTCTATTTTGAAATTGCGGGAAAGGTAAAGATCTCAAAATTTTCTATATTTCGTCTCATGTCCTGCCTCGCGCATAAATCTACAGCACCAGCAGCAGAATTTTGCAAACCCTTAAAAATTATTTTAAAATTAAGTAAAAAGTTTGCTAAATCAGCAACCGGTTATTCAATTAACACCCCACAACCTCCCCGCAATAAAAACGTCACGCGTGTTAAAATAGTTGGAAAGAAGAGAATTAACCAAAAATCCGCCATAAAAGTTACATTAGAAGGTGATTACGGAAAATAATGGTTATTTGGTCCATTAAATGGCCAGTAAAATCTTTCGATGCTTCCGTAACACACCCACTAAATTTAAAATTATTTCTAGGGTCTGGAGCTAAAAGGGCAAATGGTTTTTTGTCCAGAATCAGATTCGGTTCTCTTCATTGGATCTCCATTCTTAGACGGACTTGATGGGCTTACAGGAAGTGGACTTTTCATATCCGATATTCCGCTTCACGATGCCACTAGGGATGTTATTCTTGTTGGAGAACAAGCTAGAGCACAAGTAAGTACTTTTCTATTGGCAATATTAGGCTATAAAATAGAACGATCCGATGGAATATTTATTTTATTGTTGAAAATTTATTTTACTTTATTTTAAGCTCTGGAAATTGCGTAAAACGATTTCGCCTTGAAAAGACTTCGTTTTGCACGCGAGTTGATAATTAATTCTATGAATATTAAAAGATTGCAAATACGCCCTTGTTTTTCCGGTACGAGCAATTTACCTTTTAAATATTAATGAGGATATTAATGTTTCCTTACTTAATCTTGTACATCTTGAGAAAAAAGCAAACTTGATAAAAAGAAACAAGAAGGCTTTTAAGAGTTGAAGAAAGTTCACTCTCGAATACACCTTAATGCAATCTATTTTGTACGTTCCGTTCGTTTTTATAAGAGTACAAAAGTAATTTTAAGTTGTCGGAAACTCCGTAAATAAATAAGAATCCTCAAGAGCACGCCGTCGTACAAAGTACGATACCAAACTTGAAAATAAAAGCGCGAAACACAGCCCTATAGATTCTAAAAGACATTGAAGGATTACTTCTGTAGACGCTGTTGACAACTACATTTGCGGGAACAGCGCTTAAATGGAAACGATGTTTAAACTCGGTATACCTTTTTGTGTAAGCTCTATGCATATTTGCAACAAAAAAGAAAGCGAAATGCGAAGCATTTTAGGGTAAGCATATCAAAACAGAGCTTAAATATTTTAAAAACTCACTATCGAAACTTTTATCAAGAAAAAGTCATGTAATTCTCAATTTTCCCACGTACTTCCACTTCTTCACGTTACAGCTGCTTGGTGGAATTAAAAAGTTTGCAAACAGTTCATAAAATATGTTACATTATTACGTACAGTCTGTGAAAGCGCATGTTTTGCCACATCTGTCTTATATTTACTTGCAAGTATCAACTTCCACTAGCATCTAACCTAACTTTTTCCTAACCAATTCACACGTTTTCACTTATATTTACAAACAAACTAAAATCAAGTTGGGTATTTGTAAAGGAGTTTCATTTGAAAAGTGTGCATTTTCTTCAACATTACGGTAAATGTTCAAAATGTTCGTCGTTGTATGTTACAATGGCAAGGTTTGCTTTCGAATTGAACTCTAACCTTTTAAAATGTTTCTCGGGGGATAGCCTTACAAACCCCTGTTTTATTTTTCTTAAATCTAAAATATCCACTGACTGCGTCTTGTAAACTACAATTTTAAGAATCCCCAGAAGAAAAATTTATTGGCGTAAGATCTGGAAATCTAGCTGGCCACTTGATCGTTCCTTTTCTGATTCTCCACTTATTAAGGAATCTATCATTTAACCAATGCCGGGCTGGTTGTACGTAATGAGCAGGGGCTCCATCTTGCTAATAGAGAAAAAGGGCTTTATCCAGTTGTAAGTTTCCAGTTCGTCATGTTGGTTTTTTAGAACTTCTATGATTAAAGGATCAATATGGTGTAGCAAAATGAGTCTGGAATCGACTAGGGAAATGTTTGTGGTGTGTGCATATTTTTTGACGTCTCCACCAAATGTCGCTTTATTATTTTTTGGGAATTTGGTTATTAAATCTGGGCTTAGCTAGAGACGTGTTTTCGGCAACATCTTTTTTGGCGTCTCCACCAAATGTCACGTAGCTGTTTATTAAGTTAATCTTAATTTTTGACAATTAGGTGTAGCTAAATAAGTCTATAATCGTTTAGGGAACTGTTTGCGGTGGCAGCATTTCCTTTGCGCCTCCACCAAATGTCACTTAAGTTATTTTGTCAAAAGTTGGTGTAGTTTATTAAATTTGGGCTTAGCTAGAAAAGTGTTTGCGGCGAATGCATCTTTTTTTTGGCGTTTCCATCAAACGCCACGTAGCTGTTTATTGAATTAATCTTAATTTTTGAGAATTTGGTGTAGCTAAATGAGTCTGCAATTAACTACAAAATGTTTAAGATACCAGATACTTTGATTTCCGCCTCCACCAAATGTTACCAATTGTTTTAATAAATTGTACTTTATTTTTAAGAATTTGATGTAACTACATAAGTTTCAACTTAGTTAAAGAAATATTCGAGTAACTAGCATCTTTCCTTAGCGCTCCGCCAAATGTTACGTAGGTGTCTTAAGAAGTCAATTTTAATTTTCTTTAATTTTTTTGATGCGAAAATTTTTTAATTATACAATATATGTACTATTCATCAGTAATAATTAAATACTTTTTTCGAAATTCTATTTCAAAAAGATATTTATAGATGCTAAAAAATGGAATTTTTGACGTCAAAAAATCAATGAAAATCCATTGAAAATTAATTTTCTGTTGTAAAAATTGTTATAGTAGGTTTATACATAAAAACTACGTCTAGGGTAATAAAACATTAACTTTTCGGCTTGCGAAGTCTCCGGGTGCTAGGGGAAACGACAATTACGCACACTCAAGAAAAGGGCGTTGAATGAAAATTGAACTCGCTCAACTGTGTGGGACTCAAGCAGTCGTCGGCTTATTTCTTTAACCATTAAATGTCAAATTTAAATTTTCCTAGCTACTTTCTACGAAATTACCTACTAGTTTAAGACGAGCTTCTAAGAAGCTCCAATTTATCTAATCCTAACTCAACCCTAATTACAAATTTCCGTCGTTCATCTGGCCATGTGACGGCAGTTTCTAAAACTAATTTGATTTTCAACGAACACGTTTTGCCTATTACACTATACCCCTATCACGCTGTCCCACACAGTTCCGCTACTCTCATATTACAAACTTTACTGAAAATTTCAAGTGTCCGTTATTAACAGGCTTACCATTTGTTATAGTAGTATTCTGATAGTTTTGATGAAACAACATTGATGTATCATTAGCTGAAAATGTAGAACTGGCAGTGTTCCATAAAAGTTCTTTTTATGGCCGTTTCTCTAGCTAACCCTTATAACCTTGTTTGGAAATAAGGTCCCTCGTTTACTCTTTAGAAGAATATTTTATAAGCGTTAATAATAGAATATCTGGATAATAGAGACCAATATATTTTCCTTTAAGTCGGAACTTTAGGTGTGTAGTGAATACCCAAAGGAGTTTCATGCCGGTCTCATATGCCTTGTTAGTTTAAGTTTCTGTGGCAATTTCTTCATAAATTATTTCCTGCGAGCACACCTCAACATACAACACGAAAGTTTGTTGGGCCCTAGGGAATTTTTCTAAACTAATGTGTCGCAGTTTCTTAGATACATCAATCATTCGCAAGGTGTTTACTTACTACAGTATTTTATTCTCAAAGCAAACTTTCGTCTGTCCTAAGTTCATTCCCATTTAACTATTCCTCCATACTATTTTTAATTTACTTGAAACTAACTTGAAGGGGCCACATTTAGCACCTTAACTTCTCAAAGTCATTTAAATTTACCTCAAAACCACAATATTCTTATCCTAGGAGAATCACATCTAAATGCTGATGATCCCAACGAACTGTTCAAAAGTGTTCGGTTCCCACAGGATTCATCATCTCCCTGTTTTAAATTAGAGTAGAAACAGTATCCATATGCAGTATTTTTAAACAAGTTAATTGGAAAACGGCGACCTGTGGAATGGCCAGCACGATCACCCGACTTAACACGCATTTAATTTACGTTTGTAGGCAGACATAAATAATCGCTCATACAAAAATAAGCGCTACTTTAACACGAAGAATACGTTAAAACAAATTTAGACTTGAAGCATAGCATGAAAACTTTCAAAAGCTCGATTATGTTACTACAATTATGTTTTCTACACAAATTTTCTTATAATTTAACGAAATAATAGCATATGCTTCTAAAATACTAACTGACATCCTCCACCATATTTGCTCGTTATATAATAATTTAACCAACATTTAGCTTTGTACTCTTATCGGATCTCTCATTAGTTTCTAGAGGCAGTATAACTAGTAAGTCTGAGTTATGCTCCAAAGCTGTTTCTTTACTAAACTTGGTTTAGTAGATTCTCGATCAGTAGGCAACCGCTCTGATAATTAGAATCAATGGCAACCGCAGGGCTATAGACTTGATTCAGTAGTGGGATGCTTCTTATGGTAGTACCACTGATAATCTGTTTTCGACTAACAAGGCGGGGATGCGGTTTTCCACAGACATCGATGTTTTTTGTTACTTTTTTGTATCTAGTAAGAGTTGGGTAAAGGATTTCCTACTGTTTTTTATTCACTTTGAAATTACATTAGTTGCTTACATAATTTGTTACGTTGTGGTGATGATTGTAAATCATACCTACTAATATGTTTTACACCATTTAAGCTACTAAACTAGAACAAATCCTGTTTTAATTAATTTTTTACAAATAATAAGTATTCGACACTTTGTGTTGGACTATTTTTAAAAATTTTAGCCGTCTTACAGTAATAGAAATTGCCAATTTATTCATGTAATATTAAAACTTTGTTTAATTTAAAGGTAATATTTATTAGACTCTAAAACTTTTTCATTTTCATATTTCTTTTGATAAAGTTCCTCTTTTGTGGTTTTTCATTCCGCACCGGAAGTTTCCAATTTAATTTTCTTACATCAACAATTTTAGCCTGAAATGGAATTCCTCGTTAGTAATTTGATGGATACCAAGCCTTAACATTTATGATTAGTGGAAATGATATATATGAAATATTTCTGCTACTCATCGCAGATATTGATTTCAATTTAGCCATTAGGTGCCTACACATTTTCACCAATAGAAACACTTTGTATCTGATTAGACGCAAAAGCAATTGTAGTTAAAATTATAATGATTGCGTAAATATTTCTGTAATCCGCTATTTTTTAAAAACTTAATTTTGTGTGGTAACAAGAAATACAATGTAATCAATTGTGAATAATCTATTTGCTTAGCCCCTCCACCAAATGTCACGTAGCTATTTAATTACATTGATCTTGATAATCAAAACTTTCAGAAAATTAAACTAGCTAAAAAGCGTTCAAAGCACTATGATCTATTGTTGGCGCCTCCACCAAATGTCACGCAGCAGTTTATTGAGTTGATCGTCATTTTTGGTGATACCAGCATCCTTTTTGGCGTCTTTATTTTCGAAAACATGGCGAAGCAAAATTGTCTAAAATTATCCAAAGAAAAATTTGCGGTATTTTTTAATGGCGCCTCCGCCAAATGTCAGGTAGCTATTTATTGCGTTAATCTTAATTTTTGACAACTTGATGAAGCGTAATAAAAATACCGGTATCTTTCTTTGGCGCCTCCACCAAATATCACTTAGCTATTTATTGAGTTAATCTTATTGTTTGAGAATTTCGTGTAGCTAAATGAATCTGGAGTCAAGTAGAAAAGTGTTTGTGGTATCAGCATCTTTCTTGGTCATTTTATAGTTAATCTTAATTATTGAGAACATGGCGAAGCTAAATTGTCTAAAGAAAATTTTGCGGTAACAGTATTTCTCGTTGGCGTCTCCACAAAATGTCACGTAGATATTTATTTCGTTGAACTTAATTTTCGACAAATTGGTGATTTGATAGCTGATTTATTAAGTAAATGTTATTTTTTAATAATTTAAAGTAGATAAATATCGCTAGACTTAGCCAGGGTAGTGTTAGAGCTGCTAGTATATTTTCTTAACGCCTTCACCACATATCACGTAGTTGTTTATTATTTATCTATCTTTTTTAAATTTCGTGTAGCTAAAAGAGTCTGTACTTAGCTAGAGAAATGTCCAAGGTTTTAGAATTTTTACTTGGCACCTCCGCCAAGTATCAACTAGCTGTTACTTAAAGTTAATTTTGTATTTAAGAATTTAATATAGTTGAATGAGTATACAATTATGGGTGTTCGAAGTACCCGGATCTTTTATTGACGCCTCCACCAAGTGTTAGGTAGCTGTTTTATTAAGGTAATCTTAAATTTTGATAACTTAACGTAGACGAATAAGTCTAGACTCAAGAGCGTTAGAATGGTATTTTCTTAACACCTCCACCTAATGTCACGTAGTTTTTTATTATTTATCTGTTTTCTTAGAAATTTCGTGTATTTGAAAGAGATTGTTTTTAAACTGTTAAGATATTTTCCCTAAATGTAGTCAAAATATCTGGTCTGATTCAACAGAAATGTTTCTAGTTACTGCTTGAAATTTATAATTAAACTCATAAATTACGTATGAAAACTCTTTACGTAGCGTGTAATATGGTTATAAGAACAAATTTAGGTATTTTGAAAGAAAATTGATTACGTAGCGCAAATTTTTAATGTTTTCGTCGCAAAGTATTTTCAGGAAATTGAAATTTTATTTAATAAGAGTAGCTGACGTGTGTTCAAGCCCATATATTGCAATCACGGATTATATAAATAACTGAAAAGAAATTTATTTTCAGGATGGCCTGAGAAGAAGAATGGATAAGCTGAAGAGTTCGATAGAGGAAGGAAATAGGGCTGTGGATAAAGAAAGAGAGAAAAACGTCAGCCTGCTACATCTCATATTTCCCCCCGATATTGCAAAACGCCTTTGGCTAGGTATGTTAATATTAAATGAAAACCTATTAAAAGAAAACATGTTCTGCAAATTTAGTAAATTTGAATCGGCAAATCTATTTGCGTTAAGCTTTGCCAATCAGGCGTTATTTTAATCATAAATAATTTGAAATGTAGGGGAAACGATTGAAGCCAAAACACACGAAGACGTGACAATGTTATTCAGCGACATCGTTGGGTTTACATCTATTTGCTCGACAGCTACTCCAATGATGGTTATTAACATGCTGCAAAATCTCTACAAACATTTTGACGAATACTGCGGGCAACTTGACGTATACAAGGTAAGACAGAAGAACTTTTTTTTTTATTTGTATGAACATCAAAAGGTTTGTCTGAAGATTAAAATTACGGTTTGCTGAGGTTACCTAAAAGGGTTTCCAGTGCTCTTTTATTTCTACTCGTCAGTACGTTGAAACCGTAATTAATATAACGCTAGAAGCTTTTGAAATGTAACTTGCTACCTGTTGGTTGACGCCAATTTGCAACCGCGCTAATTAGCCTTTGGTAAGGTGCGGTCTGAAATGGTATTAGAAAATTATAATTTTTAAAAAAAAGTGCAATCATCCCAACAAACCACAAAAAAATTAATTTTCGTTGGAATAAGAAAATTAAAAAGCTTTCTGATATTTTCCATTATAATAACAAAGTAACTAAAGCGCTCCAATAATTTTAGAATTAAAGCCGAATAGACATCATACCATCCTGGAAGAATAAAACAGCTCGCAACGAATATTCCTAATAGGTAACAGCACGCAAATACCATTACAGTCACCAACTCATCAACTTGAATAAACATTAAATATTTTCGTATTGACACAATCCAGAAAGGGAGTATCTACCCACTTGCAATTCCCACCCCGTTTAAGCTGAAAATGCAGGTTAGCACTACACAGCTGCTAAATTCCACCATCAATTTCCCAAAAGTCGCGTTCTCTTCTTACCGTAAACAGAAGACCGTTCAAGCAAAAAAGGAGGATTCCGAGCAAGGCTGGTAGCAAATGAAGCGGTAAAATAACAAAGGATCAGGCAAGATCCAATGTAGATTTTATACGTGACTGAATTTTATCTTTGATGTTTCTGATATCTGATTGGATAACTCGACAATATTCAGCTTTGATATCTGATCCCGCTTGATGTTTATATTTGATTAGACGTAAGGTTTTGTTTAGCACATAAGCAGCTTTCAAACGCAATTTATTTTTTGCGCCTTTAGGTAGTAATTTATACAACCCGTTATTCACTTTTACATGTCAGCAGAGAAAAACTTTAAGAAGTTTCCGACTTAACTTTTAAGGTATGCAAATCTGTTAACACACGACATCACGGAAATCTCAACCTTACAGCAAAATCTTTTATTTATTAGGGTTCTGGTTGAGAACGCGCTTTAGGATAGACTTTCCCTATGGATTCCAAGGCTTGTTAACCTCAAAGCTTGATAGGTTTTGGACCACAAACTTAGTTGACCGTATTAATATTCACGCACGCAAATTTTGGGGTTAAACAGCTGTGAAAATCCGTTTTGAAGCTTTTAGGTTTGCTAGTTGTGCTTACAGTTTTCTCTGAATACAAATGTTGCAGTTTTGAAGTATGCGGGAGCATTTGCTTGCATAACACAAAAATTGGTAAATAATTTGTTTTTGTCAGTTATGGTGTGAATCAAAGAATTAAGCTAAGATATAAACATTAGTAGTTCTACAAAGTAACCCTTCAAAAAATAATGTCAGTTAGTCCCAAAAAAAAGTTTGCTTTTACAAAATACTATGTCAAACAGCAACGGAAATAGTCAACTTGCGTTAACTAAAATAATCCCTCTCACCGCATCTTTCCTCTGTGCTGTGCATGTTTTTAAACGTTTGTATTTGGTTTTTTTTGCGTCTAGAAGTCGAACCTACTGTCATACAGACGCACACACAGACACCATGGGAGCCTCCGGTTTATCAGTCTCCCAAGGCTTACAAACGTGTTTATTAATCGAAATATTTAAGTAAAAAATGTTTGCTTTAAAAGTATATTTCCATTAGACATAACTTTCATAACGGCGAGAAAGCTCAAAGCAAAAAAACTGCTGTAAAAGTTGGCATTAAAGACACATTGCAATCCCATAGCTATACTCTGTGCAACGAAGAAGGTATAATAATAAGTTTACAAAATTCAACAGCTGATACAATATCCAAAAATAAGTAGAAAATTTTAGATAAATGTGGGCCGACAAACGCTTGGTTTTTGAGATACAGGGTGTTAAGGTTACGGAAAAAAGTATTTTTTTTAAATATTACTAGAAAGTTTTTTTATTATTGGCAGTTGGCATATTCGAAATATACCATTGGCGTAGATGAAGAGGTATCCTAATCTTAAATAGTCTGTATGAAACTTTCTGCTTATTTTTGGATGTTGTATCAGCTGGTCAATTTTAAGGCACTTATTGTGAGACACCCTGTATATCTAATAAATAAAATTTAACCATAAAAGCAAATAACCTATCATACACAGAATAAAGAGAGCTTTAAAATGATGTGTCACTCGCCCCCCCCCCTGTCATTTAAAATTTTCGCGTCGCTAAGCCTCGCGACGCCAATATAATGCGATTCGATTTTTTTTGTTGGATTAAAATGTAGTATTTTAGGTGTTGGTTAGGTAAGTTTAGTGTTGTTTCTCTGAACCAAGGCTAAATAAAGTTAAGGGGAGCGGTGGTGTGGGGGAGGGTGACTTTATTAACGCGCTGTATCAGTATGAGTCAGTTAAATGTGAGGCATAACCATTTTATTTGTTGTTATTCTTACAAGCAACGAATTCCTGTGTTAAGTTTTTGGCAGAACATAATATCCATCTTATTTTTACTTTCCTATACTTTCAGTATAGGGAAGTATTGATTTCATGCAAAATTTCAAAGTTGAGATTTTAACGGAAATAGTCGGGGAGGGGGGGGGGGTCCATGGACTCCAAAAAAGTAATTTAAAAAAAATGTCTGTCTGTGGGTGGGTGGGTGGGTGGGTTGGACCATTACGCTCCATATCTCCGGAACGGCTGGACCGATTTTGATATGCTTTGGAATGAGGGGGTATATCAAAAATTCATCGACAAAATAAGCTTTTAAAAAGAATCCGAAACCGGAAGCGGAAGTTAGACATGTTTTTTGGTAGCATTTTTTTCAGAAACTGAATTTTGGAAATTTTAATAGTGGAGATTAAAGAAGGCCTTAGGACAAATCAAACCATTCTTTACCGAACTCTCTAGCTTTATAATGGCGGCCGCTACGAATTTTTGAACATTTCGACTTTAACGCCTATTTACTCAAAAACCAGTTATCTGATTGGAATCAACTACATCTTGTTTGGTTCAAGGGTACTATATCATGAAATATAATTAATTTTGAAAATATAAAAACGATCGCAATGACATCACTCCAAAATTTTGGAATTTTTCAAAAAAATTTTTCTCAAAAACTGCCCACACGTTTTTGTTTAACCTTTTTAAGCTGGTAGAGATAGGCATCTGCTACAATTCTGTTTTTTGCTCATTGCTATAATTTCACTGTGACGCCCTCTGTGAATTTTTGAAAATTGGAAATTGGTACCCTTTTATTTATTTAACGGGGGGCAATAAAATATTTCTGTTAAAGCAATACAGCTCATCATTGATAGCAAAATCCGAGTATCATAATATTTTTTTGATAATTCAATATTTAGGGGGGCTACTGTCCCCCCCCCCCCCCCAAATTTTCCCTACAAAATTAAAAAATTGATTTCTTGTTTTGTTTGCTCTAGGAGAATCTTTTTACAAAAAATCAAAAGATCGAATTTTTTGCCCCTTAATAATAATCTTTTTGTCCTTTCACATACTTCTACAGCAGGCAGTTGTATTCTTGTACTAGTCGTTTAATGTTCAGTGTAGGCTAACTTTTTTATTTTAATAGATAGACTCGCAAACCCAAGAGCAAAGTTGTAGGGCAAATTCTTCTCGATTATATTTAAGAAAAAAACTTGTTTCCAATTTTAATATGGCGGCCACGGTAAAAAATAACTTTTTTTAAATGGAAACGTGGCATTTTGGCTTTAAAATCAGAAAGGTTTTGAAATTCTAAATACAAATTAATAAGAGTAATTTCTTGCTCAAAATATTACTTCTCGAGTTATTAATATATTTTCAAATATCAATTTCCGCGCTTCCGTTGATTCAGTCCGAATATTTTACCCAACCTTATGCTTGCAGCGCAGCGGTCGGTCTTTCTTCAACCGCTTCAAGATGTTACAACTTATAAGAACTATTTACTTTAACTAGTCGTGTCTAGACAGGTGTATATCGAAAGTGTTGGAAAATATAAAACAATGTATTTAAATGTATAGGAAAGTCCAGGCGAAGTGTTTCGCTATTTTTTTTATATACTCTAAAACTGTTAAGTCCATGTAGCCCTTCCACAGATCGACATAATGTGATATTTTAAAAATCGCATCCGCTGTTACTTATTTACACCAACTCTTCTGTGTATTTACTGTCAATTTGCATTACTACTGGTTTTTAATAAACAAGTGTATTTCTATTCATTAATTTATCATTTTCAGTACAAGTACTTACAAAACAAAAACAGCAGTAATTTGAAATTCATATTCAGTAAGTAAAAAGGAAATATGTTCGTGAAATGTGAAGTTCCCGACTTTAAATAGGCGTTAAGAGAGGTCTAGGTCACCAAGGGCCCATTTACAAAACTTCCCAAGTTCGCTTTTAATATTCCAATTCGCCCCAGTTAACGACAACCGTAGCTGAAAATTTAATTACTTGCAGGATTATATTTCCATTTACAATCGAATTTTAATGCCGATAAATTTTAGGGTGTGCAAAAAATTTGCAATCGTAATACAACTTAGCATTTAATTTTTTTAAATTTAAACACACAATAAGAAAACAAATTTAATCTAAAGTTAGTGCAATTGTTTGTTGTTAATTTATTTTAAATAAAACAATTCCTAACTTCAACGGGATTTTTTATTTTAGCCCTATACGTATTTCGACATGTTAACGTGTCATTTTCAGAGGTAAGATTAAAAGTAAACGGTTGCCTTGCTATAGAAACAATAAATCTTCACAACTTGATCTCGGTTTTCTATATCTGCGTCCAGATGGACTTGATTTCTCATTCCAAAATGTCCAATAATAGTGAATTTAAGAGATCAATTTGCTCATAATTAAAGGTGAATTTCAAATGCTTCTAGTATATCTAACTTACGTTTATCATCACAGAAGTATAAACATTATATAGTGCTATTAGATGCCATTGAATGATTGTGTTCTGATAAGTGTTTAGTATAATTGGGTTTTGTGTGTGTTAATATTTGTAACAACGTGTTCTTTATACCTAATATCAAAATTTTTAATTGTTTGTCCTATATAAACCGAATTACAGTGCGAGCAATTTAATTTTAGATGCCTGATTTTAGTAAATTGTCTGTTTTTTTCTTTAACAATAAACAAAGTGTTTATTGTTACTGAGCTTCAAGTATCTAAATGGCAAAATTTATAGCTGCAGTTGTATTATTTTAGGCAACTCTAGTATCACCCATGAGCTATAATTTAATTAAATTATTATTTTATATAACACTGTACGTATTCCAAAAATTTTCAGAGGTAAGATTAAAAGTAAACGGTTGTGTTGCTATAGAAACAATAAATCTTCACAACTTGATCTTGGTTTTCTATATCTGCGTCCAGATGACTTGATTTCTCATTACAAAACGTCCAATAATAGTGAATTTAAGAGATCAATTTGCTCATAATTAAAGGTGAATTTCAAATGCTTCTAGTATATCTAACTTACGCTTATCATCACAGAAGTATAAACATTATATAGTGCTATTAGATGCCATTGAATGATAAGTGTTTAGCATAATTTAGCAACGTGTACCTTGTACCTAATATCTAAATGTCTAATTGTTTGTCCTATATAAACCGAATTACAGTGCGAGCAATTTAATTTGTAGATGCCTGATTTTAGTAAATTGTAATTTAATTAAATAATTATTTTATATAACACTGTACGTATTCCAAAAATCACAAAAAAGACATTATATAAGCGTTTTTGTCCAAATAAGTGTAGTAAAACTTCTTAAATACGTCATCATTATTACATCATTTTATCAACTGTGTGTAAGAGCTCAAAGTTGCACTAAACTCTTGGAGGCCAGACCGTCCCATATTACATTTATTGACTCTAGACTTAAAAACTTTGCGCACAGTGTCCAGGAAGTTTGCGAACTAACGGGATGATTGATCGCGTTTTTTATTTAAAAGGAACTCTGGGTCACGTTTCCTTTCTATGAAATTTAAAGGACAAACGTTTCGTAACCCAAACTTCTACGTTAATATACCATAAAGAGAAACGTCAGTCCTTTCACATGCAAAATTACAGCATGTTAAATACACTACATTGCAACTACGCTGATAACGACAGAAGTGGAAATTAGTACATGCTGTTTTGGTTTCGGACAATTTAGCGGCGGTACACTTAATGAACACACCTATTTATGTTCAAATGCATTTCCGGTGTATTCGTGCATGTAAATTCAGAAACTCGTAACTGACATTAAAATTAGAATATATGCAACTATAACTTCGTAATAACATAATACAAAATAATAGAGGCAAATTAGTTAAATTCAAAATTAACACAATTATAGTGGTAGAATAATTACATACATATTTTGAATTTATTGTGTAATCAAATAAAGATGAATTCTAAAACTAAATCTGCATTTAAATTGAGTACTTGTCCCGAATTGAATTTGAAAGTATGTTCATTTACGTGAACGTAATGCGCGTTGATTATTTATGCTTTGACTAGTGGCTACAGGAACTTCTGGAAAGCCGTTTTGCTTTTTAATATTCAATTGTATTCCAAAGAAAATAATTTAACAGTCGTAAATGCATCACAGAAATCTTTGTAGAATATATTTTTGGTACAAAGCTAAATTTTTCAACATTCTCAAGAGTAAGTTAAGCAACACAAATTTGCTAAAGTCAAAAAGTTTCACCGACAAACAATATATAGGATGTATCAAATTGCGTATTAACCATGGGGATCTCGCTTATTTGAAGAGATACGACGATGGTTAAATTAGAGAAAAGTTGTGGAATTTTATGCCCACTAATAATCTAAAAAGATAGTAGAGGTATCCTACTTAGATTCTGAAAGAACTGGAAAAAAACTGAAAGTTTGGATTTTTTGTTTGCGGCTATATAACTCATTTAACATTTATGTTACATATTTCTAGTTAACGCATTGTTAGGACATTTTTTTATGCTGAATCTAATTTTTTGATCAGATTTGGTATAACTGTTACCATTGCTCATTTTCGACTGTCAACTTTTTTTTTCTTATGGTCGGCATTTTAATCTTTTTCATATTTGAATAGATTTTTTAATTCTAATTTCAACGATATGTCACACTTTGCATTTTGTTTAAGTTTCGAACATTTTATTACAGAAAACAAACATTTCATAAGAGTGCCATGGAAAGACCACGTCATTTAATTTATTTTGAAAAACATCTAGTAGGCCATGAACTAATAGAAGTAAAACAAACTACTACTTCTATTTACTTTTACCTTTAAATACATTACGTACGCCAAAATTTCAGCAAACTTTGTTTTGAGCGTGGGCAGGTTATGTTATTCTTTATAAAAACAAATAAATGACAAATTTTCTAACATACGCAATTTACTGAAAATTCCACTTGCAGTTGTTATGTTTGCAACTTACAACAAATTTCAATAACCGGTTGAATGAATATAACAGATAACACTTGAACTACACTACAATTTTTTCAAAATAAATTAAATGACGTGGTTTTTCCATGGCACACTTATGAAATTTCTATTTACTGTAATAAAATGCTCAAAACTTAAACAAAATGCAAAGTGTGACACACCGTTGAAATCAGAATTACAAAATCTATTCAAATATGAAAAAGTTTAAAATGCCGACCATAAGAAAAAGAAAAGTTGACAGTCGAAAATAAGCAAGGTAGCAGGTATACCAAATCTGATCAAAAATTTACATTTAGCATAAAAAAGTGTTCTAATAATGCGTTAACTGGAAATATGTAATATAAATGACAAATGAGTTATAGCCGAAAACAAAAAATCTAGAATTTCAGTTTTTTCGGTTTATTCAGAAACTAAGCAAGATAGCTTGAATTTCTTTTCAGATTATTAGTGGGCATAAAATTCCACAACTTTTCTCTAATTTAATCATCGTCGTATCTCTTCAAATGAGCGAAATCACCATAGTTAACACGCAATTTGATACATCCTGTATACTAAAAGCAAATCTTTGTCCGCCCCAAGGTTCCAACAATCTAAACAACTATGGCTCCAACTTTTAGAGCAAATGCTTGTAAAGGCAGACAGGCTACAGGTCGGTTCTTACCTGATGATGCTGGGGGTAATTCCCAAAAGACGACGCCGTCTAAGCCGAAAGTAAATTGTAGACAAAATTCACTCACTGAGTAGAAACTGGGATTCTTTTAAATTAAATATAAAAATAATTCCCAACTCTCTTATAACACTGTACAAAAAACTAGAATTACTTATTTATTTTTTTATAATAACGTAAAATACAACGTTTAAATTTTAAGCATCTGTTTAAATTAAAGGTTAGTACAAATTTGTTGGAGATAATTTTGCGGTAACAAATTGTTTTAAATAGTCGAGTATCTATATTTATCTATATTTTCTATATACTAAATCCTTAATTGTCTCACCATAAGAAGACGGCAGGCAATTGAATCTCCGCTAAGTTTATTGATTGCTTTTGTAGAATTTTATGTTGCTGTCACCACCGTTGCTATAATTTGGTAATTTATGAGTCGCTTCAATTTTGGTGTGTCGGAAATTTCGCACAGCAAGTTTGATGTAAATATTTTTAATAACAGATAATAAATATAATAGCAAGCAAAAGCATTACACACAGAACATTATTACAATGTCAATAAAAACAGCATTTGTTTATCGCAAGTTGTGCGAATTCAGAAATGCTTATTTACGTAGTAATTTTAATAATAAAAAGTAAAACGGCGTACCATTGAAACTTTTATTAAAAAACTCCGTAAGAATTTGAATATCAGACAAATGTTAAACTCCAAATTTTATAATTTTTTTCACATGTTTTTGTTACATTGTCCCATTTTCAACAAATGTGTGTTGTTACATTTGTTGAAAACGGGACCACTGTTATCTTGCGTTTAACGTTATATAAAATCAATTGATTTGCGGCCTTTGCCAATCTGTTCGATATAAAATCAATAGTTACTACTCCATAAACCCTAAATAAAATCAATTCGAATGTTGAAATAAAATCTTTTGTTAGAAATGAAATTAAAAAAATTAAAATTGCAAGTTTTTTCCCACATTACGCTTCGAAATAAGTTAAATCAGGCCACCACGTGTCACATTATTAAAAAATCCCACCGTCCGTGACTTTTCGGTGCCTATGGGAATTTACTTAACACGGTTTTCACTGAATCGTTTTTTATTCAAACAGGATTGTCTTGGATTAGGGAGGCAGATTAAAAATCGCTACTCATATGAAAAGCCAGACACATATGAAAACTGTTCCAGAATTAAAATATCTGCATCACGAAAGAGCCCGTAAACCCTCCATAATCTTCCTAACGAACGGTTTTCCCCTTTGGTCACGTATTTACTGAAGTGCTCGAGTAGAAAATGAACGACTTGTCAACAGCAAACTGAAGGGACGCTATGATGTCCTCGGGGATGGAACAACCCGGCCATTTAACTAGTTGAGATATTATGACCCAAATAACACTTTTCGATTGGTTTTAAGATACTAGAAATGCTATTAAATTCATGACTCAGATATAATTTTTAATGACAATTTTGTGGCGGACATAGAGATGTTTGTTCCCATATTTTCCAATAAAAAGTTTCAAGGATCTGCTATCGCCACGTCAAAAGCATGCGTTATTCAATTAGTTTTTTGCGGCAAGAGTTCTTTCAGTATCACAAAGGATATGCTACTCAAAAGATCTGGAGTGCAAAATAACGAATCGTTTCGGAAAATTTCTGAGAATATAAGATGCAATAACAGTTCACTTGCAGTGGGTAAACCAACATGTGTAATCATCATAACAAAACGAGAGCTGATTATGTTCCTCTATTGCAAACGAGGTAATTTCCCTAGAAATTTTGTTGAGAGTCGTTTGTAGTTAGAGTAAGTACTTATAAAAATTATCCTATTTGGTGCATTTTCAAATTTAACTAAACAGAAAAATAGATCTGCCATAGATAAAAATTTACTGGTGCTCATTCTTAATAGTTTTCATAATAAATTTTATTTATATGGCGGAAAATTGTTAGGAAACGAGGAAATCAATGTGCAGCAAAAAGGAATACAAAAAAATTCGCATTTTTAAACTGCCCCTGCATCAAGTTTAAACTGACGTGCACTGTAGCATGCAAAAGCGCAAAACGTGTGCAATAAATTATTTAACTTAACGCAAGTTAAATGTACACGAAACATTTTTATTTTGGAAAAATAATGTAAACTAGATTTTAACAAAACAGTCATAATTTAAAATTTAAAATTATAATTTTTGCCTTTGTTGCACCGATATGAGAATTGTACATTGTAGATACAGAACGTATATTATATTCTTAACATTAATTCCAGCGGCGGCTCGTGAGTGCTGAAATGGATGAAGCGTTTCTAAAAACCTGTTAGACCACCGTGGGCAAACATTTGTTTTTGTAGGTGTAGGCAGAGCACGCGTGGCATTTAAAAATTATCAAAACCTATTTTATTCCATAAGCAAGCTTTAACACTAACAAGAGTACTCTGGCAACAAAATAGTTTATTTATATAATAACAGCGACATAACTATTGATATTGTTCGTACCAAACATTTTTTAATTTTCTGAAGTAATTGTTTACTGATTTATTAACATTTAACGCCGAAATATGTTTCTCAATCCTTAAAACTTCCTTTCTAAATAGAAATGGATGGAAGAGACTAAGGGTGGCCTATATCCTGCAGTGGATGACAACGGTCTAATTGATGATGATGATGATGAAGCATAGCTGCATATGTTAAGTATATGATGAAATTAAATATTTGATTAAAATCCTGAATTGAACACACAAATATCCAAAGTCTGCGGCGACGGCCACTACTCCAATGCCAATCTCAGTCGTAAAATTTAAAAAAATGATTGCAACAAAGAAAATAAAAAAAAACACAAAATGCAATTAAAAGTTTTAACGAACGAGTCTACATTTGTACAGAGCAAGTATAAAAGGTCAAGAACCACGTGACCACGTAACATAGGCAACCCATTGTACAGAAGTGGCTACTCTTATTCAGGAAACTAAATCTGACAGTTGTAGCAATTACCATTGGCGTAGGACGTACAAATTAGGACACAAAAACATATTATCATAAAAAAATGAATTTGGCACGTCACACAATTTAAAAACTCTGTAGAAACATTTAATAAAGCAAAAGTAAATGATAGGATTTATTTAATAATATTATTGATGTATAAATTACAATAGCTGCTCAAAATGAGTGCACGAACGCCAATGAAACACAGTGATATTGCAAAAGGAAATCAGCACGGCAGGCAACATTGGAAAATAAAATTCACTACATTTAAATTAGTCAATGGTCACGTGGTTCTTAACCTTTTATGTTCGCTCTGTACCAACCAAAACATGTAATGTGTAAAAGCACCGCAAATTCGTGTTTTGCGTTACAGATCTTGACTGCCTTGACTATATATTTTTTGTTATCAAGCATCAATAGACGACCCTATAACTACATACTTTTCATATAAATAAAAATTTAAATTTATGAATGCCTTTTTCTGTCATTTTCTATATTAGAATCGCTCCATTTGAGGCTATAAATTTCTGATAAACTCGAAAACATATTGGATGAGCATAAAAGCTAAAACTAAAGTTTTGTTCGTTTGAACTTCACAAGTTATTCCAACAAAAATAAATTATTGAATAAGAAACGAACTTTGTAAATGTCACTTTTACTTTCGGCTATTAGTAGTGTCAGCTTCTTACTTTTTGCGCCGCTGTTTTGGACTTGCCCAATTTTTTATTGATGTATACCCTCTTTATCTTCTTTGTGGCATTTCGGTTTTGCTTAACTTCCAAAGTTTTTGTATGACAGATCTGACAAGAAATATTCAACTCAATAAGAACTTTCTGCTTGGAATTGATCACAAGCCAATTTTATTGTTTAACAGTTTAGAAAAGTTTCGTGTCGGTTTAATATCTCGCACGTCGAATGGGTACCTCGTATATTTTCTTCACGTCCAATCCACCCCTGTTTGACGCGAGTTGAGAGCCTTGGTTTTACAGCACATTAAACCAAGTTGACACTCATAAATTACTACTATGAATACTGATTAACCTCGCTTACCTTACTTTGTATGTATATGGGTTACCGCCTAGGATAAATTGTAAGTTGCAACTTTAGATAATAGGTTACATTAATTATCAAATATTCGACCACTTGTGATCGTATCCACTGTTATTATAATTATTAGTTAATTTTAATTACTAATAATGACATATAGTGTATACACAGTTTAGTGAAATAGATTTTGAAAATTCCAATAAACAAGGTGGCACTATTGCAGGCGCTATTGAAGTGAGAGATTGTGACGAAAATGCACGACGATATTGATCTGCCAAAAAAGAAGGGGGAGGGGGTGCTACACTATACAACCAAGACGCGCTCAAAAAAGAAGCTCAGATTCGTGTTTTACAAAAATTTACGTATCATCACTTCAAAACCAGTATGACCATGTTAAATCACAATAGGAACAATCTCTCATTAAGAAAAGACTTATAGAGGATTTCCTTTTGGTCGTTTACAGGAACAGTTGTAATTGCCAAAAAAGCTTTTGGAAAACAAATTTTCAGGTTTCAGCAGATAAACATTGTTTAGTATTACAAAATTCCAGACAGCATAAAACCATATAGCTATTTCAAAAAATAAAAGGGATGGGAAGGGGCGCTTCATTTACATATAAGCTCAGATTCGTATCTACGCATTTGAAGAGCCAATCTGCGCAAGCAATTTGAAAACTTTTCAAAAATACAATCATTTTCAAAATTTTGAAAACTTTTAAATTTTTTATAAATTCTAAGGAACTTTTCCAAGCATTTTCAGTTTCAAAATTTTCCAAAATAGTCGCTTTATTATATTTTTTGACATAGTTTTTAAGATATTAAATCGCTTATAGAAAAAAACGTAAATTTCGGCGTTCCGACAATGAGAACTTTCAGTATGATAATTATAGCCATTAAGTACACAAATCTGTTAAAATTAAAGGTTTGGCTTATTTTCTAGGGATGTGAAAACCTGTTTCTATTTTTGTAAAGAATTTTTAATTATTATTAAAAATATATTTTATTATTATTATTATTTTTAGAATGTTTCCGTAACTAGAGGCTGAGTATAATGATACATATTATTTATGTACAAAGTTGAAAAAACAATTCTTATTTTTTTTTGAAATTTTCGTAATTTACAATTTTCAAAAAATTTAACAATTTTGAAAATTCTTATAAACATTTTCAATATTTACCAGAATTTCAAGCATTTTGAAACGGTCTAAATTTACATAATTTTTTCTAGAAACACAAAAAATTTCATAATTATTAGATTTAAAAATTTCTAAATTTTCGAAATATTTGAAAAATTTTTGAACATTTCATTAAATACTAGGAAATACGGTTCAATCGACAAGCACTACCGATGTTTTAATTCTGTTTTTTTTTTGCTCTCTTGGTACGTTTTTACTAGCAAACAGACAAACAATTACCACAAAGCTTCCACCATCTGCTCTCAGAAGTTACCGCTATATCGTACAGGGTGATTCATAAAATGTTGGACGTACTATCCGGATAGATTCAGAACTTCAAAATAATAAATAAGTTTTGTTGAACATGGGTCCAGAAACGCTGCCGGAGTTACGGCTTCCTGAAGATAGGCCAGTCTAATAACGTTTTGTCGATAACTTGCGCAAATGTTTTGTGTGTAAGCATTGCTCACTTTACCTCAATAGTTTTCCTAATTTCTATTTACGGAGAGCTCAGTTCGTTCTCAGGATCGAAAAGAGCCTAACCTCTAATACGGTTCAAAAACTAAACTCCTACACCCAAATGTTGCTGGATCGTTCAAACGGTCCTACAAAGAGTCAGACATGTGTACGCTTTACTAGAATGAAGCACTTCGTAGATAATCCCTTCATACACAAGAGATGTTTTTGAATAAATCCTACTGCATCCAGCTCCTTCCAGAGCTTTGAAATAAATAACCTTAATTCTTCTCCAACCCCGAAGTATCCCCAGCTCTCATCAGAGCACGGTAGCTCATGACCTCACACTTTCTCCAAATCCCGCAGCATACCAGCTCTTACCAGAGCACCGCAGCTTTAGATAGAAGCCGAAAAAAACGGCCTCCTTTCCTGCCCGACTTGCTCCTAGACAGACGAGCTACCCAGGACGTGTGTTTCCTTTGTGCGAATTAACTTTGTCATTTAAATACTGTGGTTTTAAAATTAACCATGTTTATTGTGATGTTTGTTATTGTTCAATTCTAATTACTGTTCGTTTATTGTTGATTAATTGTGATTGTTTGTATGAGCTTTGACTGTATAATGAAACTTACATCCTTTATCTTAAAGTGTTAAGTGTTTCCGGACTCATTTTTATAGGAATTGTTTTCAATGATTGAATCTCGAAAGTACGTTCTACATGTTTTGAATTACCCTGTATAATAATATTCAGTTTCAGCGAGTTATTTCTTAGTATTTTGATGCCGTAATTCTTAGTGCTAATATGTTACGCGAAACATAATTTTCAGGTATATGAGCGAGATTTAGTTGCTTTTAATATTGATGCTAACCGTGACCCCACTCTGCAATTATAAATCGTGAAATTCTTAAACAGCTTGTTAAAAATAATTAATCCGTTTATGTTAAGTAAACTGCAGCTTACTTCAGGCATTTGGTGGTGGTTGTGGTGGTGGTAATTGTGGTTAGTAATCCCTTCATATTTTAATGATGTAGCCTCAAATGAGAATCTCTAAAGAAAGAAATTCCATTATTACTTTTCTGAATTAAAAAATTAATAAGGGCGTCAACTGTTACACGATTCCGCTCTTAAAAGATATTAAACTTTCCCCAATTAAGCTTTTTTCTGAATATATTAAAATTTAAGTAATTTGAAATTCTTTCTTCATTGCAGCAGCGTCTAATACAAAACTGGAATTTTCAATACGGTTGAAATTAATAAATAAGCATTGTAAAAGAGGTCTCTAATATCCAATTTCATTTTACTCCATTCTGTGAGATATAAAATAGCTTTGAAATTTTATTTAGTTAAGATATTTAGTAATATCAAAAGCTCGTAATAGGATTTCAAAGAAACTAAAAATGAGAAATTCCTTTAAACTTAATACCCAATTTGTTTCTTAAACAAAATAGTGCATTACGTAAACATAATTTTAGCTACTAGTTTTGCAGATGCTGCAAGTACTTTGTGTAGAGCAGGAAGAAATAATAAACTTATTATTTTAATGGCTTAGACGTTGCCGGTTGCAACTTAATCAAATTACCAGCCGTCTGCAAAGTATAGGAATCAAGTTACCCACGATCCGATGTAGAAATTCAAATTAATCTAGTAGATTAAATTTTGGTTTTGTTTTAGATATCTGCATCATGGAAAACAAACAAATGTCAGTTGGTAAATAATTTGCACGGGGAGCGGGCGCGTTCTTGGAGATTGGGCAAAATTGTACTATATTTTTCAAAAATATTCGTTTAGGAGCTCCTACTAGCTTAGTTTTATATTCTCTGTTATTTATAACCACAAATTTTTTACAAAATGGTAAGTAAAATATGTAATTTTGACAATTGTATCATAACCAGCAGTGTCAGTTAAAAAGCGTTGAAAATTTGTTGTTTTTAACTCAAATGCGCAGCTGCTTTAAAATGCTTTGTTCAAAGAGTATCAACTTTAACATTCTAACAATGTTATTGAAAAAAATAGCTAGCTGTGTTTCTAAAACTGTTTCTTTTTTACGCGTCCATACCAAAGCAATCTTTAAAAATCTAAATTTTTAATAAATATTTCAGCGCGAAGTAGTTTCTGTTCATATTGGCCAAGCTGGCGTCCAAATTGGAAATGCTTGCTGGGAACTGTACTGCCTGGAGCATGGAATTCAACCAGATGGTCAAATGCCATCAGGCCAAATATGCGCAGGCGGCGATGACAGCTTCAACACTTTCTTCAGCGAAACTGCCGCCGGAAAACACGTTCCTAGAGCTATAATGGTTGATCTTGAACCCACAGTAATCGACGAGGTATGTACAGGCACATACCGCAAGCTCTTCCATCCAGAACAACTACTTAGCGGTAAAGAAGACGCAGCCAATAACTACGCTCGTGGCCATTACACAATTGGAAAGGAAATTGTAGATTTAGCTTTGGACAGAATTCGAAAATTAGCTGATCAATGCACCGGACTGCAAGGCTTCCTTATTTTTCATTCTTTTGGTGGAGGCACCGGTTCCGGTTTTACTTCACTACTCATGGAGAGACTTTCTGTTGATTACGGCAAAAAATCTAAGCTAGAATTGGCCATCTATCCCGCACCTCAAGTGTCCACAGCTGTTGTGGAACCATACAATTCCATCCTTACTACCCATTCCACCTTAGAACACTCAGATTGTGCGTTCATGTTAGATAACGAAGCAATATATGATGTTTGCAAACGCAGTTTGGATATTGAACGTCCAACGTACACAAACCTAAACAGACTCATTGGACAGATAGTTTCTTCCATAACGGCATCTCTTCGTTTCGATGGGGCACTCAATGTGGATCTCACAGAATTCCAAACCAATTTAGTACCATATCCACGAATCCATTTTCCTTTGGTAACCTACGCTCCAGTTATTAGCGCAGAAAAAGCGTACCATGAGCAGTTGACCGTTTCACAAATCACCAACTCTTGTTTTGAACCTGCAAATCAAATGGTCAAGTGCGATCCCCGTCATGGTAAATATATGGCTTGCTGTATGTTGTATAGAGGAGATGTGGTTCCTAAAGATGTCAACGCTGCAATTAGCGTTATCAAAACTAAAAGGAGCATTCAGTTTGTTGATTGGTGTCCGACTGGTTTCAAAGTGGGTATCAACTATCAACCGCCCACCGTAGTACCTGGAGGTGATTTGGCTAAAGTGCAAAGAGCAGTTTGCATGTTGTCGAATACCACAGCAATTGCAGAAGCTTGGGCTCGTCTCGACCACAAATTCGATCTTATGTATGCAAAACGTGCCTTTGTGCATTGGTATGTAGGCGAAGGAATGGAGGAAGGTGAATTTTCCGAAGCTCGTGAAGATTCTGCTGCGTTGGAAAAAGATTACGAAGAGGTTGGAATGGACACTGGCGAAGAAGGAGAGGGAGCTGAAGAAATGTAACCCTTTGATTTAAGAAGATTTAATGTCAAATTTTTCGTCCTAGTTTGGTATTTTATATCTAGTATAGAATGCGTGCAAATGTATCTGACCTGTACGTTTCAAAGTCAATAAAAGTAAATTCTTTCGTTGCTGTAATAAGAGCAAACCACGTAAGGTTAATTTTTATTTCAATACAAACTGTTTTTAAAATCTTTATGAAACGGGGCACATAAATCGCCAGAAGCTGCAAAATACAAAAAATGCCTAATAATTTTTAGGAGGAAAAGAAATACTTATACGATACAAAATTTTCATTTCAAAATAAATTGTTTTACTCAAACCCTGGTTACAGAATCATTTTAAAAATAAAATATTTTAAGAATCAAAAATAAATTGAAATAGTGCTTTATATTCCTTAAAAATAAGCCAAACCACCAATTTTAACAGAATTGTGTAACTAACGGCTCTAATAAACATACTAAAAGCCCCCATTGTCAGAGTACCGGAACTTACATATTTTCCTATAAATGAATTAATTACTCGAAAACCATTAAGTATATCAAAAAAGTTAGAGTATGGGGAGATTAACCGACAGCGGCTCGTCCGCCGGAAGTTTTTCCAAAAATATAAATTTTTAGATCTTTTTTGTTTTGGTAAAAGCATGAAGAAATGCTCACGAGTGTACTTTCTTCCGGTTCTGGAGACTGGTATTTGCACCTTTATTGTATTTGCTAAAAAGATTCCAGTTTTCCACGTTGATAGATATCTTGCTTACGTAAAATCCGCATATCTCTACTAACAACAAACGCAGCCCTTTTAATATTAACTCTCATACAGATTTCCATATACCCATTCACTGTGCGACGTTCAAATAAATATTAGGCAGGTGTTTAAACTATCACGACAATAGAACAAGTGTAAATGCGTTCAAAAAACTTCAGGAGTTGGATTAACGCAAGATCGGTGGATTACATTTCGTTTTTCTGCTGGTTTGCATTGCATTGCCATTTTTGGTAGCAGTTCGTCTGCCAATCTATCCATTTTTATTCATACTGATGTATTTTTTCATGGGTGGTGAAGTTTCCTAGCTCATTTCTTATGTCTTGGTTCGGTATTTCGTCTATTCTTGTAAATCCTTGCACAGTTCTTGCAAATTTCATTTACGCTGACTGTGGCAGGAAGCCAAGAACCTCATATAACCAACTTGATTTAAGAAGAAGCGCGTGTCGCGTGCTGGTAAGCGTTTCAGCGGTCGTTTCGGCGATTTCAACTTGGCACGCCCACCTCCCTTTGAAGTGGTCTCAGGAGAGGATTAGAGGTCTACCTAATTGAGGCCATGAAAGACTGGGTAAGTGATTTCGCGAGGTGGGACATGGTTAGCCCTAAAAATGGGTGGGACGTTCGCTCTGGAACAATAGGCACTTGCACCCTAGCCAAGGCTATAAATATGCCCGTGTCGCAGTCACTATGCGTAAGAGATCTAGCGGGTTATAAATTTGCTTATGCGGTATACTGGGTAATAAGACGGTCCTTGTGAGATGGCAGGTGAAGATCGCAATGTCAAGAAGGTGTGGCGTTCTACTGGTTTAATCAGAGACTTTGGCCCTAAGGCTGAGGTTGTGTTTCTCCTTCTCACGCCCATAATCAGAGCAGTTGAACAGTACTCACAATTTCGAGCAGCCTAAACTGGTAAAGACAACACCGCTTCGGCACGTCCTTGCTCCGAAAGTTCGGCTGGCTACTTCGACTGGTACCATAAAGACCCAAATAGCCTACCTCTGATTCATGCAACGGTCAGGGGATAGGCTCGTAGTGAAATGGATTAAACCTGCGCCACGATTTGTGAAATGCGTTTCAGCTCGGGTACTAACATGCAGAATCAGTAAAGGTTTAATTAGCTTCGCCCTCACCAGTGAGGACTAGGGCTCGCAGCCCAATGTTGATACTGGTAGCTTGTTCTTAAGAGCAAGTGCGCTGATTGGGCATAACTCAATCTCCAGCCTAAAGGTGGCCATGGCGGATAGCGTCCGTAAGGGCAAGTTCCGCCACGTAAATCAACAAAAAAAGGAGACTTGTGCTTCTTCCGCTGACTGTATATTGGTTTGGTCTCTCGGTATCAGTGTCCACGTTTCCGTATAGAAGAGCGGGTACAGAAAGTACTTCAGTTAAATGGGTATAGCTCCTAAAGATTTATTTATTTTAATAATATTGCTTGCTTGGTTTCGACTATCATTAGGATTGTGGCCTCTGTTATAATAAACGAAACGCGTCGCGGTCTATCCTAACAACAGCAGAAACCAGAATCCCATATTTATTATTATTGCAGCTTTTTCGTAATTATATACAGAGGTCGGTTTGATTGTTGATATCTGATTAGCAAGTTCTTTTTATTTACACCGGTTTCTTATTATTATTTGGAGAGCATTTTATTTGCCCCTATTGAAAAATTATGTTCAGGTTTTGTAGAACGAAAATATAAGCAGGTACTCTAAAACTTGTTTACCGTTTGGGTTTAAATAAATTTCTTGCACGTTAGTAATTCTGAATTTCAGTGTTAAAATTTTGTTACAGAATCTATTTTTATAAAACTTATTTAAGACTTTAAGAGTTTGTTTTCTGATAAACCAAAGTGTATTTATCTGACGCAATGTTTTCTAAAGTAAACAAAGCATGCGAAATAAAATTGATGTTCCCTAACTTTTATATAACTTAATTTTCCTCTCCAGATAGAGAGTTTTGAAGAAACTTGAGAAAAAATAATAAGATCCAGTGACTTAATGCTGTTACATCATTGTAAAACTGTCATATTCGAACTTAGTTCACTCTCGGGTAATTTATTGTAGTCATGTACTCATGTCGAACGTTCTTTAAGCACCAGCTTCGTTCAATTATCTAGTTGCAGTAATAAACTTGGTAATTCGTAAATAATTATTGCAAGAATTTGCATCGTGAAATGCGGTTAAAGCCTTTCCGAAACAGATATCGTAGATTTCTTCCAAGCGTCATACATTCGCTGAATGCAAATTACTTTAATTTGCAAAAACGAGGTCAAGATTCATAAAATTCGACTTTCAATACATTTTTAGTGGAAGTTTTGTTTGATTTTGCAATTTAAGTAATGTAATAAAACGAAACAGTTATTTTTAAACAACAGGAAGCAGTAAAATTCCACACATACCGCTTTTGTTGTTCTGTTATTAAAAGGAATTTCAGTGTAATTACATTCTTTTGACTAGGGTTTCTGTACGTTAGACTGCATTTCTGTCTTATTTTATCTAAAAATAATCCCTGCTTTTGTCCTGGTTCTTAATCTATCTAAGCAATGGTATTTACAATTGTTGTACAATCAAAAGATGTCATTTTTAATTAAATTTAGTTTGAAAAGGCAGTTCCATTCTTAAAACTTTAAGCTTTGTGTAAGCTTTTCAAAGTAATTTAAAGGAAACTCCTTGAATAGACGGTCATGACATCAAACAAAAGTTTTAAAGATAACTATCGTTGTCACCGCCAGCGCAGTTTCGAGATTTTAATACAAAAGACCGCTCGGTTCCATATCTATTTAAATGTTTTCTAAAAGTTTTTGATCTACTTTGAACTTTGTTTCAGGTTGAAACTATAGGGGATGCTTATTGCGTCGCGGGAGGACTTCACAAGGACAGCAGCACTCATGCACAACAAATAGCTTGGATGGCGTTGAAAATGATCGACACATGCTCCTATCATCAAACACATCAAGGACAACCAATAAGGGTAAATACATTTTTTTCAGCTAACTAACAAAAATTAAAGTAAATCGTTGCCAATTTGCTAGAAATTAATTAACACAGTAATTAAAAAAAATTAATCAAACTAAATGCAATTTTAATTACTAAAACTAAAATATATAAATCGATCTAAGCCTGTTCAATAAAAAACAAAACACAAAAATATAACGTCTATGGACCATTAGTGGTAATTGGTAAGCAAGTCTGATTCGGAAAAAGTTTCTTTCGCCAACTTCTAGATTCCTTTAATCCGTACTGCAAAGGATCTTTTCAGTTTTTACTCGAGCAGGTTCTTAAACGAATTCGTATTGGCTGACACTTTGATTCTGCTCAGTCGTGCTTGAAGCGGGCTTGAAAAGCTCCACACATGAAAAAATAAAACAAACAACCCTTAATCGATTTTATAGAATCAAAAAAATGAAACTTAGAAGTATTTCTTTCAATAGACTTGATAAACCGCCTGCCTATTATTTGATTTTAGCTATCAAATTATTACTTTGATAACGTAATATAATCTGAAATTAAATTTGAAGTTTGACTTTCAGCAACGAAATCTGCGTAAAATAGTGATGCTTCTTGGGGAATTCCTCTTTTAATTGCATTTACACATGAACTCTACTGAAAAGCAAAGAGCGTATTAATTCCAATCATTTTCAATCAGCGTGATTGCAAATTTAATTGAAAAACAGCTCAGTCCACATACACACGTGTTTCTATTAGCAAATAAACAAATTTTTAATTTAGCTTGAAATTACAGATTTAACTCAGGGTATACAGTTTGCAAATTCATTGTAAAATTAATTACGTCCACGTTGAAAAGTTAATGACTTAAAAAAATCTAAATTGTATTTCATTTATTTAATTCCTGCTGTCAAATTTGGTGATTGTATATAAAAAAAATAAATATTGTTAAATTCAGTAACGACGTTTAGAAAAACTTACAAATATAGATTTAAGTAACCTAGCAATCTAGCAATATATAATAAAACCCGATCTTCGGCTTGATTAAGATTTCTGCTCGGCTGCCTACACGCGCGACCGACCTTTCCTTCGTTAATCCTCTTCCACCTGCGCTCAGTCTCGCCTCGGAGTGGGGAAATGCAGAGCGGAGCTCCAGCTCTAACACCGTGTTTGACACGACTTACTGTTAATGATTTTGCTAACAATCGTGGGGCGTAATTTAGGGCGTTTTTCCAATACAATTAGAACGCCAATTACCATAAATGCATTAAAAGTTTTTGGAAATTATTTCTAGCTAAAACATAGACTCAACCTACAAATTTTCACAACTGGCAACCGCCGAAGTGCGTTCTACAATTACAAATTGTGGTAGACGTAGCGGTTACCTCAGCTGATTACCGCCTATATACCGCTCCAATTATCGTAACTGCCCATAGTGTGGAGAAAACCCCTGAGGAATAGGGATGAAAAAGAAGTAAAAAAGGACTTACTCAAATCACGACGCTTAAGGGTCCTTCTCCCGAAGCTCTAGTTCGAAGCTAGAAGTTATTTCTTGCAAATGAAAAAGGAGATGTAACTCAGCATGCGGTTATAGGAAAGAGCGTTTTAAAATGTTTTTCCGTGGACAGACATCCGAAAACGATCAAGAAATGATAATTGATAACAATAAAGACGACGAAGTTCATACTGCTATCGAAAAATTGTTTTTATCAGACAAAAAAATACGTGGAAGAAAAACTGAGGAAAAAAGAAATATTAAACAAAGTACTATTAATTTAAACCCCAGAAAACCTGGTTTGCGTGAGCGACTATTCAACGGTACGAACGCGCTGCCTCTCCTAATTTCTATTATACAAATTTGATAGTCCGCAATCGAAAGACGGGGAAGTCGGCTTCATAAAAAATTATACAATAAAATTGCGCCTTTTAAATCGTCATGTCTGGGGCGGAAGCCCTCTCGCCCCACCCTAATTCCGGCACTGGTTGCAGTTATTTTTGGTTTTTAGTTGTTTTGTCATTCTGAGATATTTTAAATTTTAATGTAATAGTCTGTATATTAAACCCTGATCTCTTCCACCTGTCTTAACATTTGGTGGTAAGGAGCCTTCGCTACTAGAAGCCACATATTTACGCGTCCATTATATGAGGCGCTAATTCGTTTGAATAGTGGTCCGTTACACTTTTCAATGCAGATAAGTAAATTTAGGTTCACAGATGATGTTCAGCTTACTGGGAGTTTGATTTTTTTAGTGTGTAATTCAATAGTTTCAAAAAAAATTTTTAAATCTCTCTTATGGCACTCCCCTAAAAATGGGGAAAAGTTTAATTGACTTTTATCCCGCTTTTGTTTTCAAAAAAATTTTTCTGGGGATGTTATAGGAATTTTTTCTTGGAGGTTAAAATTAAAATATTTTTCCAGTGTTGTGTTTTCCGGAGTTTAATTCGGCTTGTTTTACGAGATTTTCTCTGCAGAAATTGTTTTGCCCATTTTTTTCTAGATTTACAGATTCACAACATTTAAGTAAGCACTTGCGCTTTAGGCAACCAATCTATCTATATATTAAATACGAATCCTTTTATCCTGTCTCAACTTTACGCGACGACAGGCTATTCTCTTACGTCTTGACACAGCTTATTACGTTTGCCGATACCGATGCTTATGTAACAGTCACATAGGTCGGCGCGGCACTTGATTTACCAAAAGTTTTCGTATTTTACAAGAAGTCATTTATAACAGCGTTTTGTTAGTATTATTTATTTTACTTAATTATAGAGGAACGCATTTGTTTAGTTGAATACACGTTCATTTGCGTTTAAACTGTTTGATTTTGCATCGGTATTATTCTACATGCAGAATATGCTGAATATTCTACATGCCTAGCCCTGATTAAATTTCTGCCCTCAACTCATATTATTGTTAAAACAATAAACCATAACGAATCATTTTTCTGGGGGATTCTGTTGAGGTTACATGTTCATTTCAGAGTGACAATACCTAATTTAGTGATGTAATTATGGTAACGTCTCCTGTAAACCTACATAGTTTAATGTAGCAATTCTCTGAGGTTAGGCAAACTGCAAAGGGTTACCCGTATATGTGACGTGGTTGTAAATGCTACCATAATAGGTCTCTGGAGTCTATACAGAACAGCAGCAATAAATCGCATAGATAGACATAAATTAATGTTGTTGATGGATATGGGGAGCTAACTTTAAAAATTGGTTATTTTGAAAATCAGCATGAAACATTGCTTTTATAAGGATTATCATGACATTTACAGTTTCATGTTTTTTGTTTCAAATTTTATTCTGAATACAATTAATCTATTTATTTCAATGACACGTGAATGCTGTGCAATATTTTGAACTAATTTTTAGTGCAGTAAGACTTTGTTCGGCCTGTCTGTAATGAATCCTTCATCCAACATTGTATTGTCTGTCGCAATTGCAAAACCTTCAGCAAAACCTGTTATTAATGACCATCCTTTTTGTCACAATTAATCGTTCTTTAGTTGATGGCATCATCAATTCAGGTGTTCGTTCTAAATAACACTCTAGCAGTAACGAAGTCAAAAAACCAAGTGTTCCTTTTTTTACAGTTATCTAAATCTGATTAATTCGGTTAATGCAAATGATAAATAAGAAACTTAAATAAATATTTCAGCAGAAATTATACAAAATACGTAAAATTACATTTCTGTCATTATTAGTTTAAAACTGTTAGGACTGAAGGTTAAGTTGGGTTTAGACAAACAACGCATAGTTTTAGTTCTAGATTCTATGCACGTTTGTTCAATCGTAAAACTGTGAGAGCACCAACTGCTACGATGACATTACCGGTTCTAATTCGTTGAAACGGCAGCAACGTTTAGAACTAGTTAATGAGGTCTTGATGTACAAAACTGTTAGCACAAACAAATTCAATTGAAAATTCTAGTCAATGAAAAGAAACATTCATTTTCATTACATTCTCTATCACATCGACGGTATCGATGCTGCATCAAATACAGTAGGGCGTCTTTGATTCGAGGAAATGGAAAGTTAATGTGAGGAAATTAAAACGGTTGTAACGCGGTTTCTAATGCCAAAAAAATTAAAATCATAATGAAACGAAATAGAAGATTACTAATTAAAGACCAATAAGCCTACTGACATCGCTCTCAAAACTTCTACAAAAAATTATTTAATCTTCCCTAATTAAAGAACTAACATTTTTCAACATACTACCGCCATTTCAATTTGGATTCAGGAAAAATTACTCAGATTAACGCCAACTCCAGCGCATTACAGAGAAGATAGAATCAAGATTTGAGAACAAATATTCCACAGCGACAGTTTTCCTGGATGCAGCTCAAGCCTTCGATAAGGTTTGGCTAGACGGCTTAAAAGCCAATTACTCAAACTCACGATGCCGAACTACCTAAAGGCATTAATCTTCTCTTTGCAGTAAAGATTAATTCTACAATATGTGAAACCAAATTCATACAAGCAGGAGTACCACAAGGTAGCGTGATAGGACCATTGCTTTTTAACATATACAAAGATATTCTTACAGCTAAGCAACCCTAGCCTCTCAGGGGAAGATAGTAATTGAACAAAATACTACACCAAGATTTAAGAAAAGCTAATCACCCTCACAAGTTATAATACTCATGTTATATACAATTGTCAGCACTGCCGTGCATAATAATATATCCATTGTTGAAGTGGCAAATAAATAAATATTAATAAAAGTTTGATTTCTGAAATCAAATTTGGTAACAATTTTAGGACATATTCTATAGATAATTTAGTGAAATATGAAGAAAATTACGAAACGAGAAGAGTGATTTAGGAATGGTGCCCCCCCCCCTTACAACTCCCAATTTTCTTTTTCTTTATTAAAATTTAGATAATAATTACACCATTAAAAAGTTAGTAGAACATAAGCATTTTGTGTCTTTTTCTTTTATTTCGTGAGAGCAACTTTTTAGAAAAAATAGAAAAAATGCTGTAGGTAAGTGTCAGTGCTTCATAAGATGAATTATGAAAATAGAGATCTAGTTTTCGTAAAATAAAAACAATTGATAGTTTCCATTTTTCCGCCTGTATTTTTATTGTTTATATAACATTTGTATTGAGTAGTACAATTTTTTACAACCAATACCGTTTAAGGTAGTTCTGTAGTTTTGTTCAAATCTTAAGAATTGCCTGAAATTAAAGTATGGTGTAAACATAACCTTCATAAACCGAATTTTTAAATCGATCCACCGTTTAGTTTGTGAGATAATTGCAATTGAAAATGGGTCATTTTGTACGTGATGCCTATACATAACACGTGAACGGATAGCACTTTGTTCACATTTTTTATTGTAAACGCTAAGCGGATCTTAAGATTTTTAAATAAAACCACTCATGTATGCAGTACTATTGTGAGATTAATGTGAAAAAACATGGCAATTTTTGACCGTTTAGTTTCGGAGATATCGACTGATGAAATATATTAATTTTAATCGACACGGAACGGGGACACAGTCAGCTGTGACGAAATGGCAACAGTGTACGCTGCCCCGAACTGATGGGCGCGTGGTTTAGTCCGGGAATGTGAAACGTGTTTTTTTTTCCTGGATTTTAATAGTTATGGGAAGGATTTGAAATAAATTTATTCTCTCAACAAATGTAATTTATTTAATTCTTTTTTCTCTTTTTATTTTTTATTATTTTTTCTTTATCAGTTTCCAGAGTATAGTGTTTCCGCTTTTTACAAAGAACAATTCTCAATATAACTATGAATAAATTAACTTTTATATAATATAAATATTATCCTGGACAATATTCATAACGCTCAGACTTATAAAATAAAAATCACGAATAAACTATATATGCATTGAATGCATAAATAATTTTTGAACAAATATTAAAAATAATAACAATAAACTTTTTTTCAATCAACAAGTTGCAAGTTTGATCCAAAACGAAATTAAAGCTTCCTGCCGATCCTGAATTGTGCAATATCATGTAATATTAGCTCGCATATGTGCGAGTGTGATATTTACATCGAGATTTGCATTGGATTTTTTCATTGCTAATAAATTGCAATCAATAGAAAACAACAATTTTTTTTTTTAATTTATTACCAGATTTGCGTGGTAAGTATGCCGTCAATCAGTGAGTGAATGCAAATTTGTCTTCGTATTTTTTCTTTAAAAATATAACTGGTCTTAACAAATAACCTCGCGTTAGCAGCAAAACGCAACAACAGTGTTTTAAAATAAACTAAAATAAAAAAAAAATTTGGTTCCAAACGAGATTCGACCCCGCAACTACTTATGCAGTAAAAAATTAGCATGACCGAACACACACGCATATGCATCTGTGCCATTACGGAGTTGTGGTTTACACACATTTCAGCTGCATGCAAATTACTAATACTCGAGAATTGCGGTGTTGCCACGATTACAGCGCCGCTCTCTATACGTGTAGGGGACCTATCCATGCATGAGATGTGAGTGTGTAGGACATACAGAGTGTACAAGCTCTGTCAAAAGTTTCTAACCGACAGCACCGTACAAGCATTGGATTTTACTGTACGCTGCGGTTGAAACTTTTACCTCGTACGTGTACATACAGAACTACCTTAAATAAATGAGCCAATATTAATTTAGTTTATGGTATATGCAATTGCAATTCTTTGACAGCAGCTAGAGAAAGATACACAGAGAAATACCCCAATCGCCAAGTTTGAAAATTAAAAACTATAAATTGTTTTCATTTTACCATCCGCGACAACTAGGTTTCTATTTTTATAATTCATTTTATGAAGCACTAACACTTACCTACACTATTTCTTCCATTTTTATCTAAAATAGCTACTCTTACGAAGAAAAAGAAAAAACACAATATTTTTTTTTGAAACATTCTTTTTAATAGTGTAACTATTATTTAAATTTTAATGAAGAGAAAAAAGTGTTGGGCGAAGTAAGGGAGTGCACCACTCCTAGACCATCCTTCCTGTGTCGCAATTTTTTGGATATTTCACCAAATTATGTATGAAATATGTCCTAAAATTGTTACCAAATTTGATCGCTGAGGGACTGTAACTTTAAAGGGGTGTATTTTCGGATAAAAACATTTTGGGCCAATCGCCTTAATTTTTACTGAAGAATTACCCTCGCATTAAGATTGTAAAGTAAATACAGACAAATCGGATCCCAATACGTGTTTATCCATCAAGATTTTGAATTAATCTTCAGACCCAATACAATACAAAATTTAAGGCAACGAGACTACGCTTCTAACAGAAGTTATTTATTTCCACAGAAATGTTGGCAATAAACATAATTTAAAATTTTTACAATGCTAATTGCAGCTTAATAATAAATTACATGTATTGTTTTAAAATCTGCATTGTCATTTTCTATTCAATTTCTGAAACACCTTAGTGTTGTGTTTCATTTACAATACAATAGATAAAAGCAATTAAGAAAATGTATTGACACTGTTAACATTTATACATTACACAAGGTTGAATATTGAATCATTCCACAATATTGTAATGTAGAAATAACGACTGAATAAATCAATACTAAAAGTAGAACAAAATATTCACAAATATATTTACTTCTGTACAATTTATTTTGCTCAAAGGTAAACTTTTGCTCGAGATTTAATTAACTTTATTCTAACCGTCACTAATCGGATTAATATTTAAAAATAATAATTCTGTAAACAAGCCTGTACAAAAAATATCAAACACAAACAAAGTCCATCACATACTTATATTTTTAATAAATGCTTCTCCAAACTTGAACAAAAGATAAACTTTGGTATAAATACGAAAAATGGAAATGCGTGTATACAAATAAAGTGAATTCAATCTGTAAATATTTGGAAAACGTCGTAAGCCCGTAATGACAATTCAATAAAAACATAAAAGTAATATACTTTTTTGTTTATTCTCTTAAGTACACTTTGTTATTTTTTTAGTAATATTGTTCACATTTCCATTGTTCAAATGTTTGAACTTATTTTAGTTTATTTTTCATTAGTTTTGGTTGTTACTAGTTCATAAATTGTTACTGTTAACAGCCAAAGTTTGCGTTACGGTTATGTAGGAAATTTCTACATTAGATTGGAATTTACAAATATACAGGATCTTCCCGTATTTTTGCACAAGAATGTGTACATGAACAAAAACTTTTAATATCAAAAATATGTTTTGCGTTGCAGCCCTGCTTGGTGCAGAATTAATTTTAAGTAGGTTTACACTTAGAGGGGCCCAGTGGCGACACCGTGGTCGATTACCTCCCTATCAAACACGCAAAACAAACAATGTTGCAATAACATACTGTACTTTTATGAAACGTTTTTCTAAAGGATTTTGAGCTGGAAAAAATCAAATATGCGGTTCCCTGGCAAACAACTTTCTTTGTATCTCAGTTTCTCATTATAATCTAATTTTTATTATGAACCATACCCATGACAACCGTCAAAGCCACCGATGCACTTGTGAACGTAAGATTCAGGTAAGTCTGGCGTGTCTGCTAGGATAGAGTCCCTGTGGACCCAGGCGGCTCACGTTCCCGACGTTGTTAAGATGCCAGTCATCAATATCAAACAACCTATCTGGGCAGTGACTAGTTAACCAGTACTGGGAGGGCCCGAAAAATCCAACCAGTGGCTTTCTCGACTAGTACCACGAAGACCAAGTCCGAAACCGCGAGGGATTTGCGCTCAGTGTGTGCTAGGTCTTGATGCGGCTCGTCGGGTGAGCTGCGGGAATAGGGCTCGCAGTCTGATATCGTATTGGTAGCTTGTTCTCGTCCTACCATGGGCAAGCGTGCTGATTGAACGTAACTCAATCAGTGTCAGAAGATGGCCGTGATGGCTTACGGCTCATGCTAAATACCGCTACGTTAATCAAACGGGGATTAGTGTAATGGCATCCCCATATGGTCTTTGTAGTGCTATTACAATACCAATTTTATTCCCGATCTGTCATTATTTTTTAAAAAATCGCAACGGCTACCATTTTAAAGCAAGAAAGTGTTGATATAAGCTAGAGGATTCCGGTTTAAATTCAGTTTCTGAAACTATATGCTACTTAAAAAAAGGTTTAACTTACGCTTTCGGTCGAAACCGGAAAATTAAAAGGACATTAATAACTGTTGAAAATCAAATTTAATTACAGTCTTAATAACATTTAGATTTGTTACGTATTCAGGCATAAAACTCAGCTAATAGATTGATTGTAGCAAAATTTGGCAATCTACTATATTTTTTATTTAATAATTACGAACAACTTTTTATATAAAATCGTGACGTAAAAGCCATTTTTCCTGTAATAATTTTAATTACTTTTGTAGACTGTTACAGGGCCAAAAACCGGACTTTTAGTTCCAGAACAGCAAAAAAACTCGTTAAAATTCAATAAGTAAAGAAAAAGAATGGGCGTACCGATTTGCAAGGTTGTTACAACCACAACTGCAATATTTGAGATACATCGTTTCGTTCAGTGTTAGTTTATTGTTGACCTAAGCCAAAGGTTCTGCACTCAAGAATATGTTTGCAATGTTTCATAAAATTGTTTTGTGTATTACTTTTACAACCCCTGACCTTACATATGCTACGTTTATCAACTACGTTTTCAAATAGCTCGAGATAATAAACCAGCTGATCAGCTGAATAATACCTATATAAACAAGCTCCTCAAGGTCAAACATGTAGGTGTGTTGCTATTTTAAACTCGTAAATAATTCGTTTAAAATTGCACGTATGCGCCAACTATATATTTAAAAGAATTATGCACGGATTTATTATTAGTTGATTGCCCCATAATTTTAATACTGACTAAATACTAGACTAGAAACCCGGACTATGTTTTAGACCAAGCAGGTTCAGATTGCACACTGTCATTTTTATATCTAAAAAGGTTATCCATCCAAAAACAACCGTAAAAAGCTTTTGATTGCTAATTGTCCGTTTCTATTATACGAAAAGTAAGATATTACGTTACGTTTTTAAACAAAATCGTGATAAAGCTTTTAGCGTAAAATATGAACCCTGTATTGATTTACAGCGTATAGCAAGCCGTTAATGGTTGGCAAATATTGGTTTTACGTAATATTGTAATGTGGGTTAAAACTTCATTGCTTTAAATTCAACCCAGAATTAAAAAAAACACTTTAAGGCTGAGTTAACATGCGTTGTTAAATAGCATAAATAAGATCTAAAGCGGTAATTTAACACGCTCTGCTTATTCTAAACATGTACTCTTTTCGAAAACAAAAACGTAAGCGAGAACTTTATATTTTAATGTGATTTTTCTTTTTCCAGATGCGCATTGGAATTCACACGGGCACCGTTTTGGCTGGAGTCGTAGGGGTGAAAATGCCCCGCTATTGTATGTTCGGCCACAATGTGACAATCGCCAATAAATTTGAATCCGGGAGCGAACCGCTCAGAATAAACATCAGCCCCACGACTTATATGTAAGTACAAAAATAAACGTACTCTCGGATCGAGAACTCTTCCAGATAAGTAAATAAAGGAATACTTTAGAGCGGATTGGAATTCTCGTATGTATATTTTAGGCGTCTTATGCGGTCTCCGGGGTTCAGCTTTGAAGAGCGACCCAGAGAATGTCTCCCCAAGGATTTCCCGGCACACATTTCGGGGACATGTCACTTTCTTACAGGATACCAGAATCCTGATGTCTCCCCGGACAAAGACCTGGCCGATCACATCGAGGCTGCCCTTAAGGATATAGGACTTTGTTCTGATCCCTCGTAATGAAGGCTGTTGATGTTAGCTCTGATTCTTTCTGCAAGTTTAGCAATAAATCCGAGTGTTTGCTTTGCTGAAATTGTCAACTCGAAATTACTGTTTATGAAAATTTACTTTTAATATTCATGCTTTGCGATGCTTTTCCGTACGTTCGTTTCCTGTTGATTAAAATTAAACGTAACATCAAAATTCATTTTCATACTATATTTCAGGAAGAATAGGAAATTTACTACTAACAGAAAAATCTCTGTTTTACTTTCTCATGCTTCCATTCATTGTGGTGGTCATAAAATACGCATCTCACATCTCTAAATATCTCTAATAATTTAAGATATGATAGATGGGTTACAGAATGATTTTTTTATTGCGCTGTTGCGTGATTTTACTACAAAAACCAAGATAAAATTTTATTTTTAATTAGCTATAAATTATTCATTTCCCACACTTTTGAAAACCTATAAAAACGTTCCTAAAACAGATTTTAATACTGAATTTCATACAGTACCTAAATACAGTGTTGCCAACTTTTAATTTTGTTATATATCTGAAGTACTGAAAACCGTTCCATAGTTTTGCTGATTTTTACCCATTTAAATTTTTTATTGTAAGGAGACAAATTTTTTGGGAAGGATCTACTTTTTTAGTTATTTTAATTCATTTTTGATTCTAATGTTAATTTATGTTTGTAAAATAAAAATGAACCAATTATTTCAATTGCATTGTACATACATATATTTAAAAAAAAACGAACTTAAAGAAAAATTTAAAAACCCGCAATGTAAAATTCCAAAGATCTCTTAAACGAAAGAAAAAATTTCTCAGTGCCAAATGTGCTAAAAATTCTCGAGAATGGGAAAATTTTCCTAGAGTTGGCAACACCGCCTATACGATATACGATATACGATACGACGATTCTAACTTAAAACATGTAGGCCCTCCATCTACAATACAAATACCTACACACAAACTAGTCTAAACAGGCATCAAGTTACGTTAGCTATACAGAGTGTCCCATGACATATAGTCGCTATTTCACCTACATTTAAGTGAGGTCATTAAGAGTTGATTAATTATAAAAATGATCATTTTGTACATTGTCAATATTAGAGTAGTTCTGAATATTTTAGATGCAGAAAGCAAAACTACATTTTAAAGTTTTTATTTGCATAGTTACTCATTACAATATCAATGCTTAAAATGATGCTAAAAGGTGTTTTTTAGAAGAGATATACGTTGCATAAGTAATAAACCAGCGATCTCAAGTCGGGGGCCCTGGACGGCCAGGTTTAAAAGTTGCCTTGAGGTCACAATATCCAGCGGTTCTAAGTAAATTATCTGTTTCGTGAGATACCCCGTAGAATAGGGCATGACGTGCACTTTCACAGTAGATTCAAAATATGAAAATACTTTTTAATAAACATAAGTTCAATAACACTTCCTTAGTGAGGTACAGCCACCTGCAGTTGGAGTACACATACCACATACTCTAAGAGTAAGTTCTAGGCATCAAACAATAACAAAAGTTTGTACAAACATGGGTCTAAAAACGCTTTGTTACGGAGTTACAGCTTACGGAAGGAGGAACACGGCTGCCTCTTCCAGGGACTGTAACTCCGCAAAGAAGGATTTCCGTTTTTTTTGTATACAAACCCTTTTGTCTAGGTGTTGATTTTAACCAAAACCAACTGTTAGGTATGGTAGCCAGACACGCTCACAATAAGTCCAAAAATAAACTTTTTTTAACGAAAGTATGAGAAAGTTCAACAAAGATTCAAACTTGATTTAAGCAATTATTGTATAAATATGTCTTATATAATTAACGTTTTTATACCCAATAATACACTTAAAATTATTTCCAAGCTTCCTACTTCTAGTTTTAATAATAGATTGATAAATAAATTCAAATTAAGCTTTAGTTAGAGAGTGCTTTTAATAGCAAAACAACTTTCGAAACAAACATGGAAGATATTGAAATTTCCATAAATCCTAAATTTTTACAAATAACAACTTGAAACTTAAAAATGTTTCTGAAAACCAATAAGCATCATTTTAATAAATTTATGGAACGTCGATTTTGTTTATAGAATTGTGTTTTTGGCGTCTAAACGTTATTTTTACAATTAACAACTTGAAATTTTAAAAATGTTTCTAAATATCAAATAGCAGCATTTTAACAAATTTATGGAACGTCACTTAATTTTTTTTATTAAACATTTACAGAAGTCAGAAATATTTTTTGACTACTGCAAAAATACTGTTTTTTTATGATAAAGTATACATTTTTTGATGTCAAAAAATGTTTAATACTTTATTTCTCAGTTTTTACGCTTTCAACAAATCTCGTACATTGTGTTTCCTTCATTTTGTTGTCAATAATTAATTATTTGACGTCAAACAATCATTTTCAGTTGTCTAAAATTTAATTTTGAACGTCAAAAATAGATTTTATTATGGAAAAAATCGAATTCTTTGACTTCTGAAAGTTATTTGATTAACATAGTAATTTAAATAACTTTTAAGTTATTAATAAACAAAATCAATTTTCTGATTTCAAAAAATCATTTGTGGACGTCTGAAGTTGCTTACGCAATTTTTAACGTCAAAAAAATAATAAAAATGTTTCTAAAACCCAATAAACATCAACAAATTTATAAAACGCCGTTTTATTTTTTGTTAAACATTTATTAACGTCACAAAATACTATTTTGTGTTAGCAAATAAATGTTTGACGTCACAACAATATTGTTTGACATCAAAAAATCTATTTTGACGTAAGAAATTAATTTTTGACGACAGTAATTAGATTTTCTACGCGAAAAAGGTTTTTATGCGTTATTTGTTATGTGTGGGAATTTAAAAGCTATTAAATTATTAATAAATAAAAATAATTCTCAGATACCAAACAATCATTTGTTGACGGCTGAAATCAATCGCTTACACATTTTTTGACGACAAAAACTGAATTTGTGTCGACAAACAATTATTTCTTGATTTCTCGGTAAACGCCGACATAAAAAAAATGTAATTTTGTTTTCCATAACTTACGATAAAATGTAAAACGGCGTTCCATACAAATTTCGGCATAATTATTATCCAAAACATTATATGCCATTTTTCAAACAAAAAAATTAGATTAGTGCATGAAAATGAATGCATGCTACAGTGTAACAGTTATAATCACTTCTCCGCTGAGGTATGTACTTTTCAAAAAAGAACTGTAAATAAGTCTTGTATTTATACATACAAACCTTATTGCTAACTATGTAAATACACATGTATATTTATGCTGTATAAATAAAGCGCTCAAGGTGTGGGTGCGCAATAAAATTCTCAAAATATCAAACCCTTGTTATCTAAATCTATCGATGAAACGAATTTGTTCGAATATGCGTGATTTTGTATATGTTCGTCTCATATGTTCATATACCTGAATTGTATAATAAATAATAAAGTACTCTTAAAAGTATGTAAGTTAAAGCACACACTCATGTGCACTCTGCAATAACTTTCTTGGGTTGTTATGAATTATTTTGTAATTATCTATTATCACCAAACTTAAGCGACTGTTCTAAACTCCAGAGTTAGTAAATGTTTATAATAGATACAATTAAATGTACCTTTATTTCGAAGTTTTATTGAAGTTTCGCCTGTTGTCTTTCCTGGTAATAAGCATAGCTCAGCTCAGGCTATTTGAGCTCTGTTCTGGAAATCATATAAAACCAACAATATACCTACACTTTCATAATGGCTCGTAAAATGTAAATTTAAAAATATGTAATAGCTGCTCTCAATAGTAGAAGCTCAAATTTCATAGAGCGAAGCGTAGCTTATTACAGCATGTTGTGTGATAAGTGTACTATGTACCAAATTAGCTTAATTTTCTACAACAGATGATTTTTCATCCAACTTTTATATTTTTTAATACTTAGCGGGGAAAAAAACGTCTGAAGATACGCCTAATTATATTATTTTTTTAAATTAATTCGTATATTAAGTAAAATACGAGATTAATTAATAATTTACTTTGAATATACTTTCTAAGAAAGACGGTAGATTATAATCTTATTAAAAAAATATAGTACTACATCACCTGTGCATTGTTATTTCCCAAGGCAAGTATTGCGACTTCAGCGTATTTACGAAAAAGTAAAGCCGTCTTATAAGGGGGTTTTATTTTCAGGCGTCTTTCTTGAAGTGCGGTATATCTAGGCTTTCCTACGTGTTTCCATTCTCGCTTCTTAATTTACTCTCCGGACACGTAACGGAGGAGCTTGATTTAAGTTTGTTTTCGTTGTACTCATAATAAATTATCCGTAAGCCGAGTACTTGGGGTAAAAATTTTACACGAGATGGAAAATCATCTTGCTTGTAATTAATAAAACATTACGTAGTAAATACTTGTTTTCTCATAAATGTGCCGTATATTTTCGTTATTAAATTGTAATTTTTATCACAATACAATATAATTTAAAGTGTGTTGCTTATTTTTCCCCAATTCTCGCTGTGAAACAAACAGCAAGTGAAGATTTATCGGTGTAGAATGGCACTATCAATTCTGTATTACGTGCCAATAAATCAAAGCCAGTTTCAGTGTTTTTTGATTTAGTCCTGATTCGAAACAATAAATTCAGGTAAGCAATCGTTTCATGTTCTTTAAATTTCTTATAAAATAAATAACAGTCAAATAATGTTCGTAAACGGAACTTTAAAAACTATTTACACTTATCAAATACAGTATGGTAATTGCATTTGTGATTTTTAAATACTTAATTGTAAGTCACTTTTAAATACAAGATGTTTCGGAAAACATGAACGGTACTTTGTATTTGTATTATTTTCTAAAAGGGCGATATTATCAAAAACCAGCTGATATCGAGAAAACATGTGGATCAATGATAGCTTCACGCGTATAGTCATTAATAATTTAATAATTAAATTTTGGAAAAATATAAAAGAACCGGTAGGGGTATGAGTTTGTTTCGTCTATAATAGTAGTAGTCGTTTATTGACGATAAACTCAGTGATGTAGTCAAATAGTTACATAATAATAGACATAATAGTAAATTACAAAAAAGACATGAAATATTTAAAATAGTATTGAAATTCTTATATAGATATCACAGCATTACACGATATGATAAAATTATTGCTATCATAATTTAGATTAAAAAATCAGAATATTTTTATCAATTATCAGTTTATCACAATTCCGTTAAACGCACATGTTATAGCTTATATCACATATTTATGAGCAAATTAAATAAGTGTCAAAAAAAGTCATGTAAACAGTAATATGCTTTGTCCAACAAAAATAACGGTAAAATTCTGGGAAATTTTGAAATTTTTTTTACATTAAGTGGTAGAGTATTGAATGTTTTTCTACCGGTGGGTATAGAATATGAATTTTTATCATCTGTGAACTTAAGGTAGGTAGATGCAGTGGCATAACAAAGAAAAAACCGCAACCCCCTCACCGAAGGGGGACCCAAGCCTTTTGGGGGCTCGGAGCGATCACGGGCTGTCAAACAAAAAAAGAAAAATTGAAAAAAAATATATATATACGAACATGGTACTTCAAAACATACAACCATAAAAATAAGGTATACCTGCTGGCAGAGCTGGGACGTACGCGGGTAATTTTGTACCCAGGTGCAGTATCCAAATACTTTTTCAGTACCCGAAAACTATACCCGGCTAAATTTCTAACATTTTTACCCGTTACCGATACTCGGAGCATAATTGTATAAGTACTTTTACCCGAGTACAATTTTCCGGTTCCCGGTTATTATGAACGGTACCCGGATATTACGAACGGTACCCGGGTATTATGAACAGTACCCGGGCACTTGTGAAATTTCCGTTACTTGACGAAAAAGTAATTGACAGACAAGCCGCCACCGACTGATTGTGTGGGTAGTTTGCCTTAATCAGATCATTGGTTTTCGGCACTGAAGGTCAGCGAATCTCTGTGACAGCTATGCTAGGTTTTGTGATTCCCCGGTATCAATTAAAACATTTTATAATGTAACGTATTTCCCCGTTTCTTGCTTTGAATGAGTTTATGCAGTTGCTTTAAACGCAGTACAGAGTGCCGTATAAAATTAATAATACAATCGAAGGCGTGGTTTAGATGATGATATTTTTCAAGTGTTGCAAACCAAAGCCAACAAAGATTTAAAATTTTATTTTAATAAAATAAATATAACGTTTCTGAAATGTTTTTTCCCTTGAATTTTCCTCTCATAATGTTGATAATACTATGTACATGTATTCTGTTGACTTATTAAACTAAGTACTTGCACCCGAGTACCTTTTATATCGAACTTGTACCCATACCCGATACCCGGGTACTTTCTTGCTGTACCCGAACCCAGGTATGCCTACTGGGGTGCTATAGTTGCAGTAATGTTTAATATTTAAATTTTTTAATAATCGTCCTGGTATGTGACTGGTAAACTTAAATGTGTCTAATTTTTAATATGCCTATAACAAAATTGGAGGTAGAGGTGGGAGCCTATTAAGAGAGCCTGCGGGAGCCCTTACAGTTTGCGTTACGCCACTTCCACTGGCTCTAGTATTAAATGTATGGGATAGGTTTGATGGCAAACAAGATTTATACCTGTGAATTAAGCAAGTCATTTCTAACAAGTAAATACATGCTAATATTAACATTTTATTGTTAATGAAAAGTTCACAAGAATCCCATACTCCTGCTTGATGTGCACAGATATCTAAGTGCCCTCTTTTCTGCAATTCTACTAGAAAACCCCTTCGCTCAGTGAAGCCCGTTTGAAGAGTAAACCCTATTATAAAATCTGGCGCCCGAGCATTTTGCCGGGGTTGCATGCACAAGCCTACCACACACAGATACTTACAACAAATGTGACATAGTACTAAAGAATACAGAATCTGAAGAACGCAAAAAAAACATTAAAGCAGAAAAAGACTTGCGCCCACCGAAAAATAGATGAGAAACGAAAAGCAAAAACTATGGCATAAGCATGGAATACGATGGATTTATATTTTCAAAATTATACCCATTTTTTCAATAAACGGGAGGCGTTAGCACATTTATGTTCAATTAAACAAAATTGCTCAAGAGCGATAGTAGAATAAGATTTCAAATTTAAATTTTTAGAAGCTGCCATATTTACAAAAATTGCTGTAACTTAAATCAGGTATACTAACCAGGCGGCTAATGCCCCAGGCAATGGTATCCACTGTTTACCAGTGGAAATTGAAAAAGTATATTCCTTAAAACTATGCACACCCATTTTTGTTTTAAAATTTGTAGGCTCCCACTCCACTAATTTTTCTGTGGCGCCTTCTATAATTTTTTGAAAATCCAAAATTTATACCTCTTTATTTATTAGACGGGTTACTATTAAACATTTGCCTTTAAGCTAAACTGCTCATGAGTGATAGTAGAATAATATTCAAAACAATTTTTAGATGCATCAATATTTACGGGGTTAATCTTCCCCTTCTCGCTAATTTTTTCAACAGTGGTAGGAATGTTTTCGGTTTCTCATACAGAACGACATTAAATGCGCTTCCGCTGTGAAACAAAAAGCACATTACCATAGCCACTGTCGCGCACAAATCGTTGATACAAAAACATTTTTGAAAATATGATAGAAAAAGCAGTTGCTAAAGTATGCAAAAGTCCGGTCGAAGTGCTTTACTTATTTTTCATTATGTTAGGGGTGCCGTCAGAATTAAATTTTCAACGTTGAATTGGTCGCATGCTTACTTTCACAGCATCATGCTGTAAAACTGCCAAATATTTTCACTCTACCATAACTTGCAATCGATCACGTGTAAACTATTGACACATAAATTGAAAACAAAAAAAGTATAAACAAAAACCTCCCCATACATAACATTTTGGACAGGTTTCTCGTACAAAAATTCAAATAGGAATTTCTTTATCATGTCCACTCCTTTCATACAATTTATTTCGTAACAACCGCAGGCGTATTTGTATTTCTGCCAAAATTGAAATTGTTCGCAACTTACTTTTTAAACAAAATCGTGCCCGTGGTCGCAAAACTTTTACCAAACAAGTTTGTGGAAGTTTTAGGAAAGAACTCAACAACACATTTAGTTGGTGTTAACAAAAAAATATGTTTATTCCGTTAATTTACCAAATTACGTAAAAACCTCAACTTGTAAATCAATGCAAGGAAATCGATCAAACTTGCCGTTGCAGTAGCAACACCCCGTACAAAGAAAACGCATCAAGTAGCTAGAAACAATATTTATTTTAGTTACGTAGTAGGTGCACATCATAATAAGAAATATCGTTTTTACATCGCGAGTTTTGAATATTTAACAAGAATTTTCGTGGCAAAATGTTACAATTTCAGCTGATGACGGATAGCGACCGCAAGGAAGCGGCAGCTATCGAACGGCGCCGTGCTATAGAAGAAGAGAGGAAAAAAAGGATATTCAACCCGAGGGTTCGTTTAATTGGGGTAAGCTTAGAAGCCAGATGTACCTACTATCATTTTTATAATGAGTTTCTTAAATTTATTTCCAGAACGATTACGTTGCTTTAGAGCAACAAATAGAAGAGCAGAAAAAGTTGAGAGCTGAACAAAAAAAGGTTGAACAAGTTTTTGAAGAACAATTACTCAAAACGGATAAAATTGCAGTTGCCTTAGGAAAAAAGGAATTTGAAGTAAAAGTTTACATTTTCACAGTAGCCTGCGCGCTATTAAATATCCATTATAATTACTTTTTTATTATAGGAACGTAAAAAATTAGCTAAAGAAATAACTGAATTTCGAGCTAACTTTCAAAGATTTGAAGATCGAAGAGAATTCGACTTGAACGATCCCAAAGCTATAAAAAAATTGTTACCTGCCCGACTGCACGATGACGATCCGAGAATTGGTATATCATCTGCTCAAAAGTAATCAACTCAAATTCATCTCCATTAATTCATCCTTAAATGTACGTTTAATAAACGTAGGTTCGAAGGAGAGGACTCGGTGGGCGAAGAAAGAAAAAAAGTTCAAAGAGAACAAGTAAAATCGTGGTTGGAGCAGCAAATGGAAGAAAGAGAAGCGGCAGACAAAGAACAGAAGGCTGCTGATGACGCCTACAAAGCTGCTGTTATTGCGAGAGATGAAAGGGCCATCCAGTTGGACAGAATGGAGAAAGAATGCCGAAAGCGCCTAGAGCGAGCTTGTTGCAATTTTAATAGGGCTTTGGTAATTTATTTCGATGCAGCTACTTTTTACAGTTGAATAACTCGATTTCCATTCAAAGTCTGGGCATCTATAATATCTGAAATTGGTTTTTCAGGCTGACGAACGCGAGTGCGATGAAAAGGAACGGGAAAGACAGGAAAAGGAAGACAACATGGCTCAAATGTACAATACAATGACGAGCGATATGATGACTGAGAATCCTGATGTATCATTGAGTAATTTAGGCCCTAACAGACGAATAGGATACTTGTACAAAGGAATGTCGCCTGAGGAAAAGTTAGCTTTCCGACAAGCACAACTTGCTCAAATAGAAGAAGAAAGAGTAAGTTTTTGTTAAGCACATAGAAAACATTTTAATTAAGAATATTACAGAAAATCGAACTTTATTATAAATATACTTGCAATCATTGCTGTATTTTAATTATTTTTAGAAAAGAAAGGCAGAGGCAAAGAGATTTGAACAAGAATGGGATAATTATTCGAATGGGGTACAACGTACTGTAGCAATTATGGATCGAGAATTGGCTAGAAAAGAAAAGTAAGTTTTATATCTAAGCTTGTCATATTTACCAAATAATGTTTAAATACATTTATAAAAATTTCGAACTTCGTTTCGTACAAGCCCTTATTAATAATTAATATATTATAAATAAAATAATTAATAACTTCAACAGGTTAATTCAAATAATAAACTTAAATACGCTGTTTATAGAAAACCTACACAAACAAACATTACAACACCACACGTGTCATCATAAAACACATAATTAGCAGTATACCGGTCAATGATACACAGCGCTTTAACAGCTTCTTTAGAAAAAAAACAAGAGCAAGAACAAGTTATAGAGAAATTTCAATTTCAATTCAATATCTCCCGAAATATTATTTTTCCATAAAAATATTGGACGCATAAGCTTAAATTTTATTCTAGCCAAATTTTAAGCATATTGCTGTCGCTGAAGAATCACGCGACACGGCGCAGTGACTTTATCCTTTTTTCTCTTCCTCGTTCTAAGAAGTATAGCTATAGAGGAAGGTATTGTGATCGTTTGGTTGGATTTGGAGCAAATGCGTTCAGCAAAATGTTTTTTTGCTTTGAGCTTACTAGCCGATATAAGAGTTATACCTAAAAGAAAGGTACTTTAATGCCAAATATTTTGACTAATAAGCAATTTTAAGGCCTTGGGAGACCGATAAAGCGGGCCCTGCAAAGATATGTGTGTGTGTGTGTGTGTGTGTGTGAGAACCGGTCTGTATGTACACACTTTACAGCCCAGACGCTTTAACCAAGAAAAGGGGTGTTCTTTGTCAAAATAGACGCGCTCAAAAGTACCTTAAATTCGTATTGTACGCATGTCGAATATCCAATCGGCGCAAACGCAATCTTCCTATCACCCCCATTGCCCCCCCGCCATCGGTTAATTATTTTTTTAAATTACGAATTTCGCCTTCTAAATCAGTATAAACCTGTTAAATGACAATACGAACAACTTTCCATTAAGAAAACATCACAGAGAGGTTTCTTTGATCGTTTACCTGAACAGATTAATTAAGTAATCTTCGCCAAATTATGAAATCGGTTTTGAGATTTCAAGGGATAAACATTAGTTGCAACTAGAAAACACAAAATATCATAAAGCCACTGGACTGCTTCAAAAAATTAAAAAACTATTTTGAAATATTTCTCCTAACCGTTGCCCAATAAACAAATTAATTGTTGGTTCAACAGTGTGTAAAATTTAGACAAAACTACACGACATTAGAATTGGATTTTGAACACTTCTAATATCGTTTTTAATATGTTCTCAAATAAGGCGATTTTTCGCCAATTCATTTAATTTTTTGTATTTCAAGCCAAACCTGCAGCGAGATCCCGACGCTGTGCAGGTTGCTCTGGGAACTCTGTGTACCCCAGCTCACATCACTGCTACTCTAATTGTTATATTAATTTTAAAAAAAGTTTATAAATTAGCTATTCAAAAAATGTATCCAAGTAGCTCATCCGATATAATTAAAAACGCTTCAATTCCATACTTTGGCAATAAATCAAAAAAAAATTTGCTAAAGTTATAAACAAAACAAATAGATGTAAAGAAATTTTTAAAACAACTAAAAACATTTTACACTTTGTTTAATACAAAAGAAAAAACGAATGATTTGCTAAAATGAGGCATTTACAAATTAATGTACTCCTACTGCAATTCAGTTTATATACGCCAGACAATTAGAAATTTTGATATTAGGTATAAAAAAATAAGTAAAATAAGCAACATTGTTACAAATATAAACACCCACATATCTAGGTATGCTAAACACTTAATTACAACACAAATATATAAGGTTTTTACACTTTTGTAATGATAAACGTTAATTAAAGACATATTGGAAGCATTTAAGCATTCACAAACATTTAAAAACTCCACCTTTAATGAATGAGCAAATTAATCTCTTAAAGTCACCATTACTACCAGTTTTGGAATAACAAATAAAGTCGTATGCAGACATAGATAACCAAGATCCTAGTCATCACGTTCTATTGTGGCAACATTAACTGTTTACTTTTAATCTTGCCTTTGATAATGATGTGTAAACACGTTAAAATACATACAAAACTAAAAGAAAAAGCTGTTGAAGTTATTATTTTATTTGTTAATGTTTCATTTCAGAGAAAGACAGAAAGCAGTTGCTGAAGAAAACAAACGCATGGCTGTTGACCAGAAGAACTACCAAGAGTATATGGAAAAGATAGTGTACAGAAATAAACCAACTGCAGCATTTTATGAACAGTTTAATAAATCAACTAGATAAAATTTATTATTAATCAAAATATACAAGTCTGAAATATATCTAACATACAATGTATACAACATTTTAATAAAGCTTTTACTTTATTTTATATTAAAAAATAGTCATTTTATGTAGTACCTAGATAGTAGTAATATGGAAGTTAATATCGGGGAACAGGACCATTTATCAATCCTAAGTCATTTAAATTTAAGATTGATGTCGCAATAATTTTTGCAGTTTTCTTTAAATATCCTCCACTAGTCAGCATTACAATAGGAATGCGATTTGAGCGTGCTTTGTGAAACACAATTTCATCTCTTTGGATAATACCCTAAAAATATAATTATTTATTGCAACAATAACTAAAAATAAATACATACTCAACAAGATGCAGAAAATACCCACAAATTCATTAAAAATCAGTTAGTACATACCTGGGGTGAAATACTTAAACAACCCAATTGATCACCTTCCAAAATATCAGTACCTGCATTGTATATTAAAATATCCGGTGCAAATTCTTTTAATGCTTTATCAAGATTTCTGAAAATATTAGAATATTGTATAATGATCAAGTAAACAACACCCTAATCTAAATTTTCAACTGCGCTGGTTTTTCTGTTATAGCCAATATTCAACTGTACAGGATGTCCCAATGATGCGAAATTGTTTGGTAATTCCTTTGTTAATTAAGTTATCGAAAGAATATTGGAAAACCGTTGGATTTAGGTATAACCACTATTGAATAAAATGTGTAGAGCACAGAATTATATGTATAAAAATATACAAAATATTCCATTTAAAAAAATCAAGTTACAACACATTAAAGTTGTATGGTTTTGAGCCGCAACAAACACCTTGTATAGCCAAATTCAACCTTAAACTATTTGGGGAATAGTACATGGTATTGACGTAACGGAATTTCAAAAACAAAAGCCATTTATAGATATAGAGGCAATTAAAAGCCAATAAAAAAATGAAAAAACATACAGGGTGTTTAATTTATAAAAAAGGAAGTTTAGTACGCCCCTTTAATGTGGAACACTATGTATATACGAAAATAATTTTAGAATGTGCACAAATTGTCAAGTGGGTCGCAGTGTACAATACATTTTTGATAACTTAATTAACAAAGGGGTTATAAAGAATTTTGCATCGTTGAGACACCTGTAGTATGGTGCCTTGTCAAAGAATCGTGTGCAAAGGAGCGCTATTCAAAATTTTTTGAGTTATCTATATGGGGTAGCGGCTTAGGTTGAGTCAGAAAACCTTCCAACAATTTTCATGCATTCACCGAGTGTGATACCTCTATCCAATTTTTCAGTTTACGGAAAAAACAATGGTTGGAAAGTAAGTATATTTGCCTTCTCATCAATTACTCAACAATTTTGCGCTTTGGAAATTAAACAACAATATACTTAGAAACATACAAGATTTTGTGATAAAGCTGCAACGAAGACATAAATAAGCATCCTACTTCCAAAACCATCAAAAAGTTACCCCCTACTAAAGACAGCTTCATGCAGCATTGTCAGCTAGCACATTATGTGTGAACAGTAAAGAGCATTGAAATGAATTAATTTTTGCTCGCTGTTGAACTGCTAAACTTTTACACGCCATAAGACACAATGCTTTTAATATTGACAGTTCGAGAAACCGCCAAAAGCCTCAAAGAATGTATTTATATTGGTCTGATGCTGGAATGATACACTGCTGCCAGAATTAGAGATTCTGGGTCAGTAATAGCAAATGTTACTGAGCCAGAACATATACGAGACGCTGACCACAAGCAGGGCTAGTTGTGGCATGTTGCAGACATTTACCATTGGCCAGCAGAAGCCCAGCCTGCCAGTACAGGCACATTTTTGTTACTAATCCAGTAGCGGAAATACAGGTAATAGGTATAAATAATAAATTACACATTTGTACTTTATATTTATTAAATCATGTAATATATATGAAAGCATCTTAAATTAACCATAAATTAGAATCAAAAAATAGTGGGCTGCAATAGAAACCTCTAACTTCAAAAAATCCTAGAAAATAAACCATAATTATAAACAAACTTTCATGCAGTAGTGAAAATAATGAAAAACTACGGCTTTATGATAAAAACATCTTTACTTTTTTTTTAAATTCAGGTTAATGGAGTACCTAAAGCACCTACAAATAGCATAAACAAGTTGAACAACACAACAAAAACCGGTAAAGAAAAAAATTTGCAGTATTATAAGCACCTGCACTACCCATATAAAAAATTATGTTTTTATTTAATTTATTAAAATACAATACAAATATACAAAGTCACTTTTGGTGTTAAATTGAGGCATTTTAGCTTTTATAAGTCCGTCGCTAGCTTCATGGTGTAAAACTGCTACGGAAGCATCCACATCTGAGGTGTGGCAAAAAAATTTGGGCAAGTTCACATCAAACTTGTTATCTATCCAGTTCTTTATATGATGAGAAAGCATCGAGACCATCACATGAAGTTCATCAAATTTGCATGTGTCCACATAATACAGTATGTTGTCATAAGCACCTGCATTCCTATATAAACAAACTAACAAAAACTAGAAAAAATGTAAAAAAAAAATTAGTGGCAGAGATTACCGCCACCAAACCACATACGATTTTTAAGTACCCGACCATTTTCATTAAAATAACATATAAATAACAAACTTTTATGTGCTATTGAAATATAACTATGAAATTCCCACAACCACATAGGATACCTTAAGCACCTGACCATTACTCAAAATGCTGTTGATAATACATTTGGGTTTCTTTGATGTGTTGTGTGTGTGATCTACAGAATTCCTAAAACCCTGGCATAATTGCACTTTCTATTTCTTGCTGCGTTGCTTTTCGGCACAATACATTTTCTTTCTCACAACTGAAAACGAAGCGTTTTGAATTTAATACTGTATTCAAATATAATTAATGGTCAATCTAAGTTGCAGGCTTCCGCGGCCGTTGTTAATAACAGCTAGGCTTCCGGGTTGGAGCCGCGTCATCGGTGCATGAACTGCCGACGTTTCGTCCTCGGTTCCACGGGACATCTTCAGGGCTGTGGTCACTTTGGGATCTGGAACACAACTGTAGTTGTCCTAGCTGTTAATAATTAATGGTCATTTATAAAATAGATTTCGACAGTTTAGTTCTTAAAAAATTTGTGACTGGACAAGGACCCACAAAGTTTCTACATAACCTAAAATTAGTATAATACGAAAAACTACAAAATACTTACGATTGTTGCCCTGATTCACTCATGATTACTCCATAGAACGCACGCACATTCACTAAATAATGATATTTTTTACTACAAAATTCTGACTTCTAATCGTAATGAAAAGGCTACAAAATTATATAATAGGCAGTGTATAACGCTACGATACCGGAACTTATATCGCGTTACGGTCATACATTTTTATTTGTCAGTCGGATGTGGGCGTTACTTACCGTAATCCAAATTGAGTTACGGTATTTTTGCGCCACCCGTATTTATTTGTATTTTCGTTCTAACCTAATTTTTCTATTCTGTTGTTCACATTTGCGATGGAACACAAAATCCCAAGCATCATTGCTTGCTCTTTAGCTAAAATAAAAGTCAGATTAAGATTTGCAACATTTATAATAAGGCCGAAAATTTTGTTGAAACATTTTTGAAATTTCAATTTCTTTATTAAACAAGTGGAATTTATTTTTCGTGTATGAAGCGGTACATCTAGCATTTTCACGCACAATATCAGTAAAGGTGCAAAATTTTCATTGCAACCCGTTGTTATAAGGATAGGTTGCTATGTAAATTTTGCACCTTTAATCATATAATCATTTAATCAGCTTCTGGTCGGTATAACAATGTTTGCTGGGTTAACACAAGCTTCTGATTATTTTAGCTAAATTTATAAAAAGAATGTATCGAGCTTTGGTCAAAATATATTTTCCAACCCAAGCTATCATCCCATACACAGCAAGCGCCAAATGTTCGCAACATATGGGTAAATTTTTTTATTACTAGAATTTTCCAAAAACTTGTATTTTGGGATCGCTTCTGCATCTCAGATAACCTAACAATTGATTTAGGTGTAGGTCACGTCACTTCAAGTTTGGCGGGAAATTCAAAAAATTAAATGAATTGGCGAAAACACGCCTTACTTGCGAAAACATCTAAAAAAGCTATTAGAAAATATTTAAATATTTTTAAGTTAAATCACAAAATCTCTATTTCTTTCTTTGGAATGAATTCATTTGAGTGAAACTCATTTGTTTAGGTCATAATCAAACACAAATTTTGTTTTTAGCACACTTGGAAGAACTAAAAAAATCATTCTTCACCTGCTTGTTGAAATGGTATATTTCTAGCAGCCATTGCAGTTTTTTAATATTATTTCTGTGTCAGTATGCATCAGGCTCAAAGATATTAAGGTTTATTTAAGCATACTGGCACAGAAATAATATTAAAAAACTGCAATGGCTATTAGAAACAAACCATTGTAACAAGGAACAACCTAGCCAATAATGATTTTTTTTAATTAGTTCTCTGAATGGTGCTAAAACCAAAATTTGTGATCCATGATGTCCTCTAAACAAATGAATTTCACTTGATTCAATTCATTCCAAAAAAAATGGGGATTTAGTAATTTAACATAAAAATAGTTTTTAACGCTATTAGTATTAATATTTTTGTTCCAAACTTTACACATAGCATTAGAATTGCATTTTGAACACTTTCTTCTAATAACTTCTTTTGATATTTTCTCAAATAAGGCAATTTTTTGCCAATTCATTTATTTTTTTTGAATTGCCAGCCACACTTGAAGTCATCTGAGATGCAGAGAAGCGATACCAAAAACACGTTTGGAAAATTTTAATAATAAATTTTTTCTCATATGTTGCAACATTTTGCGGGTCATGGTAGATCTCAAAAATTTTAAATAGTGCTCTTTTGTACATGACTATTGTTTGACGAATTTGGTTTTAATATCTAAGGGCATAATCTTTTTTAGACCTGTCAGCTTTTAGTCTTGGAACCCTCACAGCATACCATAATACTTTAGCATTCAGCTCCAGCTTAGATATGTGAATATAGACTTTAAACTAAAGTGACCGTTGCAAGCTTGACCTTTGACAAAACTGTATGAACTAATTTCTGACATTATGACAGCGTCTATACATTCTTTGGTATGCAACTTAGCAATAACACTAATGACCTTCCACTTACTTCCTCTTTTCTGAAATGAGTTGTACATACTTCATTCACTTTAGACCTAAATTGTCAATGTCAAAATTCAAATAAAACCATCCTTTAATTGTGATTAATATTTTCTGCGTAAGCTGTAGGTAACTAATGCCAGAAATGTATCTGACAAACGCCACTTTAGATTAAAGTCTACTCTACGATAAAAATACCTTACAATTAACTATTAAGTCATACCTACACTTCAACTTTATTCAAGTACTCCTCATCTCGTGTCTTGTGCAGCAATTCTACCCGTTTATTTATAGCACTTTTGGCAATTCTGTCAAAAGGATAAATTCCGCTATTATATACATCCATAATATACACATTTCTGTTGTCCTTAAAATCACGCTCATGTCCATTTCCCTTAAAAATTAATTTTGTCCAGTTAACCGACACGCATATAATCAAAATTCTTACCTGATGAGCATCTAAATCAACAATCATTACATGTTGTATGCTTAAAGGAAAATGAATGAAAAGAAACTGTATTAATAAAGTTATATCAGCATAAGGGCAAAATCCACCACCAGAGTCTGATCTGCAATGATGAAACCCACCCCCTATATTTATAGCCCAACCCCTTTCTACAGCTAATTTCCCGGCTAAAATTGAACCCCCAGTTTGGTACCTAGAAACAAAAAATGTGTTTGTTCACATTTCAAATTTAAGATTTCTACTTACCTCATGGGTTTTAAATAACCCGCTTGTACCAAACAATTTGGCACAAGAAATAAAGGTGGCACTTCTGCAATTCGAGCAACATTATAGCTGCACTGTAAAAATTTAAATTTATAATTAAGCTGCTATAAGTAAAGTAAGTTACTTATAATGTTTTTACCTTTAAGCTTCGCAGATATTTCTTTGAATGAACAACCAAAAGATCTTCTTTTGTTGCTTCACTTGGTTTGACTATGGTGTTTTCATTTATTAAACCAGCGTTTTTGAGAAACTAAAATTATAATAATAGAACCTGGATTTTTTTTAAATATCCTAGCAGTTAACAACAATTAAATACAATCATACAATAATATTTTAGTCCGATGTAGTAATGACGGCTGCAATGCTTTAAACAGATTTGAAGTTCAGAGTAAAAAATGAATTCAAACCGTTTTAACCAGCTTCTATACAACATGTTAGTTAATATCGGTAAAAAAGATTTTAAATTGTGGCTCGAGCTTTAATCATCTACCTATGATAGATATTCAAAAATTTTGTTCTACCTTTTTTGTAGAGCGGAAAATTTCCGATCATGCAAAATTAGGAACTATATTTCTAAATTTAATAGTTTGCGCTGTGAAAATTTATTAAAAGTGCCTTCAGAACGCTCTGTTCGGCACCACAAACATTATTCATATAGTACAGAAGCTGGTAAATAACGATTATAATTAATTTTGTACACTCAACTTTATTTACGTTTCGCAACTAACCACACTGGACTACAATATACTCTAGAATTTATTAAATTTTCCTAGCAGCTGACAAAATTTAAAAACAATTATACAATATTATTTACAGACAACATGTACATAATATTTTAATATTTAAACAACGATACCCTACGTAGGTACCTCAAAAATATTTCCCCATTTTCCAGCATCAAACGGATGTAATTTTTCCAAACCCAAGAAGCGAACATTATATTCAGATCTGTATATAATTGGCCATTGTGTATCACTTATAGTTAGATACAATTTAGTCCTGAAACATCTTATATTAATATCAACAATAACATTTTCAATAAATAACAACATACTCACTCCATTATTATTATTATTATTATTGCAGTTACATAATTCTTGTTTAAGTAAAATCCTGGAAAGACATCAGCAATATGTTTAAACTGGTATAGTTCCCGCTTCCATTTATTGATTTTCTTGCCAGACCTTCACAAAAACAAATCTACAGTGCTTGTACACACCCACATACATTTCAAGTAAACTTTGTGTTATTGACTCCAGTTGGATTAGTCATAATATTTTTAGTTTAAAAATAAAGTGTTATTTAACCCATTTCAAATAAACGTTTGTAAACAAAATACTGAGCTTAGTTCAACCATTTTCCACTGAGAGCTCTGCTCCTGTCAAAAGTTTGAATTTGAAATGACAATAATAAAATCCAAAAAGATCAAAGTTATTATATAACAATGATCAGTTCTTACGAACATGTATCAGAAACTAATTCACAGTAAGTAAAACAAATTAAAACGGTTTTTGGTTTGATATCTAAGATCTATTTTAGGAGCTTACTACCTCTTGTTAGAGAATACGAATCTATGATAGAAACACTCACAACACAAGTGGAATTTTATGCGGTTAGTATAAAATAATCATATTTGTTAGCTGCAAAGTAATTGATGACTTAACAAAGTACAAAATTCTTGCAGAATGAACAAGAAAATTTGCGAAAAGAAATTTCCACTTTAGTGAAAGAAAACAGAGCTTTAACAGAAACGGTAAATGAATTATTGGACTCCCAGTCACGTATAAACACAGAAAATGATCAAAAGCAAATGGACAAAGAATTACTAGAAAATTTGAAGAAGCAGCTTAATTTAACGTTAAAGGTAAGCTTTCCATAGGTCAGTAATTACAGCAAAATTTTCTTTTTCTGAACACTTGACATATAAAAGTTTGAAATTCCTTAGTAAAGTAGACACAATGGTTGTATTCAGCAGTCACTGTTGACTAACGTTCTGCTAAATGCATAAGATACCAAATGATTACTCAACTGTTCCCTGTGATCGCTTCTTTTTTTTTTGGAAGTATAAAAAACTATGCTACTGAGCCGATGTGTTTATCAGTATTGCCACTATACCGCATAATGACGTCATATTCCCTTCAAAAATGTATTTTCAAATTAGTATTATAAATAAATTATATTTTGTAACTAATTAATTAACAAATTATCTTTAGTAATGTGAATAGTGTAACAGATATGCAATATATATGTGAAATACAAAAGGTTTTTGGTATATTTAAGAAAGAGTAAACAACCCCATTACGTGATAAAATAATTAATGGTAATCTGAGGTAATCAACGAGCAAGTGGAGGTAATCAAGGCAATACATGGCAATTTGTGGTAATCTATAGACAGGGGTATAATCTTTTGTACTTTCGCTTGTGGTTTACCCCTGGCAATTATTATTTACCTCATTATATCTATTTTTACATAGTCTCTTCATCAAAAACTGTATCCATATACTTAAACAGATTTTTGCACATATTTATTAAGTTTTTCTGAATTATGAAATTATTATTATTTTAGGAAAAAGATACAGTCGTTCAACTATGGCAAAATGCTTTAAAAAATATAGATCATCTAGAGGAAGAGTTACAATTATTTGAAGGAAGAACTCATGGTTACTTTCCAAAAACACAAGTTATCAAAGTAAGTCAAATACTAATATATATAATAATTACACATTTTATTTTTTAAGATAAAACAAAGATATGAAAACCAAGTAAACGAATTGGAAGAACAATTACATGATTATCGTTCAAAACTCGAAACTGTTACAAAAGAATCACAGTTAAATTTGGAAAATAAAAATGCAGATTTAAAAAAAGCACAGGAAAGCCAAGAAATAACAACAGCTTTGGTGAATCAATTGGAAAATGAAGTGAAGCATCTTCAAGCAAAACTTAAACAAATCGTATCGATGAGGGATGAGCTACAAAAACAATTAGATGCAAAAAACGATCTTATTGAGGAACTAAAAATTAAAGACTTTGAAGCGAAATCAAAAGTTACGGAAGCTATACAAATTGTCGAGGCTGCATTTTATGAAAAAGATGCTGCACTTTTAAGGGAAAGCGAAGCCAAAGGTAGAAAATTTTGCATTTTTGATAATAAATTTAATCGTACGGTATTTATTCATTCATTTTTTAAGAGGAAGTTGTAAAAATATCTAAAAATTTATCGGAAATCATGGATGAAGCAGCAGAAAAAGTAAAAAAAGAAATTGAAAATCTTAAAAACGAATACAATGCAAAAATGAAGAAACTGCAACAAAATATGCAAAGTCTAAAAGAAGAATTACATGCCAAAAACATTGAATTGGAAAAATATATTAGAGAATGCAAGTTATTAGAAGAAGAATTACGAAGAATAAAAAATGGCAACATTTCAATTGATGAAAGCAACACATCAAAGCTTTTAATTTTAGAAAAAAATTTAGAATCAACATTTCAAAAATTAGTGAGTAGTTATTAATGATTTTAATTACATTAAATAAAATCAATTTTTTAAGCTCTTATCAGAAAAAAAGAATCTACAAGTAACAGCTGAAAAAGAGAGCATAAAATCAGATTTGGAACAAATGGCAAATTGTTACGAAAATGATGTAAAAACACGAGAAATAGAAAAAAGGGTCTTGAAACATGAAGTTCAAGCATTACGAAAACAACTCCAAATTAGCAACAGAAGTCTCATACAGGTTGCAGGTGAAATAGAACAAATGAACTCAAAAATTAAACTACTGGATGTAGAAATACAAGATAAGCTACAAGCAAAAGATATGTGAGTATTATTTAATAATAATTTAATTATACTAAACAAAATATTTTCTAATTTTAGAATGTATGAACAAGCATTTGCTAAAACATTGGAAGAAGTTAAAAACGAGAACACAAAAGTTCAAAACGAGGTTCAAAAATATTTAGAACAACAAATTGCTTTAAACAAAAAATGTAGGCAAGAAGTGAGGGAAATTATAGACAAACTAGAATATAGAATGAAGGATTTAAAAGAAGTTAACAAATCATTAAGAATAAAATTAAGAAAAGCAGTAAACGACAGTTTACATTACAAGAAAAGTTTGGCTGATATTTGTACAGATGTTAAAAACATAGCATACATTAATAAAGATTCTACAAGCACAAAATAAAAAAAATTGTTTTATGTAGCCTTAGGTAGTATTAATTAATTAAATAAAATGTTATGTATACGGTAAAACATGATTTAACTATAGTAAGTGCAGTAAAACAAAGTTCCAGAAAAGAATGCGATAAGCATATCAAATTTAGGACCGTCGACAGTATTCAGTTTACCAATTTTTCTACTATCCGGAAACTGCAGTTAACTGATTTCGGTTAATCAAAATATACGGTTATCAAATAATTCGGTTAGCCTAACTATTCAAATGCAGATATAAGTGCATAATCACATATGGGTTCATTAGGTTTCTGAATTTGCTGATTATTTTACAGTAGAAAATCTCCGAAAAAATCGATTTGCTGAATCAACTATAATATGGAACTAGTTATATTACTGTATTGAATAAAGTTTACTTCTAATACACTCGTAATTTTATGCACATTATGGGCAGTGAAAAACTTGCCTTCTGGTATTTTTTAATCACAAATATCCTAAATGATACGTCATAGTGATAATTGAAAAATAATGATCTAATCTAATAAACCACTTTCCTATTAAACAATAAAACCAATTTTATAGAGGGTGTGACAAAAGTGTTACAAGGTGATATCTACAACTACATATAAAAGATCAAGCAGACATCTGGGAAGGTATAGTGAGCAAGATTCGAATTAACATGCTTTTGGCTGAGTAGCTGCAAACCCCGAGACATTGACCAATACTCTACTGCCGGTTCCAAAAAATTAGTTTATAGTGTATGCTGTTAAAATAAAGTATGTACTACCTGCCAAAATTTAGGTATCAAGTACATGCAATAATAAGTACACTGTAAGCAAATGACGTTACGCAACTTATATGCATTAATTATAAAGACATGGTTAACTTTGTTTTTATAATTAATGCCTATAAGTTTCACAACGTCAATTGTAGTACTTATTATTTAATAAACTTAATCACTTAATTTTGACGAATGGATATAATTGTTTAATACTTTTATGTAATTCTATTCCAAGCTTACTGCCAAATTATGCAAGTTATTTTAATCAGTTCAAAAATTTCACACGAGAAGGACAACCCACGCAAAAACCATTAAATGTTTGTATCTAAATCATTGGATTTTACTCATCACACCCTGCTTAACATAGACAATAACGACACATGTACGAAGAAATAAGTAATACATAAAAAGAATAATTTTAGCAACATTCATTATTTCAAGTTAAACTTAAAAACAATAACAATACAAACAATGTTCACTGTCAGCAGTTACTCTTAGTTTACACCATAATTGTTTTGCGTCACTAGCAGGGGTCGCTGATGTTGCATGAGGCAGATAAGCATATTGATAATATTGTACTGTGCTACAGTATGTCCTGGAAAAACCAAGGAATTTGGAAATGGAGCTTCAGTAAACACCTTTCACTGATTTTGTAATCTGTCATGTGTTAAACATCCCTACATACTTTTTATTGCTCTCTGCATTTGTTCCAAATTTAATTTAAAGATTTTGAAGCCTCACAGTCAACTACTTTCCTACTATTATAGTAGGTTTTAGTTACGTTATCTTTTTTCAAAGAAGAAATTACCAATATTTGTTTATTTATAACGAACTCTATGCTTACCTCACAATATTCCCTCAACGAGACCGTCACAGATCTTATGATGGAATTGTTTGTTATAAGCTTATTTAACACAGGTAATATGTAAAACTGCATAAGCACCAAACAGTTTATTAATAACATATGACACAGTTCCTTTAAAACAAAAGATTACATAAAAACTCAAGTTCAGAAATATCACTACCAAACAACAATTTTACAAATAAAATTTATTAAAAAATACAACTTGAAAATTCAATTATGTAGTTGAATTGACACAAGCAGTAAACAAACTTGGAAAATAATACAGCTTTTCTTTGGAACCTTGTAAATCAATCCACACTAGTCCTTCTTTCAGCAAATGATCCAAAGCTTTCTGAGCACGATCTCTTTCCCAATCTAATTTCTGTCTTAAAACAGAAACTGAAGTAAACGCCTGATTAGAATTGGCAACCTGTTGAATAACTGCTGTATGGTCCATGCTCAATTCCCCAGGAACCGACTGAACCATGTACTGGCCTTTGCCAACTGACACAACAGAAAAGCCACTTCCAAAAATCTTCAGTTTACGTGCAGCACATATTAAATCATCTTGACTAATTTCTTGGTGCTGCTTACCTTGACCTCGAGCTTTAATTAGTCGTGTACGTAATTCACTCAAACTAATAAGTCCTCCATTCTTATAATTAGTAGCAAGACAAACTTCTACTATTTGAACGGCTAGTTCGTAATAGAAATCTCCAATGCCGAGAACGGACCAAAATCCTTTACCTGAAGCTAGTGGATCAACACCAATAGATGCACACATATCTTGAAACTGTTTTCGAAATTGGGCATTTTTACGAATTTCATTTTTGTGTTTAGAAGCGAATTCTTCCAAGTTTACTTTGAACACCTCCAACTGCTTAGTCATCTGCTCAAATTGGTCTTCTTGAATTTCTGTGCCTTTGACATCATATTTTTCTTGCTCAAGCCTATGCCTTTCTATTGCACCTAAACCAACTCGGCGTCTCATAATATTACTGTTAAAGTGGAATTACTAAAACTATAAATATTTTCTACTTAAAAACAATTTACATTAGAGATATTTGTGAGGTTAAGCACACTTGACGTCTAACTGACGTCTACAACTGCGCCAAACTAGGCTTGCGCAAAAACAACCATTGCTAAAATCGATTCAATGGTGACAACTAATTGTCTACGAGGTGCAATGAAGAAATAATGATAGAAAGGCAGATACTTTTCCCAGTATTGCATTAAAATATTCTGATTGGAAAACTAATGTTTGTTTTATTTAAATGATAAAAATTTGAATTAGAGCGGCATCTGAACATCCCACTAATCCGTATGCAGACAAAACCGAAAATTTTAAAATCATAGGCTTCGAATGATTTTCTGCAAGCTCTCGAAATATTTCAATTATATTCATTCGAAATATCCTATCACTAAAATAAACAGATTTGCAATATTTTTTATTTATAATATATTTACATACTATACTATACAATATGTTCGCTTACTTAATAAAAGGACACAATTATTTACAAAAAAAATCTTAACAATAACAAATTATTTACAATAAGTGTAATACTACTGGACGGACAATTTTCCAATTAAAGCAAATCACACTGGAAAACAATAAATGCCCCAATGTCCCGCCAAAATAAAGAAATTTGAAAGTTGCGAGACTTCTACAAGCAAACGATTGTGCGGTGTGATTTAAAATCGTACTTTAATGGTTTCCTCTGTGCAACTAACATCGTTTGATAGTGCCAAATTAATATTTGTGCTTACTTCTTGATTCTTATCATTAATGAAAATATTATTATTATTATTTTCAGGTGCCATAATGGAACCTATAGTGCTTATACGATTACTGACTATACAAACTTGAGCAACATTATTCGAGTTTCCTGGGGGACCATCCATTTCCGGCAAAGGTCTCTTGTATAACTTTCTTGCAATAAATCCCAACAAGACCATTTCCATAAGCATCAAAAAATTGTATATCACTAGAAAAAGCAACTTTTAATAAACAAGTACAAAAAATATTTTTATTTTGTTTACAATTTCCATATACAGAAGGTGGGATTGGTGGATGGCAAGGTAATAATCCAGTCCAAACAATAATTCTCATTGTTAATCCTTGCATTTTACCAAATATAAGAACCAACTGAAGTACAAAAAATTTTGAAGGCGTTGAATGGCCCTTAAGAACGTCTTTTAGCAAGTTTAGCGTCATTGCCATAGCCCAAACTCCGAATAGAATTGATAATATTACCAGGGGTTGAACGTACATGTAGTTGATTTGGTATAGACTCTGAAAATTTTAAGCAGAATAAAACTTATTGTATAAAATTTAATTTATCAGAATTGCGAAAAAACTTTCATTTGGCATAATTAATGCTTTGTTCGATCTTAAGGCGAAAGGTTGTGTGTGAGTTCAGAAGAAGACGGAGCAAGCCGAATAAATCCGAGTTAGTATTAATAATGATGCGGTCTAAGCCAAACATTGATAAAAGCATTTGTGAATTCAATTTTTCCTAAAGTAATGTAACTGTGTTAAACGAGATAAACTAGAAAATAAATTAAAGTCGTGAAACGTTTCTAATATGTTGATTTCCACAGAAAACAACATTAATTATTATACAATCTATATGCAAGCCATGCAACTAAAATATTCTCATGCAACTTATTCTGTGGTGCAACTAAGCAATCATTCTTTTTAACTACCTTATATGAAATTGTAACTTGACAATTAACAAGTCAGTTTTAGTTCTTTCGCAAGATTATTTATAATGCATTGTAACAACTTTTACCATAAGATAGAACTTGGTCTTAAAGTAATGACATTCAAGGACAATATCAACATTCGAGGATAGAATTATTAATTTTCTAGCTAAATATGGTTCACGCATTTAAGAGTGCAATGAAAATTAGGCAAGTTTGTTTTGAAACTGTGTCTACCCAATTAACTACTTATATTTCTTATTGCAAAGACCTTGACACTTGCAGAAATATTGCAACTAACTTATTTATATATTTTTATATTCCACGCACGTGAAATTGCGATTAAATTAAATGTGTTTCTAACTGCACAAGTGCACACAAGCAAAAATTTAATACAATATGAGAAATCAATTGAATGTTATTTGTACGAATTAAAATTAAAATAAGCTAAATTGTTTTAAATTTTTAATTTAAATAATGATTGCATTTTTTATTAATTTCCTGAAAATTTTATGATAAATAATAATTATGCCTTTTATTTTTAAGTTTGGCAAAAGTTTTTGCTTTAGAACCTACTCGGTTTTTAAAATGCAGAAGTATACATGGTTTTAATATTTTAAATTTTGGCAATGTCAATTATTACACTAATTACCTCTCTTTCAGCCCACATAACTAACAAAGTCATGTAAACAAGCCCTTGAACGACAGGAAGTTGAAGGACCAGAAGCCTCAAGCAGCGAACACGATTTCTAAAAAATAATATATTTTTATTATTTTTACAAACTTATAAAAAAAATAAAGAGGTTGCAATAAATGGTCCATGTTCTATGCTGGTTTGTCTATTTTCTTACATTAATTCAAAAAAATATTTAAATTGGAGCAAATCTAATACAGTTTGATTTAAAATATTAAACTTAAAACTAGACAGACTATATGTTTGTCTAAAAAATTTTTGTTTTAATTTCAGAGAAAAAACAAATCATTCAGTTTTTGTTCTTATTAATCGAATCTAGTTATCGGGATTCAGTGTTAAGGTAGTAGTACCGGGTGATCGTAAAAAAAATGATTCAGAGCCTGTCATGACCGAAGTGTTAAAGTTGGCAATACTTAATATAAGCCAATTGTCAAATGTTGACAGCTGTAAAAATTTTTGATTAGATACATTAAGTTAAATGTATCTAACCAAAAATTTTTACAGCTGTCAACATTTGACAATTGGCTTATATTAAGTGTTGCCAACTTAACACTTCGGTCATGGCCTGCTCTGAATCATTTTTTTTACGATCACCCGGTATATAACTTATAACATATCAAAATGGCAATCACTACAAAAATCTTTCAATGAATTACAAGAACTATAAATACATTAAATGATTTGAAATGTGATTCTATTTTTGTTTTTTTATATTTTTCGGTTAAAACGCTTTAAACCCATGGACTTAAGTAGTAGATTTAATTAGGATAAATCTAACAGATAATTTTTAAGTAAATATTTCTAATTTATAATGTCACATAATTAATTAATTCTTATAATTAGTTAATAATTGCGAAAAGGGAAGGATCATGGGATCAATCCCTCCATGTCATTTATTGTAACATAACATTTACCGAATGTTCTGAAATCGAACAGATTGTAAATACCAATAATAATTTAAAAAAATATATATTTTTCCATTTTCTAGTTTATCAGTATAACAAGGTTTATCAAAAAGAGGTACAAATATTCAAAGCGGTAATAGATAAGGCCAAGTGGAATGCAGTGGTACCATTCATTTTTCAAAAATTATTTGAGTTTTATTTTTAATAAAAAAAACAAATGAAATTTTGTTTGAGAACTGCTGAGATTGATAGAAAATGCATTTTATCTCTACAAGTTTATTACGTAAATTGGAATTTAATTCCAAAAACGTAAAAGCTTGCAGGTGATAAGAAACTTTTTGTACAACAATTTTTATCCTCCTTTTCAATTTTGATTTTTCTACCGATAACATATCTCTGAACTTAAAGTTTTGTTACTAACCCTGCAGTAGTCAAACAATTTTAGGGCAATTTTCAATAATTATTTTCGCGTCCCTTAAGAATATGTTTAGCAAGTAATCTATTGTTACTTATTTGCTATGTATTAAATTAAACAATTTTTAATCAAACAATTTACATCAACTGGAAAAAGTAATAAATTAAATTATTAACACCACAATTTTCAAATTAGAAGCAATTAGGGAAAACAAATCGCACCTCTTTGTTCTGAAATAATACTGCTTACAAAACATGAATAAGACAACTTTTTCCCATTGTAGATATGCACGACCTAGTAAGTTTTTAAACAATTACAATTGTTTAAAGTAATATTGTGCTAAATAGCAAATCTTGCAAGGGAAGTTGGGTGTTTAAAATTATGGCAAAGGTAAACTGCTAATGTGTACGTTTCGTCATTTCATAGGTTACAGACTCCTAATTTCCTCTTGTATTTTTTCGAGATATTCAAATGATTGATAATAAGTTGTGTAAAGAATTAGCTGCTATTATGAATTTCTCTGCGTTGTTTAACTAGTTAAATACTTAAAAAAATATTTGCGTTGTTATCAGAAAAAAATACTTAGAATAACTGTATGGATACCAACACTGGAAACGTTTCTCTTTTGCCTTTCTTGCACTTGGTACTTATGTAATGTTTGACATAGTTCGGTATTTCTATGACATTTGTACTCGCTTTCATTGTTTATACTTTAATTTTAATGTCATAAAGATTGTAAGCTCATGCGAGAAGTGAACATACCTTTTTCATATTAGTACATTTTCTGTTAAATTACAACGTTTATGTTTTTTTATTTTAGAAATTTCGAATTGTTTAACAGAAAAAAACTTTGTTCAAAAATATAAAACTGCACCATGACTAGAGCGCCGGTGTCGGCTCATGGGCTGATGATTCGTTTATGAATGTATACCATATTGTAACATCTGCTATCAGCAGACGCCGTGGCCAAGTGGTAAAATGCGTGTACAGCGTTGTGAGGTTTTACGAGCGTTCGATTCCCGTGCGGGTTACATTTATTTAAATCTACTACTCAATTAGAGAACAGCTTGTCGCGTGACTATAAAATGCGCTGTAAGAAACTTATTCTACATTCGTTCTGCTGCAAATCGGTTGTCTGCGCACGCTTTCTATTGTCACTTGACGGGTTCTTCTTTCTCTTGGAGGGAAAATTTTGAAGATAAAACTAAAAATGAACAAAACACTTCGTCTGGACATTTAAAAATGGTTATTTATCATATTTTCAAAAGTACTTTTGTATTAAAAATATGAATACTAAAAAACGTATCCCTGCTTCTGTTTTTGAATGTTTTTAAAACCTTAATCTGGTAGTGAATTTTTAAGGTACTTTTCATTGCGAAGCGCATTGAAATCGGACCATCTAATCTGTTCGCGAGTTATGAGACGTCCCCCCCCCCACGTTCATATGACCTACAAAGAAACATTCTTGATAAACCATTGTTTTGAGATTCTGCATGTCTAAAACTTGGATTTAAACGAACAGGATTAAAATGTAAATCATAATTAGTGAAATATTTATACAATTTAAACAAAATATCTAGATTTATGGCAGAGATATTATTAAAGTGCGTTGAGCTTGTTCCATCTTCCAGAAGCTGTGTCTCCGTAAGGATGCGTTTCTTATGTTTGTAGAATAATTTTTACTTTAATTTATTTTAGGATGGTGCTTTTTAAGTTTGTACAGAAAGTAATGCTACAGCTGATTAAAATCAAACCAACCGTAAGATCTAAAATTAGTTAGCTTGGTTTGATAAAACCTACTTTTCAAATAACCCCACCAAACATATTTAAAGGTGTGAGGTCGGGAAACCTAGCTGACTACTTATTAATCAATTAAAACTAGCAACAACAATTAGTGGTATTTTATCTGAACGACTTTTTTAAAAGTATTTTTAGATATAATGCATAAGTGTAACCATTAGTTCGTACTTTCCGATTACACTGAATTTTAATCAGTGTGCACAACTGCACATCTTGACCAATTTGCATAGAAAGAATTTTTTTTCGTGTTCTATTAAGTGATGAGTCTACACAGCATTAATCATACACCCACTATAAAACAGATTGAATTAAGCAATTTAGGATATTTCCTAACAATTGTAATTTGCAAAGGTCGATTTCCGCTTTAATAAAAATTCTTTAAATATTTCTCTGCTTGAAACATAACATTGATAGTAAAAAAAAGACAAACTATTGTTCGACTCAAACAAATTTAAAACTTTTTGAGGTGGATTGGCAATTAATGGAATTTCACTTTTAATTTTTTACACCTAATTTTGGGGCTTAACATGTTTTTTGCTATTTTTATCTGCAGGGATGTGTAGGAACAACCAAGCTCTTACTTATTGAGGTCCAGTAATGGTAAGCAACAGCAACAGGGCCAGCAGCAGCAAGGCCCAACTTTGGTATTTAAAGATGCAGGTTTGACTTTTCTTATAAGTTCTGCCTCTCCACCACAATAAGCTACTAATAGGCAAAAAAGTTGATACATTCCAGCCATGAATATACCCTGAGTGACTGCTTCTGCTAAAAGGTGAGATCTAGGTACGATAGTTGCACAGAATGTTGCTAACGCAACTACCTAGAAAAAATAAACATGTTTCAGCAATTACGCAAATTTGTATTTTGTCGCAAAGCAAGAAATCACAAGGTAGAACTAGGCTAGGTGACTTCTGACATTATAAGTGTTTATTGAAGTATGCAACTGCTGCATTACAGGAAATGAGAACAGCTTTGAAATATTTAGAACGAAGGTATTGTTTAAGAACAAAGACGAAGTTAAGCTTAATTATTTATAAAAATAATTTAATTTGCATATGATTCTTCTTCATTGTATTGGTTAAAACTAACAAAGAAAGTAAAAGGATCAGAATCCAAACCCGCGCCTTTGTATTTTTAGAAGCTGTGTACAAAGTGAATGTATTGAATGAATTCAATATAATTAATTACCGGATATACTCCGGTAACGAAGGCTGAATGTGCTTTCACTCTCGGTGGTGAATTTTTCATAATGTAGAGGAGAGTGTCGATGAACATCAATAGAACAATGAAGACTGCCACTGCTCCAAGTGTGACCAGCGTTATCCCGTAGACATTGATTGCTGAAAATTAAGAAAACAAAATTTTATTAAATTAATGCTGCAAATGTTCAATAGTAGGTATGTGTTGTGAAATAAATCCAGTCTGTTTACAAATTTTAAAACGTATAGAAATAGAAGTGGGTAGATCAGGTTCAGTAGATATATTTTTGTTGTAACTATGAACGTTGCTACATAAATCAGTAAGATCTAGGAGTTAGGCCTATAACAGGTTATAAATTATCAACAGCGTTTCCACATGTGAATTAAAAATATTTGCCAATTCTCTCGCTTTATTGACGATCAAAATCGCCTCATAGTCCCACGATTGAGTTAACCAATGAAAAACAGAATTGTACAAAACAATTTGTTTATGTTGTTGCTATGGTTACAATGCTGATAACACCGCGTTTTTTAAAAATAATTATCGCGATAATGCTAGGTGTGATTGGCTACGAGTATGAAGATAAACAGCTGCCGTTGGTTGTTACAATGTGAGTGGAATATTCAAAAATATATAGAGTATGAATAAAATACTCTTTTCTTCAACAATATTTATTTATTTTAACCTTATACGTATTTCGACTTGTTTACATGCCATGATCAAAGGTTGTATTAAAAAGTAAACAATTAGTGCTGCTATAGCAATAATAGAACTTGATCACTTGATCTTGGTAATCTATGTCTGCAGATGACTTGATGTCTTATTTCCAAATGTCTAATAGAGGTGAATATAAGAGATCAATTTGCTCGTTCATTAGCGGTACAATTTTTAAATGTTTGTGAATTTCATATGCTTCTAATATATCTAATTTACGTTCATCATCACAAAACTGTAAACATTTTATGGTGTTATTAGAAGTCATTAAATGATTGTGTTCTAGTAAATGTTTAGCGTAATTGGATTTGTGTGGATGTTTGTATTTGTAATAACGTACGTGTTTTTTTATACCTAATATGAAAATTTCTAATTTTTCATTCTATATAAACCGAATTACAATGCGAACAATATAATTTGTAAATGCCTGATTTTAGCAAATTATCTGTTTTTGATTTTGCATTAAACAAAGTGTTGAAAATGTTTTTAGTTGTTTTAAAACTTACTTTATATTTATTTGTCTTATTTATAATGTTTAATTTTTTTATATTTTGTCACCAAAATATGGGATCGAAACATATTTAATTGTATCAGATGAAGTTGGGGGATGTGAACCCAAGAATTTCTGAGTAGCAGCCAAGAGCCCTAACCTAACCGCTCGGCCACGCATCGCCAATAATAAGAAGTGCAGAAAACTAAAAATAAAGAAACTCAATTTTGTACCCCCCCCCCCCCCCCCCCACCGTACAAGGTACTTAAAAACTGCGTATGTTAATTAAACTTTTGTTACAAAGCATAATAAAAAATTTGGCCATTTGTTATCAATTTTTTTATAACGCCGTGTAAGCAATAGTAGTAGCAGTGTGTAGTTAAATTGCCTGATTTTGGACACCATTTAGATGGTCACTCTAATATTTATTTCATCATAAATACTGTATTTCAGCTATACGACTACAGATACCGCGTAACTACGAACAAGTAATTCTTTGATAAGTTATTGTATTTTAGAAATGATATGGTGTGCAAATATTTCGCGGGTGTGTATTTGTTAAATTATTTTCTTGATAATTTAAATCTGTCATTATACCTAACGCCACTCACAGTAAATCGTTTGACGAGGAATAGTAACAACATGCACGAGAACGACAGCACTCTGTCTGTAACGATTATATCACTAAAATAATTAATAATGAATAAATGATAATTTGATTTTATTCCAAGTAATTTAATTATGACAAAAATGATTTAATGTTTTAGTTGCTAGCTGGGTAAGCCAATTGTAACTCAAAATTTTTGTGGGTAGGCCTGGACTCACCCTGCCCCACCCGTAGTTACGTGCCTGAAAAATAGTTTAATGTGGCCGTTTAAGTTGCTCATGTTTGCATAAACAAAAAACGTATTAATAAAAGCGTACTTTATCGAGCTTTATTAGTTAGTGATATTATTTATTGTATACATTGGAGTAGTAGTTTTCAGCTTGTGCTTCGCGAACTATTTGTGGTCCGTGATGCCATAGTAGGTAGAGTTAATTTATAATTCTTCGCAATTTCATGCATAAAGTTGTTAAATAAATTAATTAAAATTATAAGATTCGATCTTACATCTTCAAAATATTGCACCAATATTCAATAAAAATGCCGCGGAAGCTGTATCGTCCGCTATACTATTCCGCACTCTTCACGCGCATGTTCTTGTCCATGCAAAAGCCCGTGTTGCATTCAGTTGTCTTAATCGTAGTACTTGTTTTATATTTTTTATTCATTGCATATTTTTGATAACTCTATAAATAAGGTTGTTATAACTATTTTCATGAGCGCATTAAATATCTTGGCGCCTTTTACGTAGTTCTAGGAGCGCGCGCCGTACGTACCTACCTAACCAACGCTCTGCAGCGGGCAGAATATTTAAAACGTAAAAAGTATGGGAAAGTACCAGCGACCTGTTTCCCTTATTTTTCTTTTTAAAGCAAATTTGTAAATTTTAGACTTTAACGGAAATACGCGTTTTGGGGATCCACCAAACTCTAAAAAAGTGGTTTTTAAAAAATGTCTATCCGTGCGTTCGTTGCATTATATCTCCGGAACCCCTTGACCGATTTTAACAAGATTTGGTATGTGGAAATTTTTTAGTTGCAGGTAGTTTATTGTAGGCTTGTTAATCGGAACCGGAACCAGAAACGGAAGTTAGACTAGTTTTTTTGGTATAGATTTCTTCTAAACACTTTTTAGAAATTTTGATTACATAGCGTTGTAGTGCATCTAAAGACACATCAAATGCTGTATCTTCGAAATTACGGCCGCTACGAATTTTTGAAAATTTTTACTTTACTGCCCGATTACTCAAAAACGAAATATCAAGTCAATACAAATTAGATAGTTTTTTGCACCTCTATAACATATGCATAATAATTATTATATTAAAATATTAACACACAGCCTTGATTCCTACAGTTGAAAGCGCATTTATAATTTAATTGTACTAGTTTAAATAAAATAAATAATTATTCTAACAAAACACTATAACGATGAAAAAACAAATAAGGATCTCAGCAGTTGTAGTTTTATGCACTTTTAATAACGTCAAGTTTGTCTTTTTGTTAATATGGTTTTCTACAAACTTAATATAAAATATTTAAGAGTTATCTAACATAATATGCATGACAAACTTTCGCACTCTGTTGACCCAAATTTTAGTTCTAAATTATAAATTATAATATTAATAATATACGAATACGTAACACAGAAATTATACTAGGTTACAAATCATCTTGATCTGTTCTCATTGCGAAATTTAGCTCGAAAAATCAACTAAACCGAAAGTTCTAAATTCTAAATCACGTTAGTGACGCTGGTAACAATATAAATGGTGTTAAACTATAGATAATAATTATTAATTATGAACTACAAACATTTGTCTACACTGTATATTAAACAATTACCGATAAGCCTTTATTAAATCAAAGTCGAATGAATTCTAGAATCTAAAAAGAAATACAACATACTTCAAGTAGTTTTTGTATTAACTTTACAGAATCAATAAACTTTGCTTAAACCTCAAGCATTGTGTAGAAATAATAATAATAACTGATGAAAACATGCTTTTCCTGAAACTAATCTTTTTATAGAGCAAGACCACTTCAGAACTATATATTTCGAAATGATTCTAGAAATTAAACGGGCAGCAACAACAACGTTAGCAAATTTCTAAAACACCTGCTGGAAAACTTATATAAGACGTACGAAATTAAACAAGAAGCTCTCATAATCATAATTTACTTATTTTTATTAATACTTTCAGTTTTTATACTTAAATTAAGATAACATTATGTAATTTACAAGACCATAAATTCAATAACTGGAACTAATTTGGTATTTCTTTGAATTTCAATTAACAGCTACTTATATGAAAAAATGAAATAATAAAGGCATTATGAAATTAATAATTTATACTAATTAATACTAGTGAAAGCCGTGGGCTACGCCTCCCGGGTTGTTTATTTATTTAGTTGGTAGAGGAGTAGGTCGCGGATCAATATCCTAGTCTATATTATAGGTCTATTCTAAATCCGCATCCCTTTCACCTTTTACAACTTGTAATGACGGCGCATTCGGTAACATGTCTTACATCTCTATACAGGTTACATCGTTATACATGCTTCAATAAATTTGCTACTATTATTTGTAATAGGAAAGCATAGTTTTATAAACGATTGCTGTAAATCTTGTAATAGTAAATGTAAGCATTTGTTAAATAAACTGGAGCTCCTGATATGTAAATCAATGAAGTGTAGAATTTGTAAACCTGATATTGATAGTCCACATTGCATGGTAAAACGTTGTAAGCAAAATATGTTCAAGTTGTTTTTTAAACTGTAAGAACCAGTTTACTTTTAGTATTAAAACAAACAGACAGCCGACGTTATTTCATAGAAAAACACAATATTCTGTTCTTGTTGTAAGTGTTAAAATTCGTTGCTATTTTGTTGCTTATTGGTTTGCCTCTTTATTTAGTCCGCATGAGTAATTATTTGTCTAATTATTGCCTTTACTTGTCATATTATTCCAATCATACTCATATTTGTATTCACACAACTTGCGATAAACAAATGCGGTTTTCAATAAAATTGTAATAATGTTCTGTGTGCAGTGCTTTTATTGCATTAACTGCCTGTTATTGAAAAAATATATATCCGCTCCGCCAGAATAGAAGTAAGCCGGAAATAATTAAATTATATCAACAGTAGTGACTGTAACATAAATAGTCGCCGAAAACAATCAATAAACTAAGCGAGCCCGCTGTCGTATCATGGTGATAAATGTTGCCGAGATGATAGTCGTCGTGTTATGGTGAGACAGTTGGAGGTTTGATAATAGATAAAAAATTATATCGTGCGCTAGCTCCTGTTCTATTAAATAGGTATCATTAATTATTTCCAATACAACTATTTAAAATATCAATTTGTTAAATAAAAGATGTCAATAATTAACTGCTGCATAACCTAAAGTTATTACTAATTATACTGGGTGTTTAGCTATGCCTGTACAGAGTGGGTAGTTGTTAACGCAATTGCAAGATATCTCGGTGTACATCAGTGTCAGAGCAAAGCTGATAGCACGTTCTCGGCACATTTTTTGGTGACAAAATCAATGGTCAAGACAGAAATCAGATATCTTCTTTTATTTTTCCAGTTATTGATCATTTTTTGACATTTTCAAAATTTTGAAGGGTTGCTGTATTTGAAAAGATATAGAGAAACCATGCAAACATTGTATATGCGCATTTTTGTGTAGATTACGTTAGTGCAACAAGATATTTTCTATATTTAATTGTTATCAAGATATGACCCAAACCTACATTTTTCAAATAGAAACCATATTTGGTTATGACATCATTAAAACGTTTTTTTTTGTAATTTAAAAAATATATTGTTTGGTATATTTATTTGCAAAAATAGCCGAAGTACAACTGCTTATCTCTTTTATTAAGTACTTTTTATATAAATTTATATATTAATTAATATAAACAATTAAAACAACTAACAACGAAAGAAACTAATATAATCCCAGAAAAAAAATCTAGTGGCATTAAGTCGGGCAATCGAGCCGGCCATAAATTAGGACCATAAGTCTAGCCATCTATCAGAATAATGTTGATGTAAAATATTTTTTTCAGTGTTTGTTTTTTTGGTCATTTGTTGTTTGGTATATTTTTAAAGCATACTCAATTCTTATAAAAAAAAGATGGATGTTTAGATTTTCTTTGATTAAATGTATTACATTATATATTCTTTAATTACTGAAAAAATGTTTTAAAATGTGTCTTAAACAATTAGAGTTGTCGTCTGAAAAAATGGTTTGAGACATAATATTTCAGATATCAAAAACCTTCACTCGTCGCTATTTTGCATAAGCTGCTAACACATTATAAAGTATTCAGCAATAATGTATGGATTACTCTATGTAATGTGCTCTACAGACATAAATAACATCTCGTATAATTGGTAATAATTTTAGGTTATCAACAACTTTTATTTAGAATAAAATTTAGTATTTTTTATGGTTTAATAAAATAATAGTAAGTGACACTTAAATGACTCACCCTGTGTAATGTATGCTTGTAGTAAAAATAAACATTTTTAAATTTTGTAACGCGTGCAAATAAAAGTGAACATATTTTGTAATACTTTCCTGTTTACAAAAATTGTATTTCATGGAAAACAGAAAAGTGGAACGAAAGTCTTGTTAGCTGAAAAAATAATTCGGGTAAGTTTGGAAAATACGTCTCGATAAAGTAATAATAAAAAGCAAGAAATATCATAAGGTTTCATTTATCTTCGTTTTCCCAGAAATAATATGTATATTTGTATTTCCCTTTTTTAGCAAGAAAGTTGGTGAAAACCCACTTTCGGAGTTTTGTAATTTTGATAATATAAATTTGATAATTTACCAGAAATTAGTACACACTTTGTAGAGCTTAAGAGTATTATCTTAAAAATAGTGTCTTGTAAATATTAGCACTCTAAAAAACACCTCATGTAGTGCTCATTATACAGGGTGTACTAATTTTTACTTTCCTATACTTTCAGTATAGGGAAGTATTGATTTCATGCAAATTTTCAAAATCGAGATTTTGACGGAAATACATGTTTTGGGCTTCCAGGATCCTAAAAAAGTGGTTTTTAAAAAATGTCTGTCTGTGGGTGGGTCTGAGTGTGGGTGTGTGGGTGTGTGGGTGTGTGGGTGTGTGTGTGGGTAACGCTCATATCTCCGAAACGGCTGGACCGATTTCGATGTGCTTTGGAATGAGGAGGTATATCAAAAATTCATCGACAAAATAAGCTTTTAAAAAGAATCCGAAACCGGAAGCGGAAGTTAGACATGTTTTTTTGGTAGAATTTTTTTCAGAAACGGAATTTTGGAAATTTTAATAGTGGACATTAAAGAAGTCCTTAGGACAAATCAAACGATTTTTTACCGAAATCTCTAGCTTTAACATGGCGTCCGCTACGAATTTTTGAAAATTTCGACTTTAACGCCCATTTACTCGAAAACCAGTTATCTGATTGGAATCAACTACATCTTGTTTGGTAGTCCTTCAAGGGTACTATACCATGAAATATAATTAATTTTGAAAATATAGAAACGATCACAATGACATCACTCCAAAATTTTGGAATTTAAAAAAAAAAAAAATATCTCAAAAACTGCCCACACGTTTTTGTTTAAACTTTTTAAGCTGATAGAGATAGGCATCTGCTACAATTTTGTTTGTTGCTCATTGCTATAATTTCACTGTGACGCCCTCTGTGATTTTTTGAAAATTGAAAATTGGTACCCTTTTATTTATTTAACGGGGGCAATAAAATATTTCTGTTAAAGCAATATAGCTCATCATTGACAGCAAAATCCGAATATCATAATATTTTTTCGATAATTTCATATTTAGGGGGGCTACTGTTCCACCTCCCCCCAAATTTTTACGATAAAAAATTAAAAATTTGGTTTTTTGTTTTGTTTGCTCTAGGAGAATCTTTTTACAAAAAATCAAAACATCGAATTTTTTGCTCCTTAATAATCTTTTTAAGGAGAATGGGGGAGGAGCGATGGCCAAAGAGAGCATTAAAATATACACCACAAAATAGAAGAAGGAGGGGAAGACCTGCGATAACATGGAGTACAGGAATTGAGCAAGTTATGAGAGATAGAGCTATAGGAGAGGACGACTGGATAAATAGAGAGACGTGGCGGTCGAAATGCGGGATGCGGCAGAAGCTGTAAGAACCCCGCTGTATATATATATAATCTTTTTGTCCTTAGAAGAATTTCACATACTTTCTACAGCAGTTGTATTCTTGTACAAGTCGTTTAATGTTCAGTGTAGGCTAACTTTTTTATTTTAATAGATAGACTCGCAAACCCAAGAGCAAAGTTGCAGGGCAAATTCTTCTCGATTGTATTTAAGAAAAAAACTTGAGTTTCCAATTTTAATATGGCGGCCACGGTAAAAAATAACTTTTTTTTAAATGGAAACGTGGCATTTTGGCTTTAAAATCAGAAAGGTTTCGAAATTCTAAATGCAAATTAATAAGAGTAATTTCTTTCTAAAAATAATACTTCTCGAGTTATTAATATATTTTCAAATATCAATTTCCGCCCTTCCGTTGATTCAGTCCGAATATTTTACCCAACCTTATGCTTGTAGAGCGCAGCGCAGCGGTCGGTTTTTCTTCAACAGCTTCAAGATGTTACAACTTATAAGAACTATTTACTTTAACTAGTCGTGTCTAGACAGGTGCATATCGAAAGTGTTGGGAAATATAAAACAATGTTATTTTATAAGTATAGGAAAGTCCAGGCGAAGTGTTTCGCTCATTTTATTGTTTGTAACTTTGGTGGTACGTTTCGCAGCGAAAATTAAGAAATCCGTATTTTTTTGATTTCCCCAATTTCGATTTTTAATAAGCGTATTGGCTCCCAAAAAGTGGCATCTAAAAACATTTTTTTGTGAACACTTAAGAAGACCCTTTACCGATTTAATTAATTGTATGCCAAACGATAATTTTATAAAATTCGCTAGAATGTAGAAAAACTGAAGGCATCTGCCCGTAACTGGTGGCCTCTACATGTAAATTCACGTAGTTAATATGCATACCAAATTTCATCCAAATCGGTCAATGGTATCATTAAGTATTCCCAAAAAAACTATTATTAGGGACCAACTTTTAGAGGCCTGTACGCGCATTAAAAATCGAAATTAAGGAAAATAAAAACATACGTTTTCTTAATTTTCGGTGCCTCTTCTTTTCAATTTTGGTTTTCTAACAAGAAAATTTCTTTGAACTCATCGTTTTGTATCGTCCTGCGGTATTCAATAAATTTGAGGCAAATTTTTAATAATTTTCCGGTAACTTCAAAGTCCCTTTAACAAACAAACGTTTTTCTCTTATTTGTATGAACTGTAATCTACTGTCAGTTTTAATATTTGTACCTATTTTGGATACACTCTGTATATATGAAAGTTTATAACAACATTGAGTAGAGCTTACAAAAAAACTTGCTGTAATCATAATCAAACTAATAATAAAAACACGGACGAGCAAGTACTTCCTTATAGCAGAGAAATTAAATAAAAATCAACTTTCACTGAAATTACGCATGAAATTTTAATTAAACAATGGTACTAATTTAAACTAATTTTAAATTTCAATTACTTTAAGGTAGGTTAAGTAAAATTACGTTTTCTCAATAGTTTATCTCCATTTGGTGTCTGACACGGTGAGTGCATTGACTTGAAACCAGGTAATTAATTAAAATCTCGAACACCAAGCAATATGGGTCAGAGCTATCGTATCAGAGAAAAAAAACTTTTTAACTGAGTCATGATGGAAATTTATAAGTTAAAAAATTAAAGTAACTCAAAAGGATGTACAATATGATGTAAAATATTTTTTCTACTTATTAGATAAATGATAGACACATACTGTGTTTTCATTTCAAAACTAGCCAGGCTCAACAACTATCGATTATAAGTAAATTTGGTTTAAACTATAAACACGTCGATTTAGATATGGAGGGGGAAGTTTGATTGAATTTTAGGTTTCACCCTCTTATCCTCAGCTACCTCTACTTTAAAATTTCAAATAGCACCCTCTACTTTATTAAGTTGAATAAAAAATCCTCATCTACCCACCTTAAAAAATTTGGATTCATTCGATCCGTTTGCCAGATAAAATTAAAAATATTGTTTTTCCAAAAATATTCCTTACCTTGTGATACATCATTATAAAGGTGGAAAAAATCCTCATCCACCCACGTTCAAAAATTTAGATTCAGTCCATCCTTTTATGAGTGAATTTTCGAAAATTGTAAATTGCTGAAAATAAATTATTTGTGGCTTCATCTTACAATTTCTGACCTTAACTCATAAATGAACCGACTGAATCAAAATTTTTTAAAGTGGGTAAATGAAGATTTTTCCCACTTTAAAAATGATAAATCCTAAGGTAGGAGGTGCTATGGAATATTTTTGGGTAAATTATCTGGTAAACGGATCGACTGAATTCAATTTTTTTTAACGTGAGTAGTTGAGAATTTTTCCATCTTTAAAATGATGTATAACAAGGTAGGGGGTGCTATTTGAAATTTCAAAGTAGGGGTAACTGAGGGTGAAGGGGTGAAACATAAAATTCAATAAATATTGGTTTTAAACTTTCCTTTCTATATCTAAATCGACGTGTTTTTTGTTTAAATCAAATTTACTTAAAATCGATAGTTATCGAAGCTGGCTAGTTTTGAAATGAAAGCACTGTAAATGGATGTTAATGCAAAAGCTAAAGGCTAGAGAGACCCCGGAACTGCACTGTAAAATTTTTCAAAAATTTAAAAAGGGCAACAACTTAACCTTACTGCCAATGCAAATTCCATAAATTAACTGCAGCTAATTTATCTATATCTAAATCTATCACATAAACCATTCCAATAACACGTGCTAACAATCAGGCAATGAAGGGTAATGGTGTAAATTTTGTAACAATGCTTATAAGCAGAAGAGAAAAATTAATGAAGGACGTATTTTGTAATAGCTATGTGTAAGCACTTAAGAAATGTGTGATTTCCATAAATAACTGATTTAAAGCGTTTCAAATAAACTCCATAAGATAGGAGAAAGTATACTCGGCTAAAAGTGAAAGTTTCTACTGCAAAGAAACGAACATAAAAAAGTAATAAAAAGAATTCATCAACTAGCGGTTATGTGGGTCGGTTATGTAAAGGAAAACTGCATACAGAAATACCTGCAATTTTTATCTCGTTATTAAGAAATATCGTTACAGAAATTAGAATCAATAGTAATAAAAGTAGGGCGCTATACCACGTTGCATTTGCTCAAAGTTTTCAAAACAATGCATTATAAGTTTAAATCATTTGTGGTGACCATACCATAATTTTATGGTGTCCTTGGTGATGAGTTTATATCCACTTTTGAAAATGTACCATAAAATGGTTATAAATAATAATTTATTCCATAACATTTCATGATGAATTACGTAGATAGGTACGCAGTTTATTGGAAAGCGAATTTTAATATTAATTTTGCTCTACTTATGTAATATAAGCAGATGTAAGCATTTATATAATAAACTTTATGCAGTTATGAAACTGTCAGCAAATTCTGTATTTTTTTTAGACAAAATAGAGAATCCAGCAATTTTTTGTTTTTTCCTGCAGAAAACTGCTAATGTGCTTTATAAACAAATTAACTACATTTAAAAAACTAAAAAAATTGTTTAGAAATTTTGAAATAGTATTTGTTTGTCAATTCGCACAAAAATTGTATGTACAATAACAATGCGAAGAAAGTACAGAATTTTCCTACTCACCTATATCTTTTTATGTTTTAATCCAACACATCAACAACAAATAAATTACCTGATAAATATTCTTGCACCGAAGGCACACCATCGTTAGGGCACGAAGATCCATTATGATTTGCTATTTTTGCTAGTCTTTGCAAACCAAATCTTTTAACTTTTTCGGAAATAACTTCGCTAAAATTGCGCACTAGATCTTCATCACCCATTTTAGTTAGTTCTGAACTATTGTCACTAACTGCTCATTTTATTATTATTATTTTTTATCAAAACTTAAGTTTTCAGACCACTTATCAGACATGATTGTTTCTTAGAATGAATCAAAGTGTAATGTCAGGTGTACTCCACGACTGATAATATTCCCACTATCAAATGAATACTTTTGAAGTAGTGGACGCGAATGCTGCTGGTTCGATACTTTCTTTTAAAATGATATAAAGCACCTGATGATAGATAGTATATTTCCCATGAGACTTCTACTGCATGTTAATTTAAATTTTATAATGTAATTATTTTGTTACTGCTGTAATCGATAGATCAATAATAGCCGGTTGTACAAATATTATAACTGCAATGCGAGTACAATATTGCATATGTAATGATTTGTGAGTATCTGTAGCTTAGTATTTATTAGCAAACAGAAGTGGGTGCATATGTAAATTAACACCGTTACAAAAAATTAAATTTTATTTGTAGAGATTACAAACTGCAAACTTTCTAAAGAAAAATATGAAGTGCACATTTAACGTCGAACTTTCTTTGTTCTGAATAAGTACAACACCCCTATTGTTAGATTTTATTGATTTAACAGACAAAATTATATGTTTAACATAAAATAACATGAAAACTACTAAAAAACGGAATAATTAAAAATAAATTTTAAAGAACAGGAAAAAAAACGTTAATTAATATGAACATAAAATAAAGAAATTTAATTAAATTTAAATAGGGTCACGCCAAGGCACCCGGACGGCATGACCCCAGGGGCGGAAAAAGCCGGAATACAAAATCTAAAAACAATATAAAATTTGAAAACAATATTCTTTGCACTAAAAATTAAAAACATTTTATGGATTTACTGCGGATGCAACATAGCCCAAAGCTCCTTGTCAAATTTATATTGAAGTTTGTAATTTTAATTTAGTGATGGGGCACTTTCAAGTAATTTTTATTACTGTTTATATTATAGGTATTTTAGGGCGAAGAAATTTTAAAATAAATTAAAGCGAATTTATTGCCCGGTTTTTGGGCCAGTAAATTCCTCATTTACAGGAGAGTGCCCTAATAGAGATAGTCAAGCGACCTCAAACCGCACAACTTCTCATGAAACGGATTTATATCTACTCAATTCCTTCATAAGACGCTTGAAAAAAATATGCTTTGGCATATTTTTTGTTGCTTTAGTGATTACATTATTACAGATTCATAACCTGTAAATGCGCCTAGTGGAATATGCAATCCACAATACTTTTTACGTTATGCGTTATCTATAACAATTTCAGGTTGTTATTGAGAAAATTTGTTAGATTAAATTGTGCACCAGTGGCAGCTGGTACAGAGAGGGCAACGGGGCACTGCCCTCCAAGCTACTATTGTTACAATTCAGAATTTTTTTAGCTATACTGTTTGTTGTTTTATGTAATTGAAAATCCAAGAAAACAAATTTGTAGCAAAGTAATTTTTAATTATCCTAGTTTAGAAGATGCGTAATACAAAATTAAATAAATGTTTTTAGAACAGGGAGTAGAGAAAAGACATATATGCAAAAGTGACATCTCAGTGGGAGGTAAGAGGTTTACAACGTTACAATAGAGTCATGTGGGTAGTGTCATAACAGAAGATTAGGTTGACATTATTGTTTATATTCGGGCTAGGATAGTTTGCTGCGAATTTCCATAAAAATGAATACAGACAGTAAGGTGAACAGTATCGTCGTGTTAATTAGTCAAAATAATTTGACTTATGATGCTAAAGTAACGTTTAAAAACCAAGAACCTCTTGATTTTTTGTTACATTTATTTGATAATAAACGCTCCGGAAAATTGCCCTTTCTGGATTTTAAGAAAATAAACTACGTTAAAGTAAAAAAAACACAAAGTAAGTGAAGACATTTAAACATTTTTGTCAAATTCTTAAGCGCATAAATTTTATTGGTTAACAAAATTTGTTAAGGTAAGTCAATAGACGCTTAAAAGCTTTAAAAAGTGTTAAAATGGTCAAAACGGTATTACCTGTTATTACGCTTACACTATTACTAAATAGTCCAAGCCCACTTAAAAAACCATTGCTTGCACAACATTTCACATATTTTAATAAATTGCACTCTCAGTGTGCCACACCACGAGCCGCCGCTGTTGTACATCTACACATTCCCACCACGAATAATACAAAAATTATCAGCAACAATGTTTTAAGTAGTCATTTTGATAAGGTTGTCGTCACCAGTGCTTTGTTAAACTACATTCAATGCACAAGTAAGTGATATATTTAATATCAAACGTCAATACACTAATGTTTAGCTGCTTTTTTTGGAAAAATTTTTACTTTCTTTATGTTTTATTTATTTATTGTAACAAACAATTAAAGTTGGCCTAATTTAGTGTTACTTTTGTAAGAACGTATGCATTTTTAGAGCCATCATTTTTACTGTATATACGTTCTTTTTATAATCCGGGGTCGATGGCTAGCCTCAGCAGCAGGCAGCGGACGACGAAAGAAATATATTTGACATTTTTGTATTAGGTTTACATAACACGTTATTTCCAATTTTATTATCAATAACAAAATTAATAAAACTTTCTAAATAACTCGCATATTCCTTATTTTCTTGTTTTTCTTTCGCTTAGGGCGTATGTCTGTAGATAATAATATTATCTATCACTGATAAGTTGGTCTAATCCACCAGTCGTTGTTATAGAGCGCTATCCATTGTTTATAAGTTTACATACGTGTAAATTACTCTGAGGTTAGTTATAATTTCAAGCAAATCTACTTAAAGATTTTTCTAACTTTTCGCTAAAATTTACTACGCAGTTTGTACAAATCTGTGGTGTACATGTACAACAAGTAAATCTTGTGCGTTCAATGAAGAACAAACAATTTGTGCCAATTTTGCGTCATCTCAATTCTCAACAATCAAATGGTGTTATCATTAAAAATGCGCAGCTTATCATTTCTGACGTATTCAATTTAGTAAATATCAATATATGAAATCATTATTTTGTACTGCGTTTAAAATCGGTATTTTCTTTTCTGCTTTCAGAAATGACAGAAAGTATCAACATACTACAACTAGGATTCGTCCTGCTGGTTTCCATAAATGGAGGTTGGGGAAATGAATGTCCTCGGAAGTGTACATGCCAGCGAACAACAATAACATGTGCGGAATATTACTTAACAATTGTACCTAATTTCAAAAACATATTCAATAATCCCAAAGTAATTGACCTTTCTGGAAATGATATTGAAGAAATTTTCTCGATTAATTTTAATTCTGCAAAACTAGAATCACTACACAATTTATACCTAAATGAAAATGTTATTTGGTACATTGATGAAGCTGCTTTCGTTTCTTTGCCTAATTTGCAACGTCTTGATCTTTCGTACAATTTCCTTGAAGAAATTCCGTCTGATATGATTAAAGAAAACCGACACATGCAACAACTCAATCTTTCGAGTAACAACTTCGGAGGTAAAACACCAGAACTTGTTTCCAGTAGTTTAGCAATTTTGGATTTGTCTCTTTCTAATATTACTACATTTACTGATAATAATATAAAAGGTTTAACAAATCTGCAAGTTTTGTATTTACATGCCAATTATTTGACACATATTGATATTAGTATTTTTGCAAATGTTAATATGAAGCACATTAGTTTGGGTTATAACCTTTGGAAATGTAATGCTGGTACTAAAAAGCTTTTTGAGTATTTGGCGAAGCAGAATATTGTAACCGATAAATCAATGCCATGTTTTATTGGATACAATTATAGAAATTAAGTTAAATATAGAAAATAATCCGCACTTACAGAGTTGTATAGTACCGTATGTTCAAATAAAAAAAGGGTTGGCCATGCCAAATCAAATTACTGTCTGTGCATGCTCTAGAATTTATTAACTGTCATTCTGTCAACTTAATGTCACTTTAAATTTTTAGGTTAAGTTGACAGAATGACAGTTAATAAATTCTAAAGCATGCACAGACAGTAATTTGATTTTGCATGGCCAACCCTTATGTATTTTTTATTTGAACATATCTTAGAGTAAAGGAACATATGATACCGGGTGATGGTAAAAAAAATGATTCAGAGCAGGCCGACCGAAGTGTTAAAGTTGGCAATACTTAATATAAGCCAATTGTCAAATGTTGGCAGCTTTAAACATTTTTGGTTAGATACATTTAACTTAATGTATCTAACCAAAAATTTTTACAGCTGTCAACATTCGACAATTGGCTTATATTAAGTAGGTTTTGCCAACTTTAACACTTCGGTCATGACCTGCTCTGAATCATGTTTTTTACGATCACCCGGTATAAGTAGTATAAACGTGTAATCGATAATCATAAGTTAAAATATTTATTCGTATTTACAGCATATGAAGGGTTTACTACATGTCTAAAATAATTAATTGTATAAGTTACTGGAATTGGAGGGGGTGGTATGTTAACGAAATTTAACATACATAAGGCCAGTGAATTACACAACAAATTTGGATCTCCAAATTTCTTGTCTGACACATTGTCCCTATGTACATTAAACTGTGCTTGTAGTAAATTGTATATTAGTTATTTTGAAGTTGTAATGAAGTTATAATATTGTTTTAGAAATGAATAAATACTTTTAGATACAAAAAGGCTTTAATTGTAATATAGGCGAACGACAGGTTTACTATAAATTCAGGGCCAGTTGAGTTGCTCATTTATTATTGGCAGTAGAAAAAAAATAAAACTTACGCAGTTTATGGTGACAAGTATTTTGGGTATACAAAATAAAATGGTCGGCTTCCGGTTTAAGCGGAAACGACTATATCTTTATTTTTTCAAATAGACCACCCTGTATTTTTTAGACTAATTCGATTGTTGGATAAATTTTGTTTAATAAACTATAATACAACTATAGCCTTCAAGCTAATAATAAGCGAGATATTTTGATTTAAAGCAACGTATGCAACCAATGGTAATGATTCTAAATATATTGCAATTGATTCTAGAAAGCTGTTGTTAAGAAATGATAAAAGCGATAACAAACGTGTAAAATCTATCCCAATAAAGTTTGTAGATAAACTAAAGCACTTTTCTTGTAATTTTCCAATCAGGGTGCTTTTAGCTGCCAACCTAGGTCACCTGACCTAATTCCTATAATTTTTTTGTTTGGAGATACTTAAAATATAATGAACAACTGATGTCTTATTATCATGAAAGCGCATTTATTTATTGCTTTTATCATTTTCTTACTAACAGCCTTCTAAGATCACTTGATTTATAATCATTACCATTATTGGTTACATACGTTGTTTTAAGTCAAAGTATCTCGCTTATTAATAGCTTTAGGACTACAGTTGTATTACAGTTTTTTAAACAAAACTTATCCTGCAATGGAATTAGCTTAAAAATACAGGGTGTTTCATTAAAAATAATAAAGATATAGTTGCTTCCGCTCATTTTGTTTTGTATGCCCAAAATAGTAGTCACCATAATTTGTATAACTTTTACTTATACAATGTTTTTCTACTCTCCATAATAAATAATAAAATCAACTGGTTCTGAATTTAAAACCAACCTGTGTAGGGTGTAAGAAAAACGATGGGTGGCGTGGAAGCTGTTTTTAAAGCGCGTTGTACTCATTGAAATGATGACAAAAGTTCAGGTAAACATATCACCGGAAACGCTTCTTTACGGAGTTACAGCCTCCTGAAGATGGACTAGTTTAATTACCATTTTGTCGATAACTTTCGCAGTAGTTGCACTAAAATTTTGATATTCTATAGGAAAAGCCATGGAAAAAAACGATAAAAACTAAATTTTTGGTAACGCGTTTATATTGTTTAAAACTTTAAAAAACCAATAGATCCGAATTTTTGGGCTAAAACTTTACACAATATAAAATATTCCTTTTTATTAATGATATAAATTCTTTTGTAAATATCCTTCCCAAAAACCATAATTATTATCAAACGACTATAACTCCCGAATTAACTAGGCAAAAATGGTGAATGTTTATAGACAATCGTTACCTTGTACCTTCCTCGCTGTGCTGAGTATAGCTAGAGAGGAAGGTATTGTGATCGTCATGGATTTGGTGTAAATGCCATCATTCAACGAAGTTTTTTTTCTTTGAGCGTACTTGCTGATACACGAGTTATGCCTAATTAAAAGGTACTTTCATGGCAACCATTTTCAATCTACACATTTTGACTAATAAACAGGTTTTAGGGTGTTGGTAGACCGATAAAGCGGACGCTGCAGTGTCTGTCTGACTGTGTGCCTGTATACACTTTACAGTCCAGGCGCATTAACGCAGAAAACGCAAAAAAGGCTAAACAGATTGGTAATTGTAGTCGTATTAAACCGCAAGAAAACGAGGTTGGTCCGGCAACAAAGAGAGGGAAAGGGTGCTCTACTTCAATATAAACGCTCTCGAAAAAGGACCTTAAATTCGTATTCTGTGATGACGAATAGCCGATCTGCGCAAACGCGATCTTCCAATTTCCCCATTTGGCTCCCCACGGTTTTTGGTTTGTTCAAAAGTTACGAATTTCAGCTTCACAATCGGTATGAGCATGTTAAATGGCAATAGGAACAACTTTCTATTGAGAATGAACCCCTGGGGGGTTTTCTTTAGTCGTTTACCTGAAATGTTTAATGAATAATTGACAAACGTGTATAAGTCGTGAAAAATCGGTTTCGCCATTTGTAATTATTTAATTATCTAAAATTTTAAAAATTCCAAAATTTTGCAAGTATTTGCAATTTTCAAAAGTTTCAGAAAATTATCAAGTTTTCTAAAATTTTGGCAATTTTGTTATATATTCGTTGAGGCTTTCGCGGTTTCTCGAACTGTCTATATTACAATTTACTTTCGGCTACGAACAAATATCGCTCAAACTTCTAGAGCAAATACTTGTAAAGGCAGACAAGCTACAGGTCGGTTCTTACCTGATTATGCTGGGTGTAATTCCCAAATGACGACGCGGTCTAAGTCGAAAGTGCGGTGAAAACTCCTGTATTTGCTATTCCTAATATTAGTAATATCTTAATGTTCAAGTCCAAACATTCTTATGTAGTTGCACGGCTAAATTAAATAAAATAAATAATACCACGACTGATGGTGCCATCATGGCATTTACAGTTGGCTACTGTACAGGGGGAAGTATCGCTTCAACGCCGCTTTCGAAATAGACAAAACCAAATATTTTAAATCGTAAAACCATTAGGATGATTTTCTGTATCCTTTCGAGATATTTTGATAATCGAACGATTCGATTATTTTCATTCGTAATATTCCGTCACTAGGTTTTGTACGGATAGCAGATAGTTTTGAGCTTCCTCGTTACAAAATTTGGACAGTATTGTGTGATGTCATAAGGTATAATAATATAGCCTTCTAAGTATCGCAGTGTACCTTTAGGTATCTTCAGGATTTTTCTACTCCATCGTATAATTTTCCACCTTACGGTATTGGTTTTTGAGAGGTACAAATTTTATCAGTCAAGGTTAAACTTAATTACCTTTTGAAATAATGTTCTATTTATAATATATTGAATTTTTTCCACCTTAAGTTATAATGTTATCGCTGCTTGAATTAAAGATTATATTTAAATCTAATCTTCCGATAAATGCAATAAAATAATGTTTGTCAATGTTGTAGAAGAGAATCTTTGTAAAAAATTTTTCTATAAAGTAACCTCAAGAGCATAAGAATAAACGTCGGAAAAAATTACTTATCGAATCACTAAAGATGTATGTTTCCAAATGTAAATAAAATTGTTAGTTTGTAATTCATAAATAGGGAGGCAATATTAAGTTCAGGTTTTTTGTTAATATATATAAAGTTGTTAATTAATAATTAATTAGGTTAATTTTTTATGTACAATTATAAAATTCCACTTTTTTCTAAATTTTTGGTTAACATCAAAACCTCTTATCTATTTTAAAACTTGCGTAGGTATTGCCTAAAAGACTTTAATGTGCTTTTGTGGCAGGTATATTAAAATAAGATGCAATTAACAAATATTATTTGGTTGGAAATAATTTTTAACCCTACAAAAGATGTATCAAAATATATAACAAGAATTTTAAATAATCCTTTGAGCTTGGTTGACCATAATTTGTATACCTTATGTGGAGGTAGACCAAAATATGTACGAGCATTTTAATATACCTTAGGGTTTTGTTTTCTACCTCTACGTCAGCCAGGCTTTTTGTTTTTAGGGTAGGTACATATTTATACCGCAAGAGGTAATATTTCATACCTCTACTTAAGGTGTTACATTATACGTAAGATATAACGTGTGCGTTCTAACTCACTACAAGGTATTTACAAAATACCGTAAGGTAGCATATAACCAATACCTCCAAAGGTACAATATTCCACTGGTAAAAATTACAGTGTATAATATATAGTTTGTATTTTATACGTTGCACTTGCATTTCAATATTTTCTATCAGTTAGTAATGGATAGGAATTAAATTTTTGAAGCCCTATCTACCATTGCACACAATAGATTAGGATAGGGTATAATAAAAATAAATAAAACAAATGCCTGTTTACATTTTGCACTTGCAATAGTGTCATTGATGTAATTCATCAGCAGGTAAAATTTTATACCAGTTAAGGCGCTAAACAGTTTAATGACATTATTTTTTCCAAGAAAGCTAATTTGGTTATGTAGATTGTGAATGTCATAACTATGTAGTAAGTAATCCGATAATATTCTTTTGTCCCACAATATGATTTGAGTTTCGGATGTATTCAAAAACTCTAGCCTCGAGCAAAAACAATCTTTAAGAACGACTCCATCAAAGCTGTTTGCTGTGCCAGCTTATGTGAGCGCCACGGCGCGGGCGGACACTCTGCTGGCATGCCTCGAGTGTGTTTGCGTTATCAAAGCTATCTGCATATTATGTTACCATAATACAAGCAAAGGTTCATTTATGAATGTGCCCGAAATAAAATTATTTTATTTACTTGCCGCACACGGCTTTGTTTTTAGCAACAAAAAATGTTTTACCAAAACACGATCGATAAACTTTGTAGAGATGAAAGAGCCCGTCGTATGGTTACGGTGATCCAGTTAGGGATTTAATATATATAGATGCCTGCTTCATCAACTTCTCAAGTCTTTATAACTCCCCAACTAAGCACTTTTGAGTATTGGTAAAGTTCGTTAAACAGACGTATTTTCGCATCCATAATCATTTAAAACTACTTTATTCTGAACACCCTGTATGTGACGTTTGGCGCGTGTTGTCTTTTGTGAATTCAAGTAAGGTGTCAAATTTGCCGTAATTTGTCGCTTTATTGTTTGTGAAACAATCTAAATTAGTGTTTCACAAAAGATTTCAGCTTGCATCTCATTCAAAGTGAAATCTGATTTGTTTGGAAATTATCTGTAGCATAATTGGTTAAATTCCGTTTCTGACAAAAATTTTACTACCTTCCACATTCAGTTTTTAAATAACCTGTTTTTTACACAAATTATTTGCATTTGATATACTATACAGGATGTATCAAATTGCGTGTTGAGTACGGGGATCTCGCTTATTTGAAGAGATACGACGATGTTAAATTAGAGAAAACTTGTGGAATTTTATGCCCACTAATAATCTGAAAAGAAATTGGAGCTATCTTGCTTAGTTTATGAATAAAATAAAAAAACTGAAATTCTAGATTTTTTGTTTTCTGCTATATTTCTAGTTAATGCATTATTAGGACACATTTTCATGCTGAATCTAAATTTTTAATCAAATTTGGTATACCTGTTACCATTGCTTATTTTCGCCTGTCAACTTTTTTTTTCTAATGATCGGCTTTTTAATTTTTTTCATATTTGATTAGAGTTTTTAATTCTGATTTCAGCGATGTGTCACACTTAGCATTTTGTTGCGTTTTATTACAGTAAATAAAAATTTCATAAGTGTGCCATAGATAGACCACGTCATTTAATTTATTTTGATACAATTCCAGTAGGCCATGAACTGATGGAAGTAAAACAAAACAATACTTTTATTTACTCTGACCTTTAAATACATTAAGTACGCGAAAATTTCAGGAAACTTTGTTTTGAGCGTAGGCAGCAATTAGGTTATTTTTTATAAAAACCAATGAATGATTAGATTAGAGAGTTTATTTTAGACGAGTTTCTGCACATGTTTTCAAAGGTGTCAAATGTTGAACATTTATTTAATAATTGTTTGTGCTAGTGAAGTGCTAGTGTTATCTGTATTTATTTAACCTGTTATTCAAATTTGTTGTCAGTTATTTCGTCAGATTTGGTATAACTGTTACCATTGCTTTTTTTTTCTTCTTATAGTCAATATTTTAAATTTTTTATATTTGAAGAGAGTTTTTAATTCTGATTTCCACGATGTGTCACACTTTGCATTTTGTTTACGTTTTGAGCATTTTATGACAGAAAATAAGAATTTCATGAGTGCCATGGAAAGACCACGTCATTTAATTTATTTTGAAAAAATTCTGGTAGGCCATGAACTCATGGAAGTAAAACAAAACACTACTTTTATTTACTTTGGTCTTTAGATACATTAGGTACGCGAAACACACAGATTAGAGAGTTTATTTTAGACGAGTTTCTATATTTGTACTTGTTTCTTGTATTTATTTAACCTTTTATTCAAATTTGTTATGTCAGTTGCAAACATAAAAACGGCAAGTGGAATTTTCAGTAAATTGTGTATGTTAGAAATTATGTCATTTATTTGTTTTTGTAAAAATGACATAACCTGTTGCCTACGGTCAAAACAAAGTTTCCTGAAATTTTCGCGTACTTAATGTATCTAAAAGTAAAAGTAAATAAAAGTAGTGTTTTGTTTTACTTCCATCAGTTCATAGCCTACTAGATTCTTTTTAACTTAATTAAATAACGTGGTCTTTCCATGGTACTCTTATAAAATTTTTATTTTCTGTAATAAAAAAATGTTCAAAACTTAAACAAAATGCAAAGTGTGACACATCGTTGAAATCATAATTAAAAAATCTATTCAAATATGATAAAATTTAAAATGCCGACTGTAAGAAAAAAAAAGATGACAGACGAAAATGAGCAATCGTAACAGTTATAACAAATCTGATCAAAAATTTAGATTTAGCATGAAAAAGTGTGTAACATAAATATGTAACATAAATGATAAAAGAGTTATAGCCGAAAACAAAAAAACCAAAATTTTAGTTTTTTCTAGTTCTTTCAGAAACTAAGCAAGATAGGTCTAATATCTTTTTAGATTTTAATGGGCATAAAATTCCACAACTTTTCTCTAATTTAAACGTCGTCATATCTCTTCAAATAAGCGAGATCCCCATAGTTAACACGCAATTTGATACATCCTGTATATGTATATAGTGGTTAAGTTTAATTAAAATCACACCTGCAGTTTGGGTTATATCAAGGAACAAAATAGCCATTCGCCCATTAACAGGCTTAAATTTCTCGAAAAATTTGACTTTTCATGTGCCCAAAAAAATTAAAAAAATTCTATAAAAGTAACGAAAACAGAATATTTGGAAATAAATTCTTCGCTACATTTACAGTAGAAATGTGAGATAACCTACTAAAATTGTGCAGTATTGCGACATCTAATATTAATTGAACAAAGAAACAGTAAAAATTACAAATCTTTCCTTTATATTATTTATCGACTATTTAGGGATATGATTCATTTTTATTAGCATCGCTAACAGGAAAAAAAGAAAATATAATGTAGGTTATAATCTTTTTTCTATAGCAACTGTTAAAACGTGCTATTATTAACTAAAATTAGAGGGAAAAGTAGCACTTTACCATCAAGGGTAGATAAAGTAGTACTTTAACAGCAAGGATAGATACTAGTATATTATAGACCAAGGTAGAGAAGACATTTTTCTCAGCCGAGCAGAATTATTTCCCGAGATGCGAAGCATCGAGGCAAATAAGTTGCGAGGCTGATAAGTCTTCTCTACCGTGGTTTATATATTATTTTTTCCACTACTAGCACCCTTATTCCTTTTATAATTAATTGATTTTACATTAATAAAAATATAAAATTACAAATGCAAATATGCACAAAAATAAAGTAGCCTTGCTTGAAAACAAGAGAATAGTTAATTTCAGTTGAGATTTATGTAAAATATATATTTTATAATAGTGGTTGTAAAATGTCCAATTTTGATGATTTGAGTGAAAACTGCACTCCTCCTGAAATTAGGGAAGGTGCAGAAAGTGTTGGTGAACAGTTATTACCAGTAAAATCAAAAGATTTTTACATGAAAGTTTATAATTTTAAATAGGCAATGTGAGTACTAGATAGCAATTGTTTTCATTATTAACCAGTAGTTAAAATTGAAATATTATTAACCACTAGGAAAGAAATTCATCTTCTTGGCTCTAAAACAAAGTAAATAATGATATCGTTTAATGCTAGTTGTGGAAAAAGTATTTTATTTTTTGGTTTATTCTATAGCGACCAAAAAGTTATTAAAGCCACCTACTCATTTTTTCGTGAAACTGTTTTTTTCCTGACACTTTTAAATTAAATTTATCATTGATTTTTCTTCATTTTTTGGTCTTCTTTAACAACTGCTATAGAAAAAAATGTTGTACTCCACACGACGATAAAATTTCATTATCTTCTCGATGCTTATTAGCGTCTCGGCTGACGCCTCGACGCTAAAATCGCTCTCGAAGATAACGTGCAATTTTATCATCTTGTACAATAAATAACTATTAAACATGTCGTTTAAAGCACTGTACTTTTTCGTATCTATTCCCTGATAAAGCGATAAGTTTTCAAGTTCTGACAAATACGTCGATAATGTTTATGCCTTATTGTAATCCACAAACTCAAGTGATCTACACGTATGTAGATATTAACCTGATATATCCAAATTCAGCGGTAAGTAAAATAAATTGCAAACTTTTCTTAAACTATATGCTTTATTTGTGGTCGGACAGCATTCTATGTGCAACAAAATCATCCCTCTTGTTTCAGATGTACATATAGATAACGCAAAGCTAAACTGCGTCATCTATATTCATTGTGATATATACGTTCACTCTTTGGTATGTATTGTAACGCACTTAATCATTTGTACTGTTTAATAAAATAATAACAAAATTAGTAAAAACTTAAGCTAGGCCACGTTGCGTTGTGATATTTAATGATATTTGAATGTTTATTCTTTGGTATGTAACGCCATTTTTTCTGCTTATCTTAAAGAAGCCCTATTCTATTAAATATTGATAATATTTATTAAAATCAAGTGGCTATTTGTAGATCATACACTTCATCATTAAATAGTCATGACATAGCAACAAAGACACTGTATTAAGTTGAAAACAAAGTTTTTCAGATAAAAAATATTTGTAAATTGTCAGTAGTAATATAACAAGCAAGTGCAATTATCAAGCAGATAAATTGATAAATTTGTTTTGATTAAAAGCACGGATTAAGGCCAGTAATCAGATAACAATAAATGTGACTTTGTCGAGAAAAAAAGACTTTTTTACAATAAATGTCAGATAAATATTTTTGATAATTTCAATAATGTGCTTGTTATATTTGTATCCATTGTTTCGAAAATATGCATTTTGTTTGGAAGATTTTAACTTCAGTTTTTTACTATTTTAATTTTTTAATTTTTGTTTTTATGAATTGTTTGCCTAATGATGACGAGCTTTGACATGTGACTCTGATAAGGATAACAAATCGGTGCTACGAACAACGACGTTTTAACAAACTACACCTATGTTGTGTTATGATAATGATCAATTTTCGAATAACGCATTTTAAACAGATCTATTTTACGTAGTTATCTGTATATATTTAATCATAATTGCGTTAATATAGAAGACAAAAATGTGTGACTAGTTCTACATTTTCAACAATGTAAATATTTAAACATGTCTTATTAAAATTAAAAAAAAACAACATTACGTTGCTGTAGGCCATACACAGATAATGTAGATTCCCTGTTTGCACATAAATTGTAGAAAAATGCAGCGACCAATTTAGATAATTTAATTGTTTTGGCCGCAATAAATACCTTTTCTTATTTATACACAAGGTGTTAAAATTAATGTACCTATTTATTTGATGTAAAGCTTGAGAACAAAAAAATATGTATCACTACTAAGTATTAAACTGTTATCACATAGTTACGTAACTAAAAACTAAATTTATGACATATTTACCTAAACGTAGATTAGAAACAATAACTTAAATTAAATGTACAAATGTTCGTCCTTTCTCAGCAATACATTTATGAATTCATTAAATAAAATTTGTACGTTCATTCATAAGCATTTCCGAGGTAATGCTGTTAAAAGTATTCTTCCATATTCTCGCTTTCACGTCCTTTGCTGTTGCAGGCATAGTTGTATACACAGCAGTTTTCACGTAACCCCCATAAAAAGAAATCCATCGGTGTTAAGTCCGGTAATCTTGGTGGCCACGCAGGCGCCTAGAGGTTTGCGCGCACGTGTGTGTGCAAATGTTTAGTTTTGGCGCCTCCATCGTAAGTAGCGACGTAGAAAGGGGCAGGATAAAATGCGTGGGTGGGATGACAGTACGATACATATGCCTGTAGGGGAAACCCCTACTGGAACAGAACGGTGATCCCCTGAATTAATTCACAGCTTCAAAACGATGCAGCAAAATACCATGAGGACTAATTAATTCTTTCCTTTGCACGTAACAAGGCACAAACCGCTTCTTCTAAATCTTTTGAGTTACATTTTTTTGTTTTCTACTTAATTCGGCATCTTAAAATACAAATTGTGGTATTTGACGGGATCATAATATTAAATGCAAGTCTTACCTAAATGTATTGGTAGACCAGCAAAAATCACCAACAACCAAAATAATAACCGAGGCTGGTGACTCACAACCCATTCAAGGTTAGAATCTTCTTCTTCTATCTTCTTCTTCTATATAAATAAAAATCAATTGCCGCATGTTTGGTACATCATCACTTGAGAATGGCTCGACCGATTTGGCTCTTTTTTTTTGTTGTGTTCGTTATTGTCAGGACAAGGTTTGTATGAAAGAAAATTTTGGGAAAATGCACCGGAAAAGTCGGAAAATTCGGAAAATCCAAAAGATGATTTTGTATGGTATTTTTGTATGAGATTTCGTATGTTTTCGTTTTTGAATGGCTTTTCGAAGAGAAAAATAGAAAAATCGAAGTGGAAAACTCGGAAAACTCAAAATTAGGAAAAATCGAAATTTTTTTCTTTTTTTTTTGGATGGAAAAACCGGAATGGAACAATGCAAAAGTCATGTTCCCACTTAAACTCAGACAATTCTCATGATTTTTAATTCATTTTGATCAAATTGAACGAAAATCGTCCCTCACAAACATTTGAGTCTCGATATCAACATATGACTGTCACTGTGTGACGTTCAGTTTGACAGTTCTGCTGTGTATCACGTCCCGTATTGAAAATTGATATTTTGCGAAAAATAATTGAATTCAAAGCGATAGTTTCTTTGGAAAAAATGCCACCAGTGAGGCGTCGAAATATCGGTCGGCGTACGCGCATAGCAATCCAACGATATGATCGTCGAGTCAATGAGACTGACGAAGAGCATAGTCAGCGTTTGGAGGCAAGTCGAATAAGAATTTCTGAAGCGCGATCCATTATGACTCCGGAACAACTGATACAGTCGAGTTCGACTCGCTCAGTTGGAACTCGCGTAGAAAATAATTTGGAACGTCGAGAAAACAAACGTGACAATTCGATATGAGCGTTTAGCGTTCAGATACGATCCAACAGTCGATTACGCTGCAGATGAATCGGTCGACTTCGGAACAACAGATACAACAAAAAGGCTTACTTAGGTCCAGCAACGCGGACCGGGCCCAGCTAGTAAGTAGCTAAAAATTGTAGTTAGGTAATTAAAACGATGTTTTAGGAAATCAGAAGTAACAATCAAATGTATGTAAAAATATATTAAAACTGTAAGTAAAAAATATACAGGGTGTTTCTTAATCTACTGGCATAAACTCACCGGCCGATTTCTGACGCAAAAATAAGTCGAAAATGTCTATACGATGATAGGAAGCTACACGTCTTTGAAAATGGCGTTGAAATAACGGAAATCAATTGCATTTTAAAAACGGTTTGAGCCAAAAAATCGAAATTTTACAGACAGCCTAACCTATTCAAGCTGTAAACTTCCTACTATTTTTGTTTTTCGTAAATTAACCATGGGCGACATAAATGGGATTAATTGCCGTTTATCACCTTTTTCTTGTAACCCGCTTTTTTATCTTTTGTTTTTTGTTGCATTTTCGTTTGTACATTTGTATTCTTTTCTGTCATCAACGAAAAAGGTCCTCGCCTGGACTAACCGTTTCCTACAAAATTCAGGTTTTCTATTTGTCTTTGTGTGAAGTACAGGGATTGTGATTTTAAACTCAAACCAACCTCCATGGTTCATGGTTAATTTACAAAGAACATAGTAGGAAGTTTAGGCCTTAAATATGTTTAGGACAAAGGGTGTATAGACATTTTCGACTAATTTTTACGTCAGGAATCGGCTGGTGAGTTTATGGCAGTAGGTTTAGAGACGCCCTTTATATTTCTCCATGTAATCCTTGATTGAGCGGGATGTGATACGGCCTACAGCAAACGCAACGTTTTTTTGGTTTAAGTATTTATATCGTTTAGAAGAGCAATAAATTCTCTATAAGATTACAGTAAAAAACTACGCCGTGACATTAAAAATAACAAACGAAACCAGTTCTACAGTATAACTTTGGTTTCACACATTTTGCTCTAATTGTTGTATTAACGCAATTAGGATTAAATATACAATTAACAGATTCACCCATAGTCTAACACTAAATTGTATTATATATTCTTTGAAGCTTTCGTGGTTTCTCGAACTGTCAATATTACAATTTACTTTCGGCTTAGACCGCGTCGTCGTTTGGGAACTACACCCAGCATAATCAGGTAAGAACCGACCTGTAGCTTGTCTGCCTTTAGAAGTATTTGCTCTAGAAGTCTGAGCCATATTTGTTCATAGGCCTTGCCTGCCTCAACAGGGCCGTGTGCTTAGATTATTTCAACCTTGGGTCGGTCAAGGATTTGATCTCAATGTATTTTGTTTGCCAGGACAATAATACTTAATCGGCTTATGCCTGTTAGCTATATGTGAACCCATACAAACTAACGTTTCGCAAGACATTGCAGCGTGCATCTTCAGAGTGAATAGAACACTGTGATTTTATTCACTCTGAAGATGCAAGCTGCAAAGTATTATTGTCCTGGCAAACAAAATACATTAAGATCAAATCCTTGTTCGCCCCAAGGTTGAAATAATCTAGGCACACGGCCCTGTTTAGGCAGGCTGGGCCTATGAACAAACATGGCTCAGACTTCTAGAGCAAATGCTTGTAAACGCAGACAAGCTGCAGGTCGGTCTTTACCTGATTATGCTGGGTGTAGTTCCCAAATGACGACGCGTTCTAAGCCGAAAGTAAATTGTAATATTGACACTAAATTGTATTTTTAGAAATGGCAAACCATGGTCTGCAGAGTCTCCTGGTAACTACCTTAATTTTCACAATTGCTATTCCAAGTGGAGCTTCAAATTGCCCATCAAAATGTCAATGCAATGAAGGTATCGTCAAATGTATTGAAAAGAAATTGTCAGTAATACCAGATTTCAAGAAGGTGAACAAAAGCGTAACCACATTAGACCTGTCAGGAAATGACATTGAAGAAGTTAAAACAACGAACCTATTTTCAAGAAAATTATTAACATTAGAATATTTGCATTTAAACGACAACAGCATAATAGACATAGAAGTAACAGCATTTTCTGCGTTAATAAATTTGGAATATTTAGATTTGTCCAACAATTTACTTGAAGACATCCCCTCCCATTCTATACAACGAAATAAAAAACTAGAAGAACTTAACTTATCGGGAAATCTTTTCAGTTCAAAAACACCAGAACTGATTTCAACAAGCTTAAAAATTTTGGATTTGTCTTTCTCTAAGATTTCGGTTTTTACCGAGAGCAACTTAAAGGAATTACCTAGTTTACGGGTTTTATATTTATACGCCAATAGTTTAAAACAAGTCGATTACAATATATTCGTGGATGTAAAACTACAATATATTGATTTGTCCCATAACTGCTGGAAATGTAACTGCGAAACCATCAAGCTTTTCGATTATTTGGTAAAAGCCGAACTTACACAAATCGATAGGCCCGTACAATGTATGCATCCAAACAAATGGTACGAAGATATTTATAATTCAAAAGGTCCAATGCATCACAATAAGCTGTGCAAGAAAAGAATACACTCTGTTCATCATCCAGATGATTCCATCAAATCCGAAGTGGAGCTTAAAGAAATTCCTGCAAGAACTGATGCGCCTCAGGTGCACGATACGGTTGATGTAAGTAACAAAAATAACAAACAAGAAACCGAGGTAGAGTCGGAAGATTTTGCAATTTACATGAACTATCACATCATAATAGGGGGAACAATAGTGATAGTGTTAACTCTTGTTTCGACAATTATTTTAAAAATTGTTATCAGCAAATCCAGAAAACCAAAACATAACATTTATGAAGAACTAAATGTAATATCAAGCGATGACTTTTTTTCCAAAAATTCTAAAACATTTAATCACATTCAGGCTTAAAAGTGCAGTAGGGATATGATAAGGCAACACAGCACGTTAAATGTAAAAGCTTTTGTGACAGGTGACTTTAACTTAAAGAAATTGGGTATGTAGAAGATAGAAATCCAATAAGGAAATGAGAACTGAAAAAGATACAAACTAAATGTTGCACCGTAATTATTTAATTAATATAGTTTGAACAAAAGCCGCTTTATCTAGAAATACGTGGAATTGTTTTTATTGTCCAGGTTCTAGATCAGTCTAGAAATATAACCCTGGAAATTTTGGGTAAATTATTTTCAAAATTTGAATCTAAATTTAAGTCTAGGTGTATGACTATTATCAAACTTTTGCTCGTTACTCGAGTTGTGCTTTGAATATTTAAAGATCTTTGAAACGTTTTAAGGCAAAAAGTGCTGACGACTATGCACGTATGTGTCATGGATTTGGATTAACAGCATTAATCAAAGCTGAATTTTTAATTTTAGTGACTACACCTTCCTTGTTTTCATGTTTTTGCTAACAAATAAATAAAATTTCACAATTATCAATAACTAACGAGTTTTTCTAGTCTAGATAAAGTATTTTTGTTTGAGCACCTTATCGAACAAGGATAAATACCTACTTTTTATTTGCTTTGTGGCATTCCTGGTAGGAAAACTAATTCTTATTATTGTAGTATTTACCTTGTAAAAAATCTAGACGTCTTCCAAATTATAAGGTTTATCTACTGTGTGAATCTCTTTTCGTACTACTCGTAAAGTAATAAAAACCGAGTCTTACAGTCTATGAAACGCCATTTTGTTCAGTTAGGGAATCAAAAATTATTTTATGTTCTTAACTCACTTAATTATTTTTTTATAAATTATTTATTATGTTTGTCCAAATAAATAGTGTTTTTTTGTAGTAATTAATTTATTTTTTTGAGTAATTTTTCACGTTTTAGGGAAAAATTTAAAAACAGTTTTATGGACGCACGGAAAATTTATTTTGAAATGTGTTAATACGGAAAAAAATTATTTTATAGTCTCAAATTTAAATTTTTGTTTGTGTCAGAAAAATAATTTTTCCAGACTTCACAAAATCAATTCACTAAATTATTTTTTCAGATTTAACACGTTTAAAATACATTTTTTTCTTTTGCAGAAAGAATTTTTTAAATTATATTTAATATTTTAAAACAATGCAAAAGAACATTATTTATTTGGAAAAAAATACTTAATAAAGAAAATTTTGATTTTGCGTTAAAAATTAAAATAGTTTTTTTTTGAATATTAAGAAAATACTTTTTACTTCAATAATATTTATTTATGTTAACCTTAAATACGTATTTCGGCATGTTTACTTGCCATTATCAAAGGTTATATTAAAAAATAAACAATTAGTGTTTTAAAGAAAAAATCGAACTTGGTGATTTGATCTTGGTAATCTATGTCTGCAGATGCCTTGATTTCTTATTTACAAATGTCTAATTGAGGTGAATTTAAAAGAACAATTTGCTCGTTCTTTAACGGTACAGTTTTTAAATGTTTGTGAATTTTAAATTTGAAAACTGTACCTACCGTTAATGAACGAGCAAATTGATCTCTTAAATTCATCTCTATTGGACATTTTTGAATAAGAAATCAAGTCATCTGCGAACATAGTTTACCAAGATCAAATCACCAAGTTCTATTGTTGCTATAACAACACTAACTGTTACTTTTTAATAAACCCTTTGATAATAGCATGTAAAAATGTCGAAATACATATAAGGTTAAAATAAATGAATATTGTTGAAGTAAAAGTATTTTATTCATACTCAATAAATATGAACTTCAACGAAGTTACGCTAGAACTAGAATTTGTTAATTCCATGATATTTATGAAACTAGTTTTCATGGTGACACATGGTAGTGTACTAAATTTTATTTTTAATACAATTATTATTCGCAATTTGCCTTGGTTCAGCTAGCACTTTCGTAGTAACTATATTGTTGCCTTGTTGCTGTAAGCATAATCTGAATAAAAGTGAATTTCGAATTTTAATTGTTAACAGAGCTGTTCTAAGCAGTCAAATACAAGTAATAACTATGGGATTTCGGAACATACATTTGAAAAATTGCGAACAACAAAAACTTCAAAATTATATTTTGTGCGCCACAATTGCTCCTAAGAGATCACACAGTTTGTTAATACTTCATCTTTCGCGGTTTTGTAGTATAATTTTTTTGAGTTATTTCCTTGCTTTACGTTTCCGTAGTTTAATGCACACCTGCTACATGTAATAGGTACGAAAGCTAGTCAAGTATTATAAACGAAAAAATACCGCAATTATTTTTTTTGCAATTGTGGTATTTACATAATTTACTATAATAATACATAGTTCAATTGCTTACGTGCCAAAGAACTGCAAATTGAGTAATCAGCTGCATTTAGAGAAATTAAGTTTTGTGAGTTTTTACAATAATATAGGCTCTAGTATTATCTTTAACATTGATAAATTTTCCAAGTTGCGTATAACATTATGTTAAGACAGTATTTTTAATTTTTCCTACACTTGCGGGGGACACTATCTGCCAAAGGCAGATAGCCCTAATTTAATACACACAGACCTATACGACATATAGAGCAATAAAAAAACGTTAATTGCAGTCAGCTATGAAAGAAGACCGGCAGGTCGATGACTAGTTATTATCATAGCTACGCGATTTATTATTTTACTGTAACTGCTTATATCTAACATTTCTGTACAATTAACAAGTAAACATTGAAAATTGTTTTTAATATTTATTATTTTTATTTTACAAATGTGCATGCTAAATGTCAATTAGCAAACTTGGCGCATTTAACTCACATGATAAAAACAATTTTTAAACAGTGATTTGGTTTAGAGGCTCACCTGTTGATTGTTAACAATGTTAAATATGAGCAATTACGGTAAAATTATAAACCGCGCGACTATGATGTTACCTAATCATCGACACACCGTTCTTGTTTCATAGCCGACTGCAATTATATTTTTTATTGTTTCGTACAGGCACATACATCCAGCGCCACTCTGATGTAAATTTGATCCGCGTGGTTAAGCAGTACTAAAGCCACCGGCCTTGACCGCTGCTCTACCGCCCTCCCCTTTTATAAAATTTTAATAACATTTATGTTAAATTTGAAAATTAAATTGCAATCGTTTTTAGATATTTCTATAAATACAAATAATCTAAATATCTTCCTAAAGTGCTTTTTGAACATTCCTTTTTTGTGTCGAAATTACTTTTTGAAAGATACTAATTTTTCTTAAAATTATCACAATTTGAAAGATTTTCATTGCTTATAATTAATCTGCGTGTTTCTAAAATGTTACGCACGCGAATCTCATTTTTTTTTAATATTTAATCGAACCGAATTTGAGCAGAATAGTATAGATAAATTTATTACCATAAATATGCAAATATATTGCTTAAACTTTTTTTTTAGGTGGCTTGAGTTAAAATTTTACGCAATTTAATACTTAAACCTACTCAAACCGCATAAATATACAGCTTTTGTTTTCATATGACACAGTATATTTTTACATATTTAAAATAAATATAAAAATACTTCATCAATACATGCTCAAAGAAGACTCGGTGCTTTACTTGTTTTAATATTTAAAAAAATTATTATCTAACAAGTAGAATGCTCTGTGTCTGCAGAAAGTCTCAATCTTTTCAATGTCCATGATAACCGAACCGAACCGAATGTTAATTTCTGGATCTCTTTCAGATTTAATTAACAGGTTACCTCTTCCATCTTTCATATCATTTTCATAATTTTCCCTTGCCCCCTATAACCACTGTTCTTCCTCAATACCACCCGAGGCGCAATTTAATTTTTTTATTTATAATAATATGTGAACAGTTTAAAATATTTTGGTTTAGGTGCACTAATAGTAAGTGTTTTTGACATTGACTTAAAATGTATAATATTTATATCGTTATGTTCAAAAACAACAGTTGTATATTATTGCTTTAACACACTACCTCATGTAAAAGAGTTGGTGATAGATTAACAGTGAAGCTGATGCACCTATAATTCAAATTCATCTAAATAGCATTAAAAAGAAACGAGATATCTTGTGTGTGTTACTTTTCAAACATTCGGTATTGATATTCTAGAGCTATAATAGAGCTATGTTTGTAAATTTCGCTTTAATTAATTTCTCTATATGACTGGACTGTATTACAGAAGGTTTTTAAATGAAATGTATATACCGGTTGTTTCAAATTTGAAATATGAAAAAGTATTCAGTCTCGCACTATTTTTATACAATGCAGTGCAAAATAAGTCGCTTATCAAATTTTAAATAACGATTTAACAATAATTGTGCATCATAGCAAACTTTGTTAGGTAAAGGTATCATTAACTATTGATTCTATAAATCATAAATTAGTAGAAAGATTATAGTTAATTGAACAGATTTGCTGTGAATGTAGGCAACCCATCATACGCGCTCACCGTAAGGTGAGGGATCATTGCTTAACTTCAAACTAAATTGCGAACATTTCTGCATGACAAGACAATAATCTGTCAAGAAACTTAAGCTTGCTTTAAAGTTTTTCAGATAGCTGAAAAAAAAACAAAAGTAATCGATTGTTGACATTCTTACCTGTAGCTCTTTTATTTCTGAGAACCTGGAAAATTTATAAAAATGTCTTTAAACCAACTTTTTCTGCTAAATATAGATACGCATCGAACGATGCGAAACTATCATCAGGTTTATTTTTTTATTGTATTGTAACATTGTCTTATTCTGATTCGACGATATATCTATCACATTTAATGATTTCGTTTTATTTTTATGCTGAACAGTTAAATATGAAGAATACTTCTTGGCGAATCAAACAAATTAGAGTATAATAAAGTGGTAGGTACTTATTTTCATTGAATATTTAAAAATTCTTAATTTTTATCAAGGCGTATGTCAACACTTTACCCATGCTTTTTGTGATTCCTTCTAGGTATTCTGTTTAATTAAAGAAGCAACCAGAAAATAAGGGCTTGCTACAAATTTAATTTGTTATTATTAAGCTTAATCTACATTTTGCAACATAATTTTTTAAGGTAAAATTTACATGTTTTATGCTAATTAAATTTTGCTAACTAAAAGTTACAGCAAAGTTACAGTAAATTATAGTTACATTAACAAGTTGTACTTAATAAATTGATATTACGAGTAGTTGAAGAGTAGTCGACGGAGACGTCTGACCTAAGAGTACGAAATTTGATTTTGTACAAAAAAGTCTTAGTCAGCGCTTTTAAAATTTTTAGGCTTCTAGGCTAAAATTTCAAATTGGCCTCTTGCGTAAAAAAGTTAAAGTGTAAACACAAAAACTAAATTCGTATAATATTTTAATTTTTTTCATAGCCCTCTACAAATGTCAAATATAATTGTAAAAAAATACAGGCAATTAAAATATAACAATTTAATTAAAACCACAACAAAATTTCAAAAAAATTGCAAATAAGTACTAAAATTGTTTTGTACTTTTCGTACCTTTTTTTTACTTTTTTGAAATAATCAAGAACTTGCTCCGTTTCAATTAACAAAAAAATAATAATTTATCTTGGATCCACCAAGTTTTAGCGAAAGTTTTTGTTTGCTTGCCTAATTGTAGCGGACAGCTAGCTATGCTTCGTTTATTTCATGATGCGTACAAAACAACGTAAAAATAGAAAAAAAATTTAAATAAATAGAAGAAAATTGTAAAATTTAGTGAAATAAATTAAAAAAAAAAGATTAACTCCCCCCCTCCTGGAGATAGATCATTGACTATAGCCTAAAAAGCTAGAAGTTTAAGTCGCGCTGCGCTTAGGAAAAACATGCTACAAAATAAAAACGATTCGAATATCAATTAATTTAAATTAATTATGGTTTATACCAATTACCAATAAAAAATCTTAAAAGCTTAATAATAACTTATGCAAATAACGGCAAGTTTCTATAATACTTTTTTTCTGAAGTTTACATATCTCAGAAAACTTAAACAGTAACATAACATGTAGAATAATTTGAATATTCCTTGAAAATTAATTTATTAGTATTTTCTAAGCATAAATTAAATTTTATTAAATCCTAGTTTGTTTGAATTCGCAAAATGTTTATTATTTCATATTTTTTTAAATAAAATAAAGCGAAACTTTAAAGCGTCATTACAATATAGCAATAAACGCGATGATGATTTTGCAGTGGTCAAAACGTGGATTTGCGTTTCTATAGTAGATAGAGCATAACGTCAGAATAATAATGTTGCTCTTAATTTTTTTTATGTTTTATTATTTTTAGAAAAAATGGAAAACATGTAAATAGCGACAATCGAATTATTCAATTTTTTGCTATACCTAAAACGCCATAAAAGTTAACTTAAATTTCTTCAAATAATTGAAATCCTCATGTGTGGCTTGTACTTCAAAAATCACGTTGTGGATATTAGAAGTAGCAAAATGTAAGTAAATATCTTAATGGATTTGTTAAAAATTTTTAAAAACATTTTTCGTCCTAATTTTAACATCTAATCAGGTTGTTTGTTTGCATTTTAAAACCTTCTGTATGGTATAAAGCTACCAATTTAATGTAGCACTTTTTTTTAACTTAATATCACCAGTTACACATTTTCTTACAATTAACTTGATGTGCAACCTTTACCCCTACTGCACTAATTGTAGAATTATTCTTAAAAATATAGATTAGGTTAACCTGTGATTCAAACCTAACTGAAAATAGTAACTTCGGTTTTGAATTTTAAGTGTTTATATGTCGTCATATAAATATATATAAAAATACCAAACAAATTTGCAATGTTCTGTACTATTGTGTGTAACATAAATAATTTATTATAATATTGTTATAAAATTTAAAAAATAAGAGACTCGATAACGAAGCCTTCATTCTTTACAATTCCATGATTTTTTATGGACTCGCCGCATTATTCTGTATTTCTTTATTATACCAAATCAAAGCTGTTGTGTTTTATATTATTCTAGAGTTACAAATTTAGCATATTTGCATTTAGTGATAAATTAATTATTGCACATTCAAATTGTAACTAAATTTAAGAAATATTATAATGTTGGCTTCACTAAAAAGAACTAATATATGTATGAAGAAACAGATTTTAAGTATGTATCTTCTATGTTTTAAAGCATATTAAGTAATATATAAGTGTATGTTTATTATTTAATTTGAAAAACATGTTATTAGTGTATGTTAGTTATTTTGTTGATTTTTATACAATGAGACTATTGCAAATATATAATATATTTTAACTTAAAAATATTAAGAGTGACAATGTAAGTTCTAATAATTTAATACAGAAGTATTTCAACAAAATGTATCTTTTTATTTTGATTATTTCAGTGTATTAGTGTTTTGCAGATGCAACATCTATCTATAATTTTTTCTTCCTGTGCTTGTTTTTTTTCCAAAGAATCATGAGGCCATGCGTGAGCACGACTCCATGATTCCCATCCCACCCCCTTACCCGGGCTCAGCGCACTAAGTGCTTGTTTAATCTCGCTATTAAACATGACCAAAACTTTTAATTCACATACATTCATTTTAATTTTAATTCTAATAAGTGCAATGTTTGACCCACATTCTTATAAAGTGTAATATTATCTTTAATTGCAAAACTGCAACTATGCATATCGTAGGCAAGTCTTACGCATTTATGCATAAGCTTGCAGAATTATAAATTGTAAACTACATAAAATGATGTCAGGTCAACCAATTGAAAACCTTTATTGTATATTATTATTAATCAAATTTTGTATAAATACCATGTAACAACATTAAATAAACGAGTTCTTACAAGGCTAGTCAGGAATAAGCTTTAATAACCAGAGTCCGGGTTATCTTGTATTTACCTCCAATAGTAAATAAATTAACACTAAAAATAAATAGTGTTCAATTTATTATTCTAAGATCAGTGCTACGAACGAGAAATAAATAATCTTATTTCCCGTTATCTGATCAGTGCTGAAACTAAAAGGCACAAAGAGGCGTAAATTACCCACCCCGGGAATTACGTCATACGCAAATTCCAATCTCACGGAATTTGTACATGGTCCTTCGAGAAGAAACTGAACAAGCCCGTGGAGACACAAAGCGGTCAACTGATCCAGTCCGTGGGAACCAAGTCTAGTAACCAAAACTCAGACGAAAATACTGCAACAAGCGGAATCAAATCCAACCGAACCTGAGCCATCTGGGGGACAAAGCGATCTACCAAGGATCCAACCCGCAGGAGTCTTTCAAAAAGAAAAAACTTGAGCCGGTCGGTAAGAAAACACTTTATTTTTATTTGGCGGACTTACAACCCGCTAAAGGAAAAAATAAACGAGGTGCATACAATATTTAGCCTCAACTACAACATTGGGGAACTTACAGTCCTCCGAGAAAACAAAAACAGAAGGAAGTACATCCTTCGAACCAACGGTGAACCAAGCCACGTCACGGTTCATCTGAAGCTGATTACAGACCGTGATCTCTAGTGATCCCTGTAAATCACAACTAGTTGCAACAAAGCGCAGCCGAAATGGAGGAATTCAACACTTTGGCAGCCGAGCAACAGGCAGTGGGGAAACTCATACAGAAGCTTTACTCCAACATCAAGAAAGATCCAGCTACAAGAAAAACTGAAGAATACTTCACGAGCCGCCTAAACACACTACAGCAATACTGGAGTCAGTTCCAAAAAAATAACTCTGAGATGCTCGCTCTACAGCAACCGCATCACAATTACTTCAAAAGTAACTACTACAATGAAGTTCAAGCCATCTACCAAGATGCAGAAAAATACATGACCGAAGGTCAAAAGCAAATCATAAGTTCAGCAGCCCAGGGAACTGAGCCTGGGGACGCCAAAGTAAACAGTGCCGTACAAGCAGCACCGGATCAACAAGAATTGGATCGTACGTCAATTCAAGATCCAATCCAACAGCGACGGATCAAGAGGCAAAAATTAAGGATGCAACAACTTACAGCTGCCGTAACTGAAGCCACTGCGGCACTAGCCCAGGTAAGAAGCAAAACCCGCTACGAGATGCTGCAGAATAACATCCAGAAACAATGGGAAGACATCGCATCATCAAACATAGACATCCAGCTTGATGAAAATGACTTTAAAGATTCTTACTTTACCGACAACAAATATGAAGAGTTGGGTCAAGAGATCAGCAACATCATGGAACAACTAGGTGAAAAAACACGAGAACTTTCAAACTCAAGTTCTCAACAACAGCAGCATGTCACCCTTCCCATATTGAAACTTCCGATATTTGAAGGGGAATACGAAAAATGGACATCCTTCCATGACATCTTTGTCAGGTCAATCCACTCTAACAACAACATCTCCAAAATTGAAAAAATGCAGTATTTGAAGACCAACGTCAAAGGGGAGCCGAGTGAACTTATTCAAAATCTGCAGATAACAGAAAATAATTACGAGACAGCATGGAATCTGCTGAAAGAGCGATACGACAACTCGAGAATTCTCCTTTCGAAGCTAATCGATAGGATTCTGGACTTGCCACCAATGCAACAGGAATCAGCAAATAAAATCAAGCAACTGCATGACACCATCAACGAGTGTCTACAAGCGATCAAGAACATGGGCATAGATACCAGCACATGGGGACCAATGATCTGCCGCGTCATAGCAAGAAAATGGGATGCAGAAACAAACAAGCTCTATGAACAATCTCTAGCGAATCCACATAATATTCAAGACTTCAAGTCAGTCATGAGCTTCCTAAAAACAAGATTCCAATCTCTGGAAATAATCTCGGAAGGTACAAAAAGAAACCAAGAGAGACCTAGATATGCACCAAATCAAAAATGGAATAATCAAACAAAAAAAGATCCTACATGCAAGTTATGTAAGCAACAGCATCACATTTATGACTGTCCGAACTTCAGATCACTTCCAATACCAGAGAGGATCCGGACAGTAAATCAAAACAAGCTGTGCTACAACTGCATGAGGCATGACGCCAGCCAAAAATGCAAATCTCAAAGAAGCTGTTTAACTTGTGGAAAACAACACCATACGTTACTACACAGGAGTCAGAATGCCCAGCCAAGAAAGTCGTCAAGCCCGATTAAGACAACTTCTCACGCCACAGTAGCATCTGAACCCTCCAGCGAACAAGAGCAACAAGTCACAGTCACCAGCAACCTTGGTCGTAAGAACTGCACCACTCTCCTCGCAACAGCACTAATCCAAGCAAGAACAGCAACAGGAGCACCTCACTTCTTGAGAGTACTCATTGATCCAGGATCCCAAGCATCATTCATAACCGAGGCAGCAGCACAGATACTCGCGTTACCAAAACAAAAAATTAGAGCTGAAATCACAGGTCTAGGTGATGGAGCACCAAAAATCTCTAATTCTAAAATAGAAGCAGTACTCTTCCCAAGATACCCAAGCAACTTCAATCTTCACACTGAACTCATCGTTCTCAGTAAGCTAACTCAGAACCTCCCATCAAATGAACTGAGCAGCATTGAAAACCAGCAATGGCAGAACCAAATTCTGGCAGACCCAACTTTTAATGTACCAGGTCCAATAGACGCCATTCTCGGAGCAGAAGAGTATGGAAAAATCATTCTGGAGGGTCTTCAGAAAACAAAAACTGGTATGTTAGGACAAAACACCAGCTTTGGGTGGATTCTTTCTGGCAACGTTATTAAGACAGAGAATCAAAACACCCAAATAACAAGTATGATGACACGCATCGAGGAAGACAAACAATTGACCAAATTCTGGGAAATAGAAGAGGTTCCTCAAGACCGTCATCTCACCAACGACGAGAAACAATGCGAAGACTACTTCGAGGAGACACATTACCGAAACAACGATGGCACCTACACTGTGAGGATACCCTTCAAGGAAACACCCACCAACATAGGGGAATCCAAACCCAGGGCCATTGCGAGATTGTTACAGCTGGAGAAAAGATTTTCAAAAAACAAAGAACTTGAAGCTCAATATATAACTTTTATGCAAGAGTATTTAGACCTGAAACATATGGAAAAAATACTCCCAGGCAAAGAAGCATTAGAAGACGCCTACTACATACCCCACCAAGCAGTCATAAAAGAATCAAGCACTACTACAAAATTGAGGGTGGTGTTTGATGCATCTTGCAAAACGTCAAAGGGAATAAGCCTTAACGAAAAAATGCACACCGGTCCAAGGTTGCAGCAAGAATTATTTGACATCCTGATACGTTGGAGGAAACATCGTGTCAGCATTACTGCTGACATCGAGAAGATGTACCGCCAAATAAAGGTAAACAAAGAGGATCAAAAGTTCCAAAAAATCCTATGGAGATTTAAAAGGAGCGAAGCAATCCAAGAATTTAAACTTACTACGGTGACGTATGGGACAGCCTCAGCACCGTACCTTGCAATAAAGACATTGCAACAGCTAGCGAAAGACGAAGAAGCCAGGTTTCCTACCGCTTCCGCTACAGCACTAAAGGACTTCTACGTCGACGACCTAATGTCAGGAGCAGACACCGTGGAAGAAGCACTCCAGCTACAAGTCGAGATGATCGCCTTGCTGAAAAGTGGAGGATTCACGCTAAGAAAATGGTCTAGCAACGATAAAAAAGTGTTGCAAACACTCCCTGGACATCTTCAAGATCAAACCACCATCGAAATCAATGAAGCCACAACCAAGAAGACCCTAGGAGTCAATTGGAACCCGTCGTCAGACACATTTCGATTTAGAGTCGAAATATCAAACAGAGAAAAAATCTCCAAACGAACCATTCTATCCGATATTGCTAAGCTGTTCGATCCATTGGGATGGCTAGCTCCAATTACCATTAAAGCAAAATTGATGATACAAGAATTATGGGCATCCGAACTCAATTGGGACGAGGAGGTTCCCAAAGAAATAAAAGCAAGATGGACAACGTTCCATGCTCAGCTAAACGCCGCAGAAGGAATCTCAGTTCCAAGGTGGTTGGAATACATAAAAACAAAAACAAGAATAGAGCTACACGGTTTCTGCGATGCATCAGAACAAGCATATGGAGCGGTAATATACAGCAGGGCAGTCAATCCAAATGGACAAGTCAAAACCACGCTGCTGGTTGCGAAATCTAAGGTAGCACCCATCAAAATGAAGAAAACATTGCCCAGATTGGAACTATGCGCTGCCCTACTACTGGCACAGTTAATGAAAAGAACAGTGACAGCTTTGGAAATCCAAGATGTACCCGTTTATGCCTGGACCGACTCAATGATCACCCTGGCATGGATCAAAGGTGACTCAGGGAGATGGAAAACATTCGTCGCCAACCGCGTAGCAGAAATACAGGAGCTGCTACAATCAAACGCATGGGGACACGTAAAAACAGAAGATAACCCAGCAGATGTATTATCAAGAGGAATCGATCCTCCCAACCTGAAAAACCATTCACAATGGTGGTCAGGACCTCAATGGCTACAGGAAACGGACCAATGGAAAAAACACAAAGAAGAAATACTTCCCACAAGAGAGGAAGCCAAACTCTGTCATCACATTGTAACAGAGAAAAAGAGGGAATCCATTACAGAGCGATTCTCATCTCTAACGAGAATGATTAGAGTAATATCTTACTGTTCTCGATTCATACAAAGATGTAAAAAGGAAACTTCATATACAGGAAACATTTCCGTCCAAGAATATGAAGAAAACCTTGTACGACTTTTAAAAATGGTACAACAGCAGGAGTTCAAGGATGAAATTACTTCTATTAAAAGAAGCAATCAAGTACCAAAACAAAGCACCCTATCGACATTGAGACCATTCATTGACAGTAATGGAATCTTACGCGTTGGAGGAAGACTGGAGAACGCTCAGTTACCGTTCAACGAAAAACATCCAATCATACTGGCTTATGGAAACCATATCTCGAAGTTAATTATCCAAGATGCCCATTCCACAACCTTGCATGGTGGTAACCAAGCCACATTAGCCTACACTAGGCGAAAATTCTGGATTATCAATGGAAAGCGAGCCGTAAACAACATCATCAACAAATGCATCAGATGTATTCGATTCAAAGCTCAAGCAGCCCAACAATTAATGGGAAATCTGCCAGCAGCCAGAATCACACAATCACATCCATTCACTCACACCGGAGTCGACTATGCAGGTCCAATCCAAATCAGAACCACAAAAGGACGTGGACACAAATCCTATAAGGGATACATATCAATATTTGTATGCTTTGCTACGAAAGCAATTCACCTGGAAGTAGTCAGCGACATGACCTCAGACGCTTTCCTAGCAGCATTTAAAAGGTTCACCGCCAGAAGAGGTAACTGTGCACACATGTACAGTGATAATGGAACAACATTTGTTGGAGCAAATAAACAACTACTACAAGAAGAAATTCATGCTATCAACAATGGAACCCAGATACAAGGATCTCTTACATCCCTGGGAACTCAGTGGCATTTCATTCCCCCAGCTGCCCCACATTTTGGTGGACTATGGGAGGCAGGAGTAAAATCTATGAAGTATCACTTAAAAAGGATAATAGGTGACTCAACGCTCACTTATGAAGAATTATCAACATTGGTCTACCAGGTCGAAGCCAGCCTGAACTCAAGACCTCTATGTCCACTCAGCAACAATATTAACGATTTCGAAGCGATAACCCCTGGACATTTTTTGATTGGAAAGGCCTTGCTTAGCCCTTTAGAATCTACAGACATAACCTACGATACCAACATATCAAGACGATGGAGGATCATTCAAAAGATGAAGAAAGACTTTTGGAAGATCTGGTCATCCGAGTATCTTACTGGGTTACAACAACGTTACAAATGGAAAACATTAAAAGAAAATACAAATGTCGGCGATCTTGTGTTGCTAAAAGACGACAACACTAGTCCCAACAAATGGCCACTAGCCAGGATAACACAAGTACATCCAAACAAAGATGGGACAACACGGGCGGTTTCACTTCAACAAGCAGGAGGAGCTACTCTAAAAAGACCAATAACAAAGGTTATTCCCTTGCCCATTCGCGAGCAAGGAAATCAAGAAGACGGCCCAATTCAATCAACAATCAAGGCACAGTTAGCACTGATACAAAACCAAAATCCTTCAAAAACATCAACGAAGAGAGTATCATTAACAAGCGGTAACATCATGAGAAGCATACTGATGACATGCGTACTCTCAACCATTATAGCACCATTAGCTCAAGCAACTTACACCATTAAATATCCAGCCCCAGGATTGTATGTGGAGCACATCGGGTCTACACAAATAGAACGAGGAATTTTTAGAATTGAACTAAAAATTCAAAAATTAAGATTAACAGAAGATGAAGCTATGGTCCAAAACACAGTTAATCAAATGAAGAAGTTTTGCGAAGAAGCAAAAAAGTTAACACATCTAACTCAATGTTCCAGCTTACTTCACCACCTAGATGAAGAATACAAGCAGTTCAATCGGACACTAAAAAACATCAATAGCATCATACATTCTCGACAAAAAAGAGGAATGTTAGGAAATCTTTTAACTTCAATCTTTGGAGTTAACGACGAAGTATACCAGGATATTGAAGCGCTAGACAAGAATCAACATGAACTCATAAGAGCATCAAGTCATCAAACTAAGTTCATGCTGTCTACCCTTGCAGCTGTTAATGAAACAGAGGCCAGAGTTGAAAGACAACTAAACCACTTTCGAGAAAAATTGAACGAAGGCCTACAGGCCATAAACGAGATGAACAGATGGTACAAAGCCATTAATGAAAACCACCTTAATATACAACTACTACAAGTTTATCAATTGGCAGCAAAATTACATTGACGAAATACAACAATTTTACAACAAACTACTAGATGTTCACTTCAGGAGAGGACATTTATACGAATTTCTGTCACCAGCACACGTTGCTAACATCATATCGTCAGCATCCAAACGATTACCCTCCAGCATCAGCATACTGTCAGACTCAATCATCAAAACCAAGGTTGAACACAGCCCTAACAGCATTCATATTTTTGGATATTTCTTTATGGCTGAATTAGAAGAATTCGACGCCATCAAAGTAACTCCTATCCCGATAGAAGTCAAAAATGAAACATATTGGACACTAGAAGTACCAAATAGTATCCTAGCGATAGACTACAACTCACAACTGTACTTTGAGTTAAACAATGAGGATTTTAACAACAGAATCAGTTTGCCAAACAACAAATTTTTGTGTTCTCCAAGCGTAGTACACAATATAGAAAATAACCGTAACTGCATCATTGACGAAATATATCAAAAATCAGAAGCTTCAGAATGCCCACTTCGAAAGAAAAAGTTGTGGTCCATCATCTGGAAGCAACTCTACATGCCTAACACCTGGATGTTTATCACCCATAAACCGGCTAGAATAGCTGTCATCTGCAGTGGAGTGCGGCAAGATGTAACAATAAATGTTACAGGCTTAATTCAAATATCACAAGATTGCATCATCAAAACAGCACAAAACGTATTGACACCAAACCTGTTTGACAGCATAAGAGTGAATAGTTTTGTCAAAACCATAAACAGACCAATCAACATGTCGTTAGAATGGCACGACAACCCCCAAAAACCGATCAACAAAGAGCCAGTCTACAAAATATCCGATCCAATAGGGAACATCAAAGACGATGAAACAGAAGAATTGCTGGAAAAGGACTGGAAAACTATCAAAAAACATTCCGCTATAACCAGCAGCATCACAACAATAACCACATTAATTATAATTTTGGTAATAGTAATCACAGGAAAAGTTGCAATCCATTATATCCAGAGAAGTCCTGGAAATCCGGAACGCAATCAAACCATCCAAGAAGAATTTATGATGGAGCCCTTGTATGCACGAGTCAGGACGGACGTCAAGACAGACAACACTACTCCTTCCTCGTCGAGGTCGCAAAATGTTTAATCTCGCTATTAAACATGACCAAAACTTTTAATTCACATAAATTCATTTTAATTTTAATTCTAATAAGTGCAATGTTTGACCCACATTCTTATAAAGTGTAATATTATCTTTAATTGCAAAACTGCAACTATGCATATCGTAGGCAAGTCTTACGCATTTATGCATAAGCTTGCAGAATTATAAATTGTAAACTACATAAAATGATGTCAGGTCAACCAATTGAAAACCTTTATTGTATATTATTATTAATCAAATTTTGTATAAATACCATGTAACAACATTAAATAAACGAGTTCTTACAAGGCTAGTCAGGAATAAGCTTTAATAACCAGAGTCCGGGTTATCTTGTATTTACCTCCAATAGTAAATAAATTAACACTAAAAATAAATAGTGTTCAATTTATTATTCTAAGATCAGTGCTACGAACGAGAAATAAATAATCTTATTTCCCGTTATCTGATCAGTGCTGAAACTAAAAGGCACAAAGAGGCGTAAATTACCCACCCCGGGAATTACGTCATACGCAAATTCCAATCTCACGGAATTTGTACACCGGTCTAACATGCCCCACCCCTGAAAGACACGCAACCCAACATACACACCAGATACACCATTCATGGACACGCCGGATTTAACTTATTCAGAAAAATTTCCGGCTGGCAGGGGACTCGAACCTACTGCCGTTGAGAGTCTAGTTTCATAGCCTGGGACTTTAACCACTACACCACCTGCTGGCCCCCTGTGCTTGTAAACAGTCTTATCGGCGACTTTACATAACAGTTAAAAAAAATTATAGAATAGAATATGCTTTATTCCATGTGGCTTTATAATACAAGCATTAGAGGCGTCATTACATTAATAATTACATACACAAATTAAAACATGATGAGAAACGATATATGCAATATGCAATACAAACAAGAGTTTTAACGACACATGTAAAATAATGATAATGTAAATAATAATAATAATAATAACAATAATGTAATATATCACAAAGTATATCACAGTAGTCTATATCACACTAAATATAAAATATATCACCGACCCAATTTATTCAAAATTAAGCAAAAAATATTCATCTACTTTATAGATTGGATTTAGAATCAATAAATCTTTGACCTTCTTTTTAAAGGGAGCTGTACGTTGAATTTCCCTGATATTAGTAGGAAAATGATTATAACATTTATTTGGCATAATGTGAGATCCGTTGGCTATAAGACTGAGTTTATGGGTTGGTAAAATTAGATTATGTTTATTTATTAAGTTATAGATTTCAATGTCCCCCACTTTTTTGTAATGATGCAGGTTTTTTTTAATAAATACTACACAATTTAAGATAAAGTTAGATACCACAGTAAAATTTTAAAATTTCTAAATAGTTCTCTACATGAATGCTGCCTAGGCTCTAAACATATCGTTCTCAAAATTTTCTTTTGCATAATTAGGACATGATTAACTCCAGTTGAATTTCTCCACATAACACCGTAGTCAAGGGTAGCATTAACGTAGGCATGATAGAATGAAATTAATATTTTAAAGTTAACAAAATTTTTTAATTGCCGAAGCAAACAGTTATATGTTAAAGGGGAATTACACTAGTAACGCCCTCTATGATGTGCGGCGAGGAAAAATTGCAAAGCAACAAACCGGCGTTACTAGTGTAATTCCCCTTTAATGTTATACTTTCTGGCATATATCTGCTTGTTTGCTTTTGATTTCAATTATGGTTAGAATTATGTCTACCTGATGAGTTCAAATAAGAACGAAACATGTAGTGGTCTATTCTAGCCATAATTGAAACCAAATCTCTTCTTTCTAGTTATATGTTGATAACTCTTTTATAACACTATTTGTAGGCACGTCCCAGTTTAAATTCATGTCTATGTGAACACCCAAAAATTTTGTAGCTTTACTTTGACGCAAGCTGTTCTCACTTACTTTAATCAAGAGACTCTGGTCAATTTCTTTAGTGCAGAAGAGAATTAATTCAGTTTTCTGAGAGTTCAGAATTAGTACGTTATCTAGACAATATTTTTGCACGGCACTTGTACTATTGTTTGCTTTCCTTCGTAGTTCATCCAAGTTTGCCGCATAAACCGACGATGAAGAATCATCAGCAAATAATGATATAAATTGAAAGTTATTATTATTAAAGACGTCGCTAAGTGAAATTATGAATAATAATGGCCCCAGTATGCTGCCCTGGGGCACGCCGACATTATGCTTTCCTGGTTGAAAGTATAAGACTTTCATAATACCACTTTTTGGGTGCAATTACTTAAATATGATGCTAACCATTTACTTGCTAACCCTCAATGGGTGATGTGAATAAAACAGAGTATGTACTTTATGCTCTACTTTTGGGAGTATATTCTTCAACTGGTATTAATAAAAAGTAAGAGTATTGATTGATAAGCCGTGATAATCGGAGTAACCGCTCTCCTCATGAGTAGATACTCTTATGTACATCTGTCAGGCAGTAAGTACTCGGTATTTATATGAATAAAAAACAATTATGCACAAGTTCTATGAGTATTTACTACAGAGAAGTGGAGTCTGCTAATAGGCAGCCTCCGTGCACTGAACTCCAGTACTGTACCATGGCTGAATTTGTAGTACGTAATCCAAAACTATAATATACAAGGCGGAGAATTACACATCATCGGGATTATAAGGTGTTACACCGTTTTATACAAGAAAGTGTTACGTGGATGTGTCATTACTTTTTTGGCGACGACAGGTTGGAAACAAGAGATGGTGCTATACCAAATAAAGGCAAAATAAAGTGCTTTTTGAGATATATGGGGAATCCAGGTTTCCAGTCTGGAGTAGGTGAAGATCTCGGTAGTCATCAGTCTTCAGTATCAAAGGTTATTACAGAAGTTATGAATACAATATATGGAAGAGCATCAGAGTGGATAAATTTCCGCAAACAGACGACCAATTCAGAAATGCAAAATTAGAATGGCAAGGAATATATTATTATATTAGAAATATAGAAAACCATCTTTACATGGAGATGAATATATTAACAGAAAAGAATTTCCTAGTTTTAACGTACAAGCTACGTGCAAAGCAATGGAAATTTTTACAAGTGTGGATGCTTCATGGCTGGCTCAGTCCATGATTCAAGAATTTGGCGAAAATTACAAATTTATCAAAATATACGTCAAAAAGAAAAGATGGCACTCTTGGCCGATTGCAATTGCATTTCCCAGGCTTTTAATTTAATTTTTTTCGTTGCCAGTCCTGTTTGTATCAGTTTTTTTCTTTAGTCTACTTTTCATATTATTTATCTTTTTTAACAACTGAGAAATTGTTATATCTGTTAAAAAATTTTTTTTCGTACATTTCGCTTATACGTTCTAATTTTTTATTTTTCGATTTCCTAATAGCAGGTGTTTGTGATTTTTGAAATATACTTGGATAATCTTGTATTATTTTATATTGTATGGCCGTAAATGCTGCCTGTGAATCTTCTTTTTTATTATCATTATTGTCGCTAGCTAAATCTTCATCCGAAGAACTCATTTTTGTTCGCTTAATACTTCTAGTCCTCGAATGTTCAAAAGCTGACTGATGCTGAGATTGCTACGGGGTTACAGCTTTGTATATAGGAGCAAGTGCTCGTATATACTTAAGCACGTGCTCGCTTCACAGAAACAATTTTTATTCATATCAAAGCGAGTATGTTCTCCGGAGTAGATCTACTCCATACTGAATGCTTATACTCGGTAGTAGATGCTCAGAGCAAAGACTCGCTTTTATTCATACCACTCAATGTTCTATAGTTTTGCTTGTAACACTGTAGTTGCCGCACCCTGTATATGAAGCTGGAACCCGCAGCCAATGCTTTAGAGCCGGAAAAAGTTCAGAAGCCTGGTCCAGGCACTGAAGACATAAAAGGGGGTTTTCGCTACAAAAGGTCAAGAAAAGTTCTAATTTGGTAGATTTGTACAGTTTGGTGTCCTCATTAATATTCCGAGTTTGCGACCTTGAGCGACCGCCGCTCGCGCCGCCATATTGGAAAAATGATTCCGAAAACCAGTTTCTCAAGAATATCTTCTCTCCAGCGCCACCTAGGTTAAAAATAGCTATTACAAAAATTATAGAGCATGAAATGTCCTGCAACTTTTGTAGGAAACATTTTTTAATCAGATGAATAGTTCAGGAGTTACAGTAATATGGCATCGCAACGAATCGTTTGCATCGATCTGCACAAACTACGTACAGTACGTGCAAAGGCATTATGGTTCTAACACAGTCGTTGTTTTTGACGGGTATCCAATTAGCGCAGCTACCAAAAGTACAAAGAATGCAGAAAGACTTCGCCGTTCAAATAAACACACTTCCGCTGACGTACATCTCGACGAGTCGATGGTTCCAACTGTTTCGCAAGAAAAATTTTTCTCAAACGAAACAAATAAAATTCGCTTGATTTCGATACTAAAGAAGAAATTTGAGAATTCTAATTTCACAGTAAAACAGGCTACAGAAGATGTTGCTGACACATTGATCGTTAACACGGCGATCAGTATGTCCGCATCGTTTGATTCGTAGGAGAAGATATAGATCTTCTCGTCCTGCTAACAGCACTGGCGAGAAAGCTTCTTTATCGCTCTTTACGTCGGTCGCGCGTCGTTTCCAAAAAAAAACACCATTACTTTGGGCTCCCTACGTTATCAAAATTTCGCAAGATCCGTGACAAAGAGTAAATTCAATCTTGCTGCATTACCCCCTACAAGAGAAGCTGCACGGCAACATTCCCTTCAGACCTACAACCAAGTTCAGGCTTGGTATGATATACACGAGAGTCCAGAGCAATAGGGTTGGGAAAGAAGCAAGATTGGGTTTACTCCAGTGAAAACAACGAAAGATCCGGCACCCGAAGCACTCCTGAAATTCATTTCGTGCAAGTGCAAGAAGGGGTGCGGTCGAGCCTGTGGGTGTAGGAAAACAGGCTTGAAGTGTTCTGTTATCTGCACATGCTGCCATGGAGACGCGTGTGAAAACAGCGCAGAGATTTTTGCGGGCTCTGGAGAAGAAGAAGACGACGACGAGAATGAAGACCTGACCGTTGTGAAATTATTGGCACACGAGGTCGAAGAAGACAACGAAGATGAAAACTTGAAAGAGGAGGAAAGAAATTTGCAAGAAGATATTGATATCAGTGAGCCTGGACCATCTAGGGCATCGAAACGGAAGAAAAGACATCAGTAAATAACGAATCGTGGATTAGGCCTACTGGGGATACTACATGAAAAAAAAACGCGTCTCTCACTCTACCTCATGGTGGTACGGAAATGAGTAAAAAACGGTGGTACGTATTAAGTAATCGGTATTTACTGAAATTTCGAGAAAAAATGTAGCGATTTTGCGAATTGTAGAAATTTGCTGAGCTTGACTCCCCTGTAACTCGTGAACTATTGATCTGATTGAAAAATATTTCTTACAAAAGTTGCAGGAAATTTCATGCTCTATAATTTTTGTAATAACTATTTTTGACCTTGGTGGCGCTGGAGAGAAGATATTCTCGAAAAACTGGTTTTCGGTAACATTTTTCTATTATGGTGGCGCGAGCGGCGGTCGCTCAAGGTCGCAAACTCGGAATATTAATTAGGACACCGAACTGTACAAATCTACCAAATTATTACTTTCCTTGACCTTTTGTAAGTCAGAACCTACCCATTGCCTGGCCTATTAATTATATTTTTTTCATTTCGAGTAATAGGGTAGAGTGAAACACAGAAATTGAGAACTTTTAATTAATAAACTGTGTTGTTTTATTTATTAGTCCTAGTAGTGAGAGAAATATTTCTACGAGAGAAGTTTTTATAAGATAGAAATATTTTTATGACAGAACTTTTTGCAATAATAAAATTTTTCAAGAGAGAATTTTTTTTTAGAACAATTTTCAAGAAAAAATATATTTTTGAGAAAACTTTTTTCAAGTAGAGAAATATTTTTATTAAATAGCCTTTTATAATATAAGTCTGTATTAGGTACAAAATTATTGATCTAGAGCCAAAGTGTTTATTGAATTAGTCACTGAAATGCTCCTATATCACTGTTTTATCAATTTTATCTATAATGTTAGTAACAATATTTGCTTACTTGTAGACATAAATACTACGTATTAAATAAAACATTCTGATAAAACTTTATGTTTGAAATAAAAGAAAAACAAGCTTAATATAATAATAAAAAATATTTCTTTAATAACTAGGATTAGCTCTATAAACTAATTTAGGTTTATGTTTTTATACAATTAATATTGCCATATAATATTCTTACTTAAATTTATTAGACATATACATATCACTTTTTCACACCTATACGTGCAAGTCTCGATTTAACATTCACAATATATAGGTATAATTTGTACTGTAATTATGGGGGCGCTTATGTAAGCTATATTTTGCATTATTTACAAAAGATAATTCAAATAACACTAGTGCTACTATTTACAAATTCTTAAGACGTAGACCACTAAAATTATCAACGCGATAACCAATTTATTTTTAATTTTTCTGGTCAACGTTCGTTTCTCTGAAGCATTCAATACTGGGAACACAGGATAGCGATACGGTTAAAATTATTTTTAAATTTATCTCGTATTTAATTAACAATGATGTTGCGGAGGGAAACGAATCAGAATCATATTGAACGTACATTGGTGCTATATTTATTTAAATCTATTTTTAACACGTTTAATAAAACATATTTCCTAAATTTACGTGGAATTTTATAATATTGTATAATAAGGTAAAACCCACCTTCGTGTGACTAATGAGGATAAACTTTAACTTTCTTTTTCCTTTCCTACTAATATGATTCGATAAATAATTTTATAGAATTTAAATAGCGGTGATTAGATCGTACAAAAATTAAGATTGCTTTGTATCATAATTGTTCTATTTTAAAAACCAAAAAGTCATTGTTATTAAAATTTCACAGTTTGAAAAACATTTACTTCAAGGGTACTTTAAAATATCGATTTTTTTATAAGGTCATACATAAGTACCGATTAACGTATTTGATTTTTAGAAGTAGCAAATTGTGATAAGATATCAAAAATACGACTTTATTGTTTTTAAAAAATTTCAAAAACTCAAAAACTAAAACTGTGTAGTTCTAGTTCATGTTTACGACTGTGTAAATCTGCCGGAGGCCAAGAATAAGGTTCTTAGTTAAGCAAATTTACGCAAAATAATTTTCTTAATACGGTTTACAATAATGTTTCTGTAACTTAGCACTATTTGCTACTATGTAAATATAAGAAGTCTCGAGTTGATTTTCTATAACAAATTGAGTGCAGGGAGGACAGGTATTTATTCAGTGACAAGGAAGGGATGGACAACTAACGGGTACAAGAAGGAAAGGAGATAATAGGCGGGCCATGTCGGGATTAACGTATCCATTTTAATAGTATTCACTAATACGATAATTCCTAGTTGGCCTTGTCCATTGTCACTTTTCTTTGTCGCACTTATTAGTTGCTTATCCCTTCCTTGTCGCACTCATTAATTGCTTATACAGAGCGATCAAATCAAAGCTTAATTGCAGTCGGCTATGAAACAAGATCGGCATGTAGACGTTTAATTTGCAAATCGTGAATCTATTATTATTAAAGATTTGTTATTTTCTTGTAATTGCTCATATTTAACATTTAACAAAAATTAGCAAGTGAGCATTATTAAAAATTATTTTTTATTTTTTTTTTACAAATAAACGTGCTTGATAAAATGTCAGTTGGTAAACTTGACACATTTAACTCACATAATAGAAATAGTTTTTAAACAGCGACTTAGTTTAGGGGTAAAGGCGTGGATTTGTTATCTGGCGGCCGCAGTTCAGATCCTTTGGTAAACCTTTTTTTTTAATTAATTTTTTGATATATATTATTGCTATTTTAATTTGTACCATGTCTATAATTTGTTTTAGTTGCAAATTTAGAATATTTTTAAAATTCTCAAAAATATTTCGAATATACTTTGTACAAAATGTTTTCTAAAAATTTAAATATTTTGTTTGGTTTTCAAAATTTTGATTACTGAACAATTTTGAAGTTTTGAAACAATTTTTAAATTTTGAAAATTGCGTGAAAATAAAAAAATTTTTTTTAAATTTGAGTTTAAACTGTTTCAAATTTTTGAAAACTGACAACTTTTGAAAAATTTACTAATTTTAAAAGTTTTTAAAGTTTGAAAAATTTAGAAAACTATTTAAAATATTCAAGATTTTTAAAAATTATCAAGAGTAATACAAATCTGTTATTAAGTTAAGTTTTAATTATCATTAAACTGACGTTTAAAATATTTAAACAGATTAATGGTTATATTAATTGCCTGTTTTTTGATCGATTTTACGTAACTGCAACAGAAGTATATCTTGAAAGATTTTAGTTTTCTTCGAATATCTTATCCCAAGCAGCGTTCTTATTGTGCACAAAAACGTTTTGATAGATAAAATATAAACATTAAATTTCAAGCACATTTTAGCCCTTTTTGTTTCTAGGAAAAACATTTTATAAGCATGTTTTTGTAAAATAAAATATTACAATTTACCACACACTCAAAACGCGTCGTTTACCAGCAGGTGCCAGATGAAAAAAAATTCTCATTTTTGACTCAAGATATTTGATTTTTGATCTCTGGCTTTAATCCTAAATAAACAAAAATCAAAAACCAAAAAATAAGAAATATGGAGAAATACAGACGAAATGTTTCGCTTCGTTTTTAAGAACAATCTGACAGCTTTAATTTTGGTTAAAATTTAAATTAGAAAAGAGAAAAGCTCATAATTAAAAACTTAGATTAGAATTTTGGAAGTTTTGGTATCGCAGTATCATTTCAGTATGTTTATAAAAGCACTAGGGTACAGTTCTTTTTATTAAAAACTGCACGTACACTATTTACCAGGAAAAATTTTCACACGACCGTATGGTTGTAACAGTTGACGTGGTAAATTCTTTTCGTAGAAACTCCGTTCCTGAATTTCCTCGTACACGTGATTCTGTAAATAAATAATCAAAATTTGAAAATAACAGAGATATAGATAAAGAATTAAAAAAAAACTTACTGGTTGATATGTAGGCTCTTCACCATTTATCACAATAGGAACATGAGGAACTGGAACATCAACAAATTTTGATTTTCGCAAATCATCTTCTGAAGTCAAACAAATTAGCGGCACCTCGCTTGGCTGCCCAAGAACTTCTAAATATTTAGGACACTTGTCTGGGACTGTAGGTATCATATAACCATTATCATCCTCACCGCTGATACTTGAAAGGCATTGGTTGTTTCTATCTAAAAGGTATTTTCCTGATTCTGTTCTCGTCCTACCACTAGAAAATGTATCTATTTTGTTTTTGTTGGATAGTTTTAAACATAAATTGGCGATCAAATAACCTAACCCAACTGCTAACAGTACCATTACAGAAAGAATAACCATAAGTGGTATAAATTTTTCTACAATGTCATTTTTTTCGTTATCGGCATTTTCACCACCTTCAGTAATAACACCTCTTGCAGTTGTATTCGGTTTGGTTTCTGTATGTACTGATGGGTCTTCACATGTTGGTAAGAAAAGTGTTTGTATGTTCCTGGTCTCGAGATATCGCAACGATTCTGCAGTCGTTTGATCGCAAACTTGTAGAGGGTTATTGGAAAGTATGAGCTTCTCCAATTTGTCTAGTTTCTTTATTAGATTTACATCTAGAATTGTGATTTTATTTCCTGCCAAATCAATACTTGTCAACTCTTTGTTTGAAGCAAACGTTTCGGGATCCAACACTTCTATCTTGTTGCTTGATAAATCTATCGTTTGTAAACTTGGTAAGTTTTTAAAGGCGTTTGCACTGATTTGTGTTATAACATTGTTGTCGAAATAAATATCTGCTACGGAACTCAAAATGTTCTTAAATGATGATGTATTAATTGTAGTGATATAATTTTTTGAAAAACTCAGTTTAATTACATTGTTATCAGGAACGTTGTCCAAACGTAGTAAATTGGTGAAACCATTGCATAAAACTTCAGGATTGACTCTGCTTGGAAATTTGTGGCAGAGTTTAGCCTGACTGACGATTATCAATGGAATAAAAAATACTATACACAGTTTTTCGTGACTGTAGAGCATATTTCTTCTATCTAGTGGTAGGTTATTTATAATTTTTTTACTTTTACAACACCTTTGTTAGTGTAACACCTTGTGATTGTAATAATAACTCTAAATATAATGTACCATTTAAAGATTTGGACACTTTGAAGAAAGAAAGATGCATTCCTGACAGACTATTCCAGAAAGTTTCCATTAATATTCCTGCAAATTTGAAAAGGACAGATACAGTCAAACTAAAAATAGAGCTGGAAATGAAGTAAAGATGGACAGCGAAAAATGAGAAATGCACTTTGTCTGGACTTTACCATAATTCAAACAAACTTTATTTGTTATGTTGTCAACCGTTAGAAGAGCACCTAGCACTAAAGCTCTGTTACCTTTACCGTCGCGGAAAAAATTAAAAAACGCGCGTTCTGACAAAGAGTTTATTTTTTGGTTACATTTAAGTGACGCGTTTGTTTATTTTCGTTTTATTAAAGGACGTAAACTGCAGTTTTTAAAATTTTCTAAAATATAACGGGGCACGTGAGAGCGAGCAGGACAAAATGAGGGCTACGGATATTCCATTAATTCTAACATTCAAAATGACAATTTGAAAAGATATTATTAAGAAATTTTAAAATTTTTTAAAAATTAAATTAATTTGTATAGAAAAGTTTTTTTAAAATTTAAATTGTTTTTTGTTTTCAGTGTTTGTTAATTCCAAACAGTATTTATTTATTGAAATTTAAAATCGATTTCATAATTTGATAATAGTCGTTTTTTGGCGACAATTTACTTATACTGTTTAGGTAAACGACCAAAAGTAAACCTCCCAGAGGTGTTTTCTCAATGGAAAATTGTTGTTATATTAATTAACATGTTTATACTGATTTTAAAGCCAAAGTACGTAAATTTAATTGGCGACGAGGAAAACTGAAAAATTAAGGAAAGTAAGTCTATTAATACGCCTTACAATATGATGACAGGTGTAAATGGAAATCTGTCAAGTTCAGCCTACTATGGAATGTTGGGAAATTATGATACTCATTCGTCATGGACCAGTTACCAGGAACGTTTAGAATTTTTTTTTGAGGCAAATGCAGTGCGAGATGACAATATTAAAAGAGCTATCCTATTAACACAGGTTGGTTCTACTTCTTATGAGATTTTACGTTCGTTGATAACGCCGCTAGCTCCGAAAGATATAACTTATACCGAAATTTTGACTAAATTGAATAACCATTTTAATCCAGTTCCAAATGAAATTGTGGAGAGATACAATTTTAATAAACGTGTACAGCAAAGGAACGAATCAGTTGCAGATTTTGTGGCCGATTTAAGAAAATTAAGCAAATTTTGTAGTTTTTTGGAACTTGAAAATATGTTAAGAGATCGAATTGTATGCGGTATAAGTGATGAGACTGTACAAAAAAGGTTATTTTCAGAAAGTAAGCTATCTTTTAGTCGTACTTATGAGCTAGCAATTGCAGCAGAAATGGCGAATAAGAATGTAATGGATGTACGTAATCTGACAGCAAGAAATTACATTTTGTCAGTTCATGATAATAAGAAGAAAATCGAAGGAAAATTCAACTGTTGTTGCTGAATGGGCAACTCCTGTTGTACCAGTAAGGAAAAGTGATGGATCAATTCGCTTATGTGGTGATCATCGCAGTACCGTGAATTCTGCAATTAAGAAAAATACATATCCACTACCTACAATGGATGAATTGTTAGCGTTGGGAGCTACTGGAAAAATATTTACTAAAATAGACTTATCCCAAGCTTATCAACAGTTAAAAGTTGATGAAGAAACTGCTGCTATTCTTACTATTAATACCCATAAAGGTCTTTTTCAAGTGAAAAGATTACCTTTTGGAGTGTCTGCATCTCCAGGGATTTTCCAAAGATTCATAGATACCTTATTACATGGAATAGGAGTTGTGGTGTATCTCGACGATATTTTGATTTCGGGAGTTAATGAAGAAGAGCATTTCATGCGTATTCGAGAAGTTTTTAAAAAATTAGAAAAGGCACACTTGACTGTAAGAAGAGACAAGTGTAAAATAGCAGTAACGGAAACAGAATTTGTTGGTTTTAAGATTAATGGAAGTGGAATTCATCTAACTGAAAAAAGAATCAAAACAATTCAAGAGGCACCTGAGCCGAAGAATAAACAAGAACTTTAATCATTCTTGGGAATGATTAATTTTTATAACAGATTTCTAAGAAATAAAGCAACAATTGCTGAAAAGTTGCATCGTTTATTAGACGATAATAGAAAATGTGTGTGGACACCAAAACATTCTGAAGTTTTCAGTATTTTAAAGGGGCTATTGCATTCAAAAAATCGTGGGGGGCACTGGGGTAGGAAGTAGAAAGATCGGGTTTATTTTGAAATAGACAAATTTCAGTTTCTTGGGGGTTTCATCCTACTGCAAGTACCTATCTATAAAAATCTTTTAAACTTTGGGGTTTATGCGTTAAGGCGTCTGGATTGTAAAGGGTATACAGATACACAGACTGACACACAGACACCTCTTCAGCGTCCGCTTTACCGGTCTCCCAAGGTTATTAGTCAAAATGTTAGGTTAAATATGGTTGCCACAAAAATACCTTTCTTTTAGGCATAACTCGTATCGCCCAGTAAACCAAAAACAAAAAAACTTCGCTGAATGGGCGCATTTGCTCCAATGATCACAATACCTTCCTCTATAGCTATATTTCGTATAGCGAGGAAGGTAAAAACCAGGAACTTCCCCAATATTAGTTGTCGAAAAGAACACAAAAAGCCGAAAAAGTTCGTTCTTGAAAATCTTGAAAAAAAATCTCGGAAAACAACCTACGGAAAAATACCTTGGGAAAAAATCGTCAGAGAAGAATCCAGAAAAAAAAATTCTTGTGTAAAAATCCAGAACTTAGAGTTTAAGTTATGATGAAATTATATTTGTAACAAAATCTTAAAGAAAACCCATCTTGAGAAAAACCCGGAAAAATTCTACAAAAAGAAACTCGAAAAAGAACCCAGAAAAAGTTCTTGTAAAACAAATAAGAATTTAGAGTTTTAGTTACGATGAACTTAGAAACTCAAGCATGTACTCAAACCAAACGAAAAACGTTAATATTTTCTTTAGTAATTTACCCCACTTCATGAAAACTGAGCTAACTTATTTTTGCGGTACTAAAATTGTAAATAATAATTAAATAAAAAGTCTCCAAAATACTCCAATAGGCAAAGCGCTTTGTTTATTTCTACGATTGGTTTCAGATTTTGCTTAATTTATTTTTTGAATGATTTATTAAGTTTTTCAAGTTTCTTCAAAATAGTTCTAAAAATTGGAGACAACACACTTATCCATTCACCTTCGTACAGACCAAAGAAGTAATAGAGGGTAGGAAGGAGCTTATGCACATTGGCCAGTAGACCTTAAAGGTGTCTGAACATGGCTGCCAAACTGTGACGTAGCGGAAGTGTCACCAGTGGCGGCGTCGGAAAATTATATTTAGGGCATAACGAACAAATTATAAAACATGAGTATGCTGTTTTAGTTGCCAATTTATTATAGAAGGAAACAAGAAATATTGACCTCTCCGCCACTGTCTTAACCTTATACGTCAAATTGACATTTATTATTTACATTTGGTAAAATACTTACCTATGGAAAGTTATTCCTTTCTGCTTGTTAATTTTAGTACTCGAGCAACCACAGCAAATACAACTAACCATATTTAATAACAAAATTTGTAAACATCACCGGCACAAATGAATCACCAAAAGTGTCTGAATATGGCGGCGATGACGTCACATCCGTCACAGTGCTTTAAATGCAACTAACTCGAAACCCTCCTTCCTAACCTCTATTACTTAGGATTTTCACAAAAACTGTTTGTTGCGTTTTTTAAGTCACAACGCGTGGTTTTTCGTTAAAATCTTGATCTCATGATAACAATATTGAAAGTATGGAAATGTACAAGTTGATTAAAGGCACAGCAAATTAGAGCCATGATGGGGATAACAAAGTGTGGAGTAGAGGTAGTGGTGCACAAAGCAAGATTTCTTGTCTTGCTTGGCAACTTCTTGTCTTGTCTTGCTAAGCAAGACAAGAAGTAAAAAAACTTCTTATTTTGCAAATTTCTTGCTAGCTTTGTTCTTGTCTTGCTAGCAAGACTCTTGCTTATTTCTTGTTCTTGCTCGTTGGGGGATTCCCCGAGCTATCGAGTCTCGATAAAGCGGCGCCGTCTTCCTGTCGCCTGCGCCTACTCGTTAAGCGCCTTTGTACCGCGTAGTACCGTCTAAGAAACTTTTATATTTTGTTAGCGCGTTTGGTAGTTAGTAGACTAACATACATACTATACTTGCATATATTTTATTTGGTTTCTTTTCATTAACAATTTAATTATTGTAATTTATCGGTGCGTTCCAAATGAAGCACATATTAAACAAATAGCAAAAAAACGTTGTTTATTTATTTTTTGAACTGTCAGTTTTGGACTTTTACATCTGCTTCGGTTTCCCCGTGGTTTTATTGTACAGTAATGACAGCTAAAATAGAAGTTTTGCGAAAAAACTATTACTGATTTTTGCATGTTGTTTGAAACACACTGCTTATTAAGAGTTATCTCTATTAAATGTAGAACAATTTACTGGCTTTGAATTTATTGATCAGATTGGAACCTACCTACAAACTGTGCTTGTTAATGGGTCTATTGTGAAAATAGCTCATTTATCGCTCATATTACATTGCAACAAAACTTATAAATTATTATTGTGCACTACAGTATCATTTGTTTTCACCCACCCCAGTTCCAGAAGCGTTAAAATCGTCGTTTTGATACTTTTGTTTTATGTATCTACATAAAACAAGAAATCTTGTTTCTTGCAAACGTCTTGATAAGAAATGTTGTTCTTGCTCCAGCTAGTCTTGTCTTGTCTTGTTTCCTGCACACCTACTTCTTGTTCTTGTTCTTGCACCAAGAACAAGAAAAAGCAAGACAAGAACAAGAAGTTCGTGAAACACTAAGTAGAGGGATGATCTGATCTGGTCATCAGTATGTACAAATAAATAGGACGAAAAAATAGAAACCAAAAAATTAAATAAGTTAGCAGATCGACCCAACAGAGACGAATGAGAAAGCCTCCTATTAAGGAGAATATCGAAGCGTAATCGTCAACACTACAGTATATAAACACCAAAACAATTAGTAAGAATTTTTTGAGGGTAAAATTTTCACAAGGTACATTATATGTTCTTATTAAATCCATTTTAAAGCAGCTTTACTTATGTCAAGCTACCACAAAGAAAACATACCCATATGGTACTAGTTAAATGCATCCAATGCAACTTAACCATATCCATCACATTTCAGTCAGTTTTTTAATAACGAATAACTAACATTGCGCACACAAACAACATAAACTCATTTATGATTTTATTTAAAAACCAAAGATAGTATTTTTCATGTCCGATAACCCTAAGAACTTCATAAACCTAAGTGCCGTTAAAAATTACTCACACAGATCTGCAGAATTCTAACAGATAAGATTTAAACTACAAACATGCAAAATAAACGGTTACACATAAATAACATAAACAAAAAGATAAGTAGAGCATATAAACGACTGAAACGCGTTAACTAATGTTATGAAAAAAAAAGGAAACTAGAACGGGGTGTGTTTTTCAGTAATTAACTTTTGTTTAACTAAAGTTTCATGAAACAGAACTCATTAAGTTTAAGCCTTTAATGTAATACTCATAATGCTATGTAACATATTACGTAAACCCTACAATTTATCTAAAGATTTAATAGATGGCAGTTTAAAGTAACACAGTAAAACAATAAAAGTTACTTTTAGCAATGAATAATTATGCTTACACTCAATTTGAAGAGTAGAGCCTGCACATGCACATGTATTTCGTTAATTTCGCACAAGCGAACCAAAGTGATTTTGATAATAATAAAAATGTTACAGAGTTTTCCTGCTTAGATTATGGTTATCTGAAACTGAAACTGCGCAACATTTCAGTTAGATTATAACTATATATAAACTGCATAGGTAGGAAAAGTGAAGCAAAAATTTTACCTACAGATAGCAACTACTTATATCACAATATAATATAATCTCTGGATAAATTGTATATTAAAGCAACAACATTTTTTAACACCATAAATTAAAAAAATACTTACTTCAATAACTCTAGTCTTTTCAATAGCAGTGAATCTAAATTAATTTTCTGAATTGTTGATATCAAAATCTGACTAGTTACCGCGAAAAAAACCGTGTTTCACCAGTAAACACCAGACAATGTTCTTATTGATTAATTGCTAATGATTAAAAATAAAGATTGTATTATCTCAATTTATCTTTAATTATTTTATCGACGGAAACCCTTAGTACATTGTATATAAGTACGTACTTACTTGCAAAACTTAGGTAATTTACCGGCTTCTGTACTGTTAAAATTCTAATGGAAAAAAGATTAGTTCAAATTCGTTGAAATTGAACTAAAAGTTTTAACTAATCGAACGATAAAAAGAAAAACAAATATTTTAAGATGATATAAAATACATGTAATGATAACATAGAGGGTGTTGAATGGAGTTAAAGGACGCTGATCACACAGAAGTCAAAACCCCCAGAAACTATTAATAGCAATTAATGTAACCATATACAGGGTAATTTATAACATGTGGCACGTTTCCTTGCAGACTTGCAGCATCCTGAAGATGAACAACCGCAATACTATTTTTGTCCAATTTTCGCAGTAATTGCAGTAATTTTCCAAATTCAAAAATTAATATTTAAAAGATAAATTTATTTTAAGTCTTTGTAATATTAATTCAAGACATGTTTCATAAGAAAATATCAAATTCTGCAAAATCAACAAAGGTTAATAAAAAGAGAGCAGAATGTAGTACACATTTTTGCAAGGTTGAATTTGTGTATTGCACTGGTCAGTAATTAGTAGGTTATAATTTTAAATATAAAAATAAGTTTAGATAACGCACTCCAATTTCGAATGCAAGTCAATTATTTTTTATTCATTTAATACAATCAAAACTTATTACCACTGACTATAAATAGTCAACTATTAGGAATTGAAGGCCAGTTTCACATTAGTTAAGTTCCAGTTCCAGATGAGTTAAGTTACACAGTTAAAAATTAATCAAGATAATATTTAATCAAGTTGCAGTTAGAGGGTAATTAAGATCAAGTAATCAGTTGTATAATAAATAAATGTTTATGCACGGATGTATCATAAATTGACAATTATACACAAATTTCTTTGTCATAAACGTCTTTTTATAGCTCATGGACCTCTTTATTGCCCATGGGCTATAATGAAACGTCAAACAACCGCACAATTACCGGACACAAAATGAAACAGATTTTAGGCAATATGACTACCGTTGTTTACCCGCTATCATAGTTAGGCTTCAAATCTCAAATTTAATCAAAGCAACGCTAGGTGTGAGTGAACAATTCAATTTATTTTATAAATATTTTCAATTTATTTTAGAAATATTATTAAATTATTAACATATCTTCATCCGTGCATAAAGTTGTGTATGTACCACTGGATTAACTTGCTTTTATGGCCTTCGACGTATTCTTAGCCCTCGGCTGCCGCCTCGGGCTCAAAATTACGTCTTACGCCATAAAAGCTTCTTTACACCCTTAATACATAAATAACTATTATAAGGGTAAGCTTTAAATTGTTATTGAATTATTTGTCATTTTTGTACAAGTTTTTCTTATGTTGTTGTTTTGTTATTTGTTCTCTTGTTCTCTCTTTCAGAATTTATATTGTAAGTAGTGGTTTACAAGTATAATCGTGATATTTAATTAATAATTTCCTAGGTATAGGTTTTGTAGAATTACGTACAAAGCTCATTGAAATAACTGAGGTTGATACCAAAAACAGCTTTTACTGCATTAAGCAACTACTACTAAAATCGAAAGATGCCATTTGGATTAGTAAATGCACCCCGAACGTTTCAAGGATTTATGAACTTCACACTAGCAGTACTTACAGGAGATACTTGTTTAGTATATTTAGATATGTGCCAGATTTGGATTAAATTTGCAATCGTAATAGCCATATAAAAACACAATTTTACTATAGGAGAATCTTTTAAGAGGTAAACTGTGACAGAAAATATTTGCTCTAAATTTTAAAAATTTAAAGCAAAACTACACGAAAATGGGCTAAACGATATTTTTTAATTTTGTAATCTCATAGAGGTAGAAACTCTCAAAATTATATTGTCGTCGATGAATGGTCTTAGCGTAGAGAGGTTGCTCTGCTTCGCTACCTGGTTACTTTTGCTAATGGAGTCGATATCATTCTTAAAGTATGATTTATGAACCATTTTATTGAGTTGTTTGAAGGTGGAAAGTGTCTTCCTATTCTTGATAAGATATGTTGCCAGAGTATGAGTTTTTCTCTTACACCCTTGTATAAATCTGTTACAGCAGAAAATTATTCGGACCATTTTTGAAAAAAAAAAAAGATGAGAATCTCTACCATGACAAAGTTTGGCTTCTTCTCTTGTACGAGATATTTTTTCTTTGCGTGTTTGCCATTGATTATTCTTTTGTAGCTACTGAAGTCCGAACCATAATTGTTGATGATTTTTAGATTGAGAGGATCGATTCCTCTTGACAGCACATCTGCTGGGTTGTCTTCTGTTTCGACGTGATCCAAGGCGTTTGATTGGAGCAGTTTCAGAATTTTTGCCACACGGTTTGTTACGAAGGTTTTCCATCTTCCTGAATCCCATTTGATCTAGGCCAGTGTGATCATGGAGCCGGTCCAAGCGTGTACTGGTACGTCTTGAACTTCCAGAGCAGTTACTATTCGTGGTACCAGCTTTGTCAATAATAGTCCCAGTCTGAGTAATGTTTTCTTTATTTCTATGGGTACCACCTTCCATTTTCCATTCTTCGGGCACTCCTGTATCCCAGTTTAGTTCGGTTGCCAATAATTGTACCTAACCCTAAATACCGTATTAATCCCACAGTCATGCATCGACTCCGACCCTTTTTATTGTTAGTTGAGACTCCAAAGTGAGAACCAGTTTCATAGCAATATTTAATTATTAATTGTGTTAATCGTAGTACCTGTTTCATAATGAATTATTTGAATGTACTATATTATTTTATGAGAGGACTCAATGCATACCTGTAAAATCAATACAACAGTTAAAATAAAGTAAATTTAGTAATGGCACGTAAGGAAGCGTGTGTGGTAAACAAAATAATAAATGAACACTGCTTTCAAGTGCCATCTGCCACAAATAAAAAATAATTTCTACATTCTATTTAGCAATTCGTTGGAGATCACTGCACTGCTTCTGAAACAATGCTGAACGCAAATTTGTTTTAAATTGTACAGGGTTGGAGTTTTTGTAAAAGTTGCTTAGAGTATTGTACATAGAATATATCTGAAAGGAGAATGACTGTTCAAAACAAGCCGTAGTGTGTTGTGGGAGCGAAATTAAACCTTTAAATCTCGTAGAGATGTTATGTACATCCGTTCTAAACTTTATTTTGTTTTGTTTTCTATGCTTGGAAGAAGAGTATCAGGAATTCAATCACTAAGCCATGTATAAAATACAATTGTGGCAACGAAGAAAATGAATAAATATGCAATAAAATGTGTCAAACGCACAGAAATTGGAAAATAAACTCACAATTAGATAGCAACAAATATGCAAATGCATATCTATAAATTTGGTGTTTGTTCATAATACAGTTTGAGTAAGAGCTTTGGTATTTCTGTGCTACTCAATTTTTATCCGCAATGGCGCCAAAATATCTGCTGTATCTGATAAACGATATTTTCTGCGAAAAGCAAATAATTTAGTAAGAAAATACTGTTTCTTCACAAGTGGTTGAGTCACTTATTACAGACGGTGTCGTAGTTACCCATAGAAAGTTACACAAGTAATTAGGTACTATTTTGAATCACAAAACAGTAAACAGGAAACATACATTTTTAGTTTTCAAGTTTCATTTTACTCATAAAATTGTTGAATGAATACATGGTCATATTATTTTGCATTTGTAATCATAATCAACTTATTTTTGCTCAGTGGCGTATATTAGGGGGGTTAACCGGGTCCTTAAACCCAGTGCTGCACGTTTTTACCGCCCTTGAACAAGTCTTGAGCCAAAATAGCAATTTGTAATAGAAACGCTTACCAGGAAAGCAAGCAAATTTTTACCATGTTTTATATATGTATATTTTTTTACGTTACTAATAAGCAGCTCATATGCAGCTTTCGTAGCTGCATATGCGCTGCTTATTAGTAGCGTAAAAAAAAGTAAGTGGTGGTAGCTCAGAGGTTAGGCGCTTAGCCTCTAACGCTAAAGGTCTAGAGTTCGATTCCCCGCCGACGCCATGTAGCAATAAAAATCTATGCCGCAACCCGCCACTCACATTCTCCAATCCGGTGTAGGCAGCCGTGGGGTCTCAATGCCTAAAACCTTCTCTGGTATTTAGTCGTTCGGATTCGACGTTAAATTGTAGGTCTCCCGTACTCCACCTTAGCACCAAAGAGAGTACGTGGCAGAGAAGAGTGCCGGTGCCCAGCAGTGGGACGTAAAGGCTGATCGCGAATGCAGCTTTCGTATATTAAAACGGATAAAAGCATATTTAAGATCAATAATATCTGAGATTTTTCGAGGAACTTAAACATAAACATGGTAATCGGGTTGTTTAAAAACTTAAAACATCGCAATCTATATGTTGTTCCGCCTGTCTCAAACTTTAGTGAACGCACATATTTACGCGTCCGTTATGTAAGGGATATATTCTTTTGTACAGCAGATCGCTGTGGTTTTCAATGCAGATAATCAAAATCATAGTAGATGTTTGGGTTATTGGGAGCCTGTTTGCTAATAGCACGCATTCATTTAAAAAACAGCGTTGGTGACCGGCAGAAACATCTGCGGAGCTCGCTCGCTTTATACCGCGGCGTCAGCTTCTGGATTACAACTTGCGTTCACTTTCATTAAGTTGTGCATTCTATACGACTAATATTTAAAATAAAGAACAACAACATTTAACTAATATTGAAGTACCTCTCTACTAAATTAAGTAACATATAATGTGAAAACCAAATAAATACTTTTTTTTGCAAAAAATGATCAGAACAAATTATGCGCGGCTACTTTATACATAGACTGACATACATCACTGGCGCCGAACTTTGCTGTTGCTTATGAGAGCCATTTTCGGTTTACAGAGCAAACGTCCCTGAAAAAAGTCTCAGAACAAACTCGCTGAGAAGAACATTGACGGAAAAAACATCCGCCGATAAAAAAACGTCTGAAAAAAGACTCTGGGAGAAACAATCCTGGAAAAAACAACGTCAGTAAATAGATTTCCTGGAGAAAACCTCCTGAACAAAAGCACGTGTATTTTCTTGTTGGTAGATTACTGTTAAATTAAGAAAGTGCTTTCCCTGAAAAAGGTAAGTGTTTCTTACCTTGTTGATCGATTTATATGAATAAGAGTGAATTTAATTTTGAAATTGTATGCAAATGTCTAGCATGATTTTTTTCTGGGTATCTGTTAGTTCCAAAAACAGTTTGAAAATCTCCGCCAAGACAGTCTCCTGGAAATAGGGCAAAGGGCTAAGTCAAACTAACTTTTTCCCGCTATTTTGTATAGGATATTTTCTGAGACTGTAGTAGGATTTTTTCTGGAATTCTTTTCCTTGAGATTTTCCAAAAGTTTTTCTTTCTTAACATTTTTTTCCGTTTTTCTTTCGGGTTTTTTCCGGGAGCGGCTGTCAGTCCCGCGATCGACTCGGCGGAGGAAAAATTTGAAGCGGCGACAGAGTACCGGTTAAAAAGTTTCAAAACAACATGAGAAGCGTAGCCCACGGGTTCTGCCAGTATGCTATTATAATGAATAATGCGTTTACATTACACGCATTATACATTACATACAAAGACCAGACTTTTAGTCCTAGAACATAAAAAAATGTCGTTAAAATTTAATAAATAAGCAAAAAGAATGGGCGTACTCAAATCCATACTTTCCTATACGACGCTATCGGTTAATACTGGGAATAGATAAACTGTATTTTTCTGTAAACCAAATTTGAGCAGGTAAATTTAATATCGGTTTTTACGACATTCAATATAATCAATTATTTTCGCAAAATACCGCTGATGGTTTGTTGCAATCAAGGAAATAATAATGTAATGCAATTTCTATTATCTTAATATCATTTTATATTCAGGATTAAGTATTGCGGTTTTACATGAATAAGAATAAAAAGATAATGTTTTAGTTCCACCTTTTTGATATGACATCATTACTTGCGTAGTTTAACGGTGTATTTGCATTATTCAAATACGGGAATTAGTTACTAAAAGAACTACCGAAATAAGCTAAACTAAATCTGAAATTACAGACATTTTTCAAAATCTAGAAATTCGTTATATTGATGCACATCAGGATCACATCAGGCGGGTTTTGATTTTGCACTTGAGTGCAAACCGATACTAATCTAATTACAATAGAGAACAAAAATAATACACTATGCTAGGCAACTTATTAGAACGAACAAAGTTTAATGTATGCATGAAAAAAGCAACAAATAAGACATGAAAGAAAATTTAGTTATTTCTTTATTTACGTAAATAAATTTTAAACACTTTCTTTAATGCTAGAGAAACGACAGACAATTTACTAAAATCAGGCTTTTAAAAATTAAATTGTTCGCACTGTAATTCGGTTTATATAGGACAAACAATTAAAAATGTTGATATTAGGTATAAAGAACACGTACGTTGTTACAAATACAAACACCCACATAAATCCAATTACGCTAAACACTTATTAGAACACAATCAGTCAATGACATCTAATACCACGATAGTAATGATAAACGTAAGTTGGATATACTAGAAGCATTTGAAATTCACAAATATTTAAAATTTACCATTATTGGACGTTTTGGAATAAGATATCAAGTCAATCTGGACACAGATATAGAAAACCATGATCACGCTATGAAGATTTATTGTTCTATACCAACAGCAACTGTTTATTTTTAATCTTGCCTCTGAAAATGACATGTCAACATGTCGAAATGCGTATAAGGCTAAAAAAACTGTTGAAATTAAGAATTGTTTTATTTCCAATAAATTAATTATTTCTCTTTGTAAAAGACAATATTAAAAAAAGGTAAAATATAATTCTGTACAGTAATTGTTAAAAATACCAAAACAAAATGACATTCTTTATACAATTTAAAATAAGACACCTAATCAGAATTACTTACATAGCAAAAATGTTTCGGGCACTGTAGTTTTTTTAGTAAATCTATTGGCAATTTCATCTTGATCAAGATCGCTAGTTTAAGATTTGTGTACTTTTAATATAGCTATGTTGTAGAGGTGAGCACCAAGGTTCGGCCCACGGGCCCGGCTGTTCCTAAAAATGCAAAAACGTTTATTATCTGGCCGGGCCGGGTTTGTTTAAAGCCCTAACCGCGCTTAGCAGGGCCTTTGCCAGACCAGCTGTGCCTAGCAGGGCCAGCTGGGCCAGCAGGGCTTAACCGGCCTGATAGGGCAAAACACAGCCGGTGTAAACAAAATGTCAAATAATGTTACAGAAACACTTACGAACGTACTTACTTATGAAGAACATAAAATCACTCACTGAATACTACTTACGCCACAGGCAGCGTAAGCGAGGGGCGAAGCATTTAAAATCCGAGTCAGCATATCTTTCTCAACTTTTTTGTTTAACGAATGTCTTCTCTCCTCTACCTCTGCACAAGTTTATTTCTCTCCATTACCTATTTTTAAATAATATTTAAAAGAATTTAGTCTCCTACGTTGCATTTTGACCTCTTACAAAATGGCCGCCCGGCTTCACTTATTTGATTGTTCAGAAGCTGGAGTCGTGTAGCTAGTAAACCATAGACAAATCTGTGATTACAATGTTTATAAAAGCTCAGAAGCATAGTATATAAATCCAAAATTCTAAAAAATACATTGATCTACAGCACAGCTTAAGAATCTTTACTTAACTATGGCATAATAGTCTGAAAACCAGCTGCCAACATCCACATACATAAAATAGAAGTCGCACAAAAACGATTCTTAAAAATTATATTTATGTTCCTCGCAGATTTACTATAAAGGAGCTACAATCTAAGATATCAAGCAGCTTTATTTTAATAGCATAGTTAATACCAGCACATATTTCACACAAAATGCTATCATTATGTGTAGTTATGGCATATATTAATTAACCTATTTCTTGACACTTATTTAAAAAACTACAAACTGTCTCCGGTCTCCCCTTTGCTAATAATTTTATAGCATTACTCTTGAAAAGCAAAACAGTGTTTGAATTTGTAACACAGCATAAAACTGACTTTGACCTTGTACAAAATGGCGTCTGGCATTGTTTTTTGTATAACAGTCATGTATCTAGTAAACCTATAGGTACAGAAATCTGTGATTGGATTATTACGTTTTTATTCGTAACTAAAAACTTCTCTGCTGCACCCTGTCGAACTTGCAGCTCAAGGACAAACGTACAGCCAACCTAAAGAATCTTAACAATTATTAGCAAACGTCAAGAGTAACGTATGTGGGTTTGACAGATGCAAGGTGTTAAAAGTAATAAGTGCGATAATGTGTCCTTGACAATTTTTACGTCCGGCAAAAACACAGCGTGAAACCGCTATGTTTAATCTTGATAAACATCGTTAAACATTAGTGCTATTTACGATTAACAATGAGACATAAAAATTGTACAATATAACATAACCTATTTCACCATTTTATTTAGTATAAAAATGAATGTGATTTTAAGACAAATAAACTCACTAGGATGGAATCGAATGTTAGCACTTTTACTATTACTTTGGATAATAATTTTATTGTTTACTATCATTCCAATGTTAACAACGCATGTGTCTACTTCGACCGACACAAAAACCGCAGAACGTTTAAATCGAGCCTTAGAAGATCTCGAAATTCTTAAAAAACAAAACTTAGAACTTCAAGAAATATTACGAGGAGTTAGCTCAACGTAAGTGGGTTTTATATTAACATACAATTTTGTCGCGACATTCATTTTTGCAGAAATTTGAAAGCAGACCAACAAGAAGCCTTGGAAAACTTTCAGAATCGTTTAATTAAAGCAGAACGCTCTATTTATAGTGATGATGTTGGATATGTAAGTCAAAAAGAAGACCCTAGCACACAATACGAAATGCTACGCCGTAGAATTTCTAATAACATACAAGAGCTGTGGTATTTTATAAACTCTGAAATTCTAAAATTACAAAGACAAATCAGTGATGTCTCACCTGAGCTGTTACCTTCCATAAAACATATATTAGATTTGGGGTCGCAACATAAAAGGTAAAACTACAATCAATTATTTAAAGATTTAAAATTTAATTTTTAATAATTATAGATGGCTTCTACATGATATGGACCAATTAGCAGAAGCAGATGGATATGCCACGTGGCGAGAAAAAGAATCAAACGAATTAGATAATATAGTCCAAACACGATTCCATTACCTCCAAAACCCAACAGATTGTAAAAAAGCCAGGAAATTGGTTTGCAGCTTGAACAAGGGATGCGGCTACGGCTGTCAATTACATCATGCAGTGTATTGCTTTATGGTAGCTTACGGTACTCAGAGAACGTTAATATTAAAATCTAAAGGCTGGAGATACCATAAAGGAGGTTGGGAGGAAGTCTTCAAACCAATGAGTGATACCTGTACAGATCCTGAAGGTGAAACTTCAAGTAACTGGCCAGGTAAATGTGTTTGTTATATAATTAAGCAGTTTTTAATGATTAATTTTGCAGGAAATGCTGATACACAAGTTTTAACTTTGCCAATTATTGACTCCATATCACCAAGACCGCCCTATTTGCCTCTAGCAATTCCAGAAGATTTGGCTCCACGGCTTATGAGGTTACATGGTGACCCTATTGTGTGGTGGGTCGGACAATTTTTAAAATACCTACTTCGACCTCAGGAAAAGACTGCTACGCTTATGCAAAATGCTATTGCCAATTTGGGATTTAAAAGGCCTATTGTTGGGTATGATATGTTTTATTTAATTTATTTTTTAAGGGAATTTTTTAAGATCTCATTTCTGTGCAAATAACATACTTTCATTTTCAGGAAATCTTACACAGTAAAACTAGTGGGGGAAGTTGGAAATTGTTGTTTAATGTCTGGGAATTTTGTTTATTATCTGTTAATATTTTTATCATAATTTTTAAAAATAGATCGTATCTTCATAAGTGATATGACGTTCAAGTCAAATTTTCCCTTTTCCTTCCATTTAGATTTTCAATGGTCTTTTTAAAAGTTTTTTTTATTTTAAAAATCTTTCTAAAAAAATGATGATTTAGTTACAATCAATAAGATAAAATCGTTTAATATATTTAAAAGGGGATAATAGAATAATTTGTCAAATATCTAAGATATTCAGCAATTATATTTATTTTAAAGAATCTAAGATACTTTAAATTACTATTTTAAAATATCTAAGATATTTGTAATTAGATATAAAAATATTTGAAAAATCTTAGATAGATTAACACGTTCGCTGCCACTCTGTCACATGACACTACCCCTAGGGCCGTTCCTTTTTTTTTTAAATTTAAGGTTGATATTGTTAAACGCGCCAAGGCGGGAACGGCACCTGCGCAAGGTAGCCGATGACACCTAAAGGCGGGAATGGCAGCGAACGTGTTAAGTAATTAAAAATATCTCTCAGATATTTCATAGTAATTCGAAATATCGTACAAGTATGGTTAATTATTTACTAATATCTCGGAGATGCTTTTTATTATTTTAAAAATCACAGATCGATATTAATATCTAAGAAAAAATATTGAAAACGTTGAAACTCAAAACGTAAGTTTCGGGAATTTTGAAAATATTGAAAAGTTTTAACTTTTTAAAAATGTCTAAAATTTTGAAAATTCCAGAAAAATTAAATTTTTGAAAATTATAAATTTTATAGATTTTCAAAAACTGAATGTTTTTAAAATTTACGTTTTTGAAAATATTGAATGAAACTCGAAAATTTCGTAATTTTACAAAATATTGAATATTATTTAGGGATGCACCGGGTACCTGGTCTGTACTCAGTACCCGGCATGCCTCGGCAATTTTTTAACTTCCAATTTTTGCTGGGTGCCCGGTTAGGCCCGATAATGGGTTATAACTATATATAACTCCTGTATCATTATAGGTTTGTTGCATAATATACTAATTCTCTTCTACTTTTATATTTTTGTTTTAGTGTTCATGTAAGGAGAACAGACAAAGTGGGTACTGAAGCATCATATCATGGTATAGAAGAATACATGAGTGCAGTAGACGAATACTACAACCAACTAGAGTTAAAAGAAAAAGTCGATAAACGTCGCATTTATTTAGCGACTGATGACCCAAAGGTGATTGCCGATGCTAGAAATAAATACCCCCATTATGAAATACTGGGAGACCCTACTATATCGAAGACTGCAGCTGTTTCTACCAGATACTCGGATACATCTTTGCAAGGAATCATTCTTGATATTCACATGTTATCAATGAGTGATTTCTTAGTTTGTACATTTTCCTCGCAGGTACTTCAGTGTTTTTATTCTTGTATTACTATATAATTTTTAAATCATTTAATTTTGCTTGCAGGTGTGTCGAGTAGCTTACGAAATAATGCAAAATTATTACCCGGATGCGTCAACTAAGTTTAGATCACTAGATGATATTTATTATTACGGCGGACAAACTGCACATAATCGGATAGCAGTATTACCTCATGAAAGTCAAAAGCCAGGAGAAATAAATCTCATACCTGGAGATCTTGTAGGTATTGCTGGAAATCATTGGAATGGTTACAGTAAAGGTAGAAATCTGCGCACTAATCAGATAGGACTGTTTCCTAGTTATAAAGTCAAAGATAAAGTTGAAATAGCCAAATTTCCAACTTACTCGGAAATGTTTAACAGTCAAAATGGTGAAGAAAGTTAGTATGGCTGTAATTTTTAGGTACCTATGTATATAATTTGTTACCTCCTTGTAATTATAGACTGTTTTGATATTTTTCTTTTAAAACATTTTATTACCTTCTTGAAAATTAGATTTTACAATTCACCGCTGTGAGTTTTATAGCAGTGGCTGGTCACACACAGTTGTGCCGTTTTTAGTATTTGTTTGACAATGCAGATTTATTTGTTTGTGTTGCTTTGTTCCATTTTACTGTTGCTCAAGTTGTTTGCATTTGTAACTAAAATGTAATAAAATAGTCACATGTTTATGATTGCAAGTGTGCTTACGTAAAGAATTTATTCTTACAATTATATTTGTGTGTAATTATTTTTGGAGGGTTGGAAATGATTATGTTAAGTATGTTAAGATGAAAAAATTAAAATTAATTATGAAAACGTAGTTGTACAGGGTGTGTCATTTAAGTGTTACCTGCAGGGGCGTAACAAGGAGTCGTTGGGCCCTTGTGCAGAAGATTGAAATGGGCTTCCTCAGATCACAATAAATAGTTATTTACGTCACCAGTCCGGGAAGTGACATATTAAAGTATGAGTTTAGATATTTGCGGACGAGGCGACGAAAGGAGCCGAGTCCGAAATTTCTAAACGAATGCTTTAATAATCACTTCACGGACGTGTATCGTACAAAATTTTATTTCATTACTGCCAAAACCATTTTTTATTTGAATATTTTCTTTTTATAAAAACGTCATTTTTAAAATTTATATTCTGTCAAATTAAACATTTGCTGTTGGTATTTCTCGTTGCTTAGCTACAAATAGATGTGTTTGATGAATTTTTCTCCAAGCAGTCCGGGAAAAGCTGCTAAGCAACACTTCCCGACCTTGGCCTGTAATGTGCCATTTCCCGGACTCAAATCAATGACGTAAAGTGGTATATAGCGTACAGTATGAAATAAAATATTTTTTTATTTGTTAAATTTATTCCATAATAAATAATAAATGTAGATAGTAAACTATATGATAGGTCAAGAAACGAGAAAAAGATCTTAAACATTGCACTTTCGCCTTTGCGAATAGATTTAGCTCTGATGTGGCTTTGTGTTTTATTGCTAACATCCAAGAGGTCACGCAGGCAATTTTGCGACAATTATGAAGGTAAATCCTTATAAGCTAGTGATGGTCTTAATTGAATGCCAATGAATGAATTTAGTATTCGAATGATTCTGAACGTTTTTGGTATCTAAAATATTAATTTTGTAATATTAGTCTACAAATGTCAAAATTTTTAAAAAACTTAAAATAACTCGAAAACCACTAATTTTAATATCATAGTACCTTAACACGTTTAGATCTAGAATTATTAAATGTACAATCCAAAAATGCAATAATATACAGGTGTTCCATTAAAAATAACTAAGTAATGCGCTGTATAGGCATAAATAAACACCCAGTATAATTGGTAATAATTTTAGGTTACGCAGCAGTTAATTATCGACAAATTTCATTAAGAAAACAATTTGATATTCCCAATAGTGTTTGAAATAATTAAGGAGTGACACGTAATTGACTCGCCCTGTATTATAACCACTCATTTGCAGCACCTTCTGTTAGTATTTATTAGTAATTATTTATTATGGTAATGATTGTCGTGGGAAACTATATAAAGTAACAAACGTTTTATTCAAAGGTGCTGCATATGCACGATCAAGTGCAAAAAAAATTGGTTAATAGCAATATTTCTATTTTAACCTAAGGTACAAAAACGCCTTTTAAAAATATTTAATCATTTTTTTGTGTTAGTTATAAGTAAGTACTGAACGTATAAGATTTTTAATATGAAGGATGGAGTATTTATTTTACCAGTAATTTTACATTTTTGTGGCCAAGCCAAAAACTGCCAAAATGTAGTCATTGTGTTCAGGCACACTAAACGGAGGTAAACATGGTTACACAAACTAAACTCAAAATGCAATAAAAGTTGGTGAATTTATTGCTTTAGTCTAGTTTAGAAGGTTTATGTAACTTTCTTACCAATAAAACTGATTTATAGAAATTATAGAGAATCTTGCATTTTTTACAATGAATTTCAAATTAATACTGCACTTGTATGCAATGCTAGTTATACTCGGTAATAGGGTGGCTACAGCTGTCAGGCAACTACTACAGGACGGACCTACCTCAAATTTACTAAAACTTTTGAAAATTTTAAATAATACGAAAATTTTGACAAGAATATGGAAATTAAGAAAATTTATAAAATTCCAAAAAACTTACAAATGTATTTTATACCGAAGGTTTAATAAAAATTTTGATAATTTTTTTATTATTTGTTAAATGTGATTTATATTGAAAATACGTAAATTTTAAAAATTTCAAAATTTTGCAAAATTTATGCAATTTTGACATTGTGAAAATATTCATTAATTCTGAAAATGTTTGAAAGTTTAAAAGTTTTTGAAAATATTAAAAAATTTTATTATATTATTCATATAATTATGGAAAATTTAAAAATTTTTGAATATTTTAAGAATATTGAAAGTATTTGAAAATTATGAAAATATTTAAAATTTTTGTAAATATATGAAAAGTTTTAGTACTTTTTAAAATCTGGATATTATTAAAAATTTAATGAAGTTTTTAAATTTTGAAAGTTTTTGGGAATAATATTAAAATTTAATAATTTCTAAATTTTTTATAATTTTAATAATTTTTGAAATCTAGAAAATTTTACAATTTTTGAATATTTAAAAAATTTTCTAAAACTCAAAATTTTTGAAAAATTTAATAATTTTAAAAATTATTAAATTTTTGAAATTTAGCAAATTATTTGACATCAAAAAAATTTTGAAAACTGAAAATTAAAAAAAAATTTATAATAATTGGATATTTTGAAAATGCTTGGAAATTTTAATAATTTTCATAATATTCACAATAGGTACCCTTTTCTAATTCAGATTGAGAAAAATTCAGAAAACGGAAGCCATTTTGGCGCTCTTTTAATAATAGATGCTCAGGATGTCCCTTAACTGCCCCAAAATTTAATATTTCTTTCCTAGAGCTTTCTTCTAAAATGTGGTGGTCAGCTGCCCTACTACAGAGCCATTTCATAAATATTTAGAAAACTAATGAAAATTATGGGAAACCTTTATTAATTAAAATATTTGTGCAATAAAACAAAAACTGTTGTCCATAAACTATAAACCAAGTTTAACTTAATTGTTAGTGCAATATCAAAACAGTTTTCAATTAATAAATGAATTTATCGTGTAAAATGCCGAAAAAGGCCTATCTCATTTTCTGTCGATCTGCGAAAGGTGAATCTTTTAAAGTAAGTACATAATTTCTGTTTTTGTTTTTACAATTGCATGTTAACACTGTAACTAGAAGTGATTTTATAAATAAAGAAATTTATTCTTAAAAATGTGCACTGTAATTTTTCCTATTTTATTATTTAGTGTTATTTTGTTTTATTGTTGTAAGTAACTTTATGTAAACCTTTTATTGTATTTAAATCCATTGTAAAAAGTGATAATTTGTATTAGAAAGATAAATGGATTAAATGATTGCAACTAAAAATTGCATGCCTAAAGATGGCAACAAGTTACAGCTTCCTTTTTGAGATATATTTTTTTTAATTTATTGTTTTAAGATATGCAAAATATGGATAAATACGTTGAATAGGTTTTTGAAACTGTAAACCGTTTGTGTTGATACATTTTTGACGCTGCCGAATAAGAGAGTTAATCGTAGCATTTATCTAACAGATTTCTTGTTAAGTCATAGTTAGCATATTGAATTTGTAGAAGTAATTTGGTGCTCTGTACGATAAAAACATGAAAATACTTTTTTTTTTGTAGAATTGGTCGCTGCATTTGATTCTGCCATTATAAGTTTAAAAAAGTTACCTTATTAGAGAAACTAAAAATATTTGCTTGTAAGTGGCGCCCTCTAGCGAATTTTATAAAACCATCGGTTGGCAGAGATGTAAATTCACTTGATTAGTATGTATTCAAATCAGCGGCGTCCTTGAGTATTCACAAAAAAATATTTTTAGGGGCCACCATTTTGCGGGCCAGTACGCCCAATGAAGTTGAGAAAACAAAAAAATTGGGGTCTTTTAATTTTTGGGGCGGAAGGAACGTATGTAACCAATGGAAATGATTGTAAATAGCAATTAATTGTAAAAAGCTGTTGTTATGAAAATAATAAAAGCCAAAAACCAAGATGCATGGATAGCTAATATCTTACAGGTATTTGAAGACGAACCTCGACAAAGTACCCGTTCAGTAGCTCGAAGACTTAATATTAGCCATACTGCTGTACATCGAGTGTTAAGAGACAATCTCTTACATCCGTTCCACTTCCAGCGAGTCCATGGGTTGCTTCCGGAAGATTATCCGCGACGGATGGTGTTTTGCAGATGGTTATTACGGCAACACGCAGTCAACCCGGCTTTCATTGAAAACATTTTATGGACGGATGAAGCCACATTTACCCGTAACGGAATGTTTAATATGCACCACTGGGCCGATAAAAACCCTCATGTCTTCCATCAAACTAATCACCAGTTTAGATTCAGCGTCAATGTATGGGCTGGAATTATCGGAAATAGACTAATAGGGCCACACATTTTGCCTCGTCGATTAAACGCCGAAATTTTGTCAATTTTTTGAACAACGATTTACCAGGATTATTGTAAGAAGTACCATTACTTGTCAGGAGAGATATGTGGGCTCAGTTAGATGGAGATCCAGCCCACTGGGGGCTTGAAACTGGGATTGGTTAAATCAAAACTTTCCAGAGCGGTGGATCGGGCGTAATGCTCCGATACCATGGCCCGCAAGAAGTCCCGACCTAAATGTCCTAGACTTTTTCTTTTGGGGCTTTTTAAAAGCTCATGTTTATCAAGTAAAAATTGAAACCGAAGAACAACTTATTGAACGGATAAATAATGCAGTTGGAGAAATAAACAATCGTAACATGCTGCAAAATCTAATACCAAACATATAGCGACTTTCAACAAGAGCACCGTTGTGTATTTTTGTATGGAGAATACGATTTTCTAGACAAAACTTCAAAAATTGTAAAGATCTAAAATATTGGGAAGCAAATATTACGTGACACCCCATACGAGACACCTCTGGTGCACTTATTCAAACAAAAATAAGTAAAAATGGTAAACTAAATCAGTAGTGCTCACATATAAAATTTCAAAATTTTAGTGCAACTACTGCAAAAGTTAGGACAAAAAGTGATTAGACTGTTCTTTCTTCAGAAGCCTGCAACTCTCTTTAACGCATCAAAACAAATTTCAAAACTTGGTACATTAAAATCTTTAGAATTTAAGTTTAAACTTAAATGTTTGAGTTTTCTGTAGGACTCCTTTAGTGGTGTTTCAAATTGCAGTTCTGCTAAATATCAGAATTCTTATAAAACCCTCGCTGGCAGTTTCTTCTTAATTTAAATTAATTTCAATATATTTCAATAAAATTTATTCTAGTAATAATAAACAACATGCCTCAAAACTTTAATGCTATCTTTATCATTATCAGCTTATCAGTTTCGTGTTTTGTTTTTTATGTAACATGGCATATCACATCATGACATCACGTAACAAATCCAGTTTGAACATGTTACCGTGCAGATAATTTTAGTTTGCAGGTGCGCAGATTCGGTTGTAACAAAGGTCTGTGATTGGTTCATTTTCCCCTCCCAGTGATTACTTTTATTAGTTTGCGCGCAGTGTCAGCTGAATGTTGGTTATGTTGTGTTTTAATTCTTTTAATTAAATGTTAATTGTATTACTTTGTGAAAACTTTTAAACAGTTTTAAACGTGTGTGGTGTGTACGCGTAAGTAAACATCAATTTCTACACAATATAGGCACAGCACAGGTACTTACATAATTTTACTTCCTAAAAATGTTTTGTTAATGCTTCAAAGTGAGTGCGTGTTTAGCTTTTAATTTGAAATGGTGAAATTCATTAAAACAATAATAGAATTATGGGCAAATTATATTATTTTTCGAAATGATGATACCGTAAACTGATGAACATAAAAAACACGTTGCCTAATTAATTTAAGAGTTAATGACTTTAGTTTCATTTTTGTATGATCACGAAGATGATATATTTGATTGGATTTTGCTAATTTGTATCTCTTTCTGTTGGGGGGAGACAGAATTTTTTCCTTTTCCAATGCACCAGGAACTCCTATATCTGATAAAAGTAGAAATGGCTGCTTTTTCCTGCAAACATGACTTTTTACAGGTAAGGTAAGATATTTAAATTACTTTGGAAGTTTTTATGTTACAGGGAGTGGTGTTTACCCAGGAGGTAAGGGAGCTAGGTATATGTTGGGACACTATGTTTCATTTAGGTCTACCTAGTTTTTTTTTATTTTTCGGTTATGTAGAATTTTAATTTATTGATTAAATGAGATTGCAATAAAGGTAATTAGCCAATTAAGTTTTAACAAACATGAACACTTCTTATGAGCAACCTACAATTTCATGATCCTAGTATACAGGGTGAGTCATTTAAGTGTCACCGCACCATTATTTCCTAAACTATTCATCATTTTTTTTATTAATAGAAGTTGTTTACCATTAACTGCTGCATAACGTGAAATTATTACAAATTATACTGGGTGTTTAATTATGCGTGTACAGCACATTACATTGTAATGTATAGTATGTGGATGGATGTGTGACGCCTCTAAAGGCGAAAGTACTGGAACGATTTTGATAAAATTTTAAGTCGAAAATTGTAGTTCTAGTTGCGCTTTAAAAAAAAACCTAAACCGGAAGCGGAAGTTAGACTTGTTTTTCACAACTCTATAGTTCATGTGGGTATTTTGCAATATTTTCAAGTTCTTTAAAAGATCTACATAAACCTATTTATTTTAATTGTCCGTTAGTGTAAATTCACAAGTCCACATTGAGATCGTCATAGAAGGAAGGCAGTACATATTATATGACCCATAATGTGGTTAATGAATATTTCCTAATTGACAGTGGCATGACCCACATGTCGGTCACCGGACAGTGAACGTGTTAAACATAAAGTTAATTTTCTGATTGTGTGTCACTCAAAAGACTGTTTTTGCAGATCATCGGAAGCAGGAGGGTTGGGTGAAATCTCAAAAATATATCGCCTTCAAAACAAATTAAAATTTAAACATTAAAATTTTCTTTATCTTATTTAAATTTTGGTGTTCTTTAATGCTGATGTAAATGCGCTTCTTTTTAATGGTATTTGATGAGATAATGTAAGTGTCAGGAAACGTGTATGTAGGAAAGTGTGAGTAACTAGAACAAATGCAGATATAGGTTATGTCTCTGCCACATCATTGTTAATTTACCCAATTTTGCTAATCTTAACAACGTAATAGTTTTATAACTATTTATAACAGAAATCGCGTTATGGGCTGGGTAGCTTTTCCCTGTAGCTTGGTGTATTAGGCAGCCATTACCTTCTCTTAAGTCTTACCCTTATAATTACTTGTCCATTGTTTCTAATGGGGTTATAACTGTAACTTTCGTTTTGTATTTGTGACCATTTCAATTCAAAATCCCTCCAAAATGGCTGATTCTTCATAAGGTTTCATCTTTGTTTCTAGTATCATATTACGTGCTTGTCCTTTCTGTTCAAGGGTGCACCCATGCACTGCATCTCATTAATTTTCTTATGAGATGATGCCATAGTCGGCATGAGCCCCACCAATTTCCCCATTTTTTTTTTCGAGAGTTTTGAATATAGTATCACTTGGAGGTGGTTGCTGTCGCTGACCAAGTTTGTGACTTCAGCGGGCGGTAGTTGGCTATACACAAAGTGACTTCGAAGAGCCTAACATACTTGGTATGGAGCCCGAAAGGGGTGGCCATCGGCGACCCGGCATGTTGGGGAAGCTTACTTGTTCACCGACCTCGATACTTCTAAGTTTTGTTATTGCACTCGTTTTTTCTCTCTACGATTTGGTATAGTGGGTGGGACAGTATCGAATTAGGTCTTCTTTATGTGCCTACTTCCTGTAATCATTATTACAAGGCACAAAGCTTATAAGTTTGCTTAGGAGATTAACCACTGTCGGTATGAGCCACCATTTTCCCCAATTTTTTTTTCGAGAGTTTTGAATAGTATCACTTATGAAAGTGGTTGTTGTCGCTGATCAAGTTTGCGACTCTAGCAGGCGGTAGTTGGCTATACACAAAGTGACTTCGAAGAGCCTAACATACTTGGTATGGAGCCCGAAAGGGGTGGCCAGCGGCATGTTGGGGAAGCTTACTTGTTCAGCGACCTTGATACTTCTAAGTTTTGCTATTGCACTTGTTTTTTCTTCCCCAACATTCTTTTCTTTGGTCATAATTTCAAACTGCAAAGTTTCCAGCTTTTATTTTATGACCAAATGCCGTCACTGGCACCACTTCTTCGAACCCAAGTTTTATTCATAGCACTGCTATTTGTTTCTTCTTTATTTATAGATAGCACATTAGTTGTCGTATTTGTCCTCTCAAGTTTAAAGAGTACACGCACAGCATCTCGTTATTTTTCTAATGAGATTATGCCAATATCGGCATGAGCCCCACCAATTTCCCTATTTATTTTTTCGAGAGTTTTGAATAGTATGACTTGGAAGTGGTTGTTGTCGCTGATCAAGTTTGTGACTTCAGCGCGCGGTAGTTGGCTATACACAAAGTGACTTCGAAGAGCCTAACATACTTGATATGAAGCCCGAAAGGGGTGGCCAGCGGCGACCTGGCATGTTGGGGAAGCTTACTTGTTCAGCGGCCTCTATACTTCTAAGTTTTGCTATTGCACTCGTTTTTTCTCCCCCAACATTCTTTTCTTTGGTCATAATTTCAAACTGCAAAGTTTTCAGCTTTTTTTTATGACCAAATGCCGTCACTGGCACCACTTCTTCGAACCCAAGTTTTATTCATAGCACTGCTATTTGTTTCTTCTTTATTTATAGATAGCACATTAGTTGTCGTATTTGTCCTCTCAAGTTCAAAGAGTACACGCACAGCATCTCGTTATTTTTCTAATGAGATTATGCCATTATCGGCATGAGCCCCACCAATTTCCCTATTTATTTTTTCGAGAGTTTTGAATAGTATGACTTGGAAGTGGTTGTTGTCGCTGATCAAGTTTGTGACTTCGATACTTCTAAGTTTTGCTATTGCACTCGTTTTTTCTCTCTACGATTTGGTATAGTGGGTGGGACAGTATCGAATTAGGTCTTCTTTATGTGCCTACTTCCTGTAATCATTATTACAAGGCACAAAGCTTATAAGTTTGCTTATGAGATTATGCCACGACCGGCATAAGCTCTCCCATTTCAATTTTCGCCCTGAGTTTGAACGGCATCACTTGTTGGTGGTCGTTGTCGCTGGTCAACAAGCGAGGGACTCCAGCTGACAGCAGTGAGCCATCACATTTTGCAATCCTTGTGAGCGCAGTGACCCCGGAGAGCCCAATACGTGGTATGGGGCCCATTACGATCACTGCCTATTCATTATCGACGTCAGAGACACCTTCTCTGTTCTCTGATGGGGCATGTCGACTAGTTGGGCGGCGGACGGCAACTGGCGTGCTGGGAAACTTTCTTGGTTCATCGTCCTCGATACCAATAAGTTTTGCCGTTGCACTGGTTTTTTCTCTCCCTACATTATTTTCTGTGCTTAATATCTCGAACATCGCAAGGTTAAAACTCCTTTTTTTCAACCAAGCGCCCATTACTGGCACGACCCTTCTTCGAACCCAAATTTTGCTGATAGGGTTGCTACTAGCTATTTCGTCTCTTTATATTTTGTATATTATATTATACACTGTGTCCATAAAGTAACCCCCCCCCCTAACTAACTTTTGAACGACTTAATATTTTACTACAAAATTTGGTGTGCTTTAATGGGAAATTAAATACTATTTTTTAGCTCATAATTAAATAATGTATCATTCAAAATGGCGGCTGGGCGCCATTTTGAAATTTTTTTTTAAATAGAAAGGGGGGTCGAGTGACACCTCATTTGGAAGGTCTTTTAGTTCTGCGTCTGATCCTAGAGTTTCAAAGAAAAATATTTAGCCATAACAAAATGACAAACGTTTGAAGTAAAGAAGTCTATTAAAAAAAACTAAGAATTAAAGCAAAAACAAATGAAATTAAGTGTTCGAAATGTTCACCATTCACTTCTTGGCACATAAAAAGTCGGTTATGAAATTTCTGCCTTGCATTTTCATAAGTTTCTGGAGTGATATTTCTGCAAACTTCTGTAATGCGTTTTTTACAGAAATGTCACTCCAGAAACTTATGAAAATGTAAGGCAGGAATGTCATAACCGACTTTTTATGTGCCAAGTTGTGACTCTAGGTTCTTCCAACAGATTTGTCAACATTTTCATTTCTTATGTACTTACGGTAAAACTAACACCTTCATATGAAAGTTAACTGTTATGCTAGTAGCATTGCTCCTAAACTTAACTTTGGTGGGGAGGATTTGCCAAAAATAATTGGGAAATTAGTGAAAATCAACAACATGTTGTAGAGAGTAACTTATGTTTTTTTTTCTTTTTGGGCGCTTCTGTGTACTGTTCTTTCTCTCTTTTTGGGAGTGTTTACATGGAATCGAATGATTGGGACGCATATAATATGTAACAATGTAAAAGGTGTAAGGAAATTCAGAGTAAACTAAATTATACAAATTTTTTAAAGCAATTACAAAGTTTTTAGTGGGAAATATATTTAGGTAAAGGGTAGGAAGAAAAAGACGTTCTCAGACTACCACTGGAGGAGGCAAACAAATCACCATCTCCATACAGAAGAAGATGCAGCTGCTTTTTAAGATTACGAACAGAAAAATTTTGTATACTAATTTTTGTATTGTAAGGGTCTCTTAAAGGTAAAGTTCCTTGATTTTTTTGTTTCAATCAATAATATGTAGTTTCAAAATGACATGAATTATATTAACAACTGCATCGGCCGTAGTATGAACAGCTGCATATTACGAAGCCAGATTTATTGTTGTAAATACAATCCACGCCATTTTGAATCTCGTTGCTCATCTCGAAATTAGCTCATGTTAAGGGACTTATCTATGACCTATTTTTTAACATGTCTTGTGCATATCATGCTGTCGTAATTGTATTAAAAAATAAAGAATTGTCAATTTATTTTTATATTAGAACTGTAGTAATGTTAGGTTAAATTGCTGCAAAGTTAGGTTAGATTTGCGTTCAGATAGGTTATGTCACTGCCAAAAGTGTAGTAAGGCAACAGCTGCGTTTCTGAAGCACGTCCGCGAGAGGGCAGCAGTGTCCGTGAATTTGGAACGTTTCAATTTTCCCTTATTGCCCGTAGCAGGTTGGCACTGCGGTAACCTTTCTTCTGATACCAACCTTTAAAAATGGGAGAAGCTTTAACCTAAAAGTATTTAATTTTTAATCAGTGTTTAAATTTTTGATATAATTAAAAATTAGTGCTTAAATTAAGGTGTGACAATTTACCCGAGAGTGTGCCAAGAAAGTATTTAGAAAAAGTGAAACTAGGTTAGAACCATAATTAGAAAATTGTTCTACACTTCTTTTTTTGAGCATATTGAATGATGAAGAAGCAGAAACTCTATGGTTTACGTCGTTTTCATATCGCTTCTTTTGGATCTGCTGGCTTTTACGATGATTCTGCCCCTATTGACATCATTATTAGAACACTACCGACAGCAGGACTGGACGCCTGACTGTCACATAAAATATACTACTTTCAAGAACTTGTTGGTGTACCCGAGTACTAATACAGTTCAATCCTTTTTGGTGGTTTTCTAAGTTTGATGTTTAGTTTCCTGCAGTTTACTGCATTGCCAGTTGTTGGAGGGATACTCGATGTCTTGGGTAGGGAAGCAGTTATGATAACTTGTCTTTTACGTTTTTAACGGCCAAAAGAATGTAGAATGAAGTTTGTAAATTTACCTTTTCATACATAATTACTTAATTGATAGTATATTAAATATTTGCATCATTAAAGCACGAAATCAAAAAGGCACTTCAACTGTGAAGATTGTAATCATCAACTTTAGTCGATTTTGAAAAAGCATAAAAGGAGCTACATAGCTGATGGTAGGATTTTACAGCTTTCATTTATAATTTATGTTCATCAAATTTCCTTTTGTTAGTATTTAATTCTAAAAGCTTACTTATAGATAATTACTTTATTGATTGTAAATTTGTTTATTTTAAGTGACTATTAGAGCACAAAATGGAAAAAGCACCTCAATTATGAAGATCCGGAATCATCAACTATTGACGATCTTGTGTCCTTGAAGATGTGAAAAAGAGCGATTTAAAACAACATTCCTTATGGTAGGTAGCTCTATCTTTCTTGTCCGATTAACTTTTGATTAATAATTCACCGTTACACTTTTTAAATTACTTTTGTTTTTCCATAATTTTGAGTTTACATAGTAGTCAGGTCGCCGAGCCATGTAACCTTGAATGAGGGTACAACTAATATTTTATGATTGATTCTAGTATTCTTTGATATACTGAACCATAATCTGTGGGGTGCCAGAGTGGCACCCTTGGGCAATTTAAAATATCGAAGGTCAAAGGTCACGGGAGTCAAAAAAGCTGAACCACCCATTTTATTGCGAATGAAGGGGAATCGGTCCACCCAAATCAAACATTTGTAGTTAGATAAATGTTTTATTATGTGCAGATCTTTCTAACGGTATATTATACTTTGTCAACACTACAAAAGTAGCGATTCTACATGAAATACTAATTTTTTTTTACTAAAAGTTCAATCACTAAAAGATGAAAGAAGTTTATGTCTATTCAGAGTCAGAAGTGGACATTTCACTCTCACTGTCATTAAATTGAGCTTCCTGAGTCTTCACATTGCCACACAAATCGCCGCCTTCACATGCGCAAATTCTTTACAAGGAAGATTTACATGGGCACAACTGCACCTTGCTGTTGAACATGGCTTCTCACTTGAACAGCTACATCTTAAACTCTTCAGAAATTCAGGTGGTGCCAATCCTCTGTTACTTGGAAGTAGAATGGATACCAAAGAGTGTGTTGTTTCATCCTTTTTCCATCCATAATCAGTTGGATTCAAAGACGGAGGGAACGAAGATGCTGCTGCGTTCCATGTGCATGCTTGCAAATGGCATCGTTTTACATGGAGTTCAAATGCCTCTGTTGTCGGAGGGAGGTTCTTAATTTTAGGAGGGATGTTCTTAGACAACCACACTTTGTATCGAACATCGGTCATGTTGTGAACTTCCTTCTTGTAGCCGTAGCACTGTGCAATGAAGCTTGTGCACTCTGTTAAACATTGTTGCATTGAAGATTCTACACAACCTAAATGCCTAACTTTGTATGTCATGTAGTTTAAGAGCAATAGTTTCGACCTTTTTCAGACGTTTAATGGTCTCAGCAGATTCCACATTATCAGTATCCGTAGACTGTTGTGCTACTACCATAGCGAGGGAGTGTGTTGATTTCAGTCCATTTGCTGATGAGATCTGTATATCAAAATTGTCTACTACCGTTTGAATCAGACAGTCGGATTTCAAGTTATTCACCCCCTCTAGTTCGAAGTTTCCTGATTGCATGTTACGGCAAACTGTAGTTGCTACTGATAATTTGTACCTCATTACTTCGTCATAGCTGCAAGAAATTCCAAAGCTATACAGCAAGTCAATAAGTTGTCTTGATGAATAAGCGTGATGAAGTGTTACACCAAGAGACACTTGTAGAGGGGTATACGTGTTTGATACCATTCCAGTAACAATGTTTCCAATAAGACATGCAGCCAGATGTTTTTTTGGCATTAGCTGCATCAGGAGGCTTATCAATGTTTCACTTGTCGCTTTCATCGCATCCTCGGTGCAAATGCGTGTAGTATAAACCTTCATTTGTCCAACAGAAACTGCTTTAATTTCAGACTTAATTTTAGAAGCCATTCTGACTACGTTGAAGTTGTCATCCTGAGAGTCTTGAAAATGAAGAATGTGTGCTGCTTCTTTACGGAAGCAAAGAATACTAGCTATTCCTGATGAACGGAGAACCACAAGATCATTACCAAAATAGTCTAAAAGATCACAAATTAAACTTCTACGGCATCTTGTACCACCATTGGCCATGTAAGTAGCATATAGCTCAAAAGAGTTCCAAATACGACTACGATCACTGTTCATAGTGGAGATGACAACAGTCAAACTTTTATCTTCTTTACTTGACACACTAACGACCCCTTTGTTCTGTGCACTCCTAACATTTCGAGCTGGCATAAACTTTGTGTAACATGACAGATGGTACCGTCCATTTGCTGCATGTAGATCACTCGTTGCACCCATAACACGTACGCGAACCTCATCCCCCCATTCGTCACCGCGATCGTTGCAAACTTGAATAATGTTTTTCTTAAATAAGTCACCCCTCTTTTGATCCAATGTTCTGCACTCTCTAAAAGTATTCCACCGTTCTGGGTGTTTAGGGTCAAGTGGCAGACATTCCTGCCCACAAAACAAACAGTGAACAAGAAACTGAAACCGATCATATGATCGTCTGGTACGCTTGGGTTCACTGCTGGAAGCTGTTTGAAACTGTTCATCACTTTTTTTCTTCACTGCGCGCTTAATATGATCCTTGGATGTATAATTGCTTACACACACCTTGTGAAATTGCAAATTGTGCAAACTCCCATCTTGTAAACCATCTTCAATTTGTGCATGAAGGGTGTCACCACGCTCTCTACTGCTCACAGCAATCTTCTTTAGTCGATCTTTACCACCAGTCACCAGTGAATCAGTACGATTGCAGTTAAAGAAGCAGCGCTTGGTCTCTTCAGCCATGTTTAATCTGCGGAAAAGAGAACGTGACTTACCAACATATTAGTAAAAAAAGAAAATTAGTATTTCATGTAGAATCGCTATTTTTGTAGTGTTGACAAAGCGTAATATACCGTTAGAAAGATCTGCACATAATAAAACATTTATCTAACTACAAATGTTTGATTTGGGTGGACCGATGCCCCTTCATTCGCAATAAAATGGGTGGTTCGGCTTTTTTGACTCCCGTGACCTTTGACCTTCGATATTTTAATATATTTTAAAATATTAGTTGTACCCTCATTCAAGGTCCAACCCTATTTTCTCATTTGGCGACCCGACTATAGCTTTTTACATGTGGGAGAGACTTTCCACCTTCTTTCATTTATACTTACCTGATTTCCTTTTGTTAGTATAATTCTAATAGCTCATTCACTGATTGTATTTTTTTAAATTTCAGGTTGTTATTGGAGCAAGAAATGGCAAGGCACCTCAATTGTGAAGACGCAGAATCATCAATCAGCCTTGTAGCGGAGAACTTCCCATCTTTTGAAGATGTGAATAAGTGAAAATTTTCGTATTAATTTTGATTATTGTATTTACGTACGTATTATTAAAATGTTAATTACAAATTGTAATAAAAATATAACAAATAAAATAATATTTACAACAATCAGCTTGTTTTAATTATCAACTTTGTCATTTATCATAAAATTACCAAAATACAGCTGATGGCAAGTGGTCAAAAATTTGTTTTAAAGTTTCGAATCTATACAGTCAAAATTATTCAAAATTAATATCCCTGTATTGCTGTAATCCTGTTACCGAATAGTCACAATTTGAAACTCTATACTTCAAAATATTTTTGACAAACCTCTCCTGGTAGCAAGTAGTTAGAATTTTACTTCAAAATTAAAATTTCTGCTTATTGATGATCTCTTCGCACTTATGTGACCCTTATAGCGAATGGTCAGAATTTCAAATTTTCAGATTCAATAAATACTCCTGACATTATACCTTTTCCCATTTCTGTGATCCTGATAGTAAACGGAAAAACTTCAAGCTTGAGAACCTCAATTTTAAAATCAATTCAAACAATATTGGTATCAGGATCACAGAAGTGCAAAAAGGCAGCAACTAGTAAAAGTTTCAAGCTTGAAAACCCCAATTTTATAATCAAATTCCAGACAATTGCTATCAGGATTACAGAAGGACAATAAGGTGTTGCAATAATTAATTTTCAGAATAATTATCTCAACTTTTGGGATCAAAATTTACCAAGTTGGTATCAGGATTACATAGGAGGAAAAAGGTATTGCATCAAAATTATTTAAGGAAAAATGTAAGTTTCCTGAAACAATATGCTAACCAAGTACTACCAGGAGCACAGAATAAATAAGGTGCTGTTAGGTATTTGTGGAGTTAAAAATTTCAAATTTTTGAGCAATACCTACCAGGATCGCAGCAGACAAAGGAGATTGTTGCCAATATTTTTGAATCTGAATCATTTACGTTTTCAATTAAGATTTTAAGTTGTTAACGACTATTTTAATGTACAATGATACAGAATAAAGACACCACAGTTAAATGCACATTTATTGCATATTTCTGTATAATGCAACATACAAGCATGTTAACAAGGGCACATTTAAATACACAGGGTGTCATTTAAGTGTCGCCTTACTTTTATTTCCTAAACCATTGGAAAAATCAAATTTTTGAAGCTAACATATGTACAAAGCTTATTACTAAAAACACACTCTGGTACTCTGTTAATTTCCTTATTGTTTTAAATTAGCGATTACATACTCTACTTTTAGAAATTCTTTTTTGGACGAGTTTTGGGCTCTAAAAATAGTCATTTGTATGTTGTAGTTGCACCTTTGCAAACTTGTAGGCACATCCTTGTCTGTTAACAGGCGCTCCTGTTTAGCTGTGTGCTGTTGGAGTTTCACTACTACTCTTCTCAAGCCTTTATTGTGTTCTTTCTGCCTTTCCAACAACATTCCATTATCCCTATAAATAACAATATATAATTATTTAAAATATTGATTATTTACAAAATACGAATTAAAGACCAGACAGTAACACGGTAAGTATAAAACATTGCATTAAAATTTATGATAGATAATACCTACTTGTATAGTGTCATTAGCCATGTTTGGCAGGGGTATGCGGAGTCCCCAACCAAATGGTATTTTCCATAGAAATATTTCTGTGCCCCAAATTGTCTCACACTTTTATGCAAGAAGGAGTATCTCAGCACCTAAAATGAAGTACTGATATTATCCTTCGTGTAATTTAGTAATTTATTGCAGACTCGGGAAATCCTACAAATGTTTTTGAATATTCGTTTTGCAGTACATATTCCTTGCAGAATAATTAAGTGAAAAAATTTACGGTTTAGATAGCTGTCCTGTTGATCTGCAGGCACTTTCACTGGTATGTGACAACTATCAATGGCATCAATCACGTCTAAGAAAAAACAAAACCATAATCCAAAGCAACCAAAATATATTGTATAATAATAAGCTATACTTTACCTGGATATTCACTTTTTATCTTAAATTTTTGTGCTATATCGGAGTATTTTGGAAACACGTGCAGTGGTGCTACCATTCTAAATTTTTCTTGAATGCATGGCGATAGTTATACGTTTTTTAAATTTTCTCTTTTAACCTTATCAAATGGCATAATCAATAAAGAAAAAACAATTTTTTTTAAAGTTCAATGAGTAAATATAACATTATTCAAGTTAATATTTTCCCCCCATTTTCTTTATTGTCTGCTCGTTTCTTCTACAATTTACAATTCACATTATAAATAAGACTTTGTAAGTAATAAGTACATAAAAACCAGTTTTATAAAGTAATTTTAATTCCACAACATATGCGCCAGAAAGCATTTTATTCATCCACACAAGTCTATTATTAAAAACAAAGTTTTAAATCAGTATGAATCGGTATTCTAGTAGGTTCTACAGGTTTCTAATAAGTGCAAATTTGAAGCTTTACATTGGCTTCTGTCGTAACCAAAACGATACGTATTCCGCTAGATACTTGACTATAACTACCAAATCGCTTCTATCACAGGCATTCATTCTACGATAAAATTGTGCAGTTACTTCGTTGTCTTCTAATTCGATTACATCTTTATACTTTACTACTGCTATTGCCTAGTTTCACTAAATAATTGCAATAAAAATTAGTACTCTATAGTATTTAAGGAAATATGTAGAGTCAGCAATAAAGTATGATGCATATGGGTCAATTATTAATTTTTTTCATGTTTCTTTTTTTAATTACAATGCCTTACAGTCATTCTATTCTATAACTACACAACAAACGCCGTGCAGTCGTAGTGGGAAATAAAGACGACAAAGACAGTGTTATAAGAACTGTGCCACGATTCGTAGCTATACATGTGTACAGGCTTCATCCAGACACCACCCCAATGGAAATGAAAAACTTTTTAAAACCTAGTTTTCCAGAGGTGCAGTGTAAACAGTTGACAGCCAAACATATGGGCCAGTATTCATCATTTAAAATTAGTGTTCACGAACTCAATTTCAACAAAGCCATGGATCCATCAATGTGGCCACACGGTGCCTGTGTGGGCAAGTTTTTTTCTCCCCGCCCGAAAAAGCAGACGAAGGACTAACATTTGCTCCAGATCTTCTGCTGTTAAATGTGCAACAATTTTTAAATGTAGACAAAATCAATACCATTGAGGCTGAATACATTGCAAATAATAATAATTTAAAATTTTTATGTCTCACTGAAATTGGCGCAAAAACAGATTCAGTACAGTACATGCAAATTAATAATTTTCAAATAAGTAGTTATTATTGCCGATCTATTTCTAAAGCAGGTGGTGTTGGCATCTGGACCAGGGATAATCTGGATGTGACTGCTATAGATTTAAATCGTTTTTGTCAAGAAAAGCATTTTGAGATATGCGCCAGTTTAATAAACAGGAATGTAAGTTCACCTACCATCATTTTAAATTGTTATAGATCACCATGTGGTGATATCAAAATATTTTTTGATGGAATTGTAAATGTTTTAAACTTTCTTTTTAAGCCTAAGACTAGATTTATTTTGTGCTGAGATTTTAATATCGAAGGTTATGCGATATCGAAAGACTTTGTTAATTTATGTGATGCTTTATCTAGTTTCAATCTTAAGTCTATCGTTCGTTGGCCTACTAGAGTGAGCCATAGTAAAATAAGTTTAATTGATAATATTTTTACAAATATTCATGACTTTGGAAGTTGCTGCGTTGTTGATAATACTATATCAGATCACCGCACTGTTTTATTTCAGTCAAATGTTATTAATACGAAATGTAAATCTGAACATACCTCTAATTTCAAGCGATCTTTTACGGAATTGGCAATTAAAAATTTTAGGAAAGAATTAGAAAAACAAAATTGGGATACATTATACAAGCTCAGCAAAATGGATACTGCGTTTACCTATTTTCATGAAATTTTTATGACTCATTTTAACAAATATTTTCCACTTAAGAAAAGATATAGTAGTAAAAAAGAGTCCCAGAAGAAGGATTGGATTAATAACCACGTTAGGACTTCATGTTCAAAATTGAATGATTTATTTAGACTAAAACGGGAGTATCCTGTACTTGCTGAAGTCTACAACCGTGCAAAAAAAAAGCATAATCTTTTAGTTAGTAGGGCCAAGAAAACTTACTATCAGAATAAAATCTTTTCTTCCGACAATCCAAGCAAGTCTGCATGGGGTGTTATTTCAGAACTGTCCAATAATACCAAGAAACAGAATAATATATCTATAAAAGATAGCGGAGAACACATAATAAGTGATCCACATAAAGTCGTCTCACTTTTTAACGATTTTTTTATAAACGCACCATTGGAAGTGATCAAACAAATCCCTAATACTACTAGTATTCAATCTGCATGTAAGCAAGACAATCCTCAAAAAATTACAAAGCAAAACAAATGTATGTTCCTAACACCCACTAGTGAAGACGAAATTTTAAATATACTTATGCATAAAATTAAAAGTAAATGGGCTGCTGGCCCGGACGAGATACCTCTTATATTACTGAAAAAAAGTGGACATTTAATTCTACAACCTTTAGTTTTTTTAATTAACTTATCATTTGTCTCGGGCCATTTCCCCTCAAGTATAAAAACTAGCAAAGTTATTCCGATTTACAAGAAAGGAAACCCTCAGCTACTAGAAAATTATCGTCCAGTTGCTATATCATCTGTTTTTTCAAAAATTTTTGAATATGCGTTTCTCAAAAAATTATCGGAATTTTTAAACAAAAACAGTATTATAACTGCCAATCAGCATGGTTTCGTGAGCAACAAATCTACAATTACTGCAATGAACTCTTTTTATGAAAAAATTATGGATTATGTTGACAACGGTGAGTGCCCTGTTGGGATCTTTTGTGATCTCAGTAGGGCATTCGATTGTATTAGTCATGATATCCTTTACCGCAAGCTGTTTGACAACGGAATAAGGGGAGTACCTCTCAATTGGATAAAATCATTTTTGAGAAATCGCAAACAATATGTGAATGTGTGTCATAAAAACGGGTCCAACACCCAAAATGTAAACTCAGAATCCATTGATATTAACATCGGCGTGCCTCAGGGATCAGTCTTGGGCCCCGTTTTGTTTATCATGTACGTTAATGATCTTGATAAAATTAGTTCAGATGTTCATTTCACAATATATGCGGATGATACTTCACTTATCATTTCTGACAAATCGCGTCAACAATTGACTGAAAAGTGCAATGAGTCACTGCAAACAGTGCATGAATGGTTTTCTAAAAATAATCTTTATCTGAATTCAACTAAAACTCATATGGTGGTCTTTCAGAATCGCCAAAAATGTAAAGAAAATTTAAAATTATTTTTAAATAACTCACTATTGGTTAACGAGGATCACGTAAAATTTTTAGGTCTTGAATTTGACAATTTTTTGACTTGGAGGAACCACTGCACTTATCTTTGCTCTAAATTAAGTTCAGTGGTTTATCAATTTAGAAATCTTAGGACGGTATTAACAAAGCAGCAACTCCTAAACTTATATCATGCTCAGGTTGATAGTAGACTGAGATACGGTGTTTGTTTTTGGGGAGATTCAAGTTTGTCTTCAAAAGTTTTTATATGTCAAAAGAAAATTATCAGATGCATTGCCGGTGTTGCAAACACTTACTCTTGTAGAGAGATATTTAAATCGTATAAGATTCTAACTTTAACTAGTATATTCATAATGGAACTTTGCGTGTACGTACACAACAACAAATCTAAATTTTCCGCAAACGAAGCAGTACATCAGATAAATACAAGACAAAAACTTGATTTTCATATACCCTTAACCAAGCTCACATTAATTAAGAATTCACCAAACTATCTAGGTCTGAAAGTGTACAATAGTTTGCCGACATACATAAAAAACATCAAAAATGTTATCTTATTCAAAAAAACTGTTAAACAATTTCTAATAGAAAAATGTTGCTATTCTTTACAAGAATTTGTATAATTGTGGCAAACTTTTAAAAATAATTATTATGTCTTAGGTTGTAGCTATGTATTTTTATAAGTTATGTACATTTTTATGTTTCACGTTATTTTTTGACGAATACATTTACTTACATGTAATAGTGACTTACGTATTAAATAAAATATTATTATTATTATTATTATTATTATAAGTTGAGGAAAATCGCGTTTGCGCAGATCGGCTGTTCGACATGCGGACAATACGAATCTAAGGTTCTTTTTCGAGCGCGTCTATTTTGTAGTAAAGCACCCCTCCTTTTTTTGCGGACCAACCTTATGTTCTTGCGGTTTCATCTCAGTGGAATTACCAATCTTTGAGGCAAATTTGGATTTTCTGCGTTAAGGCGCGTGGACTGTAAAATGTATACAGACAGACAAACAAAAAATTATCAAAATCTGACTATCCATTTCGGAGAAATTCTCCAAAAATCCTGTTGGGTTCCTTGCGTCCCAAAACGTGTTTTTTGTTCAAATCTTGAAAATCAAAGGTTTGTATAAAATCAATACTTCCTATACAGCTATACTGGAACTAAACAATTTAAATTTTTGTTTTTACACTTAATTTTATTTGGGTTTAAAGCATTGCAGCTGTCATTACTACACTAGACATAGGTTATCTTCATACACGTTTGGATATTTAAGAACGGATGGTTTACTTCCTAAGTATAACGATGTACATTTTTTAAATCTAGTGCAATCAAAACAGGTAATCAAAAAACAATTATCATTTACGCAAAAAAAAATACAACTCGAGTAGTTATAATAATACAACGTAAATCTAGCAAGATGATGGTATAATAATAATTATTTAAATGATGAACGAAATAAATCCTTGAATTTGGATTCTCAACAAAGTTGGCACTAGTAGCGCACAATTCGGCATCACCTCAGCATATTTCATTTGAAGGCATTAAGCACTAATTTTATTTATTACTAAAAATGATAAAATTATGGATTTATTTGTTTTGCTTAAGCATGGCTATTTTGGGGGTTTTAACAGCACGTACAATTACAACACCTAAACCTAAGGTGTCGTTAATATCTTGGACAAATTTCATCAAAGTGATTTTAAATTGCAATTTGAGTGGACTGAACGTGTTCGCTGCGACGCACGTTTGGCGCACTATGAAATCCATACCTTCAAATATAATCGGACCACGACAGCTGCTAACGCAAGTTTTCATATGGGTAACGATATAGAAGTGCGTGAGTCTCAAATATTTAAATGTATGTAAAAACAATTTTGCCATGTTGTCTATTCCGCCAATGTTGCTGGCATACAATAAATGCGTAATTATGTTGCAGGCAATAGTGCAGATATACAAATGTGCTAGTAATGAGTACCGATTATTTCCATTACGTATGCAGTTCAATTTTTGTGAAGCTATCTCCAAGAAAACAATGGGTTTTGATAGAATGACTGAATGTGGAAATTTTTCATGTCCTATATTGAAGGTAAAATTTATTTTTACAATAAACGCTTTTCAAATAAGAAATATAACATTCATTTTAATGAATAAGAATTGAGGTGTTGCAAGACTTGTTGTGCAAGCTGAATGAGCACATTTCTAAGGGCATGTTAAGGGCCTGTAACTCGGCAAGGAAACGTTTCCGTTTGTATGTCACTTATTTCCAGAATTATGCAAACAATTTCAGAAAATAAATTTTTATGAAATTATTTTCTTTTAACTCATTAGGGAAGGAGGTATCACTACTGTAATTGGTCACCGGACGAGTCCAGGTTTCCCCCATTTATTCCGTCAGGAAAGTATATGATGGAAATGGTACTGATGCATCGTAATAACGAAGTGTTAGTTACTAGAAGTTATGGAACTATATTACGTCCACTTGATTAGGAATAAAGCAATTTATTCGTGTTCTTATTAAAGTTCAATTTTTTGCTCCTGAAAGTTTTAGGTAAAATTGAATTTTGATTGATTTATTGTATTATTAGTTTAGTTGGCTTGTGAGGAAATATTAATTTGAAAAGTATATGCTTGAGTTGGGTCTTCTTGCGTTAACTTGCAAATATTTTTCCTCTTTAGTTGATTACAATAAAATTATAATTAGGTGCTGGTTTAAAAATGTTTGTTTCATTAATATGTATTTAATGTCGACCTCTTTGTGCTGCTACGGTTAAACACCAACGCCAGGAAATGGGACCACCACAGTTTTAAATTTCTGCGATTGTCAGGTAAATTGTCAATAAATTGTTTTTATTTTTTCTTAACAATACAACGACGTTTCGCGTCAATCAAACGGGGCTTTGAGAGGGTTAAAATACAACTAGCGTTCATTGAAAAAAAAGATAAATAAATAATAATCTCCACTTGTCATTGTTTATTTTACGTTTAAAGTAAATTTACACGACAAGTTATCGTTCAATATTAACTAAAATTTATATCAGAGAAGTTTCCTCTGTACCTCTGTCAAATTACAATTAAAGCTCGAGCCACAATTTAAAATATTTTTGCTGATATTAATTAATTAATTAATTAACAAATTTCTGTCACAGTTTTTACTACAAACGTTATTCATATGTTATAGAAACTGATAAACAACGATTTGAATTTAGTTTTTACTTTAAACTTTATTTCTGTTCAAAGCATTGTAGCCGTCATTACTACACTGGATATAGATTTTCATTTCAAGTTCATCTAGCAAACTTTGACCACCTATATCTTAAAATATTGAAACGCGATTTTCTTTTAAATACTGCAAGGTAATTTAATTAGATTAAACTAATCTTACTGACCTGCTCTTTCTGAGTTTTTAAAGTTATTCAACTTGTTACTTAAACCACGGCATCATAAACGTTTAAATATTGAAAAACGGATGGTTTACGTTCTAAAAATGATGATATACATTTTTTAAGCTTAGTACATTTAAAACAGGTAATTATAATTATAAAACAATTATGACTGGCGACTTAGACAAAAAACTCTAGTTATAAGTATATATTGTAAATTTAGCAAGGTGATGGTGATGGTAATTAATATGATACGGGATGTTAGACAATACCACAGATAAATATCAATCTGATAGGGATGGCCATTGTTATGTAAGCGAGATAAAACATTAAATTTGCATTACCAACAAAGCTGGCATTAGTAGCGGTGCATTCGGCATCACCTCCGCACGTTCCATTTGCAGACATTTACTGTTTGAACATTACTTTTGCTTATTACTAAAAATGATAAAATTATGGATTTATTTGTGTTGCTTAAGCATAGCTATTTTGGATGTTTTAACAGCACGTACAAGTACAACACCTAAACCTACGGCGCCGTCTAACATCTTGGACAAATTTCATCAAAGTGATTATAAATTGCAATTTGAGTGGACTGAACGTGTTCGCAATGACGAGCGTTTAGCGCGCTTTGAAATCCATACCTTCAAATATAATCGGACCACGACAGCTGCTAACGCAAGTTTTGTTCCAAGCGTGGATATGGGAAACGATATAGAGGTGCGTGAGTTTCAAATATTTAAATTTATGTAAAAACAATTTTGCCATGTTGTCCATTCCGTTAATGTTGCTGCCATACAATAAATGCGTGATTATTTGTTGCAGGCAATAGTGCAGATATACAAATTTGCTAGTAATGAGTACCGATTATTTCCATTACGTATGCAGTTCAATTTTTGTGAAGCTATCTCCAAGAAAACAATGGGTTTTGATAGAATGACTGAATGTGGAAATTTTTCATGTCCTATATTGAAGGTAAATTTTATTTTTACATTATACTGTTTTTAAATAAGAAATATAACATTCATTTTAATGAATAAGAATTGAGGTGTTGCAAGACTTGTTGTGCAAGCTGAATGAGCACATTTCTAAGAGTATGTTAAGGGCCTGTAACTCCGCAAGGAAACGTTTCCGTTTGTATGTCACTTATTTCCAGAATTATGCAAACAATTTCAGAAATAAATTTCTTTGAAATTATTTTTTTAACTCATTAGGGAAGGAGGTATCACTACTGTAATTGGTCACCGGACGAGTCCAGGTTTCCCCCATTTATTCCTTCAGGAAAGTATATGATGGAAATGGTACTGATGCATCGTAGTAACGAAGTGTTAGTTACTAGAAGTTATGGAACTATATTACGTCCACTTGATTAGGAATAAAGCAATTTATTCGTGTTCTTATTAAAGTTCAATTTTTTGCTCCTGAAAGTTTTAGGTAAAATTGAATTTTGATTGATTTATTGTATTATTAGTTTAGTTGGCTTGTGAGGAAATATTAATTTGAAAAGTATATGCTTGAGTTGGGTATTCTTGCGTTAACTTGCAAATATTTTTCCTCTTTAGTTGATTACAATAAAATTATAATTAGGTGCTGGTTTAAAAATGTTTGTTTCATTAATATGTATTTAATGTCGACCTCTTTGTGCTGCTACGGTTAAACACCAACGCCAGGAAATGGGACCACCACAGTTTTAAATTTCTGCGATTTTCAGGTAAATTGTCAATAAATTGTTTTTATTTTTTCTTAACAATACAACGACGTTTCGCCGTCAATCAAACGGGGCTTTGAGAGGGTTAAAATACAACTAGCGTTCATTGAAAAAAAAAGATAAAAATAGTTATTTATTGTACAAGATGATAAAATTGCACTTTACCTTCGAGAGAGATTTTAGCGTCGAGGCGTCAGCCGAGACGCTAATAAGCATCGAGAAGATAATGAAATTTTATCGTCGTGTGGAATACAACATTTTTTTCTATAGCAATTGTTAAAGAAGACCAAAGAATGAAGAAAAATCAATGATAAATTTAATTTAAAAGTGTCAGGAAAAAACAGTTTCAGGAAAAAATGAGTAGGTGGCTTTAATAACTTTTTGGTTGCTATAGAGTTTGTTTATAAAACAATTTTTTTGTTCTTTGCAAAAAGTGAATTTGAAAATAAGCTGGTTTGGGTTTGTGAATATGTGCGATATTACAGAAGAAAAACTGCCTTCTGATGTGGAAGAGGAGGCTTCAGACGCAATTCGTAAATTATTGCCTCAAAAATCGCGGATGGTTTATCAAAGAGAATACCTGTGCTTTCAAAAATGGAAAAACTTGAAGAATATCAACAGCGTGAGTGAAACGGTACTTATGGCTTATTTCTCTGAAAAGTCCAAGAAAGTCAAGCCATCAACAATTTGGTCTTATTATTCAATGCTAAAGAGTACGCTGCTGATAAATGAAAATTGTGACATATCAAAGTAAGTAATTGTTTTAGTGAATTTACTGTTAACTAATGTCACTTGATTTTTTCAGATACTGCAAACTGATTGCATTGCTAAAGAAATTGGCTGATGGATACAAGCCTAAAAAGTCGAATATCTTTGAACCGGATGATGTCATTAGATTTTTACAAGAAGCTTCTGATGACGAATATCTGTTTATGAAGGTTGTCGCAATAATGGGTTTATATGGAGCGTGTCGTTCAGATGAATTGTATAAGTTAGAAATTTTTAATGTTGTTGATCGAAAAACGGTCATAATTGTTTCACTCATTGATACCAAAACCAAGAAAGATCGGTCGTTTTGTATTACCGACAAGGACTGTGGACTGAGTGTGTTGGAAATTGTAAGAAAATACGTCGCCGTGCGTCCCGAAAACGTACCCCACAATAAGTTTTTCATTAACTACCGACAGCAAAAGTGCACTATCCAACCTGTTGGGATTAATACCTTGTATAAGGTAACTAAGAAAGTTGCTGATTTCCTGGAACTTCCAAATTCAGAAACATACACTGGACATTGTTTTCGCCGTTCTGCAGCTCCAATGATTGCGAACTCGGGTGCTGATTTGATCACAGTTAAGCGCGTGGGTGGATGGAAATCGGCATCTGTGGCAGAGACTTATATCGAAGAATCGGTAGCTACTAAGATTGCTGCATCGAAGCATATACTTAATGGCGCTGCAACTTCGGCCAGTACATCAGCACATTTGTCTCAGCAAAAAATCTCAGTTTTTGGTTCTGTTCCTAAAATAGATTTTTCTGGTAACGTTAACTGTTCAATTGAAGTTTTTATTAATACAAACCGTCCAAATCAGGAATAATATGAGTATAATTTGCAATGTATTTAGTGTAGGTATTTAATGTAGAAAAAAAAATAAAATACTTTATCTATCCTTGCTGTTAAAGTACTACTTTATCTATTCTTGATGGTAAAGTGCTACTTTCCCCTCTAATTTTAGTTAATAATAGCACGTTTTACCAGTTGCTATAGAAACAAATAATAATTTCCACTTGTCATTGTTTATTTTACGTTTAAAGTAAATTTACACGACAAGTTATCTTTCAATATTTACTAAAATTTATATCAGAGAAGTTTCCTCTGTACCTCTGTCAAATTACAATTAAAGCTCGAGCCACAATTTAAAATATTTTTTGCTGATATTAATTAATTAATTAATTAACAAATTTCTGTTATAGTTTTTACTACAAACGTTATTCATATGTTATAGAAGCTGATAAACAACGATTTGAATTTAGTTTTTACTTTCAACTTTATTTCTGTTCAAAGCATTGCAGCCGTCATTACTACATTGGATATAGATTTTCATTTCAAGTTCATCTAGCAAACTTTGACCACCATTGAAACGCGATTTTCTTTTAAATACTGCAAGGTAATTTAATTAGATTAAACTGATCTTACTGACCTGCTCTTTATGAGTTTTTAAAATTATTTAACTTGTTACTTAAACCACGGCATCATAAACGTTTAAATATTGAAAAACGGATGATTTACGTTCTAAAAATGATGATATACATTTTTTAAGCTTAGTACAGGTAATTATAAAACAATTATGACTGGCCACTTAGACAAAGAAACTCTAGTTATACGTATATATTGTAAATTTAGCTAGTAAATTTAGTAAATTTAGGATGTTAGACAACACCACAGATAAATATCAATCTGATAGGGATGGTCATTGTTATGTAAGCGAGATAAAACTTTAAATTTGCATTACCAACAAAGCTGGCATTAGTAGCGGTGCATTCGGCATTACGTCGGCACGTTTCATTTGCAGACATTTACTGTTTGACATTAATTTTGCTTATTAGGTACTAAAAATGATAAAATTATGGATTTATTTGTGTTGCTTAAGCATAGCTATTTTGGATGTTTTAACAGCACGTACAAGTACAACACCTAAACCGACGGTGTCGCCTAATATCTTGGACAAATTTCATCAAAGTGATTATAAATTGCAATTTGGGTGGAGCGAACGTGTTCGCTGCAACGAGGATTTGCTGCACTATGAAATCAAAACCTTTAAATATAATCGGACTACGACGGTTTGTAACGCAAGTTTTGTTCCAAGGGTGGATATGGGAAAAGATATAGAGGTATGTAAGTTTCAAATATTTAATAAACTTGAATTTTATGTAGCAGCAATCATTCCCACAATGTTGCTGCATACAATAAATGTGTGAATTTTTATTGCAGGCAATAGTACAGTTGCACAAATTTGCTAGCAATGAGTACTGATTATTTCCATTACGTTTTCAATTCAATATGTGTGAAGCTATCGCCAAAAAAACAATGGGTTTTGATAAAATGGCTGAATGTGGAAATTTTTCATGTCCTCTATTAAAGGTAAAATTTATTTTAAAGTTAACGTTTTTTAATAAGAAATAGACAATTTATTTCAAAGCATATTTTATGTTGAATAAAGATTGGGGTGTTGCATGGCTCTTTGTACAAGCTTAAGCAGCACAGGTTATTTTGGGGAGCTACAACTCCGTAAGGAGGGTTTCCGAACTGATTTTGTAAAGACATTTTTTACTTAAAATGCCTCTACGAATGTCTTTCTTAAATTTGGACAGAAAGTCATGCAACACCCTGTATGGCACTAACTTCCAGAATTATGTGAACCATTTCGGAAAATATATTTTTTAATAATTGTTTTCTTTTTAACTTATTAGGGAAGAAGTTATTACTACTGTAATTGGTCACCGGACGAGTCTAAATTTCCTCCATTGATTCCTTCTGGAAAGTATATGATGGAAATGGCAGTGACGCATCGTAATAACGAAGTGTTAGTTACTAGAAGTTATGGAACTATATTACGTCCACTTAAATGGGAATAAAGCAATTTATTCGTGTTCTTATTGAAGTTCAAACTTTCGCTGCTGAAGATTTTGGGTGAAATTGGACTTTTGCGTTGATTTATTTTATTATTAGTTTTGCTGGCGTGCAACGTTATATTAATTTGTAAAGTATATGTTTAAATTGGCTCTTCTTGCTTTAACTTGCAATTATTTTTCCTTTTTAGTTGATTACAATAAAATTATTATTAGGTATTGGTTTAAAGATGTTCGTTTTATTAATACTTATTTAATGTCGACCTACGGCTTAACACCGACGCCAGGAAGTAGGCCCACTACAGCTGTAAGCGTCTGCGATGTTGAAGTAAATTGTCGGGAGCTTCGACAGGGTTAATTAAAATTCACGGCATTTTGCCCACTTCAAAAAATTATTCAACACAAAGCAAAGTTCGGCCCCTCCTTCGACCTCAAAACCTTGTTCTACGTAGGATTATACAACATGTTTCGCAATGAACCGGGTGGGAGGAAGGGTCCAAATTTCTTAATCAAACTTTAAATGGACACTCCGTAATGACGTTTCTGTAACCTAAAACCAAAAATTTTAACTAGGGCCGTACCGGAATTTTTTTATTCTATTACAAAATGGAAATTTATTAAAATTCATCGCACTTAAATCACTCTAAAGAAAATATTTTTATACCAAATATATAGCACACATGTGAAACATCAAACTGCTTAACATTCCAGGTGTCTTAAACATAAATGTTTACCATTCAGGTGGAAAAAGGGTAAACTTTGAATTAACTTCTAGGCGGTGCTAAATAAGATGTCAAAACAATTCTTGAACAGTTTTAAAGTACCATTGATGTTTTCTTAAATAAAAAAAATGTTCCATTTTAACCTCAATTAAGACCCATGTGGCGATTTTTTTAGTTAATGTTACGCCAACAAATTTCTCCAGAAAAAATTATGAATACCAGAAAAAGTAGAACAAAATTTTTCGATATCTGTCTTAGTTTTTGATAGGCAGATGATTAAAGCTCGAGCCACAATTTAAAATCTTTTTTGCTGATATCAGTTATCTAACAAATTTCTCTGTCATAGTTTTTACCACAAACCTTATTCGTATTACATGGTATAGAAACTGTTTACAAGCGTCATTATAGTCTATGTGCCAGAGAAGATTAGCTGTAATTTGGGAGTACCAGTTTTTCTTCAAACCTCAGTTATACTGGTGCCTAAAGATTGCGAAAAATTATGATAGCTATCTCAAATAGGTAGCTTTTCAAAATAGCGGTCGATCAAAGATCGCGTCCGTTTCGATTCATATAGAAGCGGGCATATCTCGGCATATCTCTATTCAACTTCCTCCATGTGAAGATTGCCTCTATCAGCATGCCCTCAGAGCAAATTATCAATCTGCATTTGGAAACGATGCTTCGAGAACTTTCCCGAGATCCCCGACTCATAAGATCCTGGTTGGATAGTTGACGAAGCTGGAAACCTTTGTGTTAAATAGATGACTGCATGGCCTCTACCAGATATGTCCGAACCAAACGCCGAAGAAGATGCTTATGTTACGCACGATGCACTTGCAGTTAAGATAGAGAAGATGAGAATTAAAATAAACAGTTTTGTTATGATACTGATATTAGTAATGTAATTAAAATAATAATTAATTATAATAAATATTCTAATAAATAATTATAACTTTACGCTTTGGCGAACGTGGTTTAGTACATTCCAAACCGCTTATCGCCGCTTGTATCATTAAAAAACAGAATGAAAGCTTACTAAATACTCATTACTTTTATTTAAAGCGTTTTTTCCATAGAATAGTATAGTTAATCGGGATGTAACGAATATTTAGAGGTAAATATACTCTTTTTTCTTATTTTTTAAAAACCGTTGACAATACGATTAATTAATTAATACGATTAATACAAATACAATTTATTATAAATTTGATAATTTTTCTTAAAAAACAAAGTTTTTTGAAATCAGATTATCAGAGGCCGAGACATGCCTGCTTATATAACCCGAAACAAGCGACATCTTTATTTGGCCGCCATCTTAAAAAGCTACTTACCTGAGATGGCCACCATACTTTTTCACTATCTTTAGCACCATTATAACTGAGGTTAGAAAGAAAACTGGTACCCCTAAATTACCCCTAAGTCGACCCGTGTATGTTGGCACATATTACTATACTGGATCATTTGAAGTTCATCTAGCAAGGTTTGGTAATGGTCGAAATTTAGGCACCTACGTCTTAAAATCATGAAACACGATTTTCTTCTATATATTGCAAGTTAATATAAAAGCAATAAAAGATGGTACCTCCTAAAAATGATAATATCAAATTTTTAGATTCAGTAAAATTAAAATAGGTAATTATAAAGTAATTATGATTAACGACTTATGCAATTAATCTAGCACGGCGATAGTGACAATGATTAGTTCATTGTTATCTTATGGGATGCTTGACAATACCACAGATAAAAATCAATTTGATGGTCATTGTTATGCAAGCTAGGTAAATCCTTGAATTTGCATTACCTATCAACAAAGTTGGCATTAGTACCGGTGCATTCGGCACCACCTCAGCATGTTTAATTTGAAAACATTTACTGTTTGAACGCAAATTTTGTTTATTAATAAAAATGATAAAATTATGGATTTATTTGTGTTGCTTAAGCGTAGCTATTTTGGGGGTTTTAACAGCACGTACAAGTACAACACCTAAACCGACGGTGTCGCCTAATATCTTGGACAAATTTCATCAAAGTGATTATAAATTGCAACTTGAGTGGACCGAACGTGTTCGCTTTGACGAGCGTTTGCTGCAGTATGAAATCCATACCTTTAAATATAATCGGACTACGACGGTTTGTAACGCAAGTTTTGTTCCAAAAGTGGATCTGGGAAACGATATAGAGGTATGTAAGTTTAAAAAATAACTTGAATTTTATGTAAAAACAATAATTCCGCCAATGTCGCTGCATACAATAAATGTGTGAATTTTTATTGCAGGCAATAGTACAAGCGTACAAATTTGCTAGCAATGAGTACCGATTGTTTCCATTACGTTTCCAATTCAATGCGTGTGAAGCTATCTCCAAGAAAACAATGGGTTTTGATAGAATGGCTGAATGTGGAAATTGTACATGTCCTATATTAAAGGTAAAATTTATTTTTACAATAAACGCTTTTTAATGAAAAACAGAGACAATTGATCTTAGCATATTTTAAGTTGCATAAGAATTGGGGTGTTGCATGACTTTCGTACAAGCTTAAGGAGCACAGGTTATTTTGGGCAGCTACAACTCCGTAAGGAAGCGTTTCCGTACTGATGTTTACTAGACATTTTTTTTTTACTAAAAATACCCCCACGAATGTCTTCCTTAAATTTGTACAGAAAGTCATGCATCACCCTCTATGGCACTTACTTCTAGTACTACGTGAACAATTTCAGAAAATAAATTTTTTACAACTAATTTATTTTTAACTCATTAGGGAAGGAATTATTACTTCTGTAATTGGTCACCGGACGAGTCTAGGTTTCCTCCTTTCATTCCTTCTGGAAAGTATATGATGGAATTCGCGTTGATACATCGTAAGAACGAACTGTTACTTAATAGAAGTTATGGAACTGTATCACGTCCACTTAAATGGGAATAAAGCAGTTTATTTTGTTATTAGTTGGCTTGTAACGTAATATTAATTTGTAAAAAATATGCCTAAGTTGGCTCTTCTTGCTTTAACTTGCAATTATTTTTCTTTTTGAGTTGATTGCAATTGTAATTATTGGCTTAAAATTTTTTGTTCTATTAATATTTATTTATTGTCAATATATAATATATATAATAGACCTACCGCAGAGCTGTAAGCTTCTGCGATTTTCAAGTAAATTGTCTATAAATTATGTAATTATTTTTGTCCTAACGACAAAACGATGTTTCGTTTTCAAATACAGGGGGCTTCAGCAGCGCTGCTGTTGAAAAATACAACCAACTGTGAATTTTACAAAATGCTAAATAAATAAATAAAATAAATGTGTTGTAGGTACTCAAACATAGTGTTTTCGTTGCTATTAATTATTATAAAGAAATAAATAAATAAATAATAATATCCACTTATCATTGTTTATTTCTAGTTTTAAAGTAAATTTACATTAACGACAAGATATCTTTCAATATTTACTAAAATTTTTATTTTAAAGGTTTTTTCTGTATATCTTTGCAAATGCAGAGCGATTATGTTCAAGTATAACCGCTGTTATTATATTACAAAGGATATCCAGTTTAAGCCCTCGTGTCAGGAAACTTTGTACAGTTTGCTGGTTTAACTTTGTCATCAAAATCAGATTTGCCAGTAATAGAAAGATGGGTAGTAAGATAATAGTGCGTTCAAGTGTTTATTTGTATTTTCGGAAAACTAATATTTTTATTGGAATTTTGTAATGTTCTAAAAAATCAGCTAATTTTTAATACTATTTATCTCTCCTATTAGCAACTTCATGTAAAATAAAATACACCTTTAATAATTTTCGGTTTAACAGGCAAAATCATATTTTTAACATTACAAACAATTAAAATACATATACATATTATAAAATGAAAGCAATTATTAACTTCAACAGGTTTATTTAAGCAAATTGAAATTTTGCATAATTCAAATGCATTTCTTGTAAAAACATTTCAAAATTGACTGTTCTGTAACATTATTTGTAAATTTTGGAAAAGAGGAAAAAACCTGTTGAAGTTAAGAATTGTTTTATTTACAATATATTAACATCAACTTTAACGAAGTAGCGCTAAAACTTATTAATAAATTAAAATACTAATAATAATTACAATTACTTCCAAAGAGCAAATTAGTAAAACAAAAAAAATAAGAATTCGAGCTGCAATTTCTGAAGATTGGGGTTCGGGTAGAAACCGAACCTGGAACCTGTTCTGCCTATAGCCCCCATTCTTGACTACACCGAAAGCTGAATCCGATTGGTCGACCCGTTCATGAACGGGTCCTGGTTTGAATAAAACGCAAAATGTGACCTTCGAACAAGATATCGGGCTTAACTTTCTTTGTTGGAAAGCGAATCGAATGGTCTAGCGATTTATTATAATTAAAATTAGTTTACATAGTTTTTAGCGCCGCAAAACGCCACCCAACAAAAGATTTAAATTCGCCATAGTTGGTGCTCAACTACAGATAAATGTAGTTACGAACGGCCCAGGCGCAGGCGATGGTAACGTCTGATAGAAGTTTTTTTGCTGAATAATTTTCGTAACTGTGAAACTATTTATGTAGGATGAAGAACCTTCAATATATGCAAAATATGCAGTAACCTTTTGCGATATGCACTAAAAAAATTAGTTTGTTTATTTAGTGCCTAATATGAAAATCTGATGTTTATTTGAATCTGCAGATTAATACTAGTAATTATTAATATGAGTTAAAGCACGTTTTGCATCAAATGTAATTTTTCGTTGAAAGAAAAAGAAAAGAATACAATTAATGATTTTCATAATTTTTAGTTACAAACACTCAACATTCAAAAAATCAAAAGGGCTTACATAATATAGAACCGCATTATTATTTTCAGTTAAAACTGCATTTTTTATTTGCATATACAAAAATACAGGTAGAAGTAAAATCAATAAATAACACAACCTATTTATTACAATAAATAATCATGACGTGCTTTTCAATGGCGTCAACGAGAAAATTTTGCCGCTTATCTTCCAATATATTTTTGTAGCTGGAAAAACTTCTTTCTACATCACAAGAAGTTACTGGACAATATTTAAATAAATGTGAATTTTTCACTGCAAAACATTCGTCATTGTGGCCATTGCTTAAGAAATCTCCATTTAAAATATTTTTATGGAGTTCAGAGTTGAAAGTCCGCTGTTTGTCTGAATTAAATCGTCCATTTTGCTGCTAACTTTTTGGCATATTTTATTTTTATTTTTATTCAAAATTGAATGAAATTTTTCGATTAATTCTAAAGATTCAGTGAGAAGCAGGTTTTGTGTTTCTAATTTATTAATGATGCTAGGAATTTCCGAAAAATGAGCCTTTATGCAGCACAACTGAAGTTGCAATTCCGGACACTTTAAAATATCTTGACAATCTGCTATAGACTGAGCAGAAGTTGAATCAAAGGTGTTAACAACATTTTTAAATTCACTGTAATTTTCACAATAAAATAGAGCGGCTTCTATCCACGTTCCCCACCTGGTGAGAATTGGCTGTGGAGGTAAGGGCACATCTTTAAGCAAGTCTTTGTAAACTTCGACGCGAAATGGTGATTTTAAAAATACCGTTTTTCCGTTATTAATTAATTTATTGACTAAAGGAAACTCAGTTCTAACCACTTCGGCCACCCTATTCATCGCATGGGCCAAACAAGTTACATGAATTAAATTTGGGAAAAACATTTTTAAATTTTGACCTGCTTTTACCATGTATGCGGCACCATCAGTCACCATGTATAAAATCCTTTCTGGTGGTATTTGATTTGGCAAATAAAGTAACGAAAGGGTTTCATTGACAAAACGTGAAATTGTCAAATTGTTGGTTTTTTCTAGTTGTTTAACAGCAATTAAATAACTGGAAGAAGGACTGCTGTTTAAAACACCTACAATAAAATTCGCTATCTATCTTCCTTTAGCATCGGTGGTTTCGTCAACACTAAACCAAATACAATTATTCGAAACAACGTTTCTTATTTTTTGAAGATTTTCTTCGTATAATTTTGGAATGCACGTTCTGGAAGCTGTTCTCCGGGAAACGACGTTTTGTTTTGTATATTTTTCTAAGAAATTCTAAATTCGGGAACGTCCATGTTATTTAATGGAATGTTGCATGAAACCATCATTCTACACAAATCGTCGTTGAAATTGTTGACATTCTTATTTAAGCAGTTCAGCAATAATTGTTGTTTTGGCTCGTTTGTATTATTTTTTCTTTTTTGATGCGGACCGGTGGCTACGTGCTGATCAAGTTGAAACTTTTTATTAACGTTTATCTGTAAAAACAATATTTAAGTACAATTTACTACAGCTTACACAAAGGAAAATAATTGAATGTGCCCTGTGGCCTGTGCCATATCCTTTGCAATATCACAAAAAAAACCTTCTAATTTTATTCTTAAAATTGTATTCTTAAATTGTTTGCTTAATTACAAAATAAAATAACAAATTAGTATTAAATTTTTAACTCGCTGTTTTGGCTTGTTTGAAGTTTTTTAACTTTAAACAGAGTAAACAGTTTTTTTTTAATTCAAAATTAAAATAAACGGATAAATACCTCTTTTTCACATATGACGCACAACACAACACTTCCATCGTATTTAAAACATGTATACGGCTTCAACCACTTCTTAATTAAATCGTTTTTTGAACTAGCAACTTTAGGCATTTTTAGGGTATAGACTGGACAATTACACTTTACAGCTCTCTGTCAAGACAACAAATGAACTAGTCAAGCACTAAAATTATAAATAACTATTTCTAAGAATAAGTAAAAGAAAAATTTCCAAATATTATTTTCAAAGAAATTTTTACCTAAGGAATAAGACCTACCCAAATAATACAACCTTTGTCAGTTAATCCTTTATTTCCTCTACCTCTACTTGGAAATTTAGAAAATGCAAGTCTAGGGTTCATGTGGTTTCACTAGAAGAAATTGTGCAATTTCTTCTAAGAACTACGAATATTTTATTTGATAATTTATTTGAAATTTTTATTTTTTTTTCTAGAATATGCATTTTCATGCTATTAAAAGCTAAAATATGCACTAATATATGCCGTATGCCGTAAAGATGTGTAATATATGCCAAATATGCAAAATAAAATTTTACTTTTTATGACTCTAAACATCACGAAACGTGTATATACGAAAAATTAACATTTTATGATCAATAGGAAAAAAGATGCAAATATGCATTTGCCCAACTCTAGCTAACAAATGTGGCATTTTTTAAATTAAATTATAAAAGAAATGGGGCGTAGTATGTTATTACTTACCAACGTTGCATATTTACCTATTATGAACCGGGCTTTTGTTACTGTGGTGTACTGTTAACCTTTTGTTATCTATATTCGTTGTCATAGATATTTTTGGTCTTGTTAAACATAATTATACAACGACAATTTAAGTGTCCACTTTCATTTGTTTACGATAGCACATATATTTACATATAAAGCATTTGAGTTTAGCGATCGATAACCGTTCTGAAAGCATAACATTGTGTTGCTACCAAATTTAATTAAAGGGTTAGTTATTTTAGCATTTTTTAATATTATTCTTAATTTGTTCAATTAAATTGCCGATTATGTTCCGGGAAATATTCGTATATGCAATATTGATGGTAAGAGGTATCGAAACATATTACGTGGTTAACGTGAAGAACCCGAAAATATCAAAATTATTCTCATGAAGGGCTTAACGTAGTTTCTGAGATTATAACAACAAAAAGCTCTTTTGTGGTAAATAATGCGGCACAACTAAAAGGAGAATACAAAGCTTGATTAATTATGAATTTTAGACAAAACTGGAATTAACGCAATGGAAATTTAAAAAAAATTTTTTTATAAATGTAATATTTGAAAATATTTTTCAAATGCTTATTATTTTGGTATAACTATTTATAAATAGTAATTTAAATATAAAATGCAGAAAGGTTAGATTAATATGTTATGTAAATTATTCGCTGCAAATCGCTATTTGTATGCATGACTGATTGTGATAATTATGACCAAAACGGCGCTAGCTTTTAACGATTATCGCTGCTACATGTAATGATAACTTTTATAGCTGTACATAAAACTGAGTCATACACAGAAATTAATTAATAATTAGCATTGTTAATCCCCACCCACGTTAAAAATTCTACATTGGTTGAATCGTTGAATGTAACAAAAAACTATGTTTAAAAAGAAAATTGACAAGCTTTTGATTTGCATTAAGTAAGTTGTATTTACAATGCAAACGTAAATGCGTCGCTGCAGGAGCATTGAGCTTTAAAATCCGACAGCCTCGTGTTCAGCTTCAGTTTCAGGCAGCTTTCAGTCGTTACTGAACTTGTCACGCCTTTCTGTGATACGGCCACGTGGTTGTTAAATCGTATTTTTTCTAATCAAAGTTATTTTTGACGATGTAATTTAAGCTTTAAATTATTTTATTTAAAAAATATAATTTAAAGATGTTGACATTTTATTAAACGTTTGTGTTGGTGTAATGGAAAAATGCTTATTAGAACTTGTTATTAATGTGATTTTATATGGAAATAATTTCAGTGAAAGAAGAACGTTTTAGTTGATTAGGTGTAAGTAAATAAATTACTTTACGATTCATTCCAAGAATAATTTATGGAGGAAATATTTCAGCGAAAGATGAATTTTTAATATGACTGAAAGATACGATATGAGTTTACCGGATGGTTATGACAGCACATTTAGAAATGAAACAGGATTGCTGATGAATCCTGAAGGATATATTGCAGCAGCAGTTGTGTTGTTTTTTATTGGTTTCTTTGGATTTTTCTTCAATCTGTTTGTGATTATTCTTATATGGAAAGATAAACAAGTAAGTAATTTTCTTATTTAAATATAATTAAAAAAATGTTTTAATAAAAACAATACGATTATGATTTTTGGATCGTACTAAAGGGAATTGCTGATTTCACTTTTCTTAGTTTTGGCTGACAATTTAACACACTTGTGTAACTTCAACAAAAGACCAAATTAAATTAGTGAATCAATACCGCTGAGTAAAAACAAACTTGCTGTTCATTAAAAATAATTCGATAAAGTTAACTTGTTAGTGTTTATTGGTGATAACTTTTGAAACATTAATACTTAAAAGAAAGTGGATTAATTCAATAATTATCTTTGGAACTCCATCTGATCGTAAAATAATTACTTAATTAATTTGTGTAAAAACGATGCTTTTTCTGATTAATAATTTTATGAATATTAAATTAATTGTATTACTTTTAGTTATGGACCCCGTTGAATATAATACTTTTTAACGTAGTGTGCAGCGACTTTTCTGTGTCTATTCTTGGAAATCCTTGGACACTGGCATCTGCACTCGAGCATCATTGGCTTTTTGGAAAGACCATGTGTAAACTTTATGGATTTTTCATGTCTTTATTAGGTATGATTATTGCTTACCTAGATAAGTGTTAGTGAAAAATAAATAGAAGAGTTCTAAATAAACAGAAAAGAATACTGTATTTTTTTATTATTTGTTTTAATAGATAAAACTTTAATATTTTGTCTCAAATTTGCACTGGATTACAACCAGTTTGACTTTGCTAAAATTTTCCTGAAATTATACTCCATATCCATTTCTGTATTTCATGTTTTTTTCTAAATTTTGTAATGATTCATGACCTTGAAATAATACTTTCAAGGTGATCTAAACAAGGCGTTTTACTCGCATTAGTTTGGCAGGAATTTTTTTTCATTTCTTTTGGTCAAATTTTTGTTTACTCTTCACTAAGGAATTAATTTTGAAATCTTTTTTGTTGAAGTCACAATTAAACATATTTTGGGTAATGTTTTTCTAATAATTTGTGACCATGCTACGTCCTCAGATATATATTCCGATATTATTTATAAAGTGAAGTATACACAGACAAAATTGTTGAGCAATTAATTGTCAAAATTGACGTCAATAACTTTAACGCGAAAAATCTATTTCAAACTTTAAACATAAGATTTTGACGTCGAAATTAGATTTTGTGCCATCAGTATTGATTTTTTGACGTCTTCAGTCAATTACAATTTTTTTAAAATATTCATAAACGAAAAGGATTCTTTGAAGTAAAAAAAATATCAAACATTATTTTCCGACCTCTTAAAAATCGTTTACACAGTTTTGAAATCGACATTAATGTTTTTTTAATCATAATTAATTGTCAAAAAATATTTTGACGTCAAAAGCGTATTTTTCTAACGCCGAAAAACATTTTTTGAAGTCAACAGTTTATTTTTTGTGACGTCAGTTAATTGTTTGGCGTTAAAATCTATTTCAAACGATTCAAATTGTTTTGTGACGTCAAACTGATTTCTTGAAATTATCAATCAATAAATTAAAAAATAGTAATGAGATAAGCAGATTTTTTGATGTCATAAATTAATTGTTTGATTTTTTGACGTCAATTGATGTCAAAAATTCGTAAACAGGATTTGATGCTTAAATATTTTTTATTCAAAATTCTACGATTTTTAGAGACCGAAAACTCAATTTTCGACGTCTTGAATTTAATGTGTGATATTGTCGTCGTTATTGATTACGAATATAAAATTATCAATTTACAGCTTTTATTATAATTAAAGGCTTTTTCATTTTGCTTTTGGTCTGAAACTGTAATTAACAATATTCAGGACAAAATTTGTAAACACGCTTTCATATTTTCAGGAATAACCTCTATTACAACACTAACTGTGTTATCATTTGAACGATACATCATGGTGTCACAGCCATTCAGAAATATAAGGCTAACGCACAACAGAGCTTTTATTTCGGTGGTGGGAATTTGGATGTACTCTTTATGCATGACAACACCGCCACTTTTTGGTTGGGGTGATTATGTAACAGAAGGCGCTAACATTAGGTAAGTAAGACCAGCTTCTTACTGTTAGTGATTATATTACCTTAAAATGTGAAGAAAAAAGTTAAAGAACTTCGCGTTTGAAGTTCTAAATTGAAGTACTTTGAAGGAGGAGATAAATTACCTCAAAGAGAAATCCCACAAAACTTTGTGTTATTTGTTGTAATTTAATTTAAGACAAAATGTGTAAGTATTGCAATAAAGAATGTTTATTTCGCTTTGATGTCATTTTAGCTGCTCCGTAAACTGGGAAGATCAAACGTATAATACGATGACATACATAATATATTTATTCGTCTTTGGACTTGTACTTCCAGTTGCTGTCATTAGCTTTAGTTACGTAAACATCATTCTAACTATGAAACAGGTAAATATTACTATTTGTAATATCTTAAGCTTATGTGTTTACCGCAGAAAATACAGGTGTAAAACTATTTACATACGCTTTAGTATTCATATTCAATATTCATATATTTTGTAAGCCAGTTTCCATTATCAGTGCTCGAAGAAAACTAAACGTCAACTTTGACTGTTGTGCCTATGACAATATGCACAAATTGTTTTCAAGAATTATTGATTGTATTAAATGCAGTAGCGGTTGGTACAGGGAGGGCAACGGGCAACGACTCAGTATTTTGTTTCTATTTTAATCGCTTAAAAATGTTATTTAATTTAAAATCCAAAAAAACAAATTTTATTGAGATCGTTAATAGCACGAAGTTAGTTTGAATTGACGCAGTTCACACTTTATAAGTGCATCACACAAAACGAAACAAATGTTTTTAGAACAGCGAGTAGAAGCAACAATAACATCCCAAGAAGAACTGCACGCTGCAGTGGGAGGTAAGGGGTCTACAACGTTTCAATATGGTCATGTGGTTAGTGGTAGGACATTACATTAAGTTGACATTTCTTTATATTTGGGACGTACCTCGTTCATCAATAAAATAGTCTATGATGTCAGATATTATTCCTAATGTTAGAGCCAAGGTAAATAGACTCTACTAGGTATGCTACTACGCGAGCTCCCATAAGCTCGGTACAGTGTATATATTGTTGCACTGACGTCACAAGTAGATATCGCGCAAACCACTTTACGAGCTTAGTCCAATTTTAACACGAAGAATACTACTTATATTAACCTCAATTTTACTTTTATCAAGTAATTTGTTAAACAAAAACGTTTCGGTTTGTTAATGTTTATGAAAATTCTAATGTATTATAAAAGTTATTTTAAAATTGCGTTTGATAACAATTACTCACGACAATGCATAGAATATGAATACATAATTAAAACTTTAAGATTATTCAGTTATATTATATTTTTGAATATAACATTATTAACAAATTTTCAATATTTTTCCCTTATTTAGGAAATTCTGTTGTAAAAGATATTGAGAACGTACTTACATACTAAAAACGCAACAGCAGTTTTCTTGCTGCTAAATGAAACTGTTTGTTTTCTACTAAATGGCTAAAATAGATATTTTTTATATAATGGGCGAAACACTTTGCCTGGACTTTCCAATACAATGTCACTTAGCATATTTTCCAAAGTTTTTTTATACGACTGTGCTTAAAGTAGACTTTTGCGCTTTCATTTGACAACGAAAAGTTGACGTTTACTAAAAAGCGAGTGATAAAATACTGTTTAACTTGTTTCCCGTGGCAGCGAGCGGTAATAGTTACTTGCGTACCTAGGGCAGAAAGTATTGTCGCTCGCGCATGGAAATTCCAGCAACCCTGCGAGAGCGACAAAGATGCTTTCTGCTCGAGGTACACACACTGTTTTTTTACCACCATTTCAAAAATAAAGAGAGAAAGCAGATAAAAATACTTAGTTTTGCCATTCTCTTTGTGAACTATTGCTATTGCTCTGAGCTATTCAGTTTTTTAGGTAGCCATATTAGATCGTTTCCAAGGTGATTATTTTTGTGCTCTATCAGAAAAACTTATTTTCCGCTCGCTGAGCTGCTGTGCCTGTTTTGATCGCTCATCGGCAAATGTCAACTTTCTGTTCTCAACTGACTGCTGGAAAAGCCTACTTTCAATGATGGTCGTAGAAAATATAACTTTACGCTCACTAAAATTTACTTCGATTCCATGGATAAGAACAAAATTACGTAAATAGGTAACTTTTCGTCCTACGGTATGAAATTATTTTCAATTAAGATACCATTTTGAAATTACGTGTGTACCTCAAGCGTAAAGTGTCTTTCTCGCTCGAGCTCACTTGAGCTTTCATGCTTGAGCGACAAAGTATCACTTCGCGCTCTAGGTATACACAAATAACTATTTTAGGAAGCTCCGGTTTTATAGGCGTTGTATAACCATAGCAACACGTCAACATACATACATACAACCTGCATCGGCTTAAAAAGACGGACTGTATCCATGATGAAGATTTAATAACAATGGTTAATACGAAACAAATTTATCTCTTAAAAGTTAGCTTGCATGCGTTATAAGTTATTTTAAACCTAGAAAGCTTGTTTTAAAATTATAAATAACAAATTGTCTTGAAGTAACCATTACAACAAAGATTTATCTACGCACCTTGCCTACAGAACATTGAGGACATCATAGCGGAAGGCACACTCAGCTGCACATCGTACTGTAGGTAACCGAATTTACCAAGTATTGTTTGAGAATAAAAATCAATTTTTTCGACGTTATTCATTTTATTACTATGTTCTGAAAGACGACGAGTGTTTGTATTTTTATATTGTTTTGAACACTTTTGTATTTTATTTGAATTATTATACGTTTTTTTTTTGAAAAATAACTAGTTTAATTATCTTGGCATCTTACAATATAGTTTGTTGCGAATTGCCATAAAAATAGATATTTCAGCGTTTTTAGAAATAAATTTAAGTGACGCGTTTGTGGAATCGGTTAAACTGTTTTGCACAGAGCCAATGACGTCGGCGGAGAGTAAACGGTGTTTTTCAACCCTAAAGAGAATAAAAATATTTGCTAGAAAACAGGAAAATAGACCGTGTGCTTTAGCAATGTATTTAATCAACAAAAAACTTGTATCTACTACTCGATCATAAATTGCCACTTCCACTATGCCACACCAGGAGCCGCCACTGCTTCAATGCAATGTAGAGGAATTTAATATGATACTCAAATTAACTCCGTTACAACCCTAAGACCCCATTTACTCTTCATTCATAAAGGAAAAGCAAGCAAACACAACCTTTATTGAATTAAGAAAGTTTGTAACAAATAATTAATGAAGTTTTAATACAATGCAGGAATTTTCGCTTCACAGTCTAGATTTCGCAGCATTATTTAAGCTCATTGATTGGGTTTGGCCGCGGTTGTAAAATAGTTTAAATTCAAGTAAGGGGTTTTTAAAATATAACTAAAATAATGGAAAATTTTGCTATAATTTTAGTCGTTTTAGAATTTAGTTCAAATATTCCGTTTTTCGGGGTAAAATAAATAAAAGCAGTAAGAGGAATATGCGTCATCAATTTTGCTTACTATCTCCATTCTAGCAAGACTAAGATATTTGCATCACATCAAAGCAAAGCTTGTTCGATAAGCGTTTTATATTTATTAGAAATTGGGCTTTTAGAATTGATTTATTTCAGATTTAGTGCATCTCAATTGCTTTTGAAAAAAATACGTAGCTGCTTGTTTGGTTTGGACAGGGAGGTTCAGAATATGAAACCAATGAGAAAAATTCCTATAAACATTTGGCTTCGGAAACGCTTCCTTACAGAGTTACAGTCTCTTGAAGATAGAAAAATTAATTTAGGTTTGAAAGATTAGTAATCACACTGGGATAAACCGGATAGTAGTGCGATGTTTCGCAAAAAGAAAAGGTGCTCTACTTCAATATAGACACACTCAAAAAAGAAATTTTTATTCGTATTCTACGCATATCGAATAGCCGATCTGCGCAAGCGAGACTTTTATATCATTCCTCGGTCACGCCCACCTACTACTTGATTCTTAAAAATTATTTAACATTAAAATCGGCATGAACATGTCAAATGACAACAAAAATAAGGAAACACTCTATAGGTCTTTTCTTAATAGCAGATTGTTTTTATTGTGATTTTATATGTTCATACTGATTTTGAAGTCAAAATCCATAAACTAAAAAGAAACGAAAATTGACGGTAGGGGTGACGCACGGCTTTTTGAAATTTTTGTATTTTCCGATGGCAATAATATTTATTAGTTAGAATTTAAAACCGTTTTTCTATGTTCATGTTGAAACAAAAAAAAAACAAAATATTGATCGTGGGGGTGACCGGGGGCTGGTAGGAGGGTTGCGCTTTCGGAAATTGGCTGTCTAATGTGCGCAGAATTAGAATCTTCTTTTTCGAGTGTGTCTACTGTGTGTGTATATTGAAGTAAAGCGCCTTTCACCAACTCTCATTTTTTGGAAGACCAAACTCGTTTCGTCGCGGTTTTATGTCAGTGTGTCTACCAATCTATTAAAGCAACATTGTAATTTCTGCATGTCGTTTGGGCCGTAAACATCTACACATACACACATACTAAACCACTCACTTACGCTGACGTTCAAACCTACGCTGACGTTCAAACCTACCCCCACACCTGCGCTCGCCCCTACGGCTACGCTCACGCCCGCGTTAACGCCTACGCCGATTTCCACGCCGACGCTGACGCCCATGGCCTTGCCCACGCCCTCGCTCACGCTTACGCCTTCGCCTACGCTTACGCCCACTCCCACGTCTACACCCACGCCAGCGCCCATGACCAAAACCACGCTTTCGCCTACGTCCACACCCACATTCACACCCCTACCCACGTTCACACCCCCACCTACATTCACACCTCCATTGGTTTCAGATACTGAATCTAGCCTAAAAGTATGTTCTACATGTTATGAATCACCTTGTACATCTGCATGTTTTAGGCTTTGCATGCGTAAAAGGAATAATTTTGAAAACGAGTTATTATGCTTTATATGTATAGATTTTGAAACAATTTTTATAATTAAAAAAAAAGTGGTGTAATTATTTAATACTTTTACCTTTGCTTTGTGTTACACTCCTGACTCAGGTCGGACTGTGTACTAAAAGTAAGACGCTGCAGTTATGTTATGAAGTTAGCTAAATTTAATTAAATATTTAATTAGGGCCAGCATTTTCACATAATTTACAATAAATGAAGACTACGTTATGTTATTATGTAGTGAATACTGGACTTGATTTACTAAACAGGGAAATCTCTTTTGATGTTCAATAAATCGCCGAATTTCGGGTTCACTTTAAACCAAACAAAATTTTCCACCCTTGTATTTTATTATCCGAATGTCAATATTTCATAACTGGTTGCTTTTAGCAACCCTACGGCTTTACACCACATATTAAATTTTCTACATGTTTGTCGTATTTTACAAGAAATTACTAGAGAATGTGTTATTAAAGCGCGTGTATACAACCACCAAATTTGCTATTATAATACTAATTATAATTGTTTAGGTATATAAATGCAAATTAAAATGCAAATTTTGGGTTTAACGTAATAGCCAGACAAATTAATTTTGGGCGACGCGACGTAATCTTCGTCTGGCACTTCAGAGAAGCTTATCCAAAGCTTGTGGTTTCATAAATTACCAATTTCAAAAATTGTTTCTTGTCAACATTTAAAATTCTAAGAAAAATACATCGTTTTACATCAATTTTGTTATTTACAAATTATCTAAACACAAATGCAACACAACGCCGACAATTCGTCAGGATATGGTACCAGCAAATATGTTAAGGGGATATTCCACCTTATGAAATTGTTAACAATTGGCGACTGAAATACAAACTCGGCTGAGCGTCCTGTGACAATATTAAATGTGTTGGTTCTCTCCAAATTCCATTCGTCTTCTTCAGCCGTTTTTTATCCATTGAATAAAGGTCTTTTTAATATATCTCTAGCGGTCTCAATTTTGTTCAACGTTATACCAGTTGAATTCCGCACATTTTTTCAGGTCATTACTCCATCTGATCTGTGTCGTCCTATACGTTTTTTCTTTTTCGATTTGATCATTTTCCGCTCCATTGATTCTACCCTCTGACCACATGTCTAACGTAATTCCATTTAAGCACTGGTTCTCCGATTAAGTATCTATTTTACTTTATTTGCTCTTCTTGTCCATTCGTTTATTTGGAAGTCTTTAAAAGCTGTCCCTTTTGACTGCTCACTCTTAGTTCATTTAATAATTTTTACTTTTTATTGGTATACGAATTATACCTAAAAGATATTGTGTTTGACATATTTTTGAATTTCCAAATTTCACGAAATAGCACGTTTTAAGGTTTAAAGATACTACAAAAATCTGATCTGTATACAAATTACTGCCCAGATGCCATACCTTAGGAAAACTAAAGCAAATTGAAACATTTTGCAGAATGAAACCGCAACGAGGCCAAGTTGGTGCGTCGTAAAATAGGGGTGGTAGGGGATGCCTACCTTATTTAAATACAAACGCGCTTGCAGAATAAGCTGAGATTCATATTATACCAAACAGTAAATAGCCATTTTACGTGAGAGCGTTTTTCCTAACATCTATTGATCACGCTCGTATAGATTTTTCGTTTTTGTCAAAATTTCCAAATTTGGGCTTCAAACTCATCACAGTGTCAAACGCTTCCGGAATCAACCTCTTATTATGGACAAACCTCCGGAGAGGTTTCCTTTAATTCGTTTACCTGAACAAATCGACCGCGAAAGTCTGACAGGTGTATTAGGGGCCGAAACGTTTATTCTCATCGTCGATTTGTGTTTTATTTTCGAAAACGGGCGGTAATAGGGCAGAATAGAACAACTGTTTCGCTGATTTCAAAATAATACATAATTACATAAATTATTTCAAACATCGATAGATCAGTTTGTAGCCCTGCTCAGATACAAAACCTGGCTACTCCACTGTAATATCTAAAGAAGCTAACATTATTTCTACCATAGAAAGTAATCTAGTAGATAGAAAAAAAGTAGAGAAGAAAGCAGCGGGAGAGTACGAAGAAGGTCTCCTTATTTTTGTTCTCTCAGTTTATTTTCTAAGCAGCCAGGATTCTATGAGGCGCCGATTTGGCCAATATCAAAATTACTTAAAAAAAGATTCTATAAAGAAAAATAAAATTCAGTGCACTCAGCACTTTCTTACCTCGCAAGGCAATGGGAAACCAGCGAGGTGTATTTTTTCCAAAAAAAAAAAAACTCTCTGGAGAAGAAGTGCATGCACTTCCTGTGGTTCGGAGCCCACGTTAAACTGTAGGTCTTCTATGTCTGTCTGTGCAAAATATTTAACTCCGCGTACCAAATACAGACATAGTAGAGAGGTCGCCAACGCCCTTAATACGGTATGGCAGCAAAAGAAGAAGCACTTTCTTAAAGAAACAAATTTTGTTAACCAAAAGTAAAATTTATTAAAACGAGAAATTAGTTTTGTTAAAAAAAAAGTTTTATTATTAATTATTTGCATATATTTTCAGTATAGCGAATTATTAATTTCTACAAATTTTTAAATTTGAGATTTTGTCGGAAATGCACGTTTTGTACCCTAAGGAACTCAAAAAAGTATGTATAAGTGTGGTTTATCTTCATTCGCGAACGGATGGTCTGGTTTTGATGAGAACTGGAATACGGGGGGGGGGGGGGGGGAGTTATATCAAACATTCACCACCAAAATAAGCTTTTTGAAATCTTTTTGTGATCAGTAACTACGGGTAATGTTACTGTGCACAAAAATTTAAAAAAGTGTGAAGCTAGGAAATGAAAAAATTTTCCAAAATTTTAGAGTTTCAAAAAAAATATTACCTACTTAAAAACTGGCCCAACGATTTTTTTTAAATTTTGTGTGCTCATAGAATGTAAAAGGAACTAAAATTCGGTTTAAGTCTCAGCCCGCTAATTTCTCTGTGGCGTCTTCTAAGAATTGTTGAAAATTTGAATTTATCGCCCATTTACTGTAAAAGTAGTTATTAGATCGGGATGAAATTTGATATTAGAAATGCTTTAAGGGTACATAATGTTACAAGCTACTAGAACTTTTGGAACTACTAAAACTGTTAAGTGTAAAAAATATCATTATTTTGCCTTTTTCAATAACATACTGCTCAAAAACTGGTTCCACAATTTCTTTTAATTTTATTTAATTTTAATTTATTTAATTTTAGAGCTATCAGCTACTATTTGGTTTGTGTCCCAGTCCGCTAACTTCTTTGTGACACCTTCTATGCGTTTTTGAAAATTGAAAATTCCCACTTCCTTATTTAATAAACGATAACCGATAAAAAAATTTTTATTTGGGCTAAATAGCTTATGAGTAATAGTAAAATGAAGTTCTAACTTAATTGTTAAATACGGTCATATTTGGGCGGGGGGGGGGGGGGTGTAATTTCTTTTTCCATGCAAATTTTGGTAGACTAGTTTGTCCTTCCGTTCTTAGTTTTTTTTATTACGAGCAATCTTCTTCCAAAAAAATCTAAAATTATTTTTTTTCTTTTCACACAAAACTTGGAAAAAATTCGGTGTAATATGAGTTTACTTTACAATATCACTCGCTTTTTCTCTATCTGACTCCCATGCGTTGACCGAAGTCTTTGAACCAACGAAAAAGCTTTAATTAAAGAATTAGAATTTTCAAAAAACAAAAAAAATTCTTTGATACGAATAAAAAATTTTAAAAGAAAAGACTTAAGTGAACTAAAACGAAACCGTAAACCAACGAAAAAGTTTAATTATAGAATCAAAATTTTTAAAAAACAAAGTAAAAGTTGTTCGTTAACGAAAAAGATATTCTAAAAGAAGAAAAAAGTAAACTTAAAAAAATATGAAAAAAAAAGATTTATAAAAAACTTTTTTCTTGCTTTAAGAAATTTTGCTTTTTCAATAAAAAATGATTCTTTTTTAAGAAACTTTGGCCCAAACGGAAACTCATAGCTTTCTGCTTTGTAGATCACACTATCAGTATAGGTACATTGGTTTAATAATGTCCTCTTCATTCCTACAAGTATTTTCATGTCCTTTATATCATCACGTGTACTAGCCAACCTAAGTTAATTGTTGTGTCCATTTCTGCCGTCATTGGTTTGAGCTGCCAGACTTGGTATCCAGTCGTCATGCGCAGTAGCGACTTGAGTTTGGAGGAGAAATTTAAAGAGAAAGTCATGCTCGTTACTCTTGCATATCACAAAACCCCCAGCATGTATTAAGTAAATTAGACACCTCTAATAATTATTAGGGGGTCTCTTAAATTAAAGAGGTCAAATATTTGAAACAACAATCACTCTCTTTAATATTAATTTTCATTTCAAACCGATCATGACGACCTAGATGCCAAGTTTGTAAGCTTTGTCATATACTAAAATTTAGAAGCAGGACGTTATTGTAGTTTGGCGCCCCAGGCAACTGCCTGCTGCACCTGTGCGTAGCGCCAACCCTGATAACGCAGTTGTGGGGGCCGTAATTAGGTGGTTACTGGTTACTTTCCAAGCGCTACATGTTAAGTGTATTTTGGCCCAAGGGGACTATGTAGAAAGATAAAATTGTTTTCAATTGATTTGATTTGCTTGGTTGTATTGGGGATAGAAAATATTGAACTATTCTCGTAAATACGGCCTTTGGGTTTTGTTTGCGATTGGTACAATATTAAATTTATACATATATGATATTTGCCTGTTAACATTTGTGTAAAAATAATATTAATAGAACTTGTGTTGTGGTGTTATTGTATAAATTATAGGGTGGAATCACAGAGTGAAAAATTTGTTTTTAATATTTACAATGTTGTTTTCGTGCTGATTGATTGACAAAGTAAACACGGTGCTTGTGATTTGATTCAACAAGAAAAACATTTTGTGTGTGTGTACCTTTTATACTTAATTAAAAGAAAATATAGTATGGTTATTTTATAAGTATAGTCCGGACTTTTAGTCTAGCATTTGGTCAGTATTTAAACTATGCGGCAATGAGTAAACAATCATTTCTGGCATAGTTTTTTTAAGTATATAGTTGGCGCATATATTAAATTGTAAACAAATTATCTACGAGCATAGAATGGTAACACATCCATATGCTTGACCCTGCTAGCTTGTGTAGATAGTTACTATTTATTTGGTCAGCTGTAATTGATTCATGTGTAATAGTTAAATAAAATAAAACAGGGTTGATAAGCGTAGAATATGAATGGTCATGAGTTTTAAAAGTACTTCGCGAAACAATTTTATGAAACTGCAGAAATATTTTTTTTAATTGAAAGGTAAAATAGCAGCTACGAATTAATGAAAATAGAACGTGTAAATTCATTAATACAACGAAAAAGTTCTACGAAAGAAAAGTTTGATCTATCAAAATTCGTAAGAGACGAAAAACACTGTTGAGTAAAATATTTAAGAATCGCAGTACATAACAGCAACTTTTCCTAAATTCTTGGCCAAAAAATTAGTTCTCTTGTTCAGTATGCTTCACATATAACTTAACGGATAACTTTTTGCTTTTCTGCGACTAAAAGTCCGGTCTTTATATATAAGAAATCATTTTCCACAAAAATTAAATAAATATGGATTATTTCCTAAACACGTTTTTCTTTTCCTACAGAGTACTATGCGATCTGGACGAGTAACAAAAGCCGAAGGAAAAGTAGCAGTGATGGTTTTAGTGATGATTCTTGCATTTTTGGTGGCTTGGACTCCGTATGCCGCCATGGCTCTGATTATTCAGTTTGGAAACGCAGAAATAATTACACCATCTGTAGCCGTAATTCCAGCTTTAGTTGCCAAAAGCAGTATTTGTTACAATCCTATTATCTATGTTGGGATGAACACTCAGGTACAAATTACAATTAACGTGTTCGATAATAAACTTCATGTAAACTGTTACTTGATACTGCAACGCCAGCAATTTCATCTACTATTCAAGGTTATCCAAACTTTACGTTTCAGTTTAGACGGTACATAAGTTGTGATATTTTACCTTTTATTTAAGATATTGTTATCAAAAAAATTGTTGCTCGTGTGGGATAAAAAATACATAAAAATAATTCATTAGACCGTAAAATCTAGTTATATGTATTAAAAATTCCACTATTTTCTTTTTTATTTTAAACGGACATACAGTGAATTCCAGTTGAGGTGGGACGTGGCAGGTTAACATGTTTGAATTAGTTGTATATTATTATCTAGAAGAATTTTAGTGCTTGCAGTGATCTTAAATAGAAATATAACATCACTTGATGAAAATTTAATTAAAAATTCAATTAAAATAATGCTTTAAATAAATTATTTAATAATAATCACGCCCGTACTGCATTGACATCGGTTGCAAAATAAATTTTTAGATGTCTCGGAGTTGCGCAGGTAGAAATTCTGCTTTATAAAAGAGAGGTTATGAGTTCAAACTTGACGAGGTCTGCTTTTTTGTAATTTTGTTTATTATTTTATTTAAAATAAATAATTCTCTCTTTAATGCTACATAACTCCAGCAATTCTACTTAATATTGAAAACAAATCAAATTGAACAAACACAAAGAAAAGGAAACGAAATCCTACATACTGCAAATCTAAATTAACATCCCTAGGCAATGAAATTTAAGCAATAACTAAAAATTTAGCTAGTAGTTTCGTTAACTTAACGGACATTAACGCAACCCAAAGAGAATCATCAAAAATTAAAAAAGAAAAAAAACTATATTAAATACTCAAACAGGCCTCTGTTCAGCCAGACAGTATCCTAGCCTATTATAAAATAAACTTTTGATAACTGTTTATTAGATTTTTCTTTTACATTTATTTCTAATAGCGCCTTTCAAATCTTCGATTGAGTTTTAATGGGTTGACGGTGATACGTCAGGTAATAAAATAATTAAGCTAATGCCTATTTCATTATTATAATAAAATTAGACATTAAAATTTCATTTATGAGAAGACAAAAACATAAAAATACATTAAATAATGAAAAAAAAAATGTTGAAAAAGTTTGTCCTTAAATTTCATTTTTAATTTAATTCGAGATTTTTAAAAATTTAGGGATGTTCATAAAATTGGAACATTATTAAAAATATTGAAACTGAAATATTTCAAAAATTTCAAAAATATTAAAAATTTCCAAACTATCAAAAGTTTACAAAATTTTAGAGAAGTCCTTTACTAACGGGAAGTTGGTGTACAAATTTTAGCCTGCGGTTTACACCTCAGAATTTTCTAGAAAGTTCGGATTCCTTCGGCTTATTGCAAAAAATGTTGCTTAATGCTGAGTAGATCAAGTTTTCCTGATCTAAAGAGCCGTACCTTGATTTGTATAAAAATAATAAGTTACTAACGGGAGAGAATGTAGAAATGTACTTTTATACCATATAATTGAATAGATTTTTGGAACATTGTAAAGTTTTAATAGAGAAATTTGTTTTCCGAAAATGCAAACAAAGACTTCAATTTACTTCTCGCTGTTATAATTACTAACTATCTTTTTATGACTAGCAAATCTGATTTTGATGACAAAAGTTAAACCAGCAAACTACAAAGGTTCCTGAAATGAGAGCTGGATATCCTTTGTAAAATTATAACAGCGGCCACTTAAACATAATAGATCTGCTGTAAGAGTCCTTGAAATATGAGGTACAGAGGAAACGTGTACGATATAAATTTTAGTTAATAATGAAAGATAACTTGTCGTTAATGTAAATTTACTTTAAACGTTAAATAAACGATTATTATTTATTTCTTTATTTATCTGCAATAATTATTAGCAGTGAAAAGAAAAACACTACATATTACAGTGTAACACATTTATTTTATTTATTTATTTACAACTTAGAAAATTCACAAGAACAGGCCCAATATCTGCACAATCAACGCTATGTGTATTTTAACCCTCCCGAAGCCCCGTTTGATTGACGACGAAACGTCGTCGTACCGTTAAGAAAAAATAAAAACATAATTTATTGACAATTTACTTGAAAATTGCAAAGGTTTACAGCTGTGAAAGACTTATTTCCTGGCGTCGGTGTTAAGCCGTAGCAGCACAAACAATAAATATTAATTGTTTTTTATTAAAATTTATTTGATGTCGACCCCTTTGTGCTGCTACGGCTTAACACTGACGCCAAGAAATAGGCTTTCACAGCTGTAAAATATTGCGATTTTCAAGTAAATTGTCAATAAATTATGTTTTTATTTTTTCTTAACGGCACAACGACGTTTCGTCGTTAATCAAACGGGGCTTCCGGAGGATTAAAATACAACTAGCGTTAATTGTGCAGATATTGGGCATGTTTGTGTGAAAAAAATTTAAACCAATACTTAATTATAATTTTATTTAATCAACTAAAAAAGAAAAATAATTGCAATTTCAAGCAAGAAGAGCCAACTGAGGCATATACTTTTGAAATTAATATTTCCTTACAATCCAACTAAACTAAAATAAATAAATCAAAATTCAATTCCATCTAAAACTTGCAGGAGCAAAAGTTTGAACTTCAATAAGAACAAAAATACATTGCTTTATATCCATTCAAGTGGACGTAATATAGTTCCATAACTTCTAGTAACTAACACTTCGTTATTACGATGCGTCACTGCCATTTCCATCATATACTTTCCTGAAGGAATAAAAGGGGGAAACCTAGACTCGTCCGGTGACCAATTACAGTAGTGATACGTCTTTCCCTAATAAGTTAAAAACAAAAAATTTTGAAAAAATATTAATTTCTAAAATTGTTCACATAAATAAGTTTCTTACGGAGTTACAGCCCCCAACATAACTTTAGAAATGTGCTCTTTTAGCTTGCACAGAAAGCCTTGCAACACCTCAAATCGTATTCATTAAAATAAATGTTCTATTTTTTAATTACAAAGAGTATAATGTAAAAACAAATTTTACCTTAAATAAAGGACATGAAAAATTTCCACATTCAGTCATTCTATCAAAACCCATTGTTTTCTTGGAGATAGCTTCACACAAATTGAATTGCATACGCAATGGAAATAATCGGTACTCATTACTAGCAAATTTGTATATCTGCACTATTGCCTGCAACAAATAATTACGCATTTATTGTACGGCAGCAACATTGGCGGAATGGACAACATGTCAAAATTGTTTTTACATAAATTTAAATAATTGTAACTCACGCACCTCTATATCGTTTCCCATATCCACGCTTGAAACAAAACTTGCGTTGGCAGCTGTCGTGGTCCGATTATATTTGAAGGTATGGATTTCAAAGCGCGCTAAACGCTCGTCATTGCGAACACGTTCAGTCCACTCAAATTGCAATTTATAATCACTTTGATGAAATTTGTCCAAGATGTTAGACGGCGCCGTAGGTTTAGGTGTTGTAATTGTATGTGCTGTTAAAACCCCCAAAATAGCTATGTTTAAGCAAAACAAATAAATCCATAGTTTTATCATTTTTAGTAATAAATAAAATTAGTGCTCAAACAGTAAATGCCTTCAAATGAAATATGCTGAGGTGATGTCGAATTGTGCACTACTAAGCCAACATTGTTGAGAATCCACATTCGAGGATTTATTTCGTTTATCATATAAATATCCATTATTACCATCATCTTTCTACATTTACATTATATTATAACTACCCGAGTTGTGTTCTGCTATGTCGCAGATGATTATTGTTTTATGATTACCTGTTTTGATTGCACTAAATTTAAAAAATGTATATCGTCATGGTTAGGAGGCAAACCATTCGTTCTTAAATATCTGAACGTTCATGATACCGTGATTTAATGACAAGTTGAATATTTTCTAAAATTCAAAAAGGGGCTGGTCAGTAAGATCAGGTAATTTAACTAAATTAATTTGCAATATTTAAAAGAAAATTGAGTTTCATGATTTTAAGATGTAGGTGTCTAAATTTAGACGTTTACCACAGACTTTGCTTCTATACTATATGTAAATGAATAACGCTTGTGGTAAAAATGATGACAGATCAATTTGTAAGTTAATTAATATCACTAAAAAAATATATTTAAATTGTGGCTCGAGCTTTAATCATCTGCCTTTTGAAAACTAAGAAAGAAAAAATTGTGTACAATATTTTTCGTAGAGCAATCATTTCTGAAAAGTTTGCGAGATTAGGAAGTATATTTCTCAATTTAATAGATTGGGCTGTAGAAATTTATTAAAAGTGCCTTTGTAAAGCTCCGTTCGCTGTGACTGCAGGCTCCTGCACACCGGTTAATAATTAATTAGGTAACAATATCTAAATGTTGTTTAAAAATTTTATACAAATTTACATATTATCTACAGATTATAAACAACGAAATCTTTCGATATCTGTCTTAGTTTTCGATAGGCAGAAGATTGAAGCTCAATTGAAAGTCTTTTTGTGCTGATATTAATTAGTAACTAAAAATTTTGCTGTCATAATTTTGACCACAAATGTTATTCGTATAGTACTGAAGCTGGTAAATAACAATGTGAATGAATTTTTTACACTGAATTCTATTTCTTTTCCCAACCAACCACACTGGACTAAGATTGGAGCTAAATATATGCTTTTTGAATTATAATCAAAGTTTCGAAAATTACGCGATGTGTTATCCATAATGAGACAAGACTATAAAAGAAACAAAACACACACACACACACACACACACACACACACACACACACACACACACACACACACACACACACACACACCCACACACACACACACACACACACACACACACACACACACATACAAGCGCTGATATGTGATGAGAATTAAAGCTAAATCACTGTTGGTTAATGCACATTCATTTCATAAAATGGAATCGGTATCAGCAAAATCCACTTTTAATTAAACAGAAAACAGAACTTCAAACGCAACCAGACTGAAAAATAACGAGCCTAATCCTTCGTTTTGATACTTTAAAACCATATAATTGGACTAACAGTTAATACCAGGAAAAGCTAGAATAAATGACATATGAGAGCCACAACTTTCACATCTATTTTATGTTTCCCATAGTTCCAGTACAGGAAAGTATTGATTTCATAAAAACTTTTGATTTCAAGATTTTAACACAAAACACGTTTTGGGACGCAAGAATCCCAATAACTATTTTAAAAGAATTGCTCTGTATTTTTCCATGGAATGCTACTCTTTACTTAAAATCCTAAAAATTATTTTTTAGAAAACAAATATTTTTACTATCTTAAATCTTTTCAACAAATGAAAAAATAGTAAATAGAAATACATGAAAATTTACAATCCATAGCAGTATGTAACTTGAACTAAACACACACCCTAACTGTGAAATAAGAAGACTTGGAAAACACAGCACTCCTCCAAACAAGTACATACTTGTGTGGAACGGTGCGGTGTTTTTCCCGTATGTAACTAGATTAGAATCGAGTTGAGGGTGTCAAGGCACTCTTAATAGTACACAAAAATTTCAAAAAAAATATTTTTGAGATATCACTTAATTGGCATGAATAAATGCAGAATTACATTCTAATTTTAAAAATGTAAACGTACCTATACAAGGTGTTCAATTAAAAATATAAAAGTTGATGGGATTTTTGGTGAAAACGGAGTTAAAAATAGTAATTTTTAGGCCGTATAACAAGCTTTTCGGTCTCTAAAGCTAAACATACTAAAATTGCATCTGTACAGACCGATTAAATAAAAACTTAACCGTAGTCGCCTGTAGAACAAGCACGGCATGTCGATGATTACAGCTTATAAATTGTGCAGCTATCATCATAGTTACGCGGTTTATTATTTTACTTTACCTGCTCACATTTAACATTTTTAAACAATTAGTAAATGAGCTTTGCAAATTATTTATTTAATATTTATTATTTTTATTTTAGAAACGTGCATAATAAATGTTAGTTAATAACCATTACTTATTTAACTCACATAATCAAAAAATAAAAAGTGTAAAGGGGTTGACTTAGCGGTTAAAGCGTGGAATTGTAATCTGGCGGCCCCAGTTCAAATCACGTGGCAGACGTGTTTAATTCCTGATTTTTTAAGTTTATCTTTTGACATATCTTGTTGCTGTATAAAATGTTGTTGATTTGTTTCTAGGCATAAATGAACTCGTTTTTTTCATGGTTTTGAAACCCCGAAATAAAAAAAATATTAAGGAAAGAACAGGTGTGCCACGGGATTTAAATTTTTTTATGTGAATTTAGTAGGCTGCTGTTTACAACTGTGATTTATCACGCACGTTTGTAAAATAAAAATTATAAATATTATAAATCACTTGCAAAGCTTACTTGCTAATCGTTAAAAAAAGCAATTACGGTAAAATGATAGACTTTGCATTATCCATACATATATAAAAGCTCAAAGGTTTTTTTTCTCCGGTTCCTCCAGCGGCTACCGCTCCACCAATTTGGACCGTTTTTTTTCAATGAAAGGTCTCTATGCTCAGATGGAACATGAAACATTTTTATATTTTTACTCTACGTCGATTTTTTAATAATAATTATTTTAATTTATACTATATATGAAAGTCTGCTAGACGCGCTTCACTGGAGGCAACATCTACACTAACACCGCGTCTCATTATTGGAACTAATGCATCACGTGACTTAGCATTTCGCCGGTTCTGTCAACGCTCAGTCTGTCAGTGCATTGTGCGCTGGGGGAACACTAGTAATAATAATAATAGTTCCACAATTTGCAAATTAATCATCGACGTGCCACCGCGTTTGTTTCATAGGCGGCTGCCGTTAATTTTTGATTTGATCAATCTTTATATTTAAATTAATAAGGGGTTATCTGGGTTTCATTAACAGCTTATTATAAAAAATATTTATTATTATTTCTGATTGATTTCAGTTTCGTCAATCATGGCAACAAGTATTTGGTCATGGCAAAAGAAATGAAGATATATTAGGAAGAAGTGTGTTTACAAATGTAACAGAGATGAAAGTTATTCCACGGGGTATAAATGAAGAGACTCAAATTATAGAAAATTATGGAAATATAAAAGTTACAACAATTAAAACGGACAGGGAAAGATATCAATCAATTTAAAATAAAACTAACAGAAAACAGATATTACATTAACTGTAAATAATAAAGTGACATTAACATGGATTTTTCTTAATGCCTGAAACCTTCTCTGGAATTTAGTCGTTCGGATTCGACGTTAAACTGAAGGTCCCCCGTACTCCACCTTAGCGCTAAGGAGAGTATGTGGCAGAGAAGAGTGCCGGTGCCCAGCAGTGGGACGTAAAGGCTGATTACGATACGAACATGGATTTTCACTGTAATTTATTTATTTTAATCTCTGTTTTTACATGACGATATTTGTGTTTAAATGATGCAAAATTTATTGCAATTCATTGATTTTGCATTTACAGTACTCTTTCTAATGTTTCAATGACTGTATATATGTATGACTTATGTTGATAAATAGCAGAATAGATAGTTTTGTATTTTATTAGAATTAAAGTGTTTAATAATAAAAAGTCTTTAAAATAATTTTTTACAACCTGGCATTATTGTTATTGGATAAAAGCATTTGTGGCCCATGAAGGGTTGCCCCAGTAAGTTGTTTTGAAATTACTATTAAGGTAGTGAAACTAAAAAGAATTAAATTTTATTTAAAAAAATAATTGACTTTTTTGCATGAACAATCAGAAACGAACACTTTTTACGACCTACAAAATGTAGTGTGGTTCATTTATTATATCGAACCTTATCAATTCATGCACTTCTTCTTCTTAAGGTTGCCCCTTGCGAGGTCTAGCATATCTTTTCACCTCTTGCCTTGCGTGGTGCTTAAAGTGGCTTAGGACAGTGGGGGCCTACAGCTTAACGTGGGCTGCGAACCATGGTAGTGTAAGCCCTTCATCTCCAGACAAGATTTTACTAGGGCAATGTTGGATGTGAGAAGTAAAGCTAAAGCCCGCTAATCCTTAAACAGAGTTCTACGAGCTATAGGCAACACAACTCATGGTACGTTGGTGGTTGTCCATTGCTTTACAACGAAGCATTTTATGTAAATAAGTATAAATTAAATTTTCAAAATTGGATCGCCACCGCCAAATAAAAAATAATCAAGATTGTTTAAAAAATACGGTACTTTTTTACACATAATCTTATACAGAATAAAAATAGAACTAAAAATATCAATTAAATTAATTTACAGTGATGTAGAACTATTCTTTGAATAACTTTTCAATATAACTTTTTTTCTCGCTTTAAACAATAGTGACGCTGTATAGCACCACTCCACTACGTGAATACCCGGTATAAAAATTTTTTATAGCGTTGCCTGAGGATAGTAAACTCGCTATCGAGTTATAGGTGATTCTAAAGCGCGTACATCCCAATGATGTTACGCAGACCCGATCGTCATAACCTTACTTTTAATTTTCAAATCAGCTGCCCTTGTCATTGTCCATTTCATCAGTTTGTCGCTATTTTTTGTAAGATATGAAACAATGTAGTAAAGCAGAGCAAATACACCGAATGCTGCTACTTTACTAACCGACTAACTAATCGATTTTTCTACAGTTTATCAATATAACACAAGATACAAAAAGAGCAGAACCTGTGGGTTACGCCCTCGAGGGTTTTTTGTAGCTCCATACCAGGCGCTTGCGGCTCCGAATGTTTCCTCCGCTAAGTCGGTTTTAATAAAAGTTGTTCCAGGAAATAAAATCCGCGAAAAGAAATCGAAAAAAAGCTCGTAAAAGCAGGCCCGTAATAAAAATCCCCGTAAAATCTCCAGGAAAAACATTTCCCAAAAAAATCCTATCATAGCTCTAGTAAAATTCTTTTGAAAAAAGATGGAAGAAAATTAGAAAAACGTATCACTTCTCATTTCCAGGTAAGTGCTTTAACCAAGATTGCTAAAATGTTTTTGGAACTAATTAATACACATTAAATAAATCTTGTTAGACGTTTGCATATAATTCAAAAATGATATGTGCCTTATTCCGAGATATAATGATATAATTAATACACACGTGGTTTAAACGTAAATATCGAAATCCGCAAACGTAATAAATATCTAAACTATCTGGAGATATAAGACGTGTTAGAGAATGCGTCATTAAAAGTGGAGCACAAAAGTAGTTATATTTTGTAGTAAACAGTTTTAGTGTAAACACTTTTTAATAATAAGCGGAAGTAGTCGTGCCCGCAATTTGTAAGTCAATGAATAGTGAAATTCGTCTGGAGTGTTTTTTTGTTGTCAGCGCGATAAATACACATTTTCGACCCACTTAGAATTAAAGCAAGACATAAATAACCAAATTATACCAACAGAAGTTACAGCAACCGAAAAACAATCAATAAACGAAGCCGACATGCAAGGGCCCGCCTGTTTGTTATAGCGATCAATCTGTCCGAGATGCAAGAGCCCGTAGTGTTGTTATGGTGAGACTACTTAAAAACCGAATACTGAACTTGCTCTAGATACAACCGGAAATGCTACATCGCCACTGTAGACCTTTCAATGCCATACAACTTGAATTTAAGCAATTTTGTTCATATTTCACTTTTTTGGGAAGTTATCGGTTTGCCTGTTTATCCGTGGAACGCACTGTATAATCACTTCTATCGTACAGTATTTTCTGTTGTAAAAATAGTCGCTCAGCTCAAAAAATCTTACTTGGTAGACAAGAGTCATTTGAAGTATGTTTGCAATCCACTCCACTAGCTTCTGTAAATCAAATAACATGGATTTTATTTAATATAGTTGGTGTAAGTGTTTGCTTGCTTCTACTGTGTGTGAATGCGGGAGTTTCTGCCGACACTTCCAAAATTATGTGCGCCGTAGGATATATAAAATTAAAGCTTTATTATTTTTTTAATTATTATTTTCATTTTGAAATATCAAAGTGTACTGAAATTGAAAATTTTTTGACATGTTTATTGACTCAAAAGGTTTTCCATAAAATACATCTGTTAAATCATATTGAAAATGATTGTCGTTTTTCGGGTGCTGTCGATCTTAACTTTTCGCCATTGTTGCTGATTAACGCAGCTATAACAACAAGTGGTTTTATCGTGTTTTTTTTACTTATTAAAATTCACTAGCAATTTTTTCACCCACAAAGTAATTTTATTTGTTGCTCACATGGAAATTGAGCAGGGTGCTTGTCTAAATATATTGTGTGTGATATACTCAGTAAAATAGTCACAACTTGTATACCATTTTACGAAAACATATGCACAGTGCGTTGTTAAAAATATGAGGTATTTAATAACTGTGACTTTGAACTGTTGCATTGTTCCTAATAATGTATCAATCAATGTTGTGGTAGGTATATTGCCTGGTGTCGGTGATAAACCTTTGCATCAAAAATATTTCGATGTTAAATAAATATTAACAATTAAATATACTAATAAACAGCACTTTAAAAAAGTAACAAACTACTCGACTAGTAGATATAGTACCTCATGCTTTGTACAAAGTATTGACTAATAACCGTACATTTGGTTGCATAGTAGTCAGTCAGTAAGAATATTTATAACATAATTCGTGTCGAAGTAAGAATAAGTTTAAAATAAATATTTTTGTTCAGGTCATTAATTATTATTTTATGCATATAAAATAAGAAACTTGACCTACAATAAAAATTTATAAATTTCCGCTGATTATTAAGTTCGACATTAAAGAGTCAAAATTTCGAGATTAATAAGACGAAATAATGAGATTGTCAAGTCGAAATTTTGAGATCATAAATTCAAATTTGCAAGATTATGAAGTCGATATGTCAAGATTAATAAAACGAAATTTTTTTATTACAAAGTTGAAATTTCGATATTAGAATTTTGAAAGTTTTGAGATTAATAAGACGAAATATAATGAGATTATAAAATGAACTTTCATGACTATAAACACAATATTTCAAGATTAAATAGTCGAAATTTTGAGTTTAATAAGACGAAATTAATTTACTAAAAAGTCGAAATTTCGAGACTAAAAAATTGAAATTTCGAGATTAAAAAGTCAAAAGTTTTGGGATAATGAGAAGACAATAAATCAGATTATAAAATCAAAATTTTTCATTATAAAAATTAAATTTAGAGATTATAAAGTCGGATTTTCAAGATTGTTAATGCGAAATTTCGAGAATAGAAAGTTGAAATTTCGAGATTACAAAGTCGAAAGTTTTGAGATTACTACTACGAAATAATGAGATTATAAAGTAGAAATTATGGGAATATTAAGTAGAATTTTAATGATTATAAAGTCGGTACTCTAAAATTAAAACTGCAAAACTTTGAGATTAATAAAACGAAATTTTTGTATTACAAAGTCGCAATTTCGAGGAGAAAAATTGAAATTTCCAGATTAAAAATTCGCGTTTTGAGAATAATAAAACGAAATAATGAAATTATAAAGTCGAAATTTTGAGATTATAAAGTAGAATTTCTTGACGATACAGTCGATATTTTAGGATTCTTCTTCTTATAGTGCGATACCCTATTTAGGGCGTTGGCTATCTCTCTACTATGTCTGTGTTTGGTGCGCGGCGATAGATAATTTGCACAGACAGGCATAGGGGACCTACAGTTAAACGTAGGCTCCGAACCAAAGGAAGTGCATGCATTTCTTCTCTAGATAGGTTTTCCTGAGGAAACATCCACCTTGCTGCTTTCCCGTTGCCTTGCGAGGGAGAACGACCGGGCTGGGGATCGAACCCGGATCCGCTGCATTGGTAGCCCTCGCGCTTACCACTGAGCTACGGCCGCTCTATTTTGGGATTAAATAGTTGGAATTTTGAGATTAATAAGACGAAATTTCTTTACTACAAAGTCAAAATTTTGAGAATAGAAAGTTAAAGGTTTTGAGATTAATAATTTTTAAGCCATTAATTAGAATTAATAAGACAAAATAACGAGATTATAAAGTGTAAACTTTAAAATTAAAAATTCAAAAGTTTTGAGATTAATAAATCAAAAATTTCAGATTATAAAATTTATATTTTGAGATTATAAAGTCGAATGTTCAAGATTAATAAGCAAAATTTTGAGATTAAAAAGTTGAAATTTTGAGAATAGAAAAACGCTATAGTTTCAGAGTGTAATAAGACGAAATATAATTAAATTATAAATTCGAAATTTTGAGATTATAAAGTCGTATTTTCAAGATTATAAGGTATATATTTCAAGATTAAATAATCGAAATTTAGAGATTAATAAGACGAAGTTTATTTATTAAAAAGCTGACATTTCGAGACTAAAAATGATGAAATTTCGAGATTAAAAAGTCAAAATGTTTGCAATTAATAAGACGAAATAAAATGATATTATAAAGTCAAAAATTTTCAGATTATAAAGTGTAATTTTCAAGATTATAAAGTCGATATATCGAGATTAAAAAAGCGACAATCTGTGATTAATTAATCGAAACTTTGAGATTGCATAGTTAAAACTTCAAGATAAAAAAGTCAAAAGTGTAGAGATTAATAAGACAAAATAATGAGAATATAAAGTAGAAATTTAGAGATTAAATATCCGAATATTTGAGATAAAACAGTCGTAATTTTGACAAGTTCCTTGTAGGTAAAGTATTATTACTTTCCTATACTTTCAGTACAGGGAAGTATTGATTTCATGCAAATTTTCAAAATCGAGATTTTGACGGAAATACATGTTTTGGGCTTCCAGGATCCTAAAAAAGTGGTTTTTAAAAAATGTCTGTCTGTGGGTGGGTGGGTGGGTGGGTCTGTGGGTGGGTTACGCTCCATATCTCCGGAACGGCTGGACCGATTTATATCAAAAATTCACCGTCAAAATAAGCTTAAAAAAAAACCGAAACCGGAAGCGGAAGTTAGACATGTTTTTTTGGTAGCATATTTTTCAGAAACTGAATTTTGGAAATTGGAATAGTAGAAATTATAGAAGGCCTTAGAACAAATCAAACGTTTTTTTACCGAACTCTCTAGCTTCAACATGGCAGCCGCTACGAATTTTTGAAAATTTCAACTTTAACGCCCATTTACTCAAAAACCAGTTGTTTGATTGGGATCAACTACATCTTGTTTGGTAGCTCCTTAAGGGTACTATACCATGAAATATCATTAATTTTGAAAATCGAAAAACGATCTCAATGGCACCACTCCAAATATTTTAAAATTTTCAAAAACTGCCCACACGTTTTTGTTTAAACACTTTTTAAGTTGATAGAGCTTTGACTCTTCTACAATTTGGTTTTTTGCGCATTGCTATAATTTCACTGTGACGCTCTCTATGAATTTTTGAAAATTGAAAATTGGTACCCTTCTATTTATTTAACGGGGGGCAATAAAATATTTCTGTTAATGTGAAATAGCTCACCATTGATAGCAAAATACGAATATAATAATATTTGTTCGATAATTTCATATTTAGGGGGGCTACTGTTTCCCCTTCCCCCAAATTTTTTCGATAAAAAATTAAAAATCTGGTTTTTTGTTTTGTTTGCTCTAGGAGAATCTTTTTACAAAAAAACCAGAAAATCGAATTTTTTGCCCCTTAATAATCTTTTTGTCCTTAGAAGAATTTCACAAACCTACTTTCTACAGCAGTTGTATTCTTGTACTAGTCGTTTAATGTTCAGTGTAGGCTAACTTTTTTATTTTAATAGATAGACTCGCAAACCCAAGAGCAAAGTTGTAGGGCAAATTCTTCTCGATTGTTTTTAAGAAAAAAACTTGAGTTTCCAATTTTAATATGGCGGCCACGGTAAAAAATAACTTTTTTTAAATGGAAACGTGGCATTTTGGCTTTAAAATCAGAAATGTTTTGAAATTCTAAATACAACTTAATAAGGGTAATTTCTTGCTAAAAATAATACTTCTCGAGTTATTAATATATTTTCAACTATCAATTTCCGCGCTTCTGTTGATTCAGTCCGAATATTTTACCCAACCTTATGCTTGCAGTGCAGCGGTCGGTCCTTCTTCAACCGCTTCAAGATGTTACAACTTATAAGAACTATTTACTTTAACTAGTCGTGTCTAGACAGGTGTATATCGAAAGTGTTGGAAAATATAAAACAATGTATTTAAATGTATAGGAAAGTCCAGGCGAAGTGTTTCGCTAATTTTTTTTGTTTTCTTTTCAAGAAATTGCGTCTCTTCTACGCCTCCGTACTATACTGTATGCTAGAAACAAGTTTATACATTTGTGTATTTAGATAAATGAAATTCGAAGCTGTGTCTTTAACATTAGCGTCGATATCAGGTAAATATGCGGTATGAGCAAAGTAGGCTACTGATCTAACCAAGAGTTAATTTTGAACTCAAGCTTGCAAATTAAAGGCCTGGGTATTTACCGCAAACCTCTGGTCGCACATAGGCTGCATTCCAATTAAGTAATAATTACACTAAAATTCTCGATAATCGCTTTCACCTGCACCTATCTTACAATCAATTTAAAAACCAAAAATACAAGTTGATTCTTAGCGTATTTTGTGTTGCACTTACATAATATGTCAACGCATATTTTGCATATAAAGTAAGAGAAATTTAAAAGGTGCCTTTAAATATGAACTACCTGATAAATAAGAAAAATCTTAACGCTCACACTTAAGAAACAACAAAGAAAAATAACTCAAATTGTTTACATGCGACAAAAGTGATAAGTGTTTTGCAAATATGAATAAACTCATATGACCTAAAGTGAAAGTGAAAACAAAAGTTGCCTCTAAGTAGAGATAAAGATGCAAATGTTGGGAAATAAGCAACCGCTGCAATAAAATGTTAATATCCTTAATAAAATGCAAATATATAATTTTAATATTGCTTAAATCCATTAACTACTTTAGCAAAACAATCGAACCACTTCATTACAAATTAACGTATTTAAATAGAACTAAAAGTTCTATGCTGCATTATTCATGTATTGGGAAAACTGTACGGAGTACAATAATTTCGTTTTTTGCATGAATAATGTATTATTTTCATCATCTGTCGGTACGAATAAAGTAAATGTAATTCGACACAATGAAGAACATTTTTTCACGATTTGCTTAAATTAAACATTCTTGCTGTTTCTGAAATGTACAATTAACTTCCAAATCGCTTCGCTAATACTTTATAAACCACTACATAAATTCAGTCAACAGGGAAAATCCGAGATGCGTCAAAGAATGAAGAAAGTCATAAAATTGCGGTTTCATAATAAAAATTGGGCAGAAACGAAATTGTTTCTCGAAATTCTTATAACTTTCGCTTGCAGCAAAAAATGATAGTTGGGATTAACCATCAATAATTAAAGCAGGAAATTGCAATAGTGCAAGTTGGTAAATTAAAAGGTGAAAAGTAGGTTTCCCTTGAGGCTAAATTAATTGTGCAATGGTTGATAAACAAGAAGCCAAATTATTCGCTCTGTAGATCAGGCATGTGCTGAAATCAAATAAAGTTGTTCTTCCACTGAAATTGCACATAAAACGACTTAATTTATTTTAATTACATTTTTTTTGTTATGGCAATTTCTTCGGGCAACAATTTGAATTAATGTAATTCTGTACTTTTATTTATTTAGCGTTGGTTCATTTCTGCTGCTAAGACTAAAAACCGACGCCAAAGAGTAGACGACCACAACTTAAATGTTTCCAAGCTTTTGTTTTATTGTTTAATGAACATAAATTTAATAACACAAGGACTAATAAGTGATAATGTATGTGACTAAATAATTTTTTCTCGTTATTTATGTTCTGTTCGCAATTTATACAAGAACGTCAACTTAGTTTAATGTTGTAGGTCAGAAAAATAGTTTATTTTGCATAATATTGAAATACTGCAATTTAAACGCGCCATGATTTCCCTTTAAATTAATTTAACCACAGATTATCGAGTGTAGCAAAATGTTTAATTTAACTAATAATTTTTATGTGTTGTTTATTATATAATGTGACCGGCATATACTTACGGTTTACGAGCACATTAAGAATACTAATTATAATGTCCTACGTTACAAGGTTCGAAAAATGCAATAAAGGATTAATTAAGAATTTTCTGCTTGTTGTTGCTGTTGTTTAATTTAGATTGTTATTTTTAATATTGAAGTTAGTAGTAAAACCAATTAATTATTCCGGGTGACTAAACAAACAAAGCTGTTACATTTAAACGCGAAGAAATTATGGTTTAGAAAATATCTGTGACTAATGTAATATTGGCTGTAAAGCTTAAGAGCCTCTTTAAGTTGATAGTTTGTGGCAAGTGGCAACTGAAACTGACGTTTGGCTATTAATCCATCTAATAATATATAAACGCGTCAAGCTTTGGAATATGAAAACGGATTTTTGGAGGCTATATGTACGCGCTATAATCGTATAGTACATTCCGCCAGTTAATTTTTTCATTGAAATAAGAAGCAGAGATCCCTTTTTGAGTACCACGCTGTTGTTGTCGTGTAATTGTAATTACCGGAATGATAAAACATTTTTTTTTCTTAACGAACAGACCATTCAAAATTTCTCTAAACACTATACTTTCAATCCCTTTATGTTTACTGTCTGACATCATAAATTATTTCATTGATAAAAGAGGTACGCGTGCGTACAGGTAATTAATTTTTCTATGAAATTACGACGTCGCTCATGTCTACATATATCCGTAAGGTTTATTCACAAAATTAGTTTTTGACGTCAAAATGATGTTTTTTACCGAAAAAAGCTAATTGTTGCCGTCTAAAATTATTTGTTAGCACAAAAAATAAATTATTGACAAGAAACATTTTCTTCCGCCAATAAATATATATTTTTGATGTCAAAATTATATTTTATGTATTCAACAAAACATATTGTAGCGTTAAAAAATTACGCCGAAATGAAATTTTATTTTATTACTTAGTAATAGGGATATTACTGTAAATAACGGAAGTAACAAATTTAAATAATAGTATAAGAAGTTTTGTTAAGTTTAAATTTAAACACAACAGAAGTTGAAAATCTTAACACACCGAATGAAAATGTTGAGGTAACATATCAAGAACCACACGGTGTATCTCCCCAGCCAGTTTTTATACTTTAATAGTAATAAATTATATTAATTTATAATGTACCCAATTTTAACGCACAGTCTACTAAAATTCTGTATGTGAAAACATTTTCCTTAAAATTTATTCCATACATTTAGTCCAGGTCAATTTGTCTCTGTTAAATCTAAGATCGATTTTCTATAAAGGCTGTGTAACGACATTCTGTCGCGCGGTTGTAGTAGAGCAATAGATATTCAATACATGATAATATAACCGCGTATGCTTATACATCATAAAATATTTTAGTTTGAACGAAATAATTTTTCGTCACAATTCAAGTGATTTTTGAGGTGTAGTAGAACCATTAAATTCCTCACTGTCGGTGGTCTGAAGTTCGATTCCCGACAAGGTTGGCGCATTTTTTAATGTGCTATCTATTGCCACAACTGTAAAAGTGTGGGTATCTTGTGATAAATGTTTGCACGTTAACAATCTATATTGTATAGAAGACATAGGTTCCATCTAGTGAATTGATCTACCTTCTGGCGTGGTTCATGAGGCTTAGTTTGACGATAAATAATTTAGAAACGAAAAATAAATAAGCCGTTAAATTCAATCAAAGTTTTTGCATTACCCTAGATACCAAAACTTAATATTTATCTTCCAAAACTGAATATACACAAGGCTTAAACTGGAACTTGAAAATATATTAAGGTAATAACGGCATCGGAAGTTTCGTAGTTATAAATTCGTTCAGATCGTTAAGATCAACATCAGGAGAGTATATATTTAAACTCCAAACACCTTTTTAATTAAAGAAGGAAGAGAAAATAAATTGTTAGCCTGCTAAAAGTTGCAAATTCGGCATATTTAACATCTCACAGCTTAATGCTTAATTTTACAGCGAAGGAAAAATGTGCGGAAGCTGGCAGACTATACACTATACACATCAGCTTGCATCGCTTAACAACTTCTAAAGGTTTGCTTCATCTTAAAGCAATAAGGATACAAACTATAGCTACACAGAATACTGAGATTCCACTTATTTCTCTTTGAGTATCGTCAAAGACACACAGGATACAGGAAATTGAAAACGGTTATCTAATACGTTCTGGTGAAACTCTATAAGTTGGGAATTTATAACCTACGAGTACTACTGTTTATTTCATCGGCTTATTTCTCAGCGAACTTGTTCTGAGACTGGGACTTTTAGATACGATTTTACCGAGAACCCAAATTAGCATAAGCAAAAGCAAAGCTATGCGTTACTGATTAAATTAATACAGTTTTTCATTGAATGGGTCTGGGTCCGGGTCCGATTTCGGGTCCGGGTCCGGGTTCGGGTCCGGGTGTGGGTCCGGGTCTGGGTCCGGTTCCGGTTCCGGGTCCGGGTCCGGGACCGGGTCCGGGTCCGGGTCCCGGTCCGGGACCGGGTCGGGGTCCGGGTCCGGGTCCGGGTCCGGGTCCGGGTCCGGGTCTGGGGTCCGGTTCTGAGTTTGGGTCTGGGTTGCCGTACGTAACCAGCATACTTGCGCCGACATTCTTTAGTGTTATGTGTTGTACATAAAATATTACTTACGCTATTTTCCATGGTATTAAGTTTAGCGGGGTGGAACTTCAGCATTGGTTACATATTATTGCTTCTATTATTAACAATTAGCGGCATTGGCTGCACAATTAAAAGAAACATAACGCAAGTTTTAATCCCGGTACCTCTCCGACTTGTTCATATTTCTATCTACGAGTTTGTAGTCTAATAATAAATGAAATGGAGAGCCTCGCGACACAATTAGTCAAACAAATGGTGTTTATTCTATTTTGCTTATATTTATCAAAAGGCGTAGCAAGTTGCTATACAACGCAATATCGGTCTTATAGCGCGTAAATATTTGCATTGTAGTTGTGGGGCCCCACACCACCAAAAGTTGGAGCAGGTGAACGGGGTTCAGATTTAATATATAAAATCGATCTGCATAAAAAAGCCGGGATTTGCGTAAATCTCTTTTAAGTATGTGTTCTTGTCCAGTTTAATTTCGGTTATTATTTAAAGTATATAAAATATTTACTATTATTATTTTATAATAATATGGCAGCCCGCGGCGCAACTGCTACTGAAGTGACCAAAATTTGTTAAAGACCTTGTAAATTGGCAAATCTAACATAAAAATGTACGATAAGAATTTCTGGAGAGAACATCGCATAAAAAAAAAACCGCAACAAACAGCCCCTAGAAAACATTTAAAGAAAGGAAAACCCTTTTAAATAAGCTTTCAGAACACAATTTGTTTCTTAATAGAAAAACGTGAAAACGTTATTAAAATTTCCAGGGTTTGTATATAAACCAATAATGAGATTCGCAGTTATTCATGTAAACCGATCAGCAACACGAACAACACGTATCTTTTTCAGGGAAAGCCCTTTTCTACTAGAGTGGTAAAAATTTTTTGGTTCGTTTTAATAAACTTTAGATTTAAACGCCAATTAGTCCGTTGACCCCTTCTCCTTGTATTGTATTCTGCGATTGATCGCGCATTCCGGTATTTAGTTAAAGTAGGATTAGTTCCCTCTCAAGGCCCTTTCACTATAAAACGCTCTCCACACTCAACCGACCCAGCCAGGGCCCCGAAAACTTAAAGACTTCTGCTACCTGCCGGGAATTTACAAAAACAACTCGTGATAGATAAAAGTGTAGTGAACTTATAACTTTGTGTAATTTGTAACTCCGCCATAGCCGGTCCCAAGCCCGGTTGAGAAAGGAGGAGGGTTCTCAGATGTGGCTAGCAACCTACCTGAAGAAATTTTTTTTATGCTCACAGAAACAACAATAATGCCTCGGATAATGGACGGATTCCTCAGACGACGACTAATACGAGAACGCGGAAAACAAATTTTAGGGTAGCAAATAATATAAGAGTAGCGACCTAGAAGTAATATCATCGAACATCGAATATAAGAAATTATAAAAGAAATGATAGAGCATAAGATAGATATATACGTTATAAGCAAAACTGAAAAGAAAAGAAAAAGTACGATTATGTGTGGAGATTTCTATTTGTATTTTTTGTGTTGTAACATTTACATGACATTTAAATACCCGGTGCACGCGCTTTTCTGATTTATTTCGTCCTGTTTCCCTTAATACGAAAATAGTTTGCTCAAAAGTTTATACAGACTACTTGAAGAAAAACTCAGTCCTTCATGCCAACTCGATTTTTTGCAAATGTTAAAATACATCGAAAACTGTTGCAATTATTGATTTTTAATAAAAACTTGTTTTCTTTAATTTAGTACCTACAGGGAACAAGATTTAATAACAGTTAAAAATAGTGCAAATGAAAAATAATTTCGAAAAAGGTACCACTAGTGTCGTACCTGATGAATTCACCTGTGTTAAATGGTGGTAGCATGCAAAATATGCACTGGAAAAATACGCATAGGAATGCACTGTATAAAATATGTCCGACTTTTCTGGGACACCCTGTATGGTTATAAAATAATACATAAATGTGTAAAATTCGGAATACAAAAACGTTTCAATAACAAGTTTATTAAGTTCAAACTTCTACCGTCAAACCAATTTTTGTTGCTTTAGTACCGTGATCTATACAATCAAATGCTGGGCTGCGCTTGTCAAACTACAAATTGTTTTCTCCTCGAAAATTGTTTTTTATGGATTCAAGCAAATTTAACAGGCATATTTCCTAAGAAAATGATGGTAGAAAATTTTATGACGGATTGCGTTGCTTTATTACTCTACGATGCAATTAACAGGTTTTCGCAATGTAACTCATACAATTTTGAATTGTAGTAAGTTTCAGATAAGTACAGGAGAAATTTTTATTCGCTCTTTATTAGCAAGAGGATAATGAGCTTGAGGAACTTTCATTTCTACATCGAAATAAAAGACACATCGCATTAAATGTTTGGAAATATTTCTGATTAACTATATGTGGAAGATTTACTACTAACTAGCAAAACCTATGCGCTATGCGCCACGATGTGTTTGTTTCTGTTTTTTTAATAATAAATAAGATAATTAAGTAGGCAGTGTAGCGGACCGACAATCGAAGTCCTTAGTTTTATGAATTATATATACCGATTGCTGTAATTCTACATATTAAATCCGGATCTCTTCGACCTGTCTCAACTTAAGAGGAATACGGCTGCAGCTCAAATTATATGTTTTTGGTTCATTTTCTATATTGAAAGTATGTAAAAGTAAAAAGTGTATGAAAGAAAAAAAAGCGTAGATTGTAGGGTTCAGCTAGTTATTCGCAAATGCCTGGTAGACGCAGCAGTTTGTTAGTTTGTTATTGTTATTAATTCGCAGATTATTTTGAAACATGAGCGTAAATCGCCAAGTAAACATACGATAAACAGAATAAACCCGATTTATGTCATCTCATAGCAGCACCGTAATCCTGAGATGCCGTAATTATTTTAAATTTTATCAAATCGCTTGTAATATAAATTCGTAACGCAGTTGCATTAGGGCAATAATATTTCTTACCTCTAATAAGCACACAAAAATGTATCAATTTAAACATGCTGCATTTTTACGATTTCCTTATAGTAAATTAATTTGAAACGTCTAGTCTAAACAACTACAAAGCATTTCTGTCTTGTATGTACAACAGAAAGCAAATTTTATTACAATTTAGACTGTATGGTTAGTAAGCCATAAACAACCAAATTAAAATAACAGCGGTGACAGCAAGATAAATAATTGCCAAAAACAATCATTAAACTGAGTTGAGTTGTAAGAAGCCGTCATCGTATTATGGTCATAAATTTCGTCGAGAAGCAAGAGCCTGTCGTGTTGTTATGGTGAGACAGTTAGGGATTTACTATATAGATGGATAGCAGTGCAATGCACTATTATAGAGATTTCTTAGTTAAAAGTCATATTCACATAGGGTGTTCAAGTAATTAGGATTTGAGACCAATTTCAAATACATTCGTAGATGCTTTGCTAGCGCAATACTTCATAAGAATGACATCCTGGCTCCTGTTTTCTTAACATGCACTACGTTTAAGAAGTATTTTAGTATTTCTAGAAATTTTAGAATATATTTTATTAATTTATTAATTTTAATTTTGTTTGTAGCAGGACCCTCTCATAGCATTATTTGCACAGCACCTTAAAATGTAAACAAATAATAAATATTTCAAATTTAAAAATTTTTTGACTGAAAAACATTTTTATTTTTATTTCTTGTACCAAACAGCAACAATAACAGTAACAATATAGTAAAAGATAAAATTTAGCATTTATTAGTCAATACTAAATTCTATACAGTAAACAAGTTGTCCGCTGGTGAGACCCCAATTTAAATTGCCAACACAGCGCATTTCCATGTCCAATTATAAGTTTTAAAGTGTAACTAACAGCTTTTCTAGCTTTACAATTATAGACTAAATAAGCAATCGCTTTGAACATCATCACTTTTATACCTAACCATGTCAGTAATCACCATTAAACTTCGTTTAATAGTCAGTGTTAACGATTCCAGGTTTATTGTGGGACGGTTTTATTTTAGAAAGTTTTCTGAAATAATTCGCATCTGTTAAAAAATTACTCGTTGCTACTAAATAAAACGTACAAAATCTTATAACAAAGTTGTGTCAAAAATCTGGATCTAGACAAACTTTAATATTTGTTTACATTTTTCGGCTGAAACTAGTGATGGAATATTTCGAATGAAAATAACTAAACCTTTCAGTTGTAGAAGTATATAGAGATATTTCGAGAGGTCACTCTAAATCATTCGAATAAATTTGCAATTTTAAATTTTTGATTTTGTCTGCTTCGGAGGCGATCTTTGCACAATGCACAATCCGAGCAAACCCGAGACACGAATGTTTTGATTTAAACATTAGGATTTAGTCCTTTTTCTTCTTCTCCGTTTTTATTTAGGCTTTGTAGCCTTTGATTCTTCACGTATGCCAAGGTGCTTCTCCGGAAGATGAGATCCAACTTTTTCTCCATCTCTTCGGAGGTCCTGAATTACGCTTTCCAGCTATTTTTAAGTCACGCGTTATTCTGATTAGTCTGTTGTTTTCAGCTCTTCTGAGTTCTGAAGTGGCTATTTCATGCCCTATTTCGATATTTTGGAAATTTGACCATATCAGCTATTTTGCGTTGTTGTCTCACATCTTCATTAGGTAATAGTCTAATCTTGTTTTTCCTCGTTTATTTTTAAAATTATTTTTTGTATTTTTTTTATTTATATAGTCAATATTATGTTGAAGACGTTTGTGCAAGAGCACACCTACGCCAGCGGTTGCTCTTTCATTTATACCTCTTCCACTTCAAATTAGTATGCAGTCTTTGTTTACTTCCCTTTGTGCGGCATATATCAATCTTTCTCTGTGTAATTTCCGTAATTATTTCCCGATCTCGTTGGTTCCAGAATATAATATTCCACGTCCACGTCCAGTAAGTTTTTCTTTATCATTGTTTTAATCTATCTCGTAGTCTGCTTCATTGCCAGGTCGTCATCTTGTTAGGCTGTACACTACCAAGGCATTTCGTGTTTCTGTGAGCAGGACTTTTGTTTTACGGTAGGTAGGGAGTTAGCCTGACCTATCAACCCTCCTCCTTTACCCGGGCTTGGGACCGGCAGCGGGCCGCTGTGTTACTCAATCTACCCAGGGGTTACCGCAGGCGGAGTTACATTAGGATCGAACGTTAGAATAATTTACACTTGCACAATAACATGTTTGTAAAGTAGCAGAATGTTGCGAATATTTCGAACAAATCGTCTATCTACCATGCGGTCCGAGGGAAGACGATGAGAACGAGGTTAACTCACCCAGCTTTAACAATATATTGTTTAGATGCACGCGTTTTAGATACCAATGATTACTTTAAGAAAGTATATCATTATTACAATCATTCTAGAACCAATCATTAGATTATTAAAATAATTAGAGTATGCCCATCTCTAGCTGTGGTAAGTTTTGTATTTATTACATAGGATTTTGTCAGGGCTGCTGCTAGGATAAATCTTTTCCTAACCACATGTAAACGTATGTTCTTATTTCAATTGGTCGAATTTTTTGGAATGAGCAAGACGAATCCAGTTCAATTCCAGAATCAGACTTCATAGCCAAATAGTTTTCTGGATTCGAAAACAATACCCGTAACAGCAAATGTCAGAAGCCATCACAGCCGCCTCTATTGTTTCACGTGGCTGCACTTAGCGTTAGCCCTAATCCGTCACGGTCGTCTTCTAGCCAGACTGAGTTACGCTTAATCAGTGCGCTAGCTCACGTTTAAAACGCGAACGAGCTACCAGTACGACATCAAGCTGCGAGCCACTGGGAGGGGAGACAACCTAAGTCTCCACTGGTTCTGCAGATCAGTGCAGGAGCTGAAACGCAGCTAACCTTCCGAGTTGCACCAAGGCAATCCTTTTCTGTGCAGGCCTACAAAAGCCATCACGACGCTTGTACCTAGAGCGAGGGTTGCAAAACCCCCGCGTTTAGTCTCCGTGACACTAGTCTAGAAAGTCACTGGTTGGACTTTCGGAACAACCAAAGCTGCTCTCTCAGTATAAGCCCTTTGCCGTACTAGCCAATTTTGTACCGTTTATTCTGAATCTGAAATATTAAATTTAAAGTTTATTGTACAAATCGTATTGTTTTTACTATTTAATTGTATAACTAGTGTGAAAATTAAAATTAAATAAATAACGAAAACAATAAAAGGAAAATTTATCCACCCACGATTTGAACCCGGAACTTCTGCATAGAAGACATCAACTTTAGCCGCGTCGCTACAAAGACACTAGAATATGTTGTGGTTACTCTGCTATTAAAAGGACACTTGTTCAACTTATTAATGTTTACTTAAATTTATGGTCGATTTCAAATGTATAAATTATTATTTCTTGATTAAACGGCACTAATAACAGCTAATAACAATAATATAGTTTAAATTATTATTTTAGTTTGAAGAAACAGTTATAATTTAGTTATTTCTCCTCATAATATAGAACATACTCCAAAACAGATTTTTTTGGTCTCAATAATTAAACATTTTGGTTTTGTATTGTTTAAACAAAGATCTCAATCACTTAGTATGAAATTTTTAACGTTCTATTTTCAATTACAGTTCACATGAATGCATTGTCTACACTTTCTCTATAAAGTTTTTCTATATTATTTTTAAATTTCAAAGCTAGCCACATTCCAACTTTACACTCACCTTATTATAGTATTCATTTTGTGTAAAATTAGGAATTCTGAACGTTTTCCGCTCCGTAAAGCAAGATCCGGATTTATAATGAATTTGCAAACAATTTCTTTGTTGAGTGCTTATAGACCAGAACGCCGAGGAGATGATAAATATTTAAACAGCCGCTAAAGATGTGTTTGTTCCTTAATTTCAAAGAAGAGTTGAAGAAATGCTTTATTTGTTATGAAAAGTCCCCCCTCCGTCCCATAAAACCATAACAAATTTTGTTGCTCAATCTTTTATACTTTTGGAGATATTAACTTGTAACACGTTAGTTGCCGCACTTTGTATTTAAATACAACAGTCGTACAAAGCAGGGATGCGTTATAGCGTCAACAATAAATATCGGTTCCGTTTTCGGTTTCGTTGCCTTAAATATTTAACGTTACGTTTCCGTTACATTACGATTATTTTCCGGTAAATACCGTTTCTATTACATAAGTATTTTTAATTTTTGGAATAAATAATTAATCAATTGTAAATTTTTCAAAAGCTTTCAGAGGGCGTCAGAGTAAAATTTGAGACATTAGTAAAGAACAAAATTTGTAGTTTATTGCAAGCTCTATCGGCTCAGAAAGTTTTAGAACTGGTGTGGGCAGTTTATGAGGAATAATTGTTTGATAATTTTTAAAATTTTGAAACCATGGTATTTTTTCAATTTTCAAATCTCCAACAATATTTTTGTTTGATATGATTATACTTATTAAAGACTATTAAATGATGGGATAATTTGTATCGATTAAATATTTTCTTTTTGAGGTATCGTGCGTTGAAGTAAAATTTTCATAAATTCGTAGCGGCCTTAGTTTTGAAGATAAAGCATCCGTAATAAACTACTTAATTTGCTTTTGGATACACTACAACGCTATGTTTTTAAAATTTCAAAAGCGTCTTTACACAAAAAAATCTATACCAAAAAACATGTCTAATTTTCGTTTCCGATTCCGGTCAAAAATCTTACAAAGAATTAAAACTTTCACTTACCAGATCTTATAAAATCAGTAAAGGATTCTAGAAATATAGAAAAACGAACGCTCACACTCACAGAAAAACATTTTTTTAAACTACTTGTTTTGGATTCCTTTGATCCCAAACCGTGTGTTTCTATTAAAATCTGAAATTTGAGAATTTTCCTGAAATCATAACTTTCCGTACTTCAGTAGAAATACGGGAAAGTGCAAATATTTAAGCGAACACTCAGCAGAAAATTGCACTTCCCACAGAGTAACGGAAAAATCCGAAAAACTATCGTAATTTTCGGAAAAAAATATCGCTTTCGTTTCCGTTTTTGGTACTGCTGGTATTTTTAATAGCGTTATCGTTTTCGTTATCGTTTCTCGTAAATACCGTTCCGTTTACGTTATTTCGTTTCCGGTACCATTTTAGTTCACATCCCTGGTACAAACAAAATTTATTTCTATTTAAAAAAAATATTTTTCATGAAAGAACGTTTAGGTAAAGTACGCTTAATTTCTGGCTACAGTTAACCTTAAGCGGCAGAAATAAGCCGTTGGTAAATAAATAATAATTAAATAAATAAAACAATAAATTCAGAAATAGTCTGATTATCTAAATAATAAAACCCGCGTTTGTGTTTTATGTTTTATAAATTATGTTTAATTTACCCTTGTTTATTTGACGGTTTGCTGTGTGAGAAAACACCTGTTGAATTAATGAAAGACTTGAATTTTCCGGATTACCCGCTTTTGATACACTTCTAATTTGGCTTACTCGGCAAAATTCAGATGAGTTTTAAGCAGAAGTCGAGAAAGTTTTTAATTTTGAAGACTTTTATTTTTTACGCACTAAACTAAACAATGACAGCGCACCACATATATGTCGGGGTATATTAAATATTAAATTTTAACCTCCTTTGGAGCTATCAAAGTTGCGGACTCGTTTGTTAAAAATTACAAATCAGGTGTGACACCAATACAGGTTGAAAAAGCACAAGTTTCACAAGATCAATATTGGCTAGTTATTTTGCAATTGTAATTTACTTGAATTAATGCCAACAACCTCTCGTTCTTGAAAATCCAAGAAACAGATATTAAAATGTGTATTAATGAAGAACGCAAAACATCTAATTAAAACTGGAAAAATTAAATAACTTGTTTTTATGCCCCACATGTAGGTAGGTTACAGTGCTTTGCGATTTAAGAAGTTAATCAGGTGATTTTTAATTACTCGTTTATTGAAAAATTACAGGGTGTTTCGAAACTTGCTGACACGAATTGTGGAACGGTATTATATGAAAAAACTGAACAAAAAGTTCCTCTACGATTTTTTGATTTAAGCAATATTTTTGCATTTATTAAAATTTTTGCAAAATCTGAAATGAATAAAAAAAACCATTTTATTTACAATCGTAGTAGAAAAAAGCTTTTGCGTTTTTATTTGACAACGCACGTTTTCAAATGAACAACCGACAATTGCCACTTTACCGCTTGGCGAGCGTTGGTAATTATTATTCTACAGCCAACAGAAAAGTGACTACTACAGAACTTTTTGCAGCAGGGAAGTAGCGCAATACCGTACTAAGTAGCGTAATAATTTTATTTTGAAGAATTTATAAACTTTTTTAAGTTATTTAAATTTCCAATAATTGTCAATATTACAATTTACTTTCGGCTTAGACCGCGTCGTCATTTGAGAACTACACCCGGCATAATCAGGTAAGAACCGACCTGTAGCTTGTCTGCCTTAACAAGCATTTGCTCTAGAAGTCTGAGTAATATTTGTTCGTAGGCCCTGCCTGCCTGAACAGCTCGTGTGCTTAGTTTTTAAACCTTGCGGTGGGCAAGGATCTAAAAGTTTTTTGTTTGCCAAGACAATAATACTTAATCGGCTTATGCCTGTTAGCTGTTTGTGAACCCATACAAACTAACGTTTCGGAAGACATTGCAGCTTGCATCTTCAGAGTGAATAGAACACTGAAGATGCAAGCTGCAATGTCTTGCGAAACGTTAGTTTGTATGGGTTCACAAACAGCTAACAGGCATATGCCAAAACAAAATACATTAAGATCAAATCCTTGTCCGCCCCAAGGTTTAAATAAACTAAGCACACGGCCCTGTTAAGGCAGGCAGGGCCTACGAACAAATATTGCTCAGACTTCTAGTGCAAACGCTTGTAAAGGCAGACAAGCTACAGGTCGGTACTTACCTGATTATGCTGGGTGTAGTTCCCAAGGTTTAAGCCGAAAGAAAATTGTAATATTGACAGTTCGAGAAACCGCGAAAACCTCAAAGAATATATTTCCAATAATTACCAAAACTTTTAAAAATTTTCAAAAATTCTGAAAATACTCAAAAGTTTTCAAAAATTGTTCAAACTTTTCATAATTAATAAAAAGTTCTAAAATATCAAAATGAATCTACATTTTCAAAACCTTTTGCATTACATTAATTTTGCAACTTAGTAATTTTTGAATTTTTTATATTTTTATGATTTTGATAATTTTATCTTACTTTTCATAAAATACAACTACCTAAAAAATTTTAAAAATGTAAAATTTTAATGCAATTAAAACAAATAACAAGCAATTCTGCAAATGTAAAAAATTTAAATCGATAAAATTGATACTTTTGTTTTAGTAAAATAAACGTACATTACAGGATTAATATTGAAAGATAAAACAGAAAAATGAGCTTACGTTGTAAATATTTTCGTCCTGAATAACATTGTTTTAACAGATATTATTGCAAGAAAAGAAGAATTAAAAAAAGATAACGCCCCAGCGGGGATTTGAATTTGTGACAGCCTGTACAATACGATGTCGCATACCGTGTAAGAATACTAAGCTACGATAATTTCGGATAAACCGCACAGGAGCGCGGTAACCGCTCGCTCCACGTCTCAATAAATGCGCTTCGTACTTCAGATCAAAAATCGCTGTAAATGCTTTATTGAAAATTTATCAAAAATATGCCGAAAACATTTACATACCAGTTTTGATAAAAATTAATTAAGGGATTCCAGAAATACATGGGAACGAACGCCTGGAAACTCCCGGCTTTAATAGCTTCCGATTTATTACTACCAGAACAAACAGTGCAGTGACTAATTTTAAGCTATTATATAGTTACGTGCCAACCGTAAAGAAGTTGAAGATATTGTTTTTTATTAATAAATAGGCGAAAACTTTTTCGATTTTTAGAAGTTCTTCCCCCTTTTGGGAAATTCCCAGGGAATATTCCCGTTTCCCCTGTCCCATCACTGAATATTGGTCTATTACGTAACACAATAACTATTTATGAATAAAATGATAAATCTTTATTGTAATGTTTTTTGTGGTATAATTTATGAACATATTTATTGGTTCTGTGTGACAACTACAATAGAAATTCAATTTGGTCGTGTATGTGCATAAATGGGGCTTAAATAAATAAAAATTGTGTAAACAATAAAATACAAAAGAGGGAATGATATATCCAATGAGCTTCGGAACGATGAGGACCTCGTCCTTCACGCTAAATCAAAGAGATAAAATCAGTAATCACAAACACATCAAGCTCCAGAGGAAACATTACATATTGTGGACACTAGAATGTTCTCTCAGTAGTGGGTGGTTATAACTTATAAGCACGGAGACGTGTCAAAATTCGCGAAAGTATCAATAATTAATTTGATTCCATTAGAGAATAGACATCATAATAAGCAAACAGAAGTGAATACGGCCAACTAAACCAACTCCATTTCCATTTCTCTTTACTTTCGATAGTGACCAACGTCGACCAATTTACGCTGAAACGTCAATGCAGAGCTCGTTTCAACTTTGCGCGAACTTATAATTGTTACTCCGGTGCTACTCGCCAATTTAATTCACGTGGTTACAAACAAATATTTAAAGAAAAAGTGGAAACTATTGAAATTTAAAAGTGCTAAATACTGAGCCGTGTTTTCTTACATGGGGATAAATTTGGGAGGTAATTGAAGTGATTAAAGCCTTTATACCCCTGAAGTGCTAAGCAATGGATTATAAAACTTAAACAAGTTTAGTTGTTTTTGCTTTTAAACTCAAGAAAGTGTTACGTTCTTAATAACCACAATCAGATCTGCTACCAAGGAGTAATAATAGTCATAAGCAGTAAGTGTGCATTTTAGTTATTGCCGGAGTTGTAATTATGAAATAAATGTCTTAGATATTTCCTGTGAGTTGGTTATGAATGTTTTGTAAAACGTAATTAGGTAAGGTTTCAGCAATTTTCTATAATTAATATATGAATTGGATTAATTTGCAGATTTTGTGCATTAAGATATCAAGGCAGCCTTTCTAAATTCCACTGTTGTACTTTGTAATTGTTTGTAAAACAAGCCGTTTTCCATTAAAAGGTAAAATTACATTCAATGGTTTGATTAAATTTAGTAAATTTAGCAAAAATTGTCTACCAACATTGACTGCTCTAAACAGGATGATTTAGAATTATGGTGCAAAATTTATAATACGCAGTCTAGACACCAGAATAAGTACCTAAAAAAGTTCTTTTAAAAATGCGCTCGAAAATGCTTTGTTACGGAGCTACAGTCTCTTGGAGATCAAATCCAATTTTTGTTACTGATTTTCGTAATAATTGAAATCAAATTTTGAAATTTCATATCCGAGCATTATTGCTCGCTTAGTTTAGTATTTCTGCTAGTTTTCTCAGACAGAGGTGTAGCATTTGGAGGAGAAAGAGGTTTCACGTAGTATTTTCTTTTAAGTATGTTCAATCTTTACGATTTTTAAACTTTTGTCTATAAAACATTATTTTCTATACAAAAAATACGCAAAAACTGCATTTTTTGGAAGTCTGCTAATCTAACAGTTTTCGAAATAATTCAATATTTGCTTATTTTGATGCCTAGAATAACTTCTGCACCATAATTCTAAATCGTCCTGTATATTGACTTGGTTAAAATATCTACGAGAAAGTTATATTTCATAAAGGTGCAACAGTTTCGATTTTGTTTGATAATTTTGAGCTGTTTTAAATTTTCTTTCGCAGTTTTAGAATTTTCAAAAATTATTTTTATTAATTTATTAAATGTCACATTTTTGATAAAAAACCAATAAAAACACATTCTTTATAGAATATAATAGGCACAAATATAGTAGAGTTTTTTTTTTTAAATATCGGAGTCTGCTTTGAAGAGTGAAGCTGCCATCAGTTGGCAAAAAATGTAGCCGCATTAAATTGGTTTTAAATTAAACATTTCATGGAGAAGTTTGTATATTTTTATTAGTTTTATTTACAAACGTTTTCCTACTGTGTGCGTAAAATATGGGGCATTAGCTACGTATCTTTTCAAAAATAATTTTAAAATGTTTCAGTTGTTACCTCAGAAGTGGATAATTTCCTAAATGTTCTAAATTTAATTTTTTTTAAGTATGTCAGACGCCTTGAATTAACTATTCTGCATTTTCACGTGTTTTCTAATTACAATTTTAATTTGCATTTTGAATTAGTTTGTTATGATGAACACATTGACACTGAAAAAGTGCTTAAATTCCCGATACGTAACAATAATTAGTTATTAAAACGGATACGAGTTTAGAATAATTATTTATGCAATTATTTATTATATTTTATAATAATAATTGATACCACTGTCGTATAGATAACGTCTGCTCCTACATAAGGAAGTAACTAATGGCTTCCGTCTTCCCTTTTTGTTGTTTATACCTCCGTAATACTCGTACAAACAGCCGCAATGTCTGAAGTTTGCATTCAGTTTCACTTGCATTATAGAAAGTGGCAATGATGAGAGAGATTTTTCATCTCTAGCTAAAGCGTTACAACGGTTGCGACAGAACATAAATAAATGCTCTTTCACCATCACTTGCATTTTTAGTTGTCAAACATCGTATACATTGAATTTGCATTCTGCAAATCAAGTTTCAATGCGATTGTAAGCTTTGTTTGCTTGAAGTTAATCCTACTTTTAATCAGATTAAGGTAATTTATTAAACGCTGTCGTTGGATCAATAAATCAAAACAATCTTTGGAATTTTTTCTTATTGCCTGACCCTGATCGCATGTGTTTGGTTCCGATTCGATGCGATGGTTTAGTTCCACAGAAAGTGATAGTAAAAGCAGGTGACCTGAGTTCCGATTTTAGTTGTGGTGGCACTAATAAACCAGCTTTCTGATCTCCTACGCTTTGTTCAATTTCCATACTGATGTAGTGATGTATCATTGAAGTAAATAAAAAATTATAGAGAAAAAGTTGTTTATGCATTTTACACAATTGTAAAATAACCGGCAAAAAATTTAGCTACCTTGTTTTTCTTTTAATCTTGTACATACATATAATACATAATTAATCTTAGCTTCCGTTCTCTATAAGCTTTTTTCAGTTCGCGACAAAGCAAACGTAGCATTAATCAAAGGCGGCAGAAGTCAACGTTAGGTATCCAACCAACTAAGAATTTCATCTTTAACTATAACATACTGTTTACAACAGATTTAGGGAGACTAGGCTTGTCTGTGACTTCTAGTTTTCCTAAATCTTCTGTATATATTCGGTATTATCAAAGTTAGATTTTCTACCTCTAATTTTGTGCATATAACTTACAACTAGGTTTTAGCTTTCGCATTCTATACCCTTCTTTCACTTTGCCAACAAAAAAAAAACGTACCATTAATCGAAGACGGCAGAAGTCAACGTTAAGTATCCAACCAGGTAGGAATTCAACTTTTAACGATACTGAATGTTCACCGAAAACTTGGGGAGTCTGGGCTTGCGTGTGCTCTCCAGTTTCCTTAAATGTTCTGTATATATAAGCTATTGTCGAATATAGTTTCTACTTTTAATTTGGTGCATATATGTCTTAGTCTTAGTTTTCGCAGTCTATACACTTTTTTTATTTCGCGAACAAAGAAAATGTAGCATTAATCTAAGGTGGCAGAAATCCACGTTAGGTGTACAACCTACTAAGAATGTTACTTTTAACGATACAGACTAATACAGAAGATTTAGGGAGACTAAGCTAATGTTGACTGCTGCCGTCTTTGATTAATGCTACAATTTTTCAACCATTTTTGCAGGGAGAAAATGGAAGATAAGAAATTTAAAACTGCGAATTTCTTAAATGTAATTTACTCGAGCTTGCAAGTTTTGAAACAGAAAGTTAAAACAAATTGATTCTGGTCATAAAGCTTAACAATATAATTGTGTATGAATATGTACAGTGCGATCGAAAATGATTGAACGTGCCGCTTCATACTGATTTGATTTGTCCGCTTACTACTTAATGTGATCTTGACCAATTCCACTGGCGTGCAATGGTAATTTAAATTGCGCGGGAAATTTAAAAATGGGTGGCGTGTTCTTTATATGAATGTTGGTGCACCATTTTTTTAGCGAAATAATTACTGTTAGGGACTTTTAAAGACTTTTCTTGTTGTAAATTACGATTTATGTTAGTAAATTTTTATATTCCAAAAGTTAACCTATAGGTTAAAAAACAAGACAATTTAATAACATAATTTAATAACACAATTTAATTAATAAAAAACACATTTTTCTTGATTGTTGCTTACAATAATTGCTCAATTTAACAATTTAATAACAGTTTAAATTAATAAAAAACACATTTTTCAATAACACAATTTAAATGAATACAAAAACCAAATTCTTTGTAAGATAGTTGTTACAATAACTGCTCGAAATGCCCTCCATCATTGTCTAAACAAACATTGACCCTGCGCTTCATATTTTAAAAAACGGCTACTAACTGTTTCGGTGTGATTTCATTCACGGCATTTACTATGGCCTCTTGTAACTCCTCAATTGTGTGTAAACGATTTGCATATACAACATTCTTAAGTTGGCCAAACATAAAGTAGTCGAGAGGTGTTAAGTCGGGCGATCGCGGTGCCCAACGACCTCTACTTATTATTCGTTCATCAAAGAATTCCCTTAAAAAATTCAACGTTGCACCTGCTGTGTGAGCTGTTGCAACCATCTTGCTGGAAGAACCCATGCTGCAGTTCGTCATCGTGGAGTTGATCAATAAACGGTCTTAAAAGTAGTCATTGATAATTGTTTTCATTAAAAAAAATAGGACCAATTACTCTTCTTCTCGACATTGCAATCCAAACCCCAATTTTAAGGGGATGCAATAAGGTCTCTCGATATACATGGAGATTTTCAGTTGACCACGTACTATAATTTTGCGAGTTTACGTAGCCACTTAAATGAAACCAGGCTTCATCACTAAAAAATGATAGATCCAAAATGTCATCATTGTTGAAGTTTTCATTAAACCATGTGCAGTATTGTCGACGCTTTACAAAATCTGCGGGTAGCAACTCTTGCACCACCGACACTTTGTACGGGTTCATATGAAGTATTTTTTGCAAGCCTTCTGACACGATCCGTATGAAAGACCTGAAACTAACATAGATAAATCAATTACAAAAACAACATTATGCTCATTACCTGTTTGAGCAGATAAACATCTTAACGATTTGTTGGGACTTGCATCTATTCGTTGCTGAATATCATGTACAGTGTCTTCGGTAAGTACAGATGACCTGCCCGTAGACTTTCCTTTGCAGACGCTGCCTGTTTCGTGGCACCGTTGAATAATACGACGAACGTGTTGACTAAAACTTTCATAGTGAACTGCTTCGTTGGGAAAATGCTCTTGGAACTGATTGAAACAGGAGGGATAAGAGTACTGCCAAACACCATTTTGGTCACGTTCTCCGGATCTAAAGTACGCTTCCAAAATAAATTTATCATGCTCTATTGTAAACACCATATTAACCTAAAATTACACACCTGTTATCATCCTCATTTAAAATAAACTTTGTAATTTTATTGTCTTACCTAATAAAGGGAACGAATACAAATTTTAGGCATTGACAAAAAAAAGTTATAACGTGGGGATTACAAAAACGAGAACAAAAACACAAAAGAAAACAATAACTGTTATTATTACGACATTTGACAGGTAGAATGTGCGTACGCTAATGGATTCCAGGGATGTAAGTATTGATAAACAACAGGTTCGCGGACACATCAAAACGCATTTTTGATAATAATGGGACCAGATCGTGGTCACGTGACCTTCAATCATTTTCGATCACATTGTATAAAAGACAATTAAAGCGCAAAGTATGACACGTCGATTGCAAACAACTAATTGGGGCAAATCGAGGAAAGAGAAAAACGCATTGAGAAATAGTATATTAATAAGCTACAAGGGCGGTAAGTGAAGCTTAGCAGGGCGAGAGTAATGTTTATAGGAACGAGACTTGTCGAGCTCCCCAAATTATCCGTGATCTGTAAGCAAACTTATCAGGCGGGTGGTTTGCAGTATTTTTTGCAGGATCGATGAGTTAATTTGTAAAATTGAAATAGGTATATCAAAAAATCACATTGAAAAAATTTTGTTATCAAATCACCTATTCACATTCTTTTAAATTCCATGTTACGGTTGCTAGGGAATCACGTCAACAAAAACAACGCGATAGGCACCTAATGGATATAACAGCCCTAGGGCGGTTACAATAATAATTGACTGCGTTGAAAGCAACGCTCGAAAGTAAACAAAAAACCTCGATTGTGCAACATTTCTGTGCGGATTTTTAAAACAAATATTTTTAGATTGAAAAAATATTAAAAAACACAGACGGTACACGTAACCATATACACAGAACTCGAAAAAAGGTGGACGAAGTAGGTTAAACAATACTAGAAACCAAAAAATAAAAGTTTTCAGTTAAAAATGACGGAAAGTCTTTAATAAAACCTACAAATAAATTCAGAATTAGGTTCATCTAATATTCTTGATGATGATGAGTCGAACTAGGACCTGTATGTACTTAGAATTAGCATTATAAGCATTTATAAGAAGAAAGGTGTCAGGCAACCGCTACTGGACATTCTCAAAATTCATTGAAATGCTTTTAAATGTTATGAAAAATGTTGCTTATTATTAAATACTTTCTAAATTTCAAAAAATTTAAAAGGCAGAATTTTTAAATTATTCAAAAATCAAATCAAAATCAAAATCCGGTATAAGATAAAAATTTTTCAAATTTTCATAAAATTGTCAACAAACTAAAAAAAGAATTCTCGAAATTTTCGACATAATTTCAATGAATTCAGGGAAGGTCTCGTAGCGGTTACTTAGAATGTTGAATTTTTGGAATACATTTTAAATATATTTTAAAATAATTTTAAAATGCTTGAAAATGTTTGAAACTGAATTTTTTTTAAATTTAGCATTTTTTGGTTTTTAGTATGTGTTAATTGTAAACAATATTTATTCGTTGAAATCTAAAATCAATTTCATAGTTTGGTGGTTGTTTTTTTTGGGGATTAGCCGATTAAACTGTTCGGTCAATAGAAAACCTCCTAGGGGCGTTTTAAAATCACCATTATAAGCACTTTATGAAATAAATAATCTGCCGAGCAGCAGCCGCCGGGGAACATTCGCATTGAATTTTGAATTCTCTAAAATTCATGAAAATTTAATAATTTTCTTAAATTAAAAAATAAAAATTGTTGAAGTAATTAAGTATTTGTTATACTTATAATCAATTTAAAATTTTAGACAATTGTTAAAACTGTATTTTTTATATTTTTTTATATATTTATTAATTTAAATAATAGTTTATTTTTTTAAAAATGTTCAAAATACGAAATTCATTACATTTTCAAAAATAATTAAGTATAACTATAAATGCATTAGTACTAGCGATAAGTTTGATTTATTTAAAAAACTACAATTGTGTACTGCGAAGCAACACAGAAACTACATTTTCCCATTATCCATGTTTTCACAGCAAAATTTCCAAACTAATCTATATATTAAAAGCGAATTTTCGGTTTGATTCAGTTTTCGGCTACCTGCGGGCGCTCTCAGGCTTTCGTTTATTACTTCCTTTCCCCAGTTTTGTCAGAGCTCAGTCGCGCCTGGACTGTCGTTGAAGATGAGCTAAGCGGCGCAGAACGCGTCGCTTTGTCTCCTTAACCTTAAACCATTAATATTTATCACTTAGTTTTCGCTAAGGCCTTTCGGCAAGTACACCTACAAGGTACAATAAAACGATAAGCTGCAAGCGTAGTAGTCGAACGTGGTCAAATATTTCTCCAACAGAATATATCCTAATACAAAACGGTCTGTTGCTTGCCGTTGGTAGTTAATTCTTGGTCTGTATCAACGGACTTGTCATTAACATCGCGACTTGTTTTGCTCGTGGTGTACTGCGCCGCCCGTAAAGTGGCGTCAATAATATATTATTGTATGCGGTGCGTGTTATGGGAGTAACAAAAGTAACACTTTGTAAGAATTACAAAGTAAGCCGTCGTTAAGAAGAAAACTATGAAACTATAAATACATCTTGAATTGACGTACTTGCAATATGCGCAAATGTTTGAAGATTTTAGCCGCAAATTAATTCGAATAATCAAAAATATGCAGGCATTAATGACAACCTTAGAAATATGCATTTATAAGCACTTTTAAATTCACGTATTTGATTCACATATCGCTGAAATATGTACAAATTTAAGTCTGCATATGTTTACTACATTCCAAAAAAACATGCAAATGCATACAAATCCTATCCCTACTGATAAGCAACTGAACTTAAAGTCAATTGCTTTATCGGCTTTCGTTTATGAAATAAAGACCTAGTAATTTCCAAATTTAAAAATGCATAGAAAACATCACAGTAAAATTAGAGCAAAGCCATAAAACCAAATTGTAGCTTATCTTTTGCTTTATTACTTCACACAATGTCGAATTCTTTATGACGCTTTTGTTTGTCTTGTTTAAGAAACTGAAAAGCTTATTTTTTAATTAATGGGCTGTTTTACTTAGACTTTCTCTTATTCAAAGCTTTTCGCATTCTAATGCCATTCATTTTCTCACAAAAGCCCTTTGAATACTTAAAGTTGCTGCATTTAAATATTAATTTTCATTAAAATCAAGTTTTGCTTTAACTTTTTACAAATGTACCAATAAACATGCATTTATGTTGAAATTGCAGCTGTCGTAATATGTTTGAGCAATTGATTAATTTACGTTTCGTAAGTTAAAGCAATTTGCAATACGTAGCACTTGAAAAGTAATGAAAATTTATTTGATTTTGACCTAAAAGAAATAATTGTATAAAATTGTAGACTACGAATTTCCATTTATAACGTTTCGGAAAAATTGTTAGAATAAGGTTAACCGATTTATAACAGAAATTAACAGTTACAATCTTCCTAAATACAAAAATTTTGGTACTAGCACAAGTTTATGTACATTTTAAGGTGATACAAGGGATTGTTTAAGAAAATAACTGTCAGTCTGTTAATATTATACTATACAGGGTGTTGTATGATACAAGTTTTGAGAACACGATTCGGAGGTAATTTTTAGTACATAATTTTAATAAACATCAGTACGGAAGCGTTGTTTTACGGAGTTACAGCCTCCCGAAGATAGGACTATTTAATCACGCTTTAATTAATATCTCTGCCAAAACAATGAGATATTTGATTTAAATTTTGTATGGATATTTCACTCCTAATGATTTATATTTTGTCAACTTTCTGTTAAAATTTATTCTAAAAGTTCTTATAGCAAGTAAGATTGAGCGCCCCTAAGGCAAAAATTTTAATAAAACTTAATCTTGTACCGTAATTAATTTCATGCCGTTCTGATATCCTTTTTTTAAGTAAATAGGTGTTAAAGTAACAAGATTCAAAAATTCATACAAGCCGCCACAGAAAAATTAGGCTGAAACTGGAACCAAATTATAACTTATTACATTATCTATAAGCCTAGAAAATTAGAAAAAAATCGTGTTGCCAGTTTATGAAAAAATTTATTTTTAAATTTTAAAATAGTTTCTTCTTAAAAATGTTCATGCTTTTAAGAATTTTCGTATCTGGTAATATTTTATATCCCTACAGCTACTACAAGGCCAAATTTGATTCTGATTTATCAGCTAACTTCCAGTATAAGAATGTATTGTTATCGCGGCAATTTTTGATTATGAGATCTTGATGGAGAAACGTGTTTTGAATTTCTGGAAACCCCATTAAATTTAAAAAAAATATTGTTCTGTACGTTTGTGTCACAGCCTGTTAATTTATTTGTGACGCCCTCTAAAAAATTTAGAAAATTAAAAATTCATGCTTCTTTATTCAATATATGGAAAACTTTGAAATTATTTTTTAAGCTCAATTGCTCATAATTCCGGTTTGAATAAAACTCAGAACATAATGTTTAGGTGCGGCAATATCTAGAGGGGTTAATTTTCTCCCTTTCGCCAAATTTTGCGTTGACAAATTTGCCTTCAGTTTTTGGTTTTCTTCCACGCCAAGGTATCCCGTTCGCAAGCATCAAACATCAATTTTTGTATATAGAAGTTCAATAAAATTGTAACCGGCAGACGAACGGTCATCAGTCAGGTGATAGTTATAGCTTACCCCGTTACCTCTTCTGTTAATTGCACGACGCGACGTGCTACATTTACGATTTTCGGAATAATATTAATGTGCGTTTATTTACTGCTGCCTGTGGGGGGCTACAATGTTGTGGATAAAATTTTTCAACAAAGGAAAAATAAAAGTTTCTGAAGCATGGGAAAGTTCATTTTTACATAATGTTGTAATTTCTCAACAGTATCCTTTCTGAATTTTTAAAGATTAGAAGTATTCAATAAACGGAATTTAAAAAAATTTCTGAATTACTCTTTAAGGACAGTAGATTCTATTCTTATTGTTTGAATGTTGATTTTTCTCCCCTCCCCCCGTTTTAGCCAATAATGTTTCAATTATTACCAAATTATTATTTTTTGGAAAATTTGTTTTTGTTGCTTTACCTCGTTATGATGAGAAATTGAATTTTGGGAAAAATTTACGCAAAATGCTTCTTTTATTTTTCTTCCAATGGCAGCTATTTAAATTTTAAAAAGCGTTCATTGTTAAAGTTATAAATAAAGATTTCTTTTTTATATTTACAAGTTAAAAATGTGTTTTCTAGAAATATAAATACAACTAGTTAACATGAATACTCACTGATGTGAGATATGAGACTTAAATGGTGTACTTTTACTTCATGTATGTAATAAAAAATCTTTTTTTTTGTTAAATTACACTTTATGCTGATGTTTACCGACATAAATGAAAGCGTATTTTTACGATGGTTAGCCTTCAGTTATGCAGACGAGTCAGACGTCAAACTTCCTGCAACTCTTCAACATAATAATATTAAAATCTAGGTTAGAACTAAATAATCGTTCCAAGTTTAGTTTTTTATACTTAATCGTTTAGACGTATGCATATTTGATGTAATAGTAGGTATGGCGCCTACCTTCCATCATTTTTAGAAAGTAAACTTTCATCCACATTTTTCTTTCTGCGAAGACGCCTTGTTTGCGTCATATTTACGCAGTAAATCGATTGCCAAAAAATTCCGACACTCCTATTAGTTTGCACAAAATTTATATGCAGAAAATGGTGAACAGTTACAATTTAAAACAGTTTTATGTAACACAAATTGACACACTTGTAGTTTTACTTATTATTATGCTTTCCACGAACGTATTGTATAAGAATCACTCTTCTGTTTTGGTGTGGAGCTTTCAGAAGACCTTGAGTTGCATTTGATGCCATCATAGACTTATTTGTCTCTGCACAATTCTAGCTTCTGAAACAGCTAATGGATAAAGATAATTATATAAATTTTATGGATGTTATTATTATTAAATTTATGCGCTTAAGATTTACACACATGCAATAAAATAATCAGTCGGTTTCTTTTCCCATCGCAAATTTGAGTTACTTTACATAAGATTTTTTTTCCTAATAGGGAAATCCCGTGACTAACTTTCTAAAACTTCTCTCCGACTCTGTTAGACACAAAGTTGCTAAAACTTAGCAAATTTTAAATTTGTAGGGCACGAAATGCGAGTTTGTCTCGCAATTTTGCTGTTGCTCAATTTGTAATACATATTTTATGTGCCTGCAAATGATTTAAAACTTAACAAATTTACAACATGATGTAAAAGACTTTATTTTCTTAACCAAGGACTTATTCGCTTAAGGAATTGCATATTTATCTAATGCCCTAGAAAACGAATACGAGTACATTCAACATTTACGGTAACGGTATAGAAAATGGAAAGCAACTTTAACCGGCTTTTTGACCTTCTGAATAAGTTCATAATATCAAAGTTTATAACAACGGAGCAATAAATTTCATAACAATTAATGTAGGCTTAATACAACAATTTGCATTATTAATGTTGAAGAATCAAACCTTCTGCATTTTTCATAATTTAAAAAATAAAAAATGATAAAAAATGCTCAAGTTTCGCTACGGCAACCCATTAACCATTTTTTTAGGTGAAAGTTCATTAACAGATACCAATCCAACAATCAGCTGTTTGTTTAAGTTAGCAGAGAAATTTTTAGTTATAATTGGGAGAAAATTATTAGAACTAGTAGGCGCACCAGCTTTCTTTTACTACCACGTGCCACGCTCGAATCTACTTGATGTAATATGCCGATCTAGACGGTACGGGAAGTAATAGTAGTGTCGGAAAAACAAGCTTTGTGCAAGATTCCTAGCCGCAGGGAAATCGATTGATGCTTTGTTCGTGCGTAAATTTTGGTTCCGGTCATTCAAGGAACAATTCGATGTGTTTGAAACTACATTTCTGAAGCACATCCGCATTTAACTTTATGACTTGCCTGCTTGTATAAATACAGAAATTTTCTTCCTGGTGCTGAGGAATGACCTTTAGAATGGTACGAGAATTTTTTTTACTTACGTTGTTATTTATCGTCGGCCCAATTCTGCTGCTACGACTTATCACCGATGCCAGAGAATAAAACTACTGTCCATGAACAATTAACCGCAAATTTAATTAACTAGGTATACCTATGAGGACGTCGTATAGTTTTAAAATTTTAAACATATTTGCAATTTTACAAGTTTTTCAAACGTTTTAAGAATTTTCAAAAGTTTAAACAATTTTATTTATCGTCGGTTCAATTCTGCCGCTAAGGCTTATCATCGACGTAAGAGAGAATAGCACTTGCCTATGGAAAATTATGCGCAAATTTAATCAATTATGTGTTTACCTATTCATGGACATCCTAGAATTTTAAAATTTTAAACATTTTTTACAATTTTTATAGTTTCCAAAAGTTTTGTAAGTTTGTGATAATTTACAAGCTTTTGAAAAATCTTAAGAATTATCAAAATCCTTTAAAAGTTTTCATTATTTTTAAAAACTTGAAAATTTTTATTAAAACTACATTAGAATGTTTTTTACTAGAATTATTTATCCTCGGTCCCATTCTGCTGCTAATGCTTATCACCGAAGCCAGAGTGTAGAACGCTACCCATGGACAATTATTAGCAAATTTAATAAATTATGGACGATCTACAGTTTTCAAATTTTGAACATTTTTGACAATTTCTACAGTTATCAAAATCTTTCATATTTTACAAACTTTCGAAAAATTCCAAGAATATTTAAAACAACATTAAAAGTTTTCGATACCTATGACCTATTTTGACACTTAAGAATGTATTTTACTAGACGTATTTATCGTCGACTCCATGCTGCTGCTAAGGCATACCACCGACGCCTAGATAGACTACTACCCATGAACAACTAATCGTAAATTTTAATAATTATATGTATACCTATAAAGACGTCCTACAATCTAAAAATTTTAAACATTTTTGACAATATTTACAGTTTTCAAAACTTTTGAAAATTTTCAATATTTCACTAATTTTTGAAAAATTCTAAGAATTTTCAAATAGCTTCAGACATTTTTCAACATTTTCAAAAACTTGAAAATTTGTTTAAAACTGTTTTAGAAGCTTTTTACTAGATTTGTTTATCGTCGGTCCATTGTGCCAATTTTAAAATTTTCGAAAACAAATTGCATTGGATATTTATTGGTTTATATAATTTTAAGTTAATATTGTATATTATTTTGTGTTATTATATACTAATCCAGACCTTAAAAATTTACTGACTTTTCGAGGTTGGTTTTCCAGCAGTGTATAAAATAATTTCTATGTCCAGGTATTGAAGACAATTTAAAATCGAAACACACGGAACAAATTTATGTAATTTCTTTATATCTAAAGAATTTCCTCACTATTTTTCAAGTTTTCTAAAATTCCCTTATGATTTTTCATGGGTTTTTAAATCACTGAGTTTTTCCTGATTTCCAGATTTTCCAGAAAAGTATGCACCCTGTCAAATGACGTAAAAGATAAAGTTTTTTCATACTTTTGTAGGCAAAATTTTTCATAAAACTTTTGGATTTTTATGAAAAGGTTAAATCAGTTGTTTACTTGATGGCCGTGTATACAATGCGCTCAAAAAAAATTATTTTACTGATCTATTGATTGGTAAAAAAATAGCAACAGCAGACAAAATAGTTCTTGCTGCTTGTGCTGCTACCTTAATAAACTAAACTAAAAAACAAGAAACTTTGTTATATTTATAAATCTAATTTTGACTTTTTGAAGACATTGTACAAGCGATGTCAAAAGATGTCATAAAATATTATTTGACGGCAAAAAAAACATTTATTCTTGCCAAAGATATTTTTGGCGTAACAAATAAATTCTTTTGCGTTAGTAATTGGTGCTTTAACGCCTAAAAATAATTTTCAAGCGTCTAATAGTATATTAAAAAACAAGTTTCATAAGACATTAGAGCACGCGTCCAAGTTAGAAAACGCGCCGCTTGCGGCGAGTTTTCTAATGGACAAGTGCACTTAAATGTCTTATGAAACGTGTATTTTATACTATTTTTTCTATTTTGGTCCAAAAAAGTTAAAAATTACCGTATTTTATATTTTAATTTAAAAATATAATCAATAGGAAAATTTCGGAAAATACGATAAATAATCTTAATTTTTAGAACTTACAATTTAAAGGTTATGTTTATAACGCGTGAAGGTTTTGTTGTCACATGGTTGTCACCAACCTAACAAAATAAAATTTTGAATTCTTTAAAGAGTTGCTTAATGAAATCCAAATGAGTTTCATAAAGCAGTCAGTAAAGAACCAAAATAGAAAAAATAAAATTTTGACATCGGAAATTAATTTTTTTAATGTAGGAATTGAAAAAAATATTATAATTATTAATACAAAAATCAATTTATATACTGACGTTAAAAAGCGGTGCAGCTGACGCAGTAACAAAGGTTTCGTCGATTGCCACACCAAATTAGATGTTCTTATTTATACAAAGTGTATACTACAGAATGTTTATACGTCCTATCCTAAAAACTATTTTGAGAACTACGTGAAACTAGGTTGTGATTTTAAAATTCACAAATCACTCATTTGCCCACATTTTTATTAATTAATCTAGTGGGCTATGACAAGCTCAGCAGATGTACGTACATTTTATTCTGACAAGTAACTTTCTATCTAGTCTATATTTTCAGTACAGTTCTAATCTACCCTACTACTATTAGCATCCCGTTGGTTGGCAGCATTTTATGACGTCAAAATAATTTTTTACCATCAAAATAATTATTTGACTTAAGATCTTCCCTATTAGTCTATATTTGCAGTATAGTTCCAGTCTACCGTACTACTATTAGTATCATGTTAGGTGGAAAATTTGTATGGATGATATCTATAGTAATATTTTCGATGGTACGTTTTCTCGACTATCGACCGATAATATCATTTGAGTATACTCCATTAAGAATAAAGTAAAAGGTGTTTAACTGAATCAAAAAACAAGTAAATTTAATAATTCTGTATAGAATTTAAACCACATTTTTTTTCTAGAAATGTTGCTGATGGTGATCACAGTTTCGGCCCTTATAAATATCTGCACTTGTGCCAACATATTAATGATAACAATGGGAGGTACAAAATCTCACAAAATTCCTTTTTGGGAGTTAGCTCGAGGGCTCATTCCCCGTGGTCACAATATTACCTTCATTAGTCCCTTTCCTGCTGATTTTGTGATTCCTGGACTGGAAGAAATAACACCAGCAAGTCTCGTATTCTATGTGAAGAATTTTACCAATTGGGATTTGGTAGGAGCCAGGATGCGTGGAGAAGAACCAGTTCATCCTCTGGATATGCTGAGATATGCTTATGAGGTAAACAAAGTAATATTTAAGGTTGTAAATTAGCAAAACCATAAATAGCTTGGGAGTGTTGAAAATAGGCTTGAACTTAATACTGGGCGATTCATAATATGTGGGACGCACGGATAGATTCAAAATATAAAAACAATGCAAAAGTTTCTATAAACATGGGTTTAGAAAAGCTTCTGTACGGAGCTACAGCATATGAAAGTGGAGACAGTGCTGCTTCTTACAGAGGCTGTAACTCCGTAACAAACCGTTTCGGCATTTAAGTTTATGAGAACTTTTTTATTATTTTTTTATTTTAAATTTATCCTGATAGTGTGACTTAGATGTTATGAATCACCCTGTATATATTCATGCAGTATTATTTAATATCATTATTTTATAGACTTGCGTTATAAACATTAATGGCAAAAATAAACGCAAAAAGTCGGTAAAATCAGTGGAATTAAATTAACTAATAGGTGTTTTGAAACACTTCTGCACCTTTCATTTAAAATAAATAAATCAGCGCGATAATTAGTACGCCTACTTAATTAAATAAAGCATTAGGAAATATTATGCACAAGTTGCCAACAGTATGTAAATTTGTGGACTTATCAATCAGTAACGTATTTTTTTCTTGCTCGTTGGCAGAGAAAACACTAAAAATAAATTAATTATTTCCCCTGTCCTTATTTGCATAAATACGTTTACTGAACAATGTTATGTACAGGATGCCTCTAAAAAAGTTTTTATAGGCATATGCACTTAACTTAATACTCACCGAGCTACAGAGTGTTTGATGAAATTTACAGGGTAAATATTACTCAAAAGTAGGCATATTTTACAACACCTTAATGTAAAACGTGCTCTGTGTTTTTAGAAATAATTGATACACCCCTGTCGTTTCCAAAAATTTAGTTTTTGAAAATAGTGGATTGTTAATTTTAAATAACCGAGAAGTGTTTTACAAGAGCTGGCATATTTAAATTTTAAATTACCGAACAAGAGCTAATCTTATCAATTTTTTACAGCAGAGGTTTATTATTAAAAAATTAAAGACAATTCTTTGAAAACGTAAGGGGTGTATTAATATATTCTGAAAAAAAGGGGACGCCACCTAGTTATCATATTTACATAAAATGACTAATTTTGAGAAATATTCAACCCGAAAACTTTCTTCCAACCGTTTCTGAGGAAATCTAAAAATGTATATAGAAAATGAAAATATCAACACCCTGTATCTCGACAACCGTACATATGTTTATAAAAAAAATGTTTTTGTCTTTGCTTTGGAAATCTACCATATTATTTGTTCCATTATCCTGTATAAAATGTAACTATTGATATATTTTTAAATAATAATTTACCTTGATTCACTCAGATATTTATTTTTCCTAATTACATTAAAGCATTCTTTCAATTCAGTAACGCGGAAGCCTAAAAATAGGAGTAAAATAAGCGAAATTATTATATTAGATGGTGATTTAAGAAACGCACAATAGGGAATTTAAAAGGAAATTTTTAATGTTCAATTATTTGCTTTTCTAATTATGACACAGTTGAGCCGTAAATACATACATATTACAGTTTACAACTTTCCACATTCCGGAACCGGAAAAATCAAAGAAATTAAAGCTGCTCCTAATTTTATGAAAATCAATAAAGCACTGGGATTATGTAAACAAACGACTGCACTTGCATTTCCCTATTATTAAATTTGACGTACTTATTACAATCTATGATATGTTGTTGACTTACACCGTTATTTATATAGCGATGTATCGTATGACGTCTATTTTGAGTCGCTGTTTTTGACGGCGCTGTTTTTACCAGCGCTATTTTTGAGTGCGACATTTTGGACAGAAGTTGTTTTGCCGGCAACATCTTTGACCGGCGCTAATTTTGAAAACACTAGGGAGTCGAAACAGAAGGTTGAAGAATTTAAGAAGTTTTTAATGGTATGGGAAAAGCACGAATATATCAAAAGCTGTTTTTCGGCTTGACTTAACTTTCGGCTGCCTATGTGCGCGGCTTATCTTTTGTTCAATAATCCTCTTTCGTCTGCGCTCACGCTCAGTCACGTCTTGGCTGTCATGAAGAGATGTAGAGCGGCGCACACAATAATAGAAAAATTATATGCATTCAAACCCTGTAAATTTTAATAACTTTTGTCATGTTGTTTTAAAACTAGATTTATCTTCAAACTTATTTGAAAAGATTTTTCTTTCTTCAAATTGTTTCGGTGCTGTTTATTGCGTTGTTTTCGGAAAATAGAAAATTATAAACATGGATTATACGGATGCACATTTTTTGTCTGCATAGAATTTTATTATACTTCAGCTAAAATAATTAGGGAAACAAATAATGTAACATTAAAAATTTACGATTGAATCTCCTAGGATGCGCTTTCCAAGTTACCACCCTGTATAAATACTTAACAAATTCCAAAATCCCCAGCTAGCTACTATTTCCTAAAAATGATTCTAAAATGTGTCTTTTAATCTTTTTTTAATATGAGTTCCATATTATTCTTAACTAACCAAAGAAAGGTTAAAAATAACAACTAAATTACAGCAAATTTGGTAGAATTCTTAATACAAGAACGTACAGCTGATACTTGTTAATTAATTTATCTATAAATTTCGTAACTATTACGGAATATTATTACAATAATAAATGAAAAAAGAAAGTTAGAGAAAGTAAAAAAATCAAATTAAAATATGGTTTATTTAGATACCTATCAAGCAAGGTCATGGCCTAGAATAAGAAATATAGATACAGACGTTTCACCCAAAACAAATGTTTAAGATCTTACCTTTCACTTTAAGGTCAAGTGGCGTCTCCTTTCGTATGTCCGTCTACACTGCTTAGAGCTACAGATTTGCGATTGCCACAACTTTTTCAGCAAATGACAAATTGATTTAAACTTTTTCTACACCTTTGCAAAGAACTTTCTACACGTTCAGATTCAAATAGATTTTTCGTTTTACTTTAGAGCAGATATATAAAAAAGTTTAAAACACGAACGATATTTAAATAGTTTGACTTCGATTTCCACTGGAAATTTGAGGAAAAGAACATACTCGGCGGCTAAAAACTTTAGAAGCTTGCTTCATGACGCTTTAAACTGATGATGGCAGGTTTTAGATTTCCAAATTAATACTATTTATGATATATTTCTGACAGTAATATGAAAGATTTTATTACTATTCCTAACCATAAACAAACTCTTTATAAATGAGCATTTACATATAATACTGGTAAAGTATATAATTTCCTTCCGTCGGAAATAAAAAAAATAAGTTTACTTAAATTTAAAATAAACTGTGCGAAATCTTTTAGTTGCAATTTAAGCTTTTTCTTGAGTTACTTATACGCTTTCTATACCGTTTCTACATCATTTTTTCTTGCTTGTCTGTTTTTATTTTTCTTAACCCGTCGCTTCTTTTTAGTTTCGTATTGCAACTCGTGTTCCTAATATTTTGTTCCTAATATTTGGGTCAAGTTTAGTTTATGTTTGTTAGTTGCTAGACTAAACAAATTCAAATTGGGTCATTCCATGTCATAGCTAAACCTGATGCAATTTTTTCCGATCCGCCAGAAGTTAAGTAAGCCACAAATAACCAAATTATATCAAACGTAGTGACTGAAACATAAAAGTTCGCCGAAAACAATCAATAAACTAAGTCGAGATCTAAAGGCTTTTAGGTGCAGCAATATTCACCCCACCCCTCCCTAATTTCGGCGTACAAATTTGTCAAAATCGTTTTACATGAAAATTAAAGCAATCTCTATATAAAATGTTTACAACCAGGATTTCGATCCACGGTGCGCTACGCTAGCAACTTAGGTATTTGATTAAAAGCGTGGGGCATAGCCCACGGGTTCAGCCAGTTACTCATTAAATTTGTAATGTAAAGGGCGGTGGAGTACACATAGGAGTATTGTACTATATTCCCAACGAATAATTAATCTATTTTGATTTGCAAATATGAACAATTTTGTTCCGCAACATTAAATTTTTAATGAGTTTTCATGCTTGATGCCTCCTAATGTTTAGCGCCCCTGGGCTATTACCAACAGCTCAATACGTATGACCCGGAACTGTATAAAAGATATGATCTGATGAAAATGACAAGTGGTCAACCCGTCACTAATAACAGAAAAAAGTATATTAGATAGGATGTACAAAAAACATTAAAAAGAGGATATTGCATGTAGATAATCTTAGGTGTGGTGTAATGTTTTTATACATTTTCCAAAAAAAGACTTGGTTTTTTGATAATAAACTTTCTAGTGGTATGGTCGAAATCTTAACAATTTATGTATTTCGCCAGTATTAATGATCGGCATAACAAGCGCAACCTAAATAATATTTTCAGATCAACGTTGTTTCTATATTTTGTTGTTATTTTTTCGTCTCATACAGGGTGTATGAAAAGTGTCGAAAGATTCATGTATCTGCAAAATCCACCTATAAAACTATGAAAAAAAAGTCTTTGTAAGCTGGAGTTTGCAAAGTATACTATAATAATAATCCAAATCTGATAACGGAATCTAATAGCAGATTTTAGGGCAAATCTTAACATTTTTTTCTATAGCTTCAAAATAGCGGCCGCTACAGTTTTTTTTTTAAATCTTGACTTTAACGTCTTATTACTCAAAAACGAGTTAGCAAATCGGAATCAAATTTTATATTGTAGTAGTTTCTAGGGGGACACAATATTATACTAGCTACGAGAATTTTCAACCGCATGAAAACTGTGACGTACAAATTATTTCAAAATTTTTAAATTTTAATTTGTTTTAATACAGTAGGCTCATGGAGCTGCATTTTGGTTCGTTTGCTTCTTTATTAAATAAACGGCAAACTAAAAATGTTTTGTTTAATTTAATTTGCGTATGAATGAGACACAAACCAAATTGTAGCTCTTCCAGAAATCTATAAGCCTAGAAAATTAAAACCAATTCGCTTTGCCAGTTTTTGAGCAGTATTTAAAAAAAATGCCAAATTATGTTTTTTTTATTACTTACAGTTTTAGTAGTTCCAACGTTGTATACCTTTCTTTTTAAGTGTCATACCCTATTCAAGGCCTTGGTGCGCGGAGATATTTTTTACAGACAGACATAGGGGACCTACATTTTAACTACAGGAACTTCTTCTCCAGAGAGGTTTTCCTGAAAAAAAATCTACCTCGCTTGTTTCCCGTTGCCTTGCGAGAGAGAAGTAAATTTTATTGAAAACAATGCATCCCTATGCTGAAAGTATAGCAAAGTAAAAAGTAAAAAACAGCGTCGCAAGTTTTAAAGTCGCGATTTTATAAAAAATTTTGCCATGACACTTCGACGCTTTCGTAGAATGCTGCCCCTGCACAAACCGGATTCAAGCATGCTGCTCAGGTTTCTTCCGGTGTTTGGCAGGAATTTTATTCAAATTAAAATATTTACGATAGCAGCACTTTGCCGACCTACGTTTACTAAGACTTGTTTATTTCAAATAGCATTAGCATATAAATGTTTGGACGGTAATTTTCACACAGGGAATTTTCGATTATGCTAACAAGAGTGGACATTAACGAAGAAATTTAAGTTTTTTCGTTTAAACTTTTAATTAAGCCCAAATTAGTTCATTTTTCGGTTTGTTTATTGAATATTACACCTTACATTCACAAAACACTAGCAATGTGATTTTAATTAGGTAAGAATAGCTATTACAAAATTTAATTATAATAATAAGCATCCTGCTTCCTTCCTCTTCGTATTTTCCAACTTCCAATTACCTTTTTGTTGAGAAAGTACTTAGGTGTTATATTATATGTTAATGTTGCACTTTTCATGCGTATAAAAAATATAACGTATTTAAATTTTCGCGATCTTGTTAAGGAAGACATTAAAAAGATATATGAATAAGTAATTATGTTTATACCATCCGCATTAGAAAGCTTTCCATAGCGCACTTTAACATGGTTAAGTTGCTTTTTTAATTTTATGGGTGAATCATGTTGGTTAATTATTTTTCAAAAATCTAGTCACGTTAATTCGTAATTATGCTTTCGTCATTGGAAATAAATCGTGGTTTTCTAACGAGCCAATCAAGATATATTTTGAATACACAAATAAATATATTTTTTTAATTTTTATTATGATTAACCGGAAAAGTTAATCTACCATGCGCCATGATCAATGGTGCACAAATTTTCAGGGTTAGATTATTATCGACTCCAGGAAATTTTTATAGAAAAACAACTTTGTTATGTAAATATTTGTGCATTTTTCTATTTATAATTTTTTCAGGCATGCGATGTATTGTTATCGGATTCAGAGACAAAGGACTTCCTGTACCCGAGACCCAACTTCGATCTCCTCATCATGGATGGGGCGTACCCTGAATGTTCAGTAGGACTTGTCCAGTATTTCAAGGTTCCTTTTATGTACATAAACACCGTTGGATTTTATACTGGCTCGCTATCTTTAGCTGGAAATCCTACCCCCTATTCAGTGACACCCTTCTTGGCTCGCCCATTTACAGACACCATGAATTTAGTACAAAGGACTATGAATACATTGTGGCATGTAGGCGCGTATTCCTTACATTCCTTAATGGTGCGGTTTGTACTACAAGATATATTAAGGGAGCATTTAGGAAGAGATGTTCCTCCAATTTATGAAATATCCAAAAATGTTAGTTTTATTCTTCAGAACGCTTATGCAACGGTGACATATCCAAGACCGTATCTACCAAATGTTGCTGAAATTGCTTGTATACATTGTAAGCCACCAAAGCCACTACCAATGGTAAGTAGAAGTACAGGTGAAATTGTAATTACTGTAACGTTAAATTCGTGAGCGACACAAACATGTAAGAACGTAATCAAGAAAGAAAGACATTTGATTTTTCTAATCAGTTTGATTTTAGTTTGAACCCGTTTTTTCTCCAATAGAAACTGATGTTTTTAGGATATTTCAAACTGAGAATTTCCTAAAAGGTGTAATTTAAGTAAACGAAATTGTAAAAAAAATTGTTAAAAACGGAGCATGTAAAATAAGAGAAAGTAGGGGAAATCTTCTGTATATATACACTGTGTCCATAAAGTAACCCACCCCCCAACTAACTTTTGAACGACTTAATATTTTTCTACAAAATTTGGTGTGCTTTAATGGGAAATTAAATACTATTTTTCAGACCATATTAAAATTTTGTATCATCCAAAATGGCGACTGGGCGCCATTTTGATTTTTTTTTAATAGTAAGGGGGGTCGAGTGACACCTCATCGGAAAGGTCTTTTAGCTCTGCGCCCGATCCTGGAGTTTCAAAGAAAAATATTTAGCCATAACAAAATGACAATGTTTGAAGATAAAGAAGTCTATTTAAAAAAACTAAGAATTAAAGCAAAAAGAAATTAAATTAAGTGTTCGAAATGTTTACCATTCACTTCTTGGCACATAAAAAGTCGGTTATGAAATTCCTGCCTTACATTTTCATAAGTTTCTGGAGTGATAATTCTGCAAATTTCTGTAATGCGTTGCTCCAGTTCTTCAATTGTTTCTGGACGGGTTCTGTACACTTTCAATTTCAAATATTCCCATAGAAAATAAATCTAAGAAAGTTAAATCTGGGGAGTGAGCCGGCTATTCTACAGGCCCCCGCCTAACAATCGATCTGCCAAAAAAAGTCCGTTGAAAAAGTCAGAACCAGGCGTATAATAATGAGGCGGCGCACCGTCTTGTTGGTACATAACGTTTTCAATATTATTTCAAGCCACCTGAGATATTTCTGGGAAAATTTAGTCCTGCAAATGAAAAAGTGGACTACTGGATAAGATAATCAAAACAATTTTGAACTGAGTGAGTCCATTGGTTTCCAATCCGTCATTTTGTTATGGCTCAATATTTTTCTTTGAAACTCTAGGATCAGTCGCAGAATTAAAAGACCTTTCAAATGAGGTGTCACTCGACCCTGGATAAAAAAATCAAAACAATTTTGAATTGAGTGAGTCCATTTGTTTAAAATCTGCCATTTTGTTATGGCTGAATATTTTTCTTTAAAACTTTAGGATCAGACGCAGAACTAAAGGACCTTTTCAATGAGGTATCATTCAACCCCCCTTTTCATTAAAAGAAAAATTTCAAAAAAGCGCCAAGTCGCCATTTTGGATGATACAAAATTTTAATATGGTCTGAAAAATAGTATTTAATTTCCCATTACAGCACACCAAATTTTGTAGAAAAATATCAAGTCGTTCAAAAGTTAGTTGGGGGGGGGGGGGCGTTACTTTATGGACACAGTGTATATAAAAGTGAATGTTTGTGTGTATGTTCCCTATAGACTCCGAAATTATTCTGCCGATCAAGCTCAAACTTTGACACAAAGTGTGTTTTAAAGAGAGGACGGTTTTAGAAGGTTATTTTTTTTTACAAAAAATAAACTCGATAGGTAGCGTAAGCGATATTTACGAAAATGTGTGTTTATTGTCTGATTTCGCTCAAATTCAGGATATGCATATGTTAGTTACGTGGAAAGAAATATTTTTACAAAAAGTGGACCCGATAGGTGGCGCTGGAGTCGAGAGAGGGGTAGCAACGCACGCCGGATATTAGCTAGTTACATATAAAATTGTAACGTGAAAAATTAGTTTGAAAAAATACCATTTTCTTAAGTAAAAATTAATCAAGTAATTATGAAGTAGAATATAGATAACTCGTTTAGATTTGTTAAAAACGGGTACCTATTTAATTTGTTTTTGTAAAAAAGTTTTGATTTTGTGGTATTTACATAATTAAAAATAATAAATATCTAAAAATTAACTTATTGCTAAAAAAGTAATTAAAATATTAGGAAAAACATTCCATAAAAAAGGTCGCCCTGTGAAAAATTCCGAGAAGAAAATATTTAATAAATGGGCAGGTTTTAAAGAACTCCTAAATAAGAACATTCTCAGCAAAAGTTAATTTAAAAGAAAATTCTAATTTCATATTTTATACCGAATGTTATTTGACAGATCTATACATTTTGGTTTTCATCGAATTTTTTCAAGTTCAAAATATTAGAAAATTTTAATAATTTTAATGTTGTAATAATTTTTTAAAACTTAAAAAAATATTGGAAGCTTTTGAAAATTTCCGCCTTTGTTTCTGTTGCCAATCTCTTATTGACATACTGTTTAAGGTTGTCATCTTTCTTTCTTTTTAATATGTACGTAAGGGTTACTTCAAGTTGTTCGTAGAGAGATGTCTTCTTCTTTACTCATTGTAGTAGGTGCATAAATCTTGATAACGTTAATTTTGACTGGTTTGGTATTTAAACTTAGTGTCATGATTTTTTAGCTTATTTGTTTAAAACTAGTTACGAGTTTATGCCATTCATTAGCTATAAGTATTCCTACCCCTGCTTAGAATACTGTGTGATGACCAGAGAAGTATATTGTGTTGTTATTTGTAGTATTGAAGAATCCGGCTTCGCAGACTCCAAGCAGTGTTAAGTCTTTAGTGTCATTTTCTATTATGTTGAGTTTGCCTGGCTGTAGAAAGCCGCATACATTCCATGTACCGACTCTTATCTTTGATCGTAGCGATTTATTGTTTATAACAATGAGATGATCATTAACGCTTAATACATTCTCTTCCAGAGATTCGAGTGAGTGAGTGGATGCATTTTGTACTAAGCTAGTCATCATCATAAATAAATTTGGTATGTGTAATATATGTGATATATAAATAGTCTTGCGATAAAACAGATGAAGTGGGTTTCTTCTTCCTTCTTCAACCACAGTGGTGAGGCCAACTAAACCTACACCTCCCTTGTGTGGGACAGCCGCCTTCTCAAGGACAGTCGCTGTCCCTGTAGATTTTGGCCCGCCCCGGGTATTTTATTTCCCCGGTACCCGCCATATCTGGCGAGCATTCCCCTATCCGCCACCTGGGGAGGCGCCCGATGGGGGATCTACAACCCCACACGGGACCTATGTCATAGTTTACGTTAAATCAGAACCTTTTTGTTTTGATTACTAATAGCAGATATATGCTAAAGAGTAAAAAATCAGTTTAGTAAATGTAACCACATACTTTTCTAATTAATAGCTCTAAACTTTTGAAAAGATTATTTTTTTTTAAATTATATAATTAACTACAAAATCTAATTCTTCATACACAAATAATACGAAAAAGGTAATCTCGTTAAATGTCGCTAAATTCAATGGTTTTCGAGATAATTCAATTTTTGTAAAAAAAAATAGAGTTGCCATGGAGGTCTCAGTCTATCTTTAAAATGCAGAAATCGTTTGTACAAGCTAGAAAAGCTAGTTGCACAGATCAAAGCCAAAAAAAGTGCTATAAAAATATGCCTTCAAAGGTTTTCTTACATAGTTACAGCCTCTATAAACGTTTGTGTAAAATTTATCCTAATAATCTTTACAAATTATTTGAGCATTTTGAAAATAAAGGTCAACACAGCTTGCCGGTACCTGTTTTTTTTGCTGATTAGGTGTATCGGAACTTTGCCAAGATAACTGCTACCTAATATTGATTAAAACTATGACTTTGAAGTAGGCTTTACTAATGTAACGATACCAAAAACATTATTGTCACTTATAAATTCACTTTATAGTTTGCTCAAGTAAAAATTACGTACTTCTTACTTTAAAATATTCCTTTATTGGCATTTTCACTTTGAAAAATACCTCAAAGTGATATTTACATTCTCTAATTAAACGTAAAACTACTTTTAAGATACCGTTACGTAAAACTGAGTAGGAGGTGCCGCTTGTATTAGAGGCGCGTTGTTGTAGTTAGTACCCAGTACTCATTTTATAAGTTTAAAATGGAACTCAAAAAAAATTATAAAAAACATAACAATAAATTATAGTATTAGATTTCGTCCACATTTTATCGAAAAGCGAAACTGCCGTAAAATACACCCCGTACTAAGAATTTTAAACAAACCCATCTTAAAGCAACTGACATGGCGTTAAACTATAAAACACTCGTTTGTCGCAAGGCGCTGCTATCTGTAGCTGTTGTGCGTTTACTGGTCGTAGTTACCTAATTAAAGTAGCTGGAACTTTCAAGTTCCATAGTTAGTAACAATTACTTTAAAGTGTCGAGTGTTGATATTAGATATTACCAAGTTTAGGTCTTAATCACTGCAAGTATTTTTAGTAGTTCCAAATACTTCGAATAAAGTGAAATGTACTTTTAAGTTATAAAATCTAGTAAATATAGCTTTATGGTGAAATTCTTAACAACCAAATTGTCTAGTAAAAAATCATACCGCCATTGCAGATAAAATGAAAGTATTTAACCAGCTAATTTTTTTGAAATATTGCCTAAAAGGTTAAAATAAAGACAACTATATTAATTTTAGACCCGAATAGTTATTTAAAAATAGTTTATTATTATCAGTCTTAACTCGAACAGATGAAAGCAATACAAATGTTTTAAATAAAATAGTTAATGCGTTGAAGGAGCATTCGTATTTTTAGCGGTATAATCATAACATTTATCAATGAATCATAACATTTATCATGGAAGCCAAAAAAATCATATTGAATTATTTATAATATTATATAGACAAACACAGTTCTAGTAGTTTTTTATGCTTATTATTTGTCTTGCGCATTAGTCAGGTAATATTAGACATTTAGTTATTTTTGTTTTAACTGTACAAAATATGTTGCTATGTTAAGTTACAAAGTTTTAAATAGGTTCCGCCGACGTTCCCAACACGTCCCAGAATGTAACTTTCACGTAGCGGCGACGTAAACGTGTTAGTAATATCGACGTCGCGGATACATCAAAATTCTTCTCCATTTTGGTGCCGCGCACGTCCCTACTACGTGCCTATTACGTATTTGGAACTGTAGCAAATCACTTTCTAATTTTGGCTACAGTCGCAGGCACGTAGCGGCGACTTTAATTGTTAGGTGACAGAATTTCATGGCAACTCGATTTTTGAGAGAAATGGAACGATTCGAAAACTGTTAAATTTGGCAACTTTCCACAACAGTCTGCTTTTGTATGGAAAATAAGATAAAAAGTTAGTAAACTTTGAGTGTGTTAAAAATATATTGAGAGATACGTCGAACACCCACACAAATACGCCCCTAGTCGATAAATTTGAACGTAAAAAAGTAAAATTGTAAACTATTACTAGCAAAACATTCACACTAAACTCGAATCAAATATCCTAATTTATGTCGGAGATATTAATTTAAACTTGAAAACCCTGTTCGATCTTAGAGAGGCTGTAACTCAGTAAATAAATGGTTTGGAGCATACAATCGGTAAGGTGCGACTATAATGTCATTAGTAGCACTGGTATTCTTATAGGCAGCTGTTGTGAGTGTGATAAGATTTAAGTTAGCAGTGTCTGGACCTGATACATAACATAATTTAGTGATAGAAAATATTTGTAAAGACATGCGAACAAAATATTTTTAAAATATAGTAACGCGAAGCCCTTTATATTGCGAAAACAATTCCTAATATTAAATCTAGCAAAAAATTAAGTTTAATCTAATTTTTTTAGGACTTAGAAGAATTCATAAGTGGTAGTGGAGATGCCGGATTTATTTTTGTCAGCATGGGCTCGTCTGTGAAAGCCGCAAATATGCCTGAATACTTAAGAAGGCTTTTACTGTGCGTTTTCCGACAGCTCCCCCAGAGAGTTCTCTGGAAGTGGGAAGCTGCAGATGATATGCCTGATTTACCTCCTAACGTCAAACTCAGTCGATGGCTGCCACAACAAGATCTGTTAGGTAAGCATAAAACATAATCAATATTTTATTTTTACCAACTGTTACTAATATTTTAGGTCATCGCAAAATTCGTGGTTTTGTAACACATGGTGGATTACTTAGTATGTTCGAAACGGTGTATCACGGAGTTCCCATCGTTACATTACCAGTATTTTGTGACCACGATTCAAATGCAGCTAAAGCAGTACTAGATGGATATGCAGTGCAACTGGATTTATCTACCATATCAGCAGATTCCCTTTTGCGGGCAATTAAAAAGATTATGTATGACCCAAAATACAAAGAAGAGGTAAAGAAGAAGCAAATATTGCTAAGAGACCAGAAAGAAACTCCTTTGGAAAGGGCTGTTTATTGGACCGAATATGTTCTAAGGCATCGAGGTGCAAAACATCTTCAATCTTCAGCCAAAGACCTAAACATATTTCAATATTATTTAATTGATGTTATGTTAGTTTTGAGTTTCTTATGTTGGATGTTGTGGCACGTACTTAAAATTATTTTGGGCTTAATTTTTAAGTTATTAACCGGTAGTATAAATTTTAGTATATTTAAGAAAAACATTAAAATTGACTAGAACTGACTGTTTTGTAGTGCACTTGTGTGATTAAGCTATTATTTTTATTTAAAACCCATTGTTTCTTTATTTTGTGTGAATATTAAAATAATTTTTAAAGATTGACTTCTTGTTTAAGTTATTAGAGAGAGAAAATAATATTTGGTAAAAACCAAAAATTGACTCAATAACTCAATCCTAAGAACAAAATGACACCACCAATCATACAGAATGAAGAAAACAAAACAAAGGTCTTGGAAGAGCATGCAATGACAGGCTACTAAATTCTCCATGTATTTACCGAAAAAGAAAATAAAAACAGGTGGATTGAAAAAGAAAAAGTTATGTTATTCAGACCAAGAAAGCTTTATGTCGAGATAACTAGCGAAAGGTTAAAACACAGAAAAAGAGAACCGATGACCAGCTAATTAATAATTAACAATAGTAGGACAGGATAAGCAAGTCGCAGACCAAGAAGAGTCTGATATGGCCAACGTGAAAATTAGTATGTCTTTGACCCTTAGCATTGTTATTGTTGTGACGATAGAAAGTCTGAAATAACTCAACTATCGTTAACGTGGAATTTTAATTTAAAATCAAGGAAAATAAAAAGACTTGATGCTAATCTGCTTCAAAATTAAATAGGTATCATGTTATTACATGTTTTCATATGATGATTGCTTATGTTTTTAGCCTCAGGTTTTGCTACTGTTGTGACGGCAGAAAAATCTGATATCACTGAAGTACCGTTAGTAGAGAATTTTAGTTTCACCAAAAAAGATGAGAAAATTGGATGCTACTCTGCTCCAAAATTAGAAGGATATCACATTATTGCACTTCTTATGTAAAGTTTGTTAATGGTTCAGTTATTGTTGTGATGGCAGAAAATCAAACGACACTGATGTACTTTTAGCTTAAAATGTTAGTCTAAAATCAAGTTAAATAAGAAGATGGGATCTAATCTGCCTCTACATTAACTGAATATCACATTATTAAATTTTTGTACAGGGTGCGGAAATTAAAGTGTTATTTTATCGTAATAAATATAGTTTAAAAAAATTTAAAAAGTTAAGAGCTCTAAAGTGAAAAGAACTTTTATAATTTCGGAAATTTTCATTAAACTATTGTTCAAAAACTGGCTACATAATTTTTTTTAGATTTATAAGTTTAAAGAGCTACGGATGAGCTACAATTTGGTTTGTGTCCCAGTTTGTTAACTTCCTTGTAACACCTTCTATGAATTTTTGAAAATTGAAAATTTTTATTCCTTTATTTAATGAATGAAAACCGATAAATAATTTCTGTTTAGGCTAAATTGCTCATGAGTGATAGTAGACTAAATTTGTCAACCTTAATTTTAACTATGGCAATGTTTGGGGAGGAGGGGTTAATTTTCTCTCTCCCACCTAATTTTTAGTGGGAAGGTATTGGGTTGTTTAATTCTAAGGAATCTCTTTCTCTCTATCTATCTATCTATCTGAGGCGTATGTGTTGACCAAAGTCGAAAGTTCAGGCGAAGTGCTTTGCTCATTTATTTAAATATGCAGTATGGAAGAAGCAATACAAAAATGTTAAAAAAAGCAATTTTATCACAACGATCTACTTGACAATTAAAAGCACCAAACTAGAAGTAGAAATGAATATCGCTTATGTTTTAATGTGTATGCTGAGAACTTTTACCGCTAGAGAACAATGTATGCCTAAAAAGCAGCATTCATTTACTAACACTTTAAAAGCGTGCTAAGTGGAGATACATTTGTTGGCAAGTAATAAAATGACGTGGTATATTGAATGAGTACTACGTGTGGGATGATTTCAAAGTAACAATTTCTATTTCATTAAAACAGCTGTATGCAATCTTAGTCTTAAGTCAAGAAAAAACTCTAGTACAGCTCGATTAATACAGTTTCAATCTATTTCCTAACATAAATATTATGATTTGGAATTGTTTCGACATCTTGTTAGCGCTCAGTAGCGTTTTGTTAGTTTTAACGTGAATATGTTTTTATTTTTCCAAAGAATATTTAGTAATAAACGAAACAATTGAATAATAAATCGGGGGATTTGGTGAGTGTGTTTATTTCATTTAATATCGGCATAAACGCAATAAAAAATGTATGTTGGTCACTGTCCTTTTTCATTAGACTAAATTTCTGCCGAAAGTTTATTTCCCCAGTGGCGGTCGAAATGGAAACAGTTGGAGTTATTCATTTACGTTTGTGCTATTTACAATTTCTAGCAGAATTGCGAAACCAGGAAGCAGAAGATTATAAAATATTGGTTCAATATGTTCAACGCTTAGTAGACTGTTTTCATACATATTGTAAAATGGAAATCAACTGGAAGAACATCAATTCTGACACAGAAAGTTATAGAACTTGTTCTAACTAAACCACTGCGTCAGTTTTCGTGTCAAATATATATAATAGAGTGTATCGAAAATAGGTACAATTATAAAAACTGACAGCAGATTACAGTATACACTAACTATCAAATAACATTGTTTGTTAAAGGAGCCCTTAAGATAAGGGAAAATAATTATTAATATTTGCTCCAAAACAATAGCAAAACTTTAGTTCAAGGACATGCTATCGGTACAAAAACTAAAACTAAAAAAGCTAAAGTGTTAACTTTAAGTGGACTTTGATTTTCAAAAATTCATAGAAGGTGTCACAGAAAAAATTAACAAGCTATAACATGCACCAAATTGTAGCTCATGTGAAGCTCAATGAGCTTACAAAATTAAAAAGAAATCGTGTTGCCATTTTTTGAGTAATATTGTTTTGAAAATATCCAAAGTTTGAAAAATATCCAAAATTTTAAAAAACATTTTTCACTTTATACTTTATAGCTTTTCGAAAATGTTTGTGATGCAACATTGCAAATCTATACGGCTATTACGATGAAGTATTTTAACCCGATCTGTCAACTTGTTTCAGTGTAGAAAAAGTGTTTAATAAAAATTTAAAAAAAATCGTAACGGCGGCTAGAAGGTTCTGCAAAAAATTCCGCTTTGCCCTAAGGTTTTCGACCTGATTCCGTTTACAGATTTAAAAAATCCTTTTTCCCGAAAAAAGTGGTCTGACCGGTTTTGGATTTCCTTAAAAACTTATTTCCTCTATGAATTTTTGATAAATCCCCATATTCCAAAGCTCATCAAAATTAGACCATCCGTTTGGAAGTTATGAAGCGCGCGCACACAGACATACCTACCCACAGACAGAAATTTTTCAAACAACTTAATCAAAATCTCGATTTCGAACATTTTCATGAAATCAATACTTCCCTATACTGAAAGTATTAATAGGAAAAATAAAAAATAATTACACTTTGTAATTTAGAAGTCATACTAGTGAAAATAGTATTTATTAGTTTTTTTTGTAATCAATAAAATACACTGTAACATCTATAAAAGTAAAGTGCACACTTGCTTATTTGATTCACATTAATAGTTAATACACTGCAGTTTAAAACATACAATTCCTAACCGATTTTATTGCCAAAAATATTGCACCAATCTCTAGTTTACTTTCAGTTCCGGTTCTGTTCACAGGTGCATGTTCCACTCGTTTTATTTTCAATCGATCATATTATAAGTCACATTAATACAAAAATAGTTTTCAAAACACCTGTGAACGGAACCATTTATCACCTTTTTCTTTTATTATTAATTATAGGCTTACATTTTCTCAATATAACAAGTGCAAAAACATCGCAATAATTATTAACTAATTACTTCTAAGATATGTAATCATCCATTTTGTTAATACCTAATAAATGTATCACATTTTCTACCTGAACAGTTGCCCTATAAAAACATAATTGCTTAAATTAAAATACGTCGAAGCGAGCGGTTGTTTGCACCATCCATATCACATCTAAAATCATAATTTCAGTGCAGTATTGTAAATTTACAAAATTTAACTCTTTGATTTCAGAAAATTTAGAAAATTATTGTGGTTGTTGAAAATACGTATAAAATTTTATCTAATATCTAAGTTATTGCAACGGATTTTCTAAACGATTTAAAATCAGTAGAGTTAAAATATTTCTATTTATTATAATAAATTGAAAAATAACAGCGCAAAATGTTATTGATCAGAACGTCAAATTTAAAAATTAATTATAGATGATTTCTTTAATGAAAAAATTTTACACTTGACAAAAACAATTTTTTAGATTTAAATCGAGTTAACAACATACAGGGTGTTATATGGTTTTCTGTACAAACTTAGGGAACACGTGCCTGACGACATTTTAAGTAGAAAAATAATCACGGGTCTGGAAACGCTTCCTTACGGGGGTACAGCCTCTTAAAAATGGAATCTTGCAATCACGCTTTAATTAATATTTCCTTTATAAATTAAGATATTTGAAATTTTGTATGGATATTGTAAAAAAGATTATTTACATTTTTACTTTTTTTTGTTTAAATTCATTAACCAGGAGCATAGATGTGCGGGGTACGGTACGTATGCCTTAACGTATTTTGAGCACCTTTTACATCTGCGGCCCTGTTTAACGGATTTTAACAAATAGCAGTAATAATGTAAATCATTAATATTTAAATATTTATACAAAATTTAAATCAAATATTTCTATTTTTGGAAGAGGTATTAATAAAAGAGTAACTTCACCACCATCACCGGTTGCCATTTTCTAAAAGAATTATGTTCCGATTGACTTGAAAACTTACAATCAAATAAGAAATGATGTAAACCCTGAAATTGTTTGAAATTTTTTTGATATCTGAACCAGTATTTTATTACAATTTTTTAATTAATAAATGTAAAGTAATAGATGCTGGAAACGGCTCGAAAATGTTAATAACGCAGCAAATTTTCTGCTCAATTCAATGCTTTAAACCGGAGATGTCTATGGTTTTTAGTTCAGGAAGTATTGCACCTTTTATAGCTTTCCCGATCAACTTTGACTCCTGAAACAGCTCAAATTTTACTTTTACCGTCAAACAAAGAGGAAAAATCAATTTCTCTTGTTGAAATTTTTTCAGAAACAAAATTGCAAGCTAAAAAAATATTTTGATCAAAATTTATGTTTACATCGTGAAAATTTGTTAAAAATGGTCTCGGGTAAATTTCTTCAGATTGACCTGAAAACTTATAGTCGAGTAAGAAATAACGTAAATTCAAAGTTTGTGAGTTCTTTTGATACCTGACTCAATATAATTTCTTTTCAATATTTTTGTTAGATGTAAAGTAATTGATGTTCAAATTTGCTCGAAAATCTTCAAAATACAGCAAATTTTACGCAGAATACAATACTTCAAACCGGAAACGTGTATCTTTTTTGGTTCGGGAGATTTTGCAATTTTTCTAGTTTTCTAGATTAATTTTGACTCTTGAAAGCTGAAATTTGAGTCCTATCACCCAAAAGATGCGCTAAATCAATTTCTCGTGCTGAAATTAACCAGAAATTATGGAATTAAACTTTAAATTTTTTTTTCACTCTAAAGTTTTTCAATAATAAATGTTTTATTTTGTCCGCATAAAAAATAATTGTTTCATATTATATTTTTCTTATTTTTCTGGCAATTTTTTTAATTTTAAAGAAAAATTTAATCAAAAAATGTTTTATTCTAACGTACAAAAAATGTATTTGCAATGTTGAAAATCTGAAATATACAATTTAGCAATCTGAAAAAAAAAATTATTTTGTAAAGTCTAGAAAAAATATTAATTTTGTGATTGTTGTTAATATTTTTAATGCCATCATGTTATGCGGTTGCTATGTAAAAACAAATGTGATGTTTACAATTGAGTACATGTCAGTTTTAATGTCGTTTTTTGTAATTTTTATCGCAAATTTTTATCCGTCTAAAAACTAACGAGATCACGCCACCACGTGTGTAAATGTAGAAGCTTTTATGTTCACAAAATACTTTTTCAGACTTCACTAAAATAATATATCTTGATTTCCAAAACGTTATTTTTGCAAATAAAAATATTTATGAACAACGAAGCTGGCTGTTTTTTTTTCAAAACGACAATAGTATATTAAAACACAAGTTGCATAAGGTATTGTCTTAACGTACGAGTCCAAGATTGAAAAACGAGGGAGCGTAGCGACCGAGTTTTTCAATGGACAAGTGCGCCAAGACGCCTTATGAAACGAGTTTTTTATACTATTTTTTCTATTGAGGAGAACTAATAAGTGTTCTAATATTAAAAAAAGGACGATAGTCATTAGTAAAAACTCTTTTAATCTTTCGGAAACCACATTTTGAAATTCATTTAATAAATAAAACCTTATTTTGTAAAGTTGATATCGTTGTGTGTGTTTATTTCTATTTAAAATTAATTTAAATAACTTATTTACAAGCTAATAACGACCCTGAGAAAATTAGAAGAGTCTCATAGCAAGTTTGAATTTAATTGCGTGAATTGCAGACAATTTAGGGATTGTATTCTAGTAGTCACAAGACCAAGCATATCATTGCAATATGTTGGCAGCAAGTTTCAAATTGCTGCCATCAAATTTGGTTAATTTACTATGTATATGTTGGCATACATACTAAATTTACCAAATTTGATCATGAATATATTATGAATACCAATCTTTGTTGGTGAAATTTTACTAAAAGCAATGCTTTAAAAGACTCTTAAAACACTGTTTTTTTAGCTAAAACAGTGCTTTAAGAATAACCTTAAAAAACCGAAATAGAAAAATTATGTTTTCAGTTTTCACACATCGTAGATAAATTTTGCGAGGGACAGAAAAATGTTTTTAATTTAATTTTTCTTGGAAGTTAAAAACAAAAAATAACTAAAATTGCTGCAAAAAATATTATTTATGCGGACAAAAATACAATATATATAAAACAAAGTTTTGTAATTAAAAAATAATATTATTTTAATCCTTTTTGGTTATGGAGATATTGCAAATTTTATAATTTTCCAGATCAATTTGCACTTCAGAAACAGCTAACATTTGACTCCTATCACCCAACGTATGCAAGAAATTAATTTTTTGTGCTTACATTGCCCAGAAACAAAAACTTTAAGTTAAAAAATATTTTGAAAATTTTTTTCGTGAAAATTTGTTAAGGGAGCTTTTCCGAACTCAAATTTCTTAGACATTTGCTACTGAAAATTACTTCACCTAATTATTGTGCTTTTTAAGTTTGTACAGAAAGTCACGCAATACCCTGTTTAAACTTACAAATTATTTAAGTTGAAAAGGAACCAAAAAAAATAAAAGCGCCGTTTAGAAACTCATGTTCCAAAAAGTTTATACCTATTAAAGGTAGGTAGTAATTTTGTAACCGTTACTTTGAGACTTTTACATCTTTAATATCTTTCAAATTCACGACCGGATAGGCCATTTCTTTGTTCCCCATCCTGTGACCCCCCTAGCATGCTTATAACGTTTTTGTCAACCTCAGGTTGTTGTTTTTCCGCTGGCTTGACGGCTTTGGTCACGGCGAATTGGTCCCTGTTTTTGTAATGCAGAAACCCTGCGACGGCCATGCCCACTAACGACAGGATAAGAATGACAATTTTAACAATTTTAATGATCTTGAGCAGTTTGAAGATGCCAACCAGTTTGTTGGCGAATTCATCAGGCAAATCGGCACCCTATAAATTATTGATTTTTAAAACGTTAAACAAAGTTTGAATAATTTGTTACCTCTTCTACCCACAATAAGGGAAGTAATGTGTTCGGCATACCCTTCATAACATTAACTTTTGGTATGGGCATTAATGGCAAGTTGAACTGCAATCTTTTCTTTCCTGATACAGGAGTGCCAGTCATCTGTGAATATTAAAGTTTATTATTTTTGCGTGCGTTTTAGTTATAGAACTGAACATTTAATTGAGCTTTAATTGCAAGTTAGAAATGACAGTCAAGTTTTTAATTATAAAATCGAAGGGATCGCTGATGTATATGATGCTTTGAAGTTGCTGGGTTTTATTTCTCGGAAAATTATACAGTTATTGACTAAATTGTGTATTATTCAAACATAGTTTCTAGAACACACAGCTTTACCTTGAAACAATCCACGTAAGCAAAAGATGTAATTAAAGTTGTAGTAGTTATTTTGGGTTCTATTTTTATGGCTTGTGCTGACTTAATTTATTATTTACAGTATTATATTTTGTTGTTGTGAAGTTTAGATATTCACTTATTGCTAATCGATGCAGGAATTTTTGTAACTGTCACAATGCTGTAGATTTTTGATTTCTTCATTTTTTTGGAATTTTCTCAACACAATTAACTTTTGTTTACTTGCCACTATTTAAATAAATAGGAAAATTTACCTGTTAATCGTATAGAAAAGAAGTTTAAATAAAATAACGTAAGGGCTGAACAATTTCGTGTACAAAATGGTGGCCAAGCCGTGGTTATCCTGAAAGTTTTAATGAAAATAAATAATTTGCATATTTTCCAGAACCGTGAATCCTTTCTGATTTAATTTTACACCGTACAAGTAATATAAACTCACATTTGCTGGTATACTGACTTTAGACATATTTTTGTGTAATTAAAAAAGCGGGTTGGGAATGCATGTTGTACGTCTGTGGAAGCACCTATCCAGCGATAAAGTACATTTTCGAATTTTCCTTTTGGTATATGTTCGTCATTTTAAAACATAACATTTGAGTCACATATAGAAATATGTGTAAGAAGTTTCTTTGGAGAGGATTTATAATTGGGGCAAGCAGAAGCACTTGTGATCTGCGTACATTTAATGGCCGTAGCCGGTGGTTAGTTCTCCGACGGTTGGGGAAACCGCCTTGTTAGAGCTACAGCCATTTGCAATGTAAATTCTGAGTTAATGTATTACTAGCAGAAGCAGTGGGCTACACCCTATTTTTTATTTGTAAATGATAATAGAGTATCTGAGGGCGATAAAATAATTGTAGGTGCTAAAACAACATACTAGGCTGTAATAGCCGATTTAAAAACCTACCGTGTCTCAGGTACCGACTGTATCGACCGACAAGACTTGCATGCCGGAAAATTATTTTATAACAGCTTTGTAGCAAGTCTGTAACAGCTTTAGGCAGGTACTATTACATACCTTTTTTTACCTGTATTCACCTGTTGCAGACCTTTTATAGGTAGAGTCCCGTTGACTGGTACAGTAGATACCTGAGACACGGCTATTACACCCTACTCAATATTTCTGATATCTGCCCTGCTGAAAACTCAGCTGCAATAAATGTTGTAAAGATGTAAACCGTATATTAGTGAAGGCCCAGACCTCAGATAAGGCGCCTAAAGCGATTGCCTAGAGGTTAGAAATAAATAGTAATGTCCGTTTTCTAAACATACAACTAAACAGAAATAACTACTACATTACCCATAAGTGGTATACCAAACCATCATCGATTGGCAGATATATCAATGTTGAAGCAGACCTACCTTCTAAATGTAAGAAAAGTGTAGTATCTGGCTTGGCCGATAAAGCTATTCACCTGACGAAACCAAAAAACCGATCTTACCAAATTAAAAAAAGTTAAAAAAACTCTTGCCAAGAACAACTACCATTTTAAATTTGTTAACAACATCATTAAGAAACAAATACACAAGGCCATAAAATATTTGAAGCAGTGAAAACCTCCCCGCAGGTATTTGCCGCCCTAATCTTTTCTCCTCGCAGTTTGTTTTTGTAATAACAGCTCTTAGCAGATTATGTTTAAACAATACAAACGAAGTATAAACCTAATTTTTGCAACGAAACCTGTACTGGGCCTCTGTACAGTAGTACATGCGAATATGCGCCTTATCTAATTGCGTATAGATGCGACTTCTAGTAGCGGGAGTCCGACGCGGCGGTAGTAAAACGTGAGACAGGTGGAAAGGATCTGGATTTAATAGATAGATGTGGACATCATCTGTAGTATGGGAAACTTGGGGGTTTGTTTTGCTGTATTTTAACATTATTAAAATAAATAAAATTTACCAACTTATTTTTTGAACAAACATAGTGCAGAAAGCTAACTAAATGTGGTGAACAATCAGTTATTTAACAATACCGTTTCAAAAATTAGCGAGATTCCATGTTCTTCTTCGTTTGGGCGTAATCCTCTAACCCCATGTACATAAATAGGATCGGCGTCGTAGAAGTGGGGCTGTGATGCAACAATCGGCGCTCCAACACATCTAGTTAAATCATGAAGGCCTTGTTTCCAACACGACGACGTATCATTCGTGGGGCAGTAGCACCTAAGGCTTTTATCTTTTGACATGTCACCGAACGTCGCCACGTAGCGCTTTACACCAATGCCTCTGTAGTCGGCGTCTTTGTCGAAAGTAGCTACTAGAGATCTAAAAATACATTGTAATAATTAGTTTTTGTACCCAAAGGTTTGTAATACCATCAAACAGAATGAGTACTACTAATAATAATAAATTTCGCTTATTGTTATTACGCAGCGTTAGGTTTAATTTAGCTACAGACGTAGGTGATGAGCCTTAGCAGCAGAAATGGTAAATAAAAATGAGAATTTTTCCAGATCGAGTATTAAACAATCTGCATAGACTAAAACTAGAATATTATGATGTCAGGTTGGTTTTAACTGTAGCATTCAAGATATGGTACGCGGTGATAACTTCGACCAAATCACACGGAACCGAGGTAACCGCCGAACATCGAACTAAAAATGGCTATAAATAGTAGTTGCGAAGTTAATGCTGGGCTAGTCCGTTTGCTTGTAGTATACCGTTGAATTGCTGTAATTAATTAGTACGTCTAATTACTTAAAAAAAATGGGAAAAATACACTGGGTTCCCAGTTGCACACACATTATTATGTATTTTATAATTTGAAAAGTTTATGTGCAATATTGCATGGGTTTATAGTACAGATTGCTGACGTGAAATTCCACCCTAACCGAGCCGATGTAGTGGGGGCACTAGTACCATCGTACAAGTCACTGTTCTCGGGCAAAACGTTTATACCAACAAACTTTTGAAATACGAAAAGGTCTCAAATTTCTAAAGTATATGAAAGTGCAGGCGAAGTACTTTGCTCACTTTATTATTTAATATTATCACCTGCACAAATCGGGAGCAAACGCAGCAACCCCTTCTTCTACGGTCATGAATGGCGGGAATATCGTCGAGTCTGTGCCCACGTACTGATTACATTCCTTAGTGGGCCAAGCTGTCATTTCCTTTGCACCATCGTATGCAACCACACGACCAACATCGTGTGATTTTTTAATTCCTCTTTTGACTGTTAAAGTATGATCGTCAATTGAACCGTTTTTCTGAAATAAAAGTCCAAAAAAAATCTGCGTTTAATTTTTTATCCAATGATAGGAAACTTAATGTTACGTAAAGATCCAAAAAATGTATCATGTAATCACCAGAACGCGCGTTACTAAGACACTCGAGCAACATTCCATTTATTATGTTTTGAGACTTTGAAACTAGTAATTACTGTGTTTAACTTGTTTTTAAAAACGCAATACGTGGAAATAACAAACAAACAATACTTACCATGCCAAAAAATGAAAACTTAAATATAGTATCCGATACATGATCAAGATCTTTTGCTTCAGTTCTCAATTGTGTGCAAACAGCTTTTCCTGCGAAATCTGTTACCGAACAATTTATTACAACGCCTCTAAATAGAATATCCATAACAGGAGCTGTCAAAAATGGCGTTTCGGGGTTTCTGAAAATAGCATTCAGTGCTTTGTTGACTAAGTTTAACATCGGTGGTTTATCTCTTGCAACAACCACAGACATCGCCTAAAAATTTAAATTGTTTTGATGTACAGTGCATGAACGTGTAAAACATCAAAAATTTACTTACAACTATCATGGGGTGTGCTATAGTAACCATTTCTTCTCCTGTTAATCCTGGCCGAGATAAATCTTTTCTAAATACCCATGTTATTTTATTACGATATGTTAATTCATCTGCTCCTTCGTCATCATGTAAATCTACTTTTTCTTTCCATTCTCTAAAATATTTTATAAACAAATAATTTTTTCTGTTTTAGCTCTTAAAAAATGAGACTATGTTAAATGCAACATAAAGATTTTGAGTTAAATTGAAATATATTGTAATGGTTCAAATAATGTAAATTAGTACAGAGCGATAAAAGAAATCTAATAACAGTCGCCTGTGAAACAAGCGCGGCATGTCTATGATTATTTTGCAAATAGTTTATTAGTATATATATTATATAGTAAACCTTTTTTCACAATTAGCAACTAAGCATTGTAAATTATTTTTAATACGTTTTACAAATGTACATGATAAATATCAGTTGGAAAACTTGGCACAGTTAACTCACATAATATAGAAAAAAAATCAACGGCGACTTAGCTTAGGGGCAAAAAACGTGGCCTTATAATTTGGCGGCCTTAGTTCAAATCCCGTAGCAGACCTGTGTTTTATGTGTATACAGGGTCCGCCAACTAAAATTCCCAAAACCCGTAGCGTTTTTATTTAAAGAACTATCATAGCGGGAATGTCATCAAATCGTTGGTAATTTAAAACTCTTCCAAAGCAAATCACAGTCAAAAAGTTGTTACTGATTTGAACCTGTTTTGTTAAAATTTTTTTTCTTCGCACTTAAGAAGATTTTGTTAACATCATTAAATAGACAATGTTATTGCCTTCAATTTGATATATAATACAAATATGATCGATTACATTTTTTACTCTATATCCTGTTCTGAAGTTCTTGTCTTCTAACAAAGGAGCATACATTACGTTTAAAAACAATACCAAAAAAAAGTCTTATAAATATGCTTCCAAAAAAGCTGCCCTGAAGAATTACAGGCGGTTGAAGATTACCTGTAAGATGCAGCTTTTCTAATAACTTTTGATCGTTTTTAACTAGCTACTTATGCACTTAAATACAAAATAACCAAAAAATGGTTGTCGGTGGGGGTGTTAACCACAAATCCAAACTATGAAAGTCGAAGAGACAAGATAGAAGGAGAAAATATTATCCAAATGGTTAGCTTCAGATGACCTACAATTAATGAACACAGAAAATGACCCCATTTTATAAAAGGGACAATACATCCTACATTGGCCTTATCTTCAGCACTGCAAACATAAGGCGATAAAATAATAAATAGGAGAGTACTAGAGCTAGAAAATTTGAGCGACCATCGGTACATCTGCTATAAAATCAAGAAAGATAAGACCGAAGTGGAAATGAAACAGCTAAATAATTTCTTAGGCTAGAAGCTTAAACCAGAAGCCCTACGACATTGACCACAAAACTGGACCAAAACATTGGAGATCAAAGGAAGAAACAAGAAGAGATAACTCTAGAAGAGTATATCGACCGAGTTAAAAGCAAATGTGATCAAACACTACCGAAAAGGTAGAGTCGGCCTATAAATAAACAAAGAGTATATTAATGGAACGATAGCAGCACTAAAGAAGGAATGCCTAACAAAAACAAAAAAAAATGACAAAAATAAATGCAAAACGAAGTACAAAAAATACATACAGAACCGAATATCACGAGCACAAGAATGCCCTTAAGAAGGCCATCCTGGCGGCCAAAAACGAAGCATGGAAAAAAGTCTACGACAAAGTAGATCGGAACATATGTTCAGAAGGGTTTCGAATAATCTGTAAAAAAAATGCATATTGTACCAAAGATATAACTCACTGAAGGGCAGATGGTGGAAAAAGCAATAAAACTTTCTCCAAAAAATTCCAAATCGCAATGGGAGAAGGAATTGAAAAGTCTGCTAGAAGATGGCCTAATAAATTTGACCAGAAACGAATTTCTAGGAATAGGAAGTAAACTGAAATCGGGAAAGGCACTCAGACCGGATTTTATTCCAGCGGGACTAATAAAGATAGTGGCGAACAGACAACCGCAATACTGCTTCGGAGAGTTAACAGGAATCTGCAAGGAATCGAGGCTAGTCCTCCTAGAAAAAATAGAAACGAACTGCAAACCTATTGCTCGTTAAGCATGCTGAACACAGCAGATAATTTACTGGAGCAAGTACTATGCCAAAGATTAAACGGAGAGCTTGAGCAAAAAGAGAGGTTAGACGACATGCAATTTGGGTTCAGGAAGGGTCGTTCTACTACAGACTCTATGGAAGCAATAAAGAACCTAGCAAAAGAGCCAAACTCTGGAGACCTCAAAACAAGAGACTTCTGTGCAATGGTCACGTGTAAAACTCTTTTAATAGCGCGTCTTGGAGGGGAATCATGGATGACATAAAGAAAAGAAAATATCCACCTACTTAATAAGACTGATTTGCAGTTATTTCACAAATAGGAAAATGAAAATAGGCGAAAAACACAAAACTGAAGTGACGTGCAGTGTCCCACGAGGGTCTATACTTGGCCCTCTATTGTGGAACATTACTATGGCAGCATATTAAGAATGGTATAGCCGGAGGGGGAAACCCTAGTAGGTTACGCAGACGACCTCGCTATAATGGTCTGTGGACGGTCAGGATCAGTGATAGAAAATAAAATAAACACCGCAACACTAAGAATAGAAAATGAAATAAAAAGGAAGAAGCTTAGGCTGACGCCTTTATAAGACAGACAGTGTACTGCAAGTAAGCAGAAAAAAATTAAAAGACCTAACAATTGAAGTCGGCGGAACAGTGAATAATACAATGAGGGCCCTTAAATTCTTGGGAGTCTACTTTAATCACAATATGAAAATGGTGAGACAAGTCGAGAACATTATAACTAAAAAGGCGGAAAAAATAAGTACCTAGCTGTCTATAATACAGCCTAACTACTTTTTTGGAATATTAAAAAAAAATTACTCGTAAACGCAACGTTTAATTGCGTTTTTGATTAAAAAATTTTAATCGCCGCTAAAAACTGTAATACTGTACTGTAACCGACTTCGTGGCTGCTCTAATAACGAAGTTAGCAGTGGTACCCCGATAATTTTAAACACCCTATATAGAGTAGTCTATTTAAAAAACAAATTGAGTTATGGCCCTTTTAAGTTAGATAATTTTGCATTGTTACAATAAACACCCTGTACAACCAAATTCAACTTTAAAAACTAAATAATAATATGCAAAAATATACAGGGATTTCTTAAAAGAAAACATAAGCTTGTTATGGTACTGTTATATGAAACCCCCAGTATAATAACAATGATTTTACAATGAGTTTGCTACAACTTTTATTTGATTTTTTTTTGTATTTTGATTGAAATTAGGTGTCGATCACCGCGGTATTGTTGCCTCACCCTGTATAATAGAAAAACGTACGTTGAAAATGCCAAATCCATTATTGTTACTGCACAACCTAGTACAGCTTCATGTTATTGTGAATTTGTTAAATGTTTCACCCAACACTTATATTTACAATAACATAAATTTTATTGTAGCTTCTAAATTCATGGGTCCTATACCAAAATATCAATTTATGCAAATGAAAGCGTTTTTCTTCAATTGAGCTACTTCTAAAACATTGGAAAAGTTTTGTCTGGAATGATATAAGAGAATGGTGGTGATCGTATACATCAAACGACAAAAATTGCCGTTGATTACAGGTTTCAGTTAAAAAGTTTGAGCAGATGTTGAATACTTTATATGCTGACAAAGGTAAGCGTAGCTTAGTTTTAAAGACATTTGTTTGTGCTCAATTATCGACATGACTAAAGTCGTTTTGAAATATTGTTGGTAGGTATATGACAAGCTACGTAAAAACTTAATACTAAAATTTTTCGTTTATTTTTTAATAATGTAACTTAAAATTGAGAAAAGAAATAGTTAGAATTGCATCGTGTATGTGTATTATTCGGGATTTTTTTTATAGTTATAAATAATTAAAAACGATAATCCTGTGCCAAAATAATTTATTGAACCGATATACCATTTGAACTAAAAGATTACTGGGCAAAAATATTACGAAAACTTGTAGCGCAATTTTGGTATCTTTTTCAATTAACGAGTTGCATATGATTGGATTATTGTAACAATAATGTTCAACCGGCAAATTAGTTTTATTTTCAAAACTAACAACTAAAACAAATGTGTAATTTGTTAAAATCCAATCGTGATGAAATTATGTACGTGCAAAAATCACAAAATCAGCATATTTGGGTAACGTAATCCTTATTTACCAGCAAAAATAAATGAGTAAGTAATTTGCTTCAGTTTACTTGCATTAAAATTTTGTATAATATAATAAATATGCGTGTTAATACTTTCTATTTGCATGTATTTAGTCAATATTTAATTATGGGACAATCAATTCATAATAAATTTTGGCATTATTTCTTTAAATATGTAGTTGGCGCGTATATGCAATTTTAAACGAATTATTTATATTTACGTGTTTAAAATAGCAATATACCCACATGTTTGACATTATGCGAGCTTATTCGGATATGTATTATTCATTTGGCCCGCTGGTTTATTTTCTCGAGCTATTTGATAACGGAGTTGATTAGCGTAGAATATGCATGGTTAGGGGTTTTACAAATAATACACGAAACAATTTTATGACACTTTACAAAAATATTTTTAAGTGCAGTATCTCAAATACTGCAGTTGTAGTTGTAGCAACTTTGCAAAATCGTGCAACAAGTTTCACGTATAACTGAATGGATATGATTACACTTCTTTTCAATTTTAACGATTTTTTTGCAGTGTTGGTAGTAAAAGTCCGGTCATTGATTGTTACTTTATTAGACAAGCAAATTATCGAGTATTAAATAAAACCTATCAGAAACGATGCAAATTATAATTATTATTCTATTATTTATACAACCAATCAGAATGCGAGATACATTGTATACAATCAATTATTTCCTTCTCTACTAGATATTGAATAGGCAATTTTGCATGTAGCTTTCTTACCAATCGATAAACAAACGTTTAGGAATGTCATGGCAACGCCTTATACGTAAATAATAGTATATTATACACCAAGGTAGAAAAGTCTACTATTATAGCCTGAGGGCTAAGGTTAGATCACGAGGCGCGTAGCGAGGGATGTAAGGCCCGAGGGCTATAAGACTTTTCTACCGAGGCGTATATACATATACATATAAAAATGACTATTTTAGGCGACCTTAACAAAAAATTGAATTTTTAGTACTCAAAAGCGGCCAAAAAGTAACCGTTTTTTGGCCGCTTTCATTATTATCCGTTTAATGGTGGCGCCATCTATCGATAATTTTCTACCTTACATCATGATACCGACATTACCGACAATGTCATAATATCTCTGAATAAAACAGAGTAAGCAAGCTGTCAATCTTGCTGTAAACGGTAATAAATACGTGTTGGTAGTCGAATTTTCTAATAATTATGTACAATTGTTCAGTTGTTATAAATAATTATATCAATAAATCATAAATAAAAATCTAACAAATTTGTAGTAAAATATAAACGTTTCTGAAGGAGTCACAAATATGTACAATTGTTCAGTTGTTATAAATAATTATATCAATAAATCATAAATAAAAACCTAACAAATTTGTAAATTTTATAATGAAGGTCGCCTAAAAACATTTGTGTGCACCACTGCCAAAAAGTGTTACTTCGTCCTCGTCTGCTTTCTGGCCTCGGCTTCGCCTCGGCCATTAAACTCAGACTCGGCCGAAAAAAATCCACTTTTTGGCCTTGGTACACAAATAACTATTTTAACTTAAATCTCTGTTTATTTCAAATTATAAAACAAATGACAGTATTTTGTTTTGTTGGCATATGACAGTTGTTTGAAAATTGTTAAATCATCATTGGTATTCAAAAACATTGTTTTTACGAACTGTTTCGTCTAAAATACTGACATTATTAACAATTTTCTCTTTTTTACTTTGCGTGGTTGTATTATAGGCGAAATTGATATTGACAGAGTTGTCATTTATTACGGCGCGAAAAACGTATATTCAAATACACCAAAGTTTTTAAAATTAATTTAATTTATTTAAACAACTATTTTATGCATAAAATACCATTAAATAGAATCTCTCTATTATGTTAAATCGTGCTATAAAAACGTTCTCTTTAAAACTGTCACAGGATTATCAAAAAATATAAATTTGTTCATTATTTACCAGTGGTTAATAATGAAAAATTAGTTACCTGTCAGTGAGCAAAGGTAGAGAAATTGAATTTCACAGCATTCTATTATATGTCAAAATGCTACGCCATATTACTAGTAGTGAAAAAACAAACTTTGTTGTTGCATTTTGTAGTCATGAAATAACATTGTAAAATACTATTCGAAATTTGCAATTATCTGGTTATAATAACCTCAAACTTCCTGCACAGTAACAAATCGTGTAAGTTTGTGCTAGAAACTCTCGCATTTCTTGCTCGGCTATGCAACAAGTATTTGTAATATAACCGGCAATTCTAAAGCTCTTAGTTCTATTTGGATGAACTTTGAAATATGGGGGTTTATCGAAAATTCATTGGCAAAAAAGCTTTTAAAAAATCCGAAACTGCAAGCGGAAGTTAGATATGTTTTTTATGCAATTCCTTAAAATATACTTTTGAAAATCTGAAAACGGAATCTGGTAGAACACATCAGAGCAAATCCCCTTTTCCCGAACGTTCTAGCTAAAAAATGGCGGCGCCTACGGTTTTAATTTAATTTTTTTGATTGTTTAGTCTAAAAACGAGTAGGCAGATCACTTTCGAATCATAGTTTTCAAAACTAGCAACACAATCTTAGTTTGCGGCTCACTCAGCTAAATTTTTTGTAAAGCATTTTATGAATGTTTGAAACTAAAAAAAATAATATGAGCAATAAAAGAAAATAATTTTAAAGACGGTAATTTTCAACAATAAAAAATATTTTTTAAACTGTTATTAGATGGCTTAAGTTTATAAAAATATAAAAAAATTTGTGTTATTAAAAAACTAAATAAAATGGTCAATAGCAAATCCTGAAAAAAAAACTTTTTTGAAATTTATGAAAACTGTTTTAAGATTTTTTTTTGCAATGATTTGAGTTTAAAGAAAAAAAGATTTTTAAATTTCTTGAAAAAGGAAACAAACAACCACAAAAAATTTATAATTTTACGATATATATTTAATAAGTAATCAAGTTTTACAAATAATAAAAACATTAAACTTTTGTATTTTTTTGGGTATACATACAAAAACGGAACTTCAACTCAATATAAATTTTTTTACTATAGTATGTTACTATTGTAAATCTTTATGTAATTTTTGTGTTTTGGTTATTTGTAATTATAAGTATTAAAAATCAATAACGTCAATTTTAAACATCACTACAATTATGTTAAAAATTGCATAAAAATAATAAATTACAACGTGTCCTATTTCCAAGAATTAAAGATCATAATAATTTTTGTAATTTTTTTTATTATGCAATATACTATTTTTAAGAATTACCTACCTACTTGATTTTGCTTTTTAAACATATTTTGGTGCGTATTTCGTATATACACGGGGTGTTTCTCGGCAGATTTTAGTGCGTATAATATACGCATATTTGTCCAGCCCTAATAATCATAAATATAAATTAAATAATCAACGCTTGTAGCAGCTATTATACCAACGTAATTTTCATATTGATGACAACAGGTTTGAAGTGCTTAGATCTATTATTACAAGTGACATTAAACAATGGATGATGAGGTTTTCAAATCTAACGATGTGTGAAGAGCAAGCCGGAATAGAATATTTGTAGAGACAGTTATTGTAGTACAAAAACTAATCAGAATTGTGCCACAATGAATTGATGCGTTATTAAATATTTACCATTTCATAAACTACGATTAAAAGCTTTAATAGTTTAGCCATAATTGTTCATTTTCTGAATAAATAATTTTTTTCTAAATTCAGGAGGCAAAATTAAATTTAAATCGTTGCAATAAAATTGTGCCGTTTTTGTGGTAATAATAAAAATATAAGAAAGGCTTGATGATGAAAGTAACACAACTTACTCAAAGTAATACGGTCCAACTTCATCCACTACCGGTACGTCACCCTTAGCGACGTCGTTTGGGTTTGTTACGTTGAAAAGATAAACTTTAAAATCTATCGCAAAAGGCACTTTACTATACAAAGCTCGCACTTCACCTCCAGGTTTTAACGTTAAGTTCTAAAAACAACATCTGTGTTAAACTCAACAGCAACATCCTTATAATTGTCAGAAAAAGCTTTTTCTAATAAAATTTGGTAAAATTTCCACATGAATTTTATACTTAAAGCATTCTCTCGGACACTTACAGATTTAATTTTGCTTTTTAATACATGAGGCAGTACAATAAATCCAAATACAACAATTACAACGAAAGTTACTCCGGAGCCAATACCAATTTTGGCAGGCAGTTGCATCTTGCCAACTTTTTTAACAGCAACTACGCCAGTCTCAGCAAATGTTGCAACTAAGCGTAGCTTTGGAAAAGCCAAATAGATGGAATTAAGTACGCGGTTGCGGATTGTCATTCACTGATCATACTATTGAATGAGGATGATTTATGTAGATATAGAAAGACGGTTTGATTGCTACTGATAGCCACCATGTGATGAGTGACAGTCCTGACCGCCGTGAGTTAAGAGGGGATGGGTCACCTATTAAGGATTAAAATTTTATACCTTTATTGGTTATTAACTATTTATAATCGACGTTGACTTCGATATAAATTCTGGAAGAGATATTAATTATACATAAAGGAAAAATGTAAACTAGTAGTAGGTTATTAGTACATGTACAAGTCTATATAGAACTCCCGTAATTATTTTTTTTAAATAATAGTAACTCTAACTTTCTTTGGAATTTCTTACCTCGCATTACAAAACAAAGCAAAAAATCTAATCGTATAATTAGTAAGTGTTAATTAAAAACATATGTCATTTTGCCTAATTATCACAAAGAAAATAATTTATGTTTTTATAACTGACCTTAAAATTCTATTGTTTAAATTGTATTGCTTAAAACGCAAGAATAACGTAAAATTAACCATGCATAGCAGATCGGAGAATTACACTGCAAGCTGATAATATTTTTTTCATTAATAGTTCATCACTATGAAGCGTTGCTTGGGTTCGTTAAGGAATTAAAAATTACTAGCTAAATCTGTGAGCTATGCCCCTTGTATGTGCAGCCCGCGGAATTTAGTTTGGAAATAAGAGATGATGAGAAAAGCGGGTGGTAAAAATATGGCTTTTAGTAGTAGGAACTCGTCGTTGCGTAAAGGTGAGACAGTTCTAGATTTAATACATAGACTAGTGAAACCCGTAGTCTATGCCCCTGCTATTTTTGTTAATTTTGATGGTGTAGCGAGCCATGGCTCGAGCTCCTCGTCTGTATTCTATATTTGTTACACACCGTTGTCTTTACCGGTCACCCTGCATAGCGCCACTAGCCGAAACTTCCGCAACCCACGCATCGAGTTACCTCTCACTAACGAAGATAATGTGGTCATAGGATATAAGCGTTATGACTTGTAATTCGTTGTATATATTTGTGTAAATAGACGTATTTGAAATTGAATTTGAACAGAAAGGCAAGCAAAGCCTCAAGTTCACAAGCGCTCCGCTTCTTCTTGCAGGAACGGGTGATTCCTTGTGCTTAGTCCTACGTTTTTGTTTACTGTTATATAAGAAACAAAAATTTGATCAGCAGTCTACTACATAATTTAAATACAATTTCTTTTGGTATCGCAAATCTGATCGTTAAAATTTCAGAACTATTACGTGACATTAAAATTGAATTGTTGTTAAGATTCGACCGAAAAGTAATTTTTCCGTTAAAAAATTTACCTTGTTCTATTGTCAACTGTTTAAAACTATGTTCAAGAAAGCTAACATCCGTAAAATGCCTCTGTTTTGCCGCTGGATGCTATACTCCGTAGGATCTTTTTTCTTAGAAGCTTTTTTTGGGCGACACTAAAAATATTCTCAATTTTGAACCATAATCGTCCAGTTGACTTTTGAGTTTTGAATATAAAAGTCGTAATAATATAGAAACAGAAGAGATCAACAAGGTTTTGGTACTTGAAATTACTGTGAGCAAAAGTATAGCGGGAAAATATTTTTTTCAAACCTCAAAAAACGCTAACAATTTATTTCAATGAAAATTAAAACCTGCGCCCTCTTCAAACAAAAACTTATAACTCAAACGAAAAAATTTAATTAATGTTAATTTTTCCAGGTTTTAAGACTTAGAAGCAGTAAAAATCCAGTGCTAAATAAATATATAAAAACATATCTGTCACCAGAACTAAAAATTACAAAAATTAATTCATTTTGCATAACATTTTTCATATCTTCGGCTGAATTATAAATAAATACATATTTTTCTACAGGCAAACGTCAGTAATGAGTAACCACAACTCACATTTTTGCTTTGCAATTGTAGGAAACACGACGAAATAATAATAAGTTTACATCACCTGTCTCTTTTGAATTTTAAGATACAATTATTATGAGTATAGAGTTCAAACACGCAGCATGTAATAATACCACTCATACGAGTATAATCATGCGATACAAAATACAGGAAATTTGTTTGTATTTTACATATGCAATAAAAGAAATTTGCATTTATTGCTACAGTGACAGCTGTATGTCAGTGTGCGTAATTTTACAGCTATGTTCAAAGACGGACTTTTAGTCTCAAAACAGCAAAACATTTCGTTAAAATTCATTAAGTATACAAAAAGAATGGACGTACTCAAATCTATTCTATTCTACACGAAATATGTTGTACGACTTTGCAACATTTTCCAACTACAACTGCAATATTTGAGATACATTGGTTGGTTCAGTGTTATTTTATTGTTGAGCTAAACCGGAGGTTCTAATAAGAGTCGTAGGAACTAAATAAAACTAAAAATAAGAGGACAAATTTGTCAGCCAAGAATTGTGTCAGAGAGGGAAAATTAATCCTCTTTATTTTTGCGACACCTAACAATTAAGTTGTGAACTTTAGGATGATATTACCCATGAGCAATTTAGCTTAAACGAAATTTTTTATCGTCTCCCACTTTAAAAAAATTTATGTGATTATAGAAAATCAGAGACGATGCAATATGTTCATCAGCCAAAAGTGAGTTGCAAGAAAAGGAAAATGAGCCCTGCTAAATATTGTTGCACCTAATAATTCTTATTCTACTATCACTCATGAGCAATCTAGTTTATATAAAAATAGTTTATCCTCCCCGTTTATTAAAAAAAGGAACACAAATGTATGATCTTAAAAAATTCATATCGGGCGTTCCTAGTTCTATAAGCCTACAAAATTTAAAAAAAATCGTGCTGCCAGTTCTTGAGCAATAGTTTCACGCCGCAATTTTTTGCTTATAAAATAATCTTTTTTCATAGCGACATTCTGCTTTCCTAGGGCTATTGTCGTACTAAATTGCATTCCAATTTCTTTAATTTTACTCAAAATTTTTGCTGACATCGGCATGTCGGTGTTTTACTTTTTGTTTCTGCTGTCAAACTAATTGTGCGTATTTATTAGAATTTAGAGCATTTTCGCTTTCGTTGGAATGTTTTAGCGCGGCCGTTAGACCCAAGGACGTTTCGGTGCAGGAACGTTTGGGCGCAGAAACTTTATGGTGCGAGTTGTTAGGGCGCAGAGACGTTTGGACACAAGCGTAATCTATTGTAGCTCATTTTATAGAAAATTCAATATTTTTATTAAAATTGTGAGACATTTTAAATTTTTTTAGAATTAAAAAATAGTTTTGTGTTAGATAAGTTGTTAAGTTTGCTAATTACATTTATGTAAATATTCTGAGAATTATTATTAATTGAAGAAATAGACAGAATTGAATAATACTTTTATGGCGCCTAAACGTCCCTGCGGCAAAACGGTCGCGCGTCTAACCGTCCCTGCACTCAAACGTACCTGCGTCCACGCGCACAATCGGCCGCGGCCAGACGTCCTAGTCCAGAATTGCTTACGAGTGATAGTAGAACACGATTATAAACTTAATTTTTAGTTGCAGCAATACTCAACAATCTCGGCACTAGAGAAGCACTATTTAGCATCCAAGTGCAAAGGTGTAGAGACATTAATCATCCAGTGTACATGTGCTTTGTGGACTTTAAAAACGCATTTGATTGAGTCAGATACAACAAAATGATCCAAATTCTCCAGAAAACAGGCATTGATGATAAAGATCTTCGGATAATCCGAAATCTATACTGGAACCAACGAGCCAACATAAGAATAGGCCAAAACCTGTCTAAAGAAATAGACATACGTCGCGGGGTAAGACAGGGGTGTAATTTATCACCCCTGCTGTTCAATATATATTCGGAATATATCTTCAGAGAAACATTAGATGTTGGTGTCAATGTCAACGGTATAAAAATTAATAATTTAGGATATGCAGACGACACCATTCTAATAACTAGCAGCTTGCCAGAACTACAACTTCTTGTTGATAGTCTGACAAGAAATTGTGACACCTACGGCCTAAAGCTTAATACCATGAAGACCAAATTTATGATCGTCAGCAAATCACCAGAGAATGCTCCAAGACTCACAGCGTATGACATACCACTCGAGAAAACAGCTAAAATAACGTACCTGGGATGCCAAGTCAACGATAACTGGGACATGACCAATGAAATAAAAGTCCGCATAGAAAAATCGCGAACTGCGTTCTTTAAAATTAAAAAAATACTCTGTGGCAGAAATATCAACCTTAAGCTGAAGATAAGACTGGTGAAATGTTATATATTCCCAATACTGTTATATGGAGTAGAAAGCTGGAGATTAACAAACACACTATATTAAAAAAACTAGAAGTTTTTGAAATGTGGGTATACCGGAGAATACTTCGAGTGAGTTGGGTTGATAGCAACGAAGACATACTGCGTCGAATGGAGAAAGAAGTAGAAATAATTAAAACAATAAAAATAAGAAAACTCCAGTACTTCGGGCATGTAACGCGAAATACCACACGATACAATATCTTACATATAGTAATGAAAGGCAAAATAATCGGAAAAAGAGGCCCAGGCCGAAGACGAACATCTTGGCTTCGAAACCTGCGAGACTGGTATGGCAGATCTACAACAACGTTATTTCGGGCCGCTGTGGATAAAATTATCATAGCCAATATAACAGCCAACGTTCGGTAACGGACAAGGCACAAGAAGAAGAGCAATACTCAGGAGGTTTATTTTCCCTCCCCTATCCAATTTTTCTCAGCGATTTTTTTTTCATCTTATTATTTCAAGAATCTTTTTACAGAATATTAAAAAGGTATTACTCACAAAAGAATTCGGTTAACTATAGTATGGCAAACAAATGACCGCGCCGCGGCTAAAATGTTTCCGATTTGCAGTACGCTTTCGGTAGATTGGTAGAAGCAGTGCGATTTACAGTCACTGTCGTAATCCATTGGTACAAAAATACTTTTAAAATATTACGTGTTAATCTCTAAAGTATAAAGACGTCGGTCGAGGTGATGTGCTTCGCTCATTTAGGGTATAGTATTTGTATATGCTCAGTTTCTTTCTGCTGCTAAGGCTTATCAACGATGCTAGGAAGTAGGCATATAGAAATTTTAGAAGGAATCTTTAATCTGTATGGTTTATATTAGAACCAACGGTCTTACATACATGTTAATTTTGTTTAACTTGATTGTAAGAAAACGCCGATTTAAATGAATTTGAATAATAAAAATATAAATAATTTTCAAAAATCATAATTTCTTGCAAATTATGGCTTTATGCCCTCTCACGGTTATTTTTCCTTCTATACTTCGAGTAGGAGAATAAAATAACTTTTAGCTTGGCGTCGTTAAACCGCAATGAACTCATTAGTAACCACATCCATCAATATGTAAGTCAGCTTCGAATTTTAAAAATTTTAGGGTAATGTTTGAAGCTATTGTTCAATTTTTCTGTCCGGAGAGCAATAAATCAAAGAGTAATAGATGGAACACGAAAAACCGCAATAGCTAATGATATATTTAAAATAAATAAAAAATTGTTTAAAAATAATTTCGTTTCGGTGGTAAAGATAAAAAAAAATTTTAATTAAAAAAACTTTGTACTTTTATTATACAATTCGAATATTGTAAGTTCTTCAAAGATGACGGCAAAGGTATTCTAAAATTAATGAAAACTAGATTTACGGATAACCGAAATAATGTTCATGTACGATGAATAATGACTTTTTAACTTAAATTCGATTAATCTTAAAAATTTATACGAAGTTCTATTAGTCTGTCTTAATGTTCGCTGGAAATATAAGTTCTTTTAAACTGCCGTCAATATAACGAGAGGTGAATTTTTAGTGTAAATTATTAAATGGAACTGATCGACGTAATTAAACCGATGCTTGCTGGTAGTTGTTCACACATTGATTATTAACGAATAACTTTACACTAAAAATCAATAAACGTTATAGAACAATGAAATTGCTTGTGGTAATTAAAATTAGAAAAACAATTTAATGCGTTAATACCATACGCATTTTAACACTTTATTTTGATATCATCATACATAAAGTTTGTTTCTATTTAAGTTAGTTCAAAATTTAAAAGTATATACAGGTTGGTTTTAAATACAGGGACAGTTCTAGAAACAATACTAATATAAGCAAAAGTTATACAATTTATAGTGATGAGTATTATAGAAATACAAAACAAACTGGCCGACTTCCGGCTTAAGTACAATCGACTATATCTTTATTATTTTAAATGGAACACCCTGTATTTTTCAAGCTAATTTGGTAGTAGAATAAATTTTGAATAATAAACTATAACACAAAAGTTGATAAAAAGCAAGATATTTTAATTTAAAGCAACGTATGTAACCAATGGTAATGATTAAAATACATTGTAATTGATCGTAGGAAGCTGTTGTTAAGAAAATAACAAAATCGATAAGCAAACGTGTAACATCTGTCACAATAATGTTTGTGGATAAATTATAGCACTTTTCTTTTATTGTGCCAATCGAGTGCTTTTAGCTGTCAACCTAGGTCACCTGACCTAACTCCTATTAATCTTTTTTTGCAAAATTTTTATTATATAATAAACAACTAATGTCTAACACAAATTGCACCTTTGTTTATTGCTTTTATCATTTTCTTAATTACCAGCATCCTACCATCACTTGATTTAGGTAATCATTACCATTGGCTACATACGGTGCTTTACATCAAAAATATCTCGCTTGTTATGAGCTTTAGTATATGTATAGTTTTTTAAACGCAATTTATCTTACAATCGAATTAGTTTAAAAAATACAGTGTTCCAAGCTCCAGGCGTTGCAACGCCTTGAGTCTGTCTGCCGGCTAGGAGAGTAAGAAATACTTACCAGCAAGGAAAGTTTTACGTTTTTGCCACACTAGATGTAAATAACAATTTATGTACTAATAACATGACAAAGTTTAAACGCATTTGCTATTAATCTCGACAGGTTTCAAAAAAATTATAATTTATTTTTTAATTAAAAACAAACTTAGACATTATAAAAATTCTACTTGGGGTAATCGATCATTAGTTTGATTATTTGTACCAATTTCTCGTACACTCTGTATAAAATATAAACTGTTAAACAGTTTTGCTAACACAACTTTTAGTAAAGGAACATTTTTGCAGCTATCATTCGTACAATAAAATAATGTAACAAGCTTTATGAAACACCTTGTATATAAATTATCTGATTATGTTGTTAATTTTAACTGAATATGTACCATATGGGGTAAAACGAAAAAAAAAGTTAACGAAAGAAAAGTTACAAAATGACATAAAGCAGCATGCCGTATTAAATCAGTTCAATGGATGCCTGCTTTTACACCACGTCATGTATTTTAACATTGTGCGCTGTAGAGTCAATTGTAGGTAACTATTATTTTAATAGGCTAGAAAATAATGCAGGTGTTTCGATTTCATATATTTAATTCATATGCAACGTCCCAGGAATACATTTGAATTATTAATGGAAACGCTTCCCAATTAAATAGAATGTCAAGTTTAAACTGTTTAAAGCAAATGGGAGGTGTTGAATAAATCTATTAAGTGTTTCGATTTTCCCCTTCTTTTTTTCTATTACGATAGGGTGCAGCTATTACAGAAAATTGTCAATATTTTATCTATTTCTGTCTGAATGAACAGAAGAAGATTTAAACATGTTTTAACTACTTTTAGCGGAAAGCATAATTTAATATCGTGATCAGTGAATGACACTTGCGAAATGCGTCAAAATCAAAGAACTTGATTAAGGACTCACACAAATTAACAAATATATTATACAAGGTGCGTTAAAAGTAACGCATAATGTCTAATTACGTAAATATTAATTATTTGATGAAAACTGTTGTGGCAGAGAGAAAAAACCTTGCTGGCTGAAAAAACCTGGAAAAATGTAGGTTGTCAATTAAATAACAAAAGTTGGTTACCATAGCAACAAAATAATCAAAGGTATAAAAAATACAACATCCACAAGTATGCGTTGAAATTTAACAAACAACTTTTATTCAAGCTATTTTTTCATAGAATCTATATTTACGAACTTGCAAACAATAAGCGTTACTATTCACTCACTCTGTATTATAAATTAAGTCTGCCAACTGCAATGTGGTAAAATCAAGTTATAATGTTAAGGTACTGTACAGGATAAAAATTATATTACCTTAAGTAAACGTATGTGGTTTTGAAATTTTAAAATTATTCTAAAATTGTTTCAAAAATGGCTTAAAGACGTTTTAAATTACCTTATGATCAGACATCTTAACAATACTTGTTGTTTCTACAAAAACTGTTACAATATTGTTTTAATACATTAACAAGAATTGTTCCTTTTATTTCTCTCATTTACTATTGGACACTTACCTCTCGAGTTTTATATGATATCTTTTTGTCGACCTTCAGAAAACATTTATTTTAAAATTAATCTAAATTAAATTATTTAATTTGACAGTTGTGTAAAAGTTTATGCAAGAAATTTGCAAGTAAGACGCCGTCGATAAACTAAATTCGCATTTAAAACCCGAAGCAAAAATTCATTTTGTCTCCCGCCGGGAGACAAAGTTACTTTTACGTCGACCTTGTTAGAAAGTAGGCTTTTCGTGTGTCATTTTGTGGTCAATAGTTGACAATTGCCGCTTAGCAAGATCAAAAATAAATTATCGTTTCATGGGACGAAAGTGCGATATTGCTCTCGAATGTTGGTATTTGTTGTTTTTAAAAACACTTTTACAATATTGTTCTAATGCATTACCAAGAATATTCTTAATATTCTCTTATTTACAATTGGACACTTTCTTCCCGAGTTTCACATACAATTGTTTTTATGTCGACCTTGAGAAGTTTATAAAAAACATTCATTAAAAGCAATCATTGTAAAACTAATCTAAATTAAATTATTTAATTTAATAGTGTGTACAAATTGACATTTGCAAGCAAGATGCTTTTGATAAACAAAATTCGCATTTAAAAGCAGGAGCCAAAGTTGATTTTGTCTCCCGCCGCGCCGGTAGTAAAAATCAATTTTCGTCCCAAGAGACGAAAACGCGATTTTGTTGTATACCATAGCTACCGTAGGGCATTTTAAAACGTAGCTTTGCCTCCCGGCGGGAGATAAAATGAATTTTTGCTCCTGCTTTTAAATGTGAATTTTGTTTAACAACGGCGCCTTACTTGCAAACTGTCAAATTAAATAATTAAATTTAGGTTAATTTGAAAATAAATGTTTTTTGATAAATTTCTCAAGGTCAAGGAAAATATTTTAAGTAAAACTCGGGAAATTGTGTATATTTTTCCCTTGTGTGCTCGGCACAAGTGGAAAACAAGTATCACTTTCTTCTCTTGTTACACAAACAACTATTTAAAAGTTATTTGTTTATGTTGGGGATTATTATGCAAGAAACAGCCCGCCGTGTACTGTAAGATCACATAATTCTAGCGACCGAATACGTTTAAATTCAGTCATCCACAAAATGTTGTGAAATTTTAAACTCATTTATGATGGATATCATATCATATCATCATTTTGTCGAATGTTGTATTTATTGTAATGTAAATGTGTGGGTTTGTTTTAATAAAGTGTTTAAGCTATAAATACCAACATTATAGCAACAGTTAGTTCCTGGAACATAAATATTGAACGAAGGAGATCAATAAACTGAGCCGACATGATAGAAACTGCCGTTGTGTTGTAGTGATAAATTTTCCCGAAATGTAAAATGCAACCGTTTTGTTGTAGTGAGACAGTTACGGATTTATTATATTGCCTTTCTACTGATTTAAAAAAAATGTGGTTCCTGTCATATAGTTAAAAATTACTTGTTTTTCTTATTAAGCAGAAGTATACGTGAACTTAGTAAGTTGTTGAATTTGAACGTAACAATAATAAACGTTGAAATTGCTCGATTTATCCTTTAAGTAGGCAAATCACGTGGTTTTATGACCTTCAAGTGTGTTAGTCTGCAGTATTCGCCATTTTATCATAAACTTTTTGTCTTAAATAATATACCTTCGTAACGCAACTTGTCACAGGTGTTTCTACAAGACTTTTATTACTTGAGCATCTTAAAAGCAACCTCGCAAAACTTATTTTCTTGCTAAAACCGTGCAGTTATACAAACACCACTCAAAATTTCGATTTAAACGGGTTACGGCCAAGGGCAACTTTTATAAAGACAAGATGCTGTGAGTGCGAGTAGCTTTGCTGGGACATAAAGCCCCAGACGCCTCCCAACATCATACAATCTCAATGTTCTCGCAATTGGGGCTGTCACCACAGCATGTGCAGGGAATCGAACTACTGGTAACATTACAGGACATTGTATACATTTTTATTTTTATCTCTGTGTTTAGTGTGAAGTCTTTTACCATATTTTTTGATAATTTTTTATAGTTTAAATAATTATTATTTATTAAAGCTAGTCTTACGAATGCAAGAAACTTGATTTTTGCATTTTAGTAGGTGTATAAAATAAATAAGGTATAATATATGTATTATAACCTTGATTTTGATAAATTTAGGCATTATACCAATATCATACCACAAATCGGTAGGTTCACATGACAATTATTTATAGGACAAGAAAAAACATAAATTATTAACATCAATATTTTAATGTAAATCTAAATACATTTTTACTAGAAACTTATTCATTACATTTTTACTTTCCCATACTTCTAGTAAAGTAAGGAACATTTTGATGTAATGTGAATTTTTGAATTTCACATATTAACGGAAATACGCGTCTTGGAGTCCAAGAATCTGGAACACAACAAGATTGTGTTCCAGATCCCAAAGTGACTACAGCCCTGAAGATGTCCCGAGCAACCGAGGGCGAAACGTTGGCAGTTCATTCACCGATGACGCGGCTCCAACCCGGAAGCCTAAATGCCGTTAACTAGGGCTGCGGAAACCTGAAACTTAGACTACATACTATATTAAATTAATTTTTCGTGGCCGTTATTACCATATAAATATTAACGTAAAATTTCGTGGCATATTATATATACTACGATTCGACCATCGCCGAAATCGTCATTTGTACAACTCTTGCACACGGCCATAGCAAGCCATAATGAAGCTAACGGCATTTTATTAGGAAACAAAAAACAATTTTTATTATTTTAAAAAAATTATCCTGAATTAAAAAAATCCAAAACCGGAAAGACAAATTCGTCCGCTAAACATTTGACGAAGAGGAAAAATTAACGCCTCTAAATATTTTTCCTCATAACGCTCAGTTGTAAATCTTATTCCACTATCACTTATGAATAATTTAGTTTAAACAGGAATTTCTTATCATTTCCCGTTTATTATTAAAAAGACATGCTTTTTTATTTTCCGAAATTCATAGAAGACGTCAAAAAGACATTAGGGGACTGAAATACTTTAACCTTATAATATTATTTTAAAATTTAAAAATTTTAATTTTTTTTTACTGTAAATAATTTAAAATCTTTTCCGGAAGGTCAGCTTTTTGTTTGGTGTAGCCGCCAGTGCCCAACTAAAACGGCATTTAAGATTTATTTTATGAAAAATATCACAATCACTGATTACACTGAACGATAACCTATATAAAATAATTGGTGAACATACAATTTTTAGCCACGGCTCTTCAGCATTGGGAAGGGATGCAAGTGCAATAATACAGTCAGAAACCTACAATAATATTGTATCCCTAGCTGCAAAACAACGAAATGTGATTAAAATAAAAAGGTTGGCTCTTTGGACATCGACTTACCTGTCGATTCTTGTTTGAAATGACTAAAAGAGTAAGAGAATTTCATAACAATTTGATTTTGTAGCTTGTCAAATTAATCACAAATTGTGAACTTTTAGTTTTCACAAATTTATTTTTTTAATTATAATTACTCTTGCAATTAAAAAAAACTTTCATTCTTATGTTAAATTTAAGTCTATATAGACGTATAGACGTGTACTAACTTAAATTTAAAATTATGGTTTTGGACGAAACTTTTAAGTTTATTTTACTTTTAAATAGTCACACACACTATCAGGCGTTGATTTGTTCGTTTTCTGAATATTATTAATTACTTCATAAAACAATTTGAGAAACAGGCACTAATTTCATCTTTATATTGAATAAATGAAAAGCGTGTGTGAACTAGCGCATAATAAAACACGTGTTAGTATTAAACCTAGAACTATTTATAGTGCACTGCTTTTAGATCGCCCTTCAATCAAGTGCAATTGCAATTTCCAATACGATCGACATATTCCGTCCTATTCACAAATTACAAAGCAGGTTATAAAATTTAGCTGTGTAGAGTTACGGGTAAAGTATAATTACGCTGTAACAGAACTTTATTACCCTTACAAGCCATGCAATGAAATTAAATTGTCCACCGAGTTTAATTGCACCTTAAAAAAAATAAACTGACATATAATTTGCTTGCAGTACATTTTGATAGCTTAGCATTTGGAAAACTTTCAAAATGTTTAAGCTATCTGATCCGACTACTATCAAATTGCCATTAAAACTACATATGTCACGAGTATCGGTGATAAGCCTTAGCAGTAGCAACAAGGCGACCACAAATAAATTGATTAAAAAATGCTATACAAAGACAATAAAAATTGTAACTCTTTAATATGTTTACAAAATAAGTGGATAACATAAAAAATTAATAAATTAAAAAAAGTTACACGCACAAAATGATCAAAAAGCATTATTTTCGTAAATTTAAATCCCTTGCAACAAATAGAAGCACTAAAAATAGAAAAGTAATTTACAACCTTTTCTTTAAAAATGATGTACAACAACTGGGGAATGATGGTGAACTAGCACAGGAGTTGCATGATGATAAGTATGTAAAACAGGAGCATGATGGACGGTATGAACTACAGGAACGGGCACAGAATGATGATAGCTATGTACTACAGGATGGCCTAAATGTAGATTTACGTGCAACCCACGTTTCTCTCGAGCAGAAATCCTTAGAAAAGGGAGCATGAAGACGAATAAATAAAATAACTGAAAAGAGTTAATTAAAAATAAATAAATAATTAAGTTACGTTTGTTGTAATAACTATAGGACTTACCATTTTCTTCATTTTGCGTGTTAAATATAACGAGTAAAAACAAAACAGTGTGCAATGCACGAAAGCTTCAAGTAAAGTGGCTGTGTGTAAAAAAGTAACGTTGGTGAGGGAGTTCTTGAGACTAGGTGTACTTGATCTCATTTCTACATAAGCAATGCCCATAATATTGTAATGAGTGATATAATAAATTTTAAAGTTTTATATGCAGGTGTGCTGTGCTGTAGATTTTAAAAGGTTATTCAAATTACTATGCTGATTCATTACTTGTTCTATATTTTATAATTTTTACAAGAACAAAAACAAAGTATGCCTGCAAATGTTAATGAGATTAAAGGTACCAAATCTATATGTGTCTACTTTCTTATAATTTTAGTACCAATAGAAAAGTATTAACTTCGTGGAAATTTAGGAATTCGAAGTTTTGGCGGAAATATATGTTTTGGACCTCCAGAAACGAAACTTTCTAGCTTTAAAATGGCACCCAATACGATTTAATACAAAATTTAAGTTAGCGCATTATTACTCAAAAACAAGTTGACAGATCGCGTTAAAGTTTTCAATAATAATAGCCTCATAGATACAAAAAATTATTAAGCACCCATATTTTTAATTTTGGTAATTTTCAAAAAAATACTGCTCGAAAACCAGTAACATGACTTTTTTTAAATTATGCATATTTATAGAGCTGTAAATAAGCTACAATTTGATTTGTGTCCAAACCCGCTAATTTCTATGTAGCGCCTTCTATGAATTTTTGAAAATTTGGGTATCAACACCTATTTACTCATAACCGAGTTATTAGATTGGAATGAAATTTCATATTAGAAATACCCTAGGGGTACATAGCTTTACAAGCTACAAGGCATTTAAAAACTACTAAAAAGAATTTGACTTTTTTAATAAGTGTTGTCCAAAAAACTGGCACAAGATTTTTTACCTTCCACGCTATACAAAGTATAGCTATAGAGGAAGGTATTGTATGGTTAAGTTAGATTTGATGCAAATGCGATTATTCAGCCAAGGTTTTTAAGCTTTGAGTTTACTGTTTAATATAAAAGTTATGTCTAAGAAACGGTATATTTATGCCAAGCATTTTTAATCGAAACATTTAGACAAATAAGTAGGGTTTAGGGCTTTAGCGGACGCTGCAGAGCTGTATGTGTGTGTGTCTGTATACACTTTACAGTCGAGACGCCTTAACGCAGAAAATTCCGAAAATAGGGTTTGCCCACCAAAAAAAAAGATTTGAAGGGGAGGGGTGCTCTATGTTAAAATGGAAGCGCTCGAAAAAACCCTTTAAATTCGTATTCTACGCATGTCAAATAGCCGATCTGTGCAAACGCGATTTCCCTATCCCCCCCCCCCCCCATTTCTCCACACTCGATGTTTTGCTTTTTCAAAATTTACTAATGTCAGCTTCACAATCGGTATGAGCATGATAAATGACAATAGGAACAACTTTCCATTAAGAAAACACCTCTGGGAGGTTTTCTTTTGGTCGTTTACCTGAATAGATTAATTGAGTAATCACCAAATTATGAAATCGATTTTCGAAATAAACATCAGTTGCAACTAGAAAACACGAAATATCATAAAGCCACTCAACTGCTTTAAAATATTAAGAGGGGAGAGGGGTTGCCTATTTCAAAATAGATGCGTTTGGAAAATAACCTTACATTCGTATTTTACACATTACGAATAGCCGATCTGCGCAGAACCCAATCTTCCCCCTCCCCGCCAAGTTTGACCAACGAATTTTTGATACTGACAAAATGTATGAATTTCGACTTCAAAATCGGTATGAACATGTTAAATAACAGTAGGAACAATCTTTCACTGAGAAAGCACTTCTGGGAGGTTCTTTTGGCCGCTTACCTGAGCTGTCTAATTGGATAATCGCTAAAATAAAGTCTATAACTAAATAATAAAATCGATTTGAATTTTCAACAAATAAACATCGTTTGCAATTAATATATATATTAAAAATTCATGAGTTATAAAAAATTTAAATAATTGTTTTCAGTAATTTTCTAAATTATAGAACATCATTTTCAATGTTTAAAAATTTTCAAAAGTGTTAAAACTTCTCAAAACCCAAAATATTTTACATTTACAAAAATGTTCATAATTTCCAAAAATTTTCAAAACTTCATAAAGAAATTTTTAAAAATTTTCAATATTTGCAATTTCATAATTTAAAAAAAATTTCATAGTAATTAAAACTACTTAAGCTACCCTCCTCCTTTCTCAACACGGGCTTGGGACCGGCTATGACGGAGTTACTTTATCACATCTTGCATAATTTCGTTAGCACTAGGAGATTAACCTGTTCCTTCAGATTTTGGAAACAGTCACAGTTTACCAAGGATTAGGTAAATCCAGGTCCATCAATTACAAAACATGGATATATTTTGTAAACGGAGGCGTTATGGTGCCTGATTCGAAAAAAATGTTGGCTATGATTTTACTAGCGCATGGCACCATATGGAATTGGCAAGGTGGAGTATACTAAAAAACCGCCTCGTAGGCTTTGACAACCAAGATTTTGAGACGTTTCTGTTGCAACATCTTAATATTATATTCGTTAACCATTTTGCACACATTTATTAGATGTTGCAGCAAGACAACTTAGCGACAACAATTATAAAAGTCACCAAGATTTTTTCTGCTTTCTAAGTTTCTCAAAGACGCGCTAATAGAGCCTTAAGTCGAGATCAACACGCCGAGTGATCGCTCCGCAGCGCCGTACTTCGGAAAATCTCGTCTCCCATCCAACCTCCCTCTAAATTTCAGCGTATACCGAACCCAAGCTCAGAATTAATAACTTCTTCAATTTATTTAATTGAATCCAGACTTCTTCTACCAGTTAGTAAATTCTTATTCAAAGAACGCAAACTGAACTTGGCCTGAACTTGGCCAACGAAAATTGCCAGAATTTATTTTTGTCGTAGAGAAGAAATGATCCTGTTTAAATTAAACATATTATTTCATCAAAGTTTATGTTATTTAGCATACTGGGGCGGTCACCTTTTTCAGTGCATCCAAAGCTTAAACGTACCAGAATTTTAGTTTATTTAATTTCTTATTTTGACTTGGGAGATGGAATTATCCTATGCCAACTAACAAATTATTTGCTAGAATTTTTAGTTTTCCTTTCTGACCTGCAAGATGAAAATATCACAGCGTTAGCCTGCCTTTTAATTTTGCCAGAATATATTTTATTTTTATTTTTGGTGGGAGTAATTCTCCCTAGCCAATTTTCCAGAAATTTTTATTTTTGTGGACCTACGAAGAATTTTCTACAAATAAACTATTATTTTTGTTTTTCTACGACACCGTAAAAGTCCTAAGCTACTAGGTATTTTGATATCGTTCAGCAGTATTAAGAGGGGTGGGTGCGTCCTCGTGACCTTTAGGTGTTATAAATTTGCCTAGGCGATATACTAGGTGGTTAGAGGCCGACTGACTTAGACAAGTGAAGGTAAGCTCCAGGAAAGAGTAGCGCGGCTGCTGGTATTGGGGACTTAAGGCCTAGGTGTGAGGTGTACTTTACCTACTCACGCCCACTAATAAATTGTCACACCCAATGCTGTTTAGGTGCCAGTCAGTATCAGACCGGCTACCGACTAATCTGGGCGGTGCGTAGTCGACCAGTACTAAAGATTGCTAATAGCCTAAACTGGTAGGGGTAGCAATATTTTGACAGGTGTTTGCTCCGAGAAATCCAACCAGTGACTTTGACTGGGAACAAAGTGCGAACCCGCAGGGAATAACAATCCCCGTCTTGGTTACGGAACTCGTAGTGGCAGGCTAGAAGCGTCTTGTGCGGTTCGACGGGTGAGCAGCGTTTTCAGCTCAGGCACTGATCTGCAGAATCAGTAGATTTAAGTAGTTAGGGGGACTTACGGCTCGCAGCCTGATGTCAAGATTTGTAGCTTGCTTTCATGGAACCGTTGTTAACTTGAGCAGGCGCGCTGATTGAGCGTAGCTCAATGTGGCCGAAAAGGGACGTGGCGGATAAGGCTTACGCTAGGTGCCGCCACGGTAAACTTTCGAATATAGGAAAAGTAAACGTTTTTTAAGTATAGGAAAGTCCAGGCAAAGTGCTTTATTCATTTTTCTATAAACTTTTCCGGTACATTGAGCATTAGAATCGATTTATAGGTTATGGACTAAGAAAAAACTTTCAAACGATATATTTTTCAGAACAATAACTTCTACTTTAAAATTTTTAATAAAAATTGATTTTTTAGTGTATATCTTACAATGCTGTTTCGCTTATTTAAAATAAAACGATGTAGCTAAGTTTTTTACCACCTTAAAAATCGAAGCATATTGTCTATTTCCCGAGTAACCTAAAATTGTATAACTATAATTATAACGTGGTGCCTTAAAGGTTAACGGGCAGCTATAATCGTGATACTAAATTAAAAACATATTTAAAAAAGATTCAATGCATGCTAAGGTTTAAGCAAACTTGTAGCATTTTACTGACGTAATAACTTATTTCCGGTAGTAGTTTCACTTTTCCTTTCTACAGTTTTTAATGATGATTAAGGTATTCGATTATGTACAAATATTATTGTGGTTACTTACTATATTTGATGTATAGTTTTTACACTGATTAAAATAAAATACTTGAAAAAAAATAATGAATAAAAAAAATATTATTTCCCGAATATTTTCAATTAAAAACTACGTACAGTATTAACTTTGAGTAATGTTAAAAAAATACTAAAAGTAAAGACCATATTTGCCAGATGACAAGAGAAAAGAGGTTCAATGTATTACAAACATGAATCTTCGGGTCTTTGTAAATGTTGAAATTACTGTTTAAAATTACCCAATTGTTTATTGTAACTGTAGATTTGACGGGATTATTTATAAGGGAATTTTCAAACTACGAAACAAGTTTACAGTACAAAAGTAGTATCAACAATTCAGATAAATGTTAATTAGCAAAATAATTTTAATAAACAACCTACCAGAAAACTTAAGCAAAATTGTTTTAAATTAAATAAAAAATTCTATCGAGCTTTTATACAACACCGTTCATTTCTAGTCGAGCCTTGAGCGAACGGATTGCTTGCTGGAACAATAAACGAAATACGTTTGGTAAAAGGTTTCTCACCTGTGTGATTACTCATAGGTACGTTAAATACATTCCAGTGGTCTTAGCTTGTACTGGAGAGTGACGTAACAATAAACAATTAATTTTATGCATTGGTTTGTGACGAGGCCTCTGTCAGTTTTGCACAGATTTTTCTCAAATAACACTTACTGTTAGTAGTTTCCAACAAATACAGGTGAGTTTAAATTTGCTAAAAAATGTTTTAGTTCCATTAAATGACCTCCTTATTCAAAAACATGAACAGTTGCGCTGGATTCTTCGCGGAAGTAAAAGTTCATTGTTGAGGCGTACTGCAGTACATCAGTTTAACATTAAAGTTCGTAGAGGAAACTTTAGGTAAGACTATTTCGCATACTAAAAGTCATAAATTAACAGTGAAATTGTTTGAATTTACACAACGTCGCAGATAACAATGTTTAATAACTTATTTTTCCCATAAAAATAGTATATTACGTTCTAGTTTTAATTCAACAAAAGATCATGGAAACAGTTCGTGTATTTTTTAAGGGTTTAAATTCGCGTTGTGTTTCTTTTTGCAGGGCCAAAATGGTTGTGGAATTTCCAAATTTTTGTTGTGGACTAAGTCTGAAACGAGGCACCGTGGTTATAGGTGTCATTCAGAGTATTTTATCCTTTACGTTTATGATACTGTGTGCAGCCTATGCTGAAAATCCTCATGAGTTGGTTGATATGTCCGATCCTGCTATAGTGCCAGATATTCAAAGTACGTATTTTTTTTTATTAAGGTGGTTATATGCCAAAATTTTTAATTAATATGACGTCAGAGAAATTAAAATGCAGGCATACAATGTAACAATTACATTTTGCGTTCCATAGCTAATCTCGCGAATATGTTTTGTTATTATACAGGGTGTGGCATGACTTTTTGTACATACCTAAGGAGCACATTTCTGCGGTTATTTTATGTAGAAAATTCTATAATTAATATCTTCGCCATAAATTAAGATATTTGATTAGTTTTGTATAAATATTTTAATGTTAATAATCCACATTTTCCGTTCTTATCGTTAAAATCCATTAACCAGGGGCGTATATGTGGGCGGTGCCGAAAATACGTTAATAAGGAATACGTCGCGTAGTCCTCACACATACGCCCTTGGTTGAGGGATTTACATCAAAACAAGCAGAAATGCAACTTATCATTAGTACAATATCCATACAAAATTTGGACTAAATATCGCAATTTATGGCGGAGATATTAATTAGAATTAAATTGGAATATTTCATCTTTGGGAGGCTGTAACTCCGCATAACAACGTTTCCGAATATATGTTTATTTAGACATTTTCTACTTAAAATCAGCGCAGAAATGTACTCTTTAAGTTTGTATAAAAAATATGGCAACACCGTGCATAAGAATTTAGAAAATCAAATTTAAAATATTACCAACTTTTTAGTCTGTTCTTAATAGTTATTAAATAATTGTATTAGAAAGTTGACACAAATACTTTCGTTCTTCATGCATAGTTCTAAAAAAATTTTGTTTAACTAATTTTTTTGCTTACATGTAACTATTTACCTATTTTATATTTACAGCTTTGAGGTGTCTTCTTATAATAGTAGCCGTTGCTAGTGCGATGCAATGCCTTTTCTCTATTCTTATTATTTATGGGGCTGAAACGGTAAGTTAAATTTAACCAACTTATACCTACTTGTAGCTTAAAGCCGTAAAAACGAAAGTTTTAAAGCTATTTTGTATTTAATTGTGTTTTTTGTCTGTGCAAACGGTCATCAACCGTTATTTCTTTTACTTAGAGGTTAAATGCAAGCATAAATTAGTATTCTCCAATTGCAAGGTTATTTAGCATTGAATTGAAACAGCTTTGTAAAAGATAATTTAAAAAAGGTAATTTTAAAGAAAATCTGTCTTTAATTTCGTAAATTATTGTTGCCATTATAAAAACCAGTAATCGATGGTCGATTAATTCATCATTTGAAAACTTGATTAAATGTTTGGTTAGGCAATCGATTATTAATCTGTTAACTACAAGAACCCGTGGGCTATGCCGCACGATGTTTTTGTATCTGTTTTTTAATAATAAATAAGCTAATTAAGTAAGTAGTGTAGCAAACCGCGGATCGAAGTTCTAGTTTTATGAAATATAACAGCGGTTGCTGTAATTCTTTCTATGTACAATAAATCCGGATCCCTTTGACCCTGTGTCAACTAGAGAGAAATACGGCTGCAGTTAAGATTATGCAACGTAAGCAGCGTGGAATCTATAAAAGTTACCGAAAACTAAGCGAAGTAAATAATAGTACAAACTTTTTAAAAGTCTGTTTTTAAAAAGCTTTTTTGGAATCAAAAGACTAATAATGAGAAAGCAAATTCGTTCGCCAAAAATTGGGTGCAAGGCGAAAAATTAATCCCCCTAACGACACCTAACAATTGAGTTGTGAACTTTATGCTACTATCCCCTATGAGCAATTTAAACAAATTTTTTTTATCGATCCCGGTTTATTAAGTGAAGGGGTTTAAATTTAGGATTTTAGAAAATTCATAAAAGGCGTAACAGGCAAATTAGTGAACTTGAACACAAATTAAATAGAAACCTATCCCCATGTGTCTGAGAGTGGCCAGTTGTTGAGCAACATTTTTTTTTAACTTTTACGCCACATTTTTTTATTTAAAAAAGAGTTGTTATACATAGTGACGTTTTGCTACCCTAGGGCTATTACAGTACCAAATTTCACTCCTATCTGTTAACTCCTTTTTTTTGAGTAAAAAGGCGTTAAAATCATACATACATACATACATACATACATACATAAACGGTTCCTCTTGTACCGGCTACTGCCAGTGTCGAGGCTTGATCCTGGTCACTCCGGGTTTGGCTTATTCGCTATGTTCCGGAGGGTAGTGGGGACCTTTGGGCCTTTAACCACTACGCTTCCTCAGCTTCCTTGGCGTTACATTAACTCGTCCATTTGCTCATCCATCTACAATTTTGAGGGGACTTCCAACCCCTCTAACGACGACCAAGGTATTAGCTTGACCGCCGGGACCGACTGTTTCACGTGCCCATCCGCCAGCACGAGGCGCCGTGTTTTGCGCAGCTTCAGGACACCCATTCAACTACCGACCACGGAAAACGTTGCTGCGCTGCCGTGATCGCAAATGAATGGCCATCCTACCCGCGCCAACCTGAGGCCCTTACGTTAAAATTATAATAAATTCGTGGCGCTTCCGATTCGGTTTTTTAAATGCTTATTTTGTTAGAAAATTTTTGAACTATCTCCAATCTTCCAAAGCGCAGCGAAATCGGACTGTTATGAGGTGTCACACACACACCCACTCACAGACATACATTTTGAAAAATATTTTTTTCAGGAGTTCCTAGAAGTTGAAAACATGTATCTGTCAAAATCTTGGTTTTGAAATTAGTCATAAAACTAATAGTAAAATGATAGAAAAGTATAAAAACGTAGGTTGTATGACTCAGCTAGTTCTTCAGCAGCTGTTTCTTAGTTTTTTATTTTTATTATTTCTTAGCCTATTTTGAAACATTAGCAAATCGTCAATATACGATAAGCAGAATCAACTCCCTTCATTTCATCTAATAGCAGCACCGTAAACCTGAGATGCAGTATTTATTTTAAAATAAAATCGCTTGTAATGTAAATTCGTAATGCAGTCGCTATAAGGCGATATTATTACTCACCCCTAATCAACCAACGAAAATGTATCAATTGAAATGTGCAGAATTGTTTTAATTTCATTCGAATAAATTGAAGATTACTGTTTATTTGTTCCGACGTCGACCTTTATTGCTATTTGAAACGTCCAGTCTAAGCAACTACAAAGCATTTTTGTCTTGCCTGTTGAACCGCACCGTCGTATTATGATGATAAATTTTGTCTAGAAGCAAAAGCCCGCCGTGTTGTTATGGTGCGACATTTAGAGATTTAGTTTACAGAATTATTAGTCTAATTTGCAGCCTGCTACAGTCGTTGTCAATGGCGTTTTAGTTTCTGGGTTACAGCCGTGTATAATTCAGTCTATTATTTCACTAAAAATGTGTCGATTTTTTCTTACTTTCTTACATTATGCTCAACTATACTTAAACCATATGCGCTGTTTCATTGCCGTATTAAATTAATGTTGCCAAGCGTTGAGAATTCGACAAAATTATTTAAATGTCTTTCTCTTACTTTGCGTTTTTTTACTTTTTTGCCAAGATGCTTACCGTCGGTGATTCCTTTTAAAATCTAGGTAGGATTACTTTCCGAAGCGTTTATTGTCGAACAAATTTAACAAAAGAAAATGCGTTACGCACATTACACCAGCACAACCAATTCGCTAATGCATACATCCTTCTATTAAAATTTCTTGTAACATTTTTATTTGTCTTTTTATCGTTTTACAGTGTGATATTATTAAATCTGGCTTTGGAGGTTCTCAGTTTTTAAATATGACTTTAACAAAATTATTTTGACGAATCAACTCGATGTTTACCGAATTCTCCGTGGCAATTCGGAACAAACTATTCGCCCGCATATACACAAACCCACAGGGCAACTTATTATTAAGTCCTGTGGATACCCACGTCACCCTATTAAAATGCTGTAACGTAATCCCCCTGCTTCGTTTAATTAGGTAATCGATTAATCGACTAAACCATTAACCAAATAATTCATTAATCAATGTATCACTGTTCTTTCGCAGAAATACGTTTAGACACAAAGAGCAGAATTCTAAAGATGTAACTCTTACAGGATTTTGTAAATCTGAAAAACCAACTCGCTTTCAAACAAATCCTCAAATAAATTGCCTCTGTATTCTATAACACAGATTTCGGTTGCAAAATCCAATTGAAATGTGAAAAACTCCTTCAAGATATAATGATTTGATATTGAAAATTCTATAAAGCGAACAAGTTACTGCACTTCAAGATTCAATCATGTACACATCTATAACTGGGAGTGGATTTCGTGGGAGTTCTAGTTTTAGAAGTTTGTTCAATCGAGTGTGTATTTATATCTGGTTAGACGAGCTTAGTGGTTGGGGTTTTAGTACCTCTAAACAGCGTAGATTAATTTAAAGTGTATATAGGGTGTATCAAAAATTTAAAAATAGGTACAAATATACAGATAAGCCCAAGTAGAATCCAGTGATACTATTCTCATTTGGAAAATCATTTAATATTATTTTTAATAAAAATTAAATTACAATAATAAAAATTTTGTTTGAGAACGACTGAAAATGATGGAAAATGCATTTAAACTCTACAATATTAGTACATTAATTGCAATTTAAAACCAATGCAGCAAAAACCTAAAAACTTACCTTGCATATGATAAGAAACTGTTTGTACATCTAACGTTAACATTTCTTACGTTTCTTTTCAGATTTGCCTTTTTACTGATAAATCCAAAGACCGGACTTTTAGTCTCAAAACAGCATAAAATTTCGTTAAAATTCAACAAGTAAACAAAAAGAATGGGCGTACTCAAATCCGTTCAGTTATGTTTGAAACATGTTGCACGATTGTGCAAGGTTGTTACAACTACAACTGCAATATTTGAGATACACCGTTTCGTTCAGTGTTACTTTATTGTTGAGCTAAGCCATATTTTCTGCACTTAAAAATATTCTTGCAAAGTTTCATAAAATTTCTTCTTGTATTAAAACCTTTGACCATGCATATTCTACGCTAATCAACTCCGTTATCAAATAGGTCCAGATAATAAGCCAGCTGACCAGATAAATAATACGTATCTAAACAAGCTCTAAAGGTCAAACATGTGGGTATGTTGCTATTGTAAGCCCGTAAATAATTCGTTTAAAATTGAATATATGCGCTAACTATTTATTTAAAGGAATTATGCCAGAAATTATTATCAATTGATTGCTTCATAATTTAAATACTGTCTAAATACTAGACTAGAAATCCGTACACTGCTTATAAGAATCTTTTTGTACATCAACATTTCTTACTCTCATTTTCAGCTTTGGATTTCCTACCGATAACATGTCTTTGAACTCAAAGTTTTGTTATTATCCTGCAGTACAATTTTAAGGCAAATATTCAATAATTATTTTCTCGTACTTTAACGGCTTTTTTTAACAAACAAATGTGTTTTCCTGTATAATACTGTATTCTACTGTTGGATTTAATCTTTTGTATCTATTAGGATACACCCTGTATACAATGGAAGCAACGAAATTCACTGATGCATGAAATCAAATGATGCATTTCGTATTTAAAACGAAATCCTAAAAGTAATATACATTACACGTAAAGCAGGAATTGCACAAGTCAGTTAGATAACGTCACTATTTAACGAACTGTAAAGGATATGGAGTAACAATAGCCCATGTTTTCCTGTTTCAAAAATTACAATCCTACAATTACAAAAATTCAGTCATGCAACTTAAACTAGTGCAGCTAATGGGTAATTAATGCCATTAGAAGTTAAGTTAATTGCTAGTTTAACGAATTTCACGAAAAAAGAAAACTCTCGCCCGTTAATCTTCATAAGTAGTTGATTACACAGTACAGTATAGTACATTTCAAACGTTTTTCGTTGCCTTAAATTAATAAAACAGTAAATAATGCAGTTTTTACACAAACGCTAAGTAACATTAGAAGCAATGTTAGTATATTGTATGTACAGGGTGCGGCAATGGGTCGTAATGTTTTCGGAAACTCTTTTGTAGCGGACTGAAAAGGGTGGGGGCAACCGATACGTACCAACTAGTGATGGGCTAGTAATCGGATGATTGCCATTCTTTTGAAGTTGATAATAGAACGATTCATTCAGATAAAATTATTCGGATGTTACTAGGCGATGAAAACGGAATGAATTTTCGTTTTCAACATCCTTTCTCGGGCCGCTTGGCAAAACAGCGTAAACGTTCAGTTTTGAATGGTATTGTTATTAATTTCATCACATTTGATCGCTAATTCCGGCCTGTTTTTTGAGTAATATTTCTATGAACCGCGAAAGTGGATACATTTTTCTGTTTTATAAATAAATTATTTTTTTTAACAAGACCAGGAAAAACAATGTCTGTTTGTGATTTATTCTACTAGAAACAACCAATTTTTACTTTTTTGTGTAGTGTACCACTTGTTTTTATCAACAGTATTATTCTAAATATTAATAAGTTTGTTAGTATTTTCATTTTTTCATTATTAATACTTTCTAGAGCAATATTAAAAAATTCAAATACGACCCTGCGCTGAAATGACAACGATAAACAAAACTGTACAGTAGGAGTTGCTGTTTGCCATTCCTAATAACTAATAATGTTAAAGTTAATATTCTTATCTTGTGGGGAAGGTCCTTCGAATGGTTTTCAGCAACCTTTCGAGATATCTCGACATATTTTGACAATCGAATTGTCCGAATATTTTCGTTCGACATATCCCATCACTGGTACCAACGCGTTTGTTATGCAGTTTCTGTAACTATAACCTATATACTGGGACAGTGGAAGACCAGCTGATCTATACTGCTGTATGATCAAGCTGATCTGCCCCCATTTTCCATTACAAAACATTTTTTTTTCTCCTCGTAATGCAAATTTTTGTAACATTTTTGTTTTTGGAAATTATTATTATTATTATTATTATTATTATTATATTATTTATGTTTGGTTGCCTTGAATACCTGCCCTGTGAATCTATGCAATACCGGTTGGTTGTCTTGATTACTGGCCCAAGATTATTAATTATGTTTTTTTTAAAGCCATCGAGTTTATCTCAACAAACGTCGCACACTCTAAGATTAGAAAAACCACATCAAAAAATGGGCGAAACATGTCGCTGGTACTTTCGTATACTTTTTATGTTATAAATCTTCTCGCGCAATATATCACTGAACAACATTGTTAAGTTAATGAAAGAAACAAACAATAATTTCAAAAAAATAACGGCTGAGAGATGACTTGAATTCGCGATAGCGTGTGCAATAGAATGCCGTACTATTGTGCTACTGCAACAGCCGACAGCAAATGCTACAATATAAAATGTAAACATAGTAAGCGGCGATAACTTTGACCAAACTGCGCCGATACAATGCCTAATTAGCTATTGGGCTTTGCACTAAAAATTGTTATAAATAATTTATTTGAAAAGCTATCCAAAGTATGCAAAGTAGTTTTTAAGTAGATCTGATTGATAGCTTTAGTTATAATATATTATAATAAAACTTCGTACATTAGTAACAAACTTATTTGTAGTTCACTGCAAGCTCCATCAGCTCACTAAGTATTAAAAAAAACAGTGTAGGCAGATTTTGAGGAAAGGTTATTGAAAACGCCCAAAGGGTAACCTAATATTTTCTCTTATGTTTGTCATGATATTGCTTCTTTTGATATTTATTTCTAGACCAGCTAGTTAAGATGGATATTCAAATATGTTATTATTTCTTGTAGTTCTTGGGAATGTTGTTACTTTTTAGAACACTATCGTCAGCGAATCTGAGATGGTTTAGGTATTCGCCACCTAATCTTGTGCCTTAATCTAATGTATTGAATGTAAAAGAGAGTAAAACATTTATCAAATTCATAACGCACTTATTACTTCGGCAATATAAAAAGTCTTCACCAAAGAAAACTTTTCTGTTTTTGTAGAATTTGAAAACGTTATTTCAACAAAATTGCAAATTTAATCGCTGCAAGATGCAGTTTTTATTACATTAACGCAGCTACGTTTTTTTCATTTTCTATTATCATTTGAATCGCGGTAATAATGATTTTAGATAAGTACTTACATTACCAATTACAGCAACAAGCATTATAGGTACTCTAATAAACGATAGCAGGTAATAAAATCCTTTAAAAAGACTTGATTGCGTCTTTATGATAATACCACTTACATAAGGAATAACATACAACACCACTTACTTCGAAAGCCTTGATCATTGATCAATAAGAAATCTAATTTGCTTTACTTGTACTTTTTAAAATAATTAGCATTTTATTTGTTTTTCAGAACCGACCTCTTCTTCTACTTCCATGGTTAATTTTTAATCCGATTACCATCATCGTCTATATTATTAGCACTATAATTGGCATGGTTGAGCATTCGGGAATTAACAACACTTCTTTTATTATGGGACATCTGATAGTGGGCATTTCTGTCTGTTGTAAGTATTAATTAAAATATAAAAAAAATAAATGTGTTCCGAGCACGTGTAAGTTCTAAGTGAAACTTCTTCGCGTGTTCTCACTGAAAGCGTTTTTTCCTTTAAAACTTAAGATATTTATTAGCTCTTTACTGCAAAGACGACACCTGCACTAGCAAAAATTGCATTTGTGTTGAAGAAGGTCTGAAATGTTGCACAGAATGTAGATGTAAAAATTGTGACAACGCGCAAGTAGACGAGAATGATATATTAGAAAAAAATTTTGAATTTTGATTTTTTTGTCAGAATCTTGTCCGTTTTCAACTTAACATTATTTTATTGTGTAGGTTTTTTTTGCAGGTGAATCTTTATTGCAATATTAAATAATTGCTGTTCTCTACGATTACGTTTGTTAAGCAAACATTTGCCGCACGTGAATGATTTCATGTTACAGCAACATTTCATAGAACAATATACTCTTCCAACGCCCAGTAAACGGTATTAGTACATCCTTCCCGCCCCCATCCTTTTGCCTCTTCACAGTATTGAGAATCCCAACTTTAAGGGCTAATTTTGAAACGCGACTGTACATTGTATGAGACAAAATGTTTCTTAGATCGCAAGGAAGTTTTGTTTGTAACAAAAAGCAAAATTGATATGATAAAAATACACTTATCGGTATCTAAAATTAATAGAATTAGTTTAGAGTTCGTAAAACCGTAGAACAACATTTTTTGTAGCATCTATGTATTTATTGGTACCGCTAAAATAAAGAGCAATTAATGGGCTACATGTTTAAAAAAAATCCAAGCGTGTAAGTTTTTTAATTATCAAGCTAGAGCTTTGAGAGTGCTACCGGCAAAGTATCCTTTATTCTTTTCTTTCGCCTACGTAAACGTGTGCAATCCACTTAGCAATCATGTGCGTACTGACCGTTGTCGGCTGCTAGAAGCTTGTACAGATCGTTCCCGGGAAGATAGCCGCGGCTGCGTATCCGTCCACAATCGCTTGTTGTACACACCGGCAAATAAGTTTCACTTCAAAGGCATTTATGTTGAATGTTTTATACAAAATTGGCTGGCTGTGAGCGGAACTATTTCTGTTCCGCAGTCAGGTCTTGTTAGGTTTAGGTATTGTTGGACGCTATCCACTAAGTTCTGGGCAAGAGTACTCTAGCAAAGGAATACGACAAAAGTAGAGCTGCTGGTTATGCAAAATCTACCTAAGGTTGTATATAGGTCCCGTAGATCTTGAATGCACAAATTACAAAAATCCAAAAAACGGTGTAAGCAGTGTCAGATGTAATAGGGAAAATTTATACAAGCATTCATATTCAGTCGTCTTATTTAACAAAAAATCTTTCTTGAAAAACATACAAGATGTTCCTTAAATCTTCGAGATACTTGACATACTTTTTACAATAAATATGAGTGCAACGACGATGGCATGACGTCTAAAGATAAATATATTTTTTCATTGTTTACTGCTCTGTTTTTACTATTTTGAAAATTTTATAGATAATGAGTAATGATAACTTATCAAATGGATAGTTATACTTATGACGTCTATGACGTGTAACCCTTTCAGATTTATTTTAGATAATCAAATCAAAATCATGAACAGTGAATACATAATATAACAATGTTTTCCTATCATAAAGTTATAATTTCAAAATTTTACTCAATAACAGGGTGTTTGATAAGATAAGACGCACCTGCAGAATAAATTTAAAGTTTGAAATTTTAAAAAAGCTCCTATAAACATGCGTCCCAAAACGTTTTGTTACAGAGTTACAATCGCCTAAAATTGGACCAGTCTAATCACCCACTTTTTCGTCAATAACGTTCGCAGTACTTGCCCTAAAATTTTAAAATTTTATATGTGAACATTACTCACGTAGCTTGTTATTTTTACTAATTCTTGTTTGAATAACTGTACCAGAGGTGTTTCGTATGGAAGGGAACACGAAATATTTTCTTCTAAATATTTTATATTTTTACTATTTTTGAAGTTTTGTATCCCCCTATAAAATCGAAAAAAGGGTACTCCTGTTAAATGCCGCGAAATCTAACAGTTTTCGAAATAATTCAATGTTATTGTTCTAGTTGCCATGAAGGTCTAAGTGGTTTCTTAAAATGCTAAAATAGTTTTCATAAACACTGAGTTAGCTTTACACGTCAAATTAGTAAAAAGAGTTTGAATAAATATACGTCCGGAAACGCCTCGTTACGAATTTAGTTACAGCCTCGGAAAGAAGCAACAGTGTTCCCATTTCCGTAGGTTGTAACTCCGTAACGAACCGTTTTTGAACCTAAATATATATGATTTTTTGTTTATATTTTGATATGTAGAACTTAGCCTTAAAATATGTGGAAACTGTTTGGCATGTTACAAAAATACTCTGACCTTCATGGAAACAAAATTTTATAACAATTGAATTATCTCAAAAACTGCTGGATTTAGGGACTTGCAATAAGAGTACCTGTTTTGTGTATTTTGACATACACACAACACACATTTCAAGCAGACATGAGCAACGATAAGCGTTGTTACAAAGCATTTGTTGTGTTTTTACTCTTTCTCTTACTTTGTAACAACGTTTTTTGTTGCTCATGTCTGCCCCAACAGTGCGTTGCTTATATACGACGATTATTTGCGACATTACTTTTGCATCTTAATGTACGAACACAATGTATTGAACACGTTAAACTCAAGAGAACACTTTCACAAGTTCAGTTTGCCAGGAGGCTGTAACTCCGCTTTCCTGACCCATGTTTATGGGAATTGTTTTCATTATTTTCAAATTTTGAAAGTGCATCCCACATATTATGAATCACTCTGTATATTGCGAACCTACTTAAATTTCGAAGTCTCTGTATTAAACGGTTTAACATATCAAATATGAGGAAATAAGATTTGGTTACTACTTCATCTTTTAGACCTTTCATTCGCTTCAAAATATTCTACATGAGTGAAAAGCAGAAAATTGCTTACTCTACGTATTTTACATTCTCCAAACGTAGCATGCATTAATATTCACTTACATGCTTTTTTAAAAGTTACTCGTTTTAGAATACCGCACCCTCTTCGCATTTCACAGTAAATCTTTTAACACCCTAAGAAGCATTCCCTATCTATCAAAAAAACTTTGTTGTACACAGAAAAGCTTCTTGAAAGCTAATGTTAGCTGAAAGATTGGATGTTTTTCAAATTTTGTGCGCTAATAAATTATGCAGTTAGTATTTCGTAATTAGTAGTGCAAGGTAATGTTAACATCTTTATTAAAATAATTTTTTTTGAGCTACGTTTAATATGTGTTTTCTTTCCTGTTTTCGTGTTGAAAATTTTGCCAAAGTGTTAAAAGCCCACCGATATGTATGTATTGGTTACGAATACGTCAATATTAGATGTGGTGATTGTGGTCGCACTTATTCTGCAATAAAGCAATTCTTCCCATTTTTCTTTTCGAGTTATGTTTTTCACTTGAGAACTCAATTTATAAGAGACCTGTAGGAATATTTACACCAAATTTCTTTGCAAAGGAATAACATTTAATATAAAAATTTTGTGGTACACCGCGAGTACCCACACCTTCATTCACTCTTGTGTGTCATAAGACCATGCGAATATACACACGCATTATCTAGTGATGGGGGTAATCGAACGATTTTCATAATCAAAATATTATTATTCAAAGGAATTTAAAAATCGGATGATTTATTCGGATGTAGCTATGTGGTTCAAAGTAGTAAAAACGGGTACATGACACAACGTCTACTGGCTGCAACACCCACCATGTACTTTGTAGGTCTACAATTCTACATCGTCGACAGCTTCCACTAGGCATATGGGCTGCAATGTCTATCGTGCCCACAACGTCCACTGTGGACACAACGCCCACTGCTGTAACGTAAATTGAGACGTAACGCCCACCTGGTAAACGTTATGGAGTCGATAGGCGTTGTGTCCATTAAACATAGGTAAGGGTTGTGAACACGGTGGACGTTGTGGTACGTTAAAGTAGTAGGCGTTGGGGTTCGTTACGCTACTGAGCGTTATAGTCGCGGTGGCCGTTGTGTCCATCGGCTATCATGCGAGGTGATAGTCACTGTAACCCGAACTGCTAGGTGTTATGAACTCGATGGGCAGACATGAGTAGCTGTTATTGTCCACGGTGGACGTTATGGCCACTTACAGTAGTGTGCGTTGTGAGCACATTGCACGTTGCGGCCAATATGCAGAATGGGAGTTCTGTCTCCGGTGGGCAATGTAGACAAAATACATTGTGGGTGTTGTGTGGGGATGCCAGAAAAACGCCCTTCTTTTGCTTCTCGAATGTTTTTACGTCAATTCTCGTTTTCATCGTCTGATTTCGTGCCTTTTCGCAAATACAGTGTAACCGTTGAGCTTCGAATAGATCGAACATTTGGATGCATGGCGCCGCTAGTCGTAGTAGCTTAATCACTTTGTTTTATTTGTTTACGTACGCGAGTTAAACTTCCGGAGTTTCCGTTAAAACAATACATTTATTTTTTCAAGTATTTTTAATATTATCACATTTCGTTGCTAATTCGGGGTTGCTTTTCGAGTAACATTTCTATAACCCGCAAAAGTGGATAAACTATTTTCAAATCAATAATTATTTTTAGAAAATTAAACAAGGGGCGAAGATATCTGTTTTATTGCAACTATTTCACGACATTTCCAGACAAATACTTTAAAACATGCAATTTCTGCTTACAAAGTATGAGTTCTTGTAAATACAACCAATTTATGAAAGTCTACTGTTATTTCTGATTTGTTTATCAGTACGGTTCATAATTATTATATAAAACAAACCTATTTTCATTTTTTGTTGTTGTGGTAAGTAACAAATTTCTTAGTTATTTTCACATTTTTTGTTATTTAGACCTTAACAGCAATATTAAATCGATCAGGTACGGCCCTGAGCTGATATAACCGCAAAAAGCAAAACAGTGCTGTGTTATCTGCTGTGTTTGTTATTCCAAATATAAGTAATATCCGAATGGTCAAATTAAACCATTCTCATTTCGTTGTTCCCCATCTTTGCTAGACGAAGATTGCCGTCTTTATTTATTCGAATTTCGCAAACTCTGTTTGCATTCGCATCATGCTACTAGGATTGGTACTTTCATGCATTCGAATTGGGCATTTGTAGCTGGCTAATGTAAAGGCAATCGTTTTAAGGCTTGCTTCTAAAGCAGACAAAACTGAAAATATTTAAAAAGTCAAATCATTCGACTAATGTAAACTCTCGAGATAATTTTAAGTATTTCGAAAATCGAGTGTCTCGATTATTTCATTCGAAATATCGCATCACTAATTTAGCTGTCAAAAGCTAAGCAAATTTCACGTTTATACCAATGATCTTTGACTGCAAGCAAATTAAAAACATGACCGAGCATTGATTAATAAATCCTCAAATTAATTAGAATATGAATTTATTAACAATTTTGTTTTGTTTTAGTGATTGGTGGATACAATGTGGTAACAGTCTACAGCCTCTTCAAACATCTACGAACATTGAATTTCTAAAACAGCTCCTTTTTACGCACAGCTGTAATAATAGTTGATGGATAAGGTAACTTATTACACAACAAAAGGTTTTTTAACATATATTTAATGGATAAGTAGAAAAGTTAAAATAATAATTAATGTACAAATAAATAAATAGAAAATGTCTAGAAGAAAGAATCTTATGATAAGATAAAATAAATACATCTAGGCGAAATTAATGTTTAATTTTATTAATTTATTGTGGCTGTTAAAGTTTTCAGCAATTATCCGATTAAAGTGATTCGTCGTTATTTCCTTCACTATTCTGATCGGTCTGAAGTTCTAAATCTTCTTTATAGTCTTGGTTTATGTAATAAATTAGCAAAATGGAGTGTACCATAAACGCTGCAATAAAATTAAATAAAGATAATAAATTTGAAAATTGTAACGGTTTTTTATAATAATTAATCATGCATTTACATACCACCAAACAATAAGGATACCACAATACTTATATATCCAATGTAGCTTCCTACAACAGAGAGATAAATTCCAGATGAGAGTAAGCCGAGCGAGAAAACAGGTGAAAATCCCAACGAAGCATTCATCCATACATCCAGCAGTTTTTGATGCTTCTGAAATATTTATTATTTTTTTGTAAAAGACAAAATTTTAAGCTTCTTTTAAGAATTTGTTATGAGGCAAGTTCGTAAAAGGTATTGGAAACTGAATCAGGTGACTTAAATTTTTTACGGATTTGTAATCAACAGGGATTAATAATGCCAATCATTTCTGTGTAAATAATCCAATTAGTTGTGATACTCACATGAAGGAGGGCAAACGTTAAAATAAAAGACAGTAAATATGGAATCAAAAGGAATATCGCTGACGTCAGAATTAAATACTTTTCAACTGAAATAAATAATAACATATAATTATCACCTAAAAACTTTATAATAATGCACTTACATTTAGAAACGAAAATGTCTTCTTTTGGGTGAGAAACATCTAATACTTCCATCACAGTATATGCAAAACAAAGTAGAAGGAAAGCTAGTAAAAATATTGTCTGCAATAAAATTCCTCATGCATTGCTGACGACATACTTAAATTAAATTTTTACTTACAAACTGGCATACTGCTGTCCCAAACGCCCAACCGTTTAAATTTTTAAAAAAGTCCTTGTATGGCTTTAGTTTCATGATAGCACTTTGTACCTATATTTCTTTAGCTTGAGATATTGCACAAGAATTTCATTTTTAACCGTTTTTATAAAACTTTCGCTCATGTAGGTACCAACATGCACTTAAAGTTAAAAACTGAGACTTTATTTCGTAGAACATTTTGATAACAATGCATGGATTAAAATAAATCCGATAACAATAAATTGTTGATAGCGTCATATTTAACAAAGGTAATGATATTAGATATCAACAAAAAATGTTATCGACTTTATGAAGTGCTATACACTTAAAATACTGGTGATATATCTTGGAAAAAGATAACAAGGAAAATCAAAACTTGATAACACTATGAGAAAAAAATGTGCGATTCGGAGAATTTCTTCCTAATAAATGTGCTACAAATACCGTTTATTTGGAACTGGGATACCGCAAAATTAGTATCGAGTATCGATACCGATTTGTTATCGATACTATATAAAAAAATCAAAGTATACAAAGTATACCAGTTTTTAAAGGATACACAACCCAACATACAACTCAGTAGTTATGTAGATACTTAACGTAATAATACAGAACTAGCAGAACCCGTGGGCTACGTCTCATGCTGTTTTTGAAACTGATCCTAAATAAATTATAAACAAGAGGTTTTTAGCTGTAAGACATTTAAAGCGTGCACAATGGCGTAACTGCGCCAATACAGATGTATTAGAGCCCATGATTAAGAGGGGCCCAAGTTCAAAGTATTTTGTGTGTAACAACTGTTTTCAACAGAAGACAAATATTTTAGTTTTTCGTAAATAGTGAGTGCATTGAACAAATTTAACATTTAATATTAGTATTACAATCTAACACTAAATATATATTATATAATATACTCAAAGGTATTTTAAACTTTGGCCATTGTTATTGAAATAATAACTAAGGTGTAAATGCTATTCCTAATAAAATTTTAATAGTTTTTTTTTATATTTATTTAAATAAAATGAGTAATGGAGGGGTCCTCAACTGGTGTCTATTTTCTGACGTTACTCCACTGTGCGTACAGCAATAGTAACTTAGTATGTGCATTAAAAATGTTTATTGTGTTGGAGTAGTCTGGCGACGCAATGCTGCAGTTATCCAAAGTTTTTTTTACTGAAAATCTTCTTTAACCATTCTTATTAGAAAAATAAGTTATGCATGTTGTTCCTATTACAATAGTTTTGTAATGAATGTAATATATGAAATCTGAAAAATCTACTCTCAAAAATCTTAATTGACTATTCATCATATAATCATCATATAACAGCTTGTCTCGACCACTGCTGAACATAGGCCTCTCTCAACCTGTTCCACTTTGATCGGTCTTGGGCATCTTGGATCCAGTTTTTAGATATCCTTTTAACGTCATCCGTTCACCGTGTCGGCGGTCTACCTCTGCTTCTGAACGCATCGTCTCTAGGACGCCATTCTAGTATCCTTTTGGTCCATCTATTATTTGGCATTCTTGCGATATGACCTGCCGAATTCCATTTTAAATATGTTATTCTTTCAACGGCATGTGTAACTTTTGCTCTCTCACGTATTTTTTCATTTGGGATTCGGTCTCTCAGCGTCACTCCCAACATAGCTCTTTTCATGGCTCGTTGGGTTACTCCTATTTTGTTGACAGTTTTGCGTGTTAGTGTTAATGTTTACGAGCCATATGTCAATACCGGGATGATGCATTGGTCGAACAGTTTGCGCTTGAGGCATACCGGAATGTCTGCTTTAAATATGTATTTTAAGTTGCCAACGGCAGCCCAAGTCAGTCCTATCCTTCTGTTAAGTTCACATATCTGGTTTTCCATTAAAATTCGGATTTCGTGTCCCAGCTGTTTGAATGATGTCACGTGTTGGATTTCTTTTCCTTCTAGTGCTAGGTTACAGCTAGGGACCAAGTTTGTCATAACCTGAGTTTTAACGATATTAATTTTTAATCCGGCTTGTTGAGAAGCTGCTGACGGTTTCGAGAGCATTTCGTTTGCTTCATCTAATTGGTCTGAGATCTGTACGATGCCGTCGGCAAAACGCAAGTGGCTTAACTTTTCGCTATTCACGTTTATGCCTTTATTTTCTATATCGATCTTTTTATACATATATTCTAACAGGGTTGTAAAGAGCTTGGGAGAGGTTGTGTCCCCTTGTCGCCGAACGCCTTTTTCAATTTTAAACTGATTTGTTTCTTCGTGTATTTTTACTTTTGCTGTTGCATGTTCATATATATGTCGTAGAAGGGAGATATAGCGAGAGTCTATACGAGAGTCGGCTAGGGCTTTGAACAATTCATGGTGGTTTATGGAATCGAAAGCCTTCTCGTAATCAACAAATGTCAGCACCAGAGGCTTGTTGTATTCTACTTATTTTTTGACTATTGACTATTCAGTATGTTTCTAATATGCTTGTGTGGGACCTTCACTAAATCATTTTAATAAATTACTTACTAATGTAAAAATTATTTAAAAATTAATAGTAGTCAAACGTGTACTTCCTGAATGCATATTTATGTATAAACCCTTTTACCCTCCTCGCTAGAGTATTGTGATCGTCATGTGCGTGCGTGCTTGCGTGCGTTCGCGCTTGCATGTGTGCGTGTTTGTCTGTTTGTGTATGACTGTATCCAGTTTATAGTCCAGGCGGCGTTACGCAGAAAACTCAAATTTGGCACTAAGGATTGGTAATTCCAATGGGATGAAACCGCAACAAACTGAGGTTGGTATGGCAAAACAAGACGGGAGGGAAGGGTGTTCTACTTCAGTAAAGACGCAGTAGAAAAAGAATCGTAGAATCGTATTCCACGCATGTCCAATAGCCGCTCTGCGCAACAGCGATCGCCCCATGACCCCCACCGCCCTCACTATCGACTTTTTGGTTCTTCAAAAATTTTCTAATTTCGGCTTTAAAATCGGTTTGATAGTAAATGGTAATTGAAGCAACATTCAATTGGGTAAAAACCTATAGCGCGTTTTCAGTTGGTCGTTTACCTGAATAGTTTATTTGAGTATTTGAGTCCCAAAGATGTACACAAAATTCACCATCAATTTTTAGATTCCAACGGAATTGGTTGCAACTAGTAAACAGTAAATATCGTAAAACCAGACGACTGCATACATTCAACAGTTTTATTCACTGAAACATTTAGATGTTCTTTTTATACAACCTTCCATGAGCAAACAATTTCTCGCTTATAACTTTATTATGTTTTGTTTGGTTTTTCGTCAATTTTCAGCCTACTACAAGAAAACGTTTTTTTGCTTATAACTTCGCTATTTGGGAAAATAAACCCATCAAAACTTACATCGAAAAAAAGGGAAAAAGAAGCTCTACCCAACACGGTTGTCTTTAATGCATGCTTTAAAAAGACAAAAATATAACGACTTTTAAAAATTTTAATATCAGATCAAAATCTGTGTAAAAGAAGTGTAAAAAATAATGTAAAAACCGCTTTGCGCTATTTTTGATAGTAACCAAATTTAAACACAAAAAGCGAAAACTGAAAGTTTTAGTTTTTACAGACTGTACTAAAAATTAAGCCTTAATTCTATATTGTCTAAATTATTCCCACAATTAAATCACATTAATACGTTAACGCTCAGTCCCAGCAAACCATAACAGCATTTTGTGTTGCATAGCTTTTAAATTTTAAACACATTCTTAAAACAAAAGTAAATAATCGAGCAACTGTGAAATAATTATCAATTAAGAAAATGTGGAGTTTTCAAAAGTAAGATGTAATTTAAGTTGCTCGTATCTCATTTTTATGCCATCTTGAAAATTCGGGCAATGTCTTATATCTGAAGAAATTGGATTTTTTTTGTATTCAAGAAGAAATCTATTGTCATAGGAAAAAGGTTGTTTAAAAACGGTTGCATGGAAAATATTATTCTGTTTGGGTTTAAATCTAATTTAATCCCGTTTGGAACAGTGATTTATTAATATCTGTTTGTGAATAGAAATGGTTTTACCTCTGCTAATTCAATAGTACTACGAATATGAACAAAGGTACATTTCGTCGGCTAAGCAGTCATCATTAGTAGAAAACAAAAGAGATGAACCACAGCGATTCTACAAATTACAGTAATGACGTAGGAACATCCCTTAAGCCTACAATCACAAGTTTTATGCGAATTAGCATTTACTTCCAACCTAGTAAAAACTAAATTTACATATTTTTACACATTATTTATATGCCCGACAGCTTCTTAAGTGCATATTTTACCTGCATATTCAAATTTTTTTGCATAATAATCAGTACTCTCGTAATAAGTAATGATTTACGAACTTTCAGCTTTTTGTTATCTTGAGCAGTACTTGTGAATAGAAAATTCTTAAGATTGCGCAATAGTCAAATAAGCGATAAAATCAAATTTTTAATTATCACAAAATGTTTAACAAAAGTTAACAATAGAAAATAAAAGGTGTTTGATATACAGGAAATAAAACCTTATTCATATCTAAATATAACAATTTCAATTTTGTATAATTTCCCAGGGAAAATTTAATTTTTTATTTGACAAAACTAATTTTAGAACATTATAAATATTTTAATTGTGCTATAATCAAAAACAACTTTATTTAAAAAATATGTTAAAAAAATAAATCAAAGAATTTTGATAAAATAAATGCAGAAATATGTAAATATCCTAAAACTTAAAAGCGTCTCCATTGTTTGATTGTTAAAGAACACGAGTATAACATTTTACTCATTCTTCTCATGATTAGTGGCAAATAACACAGAAAGAAAAAATTTATTTTATACCTCAGTAAATTACCAGGACCGGATTAGCCAATAAGCAAAGTAAGCAGCTGCTTACAGCGGCAAATTTCCACAAGCGGCAAAAAAAATTAAACAAAAGTAAATATAATTGTAGTTCCGTTCAAGTGAAAAACTATTTGTACTAAGCACGACGGGTATCGCGCCTGATATAACTATTGTTGTATAACATCCACACATAGATTTAGATTGCTTTAATATTACTTATTAAATGAAAAGTTTTTTTTTTCATTAATAAATGAAAAGTATTTCTTTAAGAAGTTATTTTTTTTTGAAAGAAGTTTCCCCATTAAAAACGTTCTCAAAGTTTTGTCAAAACAATATTTCGCTCTGAAAAGAAAAGTTCTCTCGTAAAACGTTCTCTTATAGAAATATTTCTTTCTTCTAAAAGTTCTCTCCTAAAAATGTTTTTCACACTACTTTCCGCCTTTTTCTGTTTAGACGCCGGATGTTCCAGCTTTACATTAAATTCATTATCCTATCTTTCAAGCAGCAGCCGTAACGTAGTAGTGCCATCTTTCTATGTCATACACAAACCGTGATTTTGAAAGAAATATTGTTATGAGAAACCTTTTCTTGAGAGAGAAATATTTTTAAACGAACATTTTTCAAGAGAAATGGTTTTTGGAAGACTACAATCTTTCAAGAGAAATATTTTTTGAGAGAACGTTTTTCAAAATAAGATTCAAAAAAAACTTTCTTCGAGAAATAACAACACTTTCACAAATATTTTAACTCTAACACTTTTTTTTGTCAAAAAAAGTTCTCATTTAATAAATAATATTGAAACACACGGCGCGGCGGCGGCGCCTCGTAGGCAGCACCTTTCTATAGCATCCTAGACACAAGTAACAAGTGCAAGCCTCTTGATGCTAAATTTTTAAGAAAATTTCGCTGCAAATTTACAAATATTTAAAAAATGAAAAATAAATAAGTTCGTGTTAAATTTATCGATTTTTTCCAGTTCAGGTACGCAATGATACTAAATTTTACATAACATGAAATTTTGTATTAAATTAAATTCAACATCGGCAGTCGCGGTAGGTCTGTGGGTCAAGAACTCGCAGTCTTATCCGGTCGACCCGAGTTCGGACCTAGCTGTATCGGATTTCTATGAATTCAGAGTAGCGGGGACAGACTCGGTAGTTAAGTTTGCGTCCGCAACACCAAAATTTAAAAAAAATTAACATCGTGTTGACTTTTTTTAAGAACGATCTGTGTACATAGATGAATACTTTTTTATCGCATCTGAAAATTTCATTTATAATATAAATTTCGGTACGTACTCTGCAATTGGTATTTTTGATATAAATGCATGTATTTCAGTTAACTGATTTGTGGATTACTGCTGCTAATCAAACACCAACCATGTTCAAAGAGGCGGAAAAAAAGCGCCGGATGAGCCTAATCCGGCCCTGAAAATTACTGGAGAAAATTAAACATATTTGACAAAATAAAAAGATAACCAGTACTTTTAAAAAAAACCGTTTAAGTTTTATGGACGTATTTCTTATAAATCTGAACAATTTTTTTAACAGAATCTGTCTCTATGTGTCACATGTCACATAGCGAATAGCTTACCTTGAATTACGTTAATTTGCTGCATTTTAGATAAACTTGTAGTATTCCAAACTTAACTTTTATACTCGATATTATACAAGCAGGTTAGATTAAATTATGTCACTTTGATATTTATATCAGTCTTACGACACTCCCAATTTTTATTGCATCAAACTACAACTTGATGGATAAGCAGGTAAAAGTAAATTTCACCGCCCTAAATTATTTTGCGTTTATGATTAAATTTTAACTTGCAAATGCATATTTTACATTATAAGAAGTACAACCACATATCTACTTCAGTGCTTTATACAGGGTGAGTCATAACACGTGAGACACACTTTTGTGTAGAACTTACTATCAAAATATATAGAAACTTTTTAGGCATCTTGAGAAAACCTTCATGGCAACTCGATTTTACAAGTACCCTTTTATGTATTTTTGTATAAAGATTAAAATTTTACAACTTAAAATCAAAAAATTGTAAGATGTAAAAGAACATTATTTTTGTCTCCCCTATATAAAAAACCTCTAGTGCATTTATTCGAACAAAAAAAAGTACCAGAAATATAAAGTACGTAACATTTCAAAATTTTTGTGCAATTAATGCGAACGCATCAACAAAAAATGATTCGATTATTTTATCTTTGGGAAGCTGTAACTCTAAAAGAAGCGTTTTAAAAAAGAGAAGTATCATTCTGCCATAAAAAAATTGAACTTGTTTAATAAAAACTAGTTGCACCCGTGACCTGCGGCCAACGCTTTTAAAGCTGCATTTTAGAAAACACGCAAATTAAGTGCCATGTCGCCTCTACCTAACTGTAACAATCATTCGCTCTAAACAAACTAATAAATAAGCTGTATCGAAATAAGAGCACGCTTGTTGTCGCATAAAGTTGAGACAGTGGCACCGGTCGTTCTGCTGGCATGTCTAGAGTGTATCCGCGTTATAAAAGCTATCGGCAGATTATGTTACAATAATACCAAAAAATATTCTTTTATGCACGTAGCTGAAATATAATAATTTTTTGCAATTCGTCGTACGCGGTCTCATCTTTAGCAACAAATAATGTATTGCCAAACCACGGTCGATAAACTGTGCCGACATGTAAAAGCCCGTCGTGTTGTGATAGTAAGACAGTTAGGAATTTAATATATAGATAGATAGATAAACAGCTATATTAAAATCTTCAAAATAAAAACAAATATTTCAAATTAGAAAATGCAAATTTTTGAATATTTTTTCCCATAAATTTAATAAATAATCTACTGCTAGTCGCTGAAACACAATTGTTAGAGCCGGCAGCAAATGCTAGTGGGGCAAATCCACACATTGCCGCCGCCCTTTTTACACAAACATAGATTCGATGCAAATTAAAAGAAAATTTAAGGGGTATTTTAAGTAAATTGTTGACAATCTTACTTACTTAGTTTTAAACTTTAATCTTGTTATTTTTTTGTTTACTGTAGACAAATATGTCTAGACTGTAATATGGGCGCAGGGATAATCAACTAACCACTCTTTACGTTGTTTCTGAAAAAAAAACTCAAGAAATGCAATCCAGAAACTAAAAGTAAAATTAATAGTTTGACACCTACGATACCTAAATTACGACGACCTTTACTACTCGCATTTTTTGTTCTGTAACCGAATCTCGCAATGCTCGCTCGGCTGAACTGCGTTAAACATTTTGTTTTTTTTAATAAGATAAGTTTTGTAATTTAATTTTGATTTACTACAATTGCATTTGTATAGCTATAAAAATGAAAAAATTTATTTACGCGTTTTGGTTGGCTGAATTTTTTAAATTAAAATTTGGCATCAATGATAAGTAAATATATCTCTACTCATCTGGGGTAATATTTCCTTTTTTGTTTTAAGATTCATCATTTCATCATTTCAGTTTTTAGGTTTTTAGGAGGTTTTGGCATTTCTCACCCACTGGAGACCCAGAGAAACAAAAAGAGGTAGAGGACGACCACCAATAAGATGGGTCGACGACATACGAAAAATAGGGGGGAAAAATTGTACCAAGAAGCACAGGACAGAACCAAATGGAGGAGTTTAGGAGAGGCCTACATCCAGGAGTGGATGGAAAATGGCTGAGGAAGAAGAAGAAGAAAGAAGTTAAGTTAATTACCGCCCCTTGAAAGTGCCGCCCGGAGCAAATGCCCCACCTGCCCCGCCTTACAGCCGGCCCTGACAATTGTGGACGAACCATACACGAAACGTCGGCAGCAGTAGCACCGATGACGCGGTTCTAACCCAGAAGCAAAGATGCGTTTAAGAAATAATTTTTTGCCTTAAAAACTAACACCGTATTCTATGAAAGAGCTCAATAAATATAAAAGCAATTTTTTTATTAATATTCCTTGTAAACAATATGCGTGGCTGTACCAATCTGATACTTAAAAAAATATATTTTGATACATAGTTGATCTATGTACTACTACGTAAACATTTTTTTCTGCGTTTCACCAATAATCGCCATAACAATGATATTTATGTTTTTTATAATATACCTTACAACAAGTTTGGCTTATTGTGGATTTAGTTTAGATATGCAGTAATCTTTTATATTTTTGGTTACACACTTAAGAAATAAATGTTTTCCATTGTGCGTACATACTTGAAACTATGTTTTTAAAAAGTTGTTTTAGTACAAAGTAACAAACTAAAACGACTACTACATTTTATTATTTACGCAGTACAAAATATCACAATGTTGCTTAAATTACTTACACAAAAATATACAACTATTCTAATTATCATTACATGCTGGGTAAACTACATCTATGCACCTGAGAAAATACAAATGTACAGACAAAACTTATTCTGTAAAAAAACTGTTGTGCAGTAAAACAAATTATATTTACTGAAAAACTTACAATCGAAGAGTATTTTCTCCTACAAGTCAAAATCTTAACCAAAGGCACCGCTTGGAATATATTAAAAAAAAGGTGAGTTATATAAAAAATAGGGGCTAATAAAAAGAGGTAAACTTAAAATACGTTTTGCCTCTAGAAACCGAGAAAAATTTTTTAAGCGGTTAGAGCAAAAACTAGGAAATTTAGGAGTTGTTAACAGTAAAAGTATTTCTAGAATACATAACTTTCTCATTTATCTTTACCTTTTTAAGAAATATCTAATCTGCAATACAGACTTTCTAAGCTTTACCAAAAAGTTGAATATTATTAGCTATTTGTAGCAAGGAAGGAAACTTTTCAAAGTGTAACGACTTCATTAGGCCAAAGACTTTTTGCAGTGACTTCCGGAAAGTATTTAGATCAAGCAGGATTTTCTTCCTTGATTCTAGATTGTACTTTTTTGTAGTACGACGATACTACTATAATACCCTCCGACATCCAGACTGCAAATTAAAATTTTCATACAAATATATGAACAAATCAAGTAAGCAGAAAATTTAAGAATCAACACTTACGGGTCAGAACAAATGGCATTGCGCATAAAATTATGGCCCAGTAAACTTGTAGACTTCCTGCAACGCAAGCAGCTCCACTTAAAAGTAGAAACAGTAGAAGTACAGTAAAGAGTACACTTGAAAATAACCAAAGCCTGACAAAACCGATCTTGTCCTGCAATAATAAAAGTAATGAATATTTTTTTAGTGTTTTAGCTGTAATTAAACTTACTTTTAATACTCCATATAGCAGTAACAATGAAAATACCAAGGGAAATGCAAAACAACCGGCGACCACAAAAAATGCTTTGCTAGTAACTAAGCAAACAGAATATAAATTAATAAAAATCCCTTCAGACAAAATTGTTTGTACTTACTCAAAAAATTCGACTCTTGGTCTTCGGTTAGTGTAAATCCCAGCGTAACAAAAATGTAAGTTAACAGCGAAAACATAAGCTAAAAAATGAGTAAAGTTAATATATAAAATTTCAGGCACTGAAATTATAGCTTACAAATTGGGACGCCGCAATCCTACAACTTGGCCCTTTTAACGACATCTTACACTTTTCACAGTACACCGTAAACTGGATAACGAAATTGTTTTGGAAGGCGATACTTGCGTATTTACAGAAGTTGAATATGACGCAAGTTGAGACCTTAATTCCGTAAAATGTATAAAAGTCTTTATTTTATCTTTAAGTAGCCCTTTATTAATTGAGTATTTTTACTTAGAACTATCTAGTGATATGGAAAGATCTATAATCAATATTTTTATTTGGCTTTTATAATTTGGAATCATACAGTTTTTTACATGCAAAAGATATTTCAGTTATAAAAAGTAAACATATTTAAATCAATTAAAAAAAATCAATTGTTGCTGCTAATATGGCGAATATGTAACAGTTAAGTTACGTGATTATTTAAATCATTTGTATGATAAGAGTTATCTTAATCAGATTCTCTCTTATTATTTTATATTTCGATATTCTCAGAAAATTTATTTTTAGCTACACACTTGTCCAAGCAACAAAGCAGTAGTTCTATGTATGTGATAGATTTAAAATTTGCAAGAAACAGCCACTTGTATTTATTTTTAAACTGGTTCATTGTTATATAACTGTGATAACGTAACACAAATAGCACAGTGAAAGGAATTTCAGAATAGTGATTTTCTTAAATTTAAAAATACAAACCATTCCAACTTTTTTTTTATTTATTTTATAAATAATCTACATACGAATCTGTTACGTAAGTAAATGCAGTCAACAAATATGTTTTCAAAACCCTACACTTCCATCTATCTATACACAAAGTATTGTACACAATTTTAATCTAAGACTTTACAAAAATAAACCTACATGACACATCTTTGAGAAAGTTCTTTGGGATTACCAAATTTTGGAGCCGATCACTGCTCCATGGCCTAATCCGCCTCCGTATCCCACTGCTCCATGGCCTAATCCGCCTCCGTATCCCACTGCCCCATGGCCTAATCCGACTCCGTATCCCACTGCCCCATGACCTAGTCCACCCCCTAGTGCGAGTCCACTGTGGCCAATTCCGCTTCCTAGAGCCACTGCTCCATGACCCAATCCAATTCCGGATCCCAATCCAATTCCGGATCCCAATCCTATTCCAGATCCCAATCCGTATCCTCCAGCTCCAGCATATCCTAATCCACCTCCTAATCCACCGCCTAGTGCAACGGCACCACCTCCAAGTCCAAGTCCACCACCACCAACTGCTACTGGTTGAGCAACGGGTACTACTACAGGTTGTGGAATTCTAACTGCAACGGGTTGTGGAACGACAACTGGAACGGGTTGTGGAACGGAAACTGGGTAGGGTTGAGGAACTGAAACTGGTACAGGGCTGGGTACAGCTACGGGTACTGGACGGGGCACTACTACAGGTACAGGCCGGTTGACGGTAACGGGGTATGGTTGTGGTACATGAACAGGTACTGCACGTGGTACTGAGACTGGAACTTGAACGGGAACGGGTACTGGTACTGCACGATTAACTGCTACAGGCACGGGTTGAGGTACGGCAATTGGATAAGCCTGGTTTACTGTGGTGACTGTGTTGAGACCTCCGCCACCTCCGCCTAATCCAATTCCTCCTAAACCTGCACCGGCTAAACCTAAACCGGCACCACCAAGACCGATTCCGCCTCCGCCAAGACCGATGCCGCCTCCAAGACCACTAAGACCGAGACCGCCGCCATGACCTCCAAGACCGATGCCTCCTCCAAGACCACTAAGACCGAGGCCGCCTCCAAGACCACTAAGACCGAGACCGCCGCCATGACCTCCAAGACCGATGCCTCCTCCGTATCCCAAACCGCTGCTCAGTCCAATACCACTGCCAATGATTCCTCCATGTCCAAGTCCATATCCTAATCCTAGGAGACCGCGTTTGTCTTGTTTCTTGGCGACCTCGCCGGAGATGCAGCTGCCCACCACAGCTAGCACTAACGTGCAAACCTGCAATCATAAATTAGTCAGTTCTACCTTCACGTAAAGTTAAGACCAGTTTACCTGAAACGTTCGCATGTTTGTGTGTGTTTGTTTGAATGTAAGAAACAGGTCCAGTTATCCTTTTATATTAATCCCGCGGTTACACCTCCACCGTCACGTGATTCAGGGACATATGCTCGAGATTCGAGATGTAACATCGGATATTACTGGGACTTTCACTGATATACATGAGTAACCGGAAGGTTACGTTATGTAGCGATACCGCGGCCAATATAGTTGCAACTTTAGTGAAAACTCGTAAACAAATCCAGACAAACTGGATTTTTGGTCTTTCACTGCTCAGTTCCTTGTTAATTATATGGCATTAAGCAATAACAAACAAAAATTGCATTTTCTTTATGTAAGTTTGGCCTGAAATTTGTGAGGTGATGCGTTTTCAGCGCAAGATCTATTAGGGTATGTTCGTCACATTTCATGTAAAGAAATAATAGGAAAATACTTCAGTCGAGCAACATTAGCTATCACGTAAGGGGTGTTGCAATTTGAAAGTAGACACAAGTATCAGGTAACCTGGACATATATAGCGACCTATATGACCGTGCTCGTTCTAATGGTAATAATCGAGATCTAGTATTCGATTTTCAGTACCTAAAGTAAGCGCTAGAACACAATGAATTAATTCAACCGCAACAATTTTGAATTACCGCATAGTCATAACGCATTGATTGATGAAGGTTTCGTTTTACTATTTGCTCTCGAATTATTACTGTTGCTTAGAGAATATAGGTATCTTAATATCACCCCCTTATTGCCCCGGATTTAGATCCCGTCAGGAGCAAAAACTAAAAATTCTAGAACCTTTGTGTGGCGCTTACGTATTTAGCAATGTTTGGCGTTATAAGATTCAAATTGTTGTTTGTTTGTCGAGGTGAGAAAATTTTTTTACTAAAAACTCCATACTTATTTAATTTGAGGTTTTAAATTTTTACGTTACTTCTTGATGAAGCGCAATTATGGGCGCAATTTTACTAATAGGCGTTTTCGAACAAAATTAAAAAAAAAATGATTTTTTCTCACAAAGGTTATATTTACATCGTATTATAAGAAAAGGTCAAGCAAATGGTTGTGAATATGTTGCACCTATTAATATTACAAGTAGAGCGGTAAGTGTTCGTAGATATTTTGTAATACTGAAACGGATTATTTTTATAAGAATAATTTACGTCTGGAGATGGTAATGACCCAATCTTCTTTTCAGACTTTCAACCCATATGAACGAAAGTTAACAATCCTTACATTTATGTAAAGTACAATAAATAAATATATGAAAGCAATTTTGCTCAACTTTCGTTTTATTACTGGTACTTTGCAATAAGCGTGGAATTTCAAGGTAGTTTACAGTTTTTCCGATTTACAATTTTTGTTTTTAACAGAAACTAAAACCTTGATAATGCGTATTACGTCCTAGACAATTTTGTTTCAAAAACGAAAAGAAAGTTTTGGCAATATTTAAATAAATAAAAAATAAAAAAGCGTTCGATAGGTTGAGCAATTTTTAATAATCGCAAACAAACAATCCACTATAATTTTAGTCATCGTATCATAAATGTTTTTACTTTGTTAAATTTCAGAATTTCCCTTTATTGTAAACTCAAGCTTTTTTGCTTCTCAAACATTGGCACCTTATTTCTAACATTTATACAAATAAATTTTAATGCAACATGTTGTACGCTTATTTAAATTATTATTATACGAAAAATTGAAGTGGTGTGTAAATGCAATTCAAATTTTATTAACTAATATAATTATCTGCTAGCGAAGCCCGTGGTCTACGCCCCACGTTTACAATGTAATAAATAAGTGTCGAGACTGAACTGAACATGCGTAACTTCTAAGTAATCATGTTTATTATTTTGTGGTCACATCACTACCCAGCGTGATCGAAACCAATAATGTTTAAAATTAATGTACCATTTTTTTCTCAAATTCGCTCAGTTAATCAGTAATTTAATTTAAATATTTACATTGGAAACTTTTCTAACTGTAGAAATAAATGTCTGTTCTTTATTCCTATTATTGGTAATTGTGTATGCTAGGTGTGGTTAGGTAAGGTGTGTGTTATCTAAAATTATGTTTTTTTAACCTGTAAATGGTAATCCAGTACTCAAGCATAATAAAATAACCATTTCCAGATATATTTCCAATGCAATTTATAAACCTGATTTGAGTTAAATATCATTATCTTCGCGAGCGGCATCGTTTGCATAATCTGACCTACATTTCTCTCCAGAGTCGTTTTTAGTACTGATCTTCCCCTGATTCTGCCGCAAGTAAACATTAGGCCCGATGGAATGAACCCGTAAATCGAACATGTATGTTTCCCGAGGATTCTGCTGTCAATTCGACAGATTATTTCCCATTTATTCACACAAAGCGTAGACTTTAAATTTTGCTTATCTTGATCGAAAACTGTAGCTGGTAACTGGTGTACAAACCAATATGCGCCGTATACAATGAACGCGTAAATATGTGGCTTCTAGTAGCGGGGGCTTCTAACCACTAAAAGTTGAGAAAGGCGAATGAGATCCGTATTTATTAAACAGATAATATCAGAAACGTTTCAAAAACAAAATAATGCAATCTTCAAAGTTTCAAAGAATTTTCATAATTTTAAATATTGGTTAAAAACCTAAATTAATTAAAAAATTAATAGATTATTAATAAAATAAAAATTTTTTTAACAGGTAAATATTTATTAATAATGTTTCACCATGTGCCTACCACACAATCAATTCAAAACATATTAACAATATTGTTAACTGTTGACTTAATTATTCCATATAATTCTTGATTTAAATTTTATGGCAATACATTTTAGAGAAAAAATGGTTTAACCAGTTTCTTTCAGTCTTAGTATATATAAATAATATTTTTAACTTTTAACTACGCTATTACTTTTTTTTTATTTAAATGTATGTAACGTCAACATGAATTGTGTTAAGCGAAAAATGTGTTGCATAACATTTCTGCATCACATTTTTTTAAACAAACAAGTTGTATTTTGTCGTATGTAATTTTTGAATTAGTCTTCTCGTAGTTGTTTAATAACGACATTTCATAAATGTCTGTACCGCAGTTTATTAAGGAACTGCAAAAAGATACTATATTACATGTTCAGGTAATACTGCAACATAAGGTTTATGTATTATATTTAAAAAAAAATACAAATGACTTATTTTTAATATATTTTCAAAATACCATTTTTTGACATCGATTTGCTGTTATTTACATCAAAATAAAGCAGCATATTTAATTAATTAATTTTAGAAATAAAAAGTCAAATGGCGTTTCATAGTAACCAGTTTCTTTGGCATTCTTTAGAAACGCGGGTTTCACTTGCCCCGAGGCCTGTAAACATCTTTTATCCATGATTTATCATCATAGTCTATTGATTTAACATTGCCCTAAGGCCGAAGACATAAATAATGTTGGCAGATTTCTACCGGTAGCAAATTTGTACGTTATCTGGTGATATGTAACCAAAGTGCCATACAATGTAATTCAACCACTTGTTGCATGGTTATGAAGATATTTTAAACTCCACTAACTTGTGCAATATCGCACATTAATTCAAAGTCTTCCTGTTTTGATACAACTTTTAATTTAATGAAATGTAAAATGCATTCGGTAATTTATGATGATTCAATAAGTTCGGTTCTTGCTACATTTTGTCGTACTTAAATCGATTATACAAGTCGCCATAAATGATTTTAGTTCATAGATAGGCGAGAAAAGTAAATCATTATGCAAGGTGACACAAACGGGTGCAATTTATTAACGAGTTATCTTGATGTTAGGAAATTTTACGCGACTTTCGATACCGAATATTAACGCATCTACACGTTAAACGTATGGAATTGGGTTCGCTGTAATAAACTAAATATTAATTTCCCGTTAAAGTGGTTTTACTGGTGCAATTTAAATAATAAGACGATTAAAAAAATGTGATCGATCTAAGATTGAAACCAAGGTGCTACGATTAAAACGCCGCCGTGTTGATTTATAACTTTTAATCCGATACTTTGTTTACATAATATTCAAAGTAACCCACTTAAACGTAAATTTCTGTATTTGGTACTTTAAGTTTGCATAAAACCAATTACAAAATTGCCTTCCCTATAAATTAATATATAATAAAATTTTTGTGGTTTTTTCCCGTTTCCATTACGACGTGGCTGTGTCTTAACACTATTGCGATATTGCTGGGAAATGGAATTTCCTAATTATCATTAAAATCAAAGCAGCAAGGAAGCATAATAAAAATACCGGGTCAAACAAACAGCTTTCCACTTTTGATTTTGAAAAACTTGTCTCCATTGATGTTTATTTCCCAACACAGGAAGAATATTGGTCGGTGAAATGGTTAACTTTTATGTAATAAAATGGGTTTCATCCGAGCCCAGCCCATAACAATAACCTGCTATGGAAAACGTATACGCACATTAATATCCGTATGGTTTCCTGTTTACCTATATCAAGCTTTGAACTGGCAACTTTACATGAAGGTATAAAAATAAATTAATAAACACAATTCTTGGGAAACTGCAATAATTATTGTTGGTCTGTGTAACAGGTTTTCTGCAATCTTTTAATTGGTTCGTTTTCTTAAGCTCATAAATAAGTTTTTTCCACAAAAGCGGATTTCTAAGTTGAAATAACCACCAGTCATGCTAAAACTTAACACTTATTTTTGCAATATTTCTAAAAAAACTTTTCTTATAATTTTTAATCATACCTTTTTCGTATTCTTATCAATTTTATTTAAAGCATTAAGTAACTAAAATTAAGCCCATAAAACAGATACGTAAAATTGTGTCAAATAAATTATTTTTTTGCAATTTGATCTCGTTTCAAGTCAACTTTTCGTTCAAAAACAACTAAAACAAAGAATGCCACTAAAAACTAGTTGAGTAAACGTCCTCGTTTCGGTTTGTGTGAAGATGGCCCATGCTTTACATTTAAAAGGTTAATATTAAACGAAAATAGTTCCTGCATTCGGCATTTCGAAAAAATATTTTAAAATTTATAACAGAAGGTGAAGAAGTTTTGATAAAAAGATCAAGGTTTTTGCATTTACAAGGAAAGCTAAGTCTATTAAAGCTGCATAATTATTTCTGATTGTTTGTTTCACTTTCAGTTTGACTATTGGGAGTGTCATCAAATTACGACATTTTTCTTAAATATTCAGTAATTGAATATGTTTTTAATGATGAAAAAAGAAATAAATTTATTTTAACGTCGATATTATGTTATTTCATATTTACAATAAATTTTTTTTGCCAGAATTTTTTAGTAAATTAAAAAACACTGCGATTACTTCATATTTAATAAAAACTAGCTAATCTCGTGCGCTACGCTTTTCACATGTTTGGTAACCAAATACACAGGCCGTGTCGTTTGAAAAAAGCTTAAGTACAAAATACATGTTTTTTCATAATATAAACAAATGTAATGGAATAGGTCTAAGTAATCAATTTTTTCAACGCACTCATTACTTTGTTTTAGTTCTAAAACAAAGTAATGAGTGCGTTGAAAACATTTAATTTTTAACTTTATAGAAATATATTAATTGAAAATAGTTACAGCTTAAACTCAGACGATATTGAGACTCGCTGATGCGTTTGCTAAACTTGAAATTTAAAAAATGTTTAAAAATATTCAAAATTTCGCTACTTTTAAGTATATATTCTTTAAAGCTTTTGCGGCTTCTCAAACTGTCAATAGTTTAATTTACTTTTGGCTTAGATCGCCGCGTTGGACTCTTGTAGTTCATCCTCTAAGGACTCATTACTATCACGCTCCACCGGATCTGACTCCGCCCAATCGTGACAACCAATCAAAGCTCGACCGTTCTGCGCAACTGGCTCGAAAAGGTGTGAATACCTCCGCATCCCGGATTTGAATTCAGTGCTGTTATTGCTCTGAAAATGCAAGCTGTAATGCTTTCCGAAACGTTAACAGGCATAAGCTGAATAAATATTATTCTGCTCTCACAAGCACTTTTCCTTAGGCAGTCGATTTCCACAGTCATTAATTTCCTTCTATTTTCAGCCCTTATTGTCCTAAACTATAGCTTAGTACTGACTGAACTAAGAATTTTCGTATGTGTTTTTTGATCCCAACAAATGGGGTTTAGATATCGGATAGCTTTTTTACTCTCTTTAATTTTACTTTTAATTTCGGCGCAAATTAACCCTCTTTTGTTATCACAGTACCTAAATATTTAAATTCGCCTACTTGTTTTACAGTCACTTTGTCATCTATTAGTATTTAGGACTTCGTGTCGGAGTTGACTGCCAGCAATACAGATAAACTACATCCCTGTCTTAGGCCTTTAGTGGGGTACAAAACCTGTAACAGTCTTCCGTTTTGTTTAACGTGTGCTTGATTGTTTACGTACAATATTTTGACTATGTTGATCATTCGACCATCAATGTCACATTTCACTGGGTTTTTTGCCTATGTCTCGTCCTTTTTCCGTTAGTTGCTGTATTATGAAGAGATTATCTGTGGATAACACGAATCTACTTTATGACTCGCTCATTTTTGTCGCTACCATTAGTTAAAATTTATTTTTTAGTATTTTACCGAAGATTCTACTAAATATGCTATTTATGCTTAATCCCTTGTAGTTGTTTTTGGTTTTGAAATCACTTTTCTTATATAATGATAATTTGTAGAAGATTTCCAATTGTTCTGGGATCTTAAATTGTTCTAGGCAATTGTTCATTAAGTGTACCATTGTAGCTCTACTGGTGCCTGTCCCAAGCCCGGATGTAAAAGTGAGGAGGGGAAGGAATAACAACCTCGTTAAAAAACCTGGGTTCAGCTGCACGTACATGTCTTACAACTTAGAGCAGCTTTATATTTATTATTTAAGAAATTACCAAAAAAAAGCGTAGGGCGTAGCTCACGGGTTCTGCTAGTTTTAGTTTTAATATTCTATGCTGACCAGAAGTAATATTTGTAATTAATTTAGTTCGGTACTAAAAATAAACATCGGAAATTCTCAGCAAACACAAACCAGAAGGCTTTCTTTGAACAACTTCGGGCTGGTAAATATTCCAGTAAAGAAATAAAATCATAAAACGTAAAATGAAATAAGAAAACTTCTATGTTAATTAAAGCAAAACCGTAGAAAATTTTATGTAAAATACAAACGTAGTTTTGGCCTTGGCAAAACGTAGCAAGTAATATCAATTTTCTTCAACTTTTGAAGTTCTTGCAATCAAGGGCGAATTCAAACTTTTACTGATCCAGAGGTAATGTGACAAAGTTAACTTTGAAAGTTTTGTAAAATTTCTAGCTTTGAGCTTCTATACCTCACAATTTTTGCATTTTACGTACCTATGCTAGTTTGAGTTTTCGTACTATCTAGACGATAGTTTAACAACTAGATATATTAACACTATTTTACACTTTCCTATTAAAATTTGTATTTTCGTTATTAGATTAAATTAAATTATTTGTTTAACACCTGTTACTTATGTTTAGGCAAGTCACTGAACAAAGTAATAAAATATTCCTAATTTCTTGAACTTTTTCGTTTCTCAGATTTTAATAAAAAAGCTGTCGGGCAACCGCCACGGGACTTTCCTCGTATTTGAAATATCCCGAAAATTTTGAATTTTATGAAAGTTTAAGATAGTTATTAAATTCTTGGAATAATTCGGAATATATTTTATATACAATGTTTTTCTAAAAAGTTGAACAGTTTGCCTTTTTTATTATTTTTGTGAAAACAGTTTGAATAATACGAAAAGTTTTTAAAACTTGCAAAATACAATTTACTGAAAATTTTGATATTTTGAAGATTTTTAGAAATTACGAAATTGTTTAACATTGAAAATTTTTAATTATTAAAAATTCGAAAAATTTTAAATATTTTAAAAATACATGCATGAAATTGTTAATAAAATTTAAAATTTTAAAGACTTAAATAAGTAACAAATTGTGAAAAAGTTTAAATTTTGTAGTTTTTAAATTTTGATAAATTTTACAATTTTAAATATTGCGGAAAATTGTGCAATTTTTAATAATTTCAATTACAAACGTTTAAAAGTTTTTAAAATTAAAAATTTTGACCACTTAGAAAATTTGATCATATTAGAAGTTTGTAAATAACGCTTGAAAATTTAGAAAACACGTAAGCAAAAATTTTTTTAATATTAAAAATTACAAAAAAAAGCAATATTTTGAGTATTATCAAAATGTTTTTGTTTCTAGTATTTGTTAATTGCAAACAATATTTATTCGTTGAAATCTAAAATCGATTTTATTATTTAGTGATAGTCTTTATTTTGGCAATTATCCAATGAATCTAGGAAGATTGTTCCTATTGTAATTTAACATGTTCATACCGATTTTGAAGCCGAAATTCGTACATTTTTTTAATATCCAAAATTTGTTGGGGGCACTAGTGGGAGTGGCAGGAAGATCAGGCTTGCGCAGATCGGCTAAACATGGAGTCGGTAATTTTATAAGGTTTATAAAAAATAAAAGCATTTCCTATAAACATTTATTCATAAAATTTGAAAAAAGTTCTACATGTTTCGAGAAGAGACTTTTCACATCTTCAGGCCACGAATTAGAAGATGAAATACAATGCCAAAAGTGAGAACAAATTATTAACACATTAAGTGTGTTTAATTTAATAGTTAATAACTTTTTCCCCCTTTTGGCATTGTATTTAATTCTCTAATTCGTGGCCTGAAGATGAGAAAAGACTTTAGATTTTAATTGTTATCTTTTTAACCAACTAACTTTGAAACGCGTTACCCCAGACCAAAGTTAGTACATGTGCCAAGTTTATAGTAGTTTAAACCAATTTTAGATGCGGTTTTCCTGAATCAAACTGATTTGGGGATGAATTCCGCTGCTTACAGTTCACGTCCAACTTACAAGACGGCCATTTTAAGACCATATTCAGGAAATAATTGTTAAATATAGAAAGCTTGAGCAATGCAGTTAACGCCTAGTGTTTTTCAGCACAACATTCTAGAGCAGCTAAAATGCGGAAACTTTACTTCAAAGAATAATACGAGCTCCACCCGCATGCTGTTTCCCAACAACAATCTTAAATCGTTGGCTGTAATTTTTAAATCAGCTAAATAGAGTTGCATCACTTCGCTCTACAATCCTACATCTTCTAGGTAGGTATTTACATAAACGGCGGCGTTATGCACCAATAAATTTTATCTCATACTGCCTCTAAAATGCATTCGATTGCGATAAATATAGCAATCAACGAGGTATGTTATTACATCTAAATAACTTGTTCCGAATAAAAGCAATTCAGGATTTAGGGCGGAGTGTGTAAAAATTATAAGCATTAATTAAAATGTAATTTGACAAAATGTATAGTTATAGGCTGCATTTTCCATTTCAAACAGGAGATAATCATTATTCTACGACAAGATTGGATATGCATGATTTAATTTTTCGCCTTCGCATCGAACTACATTTAAGCTCTAAATAGCCCCAATATTACCTGCGGGTATGTAATATTTCAGATGATTATTACGAAATAAATACCTACTTCTAGCACTATACCACCTATCACGATAATGCCTTGATTGATCTTTGTAGGTAGATATTTTTTTTATAATTCCACTCAAAGACACGATAATTTTACTAAATAAGGAAAAATGGAAAATTAACGTAACATTAGTAAATGTAACAAGGTTGGTGATAACCAGTACGCGACCTGCTGTACTATTTTTCATCTATTAGTGTCACTTTCCCTATAAACAAGTATGACAATATCATAACATACATGTTTTAATTTTATCGTTGTGTATGTTAACTAAAAGCTATTTTTTGCGCAAATTTTAGTAGGCAATGTTAAGCAACCGTCTTGTTCTACTACTATTATTTCCTTTCGACTTTTTTTTACAAAAAGTGGAACCAGAAAAAAATTAACTGCCTTGTGCCTATTCCTTTTTGTTTTAATCAAAATGCCACAAACCTGTCCAAAACCTTCAGAAATTTTCTTTAAGCTTAACAAACATTTAAAAAGTACAAGCACCATAATTAACTCTTTTAGCACTTGCTATTTTAATTAATCAGAACTTTACAGTTTATGGCCCATTTTAATTGTAGTTGCAAAAGTTGAACAACATTGATGTTGCATTAAGATTATTTAATTGACCACATCTTTGGAATTTATGCGATGAATCCGATAACAGTTGGGTCATTAAGTATAACTTCGACGTTTATTATACGAATTAATTAGCGTACCGCGAGGATTAAGAAAATGTAAATATTGAGACGTCAACAATTAACATAAAGTAACACAGTTGTTAGAAAAAAAGGTTGCATTTGTTAATTTGTTTTGAATAAACATAAAAAATCAATTTCAAATACAGCTTTTGACTGATAATTAATTATATGCTTAAATGTCCAAAATGTTGTGGGTGGGTTTGAGTGGTTGGGAAATAAATTAGTTGAAAAGTGAAATACTAGGTTAACTGTAAATGTTAATTAGCAATTCATTCTGAAGATTTATTTAATACTGGGAATGTGAGAAATAAATAATTTAAGTAAGCCTGATTAATGTTTAAAGGTTATAAATAAACTAATTTCTACAGCTTTCAAATTACATCTAAGATTATATTTTATTATTTATCCTAATTATACAAAGTGTTGTATTAATAGCAGTCAAGCAGATTCAATTTTCAAAAATTGTTTCTTTTTTAAAAACAACGGTTAAAAAATCTGAAAAAAACAGCCCCACACAAAAGATTTTAGGACAGAAAACCTCCAGTTTCTTCAGGCAAACCATCCCTCAAAAATTCTAATCATAGCCCTAAACAAAATTCTTGTAAACAATCGCGAGACCGGAAAATAAACCGGAAAGAGTGTGAATAAACCAGCCCCATAAAAAAAGATTAAGCCAAAAAAACTCCTATAAAATCTTCAAGAAAAACAGCGCTCAAAATCATAGCCTTAGAAAAATGCCTATAAACAAACGCGGGCCCGGACAAACAGACCCGAAAAACAAACAGGAAAAAAATCCGAAAAAGCAGACGCATAAAAAGCATTTTAAGACAAAATATCCCCGTAAATCTTCAGGAAAAATGAATATCCTGTCATAGCTCTACCTAAAAATTCAAACAAAAGCGGACTTGGAAAAAACAGACCTAAAATCAATCTTAAAAGAAGTCTGAAAAAGCAGCTTTATAAGATTTTAAGCCAGAAAAAACATTTCTCAAAATATCCTATCATAGCCCTAAACCAAATTCTTGTAAGCAAACACGGGCCCGGAAAATAAACCGAAAAATATCTGAAAACCCCAGCCCCATAAAAAGAGTTTAAAACAAAAAAAAACTGTAAGATAATCAGGAAAAACATTACCCAATAAAAATTCTATCGTAACTCTAGAAAAAATTCTTGTAAACAAGCGCAAGCCCGGAAAAACAAACTCGTAAAACAAACCTAAACACAAACCGGAAAAAGTTCGAAAAAAACAACCCCATAAAAGAAATTTAAAAAAAAAATCTCCGTAAAAGCTTTAGGAAAAACACAAAGAAATCCTGTCATAGCCCTACAAACAACTCCTGTAAACAAAAGCGGGCCCGGAAAAGCAGATCCTGAAAATAAACCGTAAAGAAAGACAGAAAAACCTCCGTAAAATCTTGAAGAAAAGAATTGACAAAACAAAACCGTAAGTAAACGCAAGCCCGAAAAAACAAATTCGGAAATTCAATCAGAAAAATGTCCGATTAAATAAGCCCCATGAAAAAGACTCCAAGACAAAAATAAACTTTGTAAAACCTTCAAGAAAAACATCACAAAAACAATCCTGTCATAGCCCTAGAAACAATTCTCGTAAAAAAAATTCCAGGAGAAACAGACCCTAAAAATAAGCCGTGAAAAAACAGAATAGTCCTGTAAACAAACGCAAAATTGGAAAACAAATTCGGAATTAAATCGGAAAATTGTCCAAAAAAAATGAAATGCTCTAGAAAAAATTCCTGTAAACAAAAGCGGGTCCAGAAAAACAGAAAGGAAAAACAAACCAAAAAACAGACCCATTAAAAAAAACCATAAAATCTTCAGGAAAAAATTCCCAAAAAAAAAAGTTTCCATAGCTCTAGAAAAAACTTCTCTAACCAAATGCGAATCCGGAAAAAACAGACCCGGAAAATAAACCGGAAAAACCCGAAAAAATCAACCCCATTAAAAACGCTTTCAGACAAAACAAAACCGTAAAACTTTCAGGAAAAGTTTGGTCTACGATCGTATCACAAAATTCATGTTATCGTATACATAAACGTTCTCCTGGGGACAAACCAAGGTCGCATATCATATGGCCCAAACGGGCGTGGAAAAATTCGTCAACATTTTGTAGTAGCCTGCTGTACTCTTTCTACTATTCGATCAAGCTTAAAAGTATTTGCAACCAAAATGAATTCCTTAAAAAATATTTTGAGTTGAAAAAATAATCCGCAGCATTTTACTTATGAGTTAAAGAAAGTCGTATGAATTTCATTCATGCTCATTGGAGAACTCTTAATCAAAAGGATTATTTTCAAGTTTGTGTCCCCTTCCGTAGTAAATGGTCACGAGCCGCCATTGCGCCTGTTTAGAACTGCTTGCAGACAGTTGCTAAACACGCTATCGAATTTTAGATTTGCAAAATAGATAATTCATTAGGCATACAAGCGTCTTGGCCAAACGGGTATTCAACTTCAACTCCTAATTTTCCGAAGTTTGTAGAATGTCGATTTTTGGCATAAGAGGTTTACTCGTTCAGTTAATATAAATATTTAGTAACAATACTATAATACTTCGTTGCGATTGTATTAGTGTTTGTGTTAGTTGGAAATAAATGCAATTAAAGTGAATCCGCTTAAAAAAAAGCGTTTGAAGAATCAGAATGACATCGTAGCAAGTTAACATTAAAAAAATGTGACGGAGCCTCACTTATTTATCGTTGGTCTACTTCTGCGGGCACAGCTTACCACCGACGCCAGAGGGTTCACCACTTTGCCTAGAAATTCATATTTAGTAAGAACTAAATCTATATATATAGTAAATCCAGATCCCTTCCACCTGTCTCATATTTTACTCTTGTCAGCCACATTTTTACTTGTAAATTTTATAAGGCGCGTATTCGTATGTACTGCTGTACAGCACACTAGTACAGTTTTCAACACAAGTAAGAAAACTGGGTTGACATTATTTGTTTGTATTATTAGAGCACAATCTACTGCTTGCTGTCATTCTGAAACATGTGACTGAGCAGGAAGCATGCAAAACCGCAGCCGATGCCGTTGTTAAAACTCACACACACAGACGTCAGTGCGGACGCAGCGCGCTGGTGTTTTATTAAATTGTGTTATATACACGACCAATATTTTATAATAATAATAATAATGTTATTCACCTGTAAAAGTATCAGCCTACTAAATTAAGTAAAATGAACAATTTCGTAAATACATTTTTACATTTAAATATCAATCTATCTTTGTATTATGAGTTAACACTAAATGCGATCAGTCAAACATTTATTCCTTAGCTGTCATAGTTATCTAACCTTGGAGACCCAGCCAATGCGAAATACTGTATGTATAACTGTGTACATTAAGATTTGTTAAATGTTTAAAGATTTAGAAGAACTGTTTTGGAACTGTTTTGGAATATCTAAAGGTAAATCCAGAACAATTTTCCGCAACGACGAGCTATGCTGTTACATCTCGACACAGATTATTTATTATTTTGTTTGGAGCGAATATGTATGTTACAGTCACCTAAGACAAAGCAGAATTTGATTTGAAAAACTTGCGTATTTAGAAAACTTATCAAAAAAAAAACCTGGGGCGTAGACCACGGGTTCTACTAGTTATAAATAATAGACTCGTATTTATTTGTGGTAATTTGGAATTATGGTGTACAATATCTAGAATGCATTCAAGACACCCAAATAAAAAAAAAAGATTCTTAGTTACGGAGATACAGTCTTTTGAAGATAGAATAGTCAAATCACTCTTCTATCGACAACCTTCGCAGTAGTTGCACTAAAATCTTAAAATTTAATAATTTTTACCTTCACTAACTTTGTTAAATTAGTCAAGTTTCTACCTACACTATAAAGTACGACCTTCTAACATAAATCTATTTTACATGATTTTATATCGTTAACAAATCGTGGGGTGCTATTTACCTTGCTCCTGCCTTAAATGCTTTCCTAATGTTTTCCGCATTTACATTACTTGAAATTATAATTTGCTGATTATCGTTCTTTACAATTATGGTAACAAAGTAAACAAAAATGTTCCAAGTGTCCCAGCAGCGCCAATTCGTAAATCACGTACAAGAATTCTCTTTTCGTAGTAACTTTTGAGGAATATGCTTGATGTTTAATTAAAACTTAAAAAATAAGAAATTCATTGATGTTATATCTGGAGACGTAGGTGGCCAGACTATAAGAAAACTACAACTGAATTCAAACATCATAGTAGGAAAGAGTTCTAGTATATTTAAGTAAATGTTTGCACGCAATATAGACGGGCGTTTGTTTTCTAGCAAATGCAGTAAATTTAAAAGTGTTAAAATAACTTTGTTACAAAAAATGCAATATTTTTAATATTTTGTAACTTATCGAATACTACCCTAAGAAAAGTTTTAAATAAACAATTACTTCTGATAATGTCTTCAGTATAATATTAAAAAGGTGGTGTCTATGAGAACTAAATACCTTAATTAGTACTAGCTAAGCCCCTGCACTTCGCCCCCCGTTTCTTTTTATAACTTGTCGTTCATTCTGCTGTATCTAAAAGGCAGGTATAATATTGTGGTTATTATAAAATATTAGTGGAATATGCACCGCAATTTAATATTATACTGGGGTGCTCTGTTTGCGGTTAAGCCGGCGGCGTATGTTAGTTGAAACAGTGACATCAGCCACGTGTTGTATTTGTTTACTGATAATGCACTTTGATCATTTTTTTATTGGAATATAAAAAAGTTATGAATGCTGTTCCTATGAAAGTGTTTTCGTAATAAATGTAATATATACAGATTTCTAGTATGTTTATTTTAATAACTATATATTTGTCCAATTATTGCCTTTACTTAAAAAAAAAAGATTTTAGTCAAGCAGACCATGTAAATCCATTAGCTAATTCGTAGCTGTAACTGTAGTGGTCTAGCCATTAGCACATGCAAATGTGCGCCCTATGTAATCGATGCATGCAAACGTGGTTTGTTGCCGGGGGAGGGGCAGTAAAAGCTGAGGCAAGTGGAGGGAAGCCGGATTTAAATATCGAGGTTTCTTAAAAAACAGGATAGCTGTTTATAATAGTTAAAAATTACAATTTACTGTAACAAAAATCCTATTAATAACACAAAAACAGAAACTCATAATACAAAATTGTGTACTTTATTCGTACTACGTCTTCCACGTGGATTATAAAGCTTCAAATGTTTGGTGTTACTTGTTAAGTAAGTCCAATTTATCTTCATTACTGCAGTAATATATTTCAATAATTATCTACTTACCACAAGAAGCAGTGATTAACGAGCACGTTTATTATACTCCCGCAACTAATAAGATGATACTTTTGGGATACAAACTTCCGAATAATGAAGCAGAACAAATTTTTCAGCCTTCTAAGAGATAAATCTTCTACGTTTTCGTGTTAACACTAATGACACATTAAAAGCCAGTAACGCCTTATACAGTTTAAAAAATCTAAATAATGCACTACTTTCGCTAGTTGCAGTTTTTACACGTCTCTTTTAGTTGTTAACATTTTTTCATGTCCATTTGCGAATCAGTGCGTGAATGTAATTTATGTTGTTGTAGTACTGATTTCGTAAACTTGTCTTGACTTATCTTTTATTACTTGTTGAATCATATAATGAATTTAATGAACACTGAAGCGGTTTTTTTGATTTTCATTGATAATGCATACATATATAAAAGCTCAAAGCGTTTTTTTCTCCGGTTCCTCCAGCGGCTACCGCTTCACCAATTTGGTCCATTTTTTTTTCAATGAAAGGTTTCTATCCTCAGATGGAACATGAAACGTTTTTATATTTTTATTCTACGTCGATTTTTTAATAATAATTATTTTAATTTATAATATATATGAAAGCCTGCTAGACGCGCTTCACTTGAGGCGACATCTACACTACGTCGCGTCTTATTATTGGAACTAATGCATCACGTGACTTAGCATTTCGCCGGTTCTGTCAACGCTGTCTGTCAGTGCATTGTGCGCTGAGGTAACACTAGTAATTAATAATATTACAAAACGAACTATCGGTTAAAGACCTTATAAAGAACTACCTGCTACTCAAAAACTTTCACATACCAAATTATATCTATTTAATAAGCGGCATTATTTTTAGAAACATTTTAGTGTATTTAAACTTTTATTTTGCTGAATTTACTGTATGAACATAATAAATGTATATAAAAATTTATATGTTAAAATTATAAAATAGATCCCTAACTATCTCACTATGTTTGGTTATTTATGAGTTACTTTAATTCTAATGGGCCGAAAATGTGTATTTATCGCGCTAACATGAGCATTTCGCACAGCACAATTTATATAATTTTCTTCATGACAGACAATTAATATATTTATTTATAGCATTGAAAACAGAACACTGTTACAATTTTATCACAAACAGCATTTGTTACTAAGGTAGTGATTATTTGACACTTTAAAAAGTTGTCGCGTGACAGCCACGAGAACAGACTCAACTCATAAATTTATAAAGATATACAAAAATACATACCCTTCGAATTCCGCACTTCATTGACGTACAGATTGGAATCTCGAATAGCAATAAAAAACGTTATGAAAAAAATAATGCTGCGTGTATACGACTAGGTCGCATTTAAGAAACACTAGCTGAATCTGTACGCCTTTGTACTTTCCCATACTTCCAATATCAGAATGTATTATAATCGCGAAAATTTTCCAATATGAATTTTTACGGAAATACATGTTTTAAAGACCCGGGAACACAAAACAGTTGTTTTACAAAAATGACGGTCTATATGTGAAAATGGAAGTAAGACATGTTTTTTGCTCGCATTTTTTTTACAAACGGGATTTTACAAATGCAGGAACGAAATATAATAAATGGCGTAAATATCAGATAAATCAAAAAATTTTTTCCGAGCACTCGCTTGAAAACAGTTGCCGCTGTGGCTTTTTGTAAATTTTCGGCTTTAACGCCTATTTACTCAAAAACCAATTAACAGATGTTTTAGTCTAGTAATTTCTTTGTGACGCCTTCTATGAATTTTTGAAGAACGTAAATTAAAGTCTTTTTGTTAATTATGCTAACATTTATGCACATAGAGCGTTCTTGTTGCGGTTGACCAACAGCTTTTTATTAATAAAAGTTACAAAAATCACAGACCTAGCAAAGAATTCTGTTTCTAATAAAATTGGTTGTTGAAAAAAGTATATAAAATGTGCTGTGCGAGATGCAGATATTAGCGCGGTAAATACACATTTTGGCCAGCTAAATATAAGTATAAGCTATAATTAACAAAATTGTACCAACAGTAGTGACAACAACATAAACGTTTGCAGAGAACAATCAATAAACCGAGTCGAGATGCAAGGGCCCGCCGTCGTGTTACTAGTGAGACAGTTAGGTATTTACTGTATAGATAAATAAAACTTTTTATGTTTTAAATTGTTTTTAGCAAAAATACAAAAAACAGGCGTCAAGGCATGATATCTGGATTTTTAGATAATATTTATTTATTCGTTAGAATACAATTTTATCGAAAACCGCAGGTTTAAGCTATAGCCATTGGCTTATACATTTTATAGAGAGCAAAAAACTGTATTCAACTGTGCAACAATATACAGAGTGTTCTATTAAAAAAGCACAAGGTTGACATGCCGCTTTTATATGGAAGCCCTGTATAATTTAAAATACCATTAAAATGTGGTCCTCTATCATTTACTTGAAAATGTTTTAAATCGTAAAGGATATATCGACTACGGTACGGCTTTGTTGACAGACCCTGTACGCAAACACTAGACAGATATATTGCAAACAATACTTTTTTAGATTCCTGGAGGTCCAAAATATGTATTTCCGTCAAAACCACAGAATTTTCACGATTACAATACATTCCCATACCTCCAGTATGGTTATGTAAAAATCAAAGCTTTATTGAAACACCAATAAAACACACGCAACTGTTTTTATGTGGCTGTAATCATTTGCAATAAAACGCGATTGAATTAGCACATTGGCCTGGGTTAATCTATCGATTATTGTTTTTTTTAAATTTTGAATTATAGTACCTACTTAGAAGTGGTAATTAATCAAGTTATTTATGAATGTTAAACACCGAAATGATTGCGAATATTTCAGAAGGTAATGAGTAGCCACATGGTCATAGACAAGGCATTTTCACTAAAAAGAAAAATACATAAACCAATAAATAATCAGTGGTGACAACTTTATACGACCAGTGGTGAAAGCCGTATATGTATACAGTAGGAGCGAGCTGGTAATACTGAGACACTGGGTTACCTAATATGTCCACTTCCTATAACCAGACCGCTCCACATAAATATTTAAAGAAAAATATAGATATTTACAGCGTACAACTTGGCCATCGCTTAAAGAAAGTGCTCAGGTTGCTACAAGAATTTCAATTGTGTGTAGCAGATGTATTTCTGCTGAGCATCCTATTTTAGGACGTTTTTATTTAGTCCAATACGTTTTTCTTATTATAAAATTTATTCATGAAAACCATAAAGATGAAAATATGTAGGATTACATCAAGATATGAGGATGTACGATAAACATGTTATTTACAAACATTATTTTTTTGTAAAAGCGTAGCTTCCTTCTCATTAATAATGCATTTTGTTTCCTAAGAAGAATTATGTTCGAGTAGAAGTTCCTGTTGTATTGAAATTTCAAAACTCAGATCTCAGAGATATTATTATCAATTTGGTGGCTTAAATTACCCTTAATAACAAACTGCAATTTGATCTGACACATAAATAAAGTAATAATTAATAGCTAGTTGAATCCGTGGCCTTCACCCGACGCTTTCTTGATAACATGTAACTGCCGCGCCGCCCTCCGTAACAGGTACATAAACATTTGAGCAAAATAATAAATAAACTGTGTTGAGATGTACAGTTGAGACAGTTCTGGATTTAGTATATAAAAGAGGGAAGATAGAAAATTTTCTAATGTTTGTTAGAAATATAAACATATACCCATAGATTAATGCGTCATATGTTAATAAATCATTACAAATACAAATATGTCCTTAAACATTTACTTTAAATCTTTAAATACTTAATAAATGTTTACCGATTGAAATAAATTCTTAAAAAATGCAATTTAATATTTTTAATATTGAGTAAATCATTATAGATGTTGATAAATGCAAAAAATGCATTTTAAATGTTCAAATGTTTAAATCCAAACCTATTTACAAAAATAAAACTTTAGCTCTTGCATCAGCTGCATCAGCAATGTTACATAAACATCACAGCTAAGTGTTCTATAAATGGTTTTTAGGCCGCTATTATTAAGCTAGAGAGTTCGAAATAATAGGTTGCATTTGCCCCCACGGCTTTGTATCCGATTTTGTTTTCAGGTTTATAAAATTGGGGTTTAAAAAAAGGTAATAAAAAATATGTTTCCGCTTCCGGTTTCGCATTCTTCTGAAAGCTTATAAATGGATGAATTTTTGATATACCTTTGCATCTGTTCGGGTGACATGAGCCAAAACAATAAAAATAAATAAATAATATCAAATAGGTTGGGGTGACTCTCTAATGGTGCCGATTTTCTGAAGTTCCTCACTGTCGTACAGCAATATTAACTTAATAAAAGTAACCAACAAAGCATCTTAAAATTGTTTATTATCTCTGCACAACACATTTTGTGAAACTCAACGAAAATTCTAATTAAACTACTTACGCAATTGTTCATTTTGCCAAATCTAGTAGGCAGGTGTATTATTGTTACTAAAATATTTATCGAATATAAACCGCAAGTTAGTATAATATCGGCATGCTTTGTCCGCGATTAGGCCAGGGTATGTTAATTAATACAGCGGCATCAGCTCGACGTTTTATTTGTTTACTAAAAGTCCATATCAATAATGTTATAAATGCAGTTTTTACAATGTTGTTGTAGTGAATGAAATATATAGCACAGGGTTATTCAAAAGTATGGAATAAAATTCATATTTCTGGTAAATTTTAAGATTTTTAGAAGTTTGAAAATATTTATAAATTTTGAAAAGTTGTAAAATTGTTGGTATATTTTTACACGAATATATTTAAAATTTTGAAAATTTTTGTAGATTTTAAAAATTTTGTAAATTATGCAAAATTTGCAAAATGTTAAAAATTGTTTACCCCTTGAAATCTCAAAATCAATTTTATACTTTGGTGATTTTTTGGTCTTCTAAAAATGGCGAATTTATGAGATGAATTCGCTTATTTATTAAAGGTGCAGCTTTTAAATGTTATTTAATTTCAAGTGCTTCCAGTATATCTAATTTACGTTTATTACGTACGTGTTCTTTGTAACTAATATAAAAATTTCTAATTGTCTGGCCTATATAAGGTGAATTACAACAGGAGCAATTTAATTTTTAAATGCCCTAAAAAGGATAACGGTGCAGTGAAAGTGTTGAAATTAGAAATGATCAAAAATAATTCATAACTTTACTCTTACATCAAAACCAAATGATGCATGAAAGATTAAATTACAGAATAAATCTAATTAAACACAAAACAATAATCATTATGAACTGCAGGCGTATTAATTAACATAAGTTACTGGACCGTATCCTTCATGAAAGTATAAGAATTCAGAACTGCATTATTCTGTAATGAATTGCCTCGCGAATCTTTCATAACACCACATTGCGGGTACGGAGCGACCTGATACGATTATTTTATTATACATGAAACCAGCATTACCTACCTACTTGTGCATATACACTTACATAATTAATTTGCAGTTACTTTTTGTTTTTCTCGTAATATTGAATAACGCAAACCTTGAAATTACCGATAATTATATTATTTCTTCACCTTGCTACAGTTATGATTTGCGTATTTGTAACACTCGGTGTTCTCGCTAACGGTTGTTTTTGCTGAAAAAATTTTTGTAAATGTAAAGGACAACCAACCCCTCTGACGTACGTTCTCTTCGAAAGAATGACAATGTCAGCTAACATAGTCACGTATTTTTGAATATGTTAATGTTATTGTATTAAACTTGAATAGAAGCTAATATCTATCACTTAAATACAATAATGTTGCAAAGTGTAAAGATTTATGAAAGGGAGTTGTAGCTCAGAATTTGTATGTTTCCCCTTACTCTAACCTTGCTTAAAATTGTCCCTAAGAAAAAGTGATCCACTTTATTCTGACTACCTTAATGTACAAATTTAAATTTTCTGTTATGTTTATAAGATCTAGATGCAGTGTAGGCGCAAATTAGAGGCAAAGCTTATATTAAATCATGTTTCCAAACTTCAAGACCAAATATTTACTATCCCTTAAGGCCTTATCGATAAGATAATCGGTACATCCTACTACTGTGGTGTGGAGCCCTTTCCGGAATGTGCACACATTATTATCAAATAATTAATTTAAATTCATTACGAAGCAAAATAGTTACAAAGATTGAATAAGTCGGCTATTGTAAAAGAAGCTGAATGAAAAAACTTTCAAAAAAATAAGCAAAGCGACGAAGAGCTATTAACTGTACGATAAAGAGCAAATTAAAATTAACAATAGAAAACTCCCCACGCAGTGTACAAGGGAAGAAATCTCATTTAACTGGGAATTTTATATTTTGACAGAAGTTAATTCTTAGCTGTCGTAAAACGCTACGAAATCTTCCTTGTGCGCACCTGATTTAATTTCAAAATCGATTTTTTGCTGCAACTGTCGAACTTACTTTTTTGAATTTCTTTGTTATTGAACCAAAATTTAAGTCGCCGAGAAGATTCTTAGTAATGTAAAGTTTTTTTTGACCTTTTTACACGTTTATGCCAAGTTGTAAACAGAAAGCAGCGGTTTAAAGCGCGTTTCTATAGATCGATTATTTGGTAACGGTAGAATACGAATATTTTCTTCATTTTTGGTTACATTAGTAATCAGTAGCGTAACTACTATGCCGCTAGGTCCGCCACAGCAAGGAACCCATAGACGTAAAGAGTTCGATACCCCATTTTGTTTGTAGCAAAAGCCGTAGGCTACGACACCCCCTCCACGATTTTTTTGATAACTTCGGAAAAAAAGCTCGTAAAAATTCTAATAGAAAACCCCGGAAACCCGTTTTAAGGAAGAATAAGCCCCTTAATTAAGCTTCAAGGAAAACAATCCATGAAAAAATCCCATAAAATCCGTTTTAAAAAAAGGCCAATTCAACTTAGCACTTTTTGCCACTTCCAGCAGACTGCCTTACCGGAGATTTTCAAAATTTTTACCAGGTGTTGTTTTTCTGGAGATCGTTTGCAGGACCGTTTTACTGCGTTTTTCTTCGGTAGAATTGGTCGGTGATTTTTTCATCGACATTTTGTCCCATAAAGCTGTTCTGGGCCTTATTTTAGTAACGTTTTCTCTGCGAACTTAAATTATCCCTTATAAGCAAAAACCAATTTAGGCGCCACTGATGGTGTGAATAAAGTTAGTAGTCTGAACGCACATTAACAACTTGACGATGATATCATAACTATGTATTTATCGTTTTGTCGGTTTCAAAGGTGTGAAAACCCAAGATGTAATGTTACGCAATCTACTGCTTCTTTAGTGCTCAATTTTGGTGCTATACAAATATTCTTATTATAATATTTTGCTTAATTTTCTGTTTGTTTAGTGCTTTTAGTTTATTCTGCTATCGTAGTCATTGTTACCACATCTATGTATTAATAGTAGAAGGCAGTATTGACAAAAACCTTTCTACGAAGGCTATTGAAATGAATTACTGCCTGACCTGCCCGCCGACGTTGGGCGGCCAGCAGCGGGCCGGTTGCTGTAGCCGCGGCACTGCCTCTCGTTTGAGGTTTCTGTCGCAATGAGGCGTCAGCAGATTATACTGCAATGAGAGAAACAAATGTGCTACATGAAGATAGCGTGTTTCTATAGAATACTATAGCGGTCTACGGTACAAAAGAAAATGGTCTTCATGTAAGGCTCGCGCAAATATGCGGGTTGGAGCAGTAGGGCCCCACTAAATATTGCAACGGTTGGAAGGGATCTGTATTTAATATATAGAAGATGCAAAATTTTACACATGTATGAAACGTAAAAATAAAGCGACCTTTATTTCTTCATTTGCTATATGTCTATTCATAAGATGTCTCTTTCTATCCATGTATATCCCACTGTGGCTGTAGCTCAGAGGTTGAGCGCTCAGCTCTAACGCTAAAGGTCTAGGGTTCGATTCCCCGCCGAAGCCATGCAGCAATAAAAATCTATGCCGCAACCCGCCATTCACATTCCCCAATCCAGTGTAGGCAGCCGTGGGGTCTTAATGCCTGAAACCTTCTCTGGAATTTAGTCGTTCGGATTCGACGTTAAACTGTAGGTCCCCCGTACTCCACCTTAGCGCTAAGGAGAGTACGTGGCAGAGAAGAGTGCCGGTGCCATGCAGTGGGACGTAAAGGCTGGTTACGTACGTACGTATATCCCACTGAGGCCAGCAAAGACCGTGTATTGATAATATATTGCAACCGTTAATACGATTTCACTCAAATTTGGTACGGTGGCTCAAACAATAAATTTCTATATAACTTTGGTTACTGTAATAGCCCCAGAGAGACACAATGTGACTAATGGGCGCTGATGGTAGCAGTCTGTTTTTAATGCTTATAGCTATTTTGTCATAAATTTTTTGATCTAGAATAGTTTGCGATCTGGCATCTGGGCTGCAAAAGTAAAACAAACAAGTCCGATGTTTTGGTATCCTTCAAACGAATAGTAAAGACTTGAAATCGATTTCCGAACCGAATACAATACCTTCCTCTAGACACATCGGTAAAGGTAAAATAATGTAAAGATATTGCATAACATAAAGATATCCAGCGAGATACCAACAAGAATTTTCCTTAAAGCTCGAAACTTCTCGACTTAAAATCAAGAAGACAAGACGATACATATAGTCTTGAATTTTAGAGACCTGGGTATGAACAAATTTTATATATATAGACCACAGAAACTAATTAAATGACGTTTTCTGCCGGTTCTTCGTGATAATGTAAAGTATGTTAAACTATTAATTGCGTGTACAATAATCTCTAACGAATAAGGCAACTTTACATGCAGAAAAACTTGTAATAAATAAGGTATGTTGCCAAGTCTGAAAAGGTTAAACGGTCAGCATTATTTGCAACTTCAAAAGATTATTTATCGCATTTATCACTTAATCTAAAAATTTTAAACAGCATTTATGTCGTGAGAACTAACGCGATACTTTATTTATACACTACTGAAACGTGCTTTCGTAAGTCTAGTTTTCTGACCACGATTTTGTTCAAAACTGTTTCGAAATATGTCGATTTTGGCGTTGTATAATTAAGCTTTATTTCCATTAATTTTATAAAAACTTTCTTTTTTTCATTCATATGTCTTTGAATGAAATAATGCACCAATGCCAAATGTGTTCGTATTAAAACAATCATAAATTTTAAATCTTTACAGTGGCGGGTGGAACGATTTGTTTAGAAAACGTCGATGTTAAAGCGGAAGGAAATAAATCGGTTTCTGATTTTACCTGATCGGGTAATGATAATTTAGTTACTGCTAATGAGAGGATTATCAGAACTGGAAGTTCAGAAATAGATTAATAAATTGGTTTAAAATGTGACATCTTCAAATAATTGATTTGCATAAGGAAATGGATTTTGCTATTTCAAAATTAAGGCGAAAGTGTTTCTTAATTGCCCAAAATTAAAACCTGTGATGTAATTTGCCTATACGACTATAAAATTCTTAGGACCGCTACTGAGTTAATTTGCAAATAAATACTCGACAGTTATTCATGCATCGTGAATAGATACTCGTAATATATAAAGGAAACAAAGCCTTGACAATATAACTTGTTACTTACCAGTTACGCCAATTGTCGTACGCAAAAATTACACATGTTGGTAACGTAATTAACCGTAGCGTATGTCGTGTATAATTGACAACTGGTGATTTATGAAGTACTGAAGTCAAATTGACTACTTAATCTATCAATTCATCAAAGTGTTTGAAGTAAGATTTTCTCTTCTCAATTATGCTTTTACGCTTATATTGCGTATCTAAGAAAAAATGAGCTAAACCCGTGGGTTACGCTCCCCGATTTTTTTTGATAACCCCGAATGTTTCTTCCGCTGAGTTGGTCAAGGAACTGAGATCCGCTCTCGAAAAAAGTTTCGTGGAAAAAATTGAAACAAAGACCGGAAAAACAGCCCCAAAAAACAAAAGAAAAAAATCCGGAAAAAACAGCCCAGTAAAAAAATGTTACTCGTTTTGTACAACTCCAAATGTAAACTGCAAAGCACGGTGGTACAAAAACCGTACCACCTTTTCAACAAGTTTTGCGATCGAGCATGGTGGGCATCCTCGGCATACCACATCGCAAAACACTATTTTGTATCATCATCAAACACCGGCAGATGGAGCTGGCACATCAGAAATTTTTGATGAGGCGTTGGAATTTTCATTCCATCCGACAGGCTTGTATTTTGCAGTACTGTGTGTGATGTGCTTGCTCAACAAGAGGCTATTACTTGACAAAATTCCCGTGCAGCAAAGAGTTAAGACAGAAAAATACCAGTAAATTTTCAGGAAAAGCATCTTATCACAAAACCAGAACCAAATCCTAAAACAACAATCGAGAAAAAAATTAGTTAAACTGATCACTTCGTTTGGTTTCCAGGGGAGTGCCTTTAACAGAGATTTTCAACTAATAATCACACAGAAAACAAATCTTGTTATACATTTGCATGTAATTCCAAAATGAAATTTGCACTTATTCCTCTATACCCCAGCAGGTACTTATGAACAATACCATCATCCGTAATCAATTAGACTTAGTTGGTAGTAATTGCTAAGGGATATAAGAAACTGTACTTCCTAAAAATAAAGAATGCGTTTATGTAGCGTCTGTATTACTAGTGTAAACTAAAATAATCTGCAAGAACCACTCCACTGAAGCTGTTCGCTGGGCCAGCTTATGTAAGCGCCGCCGGTCGCTCTGCTGGCATGCCGCGAGTCTGTTGGCGGTATTAAAGCTATCCGCAGATTATGATACAATAATAACATGTCTAAAATAGGATTTTTTTGGAACTAACCGCACGCGGCCTTGTCTTTAGCAACAAAGAATGTATTACCAAAATACGGCCGCGCAACAAAATTTAGTAAAAACAAAACACAGCCGATTAACTGTGTCGAGCCTGTCGTCTTGTTATGGTGAGACACTTGTTGGTTACATATACAGATTGATAGATTAACAACTTTGGTAAAAATAAATATAGTTTTTTATGTGATTTCCAAATGCAATTTTTTTTATATCTGAAATAACATCAGAGTAAACTAGACTGTGAATAAATTAATATGCATTATGAAAAGGTACAAATAATGCAATTAATTGGGAACCCCAAATTTCTTATCTTGCTTCGAGTTCTACTTTGCACACGAACACATACTAAAAACTTATTACATGTATATAAACATAATTAATTATAAGCAGATAATGAAGCATTAGAGTGCTAAACATACAAACCACACCTGTTGCAATCTTTATCATAAATGTGTGGAACACACTGGGAATAACAAGAATGCAAAGTAAGGCGTTTCTTTGCTTATTTGTTTTTTTAGAAGACTGAAAAAAGTTGTAGATATATAAATGCTAACTGCGCATGAGTCTACTACAGAGACATTCTTGTGTCCTGTAGGTAAAGCTTTAGCCGTAAAGGTCAGTAATAATGTAGTCGTCTTTGTTAAAATAATTCTTTTAGGTTGATATTGTTAACAAATCCAGTACAAACTAAAATTTGCGTGGAATTATATTAGCAAATTCATTTATTTTCTGCAGAAATACCTCGCCTCCTTAAGCAGTTTTATCCATAATTTTGACTACATTCAGCACGAATGCACGACCAAGCATAAGTGTTGAAAATAGAAAAAATACATAAGAATACTGCTAACACCTTTAGGGGTTTGAAATTATTTTGTTTGGCAGACAAAATTATATTTTAAGTTTTAAACAATGAACAATGTTCACTTAAACATATTATTTCAACGAACAAAGAACAAGCGGCTCAAGCTGAAACTTCAAAAGGTTTTGGGCCGCATAGGGACCGGGCCGGGAGCTTGCACGTCGTGGTAATGGTTCTTCCCCAACGCGGCGTCATTGAAGGAGTTTGTGATGTTTGGGGAACGCTTCGCCGAGATCTGGTGTAATTGCTGCTTCACTCTTGAAATGGCTTTGCAGTGCTAAAAGGATTCCGAGTTTTAGACAGAAGTTCGTGTTAGTTAGACCTTGACAAAGCCTATGTGGATGCTCTTTCTTTAGGCAGGTTCTTGGGTGTTTTTGCTTTGCACCATTCTGATTTACCCTGAAGAATAAACTGAACTTCCTGACCAAATGCGCAGCTTATATACCCTTTTACAAATGTCATTGCGTAACAATGTAAATAAAAAGTTAGTAAAAAATGCACGGTTGTTTATTAATAGCGGAATTGAATTTAATATGAAACAGCAGTGGGTTGTCGTTGCTTAGAAATATTAACAAGTATTTACGGATTCGGCGACTTTAATATAAGCAAGACAAAAATTGTTGTTACACAGCAACGTGCAGTAAAAACAAACTTGCATAACTGTTTATCTAAATTTTACAAATAAGCAAACTGGAGAGAAGAACATCATGGAAGCTCGCGTATAAACGGCGGAAGTAACCTTGACTCTATTATCAGTACTACAATAAACAATAAATTAATAAAATTATATTAATAATTTTAATTAGACCTCGTAAGATGCACATGCAATCTGGTCGAGGGCATAACATTGGTAAACCGCGTCACTGCAAAGCAAGAGGAATATTTTGTGAAGTATTGCAACAAACATGAAGAAATTGGGGAGTTTTTAAACTATTTTTTTGTAATAAGGAAATGTAAGTGGATTTCACTCACACAACATGTGTTCAACTGACAATTGAAATTTATTTTTACCGATTTGAGTCCTTAGAAATGCTTTTCATAATATATTCAAAAGCTAAAAAATGACAAATTTAAAAGGTACAATCGCGGAAATATTAAATAATAGAGAAAAATTATAGAAATTTGGGAGAACATAAATTTCAAATGTCTAAAATTTATTATTTATTCTTTCTCTTGCTTTTTGTTTTTCACAATTTCAAGTTTTTGGCTTACAGCTTGGTACGAAAATGTGAAACGAGTCCAGGGAGTAACCTTTCCAAGCGAAAACATTTTTCTGGGGTTTTAATTTTAGTCGATTACCTGAACAGTTTTGTTAAACTAACGTCACGTCAGCATTAGTTATCCCTATCAACATTTACCATGGTTGCATATTTTAAACTTATAATTATTGTATTGTGCAGAAAATAAATAATAAATCAAACACTGCATTTCTCGGCCACTTTTTATTGCATGCTGCAATCAATTATTTATTACAGCATGTTGTTACTTCTTTACTGCGTATGCAAAGCATAATAAAAGTGGACAGATTTCCTTTGGTTTAATTTATTGTATTAAACGCGTGAAGCTACAAACTAGTAATATTATTACTAAAAATATCCAATTAGAGACACAATGTTGAAATTTTGAACACTCATGTAGGTAAGTATCTAAAATCAAATTTAGAAAATTTAAAAAAATTACGTTTCTACTTATTTCTTACTTTTATGATAATGTTTTTGTCAAAATATTATCACGTATTCAACCTGCAAGCATTTTCGTCAAAAAATATTTTGAAATAACACAAGAATAAGAATGTTTTTGTCGGCTTAAGGAATTTGACCATTTTCAGCCTATCAAGACTTACATCTAAAGTAAGCCTAAGGAACGTTCAAAAACACCCAAGAGCCAGCAGGATTCGAACCTGTAACTAACGAATTGGAAGGCGAGTAAGCTCATAATAATGAACACTCAATTTCTAGCATCTTTTGCTAATACATATTATGTAAGTACCTAACAATATTAAAATGATAGTAAAATTACACCCAGAAACCTACATTAAATATATTTGTTAAATTTTTACTTAAGTACTTAAGTAGTGTAAATTTACATTAAAAAACTGCTGCTGTTTACACATTTTTTTACCAGTTTTATTAATCACACTTTTACGTTGAAATTTGCTGACCAATCAATTTACCGACTAATTAATCTTCTAAAAGTTTATAAATGGGGCGTCAAAAACAAGAAGTTTTGTACAAAAAACTGGTTTGCTGCATCTGCATGGTCAAGGTGTTCGCATGAGTAGGTCGATTAACGTCCTACAAAAAAAAAGAAGCTTTACATTAATTTGTTACATAGAATACACAGAAAAAAGAATCATTAGAAAATAAATAGCAATATAATTAATATCATTAATTGTGTCTAAACCATATTTAAGGTTTATGATAATTAGGAACAAATTAAAATTAATTGTGGAAAATAAAAATAAGTTCTGACGCACAGTGGGTTAAACTTAACAACTATCCGCTTCTTTGTTTAAGCCTCGGTTTTTACTTTCTTCGGCATACAGAGTATAGCTAGAGGCAGGTAATGTATTCGTCAAAATATCATAAATAAAGATTTTGATGGAAATGCACGTTTTAGGTTCCGAGAATATCAAAAAACACAATTTCGCCATTGTGTCTGTCTGTGTGTGCCTGTGTACACTATATAGCCCAGACGACCCAATTAGGTTTAATAAATTGGTAGTTACACAGGGATAAAATCGCAACAAAACGAGTTTGGTCCTCCCAAGAAAAGAGGTGTTGGAAAGGGGTGTTATATTATGTCATGATAGACGCGCTCGAATACATAATCAGATTTGTAGTCCACGCATGTGTAATAGGCGATTTGCGCATGCGCGATCTCTCTAACACCCCCCTCCCAACGTTCTTCCCCACCATCGATTTTTTTTTTTTTTAATTTATAAATTTACACTTTAACATCGGTAAAATGGCCATAGAAACGATCTCCCATTAAGGAAAGCCCCCACAGCGTGTTGTTTCGTTTTGGCTGTTTACCTGAACAGTTTAATTAAATAATTGCCAAGAAACAACTATAATTTTTGCAAACTCGTTTTGTTGGCTTTTAACGGATTACCATTGCAACAATAACAAAATACCAGACATAATAAAGCTTGACAACTCTAGCAAAAAATAAGGGAGGTGGGGACGGATGTTATACTTCAATACAGCCGTGCTCGATAAATAAATTCAGATTTGAATTCTACGCATGTCAGATAGTCGACTTGCGCAAGCGTGATCTTTCTACGACCTCCCGGTCACCCCTACCATCGATTATCGACTTCAAAATCGGTAAAAACATGTTAAATGGCCATATAAACGACCTTCCATTAAGAAAAGCGCTACAGCTTGTTTCGTTTTGGTCGTTCACCTGAACAGCTTAATTGAATAATTGTCAGAAAAACGACTATTGTTTTTATTATATCGATTTTTCAGTAGTTGGACGTTTTTTGTAATTACAAAATACCAAACATCATAAAGCCTGACAACGCTCTACCTCGACACGCTCAAAAAAGAGCTCAGATTTGTATTCTACGCATGTCGTATAGCTGATTTGCGCAAATGTGATCTACCTACCACCCCCCGAGTTTTTGTTTTTAAAACATTTGTGAATTTTTACTTCAAAATCGGTATGGACATGTTTAATGACCATAGGAACAATCTCCCAATGAGAAAAGAACTATAGCGTATTTTGTTTTGGTCGTTTGCCTGCACAGCTTATTTATTTTTAGAAATTCCATTTCCCAAGAAATTGAAATTTTTTTAAATATTTCAAGTTTTTAAAAGCAAAAACTTTCAAAAATGTTAAAAAAGCTATTATTTAAGAAATATTTAAAGAACTTTCAAAATTTAATATAGGCGAAGAAGGTCCCGTGGCGGTTGTCCGACAGCTTCTTGATAAGGGTGTTTGTGTTTATCCTTGCATGTTAATAAGGTGTAATAACCGTAGCAAGTGAAATCATATTGATTAATAATTTAAAAAAAAATTAAAAAATTATATAACCTACAATTTTTTGTGGTAACTTGAACGTTTTTTTTTGTAATTTGAGATAATAACAGATCAGCATTTAAACATCAATTATTTAGTGATCGTGCAGTCTTTGTAACTAAATAATTTGACCCTGATATTATAACTATTCAAATAATCCTTAAAAAAACACACATGGTCTTTGTAAAAGTTGAAAAAAAAGGAGATGGCCTACAATTTCGTGCAGAAGCAGTTCAAGGATAAATCCTATTTAAAATGCTAAAAAGGCTTACCTTGGCATAACATTACCGCAGCAAACCTTTTTCTACTGAAAATTCAGTGTAAGAAAATAAATCGAATTTTGAAAGCGTCAATTTTTTAAATATTTTTAATCTTGGAATAAAATATTCATTTACTAAACTTACTGAAACTGCACGGGATAAAATTCAAAACAAAGTGTTGGAATTCAAATACTTTTTAAATCTTCAGGAAGTAAAAAAAGTATGTATGATATTGCAAAATTTTGATTTATATGTTTGAGGCATAGAAAACGAGATAATCAAAATATCATAAATTACCTCCTCATAAACATTAACATTCTTCATGGACATAACATTCATTACTCAAATAAATTCAACAATTTACCTTTCACATTCAAAATCGTAACTAAATGTTCCGTGTTGTAATATTAGTTAGCACCGGTAAAGGGGTCGGCAAGGGTAGCGAGTGGACTAATTATTGAACTTTATAGTAAAAAGAATTTTAATGAGGTTAGCATGCAACATGCAAAAAAGTTTTGGTAACTTGTAGATGAATGTGATTCATTTACAAGGAAGGAAAGGAATAATTTGGAGTGGTAACCTTTAAATTTAAAGCAGAAAAAAATAAAAAGTTGTACAGAAATCAAGGAATTAGAGAAATTGGAGTGTAAATAATGTCACCCAATAATGCAGAACTAATTTTGAGTATTTTTGTCGTTTCGTTTTAAGTCAAGCATAAACTTGGATATAAAAAACAATAAAAAGGAAGGTTTTGGTTATTTTATTTTACGTCTTTAAATTTAAATTCCAACAATTAAGTATCTGGGTTGGAAACCGTAATAAAAATTTATTTAAGAATATTAGCAAAATATTTTATGAACATAAGGAAATGGGCGCTTTGTCATAAAATGAGTTCAGACTAAAGTAGGAAGGAAAGTTTAAAAAAACAATTTTAAAATATTAGAATATAAAACAGCGATTTATGTAAATGTATTTGCCAAAATATTTAGTTAATGAAAATTAAAATATATCGAGAATTTATTTAAAACGAAATATTCGAATATTTGTCCGACTACAACATTTTTTAATAACAAATTAAGCGAATTATTATTATAAATGTCTAGAATATTTAAAGAATAAATTTCCTAAAAAATGTTTAAATTCATAAAAATATCTAACGTAAAAAAGAAATAATTACTATTTTTATACAAAATTGTTTAACAAAAGTACGCCGAATTAACAACAGAGACCACATACATCATAACATATGGGACGCACTTTCAGGATATTTTTACAATCTGAAAATAGTGAAAAAAGTTCCAATTAACATAGGTAAACGCTTTTTTACGAAGTTAGAATTTCTTGAAAATGAGACGATCACTCACTAAGCTTAGTATTTTTTATAATTTTTCTTGGAATAATGCTCCAGAAGTGTCTCTTATACGGGGGATTACGTAATATTACCGTCCAAATTTTTTAGATATTTGTTTATAGAAAATTTCTTCACTGTTTTCTTGTCTAGAGTTTAAGTAAAAACGCAGACTTTCATGGCAAGTCAATTTTACACAAACATTGAATTATCTCGAAAACTATCGGATTTTAACTTCCAACAAAACTATATTTTTGATATATTTTTGTATGAAGAATAAAATTGCATAAAAGTTGTAGAGACCTGAAATATTACCCCACACATGGGACTATTCTGGTGCATTTGTTCAAACCAAAATTTCTAGTAAGTGTGTCCACTAATCTTATTCTCCATAGAAATATACACAAAAAAATATTATCAATGAAAACCGCCAAATCCAACGAATTTCAATATAATTTAATTTTTGTAACAACACCAGGTCGCCAATTTTCCTATACTCGCGAAACATTACTTTCGGTATGATCAAAAGTATTTACGCACAACGTTGTAGCTCCACAACTGCGGCGGTATAAAATAATCTCATATTAATATTACTTTGCAAAAAGCAAGTACAACACGTTGTATAGGTATAGATATCGGTCGTGCAACGACAAAGACGTGTACTCACAACGAGCTGTGCCATAGCCACCTACCACCTCACTGCTTGCGGCTGCTTCAGCGTAATGTCGTTGATCTGGTTTCTATTACTTAAGCCGCCCGTTCGGTTAGCGCAAGCTGCTTATGAGCTTCTCTTATTGTATTTAGGAACCTAACATGTTTCTACGTTTCTTATGAGAAGAAAAACAGATTTTTTAAATTTTTAAAAAAAGATTACCGAAAACTAAAAACTGAACAAATTCATTCGCAAAAATTTGGGTAAAAGGAGGAAGATTCACCCATCTAATTTTTGCTGCCCCTAAAAATCAAGCTGCGAATCTTATTTTACTACCAATAATAGACAATTTAGTTGTTTTATCAGAAATTTTTGTCGTTCCCGTCTGTTAAACAAAGGGACTTAAATTTTCGGCTTTCAGAAAATCATAAAAAACGTCACAAAAAATTGTCAAAGTGGAACACATACCAAATTGAGGCTTATCCCTAGCTTTACGTACTTTTAAAATTAAAAACAATTGTATTGCTAGTTTTTGACCAATACGTTTTTGAAAATGTTAAAAGTGTTTTGGTATAAAAATGAGCTCGGAAACTATAGTCGTCTCCGGTTTATTTTTTTTTCCTAAAATTCATAGAAAGCATTACAAAGCAATTAGAGAACTGGGACAAAAACAAAATTATAGGTCATCCCTAGCTGCATTAGCATATAAATTTAAAAAAAATCGTATGGCTAGTTTTTGATCAATGCCTTTTTGAAAAAGTAAAATTGTGCAACTTTTTCCTTATCAGAATTTTTCGTAGTTTCAGAAATTCTTGTAGCTAGTAAATTGTGCACACTTAGGTTATTTACAATATTAAATTTCATCCTGATCTGATTTTGAGTTTTTGTGTAAACATGTGCGCTAAATCCAAAATATTCGAAAATTCATAGAAGGCATCACAGTGAAATTGGCGGGCCGAGACACCAGTTAATTTATACCCCAATTTCAGCTCTATAGGCTTACAAAATTTCAAAAAGATTGTATTGCCAGTGTTTGAGCAGTATTTTTTGAAAATTTCTAAAATGTTGGAAATTGTTTTCACTTTACAGCTTTTAACTTTCTGAAAATTTTGTGCACGGTAACATTATGCTTTTATAGGGATATTGCAGTTAAACTTTTAAGTTTTATCTGTCAACCTGTATTTGAGTAATAAGGCGTTAAAAACAAAATTTTCAAAAAATTGTAGCGGCTGCCATTTTAAAGCTAAAAAGTTCTAAAAAAACATTAGCTTTGGCCTAAAGTCTTCTATCAGATTTCGTCTTCATATCTAAATCGTTTTCCGAAAAAAAAATACATAAATATCTTCCGTTTCCGGTTCCGCATCGTAAAAAGACCGTTTGGCTCTACAAATTTTAGATATACGTACCTAGGCATACAAAAATTTCATTAAAATCGGTACAGTGGTTCCCGAGATTTCGCGTCACACTCATACAGACAGTATTTTTTTGAATACCACTTTTTTGGTTTCCTGGAGTTGCAAAACATGTATTTTGTTCAAGTCACAGAATCGAAAATTATCGCAAATGCAAAAGATTCCCATAAAACATAATTAAGCAGTTTTTTTTATAACTTACAGCTTTGATTATATCTATCTATAGGGCCTGAAATTTTAAGCATAAAAACGTCACAAGATCCCTGAGCCAAAACGACTAGCGTTGAAACGTCCTTAGGCCTAAAAGGCCCGGCCAAAACGTTCTAAACCGAAAAATAACGTATCTGTTATAAATTATGAAATGAAGGTTTTTTTGGTGTAATTGGAACTACAACAAGACGAATTTTCATATAATTCCTATTTCTGAGAATAAACAATTACAAAACAATTTCTGTTCTTATGGTGGTTGTTACAGCAAGCAAAGCCACTTTAAATTAAATAATTTCAAATTCTTGAAAATCTGGGTTGTGAACAGAAAATAATAAATCCCGCTAAATAATACGAGTATTCATTATTGCAACATTTAAACCTGTTTTAGAAGTAGTATTTGGACAAAATACTCCAAATATTGCATTTGTTCTAGATCTGGAAAAAAAGTTGTTTTGGAATTACTTTACAGATTTGTAACATAACAATTGATGTAGAAATTAAATTTTATTATAACTTCATGAATTAGTCGAGTACATAATAAACATTTTTTTAATAGCTATGTAAAATGTAATGTAGCACAGAAAAATGTATTAAACATCCATGAATACTGATTGTGAACAGAATAAAACGAGTTTTTATTTATTATTTATTACAACTTCATTTGTAAGCTATTATAACTAACACTTGTACTGGACGTTTTGCGGCCCTAAGGTTATATGTGTTAATCAAAGAAAAAATTGTTGTTGTAAGGTCTTGGGCACTGTTATATTAATAAGCAACAGGATATCACGACAATTATTGTTTTACGAACAATAACACCTGTAACAAGTTCAATGTTATTAAAAGTTCTTTCACTTTTCAATGCCCTTTCGGTGCCTTAACACAAAAAACTTTAAAGCACATTTAAAACAATTAAGGTACGTTTTTGTAACAACCTTATTACTAAACTTAGTCGCAAATTCTGAAGTATAGGAAAATTCTAACAGGTACCTTACAAATGACCCAGTAAAAATTGCATTTATGAGGTAAAACTATTGAATTACAAAATAAATGCAAAACATAAAGTACTTTCATTTAAACTCGTATATAGTTATTACAAAAAAAAACTGTAGATGCAATATAACTTGCTACTTGAGTAACAAAAACAAGACTTTTATGAAATGTATCTGAACGCTTCCTGAAATAACGGAATGCGGTGTTTACTACCTTTCTCTTAACGAAAGAGTACGTTACCTGAAACTGTACTAAACAAACACCATAGTTGTCAAAATTATTTTGATATGCAAGCAAAGCATTGTCGCAAATTTTCGGCACAGGGGAAAGAGACAATTACATTTCGGTAGTGTGTACAATGTAACTGTTAATAGAACAATACAAAATGCATACATAATGTTCAGAGAAAGTGTTTTTATTTGATGCTTATCAGATATCCCTGAAACGGAGCTCTAGGTATCACAGTGTGTGGTTGATGCAAGAAATCTTAGTGGGGGGTTGAAGTATAAAGTTAACCTCTAAGGACACACATTCCAGTTGCGAATTGCCCCCTAGGTGTTTATTAAATAAGTGTTTGAAATGAAGACTCTGGTACGTATCGTATGTTTTTCTTATAGAAAATTATAAGTTAATAAGATTTTTCAAAAGAAAATTGTTTTGATTGGAAATTTACAAAATTACAATAGTTTTTGAATGAAAATTGTAACGTTGGTAGCTTGTTTTTAAATATTTAGCCGTTCATTTGCAATGTTGGTATGATTTAGGGGAATTAATGTTTTAATAATTTATTTACTTATGCTAAACTGCAGAGAAAATAGTGCTTAATATTATCAGATGTTATTTGATTACATATTTATTTTGGAAGTTATCAAAGTTTTGCTTAAATTGAACTAATCAATAACATCAAGTCATAAATATTTGTTTCCATTATTTAAATAATTGTCGCCGTTTCAAACAAAAACGATTTCAATTTTTTGAATTATTAAATAATGTGCATAGTGAAAAAAAAATATATGTAATTAAGGAGGCAAAATTGTATTAAAACTCGTCTCAACTAGTGTAGAATAAACATATCTCTGCAATTTGCAATTTAATAAACTTTAAAAGTGTGCTAAATTGATTTTAATTCAGGTTTATGCTAACTTGCATAGCTGGTTTGTTGCACAAATACACAAGTTTGTTTGCAACAAGTAAATTATCAAAATTATTAATTAGCTAAATATCTAAACTAGTCTCAGATAGTTATATAATTCTCATAAAAAATAAGAATTCAGCCACAGTTTTAGGAAAAACATTTTTTAAATACAATTGTTTATTGTCGATATTTTTTCTGCTGATACAGCTTATTACTGACACCAGAAGGTAGATTTAGTGAAACCTGTCACTTTATAGACAAAAATCCATAAAAATCATACAAGGAGATCAAAAATTAACGTTTAATATCTGCAACTTGATAGATATTGTAGCTAAGAACAATTAGCCTTGACAAAAACTGTATGTTAAAGTTTAGGGCATATTTATTTGCAATGCAAATAGAAACTTTTAAAAGCTTCAAGGTATTGCATTCAATACTTTGTTATGTAATCAAAGCATAAAAAAATTTGCACCAGACAAAAGAACTATTTTGATGAATTTAAAAACGTGAAAAAATGCTAACAAAAGTTGGTTGCCATAATTGAACATATATAAAATTAAAAATTTTAAAATTAAACGCTAGAATTTAATAAACAACTTTTATAACGAGGTTACTTTCACAAAGAATAAGGCGCTATGCGTTACTTTTTACTCATCCTGTATAAACACTGGCATGTAATACCAAGAGATTAAAATTATTCGAAAGTGTTTAAAAGTTATCAAAATTAATTTCCACTTTATGAAATTGTTTTAATTTAACCCACAATGCATTGTGGTTTGCATTTATTTCCTGGCCTCATATTTTAAATATACAATTTAATTTGACATTTGACGGAATGATTTGCCGTGGCGTTCTGCTGATTTAAAGAAAGATTTTCTTTTTAATTTTTGCAAAAAATCACAAACGTTATGGCTTAGTTTTTACTCACCCTGTATTGTAAGACTTGCATTTAGCACCAAGAAATTCAAACCGATTAAAAAAAATTAATTTCCACTTTATCAAATTTCTTTCTTTTAACCCACAATGCATTTATGTCCTAACCTAAATCTAATAATTTACAATTTATTTGACATTTAACAGGTGATTTGCTAGGATTCAGTGGCGTTCTGTTAATTTCAAGTGAAATATTTCTTTATATTTCCAAAACATTTGCGTTTTTAACGGTAGAAAATGCAATTAAAAATCAGAGATTTTGATATTGTTTTTTTAATTTAATATAAACATAAACATAATAAAAAAAATTAGGTTAGGCATAAATAAAAACCTTATTGTACGCCAATGATTTTGTAAAATTTACAAAAATAAATAAACTGTACACAAAAAATATTTATGAAGCGAACACGTTCCAATCGATGTGAATCTCCCTGTATACAAATTTTATTAGGTTTTTACCATATTCCTTACATAAACATTGAAACCCCCTACTTGAAAATATCTTATACTTAGTTATGAGGGAAAAGCGCCTTTTGGTTCTTACAAGAACTAAAGGAGCTTTTTCTCATAATTGTATTGTTTTCACACAGCCATTCATTTTTCTTAACCTTAAATTTAGACGAAGTTATTTTATAAAGTTTTTAAATATAATTTTTGTTCTAATTGTTACTGTCAACTGTTGCCTTTAAGTAAAATTATAAAACTTTAAAATTGCTCAAAATTAATGTACCTGCAGTAAAGTCGGTTTCAAATCGATTAAAAATAATACGTACCCAACAAAATTAAGAAAATTCACATTTCGAACAAATTTCTTGTAAAATTTCACACCGTTGGTTTGCTCTTAAAATTTGCTCACAAACTTAGCTTTTTTGTGTGTATAAGACGTGAGAAGTAACACCAAGCACCCTGAATTCTTAAAATCAAGGGAGTTGCTTCGTGTTTTAGTGAAAATTGTACTTATAAATAAATAAATAACCCCGAACGCAAGATTCTATTTAAACTTTGCTAGGAGTTTTTTTACAGTTTCAGTAGAAACGTCGGATTAGAAACATTGTTAGCAAATTTTAAATTAAATTTACATTAGTGAACATTCCGTGTCGAATTGGACACTTTACAATACTTAATCAAACCAAAACCGCAACCCAAGAATTTGAATTAACATTCCTGTCTGGTTTGTTCCGCTCTACATTAAAGAAGTGACTAAAATCGGAAATAAAGAAAAAGAAATCTTCCTTCCGATGCAATTACATCAAGGAATGATGGTCGTCCTTATAAAGTAGCTACTAGTTATGCAAGTTCTAGTGCAAGGTGTTTTATTACTATGCATCTAACGACTTGCATTGTAATTGCAAAACACTTTCTCTCTCAATCAAACGTATCCGACACGACTACCATAAACAAAGTATTTAGCATTCCTAAGTAAAACATACAACGTTAACGGTTGTTTATGAATCATGCACTTTTTCAATAAATAAAAAATAGAACAGGACGTAAGACAAATGTTGTAACGTGCGCTATTTTTTCGCCAACTTTGTGAAAGGAAATTGAAAAGGCTCAAGGATCATTCGATGGTGCAATGCATTACTCCTTTTACAAAACACTTCAAGCGTGCTTTCATTTCAGAAAATTTAAATAAATATTTAATTCCAATAAACTATAAAGAGCAAGCTGGATTATATGTAATAGCATAAAAGTGTTTTATGCTAACAATACTTAACGATATCAAACACCTTTCACATCGTAATTGGGGTTGTTTCCAAATCAAAACATGCAAATCAGTAAAACATGTTTAAATGTTATAGGTTACTGACGCAAATTAATAATGTCAGGTTATTTGGGTTAACAAACCTCGATTGGCACCTACAAAATTCTAGTTTATCTAAAATTAGATATACGGAATCGGTCAAATATTGATAGATTCTGAAAGCTTCGTGTTTATATAAGCTCAACACGTAACATCATCTGGACAAGTTCTCAACGTCTCTCCTACACAATTTAAATAATTACTTGTCATTGGAAGATTTTTCATAAAAAATCCATATAGTTCCCCTATAGAAATAGCTGATGAATTTATAAACTTTTGACTACTCTATCATTATTACCAACTTCTCGGTATGCCCGAGCAATATAAATATGGGAATATTGTGACAGTCAATTGTGCCGCAATTAAGGGGGTGGAATATAAAATGCTTTTTAAATTTCAAGTTCAGGGTTATCAGAGTCAACGTGTCTCTTAATAAATTTCAACGGATTATAATCAGGTCAGGTGGATTTATAATAAATGGGCATGGTTTGTACTGAATCAAGAGGTGTGTTACGATGAATATTCAAATAGTAAGCGTCCTAGAACTGAGCTTAGTTTAATTGAATTTAATTACCTCATTTTTACCTGACACAAAATCGGATGTTACCCTAATCTTTATTCCTGGTTGAATTTTCTATCAATGCAACAAAACATGTACAGCTGTGCTAATTATTAATTATTATTAAAACCGTAATTTGCATAAATTAACTGATATTTTCGCAATATAACATTTAACTAAAAATATATAAATTTAGGCATAAAATTTCTATTAGTATCACATAAATTTGATTATATAACAAGTTTCACTGCCATCGCCACAATAATCGATAAATTAATTTAAATTCATTTTTGTTTTGTTTTAATACTAAAGTTAAAAGGCATTTTCATTTTAATCTTGATTTCCGATCTACATTAGCATTCTGTACGTTGTACCCCAAAGTTATCTCGAAATGGAAGGGCTACAGGCAATGGTAAAATTACTTGTGGTTAAAAAACTGCCTAAAACTGTAGGTTCCCTCTATCTAAATACGACTGCTACTCATCAATTAGGTAGAGCTTACATAAGCCCTAAGTAGGGTAGATCCTGTATATCTATACAGGGTGTTGCACGATTTCACCGACAAACTTAGCGAGGTGACGTAAGAAATTTACGCCATTTTAAGAAAAAAGAAGCTACGTTACCCTTATCCTTTCGAAAATTAAACAGCTTAATCACGTCTTAATTAACATTTCCCCTATAAATTGAGATACAAATTTTGTGTGTGTATTTTGCTAGTGGCGATTTACAATTTCACTGGCTGACCAGCCATGTATTATCATATCATATTTTTTACACACTGTCTCACTCCCGAAAAATATCTAACGGTTTTCGAAATAAGTCGACTTTTTTTTTGAAAATTTAGTTGCCATGAAAGTCTAAACGTATTTTCAAAATGCGGAACGTTGCAGGTAGGTTCTACACACAAAGCAATCAAAACCGTTTAATAAACATGGGCTTGGCAATGATTTATTACGGAGTTACAGCCTCCTGAAGACAAAGCAGTTCCAACAGCCAAAATTGTTCCCTCTTCCAGAGGCTGTAACTTTATAAAAAAGTTTCAGCGTATTTGTTTTTGCGAACTTTTTTAAATTGCTTAGATGTATAAAATTGTTTTTCAAACTGTTTACAACATTTTCCGTTTTTTTACGATACACTCAGACCTTCATAGCAATTACTTTTTTCACAAAAATTTGACTACTTCGAAAACGGTTAGATTTAGCAAAATTTAAATAAGCGTACCTTTTTTGTGAACTTTTTTATGGATAGTAAGATGTTCAAGTCAAAAGTTAGAAAGTGGGTGCGTGAGTATAAACTACAATACGTCGGAAACCTGCCACATCTACGCCCTTGATCGATAAATGTGAACCGTAAACTAATGAAATTGTAAATCATCACTGTTAAAATATCCATACACAATTTAAATAAAATTTTTTAATTATGAACGGTATTATTTAAAACGTGATCATATTGGTCTATTTCCGGGTGGTCATTTATTTTCTTGTTTGAAGAATTCTCCAATGTAACAGTTTTTATTTTGAAATTTTTTATGTAAATTTTCACTACTTGGCTGTGCTACTGTGTTAAATTAAAAATCGCTCACATTACGATGTCTTGGGCCGTAATTCCGTAAGAAAGCTGTTTACAATATAGGTCATGGGATCATCACCTATCTAAGTGTGTAGGTGTAATTGTGCAACACCATGTATACAGCAGTTTCGCACTATTTATACAGTAGCCAAAAAAGCCCTAAACAGCGTCTCCTGTAATATATGTAATTTCTTTTAATCTAGCTTCCTTAAACAGCGTCGGATGTAGTAGCAATACATACCTATACCATATTTAAATTATTAAGTTCCCAATTAAAGTATTAAATTACTTTATTATTACTATCTCAGCTTGTATTATACAAAAAATTAATAACATCTGCTGCTTTTAAATTTAATTACGTACAACGATGGGAGAATTTAATATTGAAACAGATGACAAGCATTTAAATAGCAAATTGTGGTAAAAAATTAATATGTTGTTTAATTACATAAGTTGATATATCGCTATGTAGACAAAAGTGGAGTTATACATAAATATCTTAAATTTTATTTGGTGAGGATTTGGGAAACAATAATGTTTCCACAGAAAGGACACCAGTTTCACAGCATTAACAGCTTAGGTTAAAATACTTTTAGCGTGTTTAGAAAACAAGCTCCAGCTGTTTAATGGATTATCAACAAGCTAATAAAAACGTATTTTATAGCATTAGAAGTCATAGTTCTGTTCAATGTGTTAAAGCAAAATTATGCAAAAACCCCAACTTTTTAGTTTAGTCATAAGACGGTGATTTTATTTATCTTTAAATCTCTTAAAACTGCTTTCAATAGATTTTTATGTTTATCTATCAAACATGATTTTATCGTTTGCTGAAGTGTAAATTTATTGCATTTACATTTTCTGCTAAATTCTGTGATATTTTACAAGACCTTGCTATTTTTTTAACACTAAACTATCACCTTGCCCTAAATGATAGTTGTAACTTAATCGAAGCGGAAAATGTCAAAATTAAAAGATCTGTTGCTGTTATTGATAAATTGCAGTGGTGTGGTCCATACGAAGGTCAAGACCGTTCCGACCCTAACTCTTGACTTTTTTGGCAAATTAATTCAAAAGTCATTTTGAATAACCATTCTAATGTTATAAACCTTGATTTACCAACGTTGCATTTCAAAAACGTCAATCAAAACCATTATATGCAAAAAAAAAGTCAATATTAAAAGAAATTAATTTAATATTAAATATTTTGGAATTTGGTCTATAATTAAACACAGGATGTTTAAAAATATGTACAAATATTAAAATCAATAATGGATTATTCCAAGTAGAATTCAGTGGTACCATTAATTTTACAAACTGCATTAAAAAAATTTTTTTGAACTAAAATAAAATAAGGTTTAAATAAATAGATATTGTTAAAGTGATTAAGTATTTTATATACAGATACTCATTAAATAAAATTTTGTTTAAAAAATGCTGAGATTAATTAAAAATGCATATAAACCGCACAACGTTATCACATAAATTCTAATTTAAATCCACTGTGTCTAAAAACTTAACTCGCAGGTGATACAAAATTTTTTCCTACTCTTTTTTTTACTTTTGACAATCACATGTGTTTTAACAGTTTGATTATACTGCCATATACTGTGCGTTTTAATATTTGTACCTATTTGTGATACACCCTGTATATTTATAATTTTTTAACGTGTTATTCACAAGCAATTCTTTTTTTAGATCTGTGCTTGCTTGCTGATATCTGCTGTCATAGCAGAAGAAAAACCAGCAGAGAAGAAACATGAAAAACGTGGTCTTCTAGGTTTAGGAGTCGCTGATGGCCACTTTGGTGGTATTGGAATAGGATCCGGATTGGGATTGAGTTCTGGATTGGGATTGAGTTCTGGATTAGGACATGGATTAGGCTTAAGCGGCGGAGGTTTGGGACTTGGAGGATTAGGAGTTGGAGGATTAGGTGCTGGAGGTTTGATTGGTGGAGGAGGATTAGGCGGACTTGGTTTGGGTTCAGGCTATGCCGTAGGTGGTGCACCTACTATTGACTTGGGGGCTACCGCCAATACTCACACTACCATTACCAGGAATTTTGGAGTTCCCGTTCCAGCACCTTACCCAGTACCCGTTGAACAACGTGTGCCAGTACCAGTACCAGTCAGAGTATCTGTACCAGTAGACCGCCCATACCCCGTACATGTACCTCAACCCTACCCAGTGCCCGTCGAGCGACACGTCCCAGTGCCCATCGATAGACCTGTACCATATGCTGTACCCCATGCAGTGCCATATCCTGTAGCTCATCCCGTAGGAGTGCCAGTTCCAGCTCCATATGCTGTACCAGTCCACAAGCCTGTGGCTGTTCCTGTTTCACACCCCGTCCTCATTGCCAAGACTCACCTTCACCACTATTAGTGATTTAGCAAATGCCATGCTTTATATTAAATTGTAGTACAAAATTGATTTGGTGTAATTATTTAATCATAATCATATGTATATACGCAAATTGATTAATAGATTGTTGATGCGTTTTTAATAAATTATGATTTTGTACTGTTTGCTTTTAATTAACACGTTGGCTGTCCAGTGACCCACATCTGGGCCACGCCATTGTTAACTCGAAAGTTGTTAACCATATATAGGAGGTCACAAAACAAATGTAGAAAAGAATTCTGAAATTAAAAAAAATCGTTCTGGTATCTTTTATAGAACTTGTTTTGCTTTACACACATTGGTATTAACCAATGAAATTTAAATGGAGGACTTGGGGGTAGTAAAATGTAATTTAAATTAGTACAGTGGACGTGTTTACAATTAGTTTAAAAATTGAGGATTTTACTTAAAAATTTCTTAACTTACGTTGCCCATTATGACAGCAACAGAAATAGTTTTTGGCTAGCTTAAGTGGGGTGTCTCGCCTTTCGTCTTGATTGCGATATAAAATTGCCTATTTTCGAAAATGTTTTTTTTTCTTACGATCAAAAGAGTCATGCCTTATAATATGTTTTAGAGATATGAAGAAGTTTTAAAAAAAATAAGTGCTTGGTATGTTTTTATACGCTCAGTTTTCTAATTACATTTACATTAAGACCAACAGTTCTTTTATTTTCAAATTAATATACAATGTAAGTGACTTTGTTGTGTAATAATTATTCGAAAATAAATCAACTGCCGATCTTCACAAATATCATAAATCTGAGTGTTAACTAACATTTTTAGCACTTATTTCAAATAAAATTTCTTGGTATCTGTACACAGAATAACACTCCACCGATGTTAAATTTAAAAAACTGTTTATTAAAACCACCCTGTATTTCGGAAATTTAATATTACAGTGTATTAGTCATACATGTACCGAGCAAAACTTGTTTTGTTTTACAGTCGTTTTTACGTAAAATTAAAAATAAAAAGGTTTCAGTTCCTTTATTAGCCTTTTACTCCGAATGACTCCCCTGGAAACCAGATTTTATTAGATTATTCAGTTAGCTGTAAATTAGGTTGTGTTTTCAAGCAGCAATTTGATATTTTCAGTAGTCTTCAGAGGTCTATTAAAAATATATTAAAAATATGAAAACCTAAATTAGAGTGGCTGCTAGCAGCCATTTTATAAAGAGAGTGTAACCCCGTGGGAATAAATTATGATTTGTAGAACAGAAGCCCATCTAGCGCCAAAAAGTTTATTAAAAGTTTTGGTGGTTGTCTGAAAACAAAAATTGTTTTTTGCAGTTTGTATCATTATTCATAAATTTATCATTTTTATATTAGAGAGTTTGTTTATGATTCGGTTTTACATTTCGTTTAATATTTTATGACTTTCATATAAAAAGTTGTCACAAGAAGTATAATAACCTGAGTTGTTTTGCTGTAAGGGAGTAAGTGGATTTCAAGTTTACATTGGTGTAGACACGGGAATAGTACAGGCCATTTTTTTTCAGAAAAGTGTTACCTTTAGTTATTTACAAGATCTCTTCGACGTAAGCAAAAAAAAAACTTTTTCTACGCGCGTGTAAAGTGACAGTTTTTGCCACAGTTTTTAGTGTCAAAAATGGCCTTTTTATACACTAGTACGAAAAAAAAGTTTTTAAGTACTAGTGAAAAAAAATGCTGTTAAAACACTAGTACGAAAAAAAGTTTAAAGCAAAATCTATCCAAACCAAAGCAACGGCATTAGAAAAAATAAAATTCAATGCTGTCAGATTCCAGTTATGGATGTATTTTCTCTTCACTTTTGACAAGCGCGTAGAAAATATAGCGTATGCAACACGTGCCAAAAAGCTTTATTTGCACTCATGCGATTCGCGTTCGCATTTGTGCAAAAAATTGCTTTTTGGAACTTGTTGCATAATATACTATTGTTGTGTTTACAAAAGAAACACAAAAACTATTGCAATATCAAGCGCCCAGGTAAAACATTACGTTGTTACTTTTTGAAAAAAGATCATGACATAAAGATGTCATAATGTGATAAGTTGCAGAATTTAATCTGAAACGGTAGTTAAAAAGAGTTCAACCGACGTATCTTTTTAACAAAGATTCATAAGCGATTGCTTCCCAATTTTTTAAAATAAAAGATTCACAGTATCAGCCTTGACATATACCATTTATATTCATTTGTATAAAAGCAAATAGCGTATAATTATCAATATTATAATTTACTTCCGGCTTAAACCGCGTCGTCGTTTGGAAAATACATCCAGCATAATCAGGTACGAACCGACCTGTAGCTTGTCTACCTTTACAAGCATTTGCTCTAAAAGTTTGAGCCATATTTGTTCGGTGGCCCTGCCTGCCTAAACATAGCCGTGTGCTTAGAATATTAGAACTTTGTGGTGGACAAGGATTTGATCTTAATGTATCTTGTTTGTCAGGACAAGAATACTTAATCGGCTTATGCCTTGTGTGTATCTGCTAAAACAAGATATGCTAAACAAAAATTTGGTTAAAACATTATTATTTTAATATTGACAGACATTTTCGATTTAAAATTACATATTTTATACCTGAGAAGTTTAAAAAAATTAAACATTCTGCTTTTTTCAGAAGTGTTCAGAAATTTTTTTTAATTTGAAAATTGTTGAAAATTATGGAAATTTTATATTGTTGAAGATTATGTAAATTCCGTAAATTTTTGAAAAGTTTGAAAAATATTGTGAAAATCTTAATATCTTAAAGATATTTAGAGGTTTTTAAAATTAAAATGAAATTTTTAATAACTGGATTTGTCTTTAATGTAAAACTAAATGAAATTACAAATTTATGTGGTATGAACTTAAAATATCTAGAGTCTCGTGCATAATTTCGTTTTTTTCGTTTCGGAAAAAGAAGCAAAACTAGTAATAGTCCGATAATCGAAATTTTAAGAAAATAATTTAATCATTCGATAGTCGGACGAATATCCAGGGCCTTTTATTATTGTACACAAAGTTATTGACATAAACCTATTTTTTTTTGGTAAATCCACAATTTATTTAAAATTATTGAATTGTTAAAGACTCATAGAGTCACATGAAACTAGAAAAGGTTAGTCTCATAAATTATTACTGAAGGCCAGTTAATTTTGGATAGAATAATTAAAACATTTATAATATCTGTTTGACAAAGTTTAAACATGAATATCAAAACAACTTAAGTAAAAATACCTGTTAAATTATGTGTAAAAATCAATAAAAGGAACTGATAACATTTCTCTTGCGGAAGTTCACGGTTAAATATGTAATTAGGTTGGTGATAGCGTAATGCCAGCATTCATAACCAATAAATTAAGTTGCGTGGGCATTTGTTAATAAATACGTTAAGTACAAAAATGTTACTGAATGACGTACTCAATATGTTAATTAATTACGCAGAAGTCCGACTAATTTGTTATTAGTACAAATAACAAAAAATAGTTTAGTGTTCAAAATTAGAAGATAATGTTGATAAATATTTACGTTCATTACTCATTCCGTCTTATCTCCCGATTTTGATAAACAGATAAAATAAACAGACTGTGTTACAATAGTCAATTTCTTGGTTTTCTTTAAAAAATATTGATAATTTGATTTTTGAGTTAAAGAAAACCAGACACGCAAATTTACCAGCCAACAATTGAGCGGGTGGTAGAAAATAAACGCATCTAAATTCCTGCACCTAAAACTTAAGCTGTGAATCTTATTCTACCATTACTTTTGAGCAATTTAGCTCAAACAGAAATGTTTCGTCGTCGCTCGTTTAGTAAATAAATGGGCATGATTTTACGATATTCAAAACTTTATAGAAGGCGTAATAGAGAAACTACCGGATTAAGAAACAAAACAATTTGTAGCTCGTTTGTAGCTCTATAAGTCCTCGGAGTTTGAAAAAAACCGTGTTGTTAGTTTTTTATTATATGTTTTTGAAGATACGTTTTTGAGTATATAGGCATTACAGTCATAATTTAAAAAAAATTGTAGCAGCGCCATTGCGTCAAGCTAGAGTGCTCGGAAGAAAATCCTTTGATTTATCTATCGCTTTCTTATATTTATGAACAGTCTATTTAATAAAAAAATTATAGCAAAAACCATTTAGCTTCCGTTTATAGTTTTATGTTTCAACCAATTAGCTTTGTTATACTGCGGTTCGTTATAAACAGAGGAGGGGAGTTGTAGAAATACAAAACAAAAATTATTAACTTTAAATAAAATAATATAAACCTGATTGTCCTATTACAATAATAAAAAAATATAAAAAAGCAAGTCTCACCAAGGTTTGAACTCATAACCTTTAGCAAAATCTTTACCTCCTCTATTGAAATTTACTGTAGGTATATGTAAAATAATTAAACGTGCGCTTTATGTTTCTCAGTTCAAACTGTCAACTGCAACGTACCAGCAAGCGCAGCGCCACGCCGCGCCTGTGCCAGCTTGCGCAGTTAGACGTAATAGTGGAATACGAAACAAAAATGCGAAATGATTGTAGGCTGTCATATATTTGCATTACAAACAAAAATTTTTTATATTTTCTCATATCTTTTCATATACCTTTATTAATTTATTTTAAATTTTATTTTATTATTTTTATTTTATTTTCAATTATCAATTCCGACCCTAAAATTCTTCCGCAGTATGCGGCTGCCTATTTGCCTATCGCCTAAAGCCACCACTGGTTTTTAGATGTGTACAAAACACAGACCTGGCGTGAGTACAACGGTCTGTCACTAGATGTCGCAGATACACGCATATACATCAAACTGTAAATTTTTAACTATGAAAACGAGACAGGAAGTAATTATTGTTAAATTTTTTGTCATAAGGGAATTTTTTCCGAACCGGTCAATTTGCGCGACCGCGTGCGATACACCTCTCGCACCCACCAGGTCAAGTTGTGTTTACATTTTGTAAACTCGTAGAGCTAAGAATCAATTATCCATGGTTGTCAACATTCTTCTGACATGTTGGTGAGGCCCTCTATAAATTTTTAAAATTTAAAGAATAACACTATATTTAATAGATGAAAAAGCTTCTTTTGATCTAAATTTCTCAGCAGTAACAATGCAATAAGATTCTAATTTTTTTTGTTTTTTGGTGACGTATGTTTAGAAGAAGAGGGGAGAGGCTGCTGCTCTTTCTTTTTTCTCATACTTCGGGCTCAAAAATTTTGCTTTATGTTTTTTGTTTAATTCCAATTTTTTTCACAAACAGAAAATTTGTTGCCGTAACAAATGTTTAATTTTTTCTTCCTGTCTCTTTTTTCTGTCTTCCTCCACTTTTATTGCCAGTTTTTGTATCTTTTGTCCTTTTACTTTTATCTTCTACATTTTTAGTTTTTATGAAATAGGAATGTACGATATGCCACCTACTTTAAAACTAATTTCCAACCAAACAAATGAAAAGAAGATAATATTGGTGGGTCATTCCATAGCAGCAAGTGTCTTTCATGTATTTGAAAGAATTATGTAGCAGTTGCCGTTTTGGTAGCACCTGTAGTGTACTTTACCAACGTGCAACCACCACTTAAGCAGTTGGAACGTTTTGGAAATCTATTAGTGATAAAATTTTCAACAATTTTAAACAACGTTTGGTTAAATGGTTACGTTTTTAGATATTGGTTACCCTAGTGGAAGTAAAAAGCAATTTCTCGGATGTTCAGCAAGTATTATGTTATAGACGTACCCTGTTGCAACATAATTACCCATAATGCCTCAACCTTCCAGCAACGAATTTTACCTAGCTTTTGGTTTAAGATCGCCCAACCAGTATGGAAATTTGCTTTTCCGTACAAATAAAACATATTTTTATTTTTAGCATTATTTACCACTTCTGCTAATCCATAGGCCTTAAGGATTTTCTGTGACCACGCTTAATCAGTTATTACAAATATAGCGCAATGGTTTGGCAAAAAAATAGGAAATATATGATGACGTTTTTCCACCTGAATATGATGTTCAAGAGTGTCAAACACCCGTGGTCGTCTTTTATGGAGGGGACGATGGTATTTCTACAAAATCGGTATCGTATAATTAAAATAGTACACATATCCATATGTAATTGTAAATATTGCAGGATGTCGAAAAGTTGCTCAGCGCCATTCCGGAAGAACAAATGTGTTAGAAACGAACCATTCGTGGTTGCTGCGGTTGCAATAACCAGCTAACATTTAAGACTACGGACAAAATAATGACAGCTTTCCGAAAATAATTGATAAAACAGGAACTTAGATCCGCGGTCTGCTACGATACCTACTTAATTACCTTAATTATTATTTAAAAAACAGTTTTCGCTGCTTTATTTTATTTACCGCCTATGTAATAACTTAATCTAATGCCAATTTAGTTTTTATGACAGGGGAATTACAAAGTAATGCCCTCTAATGTGCGGCGAGAAAAGTTGCAAAGCAACAAACCGATATATATAGTTGTGAAAGGAACCCGCTAAGCGAGTATCTACAATCACTAGCGGCCTCTAGGCACAGCACACGAAACGCCGTGTTGCAAAAGTAAATCAAGAAAAAGATTTTGGTTTCAACTATAGCTAGGATAGACCACGACATGTTTCGTTCTATTGGAACTCATCAGGTGGACGCAACTATATATCGGTTTGTTGCTTTGCAACTTTTCTCGCCGCACATTAGAGGGCATTACTTTGTAATTCCCCTGTCATGATTTTGTCTTCTGGGTATATTTCTGCCGGTCTGTTTTGGTTTCAACTGTAGCTAGGTTTACGTCTACCTGATGAGTTCCACTAGAACGAAACATGTCGTGGTCTATCCTAGCTATAGTTGAAACCAAAATCTTTTTCTTGATCCAATTTAGTTTTGTTTAAAAAACTAATACTCGAACTTTTAATTTTATTTGTGTTGCTTTTAGAACAATTCTATAAAGAAACCAAGGCTTAAAAAAGTTTCCTTTCATCTCGACAATTCAAAACTACACCCCTTCTTAATAAAATTTAATTTCACTTTGTCTTGGTTTCGAGTCGAGAAGTGGCGAGTCGTGAATACAATTATTAAACTTTTACAGCTCCAAACATCCTTTCATCTGTATATGTGTTATACCCCTTTCTCTCAAATTCTTCCTTCCTTTTATCATTATGAAATTTATTCAATTCAGCAAGCTTACTTTCCCCTTTCTCAGCATTGTGGGCTTCAAATTTGTTAGATGATGACGTTTTGCTGAAATTTACATTTCTGACAATATTCCTTGCAAAATCGCTTATAAATTTTGGTATCCTAATCGTATTAGCATGATTAAACGGTTTCATGTAGATGTTTTCACACAGCTATTTTAGTGAGATTTTACAGTATTTAAACTGAAATGTATAATGACTATAAATAACAGTATTATGTCTATTTCAATGTGTTATTTCATAACTTTATAAATATGAAACTCCGTTTTATTTTTTAATATTTAATTGTTTCTTAATAAAATAATTTCAACCCGCAAGCACAGATTATTTTTATTAAAGTTGTCTAATAAATTAGCGACTCAATAATATATTTTATTCGCATTCGTTAAGTTTCTCGTGCAGATTTCATCGGGGTTGACATTTTAAGTAACACATTTTAATTTTAAAATGTTCTGCATTAAACTTCTGCTGTGAATTTTTGGTGCAGCCAATGTTTGTTGCAATACAATAACTTTTTTTTTTTCACACAATTGCATTGATTTAAATAATATTTACAATTTGTTAATCGTTAGCATTCAGTAAATTGTTTGTTAGATAATATGTAACATGAGGAAGTAATGCTCTTTAGCAGTACTTCTTTGACTAAACCTTAAAAACTGAACTGATGTCAACTCTTCGATAATGTTAACCTGGTAACTAAATCTAGCGAATCATGTCTTTTGAGTTGGGGTTGGTTTCGATGGTAAAGTTGCACCATAAAAACAGTTAATAATAAATTTTAATTCGAGTGCCAAATTAAAATTTTTTATTAACTCCTTTTATGGTGCAGTTTTACCATCGAAACCAACCCCATTTGCTCAAGACCTTCAAAAGACCAGTGCAAAATTTACCTAACATGGTTTTAACTAAACGAATGTTGTTAAATGGTTTTGATAAACCATGATGAACTTAAAATCAACGTCTTACGTCTTTTTACAATCGGTCAGGTCTACCTTACATCTTGAGTTTAATTCTGAGCTAATCTTAGGTTTTACCACAAGACATTTTCTGGGCGTACTTACAACTTCATAACTAATATTTTTGTTATATCTATGTTAATATGGGTTTCGAAAAGCATATCAATTGTTCAAAGAGGGAGGGTGGTGGTGGTGGTGAGACGGATGAAAACAGTGGTGGCAACTTTGTTATGGTGATGGAAACGTGTCACCTATGGTTCGATAAGTGGTTGGAGCAAACAGCGAGGCGAGAGGCGGTGATGTCGTAAAAGAGAATGAGTTTAGGAAGACAAGGAAGAATGCAAAGAAGGCGTTACGTGTTTTACACTATAATACCTATTACGCGTTCGAGGATGATGAGAATGAAGATGATCATGATGGAATGGTTGACAAAGAAGATGATGGAGGTCTTGAAGACAGCGGTAATAAAAATGACGACATACGTTAGTAACGACGCATTTAAATCACAATGCTAAACAAAGAATTATAAAAAAACATTGTTCTTTATTTAACTATATTTACTTTTGTATAAATAATAAAATAGAAATGATCCCTTACAATTTTCTAATTAAACATTTTGATTTAAATAGCTCATTAGAAAGATGAAAAATTCTTTTCAAAAATACAATAATATGGCCCGTACACTTTTTAGTACTTATTTTTGACTGAAATTTTAAACTTATCAACAGCAATACCACATGTGAATTAAAATGTATTGATAATTCTGTCGCTTCATTGACAACGAAATTGTGTTGTTGCAAGTCCGAAGGACGAGTGATATTACCGTGCATCAACACAATTGAGTTTGTCAATGAAGTGACAGAATTATGGATTTATTTTTAATTCACGAGTGGTATTTTTTAGAATATTCCACGAACAAAAATATTAAATTATTATTTAGTATAATTAGTTGTTATGTACGCGTTATTTAATTATTAAATGCAAAAATAAAGTTTTTGTTGACGTGTTGCTATGGGTATACACCACCGATAACACCGGAGCTTCCTAAAAAAATGGGCGAAACAGGTCACTGGTATTTTCCCATACTTTTTACGTTTGAAATTTTCTCGCGTGCAGAAGTGATGGAAATTTACATCTATTAGGCATCTCAAGCCGCTCGCTTCAGACTCAAGACTTTGGTTACGTACGCTAGCGATAGGTAATACGCGGATCAAGAATGCTTATAATAACTTTATTTATAGAGTTATCAAAAATATGCAAAGAATGAAACATATTTTTTTTTATTGAAGCAAATTAATAGGCGTAGTTAAAATCGCGTAACTTCCGGAAATCGCGTCAATTCCAAAACTTTCAAAATATCCTGGAGGGCGTCAGTGTGAAATTTGGGAGATTAGTAAAGAACAAATTTGTAGTTCATGGCAAGCTCTATCGGCTCAAAAAGTTTAAAAAAAATGTTGTAGGCAGTTTTTGAGGAAATTTTTTTTGAACTTTAAGCCGCTATTATGTTTACAATCTTTATTTTTCTTAAAAATATTTTTACATCACTTAATTATACTTATTAAGCGCTATCAAATAATATAATAATTTATATTGATTGGATATTTTGTTTTTGAGTAATCGGGCATTCAACTTTAAATTTTCAAAAATTCGTAACGGCCTTCATTTTAAAGTTACAGCATTTTGAAAAAAGCATTTGATTTGTTTTTAGATGCACTACAATTTAAAAATTTTAAAAATGCATAAAAAAATCTATACCAAACAAACGTGTCTAATTTCCGTTTCCGGTTCCGATAAGCGACCTTACAAAGAACTACCTGCAACTAAAACACTTCCCTACACCAAATCTTATGAAAATCGGTTAAAAGGTTTCAGAGATAAAGAGAAACGAACGCACCCACCCACGCCCTTACCCACCCACATACAGTCTTTTTTTAAAAACCACTGTTTTGGGTTTCTTGGCACCAAAATGCGTATTTCCGTTAAAATCTAAACTTCGCTTACTTCAGTAGAAGTATAGGAAAGTAAAAAGGCTTATTGCGGCCAGTCAGGGTTTAATTGATCAATAAACGGCTGCCATTGGCTGTTACAATGTGAGTGGAATATTCAGAATTATTGCTTACAACTAATTTTAATATTGTTTTCACGCTACCGGCAATGTAAGTAGGCCTTACATCCATAGCTACAGGGATCGTAAGTGACTGATAACATTCGTGTACTAGTTACCCTTGACGACGGAACTTAATAGTGTCACTTACATTCCTAGGAAAATAATGTTGTTTTTAACTGTTCGTTGATATGGTAACAAGCACAGACAACTTAGAATAATGGGGGTTTTAAAAAATAATTCCGATGACAGCTGTCAAAACGAACTTTTAAAAATATGATTAAATTTCTACCTGTACGCCTACTTACATTGCCGGTAGCGTGAAAAATTTAATAAGTAACACGGAATGTATCGACTAATAACATCCTCGGCAGGCGACAAGCTTCGGCTCCGCCTCAGCTCGTATTCGCCTACCTCGGATGTTATTGCGTCCTTACATTCCTTGATACTTAAATAACTATTTATAAATTTAATATCTTTATTTTTATTAATTAGCGGCGCCTACTTGTTGCTAACATAAATATTGTACCATAGCCGTCTTTATACATAAAAACAACTGTATTCCCCTCCCCCTTTTTTTTCTAAGTAATTTCAACTTTGCAAAAACATTTGAAAAAGGAATTTTATGCTCTATAAAATTTACAAAAAAATATACAAAATGGTATTTAATAATGTGAAGTTAGCGCTGTTTCCAGTTAAACCGAAACTGGTAGATTAGAGACCTAGGTTATGCAGACAGAGACGAAAGTATAAAGGTACCAAAAGTTTGCCGCTAAATTTCATTTTAAAAATAAATTTTTCAAATGAAAATTATTCAGGAAATTTTTATACGCACGGTGAGTCATTAAAGTATCACCCCACTATTATTTCGTAAACTTAAAAATATCAAATTTTTTCTGAATAAAAGTTATTGATAATTAACTGTTGTATTATTACCAATTATCTTGAGTGTTTAGTTATGTCTGTATAGCAAATTACATTGTTATTGTATATGTATAGTGTATATTGGTACAACTTGTGTTTTATTGCATTTTTAGATTGTATATGTAGTCATATTCTAGTCATAAAAGTGTTGGTACTATAATCTTAAAATTGGCAGTTTCCAAGTTATTAGCAGTATAGAAAATTTTTATAAAATTCAAAATTTTGATAATTGTTTACTAAATTACTAAAGATTTTTGAAAACATTTTAAACATTGAAAAATTTTTAAAATCTTAAAAAATGATCAATTAGCCATAATTTTGATTAACTGATTTTAGTAATTTTGAAAATTTGATGTGTCAGTTTCTGGCGTATAATCGAAAACCAAAAGGGCTAATAATTTGCCCGACTTTCGGAGATGTAAATGGAGTATGTCAACATACATCAGTGATTGTTGATACTAAACAATTTCGGGCTTTCACAGTAACATAAACAACAAGATAAAACAGCATATTTACGCATTCATTTTAGTAATAAAAAGTAAAACGGCGTTCCATAATCAATAATGCTTTTTCGACCGAAAAATATTATGAAATTTTTTTTAATATACATATCCTGGTTTTGTTGACGTGCTTTTACGTTATCATAAACATTATGACGTCAAATTGCTGAGAATATACAACAACCTGATTAGCAATTATTTATATAAGGTCTCACTTTAATTACATGGGTGACATATTTTTATCAAAATAAAATGTGAAGGGATAAGAGTAAACCTGTAGTGTAAATGTAGAAATATTATGAAACAGTCTATTGCAAAACATCTATGTGGAAATGAAGTGGTATTTTCGTTGTGTAATATTCATATCAACTACCACAAGTTTTATTGTGTCCCACCAAAATAATGTGTGCAAAACTTTTCCTGATTATTACTTAAATCGAAATCATAATAAAAATTGTTATTATAATCCTGATGGCAGTCTAAGTGTTGTAAGTAACGTATTAGAAAAAAAATAAGTTTGTTTAGCTAACATCATCAATTCATCATTAAACTTTATTAAGTTTAGTTTTAAGATCTAGTTTGTAAGTTTTATCCAAAAATCAAAAAGGGATTAAAAACCCTAGTGTTACAGGAGTATGCTACTGAGCATACTCCTACAAGCCAATTTTATCACAACATTTGCTAAATGTACTTTTGTATAGATTGCAAAAAAAAATGGATATTATAAAAAAAATCATTAAACTGTAAGGTTGTTAACAAATTATAATTAACAGCATTATACAGATTCCGACAAAAGTAGTGAATTGAATGGTTATGTTCCTAACCGTTGAGAACGATTGAGACATGTGGCTGGAATTTTTTTAAATTGTAATGCAAATGTAAACCAGTGTTGGGCAATATACTTTTTAACTTTTAATTTGTATCTAAATGCAGATACAGTTGAATTACTTAATGAAGCAAATATCACAAATATGGCAACATACAGATAAAAAATTTAAACAATTAGTCTTTACAGATACATTTTAGATACTTTTAAAAGCATGCCTCCAAAAATTTGTTTTTATTAATTATCAGCAATATTTCTTGTATTACATAAATTTACTCATTAACTTCGTCGTAATGAAATAAACGCATAAATAAATATTAATTATTGCAAACTGTATAATATGTTATTTTCCATATAATATTAGATATTAAAATTACATAACTATTTCAACTATTTCTCATATTTATCGGGTTCGTTGCCATACAGATAAATACCTAATACTAAAATTTTATTCCTTTTAAAACAACAAAGGATCAAACAGATTACCTGTTAAAGTATTTCGCCCTGTAATACTGAGTAGTCTTCAACAGGCGCAGATGATGAGATTACACAATAAAATTTAAAAAAATTTGAACTAAAATAATCTGAGACTTTGTTTCCAAAATATTCAAAGTTAAGGATTTGATCTTAATGTAGTTTGTTTGTCAGGACAAGAACACTTAATCGGCTTACGCCTGTTAGCTGCTTGTGAACCCATACAAACTTTGCATTGGTTCACAAAGAGCTAGGAGTCATAAGCCGATTACGTATTTTTGTCCTGACAAAGACGGATACATTAAGATCAAATCCTTGTCCTCTGCAAGGTTTAAATAATCTAAACACACGGCCCTGTTTAGGTAGGCAGGTCCCACGAACAACTAGGGATCAAAATTTTAGAGCAAATGCTTGTAAAGATAGACAAGCTACAGGTCGGTACTGACCTGATTATGCTGGGTGTAATCTCCAAATGACGACGCGGTCTAAGCCGAAAGTTAATTGTAATATTGGCATTATTTATTTGACCAAAAATTTAAAAAAAGGAATAAAATCGTATTTCTAAGTTTCACAAAATTATTTTGTTTCCTTAACATATTTAAAATACCTATTCTGCATATAATATAACCCACTTTTTTTTTTAATTTTATTTTTCAACCTCAAAATAAAAATATTGTGAAGAATAAAAAACATTATGTATTTAAGCAAGAATTAAAAATAAAAATAAAATAAATTAAATTAAAATAAAGCTGGATTTTCTACACACAATATAAATAAAATATTTTTTTTATTTTACTTTAAAACCTCAAAATAAAAAATTGTAAGAATAAAAAATATTACTAAGATTATTTGGTCAAAATTCAAAAATACGAATAAAATAATTGTTCCAGACTTTAGCAAAATCATTTTTTCTCGACTACATAAAATAAAAATTTGTCAGAATAATAAAAAAAATTACCAAAAAACACTATTTGGGCGAAAACTAAAAATACATTTTGCTAGACTTAATAAAACAATTTTTGATCAATTTACAAAAATATGTTCCTGGTTTAACACATTGCAAATATATTTTGTCTGCACACAATATAAAATATTTTTTACTTTACTTTTTAGCCTCACAATATAAAAATTGCATAAAAAATTAAAAAAAAAACATTTATTTAAACAAAAACAAAATAAAAATTAAATAAGGTTTCTAGACTAAACAAAAATATTTTTCTCGACTTCACACAATTATTTTCTATCAAATCACAATATTACATATTATATACACAATAAACAATATTACTTAAAAAAAAAACATATGTTTGGACCAAAATAAAACACAAATAAAATTAGTTTTAACCCCCTAAGTGACCTCACAATGCTACTTCACAGCTCACTACATAATGACAAATATAATATATTAATATTTATAATTTATCTACCAAATCGTACTCAATTTATACCTATATACCATTTTCTTTTTGTTTTATTTAGCCAGAAATTATAAAAAGACACGGTTATCCCCTTGAAACGCATCATGTAACAACAGAAGATGGTTACATACTGACGGTATTTCGCATTCCATATGGAAAAAATTCAACTAATCAAAAACCTGGACCTCCCGTCTTTCTACAACACGGAATTGCATTAAACTGTGTAGCTTTTGTGGATATAGGACACAAATCTTTAGGTAACACGTTATCTTAACAATTAACTATTTTGTTATTTAAAAAAATTAAAATATTAAACCCTACGACTGAAACAATTTGCTTGCATTTCAGGATTTATTTTGGCGGACGCAGGATATGACGTATGGCTAGGAAATTTCAGAGGAAGCTTGTATTCTAGAAATCACACCACTTTAAGTACATCTGGTAGAAAATATTGGAATTTTAGCTTCAATGAAAATGGAATCTATGACCTTCCAGCAATGCTTGATCTAGTTAGCGATATAAATAAAAAGAAAATAATTTACATTGGATTTTCAATGGGAAACACAGCTGCTTACATTTATGGAGTTACATATCCTGACGTGGCATATGAAAAAATTAAGATATTTATTAGTCTTGCTCCAATAGCATTTATGAACGGTATCAGAACCGTTGCCAGATATCTTGTTCCGTTATGGGGTTTCATACGGGTAATTATTATTTAAGCAAAATTACTATATTATTGAAATCATTACGGTTCGCACTTATATAGCCTGTTAAAAGTTGTGTACATGGCCTCGCATAGCTCAGCACGTAAAGTTGTGTAAGCGGCTCTGAGCAGGTGACCTCAGTTCGATTCGGGAGTTGAGTTATATTAGATCATATACTGCCAATAGTAGAGTTTGCGAAGTATTGATGTCTCAGAATGTACCTGCAGCTTTAATTCGCCTCTATCTACATACTACTGTCCTTCGCAAACTTTGTAGAAGCTAGAGAATGTGAAAATGGGCACATATGTACATAGTTGAAATGGTAATCAACGGGTTGTTGGTGTATTAGGTTAACAGAACAGACATAAATGACTAATGTAAATTAACAAATAGATGACAAAACAGTGAATAATATAAATGCTAAACAAATTTTTTTCTAGCCCATATTAGATGTTTTATTGCAAGGCGAACTGATGCTACGAAAACCTGCGCTGGTCAAGATATTGTGTTTACCGTATCCATTTCAAATGAAGCTTTGTCAATCTGTTCTTATGATGTTTTTTGGATTCGATTACTTACAAAAAGATCCGGTAAGTTCCAGTAGTTATATCTGGTTTGGTAAACGAATGTTATTTACTAGTGGTCTAATCAAAAATTAAAAATGCTTTTATTCGCAGGTAGGAACAACCTAAGACGCGTTTTGTCCTTGTTGATACTCTTAAGCTAACGGATCTAGGAAAATGTACCGAAAACAATTTATCGAAACAGTAATAATCGAATGACAATTTATCGATTGTTAAATTTACTGAATCTTATTTTATATAGGTACTAAAACTAATACTGTCATATCATTTATTCAGGTCTTATGTTTAAAAAAGTGAAAAGGTACGCAAATATTATACGATAAAAAATAATATAATAAATTCTTCTTAGATAGTAAATATTATGTTAATACGGCATAGGAATTACAATATTACAAAATGCCTTCAGATATAATTCGGTTAGATTGTTAGGACACAGTAATATGAATTTATACCAATAAAAATGTACTTCCTACAAAAAAGTTTCATTTGTACAACAAAAATTGATTTCTACCATGAAGTTGAAATGTACAAAAAATACACCAACTGTTAATAGCGCCTAATGCATAGGCAACCAATGTAAACCATTTATACCCAGTGTCCCAATTAAAACTACACAGGCTTATATAATTAATGACAAATTAATTTGGATAAATTTACCACTCGATAAATTGATATTGGATAAATCTCTGTTTCGATAAACTGCTTTTTCGGTAAATTGTTTTCTATAAATTACATACGGTTAATTGCGATTCGATAAATTGCTTTTGGCGTACATAAAGCACCAAAAGCCTTTAAAATACCGTCCAGCAGGTGGCGCTAATTCGCTACTCCTCGCATCATATGACACTTATTTTCAAGTTTATAAATGCCGTGCGATACCTTTCTACAATAACTAGAGGAAGTAATAGTTTTTTTCAATAAAAACTGTTTTTCATGTTCAGAAATAAGTTTAATATTCAAAAAACACAACAAAATGTCAAGGGTGACAGCGATTCCAGAGCCTCCTGGGGAAAATACATCGTTATTGTTGCCATTTGACATATATTGCAGGGCGAGGGAATTTAACGTAGCACAGCTGCAATCCATACTAGTATGGGACCTAAGCCGACCTAACTTTTCAGTGTTCGCTTTTGGACAGGAAATATTACACGTAGCTGAAAGATCCTAACAAGGACTACGTTAGAAATAAGACATTTGGAATGAAAATCAGGGACGGCCGAAGAGGTTGAACCCACGTGTGGAGTAAAAGGGGGGGCGAAGGGGGGGGGGGTTGAAAGGAGATGATGGAAAATCAGAACAAAGTTACTTTTTATACGCAAAATTGAGATTTATTATGTAATCATTTGGTTATCAAAGCGAAAGTCGCAGACCTTTTCGAATTTTTTAGAATTTTCAGGTGTGGGATTCCACACACGGACATTTTCCAGGTGTGGAGTTTGCTATACCCCCAATAGGGCTTCCGCCGTCCCTGAATTGAAAATCATCGAACCATTAGATCGTCCATGTATCTCGAGAGGTTAGAGAAAATCATTCGAATGATTTAATTTATTTCAAAATTTTTGTTTTCCCTGCTTTCGATGCAATCGTTCAAATAACAGCTAATAAATTAGCCAGCGCCAACAGCAAATGTAAACGCATGAGCCTAGTCAAATTAGCTCGAAAAATACCGTTTGAGTGAACCACATTATACAACCAGGATCTAGACGATTTTTTGCAATTATCTCGTAAACGGTGCAAAAAATTTGATTAATATAAAATTGTAGGTAACAACATTTTCAATAAAAAAATATAATAAATGTTTACCGTAAAAGCTACGTCTCTTGCGCTATGGCGGCTTGAAGTAGGAATAAAACCTGGCGCGCCGCAAAAAATTGGTTTCCCGCGCTCCTAATCTGCAAATAACTTTAAAACGACTCGTATCTCGTTAAAAATGCCCATAACTGAAATTCTAGAAATTTTCTGTTAGAATTAAAACTAAAAATTGTGAATAAACAATTTTACAAATTATTACTTATATTTTTTTGAACTAGTGTGCAATAAGTTTTATAGGCTCATTTCTATAGCTCTTGTTAATTATTGGGAAAGTTTTAGTTGATAAATTCATCTTTTTTGTTAGCCATATTTAGGTTTTCAGTCAAATTGTCTACAATATCCGAATTTAGGCAGATTTGCACTTCGCAGTTAATGCACATAGTTAAACATCGCAATCCTGCTTTGACACATCCACAACTAACTTTGCAAGAGCATACAATTAACGCGTTTTTACCGAGGAAAGACGATGAGAACGAGAGTTCGTTCGTAAAATCGTTCGATACGCAAGAGGAGAGCGTTTTGCTACTTTTTACCGCATAGGTCCATCCGAATGATTTTACATTCGAATAACAATCATTCGATTGTATCCAACAATAGACAAAACGCGTCTTATAAATAAGAAATAAAATAAAATAAATATTAAAAATTGTATAAATAAATCAAAATATTTTGAACAAATAAGTAAATCAAATTTTATCTTCCAGGAAACTCTACCAATACTTCTTCTTCAAAATTTGGACTCATGTTCTATTAAAACAGTAAGTCACTATATACAACTAGCTCAATCTGGAAATTTTCAAAATTTCGATTATGGTATAGCAGGCAACATAATAAATTATGGGTTTTCTACTCCACCACAATATGATCTCTCTAAGATGAAAGTTCCCAATTATTTGATTCGTGGAAAGAATGATCTTCTGGCCACAAAAGAGGTAAATTGTTTAAAAGTGTATACGGGTGTTGCATGATTTTCTGTACAAGCTTAAGAAGCACATTTTTGAGGCACTTTAAGTAGTAATTATTTAATGAACATAGGTCCGGTAACCCATTTTTACGGAGTTACAACCTCTCGAAAAAAACTGTCTAAACACGCTTTAATTAATATTTCTTCCAAAACTTGAGATATTTTATTTATATTTTGTAGGAATATTTCACTATTGATTATTTCTATTGTCATTTGTTTTCGTTAAAATGCATTCATCAGGGGCGTAGAAATAGGGGGTGCTTAAAAAACGCTAAGTCATTCGTTGCGTACCGCCCTATACATAAGCCCCTGTCTAATGAATTAAAGCAAAAACAAGCAAACATGTAAATTATTATTAGTACAGTATTTATACAAAATTTTAATTAACCGTCTGAATTTATGACGGAGATATTAATTAAAGCGTGTAATTCCGTAAGAAAGCTTTCCTGGCCCATGTTTATGCGACACTTTCTACATAAAACGACCTCAGGCACGTGCTTCTTAAGTTTCGCAGGCAGTCATGCAACACCCCGATTACGGGTCTGAAAATAATTTTGTTAAATTTTTCAGAACGTGGAAAAACTCAACGATTACCTTCCAGAACGTGCAAAACCTTACCCAATATATGTGATAAAGTATGACAAATTTATGCATTCCGACTTTTTATCTGCAAAGGATATTTTGCCGTTTTGCTACAATCATCTTGTACATTTTATACGTAATCAATAAACCAATCAGAGCTTTTTTTGGTAATTTTTTTGTTATTGTAGGTATTCTGCTTAATTGTAAAAATTGGCGAAGAACTTCGCTTTAGTTTTCTCATACTTCATACACAGATAAAGTAGTGTTAACCTTATCTGTGCTTCGTAATTTAATAAAAATTTTGAATTACTTAAATATTTTAAAAATTTTTACAATTTTAATAATTTTTTTGAAGTTTTGGAATCCGAATCCATTCAAAATTGCGTAAAATTTTGAAAATTGTTTAAGATTGAACGTGTTTTGATTTAAGAAGGCCCTCTTTGACATTCCGTTCATAAGATTTTAAGATTCAATTGCCGGTTTTAAATCGGAAAAATGCAATTTTTTACTTTTTAGGATACCAAGTTTTATTGATCAGTGCAGTAGTTTCTGATATTAGCGTTGCACACATCACAAACTTACACACATACATATAGACCGACATTTCCTACACTCTTAGTATTATAGGAAAGTATTGATTGGGTGTGCAGGTATGTGAGTGGGGCGCTCCATAACTCGGAAACAGAAGATCCGGTTTCGATAAGTTTTTTGCATGTAGGGATATATCAAAAATTCATAACCGAAATAAGTTAAAAAAAATCCGAAACCAGAAGCGGAAGTTAGATATGTTTTTTTGTAGCATTTCTTCAGGAATTGAATTTTCCAATTCTGAAAACGGAATGGAATTTTCAAGCTTCAAAATGGCGACCGCTACGATTTTTTAAAAATTTTCACTTTAGCGCCTCATTATTCAAAAACGAGTTGACAGATAGACAAAGTAAACAGTGAAACACGTAGTGCATAGGAGATGGACATACAAAAGTGGTTTAAGTATGGGAAAGTACAGACGTTGCGCTTCGCTCATTTTTTAAATTCACTTTTTTGGGTTCCTGAAGTTCAAAACATAAATATCCGTCAAAGCCTTAGAATCGAAAATTTTCACTATCGCAGTAGACACAAGTAGTATTTTCCAAAAATCTTTTTTACATTATTTTGTTCCGTCATCACACTAACAAGAACAGCGTTTAAATTAACTGCATTTGATACGTAAAAACAAGGGCGAATTATTTCCACTAACATGGCCAATGCAAAGCGCTTTGACTAACACAATCAGCTTTTCATAAATTCGAAAAACAAACTTCAAAAGTATGTAAGATACATATAAAGATATAAAACGACAGTATATTCATTTGAATGAAATAATTTCAATACGCTCAGTTATATTAAAAAGCTGCTTTCAAACAACTCTGTGGCGTATTTTATGTATGCATACGCAAAAAGTTTTAAAGGACTAAATAAAATGTAAACCATAATAAGCCTTTACAGTTTGCGGAAAATTCTATTTTATGTAACGTGTATATTAACGAGCAAACTCTATACAAAAAGTTGTTTATAATACATTTTTACATCATATTTCAAAGAAACGACTGTGAAAGCTGGAATAGATGAAATAACACCTTTACTAATTAACAAGTTTCATAATACTCTGTAAGGTTTGTTAAATGTATTTGCAGCGGAATTGTTTTTTTTTATAAATTTAGAATTGTTATTTAATACAATTTATTGAACTGCACGTGAAAATTTTTTGCATGTAATACTCGTAGCACGGTTATCTTAAATTAAATTTTAAAAAGTCCTAATACACCCATTGTTAATTGTAACATTTGGCCTTGAGGTTCAGGGTGAATGGTAGAGCAGCCTATAAGGCCGCTGGTTTTGGCACTGTCTTACCAAAAGCGCGTGTGTGTATGTTTGTCGATGTTTATGCATGTTAGAAGGGAGCATATGAGCTCCCGTAAGCGCAGGATAAAAAGAAGTACCTGGATTGGATATTCGTTCGACAATAAGATGATTAAATTATTTTCTTAAAATTCCGGCTATTAGCAGTTCTGCTTATTTTTCCGAAACGAAATAACGAAATTATGCCCGAGACTCTAGATGAACTAAGTGATGAATCGTTATTGCATTGTATTTAATTTGAATATATACAAGCAAATTAGTAATTTCATTTAGTTTTACATAAACAACAAAACCATACAGCATTCCGTGTTGAAAACGCAAAAATCTATAGATACCTTCATTACGAGTAGTTCCTGCAAGTTTGGTGCAGATCGGGATCGTAAGCAGTTTTTAAAATTCACCGGCAATAGAATGCGTGTGTGACGTAAATTACGAATTTCAATAAGACAGTTCCTGGCGATAGAAACCATATTCTATAGACATAGTCAGTAAGAATAGTTCCTGTAAGTTTGATGCAGATCGGGATCGTAGACGGTTTTTGCAATAAGAATTTTGGAAAATGTGACCGTATTTCTCTATTTTTGTTTTGAAAAATTTTACAATCGTTTCAGTAGGTGGCAAACCAGTTTCGCCTTCGCTAATATATAGATACGTTCCTTAAGAGTAGTTCCTGTAAGTTTGATGCAGATCGAGATTGTAGACGATTTCTTTAGTAGGAATTTTCAAAAATTTATAATATCCAAAGATTTTTAGATTTTTGGGAATATTTGGCCATCCCCCTTTTTCAACAAAAACGGTTAGCTAACACCATATTAAAAAAATTAAATTTTGAAGCTGGGCGCTAATCCCCCCCATATCAGACTAGATTTTTGAAGTGCCAGAAGTGTGACCGTATTTCTTTATTTTGAGTCTTGAAAAATTTTACAAAAGGTTTAGTAGGCGGCAAACCAGTTCCGCTTTCGCTAATCAATATATAGATATCTCCATTAGGAGTGGTTCCCGCAAGTTTGGTGCAGATCAGGATTGTAGGCGATTTTTAAAGTTCACCGGAGTAAAATGCGTGTGTACCGTAGATTACGATTTTCAGTATATTCAACTATGGAAATTCATAAAACATTTTTAACAGGTAGAAATCTAATTCCAATTTTGTTATTCTGCAGATACAGTCAATGAGAGAATAATTCCTGTAAGTTTGGTGCAGATCGGCATCGCAGAAATTTTAAAAAATTAAAAATATCCAAAGACGTACATATGTTTTTTTTTTGAAAAATTCAACCCTCCCTTTTTTATAACTAAAAGGGTTAACTAATAACATATGAAAAGGGACAGCATGGTCGAAAATGGCCACCAGACCCCCCCACCCCCCACCCCCGCCGACTAGACTAAATTTTTGAAATGCCGAAACGTGACGCATTTGGAAATGAAAATTTTGTAAAAACGCTATAAGCTATTTTCGATTTCGCTAATCTATAGATGCGTTCATTAAGAGTGGTTCCTCGAAGTTTAGTGCCGATCTGCTTTGTAGGCAATTTTTAAAGCTCAACGGATTAGAATGGTGCTTATCTTAGTTTACTATTTTCACTATTTCCAACTTTTGAAAACCAATAAAACATTTTCCGGTGATAAACCAATTTGTGATTCGACAGATAAAGTTAATGGTCAATCATGAAATAGATTTTTGAAGTCAATACATGAATTTCTGACGTCAAAAATTTTATTACAAAATTCAATAGGTAAATTTTGTTAACCGAATTTCGATGATTTTAAGAAAAATAATATATGCCGCCAAAAAATCAATTTTCGACGTCTCAAATTCATTTTTTGACCACAGAGAGAAACATGAAATTTTATTTTCCGTAATTTAGGTTCAAACATAAAACATCATTCCATAGTCGTACAAAATTTTTTTTGTTTTCCAATTCCCATTGTACCTAATACGAGATAGTATTTGATATATGGGGACTTCCCTGTACGTTATACGGTCGCTCAAAACCGACGAAGTAATAATTATTATCAGAACAGCCGTGTATCTGTTAATCGTAACCTTTGTTCCGCGGTTCTATACACTGGACTTAGAAAACCTGCTTTAGGCAAGACACCTTGAGATAACCGCTATAATACGTATACAGAAATCGGGCACTTGCGAATCATTTAATTATCAGTAAAAACTTTAAAAGAGCATCAGTTATACGTAATCGTGTTGCTATAATGAAAATCAAAAAACATACTAATTAAAGTGTAAGTTTAAGGTTAGAAACAAAATCACAATTTTAAGCACGTTAAGTACAACAACCTGTTGACCTTGAAGCCACGACAGAGTTCTTCCTAACCAAGAAAATATATTCGTATTCAACATCAAACGTTTTTATACTTTTAGTCATTTTCCTTTATATTACCTAGCAGTTACTTATAGCGTCATTACAAAATAATTTTATGTGTTCTCCACAGAATGGAAATACTTACGAGGTCTTCAATATTAATAATTTAATAATTACGCAAGCGGTACCTGAAGCAACTGAATGGTTCACAATGTGAGTAACATTGAACTTCGAACATTATCAAGTGATCGTCTTATCTAGATTGATGAATTATACTTATGTAACTAAATTTAAACAAGTTTAAAAATCATTAAAATAATTAAAATGAAGTGGGCTGTATTGTTTTCTATAATAGTGGCTGTGCTCGGATTTCTTTTAGTCAGAAGAGGAACCAATAATGTTTGCAAAACCTTCCAGGACTACTATTCAGATCGTGATAGTAACGAAAATTGCTATTATAATCCAGATCATGAATTGGAAGTTGTAAGTAATTATTTTGTAATTTTACCAGTCACATAATTTATTATTACTTATAAAAATCGCAACCAAAAGTTAGACACGTTTTCATGGTAGCATTTAAAACAATTGATTTTTGTACATTTATAAGCGAAATCCAATAGAACAAATCTAGATAAATCCAATACCTTTTGCCCGAACATTCTAGCTTCAAAACCATAGTCGCTACAATGGTTTGAAATTTATGACTCTAACGTCTTATTACTCAAAAACGAGTTGCCAGTAAGGCATATTCATTAAAAATTATAATAGCGATTGGAAAGCAAACGGGAATTTTACGGGAATTTTACGGGAATTTAAATATGGCAACTGTGAAGTGAAAACTATTTTAAAATTTTGGAAAATTTACAGGAAAATATTGTTATAAACTGGCTACACAATTCTGTTTTAATGCTTTTGTTTAACTGCAAGAAAAGTGTAAAGTTTCACTCCGAGGCCGGTTTCAAAGAACGGCGGCAGCGGCTTTACGTTGACCAGCAAAAATATCGAAGTGTGTCCTTGAAAAGTGAAACACACTGATGATAATTTAATCAAAATTTGTTTCTAAAAAAAATTGATAAAACAGTTTCAATAGCCACATGCATTCTACAAAATTCAGCAAATTCGCCAATGAAAAACAGATTCATCTAAGAGTTACGATATATTTAAAGCAATGAATGAGGCTACATTACTTTATCAAATTGAGTGGTAAGGTCAAAATTCTGGATCTTGTGCGTATGCCCCTAATCTTAATGGTATTTCTTTAATATTCGCGTTATTCACATAACTTTGGCGCCATAAAAAAACGCCAGTTGAAATATTTATTCTTGTAAAATAATTATCAACAAATAAAGAGAATGATCTTGTTATAATATGTCCGCATTGTTACGCTTCACTGTTTACAATAAATGAGATCATCAACTTCAACTGCGATAATAGGACAAAGTTAACCAAGTTAAACATTATTCTTATGTATTATCTACTGCAGCAATTCTTAAACTGTGCGTCTTGAGTTGCGTGTGGATGTTTAATTTGTGTCGTTGCAAATATTTAGATTATCTAATTATAAAACAAAACATTGAAATTAAAATTAAATTTGTTTGAAAACATTTGATAATTTGTATATTTTGATTATAATAATAATCTATAATAAATCCGTAACTGTCTCACCGTAACACCGCTAAATCTTGAATTTTGGAAAGATTTGTCACTATAACACACTCGCGGCTCAGTTTATTGTAGGTTTACAATGAAACTTTACATTGTTGTCAATTCTGTTGGTACAATTTGGTTATTTATGGCCACGTTAATTTCAGCGGGTCGTAAATGTGTATTTAACGCGCTGACAACAAACAAACGTAAAGCAGAAAAAATGTCATCATTGATAGCCTACAAATCAGGATCTGGATTGGGTTCCGCTTACTATTACAAAGTGTTTACTACAAAATTGCTTACTACAAATTCTAGCTGGAGGCATCTGTAGGAACTACACTTTTACTGACGCATTCATTATCATTTCCAACATCCTGAGACCGCTTAGATATGTTATTATGTTTGTGGGTTCTGATATTTATCTAAAAATAACGTAGGTGATTGGGCTATTGAGCTCGCGTTATCGAGAGAATGTATATTATTTGTATCATTGCATCGCTGATTCATATAAATAAAAGCAAATTTAATTTTGAAATTATATTCAAATGTCTAACAATATTTTTAGTGCGTATTTATTACTTCCAAAAACATCTTGGAAATGTTAAGTTTAACTATTTAGTTGCTTTCCCACTTATTTTTAAAGAATTTCTGGGGCTAAGATAGGATTTTTTTCGGAGCATGTTGCTTGAAGATTTCACGGGGGTTTTATGCTGTCTTCAAAATTCTTTCAGGGGCTGTTTTCCGGGAATTTCTTAGTCACGGGTTCTGCTAGTAATAATAATAATGGTTATCTGTCCTACTGGGATCGATTACCATTGATAAAACAGAAATATTTTCCCATTTGTTAAATAAAGTAATACGAAGTTTCGCTTTTTAAAAATTTATCGAAGGCGCTACACAAAAATTAGCTGATCAAAATTTTGAAAATATTTTTCACCTAACAGATGGACAATGTGTCTCTATCGGGCTATCACGATAGCACAATCGATTCCGATCTTTTAACTCGGTTTTGAGTATTTAGGAATTAATTAAATATAAAATTGTAGCGGCTACCAGTTTGAAGCTAGAAAGGTCGGGTTAACAGCGTGGCATTTGCCCTAAGGTTTTCTACCAAATTCAGGAAATTCCTTAAAAGAATGCTACTAAAAACGTGTCAATGTTATGAGACACACGTCACACACACAGACAGACATTTTTAAAGACAACTGGTTTGGGCTTTTGGTGGTCCAAAACATGTATATCAGCCAAAATCTCAAAATTTAAAATTTTTGCAGATATGGTTAAAAATTTGTATTTTGATGCCAATTCAGAAATTATCTTTGAAAACAAATGACTGTTTTTATACTGCAATACTACATATCCGATATTAACTTTTGTCGCATACAATCGAAAAAGGTATAACGTTGTCATTTTCAAGTAAACAGCTTCCGCAACAGAAGATCTCAGATTTACGCTTATAAGACTCACATTTCATTTTTTGCTTTTAATGTGAACGAGTTTATTAGCTATATTCTTCCTTTTAGTTTGTGCAAATGTACACTAAATAAGTAATTAATTGTGCTCATTAATGGTCAATGTACGAAAATTATCATAATGGTTGGTCCTTTTGGTTACACAAGCCGCTTTCTCCGCCCAGCGAAAGTTTATTGAATGTAATTATCAATTCTTTATACGATAATATTTCAATTTTAGCCAGACATAATAAAAAGACATGGATATGTAGTTGAAACTCATACAGTAACAACAGAAGATGGTTACATTTTACGCATCTTTCGAATACCACATGGAAAAAATTCTGATTGCAATCAACATAGAAAGCCAGTTTTTATTCAACACGGAATTACATTAAACAGTGGCGCTTTTGTGACAATAGGAGGAAAATCTTTAGGTAACTTGGATTGCCATCCCCAAATTCTCATAATAATAAGTAATGTTTAAAAAAAAGTTGATATGTAATTGAATTTGTTTTTATTAAGTCAGAATCTAAAAAATTAAAAATTCTTGTTACAGGTTTCGTTTTAGCTGATGCGGGTTACGATGTATGGTTAGGTAATTTCAGAGGATCAGTTTATTCTAGAGGCCATACACATTTAGATGAGAACAGTAGTGAATTTTGGAACTTCAGTTTTCATGAGCTTGGAGTTTATGACCTTCCAGCTCAATTAACTCATGTCTATGATGTTACCAAGCAGAAAATTGCTTACATCGGATTTTCAATGGGCTCGACGGCGTCATACGTTTACGGCGTTACTTACCCTGATGTCGCCCAAAAACAAGTCGAAACGTTTATCAGCCTTGCTCCTATAGCATTTATGAAAAAAATTCGAATGTTTGGATATTTGAGTTACCTTTGGCCTATTGTAAGGGTAAGCGTTAAAGTGAAAAGTTGCAATTCTTACACGAAATTAATTTTCAATTTTTTTTTGTTATTTTAGGATTCTTTACAATACTTAACAAATGGAAAACTAGTTCCAAGGCCTCCTTTGCCACCTACGCTGTTTCAGTTGGTTTGTCTACCTTTCCCAATTCAAATGGAAATTTGTCAAATTCCCGATATGCTAGCATTCGGATATAACTATGAACAAAATGATCCAGTAGGCACAAAAAAAACATTTTATTCAATTTATTTTTGTTCTACGGGGTGTTATTGAAATACGTGCAGATATTTTAACCTCTAATAAAAACTCACTAAACTGAACCACTCTTCCATGTATTATTTTTCCATAATCGTAATTTTTTAGCATTCCCTCTTGAATTTGACAAGCCGTCCAGTAAATAGCTTAACGTAAAAGAACAAAAAGAGATTATGCAAACACTTTATAGCTTTTTTGTGTTGCACAAAGGTTTACTTGCGATTATTAATAAAAAATGTAATCCTTTATTTTCCAAGAAAGCACGGGCCTTTCGCGCACTGTGGAAAAAACGACTAGATTTTGGACAATAATTTCTGCGGAATTTTCTAAACGTGCGCTTAGTTTTTCAAAGGTATTTACAGCGGTGGCATAAACCAATTGTTTCATATACCGCTAAAAAAAAATTGCAAAACAAAATCCGGCGATCGCGCGGGCCATAACACCGACCCACTCGTACTTGACGAGAATAATAACCTGGTGCGCCATCATGGAGGTACTACTGTCCCTACATACAGCTAAAGGCACTTTTTCTAAAAGTTCGTTTAAATTTTCATTCAGAAATCTTGAATAGTTAATGCCATTTAGACGAGGTTGTAATACATATACAGTGTGTCGCATTTAAGATAATTGATTGTTTTTAGAAATAGAATTTTTGCACAGTCCTCGAACTTCATGGCGTGCATCTTTTGAGGTATTTAACTCAAATGTAAGTTGTAAATCAATCCTACTGCGACCTCGCGAATAGGGCCATTGTCGGTATTTTGCTTCGTGTTGGCGATATCGAAAAAAGTTATCGGAAAAAGTTGTTCAGAATCTAAAATAGCGGTGTTTCCAAAAGCCATTAGGATTTTTATTCGACCAGATGGGGGTGTTGTGGACATTAAAAACCACATCCCGTGGAAATTCCGTTTTGTCAATAGATAGCAAACACTTAAAAAAAATCAGCAGTTACTTAACTTTCCTCAAAATCTATTTGCAAAAAATTTCACAACGTAGAATATTTCCAGGTTTAGTGCCTGCACCAGTTGTACATGATAACAGTAGACACTCTTTTTGTTTCAAGTACGCCAATCTATATATAAATGCTGATGCTCCAAACCGAAATGCAATTCTTCAGACACTAACAGTAAGATCCGCTTCTGCTGCTTTTAAAAATTGCGGCGCCGCATCCAAATTTCACCGGATTTTTGCTCTTCCTCGATGTTGCACTTGGGGTTTAAACGAATCATAAGCACGTAAATGTTGGACCGCATTTGTAAAGGTTCTCGCATTAGGTATTCGACGATTGGGAAATCGTTTCACGTAAATTACCCTACCTTTGGCGGCATTCCAGAGGCTGGTACCCACATTTTTGGTAAAACATTTATGATTTTCAACTCAGTTTTGGGAGATCTTTAAAAAAGATGATAAATAGAAAAATGGTTCATTTTGGTTAGTTCTATTACAGGTTAAATCTGCACGTATTTCAATAACATCCTGTATATTTATTTAATTTGGTTGCAGGAAACTTTACCTGTCACACTGCAATATAATAAAGACACAACTTCAATAAAAACAATTACTCATTACACCCAATTGATTATATCTGGAAACTTCCAATATTTCGATTATGGCTTGGAAAAAAACAAGGAATTGTACGGATCAGCAGAACCTCCGCATTATGACCTATCCCGAATAAATGTTCCTACTTATTTAATACGTGCATCGAACGACATGCTATCAACAGCGGAAGTAAGTAAAATGTTTACAATCATACGGGTGTTGCATGATTTTCTGTCCAAACCTAAAAACGCAAATTTCTGGAGATCATTTTTAAATAAAAAATGTCCGCTAAATATGGCTCTGCAAGCGTTTCCTTACGGACTTACAGTCTCCCGAAAGTGGAGCATTGTAAACACGCCTAAATTAACATATCTGCCATTAATTGATATGTTTTGATTAAATTGATAGTGAATATTTCACTATTCATTATTTGCATTTTCACAAAGTACGTTATATCGCGTAACCCTCCCATATCTACGCCCCTGGTTAATGAATGTAAAGGAAAACAAGTAACAATGTAAATCATTATTAACAAAACATCCCCACAAACTTTGAATCAAATATCTCAATTAATGGCGGACATTTTTATTAAAAGTCTGATTAGATTAGATTGTTCCGTTTCGGAATGCTGTAACTCCGTAATCAAGAAATTTTGAACCCATGTTTATAGACATGTTCTACTTAAAATAACCACAAGAATGTATTCCTTAAGTTTGTCAACAAAGTTATGCAACACCCTGTTTAAATAAAATAATTAATATTTAATTATGTGAAGCTAGAATAATTAAAGTGTTATTATGAAGCGCTGTGGTTCTCAATATTATTAATTAAATGAGAACTTTTCTAAAAGGAGACTTTTTTTTAACAAAAAAAGAAGAACATTTTAATACGAAATTTTTTAGAGAAATATTGTCTTTCTTTCTTGAAAATTAAAAATATATATCTCGCTGGAAAAAAGTTTTATCGCAAAAATATTTCTCTTTTGTAACTTCGGAAACATGTATTCACTTTTGTAGAGAAACCCACTTTAGAATACATTATAGTAAAATTACAACTCCCTTAACATATCAATTACTTTATTTATTTTATTTTTTTATTCTAAAATAATATTACGGCCACCCAGAGATATAATTGAATAATAATTTCTGTTACAGTACACAATGAAATACTGTAAATAAGTTATTATTGCAACTAAAAACTTTTGACTAACAAGTTTTAAGGAATAAAAGTACGTTAGTGCGTTAATATCTATGCGTAATATCATAAACGTTGTTATACGGTAGATAAATAGCAAAACTTACAGGATTTCATCGCTCTTCATTTCTGAGGTGTTGTAATTTGACATTTTTCAATTTTAATGGACTTTGCTCGACTGTTTTTATTTATTAAATTTGGCTTGCCCCAATCTTGGTTGCTTATTTTTAGTAGGCACATTAAATTAAAAAAAATAATCTCGTTACACTTTTTATTATTTACTCAATTTCATAGCAGTAAACGAGTTTAAATGAATTTAAAAATGGGGTGTACCTATTTTAATGCCAATATTAGAAAAATATAAAAAATTGCGGATTATCTCATTTAAAATTGTTAAGTTAAAATAGGGTGGTATTTCAAAACTTATCCTAATATAAAATTGAATTAAAAATGTTGCTCAATCTTTTATAATTTTGGAGATATCAGCTTGAGACGCTGTAGTTGCCGCACCCTATATACGAAAGCTCAGCCAATGCTTTAGAGCCGGTTCAAGTTCAGAGAAACCTTGATTATTATGTCATTTTGAGTCATCGGGTAGAGTAAAAGAGAGACAAGAAACTTGTTGTTTTATGTATACACCATGTTTACCTTTGTGTGCGCGTTGCTTCACGTAGACGCGTTCCAGCTTTACATTGAATTCATTGTTCCGCTGTTCCAAGCAGCAACCGAAATGTGGTAGCGCCATCTGTTTGTGTCATATCCAAATCTTTATTCTGAAGAATTTTTTAGGCATGAGAGGAACATTTCTGTCAGAAACTTTTTTCAAGAAGGAAATATTTTTATGAGAGAACTTTTACCAAAAGAGAAATTTTTTATAGATGAACGTTTTTAAAGAGAGAAATATTTTGTTAACTTTCTTCAAGAAAGAAATTTTTTAATTTAACATTTTTTTAATAGGAACATTTTTTTGAGAGAATATTGTTTCCGAAAGAAATTTGTTTGGGAGAACTTTTTACAAGTACGAAATATTTTTGGGGAGGTAATTTTTTACGGGGGAAAAATTGTTTGGGGATAGTATTTTTGAAGTGAGAAATATTTCTTGAAAGAACTTTTTTTAAGGGAAAAATGTTTTTAAGAGTAAACATTTTTCAAACGAGAAAAAAAATAATATATCCAGTTCAAGTCCGCTATTGTTTTTGCAGAATGTGGAGAGGCTGCACAAAGCGCTACCAACAATTGGAAAGTCTTATGATATTTACGTTGTAAAAGATGACGGATTCAATCATGTAGATTTTTTCACAGGAAAGGACGCAGTATCTCTAGTGTATAAACCTATTGTAAATTTTATAGATGGTATTCGATGACAATTTTATTGTTCTGATATTTGTTAACTTTGTTATTATGTTATGTATTTATTTATTTAGGCTTTAATCGGGCAGTGTAATCGTTTAATAAAATAAAACGTCAAAAGTTCAACAAACTTGAAAAATAACACGTCATTCTAGATTTTTTAAATAAAACAAAGCCTTTTATTAGACTAGTGGTAAAACCGTTGACCTATTAAGCTGCGGGTTTCCGGTTTGATACAGGCGAAGATTTTTCAGGAACTGGAAGTTCAGAATTTGTGAAGTCCGGGAAATTAATTGCTTCCGAGGTATGCTTTAAATTAAAGCAAATAAATCTTGCAACAAAGTTACCGCACTGCTAATACAACACGGTTGGGTATGCAACCCAAATGACAGAACTCAGAACAGAGTGTTCAACAGATGTGGCAGCAAATCATAGGGTAGACTCTTTATGCGAAAACAAAAAAAGTCTACATAAACATATGTACTTAACCTATCGGCTACCGAGATACAGGGTGATGAAATTTTATTTTTATTTTCTGAAAACTGGTTTAGGAAAAGTTTAATAAAAATTTCAGGGTAAATATTACTCAAAAGTAGGCATATTCAACAATCAGTTTAATGTAGCTAAGATAATCCAGTGGCGTAGAAACTGAATAAAGCTCTCTCTTTTTCGAAAATCTTTAATACTCACACCTGAAGTTTTTGATATACCCTTACGTTCTAAAGCTCATCAAAATAGCACAATGCGTTTGGGAGTTATGGAGCGCACACACATACACATACACTCCCAGCCACAGACTGACATTTTATTTAAACACTTTTTTAGGTTTTTGGATGTCCAAAACGTGTAATTCCGTCAAAATCTTGAATTCATAAAATCAATACTTTTCCCTATACTGAAATGATAGGAAAGTAAAAATGAGCAAGGAACTTCGCCTGAACTTTCCTATACTCTAGATATTGCTACTTAACATATATTCAAACGTGTCTTATTATTAATGTGGTACTCCCCAATATTGACTAGAATAACATTAACATCTAAGCTTCCCGGTTGGAGCCGCGTCATCGGTGCTTAAACTGCCGACGTTTCGTCCTTGGTTGCACGGGACATCTTCAGGGCTGTGGTCGCTTTGGGATTTGGAACACAACACGACTTAGTTATGTTCCAGATCCCAAAGCGACCACAGCCCTGAAGATGTCCCGTGCAACCGAAGACGAAACGTCGGCAGTTCAAGCACCGATGACGCGGCTCTAACCCGGAAGCCTAGATGTTATTAACAACGGCCGCGGAAGCCTGCAACTTAGATTAGAATAACATATCTCCACCTCTGTACCGAAAGCATAGCTACATAGTAGTAATAATATAAGAACATACTACATGATACTTAAGGTTTTCTGTAAAAATAATACTGTGAACTTAGTGAGAATCTTTTCATTTATTTATGTACTGACTAGAAAGAGAGAATAGTGAAGCAAAGGTCGACAGGTAGCTGTGTATGTGTGTACTTCGGTCACGCGTGTAAAGACTTCGCTCAACGCATGAGAGTCAGATAAAGATTTTTTGAATTTGTTTGAACCCAAAACGGAATGACAAATTCGTCTAGCAAACATTGGGTGGGAGGTGGAAAATTACCCCCTCCCCAAATATTGCCGTTCATTTTAAATAAAAGAGACAAAAAAATCATATTATACTTCATACGAACTTTTAAATTCAGAATTAAATTTTATTAAAAAATATACATGAAACATGATGTTCCAGTTTGTAAAAAGCTATTTTATATAAGAACTCCTCGAAAACACGACGTTCAATTTGTTTTTCTGTAAACAGCATATTAATAAGCTTAAATAGTTACGCTTCTTTCCTTATTTAAACAAATCTGCAGCTCTAATTAATAAGGAAGTTAGCAATAATGGCGAGAAAATTTGATACACCCTGTATAATAGCATCACCTGTTAACTAGCACGTAGCGTCCCAATTAACCCAAAGACAAATCAACCGCCACGCCAGCTACTTCACGATCACGTTTAACCTCCGGGTATTTCAGTTTTTATTTTGTTTTTTGCGACTACGAATTAATTTCGTCTAGTGGTCTGAGAAATGAATCATGAAGTCCAAAGATCGTTTACACTTATCATTTCATGAACCGTTTCATAAGTTCATAAGGACACCCGTTTAATGACGATGCAAAAACTTGTAGCTTCAATGTACAAATTTTAGATTTCTGTTTCGGCACGTGTTATAAAAGATTAATAATTGACAATATGGCATCACCAACATAATACAATAATAAAATAATATTTAAATAAATACATAGCGCCTGCACCTTTCTATTTTTATAATAAAAAAAATTAACAATATTTATAAGTTTCTACGTTTTTGCCAAAAAAATTGTATTGTAATTATAGTGGTTGTCCAGATAAAAAGTTCCTCCTTTCGATTCACCCTTTTTTGATGTACCCACCTTTATTTCTCTTACAAGTTAAGTACCCTCTGCTGCTTTTAGTATTTCTTATTAAGTATATTATTAGTACTATCTATATAATGAGTCATATGTTAAGAACTTATGTATGTCGCGATGTTATGACCTTGTTGTTTATTAATTTCAACAAAAATAACTTTATCAAACATATTTATACTATCAATACACATCATTGTAACATTCTCTAAAATTTCCAGCCACAAAAAGAATACAGTAATGATTTATTTTTAAGTGCTTGTCTATACATTTAAATGATATGTACAATTAAAAATTTAAAAATTACTACATCTTACAGAAATATTAATTAATTAATAAATTTATTGATAAAATTAATAACTGTCACTGTAATTAGTACCTCACGGGTTACACGGACCCACGCCACGCTATGAAAAGTGGTTTACTGCAACAATATAATAAAAACAGAAAAGATCCAATTACATTAGGAATTTTCTGATTTTTTTTTAAAGAAAAGTACTTAAAGAGCTTGAGACTTGCCGTAAACAGGGTGATTCATAACATGTGGGACGCTTTTTCACGATAGATTCGTAAACTAAAAATAATAAAAGTATTTCTTACAAGCATACGTTCGGACAGTTACAGCCTCCTGGAAATTAACCAGTCTAATCATTTTTTTGACGATAACTTTCTCAGTAAAACTTTTATAATTGTATATGTAAGCATTGCTCATCCTGTGTAGTATTTCTACTAATTTTTGGTTAAATAACTGCACCAGAGTTGTCTCATATGCGGGTGGGTCACGTCATATTTATCTACTAATTTTAGAACTTTGCAACTTTTTGAAGTTTTGGTTATATAATCTTATTCCACAACAAAAATACACAAAAAAGATACTCTTGTTGAAAGTCGCGAAATCCAACAGTTTTTTGAGATATTGGAATGTCTTTGGTAAATCGGAAGAGAACATTTTGTAAGGAAAATCTTCAAAACGTTCTAAATTAATTAAAAGAAAATATTACCTGACTCCTATCGCATACCACATAGCTCTTGTGCGGTTAGTTAAACAAAAATTATAGAAACTAGTGGAGCCCGTGGGTTACGCCCCCATTTTTGTTTGTTGGTAATGTAGCTGGCCGCGGATTAAAGTCCCAGTCTATATCCATCCATACATATACATATAAAAGCACAAAGGGTTTTTTTCTCCGGTTCCTCCAGCGGCTAGCGCTTCACCAATTTGGACCATTTTTTTTTAAATTTAAGGTCTCTATCCACAGATGGAACATAAAACATTTTTATATTTTTATTCTACGTCGATTTTTTAATAATAATTATTTTAATTTATAATATATATGAAGGTCGGCTAGACGCGCGTCACTTGGGGCGCCATCTACAATAACGTCGCGTGTCATTATTGGAACTAATGCATCACGTGACTTGACATTTCGCCGGTTTTGTCAACGCTGTTTGTCAGTGCATTGTGTGCTGGGGTAACACTAGTTTTATATTAAATTAGATCAATTTCCCCTGTCACAACTTTTAGTGACCGCGTATTCAGTAACATGTTGACATGGTTATATCATTACATTTATTTTAATTAATTTGCTACCTTGTGAGTAATAGACAAGCGTTGGTGTAATTGTCATTTTTTAATTATTTGTTTACCTCATTATTTTCACGGTATGAGTAATTATTCATCTAATTATTGCCTTTGCTTGTCATACCATTTTATTGATACTCCTATTATTTGTTTTCACACAACTTGCGATAATCAAATGCTGTTTCTAATTAACTTGTTATAATGTTCTGTGTGCAATGCTTTTATTATGTTATTTTGTTTGTTCTTGAAATAAATGATTTCAAACGTGATGTGCGAGAATCCTGACCCGCCAAAAGAAAAGTAAGCCACAAATAACAACAGTAGTGACAGCAACACAAACATTCGCCAAAAACAATCAACAAAATTGGGCGTAATGTAGGGACCCGTCGTCGTGTTATGATGAGACAGTTATGGCTTCAGTATATAGATGATACTAATGTAAGTGAGTATTGCTCGCATATAAAATGTCAAAACTTTAGTGCAAGTATTGCCATGAGAAAACTGATGAGTCTTTATGAGGTTGTAACTCCGTAACGAAACGTTTCCGGAACTATGTTTATTTGAACTTTTAAAATTGTTTTCTGGTTCTGAATTTATTATTATAGTAAGTACCACGTGTTATGAATCACGCTGTATATTGAGGGTGCCGGAGACCATGTAGAAAATATAGTTTCTAAAAAATAATTTACAAGCAATACCACTAATCTTGTTGTAACTTAAAAAATAGTACAATTTGCCGTCTTATTCCTTACACCAACATACTGTAAACTGTTTAGTACCCGTGTATCACCCTGTATTTATATTTAGTTAACTTAAATATTTCCATTCACAGTAAGTGGCGTGGACTTTATTCGTTTCTATATTAGTCACGATTGTTTTTTCTTCTGCTTGTACTAACCTAAAACAAGATAAAATAATACCAATATCTGACATGTACTATCGGGAGCAATTGAAATTTAATGACTCTTTTGACCGATTTTAGCTATGTTTTAATGTTGTGAAATGGAATTTAAAACTAAGTTTTATGCGTAAGTCATCAGAGTTCGGATTTTAGGCAAAATGCCAATTTGTTTCGTAAAATTACCGGTCTTTTAAACTATAGAAGCATATATTTTCAGGTGCAATCAAACTGCAGGCAAATTACCTACAAAAAATTATTTCTGGTCGGAATTGCACGCAAAGTTCATGAGCATTCGAACTGCGCAAATTAATAATACTAACCACCTTCTAACAAAAGCAATTTGGTTAGGACCGACCTGTAGCTTTTCTGCCTTTACAAGCATTTGCTCTAGAAGTCTGAGCAATATTTGTTCGTAGGCCCTGGCCCTGGCTGCCTAAACAGGGCCGTGTGCTTAACTTATTTAAACCTTGGGGCGGACAAGGATTTGATCTTAATGTATTTTGTTTGCCAAGACAATAATACTTAATCGGCTTATGTCTGTTAGCTGTTTGTGAACCCATATAAATTAACGTTTCGCAAGACATTACAGCTTGCATCTTCAGAGTGAACGGAACACTGAAACTTAAAACATTTTGACCACTTTATCGAACGCTGAAGAAAAAGCAAATAATTTGCTTAAATCAAGCATTTACAAATTAAATTGCTCCGACTGTAATTTGGTTTATATAGGCCGGACAGTTAGAAGTTTTGATATTAGGTACCAAGAACACGTATGTTGTTGCAAAGATTAACAGCCACATAAATCCAATAACGCTAAATACTTATTAGAACACAATCATTTAATGCCAGCTAATAAGACTATAACATGTTTACAGTTTTGTGATGATAAAAGTAAATTGGATATACTAGAAACAGTAGAAAAATTTGAAATTCTGGACAGAAACTTATTAATAAACAAATAGAAATACCAACCCTTTTCGTTGAAAGCAAAAAAACCATAATATAATGTATTCTGGAAATTGATTTTTTCGAATAACGAGTAAGAAAGAGACAGCAAAGTTTCGGGCGGAGTGGGGACGCGATGCAGTGACTGCTGTCGCCGGGAGAGCTGTGCTACCGCTGTATAACTTTGATTGCTCAAAAAATATAAAACTTTAACTATAGATATTGTTAAATCCAGACCTTAATTTTATTAGCAATAGTATTGTTTGATATTTGGTATGCTTTAGAAGATAACGCGTTGTACAGCAAAAAATGTCGCAAATGAATTATGTTTTGGAGCGACTCTAAACCGAGTATCATGAGCTCGAACATTTTTTGTCATGTATACGTCCGTGCAAATAAAAAATTTAATTATTTTTTATAGAATTTAATTGTACAGCAAGAGATTCATGTTTTATGAATTTTTTCGTAGTGCCCTTACGTACAGGGTGACCTTTGAACGACTTTGGATTTTGACTTTTTTAGGGTATAAGGAACGACTTGGGCTAGGTTAAACCTTTTTCTAGTAAAGTGCTTACGAAAGTGAAATTAGAATATAAATTATTTGCAATTCACGACCAAATGCATTCAATTAATTGTTGCTAGTTTAAAAGTACATATCCGGCGTCACAACACACTTCCTCGGCATGGGATGTAAATAGTACCGCATTTAGTAGAACGTGCTAGAATAGACCTCATGCGACTTAATTCATGAGCACCGTCGTCGTAGCCCTATGTCAACATACCGCTCGTTGCGCAGAATTCGGTGAACACGATTTACTTAAATCTAGTCAACACAGTTAATACAGCCTTAAATATTTTTCCATTACACTTCATGAATTTTTTTTGTAAGTAATTAGTGATTGCGCTTGTGGACTTTCACCATCATCATCCGCTTTTTCGACTGTGTACGATCAATTAATAATAATTATTAAACCGCAATTTTATCTGTGAATCCTAACCTTTGTTCAGCAACAAAAACATCGCATCGCACTGAGTAACCTACTTCTGGCAAGTCGCCTGTTTTGTGTAACAGTTCTAATCTGTACGATGTGTTATATAAACCGTGGGGGCACTACACTCGCTAATTATAAAAGTATTATGAGTGATTATTTTACTGCAAAAGTGTTAAATTTGAAGCCTTTGTTAACAGCACAAGGGTATAAACTACATCATATTTTCGATCTTGAACGTTGAACTATGAACTTATTTTTACTTTTTTTTTGCACAGTATCAAAAGTTTTGATAATTTTTGGTAATTTCCAGTAAAAATGTATCGAAATCGGCGTTTACGCTTTCACTGCCGCATAGTAATACTTAGCGTTGTTACCTCATAACACTACAAATAATCAGATGATACCTAAACTGTTTATTAGTGTTGGCATTCATTTGAGAGGCTTATAACGTGAATAACATTGAACATTGATATATCAAGTGATTCGTCTTATCGAGGGTGATGAAGAATAAGTAAACCAATTTAAAGTTGTTTAAAAACAGTAACTCATGTTTAGCAATACCGTCAAAATGAAGTGGGTTACATTACTTTTTTTAATAGTAAGTTTGTTGGGGTTGTGTTTTGTTCGAAGAGGAACAAATAATGTTTGCAAAACTTTCGAGGATTACTATACAGATCGTGATAACAATGAAAATTGTTATTATAATCCAGACCATGAATTGCAAGTTGTAAGTAAAAATTTTTTAATTTTTTTTAGCAAACCGTAAATTTTATTTGATTTTTTAATGTTGCGCGTCAAATAATTTTATCTTCTTAATTTGTATGTTTTGTCCATGTTGTAAATTTAACCTGGGTACGCAGAACCCCTTTGTTTGTCTGAATTCCATATTGTTGTTGTAACCGAGAATTAATTGTTATTGTTTTATCTGTAATTATGAACCCTGTAATTTATTGATTTTGATTTGTATATCTAAATATGAAACAATGCGATTCATATAAAAATGTAATAACAATCCTGTATTTTTATTTAATATTAATAATAATAATAAAATACATTAAATATTTTATTCATTTCCTTATGTCAATACTTAATGGAATTCCACGACTACAGCTACGCCACTGCGTTTAGTGATAACAAGATAATAGTGAATCAGTACCCCCTGCAAATTAATTTTTGTTTGTTTTATATTTTTTAATAATTATTTCCCCTAAAACCATTCCTTAGTGTTTTATGTATTTCTGGAGACGGAAAAATTAGGTTCGTTCTCAAAAAACTCTTTAAAAATTGATGCAAAATTGTTATTTTCAGCTGCATTGTTTTATATTTTGGCGCTCTCGAATTACGCCGTCCACAGACATTAATTAGACAGCGTAGAAAAAATCAAACTTTACTAATAAAATAAACAGATAACACATTAAAGATGTTTGTTATGTTACTCATGCGTAACAATTTTATATTTCACTACAAAACAAAGTTTTGTGATGTTTTTGGATATTTTATATTTCTATTTATAGGGTGTATTTTTCACGATGCACACGATTGGTATTTTTGAAACCACAAGAGCTACAAATTGGGTAAAATGAGGTAGAAGTGTGTAAGTTTTTCTGCTGATTAAGATGTCTTTTACAGAAAAGCCGTCGAACGTATTTTTTTGATTTATTAATAAAATACTTGTGCTTAAAATTAAACACCATGTAATTTTTGCATATTCTAAAAAGAAATAGTGATAATAGTCTAAAGTGGATAATAAAAAATGTATTAATGACATACACTTATATGGCTACCGTTAAATTGCTTTATGTATATAGCTAAATGTAATTTGTTGTTAAACGACTAAAATAATTACTAATAACTTTTTTATTCACTATCAAGTTTAGAGTATTACTGCATATGAACTTTTATATTCAGAATTTAATTTTTTTCGGAATTACCAAGAAAACTATTTCATGCAACTACTCGAAAATTTGAGGTTTAATCTTAATCAGTATAAAAAGTTACAATTAAATTTCTCATTTAATCAAAATTTCTAGCTGTTATGGTTTTCAAAATAACAATGGTGCATATTGAAAAATACACCCTGTATATAGAACTATGAAATATTCTTAAAAATTATTGGTTTCATTATAAGTTGTATCAATATTTCATTTTTTCTGAATAATTACAAACCAAAATTTAAATTTTAATCAATGTTAGGGGAGAATCCTGTGTCTTCTATGCCCCCCCCCTTACATCTGCGCCTGCTCCTATTACTTAAAAACAAGAATGTCTAAAAACGTCCGGAATCATCACCTTTTAAAACATGACCCTTTAAATCTCTAACGGAATATCTTCTTAGAATCTTATAATTGCTAAGTGTTTCAGAAAACATCTCTACGAGGGGTGTCTTTCTGGATAAAAATGTATACACCCATTGCCGTAATTGCCTTGATTTTCGACGTAATTGCCGAGGTTGTTTCCGAATTTCAATGCATTTACAATAATTCTCGTGATATTGTATATGCTGCATTAGGGGATAATGTTGGTATTATTAATTTTTTTGTCTGAAACCCTTGCTTCGTGGATCAAAAACAAGAAGAGAATTTCGTTTTGATTATTTATTCCTATGGGATCAATCCATATCTTCTGGGCCAGCGGGTGGTCTAGTGGTTTAAGTCCCAGGCTTTGAAACTAGACTCCCAACAGCAGTAGGTTCGAGTCCTCTACCCGTCGGACATTTTTCTGAATAAGTTCATTCCGGCGGGTCCATGGATGGTGTATGTGGTGTGTATGTTGGGTTGCATGTCTTTCAGGGGTGGGGCATGTTAGACCGGTGAATAGCGCTAAGTGCGCTGAGCCCCTGTAAGGGGGTGGGATGGGAATCATGGAGTCGCACGGCCTCATGATTCTTTTAAAAAAATCCTTATCTTCTCAGATGTGTTTTTTTAAACCGTTTATGCATTTCCAATCTTCTGTTGATCTTGAACTCCGTAATATGTTATTTATTTCTATACGCTTATTTTCTTAGCATACAGTTTTTGCTTCCTCTGTTTCCCTTTTAACTGTGTAGCTATATTTCGCATATTGTTTACGATCTTTGGGATCTCCAGCTACTTACCGTTTTTGGTACGCCTGTCTTTTTTTGTTCTACATCAATTTGCAACCCTTTATGTCAATCAATATCACTTGACTCGTTTTGTATTATCTTCTATTTCTCCAAGAGCTTCTTTAGCTGTTTTAGTTTGTCATAAAGTTCTTCCCATCATTTGGAACGTATATTCCTGTTATATTAATAGTTCTATTAAATATTAGTAATTGTGTTTTTGTTTAACGGATTCCAGCTTTTTATACGTTTAGTGTATTTCTTCTTTACTACTATGGCAACGCCTGCTTTTGCTCTTGAACTTTTTGCAACCCCACTGTATACGTAGGAGAAATTACTTTTAATTTCACTTATACTTCTATCTATCCTCTTCGTTTCAGTTACGGCACCGATGTCTATTTTTTATCTTTCTAATTCTTTTATCGCCTGTTTCTTTTTAGTACTGATTACCTGAATGTTCTAGCAACCAATATTCATATTCCTTCTTCTTTCCTCTTTTTGTCGACTATTTGATCTGTCCTGATTCCGAGGCTATGTTTTAACAAGTGTTGAGGAACTGGCCCAACATCTCAACTCCCAACCTGGAGGACCAGAATTTATTTTCAGGGTTATCTCCCTTACTTTCCTCCTTTCACAACGCGGGCTTGGGACCGGCTAAGGCGGAATTTATTATTAAAAGGGCAAGCTCTGCAAAAACCCAACAAACCTTAACAAACTCCGAACACATAATGAATCAGTTTTTTGTCCTTAAACTAAACTCTATAAAATAATTCGAACTCGTCTCGTATAAACATGAAACAATAAACATAAAATTCAAGCATTTTAGAAGCTGACGTATTAGGTACAAAACAAGCACAAAGGAAAACAAATGAAATAAGTAAGGAGCGAGTGATTCACTCATAAATGATAAGTACTGAAAAATAATAACATAAAAGGCTAATTTTTTCAAGACGACTATAAAATAGTAGTCAATATTACCTACTACTTACATTAGGTATATGTAAATTGCAAATTTGCGTAAACACAAATTTTAAAAAAGTTGGAGTTTTGAGTCCCCCAGCTTTGCGGCGTTTCGCGGTTACGTAGTTAAGCAACTGACCGAGAGTGCCAACTGCGGTACTGCTTGTAAAATATTATGTGTAAATAAATAATGATGTTCTGTCTCTGCCTACTAAAGTCAAAGCACGATTATACCTAAAATAGCTACTCGTACACAGTCTCTGATCAACAAAATATACTTATAATATTTAAATTTCTAGCCAGACATAATAAAACGACACGGATATCCAGTTGAAACCCATATAGTAACAACAGACGATGGTCACATCTTAACTATATTTCGAATACCACACGGAAGAAATTCTTCTACAAAGAAACTTGGAAAGCCAGTTTTTATTCAACATGGAAGTACCATAAACAGTGGGGCTTTCGTGGTAATAGGAAGAAAATCTTTAGGTAACGTACCCTAGATTATAGTTTTATCTCTAAGTAGCAGACATACACACGCGTTGACCGGGTGCGGGGCCCCTACCACTGCTCGCTTCGAAAGAGGAAAGTGCAATATCCGCCACGTTGTTCTCGCCATATCTAACCCGTCTTTTCATAGAACTCCCGTGATTTCTTCTTGCGTTTTTTGTTCAATTCTGTACCTATTTTGATGCGGATTTAAAAGATATATAAAAATTAAATCAATGCAAATCAAATTTTCAATTTACCCACCATCCCTTAAAGTAAAGTAATTGTTAACAGCTCACTATTAGCCTAATATACGGTCCCTTCCGTCACATAAAATAAAAATCGTTTGTGCCCCAATTTTTATAGTTGTGAAGATATTAACTTGTAATACTTTAATAGCCTCACCCTCTATACGTTCTACTTTGTATAACAAATGTTCAAAAACAGGGGGTTAAGCTGGCTGACGTTAAATTTTGTATACGTAAGGTATGCCTATACACTTTATGTTGCACAATTTCACTATAAACCATCATTTGCTTAAACGCAGTCATTCTTAATTGTTTATTAACTACGGTATAATAAAATGCGATAACGTTACAGAATTTATTTCATTACGAGATGCTGGAAATGCCCACAGCTTTTCACAACATTTTCTAGAATGTTTGGAGCGTTGTAAATTTCTTCACACTTTTGCATTAAATTGCCTAAATTCGTGTAAATTATTAACTGGTGTGACCAATATACAGCTTTTAAGGTAAGACCACAAAAAAAGTCACATAGGGTTTCAACCACAAGACCTTACAGGCCACCTGATCGCAACATTTCGGCTAACTATTCGTCATCAAAGAATTCTCGAAGCATGACCAACGTTTCCTGTGTACAATAGGGTATTGCTCCGTCTTGCTTATAATAAAACTGTTGCAATTGATCGTCATGCAGTTCCTCCAAAAATGGTTGTAAAATTTCCTCTCGATATCTCATTGCGTTGATGATACCTAAAAATGCAAATTATTAATAAAAAAGTTTGGTTTCATAGAATGTTTTACTATCTTTAAAGAAAACAGGTCCGACTTTCTCAGAGCGCAAATAGGTCTTAACAAACTTATGAGAATATTCAGCATTCCAAGCTCTCATATTTTACAAGTTGACATAGCCCGACAGAAAAATCCACGCATAATCTGTAAAAAAATTCTTAAGTTTATTATCATCATTATTTAGTTTGTCTAATCATTCACAAAACTGGACGTTTTGCGGTGTGTTAATTGGCAGTAATTCATGAACTGCAATCCGTCGATAGGGAAATAAATGTACGTCCTCTGTTTCCCCACAGAAAGTTATTGCGATAAGTAACGAATAGATGTTTTATACTCATTTTCCTTAACTTCTCTAGCAGCATCGATGCTGCACTACGTTTTGGTGGTCGGCCGCTATCCTGTTCTCAACCGATGCTTCCTGTCTCAAAAAAAAAGTTTTAACACGTTGATGCAGAGTATGTTCAAACTGTTGTTAGTTAACAGCAACTCCTGGAAATTTTGCTCTACATTTTTCCAGGCAGTTATGTACGGAATATAACCAAACCTCGTCCATTTTACGTCCGTTACTCAATCAGTACTGCCTTCTACTCCAACGTATAAACCATTCTGTAACAGTTAATGTAAGTGAATTGTGAAAATGCTTGTATATAAGTTTTTTAAAGCAGCTTTTTGACTTAATTGAAAGAATGACTAGCAAAAAGACAGTAAGAACCAGGAAACAGCAAATTTGACAACTCAACCAACTCAACTGTCCTATTTTTTAACACTTTATATGTATAGATGCTCACAATATTTTGTAATGTTTGTAAGATGAATTCTAAACTAACATTCTAATCTATTACTTGTTACAGGTTTCGTTTTAGCTGATGCGGGTTACGATGTATGGTTAGGTAATTTCAGAGGATCAGTTTATTCTAGAGGCCATACACATTTAGATGAAAACAGTAGTGAATTTTGGAACTTCAGTTTTCATGAGCTTGGAGTTTATGACCTTCCAGCTCAATTAACTCATGTATATGATGTTACCAAGCAGAAAATTACTTACATCGGATTTTCAATGGGCTCGACGGCATCATACATTTATGGTCTTACTTATCCTGATGACGCTCATAAAAAAATCGAAACGATCATCAGCCTTGCTCCCGTAGCATTTCTGGAAAATGTTTGGTTCTTTAAATATATCGCTTACCTTTGGCCCATTGTAAGGGTAAGTTCTGGAATGAGAAATTGCAAATTATAAAACCAAATTTCTGTGTTTTGTTAATATTGTTATTAGGATTCACTACAACTTATAACAAATGGAAAATTAATTCCAAGTCCTCCTTTGCCATCTGTAGTATTCGAATTAGTTTGTCACCCTTTTCCAATCCAAACGAAGTTTTGTCAGTTTGTCGATATGATGGTATTCGGATATAACTACGACCAAAATGATCCAGTAAGTGTAAATATTGTGATTTTTTTTGAATGAATTTTATTAAAGCTTGTAAAATTATTAAAGGAAACTTTACCTGTCACAATTCAACATAATAAAGACTACACTTCTGTAAAAACTATTACTCACTTCGTACAACTGATTATATCGGGTAACTTTGAATATTTTGATTATGGTGCGGAAAAGAATAAGAAATTGTATGGATCAGCAGCACCTCCTCATTATGATCTGTCTCGAATAAAGGTTCCTATTTATTTAATACGTGCAGCGAACGATTGGATGTCGACAAAGGAAGTACGTAAAATATTTATTGATTGATTTATTAAATTAAAAATTGCTGCTATTTTCCAGAATGTAGAAAAACTGCACAAAGCTCTACCAACGAATGGAAAACCGTATGATATTTACGTTGTAAAAGATGACGGATTCAATCATTTGAATTTTTTCACGGGAAAGGATGCTGTGTCTTTAGTATATAAACCTATTGTAAATTTAATAGACGGTAAGCTATGATAATTGTTCTTATAATTGCGTGTTAATTATTTTTGTATTGTTTATATTGTTATTTACTTAGTAAGATGAAACCAAATACTGTAATTTTATTATTAAATGAACTATAAGTAATAAATTCGTTAAATATTACTTTTTCTAACCGCTGTACATTTAACATAAAAAATGTTTTCTGCAGTAACATTGCGGAAAGTTTTTGGAATCTTAATGTGTTTGATGCCTGTTTTACGATCCGCCAGTGCAGTACCCATTCTTTATCTCTTTATACCTTCTTCATAAGGACATTTTATTTTTGTTGAATTTTTGTTTGTTATTAACAAACACCGGACTTTTAGTCCCAGAACAGCAAAAATTTCGTTAAAATTTACTAAGTAAACAAAAAGAATGAGCGTACTCAAATCCATTAAGTTAAACGTGAAACATGTTGCGCCATTTTGCAATATAACTACAACTGCATTATTTGAGATACATACTTTCGTTGAGTATTACTTTATTGTTGAGCTACGCCAAAGATTTGCACTCAAAAATATTTTTGTAAAGTTACATAGAAGTGTTTCGTGTATTACTTTTAAAACCCCTGACCATACATATTCTACGCTTATCAGCTCCGTTATAAAATACATTGAGATGATAAACCAGCTGGCCAGATAAATAACACGTACCTCAACAAGCATGTTGTTTGTTCTATAATTTAAATACTGACTAAATACTAGTCTAGAAATCCGAACACTGGTTTTCAATATTTGTTATTTGTGAAAAAAGTTTGAATTAGGTTACGTATGCGGCAAAATTGGGGGTTGTGTGTGTCTGTATGTGTATCTAATCATAATAAACTAATTTAAGAAAAATTATACGCAAAACAGTCCAGTACTGATGCTTCCCTATTTCTTGTTTTTTTTTTTATGTTCCGCTGTGAATTAACCTTGTCTGGTCGTGGAAGAAACTCCAAAGGTCATTTACATATTATTCTATAATTACTTCATCATATCGTAAGATAAAAGACCACGTTGCTCTTTATAACAAAAACAACAACAACGTAAATATTCTTAGTCGACAATGTACTCGATTAGAAACATTAATAGAGTAAAATTAGGATTTTTTTTGTTCGCACACAAAAGCGCGTTGTTGAAATTTTTCCATTTTGTTTACCTAGAATAATTATGTAAAATTGATTTGTACAACAAATAAAATCAGTTTTCAAAAATGTGAGTGCGGTTTGGTCTACTTTACAAGTAGTTTCTGAGTAAACATATATCGTATATACTACTATTTCTACATCAATTTTGTATTTTGTTATAAAGATAGAAATTACACAATTTTTTTTCATTTTTCTGCTTCCTGTTCTTTTACATTTTAATGTCAAACGTACTGACCTATACCTTAACACTGCTCTCAAAAACTTTCGTTTTACGGGTAAAGCTTTGCTTCATACAATTGCTAAACGCTTTTATGTTTTTGACAACACAAGAGAAGTAATTTAAAAAAACAAAAATTGGTGCTGACATGTACATCTATTGATTGTATTTTTGGACAATATTTTAAATATTACCAAAATACTCCCCCAGCAATAAATTTTGCTGTTAAGAAGTTTAGTAAGGTTTACGGTTTTAAAATCAGTTTACGCTGTAGGTAATTTTATTGTATCATTAACTAACGATTTATTCAAAAATAATTATTTTAATTAAACGGGAAGACGTGCAAATCTTAGGCACGTAACTAGAATCTTTTGGTAGGGTGGTGGCCACTATTAAACCAAAGAAAAAATAGGTGGACCGCGCCTTATTATACTATGAACAATAACGTAATTTAAACAAAACCTTACGGTGAATTTTTTATTTTTCTTATTAGGCAACTGTTGGAATGTGGTAAGAGAGAGTGACATAGACTGCGGTCGTGGTGCAGCATGAGAGGGGGAAAGAGGAATCGCTATCGAGCCTGTTCGTAAAGTCTAATTCGTATTGGCGCAAGACCACGCCCCCCTAGACGCTGATTGGCTTGAGAAAGAGCAGTTATCTAGATTTTCTTGTTACTTTGCAGACATGCTATTAATGTTGACTTTAACGCTTTATTATTAAAAAACGAGTTGACAGATAGAGATGCCACACTGTAAAATAATTTTTTTATAAAATAAAAAATTGGGGCGTAAAATTTTCGAAAGTATTGCTCAGAAACACGATTTCTATTAAATTTTGTAGGCTCAGTTCGTGTCCCAGTTTGATAATTTGTCTGTGGCTTTTCTTTAGTTTTCCTTAAATCTAAATAACTTTTATCTTTTATCAAGAAACTTCAGACTTTTAAAAGTTCATGCTACAATTTCAACACCGTGTAAAGTATTGGTAAGTCCAGGAGAAATACATCGCTCAGTTTTTGGTAATTAAAAAAAATAATTCTTATCGTGCGCCGCTTGGTTTGCATAATCTAAGCTGCAGTCGTATTATTCTCAACTTGAGACAGCTCGCAGGGATCAGGATTTAATTTATAGAAAGAATTGCCGGAATCGCTATGTAATTCATAAAGGACTTCGAACCGCGGTCAGCTCGGATACCTACTTGATTAACTTATTTAAAAAAAAAAACAGAAACAAAAACATCTTGGGGCATCGCATACGAATTCAGCCAGCATGATTTAAAGCAGCAAATTTATATTGTACAGCTCTCGTCGATTCGCCCCATTGAAAAATGTATGCCAAAGTTCTATTTTCAAGGCTAAATTTTTGCATAGATTTTTATACTTAAACAACTTTGTCTGCCAATTGAAACAATCAAATGGTAAATTCTAAATTTATAGGATTTTCCGTTCGGGTAATAAAATCATTAGAAACCGTGCTGTTATTGAGAGGAAGATCCATAGTTTTGAAATTATGTTGCGTTAGCATACACATCACGCATTAGTGGCTATCAACCTTTTAGGTCTTACAAAATAAAACAGTAGGACAGGCCAAAACAAAATTCAAGGTTCAAAACTAAACTCGTATGGATCAACTCGACGGGTCTTGAATTTAATATGTTCGCGAATCACTACGTTAAATGTTAGTTGCAAGAACGAATGTTTTGTATGTAGGTGGTTTGTTTAATTAAAACCACTTAAAAGAACGTTATCTATTTTAACATTGTTTTAAAATACGGCCAAGGTTGATTCTTATATAGTGCGAAAATGTGATGATCTAGTTTAGTTTATAAACGATATGGCCAATTTACTCGTACTTTTGGTTTTATTTTGTATTCACTATGTTATTGCTCGAAATCAAACGAACAATGCCTGCAAAACTATTTACGATTATTATACTGATCGTAACCATAATCCAAATTGTTACTATAATCCGGATGTATACCTATCTGTAGTAAGTACCTATATTATTACAATTATTATTTAAATGCACCTTACTCAATTACAAAGAAAAATATTTCTAATTAATTCAAAAATTGTACCCCATAAATGTATTTTGCTTCCATTTCCTACCATAATCTGTCAATGTTTAATTAGCTTATCTATCAAATAACATTATTTAAATGCAATAAAACCAGAAAATATTTGTGTTTAGCCAGAGATAGTACAGCGACACGGATATCCAATAAAAGCCTATTCTGTCACAACTCATGACGGATATATTTTAACAATTTTTCGAATACAACACGGAAAAGATGCGTCAAAACAGCTAACAAGACCTCCAGTGTTTATTCAACACGGTATAAGTGTATCTTCCACAGTTTTTGTTAACATTGGCAAAAAATCCTTAGGTACGTAACTTCCAATAATATCATCTGGATACAAATTCATATTTTGTTTTATTTCAGCGTTTATTTTGGCTGATAATGGATTCGATGTATGGTTGGGAAATTTTAGAGGATCACAATATTCTAATAAACACCTATTATTAAACAATACGGATAAAACATATTGGAATTTTACGTTTCATGAAAATGGTATCTATGATCTTCCAGCTCAGTTGGATTTGGTAGCTAAAGAAACTAAACAAAAAATATTTTATATCGGATACTCGATGGGAGCAACCGCCTATTTTGTTTATAACTCGGAATATCCTGCAATTGCTCGACAAAGACTTAAAGTTGCTATTAGTATGGCTCCCGTAGCATTTCTACAATATATACAATCGCCTGTCAAAGTTTTCGTGCCATTTTGGCCATTAATTCAAGTAGGTGAAGCATTTGACACGTTCTATTTTAAATGTTTCTTTTGTTGAAGTTAACTTACGGCAGTGGGTAGGCACAGATTTTCGACAGTTATGTGCACTTGCGTACTGGCCACCACAATCTCCAGACTTAACCAATAGATTTTTAATTTTATGGGACAACCTGTATTAAACAAAAAATTAAAATTAAATATTAGGACGTTTATGATTACTTACCTGATCTTTCAGATGGTCTTTTTTTATCTCTCTTCCCGAACCATACCTTGTGTGGTTCCCGACTGTCTTAAATATAACTGCTGTTTTTTCCAGAACACTATTTATGATGTAACAAATGGTGTTATAAATCAAAGAACATCCGAACGTATTGCTCAAAGAGAAAGAAATTGCTTACCATACCCTAAACAAATGATCGTTTGCCAATTACCTAGCTTTGCGTTGTACGGATTTGATAGTTCGCAACAAAATCCGGTAACTTTTATATGTTTGATATAACTATCTTTATCACATTGTGTTCTGTTTTAAGGAAACTCTTCCAGTGGTTACAATGCAAAACACAGACTCAATAGGAATCAAAACAGTGAGCCATTATATACAACTTATACAATCAGGACGGTTTCAGCAGTTTGATTATGGAAGAGACAATGAGAGGGTTTATGGAACTTCATCGCCGCCTCAATATAATCTATCGAAAATAAATGTTCCTAACTATTTCATTCGAGCTAATAACGATTCTTTAGCTACCAAGCAGGTAAAATTAAGTTTTACTTGTACTTTGTATTTTACTGAAAAGTGAATTTCCAGAATGTTGAATTAACGTATTCGGCTCTACCAAAAGCAACAAAACCGTTCGGTGTATATTTGATTAAATACAGTCGGTTCACACATGCTGATTTTATTCTTGCAAAAGACGTTAAAGAGTTAGTGTACGATCACATTGTAAAATTTATGAAAGACAATGAAAATATATTGCTGTGATATTATGACCACACTGGGGAAATATTCATAATAAGATCAATTTTAAAATTATTATTTTGTTACCTTGGCATGACGATTCGTTTCTAGTTCAGGAATTCTTTAATTTAAATTAAATAATTGAATTAAATAAAAATATAATAAAAAATTGGCGTGGTTTCGCTTTGAAATCTGGATATATTTATGTTAGTAATAAAACATGCATAATCTTGGGGGGAGGACTTCAAATTTGTAAAAAGTGTTGAATAAGTTAGTTTTATTTAATTGTTAAATTATATTTTTTAAATGTAGAATAAGTTAATTTGGAAATAAGATAGAAAAGAAATTTTAGTACTTTTAAAAGTAATCAAGTTGTTAAGATGTAAAAATTTAGTTTTAATGGTGGGAACTATAGAAACGAGGAGCTAAAAAAATAACATCGAAGTGAGGGGACGTAAATTGGAAACCCTCCTAGAAAATTGTAAAAAGTTGTGTGAAATAATATTTTACTATTAATTAAAAGTTTTTGCCTGTTAATAAAACAGTGTATTTATTGAAGTCAAGTGTAATAAAGCTTAGTTCAACGACAGAAAAAGGTAAAAGAAAATTTTAAATATAAAACAATTGTGTGACATTGAAAGCTGGAATACATACAAGTTACTAGGGTAACATAATTCTTCGACTAACCTGAAAAGGATAAAAATTATTAATTATGTCAAACAAAATTGGCAATTGAAATCAAGACTGAAGATTAAGACGACCGACGCGACGCGACGTAAGCAGAAGACCATAGCGATAAAGAAGAGAAGGACGACCTACATAGAGTGGAAGATCTACAGAAATTAAGGTACTGTGCGTTAAAAAAAGAAAAGTGAGTGACATAAATAAAACTTTGTTATATAAATTAATTTTCTTTGTCATAATTGTTTAGTATAAATTGTAAAAGATTGTGCATGAAAGTTTAATATCATTTTAAAAAAGAAAGAACCAAAATTTTGCAATTAAAGAGGGAAGCCACGTTTTGTCTTATACAAGTAAAAGAACCCTGAGAATTTTAAGAGAGTACTCAAGCCGAGGTTATAAAATAGATCCATTTGTAATAACAGTTATTTAAATCATTTATTCCTCAAGTGTGGGGTATTACATAGCAATATCTTTATAAGCGTATGAAGTGGATAATATTATTAAATAAATGTGGTACAATTTGACATACGCACAAATAATATGCAACCAGCAGAATACGTGGGCTACACCCCCCGATTTTGTTGGTAACTGTATACCAGGCGCTCGCCGTTCCAAATGTTTCCACCTCAGCGGTGGGTGGGTCTCGGAAATGACAGCTGCTACCGTAAATCTCGTGAAACCGCGGAAAAAAGCCCGGAAAACCCAAAAGAACTTAAAAAAACAAAAAAGTCTGGAATATAGCGAAGAAAAAACCGGAAAAACGAAACAAAAAGCCAAAAAACGATAAAAGCCCGACAAAATTGAAAAATGCTCGCAAAAAGACCGGAAAAACGAAATAAAACTAGTAAAACTTAACGTAAAAAAGTTCTTATCATAGCCCCAGAAACAATTACCTTAAGAAACTACTTCAACTAGAAAAAAAATACTCGTTTACTCTTCAAGGTGAGTTTTTCGATGCACCGGCAAGAAAAAAACATGTTTTTGTTAAGAAATTTTTTTTGTGGTGGTTGTCCCCTTTTCGGGAAATGATATTGCGGGGGTTTGTTTGTTCCGACGAATGTTTTTACTGAACCATGTTTTTACCGGAGCGTTTTGCCAGATATTTTTCGGCGAGTGTTTTCTCCATCCAAGCTTTTCCAAGCAAATTTGTTTTCTTTTCTGGGATGTTCACCGTAAACCGTAAGCAAAAACTTTTATTTTAGTTGCATGCTATTAGTGCGATCGCATTTCGAAGAAGGTAATGTTTGGTGTGCCGCCGACGACGTGGCATCTCAGACTACAGCCCAGGACCTCCACAGCACTTAGCGTTCTTCTGTGTTACGAAATATTGTAAATATGCAATAAGTCTTCAATAATAAGGTTGATGTTTCTGTTGTTAGTAAAATATGACGATTATATGAAAGTCACCACGCGCATTTTCGTATTTTTAACAACAATTTTTGCAAACTGTTGAAATCAAGCGCTGCTTTAGCTTTTTATCTTCTGTGTTCGTGTTCGACATGGCCAACAGCAGACTATATTCCAGTAACACAAAGAAATAGTAGACGTCAAATAAGACAATTAGTGTGGAATGTTATAGCGGCCTACTCTACAAAGAAAATTGTGTTTGATATACAGAGTGGCTAGGAAAACCCCGGTCACTTTTCTTGCGGCGGCCAAGAGATGGCGTTTTAGTAAAGAAAAATTAAATTAAAATACTGGCAACAACGCAGAATCCAAGTCGTTTTAGTTAGTAAATACTCCCCATATTAAATCAAAACAACCAAAACGTCGTGGATTCTGCGTTGTTGCCAGTATTTTAATTTAATTTTTCTTTACTAAACCGCCATCTTTTGACCGCCCCAAGAAAAGTGGCCAGGGTTTTTCTAGCCACTCTGTATTGGTCTCGTAAATATGTGGATTCTCACAATGGCAGCCCTTCAGCACTAAAAGTTGAGACAAGTGGAAGAGATCGGGATTAAATCTTAAACTGCTTTTATCGGATTATTTGATCTGAAAGTTTTTAATTAAATCTACCCCGTTAACTTATTATATGCCTAACACAATCAGTATTGTAGCTTCTTAGATTGTGACTTCTCATCCTCGCCTAGCGTTACAATGTCTATAAGAATATAAGTATAGTTGCAGCGGAAACGTCCCCGATCACGAAAGAAAGGCAACAACCTCTTTGATGAAGCTAATATCTTCCAGAAGTCTTCTTTTCCGTTATGATGCCAAAATTCCAACTTTTTGGAAAAATTGGTCGATGATAGCGAGGTCCCAAAACAACATTAAGGTTTATTTACAAATACAATTCTGAAATAATTATGTAAAGTACAAAAAAAAAATTGTAATTGTCTAAAAATATATTCGGCAAATGTTTTATTATAATTTGTTTTGTTATCATATTATATTCTTTAATAATGTGTTCAAAAAATAAAGTATATGATCGAACACTTCTTGTCTACTAATAATTAACGTAAGCAATTATTTGATAAGAATTACTAACTAGAATTTAAAGTCTAACCTTATAACTTTGTTAAAAATAATTAATGAACATTATTATATTTTTTTTGCGAGTTATTAATTGTCATCGGTTAGTTGCAACGTTTAAGGTATATAAAACAAACGTATTTTTGTTTAAATTAATTTGGTATAAAGTCGAACTACCAAAATGGTTTATTTATTTGCAAACTTGTTTATGATTTACATTAAGTACGTTTCGACGCATTCAAATAACGCTTGCAAAACATTTCCGGACTATTACGATGATCTTCAAAATAACCCAAAATGTTTCTATAATCCAGATGTAGATCTAACAATGGTAAGTAAATAATACTCACTATAACAGACCCATACGAGAGCTGAATATACAAAACCATTAAAAAATATAGAAACGCCGATTTTGCTGCTGTTTGTATTTATTTTTAGAAAAAATGTGTCATATAAAAGAAGTCCATTATTAAATCTGAAAACCAAACTATCTTCGTTGTTAACGATATGAAAACAGAAGAGGTACTTTTTTCGATGAACCAGACGGTTATCGAGATAAAAGTTTAAAAAGCAAACACATAGCTAATAATAAACGATTTCTTAAGACATCTGAACCGATAAAAACGGCTTTTTAATTTTCGCTGCTCGTAAGCTGCAATGCATTTCGTCTTCTTCAAATATTAGAAAAAATATATATAACCGCCACAAAAAAGTTCGCAAAACTAAACATATTGATAGTTTTCGACACATAGTTAGTCCATGTATCTAACTCCAGCTTTTTGAATTGTTCCTGTTCGGTCCAGAAATCTTAGACAGATTTTATTTTTAGAGTAACAGATGCACACGAACTTGCTTATTTGAAGTGTGTTGTAGCTCTGAGCTTTATATTGTTACAGCATAATACAAATGATAATGTAAAAACCTTCTTCAACAACTGAAGAGTTTTAATATTATGTTCTCAGCCTGAAATAATACAACGTCATGGATATACCGTAGAAAACTACACCGTGACAACACAAGACGGATATATTCTAACAGTATTTAGAATACCTCGTGGAAAAGATTCATCAAAGCAAAAACCAGGACCACCAGTCTTTATTCAGCATGGACTAGGCTGTTATTCAGTAATTTTTGTTGATACGGGTAGAAAATCGCTAGGTAAAAAGTTAAATATTGTGTTGTGTGAATTTCAACTTAATATTAAGATTTTCAGCATTTGTTATGGCTGATAACGGATACGACGTATGGCTAGGAAATTTTCGCGGAACAATGTATTCAAATTCTCATGTATCTTTAAACTCCAATGACAAAAAATATTGGAACTTCACATTTCATGAACTTGGAATATACGACCTGCCAGCCCAACTAGATCTTGTATTTAACAAAACGCAACAAAAAAGTTTTTATATTGGACATTCGCTGGGTACAACTGCTTATTTTGTGTATAATTCGGAATATCCAAATAGAGCAAAAAATAGAATAAGATTAGCTGCTAGTATGGCACCCATAGCGTTCTTATCTCATATAACGTCACCTTATAAACTGTTGACGCTACCAGTAATATATAACATTGTTAAGGTAAGTTAAAATTATATTTACGTAGTATACAGGGCAGGCAACACCAATGACATCTACGTTTGAAACAAAATGGAAAGATAATTGCAAAAACGTTACTTGGAACTCTATTAGAAGCAATTTTCTACAAACAAACATGGTTTTCGAGGCTGCAGTGGCTAAGTAGACTGTATCTGCTTAGAAACCAACTGATCCTGAGCCCGAATTCCGGGTTTGTCGTGGATGTATGTCTTCGTCTTCGGTAGTTGGTTTAAAAAACCAAAACATTTATAGCAGCACTGCTCTTAAAAAGCAAAATCACAATTGCTCGATTGCCTAAGATCCTCCGAAATAGTGCCTGAAACAACATTTATAGAGACATTTGTTTAAACGATACTCTGATACCGAGCCGGAATAATATTAGTTATCGGGAGACCGATCTTTCCTTCAGCCTTGTATGGTTTACGGATAGGTCAAGGACTAGGGAGGGATCAGGAGCAGGTGTCTTTGGAGAAAAACCTAGAGTTAAACTTAAATTTGCTCTGAGAAAATATCGCACAGTTTTCGAGGCACAGATCTTTACTATATCGGCATGTGCAAACAAAAACCTCAGAAAAGGGTATAAAAGTACATCTGTACCGACAGTCCAGCGGCCATCAAAATCTTGATCTCCCCTAAGGTCGGCAAACCCGCACAAAGCTCTCTGCTAAGAACTATGTGAAAATTATATGGGTTCCCAACCATAGAGAAATTGAGGGAAATAAAGAGGCTGCTGCTAAAGCTACGGAATCCCCAATGGGTGCAGAACCGAACTTTGGAATTTCCCCCAAAAGCGTGAGGCACGAAATATGTAGCTGGACGTTGTCACAACTCCAATCATCTTGGACCTCTCTTTAAACACCAAGATAGGACAGGCTCTTGATTAAAGGTCATATGCCTAGAATTACAAAAATTCTTCTAAGCCTAAATAAAAGACAAAACAGAATTGTGACAGGCCTACTGACAGCCCACGGTCACCTGCAGAAACATCTCTACACTATCGAGTTTGTCAATAGCCCTCAGCACAGAAGATGTCAAGCTTGGAAGGAAATCTCCGAACACACACTCTTTGTAGTGAAACGCTTTAGTGGCCCTCAGATGCAAACACTTTTTCTCTCCCTCTTTAGAGCCAAGTGAAAAACAAGATATATCATTGAACAGGATCTAGTCCTTTTCCGAAGCGACGAACCTGTTTAAAGGGCACAATGGGCACTAGTAGCCTAAGTGCGGGGGTGACACTTGTGCTCCGACCCTTTGCTAATCATCGTCAATCACTATGTTTAATTATCCAAGAGTTTCTCAAGACATTATCTTATTGAAATAACAAAATATTGTGTCATCTACTTATTTAACTGAAGTATTTCTACAACATATTAAAGGTTTTCTTGGAGGACGTAACAGATGGCGCTATAAATCATGTAACTCCCGAATCAATCGCAGCTACAAAACTATTATGTTTGCCTTATCCCATACAGATGCATGTTTGTGGATTTCCGTTGAATTTGCTTTATGGATTTGATCCTTCACAAGAAGATCCGGTAATATAAAAATTATGTTTGTAGTCATTTATAAGATTATTGTTTGCTTAAAGACGACTTTACCCGTTACCACCGTGCAAAATAAAGCCGCAATTGGTGTCAAAAATGTAGAGCACTTGGCGCAGCTTATTCAGACTGGGCGATTTCAACAATTTGATTATGGATTAAAAGAAAATAAAAAAAATATACGGAACAGCTACACCTCCTCAATATAATTTGTCGGAAATAAATGTTCCGAATTATTTAATGCGAGGAGAGAAAGATCCACTTGCCACAAAGAAGGTAACTTCTACTCTTGTTTATTATTGTTAGTAAAACAAAAATTTTTAGAACGTTGAAAAAACATATTCAGCCCTACCTTCGTCAGCAAAGCCGTTTAATATATATGTGGTTAAGTATAACAAGTTCACTCATGTCGACTTCTTTCAAGCAAAAGATGTTAAAGAGATACTTTATAATCATCTTGTTAAGTTTTTTAAAGTGAATGAAAAGAATTTTCAATAACAATAAATCAATTTCTTTAACGCATTTTCAGATGAAGCTTTTAAATTATTTGGGTATTGTAGATTTTTAACATAGTACTGGTGACTGTATTGAAAAAATCTTGTACTCAATAAAAAATAAATTCATTTTCAAAAAAAAGGGTTTTAATCTTCGTATAACAACGAATCAAAGTATAATTATTATAAACTGGCATTACTGCTAGATAGACGTTTTAGTAAAAATTCAATCACTTCGGTTAGTTTAGGCTTTGTGAAACTTTAAATGTTGCTAAAAATGTTAAATATTATTAATTTTAATGTACAACACAACAGTTTAGTCCAAGCAAACTAGGCCAAACATTTCGGAAAAGAGAGGAAAAAACATTTCGTGAGAAAATCGAAAAAAGACCACAAAAACTCGAAGACAAAGTCCAAGACACATATCCAAAAGAAAAAACACCTCGTAAAATCTCCAGGAAAACACCCCCCGAAAAAATTCCATAGCCTATCAACAATTTCTGAAAATAAGCGGAAAAAACTATTTTTAGAACTAATAAATACGCACTATATAAATCTTGTTAGGCATTTGCATATATTCCTTAATGAAATCCGTCCTTATTCATACAAATCGATCAGCTAAAAGAAAGAAAATTCTTTCTTAAATATACAGTGATCCAGCACGCAAATACCAGTGCTTATGTTTAGGAGATGTTTTTTTGGAGGTTGTTTTCTCCGGCTAATTATTTTCCCGGGTTTGTTTGTTCCATGGAATGCTTTTACTGGAGCATGTTTTTACCGAAACTTTTTTTCAGGCGATGTTTGTAGGCAGGTGTATTTTCCATTAATGTTTATATCAGCGAATATGTTATCGAATTTTTTCCAGTGATGCTTTAACCGTAAACCGTAAATTGTTCGCATAAACAAAAGTGTTTTTTCTTGGTTGCTTGTTAGTGTGGCCGCAATTCGGAGAAATTCTTAGTGAAATATGATTATCATATTCAAGTCACCGCGCGGAGCTCCGTATCTTTAATTTGCTGCTTCCTCCCCCATATCTCTTTGCGCATTGAGATTATATTGCAGTATCGCAACCCAATACTGCACACTATGGAATCCTGTTTCTATGTTGTTACGTAGCGGGCTATTCCGCAAGCATATTTGTGCTTTGTGCAATCAGCGTCTGAATATGTGGGTTTTCGAATTCTAGATTTTAACGGAAATCCAAGTTTTGACGTGTTGGAAACCTTTAAAGTGGTTTTAAAAAAATGTCTGTGTGTGGGAGGGTGGATGTGGGTGTGTGGTGCATCATAACTATCGAAGGGATGGTTCGATTTTGATAAGCTTTAGAATGTATTTAAAATTCACCTACAAATTAAACATTTAAAAAAAATTCGAAACGGGGAAGGGAGGTTAGACATGCGGCCGCTATGATTTTTTGAAAATTTTAAATTTCGCGCTACTTCTCAAAAACAGGTTGACAGATCAAGTTTAAATATTTTTTGGTAATAGCCCTATAAATACACAATGTCACTGTGCACAAACATTTTCGAAAAGTTAGAAGCTATGAAGTGAAAAATAATTTCAAATTTCTAGCAAATTTTCAAAACAATATAATTCAAAAACTAGCCACACGACGTCTTTTAAATGTTGTAAGCTCATAAAGCTCAAAATAAGCTACAATTTGGTTTGTTTTTCAGACTACTAACGCCTGTCACGCCTTTTAAAATTTTAAAAAAATTGGAGATCTATCGCCTATTTACTCAAAAACGAGTTATCAAATCGGGATGAAATTTAATATTGGAAAATTTAAGAGTATATAATGTTACAAATTACTAGAATTTTTGGAACTACTAAAACTGTGAAGTGAAAAAGTAACCAAATTTTGACTTTTTTAAAAACTTGTAGAGCCATAAACAAGCTACAATTCAATTCGTGTCCCAGTTCGACACCTTCTTTGAATTTTTAAAAATCGAAAATTCCTTCTTTTTTATTAAATAAACGAAAGCCAACAAAAAGTTACTGGTTAGGCTAAATTGCTCATGAGTAATAGTAAAATATAGTTCTCAACTTAATTGTTGAATACGGAAATTTTTGGTGGGGGGAGAGGTATTCTCCGCCCCACCCAATTTATTGTGGACGAAATTATTCTTACGTTTTTGGTTTTCTTTAATTCCAAAAAATCAAAAAATCGATTTCATCCCATACAACTTGGAAAAACTTCAGCATACTATCAGTTTACTTTACAATGCGTTGACCGGTCTTTCTGCGCGTGACCGAAGTACACACACACACACACACAGCTACCTGCCGACCTTTGCTTCACTATTCTCTCTTTGTAGTCAATGTTGGGGCGTAACACATTGTTATTAATTAAGACACGATAATATATGATAAGTAACAATATTTAAAGTATAGGAAGGTCCAGGCGAAGTGCTTCGCTCAGTTTTTGTAAATATATTACAAAGAAATTTAGGTATAACTTACATTAAGAATTTGCATTGTTTAAGCAGCTATCAAAAAATACAGGGTGTTAATGTTTGTAGGGACAAACTTTTAGCGCTTGCAAAACACAACAAAGCAAACAACTTTTGTCAATAAATGTGTGGTCAAAAGTGTTTCCTTTCAGGGATAGAGCTTCTCAAAGATTCTTTAAGAAGCGCCTTAATGTAGGCAACTCAATTTACTACCTACTATTTGTTTCCATAACGACGGAAATTACTACAGGATAAATAAATCCCTCTTTCCCCCTTTTCAAATTCAAATTAAATTTAAAATAAATTAATTAACAAAATGTTTCAAAACTAAGCAATAGAAAAAACCAAAATTACAAAGCAAAAATCAACAATTTGAAAAATTTACAACTACTAATTCACAAATTAACAAAATTATAGTAAATGTTCAAAATGTCGCCCCCCCCCCCCCAGCTTCTACACACGAAGCACATCTACGAAGTAAATTCCTGCGCACCGCTCCAAATATACCAGGAGTCTGTTGAACTTCTTTACATGCAGCAAGAATACTCGCCGTAAGTTCTTCTACAGTTTCAACTGTGGTAGCATACACTAACGTTTTAACACGACCCCCACAAAAAGAAATAAAAAAGAAAATAATTATCACAAAAATCACAGAACGAAAAAAACGAATTATAAAAGGCACAGAAAGAAACGAATGCAAGAATAGTCATAAAATATCACAAAAATATCGAATTGTGTCAAAATTGACGTTATTTGAATGCATGTATGTCTAAATCGTTTTTTTTTTAAATTCCGTGTGACCTGTGCAAAATAATTGAAAATGCAATTTGGGTTGCCTATTTTCAGGTACTTATTAAGGAATCTTTAAGAGGCTTTATTTTCTAAAGGAAACACTTTTGACCACATATTTATTAACAAAAGTTGTTTGCTTTGTTGTGTTTTGCAAGCCCTAAAAGTTTGTCCCTACAATGCATTAACACATATATGCAGTTTTTGTAATATTTTAGCTTTACATATAAATCACACCAGCATGGTAAATGATTTACCATTTTGTTGTACAGAATGAGAATTATGTACGCTGTCAAGATAAATTCTTATACTTTAATTTATTCCATTGTCTATTATTCTTTTTACAGTAGCAGCTACTAAAGTGCTGTCGGCAATAAATCAAACACTTACTTAACTTCCCAACAATTTCATCGGTAGATACAGATACAAATATTGACATCAAGGATAATTCAAGAAATAGTTTAAATTTTGAGTTTCAATGCTAATTCGTATGACAAGTTATTTGAATACCCCATTTTCAGAATCTGCACATCTTAGCATTTTATTAAATTTTTGTAATAATTTATTTTAATAAAGTTATTTTAATTTTACAAATACAGATTTTTTTACGGTTTTTTAAATGCAAGCGTCTCGCCAGTGTAACCTTCATCGTAAAAGTAAATTGTATTTTTCAGTACTACGCGCGTGCTACACCAAGGACACCATAATTACCGAGAAAGCAGCAGAAAGAAATGCAATTTTTAATTAAATTATTTAAAGGGGTCAATACCGGTACTTGTTTATATCCTGTATAATATAAATTTATAATTAGACCAATAACAAAATTATTTCTAATATGATATTCTGCGGTTAATTAATCGATCATTACAAAACACAGGTGCACCTTTAGAAGGTTACTTGTTATTTATTAACCTTAACAATTTCAAAAATTACAGTTTGTAATTTTTTACACCTTGGCAGTAGTTGATTCTAGTTAAATTATAACCAAAACCACGTAATAAACCTAAAGATTAGCTTTTTGTTCTGCTGCACATATTTGGAATTACAATTAAGATTGCCATTAATTTGTAAATAGTTTCATAAATATAGAATTGTTTGCTTGGGCGACAACAATAAAGAAACAACAATTTTTAGTTACCTAAAGTTAGCAGGATTTAAAGAGAATATTTGACGATTAATGTTAAAGTAGTTAAAAACAACGGACGCTTCAGCTTAAAGTTTCCAAAATTTTATTATAAAAAAAATCAATTTTGAATTAAAAATTAAAAACAATACAGCCATTGAGGAGGGAAATTAACCTCCTTAAATATTGCTGCACTTAAAAATAAAGGTTTTGAATTTTATTCTACTATCACACATACGCTACTTATCTTAAAGAAAAATTTTTTTTCACCCATTTATGACATAAAGGAATATTAATTACCTATATTCAAAAATTTATAGAAAGCGTCACGGAGATATTAGCGGATTGGGACACCAACCAAAGCTCATTCATAGTATGAGCCTACAGCACTGAAAAAGTCGAGCAACTGCCACGAAGCCTTCCTGGAGTAAGCCGCTTGTTTTCTTTCCTAATCTCATATTCAAACTTTTACATTACATTCAAGATTAAAAAGAATATTCAAACTTTTCAAGATTTTCAAAATTCCTAAATTTTAAAAATATAGAAAGTTTTAGAAAAAACAAAATTTTGTAAAATTTCAAAATATAGAATATTAAAAAAAAATTAATTGAAAGTTGAAACATTTTAAAGTTTGAATATTTCGTAATTTCAAAAATATGTAAAAAATAGAAATATCGAAATTGTTGAAAATGTTCAAAATTTTAAAAATTAAAAAATAATTTGAATTTGAAAATTGTGGAAAATGAGTCAAATACAAAGTTTTTATAATTTTAAAAAATTTTAAATTGTAAAAATCTTGGAAATCTTATAGCTTTTAGTATTTTCATTTAGGAAACAATATTTGTCTGTTGGAAACTGGTTATTTAATTCAGTGAGCAACGTTTTCTCAATGGAAAGTTGTTCATATTTTCGTTTAACATTTTCATACCAATTTTGAAGTAGAAATTTGTAAATTTTTGTAAAAACAAGAAAATCGACAGTGGGGGGGGGGGGGGGTCGCAGGAAAATCGCGCTTGCGCAGATAGGCTATGCGACATGCGTAGAATACAAACTAAGCTTCTTTTTTTTCTTTCTAACTTATTCCATGGCTTGACAGCCCGTCAGAGCTTTGATTTTTCAGAGAATTGCAGAAACTATTTGTTTTGCAGAGGGCGGTAGTTAACCGCATCCCTAACCTTCCTGAATGAACTCCATTCCATCTGTTACCATTTTTTTGGTTGCACTTTTTTAACATAATGGGTTCTGTAGGTTCTTAGCTTCATTCGAAATCCCTGCCCAATCTTTCGGATTTTGGCTTTCTTCTTCTAATTATGATTTTTTCACGTCATTCCTTCGTTATCGTTATCCAGCCACCTTATTATTAGCCTACTTTTAGTTTTCTTACTCTCTGACTTTCTTTTTAGGTTTACTAGGATCCTTTTAACACATCTTGTGTTTTCTTATTTTTCTGATCCTTATCTTTTCCGTAATAATTGTTTCTTAGAACATTTTTCTTAATTCCTGGTTCGTTCTTATCCTCCATAGCCTATAATTCTGCACCAATCCATAAATGCCTTCCTCGATTTTCTCTTTTTAGTTTTACGAGGAAATTAATGAAATGGTAAATAGTGGTCCAAATCTCTTAAAGAATGATTGCCTTTCCAATGAGTGCACATTTGTTTTGAATAGTTGTGTTAATACACAAAACTGCCGCTACTGAAGTGATGAAAATCCTCATCGTTTTAGAGATAGACATACTCACTGAACAGAAAAAAATAATATGTGGGTAAGTATCTTGGGGGACTCTGTTATCGTTTCTGTATTCATATAAAAAAATTTAAATGAATGTTATATGAGATGCAGACGCGATCCCTAAAGTATGTTTTTGAAAAATTCTAATAATTTAAATTTTCTCCATAAGTTACTAACATTTTGCCGCTCGCTGTGTAAACATTTAATACAAATGCATAATCCTATTTTTGAAAAATAATTTTGATGACGTCGTTACGCAAAAATGGCGGCATCAAAAATACTTTCGTATTGTCAGATTGTAAAAAAGAATTATCCCATTTGATAATTTATATGGTTTGCTGGGCGTTAAATCAAAAACAAAATCGCTACAATTTTAGTCCCTTTTTATAGAACAGACTATATTATAAATAGCGGCAAAGTCCGGAAAATTATTTAAGCTAAATATATAATACTCATGCAAATAATTTCTTATCTTGACATGTTTCAGTTTAAACCTGAGCAAAGTTTCTCATATCTTTCATCAGTTGCCTCCACCACCGATTACCTTCAAAACCAGGTCTTAAGTTTCGCTATCTGAAAGTGGAAACAGCATTTGCCCGAGACCCTTTACAGAAAGCATCTCAGTACACCTCTTTCCTAATTGGAAAATATGATGCTATCCAATTCGGTCAGTATGTCTCTGTACCTCCACCTACTGTTTTCTATAATTCTAAATAAATTTGTCTTAAAGCATTTTTATTATAATGTCAGCTAAAACATTTACAAAAAGCAAGCAAATCTGAAAGTATCTGTAAGCCACACACACTTTCTATAGCGACACGCACTGAAACCCATAAATCATGCCCAAGGGCTTTGCAGGAACATAGTAACGGTACAAGTACAGGTTTTGAGTGATATATTAAGCCAGAAAGGAATTTGAACAAACACGTTCCGGATGAAAAAAAATCTCCAACCTACGATAGCTTTATATCCTTCTAGGTCGGGTTCTTATTACCAATAGCTAAAGGTGTCAAGGTTTGCGGAAAAGGGTACATAAAGTAACATATCTAAAGTGGGTGCCCATTTCTTAATCTCGCGTTGAAGTTACAACTATGAAATTCTTGTTTTGTGCTGTAATTCTAAACAACTTTTTGATTAAATCAAATTGTGTCACCAATAACGTATGTCCGACGTATGATGACTATTACACAATTAAAGACAATCCCAAGTGTTGGTACGATTTTACTGCCGATTCCAATGCGGTAATTATTTTTTTTTATTACTATTTAAAAAAATAACTAATAACGTCAACAAAAAATATTTATTTATTTTAATCTTATACGGATTTTAACGGGTTTTCACGTCATTATCAAATTATCAAAACTAAAAGTAAACAGTTGGTGTTGCTACAGGAACAATAGAACTTGATGGCTTGATCTTGGTTACCTATGTTTGTAGATAGCCTGATTTTTTTGTTCCAAAACTTCTAAAAGTGGTGAATTTAAAAGATCAATTTTCTAATTCATTAAAGGTGCAGTTTTTAAATATTGGTGAATTATTAATGCTTCCAGTACATCCAATTTACGTGTATCATCACAAAAGTGTACACATTTTATAGTGTTATTAAATGATTTTGTTGTTAAGTGTTTGGCGTAATCGGATTTATGTGGGTGTTTATATTTCTAACAAACGCATGTCGAAATTTCTAATAATCTGGCCTATATAAACCGAATTACAGTGGGGACAATTTAAAAGTTAAATGCCCGATTTTAGTAAATATTCTTATTTTTTAAATTTAAATTAGACAAATTGTTTAAAATGTTTTTTGTAGACAGACATTATACTAAAACACGGCTATCCTTTGGAAATATACAAACCAACAACGGCGGATGGTTACATCCTATCAGTGTTTAGAATTCCCAATCACTATGCACCAAATACAGTTTTAAAGAAAAGTCCTGTATTTTTACAACATGGTATATCATCAACGTGCGCTATCTTTCTGGGAAAGGGAAGGGATTCTCTAGGTAAGAAAAGTTTGAAGTGCGGCTTCATTTTAAATCTGATGACATAAGTTTACTGAAACACAGACAATCCTTTATTCAGTTATAAAACTGAAATCATTTTTTAGAAAAAAAAACCTTAATTTTAATTAAATTTCAGCATTTGTGTTAGCTGACGCTGGTTACGACGTTTGGTTGGGAAATTATAGAGGAACGGAATATTCTGAAGGTCATGTTAATTTAACAGTTTTTGACAAAAAATACTGGGATCATAGGTACGAATCGAAACAGGTAATTTTCTTCGCATTAAACATGTTCATACTAGTTTTTATCTGTAAATAGTCAAGTTCTGTATGTTTTTGCATTCTTTAGCATGGACGAGATTGGATTGCTTGACATACCAGCACAGTTAGAACTTGTAGCCGAAAAAACTGGTGAAAGAGGAAACATTGTGTATTTAGCACATTCACTAGGAACTACTGTCGGGTTGATGTACAGTTCTTGGTATCCTGAACAAGCTAAAAGTACATTGAAGATGTTACTTCTTCTTGCTCCGGCAGCGACATTGTCCAATATGCCATCTCCATTTAGGTTTTCGGCGCCATTTGCTGATCAAATTTTGGTAAATATTTTTTACACAAAATTGTAGGGCTAAGTACAGGATACACCATACCGTTTTAGATGTCACAAATGAATTATTGATATACGTAAAGAAATCAGTTTCTAACTTCAAAAATGTTTTGTGACGTCAAAAATATTTTGTGACGTCAAACATATTTTCTGATGTCAAAAATTGATTTTCGCATGTATAAGACTAATTTTCAGACGTGAAAAGTCAATTTTGAGATTTAACAAAATCAAATTTTGACGTAAAAAATTAATTTTAGACATCTGAAAATAATTATTCCCAATACAAAAAATTAATTATCGACGTCAAAACATGTTTATAACGTCAAGAAACAAGTTTATGCCGTCAAAAATTCTTTTTGACGTCAAACATTTATTTTAGAAATAGTAAATGTTAAATAAAGAATAAAATGGCGTTCGGTAGTTATTATTTAAAACGAATGCTAGATTTACAAAATGCCAATAGAACGGGGGGGGGGGGGCAATTTGTTCCAGGGACATGTTATCAAAGGTTTATGTGAACCTGATTGTCTTTATATTTCTCAAGGTTGTTGCTAAAAAATTATCTAAAAATATTAGAGCTACTGGCAAGCATCTTACGCTGTAGGTCCTCTCTATGTAGTTACTACTGTTACAGAAAATTAAAAAAAAATGGCCAAGCAAAGCCGGCTAAAGGAAAGAAGCGTACACATACACACAAACATGCAACATTTCCAAAATTCCTAGTCAACAAATACGTCTACACATCAACGTCTGAAAACACTTAACTCACCTTCATTGTTTTAGAAAATGGTAAACGACAATGACTTAATAAGGTTATCCTCTCAGACGGAACCTTTAAGAAACGCAATGCAACCTGTATGCCTGGAATCTCCAATTCTTATGCGTCGTTGCATTCAAGTAATGAACATGTTCTACGGACCTCAAACTCAAATGGGGGCGGTAAGTTTATCAATTTTCAATTTAATTCAGAGAAACGTCTAAGAGTCAAATTTTCAGGAACTGGCACCTGTCTGTTTTAACCAATTACCATCAGGAACTTCTTTGAAAGTTATGCGTCACGCTGCAGATTTAGTTTTGAATCTTTTTCGACGATATGATTTTGGTTTCAAAAATATTGAAAAGTATGGAAGTATTTTGCCACCCATATACGACGTTTCGAAAATTAAGGTTCCAGTTTTCATAATGTATGCTGTTAATGATTGGGTTTGTAGCAAAAAGGTAACATTATAATTTTTGTTATTATTGGAAGTGATTAAATGGCTGTAATTTCCAGGATTCTTTAAATTTGTATAACAATTTATCACCACAAGTGAAAATTTATGGAATACAAGAGATAAGTGAGCCAAACTTTAATCACATCGATTTTTTGTTTGGGAGAAACGTGAAGTCCATTGTTTACGATAACGTATTGAAGGTATTAGCTAAAGCTGACCAGTATTAGTGTGTTTGATGTGTCATTAAAGCCAAAGAAATTTGAACAATTACATGTTTATTTGGAGGTCGCGGTGGCTAAGCGGTCGAATATCCGTTTAGCAACCAACGGTTTCGGGTTCGAGTTTGTTGTATTTAAAACCTCCATATTGTATGTTAGAAAAAAAGACTTGCATTTGTTCCTTAATTTCTTAGTAGTTTATTACGTCCTGCTCCTCAAGACTGCAACATTTTTAAGGATTTTGTTATTGTGCTTTTAAAACCTAGGTATATAAGATTATTATTTATGCTTAATAAAAAAAACAGCTTTTTATTATTTTTTTTTCTTAAAACACGCGACAGAGTACATTTTACAGAAAAAGCGTAACTAGGTTTATTCAAACAATCTAAAAGCATCACTGAAATAGAGCAAATGAATCTAAATTTATAACAATTGTAAATCATGACCAAGAAGTCTTAAAAAATAAACAAATTAGGAAAGTTTGTTTTCAAGTTGAATATCCAAACAAATATTTAAAATATTTGTGGTTATTTCATACAGAGCAACAGTTACATCAAACTTGCCGTATGGAAATACCGGTAGACGTGATTTCTGGAAGTCCAAATGCAGGTTTTTCCAGTGATAATGCCCCTAGAAGTAACGGAGAATTTCATGAATTTATTGAGCTAGCCGCAATGCCCAATTAGGCTATAACAAAACTGTTTTATTTTCTATTTACACAAAGTAATTTCACCGTACATGAAACATGTTCTGTAACTAGAGTAGTAATACTTGGTTTCGTATTTAGGAAACTTCATACGTGAAAAAAAATTTTTTTCTAATCTATCAATTTTAACGAACACAAACATTATATACTAGAAGCATGAGAAAGCAAATATGGAAAAATATGGAAGGTTTGGAAACTGTAAGTTCTGGAAATTTTTAATATTTCCAAAAATTTTGAAAATCGGCAATTTTTGGAAAGTTGTATTAATTTTCAATACTTTTTGAAAAATTACAATATCTGAAAATTGTGTAATTCCTTGGAAATATTTTCAAGTTTTATATTTTTTGGATATTGAAAAATTTTATAAATTTCTGATGATTTAAATATTTTGTAAATATTGTAAATTCATGGAAATTTTTGAAAAAAGTCAAAATTAAATTTTTGAAAATTTGCAGGAAAATTTGGAAGGTTTGACAATTTTGAAAAGTTTTATAAGTATAGAAAATTGTAGAAAAATTGAAAATTTTGAAAATTATGAAAATTCTTCAAAGCTGTGAAAATGTTTGAGTATTTATTACATTTTAAAAATTTTGTAAATTTTGAAAATTTGTAAAGTATTGTCACTTTTTTAAAATTTTACAAAAATTGGAAATTTTTTGAAGTTTTGTAAACTTTGCTGCGTCCAACTTGATTTTGGCGAGGACTTTCAATTGGTGACAACCGCATTCGGCTCACGCTTCTTCTTCCCGAATATAAATAAACTCTCGAAAATCAGAAGTAGAGGCAAAAATCTCCCAGAATTTGAAATGTTTCCGTTTATAAATGTAAATTTCCAACTTTTCCAAATTATTTTTAGTCTAAAAAAGCTTTGATGGCTCTAGGCGTAGCAAAACGATTAAGACTCTTACTTCTGTCATAAGGCGTTTTGTCCGGTACCTTTTGCGCGTCTAATGGCCTGGTTTCCCCTAGCCCAATTTGGAACCGAGCAGCAAGCAAAAGAAGAATTAAAAGTTTGGCACCTTCTGACCGCCCTGGTTTTCCTACGATTTCTTAAAAACAGTTTTATTTTTTTGTCCCCCCTCTCTTCAAAAACCAGTTTTGATTGCGTGCGTTACAAAAAAGTTTCGATTTTTTATTAGTTTTACAGCTCTATTTTCCAGCTTCTAGTACGGCTGGAAGTATCTTGGGTAAAACCTGATGAAGGTCGCGTTCGAAACGGAAGTTTCCTGGAGCTAAATTTGGAGGAAGTGTGTAATTTTTTCGAATTTCTTGATTTGCAGCAGCTCCAGAGAAGGACCGTTCTAGTATACTAGTGGTCTAGGTAATAACGAATGCTCTAAATTAACAAATAAACCAACTTACTGCAGGAATAGGACACGTGTCTGCAGAGAGTCCAATTGCGCCCATAATGTCAGTTCGAAGTGGTCCTACATAATTTCGTAGTCCTCGACAAAACGTGTCTGATAAATTTCCAATAGGCACCCATTTATTGTGTATAAGTAATTTTCCAGAAATTTTTGTCTAAAAATTACACAAAAATTTAATAAACCTAAAAAAAATGTTAACCATATTACCATAAAATTATTTCCCAGGGAAGTAGGAATGTCCATATAACCATCCAAAACCTGGTATGTCTTATTTAACAGTTTCGGAATAAAAGAGAATTTTATTGGTGTTGTTTTTTTTGCGCAGTCGGTAAAGCTATCAAAAATAAAATTTGATGTACCGGAACCCAAATCCTGAAACTTCAGTAAAGCTCACTGATAATAGTTATTATGTAGTGTAATAAATTTTACTTACGCTTGAACATCTTATACTGCCAACGAAAATTAGTATAATTATTTTGTGTTTAGCCAACATGTTTGTTTGTGAGAGCAATGCTACGACTAAATCCACTCAGAATATTACATAATCTAACTAGATATGTAATATTACTGTAATGGCACATAATGTCCGGTAGGTAGATTTGAACACCGATACGGAGTTGTTTTTTTATTTTTATTGTCGTTTCAGTTTACTAGTAAACATATTTAGTATAATGAGTATCTGTATATAAAATACTTAATCACTTTAACAATATCTATTTATTTAAACCTTATACGTATTTCGGCATGTTTACATGCCATTGTCAAAGGTTATATGAAAGTAAATAGTTAGATTTGTTAAAATCAGGCATTTACAAATTAAATTGTTCGCATTGTAATTCGGTTTATATAGGCCAGACAATTAGAAATTTTGATATTAGGTATAAAGAACACGTACGTTGTTACAAATACAAACACCCACATAAATCCAATTACGCTAAACACTTACTAGAACAAAATCATTCAATGACATCTAATAACACCATAAAATGTTTACACTTTTGTGATGATAAACGTAAATTAGATATACTAGAAGCTTTTAAAATTCACAAACATTTAAAAACTGTACCGTTAATGAATGAGCAAATTGATCTGTTAAATTCTCCTCTACTGGACATTTTGGAATAAGAAATCAAGTCATCTGCAGACGATTACCAAGATAAGTAAAAAAGTTCTATTGCTATAACAACACTAACTGTTTACTTTCATATAACCTTTGACAATGGCATGTAAACATGCCGAAATACGTATAAGGTTTAAATAAATAGATATTGTTAAAGTGATTAAGTATTTTATATACAGATACTCATTAAATATGGACTTTAACGAAGTAAAGCTGGAATTGATAAATATTTAGTATAAACTCATTTTTTACGATGATGGTTCATGATTATTAGAGGACATGCTGAATTTTTCATAATCAACCGCAAAAACAACAACAATCAATTGAAACTGCTACAAAAATGATGTTGGTCCGCTAAAAAAGAAGGTATAGGAGAAAATTTTTGATATATCTGCAATTTTTAAGATAGAGTATTTCATATTCAAAATTTTCCAATAATTTAGTTTCCTGCAATTTTTAAAATTGTCTGAAATATCAAAAATTAAGAATATTTTGACAATTCTTGGATATTTCTAATCCGATTATTTTGATAATTTTTTAAATATTTAATATCAAAAATTTCGAAAGTTTCGAGTTTTAATTAATATTTTCAAAATTTTCAAAAATTAAAAACAATTACAAAGTCGAAATTTTCAATTTAAGAAATTTTAAAAAGACTGCAAAACGAAAATTTACTGCGTTTAGAAAAATCGAAAATACCTTTTTTGGAAAAATTATCAAAAATTATGGCTTTCCCAATTTAAAAAAACATTGAACATTTTCTCAAATTTCAAATTACCAGCTTTCATTTTAAAGTATTGTAAAAGTTTGAATAAAATAATAGAAAAGAAAGCTGCGGGCTTACGCGATAACGGTGTCATGACGGGTGCCCGGTAAACGTAAATGGGGGCGGGGCGTCTTGATCAGCCTGAACTTAATAATAAAGTTTCGCAAAAACCTGGGCCTCCTTCATTAACGTACACTTTATATTCTATAGGTCATCTAGCGGTTTGCGGTGGAACCAACACATTAAAAAGTTAATTATTCAAGTAAGATCCTCGTACTAATCAGTTCACGCATTAAGTCGTTTCTTTGCTCACAACAACTATAGTTAGAAGCTAATGCAATGCAAGTTTTCTATTTTTTTCACATTCAAGCTACCAATCATTACAGCGTGGAAACAAAAAAAATATAGCCTCAGCACTGTGAATTATTCATTTAACAGCGGTTAGTTATCGCGACATATTTCGCCCTTGATTATGACCATGTCCAAGCAAACTATGATTAAATTTCATCACCAAATGGAGACATCAAGAATATAATTATACAAACTTTGGTATTATTTTCGGACATGGGTGTTATAGAAACATGGCTCGCCCTGTTTTTATATTTATTTGTTAAAATCAACAAACCATCATAAAACAATCTTTTTTTCTTATTAAACTTACCAGTAACGCTACTTCTAAGATTTTCTATTGTTTCAAAAGAACTACTGAATTCAAGATGGTTTAAAATAATATGAATAATAAAATGTTAAATAAAGACTAGCATTAAAAAAATTAGTTATGGATTTTATTAAATTCCGCAAAAAAATTTAAAAGGGCATATGTCCTACCATCTTTCTATTTGAAAAAAATAATTTGTTTTGAAAAATAGCTTTTAGCAAATTTTTAACGATAATGTTGTTTCAACTGCTATGTGTTCCATTAAAATAATTAATGTCATTTGTGGCAAAACAGGAAGTGAAGGTAATTGCATTTATAACCCATACAATGCGTTTTTATGGTTTATGAAACATACTAAAATTTCTTGATTATAGGTAAGTATATAAAATAATTACTTCAATAAATAAAGAAAAAAAGGAAGTACGCTATGATTTTATTAACACCCTGTATATAATCGAAAACCATCGTAAATACTTCAAAACGACAAAACAACTAACGTGAAAACGTGTAATAGTAATTTTTTTTTAAATTTCTTCTTAGGAATAAATTTATTAAAATCTGTATAATTATATTCTTGATGTCTCGTTTTGTTCATGAAATTAAATCTTAATTTGACTAGAGATCACCGTACTCAAGGCCGAAACATGTTGCAATAACTAACCGCTATTAAATAAATAATTCACCGTAGTAAAACTGTTCTGGAATTTGTGGGAAAATGCTTGATGCGGTAGGCCGTATAGAGACATCAAGTGGATAGTGATCGAGGCGGTGGTGGTATTTGTTCTAGGTCGAAGTTAATAAAATATTAAATTAAGATAAAAAATTAATATTCAGATAGTTAAAAGAAATAGAGACAACCTTGCTCCCGCGCCTAATGAATTACTTGGTTTGACTCGTCGATTGGCACATGCGCAATCACAAGCGTTGTTAAACAACACCCGATTTGACATTTATTTCTACAGTTTGATTTTTCATCATTCATTACAAAATTGAAACTGTACAATTTCAACACTATCCTACTAAGTGGTTATTGGCTTTGCATATAAATTTGTAGAAAATATTTTATCTAATCTTGATTTATAGTAACTGTATAGCATTGCTTTAATTAGTTTAGATGCGATTATGTGGCTTATTAATTTTCCAGTATCAGAACATTTAAAGTGTGATTATAGTGAGTCTGAGAGTAATAATTTCCGTGGCATTTTCATGTACAGACAAATGTGATATTTTGTCCATGAACAACTGGGAATTCCTCTAAAATATTTTAATATTCCAAAATTTAAAGAATTTCAAATTTACCAAAAATTTGAAACATTTACAGAAATTTTACATATTTAGTATTTCGCAAACCAAGAAATTTGCAAATATTTTAGATGCAGATATTCCATTATTAAAAAATTCAAAGTTTCAGAACTATATTCATATTTTAATTATGTTGAAAATTTAAAAATTTTATAATTTTTGTGTTTTTAACATAATCAATAGTTTAAAAATTTTCAGTTTATAAAATTTTCAAAAATTGCAAACTATATCAATTTACATTTTCAAATTTTCCAAAAATTTACAGATATTTCTACTTTTTAGAGTTTTAAAAGCAGCCGTAGTAGGCTTGCGTTTAGAACGTTGGGCTGCTATGTTTGGGGGTCTGGGTTTACATTCCAGTACCGGAACAGTTTTAACGGCCGTTCACCCTCGCAACGCAATGATAAACAAGTGAGGTATTCTGCCAAGAAAATTTTCTTTAGATACGAAGCACTTCCTGCGGTTCGGAGCCTGCGTTAAACAGTAGGTCCCCTATGTCCGTGTGATTCATTAAGCGCGCTCACTACAGGCATAGGAGAGAAAGTCACCACGTTCTTTTGAGAGCAAAGAGCTCTGACGAAAGAGAATTTTAAAAACCTAAGTAATTTCTAAATTTTTAAAATACAAAATTTTCTAACAATCATTAGAAAATTTAAATTTTTTTTTGATAAATTTAAGAAATCGGAAAATTTTTCGGAAATTTTTTAACATTAATCATTAGAGTTGGGCAAATATGCTGTAAAGATAGTGCAGATATGCACCAACATATGTCGCATAAAACAGTCAATATATGCACTAAAATATGCCGCATAAAACCTTCAATATATGCAACAATATGCAGTAACCTTTCGCGATATGCACTGAAAAAAATTAGTTTGTTTATTAAGTACCTAATATGAATATCTGATGTTTATTTGAATCTGCAGTTTAATACTTGTAATTATTGCTGCTGCTGATCAAGTTGAAACTTTTTATTAACGTTTATCTGTAAAAACAATATTTAAGTACAATTTACTACAGCTTACACAAAGGAAAATAATTGAATGTGCCCTGTGGCCTGTGCCATATCCTTTGCAATATCACAAAAAAACTTTCTAATTTTATTCTTAAATTGTTTGTTTAATTACAAAATAAAATAACAAATTAGTATTAAATTTTTAACTCGCTGTTTTGGCTTGTTTGAAGTTTTTTAACTTTAAACAGAGTAAACTGTTTTTTTTTAATTCAAAATTAAAATAAACGGATAAATACCTCTTTTTCACAGATGACGCACAACCCAACACTTCCATCGTATTTAAAACATGTATACGGCTTCAACCACTTCTTAATTAAATCGTTTTTTGAACCAGCAACTGTAGGCATTTTCAGGGTATAGACTGGACAATTACACTTTACAGCTCTCTGTCAAGGCAACAAATGAACTAGTCAAGCACTAAAATTATAAATAACTATTTCTAAGAATAAGTATAAGAAAAATTTCCAAATATTATTTTCAAAGAAATTTGTACCTAAGGAATAAGAGCTACCCAAATAATACAACCTTTGTCAGTTAATCCTTTATTTCCTCTACCCCTACTTGGAAATTTAGAAAGTGCAAGTCTATGGTTCATGTGGTTTCACTAGAAGAAATTGTGCAATTTCTTCTAAGAACTGCGAATATTTTATTTGAGAATTTATTTGAAATTTTATTCTTTTTGCTAGAATATGCATTTTCATGCCATTAAAAGCTAAAATATGCACTAATATATGCCGTATGCCGTAAAGTTGTAATATATGTCAAATATGCAAAATAAAATTTACTTTTTATGACTCTAAACATCACGAAAAATTAACATTTTATGATCAATAGGAAAAAAGATGTAAATATACATTTGCCCAACTCTATATGATCATCAACTTCAAAATTTTCAAAACCGAGTTTCGGAATTAGTAAATTTTCAAAAACAGCAAACTTTTTGTAAAACTTAGTTATTTAAATTTTAAAAATTTAAAGGATATGTAAATTTTAAATCAGAAATTAGTGAAGAATGCAGTGGCCTTACGCGAGGGATGTTTCGTAGTGGTTGACCGGCAGCTTTTTCAATTTTAATGGTATTAATACATATATACTAACTACCTATGTATTATTTTCCTATTTTTACTTATTACTTGTTAAACCTTGTTTGAAAAAACGCAGGTATAACTAATTATTTTGATGGCTATTCTATAAAAGGGTTTATTCGTAATTAACAGCTAATTATAATAATCAATCAATCAAGTTGAGTTACATAAATGATCTCGGTACTACTATAGTTATTTTTAGCCACCGTTACAGTATTTTCTGTTAATTTATAATTTACAAATTCAAGACAATGAAGGTTGAAAACTGTTTACTAACAAAGTTAATTAGAATAAAGAAATAACGAACTTGTAGCTTCAGGATTAAACAAGCTTTCTTAATTATTTGTATGTTGCTGTAATTATACAAGAAATGAAGCCTCTTACATCGTCACTGAAAAAAGGGTGATGTATAAATAATTAATCTCTAGGTCAATTCTTGTTATCATTGACTAAACATGTCAAGGTATATTTCAAAGGGTACATAACGAAATATAACCAAGTAAGAAGTTAGTCAAACAGTTATTTGTAGCAAGCGAACTGTAATTAAGCAATAATGAAATTACTGTGTTGTATCGTAATTTTAATTTATTTTACAGTGAAGTGTAACTGTGCAACAAATAACGTATGTGCTACCTTTAAAGATTACTACACAATTCAGGATAACCCGAACTGTTGGTATGACATAGCTGCCAATGCAAATGCTGTAAGTATTTTTTAAATTTCATTTTGGATTAGGTACCAATATTAGTTTAATTATAAGTTCTAGCATTACATCGTTGAACTTCATATTTATTGAGTATACATAAAATACTTTATTACTTCAATACAATACAATATTTATTTATTTTAAGCTTATACGTCGACATGCTCACATGCCATTATCAAAGGCTATGTTAAAAAGTAAACAGTTAGTGTTGTTATAGCAACAATAAAACTTGGTGACTTGATCTAGGTAATTGCCTGCCGATGACTTGATTTCTTATTCCAAAATGTCCAATAGAGGTGAATTTAAGAAATCAATTATCTCATTCATTAACGGTGCAGTTTTTAGTGTTTGTGAATTTCAAAAGTTCCTAGTATATCTAATTTACGTTCTTCATCACAAAAAAGTAAACACATTATAGTGTTATTAGATGTCACTAAGTGATTGTGTTCTAGTAATTGTTTATCGTAATTGGATTTATGTAAGTGTTTGTATTTGTAACAACGTACGTGTTCTTTATACCTAAAATACCAAAATTTCTAATTGCCTGTCCTATATAAACCGAATTACAACGCAAACAATTTAATTTGTAAATGCCTGATTTTAGCAAATCATCTGTTTTTGATTGTGCATTAAACAAAGTGTTTAAAACTGTTTTTATATTTATTTGTTTTGTTTATAATTTCAGCCATTTTTTTTAATTTGTCATAAAATATGATATCAAAGCATATTTAATTGTATCGCATGATGTTGGGGTATTCGGATAATTTTTTTTGAATGGATAGTTTATATTCTTATTCTTTAATTAATGTATCAATAAGTTTAGTATTATAACCATTCCGATATGCAATTTGTTTAATAATTGAAATTTCTCTATTATAATTAATTTCATATAAAGGGACCGTTAAAGCGCTATGTATCATACACCTGTATGCTGCTATTTTATATATTTTATGATGACAAGTATCGTGTGGTAGTGTAATGTCTGTTTGTGTACATTTTTTATAAACAGAGTATTCGAGTTTATTATTTAAATTAATTTTTATGTTTAAATCTAAAAAGTTAAGGTTAAAATAAATAAATATTGTTGAGGTAATATGGTATTTTATGTATACTCAACCAATATTAGTGTCTTATGAAAAAACTCGTGTTTTTAGACGGATATAATACAAAGTTATGGTTACCCCTTGGAAATACATAAAGTGACAACGGCGGATGGATATATTTTAAGCCTTTTCCGAATTCCAAATAATAGTGTGAATCCAAAAAAAGGACCAGTGTTTTTACAGCACGGTTTATTATCCTCTGCATCAAATTTCGTGGGACATGGAAAAAACTCTTTAGGTAAGAAAATTAAACTAAAGATTTGCTTAATATTTATAAGTGTGGACAAGGTTTCATTGGTTCATAATAAATATTACATTACTTTATTTAAAATCTTTCTTAAAAACAATTTGCATGCGGTAAACAAAATTATTGTTATAATCATTTCTAATATAAATAAGAGCCTCGTATATGTGGCTTTATTAATACCTTCTTTAGGTTCTTAACATTATATTAAAATACAAATATTTAAACACGAGATGGTTATTTTTTACAGTTTAAGGTCATGGAAAAATATTAATCATCTCATAAATAATTATGTCAGGGACACTTTCAATCGAAGATGTTAACTTTTAATATTTAAATTGTTAAAAAACCAGTTTGCAATACCAAATAAATTATTTATTTCAGCATTTGTCTTGGCTGATGCTGGTTACGACGTATGGTTAGGAAATTATAGAGGAACGGAATATTCTGAAGGGCACGTGAATTTGACAGTTTTTGACAAACAGTACTGGGATCATAGGTAAGAATCAATTATGTAAATATTTCGAGTAAATGCTAAGCCCTGATTTATACAGCGTGTAACTAAAGTGTGGATTAAATCCACTAGTGTCGTTTATTGAAGTTTATGGCAATAGCCCTCGAATTGGTATAACGTTTTAAATTAAAGGGCACATTTTTGATGCGTTTTGAAATTATTTTATTTCATTTTGTCAATCAAATTTAAGCATAAAAATTTGAAATCCGTTGAACTTCGATAAAAGACAAATTAAATATGAAATTAAACAAAAGTAAAAATTAAAAATAATAAACAATTATAAGTGTTCAAAATGTATTTCAATTAACGCCTGGCAATGACCGACACCATAAAAAATATAGTGATAGGCATAATCGAATGATTGCCATTCATTCGGATAAAATCATTCAAATTGCGACTATATTACTTTTATGAATGAATTTTAGTTCTGATCGTCTTTCCTCGAATAGCTCGGCAGCAATAGGTTAAATCTTCGGCTTCTTATAGTTCGAAATTCGAATGCTTGGAAGCACCACTAGTCGTAATAATCGCTACCGTGTCCCCCCTGACACCGCTTTTATGCTTCAACCTTATTTTGTTGATTTACGTACGCAAGTTAAACTTCCGGTGTTTCATTTTAAAACCAAACATTCATTTCTTACACTACTGTTAATTTTACTACATTTTATTGCTAATTGTGGCCTACTTTTTTGAGTAATATTTTTATAAACCGCAAAAATGAATCCATTTTTCTGTTTTATAAATCTGTTATTAAAAAATTATAAAATCAGTAACAAAAACATTTGTTGTTTGAATCTATTTCAGAAAATATTCCGACACTTTTGTTACACACTGTACATGTACATTAATGTTAATACTATAACGAAACTCTCAGAAAATCACTGATCTGAAGCTTATGTTTCGTTTTGTAGCGTAGATGAAATTGGTGTTTACGATATGCCAGCAATGTTAAATTTTATTTCTTTTAAAACTGGCCGACGAGGAAACATTGTATACATTGGTCATTCATTAGGAACCACTGTTGGTATGATATATAGTTCAGAATTGCCAAAGGAAGCAAGACAAACCCTTAAGCTAATTATTTTATTAGCCCCTGCAGCATCATTAGCACATATGATTTCACCTGTTAGATTGGTTGCACCATTTGCCGATAGTATACTGGTAAGTATAAATAAAAAATTAATTTTGTTAAGCAAACGAACCTGAAACATATGTAAATAGGTCATTACCATTGACTTGATACTATTATAACTGAAAGACCATAATATATTAAATGGCGGCCCTGAAAATAATTTAATCGAGCGAAAACAGATGATTCTAGCATATTTTTTTTTATTTATAACCTATGACAATCTGCTAAGTGGTTAATATAAAATCAATACCTTTCCTGTTACAATTATAGTACAATTAAATTCAAAATTGTTACAAATTAACACTAAAACCTTCAAATTAAGCTAGAAAAGTAATTTATTTATTCATTGTGGAGACGAAATTACATTTGAATATAAGAACATGAAACGATGAATATAAAAGCAATGACAAAAAGAATGATAAAAAGAACAAGGGGCTCTGGCTGGAGCTTTATAAGGTTGTACAACCTGGTGGATGCTGTAGGGCTCGTGGTCCGTTGTCGAGACTTAGGTTAGTCGGTTTTTTCGTTCTGGAAGGAACAAACGGTGCTAGGGTACTTCGACGATACCTAGTGTGCGTAGGTGCTGTTTAACCTCATATCCGGTTAACTCATGGAGGAGCCTGTTGAGATGATTTGCCTTGGATCGGACCTAGTACACACTACGAACGTATGACTCTAGAAATAACTTATGAGGGTGGTTGCTTTCCCCGAGACCGAAAGCTAGTGGTCGATCTGCCCGAAGTCCTAGCCCGGCCCGGTCTACAGGCCGGGCATACAATTACAGGCAAATCTATTCTCAAACCGGGCCGGGCTTATTTAAACCTCTAACCGGCCCTAGAAGGGCCTTTGTGGGTCCTGCTTTGTCTCGACGAGCCAACTGAGTTGAACAAAGCGTAGCCAGGCGAGAGCAACGCTGACCACAGCTGGATAGCGTAACTAAAATGTCAATAATGTTAATAAAAGTATCAAAGTACCTACTTTAAAAAACAAAAAACGGACCACTTACTGTTACTTACACCACGGGCAGCGTGAGCGTTGGTGAGGGCATTCGAAATCTAAGTTGACATGCCAAATTTGCGGGGCCAAATTTATATAATTACAAAACGGGCCGGGCCGAGCCGAGTCATGTAATAAACCGGGCCAGGCTAGCCATCTCCTGAATTTGTCGGGCGGGCCTAAAAATGTCTTTATTACACTATTCTACTATTGAGGCCCTCTATGATAAATATTTCACTATTATTGTTTAATTTATCTAAATGTGTTTGTAATTTTTTATAAGATTCTTCTATTTTTCTCATGGTTTGTTTATATCTGGTGCATATACTGATATCATATGTAGCTTTTCTTCTTCTGTTTCCATTGTAACAATTAATATTCCGTCGCTTACGTATTTTATATGATGTATATTGGATTGATAATGTAATGTTTGGTTTGGGTGTTGTAAATAAAACGCTATTTTGTAGAAGGAATTTAAATGTGTTTTCACTTTTACAGATAATTTTGATGACTGTTTATAGCAACGTCAGTAGCAACGCAAGTCGCCAAGTTACAAAATACAATTGACTCCAAGGGCTGCTACGGTACTTTCCGTTAATAACATTCTTACTTCTGAACTAGTTATTTATTTCCACTGTATACAAATATATAATTTTTATTTTTTTCTGTCCTTGTCCCTTTTTGTTGTCTCGAATAATGCACATATGTCGATATTGTGGCTACTTACTTCCATTGTCTCCTCCTGAGTTCTACTACTCCATGATCTAATGTTCCAGCCTCCTAGTCTTAATATACTCTTTGTCCAAAATCGTTTCCCTTTTCTGGTGTGGTCTGTCGTGTTTCCGAGCTTTAATATCCGGTTTTTAAGCAGTTTCCTTTTTTTTATCATAGACAGGTTGCTAGCCTTGTCCATGAACCCTCCTCCTTTCACATCCGGGCTTGGGACCGGCAATGGCGGAGTTACAAAGCATGAAAAAACGAAAAAATAATTCAAAAATACGAGGTTCGTAATGATGCTCCAAAAGGTTGGAAGCTTGCATGTCCTGGTAGTAGTTCTAGCGAGACGCTGCTTCGTCTGAGTTGAAGCACCCTGTTGTTGAAGGAGCTCACAGTGCTGGATGATTTACTAAGACTTGGTGTAGCTTCAAGTTCGCTTTAGGAGAAGCTGGTGGCTGTGGTTCTGAGGCGAAAGCTTTATCGAGATCTGGTGTAGCCGCTGCATCGCTCTTAAAGGAGCTCGCATTGCTGGGTATTTGCCGAGACTTGGTGTAACTTCGAGATCGCTTTAAAAGGAGCTTGAAAGGCGAGGAATTGTCCAGAAACCGATATAACCGCTAATTTAATCTTCAAGAAGCTCGTAGTGCTGCGGGGGGAGGGGGCTTGTTGAAACCTGGTATAGCTTTTACTTCGCTCTTGAAGAGCACGACGGTCCTCCGCCTAAACCTAGTGTGGCTTCTGCTTCGCTCTTGAAAGTTTTCCGGAAGTTTCCTCCGGAAGCGTATTGGAGTTCTTGTGGTAGCTGGGGTTGGTTGGTTCTTACTGGAGTCTGTGGGGTAGTTTGAACCGGCGACATATGTTTGATTCTTAGGTAAAAACTTTTTCTTTAGACTGTTCTGATCGATCCTGAAGAATAAACTTGCAAACGTTTCTTTTCTTTACACCACTCTTATCGATTCTGACAACCTAATCAATTTTTCTGTATAAACGCGTTGTTTATGTATTATTTCGTTGCCTAGCACTGCACTAACCATTGTCTAAACAATACAAACAAAATGTAATTTTCTTTGCTTTTTTTAAACGGGGCAAAGTTTTAATTCTTCTGTTACATTTATTAGAACCGACGAGTTTGTTTAAAGAGCAAAAGAGAGGTAGATCGTCGTTGTTATGCAAAGATAGAGCAAGAGCGATATCCGACATGTCTAGTGTTGTCAGCGACCACGCCCCTGTCGACTCTGATTGGCTGTGAGCAAAGAAATGTTTAAATTTTTTTATTAATTTGTAGATTTCGCAAAGTGGAGATGTAGGCATGGAGCCGAGAACGTTTAAATTTGTTAAATCATGTCTAAGTCCACAAACAACTTTTTTATTACTTTTTAACTTGTTCTTGTACTTATGATATAAAATATGCTTAATATTAGATAATTTTATTATTATATTTTAACTATGGTAAAGTACACACAAATTACTTTTTCTTATTTTCATTTCATTCGTTTTAGAGAATAGTGAGCTCTCTCGGTCTAATCAGAGTAACCTCTCAAGCTGAAGCCCAAAGACATATACTTAAACTGTACTGCTTGGAATCGCCAGTTCTTATGGAATTTTGCATACAAACCCTAAATGTATTCTATGGTCCTAAAACTCAAGTGAGAGCAGTAAGTTATTAACCTATTATCGATTACTTTAATCTGAATTATTTTCGGTTGTATTTGCAGAATTCAATTCCAGTTTTCTTCAACCAGTTTCCAGCAGGATCGTCTTTAAAAGTTTTTAAGCACACTGCTGATTTAGTCCTAATAGATTTTAGAAAATATAGCTATAATCTTAATAATGTAGTAAAATATGGTGCGATTTTGCCACCGATACACGATGTATCGAAAATTGAAGTTCCTGTCTTCATGATGTATGCTGTGAATGACTGGGCTTGCACAAAAACGGTAAATACTACGAAAGATGTGAATAATAAATTTTAATTTATTTTTGTTTAATTGCAGGATTCGTTGAATTTATATAACAGTTTATCACCAAAAGTAAGGGCTGGAAAATATGAAATTGCTGTTCCGGATTTTAATCACATTGATTTCTTATTTGGTCAAAACGTAAAATCGATCGTTTATGAGCCTATATTAAAGCTGTTGAGCCAAGTCTAATAACTCTAGTCAGTGGAGCTTGTCAAAATATCTTGATGTTGAAAAAACGAAATTTCAGTTTGTTAAACAGCCAAACTAATTTACATGAGAACAATGGTTTTGGTTGGTTCTGGTTTGGGGCGTTGGAATGTCTATCTTTGAAAACAAGATCCATAGCGTTATTCATACGATTGCGAGCCTGAAAGTTAAACAATATGCAACCCAGCATACATATCAACAACTTGCCTGACATCTACGATAATAATAATAATATAAATTAGAAAAATGGTTATCACCCATGAGAGGAAATTTTAATAATAGGAAAAATTAAAGGTCCTTTCTCTCAGCAAAATGTTTAATTAACGGGAACCGGTTTTCGGGCAATTAAATCTTGCCCATCATCAGCCTTACGAAATTAAATTGCACTACTCTTGAAGTGTATAAGTAAAATTTTACTTATACACTTCAAGAGTAGTGCAATTTAATTTCGTAAGGCTGATGATGGGCAAGATTTAATTGCCCGAAAACCGGTTCCCGTTAATTAAACATTTTGCTGAGAGAAAGGACCTTTAATTTTTCCTATTATTAATAATAATATACTTGATTACGATTAATGAATGAAATCATGTCATAGCTAGAAGTTTCTAAAAGCTGGTATCCCACTGTATAAATTCTCATATTTATTCTTACAACAATTATTATTAAAGTGGCGTTATATGTATAATTGCTATGGCATCCTATCCTTCTGTACAAAAATATTTTTACATACTTTTTATAATTGTTAAATGTGTTGCATAACTAGCTTGTACGAATAAACTTTACCAAATACTACTTAACCGCAAATCATCTACAAACGCTTTGGTCACAATAACGTTACCGCCTACGGTTCCAACGACCAGTAAAAATGCCGCTTAGGTAAACATAAATAAAACGTTTCTATTTCGTAAAAATATTTTACGTGATAACTTGACGCCACATAAATACCGTCTATTAAAAACTTTTATAAAAATAAAATACTGTATGTTTTTAGGCATTTCCGATTCTTGATAATTATGTTAATATTGTAAATATTATCAAGAAAGTCGTTGATATGTATGTTGAGTTGCATATTGTTTAACTTTCAGGCTCATATTCTTGTAGGTACTTTGAACTACCCTGTATACAGGGCGACTCATAACATAACATGTGGGATGAGCTTTCAGAATAAATTCAGAACCTGAAAACAGTGAACAAGTTTCTATAGATGTGGGTCCGGAAACTATTTTATTATTGTAACTAATTTTGTTTGAATTTGTGCACCAGAGGTGTCCCATATGGTAGAAAATTGTAATATTTTTTCTGAATATTTAAATTCTTTACAATTATCAAAGTTTTAAATGTCGCTGAGTCTAACAGTTTTTGAGATAATCGCATTTTTGTGAAAAATCAAGTTGCCATGAAGGTTTGAATTTTTTTGAAGATGCGAAAATAGTTCTTAAAAACAGACAGACACATCAAAGCAACAAAACGGGTTGCTAATAAATATAGGCCCGGAAACGCTTCCTTACAGAGTTAGAGTCTCCAGAGACAACAATGTACCCTGCCTACCACTTCATGGTAACTTCATTTTTCATGCAAATTGAATTCTCTCAAAAACTGTTACATTTAACGTCTTTTAACAGCAGTACCTTTTCTGCTTAAATTGGTATGGCGTGTAATAATTTATTATTAAAAAATAAAAAAATAAAGCAATATAAAATATGTAGAAAAAAATTCGACATTATCACTCCATATGAGACACCTCTGGTCCACTTATTCAAACTAAAATTAATGAAAATATTAAGCTAAATGAGTATTGCCCTCAGATAAGTTTCAAAGCAATTACTGAAAAAGCTATGGATAAGTAAAAAATCAAAAGACTGTAACTCTGTAGAAAAGATTTTCCGGACTCTCGTTTATGGTAACTTTTTGCACGGTTTTCTAATTCAGAATTCATCTCGAATGTGTGTCGCACGTGTTATAAAACATGCTCTATAAAACTTCACTATTGGAAACCAAAAATATAGTAGCAGTATCTTAATTATTTATAGTTACTAGTATAGCTTTTGTAAACCCATAATTTGCTAAATAGCCAAATACTATGCTTGTGGTTGGAGAATGTTAAAATATTGATTCTAAGTACTAGTGGAAACCGTGGGTCGCTTCCCGCTTGTTTCTTGTCTTAATAATACATGTAACGTAAGTGGCGCGTCCCGCGCCGATTGTTCTGGCCTACATCACTCCGTAAAAGCGGTTTCGTGACTGAGAATTAAAGTAAAGTGGAATGGCGCTGCGTTTATCATGTACATAGATTACAAATAAATACCTAGTCTTAGGAAATATTTTTCTGACGTTAGCTTATCGCTTTATGTGTTTATTTTTAAGTTTTATTTTATTATGTGGTAATGACAGTGTATGTAAGTATTTAAAATATCAAAATAATATTTAATATATCAAAAACAATAATTTAATAAAATTCTTTAATTATTCCTTTACTTTGACTTTTGACTTCATCGCATAAATGTATTATAATATAATAGTAATAGTGTTTGGTCCTAGTGATCATACATACCGTATAAACTATACACACTGCTATTATACGATGAGAACTAAATTAGAAACCGTTGTAACAAAATTTACTGCAAAGCTTTCGGTTTGTCTTCTAGTACGAACACTTGCTTTAATTGCAAATTTCAATTCTTTAGTTTTAAGTATAAGCGACAGTTTTATATGTAGCAACCGTGCCAATCTTAGACAATAGTAAATATTTCTGGCATAAATATGTATCTTTAGCAACATCAAAAATCTGTGGCACTTTATAAGTGCTAACAGCGTTGCCAATCTTTGACTTCATTTATTCAACGGTTTTGAATTAAGTTTTCATCACAATACAGAGCCACCAATCGTTTTTGCGATATCTTTGAAACACCCTGTATAGAAATTAAAACCGCTACAGCACGCTGTGCAACCTGAGAAAAAGTCAAATCTCGCGTAGTAGATTAGGGAAGAATAGAGTGAACGGTACTCTCCAAAAGTTTAACATTTTTAAATAGGGTGTACCCGGGCCCGTAAAGTTGGCAGGCTAATGAAAGCACTACCGACAGCAATCGCGCTAATCGTTAGTGCTACGTTAGTGTCCTTTAGTGCCCTACTAAAAAAATCCGCAAACATGCTGGGTGTGAAGTTGGCAGGCAACTATATTTTTTTAATTACTCAGACATGTGTTTGTTTGCTGACGTTTTAATTAAAGCACTAGGGAAACATTAACGATTGGCAACAAAACACCCTACAGATGTATTTTGGAGTCTGTTATGAGCCCTAATAAAAACAAACGTAAATAACATCCGAAAATAGTTACAGAAATTCCAAAACGGTATCTACGAAAGTAATTTGTTGCGCATGGATAATAATAATGTAAACATGAACAACAACAATTCTGTTTTGTATTTGGTTCGTATTAATGATGCTACTCTTTCCAATTATTTCATACTAAATAGAAGTTTATTAAAACAGGTTTTAACTTAGAAAACGCGTTTACCAGAAGCTACATCCGGATCGACCATCGTGTCTAAGTTTGTCTATAAACCTAAGCCTGAGTATAAACAAACAGATCTAAACGCTGGAGAAACATTTCCTATAAAATACTACAAAAATGGACAACATGTAATTCCAGATGAAGAGGTTTCTGATCGATGCCGAACTTCAGTAGACAATAACTAAAACCTATCTATCTATATATTAAATTCCTAACTGTCACACCATAACAACCCGACGGACCCTTGTTTCTGGACAAAATTGATAACCGTAACACGACGGCGGCGGCCCCTTACAACTCAATTAAGCTTATTGATTGTTTTCGGCAGTTATTGCTGTCAAAGCTGTTTTTTGCTTTTTATGGTTTGCTAACAATAAATCTAAGTTGCAATACAATTTGCCTTCTGTCGTACAGACAAGACAGAAATGCGTTGTAGTTGCTAGACTAGACGTTTCAAGTAACAATGAAGTTCCACTTCGGAACAAATAAACAGTGCATCCTCAATTTATTCTTGTGATATTTAAAAATTCAGAATTTTTAAATTGTTACATATTCGTTTGTTTATTAGAGGTGAGTAATAATAAAATGCAAATGCATTGCAAATTTATATTGAAAGTGATGATATAGATTTTAAAATAAATACGGCATCTCAGGTTGCTGCTACGAGATGAAATGAACCGAGTTGATTCTGTTTATCGTACTGCTGCGTCTACAAGCATTTACGAAGAACTAGCTGAACCCTATAACCTAGATTTTTTACTTTCCTATGCTTTTTAGTATTAATTGCATAAACAACCTAGAATTCAAAATTTTGACAAAAGTACTGGTTTTGAACCTTCAGAAACGTAAACAATGTTTTTTTAAGTTTTGTAAGCCGGATTTTGTTGAGTTTCGGAAAGTTGAGGTAGTTCAAAAATTGAAGGACAAAATAAGCATTTAAAAAATCTAACCAAAAGTGGTTGCTTGTGTTTTGTTGGCATTTTTTTTTTCAGAAACAAAATTCTAAAAATTGAATAACGGTATCTGATAGAAGACCTTAAGGTAAAGCAAATGCTTGTTTTTGGAACATACTAACATTAACATAGCTACTACTACAAATTTTTCATAATTTTAACATCTGTTTACTCAAAAACAAGTTGACAGATAGAGATGCAATTTCATATTTTAATAGCCATAGGGTAGCAAAATATAAATATCAGATTGTGGCACTGTAGCAGCAATCGTATTTTGGTAACTTAGCGACTTGGTTGCTATTTACATAATATAAAACAATTAATAAAAAGATTATTTGTAAACGTGAAAACATCATTAAAACTTTCTCCTTCAAAATAGCGTTTTATTTAACAACCACAAACAAAACATTACATTATTGGTGACCCCTCCGACAAGATTTGAAAACGCACCCCTCCCGACGTGATCAGCAGAATTCAGAATTTCAAAACCTTCACAAACCGCAACATTCAGCTGCTACATCGCCACAGACCTTCGGATCTTCAAGACTTCATTGAAGTACAAGATAAGTAACGTTTATTAAATATGGCTTTAAACCGTGTTTGTATTGACTTTCCCGAATTTAACATTCATGACGTCGATTTGTTTTTTGTACTACTAGATAAATTTTTCCAAGTTAATGCTATTGCAGATTCTGCAGCAAAATTTGATATATTAACTTTAAAGCTTCCCCATGAAGTATTAAGTAATATACGACGATTAGTCTTAAACAGACCTCAACGAGCCCCATACGAAGCTTTAAAAGCTGAACTAAATCGTTTGTATAGCAAACCACGGAATATTAAGATAATGCCACTTTTGACAGGTTTCAAGTTTGAAACTTCATGTAACGCACTTTTACAAGAAATTCTTAAACTTTCTCATGGTTTACAACTACCAGACGAGTTCCTTAAGAACCTACTGTTTTCAAAATTGCCTGATAATTTAAAAATACCCGCTGCTTTACTTGAAACAGATTTGGAACTTCACGAATATTCAAATAAGATCGATAAATTATTATCTGTTGTGCCGAACAATATTCCTTGTGCATCAGAGAATGATAGGTTTGATCGTCTATCTAAGGAAATCGCTAACATTAAAAATGAACTTCAAAACTCGCAACCAAAGTTTAGATCAAATTTTCAAAATAACTCTATTGCACCATCACGATTACAAACACGTAATTTTAATCAACGTCAGTATTACAATCAAAATACACAACCTACTTCCACTCAGCAACTTAATTTTCCCAATAATAACACGCACAATTACCAAAATTTTCCAAATTTGTGTTATTACCATGAAAGATTCGGTAATAGAGCCGTTAGATGTGCCGGTCCCCCATGTTCTTATAAAAAAAACTAAATTCGGCCTTGCTAACATCACCCAGTTTGCCAAAATTTGGCTTTTCAAGGGTGCAACTTAATTTTTATTAAAGATGTATTTTCAAATATAAGTTTTTTAGTGGACAGCGGTTCAAACTACAGCTTGCTACCAAATGCTTTCTTTCACAACCACACAACACGCAATCCTGCCTCTTTGATTTCTTTATTGGCAGCGAACCAAACACAAATACAAACTTATGGTTCTAAAACACTAGCTTTAAAATTTGATTTTTCAAATCAACCAATTACTTGGAACTTTATTTTGGCAGATATTGCATTTCCAATTTTGGGGCTAGATTTTTTACAATATCATAATTTAATGATAGACTGTGCTGTAGGAATAGTGGTTGAGCGAATTTCTGTTAATCGATCTATGATGTTCGACCCGGAAATTCGTGAGTCATCCGTTCTTCCACAGACTGATAGTAATTCACCTGTTCAACAAACAAACCCTCCTACTTCATACAAGTCACAAACAATTATAAAACATTTAAACGAATCATCTCAACATTTAAACAACTCTTCTCAACTTACAAACAAATCACAATCATCACTCCAACCAACTTCATCACAATCAAACATCCAACCATCTCTCTCAAACACATCACAACTAATCACACATCCTAATCAACTTTCCAATCTTCTTTCTTCTGAACTTAACGACTACCAATAGCCTTCTACGGTAGAAGCAGATGTTAATGCTCAAAAAATTTCTTCTAATTCACTCCCTTTACAATCTTTATCACCTGAACGCACTCCTTACTCTAATCTTCTTCAACAATTTCCTGCTTTAACAGCTGAATTCGACGTTAACACCCCTATTAAACATAATGTAGTGCATCGAATTAAAACTAACGGTCCGCCAATTAGTGCAAAGTGTCGAAGACTTAATCCAACACAATTACTGTTTTTAGAAAAACATCTGCATGAACTGTTACATGCTGGAATCATCGAGCAGGCAGACAGTCCTTGGAGCAGCCCAATACATATGGTATTAAAACCTGATGGCAGCTATCGTGTCTGTGGCGATTACAGGCAGCTGAATGCGGTGACAGTTCCGGATACCTATCCAATTCCCTTCATGCAAGACTTTACTCACAAAATATATGGATCTACAATATTTACTAAATTTGATTTAAAGAAAGCATACTTCCAAATTCCTTTGCATCCAGATGATATGGACAAAACCACAATTACCACGCCTCTTGGTGCATATCGTTACAAAAGACTTAATTTTGGCTTAAGAAACGCTCCTGCTTCCTGGTCCAGATTCGTCCAGAAGATTCTTACAGGGATGTATTACATTTATTTTTACCTCGACGATATATTAATTTTTAGTAAAACCGCGTCAGAGCATTTGCGTCATGTAAAAATGGTTTTTGAACGTCTGACTGAATACGGACTTTTGTTGAACGTTGATAAATGTGTTTTTGGGGTTAGTGAATTGGATTATTTGGGACACAAGGTTTCATGTAAAGGCATCCTGCCACAAAACTCAAAAATTGAGACGATAAAAAACTTTCCAATACCAAACGATCAAAAAAAATTGCGCAATTTCATAGGCTTGATAGGATATTTTCATAAACACATTAAGAACTGTGCAAAAATTTTGGCTCCGCTGAATTCTTTAGTTATTCCGGGTAAGGCTTCCACGAAACCAGTTGTTTTGCAAGGTAGGACGTTAGAAGCTTTTTATGAAGCCACGCAGGCACTTATTGAGGCCACGCTTCTAGTACACCCTCAAGAAGGAGCTGAGATCAGTATTTCTTGTGATAGTTCCGGAGATGCTATTGCAGGCGTATTACAGCAACTACAAGATGGTTTATACAAACCTCTCGCATTCTGCAGTCGATCGCTTACGCCTACTGAAAGAAAATACAGCATTTTCTCACGCGAACTTTTGGCTATTTATTTCGCAATTAAAAAATTTCGATATCTTATAGAATATAGGACTTTTCACGTGTATACTGACCATAAACCGATTTGCTCAGCTATCAAAAGTTCGTGCGACACTTATTTACCACGAGAGTTTCGTCATTTAGAGTACATTTCTGCTTTCACCACGGATATCCGATATTTAAAGGGGAGCGAAAACATTCCAGCAGACGCACTTACACGAGTTTCAGCAATTTTACCCGAGTTGGTTGATTATGATGCCATTGCACATGCGCAGGTTCAAGATGAAGAATTATTGCAATTTCAGTCGAATCAAAATTTCAATTTTGTCAAAGCACGTACACCAAACAATACGTCAATATGGATCGACACGAGTCGAGGATTGTCGCGACCTTACGTTCCATTGCCATTTCGTTTTGGAATTTTCCAGCGGTTGCATGGCATGGCTCATCAAGGTACTAGGACGATGCAGAAGCATGTTGCTCGAAGGTTCTTGTGGACTGGTATGAGAAAAGACATTCGGGATTGGGTAAAGAGCTGTTCTAATTGTCAGCAGAATAAAATAACACGACACACGAAGACACCATTGCAACCTATAATCGAACCTGATAATCGTTTTGAACAAATTCATTTGGACATTATGACCCTTCCTCCTTCGAATGGTTTTAAATATCTACTAACAATAGTAGACCGTTTTTCACGTTGGCCCGAAGCAATTCCATTAAAGGGCACCACAACTGATATTATTATACAAGAACTTATCAATACTTGGATCAGCCGTTTTGGAGTTCCAAAGATTATTTCTACGGATAATGGTCCACAATTTATTTCTGCAACGTGGGAAAATTTTTTGAAAACTTTGGGGGTAAAACATATTAAGTGCAGTGTTCAACACGCACAGAGTCAGGGTTTGGTGGAAAGACTTAACCGTACGATTAAACAAGCAGTAAGAACGACGGGGATGAGCGACTGGATAGATAGATTACCATGGATTTTATTGGCTTTGCGCTCAGCAATTAAAGAACAAGTTCAGGTGTCTCCTGCGGATATTCTATACGGAACACAATTGCGTCTGCCCGGAGATTTTTTTCAAGACGTAGACCTGGACGATCGCACCGAGTTAACACATTTTGTTATTAAATTACGAAAACACATGCACAACGCCAAGTTCTTTTTTACTAAGATTTTTAATAATAGCAATACTTTCGTGGATCAGCAATTAAAATCGTGCTCACACGTATATGTACGCAACGACAGTCATACGCTAGGCTTAAAACAGAATTATTTGGGTCCATTCAAAGTGATCTCTCGAACGGAAAAATATATGGTATTGGAGGGCTTCGGTAGAAATGGAATTGTTTCTCTAGATCGCCTCAAACCAGCTTTTTTTGTTTAAGTATTTTTGTTTAGATATTATGTTCTTTTTATTTTTGCACATTTTTTCCCCTTTTTGTTCTGTTTTTTTTTAGTGAACTGAACTTTTTCGATTCTGCTCTTAGAACCTCAAGAATTGGACACACACCTGGAAGAACTAGAAGCAACTTCACGCTAATTAAATTCTATTTTCTATGATGTTCAATTAGTTACTTGTATTGTTTTTGAAAAGATCAGAAGTTTTTGTAGCTAAGATAGCATGCGCTTCACGTTTGCTGCGTAGTTTTTCTCTTCTGCAAACCAAACATTACAGCACGAAAATTTTAAAAACATGTTGTTCAATAACTGACCACAATTTCTTTTAAATTTTATAAGCTCCTCATAACACATAGCGATAGGCTATAATTTGGTTTTAGTCCTAGTTTGCTAATGTTTCTGTTACCCCTTCTATGAACTTTTAAAATCAAAAATTTATACGCTTTCATTGAATAAACGAGACTATAAGAAACTTTTGTTTAAGCTAAATTGCTCATGGAAAATAGAAAGGTCACAACTAAATTGTTAGGGGTCGCAAAAATAAGGGGGGGTTGATTTCTCCACTCAAATCCAATTTTTGGCAGTGAATAATTAACTATTAAAAAATTAATAGATTATTCTCATCTCATCTCATCAGCCTTTATCTTCGGTCCATTTCTGGACATAGGCCTCCCTCATTCTTCGCCATTTGTCTCTATCTTGCGCCTCTCGGATCCACATCAGTCCGGCAGATCTTTTTACATCGTCCGTCCATCGCATTGGGGGACGTCCTCTAGATCTCTTCCCCAGGTAGGGCCTCCATTTCAGTATTGTATTGGTCCACCTTTCATCTTTATATCTAGCCACATGACCGGCATAGTTCCATTTCAGCTCTGCCACTGCTTCGGCAACGTCTTTTATTTTTGTTATGCCTCTTATCCAAGTGTTTGTTCTGTGATCTTTCAGCGTTATGCCCAACATTTGGCGCTCCATTGCTCTCTGTGTCACTCTTAATTTGTTCATCGACTGTTTTGTGAGAGTCCACGTCTGAGCTCCGTATGTAAGAACGGGTAGGACACATTGATCAAATACTCTAGAACGTAGATGCATTGGTATATTTTTTTTTTTTTTTTTTTTTTTAGCGTCTTACTTAGTTTTCCAAAGGCAGCCCAGGCTAGTCTTCTTCTTCTGTAAATTTCTATTTTTTGGTTTTCCCTTCCCAGCTTTATCATATGTCCTAAATAAACATAATTGTCCACTTCTTCTAGTTCTTGGTTTTTAATTTTTATTTTCTGCTCTAGGGATCTACTACACATAACTTTTGTTTTTGTTAGATTCATGTTTAGACCGATTTCATTTGATGTTTTGTCCAACTCTGTTAACATAGTCTGGAGTTGTTCAGGGGTTTCTGCTATAAGAACGATGTCATCGGCGAATCTGAGGTTGTTGAGTCTTTTTCCATTTATTAGGATGCCTTTATTATCTTGCCAGTGGAGTTGTTTGAATACATCTTCCAACGCATTCGTAAACAATTTTGGCGAGAGAGTATCTCCTTGTCTTATACCTCGTTTTATACTAATCGGTTTGGTGTTCTCATGCAGATGTATAGTGGATGTAGCGTTCTTATATATGTTTTCAAGTAACATTATATATCGGTGGTCTACTCTGGCGTTTCTTAAAGACTTCATGATTGCCCAATGTTCTACTGTGTCGAAGGCTTTTTGAAAGTCGACAAATGCTAAGTTTAGTTCGAAGTTGTACTCAACTGATTTTTCAATTAGCATTCTCATTGTTAGTAGGTGTTCACTTGTACTATAATCTCTTCTAAAGCCAGCTTGTTCGATTGGTTGATAATCTTCAAGTTTTTTAGTTAAGCGATTTGTGATAACTTTAGTGAATGTTTTATATAGTTGAGATAAAATGCTTATTGGTCTATAGTTTTCGAGGTTCGCCTGATCACCCTTCTTATGCAGTAATATCATATTTGCATTATTCCAGGTCTTAGGAATTTTTCCTTTTGATAGGCATATGTTAAAAAGGTCGCGTATTTTTGCTAGAATTTCTTCTTCTCCCTCTTTTATCATTTCAATCACTATTCCATCTTCTCCTGGCGCTCTATTGTTCTTCATTTGTTTCAATGCATAGCTTAGTTCTTCAGTTGTTATATCTGGCATTTCTTCTGAACCTACGTTGATTATTTTTCTATCATCGGTTGTAGTGTTGTTTTGTTGTTGGGTTTTTGTGTCATATAGGTTCGTGTAAAATTTTTCTGTTTCTTTCATAATTTCTTCCAAGTTTCTTATCTCTTTTCCGTTTTCGTCTTTTAGCGTTATAATGTGTCGTTTCCCGTTTCGCCTAAGACACTTTATTCCCTTGTTTTCTACTATTAATTTTTCCACTTCAATTTCATAGTAGTTTTGTAGATCTTTTCTTATCATCCTTCTAGTTTCCTTTGCCATTTGTCTAAATTCTTCATATTTACCTTCCTTAAATAATTGCCTTTTTTCTTCTATTTTATTTTTAGTATCTTTACTTAACTTTTCTATCTTGGAATTTCTCATTTTAGCAAATTTTTCTCCAGCTTCCTTCATTGCATTTGTAATTATATCGTTCATTTTATTTATATCTTTTGAATTCCACTTCTCCTTTTTCAATTGTTTGTTGAGCTCTTTTTCATATTCTAAGGCATTTCTTTTCAGTTTCTCGGTATCTATCTTTGTTATTTGTTTTCTCAACGGCCGTCTTTTCGTTTTTGTGTCTATTAAAATTTTTGCTCTTAGTAGCCTGTGGTCACTATTTATATTAAATGAATTTAGAGTTGTTACATCTTGTACTATGTGTTTTTCACTTGACAAGATATAGTCTATCTCATTTTTTGTTTTTAGATCTGGACTGATCCATGTCCACTTTCTTTGTTGTTTTTTAGAGAAGAAGGAGTTCATTTCATATAAGCGGTGTGCTGTTAAAAACTCCAGTAGCATATTTCCTCTTTCATTTCTTTCATCAAAGCTGAAGTTTCCTATATATTCTTCATTTTCCTCTTGTTTTTTCCCTACTTTTGAATTGAAGTCTCCCATTACTAGAGTGTGGGTAGTGCTGTCTTTATTTATGTTGTCTGATAATTCATTATAAAAGGCTTCCATTTCTTCGTCTGTGTGATTCGATGTTGGTGCGTAACACTGTATTATTTTTATTTTGTATTTTGGGGAGAATTGAATGATTATCGAGGCTACTCTTTCAGATTCGTTATCGAATTTTATAATATGTGCTGATATCTTTTTGTGAATTATGAAACCTACGCCACGTTGGCTTTCGTTTTCTGGGCCTTTGTAGTATAATATATGCCCAGATTTAAGTGTTATGCAATCTTCTCCCTTGCGTCTTATTTCTGATAGTCCGATGATGTCCCATTTTATCTTATTGAGTTCTTCTTCAAGTTCATAGAGACGGTCTTCACCTAATAGAGTTCGTACGTTTATAGTTCCGATTGCCAATGTCATTTTTCTTTGGTAGCCTGATCGATCCCGGTGATTCTTAGCACCCCATGTCTGCTTCCTTTTCTGACCGCTACCTTGGTCGGGGATACGCAGACCGCCGGGGACTTGGGGCCTGTTCACGAGTGTCGTTTCCATGAGGGGTATTTAGCATTTAAAACACCACGCTTGCCAGGCGGGTTGGTGAGTTTAGGTATGGGATATAGGAAGGATAAAAATAGGTTGTGGGTATGATTAAGGTTGGGACACGGCTCCCTCCCGGTATTGGGATGCGGGGAAGAGTCGAGGCTCACGTGGGCAGGGTCGCTTCCCTGAAGTAGACCTATCCTCCGCCGGGATCGTAGAGGAGTGTCTACCCGCTACCCTCTTGGTAATTGTTTCACAATTTGTGAAACAATTACCAAGAGTTTTATTTTAATAATAATCTATTAATTTTTTAATAGTTAATTATTTATTAGTTTTCTTTAATTCCAAACAACTCCAGATTTTCAGAAAGTTTATACCATTACCTTTATGTGTAAGCTTCAGTATCTGGTAGTATGGTCTTATATTATGATTATTATACAGCTATGCTTTCGATACGGTTGTAAGAAGGGTAAGACGTTCCTGCAGTAAATGTTGGGGCGTGAAACGTTAATATTAAAAGAATTTTGAATATACGATGAGTAACAACTTCTAAAGTTTAGAAAGTTTAGTAGAAATACTTCTTTCAGTTTTTGGTACTTTTTAAAATAATAAGACCCATCGCAGACCGCATGGTTTGCATAATCTTAGCTGCAGCTGTATTCCTCTCGAGTTGAGACAAGTTCAAGAAATCCGGATTTAATATATAGAAAAAATTACAGAAATTGCTAAATAATTCATAAAAGTAGAATTTCGATCCGCGGTCCGCTACTCTACCTACTTAATTAACTTATTTGTTATTAAAACACAGAAACAGCAAGAACAGCAACAAAAACAGGTTTACGTAGCGATAAAAATTAAAAATGCAATAAGTAAAGAAAAGAAATTTTTTCTAGTGGAGAAGCTATAAGCTTTCACTTTTATGCAGAGCAACAGGTGTGGTTTTACTCAATTGCAATTTATAGATCAAATCTCCGGAAGCAATTATATGGATTTTTAAATTTATATGTTTTTACTACCAAGCACAAATGAATGATTCACAGGCGCATGTTGCGCACAAAGCATGTAATTCAAACATAATGCATGTCAGTAGAAAATGAAAACAATTTTTATGCGTTGTTGTAATATAAACTGCATTTAAAAAATTCAAATTGTATCAGGGCATTATTGCATTATGTTACTTTTAATACTTTTATATTAACGAAAGTATTCTCGTATCAGCTAAAAATTGCCGCAAGTAACACATAACTTTCAAAAGTGGCGGTTATCTCTATGCGCGTACGTATAAATATAAAATCAGCAAGAATTTGTTAGTTTACGATCTTTTTTACTTTGACGAATAACCGTACGCGCGTGTTTTTAAAATAATTAATTAAATTAGCAAAAACCAAAACAGTATTCAACTAACCGTGTATTTTCATAATTATGAGAACGGTGTACTATTTCATATTAGTTTCTACGCGTCTGTTTGCAATACAATCACACTTCGTTGAAAATAATGTATGTAAAACAATTCAGGATTATTACACCATCAAGGACAATCCCAATTGTGAATACGATGTTGCTGCTGATCCTGATGCGAATGCGGTGCCTATATTTGATTTTCCTGAAATATTTTAAGTATTGAACATAAGAATTGTAGATAACAGTTATAATATCGAATGGTTACCATGCGGAAACACATAAAGTAATAACATTGGATGGATACATCCTGACACTGTTTCGAATTCCAAATGATCAGGCAAGCACCAAAAAGGGTCCAGTGTTTTTGCAACATGGTTGGATGGATTCTGCTGCAATTTTCCTCGGACTAGGAAAAAATTCCTTAGGTAAATTTAAGTTATTTTGCTGTTCATACTATTAAACCGTTAAATTTCAAAAATTCTATATCAATAAATAAAATAGATATTAAATGTTTAGCATCCAAAAATAATTTAGATATATTTAAACTAATATAATTTTAATTTAGACTTAATATACTATATTTTACATATTTAATACTAGTTTACTGTTTATTCAATAATTTATTAACACCCTACCAACCGGTTGGTTGAATATATTATATAGTAAGTACTGCTAAGTACATCTGCCATTTCATTTAAGGCTTGTTGATGGTAATGCTCCGTCACATCATCTTCGTACTCTTTGGTGATCATGTATGTTTGTATTATGGCTGTTTTTTGGTGATACCCCTGTTTTTATCGTTGTGGTTTTTTAACTTTCCTAATGTAGCCTTCAATTTTTTTACCAACTATTTATTAGGGATTATTATTGCAGCACCTGCACTTTTATTAACGGCCTTGTAATAATGACTATGTACTTATTACTACAAAATTACCTTCAGTCGGTCACCTTACTTTGTCTATCAAGCAGAATATAGGGTGTGTATAAATTGGTAAAAGAACTACACGTGGCGATGTTGGTCGTAAAATCCTGAGTCGAAAATCTTCATACCAAAATGTTGGACAATGCTTCCTCTGTCCTCAGGAACCATTTTAAAGGAACGTACATTTGACAACATTGGATCCACACACCACAGGTGTTTTGTTATAATGCACGGTAACTAAGGATCATTGAACGTAAAATACATTGATAGTGAACGAATATTGTTTTACAATGCTGAAAGAAAAAGAAGATGAATACTTCACCAATATTTAAACCTTATGCGTATTTCTATATGCTGAAATACGTATAAGGTTATAATAACTAAATATTATTGACGCTATAAAGTATTTTATTAATACATCGCTGATTAAAATAGTTTTCAAAATATGAAATTAAAGATTGTTGAAGTATAGGAAAGTCCAGGTGAAGTGCTTCGCCCGTTATTAGCAAGTAAAACCGTAAAGAAACGCTTACTTCTAGCGAAAGGTAAATAAATTTCACAGAAGCTTCATTAAGGTAATTTGACAGTTACCTTCTAGTAATGATTTCAGAGTTACGTATTTGTTGTTGAACTAATAATTTGGAACATTAACGTTGATTCTTGTAGTTATTTCCTAGCATCATTATTAACTAGGCATAATTGCTCATTGTATAACGTCAAAATGAGAGAATACTTAAAATTGTAAGGCACTGAGTAAATGGTTATTTATACCCACAGCCTCGTCGATCTGTAGCAAATCATAATAACATGTCTCAAGATTTTGGAGATTTGCAAAGCAATTTAATGAAAGATTTAGTTACATAAAAACATCTATTTATGCAAATATTCTCCAGTGCATTTAATAATAACAAAGCTTAATTATACAGTATGTCTCCGTAAATATATCCGCGTGATAATTCCAAAAACAAATTAATTACGGACAAGAATTTTGTTCAATAAACCCAATCGATTTTGCGCCTTAACCATCAAAAGTAGGTATTTAGTTGCGTAATTTGATTGCATCTTTAGAAGCATTAATACGATAGTAATTATTTATATAATTTTATAATTACACTTTCAGTGGCAAACAGCCATCTATACCTACGTAACAAATTTTATTGAGGCCATGCAATTGATGCAATTACCATTATGATCGATAATTACAAAATTCGAATCAATTAGGTCGATCGATCGAGTACTCGAAGTTTAAGCTAATAAATCAAAAAAAAACTAACAAAGTATTGTGTAATTAATGGTATGTCCCTAAAGAGGTAACCGTGGTTCTTAGAATTGCACTAAAAGGAAGGTTGCACAATGGTGGCACGCAAGAAATAATTTGCAGCTGCAGCCCTCTTTTCTTATGGTTAAATATTAGGTGTTGACAATTTTTATTGCATTTTGAACACCTGCATAAAAGAGCGGAATTTATACGTAAAAGCTTTTTGCAGATAAAAACAAGCAATAAACTTCAAGAGGGTTGTTTATTAAATACTGCCCGCCCTTTATTGAATAATTGGCGATGACAAGGTTTTTATTTATGACAGCTTTTAAGGAAACATGCATGTGAATTTCCCTATACAATACAGTATCTATCTCATGCTGGTTTTATGAGTTTCGAATTGCTTCACGATGCAATATACATGTGCATAAATTGGTGAAAGAACTACAAGTGGCGATGTTGGTCATAAAATTCTAAGTCGAAAATCTTGATACCAAAATGTTAGACAATGCTTCCTCTGTCCTCAGGAACCATTTTAAAGGAACCTACATTTGACAACATTGGATCCACACACCACAGGTGTTTTGTTATAATGCACGGTAACTAAGGATGTCCGTTACATCGCAATACTCCGTGAATGTTTTACAATGCTGCCATATGTATTTTTTACAACAATAAGTTAACGAAGAAATGTTTAAAACACGCTTTTGGGGCTGAAAAACAACTTCTATAAAAACATATTTATTACAATTCTTATTTCTTCTAATTTGCAGTTCTTTCTGTCAACAGATAATGAATTAAAACACTTATTAAACGACTTCATTTTCAAACTTTGAAGATCCCGTGCATACCCAGGAAGCATGGTACAATATTTTGGTATTAAGATTTTCGACTCTGTATAGATTATTGAATGTAGCCTAATTAAAATGTTTCTATATAATATTTTCGGGAAACGACTTAGCTTTATAGCAGTGTTAGGTAGCAAAAAAGCAAATTAAATATATACGTTTGGTAGGTGCGTCGTAAATATTTTACTTTATTTTGTTTCCTTTGTGTATCTGACTACATCATGCATAAAAGTACTGAAAACCTACTTTAATTTTTCAGCGTTTCTATTGGCCGATGCTGGTTACGATGTTTGGTTAGGCAATTACAGAGGAACAGAGTATTCTGAAGAGCATGTGAATTTAACAGTTTTCAACAAACAGTATTGGGATTATAGGTAAGCGAAAACAAAGGGGTAATTGATTCGGGTTGTAATTCAAAGCCATACAGAACAACCAAGTAAAATTAAGCTCTAATGGATCTTAGTGCAAATATTTTAGTCCTGCGAGCATCTAAAACTATTTTCCAAAAGTTTTACTTTTATCTCAGCGATTTTATACGTGCTATATAGTAAAATTGAATTACAGTTTTAACTATGTAAAAATCTTGGAAGCTTTACAAATAATTTACTAAATTACCTTTGAATACAAGAAACGAGAACATTTTGCACTTTAATATATGGTCAATAAAATTCTTTCTATTTATTTTAGCATTGATGAAATTGGATTATACGACCTACCAGCACAACTAGATTACGTATCCCATGCTACTGGTAACAAAGGAGACATAGTGTACATTAGTCATTCTTTAGGTGGTACCGTTGGTTTAATATACAGCTCAGCGTTTCCAGAACAAGCCAGGAAAACCATTAAATTGCTTCTTCTACTCGCTCCAGCAGCAGACCTGCCTAATATTAAATCTCCATTATTTAGCTATGCAAGATCACTTTTAAAACCGTTACTAGTAAGTAGCTAAAGCCTTACATAATTATTTGTTAATACTTCATTGTGTTATTATTTTTGCAGAGGATTATAATGGATAACGATCTAATAAGACTTGTGTCCCAGGCTAAAATTCTAAGATCAATAACCCGAGAATTCTGCTTCGAGTCTCCCCTGCTGCTACGGCGTTGTATAGATTTGGTTGGGATTTTATTTCTTGGCCCTCAAAGTCAAATGGATCCGGTAATGCTGTTTAATTGTATTATTTAATGTTGAGCATCTAAATTCTTCGTCGATGTACTACTTGTATGTAACTATGCTATATTCAAATTAGTTATGGGTGCATATTGTTGCCTATGTCTCAAAGCCACAACGCGTTGTGAGTATTTTTTAGGTAGCATACCTGAGAACATATTCAATTCTTACAAAGCATCGAAGTCGATATTCTGATAAAGTAGCGCATTTTAAGATCCCAGGATAACGAAACCTGGTTTGTCATGAAGTATCTGTTTTGTAGGTGCGTGTGTCTGACATACATACAACGCGTTGTGGCTTTCGAGCATAGGAAACAATATGCACCCATAACTAGCTGTGGATGAAACTTTCCAATTTTGACATACGACGCCTCATACAGACTGTGTGCCCTGTGTCTCAATATTGTTTATTCAATGAGACATTTTTGAAGAGACATATTTTTAACGGCGAGTGCAACATCGGTTACATAAGATTACGATTGCGCACGCACCATAACGGTAATAGGCGGTTACTATAGGGCGCGCACCATAACTTCATTTGACTTAAGGAATACACCAAACTATTCAAGATTCTAGCACCCGTCAATGTTATATAGTTACTTGGCTAGACTAGCGATGGCGCTATGAAACGATAGAAATCTGTAATAAAATGTTATTGCTCGCGTGACGAGAAATGAAATTTTAGAGAGATATATAATGTACGGTGCTCCTAGTTTGGTGCAAATATTAAAACAATATAAAAAGTACAGAAAACTCCCATTTAAAATTTTTAAGTTACCCTTAAAAATTGGATGGTTTTCATAACTTACTATTGGCCTAAACCTGCTTTAGTACCATATAATTAAAAAAAAGTTGTTCAATAGTTCATAGTTTTATAAATATCAACGCACCACAATTTATTTGCTACACCCTGTACACAACCTAGAACTCGTAGCCAAAGCTACAGAGTCGGTACAGGTTCGGATAGTAATCCTTGATTATTTTTTTTTCTCTTTCGAATAATATAGTAGAGTGAAACAGAGATTGAGCAGTTTCAACTACTAAAATTTGTTGTTTTATGTACAATCCGTGATTCTGAGAGAAATTGTTAGTAGCGAAAAAAACTTTTTTACAAGAGAATTTTTATCAAGAGAGAAACATTTTTATGAATGAACTTTTTTTAAGATAGTTTTTTTAATAGAGAACGTTTTTCTAGGGCAAAATTTCTGTTGGGAGAACATTCTTGAAGAGAGAAATATTTTTTGAAGACGTATTTTTTCAAAGAGAAACATTTTTATACGAGAACGATTTTATTTCAAAAAAGAAATAAAAATATCTCTTGCGGACTGAAATGTTTGTTCCGGATTTCGTTTAAAAAAAATTTCTTAAAAAATGTTCATTTAATTAATAATATTGAGATACACAGCGCTTCATACGTGTGAGTGTAGATATGAGTGTGGATGTGTCGGAGTGGGTATGTTTGATAGTGGGAGGGCGGGTGTATGTATGTGCGTGTGCGTATGCATGTGAGTGCGAGTGTGTGCGTGCGTGTGCCTTATGCGTGTGTGTGTATACAAATACTAGTATATTCGATGTATATCACTTCATAACTCAGACGTTTTAATACAAAAACACTAAATTAGGGTAGATGGATCATTAAGCTTATAGTCTTATGACCAGTTTGGGTAGAGGGGAAAAGGCTACTCCAACAAGAAAAATTATTTACTGTAGCGTTAATACGTCAGCTCTTTCAAGCACACTCTTCCAATTTTTTTCCAGAAAACAATACCAGTTTGCTTGAACCAACAACCAGCAGGATCTTCTTTCAAACTTGTTTCACATCTAGGAGATTTAATTATGGGAAATTTTAGAAAATACGATTTAGGCCTAAAAAATATTGAAAAATATGGTTCAAAAGAACCACCACCCTACGACCTTAAAGATGTCGACGTTCCAGTTTTTTTAGCACACGCAGTCAATGATTGGGCTGTTACACCAGAAGTATGTCTATTATTTAATATTAATAAATTAGTTGTAATTTATTTTAAATAATTATTATAACAAATTATAGGACTCGTTGAATTTATACAATAACTTGAAACCAAAAGTGCGATATGGAAAGTACGAAATTACAGTTCCGAATTTTAACCATGGCGATTTCTTGTACGGCAAAAACGCAAAATCGACCATTTATGATGTTTTATTACAAGTATTGGATGGTTTGGAATAGGATATTATTTTTATTAATTTGATCGTTAAAATATATGGTAATGACTTTTAAACTTTAAATAACTCATCACAAGTATTCAAAGCAAGCTGATAATTGTTCTAAAAAGTTGTAACCAATTATTTCAACGGTTACCTTAAGCATTCCAGAAGTCAAATATGATAGTGATATATTGTAAATATTATAAAAATTGCAATTCTAGTCTTTTGGCGTTAATTAACGGTTTTATAATTAATTTTTAATTATAATTATCTCTGTTTGTTATAAATATAGTATATTTAAGTATCGATAATTTAATAAAATAGTTTATTTTTAGGTGGTTTTTAAGTTTTGCTTTCCCGTACTTTCAGCATTAGAAAGTATTGATTTCGTAACAATTTTTGATTTCAAGATTTTAACTAAAAAAAACATATTTTAAGGTTTAAGAAATTCAAAAAACTTGTAACTTGCTTGAAATAAATTAACTGCAAAGCCTTACCTACATACGCCGCATAAGCATTATACTTCGGAGCATTGTTTCCGAAGTCGTAATTGAATGAAAAGTAATTCCTAGCATTAAGGGTGGAGTAAATGGGTATGGCAACGACAGCACAGGAAATCTTTGGAAAGTTTCAGGAGCCCGGGGTTCACAAATAACAGGAACCAAAACTTCAATCACGTCGTGTTGAGGGCCCACATATAACAATTATGCGATGTACGTGAGCAAAATTTGAAGTTTAGTTTATTGTTAAAGCGAGTTGCAAGTACTTTTATAAAACTTCTTAGAATACAAATCAATTTTGTTTCTAAACAGACCATATGCTACTAGCCAATTTTTGCAAAACAAATAGGATTGTTACACACGCTATGGTCAACCATGTATAAAATATACAATTAGGACGTATTTTATTTTAATGAAAAAAATTGCTAGGACGCACGCAAATTATTGTTTAAAAAACGAAACTTTAATTAGCAATTTATTGTAAATAAAACAATTCTTAACTTCAACAGGTTTTTTTATTAGCTTTATACGTATTTCAACGCGTTTACACGTCATTATCAAAAGCAAGATTAAAAGTAAACAGTTGGTGTTGCTATAGGAACAATAAATCTTCATAAATTGATCTTGGTTTTCTATATCTGCGTCCAGATGATTTAATTTCTCATTCCAAAACGTCTAATAACGGTGAATTTAAGAGATCAATTTGTTTATTCATTAAAGGTAGATCTTAAATAATTTTGAATTTCAAATGCTTCTAATATATCCAACTTACCTTTGTCATCACAAAAGTGTAAAAAATTTATAGTGTGATGACAAACATAAGTTTGATATACTAGAACCTTTGAAATTCATAAACATTTAAAATCTGTACCTTTAATGAATTAACAAATTGATCTCTTAAATTCACCGTTATTGGACGTTTTAGAATAATAAATCAAGTCATCTAGACGCAGATATAGAAAACCAAGATCAAGCTATGAAGATTTATTGTTCCTGTGGAAACACCCCGTCATTTAATTTGTTTAAAACAAATTCTAGCATGCCATGAACTGATACAAGTACAACTAAACATTACTTTTATTTACTTTGACGTTTAGATACATCAAACGTATGTGGGGTATATCTGCAACTAGCCGTGCTTCGGAGGGCACGTTAAGCGGTCGGTCCCGGTTACTAACATCTTTGGCAATGTAAACCATTTAGTATAACTTCTTCCCCTTTCGACGGGTAAGGCCAGCCTCCTGCTCGGCATGTATATATTATAGTAGCAACTATTCTTGATAATATTTTCCTATAATTCATTATTTATTACAATATTGCTAAAGGTAAGTATTTAATATAGCCTGAAAATTCATACCTTCACGCCGATTATCACTGTAGTTACGGAATTCAGTGGACACATTGACAGCTTTATGTTAAAAGTTGTATTTCATTATTTTCCTGCTGTGGCTACCACGACCGGTGGCTGCGATTCCGTTTTTGATCAATATCTTTTTGCCACATTTCCCAAATTTTAACACTTTTTCACTTCATAGTTTTTATCTTTTTTAAAATTTTGTGCACAGTAACACTGTCTATTTATAGGGCTAATACTATAAAAAATTTAAACCCGACTTGTTTTTGAGTAATAAGGCGCTTAACTGAAAATTTTCAAAAAATCGTGGCGGTCTCCACTTTGAAGCTAGAAAGTTCGGAAAAAAGCATTAAATTAGATTTTCTATAAGATTCCGTTTTTAGATTTAAAAAATTTAAGAAAATATGTTATCAAAAAAATATGTCACTTTTGCTTCCGATTTCGGAATTTTATTAGAAGCGTAGTTTGTTCTTGAATTTTTGATACAACTCTACATTCCAAAGCTCATTAAATTCGGAATCCGTTTGAGAGTTATAAAGACCACCCGACCACCCACCCACAGGCAGGCATTTTTTTTAAACCATTCTTTTGGTTTCCTGAGGTCCAAAACGCTTATTTCCACCAAAATCTCAAATAAGAAAATTTACATAAAATCAATGCTTCCCATACTGCAAGTATAGGAAAGTAAAAGTTGAAGATAACCAGTTAACAAAGTTATTTGTTAAGAAATTCGTTTACACCTAAGTTGCAGGCTTCCGCGGCCGTTGTTAATAACATCTAGGCTTCCGGGTTGGAGCCGCGTCATCGGTGCATGAACTGGCAGTTCATGCACCGATGACGCGGCTCCAACCCGGAAGCCTAGATGTTAAATTCGTTTACATTTACCGTAAGAGTTTGAAACAATATTTGCTTGCTTATAAATTACCAACAAAAGTTTAAATAAAATATTTTAAAACAAGAAAATAAATCGAAACAAATTAATAAACTTAAATGTTTGACACAAAAAATACTAAAAAGACAAAATAATGAAAAATTTAATAAAAAAGACAAAACAATTTAGAAACCTCAAAAACTAATGTACATATGCCACAAATTTATCCATTTCGAAAAAAGGAAATTTGCCTAACTATCCTGTCTTTATTAATAACTATCGAAATGATAGACAATTTTTATCTTTCTAAGAAACAATGGTCACTAAGTTTTAAAAAGATCAAATTTTTAATCAAAATGTCTGGAAAAACCAAAAAAATCAACACTTAATTATATTTTTCAGAAGCTTTTCTTATTCATAATAACACCAAATTGAAACACAAATTTTAAAGTTGATACATATCAAAATAACGTAACAGCATGTATTAATTACTTAATTATGGCGCAATTTTATAAATTATTCGCATTCGCACGTTCTGCTCGATAAAATATATAATTAACACGTATTTCAATATAATGAAAAGTCATTTTATAAAGATGTATTCATTTTAGTAGTAAATATGCACTTAATAAATCAAAACAATGAGTTTGAATTATGTATTATGATGAAGTTCAATATTTTTACCTTTTACTTTCTTGCACATCAGAGGATTATACTCCAATGCTGGAAGTTACAATTAACTTTCATAAGTCACGGTTATCTCCCTATAAATACGAAAGCAGAGAAATGCGTTAGTTTAGATGCATTTTAACTGTGTGAAAGATAACAGTACGACGCGCGTATGGTATTAAAAAAAATTTGAAAAAAACAAAACAGCGTTTTACGATAGTAATGAAAACAGTGTACAATTGCATTCTCGTCTTTGTGCTTCAGTTTGCACTAAAATCACACTGTGTTGAAAACAATGTGTGTAAAACAATTCAGGACTATTACACCATTAAGAATAATTCGAATTGTGAATACGACGTTGCGGCTGATCCCAATGCAAATCCGGTAACTATATTTAATTTTGCTGAATATTAATTAGGTAATGAACATAAGAATTCCAGATGACAGTAATAACTTCGTACGGTTATCCTGGGGAAACGCATAAAGTAAAAACATTAGATGGATACATCCTAACCATGTTTAGAATTCCAAATGATCAGTTGATTTCTAAAAAGGGTCCCGTTTTTCTGCAACATAGTCTGGAGGGTTCTGCGGCTAATTATCTTGCACTTGGAAAACATTCTTTAGGTAAGATTTTTTTTGTTATTTTTCGAGAAATGCTAGCAAAATAGGCCTTGAATGTTTAGCAACCAGAAATAATGTTCAAATACTAAAGAACTTTTTATTTACGATTTCTAAAATTAATTTGTCATACTTGTTAAATAATTTCATTTTTTGAAATTATTTTTGAAAGCAGAAAACTGATTTAGACTGAAAAACGTTTTGCACCGTCAAAAAATACCTCTTGTAGAGATGCATATTGGATAACACTCATCACGGGATGATGATGATGATGAAGATTAGCAAAGGGTCGGAAGACAAGCGTCCGCCGCACTTAAACACTAGCGTCTAGCCCCTTGTGCCGCAACTGATCCTGAATTGCGCAATATCATCTAATATTGGCTCGCATATGTGCGAGTGTGATATTCACATCGAGATTTGCATTGTTAAAGCCGATTTTTTCATTGCTAATAAATTGCATTCAATAGAAAGCAACAAATCCTTTTTTTAATTTATTACCAGACTTGCGTGTTAGTATGCCGTCAATCAGTGAGTTAATGCAAATTTGTCTTCGTATTTTTTCTTTAAAAATATAACTGCTCTTAACAAATAACCTCGCGTAAACAGCAAAACGCAACAACAGTGTTTTAAAAACAACCATAAAATAAAAAAAAATTTCGGTCCCAACCAAGATTCGGCCCCACAACTACTTCTGCAGTAAGAAAATAGTACACTCGAACATCCATCTGTGCCACTACGAACTTGTGGTTTACACACATTCCAGCTGCATGCAGAGGAAGTGCGCAAGTCATGTGAGGTAGGATCGGCTGTTGCCCAAGGGGCTAGACGCTAGTCACTTAAACAACTAGTGCCCATTGTGCCCCTTAAATAATCTAGGTTTCATTGAACAGGTTGGTCGCTTCAGCAAAGGAGCAGATCTTGTTCAATGATATATCCTATGTTTCATTTGGTTTTACGAGGGAAAGTCAAGGTGTTGGTACCTGAGGGCCGCAAAAGAGAGTATTTGTTCGGAGGTTACTTCCCGAGCTTGGCATCTCCTACACTGCGGTCTACTGACAACCTCGTTAGCGTGGAAATGTTTCTGCAGGTGACCGCAACCTGTCAGTAGGCCTGTCACAATTCTAATTTTCTTTTGTTTAGGCCCAGAAGAAATTTTGTCATTCAGGCGGAAGACGCTTAATAAAGAGTCTGGCTTGTCTTGATGTTTGGCGAGAGGTCGAAGACGGTTGGAGCTGAGACAGCGTCCAGCTACATATCTCGCGCCTCACGCATTTGGGGAAAATTACAAAAACCGATTTTAGACCCATTAGAGATTTTTTAGCCCCTGCAACAGCCAGGGCATCAACCTCTTCATTTCCTTCAATTTCACTATGGCCGAAAACCCATATAATTTTCACATAGTCCTTAGCAGAGAGTTTTGTGAGAATTTGCCATGTGGACCAGTCGTGACCCGATCTTATATACAGGGTGGTTGGAGGCCATAGATAGGCAAGTAGTGGTGGTGACGTTCAAGAAGGAGAGGCGTGTCTGTCGGCATCGGGGACCTGGGTGGTGCGTAGTCGTCGAATACAATGGATTGCAAGTAGCCTAAACTGGAAGGAGTAGCTTTTGCTGCTTTAAACCAGAGACTTTGACTAGTACCGTAGAGACTAGGATGGCTCGACGAAAATACGCTTTTCGCAGAAATAACCATCATGGTAGCAGTGGTAGGCCTGTGCAAGCAAGGGAACATTATGGTACTTTGCGATGGGCGAGCCGCGTTTTAGCTCGGGTACTGATCCGCTTTATCAGTAGAATTTTAGGTAGTCTCGCACCAAACAATGGGGAGTAGGGCTTGCGGTTTTTCATTGGCAGAGGCCAATATAGCAAAATTTCAGCCTGGAAGACAGTTGCATATTGTTCTAGAGCAAATTTAAGTTTTACTCTGTGTTTTTTTCAATATACACCTGTGTCTGGTCCCTCCCTAGTCCTTGATCGATCCGAAAGTCATACAAGGCCACATAGCTGAAGGAAAGATCGGTCTCCCGATAACCCCTTCATAACGGAAACTGATTATTAATTGTTGATATGAAATCACAGATGTCTGTCTGTTTCTTTCTAACACTACAACCAAGCGGGTCTATACAAAACGGTTAATTATTCCATTGCTTGCTAGTAAAATATGTTAAGATTTATTACACATTTGAAGATGTAACATAAATGTTTCTGAATTTAATAACATCTATAATGATTTATTAAATATTGGAATATTTTAAGTGCGTGTTTTAAAGATTTACTTCAATCAATAAAAATTTATTAAATATTAGAAAACCTATTACTATTACCATTAAATTCGGATTCTTTTCGTACAAGTACAAGTAACCAAAAACTCAAAACTACCAGTACCCGTTCTTTATTTTCCTGTTCACGTTCAATTTGTTGGAGCGTATCTGCTTTTTGAGTTTCCAAATAATTAGCGTAGGATCGATATACTCCCTTCAATAACTGCAATAACTCTGTATCAATAATGACCAATTCCGGCCGGTTATGAAATTTCGAAAGTACGCTTACAACCGAACAATTACTAATTGAACTAAAATAAAATGGGTCAGTTATTTAAAATAGCACCCTGGAATGCAAATGGCGCCACAAACCACAAACATGAAATTGAACCATTTTTAACTTTCAACAAAGTAGACATTTTTCTAATATTAGAATCCCACTTAATTTCCAAAATTAGCTTCAAAATACTGCGGTACACTGTCTACAATGCAGCCCACTCGGACACAGAAAATAATGCTCGTGTGAACGCCGCGGTTATTGTACGACACGAAATAAAAGAATAAAACATTACATGCTTAGCCAGAATTAAAAAAACATAACTTTAAGCAGCTAGTATTGTGTTAAATGGGCCAATCACAGTGTCTGCCGCTTATTGCCCACTTAACTATTCAACCATCAAAGAAACATTTGCAAACAGCCTCGGAAACAGATTTCTCGCCGGTGGAAACTTTAATGCAAAGCATACATGCTGGAAATCAAAACTTATAGCACCAGGAAGAGGAAGACTGCTCTACAAAATCATGCAATAGTTAGTAATACTGGGTCATCTATTAACCTACAAACCAATGTAATGGCCAACCGACCGATCATCCATCATAGGGATGTACTCGCTGGAATACTTGTCTCACATGCCATCTATGCATATTGTTAGTAGTATTAACAGATTGCACAATAAACAATAAACAGCAAAATCTCGACACATTTCAAAAATACATTATCTAAACAAGCGTGGGGCGTAGACCACCGATTCTGCTAGTCCTATGTAAAATACTTATAGATTACAACTTAATGTTAATTTTTCAGCGGTTATCTTGGCCGATGCTGGTTACGATGTATGGTTGGGCAATTTCAGAGGAAACGAATTTTCTGAAGAACATGTGAATTTGACAGTTTTTGACAAACAGTTTTGGGATTACAAGTACGTATGACGAAAGTATTATTTATTTATTTCTGGATATTACTTGTTTAAAAAAGCATTAATTGTTTGTTAAGCTGCTATTCCAATGTAAAAATTCTCGTATTTATTTTTATAAAAAAATTATAAAAATGACGTCATGTAAAAATGCCGTAGCACCCTATTCCACCATAAAAGTATTTTTACAAATATTTCATAATAACTGTTAGATGTGTTGCATAACTGGTATGTACGAACTTGACCCATAGCACTTAACCACAAAACCTTCGTTCACAACAACGTTAACGCGCACGCTTCCATCAACAACCAATCCAAACGCCAGTTGCATCAACATAAATATGGACGTTTCTATTTCGAAAAAATATTTTTACGTGAAACGTGACGTCACACAAATACAGCCCGTCAAAATATTTTTAAGATTCCTTAAAAATAACAGCAACACACTATCAAAATAGTTATTATTTAACATTTAACAAAAAGAAATACGAGAATTTGAATAGTGAGATAGGTAGCAGTTTTAAGTAGTATTTCTTAGCCGGTAGTTTAAAACCCAAATGTAAAACGATATACTTGAGTTTACAGCCGTTGTACTAATATTTATGTTTATAGGTAAATTCTTTAGTTGTACAAACATTTAAAATTGTTACCTCATGAAAGCCAATTTATTATATTTCACATATCGGAATATTATTTTGAACCTAAATTTTTAAACATTACATTAGCAGCATTATGCAAATAGTCAATTCCCTTTCTTTTTATCTGACAACAAACTACCAATGCAATTAAAGCATGAAAATTTTGTATTCTTTGCTCTAAGTGGAATACAATCTTTAAGGATTTTATTAATTAGAGGCCATTTTAAACAGAATGCATTATTAATTTTAGCATTGATGAACTTGCTTTGTACGACTTACCAGCACAACTAGATTACGTATCCGAAGCCACCGGTAACAAAGGAGATATAGTATACATTGGTCATTCTTTAGGAACTACCACTAGTTTAATGTACAGCTCGGCGTTTCCAAAACATGCCAGTAGCAACGTCAAATTGCTCATTCTACTCGGTGCAGCAGCGACCGTATCATATATCAAAGCACCAATACTTAGCTATCCGAGATCACTTTTTAAGCCGTTAGCAGTAAGTAACAAAATAAAATACACCTCTGCTAATACTTCATTGCTTATTATTTTTGCAGCGATTTGCAATGGATAACGATCTAATAAGACTAGTGTCCCAAGCTAAAATTGCGAGATCGGTAATTCGACAAGTCTGTCTCGAGTCTCCCCGTCTTCTGAAACTTTGTCGAGATTTGCTTAATATACTAGCTTTTGGTCCTCAAAGTCAAAGGGCTCCGGTAATTTGTGGAAATGTGTGTGATTGTGGGTGTGAGTTAGAGCTTTGTATAACTATGTGTGTACAGCTCAGCGTAGAGAAACGGTTGGTAATAAAACACATAGAACGAGACTGGTCAGTTAACAAATTTTACGAGCGAGCGGAAGAGGATTGGCAGAGATGCTTTCTAGAGCTCTGCACGGGCCATATCAGCCTGAAAAAGTTCCGAGTCGGTCTGTCCTGACCCGCGGGTCAAGTCGCGCCGTATTAAAGCCGAATCAATTTTACATCGGGCTTAACCAGGCTTTTTAAATAATATCAAATATTTTTCGGGCCGGCCCGAGCTGATTACCATTTTTTGACTCGGGTTTTAAGGCTGATTTTTTTATAAGTTGGTCACTAGTCTCTTTTTTATGTATTACGAAAAAAATATTAAAAATTACAACTGCATACGAGTACGAGTATGTGTTCGGATACAAGGTCCCTGCACGGGCCCGGTCAATCCGAAAAACAGTCTGATCCGGCCCGCTGGCTGGATAGTTTTGAAACGGAACGAGTCACGCCACCATTATAAATCTGTTGAGAAATTTGTCTTCGGTTCCAAACAACTAACGGTACGGATCGAGTCGGGCTTGAATAACTAAGCCCGTGCAGAGCTCTAGTTTTTCCTATTTAAAATTATTGTGTTCGTAAATTAACGCAGACTCGAAAAGCATTTAACGACGCATTAAATGTAAACGCGCAATCTTAATATCCGCTTCCATTCGTTAACTCCCACCATCAGTTGAACTTAACAGCTATACAACTTGAACTTGTAATTAAGTTTGGAAGTACAAAATGCCTACATAACTCGCTTTGCTTTAAACAAACACCTGTATATTTTCATTCTGGTCAATAAGAAATTTGCATGGGTTTAAAAAACTCTTCAAACAAATTAGTAGTTCGAAATAAAAAATAAATAAGTACGCGGCAAAATGACAACAAAACCACGTGATGTGAAACGCGTCGTTGGTTACATTAAGACTTATATTCTTTGAGGCTTTCGCGGTTCCTCGAACTATTACAATTTACTTTCGACTTCGACCGCGTCGTCATTTGGGGACTACACCCAGCATAATCAGGTAAGGACCGACCTGTAACTTGTCTTTACAAGCATTTGCTCTAGAAGTTTGAGCAATATTTGTTCGTAGGCCCTGCCTGCCTAAATAGGGCCGTTAACTTGTTACATAAAGACTCCACGGCTGCCTACACCCGATTTGGAATTCTGAGTGGCGGGTTGCGATTTTTATTGCTGTTTGGCTGCGGCGGAAAATCGAACCCCAGACCTTTAGCATTAGAGGCCAAACGTTCAACTTTTAAGATACAGCTACTCTTTAGATGGCGTTAAGTAGATAAGTAGATGTTACTTCATATATTCAAAACTATTTTAATAATAACGCTTCACAACCCAGCAATGACTGCATTAACATCCTACCATTTTTACTATTGCCCAGAGAGCATAGCTGTATAATATAAGAACAAACGAGGTCTGGTCAAAATGTTCCAGAATTTTTTTGTAATAATTTTTTCGGGCTAACCTCAACTTCGTTAGCCTTGTCTCCTTTGAAGTATTCCCTTCTCTATTGATACACCGCTCCTAACGCCTTTGCAGATTTTGTTTGGAAGCAGTCCTGGCATGAGTTTTTCGGGATAGCGCGTCGGTCTGTCTTAAAATTTTCCTTGCTGTTTTCAATAGTCTAAAATCGCCGCCGTCCCGTTTAAAGTGGATTTTCGTTTAGGAAATCGGACAAAGTCTGCCGAAGCCAGGTCAGAACTCGGATGGCTGGAGAAGCAGAGGTCTTCGTTTTAACCAAAACATTACGAATCAGCAGCGATGTGTGCGCTGCCGCATTATCATGATGAAGGAACCAGGAGTTGTTTGTCCACAACTCAAACCCTTTTCTGTAGGACGTTTCAGCACTTCGAGATAATACCAGCGATTGGGACGCACAATTTCACGAAGTTGTGCAACATATGAGTGTTGTCAAATGACGTTGAGGGCCGTCCCGAACACGGGTTGTTAATTGTCGACCATCCTTAAATCGCTTAAACCATGCATACAACCGCGTACACGTACAGCTCAGGCACTGATTATCATACACTTGCTTAAGCATTTCATGAGTCTTTGTACAAGTATTTCCTAGCCTGGAACAATATATTATGCTCAAGAAATTCTACCATATCGAAAATCGCATAACACACTCTGCACGCACGTAAACAAATAGCTGATGACGTACTGCTATTGCGAGAGAATTTACAAAGTTGGAACTTTGTTATTTTTTTTTTGCTATCTTTTCTGGAATTTTTTTACTCCTTACATAGGTTTTTTATACCTTTCCATTAATAAATTAATTTTTAAAAATTACACAAATTCCTTATTGTCTGGAAAGGTAAGCTAATGGTAGGTAGGTAAGCAATTGCCCATTTAATGGTAAACGCGAATACACCTAACTTGTACTTAATCAAACAGAAAGCTCTAATGTTTTTAATACAGAAAAAGAAAGAATAGCAGAGAAAATAATGTTAAGTATAAAAAATATCATAACGTATGCAAGCAAGATCTCGTAGAACTAATCTGACCAACAATTTAAATAATTTTCAATATTTTATGTTTACAGAAAACAATACCCGTTTTCCTGAACCAAATCCCGGGGGGAACTTCATTCCAAGTTTTTTCACAAGCAGCAGATTTAATTATGGGCAATTTTAGACGACATGACTATGGCTTAAAAAATTTGGAAAAATACAGTTCGAATACACCACCGCCCTATGTGCTGAAAAACATCGAAATCCCAGTTTTTGTAGCATACGCAATCAATGACTGGACTGTTACACCAGAGGTATATATAATATATTGTTGTCATTTAAATTCAATAATTAATATAATACAAATTATAGGACACGCTAAATTTGTACAATAATTTACCACCAAAAGTGAGATATGGAAAGTACGAAATTAGAGTCCCTAATTTTAACCATAACGATTACATGGTGGGTAAAAACGCTAAATCGATCGTCTACGATATTATATTACAAGTAATGGATCGTGCGAAATAGAATATTAATTTTACTAGTATTACTGTTAAAATGTATGTTTATGACTTTAAAAATTTAAAATACCACAACATAAGAATTTAATGCAAGTAGATGACTTAATAGTTTTTCAAAAAGTTGTTACGTAAGTTTTGTATTGGTCTTCTAAAGGGAAAAATAATAAGTCACTCGGCTGCTTGAACAAATGGGGAAATATTACAAAATTAATGCTTAATAAATGTAACAACAATTATTACAATAACTAAAGATTCTATGGATATTATAACTTAGAACTTTAAAATAGTAATATCGATACATCAGCGTAAGAATAGTAGTTACGTTAAACTGTATCTTCAAACATATGCCAGCAAAATGTAATTAAAAACCAAATAATAAAATATATTTGTTTTTTTTTAATAGAAAAGTATTAGCAAACCTCAAAAATGTATCATAAATTGACTAATAACATGCCGTTATCGTTCAAATAAATCAATGTTTTGCATGAACTAAAAAAATAACGGCCTATGACATTATATTACGTTAATAAATACATAAATAAAATCGTTTGCAAGTCTTGTAACTTCCTAAAGAAAAAAATACCTCAAACCTTCAAATTAATATAAATTACAAAATTTGAATAAATGGCTGGATTGTTTCAGTAACAATTTTGTATTATTGTAAAAATTATGTAAATTGATAATTTTATAATCCACTGCTACAAATTAAACGAACTGTAAACTACGTCAATTAGGCTCTCCTGTAAACGTTGCTAATTTTTAAACAACCAAAATAAACTTTGTTTTCAAACTTAAAAGTGCTTGAAGGTAACTAACACAGTGTGAATAATAGTTATTTAAGAAATGCAATTCGTAAGTTATTAAATTAATTAAATGTATTAGATCAAGCTTAATATAATAACCTTAAAAATTGATGACAATAAATATCACAAATTAAGTAAATACATGAAAAATTGGCTATAGGTAACTAGCAAATATAAAGAATTCAAATATATACCATCAAAACAGTCAATTCTAACCTTAACGAAGTTCGGTTTACTTAAGGGAAGATCAGCATATTCACCAAAGAATATATAAGTAGATAAGTAAGTACATACGATGAAACGTGCACAAACCACGTGTAAAGGTATATAACCGAAAGAGCTAAAAATATCAAAGAAACACTATAAAATCAAAACTAACTGATACCATAAAAAATTGAATTAACTTTGATGTTGGTGTCCTGCTATTTAAATAAATGAAAACTTTCAATAGATATTAATCGGCCTTAAATTACAGGAATTTAAGATTTAAGAGCCATGTGGTGTTCGACGTTTACAAATACCAGAAAAGTCTCTGAGACAAGATTTACTAAAAATCCAATTCTCCAACAATATCTAGTCTCATAAATGTAAGGAAGTTTTACTGGTTATTATTTCATCGGATTAGGTGATTAATTAAAAACTTTTAGAAAAATTCCCAAAACTTCAACAATCCAACTTCAAAAACAAAATCGAAGTGGAAGTATAAGCTGATTACAAAAACTTTCCAAGTATCCTTGACAAAGTCGGGAACTTAAAAACTAAAAGCAGGAAAAACATCGAAGAAACTGGTATGTTAGCAGGTACTGTTTAATGTAATGCCGTTTTTGTTTAGTCAAATATAATTGTTGACACATACTTGGCTTCATACTGTGTACAACTTCAATATCCATCGACATCTACCAAGAACAAATAAAATCGCCCCACCGGAAACTTCCATAAAAAGACAGGCACATTGCACCTGAATCAATTTAGTTTTCTAATTCTTTGTAAATTGGCAATTTACAAGTATGTATAATAGCTTTCACTTACGCACAACGTACGGAGTTAGTTTTCTGATATGGAGAGGTAAATAAAATTAACAGAACTTGTATGGGTTTTGCTCTTCATTTAAAAGTTCTTCTATAATTATATTAACTTCCGCAATTTTTCTTATTTATCCTCCGATATTTTGGACAAGCATTTCTGCAAAATTCACTTCAACAACGATAATGAAAATGTCATTTCATTACTTAACTCAAGACTCTAAATGATTATCAACATTAAACAAACACTTGGAATAATGAAACATGAAGAAGCCATTTGTACTGTCTTTTAATAGGTGTTGCAATTAGATAATTAAAATACTTCTGTGGCATCGTTGTATTACTCAACAGATGAAATAACTTAAACAATAGAATACTTATAGCTCATTTTAAATTTTAAGCTAACTATAATCAAAACATAATTCATACTAGCGGAATCCGTGGGCTATGCCTCACGCTTGTTTTGTTAATATTTGATTAATAAATAAGCTAATAAAATAGTTACGGTAGTGAACCTCGGATCGATGTCCTAGTTTTATGACTTAAATAGAAATTGCTGTAATTCTACATATTAAATTCGGATACCTTAAACCTGTCTCGACTTGAGAGGAATGCTGCTGCTGCTGCTGATGCTGAAATTATACAACCCACGCGGGTTATGTTTTTCAAAGTTACCAAAAAAATCCGTAGAGCATAGCCCACGGTTACAGTTAGTTTTCCCTTAAATGCAAGCTGGTAGTGTAAACGCGTATGTTAATGTAACTCGAGCTCCCAATATTTGGGCCAAGTTTAGTTTCTGTTTGTTAATTCTTAGCCTATGTATTTTTAAACATGAGCGTAACTCCGTCTGCACACGATAAACAAAATCGAATCGATTTATTCTGTCTCATAGGTAAGCCTGAGGTAGCCGTGTTTGTTTAAAAAAATGTAACAGCAATAATTGCTTGTAATGTAATTGTTCAATATCTGTTTGTCCAATTACTACTTTTACTTGTACATTTTTTTAGATTTAATATATAGCTTAGCGTTCTTCCCAGCTCAACTTAATACAATGCAACGTAAATTTGTAATAACGTTGAATTGGAACCCAAGATTAAAAAAATGAGTTGCCGCCGTTAAGAGCCCCGATATAATGTTCCCGGAGTATGTTTTCGTAATGGCGCTATCGATATCAGTCAATTATGTTACAGTGATATAAAAATAGCAAAATCACAAAGTAGCGAAATTAACGCCTTATATAATAGACGCGTAAATATGTGGGTTATCGTAGCCGGAACCCTTCACCGGTAAAAGTTGAGACAAGTGGAAAGCATGCCGATTTAATATACAGATCGATTGCAAGCCAATAAATCCAAACCTGTGTCTTTTTGTACCTGTTTAGATATTCAAATCTCAAATGTAGTTTAATTTCAGTCCGATTTTAAACTTAAAGTAGAAGTTTAAATTAAATTTCAAGTCAATAAATCCAAACATGACAAAAGTTTGTTTCTGCTGCAATCGGTTTAGAATTTCAAACCCGTGTCCAAAAGTAATTGATTTCAATCCGATTTAAAATTTTAGATTTGAATTTTAAATTAAATTCCAAGTCAATAAACCACAACATGAGAAATTGTTTTTTCTGCTGCATCGATTTAATTTTTTCAAAACCTCAATCCAAATATAATTAATTTAAGTACGATTTAAACTTGCAATTTGAGCTAGAAAAATAATTTCAAGGCAATAAATCCAAAAATGGCAAAGTTTTTTTCTGCTACACTCGCTTTAGATTTTCACACAATTCAAACAATACGAAAGATATTATCTGTTGCATCAATTTAGATATTTAAATCCCCATTTAAATGTAATTAATTTCAATCTAATTGAAAGCTCGAACTGAGAGTTTTAAAATCAGATTTAAAACCCAATTTGTTAGAACTCTAGCGCCGCTAACGCTGCGTAACTCCCCACTATAACGTTGAAGTGACTAAGTGAGCGCAAGCGGAAGGGAATTAGTGAAACAAAGATCGGCTGCGCACGCAAGCAGCCAAAGAGATCCTATAATGCGAGTGAGTGTGAAAGAGACAGAAATAGTTCGAGTAAATCCAAGAGACTAGCTAGCGCGCGTTGTAAACAATTAAAAAACAAGGGTTAACAGTGAAAAATTGTCAAATTGCTTTTGCAGAAGTTATACATAGTTTAAAGAAGATGTAAAAAGTTGTATTTTGTAAAAACTCCCATTTGTATTATACGCTATACGTTGTATGGATTGAAAGTAAGCAAATTTACTCATTTTCAAGCTTTCAAAAATTTATAACATAAAAACTGTTGACTTTACAACAAAAAATCACAAGACATTTTCTGTTGAAATTTGATCAAAAAATATGAAAAAAATTTGTTGGATGCAAAAAAATTAACATTTCTTAATTGTTTAAACAATTTTGATTTAAACAATACCTGACCAAGTTTTCAGCCGGCAAAATGCACGTTTATAATTAGTGCTTAAACCTGAACACGATCTCATAAAAAATTTTATTCCAAAAAGTTTTTTATAGCCATGCGCCGACCCGACCAGGTCTAACTGCATTATACTACGTTTTACGCATCGGCAGTTTAAAACAGTACTTACTTACTAAAGCAATGCTTCTCATTCATATTTAAACAGGTAAATCACAGTCCTTTACTCATATTTATTACTCGTATTACATAAAACACACTCTCCTTGTCAATTGAATGCAGTTTGTTTAAACTCACTTTAAGATAGCTAATTGTTTCTGTGTAGCTAATTTAAAAAAATTTATCTGAAATGAGGAAGTAGAGATTGCGACTGTACATTCAGGTTAAAACCTTTAGAAAAGCTGTTTACAATATCTGTAAATCATCAGATTTTACACTTGAATAACTTTGCATTTATTTATACTCTAGTTACACATATCTCATATATTAGTCACAGGTTTTACTGCAAAGAAGCTGACAAATAAAAGTACAATTGCAAAATTTCTTTTTTCCTAAATTCCTGAAAACTTATTTGCTTCACTAGTGAAGTATCAACTGTCAATCTACTCTCAGGGGAAATTTGTCGCCTCGTTTGCAAAATGAACAAGTTCTCCGTTGTGTACGAGTTTGATATTTTAAAGTAATATCTTGCTGAGAAATATTTGATTTTTTACTATTTCTGCATATCTGTTCACATTGAACCAGACCCTACAAAAAGCTGCAACTTTAAATTATGTTTATAAGGATTCAATACTGTTACTATATTATTTCGTAGGTGGTAACTAAACGAAGTCAAAAAGAATAAAATTTTCTATACAGAGTGTTCAACGGAAGATGCAAACCATTAGCTACAAATTCGGTTAAATGGGGAAAGATGTAGATGTTTTCGAGTATAGCTTAGTAGCGTTGTTGCTATTTAAAATAATACATGGCTTACTAGATATTTATATAACGAAAAACTTTTGTTGTTTTTTCACGCTGCAGGCAAGGTAAACAGACGATACATCCATAGCTACAAAAGATGAAAATGGCCAATAACATTCGTTTACTTTTTGCTCTTGACTACGGAACTTAATAGTGTCATTTACATTCCTAGGATAATAATTAAAGCAACAAGGTACAGATTCCAATATTTTATTTGAACAAGCACAGGCAACTTAGAATAATGGGGCTTTGAAAAAATAATTGCGATGACAGCAGTCAAAACGAACTTTTAATAATTAACTTAAAAAACAAAAGAAAACCGACTTCAAATAAAAACACGAAAGTGACATAAGTTAACTAAAAAGCAAAAAATAAATGTTTTTTATACAACAGTTTAATACTTATTTGTTGTTAAGAAATGTAATGTAATTAAGAAATTGTTGTTTATTATATAATTATTAATTGTTTTATAATTTTTAAGTCGGTGCCAAGTAAAACAGAAAAATTATATACCTTGCTGCAATAACAAATTAGATTCGAATTTTTATGTTTTACTTGGCACCGACTTAAAAATTATAAAACAATTAATAATTATATAATAAACAACAATTTCTTAATTACATTAAATGGAACAACAAATAAGTATTAAACTGTTGTATAAAAAACATTTATTTTTTGCTTTTTTGTTAACTTATGTCACTTTTGTGTTTTTATTTGAAGTCCGTTTTCTTTTTTTTTAAAAGTTAATTATTTTACAATTTTAAGTGATGGGTAGACCTAGTAAGGATGCTTCTCGAATGAGGAAATGACGGCTAGTTGAAACGGAAGATGAAATACGGAAACACTAAAAAGTCGGTTAAAAAAATAGATTTTGAGGAGTATCTTCGAAGTTCAAGCTCCAATAGCAATGAAATTATAATGGGACCACCTTGGAACTATACTGAACCCAAAATCGGTTCATAAACAAAAAAGTTATGCCCGAACATACATAAAAAAAAACATATATACAGACGAATTGAGAACCTCCTCCTTTTTTTGAAGTCGGTTAAAAATATGATTAAATTTCTACCTGTAGCGAGAAAAATTTAATAAGTAACACGGAATTAACATTCTCGGCAGGCCACAGCCTCGGCTTCGCCTCGGCTCGTATTTACCTACCTCGAATGTTATTACGTCTTTACATTCCTTGTTACTTAAATAATTATTACACTGCAATATCTCTCTTAATACTGAAAACAGAATTAAAATTTAAACGGAAAAGTTGTACAACTGTTTAGATTGTATAGATAATAATTTTGAGGGATTCTATTTGGTTTAATGTATTGTTTTAAATGGCAATAATGCTTAAATGTTATTTCGTTAAAAAGCTTATATTTTTCTCTCTTCGATGATGTTTATTTACGATATTCAATAGGCATTAACGATAAGTACCACGGTGTGCCATGTACACACATTAAAATAGTATATTATTTAACGAGCGTGTAATGATGCCTATTATTCATGAAGATGAAGTTTAACAACCCGAGCGTAAGCTAGTGACATAATTCATCCAAATGAGTAATAGGCATACACGCGAGTAGAATATTATACTTTTTCCACGACTAATTATTAGGAAGTTCGATCTAAATCAGATTGATAAAAATAATGTTTCATTATCATTAGAGTTTGTAAAATTTTATTGTTACTTATCACACTTATTAGTAATACTAGAACACGTTGTAAATTTCACTGAAGGTGTTCAATTAATAACAAAATTATAATTTTCATTTGTAGTTGATGTTCTTTGTGTATGTGTACTTTGTTTCACTGATTGTAAAACTTTGTCTGCGTATTCATTTTATTTCTCATGGAATTATCTATACATCTTTCTGCCACCGATGTAGACCTCCCGTCTTTTTAACGTAGTGATCTAAAAGTGTGTCCCGTGTACATTTCCGGATTTGGTAATTTTAAAAATGTTGCTGTTTGTTTGCCCTTTGCTCCAAATTTATTGACACCAATTTTTTGTGCATATATATATTTTTATATACCAACACTTACAGGCCATTGAGGCCCTTGGCTTGGTGCTATTTACTCCAGGTTTGGCTTATTGCTATGTTCCGGAGGGTAATGAGGCCCTTTGAGCCTTTAACTACTACATTACATTCACTCGTCCATTTGTTCATCTATCTACACTTTGAAGAGACTTCCAACCTCTCTAACGACTGCCGAGTTGTTAATGCGACATCCGGGACCACCTATTAGCGTGCCATTCCGAGAGCACGAGGTGCCGCGTTGACTCGGCTTTAGGACACCCATCCAGATACTGACCAGGCAGAGCTATGCTTAACTTTGCTGATCGCACTCGAAGGGGTATTCTAGGTGCGCCAACTCGGGACCTTTGTAGCTGTTTCATTTCTTTGGTCGCCTTTTGCAAAAAGTAATAGTCAGCTTGTGTTGATGAAAGTCTGCGTTTTTCTGCAATCATATCTTTGATAGCCCGTTGGATAGAGCGGTTTAAGTGCTTATTTGCTTGGTCCATCGCGTCCGGTGTTTTTAACGATAATATAAGCTGTACGTTCAAGTAGTTTTGATTAACTTGATCTGTGACAACTGTACAGAAAAAAAAATTTAAACGCTTAGGTCGGAAGGTCGAGAGGGCCAATCCGCTTTTCTGTCACGCTTTATTTATGAGAACTATTTTATTTGCATGATGCTGAATATCAATTATGTAAATGTGGTGGAGCTCCATGCTGTTGAGCTAAATATTTTCTGCTGGAGAATTAGGTTCGATTTGGTTTGCACGTAAAGCTACAAAAGCTGGCGTAATTTCGATTTGTAGCAGATACTAATATTTGGCAACAGGTTTTTCTTTACAAAAAACGGTTCAGTTAGGTGGATTCATTTAAACCAGTAATATTATGCAGCTGTTGTATATATTATCTTTACTTTTAATTTCTAGTTTAATACTTTGTCAAACTCACAAAAGTGCATTATTTGGCGTAAGCAGTCAATTGCTGCTCTTGAGCAACTTATTTAACTGAAAAAAATGTTCTTTGTCTAGATACTTCCGTCTTCCTCTGAATACGCCGTTTTAAGTTGCCGCAAGCATTAACTTTCCAGAGCAAACCCCTTTCAGTGATATTTACGCATAGTGACGCCTAGCTCTGCCTGCATCCGGATATATAATTGTCATTCTGTGTTGCACTCGGTTAAGTTTTCTAATTATCCTTCGAGATGCTTGTTCTCGGTAAAATGCCTTAAGCGTTATATAAAAGTTTCATCGTTATTATTCCATTAATTGCAAATTTCACACCGATTTAATAATGAATTCGTGGTTTTATGCTACAGTTGTGCTTCAATTCGTCCTGAAAACAAACAGTGTGGAAAATAATGTGTGTCCAACATTTGAGGATTATTATACAATTAAAAATAATTCTATGTGCTGGTATGACTTCACGGCTGATTCAAATGTGGTATAATACCTTTAAAGTTATAAATTTGCATGGGCTGTTGAATTAATACAATAATAATTTTAGGTGGAAATTATAGCAAAGCATGGTTATCCCGCAGAAACACATAAAGTGCAAACTCCGGACGGATATATTTTAACGGTGTTTCGGATACCCAATTATTATACAGAAAATTATATTTCAAGAAAAGGGCCGATTTTGTTACAACATGGCTGGTTGAACAGTGCTGCTATTTTTGTATCACGAGGAAGAGATTCTTTAGGTATGTATGTAAAAAGCAATTTAAAGTGTGTTTTAAAAGAACTTATGCGAGAATTGATCTCAGGTTTTGCTTAAAACCGAAACTTTTGAACAAAATAAAAGTAATTTATCTTCCAATGGTGTAGAATTCTTCCATATCTCTGTTGATATCAAGGATAGAGATTAAATTTTTAAATATAAAAGTTGTTGGTAGTACTGCATAACCTAAAATTATTAACAATTATACTGGGTGTTGAGTTACGCACGTACAAAACTTTACTTTGCTAATTTAAATAGAACACGCTGTATATTATTGCATTTCCGTATTCAAAATTTAATTCCACGTGTAAAACTATTAAAGTAAAATCAACGTAAAATTAACGACTTGTAAGTTATTTGCAAAAATGTTAACATTTCTTCACTAACATAAAAAAACAAAATTTAGAAAACGTTTACGTTGTTTTAATTTTGTACAAATTATTAACACGTTTGAAAAATTGAACTGAATGGTTTAAATATCAAATAATTACATAGGGTGTTCATAATTCTATGTTCAGTTTACTAAAAATGTTAATAAATTTTGTTTTTCAAATGGAACACTCAATATTTTAAAAACCGTCAAATGCAGAATTAAATAAGACTAAGAGAGTAGAGTTGCTGTGACAAATTTGTACATTATGTAATTTTTAGTTGTTGTTATTTCAAGAGAATAGAGGTGCTCTGGGGGAAGTTGTACATTATTCAAATTTTAAAAATTCTAATTAATAAAAATTTTAAATTTTGTTAGGAAGTAAGGGAGGTTGATAAAGATGATTCTTGAAATTGTTTAGTTTTTAGATATTTAAATGTTTTAGGAAGTGGAGGTGCTCTTGGAGGGGGGGATATTGATAGCAGGTGGAGTTTTTAATTATTAAATTTTTGGATGCTTTATTTTTGACTGAGTAGGGGTGCTTGAAAATAGTAATTTAAATTATTTAGTTTTAAGGGAGTACAGTTGCTTTTTTCTTACGTTAAATACTGTTCTTCGCTATACGAGATATTCCTAGAAGTATTATTGATTTTTCTTGGAAACCCTGAAATGATTTTTTTGTCGAATACAATAACTTCTTTATAGATATAGTGTGTGTAACATAGAAAGGAGGTAGCAATTATAAAATCACATTTTTAAACCATTTGTTGTACCCTAACCAAATTAGTATTTGTTTTTAAATAATTAAAAGTACCAGAGAACATGCCGATAAGTTCCTTGTTTAATTTTATCGCAGCTACATTTAAACTTCTAAAGTTTCATTAGACAAGTTTTATTTAAATATAGATTTTTCTTCACAGTTCTTGTTACTTCTCTTTACTTTCTCCAGCCCACACCCTGTTGTGCACGGAAGAACACGTACACTGTAAAGTTGTAAATTTAAGATAAAGGATAAAATTACTAGCACTTTCATGATTATTAACGTATTAAGCATATCAAGCGAGACCTTCGCAAAACAAATACGTATCTCTGTCGTTGGTTGTAGTTATGCAAATGCTATCACCTTTTATGTGTAAATAAAATAAATAATCAAATGTGTAACAAGCGGAACTACGGGATATTATAAATATTATGTAGAGAAAATCAAGACAATTATTAAAATTAGTAACTTACTTACACTACAAACCGGATTTGCAATTTAGTAGTTCTCACTAGTTATCAACAAAAATAAACGTAACCATAATTATATATTTCTTAAACAATGAGGAATGGCATAAAAAGAACTAAAACGTTAATTGAAAATTACTATTACTTTCTTTACCGTAAAGCGGAATTACCTGTTATTACAGTTTTTGTATGCATTGTCATTCCTAAGAAATATACTTATTTTGTTCCAATTAGAGTTATAATATAAGACCTTAACCTAAGGTAAATGACCTAATACATTTATTTACGTTTTCTTATTTACATGACAATGTTAATACAGATTATATGAATTAGATCCAATTTTCTTGAGCCTTAATTAATAATAATCAAAATATAATTTTGCTTGACCGTTTACGGTCGGAATATAGAGTAAAGAAAACTAATTTCTTTAATCAAGATTCGAACACGAGACCTACAGCTATCTAGGCTTGATGCTTTACCAACTGAGCTACCGAGCAACGGGAAATTCATATCCTGGTTGAAATGTGGATGTTATATAGTGTGTGGTATACCAGGTGATTACGCACAGATGTCTCAAGCTAATATTATATATTACCAAAGTTAACTTTTGCAAGCGAAACCAGGAACGTGTGGGCGCAGATACGTTTCGGCGCAGGGACGTTTGGGTGCAGCACATGTACGTTTCAGCACAAGAACGTTTGGGCGCAGGTACGTTTGGACAGAAACGTTTGGGCGCAGGTACGCTTCGGCGCAGGAATGTTTGGGCGCAGGTACGTTTCGGCGCAGGAATGTTTGAGCGCAGGTACGCTTCGGCACAAGTAAACTTCAATGCAGGTACGCCTCGGCGCAGGCACGCTTCGGCGCAGGTACGCTTCGACGCAGGTATTTTAGCGTAAGATCATTTGAGCGCAGTTACGTTACCGCGTAGGTACGTCTCGGCGCAGAAAAGCTTAAACGCAGGTACGTTTGTCTGCGGGAACGTTTCGGCGCAGGAATGTTTGAGCGCAGGTACGCTTCGGCACAAGTACGCTTCAATGCAGGTACGCCTCGGCGCAGGTACGCTTCGGCGCAGGTATTTTAGCGTAAGAACGTTTGAGCGCAGTTACGTTACCGCGTAGGTACGTCTCGGCGCAGAAAAGCTCAAACGCAGGTACGTTTGTCTGCGGGAACGTTTCGGCGCAGAATTGTTTGAGCTCAGGTACGCTTCGGCACAAGTACGCTTCAATGCAGTTACTTCTCGGCGCAGGTACGCTTCGGCGCAGGTAAGCTTCGGCGCAGGTACGCTTCGGCGCAGGTACTTTTCGACGCAGGTATTTTAGCGTAAGATCGTTTGAGCGCAGCTACGTTACCGCGTAAGTACGTCTCGGCGCAGAAAAACTTAAACGCAGGTACGTTTGTCTGTGGGAACGTTTCGGGGCAGAAACATTTGAGCCAGGTGCGTTTCGAAGCAGGTACGTTTCGAAGCAGATTTGTACGTAAGTACGTTTAAGCGCAAGTACGTTTAATTGCAAGGAAATTTTGGTACATAAATATTTGTGTGCAAGGACATTTTCACGCAAGTACTTTTGCAGCAGGAACGTTTCAGCGCAGGTAGGTTTGGGCGCACGCACGTTTTGACGCAGGTACGTTTGGGCGCACGCACGTTTCGGCGCAGGTACGTTTGGGCGCACGTACGTCTAAGCGCAGAGAAGTTTAAATGCAAGAACGTTTAGGCGCAGCTACGTATTGACGGAAGAGCGTTTAACTTTTTGAGTAACTTTTCTACATAACTGAGTAGTGAATTTAGTGCTCTATTAGAATCTGGCGGAAAAATTTAGACGATGCTATTTAGAAGAAAAACAATTGGCCTCACTTGCGGTGTAACCTGAAGAAGTGGCATATTGTTTATAAAGCGAAAATAATTAAAGTATTAGCTTGGGACATGTAGACTGAATCAACTGGTCTATCAAGAAAATATTTCCGTGTATATTCAATTAAAAGTATCCAGTTAATCTGAATTAAAAAAGGGTTTGTTCTGCCGCTGCGTTTAACGTTCTTTGGAAGCTAGAGGTCTTGGGTTTGAATCCCGATAATAGAAAATGTTTTTTCAAATTTATATCTGACCGTAAATGACCATAAACAATTATATATAAATCGGATTATAAAATTAAAATCCTCATTTGTTAATGACGCAAATAAACTTGCGTTTTATTTTCAGCATTTACTTTGGCTGATGCTGGTTATGATGTCTGGTTGGGAAATTTCAGAGGATCACAATATTCTGAAGAGCATGTCAACTTGACAGTATATGACAAACAGTATTGGGATTACAGGTACGAATCAAAATTTATTAATAATCAAAACCACTAATCTCATTTTAGTCAGAAATGTGTTACTTTATTTTTTCTACTATCCTATACCATACCTTTCAGTGCAGATGAGATTGGTTTGTTTGATATTCCGTCACAGCTAGAACTGATAGCACAAAGAACGGGTCAAGGAGGAAATATTATATATCTTGGTCATTCGTTAGGAACTACAGCTGCTTTAATGTACGGTTCTGAATATCCAAAACTAGCAAAGGATACTGTTAAATTGTTCATTTTGCTTGCTCCGGCTGCAAATCTTGCCCATATGAAATCTCTACTATTTAGACTCTTTGGACGCTTGTTTGGCTTAATTTTGGTAAGTAGCGATGATACACCAACTTTGACTTAACTAGACAAACTTGATTCATCAACTGAAGAATGTAGACGAAATTGAAAAAATACGCTAAATGCATTTTAGTGAATTTGCGCTCTTATAACAAAATGGTATCACATACAAATATATTAAATACTAAAAACCAAAATAGGAAAAGCTGTTGGGCAACAGTCACGAGACCTTTCTCGCCTCAGTCAACTGCTTTCTTTCTTATTCTCTAATAATGTAACATTTTGATGGTTTTGAAAAGTTTAATTTTAAAAATTATAAACAAATTTAGCATTTTTATAAATTCCGTAAATTTATCACATTTGGAAACCCCAAAAATTTTGAAAATTTCAAAATTCCAACATTATCAAATATTTTTTAATTTTGCAAATAATGTGAATCTTTAATCAATGTGACTGACGATAATGATCTTTCTGTATCTTATTTTTGTTTGTGTCTCTTGTTGATAACTGATAACATACTCGCTTTTTGAACCTCAACCGCCAATAAACCCGATTTTTCTTTGAATCCTCTCAATGCATTTAATTTTGTAAATAAAAAATTTACAAACATTTTTATGAACTATCGCACGATTGCCAATTATCATTTTTGTGCGCTATTTGAAAAACCATGCAACGCCACTGGAATTAGTCGAGGTCAGTATAAGCAGTAAGCGGTCAACAAAACATCAGTATGAAGTGGCACACTCGATCAATTTTGACCGCTCTATATAAGAAAGTGCAAGCAAAGTGCTTCACACACTTTTTCTTAATTTTGTGTAAGGCCTAGTTCTGATTTTTATTGCAAAAATAATTATGTAGATCTAGTAGGTAGCTACCTAACAATTTTAAACTAAAATAAGGTATAGCAACTTGGTGTTTTTGTATTAGAAAAACAAAACCTTGCTGTAAAATTTGCCGATGTCATAAAAATCGTCAAAATTCTCGTGATCTGTCAAGAAAGTTATATATTCATGAAAAAATGAATCTTTGTGCCCGTTGTGGCACAGAAGTTTATTTTGCGGAACAAAAACTAGCGTGCAACAAAGTTTGGCATACATTTTGCTTTACTTGCTGTAAGTTATTTTAATTTATTGTTTATACCTACATCAAATTTTAACTTGTTAATGTTTTAAAGATAAGTGCAGAAAATTATTGGATATATGTTCAATGAACACATGCAAGGGAGAAATATTCTGCAACGCATGTTACAAAGCTTGTAAGCTTTACGTTTCAAATACTTTAAGCAAAAGCTCTTGTAGGCCAAGTAAGCTACCTTGCGCCCTTTGTGAATCCTACAAGCCTTGTTGCAAGACTAGGTGTAATCTTTGTGATTCATGCGGGGACATTTGCAATCCGCCTTGTGAACCTCTGATCCCGAGCCCTTTTTCAAGGCCACTTTGTTGTTATCCTGAAGACGAAACTTATTGCTTGCAGCAGCCTTGTACTAGAAAGCAGCCTGTACGTGTTCCTCTTCGCTTGGTAATGACAGGGTGTGATTATTTTACTGTTCGCTGAAAAATAAACTTTATTTTTGATACTTTTGTTAGGCTGATTCTACACCGGCTACCTGCATGCTTAACTATAGACCGTCTACTCCTCCGGAGCGTTGCTCTAGGGAATGCGTATCTGATTGCTCTTGTCCCACGACCCTTATCACCTTCTTCAATTCCTACTCCAAGAGAAAGCAGTAACTATTATAACGGAAACTTTTTGTTAAAGAAGTAAGTACTTGTTATAAATTAGCTGCACTATTACTTTCCTTTACTCCCTTATGAGAAAGTATCGTGGTGGTAAAAAAATCAATTTTGAAATTTGGGCAGAAATAAAAGTTTTGGGCTTATCTTTTTCTAGTGCCATACCCTATTAGCGACCTCTCTCCTATGCCTGTTTGGTGCGCGGCGATAAATGATTTGCACAAATAGACATACGAGACCTACAGTTTACCGTGGGCTCCGAACCACAGGAAGTGCATGCACTTCTGCTCCAGAGAGGTTTTCCTGGGAAAAAATATACCTCGGTGGTTTCACGTTGCCTTGCGAGGGAGAACGGCCGGGCCGGGAGCCGAACCCGGATCCGCTGCTTCGGTAGCCCGCGCGCTTACCACTTAGCTACGAACCTGTAGAAACTCAGAAATGTGGTTTCTAACAATTATCTGTTTGTGTCTCAATGAGGCCAAAATATCAGTATCTACAGGAACGATTTTAATGAAATTTGAGAAACCTTTCCAGGTATAACGAAGAATTAGCAACGTGCATAAATATAATCATAATTTTTAATCAAATTTCGAATATTTTCAAAATTTGTGAAACGTTTCGCAAATTTTCAGAATTTTCCAACTACGCAGATCCAAAACTTCCGAATATTACTATTATTATAATTTTTAATGTTTTCAATTTTATCTGAATTTCCGACATTTTCTATATTTGCTAGTTTCGAGTTGAAATAATTTCAAAATTTTTAAATTATAAATTTTTTAACATTTTTAGAAAATTTCAAATCACCGCTTTACTACACTAATAATGAAGTGAACTGGGTTGTAAGAGGACAGTTTTTATTAATCTGTGGATTATGCAAGTTCTTTTTAAAGCGAAATAAATTGTTTTCTTGCTTAAAGTATGGTGTTTGATGCGAATTAACCTATCCACAATATGTAACTCTCGAATCGATTACAAAATAAAACTGTGCACTAAGTATTTAAAATTTATAAAAATGACAAGAACGGGTTATCATAGCTTCTACAATAGAAATGCAGGAAGAAAAATAAACGGCGGTTGCCCAACAGCTTTTTATTATTATTTTCTAAAGCGTGTATTCAGATTGACTGCTAATATTGGTATAACTGCTGAGAACGTAATAATTGAAAAATGTTTAATTTGTTTTTAGAGATTAGCAAATAACATCCAATTTGTAAGGTTGGTTTCGCACTCCGAACCGATGAGAAGCATTGTACGAACAATTTGCCTAGAATCCCCTGTACTTATGAGATTCTGCACGCAAGCGATCAACCTGCTTGTTAGTGGTCCCCATACACAGATGGAACCGGTACACTTTGCTGTTATTCTACTATATAATATTAATAGTATATTATAGCCCAAGGTAGAGAAGACATTTTTCTCAGCCGAGCAGAATTATGTCCCGAGATGCGAAGCATCGAGGGAAATAAGTTGCGAGGCTGATAAGTCTTCTCTACCGTGGTTTATATATTATTTTTTCCACTACTAGCACCTTTATTCCTTTTATAATTAATTGATTTTACATTAATAAAAAATAAAATTACAAATGCAAATATGCACAAAAATAAAGTAGCCTTGCTTGAAAACAAGAGAATAGTTAATTTCAATTGACATTTATGTAAAATATATATTTTATAATGGTGGTTATAAAATGTCCAATTTTGATGATTTAAGTGAAAACTGCACTCCTCCTGAAATTAGGGAAGGTGCAGAAAGTGTTGGTGAACAGTTATTACCAGTAAAATCAAAAGATTTTTACATGAAAGTTTATAATTTTAAATAGGCATGTGAGTACTAGATAGCAATTGTTTTCATTATTAACCAGTAGTTAAAACTGAAATATTATTAACCACTAGGAAAGAAATTCATCTTCTTGGCTCTAAAACAAAGTAAATAATGATATCGTGTAATGCTAGTAGTGGAAAAACATATTTTATTATACAGAGTGTATCAAAAATAGATACAAATATTCAAACTAATAATAGATTATCCCAGGTGACATCATTCATTTTTCAAAAATTATTTGTTTTTTTACTACAAAATAAAATGTTGAGAACTGCCGAAATTAGTAGAAAATTCAAGTAAAACCACAAAGTTATTACCTAAATTGTAATTTAAATCCAAAGTGTCAAAAACGTAAAAACTTAGCTTGCAGGTGATACGAAGCTTTTTGTACTTTGAACTCAATGTTTTGTTATTATCCTGCAGTACTTAAACCATTTTAGGTAAAATTTTCAATAATGATTTTCTCGCGCCCCTTTCACAAACGAGTGTTTTTTCTGGTGTGAATGTATACTGTAATTTACTGTATAAGCTTTAATATTTGAATCTACTTTTGATACACCTTGAATGTGTAAATAAGATACTAAATAACTGTGAATATATTTTTAGAGTTTGGTACCAGTAGTCTTTAACCAAATGCCAGCAGGAGCATCTTTTAAAGTTACAAAGCAAATAGCTGATTTTAGTCGAAATAGTTTCGGGCGATATAACTACGGTTTCAGAAATATGCAAAAGTATGGCACTATTTTTCCACCTAAATATGATGTTGCAAAAGTTAAAGTTCCTGTTTTCATAATGTACGCCGTAAACGACTGGGCTTGTACAAAAGAGGTACAAATTACAAATTTATTGATTTTTTAATTGATGAAAATAATTTTTTAATTTCAGGATTCAATAAATTTGTACAACCAATTATCACCAAACGTACGGTATGGAATACACGAAATTTCGGAGCCCAATTTTAATCATTTGGATTTCTGTTTTGGAAAGAATGTAAAAGCACTGGTTAACGACCCTATATTGAGAATTCTTTAATGTTAGAACTAAATTAATTTGGTTTAACGTTACAAGCAAATAGAATAGATAGTTACCAATAGATTACAAAAAGAAATTCTTTAGAAGGACAACGTAATAACAAATAATTTATGATATTACTTACTGTCCTGCAGTAAAAGTTCCTTTTTTGTAGTTTTAATACCAAAGCATGTAAATATCATTGTTAGAATATTTCCTAAGTTTATTGTTACGTACGGATTGCAGTTGCAAAATATTATACAATTAATTAATTATGACAAATTTTATTTAAATAAACAATTTGCTATTCGGAAAACATATTTCCGTCTATTTGTTAACATGTTACCAATGGTAAGTAAAAATATTGTTAATAACGCATGACGTAAGTGTGGTTTCAACAGAACGGAGCCTCAAAAGCTCCGCATACTACAGAGAGAGCAACAAAGTGAAGAACCACGTGACCACGTAACATAGGCAACTCATTTTACAGAAGTGGCAACCCTGTATCAGGAAACTAAATCTGATAGTTGTGGCAATTACCATTGGCGTAGCACGTACAAATTAGGACACAAAAAACAAATTTTCATAAAAAAAATAAATTTGGCACGTCACACAATTTCAAAACTCCGTAAAAACATTTAATAAAACAAAAGTAAATGATAGGATTTATTTAGTAATATTATTGTAGAAAAACATATTTTATTTATAAATTACAATAGCTGCTCCAAATGAGTGCCATTGCTTTGTAAACACAAATGAACTGAATCGTCATTGTTCAAGTTCTACATAAACCTTTGGCAAGACGTACTCGTTGTGGAAAATCATGCAGATATAGTTGTTGCACTACCGATACTCTGTACGGGCGCATATGCTGATTTTTTTCGAGTGCCTTTTGGCAAGCTTATAAGAAATACCTGTACAAAAGTTTTATCTGTAGTTAGCTTAATTTATTGTATACATTACCAGTTTGTGCAGATAACGTCCTAACTGATTTATGAGGACTTCTTTCAATTCGAGCTTGAATATCCTCTACACTTTCTTCTGTAAGTATAGTGGGTCTACCTGTAGACTTGCCCTTACAAATGCAGTTCTTGTTCTCAAAGCGACGGACAAAAACTAGCTTATGGTTTACAAAGTTTTCATAGCCTACGTTTTCATTCGGGAAAGCTTCACTAAACTGTTCAATACAAGATTGCAACGAATATGACCATGAACCATCTGCATTCCGAATGCCACTCCGGAAATGGGCCATAAGAATAAATGCGTCTTGTTCGGTTGTAAAAGGCATGATAAATCAAATCTGAAATATCAGGTTGTGTTATGATTTCAATCTTGAAAATAACTGCATTCGTACACTTACCTTGCACGATTTAAAGGTAGATCAAATAGTTCTGAAAAAAAAACTGTTTTTTTTAAATAAATGTCGCAGTTTAAAAATTGTGTTAATTAACAAAAGAAAAACGTGGATAAAAATATAACCTAAGCACGAACGCCAATGAAACACAATGACATTACAAAAGGAAATCAGCACGGCAAGCAACATTGGAAAATAAAATTACCTACATTTAAATTAGTCAATGGTTACGCGGTTCTTCACCTTTTTTGCTCGCTCTGTAATAAATAGAATTAAACCCCCACCTGAGTCAGAGGTGTAAGCAACGGCCCTTGCGCCCGCGTTGAAACGACCACTCGGTGTGATTTTATCATACGTCTACCTCTTCTCGGTTACATTCAAGGTTTTATTAATTGGGACCATGTAGGACTGAGTGGGTAATTTTACGAGGTGGTATTTACATATATACATTCCCTAGCCGTCACCATGCCGAGAAGACCCTACGAATTATAAATTTGTCTTTCCGCGGAAATATTTTTTTATCAAAATTCCTTGTTGAACAGGGGCTTAGCACTCCGGTGCGTAGTCCGGAAAACCTCCCATAGCAGCTGTTCCTTCACGGGGAAAATATATTGTTCTTTACGGATAGATAGTTTTACACCACTAGTTTGGGGGCGTTTGTTTAGACGCATGAACGCTTGAACGCAAGCCGGTTAGACGCAGGGATCTCGGAATCCCAAAATCCTGAGATCCCGGAGAAACTGGTCAACTCAGAATTCTGGGATTATAACCAAGATCCCGGAATTATAAGTTGTCAATTCCGATATTTATTTTTTACTTAAATTTGATAATTTGCTTATTGCCAACTTATTTCGGCTAAAAATGATTTTATTGTTTTGCATAAATCATTTTTATGGGCGCATATCAATACTAAAAAGTTGACTTGAAACTTATACCAAAATTAGGGCTCCATTAGCGAAGATTACAAAAATATTTAAATAGATTAAACGTTGTGGCCCTGCTATCGGTTCTTCTGGGCACTCTATGCCGTAGTTGTCATATTCTTTTAAACAGTACGACAACAAAGTATGGTCACACCGATTTGCTGCCATTACTATTTACTTTAGACAGAAATGTTTAAAACAAAAGTTATTCATATAACTCTTAGCTACATGCTGACGAACCATTCGGCTGTTTTCCGACTTATAACGTTATAACGTAGCGCAAGATGTTTTTAAATACGAACTTATCTTAATCAGGTTCACTGTAAAATATCAGATAGTTCCAAAGGTAAATAAAAATGTAGCATGATAAATTGATAAACAAAATAAATCACTATTTACTATATTTTTACTTTTGGGCGAATATTGTGACAATAACTATCGTGGTTGCTGGGGTATTGCAATATATTTATAATGTATTTAATGACATGCATACAAACGGAAATTCAATTTCAGCTCTTTGTTGCTAAAAAAAACATTAAAGCAAAATCAGCAAGAAATTAAGGTAGAATACCTAATGTTTGACTGCCCCTACAAACGAAGATAAGCATTTGCCCACAAGTCAATTATTGGCTATTGTGCAACAAAAACTTTAAAAACAATACTGTATATCACAACTATAAACAGAATTTATTTAAAACAAATCGTATGTAACCCCATAATCTATTTATACTCTTGTAACGACCAAAAATACTCTACCAAACAGTTAAAAATATCATAGATTTATATTTAAACAAATCTTGGGTGATGAACTAGAGTTGGGCAAATGCATATTTGCATCTTTTTTCCTATTGGTCATAAAATGTTAATTTTTCGTATATACACGTTTCGTGATGTTTAGAGTCATAAAAAGTAAATTTTCTTTTGCATATTTGGCATATATTACAACTTTACGGCATACGGCATATATTAGTGCATATTTTAGCTTGTAATGGCATGAAAATGCATATTCTAGCAAAAACAAATAAAATTTCAAGTAAATTATCAAATAAAATATTCGTAGTTCTTAGAAGAAATTGCACAATTTCTTCTAGTGAAACCACATGAACCCTAGACTTGCACTTTCTAAATTTCCAAGTAGGGGTAGAGGAAATAAAAGATTAACTGACAGAGGTTGTATTATTTGGGTAGGTCTTATTCCTTAGGTACAAATTTCTTTGAAAATAATATTTGGAAATTTTTCTTATACTTATTCTTAGAAATAGTTATTTATAATTTTAGTGCTTGACTAGTAGTTCATTTTTGTTGCCTTGACAGAGAGCTGTAAAGTGTAATTGTCCAGTCTATACCCTGAAAATGCCTAAAGTTGCTAGTTCAAAAAACGATTTAATTAAGAAGTGGTTGAAGCCGTATACATGTTTTAAATACGATAAAAGTGTTGTGTTGTGCGTCATCTGTGAAAAAGAGGTATTTAACCGTTTATTTTAATTTTGAATTAAAAAAAACTGTTTACTCTGTTTAAAGTTAAAAAACTTCAAACAAGCCAAAACAGCGAGTTAAAAATTTAATACTAATTTGTTATTTTATTTTGTAATTAAGCAAACAATTTAAGAATAAAATTAGAAAGTTTTTTTTGTGATATTGCAAAGGATATGGCACAGGCCACAGGGCACATTCAATTATTTTCCTTTGTGTAAGCTGTAGTAAATTGTACTTAAATATTGTTTTTACAGATAAACGTTAATAAAAAGTTTCAACTTGGTCAGCACGTAGCCACCGGTCCGCATCAAAAAAGAAAAAATAATACAAATGAGCCAAAACAACAATTATTGCTGAACTGCTTAAATAAGAATGTCAACAATTTCAACGACGATTTGTGTAAAATGATGGTTTCATGCAACATTCCATTAAATAACATGGACGTTCCCGAATTTAGAAATTTCTTAGAAAAATATATAAAACAAAACGTCGTTTCCCGGAGAACAGCTTCCAAAACGTGCATTCCAAAATTATAGGAAGAAAATCTTCAACAAAATAAGAAACGTTGTTTGGAATAATTGTATTTGGTTTAGTGTTGACGAAACCACCGATGTTAAAGGAAGATAGATAGCGAATTTTATTGTAGGTGTTTTAAACAGCAGTCCTTCTTCCAGTTATTTAATTGCTGTTAAACAACTAGAAAAAACCAACAATTTGACAATTTCACGTTTTGTCAATGAAACCCTTTCGTTACTTTATTTGCCAAATCAAATACCACCAGAAAGGATTTTATACATGGTGACTGATGGTGCCGCATACATGGTAAAAGCAGGTCAAAATTTAAAAATCTTTTTCCCAAATTTAATTCATGTAACTTGTTTGGCTCATGCGATGAATAGGGTGGCCGAAGTGGTTAGAACTGAGTTTCCTTTAGTCGATAAATTAATTAATAACGGAAAGAAGGTATTTTTAAAATCACCACTTCGGGTAGAAGTTTACAAAGACTTGCTTAAAGATGTGCCCTTACCTCCACAACCAATTCTCACCAGGTGGGGAACATGGATAGAAGCCGCTCTATTTTATTGTGAAAATTACAGTGAATTTAAAAATGTTGTTAACACCTTTGATTCAACTTCTGCTCAGTCTATAGCAGATTGTCAAGATATTTTAAAGTGTCCGTAATTGCAACCTCAGTTGTCCTACACAAAGGCTCATTTTTCGGAAATTCCTAGCATCATTAATAAATTAGAAACACAAAACCTGCTTCTTCTCACTGAATCTTTAGAATTAATCGAAAAATTTCATTCAATTTTGAATAAAAATAAAAATAAAATATGCAAAAAAGTTAGCAGCAAAATGGACGATTTAATTCAGAAAAACAGCGGACTTTCAACTCTGAATTCCATAAAAAATATATTAAATGGAGATTTCTTAAGCAATGGCCACAATGACGAATGTTTTGCAGTTAAAAATTCACATTTATTTAAATATTGTCCAGTAACTTCTTGTGATGTAGAAAGAAGTTTTTCCAGCTACAAAAATATATTGGAAGATAAGCGGCAAAATTTTCTCGTTGACGCCATTGAAAAGCACGTCATGATTATTTATTGTAATAAATAGGTTGTGTTATTTATTGATTTTACTTCTACCTGTATTTTTGTATATGCAAATAAAAAATGCAGTTTTAACTGAAAATAATAATGCGTTTCTATATTATGTAAGCCCTTTTGATTTTTTGAATGTTGAGTGTTTGTAACTAAAACTAATGAAAATCATTAATTGTATTTATCTTTTTCTTTCAACGAAAAATTACATTTGATGCAAAACGTGCTTTAACTCATATAATAATTACTGATATTAAACTGCAGATTGAAATAAACATTAGATTTTCATATTAGGCACTAAATAAACAAACTAATTTTTTTTAGTGCATATCGCAAAAGGTTACTGCATCTTTCTGCATATATTGAAGGTTTTATGCGGCATATTTTAGTGCATATATTGACGGTTTTATGCGACATATGTTGGTGCATATATGCACAATCTTTACAGCATATTTACCCAACTCTAGTCATAACTTAAAAACATTAGACAAACAGTATTTTTATATAGAATAAAGTTTCCTGAATACCCAATTGTAATTGTTATTTGTAACTTTTTTTTTCTAAAATAAACAAACGGCCGAAAATCGTTACCTCAATACTTTTGACTCGCTATGTACAAGTAATTTAAGACAACATCAAGATAAATTAACTTAAACAATTCGAGGTTACCTTCATACCTGACATTATAGACATAACACAAAATAAGTGAAAAATTCGATAATTTGTTGATTTCTAGAATGAAAACCAAAATTTACATAGTTGTCTGTCTTGGGGAATTAAAACTGAAAGTACGTCTCTGTAATAAACATACATACACAAATTCACACATACAAGCAATTAAAGTATTGCATAAAAACTAGAAGAACACTTGTTTATAAATAAAAGGCCTAAAATCGTTTTCTCCATACTTTTGACGCGCTCTGTATCAATATGTAATTGTAAGCAACGCTAACAAATATTAACCTAAAGAATTTGACGTTAAATTCATACCCGACATTTTAGATATACCTTATATATAAAACAAAATCAATAAAAATGCTGTAATTTATTAATTGCTACAATGAAACATAAAAAACTTACATAGTTGCCTTGGGGAACTACATATAACTGAAGTTACGTCTCTGTAATAGAAATACACGCCCACAAATATACACACTACAAATTGAAAGTTTTACCTTAATAAACACTAGAAGTCACATTGGCATCGAAACCATCAATTTCCTCTCAGGCAGAGATGCAAGTTTGTAAATAATATTTTGGAAAAAAAAGTCTTTCTTCTCTTCCAATTGGAGCTGTAAAGGAGATAAAAATTAGGTACCGAATAGCAAGCAATGCAGACACTATTATAAATAAAAACCCTCAAATATAACAATTGCTTATAGACTTTTCGTCGTATTAAATAAAAATGAATATGTATTTTTATATTTACCAATTTATTTCCTTTATTCGTTGGGTATTGGGTTTGTTATTAAATAACTAACTAGAATTGTTGGTTTACATCTGTTTCGGCCCAAAAGCGTGTGCTTAAAAATGATCTGAAGAAGTATTAAATAAATTTAATATTATTTCCTCCACTTTATAACAATTAACAATAAAACACACTTTCATACATGTAACGCAGTCCAGCAACTTACAAGTAGTACTGATACAATACCAAACAATCAACCGAACAACAAGCCCCAACCTGTCGTGAATTAGCACAGTCACGAACAACGAATGAAAACAAGTGCACGTAACAGCGACAAAAAAGTTAAAATGCAGGTGTTTGTTTCTAGAAATTTTAACTTTTATCTTTATCTAACTTATTACGAGATAAGTTTTGAATTAGCTAATAAGAAATAAAATTTAATTTAGAGATGTGTATAATATTTAAAAATGATTTTAACTTTTCATAAATTGTGAATTAATCAGATCGTCTTTTTTACATTATTTTGTGAATTTGTAGCGTTTTAAGCTACAAAGACTGTTTCGAAAATAACACGTCTTGGCGTTACAAATTATTTTAAGTTTTAAGTGTTTTGCTTTAAAAGAATTTAGTAAATATTTGTTTAAAATACGTAAATTCGTACATATGCAATGTAGCACAATTATAACGCACATTAATGTAGCTTAGAATTTATGCAAGAATCCGTAGGCTATGTAAGTTATAACCTTACTGCTATTACATCGGGGGTCAAGGCCGCGCCAAACGGGCTGCAGGGGGTGCACCGCACCCGGGCGCCTGGACACCAGGGGCGGCAAAAAGCCGGAATGCAAAATATAAAATTATAGAAACAAAATTGGTACTTAATAAAATTTAAAAACAATATTTCAGTGCACTATAAATTTAAAAAAATTACATATATGTATTTACTGCGGGTGCAACGTATAAGAAAGCCGAAAAAGCTCGTTGACAGATTTATATTGAAGTTTGTAATATTGTTTTGGTGATGAGCACTTTCGCGTTTTAATTTTGAATTATTTTATAGTTGAAGCTGATTGTCTGTAATGTAATGTAACACTTTTTAAATACTCAGTAGAAATCGTCCCTAAGCTTTGACGGTCCCTTTAGATGAAATTAATTATAATAGAGAAATTTCAATTAATAAACAAATTGCATACAGTAATGGTTATAATACTAAACTTATTGATACATTAATTAAAGAAAAAGATTATAAATTAGCCATTTAAAAAATGTATCCGAATACCCTAACTTCATTCAATACAATTAAATATGCTTCGATCCCATATTTTCGTGACAAATCAGAAAAAATTGCTAAAATTATAAACAAAACAAATAAATATAAAGTAATTTTTTAAAACAACTAGAAACTTCTTAAACACTTTGTTTAATGCAAAATCAAAACAGATGATTTGCTAAAAATCAGGCATTTACAAATTAAATTGTTCGCATTGTAATTCGGTTTATATAGGCCAGACAATTAGAAATTTTGATATTAAGTATAAAAAACACGTATGTTGTTACAAATACAAACACCCACATAAATCCAATTATGCTAAACACTTACTAGAACACAATCATTCAATGACATCTAATAACACTATAAAATGTTTACACTTTTGTGATGATAAACGTCAATTAGATACACTAGAAGCTTTTAAATTCACAAACATTTTAAAACTGTACCGTTAATAAATGAGCAAATTGATCTCTTAAATTCTCCTCTATTGGATAATTTGGAATAAGAAATCAAGCCACCAAGTTCTATTGCTATAACAACACTAACTGTTTACTTTCTATAACATTTGGCAATGGCATACATGTCGAAATACGTATAAGGTTAAAATAAATAAATATTGTTAAAGTAGTTAAGTATTTTATATACAGATAATCATTATTAATTTGAAAATTTGCGAAACAAATTGACTTTTGAAATATTTAGAATAGGCTTACATCTTCATTTTACGATGTCTAAATAAAATTATTTAATATAAAAGTACGTGCTTTTCTTCATTTCTTAATTAAATAATTAAGCATGTTTATATTTTGCAGACGTGATTTCTGTTTTGTAAAAGAATAAATTCGTTCCATCTGTTAATACACAGTTGTGAATATGTAAATATTACAATTTACTTTCGGCTTATACCATTTAAGATCGAATACTTGTCCACCCCAAAGGTTCAGACAGTCTAAGCACACGGCCCTGTTTAGGCAGCATGGCCAACGAACCACTACGGCTTAAACATTTGGGGGAAATGCTTGTAGAGGCAGACAAGTTACAGGTCGGTTCTTACCTGTTTATTCTAAGTATTATCTCTAAATGACAACGCGGTCTAAGCAGAAAATGAATTGTAATAGTGACAGTTCGAGAAACCGCGAAAGCTTTAAAGAAAATAGTCGCGAATATATTTATTGTGTAGGCATTACTAAGCAGCAACAGCTTAAAAATTGTGTATTAATATATCGTGCGCATATGCACAGGGAATTCAGATGCTTGAAGATTGGGCATAAGGTAACCATACCAAAACCAACGCTTGAGAATCTTCCTGAGGTACATATATTACCTTCCAGTTCCAAGCAAACCAGCAAGCTCGTTCTAAAACCTGGCTTCCGAATCGAACCCAATAGGTCAGGCGAAAAATCGGTCAAAAAGATTAAAAAATTTGTTGGCGGAGATTTAATGGTTTTATAGGCTTCATTTGAGTATCATTTGCAAACTTTTAAGTTTTCCCTGTCCCTTGAGTTCGATTCTAGTACCCTGATAAAGAAAGGGACAGTATTGTGTGAGTATTGGTTTTCTGTTGAACAACAAACACATCGGTACTATGATGCAAACAGAACATACATTTATTTTGCCAATTGTCATTAAACCACACATTATTTAGTCTAAACCTTACAGTACCTTAACTCAGTAATCACAATATCATGGACTGTGAAAACCAAATAACAATGCGCTTGTATACCATCAGAATCGTCATAAAATACATATATTATGTGAAAGCTTCTTCTGTATTAAGTGTTTAAAAATAATTTTCCCAAAAACAATGTTAAAATTATATCTGAGTTTAGCTTTTGTGTCGTTAACCATTTTGCTTGTTTTAGCGGCACGTAAAAATGATTCCATGACAACTACTCCTACATCTAACCCGTTGTCTAGCATTTTAAACAAATTTTATCAAAATGATTACAAATATTCATATGAATGGGCTGAAGTTGTTCGCAGTGATGAGCGTTTCGGAAAATTTACCAAACACACTTTTAAATATAATAGAACAGTTGCGGCTACTAACGGAACTTTCTCTTTTTACATAGACGCAGGATATGACGTGGAGGTGCGTAAGGTGGAATTTTTAAAATTGCTTCATAATAACTCACAATTAGAATGGCAATACACCATATGTACTCTATGAAATGTTTAACCGAAATTAGTATTACAGATAATAATACAAGCATATAGATTTGCGAGTAATGAATTCCGATTGTTTCCAATGCGTTTTCAATTTAATTTTTGTGAGGCCATTGCTACAGGAGCAATGGGTTTGGACGAATTTGCAAAAAATGGAAATATGTCATGTCCTCTATTAAAGGTAAAGGTTATTTATTTATCTACATATCGTGGTTTATCGATAATAAGTTAAGAACTACTAGGTAAAAAATTAAAAAAGCTCATTTTATGTAGAGTGATTACAAAACTACATTATAATAAATTCCTCGTTGTAAACTTCAAAACATGATGAGCGTCGTTTTGATACATGGCTCACATTTTCCACTTTTATAATTTTGATTTTTGAAGCAATTCTTGTAAATAACATTTATACAAGTTAATATTGTCTTGTCTGATTAGGGAAGAACTTATTACTTCTGCAACTGGAAGCCAGATGAAGCACGCTTTCCTCCGATTATTCCTACTGGAAGTTATATGGTGGAAACACAATTTCTCTATCATTCCATTGAATTTCTTCTTGTAAGAGGTTATGGAAGGATATATCGTCCTATTGCACACGATTAACTATGTGGTCCATTGAAATTTTGCTAACTATGTTATAAACCTTTGCAGTGTATTAGTTAGCTTTAATTTTTTGCGTTAGTTATTTAGGTGTATAATATAATATAACAATAATTTGAAACGTGTGCGTTAATTATACTTTATTTGTTTCAATTTTAAATTGTCTTATTGTTGAAACTAATTGCCTGTATTAAGCTAATATTATTTGTAACAAATTTTGTGATTTCTGTAGAAATCCTAATTATACTGATAATAATATTTATATTACTATTACAATTGCCCAACTTTACTATTTCCAACTTACAAATTAATCAAAATTAGATCATTTATAAACGTATGTACATCACAGTTTCCTAAGTCATGGTTTCTTGATAGGGGGCACAATTTAGCACACTATTTTTAGCGCTGGGCACAGGCACTTTGATATTAAAGAAAAGAGCACCTACCTACATAAATAGGCAGTTTTTGAAAGGAAAATCAGTGACAACACTGTGAACAATCAGAATACATTACTGTTGGTATTATAGAAAACTAGAAAGAATAATCTTAAATCTAACAAAACTTTCTATTTTAGTAATAATTTGCGAGAATGTATTTGCGCAAATTTATTTATTTTTGTTTTTTTTTTATAAAAAAAAGCAACAACGCTGTGCCTAGGATAATTCATCGTTGTAATATTTTGTTATATTGCAGACACTAATTGTTAAAAACATATAAACATATAAACATATAATACTAAAATTTTTTGATAATGCGGTGTAAAGCAAGAAATGTCGTAAATGAATTAGATTTTGGAGCGACTCGAAACAGAGTAAAACGAGCTCAAAAATAAATTCTCCCAAAGTAAAGGTCATTGCTTAGACAGAATTTGAATTATGCGTTAAAAGTATTAAAATGGTGGGGGCGGGTAAAAACACCCCTGTAAGGTAAATATGGCCAACACAAGCGTACTGATTTTGATCACTACAGGTACAGGCGTTATGTTAGTTAAATATTCGACGGTATTTATGTAATGCTTCAAAACTCATCACGATTGTGCCGAGCAACTGATCAATGACGTAAAATGAACATACTTTACATTTGCCGATTGATATTAAGCCAGACGTTATTTAGTATGAATTTTACAGTACGTTAGCTCAGCGGCTCATCATTACAAGATCATCGAGTGTAAAAGCAAAACAACAACGCGCATGGATACCATCAGTAACATATATGCCTGTCGTCAGAAAACATGTGTCATGTAAAAGCGCCTTTGTATTTGTTGCTTTAAAATAAACTTCAAAAAACAAAATGTTAAAACTATATTCGACTTTGGTCTTTGTGTTGTTAACCATTGCGTTTGTTTTAGCGGTACCCAAAAATAATTCCATTACGACAACTACATCTAACCCGCTGTCTAGTCTTTTAAACAAATTTCATCAAAATGATTACAAAATTTCTTATGAATGGGCTGAAGTTGTTCGCAGTGACAAGCGTTACTTAAATTATACACACTACACTTTTAAATATAATCGAACCACTACAGCTACTAACGCTACTTACAGTTTTAACTTTGACGCACGATATGATATGGAGGTGTGTAAGTTTCAATTATTTAAAATTGCTTCATTATAAGCAAAATTAGAATGGCGATCAGGCATGTATACTCTATGAACTGTTTAAGCCGAAACCACTATTGCAGGTAGTATTACAAGCATATAAGTTTGCGAGTAATGAATACCGATTGTTTCCACTGCGTTTTCAATTTAATATTTTTGAAGCTATGGCTACAGGAGCAATGAGTTTAGACAAATTTACTAAAGATGGAAATGTTTCATGTCCTGTATTAAAGGTAATTTGAGAATGTATTATAATAAAATTCACTATAATAAACTTCAAAACATTTTGAAAGTAGTTTCGATATACGACTCACACAATCGATTTTTTTTAAATTTTATTTGTTCAAGCAATTACTGTAAATAACATTTATAAAAGTTAATATAGTCTTGACTGATTAGGGAAGAACTTATTCCTACTGGAACTGGAAGCCAGATGAAGCACGCTTTCCTCCGTTTATCCCTACTGGAAAATATATGATGGAAACACAGTTTCTTTATCATTCTAATGAATTTCTAATTCTAAAATATTATGGAAGAGTATATCGTCCTATTGCACACGATTAAGTGCATTGAAATATGTTTATGTATTTTCTTAACGTTTATTATTAGTTTGCTTTGATCTGTTGTGTTAGTACTTTAGGTCAATTATTATATAATAATAATTTAAAACGTATGCATTAACTATGCTATTTTAATATTGAATTATCTTATTGCTGAAGCTGATTATCTTTAATGTAATGAATGTAACAGTTTTTGTGAATTCTGTAGAACTCATCAATAATTAGCAAAATCAATATTTTTTTTATACTAATACAAGTGCCCAATCCAGGTTAGGAAAATTAAAAATTTACAAATTAATTAATATTAAATAAATAATTTAATTACATAATCCGTATTAATATGTTATGTATATTAATTTTCCCTACTTTCAAAATTGCTGTGTTAATCCAAATCCCACTGCAGAACTGTAAAATGTTATAATACAGACCACATAATTTTACATTATTATCTTCTATGACGGAAAAAAAGTGGGGGCGATCTGCTCTAGAGCTGTCCTTTAGTTCAATTAAACGCTCTGGAAAAATAAGCTCAGTTTCGTATCCTATGCGTGGAAAATACCCAAACTGCGCAAGCGCTATTTTTGTACCATCCCTAATACCCATCCAGCATCGAAATTGTGCAATTTTAAGTAATTAAGCTTTTCGGCATCAAATCGGTGTGAACGTATTAAATGACAATCAAAACCACTTTTAATTAAGAAAACACTTCCCGGAGGTTTCCTTTTGGTTGCTTGCTTGAACTGTTTACTTTGGTGATTCCCAAAACGACTAAACTGAAAATCGATTTTGAGATTTCAATGGATAAATATTGGTTGGAAATAAAAATACTAAAATTAAAAACAACATTTTCGATTACACAATAACTAGAGCCCCGCAACATCCCGATAGAACTACCAGGACCTGCCACTCCCATTACCGACCACTTTTGTGTAAGAATCACTCAACAATAGCATAATCTAGAAGAAACTAATAAAAGCGCGTTAGGGATTACAACTACATTAAAATTAGCGCAATGATTGTCTTTGGTAGAAAGTTTCAATAATTATGATGATCGTGTTGAACAACACATCGGTACCATGATTCAAACAGAAGATACATTTAGTTTATCGATTGTCATTAAACCGGACATTATTTAGGCTAAACCTTACAGTACATTAACTCAGTAATCACAATATCATGGACTGTGAAAACAAAATAACAACGCGCTTGTATACTACCATCAGTAACAAATATGCTTGTCGACAGAAAACATGTATTACGTAAAAACGCCGTTGTATTTAATGCTTCAAAATACACTTTAAAAAACAAAATGTTAAAACTATATCCGACTTTGGTGTTTGTGTTGTTAATCATTACGTTTGTTTTAGCGGCAGGCAAAAATAGATCCGTTACGACAACTACATCTAACCCGTTGTCTAGTCTTTTAAACAAATTTCATCAAAATGATTACAAAATTTCTTATGAATGGGCTGAAGTTGTTCGCAGTGACAAGCGTTACGGGAATTTTACACATTACACATTTAAATATAACCGAACCACTACAGCTACTAACGCTAGTTTCAGTTTTAACTTTGACGTACGATATGATATGGAGGTGTGTAAGTTTTAATTATTTAAAATTGCTTCATTATAAACAAAATTAGAACGACGATCAGGCATGTATACTCTATGAACTGTTTAACCCGAAACCAATATTGCAGATACTATTACAAGCATATAAGTTTGCGAGTAATGAATACCGATTGTTTCCAATCCGTTTTCAATTTAATGCTTGTGAAGCTATTTCTACAGGAGCAATGGGTTTTGACAAATTTACTAAAGATGGAAATGTTTCATGTCCTGCATTAAAGGTAATTCAAGAATGTACTATAATAAATTCACTATAATAAACTTTTCGAAAGTAATTTCTATACGACTCACATATTCAATTTTTTCTAAATTTCAATTGTTCAAGCAATTACTGTAGATAACATTTATACAAGTTAACATTGTCTTGACTGATTAGGGAAGAACTTATTCCTACTGGAACTGGAAGCCAGACGAAGCACACTTTCCTCCGTTCATCCCTAGTGGAAAATATATGGTGGAAACACAATATCTTTATCATTCTACTGCATTTCTAATTCTAAAAGAATATGGAAGTGTATATCGTCCTATTGCACACGATTAAATGCATTAAAATTTTTCTATGTATTCTTAACGTTTGGTAGTAGTTTGCTTTGATGTGTTGTGTTAGTAATTTAGGTCAATTATACTATAATAATAATTTAAAACGTATGCATTAACTATGCTATTTTAATATTGAATTATCGTATTGCTGAAGCTGATTATCTTTGTTGTACTGAATGTCACAGTTTTTGTGAATTCTGTTAGAAAAATTAAAAATTTATAAATTAATTAAAATTAAATAAATAATTTAATTACATATGTATATTAATTTTCTCTACTTTCAAAATTGCTGAGTTCATCCAACTCCCACTCCCTATACGTTAAAGAAACTAGACTGCAAAATTGTAAAATGTTATAATACAGACACACATAATCTTACCTTATGTATTATTCTATGGCGATAAAAAAGTGGGGGAGGTCTGCTTTAGGGGTGTGTTTTAGTTCAATTAAACGCGCTGGAAAAATAAGCTCAGTTTCGTATCCTACGCGTGGAAAATACCCAAACTGCGCAAGCGCGATTTTTGTACCATCCCTAATACCCATCCAGCATCGAAATTGTGCAATTTTAAATATTTAAGCTTTTCGGCATCAAATCGGTATGAACGTATTAAATGACAATCAAAACCACTTTTAATTGAGAAAACACTTCCCGGAGGTTTCCTTTTGGTTGCTTGCCTGAACAGTTTGGTGATTCCCAAAACGACTAAACTGAAAATCGATTTTGAGATTTCAATGGATAAATATTGGTTGGAATTAAAAATACTAAAAAAAAAAAAATTTTTTGATTAATCAATAACTTCAAAAATTTTTATACATTTAAAATTTTCAAATAATTAAAAAATTACTGAAAAATTGCGAAACTGTTCGTTTAAATATTTTTAAAATATTTAAAAATGGTAAAGTCGAAAATTTTGTAAATAACAATTTCGAAAATATTCAAAACTTACAATTTCAAAAATTTAAGACATTTTCAAGTTTTTCCGATTCAAAATATTCTAAATTCAAAACTATCAACTTTCCAAAAAAAATGTTTGATGTATTTGAATAGTTTCAAACTAGATTTGGAAAATGACACTGAAATGAAGCGTATAAAACCATCTTTGCCAACAGTGTTTTTACATTTTTGTTTGATTTTTTCGTCCTATCGCCTGGACTATTGTGCTAGATTCGGAAGCCGGGCTCTAGTACGAGTATGCTGATTTTCTTCGGACAACAAGCACCCCCTCTGTTTAGAATACAAACTCAAGAAGTAACTTGCTTAGTTAGTTTTCTTTAAACCGAAGCGTTGATTTTTGCATCGTTATCTTATGCTCCATCTGAAAATCAACCGACTTTCTTGTCCAAATGCGCTACTTATATACAATTTTTTAAAATTGCCGTTGATTAGTAATGCTTGCACAATAAAAATATTCACAAGTGTTGTTTACTTTTATATTAAATAATTTTATTTGGACAGCATTGAATGAGGATGTAAGGCTGTTCAGGTACATAAAAATTGTGAATCATGTCATGTTTATTTGAGAATGCTTCAAAGTCAATTTTTTTGGAACTACAATACCTTTTTCTTAGGTATATTACCCATACAGGCAAGAAAATAAACATGTTTCAAAGCAGCAAATTTACGAGCTACTCTGCCAAAGCGGGGGTACGTTCGATTTCCACTTACTGCATTTTCCAGTGTATTTATTGGTGTGTTTCAAAATTAAGACATGTTAAAGGGGAGCCATATTAGTATTACCTATAAGCAGTTAGAGCCGTTAGCAGCAAAATACAATTCAGTTCTATGTTAGTAAGCGCCTTTTCTTTCTATTTTGATTTTAAAACATTTTCTGTGCCCAACATATATTCAAAATTTTATATGACACTCATATGACAAATAATTTAAAAAACTGAAAGCATTAGCGCATTTTCAAATGAGTAATTATAAAATACAAGTGACGCGCGACTAGCCGACCTTCATATATATATAAATTAAAATAATTATTATTAAAAAATCTACGTAGAATAAAAATATAAAAATGTTTCATGTTCCATCTGCGGATAGAGACCTTTCATTTAAAGAAAAAATGGTCCAAATTGGTGAAGCGGTAGCCGCTGGAGGGAGGGGAGAAAAAAACCCTTTGTGCTTTTATATATGTATGGATTTTCTGCACCTTAATCATAATCATAACTAATACATACACATTGCACATACGTTGTACAAACATTTTAAACATATTAAAACCGTATCATACGTGTGTGCCCCTTAATACAAGTGCCACATTTGACGTCATGTCCTTTACAGTTACATACAAAAAGTAGGATTTAAGAAGGTCATCAGCTAACCATCTACAGAGCACTCAGTGTGGTCAAATTCATGGTCACGTTATCGACCTGCTGCAGAATCATCTCCAAGAAACATAACAAAATATATTTCCATTTTAAGTCAAAACCAAATGGGTGCTTAAAAACATGGAAAAATTGTTGGTTGTAGTGTTGTTTGGTTTAGCAATTGTACCGTATGTGCACTCTGCTAGCTATGTGCCCAAGTGGAAGAAACAGGTATTTATGGAAATTTATTTTTTGATTATTTATGTATTAATTTTTATTAGCAGAAAAAATTGCGAAAATTTGAAAATTGGTATCTACTTAGATATAAGATAAATAATTAACACATCTTCTGGTAGCTAACTTAATTGCCAGTCATTTTGCTCGACCTTTACCCCGCTCTTTCTAGAACTCCGCAACATCACGATAGAACTACCAGGACCTGCCACTCCCTTTACCGACCACTTTTGTGTAAGAATCACTCAACAATAACATAATCTAGAAGCAACTAATAAAAGCGCGTTAGGGATTACGTACATTAAAATTAGTGCAATGATTGTCTTTGGTAGGAAGTTTCAATAATTATGATGATTGTGTTGAACAACACATCGGTACCATGATTCAAACAGAATATACATTTATTTTGTCAGTTGTCATTAAACCAGACATTATTTAGTCTAAACCTTACAGTACATTAACTCAGTAATCACATCATCATGTGACTGCGAAAGAAAAATAACAACGCGCTTGTATACCATCAGAATCGTCATAAAATACATATATTATGTGAAAGCTTCTTCTGTATTTAGTGTTTAAAAATAATTTTCCCAAAAACAATGTTAAAATTAAATCTGAGTTTAGCTTTTGTGTCGTTAACCATTTTGCTTGTTTTAGCGGTACGTAAAAATGATTCCATGACAACTACTCCTACATCTAACCCGTTGTCTAGCATTTTAAACAAATTTTATCAAAATGATTACAACTTTTCTTATGAATGGGCTGAAGTTGTTCGCAGTGATGAGCGTTCCGGAAAATTTACCCATCACACTTTTAAATATAATAGAACGACTGCAGCTTCTAACGGAACTTTCTTTTTTTACATTGACGCAGGATATAACGTGGAGGTGCGTAAGTTGTATTTTATAAAATTGCCTCGTACTAACGCAAAACTAGAATGGCAATAGACCATATGTACTCTATGAGGTATTTAACCAAAACTAGTATTACAGATAATGGTACAAGCATATAAATTTGCGAGTAATGAATTCCGATTGTTTCCAATCCGTTTTCAATTTAATTTTTGTGAAGCTATTTCCACAGGAGCAATGGGTTTGAACGAATTTGCAAAAAATGGAAATATGTCATGTCCTCTATTAAAGGTAAAGGTTATTTATATATCTACATATCGTGATTTATCGATAATAAGTTAAGAACTACTAGGTAAAAATAATAAAAGTTGGTGGTTTTTTAGGTAGAGTGAATACAAAACTCTATTATAATAAATTCCTCGTTATAAACTTCAAAACATTATGAGCGTCGTTTTGATACATGGCTCACATATTCCACTTTTACAATTTTAATTTTTGAAGCAATTCCTGTAAATAACATTTATACAAGTTAATATTGTCTTGACTGATTAGGGAAGAACTTATTACTTCTGCAACTGGAAGCCAGATGAAGCACGCTTTCCTCCGTTTATTCCTACCGGAAGATATATGGTGGAAACACAATTTCTCTATCATTCCATTGAATTTCTCCTTGTAAGAGGTTATGGAAGTATATATCGTCCTATTGCACACGATTAACTATTTGGTGCATTAAAATTTTGCTAACTATGTTATAAACGTTTGCAGTGCATTAGTTTGCTTTGATCTGTTGCGTAAGTTTTTTAAGTTGATGATATATTATAAATTATTACAATAATTTCAAACGTGTGCGTTAACCATACCTCATAGGTTTTAATTTTAAATTGTCTTATTGTTAAAGTCTGTATTTATCTAACATTATATGTAACAGGTTTTGTGAATGCTGTATAAATTTTTAATAAACTGAAAAATTGATGTTTATCTTTACACTAATACAAGTGCTTAACTTAGCTATGAAAAAATCACAATTTACAAATTATTCAAAGTTAGATAATTTAATAACGTATGTACATGTGTAATAACGGAAAATGTGAATGGCAATAGACCATATGTTCTCTATGAAGTGTTTAACCAAAACTAGTGTTACAGGTATTGGTACAATGGGTTTGAACGAATTTGCAAAAAATGGAAATATGTCATGTCCTCTATTAAAGGTAAAGGTTATTTATATATCTACATAACGTAGTTTATCGATAAGTGAAGAAATTCTAGGTAAAAAATTCCAAAAGTTCGTGATCAAACGTTTTATGTAGAGTGAATACAAAACTGCATTATAATAAATTCCTTATAAACTTCAAAACATTATGAGCGTCGTTTTGATACATGGCTCACATTTTCCATTTTTTATAACTTTAATTGTTCAAACAATTTGTGTAAATAACATTTATACAAGTTAATATTGTCTTGTCTGATTAGGGAAGAACTTATTACTTCTGCAACTGGAAGCCAGATGAAGCACGCTTTCCTCCTCTTATTCCTACTGGAAAATATATGGTGGAAACGCAGTTTCTCTGTCATTCCATTGAATTTCTCTTTTTAAGAAGTTATGGAAGGATATATCGTCCTATTGCACACGATTAAAAGCATTAAAATTTTGCTATCAATTTAAAAACGTGTGCAGTGTATTAGTTAGCTTTGATCTGTTGCGTCAGTTATTTAGGATTTTTTGATAATATATTACAACCATTATTTGAAACGTGTGCGTTAATTATACTTTATATGTTTACTTTTAAATTGTCCTATTGTTGAAGCTAATTGCCTGTATTAACCTAATAATATTTGTAACAAATTTTGTGATTTCTGTAGAAATCCTAATTATACTGATTATAATAGTTATATTTATGCTAATACAATAGTCCAACTTTACTATAAAATATTTCCAATTTACAAATTAATCAAAATTAGATAATTTAATAACGTATGTACATTAACGTTTCCTAAGTCATGGTTTCTTCGATAGGGGGCACAATTTGGCACACTATTTTTAGGGTTGGGCACAGGCACTTTGATATTAAAGAAAAGAGCACATACCTATACAGGGTGTTCAACATAAGGAGTGCATGCATGGAGATCTCGTAAACGATAAGAGATAGAAATTCGGTTAAATGAGTAGAATTGTTCAGCATCCTAAGTACTACTATGATCCACATTCATATCCTGGACTTATTGCTTAATTTTCAGTACAGACTAAAAAAACTAAAATTTTCAGTTTTCGTCTTTTGTGTATAATTTAGTTATTATCAAAGATAGCGCAAAGCGGTTTTAACATTATTAAAACACTTTTTTACGCAGATTTCGAATCTCAAATTAAAATTTGTATAGGTCTTTAAATTTTCAAGATATTGACATTAACTTTGCATTTTTTAATATGCAACAAAGGCGGCCATGTCATTATCAGATAGGGCTCTTTCTTCTGATATAAGGTTTAATGGGTTTATTTTTACAAATAACGGAGTTATAAGCTAGAAACTTTTTTTATAGTAGGCTGTGAATAACTGTTTTCTTGAGTAGGCTGAACATTAACAAAAAAAAACAAGAAAACAAAAAAGCAAAATGTCGCATTTGTTTCCATTGAGGATTGATCAGTTTATCTTCCCAAATAATAAAGTTATAAGCGAGAAAATGTTTGCTCATGGTAGGCTGTGAAAAAGCAAAAAAAACACCTCGGTGTTTCAGGGAATTAAACTATTAAATATGTATGATCGCATGATAATCAGAGGTGAGTACCATGTAATTTATTTTGGCAATATCTGCATCTTTACACTAGTTTATTGCCATTCTAAATTTATCTTCCTTTTCTTGTTTTATTGCTTAGCAGAAGTATTTAAAAGTTAAACGTTTTTTGATTGTTATACGAACATACATCTTCTATATACACTGTGTCTGTAAAGTAGCCCCCCTCCCCCAACCAACTTTTGAACGACTTCATATTTTACCACAAAATTTGGTGTGCTTTAATGGGAAATTAAATACTATTTTTTAGCCGATATTTAGATTCTGTATCATTCAAAATGGCAACTGGGCGCCATGTAAATTTTTTTATGGAAAAAGAGGTCGAGTGACACCTCATTGGAAAGGTCTTTTAGTTCTGGGCCTGATCCTAGAGTTGCAAAAAAAATATTTAGCCAGAACAAAATGGCAATGTTTGAAGATAAAGAAGTCTATTTAAAAAAACGAAGAATTAAAGCATAAAGAAATTAAATTAAGTGTTCGAAATGTTCACCATTCACTTCTTGGCACATAAAAAATCGGCTATGAAATACCCGCCTTACATTTTCATAAGTTTCTGGAGTGGTATTTCTGCAAACTTCTGTAATGCGTTGCTCCAGTTCTTCAGATGTTTCTGGACGGGTTCTGTACACTTTCAGATGTCCCCATAGAAAAAAATCTAAGGAAGTTAAATCTGGGGAGCGAGCCGGCTATTCTACAGGCCCCCGCCTACCAATCCATCTTCCAAGAAAATGTCCGTGGAGAAAGTCAGAAACAGGCCTATAATAATGAGGCGGCGCACCGTCTTGTTGGAACATAACGTTTTCAATATTATTTCAAGCCACCTGAGATATTTCTAGGAAAATTTTGTCCTACAAATGAAAAAGTGGACTACTGGATAAAAAAATCGAAACAATTTTGAATTGAGTGAGTCCATTTGTTTAAAATCCGCCATTTTGTTATGGCTGAATATTTTTCTTTGAAACTCTAGGATCAGGTGCAGCACTAAAGGACCCTTCAAATAATGTCACTAAACTCCTCTTTCTATTTAAAAAGAAATTCAAAATGGCGCCCAGTCGCCATTTTAAATGACACAAAATTTAGTTTTTAGATAAAAAATAGTATTTCATTTCCCATTAAAGCACACCAAATTTTGTGGTGTAATATCAAGTCGTTCAAAAGTTAGTTAGGGGAAGGGGGTGTTACTTTATAGACAGACGGTATATAAAAGTGAATGTTTGTGTGTATGTTCCCTATAGACTCTGAAACTACTTTGCCGATTGACCTCAAACTTTGACACAAAGTGTGGTTTGAGGAGAGAAAACAAAGATTAGCCGCAGCCGAATAGCTGTGCCTTTATTTTATAGAAAGTATATTAACCGTGGATTTCTAGTGTAAACATTACGCGATTGAAAGTAAAGGTTATTGCTTAGACAGAATTTGAATTATGCCTTAAAAGTATTAAAATGGTGGGGGCGCGGGCGGGTAAAAACACCCCTGTAAGGTGAATACGGCCAACACAAGCGTACGGATTTTGATCACTACAAGTACGGGCATTATGTTAGTTAAATATTCGACTGTATTTATGTAATGCTTCAAAACTAATCACGATTGTGCCGAGCAACTGATCAATGACGTAAAATGAACATACTTTACATTTGCCGATTGATATTAAGCCAGACGTTATTTAGTATGAATTTTACAGTACGTTAGCTCAGCAGCTCATCATTACAAGAACATCGAGTGTAAAAGCAAAATAACAATGCGCATGGATACCATCAGTAACAAATATGCCTGTCGTCAGAAAACATGTGTTATGTAAAAGCGCCTTTGTATTTGTTGCTTTAAAATAAACTTCAAAAAACAAAATGTTAAAACTATATTCGACTTTGGTCTTTGTATTGTTAACCATTGCGTTTGTTTTAGCGGTACACAAAAATAATTCTATTACGACAACTACATCTAACCCGCTGTCTAGTCTTTTAAACAAATTCCATGAAAATGATTACAATATTTCTTATGAATGGGCTGAAGTTTTTCGCAGTGACAAGCGTTACGTAAATTTTACACACTACACTTTTAAATATAACCGAACCACTACAGCTACTAACGCTACTTACAGTTTTAACTTTGACGCACGATATGATGTGGAGGTGTGTAAGTTTTAATTATTTAAAATTGCTTCATTATAAACAAAATTAGAACGACGATCAGGCATGTATACTCTATGAACTGTTTAACCCGAAACCAATATTGCAGATACTATTACAAGCATATAAGTTTGCGAGTAATCAATACCGATTGTTTCCAATCCATTTTTAATTTAATGTTTGTGAAGCTATTTCTACAGGAGCAATGGGTTTAGACAAATTTACTAAACATGGAAATGTTTCATGTCCGGCATTAAAAGTAATTCAAGAATGTACTATAATAAATTCACTATAATAAACTTCAAAACTTTTTCAAAGTAGTTTCTATATACGACTCACATATTCATGTTTTCTAAATTTTATTTGTTCAAGCAATTATTGTAGATAACATTTATACAAGTTAACATTGTCTTGACTGATTAGGAAAGAACTTATTCCTACTGGAACTGGAAGCCAGACAAAGCACACTTTCCTCCGTTCATCCCTACTGGAAAATATATGGTGGAAACACAATATCTTTATCATTCTACTGCATTTCTAATTCTAAAAGAATATGGAAGTGTATATCGTCCTATTGCACACCATTAAGTGCATTAAAATTTTTCTATGTATTCGTAACGTTTCGTATTAGTTTGCTTTGATCTGTTGTGTTAGTAATTTAGGTCAATTATACTATAATAATAATTTAAAACGTATGCATTAACTATGCTATTTTAATATTGAATTATCGTATTGCTCAAGCTGATTATCTTTGTTGTACTGAATGTCACAGTTTTTGTGAATTCTGTTAGAAAAATTAAAAATTTATAAATTAATTAAAATTAAATAAATAATTTAATTACATATGTATATTAATTTTCTCTACTTTCAAAATTGCTGAATTTATCCAACTCCCACTCCCTATACGTTAAAGAAACTAGACTGAAAAATTGTAAAATGTTATAATACAGACACACATAATCTTACCTTATGTATTATTCTGTGGCGAAAAAAAGAAGTGGTGGAGGTCTGCTTTAGGGGTGTGTTTTAGTTCAATTAAACGCGCTGGAAAAATAAGCTCAGTTTCGTATCCTACTCGTGGAAAATAGCCAAACTGCGCAAGCACGATTTTTGTACCACCCACCCAGCATCGAAATTGTGCAATTTCAAATATTTAAGGTTTAGGCATCAAATCGGTATAAACGTATTAAATGACAATCGTAACCACTTTTAATTGATAACATACTTCCCGGAGGTTTCCTTTTGGTTGCTTGCTTGACCAGTTTACTTTGGTGATTCCCAAAACGACTAAACTGAAAATCGATTTTGAGATTTCAATAGATAAATATTGGTTAGAATTAAAAATACTACATAAAAAAACATTTTCGAATATTCAATGTATTCAAAATTTATACATATAAAGTTTTCAATAACTTTTAAATTTATAAAATAGAAAAATATTTTTAAAAAATTTCTAAAAAATTGCGAAAATGTTCGTTTAAATATTTTCAAATTATTTAAAGACAGTAATGTCGAAAATTTTGTAAATAACAATTTCGAAAATATTCAAAACTTACAATTTCGAAAATTTCAGACATTATCAAGTTTTTCCGATTTAAAATATTCTAAATTCAAAACCATCAATTTTCAAAAAAAAAAGTTTGATGTATTTGCATAGTTTCAAACTAGATTTAGGAAATGACACTGAAATGAAACGTATACAACCATCTTTGCCAACAGTTTTTTACATTTTTGTTCGATTGTTTCGTCCTATCGCCTGGACTATTGTACTAGATTCGGAAGCCGGGCTCTAGCACGAGCTTGCTGGTTTTCTTCGGACAACTAGCACCCGCTCTGTTTAGAATACAAACTCGAGAAGTAACTTGCTTAGTTAGTTTTCTTTAAACCGGTAAACCGGAAGGGTTGATTTTTGCATCGTTATCTGATGCTCGATCTGAAAGTCGACCGACTTTCTTGTTCAAAGGCGCTACTTATTATATAGAATTTTTTAAGTTGCCGTTGATTAATAATGCCTGCACAATAGAAATATTCACAAGTGTTGAATACTTTTATATTAAATAATTTTATTTAGACAGCGTTGAATGAGGATGTAAGGCTGTTCGGGTACATAAAAATTGTTAATTATGTCATGTTTATTTGGGAATATTTCAAAGTCATTTTTTTTGGAAATACAATACCTTCTTCTTAGGTATATTACCCATACAGGCAACAAAGTAAAAATGTTTTCAAAGCAGCAAAAATTTACGAGCTACTCTGCCAAAGCGGAGGTAAGTTCGATTTCCACTTACTGCATTTCCCAGTGTGTTTCAAAATTAAGACATGTTAAAGGGGAGCCATATTAGTATTACCTATAAGCAGTTAAAGCCGTTTACAGCAAAATACAAATCAGTTCTATGTTAGTAAGCGCCTTTTTTTCTAATTTGATTTTAAAACATTTCCTGTGCCCAACATATATTCAAAATTTTATATGACACTCATATGACAAATAAAACTAAAGCATTGGCGCATTTTTAAATGAGTAATTGTAAAATATGTTTTGCACCTTAAACATAATCATAACTAATAAATGCACATAGGTTGTACAAACATATTGAACATATTAAAACCGCATCCTACGTGTGTCCCCCTTAATGCAAGTGCCACTTTTGACGTCACGTCCTTTACAGTTACATACAAGAAGTAGGACTTAAGAAGGTCATCAGCTAACCATCTACAGAACACTCAGTGTGGTCAAGTTCATGGTCACGTTATCGACCTGCTGCAAAATCATCTCGAAGAAACATAAAAAAATATATTTCCATTTTAAGTCAAAACCAAATGGGTGCTTAAAAACATGGAAAAATTGTTGGTTGTAGTGTTGTTTGGTTTAGCAATTGTACCGTATGTGCACTCTGCTAGGTATGTGCCCAAGTGGAAGAAACAGGTATTTATGGAAATTTATTTATTTATTATTTATGTATTAATTTTTTTTAGTAGAAAAAGTTGCGAAAATGTTAAAATTGTTATCTACTTTGATATAAAAAAACATAATTAACACATCTTCTGGTAACTAACTTAATTTTATATTTTTCTTAAAATCGTTTATGATTCAGCATTTACGTTATGCATGTGGTACAGAGTGTTCCAAAAAGTTGTACCGTCTTCCACTGCACTGCACTAACGTTCTTCTCTTCCCATACTTTAATATTTATATAATATAATAATTTAATAAACTTTACAGAAAATTAATTTAAAAAAAACAAAAACCGATTATATTTTTCATAACTCCATAAGCGTACTTACCACCTTCCTAAATAGCTAACCGAAGGAAGGTACTTTATTCGCCAAAACAATCAACTTTTAGCCCTAATATAGAAAAATCTCACTCTAATGATTTAAACGTTGCTAAAATTACTTGGACAAAACCGCAAAAAAATAAGAATGGTCCGCTAACAATTAGAGGGGAGAAGACCTATCCGCTTTATAGTTAACGTACTTGAAAAAGAAGCTCAGAAATGTATTTTGCGGCGGTGCGCGGTTGCAACCGGTTTAACTAAAAATTTTGCAAAAAATACTTACTTCACAAAAACGTTAAAAGATCGTAAGAACCGCACACGGTAGAACTGTAAATTAGGTAACTTTATACATTTTTCAACGTTCTGTATGATGGATTTATTATACACGGTGATGCATGCATTTCTATAAAAGTTTAAGAAACACATTTCTGGAGTCATGTCAAGTGGTTTATGTCCGATAAACATAAATCTGGGAAACGCTGTTTTACGAAGTTACACCCTCCCCAATATTTGATAGTGTAATCATGCTTTAATTAATATCTCTGCCAAAAATTGAGGTATTTGATTTACATTTTGTATGAATATTTTATTATTCACAACTTACTTTTTAACATTTTTTCGTCACAATTCAATCCCCGGGGCGCAGGTGTAAGGGGGTGTTCAAAATACGTTAAGAGATAGATTGCGTATTTTCCCCACATATACGCTTTTGATCACTTGATTTAAACGAAAACAAGCTAAAATGTAAATCATTACTCATGAAATTTGAATCGAATATCTCAATTTATAGCGGAGATATTAATTAAAGCGTAATTAGACTATTCCATCTTGGAGACGATGTAACTCCGTGAGAAAGTGTGTTGGGACGCATATTTATTGTATTTTCGACTTAAAATCACCTGTTCCTTAAGTTTGTACAGAAAGTCATGAAACACCCTGTGTTAAATAATGTTATTAGAGAAACGTTGATGTTAATTCCAGAAACCTCCGGCTTCATTGCGGAGGAAATTCTTGAAACACTAAATACTAATAAGTGGCAATATTTTTCCCCATTTCTAAAATAAAAATTAATTTGTATGTGCCAATTTTATCATAAAAGTAATCTGATAGAACGTGGCAAGAATGTATAGTATATTGACAATATTTTACAACAAAATAATAATTTATTTTACACTTTATTAATAATAAGATGCATAAAGTAACAATTCCCACCACTTAATCGTCTGCGCTTATCAGAACAAATAAGCGTACAAAATTTTACTAAAACTTATTGAACCGAACTGTATCAACCCAAATTCCACTAATGAGTGCATAGCAACAACTAAAATCGCTTCCTGAAGCAACTTTTCCAATACAAACATAACTGTAATTTTTTTTATGACAGGCATGTGAAATTCCCGCATCGCAAAATGAGCACTCACATTACATCTGTGACGACGATGGTGACGTGAAGTGCCTTCCTGGTTGGACCGGCGACTTATGCGATGTCCCCAAATGCCGTTCAGGATGCGATCCCTTAAATGGTTATTGCAACAGACCCGGGGAATGCTTATGTAAATTGGGATTCTATGGCGAGAGGTGCAATAAATGCATTCCTCTTCCTGGATGCCAACATGGCTACTGTAATGTCAGTTTCGAATGCATTTGCCAAGAAGGATGGGATGGAATATTTTGCTCTGAACGTGAGTTTATTGTAAACGTTACGGAATCGTCTACGGCAGTGTTTCTCAAACTTTTTTCATTAAATATTTTTAATTTTTATTAATCTTTTAACGTACTTCAATATAATTCAGTCAATTTTTATATATAGAGTGTTTCCAAAATAGTACTAAATACTTCGAATAAAAAACGGACTATAAGCATAGATACAAAATACATACAGAGCTAAAAATAATTAACTAAAAACATTTCCGTTAATTTTGTTTCCTACCCCCGGGGATCCACGTACCCTAGTTTGAGAAACACTGGTGTACGGTGGGCTTAAATTAATATTATTAAAATCAGAGATATACTAATTGAACACATTTCGTAAATAAAAAAAAAATTTCAGCAAGAACGTTTTCAATTTTTCAGCAATCTGTCGATCGGATTGCCATCCAACAAGAGGGTACTGTGAATATCCCGGAGAATGTCGATGCAGGCTAGGATGGGCAGGAAAACTTTGTCGAGAGTGTCAAGTATTACCTGGATGTCAGCAAGGCTACTGCTCGAAACCTCTAGAGTGCAAATGCCACCCCGGTTATACAGGAATTTTATGTCAAACTCGTAAGAAACTTAAATTCATTAGCATCAAGAATATACCATTTAGAAGGGAGATGTGAAAAGTTTGTTATACAACTTCAGTAAATTTCAATTATAAAGTTTGGTTGACTAGTTTAGAAGGGTTCTTTTACAGCTGTTTTTTTAATAAAAATAAATTTTGATTTCCGTTGTTGCGAGTCGTGTAAATTATATTCATAATTTCTTTCATAAATCTTAAAAATTAAGAACAATTTGAACCGAAATCAGATGCTTTGTTAATTACACAACAATTAATAACGTGTGTTTCTGTTTAAGCAATCTGTTCTAAAACTTGTGACAGAACAAGGGGATATTGTAGAAAACCAGGAGAATGTAGGTAAGTTTTGTAAATACAAGAAACCAACACGCTTAAATTTGTAACAATTGCGAATAATCGTTATTATTAAATTAAATCATTCGGAAACATATTGCTATATTTATAAAACTAAAATTCGTTAACGGATACAAATATGCGTTGAGTATTCTTTATTGAATATTTCGCATGACTGTCTAAATACAGGCTGTTTAAAATTTCAGCCCTTCTGTATTACAACAGATACTGAATTTAATCTGCGAGAATAACGTTAGGCTAGGTTTCTTATTGTTCTATGGAACGCCGTTTTTCTTTCCATCCTCAGTTATTGAAAACAAAATTACATTTTCTTTTAAGTCGCTAAATATATTTTATCTAGAAAAATCGAATTTTAGACGTCACGAATTGAATTTAAGACGCCAGGATTGGCTTACTTGCGACAAAAATTAATATTTTGACGTCAAAAAATTTTGCAAAAAATATTTATCAATTTAATCATGCAATCTAATTTTTAACTATAGAAATTCATTTACTGACGTCAAAAATCTATTATATGGGTTCAGCTTGTTCTTCGGCAGCTGTTGGTTAGTTTGTTATTGTTATTAATTCTACGCCTATTTTGAAACATAAACATAAATCATCAGTATACAATAAACAGAATCAACTCCCTTCATTTTATCTCAAATTTCATTAGAATAAATTAAAGATATATTACTGTTTATTTGATCCGACGCGACGCTGACCTTCATTGTTATTTGAAACTTCTAGTCTAAACAATAACAAAGAATTTGTGTCTTGCCTGTGCCACAGAAGGCAAATTTTATTAACACTTAGAGTTTACCGTTAGTAAACCATAAATAACGAAACCATAGCACAACGGTGGCAGCAATTATAAATAATTGTCGAAAACAATCAATAAACTGAGTTGAGTTGCAAAGGGCTGCCACCGTCGTATTATGGTGATAAATTTTGCCGAAAAGCAAAAGCCCGTCGTGTTGTTATGGTGAGACAGTTAGGGATTCATTATATAGATTTGTTTGATTTCAAAAATTTAAATTTTGCTGCCTAAAAATGATTTATTAAGGTCAAAAATCCGTTTCATTTATTAATAATTAAATAAACTCTCTACAATAACTTAATTACCGTAATAACTTTCAGACGTTGTCACAGCATTTGAAAAACTAAAATAAACTTTGATTTTTATTTATAACTCCTTTACCTCTTGCAACCCTGTTGGTTTACAAAAAACTAATTAAAGCATTAGGTTGTTTTTCAAAATATAGTGACGTTATGGACCCGTCTTGATTTAGGGGCTGAAAATATAAAAAAAAATGCATTTGCAATAACAAACTATAGCGTTTAATTTACTAATAATTTTTAATTGTCTACAGAAATTGTAAAACGCCTTCATTTTTATTACTGTTTTTTTCCTTTGTATGCTGTGTAAAGTCAAAATGCTTTAACATGTCTGCAAGAAAGTGTTTGTACAGAGTAGCCTACGCGGTCGCCTGATTTAAATTCAAGTACGCAAGATTTTTTTTTTGGAAACGCAAAAGAGTAAAAGCTATGAGATTACCGCCGCAGGTCCAATAAAATCACGTCAAGCAGATTATTATAGAAATATCAAACATTAACTACAGCTTCGTATACGAAATTTACGGAGCCGTGCGCTGTGACTTTAATATATTAATCATATTTCACTAAAAACAAGAACAATAACTTTATTATCGAAGATTTATTGCATTACACAATATTTTGTCACACAAAAGAACGCAAAGTGCTCTTAAAGTCCCAGGCTGGTATTTCTCCGAAATGCGGTTACACTAAACACATGCGATTAAACAAAAAGCTTTTGCTTATGTGGGTTATTCGCGGTTTACGGTGAAAGCATCCCCGCAAAAAGTCCGGGAACAAATTAGCTAAGAAAAATATTTAAAAAATCAATTGTTCGAGGGACAAAACGTGAGTGATTGAAGCCAGAGTGGCTGTTATGACTAGTATAAGCAAGTTGCCATTTTAATTAGGGTGGTTGTTGTGATCAGCAGAGGCGGATGGCGGTTGTTAGCAACTTTAAAATTACGCCGCTGTGACCAGCGTTTTTAAGCGTTGAAACCTTTAGGCAGAGGTGGCCGTTGTGACCGGTGGTTTGGGTGGCCATTTTGATCAAAGTTTATGAGTGGCTGTTATGACCATAGATATAACTGTCAAAATACAGAGTAGCTGTTGTGATCAGTTGCCGCTAATACGCGCACAATGTTGGGCCTACTAAAAATAGGGAGCATAAACAGTAAACAATAATTATAAATTAATAAAATAAAATTAAGATTACACACAGGAATTCTGGATCTGGACGCTACCGTCGCCGTATACTCATTTTCCAATTGAGCTACCGGGTTGTTTACAGCAAACGCTAAAGGATGCTACCTTGATAGTCAGAGTAGTTAAAGCTACGCAAGCCGCGTATCTAGATTCCATGTCACCCCGGAAAAAACACCCGCCGAAAAACATCGTGTGGGAAAAGGCTCCGAAAAGATATGCTCCAGTAAAAACATTTCCCGGAACAAACAAACCCGGAACATAGTTTTCCTGCGGAAAAAACTACCAAGAAAATCCCCTAAACAAAAACATTTTCTTGCTCACTGCATAATTAAGGATGAGCTTTCCCTGGAAAAGTCTTATTCCCACTGACCGATTTACATAAATAAGGGCAAATGTCGTTTTGAAAATATATGCAAAGATTTCTTTAGTGCGTATTTATTAGTTCCAAAAACAGTTTGAAAATTGCCATAAGAGAAAAAGCTGCTAAGTTTAACGGTTTAACTAACTTTCTTTTTACGTTTTGCGTTACCTGAATTGTTTCTGGGACCATGATAGGAATTTTTTCGGAAATGTTTTTCCTGGAGATTTTAGGGGGGGGGGACTCTTAAACTATTTTTCGGGCTTATTCTTCGGTTTTCCGGGCTTCTATAGCTTTATTTACAAAATTTTCTTTCCGGGAGCAGCTCTCGTTCCCGAGACCGACTCAGCGGAGAAAATATTCAGAACGGCGAGCGCCGGGTACGAAGTGACGAAAGAATTCAGAGGGCGTAGTCCACGGATTCTGCTAGTTAATTATTAAAAAAAGCTTAAAATTAAAACTATCAAACAAACTAACATTCAAAAATTATTTTCTAGATGCAAAGTAGGTTGGTGGGGGAAGAACTGTGACAAATGTTATGCTTATCCAGGATGTGTCAACGGAAGCTGTTCCAGACCCTGGGAATGTAACTGCAAACCTGGATGGGGAGGAATGCTATGCGACGAAGGTAAAGTATAAAAACACAAGAGAAATTTTGACTTATTTTATTACACTTATACAGTGGGCGTTTAAAGCTGAAAACATAAAGACACATTAAATTAGTAAAAACCATTGCAAAACATTTTCATATAATCTACATTTTTTTTCTAGAACTGAATTACTGTGAAAACAACCCCAATATTTGCCAAAATGGTGCAAAATGCATATCCCTTATAAAAGAAGAGGGCAATTACAAGTGCTTGTGTAGAGAAGGAACCAAAGGGCGAAACTGTGAAACCTCCACGTTAACTACCACCACAAAACCAACGACGGATTCAGAACCAGTAACCATAGAAAACGTTAATAATACTACCACGGAAATACCCACCCAAAGCGAAAAAGAACATCCTATAACAGAAAATGAAACTCAAAAATAAAATTAAAAATTATTTATTATCTATTTATTTATTTATTTATTTACTACTTATACCGATATTTATTTTTTATTATGCTGTTACATCTTTAATTATCATCACTTTACATAAATAAATTATAGCATGTCATATTAAATTGTTTCCTTAATGCAGTTTATACAGGGTGTTTCAGAAGAAAACTGGTTTTAAGAAATTGTTCGAACCGAGATTATTATGATATGCTGATGGCACGCAGGGCACGTTACGGCTAAAGTACTCGGGATTAATATAAGAATAAGATTTAAAACATAAATTTTAGGTGCAGCAATATTTAGAGAGGTTTACTTGTCCCTCCCTCCCTAGTTTTGGGAAACAACAATTAAACCAATTTCTATATGAATGACTTTGAGTTTTTAAGCCATATCCTCGAGCCACCTCTCTAGTTGAACCATTCTTATTTTGAAGGCCAGCGGGTTATCTAATGGTTTGAGTCTCAAGCTCTAGAGCTAGATTCCCAATGGCAGTAGGTTCGAATCCTCTGCACGTCGGAAATTGTTCTAAATATGTTAAACCCAGCGTGTTCATGGACGTTCTGTATGGCGTGTATGTTGGGTTGCATGTCTTTTCGGGGTGAGAAATGTTAGATCGATGAATGCTCTAAGCCCGGGCAAAAGGGTGGGACGGGAATCATAGAGTTGTGCTCACGCACACTCCCATGATTCTTAAAAAAACTGGTAGAGCTTATAAATATATATATGTTCCGAAATGTCCACTTGGTTCGTTTTTCGTTTGTAGGTCCTGACCATGGTGATAGTAGGTAGTTATTTTGATGAGAAACTTTAAAAAATAACAACAAAGTTAATTTTTAATTCATATTATTACACTAATCTATGAGGTAGATGTGAACATTGTACGTATCTGCCCCAAACGCATGTCCACATCTGCCTCACAGGGAATTACAGAAATCAATGGCAAGTTTTTAATCTTTATCTTTTCGCACAGCCTTTTTGAGGTAATATCCTGTAGTTATTAACGTTATAAATTCAGGCTTGTTATGATTGCAAACCTAAAATTATTGTACATTTTAATTAAACCTAAAATACTTACTTTCAGACTAAAACAATAACAAATTTCCATCACTTTCTGGAAACACCTCATACATTCTTACAACTTTAATTGTATATCAAGACTCTTTCTACATCTATTGGGGACATTTTGAATTAAATATGCTGTACCTAAAGCGGGAAATTTAAATTGTCCACATGTGCCCCTGACGACATGTGCCCCTGACGACATGTTCCCCTTTCCCCTAGATAAAATTTGTTCTTTAGTTGTTTTTTTTTTTCGTAGAATACCATCCCACAGTTTGTGCCCACAAGTTTCGAAACCAAATTATAAATGATTAATGCAGAATTGCATTACTTTTAAGTAAAACCACATTTTAATGTACGCATTATATTATAATTAAGATCACTTTCATAACAGTTGTAAGTATTAACTCTCGAAAAACAGGAAATAAAGCAAAACGACGTACGAGTATTCATTTCACGGCTTCCGGTCTACCTTTGCACTTAACTTTCCGGTTTCCGTACGAGGTGCAACTTTGTTTTCTTTTAAATTATTGAACAAAGCGGACTGTGAGCAGTGAAATCAGTCTCGCCTAACTGCAATTTGCAATCCCAATTATGAACTCTGACATTCGATAGTAAAAGTGGAACTTATCCCCAAAACAAAATTAAAACATAATCGTTATGTTTTTAACAAACAATATAAATAAATAAATTCTTATAAACAATAGCTCAAATTTGTATAATTTTTGCATAGTTTTCCTAACATTTTCGTGGGTTTTTATTTCCAACTATTGGAAGACATGCATGGTTTATTTGTTGCATGAGGCAAGGTTCACACATTCTCGGTATAATTAGATGAAGGTCTATTAAAAACAAAGCCAAAGGCGATTTCAAAATTTTGAAACTATCTATATATTAACAATTAATGAGTAGGTTTTGTAATACGGCCTCAAAAACTAAATTGCATGTTTATGCGCTACTGCTGCAATAAATACAGTCACTAAAACTGTATCTTAACGGGCATAGTAATTGAATATAGAGCGAGTTCAGGATATATTAACTATTATGTACTTAGGAAACTTGTGTATAACTTAGCGTAATAGCGTCTTAAGATAAAATATGACGAATTCCGAGAAACAAATGTGGTTTTCTAATTTTTACATTAGAACGTATTATTTAATTAATTAAAATTGAACCAATATTACTCTTAACATGGCACTGTAAACCCCATATTTTAGCGAGGTCAGGGGAATTGTAGACTAAACGTTTTTTACTACATAAAATCGTAGTCAAGCTAATGCACTTAATGTTATCGATCAACAGGGGTACGATATCTGTACCTAAATTAGGACTTAACCGATAAAATTTTTCTACTTAAAAATATGTACCAGTAACATGTTTAATGTTATTAAGATTGATTTATGTCGGAAATTTTGACAATATTATGGAAATTTAGCATATTTTTACAATTCTAAAAAAAAAAACAAATATATACTACAACGGATGTTTTTAAAAAATTTTTAATTCTTTCAATTTTTTTGGAAATTTTTGGTTTCTTATGACATTTTTTTTAAATTATAAAATTTAAAATGCTGAAGATTTTCAACAATTTGATAAATTATGAAATTTAGAAAATTTGGAGCGGTGGAGAGTCCACGCCATACATAAATTTGTGTGAATAAATACAAGCTTCCGGCCTATTATAAAAGAAGAAGAAAATTCGGTAAAATAGTAAAAATTTTTAATAGTTTGAGTTGATAACGTATTAAAATTTTAAAAATTCTTGAAAATTTTGGCACCTTTAGAAAAGTTTTTAAACAATGTTTAAAAATTTTGAAAATTTGTGAAAACATTTTTTTTAATATTGAAAATTCAAGTGTAAAACGTTTGAAAATTTATGAATGTTTTAAAAATTTCTAAAGATTATGAACATTTTGATAATTTTTATAAAAATTATATAAATTTTGCAAATTTTGACAAACAGGAAAAGAAGAAGAGAGAGAAGTGAGAGTTATTGAGACCTAGAGAGGGGAAGATGGAGAGGCGACAAAAAAGAAAAAGAAAGACGGCAGGAATAGAGATAGGAAAGGAATAGATAGAAAAAAATGCGAAGGGGTTTTTCAAAACAATATTGTCTGTCTAGGCGGTATACGTGAGGTTAGGTTAGGTTAAGTTAGTTTAAGTTAGGTTAGGTTAGCTTAATTTAAGTTAAGTATACGCGAAGTTATGGTTAAAAACACAATAAAATAAAAAATAATGTGTATTTAAACATTGTTGTTGGTCTAGGCGTTATACGCAAGGTAACCAAGTCATTTTACACAATGCGGGATTTTAGTCAAATGCAGCCAGAATCACAATAATACCAGTCATTTAAAATGAGTAGTTTACATATTTTTCATATTGCCTGAAATATGTTAGGTGTTTTTGTAAAACGCGCAATAGGAGAGAGTCGGAACAAATTACTAGCCAGTTCTAGCCTGAATAATCAGAACTATAACGGGTTTTATTTAAATGCCGCATAAAAAAAAGCAATAACTGCACAATAAGTTTTTAATAACCTCTCGTTATTTTTACTCTTTTATTGTGTTTATAGTGGAACGCTACTATTTATGCTCTCTAGAATTTTTTTTACCGATAATGGTAACAGTAATCACAGCTTAGTGCACACATTTAATTATTCTCGATGCACGTTATTTCCGTATTTTTTTTTATAAACATAACTGTTTTAAGCGTAACCTTGCCTAGACTAACACCATTGTTTGTAAAAAAGACAACTTTATTTTTACAGTTTTCTGTAAAAATATTACTGGTCTCAGCGATAACCTCGCATATACTAACAACATTATACAAAAAAAAACTTTGTTGTTACATTGCTTTTTGTGAAAAGTAACTGTTCTTGCTATTACCTCGCGTAGACAGTTTACCACTAATGATGATAGCTTTGCTGTCGAAATACGTATCTGGTATTTAGTTACTTGTGTGGAAGGGTGCTGTATTTTTCAACCCTTTTATAAAATTTACGATTGAGAACCAAAAGTTTTCAAAAATGTTAAATAAAAACGTGCAGATTGTAATTATGTTGTCTGTAACTTTCATCAAAAACATATTTTAGCTTAAAGAAAATACAAGCTATTACATAACCCATAATTTGGGTAGTTTAAGATTGAAACTGATTAGTCTAAAAGTTGTAGAATTCGCAGACAGCTTCTTTTATCTTTCTTTTATATAACTGGTGCTACCTACATACAGTTTTTCGCACGAATTATTAAACTAAATAATTATCAGCTAGCTAATAGAAACAGAAACTATAAGATTTTGCAAAAACCAGTACTGAAGAAACATTATTAGTTTTTTCTTGCTCGGTGTTAAGTATCCAAGTAGTTTCTAGAAGTGTTATATATCGTCCAATTATACGTTCTGCGCGAGTAACCTCCTATTCAAAACACGTGATGTAAAAATAACTACAGACTCCAATTGAGGACATTGCATAAATTCTATTACACATTTAGTTACAAATATCTTTTAAATTCCCTTAATAGACTCAATAAATAATTTATTTATTACCATTGAAATTTTTAGCAAACTCTCCTAGGCACGTTGTATTTAATTATTATTACTATAGGGCTAGGAATTTATTTCTATGCAATTGCACGTTTTTCTTGAATGTACTAAATATATTCATAAAGGAGTAGCTGAAGATTTACCGCTTCCTCCGTGATCAATAGTAACAAGGTAGGGGTATGTAGCTTTCTGTAGCGGAATATTAAGTTAACAATTTTCAAATAATTTAAAACAATTATAACTAAATTAAATAAAACAATGCGTTATGTATAAAAAATGCTCAAAACGCATTTAATACAAAGGTAATGCGCGTGAAATTGTTATTAACCTAACCAATTTTTATGTATAGCAAAATGCATAACTTCGCTGGAAAAATCAGGTACTTGCCTCCAGAAAAATATTAAATTAATAAATGGGATGAGTACCTCACCTACTAAATTGTAAATTGAAGCAGTTAAAAAACAAAAAAATTCCTTATTGTATTTTAGAGGAACATTTAGATTTTAAATAAATTTAAGAGTGGGGCGTACTCCACGGGTTTAGCTGGTCTATAAATTAAACCCAGAATTGTCTCAACTTCACGCGACCACAAACTGTGCTCTTACATCCCGACACGGCTTATTTATTATTTTGTTTATATTTGAAGCGATTGTTTATGCAACAGTCAAGTAGGGCGACGCGGCAGTCTATTTTTAAAAGCTTGCGTGGAACGACGAACAGAAGCGTGGCTAGTATATATATTAAATCCGCATCCCTTTCACCTATCGTAACTGTTAGAGGTGGGGGGCTTCTTGCACGAGAACCCACACGTTTACGACAATATATAAAGATCATTTTCATTTGTGCAGTGGACCGCTACAATATTCCACAGAAATTACATCCTATAATGTAGGTAACTTTTTTTTCGAATTATTGGAATATAATTTGTTGTAATTTCAAGCACCGAGGATAAAGCATGCAACCCAAAGCGACATTTGATTGTAACTGTTTACGAAGAGTTGCTGGTAAAGATACGGAGCCGTGCGCATTGTCTTTAATATTATAATCATATTTAACTTATAGCAAAAACATCGACTTTATTATCGAAAAATTATCGCATTACACAATATTTTGTAACAGAGGAGAACGCTAAATGCTCTTAAGGTTCCGGGCTGCTAAAGTCTGAAATACCACGTCGTCGGCGGCAAGAGATAGACAAAACATTACTTTCTCGTAAATGCGGCGGTCACACGAAGAACATGCGACCAAAAAACAAACTTTCGTTTATGAAGGCCATTAACGGTTTATGGTCAAAAAATCCCTGAAAAAAGTTCGAAAAACATTGATTGAGAAAGTATCCGCAGACAAATGTCGTCTGAAAAATGGCTCCGGTAAAAACATGCTCCAATAAAAACACTCCCCGGAACATACAAACCCGGAAAAATAACCACCAAAAGCATCCCTTAAACAAAATCACTTGTATTTTCGTGCTGGTGGATCACTGAATAATTAGCATTTCCTGACAAAGATACGAGTCTTTTTTTCTAGCTAATCGATTTATGTGAATGGAAGCGAATTTTATTTAAGGGATTTCTTGAAATTCTCATTCAAGGCACTGCCCTGGAAATAAGGAAAAGTGCTAAGTTTAACGGTTTAACTAATTTTTTTCGTTTTTGTTTTTGAATGAATTGTTTTCGGGGTTATGATAGGATTTCCTGGAGATTTTAGTATTTTCAGTATTTTATCAGGTTTCTTTCAGGCTTGCTTTACGAGATTTTCTTTCCGGAAGCAGCACTGATTCCCAAGACCTACTCAGCGGAGCGGCGAGCGCCGGGTATGAAGTTACGAAAAGATTTAGTGGGCGTAGCACACGAGTTTTGCTAGTAATGTATTAAATAGACAAGATCATTTATTGGCTGAATTTCGAAAACTATATTTTAGTAGAGTTACGTAAACGTAAGTATGCCCATTCTGCATCTGGTGATGTTAAGGGGAGCTTTTCAAACTGTAAAGCAATTTTACCTTATAACAAGCATAGTTTTCTGTTTCTGATTATAAGTTGTAATTCTTTAAATTGATTACAATTAGCAGGGGTATTTAATGTTCATTCTTAATTACTGTTTTTATTCTTTTGGAGCTAAAATAAAAATTAAACTAAACTCTGAAACCAAGTTGCTCTTTAAAATTGTAGCCACCATTGTTAAAAAAACGTAACTTGTTAGGTGCATATGCATACTTCGGCAAAGTTGTATCTTATAAATGCATATATACGTGCATATTTAATACATTTATGGTGCATACAAGCATGCATATAATGGAAATTTTAAGTGCATATAAATCCTAGCTCTGATTACTACAATTTTTATATTTACCTTGTAATGCACAATCAGTGCAACTAATCAATTACCTTCATATGGGAAAAACAAGAAAAAAAGTTTTCAAAACAATCTTGGAAGTAGAACGGAAATCATTTCTTTCCCGCAGGCTTTATCAAATCTAGTAAATTCCGTGTGGGTCAGCAAAGCTGCTCTTTGAAATGGTCAAGTCTCAAGTGTAGCAGCGTCTTACTTCGGTACTTAGAAAGTGCGTCTTAATCAAAAGCACAGTTATAGAATTATGCAGCGCTTACATTTTATTTAAAAATTATAATTGAGTTTCCACTTCTGGGAGTTCAAGAATTCAAGTTTATAAATAATACAGTCATACCACAGTCTTTGTACTCTGGGTCAATGAGCTGTGTAATGTGTGATAGCACCTTTCACTCTAGGGTGTGTCCAGATGAGATGATCGAATTTAATAAATTAGTTCTGCGAACTGCGAATGCACAGAATTTATATAAGAGTTGGGAATTTAGCATGGTTGTTAGGCAACAATTTTTTGTAATATGCGTAAGCAATATTATAGGAAGAACTTTGAGAAAACACCGCCATCGCTTGTTCCTACTTCCCACTTAGAAAAATTACTCGCCTTCATTAAATGATATTAAACAATTTAATTGTTATACTATGATATGATAAAATTTTATTTTGTTTCTGTGATAGTATTAATGCAAAAGCTGCGGCGAAAGTACTTTCTACGTTTATGTTTAATTTGAATTGAGTTTTGGCTGGCCGTTTTTATATTTCATGAATGTCCAATAAATTTAACATGCAAAGTTGAGAATGCACTTAATTTAAATTACAATTCAGCATTTTTCAAGTATAAATCCAAGTTAAAATGAATCTCTAAAATTTTGAAAGGTAACAGACCAATCCGAAGTATATCTTTAACTTTTACCAAGCGCAACTGAAATTCAAACTACATTTTAAATTTTAAAATAATAGATGCAATTATTTTATTTCTAATTCAGATGTCTAGGTGATTAATGACTAAGCATCCATAAGTTATTTATTGACCCAGACAGACGCAACCAACCGTTTAATGGATAACTATTCTGAAACCACTGAATGGTTAATCAGTTTAATACTTTTAATCGCTGACAATGCAACGTCTTCATGCTCTAGTTTTTCTAATTATTTTAACAAATCTATAATTACACGTTTATTGCAATGATCAGAATTTGCAATTTAATTGAATTGTTTATAGCCATTTTAATAAACAAATTGTTAAGGTGTATATGCGACTCAACATCTAAGGTTATATTACTCCTGTTCAACATTCCAAAATCGTTATTATTGCGAGCTCTACAAATAACTATACAACAAACATCGCATGCGCGTCTTAGTAGATTTAAAAATACAGTTATGATATTATTAGTAGCAAAACCCTTGGGCTACGCCTCTCAATTCTTTTTGTCATTTTACGCCCGCTCGCAGGTCTAGATGTTTCCTCCGCTGACTAGACCTCGTGAATAAAAGCTGCTTCCAGAAAAAATCACGGAAAAAACAGCCCCGGAGGGAAGTATAAGGAAGACAAAACCTCCTAAAATCTCCAGAAAAACATCCACCGGAAAAATTCGTATCAAAGACCCAGACAAAATACCTTTAAAAAAGCGGGAAGAAAGGTTGTTAAACTAAACTTAGCACTTTTCCTCATTTCCAAGGGAGTGCCCTAATGGCGATTTTCAAACTGTTTTTGGAAATAATAAATACGCACTAAAGAATCCTTGCTTGTTTGTTCCGGTGAATGCTTTTACTGGAGCAAGTCTTTACCGGAGCTTTTTTTCAGACGATGTTTGTCGGCGGGTATTTTTCAAACAAATTGGTCCTCCGACTTTTTTCACGACTGTTTTCATTGTAAACTGTAAACAGCCCCCACAATCAAAAGCTTTTTTTTGTGCATGTTATTAGTGTGACCGCATTTCGGAGAATGAAATGTTTGGTTGATCTTGTGCCGCCGCCATGGAATCTCGAACTGCGACAGCCTGCGACTTTAAGAAGATTTACCGTTCTTCTGTGTTACGATATATTGTGTAATGCAATAAATCATGGATAATAAGGTTAATGTTCTTGTTATTAATGAAGAACGGTTATCATATAAAAGTGACCGTGCGCGGTTTCGTATCTTTAACAGTAACTCTTCCCAAGCTGTTGAAATCAAGTACTGGTAGTGTTTCAGCCTTTTAAATAAACAGCAGGAAGTTACATGCTTTGTCCTCTGTGTGTTCGAAATTATAGCAGCAGATTCGTGGTCGAAAAGCGTTGCTTTGTTCTTCGCGACTAACTGTTTCAGTAATAAGGGGGTATCAACAAATTATGTAACAGAATCGCCACTGAATACTTAACACTATAGAAGCCTGTTTTTATAGTATAATGTAACGGGATATTGCGTAAGGGAATTTATGATTTCTGTAATCAGCGCCGTTAAAAATTTTACGTTGTTGATTTAGAGCAGTGTCGACGTAATGCTACTGGCGACGTCTCATCCGCGATTGCACCGGACATCTTCTGGGCTGTGGACTCTGCTGCTGCTGGAACAAAACACAGTTGTTTTTACCGACAAATGTATAAAATAAAATAAGTAAGAAAAAAGAGAAGCGCCAGTTAAAATTATTTGGAATTATACAGAGTATTCTATTAAAAGTAACAAGTTTGATATGCCACTCTTGTTTGAAAAATTACTTTAAAATATGGTTCTCTTTCTTCCCTACAGCTTTTTTTACTAAAATAAATATTTATGGAAAAATTTATGTCTCCATCCTTTTGACTCGCTCTGAATAAAATCTTAATTTGAAAAGAGATAGATTTCATTGAAAGTAGTAAGTCTGTCCTTTCTTTGAAACTTTATATCATCTTAAATTTATTACCTGCCTTAATGAAAGTGCCACATACAGTCATCTATCATTTAGTCTGAACGCATCGAGAAAACCCTTTTAGGATCTATCAAAAGTAAAACAAACAGGTATTAGTGGAGATGTGTTTGAAATATGTGAAACCTGGACCAAATTGAATGACATCAAACACAAAAATTTAGTAAGCAACTTTTGGCATCATATAGAAGCTTTATTTGTTACTTTCCTATGCTTTCATTGCTGTGTGTTTTTAACGATGTCTGTCTGTAGGTATATGCGGCTTATATGTATATCTCACAACGGATGCGAATGGGCCGATCTCGCTGCTCTTCGAAATAAAAAAAATTCAAAGTCAAAGAGATTGGAAACCGGATGTAGAAGTTATTCGTCTTATTTGATAGCCTTTTTCTAGAAACCGAAATTTCTAAATCTGAAAACGAGATGTGGTAGAAGACTTTAGAGCAAATCCAAAGTTTTTTACCAAACTTTCTAGCTTTAAAATAACAATCGCTATGATTTTCTGGAATTTTAAATTTGGCGCTTTTTTAGCCAAAAACAAGTTGACGAATCCAAATAAAGTTACGTATTGCTCTAGGGTGACGCTTGTTTAAGCTAAGTTGCTTACGGACAAATTTGTCTTGCTGATTTTGTTTTTCTTAATCCCACGCAATCTTTTTCTAAATCATCAAACAATAATTTTTTTCAAATAAAGAAACATGCCCACAGGCATAGACTAACAGGATTCAGTTTATTAGCAACGTAAACTCTTACTGCGCATGCGCTGGCACATTAGATTTCTAAGTGTGTAAACATATTCTATATTCTAGTGTTTTCTTGCAAGGTTCTCGGTGGCGCGAATACGAATTCGCGTACAGCCCTTTAGTTGCACAGCTTTTTGTTTTAATTTAATGTTTTCTAGTTTTTTAAGACAGTGTTGTTGGTCTAGGCAGTCTACGCTAGGTTATGGTTAAGAACAGGTATTTTTTTTAAATTCGAAAACGAGGTTCTATTCGCTTTAAGAGCACACAGCTAAATTATGCGCATGGGCTGTAAGAGAATTGGCATTGGTAGAGAAAGTAGTTTTAAGACCGTAGAAAGTATAAAGATTTAAAATTTTTAATTTTATGAAGAATGAAAAAAATATTTAACAAAGCAGTTCAAAGATTTTGTTTAATTTCTGTCAGCTACTAGAGCTGAAGAAAAACAAACTGTAGTATGACATTTTTACGAAAGTTCCTTAGACATATGAATTTTGGAAATTTAATAATTAAAAACTTATATTTAATAAACGGGATCCAATAGCAAAATTGGTGTGTTGTCTATCAGGAACAGTAGAGTAAAATTTAAAACTGTTGTTAGAATTGGGGAAAGCTATTTCTCTCACTCCCATTTCCACTCATTTTTGAGGGGCATGTGTTGTTATCTGATCTTGAGTATTATTAAATTCAAATAATATCTTTTAATGAAAAAAATTAAAAGCAGTTTGTGTGCGTTTTTTTATTAGGGAGGACTGTGAATGTATTCTTATAAGCGTTCCGAGTATAGGTAGTAACGTGTAGCAATTTTCATCATGGCAGCGACAAAATATTGGAGGGCTACCTTGCCCACTCACACCTATTTTTTACAAATAAATTTTATTATCTGATCTTCAGTGCTTTTTCTTCCAAAATATCTTTCGCTGCAAAAATAACAAAAAAACATTTTTGTGCATAAATTTTAGAAGAGGAGATCTGGTATCTTATAGACGCTTCAAGTAATGCGTCGCAATTTGTGTTGGCACTTTTCAGACTAGAATATGAATATATAAAAACACTTCGAAAGTATCGAAGAGTTCAGATAATGTTCCAGATTTTAGTCTAGTTGACAAGTTCGCTTAGAATTTATTTTACCTCAATTACGAAGTAGGAGTGCGAAAATTACCGTTGCACGCTACACAGAACTTAACCTCTGCGTGTTAGATGTCTGCTCCAATTAATTATAATTATACAGATATCATCTTTTTTATTTTGTCATACATATTACATCATCACGTAATAGTTATATCAGTAAAGACGAAAAACGGTTTTATTACATTTAATACAATACAAATTTGGGAAATAATAACTTGGTTTCCAATATTAGCGATGGGTTGTTGTTCACTAAAACACTGATAGATTTTAACGAGAAGCGTACTTGTATAATTTTGCGACAAGAAACTGTAAGGGATGTTAAATGAAATGAAAAATTACACAAAAGTATTATTGTGGAAAAACTACGGGCATCTGCCCGTAACTGGTGCCCTCTAGCGAATTTTATACAATTACCATTTGGCATACATGTAAAATCATTTGGTGGGTACGCATACGAAATTGCATCCAAATTGGTTTAATTGGTGTCCTTCAGTATTTACAAAAAGCTATTTTTAGGGGCTACCTTCTGGGGGCTGCTACGCCCAATAAAAATCGAAATTGGGCAAGAAAAAAAATAAGAGTCTCTTAATTTTTTATTAATAATTAACGAATGCCTTACAAAATGTTATAGCTAGTAATTCCTAAAATTTATATTAGTCATCTGTGCCGTTAATTTAAAATGCAAATTTTGATAACAACCGTTATATAATAATAAATGCGGTTTGCCGAATTGCCAATGGGCCCAATATTTCTCAGATTTAGTTTTAATTTATCTAGCTTTATTACAGTGCAGTTCCAACGATTACTCAAAACATTTCCATAAATCATTTTTAATGATCCTTCTCGCACTTGATTAAATTAAACCAACTAGTATTTTTTTGATTCGACCAGCAAGTAAAAACTAAAATAAATAAAACTGCTAAATTAACGTAACCGTATGCAAATTTGAAAGGTGAAATGTAGAGTAAACAAAAAAATTCTAATATTTAAATGTATCCGCACTTTCCGCAAATTCAAATTAATTATGTAAGCACCCACAAACTTGATATTTAAAAATTAATTTTAAAGCTGATATATTTCCAAGTATGTCATTAAATTTGTACATGTTATCGTAAAAAATTGTTAATATAATCATTATAAATGTTACGTAAAATAATTACGTGTCGTGCTAGAACAATGGGGATTATTTTACGCATTTTGTATATTTTGATCCCACGTTACGAATACCAAGAAATGCTTTTCCCCGTAAAGAAAGTGCTTTAATATTTACTGTCCTTATAAGTACATAAGTAACACAATTACAATAAAAATAATTTGGCTGGCAAGTTGAACCTGCCAGTTAATGTTCTCGTTTTTGTTACCCTCATTTAAACTTTCACTTTAAACGATTTGCGGAATCATGAACCTAATTTTCTTTATTATTTTTTTAATTCATGTGCACCTTTTTTTAAGACTATATTACCATAGCAATTTTCCCAACTCAACTCAACCATGTTATTAAATAATATTAATTGTTACATTTGCACTCTTGTTTACCGGATGTATAAATACATCATAACACCTGCACTTCCTTAATGCTTATTGTTCTAATAAAATTCCCGCTAACGTACTAATATAACCGCTTTGTCTTGAAAGTACATAAACAATGCTTGAGGAATACTTAACAATGCCTGCGAACGAATAAATTCTCATCCCAATATATTATTACCTTGCAGCTGATTTTTAAAGTCAGAACTTGTTTTGATGACACATTGAGTTGCAAGGCCCACTCGAGCAGTCGAGAAATGCAGAAGAAAGCTTGTTAAAGCATTTCCGGTCTGCGAAAGAGAGAACTTCATCAATCTTTAGCATTTGTAATTTAAAGTATTAATTTGTTATTTTATGACATTATTTCTGGAAATAGCATTTAAGATGTGCTAGCGAATTAGCATTTTTATATTTATTGGAACCGGAAGCTTATTTGACTACGTTTAATCAGCGACATGTCAGCTATCATTAACTCAAGTGACACGACGGAACAACAGACAGGGTGGAGTCGAAAGGGAAAGTGTCCGAGATAGTCCACATCTAAAAGCCCCTCTTATACGTTAAAAGTAAAGAAGTCTAACGCGTGCTTGGTGATTTTAATACTCCAACAGATTATAAGTGACGGGGGGATATATAAAGTCATTATCTCTAATACAAGTTTACATTATAACACTTGTCATCCTTGCATCATTAAACATGAAATCGGTATGTAAATTAAGTTACGAAATTATAACAACAATCAACAATGATAAAAATTACTTTACAGTTGTTCGTGGTTTTCCTAGCTCTGACGGCTGTAACATCCGCAGTGGAGGCAAAGGGGCAAACGAAGAAAAGAGGACTAGAAGAAGCAGTTGCAGGATACGGTCAACAGAACTACGCGTTTCCACTAGGAGGCCTTTTGGATCTTGGATCAGTACAAGGTATTGAACTGAAAAGTTTCGACGCTCTAGCATCTAGTTTGGGTTCAGGCTTAGGAGGTCAAGGTTTAGCACTAACCGGAGGAAATCTGCACGGCATTTCGTCGTCTTTAGGGAATATTGGACAATACGGATTGAATGGTGCAGGATTGCATGATTTGAATTTATTGCTGGGAAATGGTGGACTACAGGGTTCAGGATTAACATTACAAAATAATTACGGCGGTGGGTACGGTTTAGGAGCAGGTGCAGCTTCCCTATCGATTTCTCAAGTTCCTTTAGGATATGGGGGACTACAACAGATTTCCGGTATAGGATTGCAAAACAATTATGCCGGTGGGTACGGTTTAGGAGCAGGTGCAGGTGCTGTATCGATTCCTCAAGTTGTGGCTTCCGCTCCTGCTGCTCAACAAACACAAATACCTGCGGGAGGACAATTTGGAGCAAAAGCAACTACTGCTTCGGGTGTTCCTAATGCTGCACCAATTCCACCAACTGCGTTTCCACCAACATCTGACCCGCAAGGAATCCCACAACCTGTAATTCCACCAGCACCTTTACAGCTGTTTGTATCTGCACCAGCATCGGTGTCTGTAGATGTACCTTCACCAACCGTTGCATCCGCACCCGCACCAGCACCCTCACCCGCATCCGCATCTGCACCCGAATCCGATCCTGCATCGCAAGCAGTAGCTTTAACACCATTAGCACGCGCACATTTATCAGCAGCAGCAGCATCAGCACCAGTACCTGTGCCTGCACCAGCACCCGCTTCTGCTAATGCTGGAGCTGGGAGACTGGGTTCTGGATCATTAGGATATACTAATTTAGGAAATGGTTTGTTTGCACTAGGTTCCGGTTCATTGGGATATACTTCAACTTCTGCTAATTCTCAACAACAAAACCAAGTTCGACAGGTGCAACAAAATCTAGGATATGCTGGTACCCAGAACCTTGGATTGTATGGAGCACAACAACTCGGGCAAGGTGCCGGTTCCTTAGGGTATGGTGCACTCTCAGGACAAGGTTTGCAATTGAATTTAGGATACGGTGGACTACAAACCGGATATAGTGGAGTACAAACCGGGTACGGTGGAGTACAAACCGGATACGGTGGATTACAAACCGGATACGGTGGATTACAAGCAGGGTACGGTGGACAACAAATAGGGCAACAAATAGGGCAACAAATAGGACAACAAATAGGGCAACAAGTAGGGCAACAAGTAGGGGAACAAATAGGGCCATACCCGCAGATAAACCCAGAATATGGCACTCTTCCCGCACCAATCTCGGGATCATATGGAGCATCACAAGTGCAAAATGTAGGAGTGGACGCAGGATATGGGGGTTACAGTCTAAATAATGATAGATCGAGCGTCCAAGCTGTTTTGAGTTCAGGATTAAGTGGATTAAACTCAGGGTATGGTGGGGATATTGGATCACTAGGGTATGGTTCTGGCTCTGTTTTATCTAAAGCATATTAGTTTTGATTACCGACCATTTGCAACTGAAATTAGGCTTATGAAACTAATTGGACTGTTTTGGTTAATTTTGTATTAGATTTGATTGTATCTAACTTGTTTGTATTTAAATTGTTACTTTAATGGCCTAATTTAAAGAGGGAAACTAAATTATTATTAAACGATTTTTTTATGGGAGGAAGTCAAATTTTCAAAATAGTAGATGTTTGTTTGTTCTTTGATTGGCCGTAACAACTAATTTATACATATTTATTGCATACGTCACTTTAACCATCAATTATCCTTTTTCCAACTTAATGGTCCCAACAGGTTTGCATTCGGATGTTTAAATATTACAAACTCCATGAAAAGTTTCGAAGACTTTTTTACATTCATGGCAGCTGTTTTTGGTCGTACACATTAATAAACGTTAATTTTGGTTTTTGATGATAATTAGCTTCCAGAATGTAAAACCGTTAAAAAAATTATGTTATTTGTGCAATCACATAAATCACATAGTAGGGTTCATAATCATTCATTTCATTCACATGTCTTTCTATTGTATTAAATTTAATCCTCATCTCTTAATCATCTTCATAATTTTAGGAATCTATTCCTAGGTGATAATATGTAAAGCCAAAAACCCCAAAGTAGCTTTAAAGTTGTGTATGTATAAAAATATGGTAAAGGTAATTGAGTTACTTTGGAAGGTCTCGAAAACAGTAGGTGAATGGGCTTTATTAGTATTTCTAGTTGCTCAGAAATTGCTAGTCTATTAATGTATAAAATGTTAAACTATTGTTACTTTGTTACTGTTACTAGGTAACAGCGCTTGTACAGAAATAAAAATATGCATCGTTAATTTGTGTTTTTTTCATGTTATCGGAAAATTTTAAAGTTGTGTAATTTACAACGTAATAAAAAGTGTTTAATTCAGAAAAATTTAATTTTTTTAATTTTCTGTTACAAAGAATTTGCAGTCAATCCCCTTTCACTTTCCTAATATTCTAAATTAACTGTAATTATATTAACATAATAAATTGTGTGAGATTACATAGAAGATAAGAATAAAAAATATGGCAATTATTGCCGTTCTTTTTGACATTTAGAGATAATTAGTTGAGTTGTTGAAACAAAATCAATTTTTTCCATAATGAGTTAATGACAAATATATCATTTTTAGTCAATTAAATTAAATGAATTTAAATTCATGGCTCATAATTTAGATCTGCTATTCGGATATTTAAACTCAATTCAATACATAAGAAAGGCGGTATTTTCCTGAATGAGTCGTCGTGCCAAAAAAAAAATTATAATGAATGTAGCTATTTTGCTTTCTAAAAACAAGCTTTTGATATGAAAAATACAAGCTAAATGTAAACGTTTAATACCCGAAGGGTAGGCAACCCATTCTACGGCCAACTATCCAATTGCATGGAATATATCAGATTATTATTTCAAATAAATATTATAAGACCCCTTCAACCAAAAAAGAACAGAAATAAGCCTTGTACGTTGTTTATGACGTAATTTCCCAAATAGGTCTCAAGACTGTTTTTTAGTAAATATAATAAAAAAAGTAGACACTATTTTGTTTAAAGCTTGAATACCGTATACAGGGTGCGGCCACGTGACGTTTTTCGAAGCGCTGTTGTACAGATGGAAGCAAAACTGGTTGGTACCAACGTGACTGTTACCGAGCGCTGTTTCAGTAATCATAACCTATATATTAATAAGTTCTACCTTTACTTCGTTCAAGTTCATATTGATACATGAATAGAATACTTTGCAAAATACTTCAACAATATTTATTTATTTTCACCTATATAATTTATGTTTTGTGGCCATGAGTATCTGGCTTGTAAATCAATGTGATATTGCTTAGCCGTAAAGATCCCCTGGCCTATTTTTCAACTGAATTTTAAGAAAATGTAGTTTTTAGATTAATTAGATTAAAAAAAATTGGATTATGTAAGTAATTTATTGAATATTCTTCTATACTTTTATCTCAATTTCAAAGCCTGTGTTCTCATGTCGGAAAATATCGTAAACTTGGCAATAGTCGAATAACTTAAATAGTTGGCAATAATAAAATAATTAGTATAGTATAGCATAATTAGACAGTTTTTCTTAGTAGTAATTACACCGTGTCAAGCATAGGTTCTTTTTAGGAAAAGCTTTACCGACCATGTTCTTTATCATTCATCAGTTTTATGCGTTTTGCAGCAAAGCTTTTTCTTTACTTATTATGTTAAGCGTTAACTCATTTTTAAATTAGCAAATTTACTGAATTTATTTGTAGCAGTCAAATAATTTTCAACTTTCGAATATAGCTCATAGTTGGCATTAATCGAATAATTCAAAAAGTTGGCAATAATAGAATAATTCCCACAGTATGCAATAATCGAATAAAACGAATAGTTGCCAATAATTATAAAATTAGATAGCTTTTCATCGATAGTTGTAGTGTGTAGTGTGTCCACGAAACTATGGAGCATAGGTAACAATCTAAGTTTTTTCAGAAAAAGCTCTACCAGTCCTTCATGCCCTTTATAATTTATAATTCTACGCGTTTCGCGTCAAAGCTTTTGCTCAGCTTATCGTGTTAAGCTTTAACTCATTTCTAAATAAGCAAATTTACTAAAATCATTCGTTGCGATCGGATGGTTTTTAACTATGGAATAATGCGAACAGTTGGCAATAATCGAATAGTTCGAATAGTTGGAAATAACAAAATATTCGTACAGCGGGCAATATTGAATAAATTGAATAGTTGGCAACAATCGAATAATTGGAATAGTTAGCAATAATCAAATAGTTCGAACACTTGACAATAATCGAATAATTCCATCTGTAGTAATTATACCGCGTGTCTTTGAACCTACGAAGCATAGGAATTTCCAGGAAAAGCTCTGAGAGCCCTTTATGCATCTTTTACACAACATACGTTACTTGGATTGTCTACATTCTACGTGAAGGAATACATGTAAGGTACGTATTAGCTTTGTTCCACTGTTGATCGGTCAAACAGGTCTGCAAAACGCTAATAACTACAAAGACAAACGCGATCAGAAAATGTAAATAAAACTAATATTAAACTTGAATTATAATCGTTTGCAAAATTTATTATAGCATTTTTCGTATGCTTGACAAATTCGTGGACACCTGGTATAATTTTAAGACTATCAATATCTTAATTATGTAAGTACACTTATTTATAAATTATGGTTAGGTACTTGGATATTAAATTTTAAACTGTTGCATTTTGTGGGAAACCCGATTAAAGCTTAATTATAAAATATGGCTTGATATAAGAAATTAATTTATTAAACAAAAATTTTGAGCAGCAAACCGGTTTAAGAAAGTTTTAGAAAAACTTGCCCGACACATTTTTACCAGAAGATTTCTTTTGCCACGATTTCAACTCTGTTTTATTCTTTTACGATTACCCAAATAGCTAGGAATAAGTAAATCAGTTTCCATTAAAAAATTGTTTCAATAGGTGTGGCCATATTTTAAAACTTGAGTCGTTACAACTAAGAGACCTCTCAAATTCTGCACAATTTCTCCACGCTCACTGCATGCAAACTGATACAAAAATATAGTGTGAATTGGAGAAATTTTTATAGATTTAGAAATGTTACACTAAATATAATTTATCTGGTCCCCAAAAAAGAAACTAATGTAACTAAAGTAAATGCATAAACGTTGTGATATAATAAACCTACCGGTGCAGTTTGACATATTTGTACTTCCGAGAGCGAGTCTCTCAAATAAAGTGCCTTAAGCAGGAAATGAACGACTTGAAGTAAACCTGTCAAGTTATTCCGCAACGGTTTTGTCAACTTTTCAGTCACCGAAACAAGTAGGATGATGAAATAATTTATGGAATCGTGAGCATTCGAGTCTCATACAAATTAACTATTATAATAAGGAAAATAAATTTTAAAATTATACATAATGTGAAACTTCTAAAATATTCTTAAAACAGATCAAAGTTGTTGATACGTTTTACACGAAACATGCACAGCTTATTTCTCAAGTTTAAAAAGTGCACTATTAATAGCGTAATAACGTATAATAACATTTTTTATAAAGATTAGAATGTTTTATAATTTTATTATAGCAGTGTAACAAAAAAATTGAAGCAAGGATTTGAAACGGAGAATTATGTAACCATCGGCCTTACTTTACTTACTTTATTCTTTTAACCTACGGCCAAATCATTTCACAAAAAAAGAAAAACCATCATCATATTATTATTTATCTTCAGTTCATAACTTATACATTTTTCTGTTGGGCTTTTATCATCATCGTACTAACTTTTATACGTTTTTATTCAAGAACAGTATTGAAACTATACAAAGAAAATCAAAAAAAATCAACATCACGTTTCAGTTTCACTATCATTACATTGGTCTGCATTCCGGCACAAACGTGCACTTCTTCTTAATCCTTTACGTTTACAAACACAATCAATAATTCTTGTAGTATTCAAAGTATGTCATTATCATTTACAAATGAGTTTACACAATCGATAATGTTATTCCAATCACTGTTGTTAAACAAAAATTTACATTAAATAAAATTTAAAAATCGTGAACTGGAACGCTTTCTTTGACTTATTTTTAAAGTGTATACAAAGAGCGTCGTGGGTAAATTATCTCACAAAGACTTGCACTAATTTTATTTCTCATCACTACGCATCTGTACATAATAGTTAAGTTAGGATACGTTTGTACGTCTTGTTTCTGCGACTAGATTATGTGACTTACTGAATTATTTGTTCAAAGCAGGATTTGAAAATGCGTAATGGAAATTAAACTCCAGTGTCACCAGTCTTCCGGACACATGTGTTACGCTTGCATAATCTGAAAGTAGTCCATTCATCTTTCGGGTGGATATTGGTATAGAAAGGTGCTCTGGTAGGCGCTCAAGTAACATCCGCCCCTCTCGTGTGAGAACTTTATGATTCCACCCAGTATAAAAGTGCCGTGAGATTTGTTCACAGTATCAGTCTTCTGCTACCATTCATCGTAAGCAAAGCATAATGAAGACCACGGTTAGTACAAAGGGTGTGTGATTAAATCAACATATAATTAACGTGTTTATTTTTGTGCAGATTTTCTTCGTTGTCCTGGCATTTTCCGCCTGCCTTGCCAAGGAGAAGGCCGAGAAGAAGACCACGAAACGTGGTGTCTTTGGTGAAGGCCTTGCCTTGGGAGGAGGTTTAGGGGGCGGATACGGCCACGGCGGAGGACTCAGCTCTGGATTAAGTCTTGGCGGCGGCGGCGGTCATGGATTAGGTGGCGGAATTCTTCTTTCAGGTGGACATGGATTAGATGGCGGATTATCACTTGGTGGAGGTGGAATTGGTCTTGGTGGAATTGGTCTTGGAGGACACGGTCTTGGTGGAGGATATGGAGGCGGATATGGAGGCGGATATGGAGGCGGACTTGGAGGAGGACTTGGAGGAGGACTTGGAGGAGGACTTGGTGGCGGTGGACTTCACGGACCTATCCATCTCGGCGAACACATCGCCAAACACATCACGATCACCAAGAAAATTGGAATTCCTATTCCAAAACCATACCCAGTAACCGTAGTCAAGGATATAGCCGTCCCAGTACCTCACCCTGTTGCTGTACCTGTAGACAAACCTTACCCTGTACATGTTCCCAAACCATACCCAGTGCCAGTTGATAAACCTGTACCATACCCAGTTGAAAAAGCCATACCTTACCCAGTCAAAGTACCAATCAAAGTGCCAGTACCACACCCCGTTGCAGTACCTTACCCTAAACCATACCCTGTACCTGTACACAAACCCATCGCTGTTCCAGTACATGAACCCGTTTACATTAAGAAGCCCTACCCAGTATACATCAAAGCCCATCACCATGAACACGGATTAGAAGGAGGTCTTGGATTGGGAGGCGGAATCGGTCTTGGAGGCGGAATTGGTCTTGGAGGCGGTCATGGTCTTGAACTGAGCGGTTTAGGAGGCCATGGACTTGGTCTCGGCGGCGGTTTAGGCGGTGGATTAGGAGGCGGTTTAGGCGGCGGTTTAGGCGGTCATGGTCTTTCACTTGGCGGCGGTGGTCTAGGTGGCCATGGCTGGTAGTCTGTGATTTGCTTTATCATCTCGCCCATTCTTCATTAAATTTCAAAATGCCATTTCATTTTTATTATGTTAAGAACTAGTCCACTTTACTAATGTGGTTTCACGTGTATATAAATGAATTTATAAAAATAAAGTTATTTTTACTATAAACTGGTTTTACTTTCAATAATATTAGAAATCTTGAACTGTACAAGTCTAAAAATAAAACAAAAACGCTGCAACTTTAGCAGTCTTGTTAAAGATATAGATATGTACTAAACCGACATAAAATATATATTATTATAAGATAGTAGAGCATTGTACTTTCTCTAGATGGTGCTACATATACCTAAGTACAACAGATATTCTCAGGCATAATAATTACCTGCTAATTCAGTTGCGTAACCCATTGAAAGTTATGTAAGTATTTAAAAACTGAACTACATAAAATAATACGCTATCGCATTAGCAAGTGCGAAAGCAAGGTTACTTTGTCACCTCTTAACCTATTATCGGTAGTTTAACTACACTCGCATAAGAACAAGAGAAATTCATAGTGATTTTGACCCTGAAATGACGTAACTGAAAAGGAACTCGTAAAGAGTCAACATGTAAGTGCATAGGGAGCTGGAAATTCTAATCGACGCATACAGAACTAATTTTAGTACCAGAATCATATGACAGCAAACATCCCAAAATAATTCAAATTTTAATATATGCACCACCTCAGAAGAAAATAATCTACATAATCAAGTACTAACATGCGATCAAGAAAAATGGCGTCGATTGAATTTTGGATGGCATTGTTTTACTGATCCTTCCCAGTGTACCATATGCTATACTGGAAAGGATCAGTAAAACAATGGCATCCAAAGCTCACTTGACGCAATTACTTATTTGATCGCGTGCTACAAAAGTAAATTCATTTTTACAAACCAAAAATTGATAAAGTACATCGCTTCGGGCTTATCCACAATTCAAAACTCGATGCATATTATATTATTAGAAATTAATACCATTAAATGGTTAAGGCGGGTAGCTCTGTAAGCTGTGACTCATAGCAGTCAGTTACACTTTGCGGTTTGGATACTTATAAAAATGCAAACAGAAAACGAAGACAAAAATTTTCTTCGACAAGAAATAAAGTTAAAAGTTACATTATTTTACCAAAAACATATCTTTCAATATTAAATGATACCAGAAAACGGTAACTAAAATTTGGCAGTTAAAACGTGGGAACGAGGGGGATCAGTAACACCCACTCATAGCAAATATTTTTCAATATCAAACTTATTATTATTAGGGCAATTACCAAATTTTAACCGATTTCTACTTCCATTAACCAATAAAGCGTCTTATGGTAGGTAAACTAAACTAAAACTAAACAAAATTTTTAAAATGAGCAAAGCACTTGGCCTGGACTTTCCAATACTTCAAAAACATTTACATGTTTTAGTTTAAAAAATATTTATGTGTAACGTTGTAACTCCAACAGTGGCGGTGATAAAGCTACGTTTATTAGTTGTAAAGGGCAAACGCAACACGTCATACAAATACGAGTACATTCTATTTGACGCTACACAAGAATTAGAAGAATCGTGCACAAACGAGACATCATACGACAAGTCACTCGAAACGAGCCAAGCCAACGCTTTAGCATAACGTGATTGGTTTGGTGTCATAAAAAATATTTTTTTGAGAAAATGTTTTTGAAAAGGTTCAGAAAATACAAAATAAGGTCAAATTCGCTTACCAAAATTTAGGAGAGAAGAGAAAATTAACTCTTCTACGTATTGCTGCTCCTAAAAATTAAGTTGTGATTCCTATTCTACTATCATGCATGAATAATTTCGCTTTAGCAAAATTTTATTATTATCCCCCGTTTATTAAACAAAACGACATTAATTTTTTATTAATTAAATATAACGTTATACATTTTACCGACTGTTAGATTTCTAAGAAAACAAGTTTAAAAAAATCGTGTAGGCAGTTTTTGAATAATATTTTTTTGAAAATTTTTAAAAGGTAAAGAAGCACCATTGCGATGATTTTCAGATTTTCAAAATTAATTTTGTTTCATTGTATACCACCAGTAAAAGGTTCTCAAACAATTTGTAGCTAATGCCGGTCAGACGACGACTTTTTGAGAAAATGAGCATTAAAGTCGAGGTTTTCAAAAAATTGTAGCGGCCGTCATTTTAAAGGTACAGAGTTTGGTAAAAAAAGTTCTCTATTTGCCTTAAGTTCTTGTGTCAGATCCTATGCTGAAATTTCCAAAACTTAATTTTGAAAAAAACGCTATAAAAAAACATGCATAACTTCGTTTCCGGTTTCAGATTTTTTTTGAAAAGTTTAATTAGAACCGCAATTTTTAATACACCTGTTGATTTCAAATTTCATCAAAATCGGTCCAGTACTTTCGCCTCTAGAAGCGTCACCCACACAATCTGTTATTTATATTTTGAAAAAGATATCGCTTTAAAACAAAAACCTTCTTATTTCGGCAACAATTTCAAAAATAACGTGTTTGCTACAGTGATTTCACAGCCAGGAAACATAAATATTTAGATGAGTATTTCCTAAAATTATTTACACCAGCTAATTATTAACATATAATTGGCCAATTATTCTTTCACATTACTTTAGTTGGCAATTAGCAGTTAAAATAAAACGGTTGCGTATTTACTATTGAATGCAAGAAGTAGAAAATACAAATTTACAAAAAAAACATAATTTAATAGTTTTCCACTGTGAATACATTTTTGAAAATAACATGAAATCGAATAATTAAAGAATTGCTGCTCAAAAACTGAATATAAGATTTTTTTGAAAAGGACTCATAGTCCTAGGCTTGAGCTACAATATGGTGGCTTTTAATCTGCTAATATTGCTATGACGCTTTCTATAAATTTGCTCTCTTTGCTTTTATCTATGGGAGCATAACTTTGCTTTTCGTTATAGGGCGCAGGGACCAATTTCTGTTAACGGTAAAAACGTTTCTGAAAGTCCCAATCCTAGAACAAATTTCCCGGGAAAAAATCGATGAAAGAAAAACACCAACCGACAAAAATCTCCCGAAAAAACTCCGGTTATAAGATCCTGTAGTAGAAAAATTCCCCGGAAAACAGAACCTGGTAAAATGATTTCTTAGAAAATAAAAACGCCGAAAACAGCCCTTAGCGAAAGCACGTCTATTTTCTTACTGGTGGATCACTGCATAATTAAGAAAGAGCTTTCTTAAAAGAATTTGTGTTTTTCGCTGATGAATTTATTTAAATAAGGTCAAATTTTATTTTGCAATTATATGCAAATGTCTGACAAGATTTTTTACTGTGTATTTATTACATTCAAAAACATGAAAATCTCCGTACACTTTTTTGAAAATAGGGGAAAATGCTTAGTTGAACTAACCGTTTTCTCGCTTTTTCTAAAAAGCGTTTTGTCAGAGCATTTTATAGCATCATTTCTGGGTATTTTTTTCTGAAGTTATTTTACGGGTGTTTTTCTTTCTCAACATTGTTTTCCAAGGCTGTTTAACCAAGATTTTTTGTTTTTTTCGCAGGTTTTTATTTCCGAGACGCGCACGCAGCCATCTTTCATTCGGAAGGCCCTAGGTTCGACTCCCGGTCCGACCGATTGTCTTGGCTCAGGCTTTTTGCGCGGTTTTCGTGAGACCTTTTTTTTATTGTTTCGATGTGTAGAACTTAACCTCAAAGTTTGTAGAAACCATTTCTGCATTTTAAGAAAATGCTTAGATTTAGATGGCAACTCGATTTCACAAAAACATTGAATTATCTCGAAAAATGTTAAACACAGCGACTTTCAAAACCAGGACTTTTTTGTGTATTTGTGTATAAAGAATAATAATTTTTAGGCAAAATCTAATCTTATATAGATTTAAAATATTTAAAAAAATACAATCCTGACTTATGAGACATCTCTGGTGCACTTATTCAAACAAAAGTTGCTAGAAGTATTAATCTAAACGAGTAATGCTCAGATTTAGAAATGTAAAATAAATAGTAGTAAAAACGTAGTGCGACTACTGCGAAAGCTATCGACAAGAAATTGGTTAGACTGGTCCATCTTCAGGAGACTATAGCTCTGTAACGAAGCTTTTTCCAACCCAAGTTTAAACTAACTGTTGTACTTATTTTAGTCACTATAATGCGTCATATTAATTTTGCACCATAATTCTGAATCGCCCTGTATATTAGTCATTATTAGTATTTGTATGCTTTGTATGTGGGCCTAGCATGGCCCACCTTAAAAGTTTTATGTAAGCACCATTCATCAACTAAGACAAGCCTAACAAGTCACAACTAATCAATTTATGTTTAAGTTTCAGTTGAACATCTATTTATTAGGATTCATTTTAAGGTGTGCCCTGAAATTTTGCCATAGCTAACTCATAACTCATCTGAAGACGTATCGCAATTTCATCGGCACATGTTTCGAATTTAATTGCCTTGAAATATTGGCTATTTGACACTACTTTAGGTGGTTGCTTGTGTTTCGTTTTGATGTGAAACCAGTTTTGGACATTTATGAATTAACTTGCGTTGAATAGTTTTAATACAAAAACCATTTATTAAAAGTATTATTAATATGAAATTTTTGCAATCGAGCTTTCACACTTTTGATAGCGTTTAGCAAAATTAATTCACGTTTCTGACAAGCTTATAATAATCTTTTTTTTCTGCTGTCACATATCAATAAATTTTAATACACTACTGCATTATTTTCCAACTAAGTAGATACTGTAAATACAACTAAGATACTGCAATACTGTACTTACTTTTAGGACACCCCTTTTACCACAATAAACTATTCAAAATTAATTCACTGTTTGAAATTTTTTTTATTTGTAAAAATTGTAACTTTGCACAAAATATGTCGTATCAAACACCACTTTGAAGCCTTTCAAACAAAGGCATTGTATTAAAATGGCAAAATCGTGGTTTTTGAAAATGAGCGCAGCACTTTACTTGGACTTTCCTACACTTTAGACATTGCTTTAACGTATTTCATTTTTTCTAATTTGTTTATAAGAAAATAACATTTTAAAATTTTGGAAAAAAATTGCTTGGCATTAAAAAAAACGAAAAAAGAAAAATATTGTTTGCTAAAAATTGGCCGAAAAAGGGCAAACTAAGCCCCTAAATAATGATGTTCTGAATATTATTCTACTATCACTCGTAAGCAATTTAGTTTAAACAGAAAACGTTTAAATGTTACCCGTATATTAAATAAAGAGACATAGGTTTTCAATTTAAAAAAAATAGTAGAAAGCGGTACAGCAAAATTAGTGCACTGGAATGCAAACCAAATTGTAGTTCATCGTAAGCTCTATGAGCCCACAAAATTAAAAAAAAAAAAGTCATGGTTGCATACCTCTTTCGAAGTAGCGTATCTTCTCTTATCCTGTCCTGAGTTGTGTTTATACAGTGGCACAGAACAGTGTGAGCCTACTTCAAACCTCGGAAGTGGTTAAAAAAAGTTACTTGACAATCTCAGATGTGGTAAATAAATCTAAAGCCCGCTAATCTTCAAAAAGGGTTCTACGGGTTATAAGCAACACAACTCGCATCAGAGTTCGCTGGGGGTTGTCCATTGTCTTCCAACGAAGCATGCCGATTTTTAAAAATCCGATGTTACTTCGCCCGAGAATAGAATCCCAGGCGGCTGAGTAAAAGTCCAGCACCTAGACCGCTACACCAATCGGCGGCCCTTTTTTTAAATAATCGTATGGTATCGTAATCAGCCTTTACGTCCCACTGCTGGGCACCGGCACTCTTCTCTGCCACGTACTCTCCTTAGCGCTAAGGTGGAGTACGGGGGACCTACAGTTTAACGTCGAATCCGAACGACTAAATTCCAGAGAAGGTTTCAGGCATTAAGATCCCACGGCTGCCTACACCGGATTGGGGAATGTGAGTGGCGGGTTGCGGCATAGATTTTTATTGCTGCATGGCTTCGGCGGCGAAATCGAACCCTAGACCTTCAGCGTTAGAGACTGAGCGCCCAACTTCTGCGCTATCGCCACTCTTTTTAAATAATAAGGTGTTAAAAATATAAAATATTTCATAAAATCTTAACAACTGCCTTTTTAAAGCTACAAAGTTGAAACAAGGAAGCTAGATTTGCGCTTCCGTTTTAAAATTTAAATAATTTGATTTTCGGAAAAACTCTACAAAAAACGAATTTTTTTAGAAATTTATTTTCTCGGTGAATTTTCGATATACCTCTACATGTTAAAATTTCAAATATGTACATTTTCATTACATCAGTACTTCCCTATACTGAAAGTATAGAAAAATAAAAATTAATCTTTTTCATAACAAATAATACAGTAAAAGTAAAGTAAAGTGGGAGGCAGAGCCATTGCAGAGTGCCATAACCACTCGGCCTTTCTGGTGCCACCAAATAATACTCTTTGGGCGATTTTTAGTTTTTCGAGCATGGTCTTTGCTAGACTCCAGGTTTATATCTTACCTTCTTCTGGTTCCGACTATTGTTAGATGTCCCTATCAATTTTTAGCCTGGTAGTTACGACCCTTTCGTGTATAAAGCAATAGTTTTCTATTTTAGATTTAAACTTATTGTCAATTGATATCGTCATTCCGCAACATGCTCTTCTGTTCTGGTCTACTCCACTATATACCATTGTGTAGTCGTATAATTCTTTTGTTCCTTTTAATTTTTCTTGGTTTCAGTAAAGATTGCGATATTCACTACTTTCTTTTTCAGTTATTTTCTCAACTCATTCTCTTTTAATCCCATACCTCTTACATTTCTTGTAGCCACCTTTAGTGTATCTGTAATTCCAAGTCGTTTATCCTTATCCCGCTTTGTTTCTTTTTGATTAGATCCATTCGGTTTTAAATTGTGAAGATTTCGAGTAGTGTTTAAAATTTCCCTAGTATAGATTACCACTCAATATAGCTATGTAGGATGAGTAGTGGGGCTGTCACCTTTAGAACTGTCAACATGTCTGATTTTCTGTAAGAGTTTCTCTCTTAGCTTTTGATGATTCAACATCTTTATTGCAAAGGAGCAAAATTTGGATGAGTTTCGCCCATATCTTCGTTGGGAATTGTTTTTTCTCTTTCGCTTCGGTGGCCGCTTTTACTTCTTTCCTGTAACCCTAGGTAGGGACCCTCTTTGGAGTACTTTTATCCAGGTCAGCTAAGCTCCGGAATTTTAACGAGGTGTTCTCCTCTCCCTCCTCCTTTCTCATCCTGGCTTGGGACAGGCAATGGCGGAGTTACAAAAAACACCCTTAACAAAAAAATTCCAAAGATATGCCGCTAACTAGCAAATTATGAGGTTTAGAAAAATGGAATTATCATTGAATTAATAAAAATGAGTGAAGAAACTATAACAAGTACAATGCTGACCGGTTAGCTGCCTATTAACAAGACCCTGAAATTTCTACGCAGGTAATTTATGATTTACTGTCAGCTATCTTTCTTCCAATTATGGTTTAGCAAAGGTTCACATTTAAATACCCTAAAACTATTACTACTACGCTAATTTTTGGTAAAAGTTTTTAAAAGCATAACTTAATTCATTATGCATCAAAAATATAAGTATATGAGCTAGTCCTTACAAATAACACAGTAACTAATTTATGTATCTAATTTGCAATATTAAAGTAATAAATCTCATAAAGTTATAACTAAATCAAACGCACGATTTTTTAAACAATAATTATATAGCACCAGCAGACCGTATAGTGCACGGCAATACAATTACGTAGGTACTTCAAAACTTTTATTGACAAGAATTTCTCGTCATTTTTCTCACATGTAATAACACATATTAAATTGTAATTACACGTAAATTCTAAATTTTATAAAACGTGTTATTGCGATTTACATAAAAAAGAAATTTCTGTATTAAAACATATTATTAAAGTAACCTGCTAATGATCTTTACCGTTGATAATGCAACAATTAATCTTGTTCCTGGCTGCTTGCTTAAACAACGACATGCAAATTTTATGTGCATCCATTTTACAAAATTGGTGCTAAAACATGGGAGTCGATTAAGACACAAACCTTGACAAAAATTTTCCAAAATATTGCAAGATTTAATAATAAGTACTGCGTAGTACTCTAAATACGAACCGCAAGGAAGTCGTGACGAGTGAATGTGCTCAATATTTCGCAGTACACGCATAACATGTTATGAATCAATCTTCCTGTAATAATTAAATAAAAAAATCAGGAACCTTTTTGTGGCGGTTCCTGCAACAAAAGGAAGTAGATTTTTAGCGGAAACACCATCGCGTATTCCATCTGTCTATGTAGAGATTAATAAATGAGATCAACCTTTCCATTACTATGCTACTAATAAGTGATTGAAAGTAATTATTATTGCTTTTATTCTGCATGCTTTAATTTCAAACCTGAATTAGATTAAAGTTTATGAATTTTTTTTGTTACCAACGCGATTCTTTGTTTGCAAAAATTCCTCGTCTTAGCCTTGTGAAATAATATTGAAATTAAAATCAGATTTTTTTATGCAATCGGATGAGTACACAATTTAATTTTAAGGCTAAAATTACATATCGTTAATATGTATAAGCAATAAAGGAAAACCCCGTCTAAATACATGGCTTGTCTTGCGATACATATTTTAATGGGAAGAAACCACCGATGCTTATCGACTTGTGCAAATTTTATTCTCTGTACAAAACATTTTCTGTACTCTTCTATTCTATGGGATTCACTATTTAGTGCACTTTTACAGAATTTTGTTGAGATGACAAGGGGAAATGGCGAAAGTACAATCACTTTGTCTAATTCCGAGGGGCACATCGTTAGTATATAAACCAGCGGGTGCTGAGGATCTACAGCACAGTTGTACTTGCCTCTTCTTCCTACAAACATGAAGTTTCTGGTAAGATAAAGATCCCTCATTAATATTACTTAAAATAATAATTTATCTCAAATTCAGGTTTTAACCCTTCTTCTGGCTGCGGCAGTCTTCGCAGAGGAGGCCGCAGAATCGAAGAAGGCACAGAAAAGAGGCATCAGCGGCCTGGGAGATTTTGGTGGTGGTCTAGGCGGCGGTGACTTTGGTGGACACGGAGGTGGATTCGGCGGCGGTTTCGGTGGAGGACACGGAGGTGGACTCGGAGGTGGACTCGGAGGAGGACTTGGTGGTGGTCATGGTGGATTCGGTGGCGGCATTGGAGGTGGAATTGGAGGCGGAATTGGGGGCGGACTTGGTGGTGGAATTGAACATGGCGGTCACATCAGCCACATTACACTCACCAAGCAAATTCCATACCCAGTACCACACCCTGTGCCAGTACCAGTCGAAAAGAGGGTCCCCTACCCCGTCAAGATTCCCGTTGCTGTGAAAATCGACAAGCCTTACCCCGTTAAAGTACCCAAACCTTACCCAGTGCACATTGACAAACCAGTACCCTACAATGTCTACAAGGACGTGCCATTTCCAGTCAGTGTACCAGTAAAGGTCCCCGTATCCGTTCCAGTCAAGGTTCCAATCCCCAAACCCTATCCAGTTCACATCAACAAACCTTTCCCTGTCCACGTACACACCCCCGTTTTCGTCAAGAAACCTGTTCCAGTAATCATCCATGCTGGTGGCCATGATGATGGTGGTTTAGGAGGCGGAATTGGCGGCGGAATTGGCGGTGGAATCGGTGGCGGACATGGAGATTTCGGAGGTGGACTCGGAGGTGGACTTGGAGGTGGACTCGGCGGTGGACATGGAGGATTTGGAGGCGGTGACTTTGGTGGTGGACACGGAGGATTCTCTTCCGGCGGCGGCGGCGGCGGCGGATATGGCGGTGGATTTGGACACCATTAGATCTTAAGGTTATGTTGTGATGTATGTGATACCTATTCTTAATTTTGGGGTAAGACTGCACATTAACCAAATCCATCGGCAACTTAATTCTCTACCATTGCTCCAGTTTCATTTCATACAATCATTTCATTTATTCATAATCGAGAATTAAGGTGTTCAGTTAGCAAATCGAAACGCAATGCACGTTTAATGGGTTATTAATATGGAATAGCTTTGTTTTATATGCGAAGAATTTCCATTATGTTTAGAACCAGAAACTTGTTGTTTAATGGACAGCTGTTGCAATTATTCTTTGTCGAAGCGTGCAATGTTGCTAACTATTACGTTAATCGCAGTTCACGTTTTACTTATTACATTATTTACTTTTTTGTACATCTTTGTTAGTTTATTTAATACTTATATAGCAATATCTGTTTTGCTCATCTTACTGACTGAATTTGTTTTCTTACTGTTGCATAGAAAAAATAAAAAATAAAATCTTCTAATAAAATTTTACGTTTTTTTATTGCAGTACTATCCTAACAATAAAAACAATTTTAATGAAAAAAAATGCTATTTGTAGCATCGGAAATATTTTATCTAAAAAATTCGCTTTGAATTTGTTCTTAAAATATAAAAAAATCAATCAATTAGTTTGTCAAAACACGGTCATATTTAGTAAAATTTGTACGCAGTACAGTATTAAGTAAACTAACTGCCAATACATACCAAAATTTGATTTTCAAAATTGCAGAAATTAAACATTTCTTACTCGTAAAAACACAAAAATTAAAATTTTTTTAGATATACATGTGCAGGCAATATATCTAAATTGTTATGCAATTAATATAACAAAATTACTGCTACACTTCTTTGGTCATCGAAGTGAAATTTACTGTTTTAAGGAAAACATTTTTTACCGCCACTCTCTAAAATTGGATACGCTTTGGTGTACCTATGTTAAAAAAATTATAGAGCGTTTCTAATTGCCCACTTTTGATTGTAGACAAAAAATAATATCTGCTTATTTCACTTAACAAAATTTAATGAAGATGAGAAAGGAAGTAATTCCATGATTTAAAATTGAAATAAAGAAAGAAAGCTCATTCAGCTGATCCATGCTATAGCTTCAGATTTTGAGTACTAAATTTTTGAAATTGAAAGTTTTTTGTCTTGCTTCCAACGACTAATTTTGTGAACGTAAAAATCCTAAACTAAAATCTGAAGTGTTAACTTTGAGTGGATCTTCCCACACGAGATACTAATACTTACAGTATTTGCAAAAGTGTAATTTTTTTTATAATTATAACGTTTTACAATTGCCGACTATAAGATTTCTATTCTCTCATTTCACCGCATGTTAGATTTCTAAGAAAACAAGTTATATAGACAACCTTACGATATCGCATTCCGTATAAGAATAGTAAGAACGGAACCGCCCTCCCTACAGCTGATTAGATGCGCTTCGAATTGCGGACTACAAGTTAATATAAATGGTTTACTTAAAAAGTTATAAAAATGATGCAAAGAACAATAATTATATTTTTTAACTAGAGCTAATTGATAGGCGTAGTTAAAATTACGTAGCTGTCGGAAAACGCGTTGTTAATATTAAAAAGTATCGGAGGACAGTTTTTGAAAAAATTTTTGTAGCTGACCCCCATCAGACAACTACTTTTTCAGTAAATGGGTGTTAAAGTCAAAATTTCCAAAAAGTTGTAGCAACCGCCGGCCGTTTTAAAGATAGAGTTCGGTAAAAAAAAGTTTTAGATTTGATCCCGTGCTTCCAAAATTTAGCTTTGGAAAAACCCGCTACCAAAAAACATGTCTAACTTCCGTTTCCAGTTTCGGATATTTTTGAAAAACTTAACTAGAACTACAATTTTTAATCTACCTTTTGATTTAGAATTTCATCAAAATCGGTTCAATACTTTCGCTTTTAGACCCACACACTCACCCACCTACATATAGACATTTTTTAATACAAATTTTTTAGGTATTTTGCGTCCCAAAACGTGTATTTCCGTTAAAATCTAGTTTTCGAAACTTTTCGTGAAATCAGTAGGTACTTCCCTATACCGTAGGTATGAGACAGTAAAAATTGCTTGTAGTTATTGTAACCGCAATTAAAATTGAACAATTTTAAAGAAGTGTTGAAAATAACTCAAAATTTCTTTTAGGAAAATTTTTTGAAATTTAGAAATTTTAAAGTTTTTTTGAAATTTTTAAATTTTTTGAAATTCTAATTAATTCTAATAATTTTCAAATTATGGAATAGTAAGAATTTTTGAAAATTTTACGAAATTTAGAAAAATTATAAAAATTTTGAATAATTTCGAAAATTTTGAAAAATTTTGAAATTTTACAAGTTTGAAATTTGGAAAAATTTGAAAATTTTGAAAAATTAAACAATTCTGCAAATAATTGAAAAGTTATTAAATAATTCCAAATTCGTGAAGTTTTTGAAATGTTTTTACATTTTAATATTTTTTGTTTTTAGTATTTGTTGTCAACAATATTTATTGGTTGCAATCTACAATCAATTTCATAATTTAGTGATAGTTGTTCCACCTCCCAGAGGTGTTTTCTCATTTGTTCCTATTACCATTTAACACGTTCATACCGATTTTGAACCGAAATTCGACTAGCGTCTAGCCGCTTCGCCAGCAATCGATCCTACCTCATCAAGGTCAGACTTGCGTGTTAGTATGCCGTCAATCAGTGAGTAAATGCAAATTTGTCTTCGTATTTTTTCTTTAAAAATATAACTGGTATTATCAAATAACCTCGCCTAAACAGCAAAACGCAACAACAGTGTTTAAAAAAAAACTAAAATTTAAAAAATTTGGTCCCAACCGAGATTCGACCCCACAACCACTTATGCAGTAAAAAAGCAGTACACCAGAACACCCGTATATCCATCTGTGCCACTACGAACCTGGCGGTTATCGCTAAAAAAGGTACCTATTGAATGCGTGCGCAATAGAAATGTAACAATAAAAAGTCTGACCTTGGTGGGATCGATTGAGGCTAAGAGACTAGACGCTATTCGAAATTCGTACATATTGAAATATCGAATAATCGTTGATGAGGGTCACTGGGGGATGGTATGAAGTTCGGGCTTGCACAGATCGGCTATTCGACATGGAGCACTCTTTCCCCCTATTTTTTAAGCGTTCGAGTGGTTTTATGATATTTTCTGTTTTCTAGTTGCAACCAATGTTTATCCCTTACAATCTCAAAATCGATTTCATAATTTGCCGATAGCCGTTTTTTTGTCGATTACTTAATTAATCTGTATAACTAAACGACCAAAAGGTATTGTTATTTAACATCCTCATACTGAAGTGGTAGCCAAAATCCGTAAATTAAAAAAAAAACAAAATTGATGGGTGGAACAGTGAGGGTGATCGGCTATTTTACATGCGTAGAATACGAATTTAAGGTTTTTTTGAGTGCGTCTATTTTAAAGTAAAGCACCTCCTACCCCCACCGTTTTTTGGGCGGACCAACCTCAGTTTGTTGCGGTTTCATTCCAGTGGAATTAGCAATTATTGAGCCAAATTTGGTTACTCTGCGTTAAGACGTCTGGACTGTAAAGTGTATACAAACACACAGACAGACACACACACGCACAGACATCTCTGCAGCGTCCGCTTTATCGGTCTCCCAAGGTCCTAAAACCTGCTTATTAGTCTAAATTTTTAGGTTGGAAACGTTAGTCATAAACGTACATTTCTTTTAGGCATAACTCGTATATCGGCCAGTAAGCTCAAAGCGAAAAAATTTCGCAAAATGACCGCGTTTGCTCCAAATCCTACATGACGATCACAATACCTTCCTCTATAGCTATACCACGAAGCAATAGCGAAGAAGGTAAAAAATGTTTTAAACGTTGCTTAAGCTCGATGGAGCATTTAATTATCTCATTTGGCCACTCTCTTGCGTTTACCTGCAGCTCTAAAAGTGATAGGTTTCGGAAATCCCCCCATTCTTGTTTTTTTTTATTAAATTATATTAATAATAATTATTTAAAAACACATTTAACTTGGGAACGTTTAATTTAAATGCATCTGCAAATTGCAGTAATAAACAAATTAATTTTTAAGTTATTTTCTTTTTTATAGGTTTTAATAATTTACTTTCTCTCTCTAGTTTAAGATGTGCATAAACTGTTTGCCAAATGACCTACTCAGAGAATAAAATTACGAGTGCATTTTTGAACAGAAAAAAATTTTTCCACTTGTTTAAAAAATAATTGAAACTAAATTGACGTTACAGAAATACCGATGTGTATGTTGTGTTAAAAAAAAGTTTACAACCTTTCTATATGTTCGTACAAACACTGTATGTAAAAAGAAAGGAAGCAAGCATAGAGGGAGTTTTTTATAATGGATATAAATAACTGATTTATAGAGAAAGTAGTTTGGGGTAATTTACAAGTCTGTGTCCTTCCGAAGATGCAAGGAAGCATTGCAAGTTTTTAATGAATTACCGCCGATATGTTTTCTTTCCGGTTATGTAAAATTTAAGTTTCGTTGTGTTAAATTTTGCTTGAATTAAAGATAGCGTAATACGTTCTTAAGAATTCTACCACAATTTAATAAATCTGTTGAAAATAAAAATTTGAGTCATGTCATCGTTTTTCTCTAGATTTAACTACAAATACAGGGTCATCATGAGAACCGGGCAACTATTGCAAAGCCAGTTAATTTAGGAAAGAAGTTTTTCTTCTGATTACGATAGTGAAAATTAAAAAACATTGCACATGTCGTTTTCGAGTTATTTGTTATATTTTTGAATTTAACATTTTATTCTTTACAAAAAGTATAAGGTCAAAATACGATTAATATAACAAATAACACGATATTTTAACTTTCAATACTTTAATAACTTAATCGTAACTGCCGTGAAACAAAAGGTAGAATTTGCTTGTCTCATCATTTCTATTTTGACATTTAGCAGTTGTGCTTATTATTGCAATACGCAATGCCGTTGTATTTTACCATCAAGACGGTGTACCCTCATATAATGCAGGTATAGTAGGTACCTTCCTAAATAAACAGTTTGGAAACCATTAGATTAAAACAAATGGGCATGTACGTTGGCCCCCAAGGTCACCTGACATGAATCCGCTAGATTTTCTTCTTTGTGGATGTCTAAATTCGTTAGTTAACATTGACCAAGGAATGCTACGTCGACTTTCAAGTACTGTAGTTAGATAAATTCACTGCTGTCTAGATAATGATGGTACCCAATCTTACACCTGTTACTATAATCATTATTTGTATACATATTTATTTCATGATATTTTACTTTTACCATAAAACACGTAGCTTTTGTTTCGTGGTTGTTGCGATTATATTATTAAAGTAATAAAAGCTAAAATATAACATTATTTGTTAATTAAATCAAATTTTGACCTTATACTTTTACAAAGAAAATAAAATGTACCGTTCAAAAATTTAAAAATTTATAGGGCATGTCGTTTTAAAAAGGCAATTTTTAACATATAGCCCCAAAACGTGATGCCCAATTGTTTTTTCGATTTCACCATCGCAACCAGAAGAAAAAGCTACACTATATTCCTTATTTAACCAACTTTGTATCTTAAAAATAAAAAAGTTAAAAGTAGTTGCCCGGTTTCTATAATCATATATAAATATATATAAAAATGGTTTTGTTGTTAGAAAACGAACATGTGACACATCATTGTTTAGCTTCTTGTTAATTTTAATATAAATAGCTGTCGGACAATCGCCACGGGACTTTCCTCGCAGCTAGAGATAGATATAGAAAATTTTTAGATTTATGAAAAAAAATGACATAGACACCATGGCGAAATCTGTTTTTTTCGGTATTCTCGGACCCTAAAACGTTCATATCCGTCAAAATCTCCAAGTTTCCAAATTTTGACGATAACAATAAAACTAGAAATTGTGAAATTAATCACAGTTCAACTATAAAAACAAAAAAAATAAAATCAAGCTGTGGAATCCGTGGGTTATGGCCCCGTCTTTTTGTTGTTATTAATAACTAAGCTCAATAAGTATACAGCCTAGCGAACCGCAGGTCAAAGTCAGAGTTTTATGAATTATTAAGCGATTGCTGTAATTTTTTTTAAATGCGATCTAGTCGTGTAAGCGCAGCAATTTATTAGCGGCACATTTGTTATTGTAATTCGAGCTCCCAATATTTAGATTAATCAAGTTTGGTTTCTACGTCATAGCTACATGTAAACGTGAGATGACTATTTCTTTCCAAACTCATGAGCAAAGATCGCTTGTTGTGTAATAGTTTAATATCTATTTGTTCAATTATTGTTTTTACTTGTACATACTTTACGGAATGTAACATTGTATGACATTCTATAACACTTTTTTGAGATGTATATTGGAAGTGCTCGTGTTTTCGAGTAGGTAGTCACTTTCCGTAGTTTTGGCGGACTTTCGACCGCCGGCCACGGTGTTCAAATTGCAAATTAATAAAAACTCAGCGTTTTGCAATCCAATCAAATGTTGTAAAACTGAATTTTATTAACTGTCGCTAACAGTGTACTAGTCCACAACCCAGAAAATGCATAGGAATCGGCGCCTTATTTAATTAAGCGGCTTCTAGTAGCGATGTGCCGGTGGTAGTGAATGTTGAGACAGGTGAAAGAAATAGAAATTTAATATATAGACATTTTTGTGTCGTAAAATTAGGAATATTTAATTTAAAGTTAATATTTACAATTGCTATTTATTTTAACCTCAAATTTGTCAGTGTTACCTTGTTAATAAACGATGCTTAATTTATCTTTCTTACTATGATTATAAAAATTCTACAAAACTTACTTAAAAACATCAAAGGTAACTAAATCTAACTTTCCGAACAGAAAAGCTCTGTTTTGTTTTGTTTCAATGGTGAAATTCATTGCAACTCTGAGAATTCAAAATGTCTAGTTTTAATACGCTCCAAAATCATTATTTTTTTATAATAGAAAAGTTTCATGAAACTCGAGATTTTCGTAATGAAAAACTAGAATATTGCTTAGTATACGAAGTGTTCATTATATAAATGGAAGGCTGATATCACTTCTAATACAATTTTTGGAAGTACGAAACAGCGTTCGATACTTCTGAAAAGAATTCTTTTAAAAGAAACTATATCAACCAATGAACTACGCCCCACGTTTTTCTCTGAATAAAATTCCGTGTCGATGCCTTTTTCGGTACTTACGTTCACAAGCTTGTGTCACCCTCGAAACACGACAGTGTAGAGTAGACGAGCAATGTTGTCAAATTTAACTCGCCTAGAGAATTGCACGCGTATTGAGTATAAAAACATAATCTGGGACGTTCTCCGGGATACTTACGAATGCAGGAAAAAGTCTTAAAACCCGGAACTGTCCCGAAAAATCTGGGACAATTGATCACGCTATATCAACTTAACTAAATGTTACTCAGGAAACAACTTTGAATGCAAATTTTTGCAAATGAGAGAAAGATAAGAACAAGATTTATGTTAATTTAAACGAAAAAGCTTCTATTATTTATTTTATATTATTACCTGTTAAAGTTAGTAATTATCATCTTATTTATATTTATTTTATGGTTTAAATAAATTAGCGGTTTGAATAAACCGCGTAATATTTACTTGCAATTCTATAAGCGTTTCCTTACAGCCACCTGAAAATGGAGTAGTGTAATCACTGTTGTCGATAATTTTCATTGCTGTAGTAATTTGTATTTGAATAAGTGCACCAAAGGTGTCTCATAAGAGGGTGGGGTCACGTAATATTTTCTTCTAAATACTTTAGAACTTTAGAAGTTTTGAAGTTTTGTCTATAAATACTTATTCTCTATAAAAAATACAGAAACAAAGATATTCATCTTGAAAGTCTCTAAATCTAAACTTTTCGACATAATTTAATTTTTGTGAAAATTCAAATTGCCATGAAGGTCTGATTGGCTCCTCAAGATGCAAAAATAACTTTGAAAATAGTCTGTTTATATCAAAGCAATAAAAAAAGTTGACATAAGCATAGTTACAGAGTTATCGCTTCCGGAAAAGGAAACGGTCTAAATTATTGAAACTGTTTCTACTTACAAAAGGCTGTAGCTTCGTAACGAAGCGGTTCTGGTTTTATTCTCGTTGTTGTAATGTGCATAAATTAACCTTGAAGTTGCTGGAAACTATTTAGACAGAAAACACTTACATCTTCATTGCAACTCGGCTTAGGTAGTAAAGCCAATGCGTTTTTTTAATAACAAATTTTAACAAGTACAATTTTTGTGTATTTTGTATAGAGAATAAGACGTTCTAACGTATAACTAAAAAAAATGTAAAGATGTAAAAGATGCAGATAAAAATATAACGCAACCCCCCATATGAAACGTATTTAGTGCAGTTATTCAAACAAAAATTAGTAGAAATACTAACCTAAATGGGTAATGCTTACATATAAATTTTAGTGCAAATAATGCAAAAGTTTTTGACAAAAAATTATTATTGTTGCATCTCCAGGAGTCTGTAGCTTCGTAAGCAAGCGTTTTCTAACATATTTATGGGATTCTGAATTACATTATAACGTTCCAACTCCTACAGTTCCTAATGATTAAACTGTTGACATATAGCCGCGCAAAACGCTAGGACAAGTAGCAAGTCATCACTCGTGCTCCGACCATAATTAATACAAGTACAATTAAGGATCAAAAGAATGCTCTCCCTTTCACGAAATATAGGCAAAAGAATATTGGTCATTCCTACATTCGAAATATGAAAGTTAGGAAAAAACCTAAGCAAATGAAACAAAAAAAATGTAGCTACTTATTGCAGAGTTTTTTTTTATCATTAAAATTTTGAAAAAAATTGTGTGGTTTCGAAACTGCTTTCTCATTACAAAATTTTACTCTCTTAGAAAAATTACAATGGCAAATTTTCAGCCTAACTAAACAGGCTTTAAAGCCAAAATGTGAAGCTGGAGATTCTAAAAAAAAATATTTACTTTGTCATACACTTATAACACCCTTCTTTAAATTCCGACAACAATAAAAAACGATTTTGTGATAATTATGAGGGAAAAATCAAACAAAAGCGTTGCAATATTTCTACTCAATTGTAGAAATTACCACTAAAAGCCTGCGGTTATTTCTATATAAATGGACAGTAATTTGTTATTTTGAATAATACCCTTCACATATAAATTATTGCCAATTGTTCGTTATCTAATTTAAATGGTTTAAATTAATCTAAGCGGAACATTGTTAAAATAATCAGTCCCTTTGAAAAGTTATCGCAACAATTTATTTTGTCCTTATTTGAATGTAACAACCTAACGTTTTAAAAACAATGTAGTACGCTGCAGGCGAATAATAAGAAACGTATTGTACTCTTGTTTTCTTTAGCTTTCCTCTATCGGAGATAAAATAACTTTTAAATGTGCATAAAAACACTAATTCTAAAAGATTGTAATAATTTTTGTTTACTATAATTAGCTATTTCTTACCTTTATTGGACAAGCGTTTTTTGCCTCTAATTATTTGTTCAGGTATTTTAATGTGGTCGCCTCCAAGTTCAATAGCAAATTGTGAAAGAGAGAACGTGCTTCCCGAATTTATAGTGCGTACAACGTATAAAATTATTAAAAATAAATTCTGCACAAAAGAATCAAATCAATAGTAAGTAAAAGGAAGCTGAAAGGTATATATCATTTTACTTCCGTTTTATTGGTTTTATAAATATAACGAAAATGTATAACATTCACGTATCAGTTACCTAACGACAAAATATGTACATTGCTCTACTAACTTCAAGGAAGTAAATTAGAAGAGGACAGAAACATCCGTATATAAAATTTTAAAAAAACTAACTTCCTATTAGATTTTAATTTTACGCACTTGGGGGAGAAACAGGGAAAGTTTTGGGCGATGAGTACTCAATATAAAAGCATTACATTTTGGTTATCAGAACATTAAACGATTTGTTATTCATCAATCATCATCACTAGTAGTCAACATGTACCTACTGGTAAGTCATTAATTACAATTGAGTAATTACTCAATTCTAATAAAATACGTTCTGTTGGTTACAGGCAGCTCTGTTTTTCCTGGGCTTAACCTTAGCCGCAGAAACAAAAGCAGAGGGCGAGACAAGGGAAAAAAGAGGTCTAGGAGGATGGAGCGGCGGATTCGGAAGCTTTGGGGGAGGTCATGGATTTGGTGGTTTTGGAGGAAGTTCTGGAGGACATAGCGTTAAAACCATTATCCAGAAAGTTCCTTATCCAGTACATATCCCTAAACCTTACATTGTAAACAAACCATACCCCGTACGCATACCTGTAAAAGTACCAGTTGAAGTACCAAAACCATTCCCAGTCGAAGTATCAAAACCTTACCCCGTAACCGTTGATAGGCCCTACCCTGTATCTGTCCCAAGTCCTTACCCTGTTCCTGTCCAGGTACCCGTGAAAGTACCTTACCCCGTTCCTCAACCCGTACATATACCCAAACCTTACCCTGTAACAGTTTCTAAGCCCTACCCAGTAAGCGTACCGTACCCAGTTGTAATTGAGAGCAAGGTACCAATAGTCCTTAATGGCCATGGAAGCAGTGGAGGATTCGGGGGTGGATTCGGAGGAGGGCACGGATCGTTCGGCGGCGGCTTTGGAAAATTCTAATATAGGTAAGTTTCTTGTTTTGAGCGTAAAAGCGTCATTTGTTAAATGAGGCACAAACATATATTTCCGCGTTACATAATGAACAATCGCCAAAGTGATCTGGAAAGTCAGACGAGAAATAGAAAATTCGTAAAGTTGTTTATTATGTTGTTACCTACTTATCAGTTATTAGCAATCGTTAGCTGCTTTAGAGCAACAATTTAAAGTAACCTCATTATTAGATTGCGAAGTGTGATTTTAATTTTCTTTTTGTTTTACAGATCTCTGAAGACTACGTGACCTTACAAACAAGTCGTTGTAAATACAATTAGTTATAATTATGTGATAGATTAATCATCTTTTGTAATTGTTTTTATTTTTTATCGTGTTCTCTTTGTTTGCGAATAAATACTTTTTTTATTATTACATGTCAAGTTTTACGTGCAATTTTGATGTCCGCATAAATTCCCTTGACCTCTTGAAAAATTGATGTAATTACCGGTAAGAAGACACACGCCCCTTGGCATTAATCGAAAACGAAAGTGGTATCGTAAAAGAAAGTTGCTATTATTATATGGTGATTTCAACGGTACATCAGACACGTAACCCAATTAGCCTTATAAAATATATAGAACAGCTGCGCTTGTTTTTAGCTTCGGAATGGCATCGAGACATACAAAAGTTCTTAGCAAAGTAAATCTAAAAATATATTTCTTTAAAATCTTATAAAAAAATATTAAATTTAGTTTCGAAATTTGCCTAAAATGTATTTAATTTTTTAAAAACATATGACTTTTTACGTTTAAAATCTTGCACGGTAACAATTCGGTTCTACATTATCAACGAACTTGAAAGCTGTAAACAAATCAACGTTATGCAACCAACGGATATGTGTGTTGATTTTACCTTGACACTGAAGTGCAAGAACATTTCTGTTTGTTATTGCACACAAAGGTTTAATTATTTTCATCTGTGGTTCATTGATCTTACACATGATGTAAACAACTCGTTAGGTATGTGAACAGCAATGATGAAATTCTAACACATGTCGTTAAATAATTAATCCACATACAGTCAAAGGCACAAATATTTTAAAGCTTAGCTTTTATGCATTTTACCCATAATAAAGTGAAACCACGGCGATTTGATGTTTAGATCTAATGCAATACTTATTAATTCCAATCCTTGAGCAACAGTGAAATTTTAGGATGTGGTGTAACCGCGGCATTTGTGTTAAATGCTGTCTATATGTAATATAAAAATCTGTTACTTCTATTAAATTCGAATGAGTCGAATAATCGAGCAATTATAAATAATATATCGACCTCATTCAAGTGCCAATTAATCTTTTTTTTAAATAATGTAATAATGCAACGTAACTAATAAATTGCGAATTTCTAAAGATCATAAATGAAGATATCTTGCAAAATTTTGTTTCTAGCTCTAACAGGATAAAAATTAATTGAGAAGGTTGCAAAGCATTGTTATAAAAATTTTGCAAAATTTAGTCCTTGCTGGTGGTGTTTTGTAATTTTAAACTTAGCTCACAATGAGGAAGCTCTGTGGGAATTAGAAAAAAACCTATTCAAGATTATTTAAAACATTTTTAATAACAATAGGTATTACAACTAGTGCTGCTAAATCCGTTACGGTTTGAAATTCGAATTTCGGATTTTAAATTATTCGTTATGCGAATAATCCGAAATCCGTTATGTTTTTACAACCCACATAAAATCCACTATGCAAATCTGTTATCCGTTAGATATGCTATCCGAAAAATCTGATATTCGAATTTATTCAAAAAAGCCAATATCCGGATTTATTCAAGAAAAATTCATAAAATCCGTTATAGTTTAAAATCCGGATTTCAAGTTTAAATTATCCGTTATCCGAATAATTCCAAATAGTTAGGTTTTCACTATACGCATAAAATCCGCTATCCGCTAAATATGCCATCTGTAATATCCTATATCTGTGAATTTATTCGTTTTTTGAATAATTCGAAATCCGCTATGCAAATCCGTTATATGCTAAGTATGTTATTAAAAAATCCGATATCCGAATTTAATCGCATAATCCAATGTCCATAATATTCAAAGTAAGCCAAAAATCCGTTATAGTTTCGAATCCGGATTTCAGATTTTAAATTATCCGCTATCCGAATAATTAATCTAACCTGTCAGGTTTTCACTATTTGATGAAAATCCGCTATGTAACTCCACAATCCGTTAAGTATTCTACTTTATCCGAATTTATACGGAAACTTTGATATCAGGAGCAATCCGAAAAATCAGTTATTGTTTCAAATCCGATATTCAGATTAAAATTATCCGAATATAAAAATAATTTAAAGACCATTACGTTTTTACTATCCGGTTAAAATCCATTATGAAAATCTGATAAATAGACTATTCAAACAATCCTATATCGAACTTTATTTAGAAAATCCGATATCCAAATTTATCCGAAAATATTTGATATCTGAAGCAATCATGAAAAACAAGTTTAGTTTTAAATATCAATTTTAAATTATTCGTTATCCGAGTAATCACTACTTTACTATCCGGATGAAATCCGCTAAGCGATAAATTTGGTATCCCAAAAATCCTATATCTGGATTTACCTAAAAAATTTGATATCCAGAGCAATCCGAAAAACCGGTTATATAGTAACAAATCCGGATTTCGGATTTTAAATTGTCCGTTATCAGAATAATCCGAAATCCTATAAATTTTTACTATGTGAATAAAATCCGCTATGCAAATCCACTATATTTTAAATATGTTTTTAGAAAAATCCGATGTCCGTATTTATTCCCATAATTTGATGCCCGGATTTATTCAAAAAATGATATCCGGAGCAAACTCAAAAAAACCGTCATGGTTCCGAATCCGGATTTCAGATTTTTAATTATCTGTTATCTGAATAAAACCAAATCTATTAAGTTTGTATTTAATAAAAATTCGCTATGCCAATCCACCATTCGCTTAATATTCTATAAGAAAAACCCGATATTCGAATTTATCCGAAAACTTTGATATCGGGCGTAATTCGATAATTGGTTACAGCTTTAAATTCGAATTTTAGATTTAAGTGGTCCCGTTATTCGAATAACTCAAAAATTATTAAGTTTTTATTATCCGATTAAAATCCACCATAAAAATTCGCTAAATATGCTATTCGTAAAATCCGATATCACGATTTATCCGAAAAATCAGATATCCAAACTTATCGAAATAAAATTGATATCTGAAGCAATCAGAAAAATCTGATCGAAAAAAAAAATCGGATAGTACAGAAGGAAATAGAAAATTCTAATTTCATATTGTCAGAAAATCCGCATTTTAGCTTATACCATATCCAGATATTCTGTAGTCCGTATTGTAAGAAACCCGGATTTCCGAAAATTCGCATTCGGTTTTGCGAGCCACAATTACAACGTCGTTACTCCGAAAAAATCTCTTATTTTAAATTACTAACACTATTGTTTTTATGTAATTTAAATGCTCTAATTTTAGCTCTAATGATAGTGTTGAGAAATCAGCTACACTTATTTTCAAATTATAATTTAGTCGCAATTAATAGGACGTTGTAATGTAAATGAACTGTTTATTAAAAAAATACTGGTAGCTTTTAATACCCTTCTAATTTACATGAAACTTTCCCAATCTTCAGTTTAACATATTATTTTAATGTCACATATTTATTACAGAATTTGAAGATTAAGAAGAAATAAAAATAGATTTGCATTTGATGTAGGCGCCTTTTACTTCGTTAATGTTCTACTTTACGTAACAGGAGGACGTGTTATGTGAAGCAGAACTGGTTATTAGTGTGCTAATATTAATTGAAAATATTTTCCATAAATTAGCACAAGTGTGATGTAATTTTGAAGCCTAATTCCTTGTGCGGATGCACATCGATGCACAAGGTTAGTGCTAAAAAAATTAAGGGAATTTTTGGATGTTTTCATATAAAAAGCGTTTTTGGATGAAATTTATAAATCAGCAGATTTAGTTTTTATAATGAAACACGACATTTATGTAATTATTTACTAAAAGTGTTAATTAGTCGTTATCTTCTATCATGCAAAGTAAAAATACTTGACATTAACAGCAAGCAATTGCCGAAATGGCAATATCGCAATGTTTAATTTTAAAACAAAAATTTTGCTCCGCACTGGCCAGAGGCTACAAAACTAACACGCAGATCCTGTATTAAACTAATTTTACATCAGCCAATAACGGTTAGCAAAGCAAACATAGAATTAGTGCATACAGTAGTTTAAACAAAAAAATTTCCTGCGGCATAGAATTAAATCTAAATCAAAGAAAATAGAGCGGAATATGATTTCCTTCTTACATAATGATTATTCAGATATGCACGTTCATGTTCGTACTGGGTACTCACAATCCACGTATTACATACACCGTTAACAATTTATACATCGAATTATAAAAAAAATAAATTTTAGCTTTCTCTTGTGCTGATTGTACTGCAGAAGTGAAATTACAATTAAGATTTTACAATCTGAACTCTAAGTATTGCATTGGAAGTTTTAGCAAATCAGAATGTAAAAACAACATCTTTTAACAATTTTTATTCAACCATCAATGAACTAAAAATTACCATTTTTTTCTGCTTAATTTTAGTTTTGAAACGGCATACTATTCTTTAATTGTATCTTATTAAAAGACACATCATTACGTTATAATTGTTTTCTTATTATAAAACATCCTTAAATATTACCTAACGATTCAAGGTCAACTTTTACATTTCTTAAATAAGTGGTACAGTAGACCACACCATTCGTAGTAGAGAATATATTTGTTAATTTAATATGACACTGCAATTTAGACAGCGGGGCAGAAGAGTTTTCTCCGTAGGAAGAATTATGGTGCGTGCCTGGATGTATTAATTATTTGAGCGAACGCAGCTATATTGTCAGAAGCTTATGAATTCGTAATTACATTTAGTTGTTAGCACATACATATGAGGTAGGGGTACAAAACATAGAAAGCGGCCAATGTTTGATGCCCGATGAATTATCCTACTGCGTTAAGTATAAATACTGGATTTACTGACAAGCAAATCAGTAGTCGTTCTTCATCATCAAATAAGTGGAAATATGAAGTTTCAAGTAAGTAACATCACAGTGGATTATAATATAAAAATCAATATACAATTCTTGTTCTACAGATTTGCGCCGCGTCTTTTTTTGCGGTCTTAGTTCTCATAACTGCAGCTCCCGCAGACGAGAAGAAGGCTGTAGAAGAAGCAAAAGATTCAAAAGCGGCGGCCACTTCAGACAAGAAAGACAAGCGTGGTTTATTCGATTTAGGATACGGTCACGGTGGTGGTGGTTTAGAAGGTTTTGGACACGGTGGCCTTGAATTAGGCGGTGGTATCGAACTCGGTCATGGAGGTTTAGGTGGAGGTTTCGGCGGTTTTGAAGAACATGGTCACGTTAAAGCCATTACTATTCATAAAACGATACATGTACCCGTACCTCACCCGGTACCATACCCTGTGGAAAAGAAAATTGCGGTACCATACCCTGTAAAAGTAGCCGTACCCGTAGACAGGCCTTATCCTGTTCACATACCTAAGCCATACCCAGTACATGTTGAAAAACCCGTACCTTATCCCGTTGAGAAACCAGTACCTTATCCCGTTGCAGTACCTGTTAAAGTACCTGTACCCCATCCCGTAGCTGTGCCAATCGCCAAACCTGTGCCCTACCCCGTTCATAAGCCAGTACCCTACCCCGTTAAAGTTCCCGTCTACATCGAGAAAAAAGTACCAATTTTGATTAAAGGTCATCACGAAGAATTTGGAGGTCTTGACGGTGGATTTGGTGGACATGGAGGATTCGATGGTGGATTTGGAGGCCACCTTGATTTCCATCATTAAACACCGACTGCATAATTTTCACCTGTCAGTATTGCACTAATGCTATTCATAATTGTTATTAACTCTTTATGTGTTCACTTGTCTATGTTTTTACTTTCATAAAAATAAATCTTTAATAAATGTTTTATCTTTTATTTCTTAAATGAGTAGGCACAAAATACAAACATAACAAAAACAAATTATGACTCGGTAACAATATAGGTACCACAAACAGGTAGTTCAGTTCGATATACTTAAAACTATAAAAATTGTTGCTAATTATTCTTATTCGCCATGATTATTTTCCTGTGCTCCAGAGCTATCTTCTTGGGAAGCAGCAGCAAGAGCAGGATAGCCAGCAGACTGGTCCGCTTGTCCTTCGTGCACATTATCATATCCTGAACTTTCAGATTGACTAGCATAAGAATCGTAACCTCCATCACCTCCTCCTTGAATAGGTTCACCGTAAGATGTATGTGGTACTCCGTAGGACTGGGATAGCTGTTGGTGGCCGCCGAAACCGCCTCCATAGCTATCTAAACCTCCGGATCCCTGAGATTGCTTATATTCATCAGAAGGCACAGGGTAGGGCTTAGGTACTTCAACGGGAACTGGTACGCTTTTGATGACCTCCACAGGTATAGCTTGTGGTACCCTAATTATGTGTGGTACTGGAACAGGGTATGGCTTATCAACGGGAACAGGAACGGGAACGTTATGAGGAATGTGAACAGGGTACGGTTTTGAAATCTTTAGAGCTATGGTATTGCTAACTTTGACTGTCCGTGAAGGAATCTGACCCTCGTATACGGTACCCAAATCTTGCAAGTCATATGAAGGGTAGCTCAATCCCCCGTAGGACTCTACACCTGGAGTTCCTATGAGTTGTGTTACGCCGCCGCCGCCGCCGCCACCACCACCACCGCCGCCATGTCCAAAGAGGCCGCCGCCGCTGCCTCCAAAGCTACCGCCGCCGCTGCCTCCAAAGCTACCACCGCCGTAACCTCCAAGATCGCCTCCCCCTATAAGAGATCCTGGCCAAGCTTGCACTGCTACTACGGACCAAAGTGCCAAAACTGCTGCCTGAAATGTTCAAATTTTCAATTAAACCATTTAATAACAGGAGAGAACTTTCACTTTTCACCAAATTTAGTTAAAATATGAAATGATACTTACTACCCTATTCATTGTTGTTTATCCTACGAAAAGATTTTGCTAACTACTGTAAGATTCTATGCCTTGTGTTTATATATGACTAGGATATTCGCGAACGTCCGGCGACACCCAACAAATCCTCTCAGACTCATTTCACTTTCTTCGGGCCCTGACCGTGGAAACCCCATTCACAATTACCACCAAACAAAACGTTAAGTGATGCCTCTCTATTTCTAGTGCAAGGTTAAGCGTGTCGAGAGAGACGAACAACGTTGCGCTAAGATCAAAAACTGGAAAGAACACATTCTCCTTATTAATAAAAGCCAGTCACTAGATTGCATTTAAACTTGATTGCTGCATAACTTGATATCAAATTCTTTTATTTGTAACGGCCAGGCGTTCTAAAATATTGATCTTGGAGAAATTGTTTATTATTAAATTCGTATTAGTAAATTACTTAATAGGAGATCTTGCCCAAACTTTTGCATTACTTTTACAATAAGTCAGTGAATAACCTTTCTTCTTATACATAGGACAGCTTAATTTCCGTTCTAATCCTTGAATAAGGTTATTTTTAAGCTTCAGGTTATTGACGCTATATGGTCCAAAAAAATTAACAATTAAGTTCGCATTCAAGATAACTAGTAAAATTACTTTTTGGTATCATTGCTTTCTCTAGTTATTCTGAAAATATCAAAACTGCTAAATTTTTGTATCTTCTGTGTAAATATTTTTCTACAATTACAAAGGTTTTATTACGCACCTATACACTTTCTAAATACATTTGTTACACGCACATGTGTGAAACACCGTTTTATTGTTTATTTAAAACATTTATTGCCGTCAATAAATATTAAAGTTAGGAAATACACTTTTGAAGTCAATAGACAATTTTTTGATGTCATAAAATCATCTTTTGACTTAAGAAAATAGTTATTGACATCAAAAAGTTATTTTCTGACGTGAAAACATATTTTGTAATCTCAACAAGTGATTTCTTAACTTCAAAAGTTTCCTTTCGAACGTCTAAATGTGCCTAAAACCGAGTATCATGTTTGCAAAATCGATTTACGGATTTAACCGGATTAACATTGTTTAATTACAAAACACCATAAATAATAAAACCAGATAACTCTAGCAACAAAAAAAAGATGAGGAGGGCTGCTCTACTTCAATATAGAAGCGCTCGAAAACGTAGCTCGGATTTGTATTCTACGTATATTGATAAGTCGATCTGCGCAAGCGCTATCTTTCTACCACTCCCCGGTCATTCCCAGCATCAACTTGTTTTTTTTTAAGTTAGAAATTTTGACTTAAAAATCGGTATAGCACGTTAAATGACCGTAGGAACGACCTCCCATTTAAAAAATAAGTAAAGCTTATTTCGTTTTGGTCGTTAGACTGAACAGTTTAATTAAATAATTGACAAATTTTATTTATAAATTAACATTTTAAAGCATTTTGAAAAACAAGAACTTTGATAATTTACAGTTTATAAAATTTTCTAAATAATGAAATTTTATTAAATTTTCTTAATTTTCCGAAATTATCAAAATGTTACTTACCGAAAAAATTTAAATTTCTTAAAACAATTGATATTTGGCAAAAATTTCTAATGTTTTAAGTTTTCAACTTTCCAAAACTTAAACAAATTTTCAGAAATTTGCAATAAACTATAATTTACAAAATTATGGTGGCAATTGCCCGACAGCTTTTTATACCATAATTTGTTATTTCTAGACATCAATAATTATTTTTTTTCACTACTAGTAATATGGCGTAGCATTTTGACACATAATAGAATGCTGTGAAATTCAATTTCTCTACCTTTGCTCACCAACAGGTAGCTAATTTTTCATTATTAACCACTGGTAAATAATGAACAAATTTATATTTTTTGATAATCCTGTGACAGTTTTAAAGAGAACGTTTTTATAGCACGATTTAATATAATGGAGAGATTCTATTTAATGGTATTTTATGGATAAAATAGTTGTTTAAATAAATTAATTTAATATTAAAAACTTTGGTGTAATAAATGACAACTCCGTAAATATCAATTTCGCCTATAATACAACCACACAAAGTAAAAGAGAGAAAATTGTTAATAATTTCAGTATTTTAGATGAAACCAGTTCTTAAAAACAATGTTTTTGAATACCAATTATGATTTAACAATTTTCAAACAACTGTCATGCCAAAAAAACAAAAAACGGTCATTTGTTTTATAATTTGAAATAAACAGGGATTTAAGTTAAAATAGTCATTTTTCGACAATTATAAGGGTTTATATCACTAGTAGCAAAAAAAAAGTATATACGCCTCGGTAGAAAAGTCTTATAGCCCTCGGGCCTTAGATCTAACCTTAGCCCTCAGGTTATAATAATAGACTTTTCTGCCTTGGTGTATAATATACTATTAACTACGACTGATTGGATAAGGACTAATTATGTTCTTCATTTGCGTTAGGTAATGAAGTTCATTATCTCAGTATTTAAAGTTCATGAAGTTCACTAATGAAGTTCATTAGCTAACTGTTTAAAGTCGAATTTTTCACCACAAAAATGTTTCACTTATAAAACAAATTTTTCACGTAAATAAATGATTTTCTGACGTTAAAACGTATTTTGTGACGTCAATAAGTGATTTCTTAGCATGAAAAGTTTTTTTTCCAGACGTCTACAATTTATGTTTTGATGTCAAAAATTGAAATTTTTTTTGTCGTTTATTAAAAAATTTTATCTAGTTTGGGAACAACTTTGTTGTTGTTTTATTATTTTATATTAAATTATCTGAACGGTTTTCAGAGGCTAAAATGATTTTTGCGGTCATAAAATAGGTTCCGACGTCAGTAAATAAATTTCTGTCACTAAATATTCAATTAGAAGATTTACTACATAAATATTTTTATAAGGAATCTGATAAAATAAAATTTATTTTAAAATTTAAAATTGAATCCGTGTCGTCTAAAATTCGATTTTCTGACGTCGGAAAATATTTAGTGAATTGAGGAAAACGTAATTTTGTTTGCGACAATTTATGTTAAAAAGTACACAAGCGTGTATTAAAAGAATTTTTTAAGGCCACATTATTACTTTTATGCGTCTCTTGTCTCTTGTGAATATTATGTCATCCATTTAATTATTTGTCGATTACAGCTTTCATGATATGCAAGTGTCTGAAAGTGCAACTGAAAATAAGATTGCGTGCGTTAACCTCGATAAAGGTAGAGAAAAACCACTCCGATTGCTGGCTAGCAAATTATCTAGATCGGTAAGAGCGAAAGTGCTTCTTTATTCCCTTCACCAAGTGATAGGTCCAGCTCTCCTAAATTATATCAGATTAAGCAACACGCTGCAAGCTGTAAACGCATGACATTTCCAATGCCACGGGCATCAACAAAGAAATCAATAAACTATTATTATTTAACAGTAAGATTAACGTAAGAAGTAACATCTGGAAAGCGAGTGATGCTTTTTTATTACTTTATATTCCTCATATGAGGTAATGAGAAAAAACCACCCAACACGAACTACTTAATGTTTATACAATATCACATTTACGCTTCTTGTCTCCACATATAAGTAGAAAGTAAATTGTTCTTGGTTAATTTCGTGGCCACACCCGGATATTAATTTTTTTATATTCGCGGTCAGAAATCGTGTACGATTTCTGCCTCATCCCTGCGCGAACATACATTACAAAATTATGAAAATTCCAACTATTTAATGATTTCCTAAGTATGCGTATACAAAATTTCTGTCAGTAAAAAAATTATTTAAAAAATAACTGAACGCACTTTAACTGTAAAAAATTACTTTTTTTTATGCAATTTATAAGCACAATAGGCGACATTAGAAACGTATTACGTAAAAGCATAACAGTAGGTGCAAACTAAATGAATGCATGCCACAACATCATATGACAGTCGCTATGGATAATAATTACATGATTTATAATTTCAAAAGTGAAAATAACTTATTACCGGAAACGGTAACTTTCTTTGTCATAAGCGTTGGCAAAGTAATGGTACAAAAACTGTAACATTGAATCATCAATTAAGCCAGCTAGGAATAAGGCTGCGTTCTATTCTGGCATCAAATAGTGCATTCAAGCTCTACTCGAATAAACTTTATTATAGGACTGGTTTATTATAACAAAAAGACTGCAAGGCGACGGCAGTTCTAAAGCAAAGTTTTCTTTTGAAACCGTCCAAGGAAATTTTGATAGTTGCGTAATCGGGCCATTATTAATCAATGTTCATTTGATACAACCGAGCTCGCATGTTTATTATTATTATAGAAAGTCAGCACTACAATTAAACTAAACAAAGATTTATGTCATTTTTTCTAAAGACATAAATTTAAAAAAAAATCTAAAATTAATCTGCCCGTCCGACATAATTTAATTGCAAAATACATCGCACGAATACAATCGAATGCAAATACCTATGCAAATATTGAAACGTTCCGTTTACGTTACGGTGAATAATAATAATAGTTACCTTCACCTTCTATATTAAGACAAACAAAAAAAGGTGTTTAGTTAATAATTATGCAACTTCGTGAAGTTTGCTTACAACATATTTCCGTAGTAAATAAATACACAATTTTCTTTGAGTTCAATTGCAACAAGATAAATTCATAACTTTTATGAATATCTTTGAAGGTTTAAATACGCTTAATGCCTTAAAATTTTTGTTATAGGCAGAGAAGGACATAAAGTAAATGACGTAATTATGAATTAACTTAACAATAACCGATTATTATTCGAAATAACTGATTCATTGGTAGTGATATATTGTTTATATACAGGGTGGGCATATAACCTGCCCGGCCTAGTACGTAAATTCTGTGATTTAACACCTTATTTTAAATGCAGCGACGTATGTAAATTGGGTTGCCTATAAGAATAGACAAGCTATAAATAAATTGTTGTTAATAGATACTTTACAAATGATTTCAATAAAATTATTCATTATTATAATTTGATCAATTATTCGACTATTAACCGTGTGTTACTTAATTGCTTAATTGATTATTGTACTAAGGATTCGTTGTTATATATTAAAGATTTCAGGCAGCTGATAATGGATAAAATATTGTAATATTTTTCTCTAGTTTTTATCCATGTATTGCAATAATTCCTAAAGTCTCTCTGTAACAAAGGATTTGCAAAGAAACATTTTTTTTTGGTTTAGTATACAGAAAGCTTTTAAAAAGTAATAATACAAAATTTTTAACTATTTAAAGAACTTGCCACGCAGCACAGAACTATTTCAAATTATGTTTTTATGTAAATGTTTGTTCTTAATAAATAATGTGTATACAATCAAGGTCGTTGTGTTAGGGCAAGTCTAAACCCAAGCTACAAACTAAACTTCATCTTTGTTGTTTCCACATTCTGTATGTGATTGAAAATAAATTATTTCTTATATTATTACTAAAAACATTTCTAAACTGCGTATATTGTAATAATTAAAATAATAATTTATTGTTTTTCTCATAGCTGAAATATATTAACTATTCCTAACTATTCAACTGTTCTGTCATCTGTCAAAAACTGACCAAGGAAACCGCAAAATTTGGCGTTTATGGACAATCTAAATAAATTGTGATGCTTATTCTACTAGTAATAAATTGTAGCGATTATTCCACTGGTAGTACAATAAAAAGTAACTATTTTGAACAAATGGTAATCTTTATTATAAATATATTAGTATATTTCCGTGCACGTTACTTTTAATATCGATGTCGTATTATCTTCAAATTTTTTTAACACACTTTCTATTATAAATTCTACGATATTCACCAAAAAACACTACAAATTTTCCAAAATTTTAGGAATAACAAAAGTTTGTTTGCTGGTTGCCATAAAAATGAAATGATGTGTAACTTAATTTTAAGCAGTTCTAATTTGAATAATGGAATTGGTTCACCAAATAGTTCCTAGAATGCCATTCTTGGTCAAAATTGAGTAGATTATGTTTGGTTGGTATCACTTATGTCATGTCCAAAGAAACATTTGTGATACCACCTCAAAAATAATCGACATAACTTTGACTACTTATGGTATTATAAGTAAATATTATTACTTAGAATAATTATGCAGTAAAAACCGCAATACATGCATGTAAATATGCATTAAATATATAACATGTGGAACGCACTTTTGGGATGGATTCAGAGACTGAGAACAATAAGAAAATTTCTGTAAAATGAGTCTGGAAACGCGTCTTTACGGAGTTACAGTCTCCTGAAGATGAAACAGTCTTATACCCTCTTTATAACTCTATAACTTTCGCAGTGGTTACACTACAATTTCGAAGTTTTATGTTTAAGCAATACTTATTCAGCTTTTATTGAATAAGTGCACCATTAGTGACTTATAAGGGAAAGGGGAGTCACGTAATACTTCCTTCTAAATACTTGAGATTTTTTGAACTTTTGAAATTGTACTTCTTCATAAAATAATACACAAAAAATGTCACTCTTGTTGAAAGTCGCAAAATTTAACGGTTTTCAAGATAATTCAACGTTTGTGCAAAATCAAGTTTCCATAAACGTGTAAGTATTTTATTTAGATGCCCAAATAGTTTCTTCTTGAAGATAAGTTAGAAGTTCCAATAAACATACCACCGCACCGGACGCGTTTGATTGTGCGGTTACAGCTTCCGGAAGAGACAATGAATCTGAATTGTTCAAACTTTTCCTACTTTCGGATGCTATAACTCCGTAACAAAGCGTTTTCGGACTTTTTTCCGTATTTTTTTCATTGCTTTGGTTTGTAGAACACTCTCTCGAAGTTTGTGTAAATGATCTTAGCATCTTTGACTTGATTGTTCACAAACATTAAATTATTTCGAAAACTGTTGGCTTTTGCTACTTTTAACAGAAGCACTTTTTTGTGTAGTTTTGTATGGACAATAATATTCTCTATCTAAAAATTTAAAATTGTAAAGATCTAAAATGCAAAGATCAGTGACATAATCAAATGAAAAGATGCGTCTATACGGACTATGGACGTTTTACGGTAAAAGATGGTGTCACCGTAGGTACCGATGAGTGTGAACAGAGCCGATTTGTGTTCTGCTTTATTTAATAGGGATCATTGTAGTTAAAATTTATATTATTTTTAGTACTGTTGCATTTTAATGATAATACTAGAAATAGTATGAGAATTTTTAAATAAAATCGTCTAATCAATTGGCATTTCAGTGAGAAAATACTGAAACCAGTAGTGAGGCGTAAAGATCGATTGCGAACGGAATACTTATAGTAGTATGACTGATGGAGGGAGCTACCTACCAAAATAGGGAGCACAAACATCGGCATCGGCTTGTGAAAACAGACTAAACAATAACATAGTAACATAAAGTGCACTCTGTTGGCAACTAGATCAAATATGAGCAAGCAATTTGGGTGTGACGACCGACTTAAGACTTGGCTACTATACCAACTACGCCGTTAGATTGCAGCATTTTCCGACGTCATTAAATTATTTGTTGGCAGGAAAAATTCGTTTTATTTATTAAATTCAATTGTTTTCTTTTTAATTTCTACATTTAAAACAAACGTCCCTAAATCAGTATTTGACGTCAAAAATGAATTTTTAGACGTCTAAAAATGGTTATTTTGGCGTAAGAAAACAATTATTGAACTCAATATTTATTTTTTATTTCAAAATATGAATTGTTGACTTCAAGAAATACTCCCTGACGACAATAAATGTTTTTTAGACGTCAAAACACTATTTGCAACGTCAAACTAACATCGTTTTGGCGTAAAAAAGTATTTGTTGCCGTCAATAAATGTTTAATCAAGAGTTAAACGATTTCCATAGTTTTCTGCTTTTTGATGCAGCAGTTCTGGTATATTTGATTTTATTTCTACAAGAATTCAATTTTTCGAGTTGTTGTTTGTTGGAGTAAGTTATAGTTTAGTTTTTAAGTGAACCAGCAGGAAGTAATCTCACGCATTTATATTAGGGCCACTGATAGCCATCTAGTTTTACTAATTCTACTTTAGTTGTATAAAAGGTTTAGAGAGGGTCCAGTGCTTTATTTGGTACGCATAGTATTGTTTAACTTATCAGGTAGTTTACCGAATATTTAATATAGCACACTTAATATTAGTTAAAACACCCTAGAAATGCATTAATTAATTTTTTAGTTGTTATTGCACTTTCAAGAAAATATATTTAAATGAAGAATTTCATGCAAATGTAAATAAGTTTTCATAATATACATACGCATACACATACTTAAAATGCAGATTTTCTTTTAATAATATAATAATACTTTCACTTTGCTTGTGCAGTACAAAACAACAATAAACTTTTTGGACAAAAATTGTTTTTTAAAAATAAAAGTTGTGATAGTAATTGAGAGAGAAATCTGTCTAATTACAAGTAATTAATTAATAAGTTTACATGGAAATCATTAATTTACATTTTACGTGTATAGACTCAACTTTGAAAAAGTTATAGATTCAAAATATATTCAAAAGTATATACTTTTCAGCAACAATTGCATCACCGACAGTATATTTTAGAGGTCAAATCACTGCAATGTAATCAGAATTTGAAAGTTGTGATGCAGCAGAATTTTATAAACATTGTATCCAAATGCAAAAAAAAAGATGCAAGCCATTGTTCTACCTGAATAATTAATATCTTTCTACTTGAGTAGACAATAGTGACATAAAAACGTCTGGTAGTACAATCCATCTATCATTTATAAATACGCTACAATAAAATGGGTTGTATCTTTCTACAAAACAAGAAGTCAATAGAATCGGCAACAAAAACAGAACAGAATAATTATAGCAACCGGTTCTGAGGAAGAAGAAATGTGAGATCGGTGCTTTAAGTATGTGAGAAGACTAAGCAATTCCGGCTTCCGGGTACAAAGATGTTCCTTGATATCATAATGTCGGTTAATTACGGGAAATTGTGGAAAATTGTTATTACTGCGGAACGAATTCAGTACGAATGGCTTACAGGAAAAGATAATAAAGAGTCTTTAACAGCTTTTAAGCTATTTTTATTACCTATATTAGAATATACATCATTATGTACAACGACTTATATAAAAATTTAATATGCTCGCATAGGAAACTTTAACTGCTAATAACCGTCACACCTACATTGTAATAATGCCAGTAGCAGCTCAAAATTCAATTTACCATAAAATGATTTTTTTAAACGACATTATGTTGTACCTGTACGTCCTTAAAACTTTAATATGAATAGTTGTAATGCAGTTTATGGCAACTTTCAAGTGATAGTGTTCGTATTAGCTTATATTAACTACATTAATTAATTAAAATGCGCTCCCGTCAAGTTTAAGTAGAGCGAAGAAAAAAGTGTGCATGAAATAGTTGTTACTTATACATCCTACAATCACCGATGCCAATGACTGTCGTCTTACATACCGCAGTTATCTACACTAGCGAAGAGGAACTTCCTGATTTATTTATTAATGTAATAGTAAAGCATCAAAAAGCTTGTTTTAGACAGATTTGGTTTGAGCGTATGATACCAGAACTAAGAAAATATAATTTTGTACATGCATTATAGTTAATAAAATAACTATTATAAAGTTAACGTTGATTTTAAAAATATTTAATTTTTTTTGCAGAAGCAGTAGTGTGAACGTGAATAGGATTTTTTTTTTGTTTAGTAAAAGGAGGTTCAAAGTTCGCTGTTTAATAGAAATAAAATAAAATATTATATATCTATACTATTTATTTTCATAAGACTGAAAATAAGTAATTTGTTCATTCAAAAGTTAAATTTATTTTGTCAACCTAAACTGTTTCCTTGTTTTAAGTATCATTTTTTTTCGGTATTTTTGACATTACGAATTTATCAAAATTTTAAAATTTTTTATTATATTAGAGTAGTGCAAACATTTGAATCATCAAATAGGAAATTGCCCGACAGCTTTATGAAAAAAATCTTAAGCCGTTGTTATACACAGTGTAATAGCTGTGATTAATAAGGCGCTAAATACAAAATTTTCAAAAATTCGTAACGGCAGCCATTTAGTGGCTAAAAATTCAGAAAAAAAAAATTGGATTTGGCCTTCCACCAGTTCCGTTTTCAAATTTGGTTTCGGAAAAAATGCTACCAAAAAACAAGTCTAACTCCGACCATCCGCTCGGTAGTTATGATGCACAACAACAACACATACCCACCCGCCCACACGCCCACACACAATCAATATTTAAAAACCACTATTTTGGGTAGCTGAAGTTCCAATACATGTATTTCCGTCACAATCCCGATTTTGAAAATGTTCATGAATCAATGTGAAAGTATGGGAAAGTAAAAATTAACATACATATTTAAACTATTTTTTTAATTATTAAAATTTAATTACTTATTTTATTACTATTAATAAAAATACTAATTTTATGGTTAAAGATTAAGATACATAAACGGAAGAATACGAGAAAAAACAGTAATAAATATTCGATTTTAATGCAATTTCTAAACATTTTGAAATTATGTAAAAACACAATTTCTACTTTACTCCATTTTACACATTTCGTTTTTAAAAGTGACTTTTATGGACTGTTTTTGTTTTCACAGATCTACGTTTTGATAAATTTTTAGTTTCAACTAAAATAAGTGTATGTATTTATTCCTAGGAACTGCAAAACGCTACGAAATTGCCTGTGTGCAAGAGATTTCAACGCTAGATTACACTACAAACCTGTTAAATAAATCTGTTTGTATAAGGTTTGGCAAAACTTCCAATAATGTTCTGCGGTATGCGCCGGGGATTAGATTAAATCTTTTATAGCGATTAAAGTTTTTAAAAAACCGATTGCATTTTTAGCACTTTAAAAATCATTTCTGACTAAGGCAAAATCCGGCGCTCAATTTCAACCACGCAATTTTATTAGAGAACTTAAAATATAAGAAAGACAAAATTTAATTACAATATGATTAGCAGAGACCGTTTTTTTTTGAACTTGTTAAGTGTTGAGGAAAACCATTTATTAACAAAAAATAACAACGGCCCTAAGTTGAATCTCTGTGGGCCCTGACGTACCTATGTACGGGTTTGAATTGAATGCAAAAATAAGCTTTAAGTACACCATTCGTAGGGTACGAACAAAGTAGCGTTATGAAATGGTTGTTCAAACCAAAAAAATTTCAAAAGTTTGGGAAAGAAAAAATTTGGTTTCCATGTTCCGTTCTTCTTAGAACTCGTCAGGTGTTGAAGAAAGCCATTTATTAACAAAAAGATAATAACGGACCTGCATTAAATCCCTGTGGGACCTCTGACGTACCTATGCACGGGTTTAAGACTGAATGCAAAAAATAAGTTTTAAGTCTATCATTCGTAAGATACAAGCGACGTAACGTTTTGAAAAACAGAACTAATAACGGTCTTAAGTTAAATTATTGTGGGACCTCTGACGTAGCTATCTACAAATTTGAGTATGAATGCAAAACTTTTTCTTCACAATTCGTAAAGTAACAACAACGTAACGTTATGAGATGGCTATTCAAACCAAACTAGTTAACTTTTGAGCGTAAACATGCTGTCAGTATAAAATTTATATTTTTGTTAAATTTATGTTAAAATATTTTAATCAGCAGTGTTAACTGTGGTTTTAAAGGTACACTTCAATTGTTAATTACAGATTTATTTAATTTCATTTGTCATCAAATCCGAAAGTAATTCTACAAGAAGCCGGCCTTCTTAAGCTAGTGCCTGCGTCCCTTGGACTAAAAGATAGTAATGCGGAGCTTTGAAATTCAAATCCCTGATAGGGCGATAGTGTTTGCAATGTCTTTGCACATGATATAATTTATGTTATTTATCTAGCACTTCTGGTTTAACCGGAAGTTACGTCAACTTCATTTTGTTAAATAGCATTCTACGTATTGTTTCACATAAATAAGAAAACCATATGACCTAAGCAGTTGGCCTTTCTCCCGTAAGTATTGAGTTCAACAACAGTTCTACTGGAAAGATTGCCTAAAACAAAATTTAATTATTTTGGTGTAATTCACATAATATACTTAATTTTCCTAAAATTGGTCATGTAAACACGATAACTATACAATTATTGTTATAACAAATTATAATAAAATTCATTAAGCTGTCTAAAGTCAGCTTTAAGAGTAATTCAACACGCAATTCTCAGGCTGCGCCCAACTTTCGCTTTAGTTACATACTTTTTTAGTAATATTACCTAGGATGGTCAATTTAGATACCATCGAGCAGCTGACGGCCAGCTTCAACTGCATACTTTTAATGTAATGATCACGCTCTAGGAAGTCTCCGGGCGCGGATACAGTTCTATGTTAATTTCCAGATTAATTTGTTCCTTTTTGCAAACTTTGTATATTACGTATTTAGATTATTCAACCAGCTGCAAAATATGTAACCATTTATTTTTCATAGTATTCTGGGCACACAAATAGCAGGTTTTCAATTCTAATTTGTTATTCATTCAAAATATACCAGCAAAGTACTTAATTCGATTTTTTTAATTATAATAAAGTAAAGGAAATGCCGTTTTTTTGTTAAAATATGTTTTTCGTGTGTGTACTTTCAAATAGCTACCTCGAATACCATAATCTTGCAATTAAAATAGAAACTAGTGTAAAAGAGCCTTTCAACTACATGAAAAAAAAATTACAAGGAAACAAAATTAACAATTTGAATTCCATGTAACAGTGAGTATAAAATAAATTACAATGGCGCTGGCACGGCATATTAAATCAGAAAAAAGTCGGAACTTCCTATTGATGTTTTAAATACAAATTTTGTATTCCTTGTAGCAAGCAAACTACTTGTGTAATAAGAAATTTGTAATACATAATTTTCTAAATTCACAAATACCTGCTCAGAAATATAAATATGTTAAAATTGATAAATTTAATAATACAGGGTGTATAGAAAATAGATACCTATATTAATTATTTCTCAAACAAAATTGGATATATTTGTTATTTTTTAATTAAGAAGAACTCAAATAATTAAAAAAAAGGAGGTCCCACGTGATCCTACTTGGGCTAATTCAATATTGGTTAAAAAATGCGTACCTATTTTTAAACACCCTGTACGTAATTTTTTGTCCAATTTGTGTTATTGGTACATCTTGTTTAATTATTCCTTTTACAGCAAGGTTGTCGTTCATGTAATAAAACCAGCGATGCAAAAACCTTACACTAATTATTATTGATTGACACAATCCACTCGAAGAATTTATTTCGTTTTAATAGAAAGATTGCTTAACTAGCCCTTGCGTGCTTCAAACAATTTTGTAAACTAAAAAATATCTTGAGAAACCTTGCATCGCTTGGAGAGCGTAAGGAAGGCGGACAGAAAGGCGAAAAATGTGTTTTTGCTAAGAGTCACTGGAAATAAGGCACGTAAAATGTGTAGACATTGAAAGCTAGAAATTGTACAGTAAACAGAGCATTTAAACTGGAAATCTTACGTAACGTATAATGAGTAGGTTGTAGGTAATGTCAAAAAAGTTACAGCGACTACAACATAGTGACCTGCAATAAATACAAGATCTAAATGATTTTTGTGCAGTTTGTTTAATAGGAAATAACGGGAAAGAACGAAATCTGTGATGCATGACAACGCTACATAGGGTATTTCACATATGACAGACTAATTTTCACATCAATTAAACACGATAATACCGAAGAAAGGGATATTTAAATTCCCACGTTAGTGAACAATATATTTCATACACCTTTTGATTTTTAAACCTAGCATGTTACACAACCAATCAACAGCGAATACAAAATACATTACTTCTTGATTTACTTTATAATGTAAAGTGATGGCATTTAATAATTTTACAATTTCCTGTTTATTCCTGGCAATCTAGCACCGCGAGTTTTTACAAAATTCAATTTAGCTCAATTCATGTATCTTATGTAACTTAAACACTTTGCTTGTGGATATATCAGCAATTACGGTAACGCGAGAATCAAATTAAAAAGTGAATTGAAAAATAGACACGCCTCTTGTTATTGACCTGCTAAATAAATGTATTAATTATACTTCTTTATACAGAATTCTGAAATGTGATAATTTGCGTTAATTTTTTTTTAAATAATTCTTATGCAACGCAATTTGTTCTATTAGAAATCAAGAGACCTTCCTTTCGAACAACAAATTAAGAGTAGTAAGTATTTTTTTTTGTAAAATACCTGCAAAATTTACACAGGCATTTGGAACACATAACAGGAAGAGGAACTAGCTACCAAAATAGTTATGTAAGGTTTTGCTCTAGATTCTCAGAATTGCAGTAATTAAAAGAAAATTAGAGTTTCATGCACAAGGTCGTTCAGGACGCTTTAAACATTTCTCTCGATTGTTACTCTTCCCCTTTATCTATAGTTTTTAATATACTAAAACGGCACAATTGGTATAAATATACTTATAAAAATAACAAATAAAATAATCAGCCCCACAAACTTAAAAACAGAAATCAAAAATAAATAAATAATCGTAAAATTTGATATTTACACAAAATACAAATTAAAGATTCTTCAAGTACCGTTTTAACCGTTATTCAAACCCCAATTTTAATTAATAAGTTTGCTTAAAACATTCATACACTTTTTTGAAAAAATTAATATCTCAGCTTCTTCTTTTCATTCCTCGTAACGGAGCGGGCAGCTTAAAAGAGTCTTCAGCACACCGCGCTATAGTCTTAAGCCCCTTTTCAGCTATGAAACGATATTAATAATAGGTGAAAATAAAATTTTGAACATCCGGTAGTTAATACTCTCCCTATCTTCACCTTTTAGCCTGAGAAAACCACGAAAAAACCTGAGCTAGGACAGATGACCAGGGGATCAAACTCCAGTTTAAAGACTGAGACGCAGACGCGCTAACTGTTAAGCAAACTCGCACCGTTTATATTGCTCTCTAGTTTATGCAAATATTAAGAAGCCAGTGCCGGTGGTCCAGTAGTATGCATATTTGTTCTTGAGAGGACGGTGAAATTGACCAGCTTGGTCATATTCATTTTTCAATGTGTAATTGTACGAAAGAAACATAATATTGAAGACTCCGTGTGATAGATGTTAGCACGTTAACTATCCATTCTCTGTACAAGACTCTCTGATTCGCCGCTGCCATTTTGCCGCAACCGTTCCGCGCCGCCGTTTCGCCGCGAGGTGTCATTTCGTCGCGGCCATTCGGCCGCTAAAAATTCCAATGATTTTATGACACATTCTGTAATCATAATTCTGGCGTTTTTGTTTCCATTATATTAATTACAGTTGATTGACTGACATGAACTTTAATTTGCATAATTGGGTATTTTAATGCAATATTTTCTAATAAACGAAAATGTTGGTTATAAAATGTTTTTGCGCGCATGGTCGTGTTTTATTGTAGTAATTAATTAATGTATATTTATAAAACTTTAAACACGTTCCGGCCAAAAGGTAAAGGTAAAGAGAAATAATCCACGAGAGAAAACATTAAAAATATTTAAATCTAATTATTTTAGCAAAAAAATTAAAAATAAAAATATTATTATTCCTTCTTTTAGAAAAAAAAATATTTAAAATTTAATTACTACTGGATAGTTCTTTGCTAAATAAAAACAATAATTTTTAGAAAATGTTAAAATCAATAAACTGAACAGAGATGTAAGGGCCCGCCGTCGTCTTATGGTGCTAAATTTTGTCGAAATGCAAGAGACAATCGTCCTGTTATAGTGAGACAATTAGAAATTTACATACTCATTGTTGCGTTCACACAACTCGCAATAAACAAATGCTGTTTTTAATACAATTGTAATAATGTTCTGTGTGCAACACTTTTATTATATCAACTGTCTGTTACTGCAAAAAGTAGCATTACAAGCGCTGTGCGAGATGGCCGACCTACGACAATGGAAGTAATCCAAAAATAACCAGATTATAGCAACATAGTGACAGCAACATAAACATTCGCTGAAAACAATCATTAAGCTGCGCAGGGTTGTAATACTCCTTAAAGCTTCACCAAAAGTGTACCAATTTTTAATAATCTACTTCAAACCATTTCAGATATAAAAAACATATATTATTATGTCAACATTGAAAATCGAGATCTGCATGGGTTTACGTTAGAAATAGGTGAAATCACTTTTCACATGACAAACCTTTAAAGCTTAATCCTATATGACACTCGTTAGAAATGGAAATGAAAATTAAAATAGAGTAAACATGTTTCTTACAAATCACATAAACGTAATATATTTTTGTTATATTTATTTGACTTCTGCTGATAAGGCTAAACACCAACGCTGGAGGTTACATCACCGCACCTGATAATTATGAAACTTTTTCTCTTCTATCGGGTAAACATTTTTAACTTTTACACGAGAACTACAGTTTTGCATCTTTTCCGAAATATGGCATACTGACAAATGCATATAGGGAGGTACCAAACCGTTGTACGTAAAAACAATGTACATACCCTTGGACACCAAAAAAAAAGTAATTCCTTGCTTTTACAAATGTCGATTTTGACCCAGAAAAGAACCAATTTGCTTAAATATTTTGATGTACAAGTTACAGATCTAGGTCCATTATTGCTTCATCGAAGACTGACATGAAATGTTCATAAACTATGAAAGTATGTAAGGAACACCATCAGCATTTGTGCCCTCGATGTAAAACAAGTACAACAAAATATTATTGTGTATTCTCTATAGGGAAACTTGAAGAACCGGAGCTACAAATATAAATACGTGATATCAAGTCACAGTTTCTAATTATATGAGAAAATAATAATTAACCTGACTGGTTAAGGTTATATCTATTCATACAAGAGTATCAAACTGTGTATCTCACACTAGCATTGCACGTGTCTTTAATTATACAGGGTGGTTCATAATATGTGAAACGCACTTTTAAAATCTAAAAACAATAAAAAAATGCATAATAACATGGGTACGAAAACGACTCCTTACGGAGTTAAAGCCTGCTAAAATAAAAAATGGAACTAATCACTTTTTGTCGATAACTTTCGCAGTAGAGGCACAAAAATTTTGAAATTTTGTATGTGAACTTATTTAACATCATATTTCTACCAATTGTTATTTGAATAAGTGCACCAGATATGTTTCATGCGGGGGCCACCTAATGATTTCCTCTAAATGTTTTAAATTTTTAAAATTTAAAATATTTGGTTACACAATCTTATTCTCCACTAAAAATACACAGTTTTCGAGATAATTTAATGTTTTTGTAAGATTAAGTTGCCATGAAGGTTTCAATGTTTTCTCAAGAACCCCCAATAGTTTCCACTCTGAGGATACGTTTTACACAACAAAACATTGAACAAGTTTTCATATATATGCATCCAGATAGGCTTTGTTATGGAGTTACAGCCCGTCCGGGAGACTGTAACTCCGTAACGAAGCGTTTTTGAAATCTATGTTTACAGAAACTTTTTCCATTGTTTTAGATTCTGAATACCTTTTGAAAGTTTGTCCAACCTATAATGAATCTCCCTGTAGAAAACGCTTAAAACTAATTTGATGATACACACACTTTTATAGTGAATGTGAATTTTGAAGTAAATTAACTTTATTTACGCAGTAAATTTAGCTTCCAGCAACACACTTTATCTTATGAAAATATAAGAAAAAATAGAGAAAATCGGGGTACATGCAGTTTCTAAGAATTTAAAAAAAAAACATTTTTTGCATATATTGTAATTTTTGGCGAGCTTTGAACTATGTTTAAACAGATGCGTTCGTAACTTTCTATTGAATAATATTAACAACATGCATTTAATTATTAACAGAGTCAACCTACGTGCAAAGAAAGTAGTTTATCAACAACTTATTGCAATGTATTTGAACCAAAGATTTCACAAAGTATAGCAGAATCTTAGTAAATTTGAAGAAAACGGTTCAACTTACAGGAGCGTTATATGTAGAGATTCCGCGATTCAATGTCCTATAGAAGATTTTACGGCAAATCAAATGATTTTCTTTAAATTTCAACCTTCAAAACGGCCACTATGATTTTTTTTTAATTTTCGATTTAGCGCCTTATTACTCAAAAATGAGTTAACAAATCGAAATCAAATTTTCTATCGTAATAACCCAAAACACAATGTTACTGTGCACAAAAATTTTCAAAAAGATAAAAACGAGAAAATGAAAATTTTAAAAACTTCATAAAAATATTGTTCTTGTTAATTTGTAGGGCCATACAGCTATAAATGAGCTACAATTTGGTTTCTGTCGCAGTTCGCTAATTTCTTTGTTACACCTTCTAAGAATTTTTGAAAATCTAAAACTGTTACCCCTTTATTTAATAAACGGGAACCGATAAAAAATTTCTGTTTAAGCTAAAGTGCTAATGATTGATAGAATAAAGTTCTTAAACTTTTTAGGTACGTCAATATTTGGGGAATTTAATTTTCTCATTCCCACCTAATATTTGATAAACAAATTCATTGTTCTTCGTTCTTCTGTTTTTAGTTTATTATTATTCCTAAGAAAACTTTTTCCAAAAAATCATAAAATCAATTTTTTCCCGCAAAAAATACAGCGTACTTCTAGTTTACTTTAGATGCCTATCTTTATCTCTCTCTGAAACCTGTCAGAGGCTCGTGCGTTGACTGAAGTACCTGTTAAAACAAGTCGGCCTTTGCTTCACTACTGTCTCTCTTCGTAGTCAGTAGTTGAATAAATGAAAAGATTCTCAAAACGTTAATACTGTTATTTTTATATGAAAATTTTAGTATCATGTAGTATTATGTATTCTTATAATATTTTGCTATTATGCAGCTTGATTCTCAGCAGTGAAACGGTAATAATGCAATACTTTTGAATATGTGATATGTATAAATATATAAAGTATAGAACAGTTCAGGTTTCTCTCATTTTTTAACTATTAACTTAATCTTGTTCTCCACACACAAAAGCACACAAAAGTACTCCTTGTAAAACTCGCTAAATTCAAAGGTTGTCGAGATGAAACAATATTTATGAAAAAGCTTCAGAAAGATCCGTTTTCTGATATACATTTGTTGGAACTTTTAGAATTGAATAAAACTCAAAACACGTTTTTGTTTCATGAACATGGAGTCACAGGACACCCTGTATATGATAAATAACCTTGTTAAATTAAATACTTTTTATGGTTTGAAAAATACGGCAGCCTTCCACACAAGTAACTAAATACCAGATACGTATTTCGACAGCAAATCTATCATCATCAGTGGTAAACTGACACTGAGTGCTGTATTTTTTAAGTATTTTTTTTCTTTTAACCGTTTTAATGGTTCTAAAAGTTCTAGTGGCTTGTAACATAACATTATGTACTCTTAGGGCATTTCCAATAACAAATTTTATCCGGATCTGGTAACTCGTTTTCGAGTAAATAGTCGTTAAACCTCAAATTTTCAAACATTCATAGGAGGCGTCCGAGAAAAATTTTCGAGCTGGAACACAAGCCAAATTGTAATTCATCCTCAGTTCTATGAGCTTACAAAATTTAAAAAACTTGTGTTGCCAGTTTTTGAGCATCATTTATTTGAACATTTCCAAAATTTTTAAATTTTTTTCACTTCATAGCTTCTAACTTTACAAAAAGTTTTGTGCACGGTAACATTGTGTCTCTACAGAGCTTTTACGATAAAATATTTGAAGCAATCTGTCAACCTGTTTTCAGTAATGAGGCGCTAAAGTCAAAATTTTCAAAAACTTGTAGCGGCCGCCAAAATTAGAAAGTTTGAAAAAAAGCGTTGAATTTGCCCTGAAGTCTTCTATCGGATTTATAAAATTAAGTTCAGAAAAAAAATGCTGCAAAACAACCATCTGTTCGATAGTTATGATACACCACAGACTAACATACCCACAGACAGACTTTTTTAAAATACGCGTTTTTGGGTTCATAAAAGTCCAAGCGGTGTATTTCCGTCAAAAATCAAAATCTCAATAAGGAAGTAAAAGGAATACACTGAAATGTGTACAGTGGACATAATTTATATATATAAAGTTGTAGACCCTCTTCATCTAGGTTACTACTGTTACGCAATAGTTACATAGAATCAGCAAAAAAACCCTAAGCAACATTAACTGCGAGAAAATGGCACATACATACATTGAAAATGTTAAAATCCCTAAATAATCATTGAGGTTTTCTTCCAAAACAGTTTTCTCCGCTTTTAAGAACCAAATTAGCAATTTTTCTGCAAATCGAAACTTAAATTTTTTATTAGTTATTACAATAAAAACATTGTTGTGTAATACCATGCATGCGCCTACATTATGTAACGCTGACAATGAAGACAATAAAATAAGCTTTAAAGTGTGATTTCAGAAAGAATGCCTTAATTAAAAGGCGGAACTTTCGCCAACATAAAAAAATCAACGTAACCATGGTGTTAAATACCAAGACTGGTTAATTTCAAAAAGACATCTACTATGACAAAAATGTATGAAAGTTTGACGCTGATCTTCTGAAAGTAGTAGAGCGAAATAATAATTTTGTAATGTTAAATGTTTTACGCCTTTCTCTACACATCCTTTATAATTGCTTCTGGTCTTAATTAAAAACTGTTATTATAGCAAACCCGTTTAATTTAGGGATACTAAAATGGTACTTATATTATTCAGATAATTAAGCAAATAACTAAATTACTCAACCGCATTTATGTCTTAAATAGCAATAATTACACAAACGCTAAAATAAACGCACGATTTCTTAAATGTTATTTTAAAACTAGTTACTGCAAGTTTTAAATGCATTTAAATAATAAGTTCGTAATGTTTAGAAATTGTCCTGCTTCTCGCGATCAACTAGTCGCATTAATTCCCAGTGATTCTCAAATCCACTTTCAGTTTGCATTCTTTAAATACAAGAGGGAATGGATTATATCGCTTGTAAGAAAAATAATAAAAAACAAGAAATTACTTTCTGAAATTGAATTTGCTACATTTTTCCTTAACCATCCTAGTTGTTAACAAAATAATGTTTAAAAATGCGGCAACGGGTCATATATTTCAGGTCGCTCATTGTTGTTAACAAGTCCACAAAATTTGACAACTTTGACAAGTACTTATTGTTGACGTGAGAATGAACTTGCAAAGTTAAAATAATAAACACAGGCCACACACATGCTCTCAATCCCATCGCATACATAATATGGTTTCTGTCATTATTTTCTAGAAATTATATAACCAAGCAAGCTGACAATTTAGCAAGAACAGTTTAGTTATGCCCGCACTCATATTATTTTATACCCACGCTAAAATAAAACTATTTCAACGGTTTTACTCCAATATTCCTGCAAGTTAACGCAGATTATCAGTTACGTGCTCTGCTTCTACTTGGTTAAATTATTTTAAATCAATTTTTTTAAACACCTTTCTTTTTTATTTTATTACCGGCTTCAACTTTTAGATCGATTTAATTCATCAAAACTTTTGTCGAATAGAAAGTTAAAAAATGAAGTATTACAACAAAGATACGAGTATTTGGCTACATTGAAGGTGCTATAGATTAAGCGATTGTAGGTCTCAGTCAATAAAAAAATAATAAATATATAACTTCATTTCCATCTAGAAGCTTTTGCTGCTCTGGGCGAACATTACGCAACTTTTTTTTGGATAACGAAGTGAAACGTGGGTAAGATGGAACAATTTATTGTTATACCCAAAAAAAAGGTTTTTTCGTTACGCTCCTTTTCTGCACTGGATTTCCCCATATTATGATCAAGAAGGTTTGGAAAGTATATCAGTTATTATTACCTAGTAGGTTATTGTTGCTGTGCTATAAATCTTAATAAAGCCAATGTTACACGTACACCACATATTATTATTGTTATTATTACTAGATTGCAGCTCATTTATGTCTTATACAAGATAGTTTTCTATTTTGCTTCGTAAATGGTTACTTTTGATCTACATTAATAATCGTTTGCAGAATGATTTCGGAATAACTAAAACAAAATAATAAACCAAGATGATGTTCAGTGGCGTAACGAGAACTTGTGGGGCCTAGGTTCTAGATTCCGGGGAGGCCCCTATAATAACTATAATATCAACTAAAAATATTTATGAACAGACAAAGACATATCTACATGATTTAACAAAAAACGAACAAGACAAGTAACTAAAATTTTAAAAATAAAATAAACTTCCTATTCTGGCCTTTGCCCTTGCAAATTTTTGTATCAATTTATTCAAGTCCAGATTTAGTGCTGTGCTATTTTTAATCAAAACTATTGCTAGAGATGACAATCTGCTTTAAAGCATTGTATTTCTTAAATAATTCTGAAATGTTGACAATTTCTGCACTGCGTTTAATAAAATAGTCAATAGAGCTTACATTTCTTAGTGTGTCTCAAAATTATTTATTCACCTTGAACTTTTTTTTAAGATGAAAAAGAGAAAAATATTTCGGTAAGAATCTTGAAAATATTTCCCTCACAAACCACGTTTCTGAGAGCAATATTTAGCAACGAGGAAAATCTTTAAAGAGAGAACTTTTATTTAAGAGAAATATTTTTATTGGGAGAACTTTTCTAAAAAAACTAATTTTTTAAGAGAACATTTTTCCACAGAAAAATGTTTGTCGGGAAAATATTTTTCGAAAATGTGTTGTTCAAGACAGTAATATTTTTGTGAGAGAACTTTTTTCAAGCGAAAAATATTTGTTATTTATTCCAGAAAGAAATAAACCTATCTAAAAAAATTCATATTAAAACGTTTTTTTTTCGTTGCATAAAATTCTTTCTTAAAAGAAAGTTCTCGTTTAATAAGTAATATTTAAGCCCCCAATTTTGATGAATTTTTAACAGTTTTTTTCGAGTTATCGTTTTTGTTCGTCGGCACCAAATTTATGCACGCAGTTTTTTAAACTTGTTTTACTGAACACTTAACTTCAAACGTTGTTATTAAAGCGATTTCAACGGTCGTGCAAACCGTATCTAACCGCAAGACGGTTGCTATGATAACGTATCCCCAGGCTCGTCGTATTATCGCCTAGTTAAAATATAAAGAGAGGTGTGGGACTAAGTTAATATTTACCAGTACCCTAACAACGGGCCCTGATTTTGTGGAACCCGCGAAACCACGGTAGTTACGCCACTGATGATGTTCAAGTTCGTAAATATTTAGAAAGTGTTTTACAAAGAATCCATGCCTTCCTTTAAAGTAAAAATAAGGCCATTTGCGACCCACTAGTACAATCCCATCCATCCGTATCTTAATTGTGTTCTTATTTTAGAATGATTTTTAAATTTTATTATTTAAAAGTTTAAAAAACCCAATTTTATTTTATTTCGTCCTAGTTATTTTTGAAGCCTCGTTTACTTGCAAAAAATCGGTAATAAATAAACTTATTTTTAGCCTGACATCTAGCAACGCCTATTACTTGTATCTGATTAATTTTTGTAAGTGATTAATTACATTGATAAAACTTGGTTATGAGATTTTAGTAATAAAAAAACTCGATTAGTTCTTAATATGGACATTATGCAAAATCTTTCCGTTTCAACTCACTAAAAATGCATGCATACTTCCAAATTTCTTTACCTACTCGTATGTGAAAGGATGTCAAAGCAACTACGATATGCAGTTCAAAATAAAAATTAGCACTTAAAAAAATTGTATGTGGTTATCTGAATTAGTTATGAAACAGAACTAATTGACTAAAACTAACTACATACGTTTCCTTGCTCTAGAAAACCAGCACTTTTTATTTTTGTAGAGCATAAAGATAAATCTCGTAATGTATAATATTAAACATACATAAAATAAAACTACAAAATAATTAGAAATAGATCAAATCATGATGAATAGGTGATAAAAGAAATATGAAATTTTTATACTTTTTTAACTTACCTAATTGCAGTTAATTGCAGAAAAAAATTGCAAGACAAACTTAATCTAGTTACATTAAAATCGTTACAATTTTAACATTAAATGAATTGTTCTTTCTACTTGTTACTTTTTTTTCATGCCAATTCGTACATAATTACTAAACGTAGATAAAACGATACGAATCTTTTACATCCATAAAACTACAATCAGATTTCTGCTTTAAATAGTGGTACATACAATACAAATTCGAGAATTTCATTGTTTTTTAAAACAGTATAGTCATTATGCAAATATTTACCATAATGCACTGCAGTAAGAAAGCGATCTGAACGTGTGTACTGTATTCAAAACGAAGCATAACGTATTCTCCTTAATAAAATGATAAATTATTTGATCCCATTGTTTATTATTATTAATGATTTTCATTGTTATTAAATGCAGATATGTCACGGTTTATGAATCGCTCAATAGCGTTGCGTCTATTTCTCAAATAACATGTTAAATAATAACATAATTATCGAACAAATAATTAAATTAAATTGCACCGCAAGTGTTTAATATTAATCTAAATTTTCGACATTTTTTGCGGTTACTTCACGCTTTAAAATTTCAAGTTCGCATTGTTGCTTCCATTCTGTAAACTTCGTGCATAAATACATCCTAATTGTAAATTCCTGTAAGCCGATCTGTAATAAGGTAACAATTTAGCGAATGAAGGTGTTATGGTAAGCAAAACTGTACGGCCAACGATGCGGTGCCTTGTGTGAATGTATGGGATGGCGAGATGCACCCGCCCAGTGAAAGTAAGCAAAATAACCCTCACCAAACTCTGTTGGTATATAAACCCACCTCTGTAAGGGTAGAGGCATCACTTGTCATTGCTCCTCTTTCATACTAAGACATGAAACCTTTTGTGGTAAGCCTATATCAGTGTAACGTTTAATAATAGATACTTATAATGGTTTGTATTTTACAGGTCGCAGCGCTTTTGCTGGCCATTGTCAGCGTAAGCCGTTGCGGTGACGTTGCCGCCGCTGACAAGAAAAATGAAAAACGTGGAATCATCAGTGATATTGGAAGTGGTTATGGTGGCGGTGGAGGTGGCGGCTATGGCGGAGGCGGCGGCTATGGCGGAGGAGGCGGCTATGGCGGAGGCGGCGGTGGTGGCTATGGCGGAGGCTATGGCGGCGGCGGCGGTGGTGCAATCTTAATTAGCAGCGGAGGACACGGTGGCCTTGGAGGTGGACTTGGAGGTGGTTATGGAGGAGGATATGGTGGAGGCCTCGGCAGTGGACTCGGCGGAGGATATGGTGGAGGCCTCGGCGGAGGCCTTGGCGGCGGACTTGGAGGTGGATTAGGCGGAGGATTTGGAGGCGGCGGTGGATTAGGAGGCGGCGGCGGTGGATTAGGAGGCGGCGGCGGTGGAGGTGGTGGTGGAGCAACCGTAACCACCATCTCTCAAGCTGTACCAATAGCAGTTCCTCAACCATACCCAGTAACCGTCACCCGCCCAGTTGGAGTACCCGTACCTCAGCCATACCCAGTAGCTGTTCCACGACCCGTTCAAGTCGCAGTTCCTGTAGCACAACCCGTTGTAGTTCCCAGGCCATATCCAGTAACTGTAAATCGACCTGTACCAGTGCCAGTACCTCAAGCCGTGCCATACCCCGTACCCCAACCTGTTGGCGTAGCAGTACCTCAACCCTACCCAGTAACTGTGCCACAACCCTACCCAGTTAGAATACCACAAACCATTGTTGTACCAGTCGCTCAACCAGTCATCGTAGGAGGAGGCGGTGGTGGAGGCGGCGGCGGCGGCGGTGGTGGTGGCGGATTTGGAGGCGGAATCGGCGGCGGTGGACTCGGCGGCGGTGGACTCGGCGGTGGACTCGGCGGTGGAATTGGAGGTGGTTATGGAGGTGGAATCGGAGGTGGCTACGGAGGTGGATATGGAGGTGGATATGGAGGTGGATATGGAGGCGGAATTGGTGGTGGATTAGGCGGCGGAATCGGCGGTGGACACGGTTTGGGTGGTGGACTTGGAGGATTAGGCGGCGGCATCGGCGGTGGTCACGGAGGTCTTGGTGGCTCAATAGGAGGAGGCTATGGCGGTGGATCCATTATCTCCATCGGAGGAGGCGGCGGAGGATTAGGAGGTGGACACGGAATCTCCCTCGGCGGTGGTGGAGGAGGAGGAGGATTAGGAGGTGGACACGGAATCTCCCTCGGCGGTGGTGGAGGAGGATTAGGAGGTGGACACGGAATCTCCCTCGGCGGCGGTGGAGGAGGATTAGGAGGTGGACATGGAATCTCCCTCGGAGGAGGAGGGGGAGGATTAGGAGGAGGATATGGCGGTGGAGCATCCAGCTTTTCTAGTATCTCCTTCGGAAAACACTAACTGCTTCGTTAGAAGCGACTCATCTCACCCTCTCCACGTCATTTAATTAAACATTCATTCATCATCTTATTGTGATACACTAGATACTTTTATTGTTATATTTGGTGGGTAACTTCCATCTAATGTAAATATTGTAATAATTGCACAGAGATGACAATATAGCTTTATTTTATTAAAGTTGTTGAATTTTATTTACACTAAGTGGCATTGAAAAAGAAATATTTTTTACCGAAAAAGTTGTTGATTGTTTCTGTTTTAACATAAAACAATTTTGCTATTTCATGATTAAAATAGTATTTAAGCAACGGAAACAAAACGCAAATTACCAGTAATTCGAATATGCTTCACATTGTGCTAAGTTTAAAATGTTGCAAAATTTTTGTTAATTGAAATATCCATTTCTGAGAAGAAAACAGTTCATGATTAGTATTATTCCTTTATAAAATATATCAAGAAAAGCAGACTATTTAAAAACAAAAAAACAAAAGAAACTCTGTTTTCTTACATTTTAGATAACTTCTAAAATCTTTATTATCATTTATCATAAATAAGTCGTTATTTCACTCTTGTGAATTATGTGTACTGCAACTACTACAAATTTAAATCAATACTTATAAAAGGTGAATTAACATTAAAAATTAAGCTTTTCAAAAAAACTTGAAAGTTTCCTTAAATAGTTAAAACTAATTAACTTCTAAGAAGATACAGTGAAGATTAAATCAATGCTCAAGCATTCAATTATAAAAAAGCACGCATTTAGACGTAGCTACTGGTCCACTTAATTATCGTTGTCGTTTTCTTTTTTTTATCCTAATAACTAATAAAGAAAGTTGTATAGAAATCTACATTGCGATAAATTAGACATGTGCTTACAATGCGTGCATATTTGGGGGACTCCCGAAAGAACAGGTAGTTGCACTCCTAAACCAAATTCTTCCGCACTCTTCCCCAGATTCTAATATAGAAAGTTATATAGTGATTCGGTTTTTACCGGTGTCGCAGTACGGAAACAGTCACTTTTAATAATTACTTTAATAATTAGTATTTAGACAGAACTATTTCGAAACTTCCTTTCACGTTCAAACAAAATTGTTAAAAATTATGCTTTAAAGTTCTTTCCATATTAGGAAATTAATATTCAATTTGCATAATAATCTACAATAAGATTGCAACAGAATTCGCATCTAGCAAATATAAAAGAGAGTTAAGTGAAAGTAAGCTGATATTGGCTTATTACTAAAAAACAGAATTCACAAATTTTGTCCTAATGATGCATATCACCATATTTTCCTTAACAATAAAAGGGATAAAACAGGCGCGACATAATAATGAATATACAATAAAACCAAGAATCCAAAAAAAGTATTTTTTTTTAAATGTTTATCTGTGAGTGGGTGGATATGTGTCTATGGGCATGTGGGTGCGGTGTGCATCATAACTATCTAACGGATGGTCGAATTTTAATAAGCTTTGGAATATTGGGGTATATTAAAAATGTACACACAAAATAAATTTTTAAAAAAATCCAAAACCGAAAGCGGAATTTAAACATGTTTTTTTGGTAGCATTTTTTCCCTTAACTACATTTATTAAATTTGCAATCGGATTTTGATAGAAGACTACGGCAAATCCAAGGCTGTTTTTCCAAACTTCCTAGCTCTAAAATGGCGGCCGCGTTTTAGCGCCTTATTACTCAAAAGCGTGTTTACAGATCGCATTCAAATATTAGATCAAAACAGCCCTATAGAGACACAATGTTACTGTGTACAAAAATTTTCGAAAGGACAAAGCTATGAAGTGAACAAAATTTACAAAGTTTAGGAAACTTTCAAAAAAATATTGCTTAAAAACTGGCTACACGTTCTTTTTTTGAAATTTTGTAAGCTCATAGAGCTAAGGATAAGTTATAATTTGGTTCGCTCCCAGCTTGCAAATTTCTCTCAGACGCCTTCTATAAAGTATCAAAAAATTGGTTTTAACTCCTATTTACTCAAAAACGAGTTATCAGATCAAGATAAAGTTTGATACTGGAAATTCTTTGAAGGTACACAATGTTACAAACTACTAAAAATTGTAAAACTACTGAAACTGTGAAACGAAAAAAAATCAAATTTTTGACTTTTTCAAAAACATACTGCTCAAAAACTGTGTCCAAGTCTGCTTACTTTTATGTGACACTCTATGAATTTTTGTCAATCGAAAATTCCTACTCCCTCATGTAATAAACGATAGCCAATAACGGAATTTCTTTTGAAGAAGGTAAATTGCTCATGAGTAATAGTAGAATAAAGTTCCCAAGTTAATTTTTAAATACAGAAATACGGGAATTAATTTTTCCCCTCCCACCCAATTTAGGAAGACCTATTTGTCCTTTATTTTAAACAATATTTTTCCAAAAAATCAAAAATCAATTTTCCTCACAAAAAACTTAAAAAATTAAAGTATAGGAAAGTCCGGGCGAAGTGCTTCGTTTATTCTTTTTTTTCTTGAAACTTGCTATGAGAAAATAGAGAGAGGTAATAAACATATGCCAATAATAAAACAAAACTCAATATTTGCGTATGCAACAATTTCTCTGTCGATATGCTAATAAAATTAAATCCTCTCTCAAATTAAGTAAATTGATACCTTACTTTTAGATACCTACACGCTAAATAACATGCGGCGCGGCGATAACATATTTATTACTGCGGTAAATCAAGGAATGTATCAGCTCAAATATTTTAACTCCGAAGAGACTACATACACTAAATTGACAAAAAAAAAATTAATCTTTTTCAATGGATTTTAGTAGTTATCGATTTCACTAAGTGATATACGATATACGAGTACGAAATGTATAAATTACAACACATTTCAGATAAAAGAGAAACGTACACAGAAAGAAAATGCTGGGAAGAATAACTCATAGCACAGAAAATTTATGGGCGGTGATACAATCCTGTAGACGCAGAATTCAATAACACCGCCGCGCCGCCGTAAAAAATAATTTGGAAAAAGTTTCACTTCCGTGAAGTATGATCGAATTGTGTGATATAAGCACAAGATTATTGATAATCATGAAATAGCATTAATTTAAAATACCTTAGAATATGCTTTGGTTTGCCATTTTTATTACAAATTTATTGACGTCCAAAAATATGTTTTTTGGCGTGGTAAAACAATTTTTCGACATGATGTCAAAAAAGTCTTTCGACGTACTAAAATGACCGAGATGCAAAATTTAGTCATCTCGTTATGGTGAGTCAGTTAGGAATTTAGTATAGATTGAAATACTGGTTTGTATATGTCGCATTGCATTGACGCCTGCAAGAGTTAAGTTAATCAATACGTTTTATTAAATACACAATTATGTCGGGTACATATATTATACTAGCCAAACTCGTGGGCTACGCCCTACGCTTTTTTAAGTAACTTTTTTAAACTGATTTCGACATTCATGAAAAAGTCACACTGGGTCGCTTCATCGGGCCCATAAAGTAGCGAATTCCGGCTTATAATTTCCCTGCTCACGAAAAACAAAAATTACAATTTGACAATATATTTAGATGCTTAATTCTGTACCTACATGCAGGTTATAAACTTTTACAAAAAAGTACATAAGAAATCAGTAATTCGAACAATAAATATCTGAGCGTATCATCCAGCTAGAAAGCCGGTCAGCAATACAAGATCGCAAATTGGAGCCGGTTTACCATTCTCCTTATTAGTTTTATTAATTTCTTTACAGGCGAACAGGTATGTATTTACCCAAAATAAGTGTCAACGTTTATGGCATGTAATGAATCACAGATTTAGGAATTTTATTATCTTCTTATTTTCGCATTCGCACCATGAGTACACATCGCTCCTGTCACATTTCATTGGTTGAAAGAGAATTCTTTTACGAATACTTTTTTCTTAAGAGAAAACAAAAATAAAAACAATGTCATGAAATATTACTCATGATCTTGTAACATGCCAGTGTTTATTTAAAGCTTGCTGCTTTTTCTGAAATGACAAAAATAAGAACAAAATTGCGATTTATGATGATGCTCAATATACTTCCTCGTCTAACAATGTGCTTAAATGGCTTGTTATAATTATATCGATATCATTATAGTAATGAATATAATAGAATTTGTATGTGTCTAAAAATAACCACTAAACGTTAAAACCACTCAGTACTATAACGCTTTTTGTATTGATTTACAGAGGTAATGAATGAAATGTTTATAGGAAACAGACACGGAATAGTAGTACAGAAAGATTATAATTTTACGTTATAAACTTTCTGTAATTATTTTTCCGGTATGCTGATATGCACATTGGCACTATTTTACTAGAAACATAATCAGTGAGACACAAAAAGGAGATAATGGGCGGGCCAAAAAGAATTCACGTATCCATGGATACGTAAATCGCCCCCTGGGCCCGTCTGTTATTTCCTTTCCTAGTCGCACTCATTAGTTGCTTATGTTTTCAATAAAATACAGACAATGTTTATACTTTTTTAATTGTTAATCTATAAGTTGAAACCAATTGGAAGTGAAAACAAATTAATTTATTAAATGTAAAAATCCACGCATGTGATGACAACACACAAGGTACAGTGTAGCAACAGCGAAAATCAACTAGTAATAAAAAATTCTATAACAGTGAAGGCACATTTTAGGTAAAATTGCTCAAACAACACTCTCTTAACAAGAAAGTTATAAAAATTTCACTCAAACAATTCTAATGAAAAACTAGTAACTACTGTACATAGTAACATTCGATAACAATCTAGAAATGATCACCAAATCCTACATCTTGTTTTATTCGGATTCATTCTACTTCCGACAGGACACTTAAACGCTTCGGCAAATTCATGAGAATTTTGTAACGTTCCCAAAACTCTGACAGAACTAGGACAATGTTCGTCGTTTTCTATTTGGTATTTTAAGGATTCAATGTTGGGCGTTTCGCACCAAATCTAAAAAAATAAATTAAAATAGCAAATTTCAATTTTATACTTAATGTGAAAATTGTTTAATAAACCGCAAACGTACACTTCCGAAAGCAATGAAAAACATTTGTATATTTGTAAATTTTTCAAAACCAGGAAGTTTCAGTTCCTCTCCGTGCTTTCTTATGTAGTTCTTATAAGCCAAGAAAGCGTGATGCAAACCCCCATTGTCTGCTAAATTTTCCCCCAAGGTTTGTCTACCATTAATCTGTAATAAAATTATTACTATCAGAGTAAATTATACATTTCTTATATTACATTGTCTTCTATTGGCGCTATTGTAAAATTTCCATATTGATAAATAAAGCACTGAGTTTTATTTTCAAAAGTTTCGATAGTTTTATTAGTCCACCATTGTTGATAATTCCCATATTTATCAAATTTTCGTCCTGAAAAAAAATCAGTTAATTTTTAATTATATATAATTAAACTGAACAAAACATTATTTCACAAAAATTCGAATCAATTAAAGTGCAATGTTTAGATTTTGAAGGTCTTGCAGGGAAGTGCACCGTAACCGAAAGGAAAACCGGTAACATACGCTGCATGTTATCCAATGACGGTATACTGTATACCGGCAAAATTTTACCAGCCGGCACCATCACTGTAATATATCGTAGGGAGATAGTTTAATTGAGCATTCCATAAAAAGCACAAGCATGGTCGCAGTCACATAAAATGATTTACTTTTCATGACTGTTTTTAAACAATGTTATGTTTCCAGGATTTCTATTTTCTTAGGTTAATGTCAAAACAGCCTTTTTTTTAATAAATTGGGAATTCCGTAAAAACGTATTTGGCCAAAACACTACGACGTATAATCTGTTCTTTGAAAAAAGCTCAAGATCACTATTCACAAGATCATTATTATTGATTTAACGCTCCCCTATCCACCAGCAGGTTTTTCTACAATTTTACAACAACAAACATTTTTGTAATGCCGCCGATTTTTCGTGATAACTTCAACCAACATTTTTTTTAATTGCGTGACATAATTTTTCCATATAATTTGCCAAGAATTTTCAAATACGTACAAATAACCGTAACCAAAACCGAAATTTTTAGTATCAGTAAACCGTAACCGAAAATGAAACCGAAATTTAAGAAAATTTGAACCGTAACCGAAACCCGAAACGTTATTTTTTTCGGTTCGCGTCCCTGGTCTTAAAACTACAAAAATTAAGTTTAGAAACCGTACCTATATTATCAAATCCATGGGTTAATTCATGTCCCAATACGGACCCTATGGCACCATAATTTAAAACTCTAAAAAAAACTCAAGTATAATTAAAATCGAAACTAGTAATCAATTAGACTTACTCTAAACCTAAGTTATAAAAAGGATGTGTCAAAATTGCCATTGGCACAGCTGAAAGAAAAAAGAAGTTCCGTTTAATATGCTAATAACATAATAAGCATGCTAAAACATACTAATTGAATTATCGGAGAAATAATTATACGCATTAACAGTTGTAGGATCGGTTCTCCAAGTTCTTTCACTTTCTTGCCTCAAGGTGGCTAGTTTTGTTGACGTAGAAGTCTTAATCATCCCCATCATGTTTTCTAAAAATGTGTCATTATGCATCGTTAACTGAAAAGAGAAACCAAACAGTTTTAGTTGAATTCAAGCGCAATTAAAGGGGAATTATTATTACTAACATTAAAATAAAAAGTTTCTAAGGATACTCGATCTAATAACCATTCTGGAAAACCTATAAAACTGATCATTTCTTTGGTCTTCTCCAATGTCACTTTTTTAGTTTCTTTATCCATCCAACTCAAATCTACCACTCTTTCGACGAATGCTTCTTTAATGTCATTTAACATTTGTTCCACCTACAATTAGTGTTAAAAATTAAATCAGAAAAATAAATTAATTATAATGATTTCATGACAATTAACAAGTTTAAAACATCTGTACCTTGGGTTTTGTATTATTCAAAAAAGTTTTGTCAGCAATTCCATAGCTTACGGCAAGACCCATGAAATTTATAACCAAAGATGCACAATCTATCGACCTAAAATACATCAAATAATTAAATAACAATTAATAAGTCCAAGAAATAATTTTAAGACCAATGCTAATAATTCCAACCGTTATCTAAAATTACTTATTAAACACAGTTACATAACAGGCAACGTCTTGAGTGCTTCGAACCTTCAAAACGTTTTAGCTAATATTAAATGAATTTCGAAACCAAAATGGTAACATTAAGATGGATATTTCCTGATACCTCGCTATACAAAGTATAGCTGTAGAGGAAGGTATTGTGATTGTCAGATTGGATTTGGAGCAAATGCGTTCATTCAGTGGAGTGTTTTTCGCTTTGGGCTTACTGGCCAATGTATACGAGTTATACCTAAAAAAAAGGTACTTTTGTGGCAACCATTTTTAACTCAAAAATTTTGACTAAAAAGCAGGTTTTAAGGCCTTGAGAGACCGATTCAGTGCACGCTGCAGAGGTGCCTGTGTGTGTGTGTCTGTATACACTTTACGGTAGCGCCTTAACGCAAAAAAAACAAAATTTAACTCAAAGATTGCCAATTGCATTAGGATGACACCGCAAAAAAATGAGATTGGTCCGCCAAAAAAAAGAGGGGTCGAGAGGGATGCTCTACATCAAAATAGACGTAATAAACATTTAAGAATGACAATCGGAACAACTTTCCACTGAGAAAACACCACTGGAGAATTTTCCTTTTGGTCGTTTACCTGAATAGATTACCTGATTACCTCGCCAAAATAAAGACAATAACCAAATAATGAATTGATTTTAGATTTCAAGTAATAAATATTTCAAAATTATTATATATTTCAGTAAGTTGTCAAAATTTTTAAAAATTTAAAACACTTTCAACTCAAATTTTTACTAATTTTTAGAATTTCCCGCCGGTTTAAAATTTCAAATTTTTTTTTAATTTTCAACGTTTTACAAAATTTTCAAAAATTTCTAGAAAAATAAAGTTTTTAAAATTTCCGCAATGTTTTATATTTCACGTTTAGAAAATTTTAAAATGTTTCAACAATTTCAAAAATATTCAAATATTTATTTTCATAAATTTTTGAAAATTTAACAATTTTTAAATTTTCAGTATTTTTTAAGGTCTAAAAATGTTCAGTCATTTTTAAAAGCCAAAATATTTTGTTTTCAAAGATTTTCAATATTTCCACAGAGCTTCAATAGCTAAAACTTAAACTTTTTAAAGAATTTTCAGAGTAATAAAAATGATGCAAAAATTTTGAAAAAACTAAATTATTGAATTTTTGTTTCAAAATATTCCAAAATTTTCGAAAATTTTCAAAATCTTTTGCTAAAAAACTAACCATATTTTTTTTAATTATGTAAGCTTGTAGCTAAAGATGACCTACAATTTGCTTCTTGTCCCAGCTAACAAGTTTCTCTTTGAATTCTTCTAATTGTACAAAATTTGAGTCTTAACGCTTATTTACTCAAAAACGAGTATGTACTAAGATCGGGAAGAAATTTGATATTGAAAAGAGACAAATTGTCACAAGTTACTAGAACTTTTGAAACTACTAAAACTGTGAAGTGAAAAAATATCAAAATTCTGACTTTTTTAATAACATACTGGTTAAAAACTGGCCACACGATTTTTTTATTTTCTAGCATTATAAATAGCTCTATAGATCAGCTACAATTTTGTTCGTGTCTCAGTCCACTACTTTGTGACACTTTCTATGAATTTTTAGAAAATTGAAAATTTCTAACGCCTTATTTAATAAACGAGGGCCCGTAAAACATCTTTGTTTATGCAAATTGCTCATGAGTGATAGTAAAATAAAGTTCCCAACTTAATTCTTAAATGCGGCAATATTTGGAGAGGGGAGTAATTTTCCACCTCCCACCTAATGTTTGCTAAACGAATTTGTCTTTCCGTTTTTGGCTTTAATCTCAAGCATTCCTTTTTCCAAAAAAAATCAAAAAACCGATTTTCTTCACAAAAAAAACTTGGAAAAACGCAGCGTACTATGAGTTTACTTTACAATATCACTCTCTCTCTCTTTCTCCATCTGACGCGAATGGCGCATGACCGAAGTATAGACACAGCTACCTGTCGACCTTTGCTTCACTATTTTCTCTTTATAGTCAATGTTGGGGCGTAACACATTAACAATAAGAGACTTCTGAATATATTATAAGTAAGAATATCTAAAGTAAAGGAAAGTGCAGGCGAAGTGTTTTGCTCATTTTTAGTTTAAAGTTTGTGGGGCTCAGAAAACAAAATACTTGAGCGCGTCTGAAAACCCCAACAATTTTATTTACAAATTGGGTATTTTAAGGTAATTACGGTCTGAGAAAGTATTTCGAAAACATCGCGACGTCTGGACACAACAAGAAAGCTTATTGTTCATGCATTGGAAATCGACTAGAGGTCAAAGTTCAAGCTTATTTTATGATGGTTTCTTTTTCGTACCTCCGTTAATGTTTAATGGTAGACTAAGTGCAGCACAACTCCAGAAACAAGTATTAATAAAGATGAATCAATAGTTGTCACTTAGTCGTAGGTTAGCTTTTAATCAATCATTATGCAACCGCAAGCATTATTTTACTATCACATTGAAAATTATCCACAAGTACTAATTTGACTTCCATGTATTAATCTAACAAAAAAATATAAATGGGGCTTCCATTGATAATAATAATCAATTGAAAATCGAAGAAATGGTCAGCCTATTACAATTATTTTCTTACATTAAAAATTTTTCAAATTTTCACAGAATGACCAATTTGATCATGTTCTGGTAAGCTATAAAATATAGAATCTTGCATTTAATTTTAGCTATTTATATTCTATTTAAATGTGAGTCCAGATATAATTAGGTAGCAAAATAAGAGCAAAACCTTCACATACACAAATAACTCGAAAGTGCCTGCACTCTTTTCATCTACATAAAGATTAGTAAAAAAATTAAAAGTAAGTAGTTAATAAAAGCATATTTCCTACCTCGAGCGATATACACCAACTCGAGTGAAAGGCACCGATTCCTTCGCAATAAAATCCGCCATCTCTGAAGTAGTGCTGAGTATCATAGCATAAACAGTTATCCACCACATATACAGTTCGATAAATAAATCTGGCACCGTTGTTAAATACAATGCTAATTCTGGAAAATATGCTAATTCTTCTACTGGAATGTACACTTGATCCTTATCATCCAGATCTAAAGTTATATTAGGAAGAGGAACTCCTTCGAACATCAAAGTTAAATAACGACGCCACAACAACGTGGGTGTTTCGTTATTGTGTCGTAGGAACTGATCAGTTAGATTTTGTAGATCATCTACCTTCATTTTATAAAATTGTATATCATAGGTTGTGGTGTTAGTATCTGTAATCTAACGTCATTATTTTAAAATGATGCAAAGCATAAATTAAAAGTATATGTATTTAATTTTTAGTTCTTTTCTGTTCTCTTGCTTTGATTTACAAGGTCGGGCAAAAGTATGGAGCCGGCTCGACTTGTAAGGTGACCCACAAAAATCAAGAGTCGCTAAGTCGATTAATAAATCAACACAAAAAAATCAAAACGTGTTAAGTTAGGCGATGGTGCTGGCTTATTCACATTTATTTAATTTTTATTTCTTTTTTGCTCTCTTGCTTTGATAAACAAAGTCGGACACAAGTATGGAACCGGCTCGACTTTTAAAGTGGGCCACAAAAACTTAAGAGGTGCTAAGTTAGGTGACCGTGCCGGCTAATTCAGATGATCCTATTTTCCAAATCCGTTTTTTTCGGAAGTCTTACAACGTTGCTAACTGCGTGATCTCGATTAATTAATCGACAAAAAAAATCAAAACATGCTAAGTCAGATACAATTTCGACTAATAAATTAACAAAAAAAAACAGATTGTGCTAAGTCGGGCGATGGTGCTGGCTAATTCACATTTATTTAATTTTTAGTTCTTTTTGCTCTCTTGCTTTGACATACAAGGTCAGGCAAAAGTTTTCTTCAGAAATCATACAACATTGCAAACTGTGATCTGGATTAATTATTCAACAGAAGAAAAATCAAAACTTCAGATGCTAGCTCATTTACATAGTCACATTTTCCAATTCGTTTTTTTTTTGGAAATAATTAGAAGTTGTGATCTCGATTAATAAATCAACAAAAAAAATCAAGAAATGCTAAGTCAGGTGACCGTTCTGGCTAATTTACATTATCTCAATTTTGCAATCTGCTTTTTTGAAAATACTACAAGTTTTGCAAGCAGTGATATCGAATTTTGTGATCAAAAAAATTTAATGTTTGGGCGAAACCAAGTAGATTCCAAATATTTTGCCCAGTCTTGTATAATTATATTACAGAAAAAACTACAACATATACAACCTTTTTCTAATTAGTTTTGCAAACTTATTGAATTTAACCACACACTTATGTATTCCCATCTATTAACTATTAATCGATCAAAGTTGCACTACACAATGCATAATAATGGTTACTTTACACGTGATGCGCATAATTTAAATTTGAAACCTTCGATTGACAGTTTAGGACACAATTTTTTATTTACGCTTACCTGTTCAAGATCTTTGGTGATATTCCAGATGGCACTTGCTGCTTCTTCCAATGATACATCATCAGGAACTTTATTAGAAACGTTTAGAGAAATAACACTAATTACATGTTTTACTATTTTTTTGTAAGCTATTTCCTTTGCTTTATCTTGAGGTTCATCCGTAGCACTAGCCTGTTGTGTAGGTTTAGATTTACTTCCAGACTTGATAGGACTAAAAAGAAAAGTATAAGTTGTTGCAAAGCATCGTCTATTTTGACCAGGACACTATAGGGATCTCGGAAACAGTAAGAGATGGAAGATCGGTTAAGTTGCCTATTTAGTAGAGCAAATTATTTCTGTTGGTAACAAAAATAGAAAAAAATAGCAAAGAAAAAAGTTGTAAAGATTTTTTTCATAATAATAATATAACATTATTGTGATTGTTTTTTGTTTTGTTTTTCCAATACAACACAAACATAATTGTTATTAAATTGAAACTATAGTCACAAATAGCATCATTAAAAGCTTTTTTTTTGCTAATATTTACGTAAAGGCAATATAATTGAAAACGAATATTGCCTGAACGATTCCATCTTGCTAAGTAGCACATACACGAGCATTATATGCTGGGGCACCATCTTGTTGAAAAGAAATATAGTTACCCCTGGTTTCAAAAGACACATTCTGAGTAAAATTGTTTAACTCGTTTTGATGAAAATTTAAGTAAACTTTTTAGAAGGGACAATATAGTCTTATTAGCCTTGTCATCAATGCTCTTAACCATACATTTTGGCATGATTTATAAGTTTAGATCTCGTAATGCCATAAAACAGCACCAGCAGCTTCAGAAGAATACGCAACGAAGTTTTTGAAATAATGAGAATTCCACTCCTTACGTACCCCCACAGCCAATCATCGTTCAGGAGGGTGTGGTCTTATCCTGCTACGAATTAAACTTCATAGAATTTCATGAAACAGAAATCGCTTCTTAACACCTTCTCTCTCACAACACCAGAACCGCGGTCTCTCTCACTCTCTTACACGACATTCTAAAAATAACTAAATTCACCCCGAGATCTATTGCAAACGCAGGAAAGTTGTTGGTATGAACACGTTGCCTTTGACAACAAAAAAATATAGAAAGCGTGGTCTTACTACGAACTAAACTTCACGAATGGAACGGAAATCGGTCTTCATCATCTTCTCTCACTTTACACCAGAACCACGGTCTGTCTCACTGTGTTTTACGACAATCTACAAATTGCAAAACAAAAAAAAATAATTAAATTCACCCCGAGATCAACGAAAATGCAGAAACGGTGTAGGTATTAACAAGTTGCCCTTGGCAACGAAAGAGTCCAGGAGGACTTGCTTTTACGCCACTACGAAATAATCTTCGTGGATGGAGCAGAAATCGGTCTTCATCACTTTCTTTCTCTTTACACCAGAACCGCGGTCTGTCTCACTCTCTTACACTACAATTTAATAATTGCAAAGCATTTTCTAAATTTTCAAAATGGTAAAACAATTTTTATAACTATCTAAATTTAAAAAAATTAAAATTTTTCAATTTACGAAATATTTAAATTGAAAAAAATCTGTTCAAATTTAAATATTTCGTAAATTGAAAATGTTAAACATTAAATTTTTATAAAATTGTTAACAACATAAAAAGCATTTTCTAAATTTTCAAAATGGTAAAACAATTTTTATAACTATCTAAATTTAAAAAAATTAAAATTTTTCAATTTACGAAATATATAAATTGGAAAAAATCTGTTCAAATTTAAATATTTCGTAAATTGAAAATGTTAAACATTAAATTTTTATAAAATTGTTAACAACATAAAAAGCATTTTCTAAATTTTCAAAATGGTAAAACAATTTTTATAACTATCTAAATTTAAAAAAATTAAAATTTTTCAATTTACGAAATATATAAATTGGAAAAAATCTGTTCAAATTTAAATATTTCGTAAATTGAAAATGTTAAACATTAAATTTTTATAAAATTGTTAACAACATAAAAAGCATTTTCTAAATTTTCAAAACAGTAAAACAATTTTTATAACTATCTAAATTTAAAAAAATTAAAATTTTTCAATTTACGAAATATTTAAATTTGAAAAATCTGTTCAAATTTGAATAAAATTTAAATAATAAAATAAATAAATACTAAATATAAAAAATAATACTCGAAATAAATTTATTTAAAACTGGACAAAATTTTCTAAGTGGTAAAAAAAGTATTTAATTTTCTACATTTTAAAGATTTTCAAAATTTTCAGTTTACAAAATTTGTAAATCTTTAATCCCTTGAAATATTTTTTAAATTTTCATTAAATTGTTAACAACAAAAAATTTTAAACTGCTACGATTTCAAAAAATTTTTATATATTAAAAAATGTTCAAAAACTTGGTAGAGTGTTTTTTTGACAAAATAATAAATCCAATTTTTAAAATCGAAATATTAAAACGTTTCAATTGGTTTTTTTGAAAAAACTAACAGCGTTTCCTTAATTTTGGAAATAGTAAAAGAATTTTTCAACTTTCTTAATTTTAAACTTTTTGAAATTTTCATGATTTAAAATTTTCAATACATTCAAAGACTAAAATAAAAAAACCCCGTTGAAGTTAAGAATTGTTTTATTTACAATAAATTAAATTTTTTTAAATTTTCAAAAATTTTTAATATTCAAAATTATCAGCAATTTTTTTATATTTTCATTAAATTGTTTAAAACAAAAAATTTAAAACATTTAAGTTACAACAAACTTTCCAAATTTGAAAACATTTAAAACATGTTGCAAAATTGCAATAGATGCGAGGAAGGTTCCATGGCGGTTGCCCAACAGCTTTTTCTTTTTTGGATGTTCTGGTGTGTCGCAGACAAGTTTCTAATTTTCTAAAACAACCATAGTGACATTGTCGCAGGTTGGGGTATCTTCTTGCACTTTCATTTGCATTTGTGGGTCAGCGGGTGGTCTAGTGGTTATAGTCCCAACCTCTAGAACTAGACTCCCAGCGGCAGTAGGTTCAAATCCTCTGCCCGTCGGAAATTTTTCTGAATAAGTTAAACCGTGTCCATGGACGGTGTGTATGTTGGGTTGCTAGTCTTTCGGGGTGGGGCATGTTATACCGGTGAATAGCGCTAAGTGCGCTGAGTCCGGGTAAGGGGGTGGGATGAGAATCCTGGAGTCGTGGTAACGCACGGCCTCATGATTCTTAAAAAAATGCATTTGTATGGGTTTGTGCATAAACAAAAAGCATGTCTACTTTTTCGTCGTCCGAAAACACATTCTTTATTATCACCTCATATTGCCAACACTTGGGTACATATCAGATATAGCAATTTTACAAATATGTGTATTAATTTTTATGTAGGTATATTTAAAAAAGGAAAAAATAAGCTTTCTTATGATGGTTTCTATTAAAAGAAATCATGTTATCTCTCGAAAAAAAGCCAAAAAACAATTACAAAAATTTTTTATTAGTCGCCTAAATATTCTCTACGATTTCCCTTGCCATTTTTATTTCTATGTTTGTTACTAAAAGAATTATTTTAAATTAAGCAATTTTTATTTTTAGCACATATGTAGCAAGCTATAATTTTTTAAGAAATACAAAATCCTCCATTCACTGCTCGACTATAACAAACAACTTAACCGACCTTGTACCCCTTACCGTTTTCGAGATTCCTATAGTGACCCGGTTAAAACAAACGAACTGTATATTTAAGAAACACGTTGATACCTAGGTAAAGGGCACGGAGTACCAGGCGTTCCCATATATATCACACTATTACTTCGATTGTATATATCAGCATCTACCAGTAAACCTATTAACGTATCCATAGCAAAAGTCTTCTTTAAAGTTACTTCAGTCTTAATCCAGTCGAAAGTAAAATTAACATTTCTACTAGCATTGAAGAAATTAGGTATGACGGGCAACTCAACCTCTTTTAAATAACTTATAATTACTGAATATCCTAACCGGTCAAGAGCATCTGAAATTTCATTCCAATTTTTCAATTCCAGTTTTAATAATAGTACACACGAACTTACCTGTATCCATGCAAGATAAATACAAATCTCTGCTTTGTCCAACCGGTACCGGTTCGTTGCTAGAAGAGTTCGAGCTAAATAAATTCACACCAGCTATTGCTATTCTTTCATCTATAGTTTCAAAACTAGAAAAATGGGGATACCACCCATGATTTGGGTGCTCTCTCGTCCAATGACCGCAAGAAAATTTGTAAAAATCTTCACATGGGTCTGCATTTACATCCATGGACAACTTTAAATTGGCAGCTGAACGCAAACATTCTTCAGAATTGCATGTTTTTCCTTCTCGTAGATCTTTTACTTCATTCCAAGTTCTTATATCTGCAAATAGGTAATTATCATTTTCATAACTAATCCTGAAAATCCTGAAAACCTTCAATTAACTAAAGTTTTTTTAATTGTTGGTCATATTCTAGTAAAAATACACCGGATGTCTCACTAGAAAGTTTTAATGAAAATATTTTGGAAACTACTAGACATATTTAAACGGTCCATGGGAATACATACAGGGTCCGTCAAAACTCAGCCGTACTTTGACAGCTCTGTTTTATATTAAAGATATAGAAAAATTTTGAATAAAACAGTTGTTAGGAATAACTGCAGCATAAGCCAAAATTATTATAAGTTTTATTGAGTGTTTAGTTACGCCCTTGCAGCTATTTACTTTCTTATTTTAAATAGAACACCTTGTAAATTATTACATTTTTAAATTCTACATTTACTCACGCCAATTTTAATTTGCAGTTTATAAGAAAAATAATAAAAAAGCATGAAAAAATTTAGAAAGATTAGTGTTTAGTTTATAAACCTTATATCAATTCGAGAAAAAGTTTAATTCTGCATTTAACTGTATTGAAAAATACTGGGTGTGCAAAAGTTATTTACATTTAAATTTTTGTAAAACGAACAGCAAATTATGAACACCCTGTAAAATAATCTCTGCTATTTTTAACATACTACTGAATGCTGTATAATGTGTCAATAATTTTTTCAAAACAGCGAAACGTTAACGTTTTTGGTACCTTAAATATTAGTTTTAATATTAGTCAACAAATGTGGAAATTTTTGCAAAAATAACTCAAAAACCGTTACTTTGAACAATATTGAACTTTAATATTTTAATACCTGTAATTACATTTAAAATCTGAAAATGTAATAATTCACAGAATGTTGTATTTAAAATAACAAACTAAAATACTGTGTGAGCGTAATCAAACACCCAGTATAACTAATAACAATTTTAGAATATGCAACAGTTATTTATCAACAATTTTTGCAGTTAAACTTATTCTCTATCTTTAATATTAACAAAGCTATCAAAAAACAGCAGAGTTTTGACGGAGCTTGTATAAAAAGGATGTCAGGCAACCGCTACGAGACCTTCCTCGCATTCAAGATTTTCCGCGGGCGCTTTAGTACATTTCTGTATTAAAAATAGATTTTCTCGCTTACTTTTTAACATTTTTAAACGAAACAAAAAACGAGTTTTTAAAAATTAAATGGACAAGAATTTTTATTGTAATAATTTTTGCCTAAAAACTCAAATAATGTCTTAAAATTGATGGTATATACAAATATCGTGTTATTCCTTTAAGTCTTTCTTGATTTAAGACCGTTAATTTATTTTTTTATAATTTTAAAATCTGTTGTAAAATAAGCGAGATATAATTAAAATAAGAAATACTGCACAGCCGCCATTTTTTCAATTTGGGGCACATGGGATTGTTTGGAGTTTTTAATTTGTTACCATAAACTTTGAATGCTACATTCTGAAAAAGTCAGCTCGGTACTATTCATGTCTAGGTTACCACCAACTATCGAGGATAGATCCTCCACTAATAAGTGTTGCTTTTCCGTACAAAAACAGAGGCGGTTTATGAATTTCTGTAGAGCATTATGCAATATTTCCGGCGTTGTTCTTTTGCATAGATTAACAATTCTTTGGCGAAGATCTTGTAAAGATTCTGGCTAAGTATTGTATACTTCGTTTTTTACATTTAACCCCAACAGAAAAATAATTAGTGGTGTCAAGTCGGAGGATCTTGCTGGCCATTCAATATATCTTCTACGACCAATCCAGATATTTGGTAAAGTTCTGTTCAAAAATTGACGCACCGGTAAAGTATAAGGGGGGAGGGTGCTCTGTCTTGCTGGACCGTAATCAAATTTTCTTCAAAAGTATCATCATTTTTAATAGTTTCCGTCATGATGGTGAAGGGTGAAAGGGTAAAAGCGTGTGGATTCTCTGAATCGTTAATTAAGACTTCTCCATCCCCTTTTATATGCATTTCTATGGTTCATTTAAACATGTCTAATAGTTTCCTAAATATTTTCATTTGAAGTTTTCAGTGAGACGCCCGGTATAATAGTGTTTATGACGATATGATATTTTACAAACGCATTACACGTGCTAGTAATGAATGTATTGTGCTTCCATTAACTTAGTATCACAGGTACATCAGTGACATTGACACAAATTTAATTAATTATTCAACAGTAATCGGTAGCATAACTTTAGTTCTTTAAAGCTGTTTTATGATATCTACATCTATTAAAAGAAACATAGGTTTAATCATTGTCCGACGTGTTTCATTATTACTTACAGTCAGATAATGCAATTATAAATCCAATTAGTAGAATCACCACAAGGACTAGTAAGGCTATCGATATTCTCTTGTAGAAATTTCTCTTCTTAAATCTGAAAAAAAAATCGAATTAATATCACTTGTATATAATTACCTACCAGAATGTTTTTTTATAAATCAATAAATAAAGTAGCTATGGTGACTCGCCGACGTTTCTTCCTCGGTTACAACAGACATCATCATGCTATCAGAGATAACTAACTGCTATAAGCTGCTATAAGCTGCTGAAATGCAATTGCTCTTAATAAGTTGTTTTACAGTTTCTTACGCAAAGTAAGCGGCCGCATCGCGTCGACGTGTTTTAGAGTCCGATAACGCGGTTTTAGCCCGGGAACCAAGCTATCATTTTATTCATGACTGCGGAAAGATTTCAATTCGAGATGTGAATTAGTATTTAAATGTGATTGTTAAAAAATTTCTTTAAAAACTACTAAAAGGCATGTAATTTGACAAATACCGTATGTGCAATGCAAAACAATAAAGCATACCACAAAAAGAAGCAATCTTAGTTTGCGAAAGATATGGTAGCGTTGTAAAAGTAGAAATTGTTTTATGAGGCTTTTAGGTTTTTATATTAGAATATGAAAACATGGTAAATGTTCAACGATTTGAAATCGTAGCATACGAATCAATAGACAACATTAACCATCTAAATACGTATATCTGTTTATTGTGAAATAGTTTTCCAGAAACACCTATTTAACTTAGGTATGAATTTTTAAAACACCTGTTCTTTAAAACATATGTTAGTATGATACAAGTGTTTGTAATAAACCTAAAGGTTAGCTTGCGTGAGTTATAACTTATTTTAAACCTAAAATGCTTTTCCTAAATAAAATATGCAAAGCTTGGTTTTTCATTTTACCTATGTTTGACACCTTCCTAGGTTTAAGGTCTTAAAGATTAAAAAAATCAATTTTTGTGTTTATAGAAAAAGATTCTTGGAATTAATGAAACTAAAACCGGAAGGACAAATTCGTTTACCAAACATTTGGCGAGAAGAGAATATATAACCCACCTAAATATTGTTCCAACTTAGTATTAAGTTGTGACTCTTATTCTACTATCGCTTGTCAGCAATTTAACTTAAACAGAAATTTCTAATCGTCTTCTGCTTATTAAAAACAACACATGAATTTTTGATTTTCAAAAAATCATAGAAGGTATCACGGGCAAACTAGCGGACAGAAACACGAACTAAATCATAGCTCATCCCTAGCTCTATGAGCTTGTAGAATTAAAACAATCATGTTACTCCTTTTTGAAAAATATATTTTGAAAAGTCAAATTTTTGATATTTTTCTTGACTTTTGGTAGTTCCAAACATTTCTAATATCCAAATCCAATCCAAATTTTCAAAATTTCATAGAAAGCGTTATATAGAAATTAGCGAGCCAGAACACAAATTAAATTGTAGCTCATTTTAGCTGTATAAGTTTACAAAATTGTAAAAAAAATCGTAATGCAGATTTTTGAGAATTAGTGCTTTTAAAAATTCTAAAAATTTAAAAATATGTTTCACCTCATAGCTTTTCAAAACTTTTTGCACAGTACCATTGCGTCTCTATATGGCTATTATGATAGAAAATTTGAACCCGATCTGTCAACTTGGTTTTGAGTAATAAGACGCTAGGTTCAAAATTTTTAATAATATGTAGCGGCCGCTATTATACAGCTAGAACGTTTAAAAACAAAGCGTTAAATTGGTTCTGAGGCTGTCTATAAGATTCTCGTTTCAGATTAGAAAAGTTCATTTTCCGAAAGAAATGATACCAAAAATACCTGTGTAACTTCCGCTTCTGGTTTTGATTTTTTTTAAACCCCCGATGAATTTTTGATAAGCCTCATTGAAATTAGATCATCCGTTTGGGAGTTATGAAGCGCACACACCCACAGGCAGATTTTTGGATTCCTCGAGGTTCCGAAGCATGTATTTCCGTCAAAATTTCGTTTTAAAAAATTTGTCGAAAATTAATGGTTTCTTATATTGAAAGCATAGGAAAGTAAAAATAAGCAAAGCGCTTTCCCTGGACTTTCCTATACGAAAGTATTGCGCACGAACAATGATCTGTGAAATATCGCACAATTGCTGCCAGCTGCCATCATTTATAAATTATTAAACTATTTCTTATTATTCTTATCGTTTTGAGCTGTTCCTTGCGACAACCACAAAAATAAGCCCAGTAGCACCGTACTTGCTTTAAAGAAACATAAAATGCCCATCGGATGCATTAAACGTTAACTCTCAAAAGTTATAAAAGATTCTGAAATTTTCCCTAAATAATTTTTTTGACCCCCACCCGCAAATAATTTGCGGGGAAGCTTTAATATAATTGGTGCAAAACAATGTTTAACAGAAATAGCCGGTTAAGAAAAAGAAATAATGCAAAAAAAGGAAATTAAATTTTTGTCAGATTCTGGTCAGGGTACGAGTTAACATTTGATTAAATAAGTACATTGTACGTATTTAAATTATAAGATACAACTTTTAGTACCAAGCAGCTTATAAATATTTAAGTAATGCATAGCATGACTGTAAAAAGTAAGTTTTTGCTATCATGCAACGAAGAACCCCTCCAGAATATATTATAGACGAGGATATAAAATACATATTGTAAAATAATGTTCTATTTTGCCATACTGTTATTTAAATTAGTTTTTTCATATTTTGATATAACTACCTATTTTATATTGTACAAAAATTTGATTCATACTTATGTACTGTTTTATGGCAACAATTAAATTTTGAAGTAAACATATTTTCATCAATTTTTATATTGTACTGCGTGTGAAAAATGCTACTTACATACAAAAGCCATTTATATATTGTCATTCTGGCATACATTATATGTGCACTTTAGTCCAGTGATAGCTTTACATGAATCCTTTTGTGATTATATGTGAGTCAGAAAACAATTTAATTTTTTCCTCTAATATTTCCACCTACTTACTATAGAGATAATATTCAATAAAATTAAAACTGCTAATTTTTAAACATTTTTAATCAACTCACATTGCTCGTCTCGAATTAATCTGAACCAAATTATCCAAGCTTGCTGTGGGCGCATCATTAGAAGTTGAATGTCCTGTGGAAATTGCAAGTGGAAATTAATTATGTTTAACAATAATTTAAAAAAAAACGTACTTCTAACAGTGTAAACATTTCCGTTTTGATTAGGATTTGCATTCTCCATTGATAGTATATGTTGATGAAAAAGTAGTTTTTCACGCAACTTTTCACATAGCACTAAGTTTTAACATCTCACGCAAACTTTACCGGTAAAATTCTACCGGAAAACTGTAGGACAGTCGCGCGCTTGTCTCTGTTATAACTGACAACTAATCGTAGTTCTAGCAGATCGATGTTGTCTGCATATTGATTGTTTAAACTTATATTTCATATGGACACCTTTGTTACTCACTTCCTTCCTTTGTTATAAAACCACCCACAAATTATCGAGGTAAGTACACGTTAAATATCCTCGAGATTTAACTACGCTCACACCCAGTCAATTAGTCAGTAGCGTCAAAACCGGTGTTAAAAAGTATACTTTATAATATTTTTGATAATAATTTCATATAAATAGTGCTGTTTTAAAAAAATTAAAATAATGTAGTACAAAACTACAATTTATCAAGAAATGCTTAGCTTGAATTACTACTTACTGTATTTCAAGCTATTTTTAAACAAATCATCTTTTTAAATTTAAAAATTTGAAATTCAACGTTAAAAAAATTATAATTTTTTTGAAAATCTTTTATTTATTTCAACTGCTGGCTATGAACAGAGAGTGCTGAAGCAAAAGCCGAGGTAGTTGACTAATTCAGTCATGCTCCGTTATACTGTATGCTTCGGTCTAAGCCATAAACGAAATATCGCTCACATGGTTCAGCAAGAGATGTAAATCAAAAAGCGCTGAAATTTTTTGTTGGAAAAATAAATGTTTTTGATTTTTGGAAAAAGATTGTTGAGATTGAAAAAACAAAAAGCAGAAGAACAAATTTGCCTGCCACAATCTGGATAGGAGAGTAAAAATTAACCCCCCTAAATATTTAAATATTGTTGCTGAAGACAGTGGAAAGGTAGTGCGAAGCAGAGAGACTCTCGGTAAATCCGGGGGGAAAAATTCGCTTCTAATAGCGACGCAAAGAATAAAGCTCAGCATCAAACAGCTACACTGATTAGAGGAAGGACTACAAATGGCGAAGAAGCGAGAAAAGATATAATACCTGGGAGTCATTATAGACACCAGACTCACCTTCAAACAATCTGGTACATGTTACAAACAAAGTCATCGGGTCGTTTTGAATCTATAGACGAATGTGTGGCAAAGCATAGGGGCCAAATCCAAAAAATTGTATTGGGTTTGCACGAGAGTTATTTTACCCGCAATTACGCAACCTGTGTCGAGATATAAGGCATGATAGTGAATGCGCGGTCACTAAAAGTTGAGACAGGGAGAAGGCATCCAGATTTAATATATAGGATATAGACTAAGACCAGGACGCAGCCCGCTACACTACTAAAAAAATAAACAAAAGAAGCGTAGCCTACAGGTTCCACTCGTAAGTATCACATTAGAAGAGATAAAAGTATGTAACATACAAAAGATCAGAGAATGGGTACAGCAATGCAGAAAAGAATGGAATCAGCACATATCAAGGATGAACGAGGGTAAACAAGTCAAGATAGAAAGAGATAAAAGACCCCGTGGGAACTTGAATGTACATCAGCCGCGTAATCACCACTACTTTGCCAAATTTGTTACGTTAAACCAGGTATAGGAAATATCAACGACCGTAAAGAATACATAATATAATCAAATATTAAGATCCGTTCCGTAGAACTCCTTTACAGAATTTCGAATAAGCTGAAATGTTTCAAAACTTCAAAGTTTCCCGCCATTCCAATCTATGTAAAATAAAAGGTCTACTATCAATTTTGTAGGTCTTTATCGCCCACCGAGGATGCCCACTCTACATATTGGACGCAACGCCCATTACTGGAAAAAGCCATAACACGTCTACCGTGAACACAACGCTTATCCATGTGTGGTGGCCACAACGTCCACCAGTTCGGTTTCCCGTCAACACAACCGATGGCCGTCGTTGCCCGTTACGGTAGTGCGCGTTGTGGTCGCGGAGGGCGTTGTAACCACCACACGTTGCCGTTAATAATTTAATATAATAATTTTTCCTATGTATTGGAAATTACTATAATTTTCTCTATAAAATCTTATTCACCATACAAAAATACACAATAAAGGTATTTTTGTGGAAAGTCTCTGAGATCATTCGGCGTTGTTTTAAATCTAATTGCCATGAAGGTCTATGCGTTTTTTAAGATACCCAAATAGTTTGCACAAACTTTGAGGTTAAGTTCTATATATCAATACAAATAAGAAAAGCTCCTGCAAACATTAGTTCAAAAACGCTTTGCCATGTTATAACTTTTAGAAGTAGGATCAGTTACTGTTGCCTCTTCCGGAGGCTATAACTCCGTAAGGAAGATTTTTCAAAATCAAATTTTTCTGATTATAGAACTCAACCTCACAGTTTGTACGAACTATTTTCGCATCTTCAGGAAAAGCTCAGATCTTCATGGCAGCTTGACCTTTTAAAAATCTCGAAAACTGTTAGATTTAGCGACCTATTTTAAGTATTTTTTTTATTGAGAATTAGATTTTATAGACAAAAGTCATTTATTTGAAAATTTAAAATATTTCAAATAAAATATTACGTGACCTTCCCATTTGTGACACCTCTGGTTTTTAAAACAAAAATTACTAGAACTGCTAAGGTAAACAAGTAGTACTCAAACAGAATTACAAAATTTTAGTGCCAACACTGTAAAAGTTATCGATAAAAAAATTATGAGACTGTTCCTTCTACTGAATGCTGTAACTCTGTAAGAAAGCGTTTTGGTATGCATGTGTATCAGAGAATAAAATTGTGTTTAGATTCTGAGTTTATCCTAAAGTTATAAATCGTTATGAAGTTTTTGTTCTTTTTTATACTCTACATTACTGACGTCTGTCATGGAATTTTTATCATGATAATACGAGTGATTGCGATTTTTCGATAAAATTGTGGTATGAGTTTACGAGTGCTAATTAAGATGAAGTTAAATCTTAACTAGCACGGGTTAACTTACACCACAATTTCATCAAAAAAATCGAATCACGAGTCTTATTCGTCTTAACTATACGACTGACATTAATTTTGACGCATTGTTGGTAACACTGAACTAGTCGGAAATACCCGGGTGTTTTCGGGAATCGACGCTCTTAACATGGTATTGTTAGATTGTTTTGAAATGTTTTGTAGTGGCGTCCATTTGTAAGTATAATTTATGTTTTGACGTTTTTTTACTGTTGCTGTGAAGTGTTCTAAAATAAATCGTTTTAGAGAAAAATCGTTAACTGGTATTTAATGAAATTTTTGAGGTTATGTACATTATGTTGGTCTAAGATTTTAGTTCATATAACCTGTCAAACAAGATACAATTTTAATGTAACTAATATTTGTGTTTCTTAATGCATATTAGCATGTTATTATTATATTTATTATAGGTGTACACTAAAATTTGGGTCGGTCATGATTTTAACTATGATTTGAACACTCGCAAATCAAGTTGGTTGACATTGAGGTTGTTATCGTCGGCCACCATCGACGTTTCTTGCGTTTTGCTTTTTGCTTGTGGACGACAGAGACAATTATTTTTTTAATTCATAAGTTATGTTACAATTAAATATGATACTTACTCTTGGTCGAAGCAACAAAAAACTGTATTAAAATAAATATAAATATACCCAAAAGTCAGTGCACATCAGTTTTAAACGCGTTAATCTAAGACTTAAGAGCGATTATCCGAAGCTACTGTGAGTTTAATCACTTATTTAAACAAGACCATGCAGTTTTATCAGTTTAAAACAAACGCGATTCGTTCGTTTTACGAAAGGGGAAATTTCAGATTGGTTCAATGAAATGTGAGTGGTATAGTCGTTAATACACCATCCGGTATATTAAAATCAAAATTAATTTGGGCATATCAAACTAAAAATTGCACACGTTTATTAAATTTAAAATTATTGTTCATCCCAACCCCAATATCCGTCCTAAATTTCAATAATGAATAAACTATGATGTGATGAGCCACAGTAAACAGTTTTTCCTATAATTTGTCCAATGTTTTCTGAGTAAGCAGCGTTTAACCGAATTATGTCTGACAAATAGTCGATAAAACTTTAATAATTTAAAGGTTTAAATCTGTACCCTGTCTAGTCTTGTTTCCCGTCCTTATTTTTAAAATTACATGTGATAGGAGTTTCTTTTGGAAATTCGTATTTGAAACTTATTAGCAACGGTGGGACTTACCCTCTACACAAATTTTCCCAAGTACAAAGAAAAACTGTTACATAAAATAAACATCAAAACCGAAAACTTATCACTGTTCAAATTTGCTTAACATTGTCTTCTATTATTTAAGTATCGTTATTTCTCACACGCAAACCTTCACGTTCAGTACTGAAACGATGTTAAAATAAACATCTTTTTATATTTAATTCTTCTTGTAATTCAAGTTAACGTAGAGATAATAAAAACATGTTCTTTAAGTAATTAGTGTAGATAAAAAGGATAGTGTTTATTACGTATAAAATAAATAGAAAAAAATTTACTTGCAGCCTTTATTCTTTACATTATAGTTTTCATAAATAAGGTACATAACTATAAGAATTGTTAGTAAACGTTCGAACTTCAGTGGTGAAAAGATGGTAAAGCGGGGTAACCATGTGGAGATAAGGGTGCGGCAACAGCAATACTTTTCAAAATAGGCTGAGGGGCGACAACCGTCTGCAAATCAATGAAGTAAATGTATAAATTACATGTTAGTCGAAGCCAACGAGAAATTGATTTGTTCCGTTAATGTATCGGACGTACAAATATTAACCTTAATCGGAACAAATCTAATGTATTATGTAAAAAAATTGAAAACATGTTTTTCGTGTGTTATTCCAACAAATAAAGCTTTCAGTTCTCTACACATTAGGTAATTTAATAAAAAATATAATATTACGCTTTTAAGTTAAGTGCTTTGTGCGTTTACAAATATTGGTTACGTGTTTTAAGCAGTGCATTTATTTTTAGAATTAAAAAGAAAATTGCATGCCTATGTCTTACTCCGAGAAACATGAGCCATCCATGTACACGACGACATTTGATAACAATCAAGTTTTACTCAACAATAAAAAATATAACAGTGGAACATGGCGTGACGCAATTTTCAGTGCGTCTTGTAATAACTAATGGTATTCATGTGCTTGTAGATAATCAAAACATTTAACGGCCATTGTACAAACAGCTCATGCATAATTAATGCTTACCCCCTATTTTCCTACTTATTGTACCAGTTTTTTTAATACGTTTGCATAAATCGTTTAGTAACGCACTCAGTATCTATCTATCTATATTAAATGTGGATACTTTCTACCTGTTCCAATTATTAGTAGTAAGAATTTCCCGCTACCAGAAACCACATATTTAAGCGTCCATTATATAAGGCGCATATTAGTTTGTACAGCGGGCCGCTGCAGTTTTCGCTAAAGATAATCATAATTTAATGTCTACGGTTCGTGTGTATGATTAGGACATAATCTGTCGATAATAAAAATATGCGTCCAGATACGCTTCGTTACGGAGTTACAGCTCTTTTTGTGTCCATAAGAAACACCTTTAGCGCACACATTCAAATAAAACCTAGTAACAGAAATACTAAGCTCAATGCTAAGATTTAAAATTTCAAATTTTTAGTGCAACTATTTCAAAAGTTATCAACAAAAAAACGATTAAACTGTTCCATTGGGTATAGCTCCGTAAGGAAGTATTTTCAGACCTACGTCCATGAAAACTTTTCTACTTATTTTAGTGTCTAGAATGCGAATATAAATTTTGCACCATAATTTTGAATCGTCCTGTATACATACAAGATTTTACAGTTGAGCTGGAGCATACAAGAAAACGAATTTCGAAGCTTTTTCGAAAAAGTCCCCGTCGCAGTTACTTAATGAATAAAAACGTTTTATGCATTTGATAATTTTCGTATAATACAGAGTGATTCGTGAATAATGCCAACCAGCAACGACGGTAGCAATAAACATAACAAACACGTTCCTAACAAAGTTACAACTTTTAAAAGTAATCGTACGGTAATTATTTCTATACACATTTATTTATATTCGTAAGCGTATGAAATATTTATATTACCGACCGAAATTCATGCTAAAGAGGTAGTTCTGGCGGGAAGCACCGACCACTTTTACCAGTATTTAAACACATTACGCATTGGTTAATTATTTATCAACTACCCTATGTAAACGTGTACAGAATTTTTTCTTTCCGAGAACCATTACATAACGTATTGTTTGTCAGGTTTATCAGTAGAAGCTTGAGTACGCATTTAAACATTGAGATTCATTTTTATAATGATTTAAGCACAAGCCTCAATAGTAAATTTCCTTAGTACGTGTAACTATTTGTGTGACGCAAGTAAAAAAACCGCATACATCCAGCGCATTTCCTACCTTAACTGGAATTTAGCAAACCAAAACTACTGAGAAAAATAAAAAAATAACGAAAATAATTATGTAAATAATATAGAATATCTTAAAGTAATAGACGTCAAGAGTCAAACAAGCAAACGAAACTGCTACGAGAAAAAAAATTAAATAAATATTTCCGCAATTACCTAAAAGCATACTAGAAGTTGTAGGTAATATTAACTATTCATAACATTTGGGACACACTTTTAGGGTAGATTTTGAATCTGAACACAATGGGAAAAGTGCCTATATGGGCAGCTAGACAAATTCCCATAAAAGAAAATTCCAAGATCGGATATTTTCTGCGGAAAATTTATTAAAAATTTCCGAATATTCCCAAATTTAAATTTGGCGCCATAACAATAAACAAACTTTGTGTAAAATTCACTAAAGACAGTTAAAAATAATATAAAAACAGTTAGAAAAAAAAGGGAAATTTTAAATTATGAACAGACTGCCAAGACAAGTAGTTTGGCAATATTATTAAATTTGATTTTAAAATTTTTTTATTTAATATTTATACAGGGTGAGTAAAATGTAATGCATAATGTCTTCATAAACACTGATTTTGTAAAAAAACTTAAAAGTGATTTGCTAAATTTCAGTACGTATACTCTATTAATATTTAATGTCTTATAGGTTTCGTAATTTGTGATATACTTGAGTACACATTTCCTTGATGTTGTATACGTTTCGGTATTTGGTTGCTATGGCAACTAGAATTTCAAAGTATTTCATTCAATGATGTTCTTATGTAATCCTATGAGAAAAATTTTGTTGCAGAAAGAGATTTCATTGCTGAGTACAAAAACGAGAAAAAATATAAGGTGTTATTTTAAAAACAAAAGTTGGTTGCCATAGTAACTAAACAACTAAACGTATACAAAATTTAAATTGCTAATTAAAATAATTTTCATTAACAAAAACAGGGTAAGGGGATAAAGTGGTAAGGTAAGGTAAGGTTATCAAAATTTCCTTGGGAAACACGTTTGATTGTATTATATTGATTTTCTCGAAACCATTCTAAAGCAAACAGGTTTTTACATTTTTTTCCTTAACAAATAAACTTCCGGCGTTTATACTAATCATTTTTTCGTCGATAATTTTCGTAGTATTTGTAATAAATTATCGATAAAAGAATATCTAACTAACACAACTTCAAAATTTTAAATTACTGCAAAAGTAAGCCACAAAAAAGTTCCATCTTCAAGAGGCTATAACTCCGTAAGAAAGCGTTTGCAAACCTATGTTTATCTAATCTGTTTTAATTGATTTCTAATTTTGAATCTATTATGACTGTGTCCTGCATGTTATGAATCACCCTGTATAAATTTCAGATTTTGAAATAACAAATTGCAATAAAAACAATTTCAGTATTATAGCGTTTTATCAAATTTACGAATTAGTATTGTAATCTATACATTATAGGCCAATCTTTAGCTTGACATAGCTTTCGGCTGCCTGCGTGCGTGGCCGACCTTTCGTTCTTTAATCCCCTCTACTGTCGTAGGGAGATACGGAGCGGCGCTCCAGAGTGTTCGACACGGTTTATTATCCATAAATTTGCTAATTTATTATTTTGAAATTAAGTTGATTGGGATCAGCATAGAAATATTTACAGAGAAAATTAGGAAACACCTAATACTAACCTAATATTAACCATTGGAAAATAATTTTTCGTTCATGTAAATTTTCAGCTTTAGAATGTAGGGTAAAAATATTTATCAATCATTAGTAGCGAAAGCTGTAACTAGAATCAATAACTATGCCTGCTTTTAAATTATTTATTCAAATATCGTTTTAACGACAAATAATAAATAGACATAAACGGCAAGAAAGAATTCAAAAATTATAACCAATTAAAGCTAGACCTATTCTCAATAATCATAGCTGTAAAAACGGCTTTATTATTAGCGGTTAATCAAACTGAAAATAATTTTAAAGACAATTTCTGTTAATTTATGCAACAACGCAAAGTATCAATAAGTTATCTCGGTAAATACCCAATGAAATAACATAAACAAATGTTACCTTTACAATTGCTGAAGGATGAGTTATAAATTGAGTTACAGTGGCGTAACTTGTAGCTGGAGCAACTTGCTTTATAATAGGAACGGGGGCTACAGTTTTGAATACAGGAGCGGGTGCCAAAACAGGAGCCGGTGCGAAAACAGGAGCGGGCGCGAAAACAGGAGCAGGAATTACTGGAGATGACAAAGTTTTAAAAACAGTAGGAGCTGGAATTACTGGAGCTGGAAATATTGGAGCTGGAGCACTATGGAAAAAACTTCCAAATCCATGATCGAATCCAGGAGCTGCCGAAGAGGCTGCTATCAACAACCAAAAATGCACCTACAACATTTAAATTTTTTGTTATAAAATTTATGCGAAAACAATGTTAACAGAATATTGTATTTAAATCATTAATAGTATAAAGTTGTCTTCGCTTTCAATACATTTTTACTATATAGGTACGTAAACAATTTTATGCACGGATGTATCATAAATTGACAATTATATACGAATTTCTTTGTTATAAACGTCTTTTTATAGCCCATGGACCTCTTTATTGCCCATGGGCTATAATGAAACGTCAAACAACGATATCATAGCTAATAGAAACAATTTAAACACTTGCAAAATGAGATTTTGGGCAATATGGCTACCGTTGTTTACCCGCTACCATAGTTACGCTTCAAATCTCAAATTAATCAAAGCAACGCTAGATGTGGGTGGAAAATTCAATTTATTGTATAAATATTTTCAATTTATTTTAGAAATATTTTTAATTTAAAAAATCTTCATCCGCGCATAAAGTTGTGTGTATACCACGGGCGTAACTTGTTTTTACGGCCTTCGACGTATTCATAGCCCTCGGCTGCCGCCTCGGGCTCAAAATTACGTCTTACGCCATAAAAGCCTCTTTACGCCCTTATAAATAACTATAATTAAACTTGTTACAGATGGAAATTAATGCTATAAATAAAGCAAAACTCTCATATGTGTAATTGCATGAATCATAATTGATTTTTTCAACCAGAATCTCTCTTGACAAGGAAGAATGTTAAAACAATTAAATTTATTTAAAAATGTGTATAATTAAATATTCATGGTTAATTAATACAAAACAAAATTATAAATTTCGTTTTCGTAATTGCATGTATGACAATTATTATTAGATTTTCACGCAAATAACCACAAGAATTTTAACAATACCTTAAGTTGCTGTAATAATGGTACACTATAACAGATTTACGAGAAACTTGATCATTAGTTAAATTGGCAATAATTATTTTCAAGAAAATAGTAGGAACTTACAAATTTAGAAAGTATAACAAAGACACGTTTCTTGGTTACAAACAGGATCCTATATAATTATTTAAGTTTATGAAATGTTAATGTTAATTACAGCAATAATACGACAAATAGCACAACCAAAAAATAAGTCATAAAATCATTTTTTGTGGCAATTACCACCCTCGGTTTTGAATTTATGCAAACCAAACGTAATGGAGCTCGTAAATATTTAATTGACTGTAATTTAATTCGGCGGGTTTGTATTCATCGAATTTATTGATTATCAAATGGTCATTAGTTGACGGCTTTGAAAGTTCAAAGCACGTTATAAAGGCTGCTAAAAGCTCTACGTGATTAGTACGCAAAAGCTTACTGATGTTTTATTCAGGATAATTTTCCATCTACTAAAAAAATCTTATTGTGAAGCGCATGTGCTTTCACAGGTCACTGACACAATATGAACGTGGGGGTAAAAAAAATCTAATTGTAATTTCTGTAGTTACAGAAATTTGAAGTTATTTGTTACAAATTATTTCATGGCTCTCTTCAGTGTGTATTTTATTGAAACTAAATTAATAAAATAAAATATGTATTCTGGCACAATATATTTGTCGTAATGAGCAACTCAGGTAACAAGAGCCAACATGAACCAAATCATTTAATGGGTTGATAAATACAGGGTGGGGCAATTATCTGTATATTTGATCCTAATTGGGTTAACATGACAAATAGAAAAAAAAAGTTTGAGACAAAAGTTGCACTGTCAATTTCTAAATACCTTTCATTACAATTTTCAAAAGAAAAAACCCAAAAAACATTCCGATGCAGTAGGCCTTGAACAGATATGTAGATTTGCACTTTGATGAATAAATTGTAGAAAAATGCAACGGCAAATCCAGATAGGTTAAGTGCTTTGACTGTCACAAATACCTTTTTTCATTTATACACAGGATGTTTAAATTATTGTGCCTATTTATTCGCTGTAAAGTTTAAGAACAAAAAAATCTATTATAAAACTTTTACTACATACGCAACAAAAACAAAACTAAATTTATGACAAATTCAACTAAACATAAATTTTAAAAAATAACTTGAATTAAATGTTCAAACGTTCGTCCTTCCTCAGCAATACATTTATGAATTCTTTGAATAAAAATTCTACGTTCAATCTTAAGCATTTCAGGAGTAATGCAGTTGAATACTGCCTTTATTCTGTCTTTCATGTCCTCTGTTGTTGTAAGAATAGTTGTATAAACAACATTTTTGACGTAACCCCATAGAAAGAAGTGCGGTGATCTTGGTGGCTACGCGATTGTATTGACTTCCCTATCCACAAACCAAGAGGTTGGCTTAAATAATTTTTCACTATAACTAATTTGGTAACGGGGTGCACCGTCATGCTGGAAGATAATCGACTGTCGTAACTTTAAATTGACGTTTTCCAATAAAACAAAACAGGAAATTAAGAACAGATTAAGACAAACCAGAAATTGCATCAGACAGCTTAACTCAGTTCTGTGGAACAGACACATATATCACATATACATATCAGCTATGTATACTTTAATAAAAAAAACATGTCAATGCATTGTTTTACTGCAATCTGTAGGCAACCAACTATATACTACATTTCAAAGCTTCAATTTTTGAAAGAATGGTCTGCTGTGGAAACAGTAGTCAAATTATTTAATGTCAAATTAATAGCAATTAGTTTGTTTTTTTTTAATTTAGCATAAAATTTGTGTATTGTTAATATTTTATGGTTTTAAAATAGGAGTTGTATTAAAAAAATTATATTCAAATAATTATGCTTTTTATTCACAAACATCTCTCTCTATTATTTTCTGTACAGTTGGTTGCCTGTAGATTGCAGTAAAACAATGCATTGACATGTTTTTTATAAAAGTATACATAGCTGATATGTATACAAAAAAGAAAAACTCACTGTAGAATACTATGATGGTACGCAGTATAGCAACATACGAAGCGGTAATAAATAAAAACATCAAAAATAAGATCAATGCAACCAAGATGGAATTCGAAAGAAGAGGTTGGAAACTTACAAGAATGAACAGGATGAGAAATAAAGAGATAAAGAGAAGAATGGGAGTAGAAAAAGACTTACTAAATAACATCGAAGAAAAGAGATTGACTTGATATGAACACGTTAGCAGAACAGATGGATACCGAGAGTAATATATTGGAGTCTTATAGAAAAAAGGGAGAAGAGAGACAAACTAGATGAAGCGATAAAAAAAACATAAACGTGCTATTAAAAAAAATTAACATCGCTGCATTGAACAGTTGAATATAGAAAACTGTACATTTTTTTAAATTTTTTTTTCTGTTTGACATAATAACGCAAGTAGGATCAAATATACAGATAACTGCCTCGCCCTGTATAGTAAAGTCCAATTAAATTTTAAAGCATCAAAACAAGTAAATTAATAATTATTTACGTCACTTCCCGGACTAGTGACGTAAATAACTATTAATTTACTTGTTTTGAAGCTTTGAAATTTAATCACGGACGTGTATCGTACAAAATTTTATTTCATTACTGCTAAAACCATTTTTTATTTGAATATTTTCTTTTTATAAAAACGTCATTTTTTAAATTTATATTCTGTCAAATTAAACATTCGCTGTTGGTATTTCTCGTTGCTTAGCTACAAATAAATGTGTTTGATGAATTTTTCTCCAAGCAGTCCGGGAAGGGCTGCTAAGCAACACTTCCCGACCTCGGCCTGTAATGTGCCATTTCCCGGACTCAAATCAATGACGTAAAGTGGTATATAGCGTACAGTATGAAATAAAAAAATTTTATATTTTACATAGTCCATAAAAAATTCCAATAATTAAAGTTGATTAAAAAGTTATTTTTCTTCACTATTTTTACTGTACTTACCAATAATCTCATCATTATTACAAAACTAAAGTTTTCTTTTGTACTGAGATATCAAAATAGCAACTGAGAAGATATCTGTCTTTTTATCCCTTTATATAGAAGTTCTATAGATGGTAAACGACAAGTAGGGACTATTACTCAATGTTAAAACGTGAAATATGTAGAATCAGACATACCAAGTACGCATTGAATAAAAACTATTAACGACACAATAACGATAAAGTATAAAAAGTTGTGCAAGGATGCCCTAGATCAGGATCACAAACAGAAAGTTCAGTTTCTGTAATGTTATTGCACTGATTCACATTAGTTAAGTATTAGGAACACGTTGATGAAGTACCCACCACCTTGCAAGTATTCTTAATCCGCCCCTGACTTCTAAGATCACCCATAAAATAAGCTGAAGATGTATTATTTTGAATTAAATCGCTAAACAAGGAAATCATTTATTCACACATTCACAAATGTGCAAGGATTTCTGGATTATTCTTGTAAATAAACTTGAAAACTTTTATATTAAAAAAAACGTATCATTCATAAATTGTCATTAATTAATTACAAACATCTGTGGGTATGACAAGAAGTAATTTTTAAATTATTTTACAGTGAATTGCATACGATCTAAACTAATTGTTAATGTTAAAATAATTAACCACATTGATTTATGTAACAACACCAGTGTCTAACGAGCTTTCAGTACATGCAATTTTAGTGCTTTGGCAATAATTGTTTATCTTATAGAAACCTACAAGCGCAACAACATGTCAACACCTCTACTTCCAAGAATTTTAATTAAATAATAAGTTTTCACAATTTTCCACATTGAACAAATAATTAATTGCTTCTTGCTTGCAAGCATTCCTCTCCTATGAATCCGGTAAAGAAATCTGTTTTGTGTAGGAGCATTTATTGTACAATATAATGTTAACCACATTTTTTGAATAACCAATGAATTTTTATCGCTATAAATAACAACCACGTATTGAGTATCGATTTTGAATTATTGTCAGTCAAAACTAGCTGTCGGACGAACGCCATGAGACCTTCCTCGTATATATACCCTTTAACCTTCCTCGCTATGCTAATTATAGCTAGAAAAAGGTATTGTTATTATCAAAATTTCGGAAGTTCGGATTTCCACAGATATGCACGTTTCAATGTCCGAGAAAACGGAAAAACTAGCTTTTGTCATGGTGTCTGTTTACACTTTACAGCACAGACGGACGCCTTAACCCGGAAAACTCAAATTAGGTTGAAAACATTGCTAATTTTAGTGGGATAAAACAGCAACAAAATGGGATTGGTCCGCCTAAAAACGGTAGGGCGAGGAGGGGTGTATGCTTCAATATAGGCGCGCTCGAAAAAGAAGCTCCCAGATTACTATTCTACATGTGTTTAATAGCCAATCTGCGCAAACGCAATCTTCCTACCACCCCTACTCCTACCACCACCCCCCATCGATTTCTGTTTTTTTTAAGTTTAGTAATTTTGGCTTCAAAATCAGTAAGAACATGTTGAATGACATTAAAAACAACTTTCCATTGAGAAAACACCTGCGACTTTACCTTTTGGTCGTTTACCTGAACAGTTTATTTGAGTCCCAAAGATTGGTTGCTACGGTAGGCTGCCATATCTTATCTGCTATCGTAGGCTACCGTATTTTGCTTGCCCGTATTGCTTCCGTATTTTGCTTTTGTTTATGGCATATAGTTTATACGTTTGAACACAAATAATTTTGGCAAGTAAAACTATGTAGAATCCTGGAGACTGTCACTACAGTTACCTAGGTCTTCAACTAGGTACGACAGAACCGTGACGACCGACTGGAGAAAAGCCTTCCTCAAAAGTGCAGTCACACTAGTGTAAAATCTTCCTGAAACGTGCAGTCAACTTGGGGAAAAGCCTTCTTCAAAAGAGCAATTCTACTAGAGAAAAGCCATAGCTCAGTGAAGCCCGTTTGGAGAATAAATTCCATCATAAAATCTGGCCCTCCAGCATTTCACCGAGGTTGTACGCACAAGCCAACGTAAAATCCCACACGTAACACCGATTACGTAACAATAAAGCGTCACAGTTCATTAAAACCGTCACAGAAATAAATAAGAGGGCTTTATGAGCCGTGTGGTCATTTTTCGAGTAATATTGTTTTGCACGTTTCTAAAATTTTGAAATAATTTTTACTTAACAAATTTTCATGCGTTTAAAAATTGTCGTATACAGTAACATTGAGTCTCCGTATAGCTACTATAATACCCAATTTGATCTCGATCTGTAAGCTAGCTTTGTTATAATAAATTTTAAAAAAAGTAGCGGCCGCCGTTCTAAAGCTAAAATTTTGATTAAAAAGCTTATTATTTGTTCTAAAGTCTTCTATTAAATTACATTTTAGATTTCAAAAATTAAATATCAATTTTTAAAATATGCGACCAACAATCTTGTTCAACTTCCGCTTGCAGTTTCGGATTTCTTTAAAAGCATATTTTTTCGATTAGTGTTTTCATACACCCACACATTTCGAAGCTCATTGAAATCTGACCATCTGTTTGGAAATTATGGGACGCACGCACGCACACTTCTCCACTCACATACCTATACACCGATAGACATTTTTTAAAAACCACTATTTTAGGTTCCTGGAGGCCCTAAACATGTATTTCCGCCGAAATTTGGATTTTGTAAATTTCCATGGTTGCAATGGGCATGTTTGATGCCTAGAACTGTAAAACGAGCGAATTGGAAAATTACTGGGCAAAAAATTACGAAAACTGGTTGCGCGGCAACGAGTGTCTGTTTTGATTGAAGTACAACCAATATGACTTTCCCCGGATAATTTGCAGTTCACGAGTGGTAATATCGTAATATTTATTTAAAAAACTAACAAATAAAACAAATGAGTATAGTTTCTACGAATTTAAGTTACGAAATTTAAGCTAAATAAACACAATTTGCTATGCAGTAAGTTACAACAATGCTTTTTCAGATTCACGAGTTGTATATGTATGTAGGCCAGGCAGGGCGAAATAATCCGCAAAAAGTGTAAAAGAATATGTTGACGAAGATGTAATGGTTTGTTATGCTTCATGAGTGTCATTTGCAAAATCTTAAGTTTTCGTCCACTACCGAAGTCGGCGCTATAGCCACCGTGATGCAGAAAAACGCACAATAAATCGGTTTCTCGACAATAACTTGTTTTATCTTTGTTGTACGGCAAAAATAATTCTATATAAAATTAAAGCTGATAAAATTCTCCACAAAACAAAGCTATACATCCTTTTTGTGCGATCTATACTGTGGAAGCAGTCGCCACGTGAATTTGTTAATTGATAACGCCGACAAAGTATTGGTTTATGTCCCGCCCAACTAACCGGAGATTTGAATTGATGCGCAAAATTTCCGCTTCAGCAACAATTAATTATTATAAACAATAACGCATTGTTATTATATCGTGCATTTACATTCAATCTCTTCATTTGCATTTTTTAAAAGGGAGCAGTCACCACAACGAGTAAAAAGTGGCATTTGGTAAGTGAAAACCGATATTTTCTGCGCTTCAATTTCGCGCGGTTACTGCTCCCAAATTATAAGTTATACAAAAAATATGTATTGAAACCTTTTTGGTGGAGAATTTTATAAGCTTTTTCTGCACCACGGTGGCTAGCGCCGACCTCGGAATATAGGGAAAACATAAGATTTCTTTAATGGCATTTAAAACAATTACATTTTCGAGAACATTTTTTTAAGGTCAAACTTACTTGCCACCTGGCTTAATGGGTGAATTATTTCTCGCATAATACGAATATATCAGATTATCGAATTAATTGTATATTTAAAACTAGTCAATATGTAAATTGAATTTGTTCACCTTAAAATTGTAATGGAATAATTATTGTCAATGTAATTCTCAAAATCGCTTTTCTGATGAATACAATATCCTTACCACGAAGAAAGTGAAAAATCACATTTTCCGTAAGTAATAATTTTCTATGGACGTTTAACTCAATTAACCTTTTAATTTTATTTAAAGTTATTTTATTTATAATTACATCATAGATCATTATATTGAAAACTAAAATACAACAACTCAATCGGAGAAGCGAATTGCAGGCATGTTATAATAATGTAAATGCATTCAGAGTAAACGTTCCTTTCACCTCTTTAGCGAAATCTCCGCTTATATCTTGTCATTCTTCTTCGGTGCAAAATCTAGATCACTGACTAATAACATAGCAAATATAGTTCGTTCTTGCACAACTTCTGTGCTTAATGATACCTACTGCCGTAGATATGCATTCCTTGTGAGTACCGGCAGGTTACATTTAAATTTATTGCTATTAAATAATGCTGTATAATGTGCTTTCCTACTAGCACATTAACGTCGAATTTAAGAGCATTTGATCATGATTTATAAGATTTAACGTTACCACGGCTTATTTAACCAACATAATGTGCATACCTTAAAGTAATTAAAGCAACCCAATTAATGCTAATACTTACACATAATGGTAGGTACATTCTATTTTTATATAATTTAAAAATATCTAATTACTTAAAACTGATTTAATAAAAGTAAAACACTTCTTTCATCTAATAAATTAGTCGGTAGTAATAAACCACCCCAATTACACAAATTTAATATAATTTTTAAACATATGTCACATGACAATATTAACAATATTATCTTATTTATTTTTAAAGACATTTGTGGCTCATTTTAATTGTTTGTAATTGAAAATTAAATAATGTTGAATTATTTTTACGGTTGCATTAAATTACAAGCTTATCTTTTAGAATTTGTTTTAACTAAGATATTTATGTTCTCTCTTAATAAACATACAATCATGGCTCATTAACTTTTTTATTTACAATAATAATAACTTGCAAGGGGAATCCAATCATCCGAATAAGGGCAAGAATCTGATTATCACACACATATGTATTACAACTCAATGTCTAAGGTGACCATTCCTCCCGGATTTTCGGACTTTGTCCCGCATCCGTAAGTGTCCCGGAAAACGTCCCTGATTTTGAAAACAGTGACGCTTTTTATACGCAAGCGTTTGTTTTGAAAATGCCGCGAAAAATTCTCAATGCGAGTAACATTTGGCAACATTGCTCGGAACTACTCTCTACTGTCGTCAGTTGCCGGTAGAGGCCTGCACGAGCCGATTTTTTTCAGACCTGTCCGCCCCAAGCCCGTGAATATCGTTTCATGCCCAACTCAGCCCACTTAAATCAAAATCAATAAATTTTGTTTGATACGCTCGAATTGAGCGATCAGCTTACCCGGCCCGCCTGAGTTTTGATTTACAGAAAATTGAGAGTAGGTACTTTAACTCGTCTATGGACCACTGTTACGTATGGTCATCAGGGACAACGGTATTTCGAAAAACCTGGAAAGTACGATATTTGAACCAAAAATTTAAAAAAATAGAGTTCTTTGGAAGGGCGTATTTTAGAAACTATTCACACTAGAACGTTCGTTTTTCCTACTTTTACGCAGAATTATATCAGCTTTGTTTTAGGGCTGCTTTTAACGTAGGATGCAATAGAAACGAACAACCCACGATTTTTGCACCTTTTTACAAAATTTTCTTGGTACCCGACCGAGCTAAAGTTGACAACTCAGGGTCTTTTTTTGGAAACCAAATAAAAGGGCAAAATAATTACATTCCCGAGTTATTTCCCTGCAAAAGCACCTACTGACTGGATCATTATATAAGTACAATAACCAGCCTCGATTTTTTCTAAATTTTGTGTAGTATCTTTTCTGGCAAATTTATAAGTAAAAGGCCGTGGCTTAGTACTTATTTCCTCATTCTTTCTCATTTATTAATATAGACAAAAAATTGCGGCTATTAATTGTGCGTAGAACGTCTTGAATGATGTTAATAGTAGCTCATTTGCTCTTCCGGTTTTAATAAAAATTATTTCACTTTCCAATATGCAAAAAAACTTGGAGTCTTTAAATAATATAAAAAGCCTCAAACCAAATCCCATCCCATTAATAAAATAATTGTATTTTTTATTATAATGATCTAAAATATTAATTTATACAACCTATTTACTTCTAAAATCTCTTGTATTAATAACGATACCAAATGGCGTCTATGCAAAATATGTGGCTGTGGAAACAAAGGCTTTACTAATTATAATAAAATTACATTACATACTATAGGCAGCCCAAACTACGTCTGGCTTAAGGTGTACCAGTTACTTTATCTTTTATTTTCAGTTCATGTTAGTAAAAATGTATTCGTTAAAGAACAAATATCAAACTTCTAATATTATTTCTATTTCAATAAAAATCTGTGTAATTCATAACCTTTCTAAAACTTTCCTTCTTAAATTAGAGAAACAACATACCTTGGAAAGTCCGCTAAAAAACAATTTAAAAATATCTAGATAAAATTAAGAAGAAACATTTTAAATGTTAGTATAGAAAAAATAAAAAGCGCCACCGACTACACAAGAACTGTTAAACAGCCTTCATAATTCCTTCCTACTTGTCTCTTAAAACCATTCACCGTTGCTAAAATTTTTACTACGTTTTCCACATGTTTTGGAGTAACTGCCAATATATAATTAGCTTTTTATTGCTTTATTTAGCATGTGTACTTAAAGCAATAAATTAATATCGTTTTGTTCACGTCCTCAAAAGTTGCAAGGAACAGTGTAAAAATATGGCAGAAAAAGTAATACTGAATACTCTTCGCATACAAAATTATAATCTTGAGACATAATTATATAAATATATATTGAAAAACGGCTTAAAAAATCAATTACTTCATTTTTAATATTTTATTGTCAGGTAAATAACAAAAAAATTCAATAAAAAAATATGGCTGTACCTAGATAAAAAAAAAGCTACATTTTTAAACTTGAAATTTTTTTCTTACAACATATTACCTACTAGGGTTGCCAGCTGTTCTTTTTTGGCAATCACAGTCCTTTTTTTTGTTAAGAAATGCCCTTGTGCATTTTTTTGCTCCAAAATGTTCTTTCTACAAGCCTATAAACAGATTATAAAATTAAACGCAACTGAAATTTGTGAGCTTCATTTGAAGCTGTTTGACCTTGAAAAATCAAATAACTATCAATTTATCGAATTACTCACAAATACCTCACATGCCGTTTTTTTGTTTCACCAAAAGATAGCAACCGTACTACCTACATTTCTTCTTCTTACAGTAGCACACCTCTTGGCAAGGTATACCACATCTTCTGAGCTCATATACTGTGTAGTAGGTACGTAGGTGGTGCAGGACATTGGCCCAGAACAGTTGGAACCTACAAATTTATGTGGGCTCCTAAAATAAAAAACCTGTTGAAGTTAAGAATTGTATTATTTACAATAAATTAAAATGAACTTCAACAAAGTAAAGCTGAAAATTATTAATATACAACTAAAATTTTCCGATAAAAATGTGAGGTCTCGTTATATTGCAGATGAAAAAAGTTTCTGTTATATAAATAATAGTATATTTTGCAACAAGAGATGAAAATACCGTTTTTTTTCATGAGCGGACAGTTGTTCACAAGCCGCGTTAGCGGCGAGTGGGGCAAGTTCGCGAACGAAAAAAACGTATTTCAACTTGAGTAGGAAATGCTATTTTTTTCTACGATATTGCAGTTTCATGTTCAAAACTTACAAGTTCAATTTAATTCAAAACGAACTGTCACAATGCAAATTACTGAAATTAGTTTGTAAAGTCGTTTCCATAGCAATAAATGGATTCTTTCCGTTAAATTTGTCATTCTTATTTTCTATTTATCTCTAGATGTGAAAATATTTTCATCTCTATAGTTAAAAAATATCACTTTCGTGTAAAGTAGGCTGTGGAAAAATTGCTATTTTCACATATATGAGTAGAAAAAAACAATGTTAATCACTGAACTGATCCTTTTTACCTTACGAAAAAATTCAAATTGTTGCATATTTTTATTTTCATAATTTGAGTGTTATCGTTTTTCATTTCTCATAGCCTATTTATGTTCAAACTTTTGAAATTTCTTTCCAAACCACTCACATTTACCGACGCCCCCTCTAGTCCTGGACACAATTACTGTTGTAAATTACATAAATGCACAACTGCACTGTTCGGTAATCCGCTCTAATAATAATAGTAATAAAAGTACCAACCCTAGACTGTTTGGAAGATACATTATATGGTAAGTCACAACCCCTGCACGTACAAATATTAAAATACCATAGAAAAATGTTGGCCAGTCTTGGAGACCATGACCCTCTATACACTACAAATGTTAATGTATTTTATTACACCACATATAATGTAAAGACTTGCATTTCTTTCAAAACCTGAGACAGAAATAACAGAGATTTTTATTTTTCTCAAGAATAAAATTCTAAAGAACTGTTTATAATCAAACATTACTTTTATTAAAATATAAAGAAAAACCGTCTAAGACTGGAATGTTTAAGGAACAAAATAAGTAAAAATAATAGACATCACTGTTTTATTTTAAATAATTTAATAAGCTATTTACAATTATCTACAACAATTATTGCTAATCTTTTAGGTGAGGCGGACGATAATATTTGTTGTTCTGAAATCTTCGTTCCAATAGTTCAATTTGCATTTCATTTCCATTTTTTTGAGCCTCTTCCTGTATTTTTGCTAAAATATTTTGATTTTCAATAGATTTCTTCTGTAATGCTTCTCTTTTTAGTGTCACAGAGTGTCTGTTTAAAGTAAAATTATTTACGATTTACGAACTTTATCATAACTTCTATAAATGTAGAAATATGCTTAAGAGTATGTTGAATGTTTCAAACAGAACGAATTATTACCTTATAGCAAGAAATTGTAATGTCACACCAACTGCTGTTATAATAATGCACATTACAGCAATAACTCCGTTTGAAACTCTGTTCATTCCTGGTACTCCATAATATGATGCATTTCGATAGTACCAGTCTCGGGATTTGTCTCTATTTGCCCAAAAGGATGGATCATCGTACCCACTAAGTAATAAGAAATAAATAAAAATAAAAGCCCTATTTGTCTAAAAAATGTTAATTAAAAACTTGTGCCATTTTTGCATAAGGCTTGAAAAATACTTACTAGCCAGTTGAATATCCTCTAGGTTTAGTTCTATATTTCGGTGGTTCTTTAAAATCATTAAAAGAACGAGGTGCACCGTGAGATAACTCCCAGTCATAAGTACAACGACTCTCAGGTTTACTTAAAATTGTGTAAGCTTCCAAGACTTTTACAAAACTTTTATGGGAACTTTTTGTAGTGTTTTTATCAGGGTGATACTGTTAAATTTAATTTCCACTTAATTATGAGTACGAGTCTACCAAGCTTAGCCGTTTAGTGCTCTGGAGAATCAACTGCAAACAGTAATAGAAAAAACTTACCCTTTTGGATAATTTAATAAACGCCTCCCTTATATCTTTTGCACTACAGTTCCTTGCTAATCCTAAAATTTCGTAATGTGTTTGGTGTAAATACCTGAAAATTATAAAAATTACATAACCTTAAATGGTTAATATGGATATTTGTAACTCACCGTTTAATGTCGATTACATGTGAATTCGTATGAATAGTTTTTAATATACTACCATATCCTTTAAACATTGCAAATACTTTATTAAGGGCATTCTATAACCAAAATTTTGTATTTTTGTAAATATTTAAAACTTGGAATTTCTTGTCAAAATCAAAAATACTGACCTAGTGACCTCTGCAATTGTATTGCTGCCAACTCAAAAGAATAATATGTAATTTTATTTTTTCAAAATTTGCACAATTCACATTTACCTTCTGGGTAAATTAACTAAATTCTTAGATTTTCGTATAAATAAATAAAAAACAATTTTGTAAAAAATATTTCAGACATTTTAAAGTAACATAAACTGTTACTCAACTCCACAGCTAATAATGGTTGTACAAAGTCTGTTCAACAACCCCAACAATTTATTTATCCCGTTCTACAAAGATTTCTCGAAAACTAAGCAAAAATTCAATGGAGAATATTTAAAAAAGAAAAAATTTTTAGGACATATATGTAAATCACTATTATAATATATTACTTTGAAATTAAAAATTTCTAATAATCACAAATCTGTGTTTAGGCCAGGTGCCTGATTATTTGTGAGACATGAATTCCAAGAAAACTGGAAAATGCCTTAATAGGCGTTCTGCATAGAATATCATATCAATGGTATTACCCCTCGACCAACACCGACATCGACCTTCTACAAAATGGCGTCCGGGTTTATTTCTTGTACAGTAGTAGTGTATCTAGTAAACCCATGTAGAAATCTGTGGTGATTGTATTTTCTGATGTGCACTGAAACTTTGAAAAAGTATTTCTCAAAAACGGTCCATTTTATAGACTTTTAACAAGTAATAATAATACACCTTTTTTTTTGTCAAACTAATTCTACATTTATAGTCAGATGCTCCTAAAAGTTAACATTCAAAAAAGCTATGTGCCAAAATATTAAGTCCGTGTGACGTAACTAGCACCTTTTACAAACACCAAAAATATAAGTAACACCATCATGTTTGTAGATCTATAAAATATAACCATACCAATTTTCTACTTGATCTGATTAGTAGGTAGTTTTTGAATTTTTGTCTTTAGGGCGCCCTATAACTTCTTAAGATAGCACTTGTTACTAAGACATATTAGGTATAATAGATCTACTTTGACCCTAGAAAGCTACACCTAACCATTGTTCCATTACTTACGGAACACCCTGCAAATCTGTATTAGGCTACTACTGGTGAATTTTTTAAGTTGAGCTTAGGTGCATTTTTCTTAGAAAATAATTAAATTTGGATCGTTTAAACAGAAATACATTAAATTATGTACACGTTCAAGCATTCCAACATAACGTAGTGTTAGAGTTGCATTACCAGGCTCAGAATTCATGGGTGTCAACACAGTAAGCATGGCGCTCGCTATCCATTAATTGTCCCTTAACTAGTATTTCATTAAAAACTGGGTAACCGACCACAGTAGAGCAGGTGGTGTAATGTATCATTTTTGATTTCATTTTCTTTTAAAAAATGGCAAGAAATACAGATGCGTTATGCGGTTATGTTACGGCAGAATGCTTAAATAAGTACTACGCCTTAGATACTAACATTATAATAAGAAATATTTTTAAGCTTGAAATTTATTCTAAACCTAAATTTTAATAAATTTTCTTCGAGGTAGACTGAACACACCTTTAATATAATTATTTACATAAATATAATCACAATTTAAATTAATTTATTTCTAAACTAAATGAAACTAATGATAAAGCATGAAATATTTAAAACATTTATGCATCGTAATTGTTTTTCTACAGTCTATAAGGTTGAAACAAATATAAATATGTTACTAATAACGAAAATTCTACAACTTTACTGTAGAACGCCATGTAAAATTACTTTTTGTAGGAAAACCATGTGAAAAATTACATTCAGCTTGATTTTTGCAATATTTTCCATATTTACAGGGTCGAGGGTGATAGAACATACAGTGAGTGTTGCTGCAGTTTGGGTAAAACTTGCACATTTGAGGTGATGATGATGATGGTGTAACTGTAAAATGTAAATTTTGTATTATTAAAACCAATGATAATTATTATAAAACCTACTACCAGCATTAAACGTCCTTGCTGCATGACTGTAGGGGCAATCTTTCCGTGTACAAGAAGTCTCAAATTTACACATGGGATGTATGTACAAACACTTTTCACCAAATTTACATTGTGGAAATACTTTACAAGGAGTACTCGGGTGGACAAATTCACATTTATCACCCTGTCTGCACATGGGCCAGTATTTGCACCTTTCCTTTGTTTTTATAGAAGGCTGGGCAAATACTACGGGCAGTTTATCTGGAACTTGCTTTCCTTTTGTTACAACTGGTGGGGAAGTAACAGTAGCATCAAAAATAATTGGTGATGGTGATTTTCGTTTCTTGTTTTCATCTACGGTTCTAATTTTCTGTTCTGAATTTGTTTTTTCTTTTAACTGTACAGGTTTATTTCGCTCCTGCCTTCTTGCAATACCATCTAAAGTAATAATAAATGTTTGACCCTTACTCTTCCGTGGAAGAGAATTTTCATAATCAGCATCAACATCTGAACAATCTGCATCTATAAAGTTGTTGTAATCATCACCCACATGATCTTTAGAACTTGGAATATATTCTAAATGCTCGTCTGATTTGCGAGTTGTCTTAAGCGGTTTAGGAACATATTCCAAATTATCATCATCGCTACTAAAATCCAATTCCTTTTTATCTTTTCTTCCAACTTGTGTGAGGATACTTTTTATTTTATCTTTTTCTTTATCAGAAAGCTTTCTAGCTGAATTGTGAGCATGAGCAATTTTTTCTCGATACCTTTTTGTGAAAAGTGCATCAGGCTGCAAAAATATATAGAATGATTTTTTTATAAACTGGTGTCAACATTACACCAAAATTAAATTACTTCTACATTATTAACTAAACCACTATTATACTACAACAGTTCTTCTCGGCAAATGCCGCCTTTTTAAATTGACAGGCTCCAGTGATAAGTTCTAGACGAATCTGCTTTGAAAGTGCGCTTAGTTATAAGCGAACAATAGTTAGTTGGTCATACATAGGTGACCAATGTGCCGTGTTATTCGTTTTTTGAAAATCTCAAACCCCCCCCTTTCCACATTTGTTTTCCGATTTACAAATCAACTTCAAATAAAATAACTTGTGGAGCAAAGTTTCGTTCCAGAAGGCTGCCATTTCGGACCGCTCATCTTCAGGGACAGACAGCAGCACTAAGTAAGAACCGTTACCGACTTAAATAACCATATAAATCAATTCCTGACAATCCCAAGTGCACCTGCACAAACGACATCTAAATATTTCGCTTAGTTTTCTGGTACTTAATGGTCAAAGTTGGGGCTGCACGCAAATTTTTGACCACCTTTAAAAAATTTGGAACTTATTGGAAAGAGACACGTTAGCCTAATGTGAATAACATCAGTCGAATGAGCTAGTCGAAATCTAGCCAGATGTAGTGAATCGATTTAGAAAACTTTTCTTTGACACGCTGCAAAACCCGATCTGTTAGTGAGATGGGGTTTGTGTAAGTAGCTTGTTGAAATCCACAACTCTCTATAAAATGGCGTCGTTCTGTTTTTGCAAGCAGCTTTGGAACACAGCAGGGTATAACATACTGGGTGACCAGTTCAATTCTGACATGGTGACAAACGCCATTGATGAAACCTTAAAATTCGAAAATGGGTGCAAACACAATTGCTGAACTTTTAATTAATTGCCAGGCGGCGCTAAAAAAGATTTCAAAAAATATATAAAACTATCTAAAAATGCCATTCGTGCTTTTAAAAATAAAACTAGAACATGTGGCGTATTTTCTAAAATTGAGCTTCAACTTGCAGGGTTGGACTTAAAAACTGCATGTTTCAGCATTCTAGTCCAGTCATCAGGTACTTTTGTAAGGAAATAACTCAGGAATGTAATTTTTCGCTTTAAATCTTTATTTGAGCGTTCAAAAAAACCCCTGGACTTGTGAATTCCAACACGGTTTAGAACACAGAAATTTTTTTTAAATTGTGTTCTCAAAATTGTGCTTTTCCGATTTCTTGAAATTTCTGTTGTCCCTGATGATCATATGTAAAAGTGGTCCAAAGTTGAGGTAAAGTACACTCAATTTCCTGTAAATCCCAAAGAAAACCAGCCCTCTAACACTAATAGGTCGCCAGGTATGACCTCTTAAAATAGTGCATTTTCGACCATTTTTCAAACCTCTTTCTTGGGAGTTGCAGTTTTTCAAAAATACCTCCGTTTAAGTGCATCCAATATAAAAATGAGCTAAATTAAAATGAAAGCGGATAAAATTCTTTTACGTATGATCACCAAAGGCAATTATTTCAAGAAATGGAAAAAGTACAATTTTTGAGACAAAAATTTAAAACAATCGGGGTTATTAAAAAAGTATCATTTAGAAACTATTAGGACTAGAACATTCTTATTTATTTTAGTTTTACACAGAATTTTATCAGCTTTTTTTTAGGACTACTTTTAACGAGGATACAATTGTAACGATACATCCACAATTCTGTGATTTGATGCACCTTTTTCAAAAAAATTATCTGGGTTCCCAATCGAGCTGGAATTCACGAACCCAGAGTCTTTTTTTGGACGCCCAAATAAAGGATTTAAGCAAAAAAATTCCATTCCTAAGTTATTTCTCTACACCTCCTGGTTTTGCGACATGATGACTGGACTATTATGGAAAACTGTGTTTCGGTTTTTGCATAAAGGTTCGGGATACATCAGTGTTGGGTGCCTAGTTCAATTCTGGCAACAGGTGACAAACGCCACTGGTGATACTTAAAATTTGTTAACAAATTTTATTGTATATTCTCTCCCACCAGGTATATTAATGGTAAAGTGTGATATGGAGTTGCTCAAGCTCTAATTTGCATGTGGGTTACCGCACCTGTGCCGCTCTCTATTTATTTATTAATACATTGATAATAATCAGTCTAAACTAGATGTTTAAAGATTTCCTAGCAACTAATAATGACTCTAAAATATCTAAGATATCAACAGATAATCAACAGCTTAACTAAATAAACCTTAATAACTCAAAATACATACTTTAATGTTAGCTCCAACAACAGGCGTCTGCGCTATACTTCTCTGAGCTTCGGCAACCGCCTTAAGAAGAAGATTCTTATTGGCCTGATTATTAGAAGGAGGTATAACCCTTGGTTTGACCTTAACAGTGCTGGGAACTTCTTTGGCTATTATTATTTCCTCTTCCCCCTCCTCTTCTTCTTCTTCTTCTCGAGGTTCTTTATGTGGAACAGCAACCTTGGACATGACTCCTAATCGTTTAAGTGCGCTCTGTATTGAAAAAAAAATGTAATATTTTATTTAATTACTTATTGTGACAGATTACCTCTCTTGGAGGAGCATCTGTACTACCATGCTTGTTTCCGATTTTTCGACTTTCAATCTCATCTTTTTTATGTCTTTCTTCCCGATCGATTCTTAAACCAACAATTTTGGAAATTTGGTCATCGGTAGTTGGTCTAGAAATTCCTAATATTTCTTCCTCTTCTTTTCTTATATTGGTCAAACTGATTTTTGTTCTCTTTTGTGCAAGAGATGTATCATCAGGTGCATTAGGCCTTTTACCTAATCTTTCCAATGCTGATAACTTTTTTCCTACAGTTGCACCACTAAAAATAATTCGAGGGTGTTCATTTTTTTGTTTAGGACTAGTCTCATACGCTACAAGATCTATTGAGTGCTCGTTGGTAGTTTCAGGTTGTTCTTCCGCTGATGTTGAAGATCGAACTAACTTTATCTTTCTTGAAGTTTTTTCTACAGCTTTCTTCTGTTTGGATTTCTGATTTAGACCTTGTTCGCTTGGAAATAAATCTTCTAAAAAAAATATATTGATGTTAGTCACCCATGGTTAAATATAAAAACGAAGGATTTGCAGTTTTTCCTTTACTTACCTGGTTCTGCTTTGATATTTATAAAATCTTCGTCATCTGAATCACTTGGAACTTGTAAGCCAAGTCTGCTTTTGACACTCTTTATCTTCTTTTCAATTTCTGCCAACTCGTTTTCATTGGATATTGCAACTTCTGACAACGGTGGAATATCAAAACTGTCCTCATTTACGTTTTCAATGTTAGAAATATTACTATTACTGTTTTGATTTTCCTGCATTACTACAATTTTACGCATTTCCGAAAGCTTACTGGCTTCCACTGGCAAATCATCAGTTAACGATTTAATCTGTGTGATATCTTTTATTATTGGTTTTACAGATTCTTTTTTCTTAGTTTTCTTGTTGGATTTTTTGTCTTTCTTTTCCTTTTTAACTTTGACGGGGGTTTTAGGTGATTCGTCTGATTTACGTTTGGAAACTCTTTTGTAAATTTCTACAAAGGTTCGGTTTAGTTTTAATCGATAGAAATAGAAATGAAAAACCTGTCATACCTGGATTAGTTACGGTGATTTCTTTTAACTTTTTAAGAACTATCTGTAACCAGTCTACAAACGTTGCTGTTTTAGTCGTTAGAAACAACTGTAGGTCTTCGTTCATCTGCGATTTAGTGCGTTTGTTGGCAACCATCACCATAATATAGTCGGGTAGTTCATCATCTACAACAATAGTACAATTTAAGGTATCATATTACAATGCTATATCAAATGGGTACATACCAACATAGCAGCCAAGTTCCATAAGCTTTGCTTTAATGGCAGACTGAAAATTGATTGCAAAGGCATTAGAGAAACTAACCTATAAACTGTCATTTTGACAATTCTTAATTTACAATTAACTTACTCGCATTTTTTGACCAACTTCTGCACCGATATTGTCCATTTTACTTTGATTTTAGTTTCAGGTTGCAGAAATTTCATATATTTGTATTACTATGGGTTTTGCGTTATAGCATTTTAATATTTAAGCTACATCTTCGATAACGTCTGTTTTAACCGCATTGAAGAACTAGAATTAACTAGACCACTAGCTAGGGAATTTTGGCTCTACATTTTTAGTGCCAGTTTTATTATATACAGGGTGTTCATTTCTGTTGGTTAACCCAGTGCGAATAAAATTTATCTTTCTTGCTTTACTTCGGTGTTCATATTAATATATAAAATAATTATTACCTTCAATATACATTTAAATTTATTTTTGCCTTATACGTATTTCAACGTGTTTACACGTCATTATCTACAGCAAGATTAAAAGTAAACTTGATGACGGTTTGATCTTGAATATCTATGTCTGCACATGACTTGATTTCTATTCCAAAATTTATGGCTAATGTTGGCTAATTTGAGAGATCAATTTGCTTATTTATTAAAAATACAGGTTGAAAACAAGTGATTTTAATAAAAAATCATGATTTAAATCAAGTTTTTAAGACCAGCAAACCAAGTACAAAACCTAGACATTAACATTCTATAGACATCCCATGTCGTCAGGGTACATGAGATTATAGATTGAAATGAGTGACTGATTCTGATTAGTGCATTTATAATTTCAATCTTATACTGTAGTTTTTTGATCAAGCATCCCCATTGAGTTTAGTAGCACTGACAGGCAATTTCTATTACTGATCCCCTATTGGTGAAATACAAAAAGTTAATTACTAAATTGTAAATAATAATATTTAATTGGAAAAACGTCACAGGTAATTTGTATTAAATAAAAAATCAACTAAAATAAAAAATGCATTTAAATAAAGAAATTTAAATAAAAAACAAATAACGAATTTTGTTATATTTTATACCCTGACCCAATAACAACTAAATTTTATTATCTTTGATTATAGACCTAGGGGAATACAATGTTATTATAAAAGAGAATTTATGTACAGATAAAAATTGTGCAGTAAAAATATTTTTAAAATTTTTAACATTTTCCAAAAAGTATTGATTGAAAACTGGCCATTGAAATTTTTTTTAAAACATCGAAAGTTTATTTATAGAGCTAGGAAAGAGGTACAATTTATTTGTGTCTCAGTCCAATAATTTCTCTGCAACGCCTTCTATCAATTTTTGAAAATCGGGGCGATCAAATATTTCTTTTCAAGCTAAATAGCTCACGAGGAATAGTAGAAAAATCTTTACAACTTAATTTCAACGTGCAGCAACATCTCTCCGTTGTTTTTTAATATTAAGAAATCTTTTCACAAAAAAATAAAAAATCATTTCTTTCTTTCGAACAAAAACTATCAGAAAAATTTTTTACAGTTTTTTTGTTGGATAATCTAAAAATGACTATAAAGTAATCAAAAATTATCAGTAGTATCTATTTTATGTATTTATAATTATTCTTAATTACTGTTTACAAAAAACACTCTAGATACTCTACAAAGGCTAATAAACTCCTTTTCATGTGGATGTGTCCTGTCTCTACTAAAATTTGCGATAGTTATCCCATTACACAAAGATGATTCTGCTAACTACCTCTAATTTCAGAACAATTTCATTGTTAGCAACACTGTCAAAAATTCTTAAGAAATTAAGAAAAAGTAGCGACTGATATCTTATTCGACTAATGTAATATTTTAACCAAATATCAATTCGGATTTTAAAATTACATCAGTGCAAATAAATGATGCAATATTTTCTTTATTTAATCAACTATTCGAAGATGTTAATAACAAAAAAATATCAGCTATATTGTTTTGTGATATCTCATATTCTTTGACAAAAACAAGAATATTACGGTATTCATAGCGTTGCACATGGTTGGTTTAAATCTTATCTTTGAAACATTCAAGTTTAATGAATCTTTATATGCAGCTCAAAATATTTATTGTGGAGTCCCACAAGGTTCAGTTCTTGGCCCAACACTTTAAAAGATATTGCAATCGTCAATAATTATACAATTTTTTTTTACACTAAAAAAAATTACAATTTTTTATAAAATAAATATGAACAAAAAAAACTTGCTTTTGTTTATCGTGCAGCTTTTGTTTATAACAACCCTTTATTGTTTACCTTAAACACCATCTGTTTTAACATGGCAAGGTTGATAAATTTTACAATACATTTTTGAGCGGTGTTTTCTCGAAAAATTTGCTATGTAACCCCACAATACTTTAATAACATCATAAAGAGAAATAAATTTCCTATGAAATAGTAGAAAAACATTAAAAGGTTCCTATTTAATAAAATATCACGTTACATCGTAACTCAAAAACAATTAAACAAAATAAAAATTTTGTCAATTTGTAGATAAAAATTTCATGGACAACTTTTATTCAAAGCATTGGTTTCTAAAATAAATATTGACGACAGAAAATCTGTCTCCATGCTTTTAACACGCTCTGTATATTGCTAATTTTAAGTACTCGTAAATCGTAGCACTAGTAATGAGAGCTGACAATGAGAACTTACATTAATCAATACTGTGTCAAGCTACATTCAACTATTGGTTGCCTATCTGCTTAGAAAAACGCACTCTGTAATTTTAAAATACTTATAATTCAAAAAACATATCAAAGAAGTACAAAAATTATGTTTCAGCAATAAATCATACAATTAAAAATTAAGAGAATGTTATTTATTTCTTGTTATAATAAAGGACAAGCAAAAACTAAATTAAATACATAATTCAAATTCACAAACATTTTTAACCATTACTGCTGTTGTTCGAATTCTGTTTCAGGATACTCACAGTCTTGCTCACTTTCTGATAATGCTTCTCTAATCTTTTCCAGCATAGTACTAAAGCTACTAGTGGACGCATTATTACGGTTTATTATGTTCCTATACATATTTGCAAAAAACAAATTGTACTCTCCAATCTTCGATCTTATTTCCTCTGTTTCATTGCTTAACTCGTCGATTTTCTCCTGCAGCATATCTTTGTTGCGTGCAATATCACTTCGACATTTCTGTGCTTTATTCAATTCTGCTTTTAGCTGTTCGAGGGTTTGTTGCATTTTCTCTTTCACGGTGTTGTTTTTGATTGTTAATGCTCGAAGTGCTTCTTCAACTTCTTTAATACTTTCTCTGTACTTTAGTGTATTTTTATTATGTGTTTTTATTTCTCCATTTTTCTTGTTGTGATTTTCCTCCGATACTTGTAGCTGTGTGATTGTAGAAGAAACACAATTCTGTAATACCTGTAATTCCTCACAAGCACTGTTTAGCAAGAGTAACTCTTTATTTATGTTATCAAAGCGTTCAACTTCGGGTTGTCTATTTCCTAGATTCTTTCCCAAACATTCTATTGTAGCCTTCAGTTCTGAATTCTTTTTAACAAGACTTTGTTTTAAATCTAATAGCGTGTTGTAGCTCTGTTCAGTTACGACTTGTTCATTCAACGACTGTATGTTTGTTTTTACGTTTGTTAAAAGTGATACTTTATTTTGGTAGGTATTTACAAGTTCGTGTAATTCTTGCTGATGTGCTGCATGTTCCCTATCGTGCTCGCTCTTTTGCTTTTCTATATTTTTGTAACGTACATTAGCTTTTTCTTCTTCCTTTTGTAATTTGTGAAAAGTGTCCTCCGTGCAGGCAAAATTTTCTGCTTCATTGGCCAACTTTTCTTGAAGAATATTCTTTTCATTTTTTTTATTAAGACATGCTTGAGCCTCTTCTAATCGTTTTGTTATAACACTTTGGACTGCATCAATTTTCTGTTCGTAAAACAGCAGCCAATTGATAAGCACTTTAAACCTTACTTTAGTTCTTTTAGCAGATGGTTCATATAGATCTGATAATGTTAACATGCTGTCTACATCCGCTTGGTTGAATAAGCCCAATCTTAAATATTTATTAACAAAACATAGAATGGGAAAAATTGGGTCCTCACTTGCGTTTGGTTCATTTGACGATACAATCTCAGTACAAGCAATTCGAGAAAGCATCTCATTTAAAGTTTCCTGAAAGCGTTGGTAAAACTCGATCACAAATTCTGATGTAGGATGATCTAACAATTGTTCGGTTATTGGCATATCCGGCCAAAATTGTTGAATGCAGGTTATTATAAGTGTTAAATCATTTTCGGCGTTTACAGCCATTGTGGGCAATGTACTAATTAATTATTAGAATTACACAAGATAACTCTGAAATTACTAAAACTGAGGTTAACAGCTAGATTATTGACGGTTATAAATTTCAAACTTTGAAAGTTTAAAAGTTTCGCTGTGTCCCCATGCCACACACCGGTACTCTTAGCCAATGCTGACGGCACGGCGTACCTAAGTTAGCGCGGTGACAAAAAACTTTTACGGAAATTAACGACAGGTAAATCCAAAATCAGCCGTTAATTTTCAAAGAAGCGATAAAAATTAGTCTAATATTTATATTTATTTATAACCAAGTTCTAGCTGTACTTCGTACTACGTTGAAGTTCATATTGACTATGAACAAAAACCTGTATTACTTCAACAATATTTATTTATTTTATCTTATACGTATTTTTACATATTTACATGTCATTATCATAGGTAATATTAAAAAGTAAACAGTTCGTGTTGCTACAGAAGCAATAGAACTTGATTTCTTATTTTAAAATGTCGAATAGATGTGAATTTAATAGATCAATTTGCTCATTCGTTAACAGTATATATAGTTTTTAAATGCTTGTGAATTATAAATGTTTTCAATATATCTAATTTACGTCTATCTCCACAAAAGTGTAAACATTTTATAGTATTATTTGATGTCATTACATAATGTTCTAGTAAGTGTTTGGCGTAAATGGATTTATGTGGATGTTTATACTTGCAGTAACGTACGTGTTCTTTGTATCTAATATAAAATTTTTTAATTGTCTGTTTTATATAAACCGAATTACAATGTGACAATTTAATTTGTTAATGCCCAATTTTAGCTATTTATCTGTTCTTTCTTTGGCATTAAACAAAATGTTTAAAATGTGTTTAGTTGTTTTAAAACTTACTTTATATTTATTTGTCTTGTTCATAATTTGTCACGCAAATATGGAATTGAAGCATATTTAATTGTATCAAATGAAGTTGGAGTATTCGGACAAAGTTTTTGAATGGTTAATTTATAATCTTTTGCTTTAATTAATGTACTTTTTAATATCAACATAGCGTTTTCTGGAAGTTAGGTGCTTTTAACTACGTCTATTAATTAGCTCTAGTTAAGAAAATGCATTTCGTATTTTTGCATATTTTTGATAACTCCTTAAATAAACTATTAATATCGATTTTTAGTCCGAAATCCGAAACGCAACTAATCAGCTATGAGGCGGGCGGTACCGTGCTCCTCCGATTTTGTTATCGTAATGAGCTAGCCAGCAGATTAAGGTCCAGGGATGAAAACAAGTTGTGTGCACGATGGGAGGCTATCTTTATTAATAACAAAGCGGTCTACTGTAGAAAAGAAAATGGTTTTTAAATAAAGGCAGCGTAAAGCCATAGGTTCTTGTAGTGGGAGTTCTTCACCATAAAAAGGCGAGACAGAGGGAAGGGCGCCGGATTTAATAATATAAATATCCCCTGATAAGTGTAATTTGAACACCGTTCAACATCTAAGCAGATATAGCCATATAGCATAATTATATGTTAAATGAAAAGGGACTTGTATAATCTATTCTATTCAACTAACATGTATGGAAAAACATTTATTGATTAAAAGACAATTTTTCCAATTTATTCAAAATATTAAATTCTAAAAATCATAGCCTTTACATGAGTGTGAGGTGGTTTGGGTTTAAAAATGACCTTCCCATTTTCTTTGTAGTCTTCATACTTTATAGCATGAACACATTGGAACCCTATTTTTTCCAGAATCTTTGCACTGTATGCACTAGTACAGATGCTACGAACTTGATTAAAACCATTTTGCTTTGCAATTTCTCTGAAAAAATTATATTATATAATAACACAAAATTTTATTTTTCAAAATCTTACCGTGTACAATCCAGTAAAGCATACGCAACACCTTTGATTCTCCATTCTGGATGTACAGATATAATTCTGATACTCATCTCCTTTTCTTTTGCATTTTGGAGTTTGACTAGATCGGCTATTTGTTCTTCAACTTTCTTAAGTAACTTCATAGTTTTAACAAAATTAGAGCTATTTTCATCAAAACTTCTTTGTTTTTCAATATCCGGTTTGAAATTCTTGTTCATGCTTAGGCCTATTATTTCATTGGAAGGTGTTACGGCCATTATAGATAATCCTTCTTTGATACTGCTTGTGGAATCGAGTCCACGATTGTTGTTGGGAACCAAATGTTCATTGCTTTCATGGTTTAAACATTCATTTAACGGTTCATCCCCATAGAAGTATTGCCTTAAATACTCAAGGACTTTCTCTGTGTCTTGCTCTGTTATCATTTTAATGGTAAAAGGTTTTTCTGCTGTGTTTGACATTATTTTGGCTGAAAAATGCAACTATTTGTTACCTACAAATACAATGTCTAGACACTGAAAATAATTTCTTATTGCACTGTGAAATCATTAAACTGCCTGGAAAATGTAAGTATAAATGATTGTACATAATCATAACATTAGTGTTTGTTTAGAAAATATTTATACAGAGATTAGTGTTGTTTTTATTTGGGTCATATTGATTAATGTAATACCGGAAATTAAAATTCAAATATTTTTCTCTTATATTGAACCAGGTTGATAAGAAATGAAAATGAAGAACACATCATAAACAGTCTATTTTTTATGTCTGTGTTACTTCTTTGAAAATAAACAAATGGTACAATGGCAATCAATATATTTAATATGGAATTAACTATTATTACCTGAGATTGTACCTATAAACGAACGATATCACCAAAATAATTAAATCAGTTAAATTCTAGGACTTTGACCCAGTACTTCAACTACAACCAGGCACTTATCTATACCTACGTCCTACACAGATAACATTATTTAGTTTTCACACTGAATCTACATCTCAGGTGAAAAATAAATTTTATAGTTTTGTGAGATAGGAAAATCAACAGGTATACCGTGTGTTAATGAAACATGGCGCGCCCCTTTTCTTTTTATTTATTGAGATAAACAGATGTAATTTTAGTATGTTTTATACACCATAAAACGCATTATATAGACTAAAAATCCAACTATTTTCATTTCAGTTTCACCGGAAATGACACTAACTTGCTTATTTTCAAGAGAACACTCTGTATATTTTTGCATATTCGGAATTAAGAGTCTGTCTATGCCAATTAGGTAAAGTTTTAACATCCCAAAAATATATTTTTTGTAATTTTTGTTTACTTTTAAGAGTGCCACCCAAATCGATTCTAATTAAGTTACGTAGACCCAAAAAAATTTTACAACCTATCAAACATACTAATTGAAATATTACTTGTGAAAATTTGCCAAAAGGTATTTTTTTAAATAACTAAATTTTTTCAAATGGAAAGGTGGTTGCGCACACAGCAAAAAATTTTAATTTTTTTTATAGGTTTTTTCTTTATTTGTTTTGTAACTTTTCCATGAAGAGCTACATGCAAATTTGCTCAACTTTATAAAGTATTTTTTATGTAGTTTATGAATATGATATAATATTTTCAGTATTTATTCTAACTTTGGCGATATAATGTAAAACCTTATTATATTAGTCGTAGACGGCCATGAAGTCAATATAAGGTGTTTTTAATTTTCTTTCCAAAACCACCGGGTTTCCTATGTTCATAGTTAAACATTCTAGAGAGCATAACCAATAGCATCCCACCGGAAGAAAAAACAATAAAAATGCATGTACCGAGGTGCTGAACTAATGTCGTAAATGACGTAAATAGTAGTAGTGCAACACACTTTACAGGCAGACGTGAGCAACGACAAACGTTATTACAAGACATTTGTTACTAGCGTCTAGCCCCCTATATTCCTGCCGATCATGAATTGCGCAATATCATGTAATAATGCCGTCAATCAGTGAGTGAATGCAAATTTGTCTTCGTATTTTTTCTTTAAAAATATAACTGCTATTAACAAATAACCTCGCGTTAACAGCAAAACGCAGAAACAGTGTTTAAAAAAAAACTATAAAATAAAAAAAATTTTGGTTCCAACCGAGATTCGACCCCGCAACTACTTATGCAGTAAAAAATCAGCACGACCGAACACACCCGCATATCCACCTGCGCCACTGCGGTGTTGTGGTTTGCTTACATTTCAGCTGCATGCAGAGGAGGAATGCAAGTCATGTGAGGTATGATCGGCAAAAATATAGGGGGCTAGACGCAAATCATTTGTTGGCTTTTTACTCTTGCTCTTACTTTAACAACGTTTCTCGTCGCTCATGTCTGCCTGAAAAGTGTGTTGCCTATATACTACTACTATTTGCAACCCAGGTATTACACGTAATTTAAAAATTAGCCACATTTATAATATTATGAAGGATACTCACAAATAATTATTTAATAAAAACTAACTTTTATCTGCAAGTTATACGAGTATACACATTACAAGAAAATCACGAGAAACAAAAAAAATGTGATAGATATTTAGTCTGATCTCTATTTGTATATTTATTTTACAGCTTTGAGGACAAGCCGATACTATTATTATGTTGTATTCATGAGATCGTAAATTAATCGCTGTAAACCAGAAAACGATTCACTTAAATTGTACGAAAGCAATTGTTTAAAACTGCAAGCAACTGTTCGACCGCAGTTTTTCAATAAATAATTTTACGACAACAGTTGTTTGAAAAACAGTTTTTCTACGTAGCAATTATTCTAAGCAACCCTGTTTCGAAAAACATTAGTTCGGCAGAAAATATTTGTGCCACAAGAGTTTTTCGAAAATTATTTAATTACAGCAATTGTTCGAAAAACAGTTTTTCAACGTAGCAAGTGTTCGAAACAACAATGTTTCAAAAAATTTTGTTCGGCGGAAATGTTTAGAAAAATAATTGTTGCTTGCCTCAAAAATCTGTTTTTAGATAAATGCTATCGAACAATTGGTTTTCGAACAATTGCTGCCGAACAGTTTACCAGACACTGTAGAAAACAACGTCAAATAGGTCAGTTCGTACTTTTAGTCCTGTCCTGATGCAGGTCTGGATAGGCAGTAAAATCTTAATTTTTTTAATTTTGTAAATGTGGAGAAGACAAACACAAATCCGGCGTACCAAAGAAGAAAGCAAAAAAAATTTAAAATTACCGTGCGCTTCTAAAGATAGTAAGCAAAGTATGTACAAACTACTATAATACTGTTAGTTTGTTTTTGTATTATACTGAGTACGCGGGCCCCCTATTAAAACTGCGCCTCTGGGAAAAAAAATGCCAACATCAACGCTGATGTCAACATTTGTAAACGTGTTTCGAAATTTTCAAGTGCACATTACTTTCCGTTTTTACAGGCTGCTCATATATATATTACCAAATAGTGGATAAACTATTTTATCAAGCAACGACAAAGCTTGTTTATATAATAGCATTATCAACTATTTACCCCACTTGCTTGACTAATTCTTTCAAAGGAAGCAAACGCCTATAATTTACTAAATATCTAGATTATTTTTCTAATATGCAAATCATTTACGTAATTCACTCATTTCTTCTCATTTGGTACAAATCAAGTTAGCACAAATTACTGTCGCTGATTCTGACACACGCACAAGATCAAGTTTAAAGTAAAGAACTTTTTGCCTCACTCTCTTATTACTATGCAGTTCGCCTTTCCATTGCAGAGCAACAAAAGCATTGTTTTGCCTGCGAACCCGTTGTCCAACCAAAAAGGCTAACAGCTTGAAACACAAAGATTGTTTGGTAATACCATAAACTAAATACTCCTTAATACGGAGTGATCGAAAATGATTGAAGGTCACGTGACCACGATCTGGTCGCATTATTGTCAAAAATGCGTTTCGATGTGTCCGCGAACCTGTTGTTTATCAATACTTACATCCCTGGAATCCATTAGCGTACGCGCATTTTACCTGTCAAATGTCGTAATAATAACAGTTATTGTTTTCTTTTGTGTTATTGTTCTCGTTTTTGTAATCCCCACGTTATAACAGTTTTTTTCAAAACTCAAAGTTTGTATTCGTTCCTTTTATTAGGTAAGACAATAAAATTACAAAGTTTATTTTAAATGAGGATGATAACAGGTGTGTAATTTTAGGTTAATATGGTGTTTACAATAGAGCATGATAAATTTATTTTGGAAGCGTACTTTAGATCCGGAGAACGTGACCAAAATGGTGTTTGGCAGTACTCTTATCCCTCCTGTTTCAATCAGTTCCAAGAGCATTTTCCCAACGAAGCAGTTCACTATGAAATTTTTAGTCAACACGTTCGTCGTATTATTCAACGGTACCACGAAACAGGCAGCGTCTGCAAAGGAAAGTCTACGGGCAGGTCATCTGTACTTACCGAAGACACTGTACATGATATTCAGGAACGAATGGATGCAAGTCCCAACAAATCGTTAAGATGTTTATCTGCTCAAACAGGTAATGAGCATAATGTTGTTTTTGTAATTGATTTATCTATGTTAGTTTCAGGTCTTTCATACGGATCGTGTCAGAAGGCTTGCAAAAAAATACTTCATATGCACCCGTACAAAGTGTCGGTGGTGCAAGAGTTGCTACCAGCAGATTTTGGAAAGCGTCGACAATACTGTACATGGTTTAATGAAAACTTCAACAATGATGACATTTTGGATCTGACATTTTTCAGTGATGAAGCCTGGTTTCATTTAAGTGGCTACGTAAACTAGCAAAATTATCGTACGTGGTCAACTGAAAATCCCCATGTATATCGGGAGACCTCATTGCATCCCCTTAAAATTGGGATTTGGATTGCAATGTCGAGAAGAAGAATAATTGGCCCTATTTTTTTTAATGAAAACATCAATGCTAACAATTATCAACGACTACTTTTAAGACCGTTTATTGATCAACTCCACGATGACGAACTGCAGCATGGGTTCTTCCAGCAAGATGGTGCAACAGCTCACACAGCAGGTGCAACGTTGAACTTTTTAAGGGAATTCTTTGATGAACGAATAATAAGTAGAGGTCGTTGGGCACCGCGATCGCCCGACTTAACACCTCTCGACTACTTTATGTTTGGCCATCTTAAGAATGTTGTATATGCAAATCGTTTACACACAATTGAGGAGTTACAAGAGGCCATAGTAAATGCCGTGAATGAAATCACACCAAGACAGTTAGTAGCCGTTTTTGAAAATATGAAGCGCAGGGTCAATGTTTGTGTAGACAATGATGGAGGGCATTTCGAGCAGTTATTGTAACAACTGTCTTACAAAGAATTTGATTTTTGTATTCATTTAAATTGTGTCATTGAAAAATGTGTTTTTTATTAATTTAAACTGTTATTAAATTGTTAAATTGAGTAATTATTGTAAGCAACAATCAAGAAAAATGTGTTTTTTTTATTAATTAAACTGTGTTATTAAATTACGTTATTAAATTGTCTTGTTTTTTAACCTATAGGTTAACTTTTGGAATATAAAAATTTACTAACATAAATCGTAATTTACAACAAGAAAAGTCTTTAAAAGTCCCTAACAGTAATTATTTCGCTAAAAAAATGGTGCACCAACATTCATACTAAAGAACACGCCACCCATTTTTAAATTTCCCGCGCTATTTAAATTACTATTGCACGCCAGTGGAATTAGTCAAGATCACATTAAGTAGTAAGCGGACAAGATCAAATCAGTATGAAGCGGCACGTTCAATCATTTTCGATCGCACCGTACATATTGCTATTTGTTATTATAAATAATGTAAAGACGATATTTGCCGGAACAAAAAAATATCAGTAAATACCGAAAATAATTAGTGTTGCGGTTTTCGGCTATGGTTACGAAAATTAATATTTTCTGTTTTTGTTTCGATTACCTTGCAGAAAATATTACGGTTTTTCCGATTTTTGATTAAGAAGTTTAGGTGCACGTCCTTGACCTTAACGCGTTAAACATTTTATATTTATTACTGTACCTGTAATAAACAATTATAATACAAATTGTTTTAATGTTGTATTTGTTCAAAAAAAATGAAAAATATCTATACATAACACAACAATGTATTTTAAAACTTCAAAATCATGCCTTTTACATGAGTATGTGGTTCTTGTGGCAAAAAATTAATTATTCCTTCTTTTTCACAATTCTTATACTCGAGAGCATAAATACACTCAAATCCGCATCCGAGAAACATCTTTGCAGTATATGCACTAGTACAAATACTTCGCATTTGCTTAAATCCGTTTTGCTGTGCAAGATTCCTGAAAATCACCAAAAGTTAATAAGATAAATCTTGATAGCATTTTTAAATTGGGTTAATTATGCCATGAAAGTAAAAAAACAGGAAAAATGTAGTTTGAAACAATTTAAAAACAGCCTTGCTTTGTGACCCCCAGCAGAGGGATTTGTGCCATAACATTGTAGGTCAGAAACAAAGAAGGTTTTCATGTTTTTGTTTTAAATTTGCGTTGCCCTCCCGTAGTGAATGTTCAGGAGACGCTACTGTCTAGGTTTACAATACTGCTTTTATTTTCAAACATTTTTAATAGAGAAAAAAATAGTTTATATTGTAAATGTCTGCAACGATCACATTAAAAAAATACCTACTTGGAAAGTTCCAGTAATTTGCTGCCAATTTTTTTATTTCTCCAATTTTCATGAACTGTTATGACTCGAACTTCCATTTCTTTAATATTATCTGATAATTTACTAAGTTCGGTAATTTTTTCTTCAACGTGATTTAATAGTTTGTAAATACCAGCTAAACCTGAATTGCAGTAAGGATTCTCAATTGCTGCATTCTCTTCTGGTTTTACCCTTGCATTTAATGCAACACCTATTATTTCCCCGGATGATGCAACAGCCATTAACGTCAGTCCCTCTGAGAGATAAGACATAGGAGAATCTTCATACTTACGATTTGGTGTTTCATTTCCAGCACGATTTACTGCTTCATTTAATGGTTCAGCAGTATAAAAAAATTTTACAATAAATTCAAATATTGCAGGTCTGTCTTCTGTTGTTGCAGTTTGTATTACAAAATCACTTCTTTGTGACGCCATGTTTTATAGACTTCCTTTCTTTTGTACAATTTTTGGTATAGTTTGTGTTTTGTTTGTTCTACAAAAATTAATTGGATAATAAATGAATTTTAAATTTAAATTAAATAAAGCAGACGTACAATTTTCACTTGTAACACCATAAACGCTTTTATAAAACTAATAGACTAGATTGTCTTATCTTGTATTCAGATAACTATAGTTAGATATCTGAAGCGTTAATATACAGTGTGTCCCAGCATTAAGTGTCCAATAGGAAAAACTTTTTTTGTTTTTGGTTTTACGTGAAAAATTTATTTTTGATAGAAACTGAACTAAACTTATCGCGTAATTAAAACATTGTATTAAAAGCACCTTTCTCTAGAAAAGTTGTATGGCAAATTATATTTTTCTAGATTTTATGTTTCTAGGATACATTGGCTAAGACTTTCAACTGTATTATTGTCATTAGGTGTTATTAGTTCTGTATATAAATTCAAGACATGCCTTTAAACCCAGAGTCACAAAAACATGTTCTAATGTCTTTGTAGCAAAGAGGTTGAGACTGATGTCTTCTAAGCAGAAGTTCCGGGTGCGAAAAATCTTTTTCAATTTTTATTCTAGTTTTTTAATTTTTACACCAGTTATACAATCAAATAGTAAAAAAAATACTATTTGTACAGTAAACTAAAAATTTAATACTTCAGGTAATGAAATCATTAATAGATACGCTTATACAATTTTATTACTACACAATAACAAACAAAAAATATACAAACACAATTTGTTCAGTCCAGGAGTAGAACCCGGGACTTCATATTACAAGACATCATTTTCAACCGCATCGCTACAAAGACATTACAATATGTTGCTGTTATTCTGTTATTAAATTGACACCTGTATAATTTGTTAATATTTATTTCCAGTTTTGCATTATTTTAAAGGTAAAAATTATTTCTTTTAAATAAAAGTCACGAATAGCAATAATGAAGTATACATTCTTAGCCAAAATGTCCTGGAAACATAAAATCTAGAAAAATATAATTTCCCAGGCATTTTGCGTATAGTTCTACTTTTCTGGAAAACCCTGTATGTGTTTTGTTGTAACGTGAACATAAATAATGACAAATTAAAACAGCATATAAATGTTTTTTTAAGAAAACAGTCAAAAAGTGTGCCAAGTAATAACCTACTATTATACAGAGCGATCAAACAAAAACCTAATCGCAGTCGCCTATGAAACAAGCGCAACGTGTCGATGAATAGCTTGCAAATCGTGGAGCTTATTATCATAGTTGCGTGTTTTATTGTTTCATCGCAATTGCTCATATTTAACACTTTTAAATAATTAGCAAGTGAGCATTGTAAATTATTATTTGTACGACCGTGCGTAAAATAGGTTTTCACACACTCAAAACAGCGTGTAAAAGTATACTTTATTGCACTAGTGCGATAATGGAAACTCGATGCGTAAAGTACTTTACACACTGTTCAAAAAACACCATGTAATGAAGAAATGTTGACTCTGTTTCTATGGTAAGCCATTCAAAAAATACAGGGACGAATAAGTTGATTTCACAGGTACAATTTTTATTTAAATAATATAAATAATTTTTTTCTGGTATTTTTTTCACGGTCGTAGAAAAAATAGTATACACAATACGTGCTTATATTGTCATTGCAGAGCTCGTAAGCCTACTCGTTTCGTAAGGAATCCATTCACGCACTTGTTACGTGATGTACTATTTATTAATTATTATTTATATTTTACAAACGTGCAGAATAGACGTCAGTTGGCAACTTTGGCCCATTTAGGTCACAAAATAAAAACATTTTAAACGACATATTGGTTTAGAGGTAAAAGCGTTGGACATGTGTAATCTGGCGGCTCCAGTTTAAACTAATAATTTTTTTACACATTTTGTGACATCTCTTACCGCTATGCTGTCGTACCCTACTGCTTATAATTTATTGAAATTTTTATCTTTGTTTTATTTAAAAATCAGGTAACACAAAACACATTATTATTTAATTTAAATTTAAAACACTAAATATCAAATTGACATAGGTAACAAAACAATTATACGGCACCAAAATGTTAAAAATGTTGCCTGTTTGTTTCTAGACATAAACAAACTCGTTTTTTAAACGATTTCAAACCCTTTAAATAATAAACATCAAGAAAAAAATAGGTGTGCCTCGAGATCTTAAACCAAATTGCAAGACCATGCTTTTACCGCTAAAACAACATGTCGTTTAAAATTTTTTCCATTATGTGAGTTAAATACACCAAGATTGCTAACTGATATTTATCATGCACGTTTGTAAAATAAAAATAATAAGCACTAAAAACAATTTGCAATGCTCACCTACTAATTGTTTGAAAATGTTAAATGAGGAATTACGGTAAAAGAATAAACCGCGCAACTGTAATAATAACTCTACGATTTGCAAACTAAACATCGACTTGCCGCGCTTGTTTTATAGGCTACTTTGATTACGTTTTTATTAAATCATAACGTTAGAAAAACAGGTATTTTCGTACCTTTTTAACAAAAACATGGTTGCTTTCTGGTTTGCAGATACTGTAATCTACTGCGGGTTTAAATATTTTCAACACACCCTGTATATAAATTAAAATAATTATTTTTTTTAAATATGTTTGTATGAAAAGTAGGGTAGTTTAAAGTAGCTTCCATATTATGTTTACATTCTTGTTTTTTTTTTATTATTACCCACCTTCCACGCCGGTATATGCAATAACAGCTAAGAGGAAAGTATTGAATTCCCTAAAACAGATCGACCTCGAGAACAGCAGTTTTAACGTGAAAATATAAATGTAATTAAACTAACGAGAGAGACAGAAACAAATGGGTAAAAGAGGGTATGTGAGGAATGTCTGGTGGAGTTTAAATTTTGAACAATGAAGTTACTGCATTCAATTATATTTTGGAATTTTTCCACCGCAGCTTATAAATTACAAATATTTTATAGTTCCCTCTCGTAAATTCCAATCCCTAATTACAATTACCTTGTCCAACTTTCTACTATTTAGTTTTGCAAACAGAAAGCGGAAAGTTATTAAATAGTTGAAATTAATGAAAATATGAATGTTATTTCTAACAATATTTCGTGCTTCTACGAAATACAGAAAAAAGCTTAAACACGTTTTCTAATTTATTTTATTGATTATATCATAATTAAATACAAAATGACTAAATTTTTAAAACCATAGCTCTAATTGCAGTATGCGGCTCCAGAGGTTTAAAAATAACTTCTCCATTAACCTTGTAATCTTCATAGTTTAATGCATACACACACTGAAATCCAAAGTTTGCAAACATTTTTGCACTATATGCGCTGGTACATGTACTGCGAATTTGACAAAAACCGTTTTCTTTCGCAATATCACTGAAAAAAAAGTAAAGTGAAAATGTAGCCGAATTTTAATTTAATAATTTAAAAATAATTATTTTAAAAAATCCTACCGTGTTTGTTTTAACAGCACATTTCCCAAACCTTTGTTCCTCCATTCCGGATGTATACAAATAATTTTCAAACTCATTTCCTTTTGACTGTCATTTGGTAACGCAGCGAGTACATCAATCTGTGCTTCCGTTTCGGAAACAATTTTTTTTATTTTGGGAAAAATTGGATTTCCTTCTGGTAAATTATTTGGAGATAACTCGAGCTCATGCTTGACATTTTCATTAAGTGTCATTGCAATTATTTGATCAGAAGGCGTAACGGCCATCAAAGATAATCCCTCATCTACACATGAAGTTGCGTAAACACCGCGATCAAGATACCTTAGGTTGTCCTCTTGCGTCCTATATATGTACGAATTTAAGGGTTCCTCTTCATAGAAAAATTCTCGTAGAAAACGTAAAACTGAAGGTTTGTCTTCTGACGTTACTAATCTAATTTGGTATGGTTTCGGAGATGATGAGTCCGACATTGTAACAATTAAAACACGAACGTCTTTGGTTATTTTGTAAAAATATAAAAGTGTGCACTTCACTTTCTATTATCTGTGCACTTCACTTGATTAGCTCAAGGCTGCCGAACGCGACACAGGTCAAAGCCTATCTGCTGAAAATTTTGTGGTATTCCATTATGTGCGCTTATTAAACCGCGAAAGGACATTAGCTGCTCGTAGGCATTAGCTATACAGGCAATTATCTGTGATTTTCTACATATAAATCATAATGATATGGGGCATTGTTCATAAAATGTATATAAAACATTACGTCAGGTCGTCAGACAACGTAGCTTAAAAATATAATACAAATCGGAAATTGTACTGTTAGATTATATCTATTTAATTCCGGTCTGTCTATGACTATATGAAAAAAATTTGTATTAACATGCAGTTGCATGTTCCTGCTGTTTCTGTAATCAAAACACTGTATAATTTTTTTGTTTGTGATTGCAATAAAATGGATAACCCCTACAGTACAAATACTAGCTTACACGAAAAAGTTTTTAAATATTCAGTTAAAATATCCAAAAAATTCAAAATTTTTAAAATTTTTGAAGTTTTTTCAGCATTCAACATCTTTAATATTTTATTTATTAATTCCAGCTTTACTTCGTTAAAGTCCATATTTAATGAGTATCTGTATATAAAATACTTAATCACTTTAACAATATCTATTTATTTTAACCTTATACGTATAAGGTTAAAATAAATAGATATTGTTAAAGTGATTAAGTATTTTATATACAGATACTCATCTTTAATATTATCAAAAAAATTGATCCAAATTTACGATTATTTTATATGTTAACATTATCAAAATTCTAATTTTTCAGTTTTCAATATAAATGTGTTTTTTAATTTTTAAGGAACTTTTTTTTGATTTTTAAAATTCTTCTCTGAAAATTTGCGTTTTCGACATTTTTAAAATTTCCGGAGTTTCCATACATTTAAAAAAATTTTCATTATTTCAGCTAAAAGAATTTCAAAATATTCAAAAATTTGAATATTTTCAACATTTTCAAAATTTCTGAAATATTTCAGCTTTCAACGTTTTTAATATTATCAAAATTAACGTTTTTTTTTTTCGAAATTTATTATAGTTACAAAATTCTTAAGATTTTCAAAATTATCAAAGCTTTCGAGATTTTTAATATTTTGAAACCACTGTAATTGTTCGAATCACAAAAAAGGAAAGAAAATGTGACCCGTTTCAACAACATGAAGCACGTTCGACCTTTCATGAAAGCTTCTTTCGTTTTGCGGCGTACTCCAAACATATAAAAAACTTTTCAATTTTTTACGTAAAAATTTCAAAATATTCAAAAAATTTTTAATTTTCAACATTTATAAATTTTCTGAAAATTTTCAGCTTTCAACCATTTTAATATTATCGCGTGTTCTCAAAAGCAACTAAATTTTAAGAAAATATGACTGTTTTCTAAATCATGTAATTTAGAACAACATACATAATACATATTGGGTTCTTTAAATAATGTTCAGGCTGATGTCAAATTTGATTTGCATCACTTATTTTAATTTTTATGTTGGCTTTAGGGTTGAGAGCTGCATATGTTATTTGTTCAATTCCAGCCACGTGATAAAGTTTCGCACACCTTTGCCTATAAAAGCAGAAGTAGCTCTCGGAGAGGGATCCATTCTTCGATTCTTAATCAGCCAGTCAAGACTTTCTTCTTATCTCTACCATGTGTTCGGGGCAACTCAACTGCCGGTAGTCACTTGCTGTATTGGCTCGGGGAAACTCAGCTGCCACAACAAGATTCCCTTCCCACACCTCTACCATGCGGTCGGGACAACCCAGCTGCGTTGGTCACTTGTTGTATGCGCTCGGGGAAACTCAGCTGCCATAATAAGATTCCTTTTCTTTACCTCTACCATGCGCTTGAGGCAACCCACTTACTTGTCACTTGTTGTATGCGCTCGAGAAAACCCAGCTGCCACAACAAGATTGCCTTCCCCTTCCTCTACCATGCGTTCGGGGCAACCCAAGCGCCGGTAATCACTAGTTGTATGCGTTCGTAAAAGCCTAGCTGCCATAACAAAATCTTCCTTTCCTTACCTCTACCATGCGCTTGGAGCAACCCAGTTGCCGGTAGTTACTTGTTGTATGCGCACAAGATTCTCTTTCTCTTACCTCTAGCATGCGCTCGGGGAAACTCAGCTGCCATAATAAGATTCCTTTTCTTTACCTCTACCATGCGCTTGAGGCTACCCACTTACTTGTCACTTGCTGTATGCGCTCGAGAAAACCCAGCTGCCACAACAAGATTGCCTTCCCCTTCCTCTACCATGCGTTCGGGGCAACCCAAGCGCCGGTAATCACTTGTTGTATGCGTTCGTAAAAGCCTAGCTGCCATAACAAAATCCTCCTTTCCTTACCTCTACCATGCGCTTGGAGCAACCCAGTTGCCGGTAGTTACTTGTTGTATGCGCACAAGATCCTCTTTCTCTTACCTCTAGCATGCGCTCGAAGAAACTCAGCTGCTATAATAAGATTCCTTTTCTTTACCTCTACCATGCGCTTGAGGCAACCCACTTACTTGTCACTTGTTGTATGCGCTCGAGAAAACCCAGCTGCCACAACAAGATTGCCTTCCCCTTTCTCTATCATGCGTTCGGGGCAACCAAGCGCCGGTAATCACTTGTTGTATGCGTTCGTAAAAGCCTAGCTGCCATAACAAAATCTTCCTTTCCTTACCTCTACCATGCGCTTGGAGCAACCCAGTTGCCGGTAGTTACTTGTTGTATGCGCACAAGATTCTCTTTCTCTTACCTCTAGCATGCGCTCGGGGAAACTCAGCCTCCATAATAAGATTCCTTTTCTTTACCTCTACCATGCGCTTGAGGCAACCTACTTACTTGTCACTTGCTGTATGGGCTCGAGAAAACCCAGCTGCCACAACAAGATTGCCTTCCCCTTCCTCTACCATGCGTTCGGGGCAACCCAAGCGCCGGCAATCACTTGTTGTATGCGTTCGTAAAAGCCTAGCTGCCATAACAAAATCCTCCTTTCCTTACCTCTACCATGCGCTTGGAGCAACCCAGTTGCCGGTAGTTACTTGTTGTATGCGCACAAGATCCTCTTTCTCTTACCTCTAGCATGCGCTCGAAGAAACTCAGCTGCTATAATAAGATTCCTTTTCTTTACCTCTACCATGCGCTTGAGGCAACCCACTTACTTGTCACTTGTTGTATGCGCTCGAGAAAACCCAGCTGCCACAACAAGATTGCCTTCCCCTTCCTCTATCATGCGTTCGGGGCAACCAAGCGCCGGTAATCACTTGTTGTATGCGTTCGTAAAAGCCTAGCTGCCATAACAAAATCTTCCTTTCCTTACCTCTACCATGCGCTTGGAGCAACCCAGTTGCCGGTAGTTACTTGTTGTATGCGCACAAGATTCTCTTTCTCTTACCTCTAGCATGCGCTCGGGGAAACTCAGCTGCCATAATAAGATTCCTTTTCTTTACCTCTACCATGCGCTTGAGGCAACCCACTTACTTGTCACTTGTTGTATGCGCTCGAGAAAACCCAGCTGCCACAACAAGATTGCCTTCCACTTCCTCTACCATGCGTTCGGGGCAACCCAAGCGCCGGTAATCACTTGTTGTATGCGTTCGTAAAAGCCTAGCTGCCATAACAAGATCCTCCTTTCCTTACCTCTATCATGCGCTTGGAGCAACCCAGTTGCCGGTAGTTACTTGTTGTATGCGCACAATATTCTCTTTCTCTTACCTCTAGCATGCGCTCGGGGAAACTCAGCTGCCATAATAAGATTCCTTTTCTTTACCTCTACCATGCGCTTGAGGCAACCCACTTACTTGTCACTTGTTGTATGCGCTCGAGAAAACCCAGCTGCCACAACAAGATTGCCTTCCCGTTCCTTTACCATGCGTTCGGGGCAACCAAGCGCCGGTAATCACTTGTTGTATGCGTTCGTAAAAGCCTAGCTGCCATAACAAGATCCTCCTTTCCTTACCTCTACCATGCGCTTGGAGCAACCCAGTTGCCGGTAGTTACTTGTTGTATGCGCACAAGATCCTCTTTCTCTTACCTTTAGCATGCGCTCGGAGCAACCCAGCTGCCATAATAAAATTCTCTTACTTTACCTCTACCATGCGCTTGAGGCAACCCACTTACCGATAGTCATTTGTTGTATACGCTTGGAAAAACCCAGCTGCCACAACAATATTCTCCTCCTCTTACTTCTACTCTGCGCTCGGACACACCCAGCTGCAGGTAGTCACTTGTTGTATGCGTTCGGGGAAACCCAGCTGTCACAGCAAGATATATCGCGCCCAAAGTACGTTACAGTATTCTAAGTTGCAGGCTTCCGCGGCCGTTGTTAATAACAGCTAGGCTTTCGGGTGGGAGCCGTGTCATCGGTGCATGAACTGCCGACGTTTCGTCCTCGGTTCCACGGGACATCTTCAGGGCTGTGGTCACTTTGGGATCTGGAACACAACTCTGAAACACAACACACAGTTGTGTTCCAGATCCCAAAGTGACCACAGCCCTGAAGATGTCCCGTGGAACCGAGGACGAAACGTCGGCAATTCATGCACCGATGACGCGGCTCCAACCCGGAAGCCTAGCTGTTACGTTATAGTACATTGGGCTATACCCACATCAAACGGTTGTTCTCATTTATAAAGTTATATTTTAATAGTATAACAACGAATGACATGAAACGTGTGTTTCCTACTCTAAAGAGTCACCCTGTATATAGATTTATTATTTGTTTTCTATCTTCGTCACCGGTGTACAAATTATTATTTTTACATCCGCAATTTAAGTTAATAAAACGAGAGAAGCCTAGATTTCTATATACTTTAGAGATTATTTGATCAGATTTCAAAAGTATGTTTGTATTAACGTTTCGCACAAGAACAAAGTGTTGTAAGACCGCACTAGTACTTCCACTGCAACGGCCCGGCTAAGGATAGGCCAGTAACCAGTGGACATGTCTTAATGCTGTATTTAGATGTGAAATTTTTTTAATTATTACCTCTAACTTCATTTCCGTTTAAGGTTTCGGATTTTTTTTAAAACTTATTTTGTCAGTGAATTTTTGATATGCCCACACATTCCGAAACTTATCGGAATCGAACAGTTACAGGATGCATATTCACACACACTCATGAAGAGACATTTTGCGAAAGCGCTTTTTTCAGTTCCTGCATGTCCAAAACATGTATTACCGTCATAACCTCTAACTCGAAAATTTTCATGAAATCTATGCTTCCCTATACTGAAAGTATGGGAAAGTTAAAATTATTAATCTCACTTGAATAATTAAAGCATGAGAAACGAGATTGGTCCGCTATAAAATAAAGTATAGTGGGTATGTGAACATGTACCCTAGTTAGACATTAACTCAGATTTGTATTAAAACAGTGGAAAATGACCTTTGGTATAACACTTTTTAACAGAAATTGTTGATCAGTAAACACATCTTTTAAACCATACAATTTATTTCAAAAAATAACAGTGTTAAAAACAAGTATATTGTCATGAAATGTACTATCACCTTTTAGAAAAAATACATTAATAAAATACAATAACAAGTACAACAACTCAAAATAGTATATTATAAAATTCCTAAAATAGTTTTCAAATTTGAATTAGAAATTTCAGGAAATTTACAATTCTAGTACCAATTTATATTGTCAATTCTAATTAACATAAAAAATAGTTTTTCTGTTGTTTTTTTATAACAGATGTCATTCGATATCAGTTCGTTGTTTATTAATTGATTAATTTATATTTGAAAATATATGATATGTTCCCAACAGGCACTTGGTGTAGGTAATTTACAAAGGCGAAAGTTTTTCCACGTAAATCTTGGATTCCTTATGCGGTTCTTCGGGGTTGAAAACGGGTTTTCCGTTTTCCTTATAATCTTCGTACTTCAAAGTGTAAATGCAATCGAATCCCAGTCTAGCGGTAGCTTTTGCAGAGAAGTTGCTAGTACAATCCACTCGCATAAGGCCACAACCTTGTTCTTTAGCAATGTTCCTAGGAAAAAAACATTATTGTGTAACTAATCAGCTTTGACCCAAAGAATGACACAACGACATAAGTTTATGACTCTATTTTTGGCAGTTTACATAGACAGCGCAACGATTTTTTTTAAGCGGAATGGGGGAATCCCTGATCTTTTTTACAGAGCAGAGGGTTATGACCGAAGTGCAATCGTGTGGGGAGGGATTAATTGTTTTTTATCTAATCTTAATCATAAGGGTTTTATGATAAAGTTGACAATTTATATAATTATGCTGAGCTATTAGAGAATACAATCCCGACTTTAAATTTCAATCCCGGGATTTCGGAATTGAAAACGACTAATCCTGGAATTTCGAGAGTACCTACTATATACAAAAATTTTATGCATTAATTTTAAGCTTTATTTAAAAAATATTTGGTAGCAGAATACAGAAAATAAATAAAATCTACAACAATTTTCAAAAACGTTTAATGTTTAAAAAAATTAAAATTTATTAAATACCTTTGCGTATAAATAAAAATTTTAAAAATTTCAATAAATATAAAATTGTCAAAAGTGGAAAAATATCAAAATTTAAGAAGTATTTAAATATTTCAATGAATGCAGGGAAGGTCACGTGGTTTTTTACCATCGCATCGCTACTCGAAGTATAGCTGCAGAGGAAGGTATTGTGATCGTCAGGTTGGATTTGGAGCAAATACGTTCATTCAGCAAAGTTTTTTTTTAATACAAAATTTTCAAAAACTAATAAAATAAAAAATTCAACTTAATAGTATATTAAAAAACAAGTTTCATAAGACATGATTTTAAAGCACGCGTCCAAGTTAGAAAACGAGCCGCTTGCGGCGAGTTTTCTAATGGACAAGTGCGCTTAAATGTCTTATGAAACGTGTATTTTATACTATTTTTTCTATTTTGGTCCAAAAATGTTAAAAATTACCTTAATTTATATTTTAATTTAAAAATTTAATCGATTAGGAAAATTTTGTTTTTTGTTTTTGATATGTGGCTGTTGGTGACATTTAGTAATTTCATACAATTCAAACTACTGTCAAATTAAAATTTAGACAAACTGTGTTCGAAAGTGATTTAATTTTTAAAATACCTGAGATTTGAAGATAAGATGGAAGAAGAATTATCTTGCACCCCACCCGAGCTACGCAAAGTAGCGGAAAATACGCTAAATAATCTTAACTTTCAGAACTTACAATTTGAAGGTTATGTTTATAACCTGTGAAGGTTTTATTGTCACATGGTTTTCACCAACCTAACAAAATAAAATTTCGAATTCTTTAAAGAGTTGCTTTATGAAATCCAAATGAGTTTCATAAAGTAGTCAGTAAAGAACCAAAATAGAACAAAGTTTTTTTCTATTTTGGTTCTTTACTGACTACTTTATGAAACTCATTTGGATTTCATAAAGCAACTCTTTAAAGAACTCGAAATTTTATTTTGTTAGGTTGGTGACGACCGTGTGACAGCAAAACCTTCACGCGTTATAAACATAACCTTCAAATTGTAAGTTCTAAAAATTAAGATTATTTAGCGTATTTTTCGCTACTTTGCGTAGCTCGGGTGGGGTGCAAGATAATTCTTCTTCCATCTTATCTTCAAATCTTAGGTATTTTAAAAATTAAATCACTTCCAAACACAGCTTGTCTAAATTTTAATTTGACAGTAGTTTGAGTTGTTTGGAATTATTTTAAATGGTACCAACAACCACATAACAAAAACAAAAAACAAAAAATTTTCCTAATGGATTATATTTTTAAATTAAAATATAAAATAAGGTAATTTTTAACGTTTTTGGACCAAAATAGAAAAAATAGTATAAAATACACGTTTCATAAGACATTTAAGCGCACTTGTCCATTAGAAAACTCGCCGCAAGCGGCTCGTTTTCTAACTTGGACGCGTTCTCTAAAATCATGTCTTATGAAACTTGTTTTTTAATATACTATTTTCTACTCCCGTCTTTAAAATACCATTTATCGCATATGTTTCCATGACGCTAAGTGATCTTTTAAACACACCTCGACAAGCCGTGACTTTGTGCGCTTTAGTCACGGGCTGAAGTGAGCTCTAGGTTTTTAATCACAAAAATCAATTGATAATCAACTGAAAATCAAGTTAGTCGTCACTTGTCATCAATCTGTCAAAATAATTAATATTGCTTAAGATAATAAAATAATTTCCAAATTTTAGTATTTTTGTGATAGTCGTAGAAAAAGTATAGTATGCAATTCGTTTTATAAACTTCTCTAGACGCTCGTTTTAATAAACACTCGCTCCGCTACGCTCCGCTCGTGCCTAATAAAACTCGTGAGTAAAATGCCGTTTCCAAAACTTGTTGCATAATATACTATTAAATTTTAGAAATTCTTTAAATTTTCTGAAATTGTTTAACTTTTAAGTTCTTAAAAATTTTCAAAAATATTCTAAATTTTAAAAATTTATAAATTTTCACAATCCTACCGTTTTCAAAATTCTCGCATATTTAGTAATTTCAAATTTTAAGTTTCAAAATGTTTCAAAAATTTGTAAAATTTTCAAAAAACTTTATTTCAAAAAGTTTTAAATTTAAAAATTCTCAATATTTTTAAATTCATAATTTTTAAATAATTTCATGGTAATCAAAAATTTTTAATTACCATAAATTTGTCAAAATTTACGAAATAAATTAAAAATTTTCATAAATGTGAGAAAGGTACTGGCGGTTGCCCGACAGATTTTTTTATTCAGAGGAATTTTTATTTCTAGAGAATTAGTTTCGGAGTTACACATGCCTGTTGTCTTCGCAGTCTACGACACTTTAATTGTTTATGAGAGATTTCAACGCAGAGATGAAGAAAAATAAAATTTGAATTTTAAGAGAAAATAGATTAAAGTTGGAAACATGAAGAAGTTCGACTTCGTTGAACCCCTGAAAACTTATAATGGTGAAACTTGAGAACTTGTGAACTTGAAACCAATCTCTTTAGTTTGCGCACGGCTTAAAATATGAATAATGTAAAGTGGGCACCACTTGATATTCTCTCTCTTAACTAGTATTTTTTGATATTTATTGCGAAGAAAATTAAATATGGCCTTATTTGTAAAAAAATGTGAAACCGAACATATTTTTTACAACCTTGGTTAAACAAGCAAATCAGCAAAATTAAAAAAATGAAAAACCTTTTTCTATGCAATTTATATAAAAACTGTCAGGGCTACTGAATTGCGTATAAAACACCAGCAGCACCTCTATCGATTGAAATTGTAATAAACGGGAAATTTATACAGTGACAAGATTAATGCGTAGACCTTGAACTATTTTGACCCAAGCCCTAAATAAACGTTAGGTTAGGTAGCTGCGACCTATACTTAGCTCTTAAATCACGCTTCTTAAAATTAAAAGCTTGTCGAACCCACTGGGTGTAAACTCTAATTAAGTAAATAGTTGCTAGTCAAAGGAGCATAAAATTATACCTCGTCCTATCCATTAAATCTTTAGCTATACCCCTTCCCCTCCATGCTCCATCGACCGACAAAATCTTCACGGTTAAGACTTTATCAACATCCGGAAATTTCCCAAAAACATCTCCTTGCTTGTCGATAGTATTGAGCAGTTTCAGTATTTTCTGAAATTGTTTAACTTTTAAGTTCTTAAAAATTTTCAAAAATATTCTAAATTTTAAAAATTTATAAATTTTCACAATCCTACCGTTTTCAAAATTCTCGCATATTTAGTAATTTCAAATTTTAAGTTTCAAAATGTTTCAAAAATTTGTAAAATTTTCAAAAAACTTTATTTCAAAAAGTTTTAAATTTAAAAATTCTCAATATTTTTAAATTCATAATTTTTAAATAATTTCATGGTAATCAAAAATTTTTAATTACCATAAATTTGTCAAAATTTACGAAATAAATTAAAAATTTTCATAAATGTGAGAAAGGTACTGGCGGTTGCCCGACAGATTTTTTTATTCAGAGGAATTTTTATTTCTAGAGAATTAGTTTCGGAGTTACACATGCCTGTTGTCTTCGCAGTCTACGACACTTTAATTGTTTATGAGAGATTTCAACGCAGAGATGAAGAAAAATAAAATTTGAATTTTAAGAGAAAATAGATTAAAGTTGGAAACATGAAGAAGTTCGACTTCGTTGAACCCCTGAAAACTTATAATGGTGAAACTTGAGAACTTGTGAACTTGAAACCAATCTCTTTAGTTTGCGCACGGCTTAAAATATGAATAATGTAAAGTGGGCACCACTTGATATTCTCTCTCTTAACTAGTATTTTTTGATATTTATTGCGAAGAAAATTAAATATGGCCTTATTTGTAAAAAAATGTGAAACCGAACATATTTTTTACAACCTTGGTTAAACAAGCAAATCAGCAAAATTAAAAAAATGAAAAACCTTTTTCTATGCAATTTATATAAAAACTGTCAGGGCTACTGAATTGCGTATAAAACACCAGCAGCACCTCTATCGATTGAAATTGTAATAAACGGGAAATTTATACAGTGACAAGATTAATGCGTAGACCTTGAACTATTTTGACCCAAGCCCTAAATAAACGTTAGGTTAGGTAGCTGCGACCTATACTTAGCTCTTAAATCACGCTTCTTAAAATTAAAAGCTTGTCGAACCCACTGGGTGTAAACTCTAATTAAGTAAATAGTTGCTAGTCAAAGGAGCATAAAATTATACCTCGTCCTATCCATTAAATCTTTAGCTATACCCCTTCCCCTCCATGCTCCATCGACCGACAAAATCTTCACGGTTAAGACTTTATCAACATCCGGAAATTTCCCAAAAACATCTCCTTGCTTGTCGATAGTATTGAGCAGTTTCAGTATTTTAGCGAATTTTGGATTTGTACACTCTTCTTTCTCTTCCTTTGGAGAGTCTCTTTGCAATATTCCGTTCAGACAAACTCCAACTATTTTCCCTGATGATGTGACGGCCATTATAGAAATGCCTTCCTTTATGCTTTCAATGGAAAACTGTTCAACTTCAATGCAAGTTGAATCTTCGAATTCTATTAGCTTCACGTCAATGTTCAAAGGTTCGTCTTTGAAGAAAGTTTTTCTCAAGTGTTCCAGTATTGGTTCTGTGTCATTTTGTGTTACTGCCTTGATTTCGTATGGTTCAGGCAGAGGAGAAGTTGGGGTTGAAGGCACTGACATGGTTTCTTCGGTTTGCTGAAAAAAATTACGTTTAGGTTTATGTTACCATATTAAATATGTTTAAAACAATTTTATATTGTTAAAAAACTACCGTTTCAATAAAATAGGTTAGTAAGGGTGGGCGGTAGAGCAGCGGGTTCGGTTGCTGAATTTGACACTGCTATACCAACCGCGTTCGGGTTCGATTCCCGGACAGGGTGACCCTGGCGTGTGTGTGTTTGTTCTTGTTAGAATTGGGGCTTTATGACCTTTATGACCCCTGTACGCGTACGATAAAATAATAATAATTTAAAATTTACTAAAGGTATACAAAAATTTTAATAATAATGAGAAAGGTAAAAAAAGTTGACTTATTTCTACTCATGATTTTCATTAAATAATGATGCCGGTGTGATTTCTATTTTTTTATGTGGTTTGACAGTGAACATGTACGGAATAAAAGCTGTATAACCGAACTACAGGGCTAGCGGGTAGGTACTCCTTTCTTCCCCAGGAAGGATAGACCTGCTTCAGGGACCTAGCAACCCTGCCCACGCGAAGCTCATGATTTCGCCCGCCTCCCTCTTGGAAGAATCATGTCCTCTCATTAATCCTGCCTATTACCATTATCCTTACCTATCCTTACCCAACTCGCCAACACGCAATGGCAAGCGTGGCGTTTTAATACCAGCTACCCCTATGCAATGTCAATTTTGAAAACTCAAATACCCCAGGCGGGTAGGGATATTAACCCACAATCCCGCACTGATTCGTCAGTAAAATGCCTCACGGATTCTGGGGGAGGCACAACTTTGACAAAGAGAAAGCCAAAGCAAACTAAAATGTACATAGCGACGTACAATACACGGTCCATCTCATCCGAAGAAAGATTCGAAGAACTGGAAAATGAACTAAATCACATGAAGTGGGACATACTTGGTATAAGTGAAACCAGAAAGCGGAAAGAAGAATGTGTAAGACTAAAATCGGGACACATCCTATTCCACAAGAACAAGGAAGACTCGAGCGATGGTAGAGTAGGCATAATGAGACATAGACTATATACACACATAAAAGAAATAAAAGCAATATCTGACAGAGTGATATATGTCACTATAAAAATAAATAAACTAACATCACTAAAGGTTATCCAGGTATACTCCCCAACAAAAAGCTATGAAGACGAAAGAGTATTGGAGTTCTACGAAGACATATCGAAAGCCCTAGAAGAAAATAAAACACAACAAGTAATTATAATAGGAGACTTCGACAGCAAAATCGGAAAACAAAATGATAACAAAGAACAGTACATAGGAAAACATAGATTGGGCATTAGAAACCAAAGAGGCACAATGATGATCAACTTTCTAGAACAAGAAAAACTTTATAGCCCAAATACATTCTTTGAAAAGAAAGATGACAGAAAGTGGACGTGGATTAGTCCAGATGGACAAACCAAAAATCAAATCGACTATGTCTTAACGAAAAGTATGCACATAATACAAGACGTAAATGTGTTAGCGAGATTTACTACAGGAAGTGATCACCGATTAGTGAGAGCCACAGTCTCACAAAAATACCGTATAAATATAGAAAACAACTTCAGAGTACATCAAGAAGAAAACCAAAACATAAACGAAATTTAAAAAAGCTGCAGAAGAGTACATACAACCAATAGCGAAATCTACCAAGAACAATAAATTAAGCGACGAAACAAAACATATGTTAAAAAGGAAAAGAATTTTAATTAGTGAAAACAAGAGGAATACAGCTGAATACGAAGAAACAAATAGAACAGCGAAAAGGATGGCTAAAGAAGACATAAGAAAGTATAAAACCAAACTAGCCCAAAAAATACTGGAAGAAAACAAAGGTATGAAAATCTTTCGGAGACGAACCAATACCAGAAAAGAAGTAGTTAAGCTAACAAACAAAGACGGCGTCCTAATAACGGACAGAAATGAAATCTTAAATGTGGTAAAACAATTTTATGAAGACTTGTACAATTCAAAAGTGGCAAGTGATGTAGAACCTGAAGAACAGAGAAGGTAGATAATAAATGTGAACTCTGAAGACATACCATCTATAAGCAAAGAAGAAATCGGAGCCGCCCTAAAACAAATAAAAAATGGGAAATCTGCAGGAGAGGACGAAATTGCAGGCGAAATGTTAAAAGAAGGTGGTAAAGTCCTAATAGCAAAACTAGAGAAACTATTTAATAAATGCCTACACGAAGAAAACATCCCTACAGCCTGGGCAAATTCCAAATATATAATATAAAATATATATAAAGGGCAATAAGGACAACCTCGAGAACTATCGGCCGATAAGCCTGCTATCTCAGATCTACAAATTGTTCTCTAGAATTATTATAAATCGACTAACTAAAAAGCTCGACTTCTACCAACCGAAAGAGCAAGCAGGCTTCAGGAAAAATTTCAGTACGACAGAACATTTACAAACAATGAAAACCCTAGTAGAAAAGGTAACTGAGTACAACATACCAGTCTGGATAGCTTTCGTTGACTATAGAAAAGCCTTCGACACAGTGGAAATGTGGGCGATACTGAAAGCACTTAAGAACGCCAGAGTAGATTACAGATATTCAAACTTAATCGAACAAATATACAAACAAGCTAGATTACAAGTACAACTTCATGAGTACACCGATAAGATTAAAATAAAAAAGGGAGTGCGACAGGGCGATAATATGTCGCCCAAGCTATTTACACTAGTGCTGGAAGATGCCTGCAAGCGTATCGATTGGAGAAACAGGGGGTTAAACATCGCAGGAGAACCTCTACATCACCTAAGATTTGCCGATGACATTGTGATCATAGCGAAGTCAAAGGAAGAACTGACAAGTATGCTGAAGGATGTTCGTACAGCTTCAGAAAGAGTAGGCTTAGAAATGAACTTCCACAAAACAAAATACATGGCAAATGTAGAAGAAAATGCACCCACCAAATAGAAAGAGTCTCTAACTACGTATACCTTGGACAAACAATAACAATTGGAAAATAAAACCAAGAACTAGAAATTGACAGAAGGATACGACAAGGCTGAGCAGCATATGGAAAATTAAAAGATATATTGACGATGCAAATACCCATATCACTAAAATCGGAACTATATAACCAGTGCATACCGCCGGTGGTGACGTACGGAGCGGAAACCTGGGTCCTCACAAGAGCAATAATCAACAAGCTACAAGTCCATCAAAGAGCTATAGAAAGAAAAATACTAGGAATCACTTTGAAAGACCATAAGACTAACACTTGGATAAGACAAAACACAAAAGTAGAGGACGTCATTAGATGGGCAGCATCATTGAAGTGGGAATGGGCAGGACATGTGGCCAGAGGAGTAGATAAGTGGAGCGGGAAAGTGATTAGATGGAGACCATGGGGTGAAAAACGGAAAGTAGGTAGACCCCAGATGAGATGGAGCGACGATGTCAAAAAAGTAGGAGGTTTAAACTGGTATGAAGTCGCACAAAATCGTGAAAATTGGAAAAACATGAGGGAGGCCTATATCCAGAGGATAGAAAACGGCTAAACTAAGAAGAAGAAGAAGAACCGAACTACAAAAGTATTATGTTTAAAGAATATGGTATGGAACGCCGTTTTAATTTTTATTGACAGCGAGTTTTTCAAAATAAAAGCAAAAATTTACATAAATAAACAATATCTCGTAGATATTTGTATTTAATTCAAATTATCTTAGAAATTTGTAATTATTCCAAACTAAAATATTTATAAATATTCCTGAAATATTTATAATCGACAATTTGAAAATAATTTATGGATAATTTAAAATAATTTTAAAACATTATTGTGTTATAACTTAATAGTCGACGTGTGTTTATTGTGGTGCTTAAATTTAAAATATGTCTATGATATTTTTTTGTTTAAAATCTGTATTTGAAATTTTTTAAATAAACATATCAGCAATATCTTAGATATTTTACATTTTAACAATGGTTTATTTAAATTTTTAAAAATGAACAATATTTATGAGATATTTGTATAATAATTAATTACAAATATCTTTGAAATGTTGTTGTCAACAAAATTAGTCAAAAATCAGCTTTATGTTGTTAAAAATGTTTTAAACGTAATACAAATAATTTATTTCTGTCGGTTATATTACAAATATTTTAGATATTAATATTTTACTTGAAAAAACCTCTGTAAATTTTTAATGTTTTAAAAATATATAAACCCATTAATATACATATAATTAAAAATGTGTTTAGAATATTTCAAATTTAGCTATTCCGAACTATCTCAAAGATAATTTTAAAAGGAATTTTAATTATCTTATAGACATTTTTAAAAGTTTTGTAGTATTGTAGATAAAAAGATAAATTTCTTTTATTCTATTTTAAAATATCTCTAACAATTGAATATTGGTCTTTATTAAAATATCTTAGATATTATAAAGCATAACGAAATACTTGTTGAATAATTAAAATATTTAGAAATTACCGCCATCTATAAAGTTTTTACGTTCGCTAAGTTGCAAGTTTGCAGGGGATGACACATAAATAAATGTTTTATTAAATAAGGCTATACTTATAATATAACCACGAAAGTTGCAACGTTGCCTGACGTAGTTCGACTTAGCGGTAGTACAAACCTTACAGATGGCAGTAATTTTCGAATATCTTAGATGTTCGTTAATTATTTTGTTTTAAAATATCTACGAAACTTTAAATTAAATTTATTTTGTAATTCTATTTTAAAATATATAAAAAATAACGTTCAAATATCTAAGACATTGGAAAAATAAATTTAAATTTAAAATATATAGGATATTTTAAATTATATTTGTTTTATACTTTAACTTCAAAATATCTAGGATATTGCAAAAAAGAATAATTTTAAATATCTAAGACATTAAAAAAATTAATTTAAATTAAAACTATCTAAGATATTTTAAATTAAATTTTCAAATTCTAAAATTTTTCAATAAAAAATTTTTTTTAAATATATAACATATTGAGAAAATAAATTTAATAGAAAATATTTAAAATATGTTACATTGATATTGCGTTTGAATATTTTAAAAATCTATAGGATATTTATAAACAAATAAATAAAAATATCTCAAAGAATTTTTAAATAATTAAAAATATCTTAGATATTTTTAATTAAAGTACATTCACAGTACAAACCTTTACTTCTTTAAGATATTTATAATGAATTAATAATACATCTAAAATAATTTTTTAAAACGTCAATATATAATATTTTTTTTTTAATTTGTTGTCCTAAATAGTAAAACGGCGTTCCATAATATGGTGAAATTGTTCATTCTCTCTGTCTTTCAAAAACTTCTATTAATAGTTCATTATTTAATTATTATAATAGAATTAGATTTATTTCCGTTCTTTTTTATTGGTCGATTCATCAATATGAAAGTAAAATAGAAAGCTTTTCTGAAATTTTTTAAATTATGTTAGACTAGTTTTGCACATGTCGGTAAAAATAATGAACGCACTTACTACATCATGTTACGTGAGCTGAGCACAATGAAAAAAAATTACTTCGTGTCAGGTGCTAGGCGTAACAATAATTGCTTAATAATTAAACAGCGAACCATTTTTCTACAACCAGGAAATTTATCAACATTTAGCGAAACATGTTTTCGTCTTAATTATAAAATATGATATGCGACTCGTTTTTTAAATAAAACCATAAATTTAAAATCGCAAAACTATTCGAATTATTTCCTCGAGATATCTGGAGATATTTCAATAATGTAAAGGTTCGATTATTTTTAATCGAAAGATCCCATCACTGTAAAATACAGGTAATTTATTTATTTTCAATTTGCCGAAATAGATTAAACTATTACACCAAATACCAAAAAGTTAAATTCCTTAAACCAAAGTAGTGCATTGGACACTACCTATTATACACGCAGTTATAATTAAAAGAGGTTGTCTGCAGAATTTTTATTATATTATATGTATGTCTTAATATGCATGAAATAAGAGCAAATTACGTTTTTGGCGGGAGTCTGTTTGAGGTATAGCAGTCGTTTACCACTACTAAGAAATCAGGTTCAAGTCTCATCAGATCTTTTTTTATTATTATTAATATTTTTATTATTTGTCATTTCTTATGTATAAATAAATATGTATTGTAAATAACGCCGGCTATATATAATAAAGACTTGTGTTATTTTTCATTTTGAAAAAATACGTTGATTACTCTTTGTATTTAATAAAAAGGTCTTAAGATAAAATAAAAAATTACTATTGCTATTTATTTAACAAAACGAAATTTTATGGGAATCAAACCCGGGATGATCACACTGGTGGGCGTTTTACTTCGTAGATACTAGTATTGTACTGTGATGAAATTCTGTACACAGCCTAGTTTGATTCTAACGAAATTACAACGTGGTTAAAATCATATAGACCGTACCTACTACTCCGTGAAACTTAAGTGTGGAATCTTGTTCTCCTGTATCTGTTGAACAATCTAACTTAAACGCGAATTGTGACAAACAACCGTTTCAATAATTTATAGATAGAGTCGCAGAGAAACGAGACAATTGCAGAAAAACCTGCTAGATCTACTTATTAGCTTACAGAGTTTAAAATCAATTGTGATACAGATTTTCAATCAACATTTCTTTTTAATTTTAATAATTTTTTTAATGTTTAATATTTTGAGCTACAAAAATGTCTCTTTCTAGGACTATTGTAATATAATAACAGACAAAATGTAACTGTTAATTCCTTTGTCACACTATACTGACCCAGTTTTCTTAAAATCCTTCAAACTTTAGTAAAATTTTATGCCATTTATTTTTTAAAATTTTCGAGTCTTAAATCAACCGCCATTTTTAAACTAAGCTATTACAAAAAAAAACAAATTTTTAATAACGTTTTCTATCAAGTCCCTTGTTCACATTTGTAGAATTTATTTAACAATCTGATTTCAGATGTTTCAAACCAAATTTCTAGATTTAATGCGCTTAGGAAAAACGAACGTACGAACTTATTCACTGGCACATCCAAACAACAAACAAAATTTTTCATATAATTTTTGAGTTTATTGAAATCCAAAACATGTTCTTTCGTTAAAATTTCAAAATAGAATTTTTTATTATATCAATACTTTCCTATAATACTAGAAGTATACCATGGAAAAGTAAAAGGAAGCTATAAGTAAATGTATCTGTGAAAGTTAATTCAGCAAAAGTGATCAAAATATTACAATCGTTTACCAATTAAAAGTTTATGTAGTGCATACTAGTATTAGTGATATAATAAAAAACTACAAAGACGAGGCAACCGTACTAGTCCCAATTTCTCCTTTTACAGTAAAACTAACAAGTCGTTTATAGTCTTTATTATTTACATTAGATGGATAACATCCTTCAAATATAACAGTAATAGAATATCAGTCGAGCGTATCACAATAAGATGACGAAAAAAGGTTAAATGAGGTGAATAGGCTAAGATGAATTAATTTAAATGAAGCATTTAATGTTTGCTAAAAGAAATACTGGAAATGCTGGATCCTCCACCGCCATGGCCGCCTCCGAATCCACCTCCCAGTGAAATACCATGGTCACCACCGTAGCTACCTCCTGAAGAACCACCGAAACCTCCGTGTCCGCCAAATCCACCTCCGAGTCCTCCTCCTAATCCTCCGTGGCCACCACCGATTCCGCCTCCCAATCCTCCTCCTAATCCTCCGTGGCCGCCACCGATTCCACCTCCTAATCCTCCGTGTCCACCACCGATTCCGCCTCCAATTCCACCTCCGTAACCACCTCCATATCCACCTCCGAAACCACCTCCGCTTCCACCTCCGAAACCACCTCCGGCTCCACCACCGATGCCACCTCCAAATCCACCATCGCCGCCTCCGCCGCCGCCTCCAACATATACGGGTTGAGCAACTGGTACAACAACGGTTTGTGGTACTCTAACTGGGTAGGGTTGTGGTACAGTTACTGGGTATGGTTGAGGCACTGGAACTCCAACTGGTTGAGCGACGGGGTATGGCACGGCTTGAGGTACTGGCACTGGTACAGGTCGATTTACAGTTACTGGATATGGCCTGGAAACGGCAACTGGTTGTGGTACAGGAACTGAGACTTGAACGGGACGGGGAACTTCTACGGGGTATGGCTGAGGTACGGGTACTCCCACTGGCCGGGTGACTGTTACTGGATATGGTTGAGGAACTGGTACTGGCACAGCTTGGTTGATGGTAGTCACGGTGGCTCCACCACCACCGCCGCCGCCGCCGCCGCCAGCTCCACCGCCAAATCCACCTCCAAATCCACCGCCAGCTCCGCCGCCGAAACCTCCTCCGAAACCTCCGCCAATTCCACCTCCGCCAAATCCACCGCCTAATCCATGTCCACCACCGAGACCACCTCCAATTCCTTCTAGACCACCATGTCCGCCACCAATTCCACCTCCTAATCCGCCTCCAATTCCACCGCCGTGTCCGCCTCCAATTCCGCCTCCAATTCCACCGCCGTGTCCGCCTCCAATTCCGCCGCCTAATCCGCCTCCAATTCCACCGCCGAATCCTCCATGGCCACCGCCGAATCCTCCATGGCCACCGCCGATATCTTCACCACCACCAAAAGAGATTCCTCTTTTCTGGTTTTTCTTTTCTCCGGCAACCTTGCCGCAATGGCTAAGGCCGGCAAAAGCCAGCAAAACTGCTGCTACCTGTAGAATAGCAATAACCATTGTAAGCATTGTATTTATGAGTCTTAAAATTACGATTTACTTACCACAAAAGGCTTCATGTCTTTAGGATGAAGAAGCAACAGCAAGTGATGGTGGTAGCACCTTCTGGGTAGGTATATATACCAATCACGTCTGGTGAGGGTTAATTTAATTTACTTTCACTAAACTAGTGCATCTCGCCGTCGACGGCATCTCATACATTCACACTAAGAAACGCATGGTTGCCCATTTAGTTTTACCAACCGTAGGATTATTCGTTAAATTCACACTTTTCGCATGCAGACTTGCAACTTTTTGCCAATTAAAATACATTTATGCATAATATTACTTAGGCACATCCTCGTATAATTATTCTAAGATCTTGTTACAAATTTGAAGTATTTTTAGAGCATGCAATAAATGGAACCATGGAAATATAACAATAATAAATTAGAAAGTAATTAACTTCTATCTACAATTTATAGAGTAATTGAACTTAGCGAGAGCTCTTCATTCCCTTCTATTTAATTGGATTTATATTATATGGTATATAATGATTAATTGTTTCGAATAGGTATTTGTAAGAATATAAAAGTTATGTATTTTTTCTTATATTTTCCTTATTTCCTACTGTTCACGTTAACGCAACATTTTTAGTTGAATAAAACGAACAAATAAAGTAAATTAACGTTTGTATCGTAACGTGTCTTTTTAACGCTTATATTCAAACAGTAAAGTATCATACGCTTCATTATTTTGGACAAAAGCCGCGGTGGCTAAGTGGATGGGTATCCGCTAAGCAATCAACCGGTGCCGGGTTCGAATCTAGGTTCCGTCATGAATGTGTTGGTTTGTGCATGCTAGATATGCGCTAATAACCCTGATAGAGTACGCCCCTGTAATTAATGTTATAAACAACGTGTTTTTCTATTACACTGTTATAGATATCGAGCTTTTCAAAAAAAATTTCACATAAAACTCGAAAGCAAGTAGAAGTAGTAATCAAAAGTTATAGACATTATGTTAGTAACATTTTACTATTCTGGCTCTCTAAGTGAGTTTTTCATTTAATTTTAACCTCAAGAAATAATTTAATACGTTTAGATTAATCACATTGCAGGCGGTTTGAAATAAATATACATAAGACAACAGTTTTTGATCATCGGTAGCTGCTTTGTGACATTAGTCATTTCATTAAAATTTGCATTAAGACAAGCACAATTTTTAATTTACAGATTAATTAATTACTTACATTGCAGAGGTTTAAGGTACTATAGTTCTGCACAGCTATACAAAATATATTATATATTATCCGAAAGAAAATGAGAAAAAGCAAAAACTATTCAAATTTAGCTTTTTTATTTTCCTATGCTTTTACTATAGGGAAGTATTGTGTTGAATGAAAAGTTTCAAAACTGAGATTTTGACGGAAATACATGTTTCGGACCTCCAGGAAGCCAAAAAAATGGTTTACAAAAAAATATCTGTCTGTGGGTGTGTGCGCTTCATATCTCCCAAACGGATGGTCCGATGAGCTTTGGAATGTGGGAGTTTAACAAAACTTTATCAGGGAAAAACGAAAATTAGACATGTTGAAAATGGAATCCGATAAAAGACTTTTCTGCAAACCTTAGGTTCTTTTTCCGAATTTTCTATCTTCTAAATTGCGGCCGTTATTTTGCGCCTTATTACTCAAAAAGAGGTTGACAGATAGAATTCTAATATTTTATTCTAATAGCTCTATACAGACCTGTATTATAGTACACAAAAATTTTCGAAAAGTTAAAAGCTATATAAAATAAACTTTTAAAATTCGTAAATTTTGAAAGTTTTCAAAAAAATGTTGCTTAAAAACTGTACACACCATTTTTTATTGTGTAAGCTTATAAAGTTATAATTAACTTAAAAAAAAAAGAAAACCGACTTCAAATAAAAACACAAAAGTGACATAAGTTAACTAAAAAGCAAAAAATAAATGTTTTTTATAAAACAGTTTAATACTTATTTGTTGTTCCGTTTAATGTAATTAAGAAATTGTTGTTTATTATATAATTATTAATTGTTTTATAATTTTTAAGTCGGTGCCAAGTAAAACATAAAAATTCGAATCTAATTTGTTATTGCAGCAAGGTATATAATTTTTATGTTTTACTTGGCACCGACTTAAAAATTATAAAACAATTAATAATTATATAATAAACAACAATTTCTTAATTACATTAAACGGAACAACAAATAAGTATTAAACTGTTTTATAAAAAACATTTATTTTTTGCTTTTTAGTTAACTTATGTCACTTTTGTGTTTTTATTTGAAGTCGGTTTTCTTTTTTTTTAAGTTAATTATTTTACAATTTTAAGTGATGGGTAGACCTAGTAAGGATGCTTCTCGAATGAGGAAACGACGGCTAGTTGAAACGGAAGATGAAATACGCAAACACTAAAAAGTCAGTTAAAAAAATAGATTTTGAGGAGTATCTTCGAAGTTCAAGCTCCAATACCAATGAAATTATAATGGGACCACCTTGGAACTATACTGAACCCAACGAAAAACGAATCACTAAAATCGGTTCATAAACAAAAAAGTTATGCCCGAACATTCATAAAAAAAATTTAAAAAAAATATATATATACAGACGAATTGAGAACCTCCCTCCTTTTTTTGAAGCCGCTTAAAAAATGAGCTACAATTTGATTCGTATTCGTATTCTCTCTGACGTATTATAAATAATTTGGCAGTAATATTTTCACAAGTGATGAAGTGGTACTGTTGTGTAAGGTGTGTGACAAAACTGTAAATTTAAAAAAAAAAAGGTTTTACGTGATGCAGTACGTGGAAGGGTGCACCATAAAAAAGCAGCAAAATCAAAAAGAAAACACTTAAAACTAGTAAATTTAAGACGTATATATGCCAATTTTTAATTGTAGTTGTATTTTCATGTTGAAATCAATAAAAAAAATAAACATCAATTTTTAAATTTTTGGAATCTATTTTTAATTTATATAGTGCCTAAATGCTTGCCTATTTTTGATTTCTTAGTGCCTGAATTTTCGGTCTCTAATAATAAGTAACACTATCTAAAGTATAGGAAAGTTCAGGCGAAATGCTTTGCTCATTTTTTAATTAAATCTTAGTTACAGGTGCTGCCAGGATTTATTTTTAAAATAATAAATCACGAATATCAGTATATTAAATTTTAACTTAAAAACTATATAATTAGTAATTTCCGGACAACACAAGCTGTACTGATCGGTTAAAAAGATAATTCGTAATTATGGTGCATTATACATCTACTTTGTATGCATGATTATTACTCCGTTACGTTCATTAACTCTCCTTTTGTCTACTTTATTTTTGCTTTTCTATTTTTGTAACAATAAAAAAACGATTTCCGTGTTTCGCTATAAATAGGTACATACTTACTATAGGATTCTAAAATTCAAATATAAATAAATATAGTATAGTATAGTATAGTAGGTTTCTATTATTTGAAGATCTACTCAAAACAAAAAAATTCTTTCAAAACTGTATAATAATTTGGTGTGGCAACGGACCAAAACTTCGCTACTACGCCGCCATCTACGCTGTTAAATGGCATCATTTTGCGACATCGATAAATAAATTATTGATGTAAAAAAATTATTGATTGAAGTCTAAAAATTATTAATTATGGTTGAAAAATATAATTTATGTCGATTTACTATTTAATGTAAATTGTGTAAGCGATTTTCAGGTCAACAAATTCTTTTCTAACGTTAAGAAATCAATTTGTTATGTCATAATTTATTTTATGACGACAGTTTTATTAAATAATAATTTAACAGTATTATTCCTGCAGTAAAAAATAATTTGCAGACTTTAAAAAATATATTTTAAAGAAAATACTCTGGTGAAGAAGTATTAAGTAATTTTATTAAATATTAGATAATGTTATTAAGTGTTAACCTAAAACCGTCGAAACAATTAAAATTGCTAATATTAGCAAATGTTAATTATACCGGCACATGCGAAGAATAAACCTTTTTAAAGACATTACAGAACGGTTATATTATGATTATTAAAATTTCACTATACAAGTAAATCAAATTACGGTAAATAAGAAGCACGCGCCTACTTCAAAAGCAATTTTAAATCCATGTTTTCGAAATAGTCACTTGACATGAGGTAAACACAAAATTATCTTTCTTCATAGCATCCAATTAGCCATTTGTTGGTCATGATGCAAAAGCAAAATTCACTTTTCTTATTAGTACAAGGAATTCGACAAGTTATATTGAAATATTAGAAAATTAAAATTATATAAAACATCTGTTGTTGTTTTGTGCGCATTAGGATATAACCAAATATAAGCTATTTTCTCTGTATGAGTCTGTAAAGCAATAAAAAAACTCGTGTTGCCAGTTTTGGGTAATATTTCTTAAACTTTTTAAATTTTTTACTATAGAGTTTGCGCGTGACATTTTTCTATGTTCTCGTTCATCCTTAATCTATGTTGGACAATTTGACAACGGCGACTTTCCTTTTAAAAATATAAAAATCGCAAGAAAATTAATGTTAAAAATATTAAACTGGCTTTGTCAGTGAATATTTCTTTGCGTAGGTAAGTAAACAACAGTGACTTTAAGTTGTATAATAAACTCTCCCCCCCCCCTTGTAGATCATTGTTTATATTGCTAAGCGACGCCACTTGAAAAGAGGTATAAAAGCAGTTGCTTTTACAATTGTAACAAAAAGTCAGTTTATTCTTTAGGATCGATCAGAGCGGCATTAGCCTTCAGTCCAAAGCAAACTATGCCCACCGACTCCTCCAAAAGCTAACCAGTAGCTCCGAACCCTCTTCAACACCAAACTAGGGAACACCTAAAAAATCGCACATATTCTTTTCAGAGCGAAGCAGCAGCTCCAAGAGCACTGCATTAGTCTGATAGAACCAACAGAACAACCAAAAGCCCCCAGTTCGGTTTTAAAAAATAGTAGCGTGCATTATAATTAAAGGATTCGGAAAAATATGATACCAAGAGAAATGTTTAACTTCCACTTCCGGTTTCCAGTTTTTACCTTTCGGGCTATACACAGTATAATAGCTATGGAAAGATTATGTACTTTATAGTTTCTTGACATACCCTCATATTTTATCCCTATCCTATCTGTTCAGTAGATATCGAACTATGGGGAATTGAAAATCACAACACACAAAAGAAGTGTTTAAGATGAAATACAAAAAAACTTTTGTTAAAATTCAAAACAAAATTGTCAGTCTTTGCGTGAAAAAAATACGTGGAAGCTACGGCTTCTTGCCTTCCAGGTTAGCGTCGTTTCTTCATCGGTAAGCCAACGTTTTCCCACCCGTTCTGTGGTACATCCTCAAGGTTGGTTTCCGTTCCAGCACGAATTTATTTTGAAACTGTTATGAAACAATAAATGTCAAATAAAGCATTAAAAACTGTTTTTAAATATTTATTTTGTCCATTCAAACGAGGTAACATTGGTAACGGTTTCTCTACTAATTACAAAAATAATGATAGATACGAACACTGTCATTTCATATACTGAAAAAAATACGAATTATTATCCAAAACATATTCTTCTTAAGGAGGATATTATTCCCATGGTTATCTTGTTTTGTGATAACGTAGAATGTCGTGTATCTTTGAACTACTTCCATGAACTTGAATTAGTTATCGAAATTAAAATTAAAATAACGGCTACTACACAAGTTTTAATGTATTCAACCACTCGTCTGCAAAAAAATCAGTCTTAAGTTGTAAAGTATAAATAAAAAGAGAAATTTTAATTGATATTTTTAATTACGTTAATGACTTAAAAATAAATACGATTCTTGTCGATAATTTGACCACGAGTGGTTACAATTATTTTGTAGTTTCGTTGAACATTATAACGTTGTTTCTGATACATATTGCACAACCCCTAAAAAGTGCCTTAAATATAATTATCCTATTCAATTGTGACTTATATACAGGGTAACTCAATTTTAGTAGCCACTGTATTTAGTTCTAACTGTTTAATTAAAATTAACGTTTTTAGATGTACTTTGTACTCTTTGTAACTATCCACTGAGTGTACACAATCATTGTAAATACGTTGTGGCTTTTACAAACACACTGTATCGTTTTCACGACACAACTAACTCAAATTGATGTAAACATATGCAAAACCATATTTTTTTTAACAACACGTTCCTGGGAAAATGTTTTGATATTTGTACAAACAAAAGTCTTAATATTTATAACCATATTTTTTAATACCTGCTGTCGTCCTAGAAACCTGCCTGGTATATTAGAATTAAATAGGGTGGCAATTACAATTGCGGCATGCGTACAACAAATGTGCTTAGGCCATTAGGCATCAAAACAATCGAATTTATTTCAATAATATTATAACTACAGTTACATAACAACTATTGTTATACACAGTATAACGTGTAACAACTTAATTACAGCCTTCAGTGTACTTCGTAACATATATTTGCAGAGTTTATTTTTGACATTTTTAACAAAACATTTAATTATACACAAAAACACCCTACAAATACAAAATTTAGTCTTAAATATCTTTTTAATTTCTGACAATCACTTAAGGCGTCTGACAAGATGAAATTCTCTGTACGTATGTAGTATATGAGGTATGGGGATGTTCTGTCTCAAAAACAGTTTTTCCATCTTCCTTATAATCGGCATAGTTTAGTTCGTAAACACAGTCGAATCCTAATCTGGCAATGGCCCTCGCACTGAAATAACTAGTGCAGTCTACTCGCATAAGGCCGTAACCTTGTTCACGTCCAATGTTTCTGAAAAGATAAAAAAGGTATTAGATAAATGTATACAAAAATGAAAGTAGTTTGTAATTGAGTTGCATAATAATACTGTTGTAAAAATGCACTTGGCGGAAGTCGGAGTTAAAGTGAATGACTTAATATTAAGACAAGGGCTAACACGTGTTGGAGTTAAAAATTTACGTATTGCTAAAAAATAAATCACGGAAATATCTTCTATGTTCTTCGCAAATTGTTGGCAATATTTACTTTCTTTTAATGTTTATGGAACGACAGAATATTAGGTGATTGTTTTCAAAAAGATTAACATAACAACGAATTTTTGAGTTGTGAGAACAAATATTGCGGTACAACCAAAACGAGAATAATACAGGATATTGCATGACTAAAGAGCACATTGCTGAGGCCATTTTATATAGAAAATGTCAACCAAACATGGGTCCGCTGCCTTACGGAGTTACAGTCTCCCGACGTGTCTAATCGTGCTTTATCTAGCATCTCTGACAAAAATTGAGATATTTAATTTACATTTTGCACCATTGATGATTTACATTTTCACTTTTTTTGATTAAAATCCATTCACCAGGGGTGTAGATGTAAGAGGTTCTCACAATACCTTAAGAAACACATTGTTTACCCCCCCCCCCCGTATACGCTCCTGGTTAATGAATTTAAACAAAAACAAGCAAAGATGTTAATAATCAGTAGTACAATATCCATACAAATTTTGATTCAAATTTATCAATTTATGGCGGAGATATAAATTAAAGCTTGATTAGACTCTTTTTCATTAGACTACAGGTTGCAACGTAATAAAACGTTATTAGACTTTTCCACATAAGATGACCTTGGAAATATAATTTGCTGCTCACAATTTTTTACCTGTTTTACAACTGCCAAAAGTAAACAATTTACAGCATTCTAAACTTGTTTCGTTGTTTTGTCAAAATTCTACAAGTTTGTTTCTCTCTTAATTTTTTGAAGTAACGTAAATAAAATTTATTATAGTAAAAAAAATTCAAATACTTTTTTTAAGTTTCATAAATTTTTAATTTTAACATTTTTCCTATATTGGAAGTAACGGGAGTTTCCTCTGCTCTTTCAGATTGCATAAGTTTTTCATGTGTATTTAAAATTTTCAGTTAGTATTGTCACGATGTGGAAATTCAAAACAAGTAAATGCTTTAGTTCAAATTTCGTATAAAGTAACAATACTGCACAGTATGACTTGTTATTTATCTTGAGAATTAGAACTAATGTTTTTGCAATTGGTTTAATTTTCGCAAACCCTAAACTTATTTTCCCGTTATGTTTAAGATATTCTTTGGCCCACACTGGTCATATGTAGGCCCCAGCTTGGCACACCCTAAAAAATAACTGTCGAGGTATTTATAACACTTTATTTAAAAAAATTTAAATCAAAATTAATTTTGTCTGTCATGCAGATAACCGAAATGAAATTGATTTTCTGTTTTTGCATGGTTTCAGAATCCAGATTAACAAAACTTTTACGGCTACTGTTTACTAATAACCCCTGGAAACCTCTATCGATTGGATTTGACATAAAGCGAACACTTCGGGATGCCAAGAAGATGTTATGAAATTTCAAATAAAGCTTTAAAAAACTGTTTTCTAACTATTTATTTTGTACATTCAAACGAGGTAACATTGGTAAAGGTTTCTGTACTAATTACAAAAATAATGATAGATACGAACACTGTCATTTCATATACTGAAAAAAATACGAATTATTATCCAAAACATATTTTTCTTAAGGAGGATATTATTCCCATGGTTATCTTGTTTTGTGATAACGTAGAACGCCGTGTATCTTTGAACTACTTCCATGAACTTGAATTAGTTATCGAAATTAAAATTAAAATAACGGCTACTACAAAGTGTTAATGTATTCAACCACTCGTCTGCAAAAAAATCAGTCTTAAGTCAAAGCTGTAAAGTATAAATAAAAAAAGAAATTGTAATTGATATTTTTAATTACGTTAATGACTAATAAATAAATACGATTCTTGTCGAAAATTTGACGACGAGTGATTACAATTATTTTGTAGTTTCGTTGAACATTATAACGTTGTTTCTGATACTTATTGCACAACCCCTAAAAGTGACTAAAACATAATTATCCTATTAAATTGTGACTTATATACAGGGTAACTCAATTTTAGTAGCCACTGTATTTAATTCTAATTGTTTAATTAAAATTAACGTTTTTAGATGTACTTTGTACTCTTTGTAACTATCCACTGAGTGTACACAATCATTGTAAATACGTTGTGGCTTTTACAAACACACTGTATCGTTTTCACGACACAACTAACTCAAATTGATGTAAACATATGCAAAACCATATTTTTTTAACAACACGTTCCTGGGAAAATGTTTTGATATTTGTACAAACAAAAGTCTTAATATTTATAACCACATTTTTTAATACCTACTATCGTTCTAGAAACCTGCCTGGTATATTAAAATTAAATAGGGTGGCAATTACAATTGCGGCATGCGTACAACAAATGTGCTTAGGCCATTAGGCATTAAAACAATCGAATTTATTTCAATAATATTATAACTACAGTTACATAACAACTATTGTTATACACAGTATAACGTGTAACATAACTTAATTACAGCCTTCAGTGTACTTCGTAACATATATTTGCAGAGTTTATTTTTGACATTTTTAACAAAACATTTAATTATACACAAAAACACCCTACAAATACAAAATTTAGTCTTAAATATCTTTTTAATTTCTGACAATCACTTAAGGTGTCTGACAAGATGAAATTCTTTGTACGTATATAGTTAATGAGTTATGGGGATGTTCTGTCTCAAAAGCAGTTTTTCCATCTTCCTTATAATCGGCATAGTTTAGTTCGTAAACACAGTCGAATCCTAATCTGGCAATGGCCCTCGCACTGAAATAACTAGTGCAGTCTACTCGCATAAGGCCGTAACCTTGTTCACGTCCAATGTTTCTGAAAAGATAAAAAAGGTATTAGATAAATGTATACAAAAATGAAAGTAGTTTAAAATCGAGTTGCATAATAATACTGTTGTAAAAATGCACATGGCGGAAGTTGGAGTTAAAGTGAATGACTTAAGACAAGGACTAACACGTGTTGGAGTTAAAAATTTACGTATTGCATAAAAAATAAATCTCGGAAATATCTTCTATGTTCTGCGAAAATTTTTAGCAATATTGGGCGATTGTTTTCAAAAAAATTAACATAACTGCAAATTTTTGAGTTTTGAGAACAAATATTGTGGTACAATCAAAACGAGATAAATACAGGGTGTTGCATGACTGAAAAGCACATTCCTGACGCCATTTTATGTAGAAAATGTCGAATAAACATGGGTTCGGAGTTATAGTCTCCCGAAGTGTCTGATCGTGCTTTATCTAACATCTCTGCCAAAAATTGAGATATTCAATTTACATCTTGCAAGAATACTTCACCATTGATGATTTACATCTTCACTTCTTTTGATTAAAATCCATTCACCGGGAGTGTAGATGTAATAGGTGCAAAATACCTTAAGAGACACATTGTTTACCCTGCCCCACCCATATACGCTTCTGGTGAATGAATTTAAACAAAAACAAGCAAAAATGTTAATAATCAGTAGTACAATATCCACACAAAATTTGATTCAAATATCTCAATTTATGGCGGGGATATTAATTAAAGCGTGATTACACTCTTTCTCATTTAGGCTACGGAGGTTGTAACTCCGTAACAAAGCGTTTTCGAGTTCATGTTTATTGGACTTTTCTACTTAAGATGACCTTGGAAATATGATTTGCTGCTCACAATTCTTTCCCTTTTTCACAACTGCCAAAAGTAAACACTTTTACAGCATTTTAAACTTGTTTCGTTGTTTTGTCAAAATTCTACATTCTCTCTGAATTTTTGAAGTAACGTAAATATAATTTACTATTATAAAAAAAAATCCAAATATCTTTGCTCAAAGGAAATGAGGTAAATCATTAAGTATCAACAAATGAAATTTGAATTAACTAAACATAAAAACGGTCGACACACTAGTGCTGGATCTAGAATGTTCCATAAACGATTTTTTACTAAAGTACTTAGTTATAGCAGCATTTTGGCCCCAGCATCTGACAATCAGAATATTCCATTTATTCAACAATATGAGAAATAGTAAGTAATTATTATTTTTCAGAGCGCCTATATATATCTTCTTCGCCTTTTAAGAAGTAATGACCAAAATTGGGCTCCCATTTATTTTTTAAACGAGTTTAAACAACACTTCTAATCAGAAAATAAAATTCCTTATTTAAAAAGAGTCATTAATTTTCACATTTTACAAATTTATACAGGATTTTACGGTATAATTAGAGCCTTATAAGATTAGGGACAAATTAAATTGTAGTTCATTCCTATTTCTAGTGTCAGTTTGCCACTGATGATGATAGCTTAGCTATCAAAATATGTATCTGGTATTAAGTTACATGTGTGGAAGGGAGCCTTTTTTTAAATTGTTGTTATTGCATAGTTAGCGAATTTTTAGGTCTAGTTATGTTGGGTACGATTGTCAGTTTTCGAGAAGTACTTTTTTAAAATTACATACATCTTTATTTTTAACGTTTTTTCTATATTGGAAGTATGGAAGTTTCCTCTGCTCTTTCAGATTGCATAAGTTTTTCATGTATATTTTAAAATTTGCAGTTAGTATTGTCACGATGTGAAAATTCAAAAGAAGTAAATGCATTAATAAGTTCAAATTTCATATAAAGTAAACATTATTGCACAATATGACTTCTTCATCTTAAGAGTTAGAAGAAATGTTTTTGCAATTGGTTTATTTTCGCAAACCCTAAACTCATTTTCCCGTTATATTTAAGATATACCTTGGTCCACACTGGTCATATGTAAGCACCAGCTTGGTCCACCCTAAAAAAAGCCACTGCAACATTTTGAAGACATAACAAATTTGGACATGCCTAACTTTTTGGTTAAGGGTCACTTAGGAGATATTTTATAACACCTTATTAAAAAAAATATATAAATCAAAATTAATCTTGTCTGTCATGCAGATAACCAAAATGAAACTGATTTTCCGTTTTTGCATGGCTTCAGAATCCAGATTAACAAAACTTTTACGGCTACTGTTTACTAATAACCCCTGGAAACCTTTATCGATTGGATTTGTAATAAAGCGAACACTTCGGGATGCCAAGAAGATTAATGTAGCCCTTGAACTCTGCTATCCCCTGAATGACCTAAATAAATCGTTGTCTTTGTTGGCGTTGCAATTATGCTAATTATTCCTATCAAAATTCAATTCGCAGACTTCGATGTCTGATTTAATAATGATTATCTGTATATAAAATACTTAATTACTTTAACGGTTATACAAAGTAAACAGTTAGTGTTGTTATGGCAATAGAACTTGGTAACTTGATCTCGGTAATTGTCTGCAGATGACTTGATTTCTTATTCTAAAATGTCCAATAGAGGAGAATTTAAGAGATCAATTTGCTCATTCATTAACGGTGCAGTTTTTAAATGTTTGTGAATTTCAAAAGCTTCTAGTATATCTAATTCACGTTGTTCATCACAAAAGTGTAAACATTTTATGGTGTTATTAGATGTCATTGAATGATTGTGAATGTAAGTGTTTAGCGTAATTAGATTTGAGTGTTTGTATTTGTAACAACGTACGTGTTCTTTATACCTAATATCAAAATTTCTAATTGTCTGGCCTATATAAACCGAATTACAATGCGAACAATTTAATTTGTAAATGCCTGATTTTAACAAATCATCTGTTTTTGATTTTGCATTAAACAAAATGTTTAAGATGTTTCTAGTTGTTTTAAAACTTACTTTATATTTATTTTGTTTGGTTTATAATGTTAGCAATTTTTTCTAATTTGTCACCAAAATATGGGATTGAGGCAAATTTAATTGTACCGGATGAAGTTGGAGTATTCAGATAAATTTTTTGAATGGCTAATTTCTAAACTTTTTCTTTAAATAATGTATCAATAAGTTTAGTATTAAAACCATTATTATATGCAATTTGTTTAATAATTGAAATTACTCTATTATAATTAATTTCTTCTAAAGGGATCGTGAAAGCTCTATGTATCAGGGACCTGTATGCTGCTAATTTATGTGTTTTATGGTGACAAGAATCGTGTGGTATTGTAATGTCTGTTTGTGTAGTTTTTCTATAAACTGAGTATTCAAATTTAGTAGTTGAATTAATTTTTATGTTTAAATCTAAATAGTTAATGGACTTATTTTGTTCAGCTTCTAGTGTAAATTTTGTGTTTGGATGCAAGCTGTTAATAAAAATTAAAAATTCATTAATTAATTCAAATGAACTATCAGAACATGCTAAAATATTTAATAATGTTGGCTAGAATAACATAAACCTTGGAAAGAGGTTCCGTAACTTCGGTTATATTTACCTAGTTATGTCCATTAATTGTTTGGCAATTCCTTTTCCTCTCCACGCGCCATCCACAGATAAAATTTTCACAAACATAACTTTATCGACGTCAGGATATTGTTTTCGTATAATTTTTGTGCCTTCATCTCCGGCATAATTTAGAAGCTTCAAAATTTTTGCAAACTTAGGATTAGGGCAATCGTCGTCGTCTTCTTCCGGATCGTCTTTTTGCAGTTTTCCGTTGAGACAAACCCCAATTATTTTACCCGAGGATGTAGTGGCCATTAGAGACGTGCGGTCCTTTATACTTTTAAGGGAAAACTGTTCGAGCTCCACGCACGTCGAATCTTTGAATTCAATCAGTTTTACGGCGACGTTGAGTGGCTCATCTTTAAAGAAAAACGTTCTCAGAAATTCCAACAGTGGTTCGGAATCTTTTTCTGTTATTATTTTTATTTCGTAGGGCTCTGGTGCCGGAGAAGTTGGAGTGGACGGAGTCGATGGTACTGACATTGCGTCTTCAGACTGCAAAAGAAATTTTGTCATTAATACTCAGTTTTATAGTTATTGTAATTTCTTAGTAAATAACCAGTTTCGGTTTCTGTTTTTTATATCAAAATATATTTACCAATAACATTTTTTCACCAAGAACTTTTTAAACTGTCACTGTAATTGTGCGTTCTTCCAAGACGGAAATGCAAATATCGCATAAAAGTGCATCTACATGTCGCATGTGACATGTGCATTAATATTCATGTGCTTATAAACTCCAGACATTGCCAGTGTATTTTTAGTAAGCTAATTAACACAACCGCAATACTGCTTTGCGGTTGCAAAAATGTAAAAATAAGTAGGAATAACATTTAGAAAAGTTCATTGGTATTGATGGTACATACAGTTTCCTACAAATGTAATATAAATTAATTTTTAAATTTTGCTGTACGAAAATTTTTCGTTACAGAGCTGTATAAAATTTAACAAAGGGCTGGGGGTATTAAAAACTTCGTATACAACTTTGGTAAAGAATGTGTACATAAACCAAATTTTCAAAAAAAAAAAAAAACATAATGGAAAATCTAGTGATGTCAAGTCTGGTGAGTATGGTGGCCACGGAATTCAATCCGCGGGACTATCTGATATTCATGTTCATTTTTATTCTCTACACTTTTACAAGGAAAAATTATCTGCTTCAAGGGTATAACTTAAGCTAGATAAATATCAACTTGGCATTTTGCTGCTACTTTAATATTTAAACATTCATTGGTATTGTGTACTCGCCGAAATGCTTTATCTAAAGCAGAAAGTTAATAAAAGTTTGGTTTTCTTATTGTTACATAAATAAAAAATAATTTAGACAAACTCAGAATCATATGGGAATCGAACTCTAGATAACTACATTGCCCAGTGGGTCCTCTACCTCCATGTCATTCGGACACCTGCCTGATTTTGACTTATTCGACGTACATTAATACAAACAGTTAGTATGGTCAAATTCTGCAAAACCTTGATCCTGAGTAATTAATAACATGGGTGAAATGCTATGGTCCGTACTCCGTGAAACATCCTATATAAAGCAGAACGTATATGTGTATGTGTATTTGTTTTTTTGGAAATTTTAATCTACTTCTAGATTAACTACAAACTTAAAATTTTGGGATCAAATAAGTTTTATAATCCAATCATCCAAAAATTTCTAAAAACACAAATTCTGTGTGTTTAAGTATTCGAAAAAAAAATTTATAAAAATGGCTGTCTAAACACAGGGTTGTTTTACTTTTCTTCTAAACCATGGCGAAAGTCGAAAACATAATAAAAATAGAAACTTTTGGCAACATTTTTAGTAGTATTTGGACCAACTAAAGTTAAAGGAGTCGAGGGTTTCTACATTTTATTTTCCCATGCTTATAGCACTGTGGTTGTGAAAAAAACACATTTGAGATATTGATGAAAATTCACGTTTTACAACTCTGAAACTCTAAAAACCGTGATTTTTGAATAATGCGTGTGTGCCTGCTTTAGTGAGTATGCGTATGTGTGCGTATGGCGCATCGAATTTTTAGGAACTGTTGGACTGATTTTATTGTCATTTGAAATAAAAAACAAGTTACAAATACTGGATTTCTTGGTATCCATTCGTTAAAGCGGAATTTTCAAAATTTGAAAGCGGATTCTGATTGAGAACGCTAAAAAAATTACCGAAGCACTTTGCCTAGTTTTTTTAATACTTAAAAAACGTTTACTTTTGTATGTTCAAAAGTATTTATGCACAGCGTTGCATCACTATAGCAGTGGCAGTACAAAACCAAACATGCTTTAATATTACTGTGCAAATGGCAAATGCAACACGTCATACAGATAACGGAATATACCGGTTGTGCTACAAGAAAGACAATATAAAGTGCTGTCAACAAAAAGTAAGCCATAATCACCAGCACCACTTCACTGATAGCCACGTCCGCTTTAGCTTAATCTCGTTGGTCCGACTTAGATTTACTTAAAGTGACCGGCTCGGTTAACAAAACAGCCTGCGGGAATGCCTTAGTCTAGGTTTTTTTATTAAAACAAAATTTGATTTTTTTATAAAACACAAGTTTCCTTGGGGTTACAAAACTAAAAACAGAAGTTCAAAATAGTCTGCCAAATTTAAGGGGTGGGAGAGAAAATTAACTCTGCTAAATGTTACTCCACCTAAACATTAAGTAGTGAATCTTATTCTACTATCACTCATGAGCAATTTTCCATAAACAAAAATTTTTCTCATGCGCCATTTGTCAACTAAAAATGCATGAATTATCCATTTTTTAAAACACATAAACAGCGTCATAAAAGAATTAGTGGACTGGGTCACCAATAAAATTCTAGCTTATCGCTAGCTCCATAAGCCATCAGGTTTTTTAAGCACTATTTTGTCAAAAATGTAAAAATATTGTTTTTTTATTAGCTCCGGAACTTCTCCTAGTTTGTAATGTTGTGCCTCCGTAGGAAATTTTAATCCCAGTTTTCATCTAAATCTGAGTACTCATTTTTAAGCGTAAATCCAAAATTTTCAAAAATTCATACATTGCGTCACAGAAAAATTAGCAGATTAGGACACGAATCAAATTGTAGTTCATCCCTAGCTCTATAAGCGCTAAAAAATTTCGTACACAGTAACATTGTGCTCTCCTAGGACTATTACAATCTTCAAAGGTTATGCCGATCGGCCTACTCATTTCTGAGTAACAAATAAGGCGGTAATGACCGTTGCGATTTTTTGACAATTTACAATTTAACTCTGATTTGTTCCAAAACGAGTTGTCAGGTCAGCGCCATAAGGTTTAGAGTCGTCATTTCGCTAGGAGGACATTCTTGTGTTATATATTCCGAAAACAGTAAAAGCTATCAAAACTAACAAGCATTTTTCAAAAACTTGCCTCAATTTTTTTTAATATTTTGTGCTCTTGTCGTACTAAGACCGTACAATGTGCTTTTTCCTCAATTTCTTTGTAACGTCTTTAATTTTTTATTATTAAAATTTGAAAATTGATCTTGATCTTCATTTATAATACAGAAAATAAAAAAATAGACGTTTAAGCTAAAATATTCGTCAGTGTTTGTAGATCCTTATTTTAAACATAACTTTAGATGTCTAAATATTTAAAAACCAAAAAAAACTTCTTTCTCATTTGTGACTATAGTTCTTTGAAAAATCATGAAATAGATGTTTGTTTTTGTTTCGTTAGATGGAGAAATTAAGAAAATACTCGGATAATTTGTCGTAGCGTTGCGAGCCGCAAAGTGTAGGAATATTCCAAACTTGTAGTAACTATTAGGGTATTAAGGCTAAATTATTGGTATAGAATGCTTGTGAAAACATAAAAATTGTTAAAATAAAAACATGCTTCGCTAATTATTTAAAAGAATTTTGCCATTTTAAAACAATTCTTTTAGCATTTCACTTATGTGTTATGTTTAGGTGCAACCAAATACCACAACAATGCGTAAAGACTGTTAATTACCAATTATCAGCACTCATTAAAATGCATAGGCACGTTAATATGCAATGAATAAATGCATTAAATGAATAAAATTAAATAGAAAAGAATTCGTCTCAACATAGTTGACAATTAAGTGTAGTCGATTAGTTTTGATTTAATTGTTACACGAGTGATAATAATCAACAACAACGTAATTGGAAGTTGAAAAACCGGACTGCAATAGAATAAATTATAGAAATATGACGTTACCTGTGCCTAACATATCTAATTGCGTTTTAAAATGTTAGAGATCGTAAGAATACAAAAGCCCAAAAATGTTATATGTAATATAAGTGTAATAAAATTGTAACATTTATAATGAAACATTTTCGAGGTCGCGAGGTGTTTTAGTTTTTTTTTCTTTCCAATACCTTCGGTATAGGGAAGTATTGATTTCATGAAAATTTTCGAAAATGGAATTTAACGAAAATGCATGTTTTGGGGCTCAAGGAATCCAAAAAAGTGGTTTTTAAAAAATGTCTGTCTGTGGGTGTTGGTTGTGCGACGCCTTCAAAGGCGAAAGTAGGTACTGGACCGATTTTATAAAATTTTAAATCAAGAGTACTTATATCGAAAATTGTAGTTCTAGTTAAGCTTCTCAAAACAGTCTAAAACCGGAAACAAAAGTTAGACTAGTTTTCTTGGTAGCGTCTTTTTTTTCCAAAATAAATTTAGGAAATTTGAGGGTCTGAGGAAAAAACTTAAGACAAATCGAAAACTTTTGTTACTGTTTGTTTGAGAGCCTTTTGTAGGTAGTGTACGAAGAAGTAAAATTTATTGCAAAAATCCAAAAACGATCGCAATGGCGCTGCTTCCAAATTTTGAAAATTAAAAAAAATATATTTTACAAAAATTGCCGACACGATTTTTTTTAAATTAGTGCACCGATACAGCGTGCAGTGAATTACAAAGCAGTTTGTTACTAATTTCCCACGCAAACGCCGATCGTTATAAACTCTTATCAGTTCAGACTAGTAGCAGTACTTTATTAAGATCAGCAAGAATTTTAAACTATTTTGAAAATTTAGAAAAAAAAACGATACTTTTTAATATCAACAACGCGTTTTCCGATAAGTTACGTGGTTTTAACTACGATTATCAATTAGCTCTAATTAAAAGCTTTATTTGTGATTCTTTGTATGTTTTTGAAAACTCCTTAACTAAATTATTTATATCGATTTTTAGTATTTAGTCCGAAACCCGAAGCGCATCTAATCAGCTGTAGAGCGGACGGTTCCGTTCTTACTACTCTTATTCGGTATATGACATCGTAGGGTTGCCTATGTAAATTGTTTTCTTAGGAACCTAACAGACGGTGAACTGTACAACGTTATAATTATAAAAAATTACACTTTTGCAAATAAGGCAAGGTATTAATATCTAGTATGAGAAAGTCCACTCGAAGTTAACACTTCAGCTGTTTTCGGTTTAATATTGTTGTTAACATATGTTTAATCATCATTGTGCTACTTTACAAAATTACTGTGAATGAGTTTCTAATGCGAACAATTTTCTAATTGCCTCGTGATAACTGATAACTGATAAAGTGATAAACAACTTAATAGGTCTTGCTTTTGAATTGGAAAACAAACCACTGCAGATGTTAAAACTTTATGCGTTTTAGACTCAATTTTCTAACTTACATTTAATTTTTAGAAAACAAGTTTAGTTCAAATTAAATCTACAAACACATGTTTATAACAATTAGAAACGTTTTGAAAAATCAAACACGTTTGTTAGACAAACTAAGTGTTAAAACCAATAATTGCATGGTTTTCACGCCTGAAGCCTTTTTGTTACATAAAATTGTGCTAAAACCTTCAACTTCTGTAACAGTAAGCGAAAAAGCCATATTTTAAGAAATAAAAATTTTATTGCCTTGGCATTTTCCCGTTTATATAATTTTAAACGTGCATTTTATATTTAGCTTTTCGCTTATAGTGCCAAAGTTTAATTTTAGTATTTAAATGAATACACTCACAAACACAAAATAAAAATAAACAAAAACAATATCAACTTCCGGCAATAAAATTAAAAATTCAATGTTATTCTTACCACAAATCTAGATATTCCCATTTTTTCAAATTTATCAGGCAAAATAAAGTGAGGTTGTTGCATTTGAACTGCCATCTTGTATAAAATCAACAGAACACGCCGGTAAATAAAAATATTAGTACCGCAATTTGTTTACGTTTAAACAAAGAGCACGAAAACCACGAAGTTTACAACTGCTTCGAGTTTTCATCTCCTACTTTTATATACTCCCCCAAACCCTTTGCAGGAAAGCAGTTTTGATCTCGCAGTTTCCAACTTGATGCGCACAAAATTTATTTCTTTTTCCCGTGTCTAGTTCACGGTCAGCAGGAAAGGTTTTTCTAGATACTCGATTCTGTCGTATTTTAATGAACCCAATTGGATTTTTACGTCTCGTTTTGATTGCTTTGCGTTATTTCGAAAAGCTTTGGGAAAAAAATAAGACAAAATAATTTGTGGAAATTTTGATACTTATTTTATGACGTTTGCTGTGCCGCCTTATTACCAAGTTGTAATTTTTATTTCTATTAACCTTGCTCTCTAAATTGTTTAAATAAAGAGAGCCGCGATTAAATTAGCGGGTTGGTGATTTGTTAAAATATTTTTTTGTTTCTGCAGCTGACGTATGTATGAGACAAACACAATTTTTTACGTGCTACTGAAATTTTGGATTCGTTGAAAATTCTTTATCATAAAACTTCGAAGTATTTTTTAATAATTATTAGTGATGCTGATAGTTTACGTATATTTTTTAGAAGATTTTATTGTCGTCCTTTTCATTAACATTATTAGTCATACTTAATTAATTTTAATTTAAAAACTTTTATAAACACGTTTGAGAAATAACCAAAAATACGTAAGCAGTAATTTATTTATAAAATATTTGTCAACAAATCCCACGGTGCAGATTATTTACAATATTACAAACCGCAAAATTAGTAACTTACCGCACATTTTTTTTTAAATAATCATAAAACTAGTTATTTATTTATCTGCTCAAAACCGCTTCTACATTACGTTTATTCCTAAAATATTCCACAAATACAAATTTTTGTTGCTTTTTTTAACGAAAATCTATAAACATTTATTTAAATTGAAGTGACAGTTGGAGATGTAAAAACGAAGCGTCAAGCTGGCTGGGCTTCGAAATGAAAATCGATGCAAAAATAAGTGGAAAGCGCTTTTCAAAACATGTTTTGCTGGGGGAAAATACTTCTGAGTATTAGTTTTTCTGCAATATTCAAGAGTGGGGTTAATATTTTCAAACTTAATTATTTCTATTTACAAACAATGCAAACCTGTATTTGCACTATTGTAATTTTAACAAACGTATTTGTCAAAAAAGTCAACTCGAGGTGGAATAAGTTTTACGTCAAAATCACCTTCTCTCATTGTTTTTCCAAGAAAATATAAAACTGGCTTATATCAATTTTCAAATTATGCAAAACCGACATAATAATTACGTACCTGCCCTATTTAAAAGCTTGTACATAATTATTATTTATATAAAGCAAAACAACAAACAAGAAATTTAAATAAGGGAAAGGCGTTTAAGATGCGTTTCTTGATGTAGGTAATTGTATTTCCTGCAACTTTTTTACGTATTTTTAATACTACAATGAGAATGTATTGTGATTTTTAAAACAATTTGTCTGTATGTGTATGTGTGTAACGCTCGTTATCTCAAGAACTACCGGACCGCAGTGTTGCCACATGGATAAACAAATATTTTCCTCCTCCAATCCCAAAACTGCCCAAAATCATCTACTAAATCCAATAATATTGTAAGAAATTCCTTTTTATTCGTTTTGTTTCACCAAATAGAAATACTGTTTTTTGCACAGCCCATTCAAATAAACAAATTTATTCATTAAATATTTGGAGACAAAAAATATGACCAGGCCTATGTAAACAACATAAAACAATAAAACAGAAATAAATTTAAATTCAGTCAAAATGCGGAATCTTCCCGAATTTTAAAAAGTCCCAATGCGCGAATTTCACTGCCACGCCTTCTATGAATTTTTGAAGTATTACAATTAATGCCCCTTTACTACACCTATACAGGGTTAGAATGCATTTGCATATTTGCTTATGTAAATGTTTTTTTGGCCGTTTTATACAATAAATGCATATTTCCAAGTATTGTAAATTACTCTGCATATTTCTAGAAACGTTTAATTTTAAATTTGCATAAAATACAAATATTTTAGATATAGAAAGCAAAATATGACCTTAACTTTTGAATAAAATGTTTTGTATTTTTAAAGTTGGCAATTTCTAGAAGACAATTTTTAAAATCAACATTATAGTGTACAGAATCTAAGAAAATTCTGGCTGATAATAGGCGCAAATCTACCTTTAAAGATTTATCGATAATAACGTGTAATTATTTCACCGTTTTTATTTTCCCATACTTCTACTAAAGTAAGGAAAGTTATGATTTCATGCAGATGTTCGAATTTCAGATTTTAACGGAAATACGCGTTTTGGGGATCCAAGGAAACCAAAAAATGGTTTAAAAAAATGTCTGTCTGTGGGACGTTCGTTCCCCTGTATTTCCCTAACCCATCAGACGATTTTTATCAAATTCGGTATGTAGGCGTGTCTTAGTTGCAGGTAGTGCGCTGTAAGCTTTTTAACTAGAACAGGAAACAGAAACTAGACGTGCTCTTTTGGTGTCGATTTTTTTATAAAAACATTTTTGAAATTTTGAAATATTAGTAAATCTAAAGGCAAATCAAATAGTTTTTTCCCGACTGCTGTATCTTCAAAACTAAGTTTCATATGAATTTTTTAAAAATTTGATTTTTTAGCCCATTAAAAAAAGCATAATATCCATTTAATGCAAATTGTCATAATTTAATAGCCCTTAATAGGAATAACCAAGCGATGTAGAAATATTTGAGAAATATGAAATTGTAAAAATTCATTTTTAAGAAATTGTTCCGCAAAAACTGTCCACACAATTTTTTTTTAGTTAATAGAGCTTGCAGTGAACTACAAAGTCAGTTTTTTACTAATCTCCCAAATTTTACTTAGACTAGGAATTTTTGAAAAATTTGAAATTAAATAATTATTCGAAACCGAAAACAGCATGGGAAAGTACCAGCGACCTGTTTTGCCAATTTTTTTTAAATAAATATGTGTATTTTTCTACAAATAAGAAGCCATTTCTCCTATTTTTTCTGCTCCTAAATGACCATAGTTTTAAGTGCATATTTGAGGCATATTTGCATGCATATTTTTATTTTTTAAATGCCTAATAAAATTATCAAAACAAGTAATTGTCTTTAAAGTTAATAAAGCTCAGGCCAATTTTTTAAATTCTCATGCTAAACAAGTACCTTTTTCATAAAACAGGCCCGCAGCATTAGTTTTGCTTTGGGTTGGCACAAAAGTTGGTTATTTCCAAAATAAGCAGTATATGGGCGTTTTCTGGATAAATTGCAGTGGTAACCATTGAGAAATCTTACATTCCTCCAAAGTTGTGGTAGGCATTTGGTCATCTTCAGGGTAGTGTCTAGAACAGCCCAAATTTAAACAATGTCAAATTTTAGCGAAACTGTTTTAGAAATTAGAAATTCTAGAATGCTACTTGCGTTACAATCTGCTTTCACTTCCAAAATACGTCTTGGGTTGATTCTACTTATTACATTTAAACTTCATTGACGCAGTTTGTTCACATTTGAGCGTTGTCCGTTTTAACTTAAAATATATTTCGTTCTCTAAGTTGCGTAATTTTTTTATAGTTTGGTGGTATAAATTAGCGACCCTGACAAAAAAACAAGGTTTCATTACTTAATTAACTGAGTTGTTTCAGTTAGCTTGTTTTATTAGATGACTTCCAACTGTTTGACGTTTTTTTAATGTAATTGTATTAAATATACAGGGTGTATCAAAAATAGGTACGAATACTAAAACTCACTGTACATTACACTACGAGAAAATAATTATTGAAAACTTGACCTAAAATTGTTTGAGTACTGCAAGATAATAACAAAACTGATAAAGGGAGTAAAAATTATCTAAAAAGGTTTCATATTACCTACAATTTTTACGTTTTTGGCACATTGAAGTTAATGTAATTAAAATATTTGACGAAATTGCTAAGGCCAGAAATTGTGAAATTTTAAACGTGTACGTGCTTTTACGCACGTTTTCTGTTCTCAATCTACAAATTTGGAAATACCAAGAAATATTGCCATGACTTAATAGCCTGTTTCGCGTAGAAAGCATAAGCACCCAAGGCATGTTATTCTCTGCAAAACTTGCCGAAATTTATTTACGTCAGGTTCCACTTTATGGTTCTTCTGCAATCCTCGAATTATTTTGATCTATTTGTTTCTTCTCAAGATAGCGGTTTATTGGTCTTTGCGAGCGACAAATAAGGCACTCAAAAATATTCCACAGGCAGGTAGTGCAAAAGCAAGCCCATCTTGCTTTTCTTTCGTTTTTGAATTCCGCTACAACAAGAACCGGTCGGCTCAGCAACTTTTTGTGCAAAGAAGGCGCTGAAGTTGTTGAATAGCGCTCGGTGATCAAATTCCTATGGCAATTATTATTTTTAACTACCTTCCTCGCTATACGAAGTACAGCTATTACTGTACATTAGTGCAATACGTCTAAAAAATTTCAAAAATTTTCTTAACCCAAAATATTTAACATTTTCACAAATTTTAAAAATTTTTTAAATTTTTAAAAATTTTCAATATTTTTAATTCTTAATTTGTTTTAATTTAACAATAATTTTGGAAAAAAAACAAAAATGCATAATTTTTAAAAAACCTCCGGTATAACTAAATATATTCGGAATTATTTAGTTAGTCGTTAATCCAACTACTTTTTGAATTTTGGATTTATTTTCCGTAGATTATTTTTCCTCTGAATTTGTTTCCTTGGTTTTTTCTACGTGGATTTTAAACCTTTCAGCTGTATTTTACCTATATTGATTTTCCATATCTTGTCTCTTTTAATCTTGTAAAAGCTTTGGGAGCTTCGAGAGCTTTTGCGTTCTAAGTCCCAGCATAATTGGTTGCTTGTGGGAGGGAAAACGGTTTCAGATAATTATAATTAATGTGATGTAATTTTGATACTAAATTTAAGTAAATATTTTTTAAATTTATAAGGAAAAAATTGCACTGTGCAAGTTAGGTAATAGAAATATTGTAATGTACCACTGCATACGGATACTGCGCAGCACAAGCACATAATAATAATAATAACGAAAGAAGCATTACAGCGGCAGCGATATAATTAATTTTTTTACATCTTTTACGTTGAAGATAATGACACTAATTTCTTTCTCGTGCTTATTAACATAAATATGCATGACAATCATTATTTTATTATTTTACTCCTATAACACTTTGATGTCTCTCGGTGTTTACAGGGTGTATCAAAAGTAAGTACAAATATTAAAAGCCACAGTATATACAAACCAGAAAATTTTTTTTTGTTAAAGTTACCCTTAAGATACGAGAGAATAATTATTAATAGGGTTCAGATTTCTAGTTACTATTTAGTCAGTATTTAAATTATGAGGCAATCAAATAATAATAGTTCTTGGCATAATTCCTTTAAATATATAGTTGGCGCATATGTAGAATTTTAAGCGAAGTATTTAAGAGCTTACAATGGTAACACATCCATATGTGTGTCCTTATGCTAGCTTGTGTAGATAGTTATTATTTATTTGATCAGCTGGAATTGATGCTTGCGTAATAGTAAAATGAAGTAAAACAAGATTTATAAGCGTAGAGTATGAATGGTCACGAGTTTTAAAAACACTTCACGAAATAATTTTATGAAACTACAAATATATTTTTTTAATGCAAAGTAAAATAAGAACCACGAGTTAATGAAAATAGAACGTGTAAATTCATTAATACAACGAGAGAAAATTCTGCGAAAAACAAGTTTGGATTATCAACATTCATAACGGACGGAAATTGACCGTTGAATAAATAACACAACAACAACTTTTTCTAAATTCTCATCCGAAAAATTAGTTTTTTTGTGTGACAAAATACCTTCAAACATTGAAAATGACCTCTCAACGTCGCAACTCGGTAATGGAGCAAAACTGTGAAAATTGGCCGGTGAACAACGGACTGGATTATTTGTCAACTTTAGTATATTTGCACCCTTCTAATAATTGTGAGTAACCCGGATTGCAATGCTATACTTGTTCAATATATTGCGACCACCTGATGCCAAATTCTCCGTTAAATAATTCTGTAACATTGTTAACCTTTCTTGATGTAATATACACATTGTGAACAAAAAAAGCTGTTTATAATTAAATTCAATTTTTCTTTACATATAAACAGTTTATTAACACATGAATAATTACGATTTTCTGCTAACGTAACGAATTTGTAAAAGTCAACAAGTTTTTCTTGCGTATAACAAGTTTATTGAAGTCAATTTTTTGCTTCATGAGCTATGGTTTTCACATAGATTATAAATAATTGCGACCCTGACAGTACAGTATAGTTTGATGAACTGTGTGTTATTCTTATTGGCAATGAATTTGCAAAACTTGTAACATAAAAAAGGTAATTGATGTCTGCATTATAGTCATGTAGTGCAAAAAATTTCGTTTTCGCCCACGGTTTCTAGATTTGTGTAATTTTGTTAAATCACTGTTTATTCAACATCAGCGTTGTTTATTACAATGAATTAATTATATTTATTTATGGTGTGCTTTTTTATAGATAATTGTCTACGTAACAATTTATGGTAGGTGTGGTTGCCACCGCCTACCGTTTGCTAAAAACGTAAATCCTAACTTAACAATATATCGACGTATTGTATTAATAATAATCCAGTTTTTTTTCTTTTGCAACATGAAAAAATTACTAACGTCAATACAGCACATTCACATTCTTTAACTTTATTTCAAAACGGTACAACTAATCAATACAGCAAATACACAAAACGTAAACTCGGAAAATTGCGATTTGCATTGCAGCCAGCTAATTCTCTCTGTTCCCCTAAAATGTGAAACGCAAATTCCTGCAGGAAAGCGTTTAAGCTTCTCAATTGGAACAACATAGTTAAGTGCTTTCGGTTAACTCGATAAGCAAATTTAGATTCGAAAGGGTCGCTTCAAACAAAATTCCTTCTAAATGGCAAATGCCAATGTTAAAGTAGATGTTTTTGTTTTGATTTCAAAGAAACGATTAAAATAAGAGCTGCGGCAAGGACGAGTGCTACTGTGTCTGAATGTTAAGGAAAATGAGTAGAAGGTTGAGTTTAAGGCCAGTACTGGCTTTAGGCTACTGCAATAAGGTCAGTGTGAATACACGGAGTTCAGTTTGGTAGAAAAACCTAATTGTTTCGCACCTTTTAATTTTTACGTATTTTAATTGCTAGGTATTCTAAAAAGCCTTACCTGGCTATACTGTTTTTAATAAACTCGCAATTGAATTGTAGAGTGTAGAGAATTTTTTACCGCAATTTTTACGAGTACGTTGTAGTAATTCGTTATCATTTTTTAAAGAGAAGTGAAAACTGAGCAAAGCACTTCCCGTAGACTTTCCTTACCTTATATGCATTAAAAAATATTTTCCTGCTGATATGTAATATGAGTAGTTTGATCATATTATATTACGCATGTATCTAGTGAGTCATAGAAACTTGAATCAGATGCAGACAGTCGTTACAGGGTTAGTTAGAGGTTCGATTATGTTAAAAATTCCTTGAGGTCCAAAACGTAGATTTCCGTCAAAATGTCACATAACGTTTTTCCACGATCACAAGCATTCTAATCAAAGAAATTGAGGTAAACTCGTTTCTATTTCATTGCAAAAGGAAATTTTGATTTTAAAAGTGCCCTAAAGTACTTTTTTTCACGCTGCTATGATCAACATTGAAAAAAGTATATTATGCAATGAGTACCAAAAGCGCAATTTATTTGCACGAATGCGAACGTTACAGACCGAACCTATAGGCGAGGTCTACAATCGCAGTCATGCAAAAAATTGCTCTTTTGGCACTTGTTGCATAAACCTTTGAAACAGTGCTTGATCCGCAAAAACAGTTTGGGGAATTGTGGGAAACAGTAGCAAAAAATCACAGGCAAATTAGGGACTATGTATGAAAATTAGGGAGGGCATAACAAAAACTATCGATCAAAATTTGTGCAGTTGTTTTATTAAGTAAACGACAAGAGCACAGCAAATTTTTAATTTGGCATAACAGCTTAGATGCAAGTTATACCATTGCAAACAACATAGAAGTACTGCGTGAACACAAAAGAATGTATCACACTCAATACAAAATCAATGATGGAATACAAAGTTTTTGATTTGGTGTACAACAGCAGCCAATCTAGATTAATTTTATTAATGTTAATAAATAAATTTCTAATCTTTATTTATAAATCCCTGCTTTACTTCGTTCAATTGTTCGCATTGTAATTTGGTTTATATAGGTCAGACAATTAGAAATTTTTATATTAGGTATAAAGAACACGTACGTTGTTACAAATACAAATACCCACATAAATCCAATTACGCTAAACACTTACTAGAACACAATCATTCAATGACATCTAATAACACCATAAAATGTTTACACTTTTATAATGATAAACGTAAATTAGATATACTAGAAGCTTTTGAAATTCACAAACATTTAAAAACTGTACCGTTAATGAATGAGCAAATTGATCTCTTACATTCTCCTCTATTGGACATTTTGGAATAAGAAATCAAGTCATCTGCAGACGATTACCGAGATCAAGTCACCAAGTTCTATTGCTATAACAACACTAACTGTTTACTTTTTAATATTACCTTTGATAATGGGCTAATGGCATGTAAACATGACGAAATACGTATAAGGTTGAAATAAATAAATATTGTTAAAGTAATTAAGTATTTTTTATACAGATAATCATTAAAATTATAACCATTTAAAATTTTTATCACAAGAAGATCAATAACTCTACCGTTAAAGAATATAATCAATAATGTTAGGCAATTCAAAACAACAAGATTATTAAAAAATAATCGAGCATTTATTTACGGTTGGTACATATCGTTATTGATGGCCTGATAGGTAATTGTTTCAGCTAAGTGGGTGCGCGGAGCTTGATATTGAACTTATTATTAGATTATATATCGATTTCCCCATTGTCTCCGATAACCTGTGGAATGGATGCTAATTATAACTTTATTAGAAGCTTCAATCGGCTACCCTTTTCAGGTTTCATTCATGATTTAAAATTGATTTTGTTGGCAAGCTGTCAGGCTCCAATCCATTTGTTATATAAAAAGCACGTTTCTACTACAATAGAATCTGATATTTTGCACAGGTGATGGGGTAAACCAACGCGTGTTGGGAGCGGTCATCTAGATTTTTTTGATAGCTGTCAAGAAATTCCGAAGGTTTTACTGTTACTTAAAAACCAATGAACAAAAACAAGTTTGTAATTAATTTACACTCGTTTAATTCTTCAGCCCAAAGAAAACCAACATTGAAAATAGGGAAATTCCACTTCTTGACAAATCAGTAGCCTCAAAATTCCTTAACTGACTTAATTTGGTATTCCAACAAAACAAATTGGATTAAAAAACCAAAACAAAGAGGAACCGAATATTATTTGCTCTTTGTTTTATCTTATTATTATATGTTTACCGGCATCCTATTTCTGCTGGTAAGGCTTACCACCTACGCCAGAAGATAGATCGCCACACTTGACAATTTAACCTAACTTCTGTCTTCTATAGACTAAAGAGCTTTTACTTGCATTCATCTATCATATGATAAACTACCGACCATCATATTTGCTTAATAAGGGAAAAGTGTAGAGAGAACAATGTAAACCATTTTACTCCTCTTAGTGTCCTTACATTTCTATATTCTGTAATACATCGTGATATCTAGAGATGTTACAGAAAATTATTCAAATGATTTTACAATTTTAAACCTTCGGTTTTGTTAGTTCGAAAATGAACGTTATCCATTACTTAGCCATCTGCAAACGCGCAATGCAAATGCATGATTCTGAGAGTTTTAGTATTATGATATAAATGCAGACAGAATTCACGGAATCCGAATGAATAAAGTCGGCGTTCTTCGCCGAACAAACACGGGGTAGAACGGGATAAGAATAATTTAATTTTAACATTCGAATATTACTCATGTTACGAATAACAGACACATCAGTTGACACTTTTCGCGATCCTTTATGCGCAGGGTCGTATTTTAAAATTGGTTGTAGTTTTGGAAACTTTATATTTTCTTCTGCAAATTGTATGTTGCAAAGTTATGGTCTGAATATTTTCTAAAAAAGTTCCAAACAACAAACTCTTTGTGTACGTTTTTATAAAACAGAAAAATGTAAGCAATTTCGTGGTTTATAAAAATATTACTCAAAGAAACAGGCGGAAATAGGCAACGAAATGTAATATAATTACGCAAACCTACCATACTAAATGAATGTTTTGTTTTTTAAAAGACACCGGAAGCTTAACTTGCATACGTAAATAAACAAAATATGGTGGTTAGGCTACGAAGCATAAAGCCTGGGAGGGACGGTGGCGACTACTACGACTAGCGGTGCAGTGCACCTAAAAATGCGAATTTCGAACTATTCAAAGCCGAAGATTTACCTTGTTTTGCCGAGCGGCCCGAGGAAACACGATGAGAATGAGAATTCATTCATACGAGCATTCGAGAAGCAAGCGGGCGACGGTTTTACTATTTTTTTAACGCAGGTATACATCCGAATGATTTTATTCGAATGAGACATTCACTTATTACAAACATTCGAGTGGCAATCATTCGATTATAAAAATCATGCGATTATGCCCATCATTAATGTTGTTTAGAAGCTTCATCTTTATAAAATTATAATGTCTTAGTATTCTGTGGGTGTACTACGCAATCTGATACACAAAAACCACGTTTTCCAACATAAAACCTTCACCCATTTAGATGTCAACAGAAAGATTTGCATTGTTGAGTAGAATACATGCGTTGTAGATGAAGAAACTGTAAAGCATCAAAAGTTCAATAAAATACAAATACTAGACTTGAGTAAATAGAGCTCTGTATGAAGATATGATAAGACATCGACAAATAATAATAATTTTATTGTGTTATTCAATTTTATCTCTTATCAAAATATTGGCAATGGTAATATGTGGAGCACGACGATATAAAACACAATTTGGTTGATATTTTGATTACTCATTCGCAAGGAGTGCTGTTATTATGCTTCTCCTTTCCCCTAAAATAGAATGTAATTATTTTTTCGCATTAATAATATTTAAATCCGGCTTTAAATTCGCACTTTTAAAAACAGAAGGACGTACTATAGAAATGTTTATTAAATTTTTTTCTTTGTCGTCGTCATTCGAACGTAGAATGTTATAACCTTAAGTGTTTCTGTGAAAGCAAAAAGGAAGCTTCCAAAATAGTGGAACATTTGCATTCTAGACACGGGAATGTATCTCAAAGAATGGCTATGATAACTATACAATAAATCTAGTAAACATGTCGATTGCAATACTTAACTAATCGTAGAGTAAAAATTGCGGACCTTTATAAATGTTTGCAGAATATGTTCAAATCTCTTTTACGACAATAAAGATTCTCAACAAAGACTTATACGGACAACTGTATAGTTAGTCGAGGTATTTCCAAGTCCTTGGATTGGAAGAAGGGGCACTCCAAATAGCCGCCTTGTTCACCAGACCTCAGTTCTTTATTTTTTTTAAATTGAAGTCGAACAATTTTCAACACAAACATGTAGTTTTTTAAATAGGCGAACCACTTTGCTTTAGCATTCCCATACTTTAGAAATATTTTCCAAAGTATTTTTGTATCAACGTTGCAGATCACGAAAGGTGCTATAAGGTTACATGGTTAAATTAGATTAACTTCCATTTGTGTATTCTTCTAATACAGTTAAATAACAAATTTATATGTATATTCAACGGTAGCGGCACCTAGTAGAGGTTACTGTAGTTATATCCTGTCTGGTGACTTGGTATGAGTTTCACAATCTGTACTTCTGAACACCAAATTTGATAAAAACATGACTAACTTCCGCTTTCGGTTTCGGATTTTTTTAAATTGTGAATTTTTGATGTACCCCCGCACTCGACAACTCATCAAAATTGGACCATCCGTTTGGGGGGTTACGGAGCGCCAACAGTTACATTTAGAATTTTATCGGTGGTAAATTTTTTTTACAATTAATTTAAAAAATACATTATTTTACTTAGGCATGAACACATTAATCATGTCAAAATATAGAAAACAGGCCCACAATTCCTATAAGTATAACCTTGTTCCTCATGTGATAACTCATAATATTAAAGTAGTTTTAAGAATTCGGTTTAGTCAGAGCAACTTTATCGCTTAAGTAGCCTTGCCATGAGCACTGAGGTGCATAATATGTCGTTCCTTTAAAATCTTCCAAATTATGCATACCTTTCTTATTATTCCGAAATCACAGAAAATATTTCCTGTAGAAAAACCAAGCGGGTGCATGATTGTTCAAGGTACTGCTTGATACAAATTTTTCATAATTTAACATATTTTAATTAATGTCGCTTATTTAATTACCTAATTTGGTGTAATACCACAGAATTAATTAGAGCCGACACAATGTATGTAAATAGTTATACAAAAATCCCCGTTTACAATATTCCAAGCTAAATATGACAAAACAAGCAAAATCTGCTAAAAACCTGTTATAACAAGTATCACATTAAATCAAAATTTAATTTAAATATTAATTAGGCAGTTTTCAACTCTGTGTTTTTTAAGTTGTTTTCGTTTTGTATTAACTGGCAAATAATACCCCAACTGAGGCGCAATTTGTACCTAAAACTCTTTTTCTGGCAACTGGCAATCGTTTTGGTTTTATTATTCATATAACTTTATAAATAACTAGTGTTACCCCAGCACGCAATGCACTGACAGACAGCGTTGACAGAACCTGCGAAATGTCAAGTCACGTGATGCATTAGTTCCAATAATGACACGCGACGTTATTGTAGGTGGCGCCCCAAGTGACGCGCGTCTAGCCGACCTTCATATATATTATAAATTAAAATAATTATTATTAAAAAATCGACGTAGAATAAAAATATAAAAATGTTTCATGTTCCATCTGAGGATAGAGACCTTTCATTTAAAAAAAAATGGTCCAAATTGGTGAAGCGGTAGCCGCTGGAGAAAGGAGAGAAAAAAACCCTTTGTGCTTTTATATATGTATGGATATGGATATACATTGCATGACTTTTATTCAAAACTAAGACCACATTTCCTACATCGCGTCATTTTAAGTGAAAAATATCTAACGAATGAATAAACATGGCTCCGAAAGCGCTTCCTTACAAAATAGTCTAATTACGTTTTAATTATTACTAGCAGAACCCATGGGCTACGCATCCCCTTTTTGTGATAACTTCATACCTGGCGCGCGCCTCGAGAATAATGAGCACTACTCTCGGAAAGAAAAAACTGTGAAAAAAAAAAGAAAACACAGTTCTGGAAAACAAGTTAAGTCCTCTGCAAAAATTCCTTAAAGCAAAGGAAAACTACGGAGTAAGTACGTATATAAGTATTTTCTTATAATTCCAAAATAAAATTCCCTTTTATTTGTATAAATCGTCTAAACAATCGATTAGCAAGAAAACAACACATAAATGTTTTAAGGAAAGCTCTTTCTTTATTATATAGTGATCCAACACTCACCATTAAGAAAATAGACGTGCTTTTGTTTATGAGTTACGGTTTTTTTTCGGGAAATGGTTCTACTGCAGGATCCTTTTTACCAGCTTTATTTTTCGGAGTTTTTTTCTCGGTTGGTCCAAGGTCCATCGACGTTTTGTATAAGAAAGTTGTAGGGCGGAAGAAGCGGATTTGGTACGTATATCTTAACGTATTTTGAGCACCACCTACATCTACGCCCCTGATGAACAGGTTTTAACAAAAAATAAAAAGGGGAAAATGTAAATCATCAATAGTGAAACATGCATAAAAAATTAAATCAAATATAAAAATTTTTGGTAGAGACATTAATTAAAGGGTGCTGAAACAGTTCTATCTTCAAAAAACCGTAAAAGTACAAACTTTTTCTATGATGACGGCTTTTCTTCAACTTCGATTTTTTCCGGACTTTTTACACGTTGAACCCATACGAACATTTCTGCCAAATTTCAAAACTTTAACAATTATTTCTTTTTATTTTCTTAAAATGAGTAATTTGACTGGCCTATTCCAAGCCCATGCTTAGTAGTAATTTTCTACCTAAAACAAGCTCAGAAATGATCTTGAATTTGTAAAAAAAAAGTCATACAACACCCTATATAAAAATCTTCAAAAAATGTTTTTTCATTCTGTAACCAAGAAAGAATTCAGTGGCGGCTCATATGGTGAAGCGAATGATGCCGCGCTTCACCTAATGGCGCCGCTTCATATAATTTTATTTGATACTAATAGTATAATAATATGACTATCAACAAAAGTACAAAAATAAATATAATAATTCAGTAATAAACAAAAGTTGTTGAAATGATGCAACTACAACTTCAACCTGTAAACCGCATCTCTCTAGAATGGGTTGCCATGGCAACGTACCCCCATGCCAGCCCGCAAACAGAGCTGCGTGATGCGGCATTTGAAATCTTTGCCGCCTACAGGTTTTTAGTTTCGTAGCCGGCGGCATCGATAGATATCTGCGAGTGGTAACTTGCGTTCGCGGTTTATGAGCAAATAAGTAAAATGTTTTCTGTAAACGACAGCATTTGTATCCTACATGAAACTCCTTTATCAATATTTTGTTGGCCGTGAACTCTTGTTAGTGTTAAAGCTTGCTTGTAGAATAAAATAAATTTTGATGAGTTTTTAAATATCGTGCATGCTCTGTAATATCTACTTAAAAATAATCTTCGTTTGCGCTTCGCTGCTGCTGTGCTATCAGATTGTTGAAACCGCTTTACCCATTTCTAAACCCACGAGCCGCCACTGAAAAGATTATCTTAGTATTTCATTAATATAACAATTCAGTATTAATATGCATATCATATTATCTAATAATAAAAAAAAATCTAATTAAATGATGTTACGTAAACTTCATTACAACCTACAAGGCCACATAGTTTTATTTGGCAGCCTTTACCTGAGTTAATTGAAACAATTACTGTTAAACATCGCACTGAGGTAGACGAGCACGTGTGAAGTTTATACCTAAAGACATGCTAATGATATAATACGGGAAGAACGTTGACAGTCATAATCGTCTAATTATGTAATTCCATTTTTTTGCGCTATAAATTGTTACGTAAACTTACGTAGTCACATTATTTTAAACGTTCTATTTTATAATTAAAACCGAAGGTTAATAAAGGTAAATAAATAAATATAATGAAACTTGAACAGCTTTTTGTAATTTTTCAGTTTCAGTAAAGAAATTTGCTTTCAGTCAAAAGCGAGTGGATTGGAATCCGCCTCACTGCACTGCGCAGGGTATTGAGGGCGCTTTTATCCGAGACATGTAAAGTGGGTCCGCATAACCTTAACAGTTGAAAACCTCGTAATTAGCCTAAAAAACAAACATTGTAAATTATTCAAACAATGGTAAAGTACAAATCCATTAACGTGTTCCTTATATAACCATACTTATTGCATGCAATTTAAAAAAATAAGATTTATTAGTTATTAGTTTATTACACACCACAGTAACTAATTATTTCATTTTTTTGCGAAGACTTTAAATTAAAATTCATAGAATTGTTTATAAACACTTGTTTGTGGTAATAGGTTTCTGAGGTATGTACCAATCAATGTAATGCCAACCTTGATGTAGGTACTATAAAAGAAACAGCATTATCTATGATATCAGTAAAATAGTGTAAGTAGATTACTCAATTAATTTATTATCAATTTTACTAATTATTTAATTGATTACTTAGTAATGGTGTCAATAAATGTAAAAAATTATAGATTCGGATTTAAGGAAACAACAACATTAATTATTTATTATATCTGCAATATATTTTACTGATCTAAGTAAATTACTGAATTAACGATCCTTTTTAATAATTAATTTATTCTAAAATGTATTGATTATAAAATCCGCAACGTAACAGTAATTAGTTGTAATTGGCAACACACTTAATATGGTATAAATATTTAACTTCTATTTTGTTAAATTAATCTGTGGTCAGCAATATTTGCAAAAAGCAAGGTTTTAATTCACAAACTCTAGTGAATTTAAAATTAATTGTGAAGCATGTGAAGCTTTTAACGTAATTATATGTATAATAACGTACAACTCTTTCAATCATCCTAATGGGGTTTACCCATTTACAGACCATTCCAAAAATCCTACTAGCAAATTAATACCGTCACATCTCACTGTGAAAAACTTGCCTAGTTTTCTGGTTGTCAACTATCTTTGATGAGCTATTAGAATTTTTCTAGCTCAACTTGCAGATTTTGACGATAATTATTAAACGCTGTTTAACTTTTTAATCTGAATTCTAAAAAAGAAAATTGCATTTTTTTCAAGTCGCCAAACAGTTTCTGACAACAAAAATTAAATTTCATTAGGTATCAGAAACTGAACTCAGACAAAAATTTATTTTTTGACGTCTAAAAATCATCGATTTTTGTATAAAAACATTTATGTACTAAATCTAAATTCCCCGTGCGGGGTTGCTAGTCCCCCATCGTGCGCCTTCCTAGGTGGCGGATAGGAAAAAGTCCACCAGATATGGCAGGTACCGAAGAAATAAAATACTCGGGGCAGACCAAAACTAGCATAAGACCTAGCTGAAAACATTTGGGTATTCCGAATTTAGGGACTAGTAAGGTGGTGGTAGAGTGGATGTAGCTCAGAGGTTGGGCGCTCAGTCTCTAACGCTAAAGGTGTAGGGTTCGATTTCCCGCCGAAGCCATGCTGCAATAAAAATCTATGCCGCAACCCGCCACTCAGATTCCCCAATCCGGTGTAGGCAGCCGTGGGGTCTTAATGCCTGAAACCTTCTCTGAAATTTAGTCGTTCGGATTCGACGTTATACTGTAGGTCCCCCGTACTCCACCTTAGCGCTAAGGAGAGTACGTGGCAGAGAAGAGTGCCGGTGCCCAGCAGTGGGACGTAAAGGCTGATTACGACGACGACGACTACGACGACGAAGGTGGTTTTGCCAGAGCCACCCAGTAATACAGGAGAATAGGCTTGGTAAGATGGATATCTTCGCGAACTGGGAGATACACAAGGATCGATGGCGGAAGAGTCAAGTTAGGAGACCAACGGCAGCGACAACAGTCGGTAAGAATTTTACTACAGTTTCCCGCCAACTGGCAAGGCAAGCGTGGCGGAAATTTGCCAAATCCCCTAAAGCAAAGCAAACAATTAGCACAATCAATGAATCAAGGCCCTCAATCCTCAGCGGCCTTGAAGTTCTTGACAAAGGCAGCAGTCAGTGTAACAACAAGGCAGAGGGTGCTAAGAATCTCTGGGTAAGATCAGGCTGGCACAATAACAACAACAAGAAGAAGACAAACATAACAAAAAAAATTAATATAGCCACATACAATATACGAACAATGAGCACAGACGACAAAATAGTGATTTCGAGAAAATGACAAAAAATATGAAATGAGACGTAATAGGTCTAGCCAAAACCAGAAGTAAAGAGGAATTATATATAGAATTAAGATTTAAAAAAATTATATTGGAAAGGAGATGAAGCTGATACTTAAGAAAAACTAAGGATTTCCAATACATAAAATATTCGTAGACCAACTGAAACTTTACAAGGACATCTCCAATAAAGTACCTTATATAATAGCAAACATCTCAAAGAACTACCGCATTAAAACAAACAATACAACTCTATGCCTCGACCTCAACACATGAAAAAGCAGAGATTGAAAACATCAACGACGAAGTGACACAAATAATAAAAGAAAACCCGACAAAACCCATCTTAATCATGGGAAATCAATCTGGTGACCGTAGGTTAGAGCTAGACGTGAGAACCGGAAGCTAGAACTCGATCGTTTTCAAGCGTTTATCTTATGACCGGTAACGTTCTTGCCTTTGCTTTAATAGCCTTTCGTTGCCATGAGTGATGAAGTCGCTATCGACGATCTCCCGCGTTCTTGTAATGCTAATAGAAATTTTGCTATTTTTTTTCTGATTTTCTCGAACGCCGAGAGCGATATAGACCGTGGTTGTGCTGCAGAAACAGGTTTGATTTGTAGTTGTGTCAGACCACGCCCCCCGGAACGCTGATTAGCTGGGAGCGTGACCAAAGAGGATTGAATTTTTATTACTTTGATTAATTTGTAGAGTGCACTTCGAGCCGCTGCCTACGTTTCACCAAACTTCACAATTCGTAACACAACTCACAATTTGGCGCGAAGCGGTCATTAACTTTGGAAGCATGTCATGCTGTTCAAACGTATTTGATTTAACGTAAATTTGCTTTTGTTTTATTTTCCATGGTACGTTAATACTGTACTAATTGAAACAGGGCGTCGAAATTCACGAAATTTTTTCCACTAAAAATAACCGAAAAATAGTTTCAGAAATAAAAAGAGACGCCATCTTGTTGCGATTAGATTCTATTTTGCAAAAATTGCAAATACCGATTGGAAATTAACATCTTATCACAAAATATTGGGCTGTAAATTTGTCTATAAATGTCTATAAAAAAAATATATAGTAAATTAAAAGTTATTATTTGTGATTGCTACACTCATAAACTTAAAAACAAAATAAATTAATAAAGCTGGAAAAATGACCAGACTCCAGAGACTCGATCAGCCTCTGGGCGGCCCCCTCTCTTAAGCCATGCTTGGGCCAGTATCTGCCCGGCGGATTGACGTTGGTATGCATTGACGTTGTAAGCACACATTAATGTTATACTTGACTAGACGGGAGAATTGCATTATCTATGCTAGCTAACAGTGATCCGCAGTCAAAAAGTGAAATAGTTGTTGGGTAGTGCAATCTTTTCTGTTAAACCACACAATTAAAAATCCACTTTCAGGCAGAACACGCTAAGTAGTTTCACTTAGAACTTGCAGGCGGCACATATTTCATTTTTTTCTATAGAACATGCCCTAGGGGGCGTCACCTAATTAAGACACCACAAATACCCAGAGTAAAAGATAATAAGAATCGAATTTGGCGTGTTTGATGAAGCAGTGCCAAAGCCGACACCCTGAACCTGTGCTCCGCCGCTCGAACAACTTTTATTTGTGAAATGTTTTTATACATTGAATATTTATGTCACTGACACCATTGTTCCATACCTTCTGGTCATTCCGTATCATACAAGAAGATGCAGAGGTTTGAACAGCTTAATGAAGCTTTTACGCGTATTCTGTTTAACATTTGGTAATCATCCTATTAAAAAAAATCACTGAGCATCTGGTGCGCTCGAGATATGTCATCTTACCATATAACTCTATTCTATAGTACACATGCTTGCATTATTAACCTTTATTCTTACAACCGGATGTTCGGTTCAAACAAAAACCAAGGAAACTTTGTACTGCGTAGTAAAATAAAAACAATTTTGTTTAACACAAGAACCTTAAATCTGCACCCAATTATTTTAGAATGGTCTTAACTCAAAAGCTGCTACAAGTAATAAATACAATAGGTAACACAAGGTGACCTTTGAAAGTCCTATGAAAAACTGAAATGTCATTGCAACTTAGAACGTCATCTGGGACCCAAGGGGGATATAAGCTTTCAACACTCGTGACCTAAATTGGTATATCCTTTTACAAATGGAATGGTGCTGATGTTACACATTTGCGCTTGCAATGATCCTGTCAACTGTTATATAAACGAACATAACTCATACATAAATTGTCTATGGAGATCGTTGAAGTGATTCGCATTTAAAATAATGGCCTAGTGCCGAAACTTCACATTGCTGTTAGAGAAGGTCCAAAAATAGCAGTGACAAGAACAAATCAAAGCAACAAGGATATTCGTTTAAATCAAATCAGAGTTAAAAGATAGATGCCAAAGAGAGGATGATTTCAATTTTTTTTTATTAGTTTTAATAGAAGAGTTTTTAAGCTATTTTGTAATTTTGGCCAAGAGTTAGCTAGGAACTAGTGAGCTGCCAAACTTTTTAGCATGACTTGTATAACAAGAACATACCCTGGAAGTGAAAATCCAACCCACTCATTTTCAGCGGAGTAGTTGGAAAACCAGTAGCCACTATTCCACCACCAGGCTTCTTGTGAAATGCTTATTTTGTTTATATAGCGTCATTAGCTGGTGTAAACCCACTCACTTTTAGCAAAGTAGCTCGAAAGCCTGTGGCAACTACTCCATCACCAGCCATCTTTTGAATTTCTTGTTTTGTGTGTGTAGCGTTATTAACCGTGTTGCCAGATTTCAAAAAGCTCAATACCGAAGATTTTTTTATTGTCGACAAGATGGAATGGTATAAAATAAATATACAGTCATACAGGGTATCTACGAAGTGGCGCAGTTTTGCAAATATTTATTTGCTGACGTAAATACATAACTTTTTGGCGTTAACAATGGATTTTTGGACGTCAAACATTCAGTTTTATGTATTAATAATTAATTTACTTTTTGACGTCCAAAATTCAGATTAATGTATTAATAATAAAATTTATGCTGTGACGTAAAAAATTGATTTTGCGGCGCCAACAGTTGATATTTCGGCGTCAAAAATTGATTCGTTGACCTCTAAAACTACTTGTTTAATATAGAAATTAAACAAGTATTCAATTATTTATACATAAAGCTGACTTTTTGACATCACAAAAATCTATTAACGCCAAACAATCATTTGTTGACGCCAGTTTACTTTTTGGTGTCAGTTTATTTATTGACGCCAAAAATTCATTTATTCACGTCGAAAATAACTTATTTGTAGTTACGAATAATTTCTACACTCTTATATTATTTTTTAGGCGACCTTAACAAAAAATTGAATTTTTAGTACTCAAAAGCGGCCAAAAAGTAACCGTTTTTTGGCCGGTTTCATTATTATCCGTTTAAGGGTGGCGCCATCTATCGATAATTTTCCACCTTACATCATGATACCGACATTACCGACAAAGTCATAATATCTCTGAATAAAACAGTGTAAACAAGCTGTTAACCTTGCTGTGAACTGTAATAAATACGTGTTGGTAGTCAAATTTTCTAATAATTATGTACAATTGTTCAGTTGTTATAAATAATTATATCAATAAATCATAAATAAAAATCTAACAAATTTGTAATAAAATATAAACGTTTCTGAAGGAGTCACAAATATGTACAATTGTTCAGTTGTTATAAATAATTATATCAATAAATCATAAATAAAAATTCAACAAATTTGTAAATTTTATAATGAAGGCCGCCTAAAAACATTTGTGTGCACCACTGCCAAAAAGTGTTATTTCGTCCTCGTCTGCTTTCTGGCCTCGGCTTCGCCACAGCCATTAAACTCAGACTCGGCCGAAAAAATCCACTTTTTGGCCTTGGTACACAAATAACTATTATTTTAAATTGCTTGACTGGTTTGCAGACGTGAACGAAAGTTTTTTCGACTTAATAAAATAATCTTTTGACGTCAATAAACAAATTTCTGGCCAAAATAGATTACATAATTTAATACATAAATAAAGTGATCCAAAATTCAATGATTTTAGACGTACAAGATTTATTTTTGGACCTCAGACAATCCATTTTCGTAGTATGAAATTTAATTTGTGATTAATAACGTGAATGCATATGGTTCGTTGTAATAAATGCTTTTAATCATAGCTGCAAGGTGTTTGCTTTTGATTTCACGATTTTTAATAGAACAGAATTATTTTTTTGTTTTTCCGGAGATTTTTGAAACCCCTGGAGGCCTGCATCATTCTTAATGATACCTTGACTTACCCTAAAAGAGTAGATGCAATCTTTAAGCACGTGTACGGCACTTCCTTGTTAGTTGTAGCCTGTATATTTAAGATAAGTACGAACTAGCAGAAATGTTACACTGTGAGACCACCATCGGTTCCTGCTAATTAGTAATCCAAGGCGTCTTCTATAGTAAAGATAGTTTCATGGTGTTTGCTGGCTTCTTTATTGTAAGTCTAGTATAAGTGTGTTAATAAATTTGTAATTCGTTTAAGTACGTGTGTTGTTAAAATCAGACAACTCGCTTTTATTAAAAACCTTTTTCGTGACATGTGGTGGAGCTGCCGGGTCATGTTTCTCGGAAATTAATATCCGACAGATTTTGATGCGAATTCGGGGGGTAAATTCAGCGTGATTTTACGATTTTTAGTAGAACAGAATTATTTTTTGGTTTTGCTGGTGCTTTCAAAAAACCTTGGAAGCCTGAGAAGGCCCTGAAAGATAAAATTAAAATCAATTTTTTGCACTGACTGCACAAATAATGTTATAAATCTGTAATTTATTCAGAAAAACTGCAAAATTGCATAAAGTACGTCACAAAACATAACTTCAAAGTTAATCAAATCAACGCAATGTCACCATAAAACAATAACCAAACAATAATGTTTGTATTGTAAACATTATGCAATGCTTGCGACATTTAATTATGCAAAACGCGTTCGGAACTGCATGCATTTTTTAGCATATAAATACTGCAGAATACATCAACTACGTAATACTGACTTGACTATTGTGTTTCAATGTGAAATACGAACAAATCATTTCAAATGCAACAACACTGTAGTGAAATGTAAAATTCTAAACTATAAAGTTTCAGAATGAAGGTTGTTCGTTACAAGGAATGAGAAAGGACGTCGTGAGAGGACTAAATTACCGTTTTAAATTTCAAATTGTCTTTGTACATTGTATTTATCCATAAATACTTTCGTTTATGCCGCTACATTTGTGAAACGTTTTTGTTTGTATACAGCTTAAGTTAGCACTAAATTGTGAAATTGTCTTTGCTCACAGGAACAAATTTACAAAATCGTTCAATTTTCCATTCATGAGCGAATCAGAAACCTGTAGAATTTGATGCAGTGTAACTTTTTATTATAACTTGCGTCGTTTACAAACAATACAAACAAGATCAATCAAATGATTTGATAGTTTAAATGAAGAAAAACGGGAGCAAATTTGATATAGAAATTTTATTGGGGTTAATATCAATTTCTTTTTATTGATAATCCAGCACGTGATTCAACAAATTTATTGATTCAAGGACACATCGACATTTTGTATTTCATTAATAATTCACGAGCTGTCTCCAGTATTGTAAATCAATAAAGCTTGTTTAATAATAATAGCAGTAGTAATTTCAACAGCAATTCATAACTGACTCCTTGTTATTTAGTACCCTATTGTCTGAGTAAGAAATTAATAAAATAGGAGCGGCTAAATATAGGTTAACATAACCTATGGCGATATGTTATATTTTTTATATTTGTTAATTTTCTAAGCTAGTTAAAAAATACGCTGACTATTAGAAAGCTGCGAATGTAATGCAATATCCGCGTATATATAGAAAATCTTGATACTTTTCCGGATATTTTAAACCCTCAACGCAAAAGACACGTTCTGTTTGATTTTTCAAATGTTAACCACTTGCGGTTTAATTCGTATTTAATTTATAAAACATCGGATTGATATTATCTATGTCGTTAACGTATTTTATGTTCAACCTTTATTGTAATTATGATTATGATAAAAAACAATATTCATGAAATTTAAGGAGATGGCGACAATTATCTAAAAACTAACTGAAATTTCTAATTACGCACACGTTAGCATTGATATTGTCCAATTCACTTAAATGTTTAGTGAAATGTAATCAGCAGTATTGTATTATGATATAATAGGAGGGCCATACAAAAATATCCTGAACATAATAAGGTTATTTAGAAAAACCTGTAGACTTTTACTAGAAACCTTTTCTTTAACTCTATATCCTTAAGGCAGTGTTTCCTTCTATAACCTTTTCAAAAAAGTATTAAACACTAACCTCTGTATTGTATCGCCACTACATTTCAATTTAGTAAATGTCCCTGAGGGCCAAATCAGGGGAATACGAGGGATGCGGAAACAATTTAAAGCCAAGGTAGGAATTGTAATTTTGGAGGTGCGGACTGGAGCATCATATTGCAAAAGCAACAAACCCTATTTGAGCTATCCGCATCGGTTTTCTTTATTGTATGAGGCAGCTGCTACTACTTACTATAATATCCGCTGATAATTTGGCTGTTCTGAGTGCTATGTGATTTCTGTACTATTTTTGGTATATTCTTGTTATTCTTCCAAGTTGGCCAGATTTCTCAGCACAAACGAATTTTTTGATAATTTCTTGGATAGGAAATGCACTTCGCATATTTACAAGTAGTTGTTCTTCATGACTGTGTAAGAGGGTTGTGTCGTCCGCAAAGAACAGCAGGTTTTCCGCCGGAACCGCTCCCTCCAGATCATTAGCATAGATGAGGAAGAGGATCGGGCCCAGAACGGAGCCCTGGGGAACTCCGCGGTCAACACCACCCTGAGAAGCACTAACTCCATCTATAGTTGTGTACTGCTTTCTGCCCGAGAGATAGGATTGCAAGAGCATACAGGTAGTGTCACCAAAGTTATAATAAATAAATTTTTTTGCTAATAAATCAAATGGCACGCAATCAAAAGCTTTCTGCAAGTCTATAAACGTGGCGCCAACGTGAAGTCCTTCTTCGAAGCCCTGGACCACTAAATCAACAAGATGGTTTATAGAATTGGTCGTAGATTTCTTGGCTCGGAAACCAAATTGATTTAGAATAAATAAATGATTAGATTCAAAGTGATGGATTATTTGTGTTTTTAGTAGCACTTCAAATATCTTTGACACTAATGGTACAAGGGAGATGGGTCTATAATTGTTCATCTCATTTATATCACCTTTTTTGTAGACACGTATTACTTTGGATATTTTTAGGGAATCCGGGAATATTCCAAGAGTAATACACTGATTTATTAAATTGGTTAGGGGACTAATTATAATATTTTTTATGCACTTAATTAGTTCCGTATTCATGCCAAAATGATCACGACTATTTTTATTTTTCAACCCCTTTATAACATCTCTTACTTCATTGTAGGTAACTTCTTGAATGCAGAAGACGGGAAGTGGTTTGTTTGGGGTAGGTCTGAGATAATCAGTGAAGTGGCTATCTGAAGCAGGCAGCGTACTAACTATAGTGTTCGGTATATTTATAAAAAAATTATTTAGGTGGTTTACATCAAGTCTTGTTTTATTATTATAGGAATTCACGTTTCGGTGCTTGTTTATTAACTTCCAGTAATCCCTAGAGGTATTCTTGGAATTTTGAATAATTAATTTTATAATTTCGGTCAAGCTAGATAATTGTTCCTTTAAGTTTAATACATTTATCGACTCCTGCTGTTGCGCCAAATGAATATTCTTTTGTCTAACAATTTCACTAAAATGGGCTGTTTTAGTTTTGTTGAAATTTTCACTTTCAAAGTCTAGGTCATTGGCGCTGTTGAACGATTCTTCAGTAATCTCGTTGTCGACTATCTCATCTAAACCACAAATTAGCGACTTATCGTCAATCAATTTGATATTTTTAATATGTTTCACGCATCCAGGGTGAATTACAACACCACAACTTATGCACTTTAAACCCTTTTTAGGGATACTAACACAATGTTTGCAAGGTTTAGCAGATGCACTTTCACACACACCTACCTCACCCGATGCCATTTTTATTCTAAAGGTATACGAGCTTTTAACTGGTATTGTTAATTTTTTTGTCAAATTTAATTTAGTCTTGGGGAAATGCGAAGGAAATTTGAGTTTCATGGAACATTTTCTGTTTAGTAAAAATTTTTACATTCTGCGCGAGCTTTAAGAAACATATACAAGTTATTGTTTATTTAATTAGGAAGAAGAATTAAAATTATTATACGAAATATTTAATTGCGCCATCCACATTCAAGACGTAAGGACTTGTTCATACAAATATTGTATTTTATTTGTAGAACACTCCCTTATACTGATAATGCTGATAAGAATACAAATGTTGTAAGCAGCTAAACATTTTCCCTTCATGAATATGTCAATAAAGGAAATCATTTATTCGTGTTTTGCAAAATTAGATATTTGTGGTTTACAGAACACCACAGACTACACATAATATTTCAAAAAAAATATTGAGGGTGTAAGATCGAGCTTTCCTCAACATTCTTGAATTACGCATTAAAATTGTAAATTGCAATTGTAAAATCGGTTTCCGTACGTCTAAAATTTATTTTTTTTCGTCAAAAATAGATTTCTGACGTCTGCCAGTTATGTGTCTAATGTACGAATAAAAAAACATTATTTAATTATTAATAATCAAAATGGAATTTTTGACGTCAAAAATATAATTTTTTCAATTTATTTTTGATGTCAAAAAATTATTATTATTTGGTGAAAGGCCGTTTTACTTTTTATTAAATATTTATTATCAGCAAAACAATTTTTTTTGTTGCCAACGATTAATATTATGACGTCAAAAAAGTATGTTTAAGACGATTAATATTCATTTTTTGGTGTCAAAAATAGATTTCTTGACGTCTGACACTTATTTGTTTTATTTAATCATTACAAAATTGAACGGATTTTTTTACATCAATCATTTTTTGACGTCATCAAAAATCATTAATTTTTGACGGCAATATTTGTTTGTTTGGTGCCAAACAAAAACTAAGTCAAACAATTGTTTTTATTTATTTATGTGGTTCCGTGCCTAGTGTCTGGTTTCCGTGCTCGGGTTTCTGGCCTCTATTATTATGGCACAAATCCCACCGCTGAGAAGTTTTGTATGTTTTATTCTGTTTGTTCACATAGTTGTGGTCTTGTTTTAATAACAACAATGGTGCATATCTGAATTTTGCCACCTCACAATGTTTTATAAAAACATCGAACGTCTCTAGTAAAAACCACAACAACCCTACAGTTAACTAAAAAAATTAATAAATAATTCTTTATCATTGTAAAGTTGGGACCGACATTGAAAAAGCACGTACAAGTGTGTCATTACTAAGTGGCTATTTTGGAAAATTTTTAAATTTTAGGCGTATGTGTATGAATAATAAATTTGAATAGATAATAATTTATCTATAAGAAATTTTGAATAATTAGAATTTATCAGAGTATGGCAATGTCAGGCAATTTTATATATTATAACATTTAATAATATCATCAATTTTTGTTATTATTATTATTATACAACATAACGTAGATGTACAATGTACATACAACTTATTTAGAGAATTTAATAAAGTTTCAAAGCCATGAAATGTAGGTACCATATACGCTTCCTCAGTTCTCGTTATAACGTGATTTAATTACGTGCTCGTTTAAAGCTTTCCATTTAAATTGAAAATTTAATCTACTGGAGTTTCAATAAAGCGAAACATGTGGGTTTTCTGTACTAGTGAAACAGATTTTAGCCAACGATAAATCCGCGTAATTGAAACGTGCACTGCAGCTTTTAATGCTTTGGTATTGCACAAAAATATCCCCAACAATATTTTCAATGTTTGTAATTTTTAAAATAGGCTTAACTAAGTAATCTGTTCTGTTTTCTTGGTTAAAGGTTATTAAAGAAAATCTGATTGTTTTAAATAGCATCTAATAAGATTACAAAACAAGCAAAAATAGATGCCAAATTTTAAAAATTTATAATAGTGTATTTAGTCAGTATTTAAATCAGGCAATCAATTAATAATAATTTTTGGCATAATTCTTTTAAATATATAATTGGCGCATATATGCTATTTTAAACGAAATATTTACGGGCTTAACACATCCAAATGTTTGACCTTATGCTAGCTTGTGTAGATAGTTATTATTTATTTGGGCAGCTTGAATTGATGCTTGTGTAATAGTGAACTAAAATAAAACAGGGTTCATAAGCGTAGAATATGAATGGTCGTGAGTTTTAGAAGTACTTCACGAAACAATGTTACGAAAATATTTTTTTAGGGAAATGTGAAATAGCAACCACGAATTAATGAAAATAAAACGTGGAAATTCAATAACACAACGAGAAAACTCTACGAAAAAAAAAATTTGGACTTTCAACATTCGTAAGGGACGGAAAATCACCGCTGAGTTAAAAATTTAGGAATTGCAGTACACAACAACAACCTTTTCTAAAATCTCAGCCGCAGAATTAGTGTTTTTGTCCGACAAAATAGCTTTAAACATTGAAAATGACCTCTCAACGTCGCAACTTGTTAATGCAGCAAAACTGTAAAAGATGGCCGGTGAACAACTGACAGGATTATTTGTCGACTTTAGTATATTTGCAATTTCTAATGATTGTGAGTAACCGGGATCGCGATACAATACTTGTTCAATATATAGCGACGACCTGATGCCAAATTCTCCGCCGAATGCCTAATTAACAATAATAGTATGAAAGTAGTCAGTTGATTCTAATAACGACAAATTTTTGTTTTCCAATGATTTTATAACTTTAGGAATATTACCAAAACGAGTTTTAATAAGTTCCATTTTCTATCATAACAAGCACATGCATAATGTAGTTTATAAAGACCGGCCCTTTTGAAAAGCTCATTTTTTCTCCAAAACTTTTAGTAAATATCACAGTTGTAGAAACCTTTGAGTACGCCCATGGTTATTGTTTACTTATTAAATTTTAACGACATTTTTGCAATTCTGCGTCTAAAAGTCTGGTCTTTGCTGATGAGACTAGTTTTATTACTATGTATTGAGAATAATTGTTTTAGGTAATATTGTTTTACAACCCTGACAGAAATAAATACGTTACTAGCCTATCTAAACACTATTATTGTATAAAATAATCTCATTAGTATAAGAAAGACTTTTTGACTTATTTAATGAAATCAACAAGGGTCATTTTCTATGGTTTGGCACATTTAGGTATACCTGCACTGCATTCCTGCTGTAATTAACTTGGAAGCAGATCCAAAGGTATTAAATCAGGGTAAGTTGGCAATACTGCTAGTTAGAACAAAGCAATAGGCAACGAGAAATTGATTGCTGCTTGCTCCCAAAGGACAGCTTTTCAATTATAACAAACGAACGAATGTAGTTCACTTAAATGATTATTCCACCGCAAGCGAAGCTTTTTAATATACTCACATGTTACTTAATATGAAAATTTATGTACAACTACTTACTATTTATTATCTACAGTGTATTTAAAAAAACGTTGTAATTAAAACAATGCAGCTTAGGGGCCAAGTTCATATTCGAAATTGCATCCTTACGAAGTTAAGTCCTTTAATTCTTCTATACATTAAATCCATATCCCTTCCGCCTGTCTCAGGTTTCTGAATAATAAGGAGTTACAGTGAAAATTTTCAAAAACAATCGTAGCGGCCGCCAATTTAATGTTAAAAAGTTAGGAAAAAGAAGTTGGATATGCCCCAAGGTCTCCTATCAAATTCCGTTTTCAGATTTGGGAAATTTGATTTCCGATAAAAATGCTACTAATAAAACATGTTTAACTTTTGCTACCGATTTGCAGATTTTTTAGAAGCCTATTTTGGCGGTGAATTTCTGGTTTTGAATGCTTTGTTATTCTGAAGCTAATCGAAATCGAACCATCTGTTCGGGAGTTATGAGAGTTAATCCACATACACATAAACAAATTCATCCATACAAAAACAGACATTCATTAAAATCCACGTCTTTGAGTTCCTGGTCCTAAACACGTTTCTACCGTTTTTTTAACGAGAATAATTTTTCGGGCTTTTTTATAAGAGGTTTCTTTTTCTGCGGCTTTTATTTCCAAAGACTTCTTTCCGAGGGCATTTTTTCGAGGATTTTTTCCGGTGTTGTTTTTTCCAGAAACGTTTTAACCTAGATTCGTTTATCTTTTCGCTTATAAGAACTTATTTCAACCCGCAAACAATGACTTAGCATTTCTTCCTGTCAGTTATAACATATTTCTACTTATTTATATGCTGTTATTCTGCTAGGTACGGTATGAGTATAAATTCAAATTTTAGTCACAGTCGGGTTAGATTTTAGTATTCCCCTTTCAAATTTTAATAACAAGAGAGATTCATTAGGAATCTAAACAAACAAAGCTTCGTTTAAGTAAGTTTGTTGTGAAAGGCAACCCCCTTGTTGCCATAGCCACGGTATTTGTCAGGGTAACCACTCAGCTACGTGCATCTAAGCACGGCGCGCGGTCCTTAGGGGGGCGTCTCGACGCCGACCTAAATTACATTTCTAATCGAGTTCAGCGTTTCCTCGCTGCGGCTTGTGTGGACTTTATACAGTATCAAATCATGGGTAATAAATAGTACTAGTTTACGAAGAAAACCGTATAATAATAAATATTGCAGAACGTTTAATAAAAATCTGGTTTTTCACAAGGGGATATGCGACTTATTATTTATTATATGTATTGAAACTTGGAAAAGTTTCATTTTGATACAGATTTTTTGTAATCAACTTAAGTGCAAAAAGCGTTAAGTGTAAACCGCACCTTAGATACTCTGTTAGGGATTAAATACAAACTTTATACAAAGAAGATAATCGATAACAAAGAAGCACTATTACCTGAGATATAGACAATAAAATGCTTCTCTATCTAATCAGGCACTGATTAGGCAATACTGTTGGAAATTATCTTGTATCTTTGATTTGAAAAATAGGAATTTAAATCATTTTATGAAGATTTGAACACTTTTTAAGATTTAAATATTTTCTAAATTATTTAAATCGTTATTATAATCTGGAATTTATTTACAAAGATATTTTAAAATTGAAGATGCAAGCGTAAATAAAATAGAAGTAACAATAATATCATCGAAATCGATAGTACGAGTACGGAACGAAAACGAGCAAGAGTTTTTTGAATTCAGTAATGATTTCTCGGATAAAACAAGTAATATAGATTTCGATGTCGCTAGTAGCGATGCTAAACTGCATTTGCTGCAATATTTGCAGGACTCTGATGTAATAATTGATTTTAGGAAAATAGGTCCTAGGAAAAACATTTTCGGAAAAAGAATCCTGGAAAAAGTACTATGGAAAAGATTCTCGAAAAATATCCTTGGATAAAATGCTAACGAAACTGATGGCATGCAAGATTTTTTAAAAGCAATTGGACATATAATTCGATTCCGCTGATTTTAAAACATTTTTGTATGTTTTGGATTTGACTTTTTATTTCTGTTTTATTTAAGTATTTTATTTTGTTATTTATAATTTTAAAGTGCTGCAAACAAAGGTGCAAAAATTTTTAATTTCTAAAGATTCATAGAAGGCACCAAACAGAAATTAACGGAGTGAGGCTAGAGCTAAATTATAGCTCATCCCTAGCTCTATTAACTTATAAAATGAAAAAAAAATCGTGCGGTCAGGTTTTGAGCAATATTTTTTTGAAGAAGTATTAATGTGATATTTTGTTCGCTTTACAGTTTTAGTAGTTTGTACCTCTAGGGCTTTTTCAATATTAAATTTTATCCCGGTCTAATACATCGTTTTTGCGTAAATAGTCGTTGAAACTCAAATTATCAAAAATTTAAAAAAGGATTAATCGTGTGGCCAGTTATTGAGCAATATTTTTCACTTCATACCTTTTAACTTACTGAAATGTTTGTGCACTTTTACTATAAAATATTTCAACTTGATCTGTTAACCTGTTTTTGAGTAGTAAGGCGCTAAATCAAAATTTTCAAAAAATCGTAATCATAGCTAAAAAGTTCAGCCTAATGTTTAATGTTTTTAGACTTGAAAAATTCGTTTTCTGTAAGAAATACTACCAAAAAAACATGTCTAACTTTCGGTTTCGAATTTTTTAAAAATTACATCAAAAAGATTTTGAGGGAAGAGAGAATTTATTCGGAGATCTTGAAGACGCTTACATTAGCTTCTTCTGTAGCTGTACTATGTACAACGACAAGGAAGCTAAACAGGCTTCGTCCACTGATGTCTGTGCTGGTCATTTATTGAACTTGTAAATAGAGTAAACCCCTGGCAACTCAATCAGCCACTACAAACGATACTAAGGGGGCACAAAATCAGAGCTATCACAAATTGTCGAATTATTATTGAGAACTTAATAGGATCAGCAAAGAAAACTAAAGTTTCAATAAATAGAACACCATCATGCATATGGCATATTACAAATGATGTTATTTGTATAATTGCTGTATGTTTTTTATCAACTTAAAAATTCTATTGTTACCGGAAAATGTATTACATGCCTTTTAGGGTTCACTTTTTATAGACACGTCGACATTTTTGCTGCTTTTTAACGTAAGAATTTCTAAATGTGGTCAGTTGTACAATTCCCCAAGACGAATTCTTTTATACATACGTATATATCGAATTAAAATAATTACATCGGCTTGTTAAGATAAAAAAAAATGTAAAACCCATATTTTGCGTCGCATTAGAGATACATCAAAAAGTTATTTGGGAATGTTGTTCAGTTTTTAGTCATGCAGTTTAAAATTTCAGTCCTAAATTTTGTCAAGACCAGCCAGTGAAATAAACAATGATGGGGAACAGGGACTTATTTTGAATGTTTAAAATTAATCGGTGGATGTTTTGGATGCCACATACTAAATTCTCTAGCTGCTTTCCGGTACAACCAAACATTTTCACCAATTAATCTAATTATTTCCACTTTTTCGGGTCTTCTTGATTATTAACGTTTCTAATGACAATAATTTACATTTTTTCTCCATGGTACACTTCACAAAAACTAAAGAGTAAAATTTTAAATAGTAAAATTAAATCAAATAATAAAATTTGTTTTATGAACAGTTGGTACTTATCAGGGGGTATTTTTTGACTCTGAACAACTCTTCCAAATAATTTTTTGCTATAAATCTAACGTGAACCAAAAAATAAAAATTTCACGTTCCCTTCTGATTGTAATTAGCTGATGTAATTCTTTAAATTTAGTATGTATGCATGATAATATGCCTCAGTGTTGCGCAACTTACCAAAATTACATATTTTTCACGTTAAAATGCAGCAAAAATATTAAGGTGTGTTCATGAAAAGTGAAATAGACTATAGATGTAATAAAAACTGCCTATCATGTACTGGTTGGGTCCTACATGACGGCTTGCTGGGGACATTCGTCCCATAAAGCGAGAATTTTTAAACTCCAAAGGCGAGCTGTTCGAATTATTAGCCATAAGGGCTTTCGAGAAGATATCAGGTGGGATTTTGTTGAATTAGGAGTACTAACGTTTCCATGCTTGTTTATATATTACTCTGGTGTGTATTAAATCTGATGTAAACTCTTACATTACACATAATAATATCCACAATCATAATACAAGAAACAATTGTAAAATTTATCCGAATTATTTTAGACTAAATTCTAGTCGCAATGCTAGGAACTACTATGGTCTCAAGTTTTTCAATTAATTGCCTTTGTAAATTAGCTCTCTAAACTTAAAAACTAAAACTAAACTTAGAAAATTTTTATTACAAAATGATTTCTATTCCACTAGTGAGTTTCTAGAATACGGCATATGCAACATGGATTTTCTGTAACGATTTAACCGCTGTGTTTTGTAGTTTGTAATTCTGTAAATTTGTACTGTACTGTAAATATGTGTTATTCATATGTACTTTGACGATTGTAAAACAGCACACCTGTTACCTAACATGATTAAAGATTGATTGATTGATTGATTGATTGAGGTCGATATTTTTCACCCGAACTTTCTATTTGAAAGCTCCGGATTAGTACGAGCTGAAAAAAGGAACTGGGTTGTAACTTTATAAGGTTATAACTAACCAAATGGTGTTGCTTATTAGGAATATATTTAAGTAAATATTTAACTAGTAAAAACCAATAGTTTATTAATAAAATGAAACGCTTGGTAGTTGTATCACAATTTGTTGGTTTTTATTTACTCGACTCGAGTTTCAACCATCACGGTTATCGTCAGGAGTTTACAAACACAACTAAAACTAAAAACCTACAGATGTACAATCCTACTCATTCTGTCGTCGCCGATTTTAAGTGTTAACACGTGTTTTTGTGCTTTGTATACTGTAGGTCCAGGAGGAGTGAATTACCCAAATCGATGTGATCGTTTACTATATTTTTATTACTATATATTGCCTTTTTAATTTCTAAATTTTACAATTTATTTAAACGGCTGCCCTTGTTTTCTACCTGTAAAATTTTTGTATCTGTGTGTTTGAAAAAATGATTGTTTGTAATACAATGTTGAGAGATACCGGTTGATTTATGATTGTATTTAATTGATCTGATGTGTTCTTTAATTCTTGTATTAAAACTGCGGCCAGTTTGTCCTATATATATTGCATCACAATTAGAACAGTCTATTTGATAGATACCATTTTTTGAATATTTTTCTATTGTGTCTTTATTGTTTACTAGATGTTTATGGAGTTTGTTCGGATTGTGCATAACTACGTTAATATTTAATTTTTTGAGCCTGTTAGAAACTGTATAGCTAACTCTACCTATATAATTGATTTTTGACCATATTGTTTTTTCAATTGTTGTCTTTTGTCCGTTGTACAAAAGATGTTTTACATTTTCTTTTTGTTTTTTCTTTAAAATGTTATCTACAAATTGCTCCGTGTATCCGTTTTTTAGGGCTATAAATTTAATTGTGCTAAGTTCTTTATTGAAATTTTCGGTAGACAGTGGGATATGAATGGCTCTGCATATCATAGTATTAAAAGCTGCTTTCATTTTGATTGGTTGTTCAGAATTTGAATGTATGACCATGTCTGTACTTGTGGGTTTTATGAAATTATTGTACTCTAAATTGTTCCCTACTCTTTTTATGCTTAGATCTAAAAAGTTTAGGGTATTGTTCTTTTCGGTTTCTATTGAGAATTTAATATTATAATGAATTTTTTTAATGTTATCTAAAAATTGTTGTATTTGTCTGTCTGTACCTAACCACAAGCAAAAAATATCATCTACATATCTAATCCATATTTTGACATTGTTACTAAAATTGTTGTTTGAATTGAAAACTTTTTCTTCAAAATTAGCCATAAAAATTTCTGCTAGTAGGGGTGAAAGTGGGGATCCCATCGGTAGTTTCTCCTCTTGCTTGTAAATTTGGTTGTTAAATTATAAATAATTTTGTTCTAAGCAGGTTGCGAGCATGGTTCTGAGGTCTAATTTTTCAATATTCGTCAAATTACTATTGTTTATTTTATTGAACGTTATTTCTTTTGCTTCTTTTATTGGAATTGATGTGAAGAGGTTGCTAACATCAAATGAGATTAATTTTGCATTAGCGGGTATCTGAAATTTTTTTAGTTTGCCTATTAATTTAAAAGAATTCTTTACCGAATACTTTGAGAAACAGTTTATGTGTATTCAGATACCCACTAATGCAAAATTAAACTCATTTGATGTTAGCAACCTTTTTACATCAATTCCAATAAAAGAAGCCAAAAAAATAACGTTCAATAAAATAAACGATAGTAATTTGACGAATATTGAAAAATTAGAACACAGAACCATTCTCGCAACCTGCTTAGAACAAAATTATTTTCAATTTAACAACCCAATTTACAAGTAAGAGGAGGGACTACCGATGAGATCCCCACTTTCACCCCTACTAGCAGAAATTTTGATGGCTAATTTTGAAGAAAAAGTTTTCAATTCAATCAACAATTTTAGTAACAATGTCAAAATATGGATTAGATATGTAGATGATATTTTTTGCTTGTGGTTAGGTACAGACAGACAAATACAACAATTTTTAGATAACATTAATAAAATTTATAATAATATTAAATTCACAATAGAAACCGAAAAGAACAATACCCTAAACTTTTTAGATCTAAGCATAAAAAGAGTAGGGAACAATTTAGAGTACAATATTTTCAGAAAACCCACAAGTACAGACATGGTCATACATTCAAATTGTAAACAACCAATCAAAATGAAAAAAGCAGCTTTTAATAGTATGATACACAGAGCCATTCATATCCCACTGTCTACCGAAAATTTCAATAAAGAACTTAGCACAATTAAATTTATAGCCCTAAAAAACGGATACACGGGGCAATTTGTAGATAACATTTTAAAGAAAAAACAAAAAGAAAATGTAAAACATATTTTGTACAACGGACAAAAGACAACAATTGAAAAAACAATATGGTCAAAAATCAATTATATAGGTAGAGTTAGCTATACAGTTTCTAACAGGCTCAAAAAATTAAATATTAACGTAGCTATGCACAATCCGAACAAACTCCATAAACATCTAGTAAACAATAAAGACACAATAGAAAAATATTCAAAAAATGGTATCTATCAAATAGACTGTTCTAATTGTGATGCAATATATATAGGACAAACTGGCCGCAGTTTTAATACAAGAATTAAAGAACACATCAGATCAATTAAATACAATCTAAAATCAACCGGCATCTCCCAACATTGTATTACAAACAATCATTTTTTCAAACACACAAATACAAAAATTTAACACGTAGAAAACAAAAGCAACCGTTTAAATAAATAGGAAAATTTAGAAATAAAAAAACAATAAATAAAATAAATAAATAAATAAAAATATAGTAAACGACCACACCGATTTAGGTAATTCACCCCTCCTGGACCTACAGTATACAAAGCATAAAAACACGTGTTAACACTTAAAATCGGCGACGTCAGAATGGGTAGTATTGTACATCTGTAGGTTTTTAGTTTTAGTTTTATTTGTAAACTCTTGACGATAACCGCGATGGTTGAAACTCGAGTCGAGTAAATAAAACCCAACAAATTGTGAAACAATTACCGAGCGTTTCATTTTATTAATAAACTATTAATTTTTAATAGTTAAATATTTATTAATAATGTTTCACCATGTGCCTACCAAACAATCAATTCAAAATATATTTAAGTGTTTAGTATTTTCAGGCGATTCCTTTGAAACACACCCAACAACTGAACCATAAATACGGAGCTAAGCGCTAAAGAATTGGCTCAATTTGTTGGGCAGACCGCGCAAAGGGATTATTTTTAAACAAACCGGCCTGGTTTGACAATTGGGAACATTTTAGTGCAGATTAATTTAATTTTAATGTTACAAAAACAACTCAACTAAAAAGGTTTTTTTAAATTTTCGATAAAATTAAAAACTGTGTCCTAGTTTAACAAGCAAAATTTTAAAACAACTTGCAATAAATTATAAGTTTAATGTTATTTGAAGATGTCTTTTTTGGGTTTAGTGCAATAAACATTGAATTTTACCATAATAAAATATTAACCTTAGAATTATTTCATTAATATGCTTGAATTAATTGGATTACAAAATTATTTCGCTTGACTATGGAAACAATGTACAAAAATTAGAGTGCCATAAAAAAACGCTGATAGTATTTAGAAATTAATTACCTGTTTATTTGCGCATTTCAAGTACATCTTAGATAAGCAAATTAACGTGTATGTAACTTTTAATACTGAAGTGTTTGGTGACATTCAAGAATGTTAGTGTTCTATAAAGTAAAAATTAGAAAATAAATGTTTTCGTATCTTCTGTAAATAGTAAAATAATATTAATTTGTGTTAAATAATTTAAAATTAAATCACAATTATTGTTTAAAATTTAAATCAATTAAATTATTAATTACACACAATGCTTCTAAAGGTGGCGCTGAAATTCCTTGGCTGAAATCATGTTTTGCTGTTTATGTAGCGAGTGCTGAATAAAAATAAAAATAAAATAAAAATAATCAACCGCATTTTATCAAAATACCTTTTTTACTATTCGATAAAACCCAAACCTCTAAACCACAAATTTTAAAGTGAATAATAAGTATAGAGCGACACTTTAGCGAAACTCATGTGATTTATGTACAATACCACATAATTAATCTGTGTAAATATGTACTCACTTTCATTCACCAGCGGAAAATCAGTGAAAATCCTGGCAAAAACAACTCGCACGGAAGCAGGAACAACTCGTGGCCTTGTTTGTGTCAACTGAAACTCGACCCGTGGAATCAAAATTGTTGCCACAGTTATCACTAAATATACGCGAGAGGTCCTCCCCCTTAACTCCGCCGAGTGATAAGCAATTCACTTCGTATTGAACATTGTCACTTATGGACGAGTATTGAATAATTTATTTAACATTACTTTAAAAGGACCACATGTTGTCAATTTAACTTCACATCCTGTCTTTTCTGTTCGGGACAATGGGAACTGAAATTGTTGCGTACGTTTTGTGCTACTCTTTGCCATTTTCAGTACTACACGTGGGCGGTTGACTATTGAACATTTATGTTTTTGGAGATCAGGATTAAAGTAATGATCTGAAAATTAATGTGACTTCTTCACCAAGACAGCTGAATTTGGGTCTGATTGCTAAAGTTTTAAACCGCTGTTCTTCACTCATCGGTTAAAAAGTATTCGGAATAATTTTTCTTTAATGATGATTATGTTCTAAAAAACAAAACAAGCTTTTATTCATCATTGTTCGATGTGCCTTGTTATGTAAATTTGCTGCTTTAAAAAATGTAGGTTAGCTGTCCTTGTGTACATCTACTTTATGATTATGTTTTTTCTTACTCCGTATAAGTTACTTATGTACATGTTTTATTTGTTTTATGTTTATTTACCTTTTTAAGTTTTCCATTGGCATTGCCAAGCAATGCTGCATTCTCTCGGCTATAATGCGATCGTGGCGAATGTTCAACCCGTTATAATTAAATAAATTGTATTGTTTTATTTGTTTTACCAACTGTTTATTTATGGCTTGTCTTACCTAGTGCAAGGTGCTTTGTTTATCGTGTTTTATTTCATAAATATTTCCCTTTAACATCGATGTTGTTAAATTGAAGTTCAAAAGAAAATCAACCTAACTAACTTCATTATTAAATGCAAAAAACACATTCCCAAAAATGTTCCTTTCCCCGATACGTTGATGAAACCTTAAATTGATTTATTGATTTTTTTTTGTTGAAGGTTTTCTGTAAAAAAATTTGTCAACAAACGAGGGAAAAAACTGTCGGGCAGCCAACACAATTTTTGAAAGTTGAAAATTTTGGCAATTTTAATATAAAATGCTGAAAGAAAAAAAATTATTCGTAAACTATAAGTTATTTTAGGACTACAATAATTTTTTGAAGTCAATAATACCTTTTTGACGTCACTAAATATCATTTTTTTCGAAAATGCTGCCACATAACGAACTTCTTATGACAGTAGTGTGGAGCAGAACCATACTGTAATATTCATTGATAGAGCGTACTAGCAAAACACACTGGACCATATTTACTAATAATGCAGCAAGTGCACTAAAGCAAAAACATTAGCATTTTTGTCAATTTATTTTTTATTAATTCTAAATTGTGTAAGCGATTTATATACGTCAAAACATTAAATTTAAAAAATGTATTTATTAATATCAAAAAATCGATTATATCTGTTAATAATTAAACCGAAAATAATTTTCCGACGTCAACAAAACTATTTTTAACGTAGCAAAATCAATTTTTGATGTCTCAAAATAAACTTATGACGTCACAAAATTAATTTTGACGTCAAAATTTTAGACGACTGCAAATGATTTATTGACGTCAAAAAACAATTATTGACGTCAATTATTTTTCTACCTTAGAAAACACATGATTATCGTCATATTTTTTTCATATGAATAAATGTTCTTTGACGTCATTAAAGATATGTTAAACGTCAAAAAATGGTTTAATTACTTCAAAAAATCAATTTTTAGGAAATAATTTACACGTCAAAAACAGGTTTTACTTATTAATACGTAATTAATTAGTTGTTTTAATTTTATCGCAAAAGAAAATGGAATTCGTGATTTTAAAAGTACTTATTTTTGCACTGCTACGAGCAACGTTAAACAAACATACATTCTTTCACGCTGCTATAGGCAACGTTTAAAAACAGTCAGTATAAAATAAGACGCAAAACGTTGTTTCAGTTGTAAAAAAAACAATTACCTATTACTGTCAAAAATAAATTATTTATGGCAAGAAGTATTTTTGATGTCATTAACCACTTTTTGAGTCAATAAATAAATTATTTAATGACGTCTGAATATAATTAATTGTGGTTAAAAAATTGTATTTCTGCCAATTTATTACTTAATTCTAAGTTGTGTAAGCAATTGATAAGCGAACCATTCAAAAACGTTTTAAAAACGTTGATGCCTTCAAAAGGTTTTCTTATCAAAGAAAAATGTAACTTTATGTTATTATTATCAGCATTACTTAACAAATGGAAATTTTATATTTCTTTCCTATCTGTATATTGTATTATACTAGTAATAGCTTAGCAAAAAAAATAATAGCAGGAACTCAAGGAATGAAGAAAGCCAAAGACCGAGAGGAATGGTGAGAAATGGGGGAAGCCTGCGTTCAGCAGTAGACCGAAATGGACGATTTGTAAAATTAATCAACAAATTACAGCATGATATTGATTAAAAATAAAAACTAAGTGTTCTGTTTTTATTACCTGTTGTTGAATTTTGTTTAAATACATTCGTGTTCATTTGGTAAGTTACCACTTGTAATATTAAAAAAATCAGAAGAGATATTGATATGTGGTTTGTGGGATGTTTTTATAGGTTTCAAAGAGAACACATTTTTCAAGTATCGATGATGGATGGCAATTCGATCCCTCACACACAGCCTACTCAACTTTAAAAACCTTAAATGGCACACTACCCTTTATCTGATATTAAAGTAAAGACCTAGCACAAAAAAAATTAAATACAGTTGGTTTGTTCTCGAGCAATTAATTAAGAAGTATTTTTATTGTGTAAAAACTGGGAGCCAAGTGTTTAACCAAATGCACCCAATTACCGTAGATTTTATAAATTAAATCAAACGTATGTGTACGAGATTTTTATATCTGGGTGCCTTTGGTTGAAAGCAGCCGCTGCTCTCAGGGCACATTGATTGTCGGCTCCGTAAATAAAAATTAATTCTTCTCTTTCACCTAATGTGTAAACCATCTTTAAAATAACGAATAACTATTGTTCAAATACAGAACCGACCGACAATTATAAAATTTTGTTGCAAACTAAAACAAAATTGGTTAAAATCTATGGTAACGGGGTGCATTTGTTTTAATACTTGGCTGCCGTTTTCTACACAATAAAAATACTTTTTAATTAATAACTCGAGAACTAATTAACCAATTTTAACTTTCTTTGCGCCAAAGTACTAAATTTCTTAGAAGCTTTTATTACATTTAAGATTGTAAATTTCCCACAAAGTGCATCCCAATATCTTTTCTGATTCTATTAAAGTTACGGGGGGAAACTTTTCAAATAAACAGCTTATTTACGTCTAGGTTTGAGCTAGAACCCATACGGTCCTAAATATTGTAAGAAGGCTTGTGGGTATACAGAATGATGTAAGATGTTAAGTCATAGGTATATATTTCCAATTATCATTATGCATATAACGTAATTTTAAAATTAAAACGACTTTACACCTTACACACAGTCATTTATACAGAATTTCTTTTTACGTTTTAAAATCCAGGAATATCCTCAAAGCAAACCTTTACGCCTCAAGAAGGCGTGAGCAGAAAATATTTCATTACTTAACCATTCCTCTTTATTATTCAGCAACGAGTTTTAATAGACTTTTAACAGTTTACGTAGTAAATGCTTAGAATACCATTACAAAATTAGTTCGTTTGAGAGAATAAAGCATAGAACCCTACAAAAAAAACACGCGAATGGCATCGAAACCGCAGCACGTAATAATTCCCCTAATAAATCTAGTCAAATTGCGGCCTTTTGAGAATGCTTGAAGTGCTTCAATGCTTTAGGTCACGCAAACGCAGGTGAAACACGCGTACAATGCAAAACCGGAGCGAGCTTCGCGCCTGGGCGCCCGGACTTTCCGGATCAAATACCGAATCATACTGCCGAAGTTTACAGAAACATTGTTCTCTCGAGAATCGCCGTTTGATCAGAACTTAAAGCCGAAAACGCTTTAATAAATTTGTTGTCTCTTTTATTTGGCATTCAATTAAATTAGGGCGTCTCTGTTACAAATTATCGAGTTATTTCCATGATTGCGCATACTCATTATAGCCACCACGTTAAACTTTGTAGGTGGCTATTTTTATAGAAAGTTGTGAATATTTTGAATTATAATTTATGAGTTTTCAAGTTCGGCGCCTCCACCAAATTTTTATATTTCGCGTTCAAGTTTCTTAGTGCCATTTCGAAATGTTCGAATAATAATGTTTTGATATGCTTCATATTCGAGCTCATTTAAAGCAATTTCGATTAAACATATTATTTTCAGTTATTTAAATAAATATAAAATGACATTGTTGCAGACCTACATTAGGTCAGATTCGAATAAGGTAAAAAGTAAAGTTCTAAAAATTACTAAAATTATAAACAAGAGAACTAAATGTAAAGTAATTCTTAACCAACTAAAAACATTTTAAACACTTTGTCTAATGCACAAATCCAATTACGCTAAACACTTATTAGAACACAACCATATAATGACATCTAATAACACTATAAAATTTTTACCGTGTTGTGATGATAAACGTGTATTTAGATATACACTGTGCTATAAAGTAACGCCCCCCCCCCCCAACTAACTTTTGAACGACTTGATATTTTACCACAAAATTTGGTGTGCTGTAATGGGAAATTAAATAGTATTTTCAACTCATATTAAAATTTTGTAACATGCAAAATGGCAACTGGGCGCCATTTTAAATTTTTTTTAATGGAAAGGGTGTCGAGTGACACCTCATTGGAAAGGTCTTTTAGTTCTGCGTCTGGTCCTAGAGTTTCACAGAAAAATATTCAGCCATAACGAAATGACAATGTTTGAAGATAAAGAAGTCTATTTAGAAAAAACTAAGAATTAAAGCAAAAAGAAATTAAATTAAGTATTCGAAATGTTTACCATTCACTTCTTGGCACATAAAAAGTCGGTTATAAAACTCCTGCCTTACGTTTTCATAAGTTTCTGGAGTGATATTTCTGTAATGCGTTGCTCCAGTTCTTCAATTGTTTCTGGACGGGTTCTGTACAGTTTCGATTTCAGATATTCTCATAGAAAAAAATCTAAGGACGTTAAATCTGGGGAGTGAGCCGGCTATTCTACAGGCCCCCGCCTGCCAATCCATCTTCCAAGAAAATGTCCGTTGAGAAAGTCAGAAACAGGTCTATAATAACGAGGCGGCGCACCGTCTTGTTGGAACATAACGTTTTCAATATTATTTCCAGCCACCGACGATATTTCTAAGAAAATTTTGTCCTGCAAATGAAAAAGAGGACTACTGGATAAGAAAATCAAAACAATTTTGAATTGAGTGGGTCCATTTGTTTAAAATCCGCTATTTTGTTATGCCTGAATATTTTTCTTTGAAACTCTAGGATCAGACGCAGAACTAAAAGACCTTTCAAATGAGGTGTTACTCGACTCTGGACAAAAAAATCAAAACAATTTTGAATTGAGTGAGTCCATTTGTTTAAAATCCGCCATTTTGTTATGACTAGATATTTTTCTTTGAAACTCTAGGATCAGACGCAGAATTAAAAGACCTTTCAAATGAGGTGTCACTCGATCCCCCTTTCTATTTAAAAAAAAAATTCAAAATGGCGCCCAGTCGCCATTTTCAATGATACAAAATTTAATTTTCGACTAAGAAATAGTATTTCATTTCTCATTAAAGCACACCAAATGTTGTGGTAAAATATCAAGTCGTTCAAAAGTTAGTTGGGGGGGGGGGTTAATTTATAGACAGACGGTATATTGGAACCATTTGAAATTCTCAAACATTTAAAAAGTGTACCTTTCATAAATGAGCAAATTGATTTCTTAAATTCACCATTAATAGAAGTTATGGAATAAGAAATCAAGTAATCTGCAGACATAGATAACGTAGATCAAGTCATCAAGTTCTATTGTACCTATAGTTACACCAACTGTTTACTTTTAATTTTGCCTTTGATAATGACATGCAAACACGTTGAAACACGTATAAAGCTAAAACAAATACCTGTTGAAGTTAAAATTTATTTATTTATACATAGTATATTTTCTATGAATCTTTGAAAACAAATTGATAGGTCTTTCAACATTTTCCTAGTAAATTCTCTGTTTTCGTGTCCTGGTCGGACTTGAAAATGAGCTTTCAGAATTACATAGATTAAATTGCGCAGTGAATGCATACATTTGCATTTTGCATATTGCAGAGGTCCTATTACGTAATAAATGCATATGAATGCAGGACCTTGGCAGTGATTACTTTACTATTAATAATCTTTCGTTACTGATATGCTGAAATTAATACCTACGCAATTCTTTGTTTTACTCACACAGCCTGTTATTTTAACGATCTTAACTTAATTTATTGGATTTATTCTCAGTTAGGTGTGCCTAATAATAGTAACCTGTGTAACGTACTTTAAATGTTTCTCTAAAAAAAATTTAAACATGTTGGTTACCTAATCACGTATAGTTTCATTTTAAGGTTGTATCAGTTCAATTTTAACCAAAATGTATTATTCTTTTTTGACAACTGTAGATGGCTTAAAATTACGAGTGTAATGTTTAGTAGCGCCAATAAGTCCTCTTATCTCCGGACATTTCCACTTTTTCAGACCTTACATTTCCGTCCAAATGGAATTTTTAAATATGTAAAAGAGTCCGGGTTTTCGACTGTTCGTTTATTAAGCTTTTGCATATTTTCTGCGAATATAGACAATATGTTCTACACGATGCGGTTAAATAGAGGTCCTGCTAATATATAACTTATTCGCAGAGAAAGGGCAGTTAGGGTGGATTCTCGGGGGTAATGTGAAATGGGGGATTCACCGAGTCAATCGTACCTCGTGTACGTCGTAAATTGCATTTTATTTTCTATGCAGTGCCGTCATATACGCATACAAAAACTTTTATTGGTGAGTGTACAAACAAACTTCAGTAAAATGATTTTACAAATATTTGTGTTTTTAAACATTAAAGGAATATAAAAAATACAAGATTTATCTCACAGGTTACTTTCAAACAATAAAGAAATATAGAAACAATCGATTTAGTTAGGTAACTTACTCTAAGAGTTTTTTTTTAATTAAAACTTATTTTATAATTAGGAATTTGTTATATTTTGATGTACTTTTTTCTTCACCGTGATTCTGTTTGTTCTTTTTTTTTTATTTATAGCATGCACGGAAAGCGTAGTAAATGCAAAATCAAAGTGAATTCTGTTTTTCATTTTTTACAAGAATGAATGTTAAAAATAATTCTTTACCCTTTGACTACCAGCGGTACTACAACGTACGGTCAAAAAGTTTATGCCCAGAATACCAAACATATTAATATTCAATTTTTTTGCAATTATTTATAATTTTTTTGTCGATAATAGATTAAATATTAAGTAATTCCAAAAGTTAGAAATCCAAAATTAAAAACACCGTTTCCTAATTAATTTATTTTGTAGACCTCTTTAAAAAAATAATTATTAAATAATAATTTTATTTTATATAGGTAGTAGGTTTTTGTTATGTTGTTTTATTTAACTTTTAAAGCAACATATAAGCAAAACACCAAAAAAATAGTCATACAACTGACGTTTTAAATTTTAAAACACGCGCGTGTGATTAGGGAAGGTTGCGATCTCTGCCGACAGCGAGTTCGGGCGGTAGCTTTACAGGCAAGTCATGAAGCTCCAATAAGAGGTAGGAACGGCTGTTGCACAAACTCGGTAACGTTAGTGATAAATTTGGATAACACAAGATCGTAAGGCGCCGCCTAGTGACGGTGTGGCAGAACTAAAAATAGATGGCCATTGTAAATAGCTTGTCGCACTTATTTGAAATTTCCAAATATTTCAAGCAATTAACAGCTGTTTATACTGCATTTTATGCAATTGAAATTTCGTTCGCTTTTATTGGAGAATTCGGAAGGTTGGAAAATAATCCAATAAAAATAAACTAACTTCAATTGCATAACAATTTACTATGAAATGAGTTACTTGCTAAAAAAACGCAAAAATTGTTTAAACTATGGGCTATATTAATCAAAATGACCTGAAAAGGAACAGTAAGTTTCAATAAAACAACAGAAATAAACACATCTCAAAATACAGTAGTGTAAACAAAACAATTAATATAGTACAATAAAAATAGCAATACCTACATTTTTAATAACAAAGAAATAAATATTCTTTAAACTCAATACAACTTAATTCTTATAATAATAAAAATTTAACATAAATTCACAATAGATACATACATATCACATTTGTAGCAGTTAATAATGTTCCTGTAAAATAAATAAATATTCCATAAACTCAATAAACCTAAAAATGGTTCAAAGGAGATCAGTACAAACAGCTATCACATAGATTCAAATTTCCTCACCTTCTTAAGGTGTCCGTTGGAAATGGCCTTTGATTTTTGCTTATTCTTGACGAATTTGAAAATTAGAAATGTCACACACCTCTCAAAATCAAATTGTCATTGTTGTGTTCTGTACATGCTACTTGTGCAAAATTATAACACATTTTAAACAATCTCTTGAACTTATCCTTAAGCTTTGACTGAAACACATCGATTTCAAGATAAATATAGGTATAAATTGTCATGAATATTTTGAACAAGCTGCATAACAAATTCACTTGCATATTTTAATTTACGGCTGTTGTCGGTCTCTTTGAAGGAAGTAAATAGATGGGGGTTAGTAACCTCCTCGGAATAAAATTGTTCCGACAAGCATCACAATCAGTTACATTAATTGCTTTTGATACATAACCTGCCACATAAGCAAGAGCTTTACTATCTTCACAAGGAATATCTTCAAGCTTTTGAGAATGAAATTTAAAAATTGCAACTGACTGACTTGATCTATTTCTTCGTTAAGGAGCGAGAATTTAAATAAGTTACTGAAATCATCCAATGGTGAACACAGATCATTTACCACTGCCACCCCTTGATAAAGCTAATTTGTCTACAACAACAGTTTTTAAGGCAGCAGTAAACTGATGACAAGTAGGATTAGTATTGGGCCCGCCATGCTGTCCAATGCAAGAAAATAGATTTTCTACAGGGTCTTGGTTCATAAATCTAACCTGTACCTAAGTAGAATCTGCAACTAATTTTTTCTTTACACAAGCGTGACATCTATTTTATGATAATACTTATCGTTTTGTGAACATTTTATTAAGCAAGGCGAAACAAAACATAACCTGCAACTTACCGAACACGTGGAAAAGTAAATTATAGATGCAGTTAACAAGCGTCTAGAGCCAGCACTTTTACCTTTTGCTTTAGCTTCGCGCTGATGCACTGTACGTTGGCCTAAATTATCAGTGAGCAAATGCAACTTTGTTTTAAGAAAAAATAGTATAAAAAAAAATTTGGCTTGATTAAAAAAAACATCGGCATTGGCTGCAATCAAACTCAGACCCCTTGCTTTGTTAGACAGCGGTTCACGCCTCTACACTACGGAGGCTCATTGCAAAAGCAGCCTTGAAATCGGTAAACTGTATGACGTCATGCACGTGTCCAAAGCAAAAAAAAATGCTGGCTCTATATGCTTCTATGCAGTTACATGGAAGAACACGAAAGCACTTAAAAAAGAAACAAAGTGGCAGAACTAAATCTGCTGTAATTGGCCAAATTTAAATCTACCACGGGCTGCCCTGCCCTGTCCCGCTCCTCCCTGATGTAACATACAAACTTTTGTGTTGCATGGGACAAACCTTCACACAAACACGATCCTGCTTATGATTACAGTCTTAAAACAGTTTAACTCTTAATCCTGAGTGGTAAGATTATATTCGAATAGCACAAAATCATTTTGTACCAATAGAATCTTATCCTAAAAATATTGCAGATTGAAATGGTCGTTTGATTTTTCAATGAACTTCTTTGACTGCAGGTACATAAAAACGATTTCTGTGAATACTGGCCGGATTTCCATGGAACTGTTCCATTACTTGCATTTATTTTATATTGATACGCTTATTTTAATGTCTTTTAATCTGTGGATTTAAAAATGAATTATTATTAAGTCAATTGTTGGCGCGCTGACCATATTGATGTAATTCAACATTTGTAGGTTTTTTGTTCAAAACTTCATACATCAATAAGTAAAGGGTTGAAAAAGTGTACAAAATTCAGGAACACCTGAAAAAAATAACAGATTTATTTAGTAGACACCGTCAAATCATACTCATTCTAAAAAATACCTCGTATCGCTATAGAAATTTAATACTAAATTAAACATAACATTAAAAGAATATTCATGCAAAAGCAATAATTTGGGAAATCTGTCATACTGACTTACATCTATTATCCATATTATGTATCCAATAAAAAAATACATCCTTCAGTAGAATTGTACTGGGGACTAATATTCAATGAATACATGTCGTCTAAGGTTGTTTTTAATATAAAACCTGGGTCCATAATTTGTTGTCTCCTTTTAAAATACAATACTATTATATTCCTACAATTTGTGTTATAGCATAACAAATCATTACTACTTTGTACTAAATGTTTCGATAAATCAAAAAGGAAGAACTTCCCTTCCTTCAGCATGTCTAACCTTACACTTTTTACATTCAATAGTACGGTTGATGCAGACATTTTAATCTTTATTAGATTAAGAACTTGCATTTGTAGTTAAATTAATATTACTTTTAGTTGTTGACAATTCAATCATAAAAACACACCACAAATTTTATTAACTTTTAGGTTAGAAATTAAATTACACATAATTCTCACTTTATATAATTTCCATTAAATACAATCTTTCCTTAGACCAAGTTTATTTTGATTTAAAATGTTTACATAAACAGTGTATTAGAAAAACCAATGCAGTGAAATAGTTTTTTTCCACTACTAGCATTAAACGATATCATTATTTACTTTGTTTTAGAGCCAAGAAGATGAATTTCTTTCCTAGTGGCTACTAATATTTCATTATTAACTACTGGTTAATAATGAAAACAATTGCTACCAATCTTTAAATTCACCATAAACTTTCATGTAAAAATCTTTTGATTTTACTGGTAATAACTGTTCACCAACACTTTCTGCACCTTCCCTAATTTCAAGAGGAGTGCAGTTTTCACTCAAATCATCAAAATTGGACATTTTATAACCACTATTATAAAATATATATTTTACATAAATGTCAATTGAAATTAACTATTCTCTTGTTTTCAAGCAAGGCTACTTTATTTTTGTGCATATTTGCATTTGTAATTTTATTTTTTTATTAATGTAAAATCAATTAATTATAAAAGGAATAAGGGTGCTAGTAGTGGAAAAAATAATATATAAACCACGGTAGAGAAGACTTATGAGCCTCGCAACTTATTTCCCTCGATGCTTCGCATCTCGGGAATTAATTCTGCTCGGCTGAGAAAAATGTCTTCTCTACCTTGGTCTATAATATACTATTTTTATTTAACAAAAATTTGTTCTTTGGTACATAATAATTAAAGTAGAAAATTATAATATAGTAGTCAGATACTTAAATCTGTAGGTACTAAGAGCTTAAAGCACATGCATTACATACGTGGCCTATTCTCGACTGTGCCTGTGCATCAGATTTTTCGTATACGTAAATGACGTCATCCCATATAAAATTACAATTACTTGAAGAGTAACAAATTTAATCTCCCTATTCTAGTATAAAGAAGTTTAGTTTGTTTTCTTTTATGATTTCAATTTAATTTACGTGGCTGTATTATAATGACGCCAAAAAAATATTCATAATACAAATTGTAAATCCAATTACGCTAAACACTTACTAGAACACAATCATTCAATTACATCTAATAACACCATAAAATGTTTACAGTTTTGTGATGGTAAACGTAAATTAAATATACTATAAGCTTTTGAAATTCACAAACTATTAAAAACTGTACCGTTAATGAATGAGCAAACTGATCTCTTAAATTCACCTCTATTAGACCCTTTGGACTAAGAAATCAAGTCATCTGCAGACGATTACCGAGATCAACTCGCCAGTGATTTCTTTTTAATATTGTAGGCTCGTACAGCTAGAATTGAGCTACAATTTGGTAGGTGTCCCAACCTGCTAAATTCTCTGCGACGTCATTAATGAATTTTTTAAAATAGGAAATTGATAAATGTTTATTTAATAAACGGGGGTCAATAAAATATTTCTGTTTAAGCCAAATTGCTCATGAGCGATAGTGAAATAAGATTTACAACTTATTTTTGTTGAATGCACCAATATTTACAAGGGATGATGTTTTCCGCCTATCTAATACTGGCTGATGCGTTTACTGTATTGCCTCTGGCAGCTAATCCTCCGGGCAATTCCTTGTAGTATTCGCTATTTACATGTGCGGTCGCGCAAGGATACATGTGGTGCAACCTTAACAGTCGTTGGACGGTACAGCGTTCTACAAATATTCTTTTGCAAGTACAGTAAGTAGCAGTGGGTATCTAAATTCCAGGCGAAGTGCTTCGCTCATTGTTTATACATGATCTATGGAGAATTTACAAAATTTGTTTAGTTAACATCCATATGTTAATGTAAAGTTTCTTGGACTAACTTTTGACCTCGCTGAGATTGTTTTGTACACAGTCGTGTTTTCACTATCTCATAAAAAGTTAATACAAACATACATATTTGTTAGAGAATAAAATAATGTCAGAGCACATTTTTAAATAATCGCTATTTGTTAGGATATTTACTGTAATTATTTATTTACTTGTATCTTAAAAAAAACAGTGTTAAAAACAACGATAACTTATTATCTTATCTGGTGGTACTTGTTAACTCTATTACGCAGCCCTATCAATATGTGGCAGAGGATTTAATTTCTAGCACAAAGTAAGAAAAATGAACTGTAATTTGCCGCTTATCTCAACAATTTTTAAAATTTTTCCCTTTCCAGTTATTACGCTTTCAATCATAATAAACTTTGTGGTATAATCCTCTGCGCAGCAGTGCCCACAGGCAGTGTAATAATTAAAATTTTTGGAATTTCGTAATTTAAAAATTATCCTAGAAAAAACACATAACAAAGGGGCGAGAACACAGCATACCGATCACATGTCCTTAAGATGTTGAGAATTAGTCATTGGCTGAAAAGCGGAATAAAGAAGAATCGCTCCTTTGGGATGCTAAATCACGTGCATGCGCACGCGTGCATCTTTTACTGCAAGCTACGTCTAGAGGTTGGTGCGTGTCAGATGCAGTATGCGAAGAAATTTTATTATTGGCTTCAATAAAAAATAAATAATTATTTAATGTTTCACCATATTTTTTTGGTACTGAGTTGATTTTAATTTTTTTTAATATTTACGTAAGATTTCTGTTTTTTCTCGACTCGAACAGGCATGATATAAGGTCCCTCAGGGACAAAAAGTAGATTAACAATTTTGAAAAACTTAGAAACCATAAACAGTTAAAAAAAAGAATGTTAACTAACAACAAAGTTAAGGCGTAGAAAAGTTTAATTTTAATTTTAAAAATATCCTCCCGAATGAAAACAGGACGCGTTAACCGCGGGGCCACCTCTCTCGGTTTTGTCTCCCAGTTCTAATTCTACTTACCTCTGTTCGTTTTAATGCTCTCCATTGTTACCTTGTTCTCATTCTTTGTCATCTTCCCTTTGTTAGAGGTTTTTATAGGAAAGTTTATTGCAAAAATGCAGCTTTGCGGGGAAATCCAATATTATTTTTTTACTAACAGCATGAAGGGGCATTCTGAACCTCTCCATTTCTATAACTCGATCAAAAGACATTATTAAGGAAAACAATTTCAACATTTGGGTTTTTTAAAATATCTCAGAAACTAAAAAAGATAACCTAAATTTGAAAAATCGTCACGATACTACATAATATTTATGCAGATCTTTATCCATTTAACCGACTTTGTATTACTTACCTTTCTCGAGATCACAATGTTCGACTCGAATTTGGGACACACTGCATATTTCTCCCTGTCACCAGTGCTCTCACTTTACGCCTTGGCAAATCAATTGTGTTGCCACGTACAATAAAGATGATACGTACGCTGTGAAGATATGTGCAAGTTTTTTTTTAAATATTTTTTGCAATTTTATTGTAGCACTATTACGTTATTTGTGTAATACATGTGTTATTAATTTATTGTGATTGGTTATGTTGGGGACGAAATTATTATTTTTGTCCCGGTCGCAAGAACACCGAGTTTAGATACTGAATCTAATGCCATTTTCGCCTCTAATTTGCTCGTCGGGTTGTTCAGGATATTTTTTATGCTTCTTTTAATAATTCGTTGCTATATATGATTAAAAGACTCATTCAGTTTAGTTTTATTTTCTGCTCCCGCTGTTGCTTTTAAATTATAGTTGAATTTTGCGAATTTTATAAACGTCTCTTTTCCCGATACATTTTCTTGGCAAGGTTTATTTTCCGAGACAGTTACCTCTCTCCCATCTCTAGTGTCCGATAAGCGGAGGAGATAGCATCGTTTTCATTTTACCGCTTTCTGCGTACACTTGCCGCGCACCGACATACAGTGCAGTGCGGTACGTGGAGTGGATAGGGCGCGATGCGGGATAGCAAAATGGCAGAACTTAAATTTGAAGCGCCCCTTGCACAGTTTGAAGAATCCGATGAATGGGGTTCAAACGAATTTCAAACCACCACTACCCTTAAGAACGAAAATGAACTGAACAACATTAATCTTACTAAAAATTTAAAAGATAAAGATTTAAATGATGTGCTAAATGATTTTAATGAAGACATCCTCCTCAACGATAACTCAAAACCCAAAATTATACCGCCAAAAAAATTAATCCTAAATGGAGACACCGCATCTGTCGCAGATAACTTCACCGAAACGTTTTCCGGATCCCTGGAGGATTTAGTTAATACTTTTGATGAAAAGATCACGAAGTGTTTTGGAAATTATGAAGAATCGGTGGAAAAATTAGCTCCTGTACAAGTTAGGACTCAGGAAGAGATAATGAATGAATGCCAGTAAGTTTTCTTTTTAAATTTTGTAACGCAAGCTAGAAATAAATGCTCATTTTATTTTAAATAGCAACGGGAAGGTCAGAATAATAAAAACCATCATTTACTGTACACAACTGTTTTCATTACCAAAATAAGAAGCGCTTGTGGGTGGAAATTTATACCCTGAGTCACTGGTAAAGCGAAAACTGCAAATTAATAGTAATTATGCTCTCATTGTGGTTTATCGTAGATTAAAACAACGTCATACTCTCCGTATTTACCGTATTAGTAAATCTACGATTGTTTACAAATTTTCCATCCCCTCCATCTTTGTGGTGGTGAAAATATTATCAGAAATACCAATATTGTGATTGCGTATGTGCGGGGCAACAAGCCAAAATATCTTAATTGGTTGAATCATATAAACAAAAATAATATCTAATTTACATTGTTTACAGATAACTGATATGAAAATAGCGAAAAACAGTTTTTTTTTGTTTGCCATTTGCAAAATTACAGCGCATGTGCGATGTTTAAGGGTAGTACGGAAGGTTATACCAGGCGACACAAAATCAATACCTAAGTAAGGGTGTGTTTCCCCTCAACCCTCGTCTACTTGTTACTTTAACTCCACAAAATGTTTTGAGGGTTGATGAGGTTTAAAGACCGACCTCTGTGACGTCAAAAGCGTAACTTCGAAGCGCTGCGACAGCTAATCTGAATTTGTTATAGACGGATTTTCCAACCTGTTCCTTGTTGGTACGTCATTTGCATCTGAAGGCGACCAACCCAGCATAATTAGTACCAAGCTTGATTTGTTTTAATCCTAACCTACGCAAACGTAACTGAGTTTATCGAGAAATAAATCAAAACAAACTTATGGATTTCCGGTATTGTTTAAAAAGGAATATATCGTAGGCTTAAGCTTCCTCCACAAAAACAAACCATTTGAACTACTGAAGTTATTATTTGTTTATGTGTGTATAGGGATTTACATCGAAAAGGAGCTTATTGTAAATACACAATGCAAGCGCCCATATTTTTTGTTTCTTATTCTTTAAACTGTGGTAAGGTGTAAAGGTGTGATAGGTATCTGGTGTCTTCTTGTTGTTATTTTAGAACTTCCTTTGTTTACAATCAGAAAGTGTAAAGAGAAAACTTTGTTTTTAATGATTTATTTCCTTATAAAGTAATTGTTGTTAACGCCTTTACGTCAAAAATTTCGCTAGATATCGTATGGCTTTGGCCAGATACAATGCAGATGCACTTCTGCATATATACTTTCAGTACAGGGATGTATTGATTTCATGACAATTATCGCTTTCGAGCTATTAACGGAAATAGGTGTTTTAGATCTCCAGCAAGCAACCCAAAATATGTTTTTTAAAAACTATCTGTGAGTGGGTATGTATACATATAGGTATGTTGATATAATATGTGCGGCTCATATATCTCGAACGGATGGGCCGACTTCGATGATTTTCACAATGTGGTGGTATATCCAAAATTCATCAGCTTTAAAAAAATCCAACACTGAATGGTAACATTTTTTCGGAATCTGATTATTTTTAATATGAAAACGGAATCTGATGGAAGATCTCGGGGCAGATCTAACGCTTTTTCCACGAACGTGGTAGCTTCAAAATTGCGGCCGTTACGATTTTTTGAAACATTTATATTATTACTCAGAAACGAGTTCACAGATCGGGATGAAGTTTGGTATTACAATAGCCCTAGTGGAAACCAGTGTTGCCATGCAAAAGAATTTGTGTACGAATGAAAACCGTGAAATGAGAAATATTGTATAAATAAGAATAGGGCATAGGCCCATTCTCATCTTCATAAGTGAATGAAGTTATTTTGAGCAGTAACACCTATTGCCGTGATTGCCGATTATTTCCGTGATTGCGGAGTTATTGATAGAATTGCCAATTGATTGCTAAATATTGCCGTCGTTATTGCTGACGTAATTGTCGTGATTGCGGCGCTATTGGTATCATTGCCGATTGATTGCTAGTTATTGCCGTCCTTATTGCGGACATTATTCCGTGATTTCTGAAGTATTGCCGTGATTTCTGAAATTTTGGAATTATTGCCGTGTTTGCGGGGTTACTGAAGTAATTGCCGATTGATTGCCAGTTTTTGCCGTCGTAATTGCTAACGTTATTGCCGTGATTTCAAAAAATATGGCATTATTGCCGTGATTGTGGGGCTATTGATATCATTGCCGATTGATTGCTAATTATTTCCGTCATTATTCCGGGCATTATTGCCGTGATTTCTGAAATTATGATATTATTGCCGAGATTGCGGGATTATTGGTGTAATTGCCGATTGATTGCTAGTTATTGCCGTCGTAGTTGCTGACGTAATTGCCGTGATTTATGATGTTATTGCCATGATTTCTGACGTTATTGCAGTGATTTCTGAAATTCTGACGTTATTTCCGTCGTTATTGTTGACGTCGTTATTGTTGATGTTATTGCCGTGATTTCTGAAATTCTGACGTTATTGGTGTGATTGCGGGGTTATTGGTATAATTGCCGATTGATTGCTAGTTGTTGCTGTCATTGCTGACGTTATTGCCGTGATTTCTAACGGTATTGCTGTGATTTGTGAATTTCTGACGTAGTTGCCGATTATTGCCGTGATTGCGGGGTTATTGGTATAATTGCCGATTGGTTGCTAGTTATTGCTGTCGCTATTGCTGATTTATTGTCTTGATTTCTGGCGTTATTGTCATTCTCATCTTCATAAGTGATTATAAAGTTATTTCGAGCAGTATTACTTAAATGGGGTACGTTGAAGGAAAACGAGGATACGTGAATCCGTATTATTAGTTGGCTATGTGTTCAGTAAAATACTGACAAATTGTTATATAAGATATGTTCTACTTAAAAATGTAACCCCATTTGACTAAATTAGGTTTGCACATACCTTTTATATTGTTTTGGGGGTGCTTTAATTTTTTTATAATGAAAATGATTTTACGAAATAAGTTTGAGAAATAGTGACTTAGAAGATCTGGTGCTTTAATTTTTTAGGCAGTACTAGCAATGGTATAGACAGATCTGGCTTCTACATTTTATTTTAATTAATAAAATCTGTAATTGTTAAGTTTTTTTCTAAAATCTTTTTTAATCTTTCAGACGTTTCTCTTACTGCTTTCTTTGGCGCCATCTAAATAATAAAAGAAAAAACAATAAATAACCAGCAAAATCTGGCAAAGGGGTTAGTGTGACAACTAAACAAAATATAGTTGTCGGGTTGCAGATCTAGTTCCACATTATATTTAATCTAAATAAAGATTGTTCTGTTGTGTTATTCCAAAATACGAAACTATGTTGCACTTTCCATAACACACTTCTGAGAGAACAACTTTTATCTGTTGTTACAACATTACTGAAAATATTAGGCACTTTAGGTTTATTATAGTCGTTTGGTATTTACGTGAATATATTTTTCTGCAACAATATAGTTGGTCAACATATTTGAATTTAGCTTGATTTTATAACAGAACTACGTTTAAATGTTTTTTAAGTTATATTTTATAAAAGTTGGAAATGTGTTTAAAAATACATTCAAGATTGAATATCCTGTAAGTAGAAAGAAGAAACTGTAACAAGCTAACTTCTCTGCCGGGACACAAAACTTATAAAACACAATAAAAGTCGATCAATAACGAAAACTTTTAATTGCGTGTGGAACTGCTTTTGTCCTTAATCTTATCCAAGGAAATTTATCATTCTTTTGTAACGAAGAATGATGGTAAATTGATGTGTTCACTCAGCAGTAAACGGAGCAACCACGATCACTTTTAAAAACAAATAAAAAAATAATTTTCTGTACAATTTTCAATTGCAGTAACTCAATACTGATTTAGTATAAAATTCGACTAATGTTTTGTACTATCATAGAATTTTTGGACTTATTCAGCCTATGAAAGCTTAACTCTTACCGATTTGCAATTAAATGTTTTGTACCAATAATGCTTTTAATATTCACGTATGTAAAGCATCGTTTAGAAACTGCAAATTTCGTGCTGGCGATTTCACCCACGCATCCACCAAAAACTCTTTTGTATTCAAACACACCTGGCCAATAAATTCCATACCACCAAGCAGCTTTTCTGCAGTTGCCTTGAAGTAATAAGCTTATTTACATTAGCTTAATACTGTAGCCTGATATACCTTGTTATATCACCGGCGAAGTAAAAGTATTATTATTATTCAATACATTGAGAGAGGCACGTGCATGAACAGCAGACTGGAATTTTTTTAAACCGCAAAAATTATCTGAAAATGGGTGATGGAGCACAGTTGGAATTTATAATACAAAGATCTGCCGACTTACCACCAACATAAACATAATAGATTTTGGAACAGGTTTTTGAACTTCAAAGTGTCACTCACCTTAACAATTAGAAATGCGAATATTAATAATATTCGCAATTATTCAATTTTAGAATAAGATAGAGGGCCTTATTAGTAAAGCCATGAGTTTCAGGTTCAAATCTGTGATCAGAGAAGTTTTTGCAGTTATGAGTTTATCAATAAATTGATCGGACCTCAAAACTGCCGCGATATAACCTTAGATGCTGAGCCGTCTATAAAGTGTGATTCGTAACATGTGGGATGGGTTCAGAATATGAAAAGAACGAACAAAGTTCTAATGAACATGGGCCCGGAAAACTTTCTTACGGAGTTACAGCCTCCTGAAGATAGAACAGGTTTATACATTTTTCTTCTATAACTTTCGCAATATATTATTTAGTATTCAACTACTCATTTATTACTCATTAAACATTTTTAATAATTTTTGTTTGAATAAGGTGTTTCATATAGGGAGGGGGGGGGGGGTCACGTAATATTTTATTCTAAATCCTCATTTGTGATGTTTTGATGAGAAAATCGTATTCTCTATACAAAAGTACACAAAAATAGTACTCGTGCGTGTTTCTTGAAGATGCGAAAAGATTTCGTTCAAACTTTGAGGATATACGTTTGACCTCGTGTCCGACACATCAAAGCAATAAAAAGAGTTCTTATAAATATAGGTTCGGTCCGGAAACGCTTCCTTACGGAGTTACAGCTTCCGGAAGAGACAGCAGTCTCCGTAACGAAGCGTTTCCGCACACATATTGAAAACTTCATTGTTTTGAAGTGTATAACTTACCCGCAAAGTCGTCGGAAACTATTTGGGCATTTTGAGTAAATGCTTAGACCTTTATGATATCTTATTGCCCTAATTGCTGATTATTGTTGTGATTACGGGTTTATTGGTATAATTACCGATTGATTGCTAGTTATTACCGTCGTTATTGCTAGAGTCATTGCAGTTATTTCTGACGTTATTGCCATGATTTCTGAAATTCTGACGTTATTGCCGTGATTTATGATTATTGCCGTGGTTGCTGGGTTGTTGGTATAATTGCCGCAATCTCTATTGCTGTTTATTGCCGCAATTTCGGGGTTATTGGTATAATTGCCAACTGATTGCTAGTTATTGCCGTCGTTATTACCGTTGTTATTGCTGACGTTATTGCTAATGTTATTGCAGTGATTTCTGGCGTTATTGCCATGATTTATGCAATTCTGACGTTGTTGCCGTGATTTCCGATTATTGCCATGGTTGCGGGGTTGGTATAATTGCCGCAATCAGTTATTGCTGTTTATTGCCGCTATTTACTGCGAGGTTATTGGTATAATTGCCAACTGATTGCTAGTTATTGCTGACGTTATTGCAGTGATTTCTGACGTTATTGCTGTGATTTCTGAAATTCTGACGTTATTGCCGTGATTTCCGACGTTGTTACAGCTATGATTGGGAATTTTAAAGTATTATTTACAGAAAGTACCAATTTTGGGTATACAATACATATTACCTATATTTCCAAGCCTGATTTTAATATCAATAAAATCGCATAAAAAAAAAATCAGCAAGCTACTGAAAACAGTAAGTTAAGTAAAAACAGTTATATAAACAATTTGGATTTCGTGTAGAGCGAAACACACCTATGCTTTAGAAAGTGTAACTTATCGTATGTGTCAAAATTATTTTTGTATGGACTTTTACAGTGACTGTAAGATCGAACCATTCTACCACCATACCGTATCTGCATTGTAGTCTATTATAACAACATACTTCATGATACTAAATTAGTGTAAATATAGAAAGCTTTCATAGAGAAGCAATAGCATAAACTTTTTGAAAATAAATTGTTATAATTGCTGGTTATAAACGGAAAAAGTGCTGAACCAGAGGCCTTCTCGTTTTAACAGTAGCTTGTTCTCCGCAATTCAATAATGCGCCGTTAAACTGTACACTTCTGTTCACGGAATATCTTTCACTAGCTTCAGGTAACGATATAAAATAAGCTAGTTGTGTGCTAAAACTTTGCCGGAAATTATGCATTTAAAGTTAGACATTTTTTTAATTTTTTGTAATAGGTTTCTTGAGATTAAAGTGAACTAAAAATCCATTATTTGCGTGCCGTAGGTGTTTTGTTTATATATTTTTGTTGATCACTGATTTATTTTCGTTGATTTCCATTGATTTCCGTTGTATTGCCGTGATTGCTGAGCTATATTGCTGTCATCCGGGGTCCATGTTTATAGGAACTTTTATCATTGTTTTCAGATTTTGCACGTCTCAGATGTTATGAATCACCCTGTAAATCCTAACAATTTACTGCTTTTTTAGAGTAAGAGCTTTAGCGGCTATGTATCAGCAATCAGCTTATTAATATACAATATCAAAACTTTAACATATTATAACATTTTCTAAGCGCAACAAAAGGAAATCATTATTCATACACGCAAATGAGCACGAGCGAGGCATAAAATTTCCTGAAAACTTCAACTACTAGCTTGATTGAATTGCTGAATGATATCTGATCAGCCACTTCTGCTACGGAACCAGCGAGCCGCGACAATAGCGCTTTTAAAGCATAAAATTCGGATGATCGATTTCAAGTAACGCAAGGATTATTTAACATAAAACGCAATATTATCCACGAATTTTTATACGTAATAAAAACATAAAAAATAACGCGTGCTGAAGACGTATGGTGACAGTAGAGGGTCTGAAAATTGAAGTTTCCAGGTTTCGCCTGGTTTCAGCGAAATGGACGGCAGCATTTTATGGCGTAGAAGTTGGCGTTGGGAGATTGATTTCATCAAAAACCAAAAGAAGGAACGTAGAGAACATAAAACGAGGCATTGCTATTCAGAGGCGAACTAGATTAGGGTAAATCCCAGGTTTCTTTTCCTCGGTGGGCTTATCGATCTCTGTCTTACAATGGAATGGTATAATTCATAATAACTACTAATCTTGGGGTTAGGCAATCTAAAATATAATATAATTTAAACGTGGCAACTTTTTTACGCTTTTTCTTCAATCTTAATTTTCAAAAGTTGTTAAATGTACAGAGTTGCAAAAAATAATGCCGTAAAACCACAGCGCTGCAAAAATATAATGTCTTGAGGTTAGACAACTCACAATGCATTAGAATTTAGTCTGGCAAATTTTTTTGTTTTTTCTTCAATCAAATCCATACCAATATAAGTCTTTATTACCTCGTTCCTTACCTTTTGTTGCCTGTTTTACTTGAAATTGTAATGTTTTCTGCAAAATTGAATTCCTAATATTGTTCCACCATCAGAAAATTTGTTTTTGTAAGTTGCTTTTTCCACCATCAGAATATTTGTTTTTGTAAGTTGTTTTATTTACAAAATTTCAACTCTTTTTCTTTAAACGACTAATTATAATTACACTACAAAAACTAACAGATAATGAAAAACATTTTATTTTAAAACTATTGACACAAAAAATATATATTGATTATAGGCATATAAAATACTTAATTAAACAAAATAAATAAATAAAAATTTAAAAAGCAATAAATAAAAAATATCCTTCAAGCTCTAAAGTTTTTTACATTGGCAACAGACAACAATTGTGGTTGCGTTATCTGTGAGAAGCGCCGTTTTCTCTGATCATAATTCTAAGTTTAACCTTAACTGGAAAATGTCCTTGAACTGCGATAAAATTAGCGGATAATATTAGCAGTAATTCTGAGTACGCTGTAATACTTTGTAAATTAATTCAGATGATTTCACTTATATTAAGTAACTTCCTGCAGAAATACGGTTAACAGATTCGTGGTAAATGCGTTTCTGTTTTACTTAGCCACAAGTTTAGAGGATGTAAGTGTGTAAACATTGCTGTAGGTGCTAATATGTAAATTATAATCTGTAGCAACACTTCAGGCTTGAATTTTGATGCAAATACCTCATAATACCTCAAAAGCTGTTTTTTAATATGAATAGTGTATGTGTGTGGCGGGAGGGATGGTTGTGGATTCGGCACTGAAAGTTCTTGTAATTTAAATTGTTTATCGTGATTTTACTCATTAAACTAATTATTTACATTTTTCTTTAATTTTGGTTCCATTTCCTGCGGAATAACAAAAATTTCATGCTATTTCAATGGGGTTTATGGGGTTGTTTACTGACGGATTAAAAGACCAGAGATAGCTTAAAAAATTTAAACTACCTAACCCGGGTTAGTTACTCGTTTCAATCCATAATCCTTTGCATTCTGACATCATGAGGTGTCTGTAGAGTGTACGTTTCTGAGTTTTGTACTTGCGGTTTTCTGGTTTTAAATTCGATTGAAATCACAAATCTTTAGAGCAATCACTGATTTCAATCATGTGAGTTAAATCAAGCATACTCTGCCCTGATGATGACGAAAATTTATCAAGGAAACAAGTTTTGCTAAAATGAGTGTAAATATTGTATAAAATTTGGTGTCGAATCATCGCAGGAAGGGTACTGTGTCATTCGGAAAAAACAATTTCCCGCAATAAAAACTGTCACAATTAAAATTTTGAAAAATTTTGGATGTCTTTAAAAAAAATGTTTTTTCTAAAACTGTCCGTACGATATTCTTTTAATTTTGCCAGCTGGTGGACTTCAAGCGTGGCTATTATTTACTTTCTTTCAAAAAATTCTAAATTTTTAGTGTCGCCCTGTTTGAATTTTTGAAGTATGGAAATTAGCACTTTTTTAATTTAATAAATGCCATTCTGAGTTTTTTTTAGCTGAAAATAAAAATTGTGCCCTTTAGCCGTCTAACTACACATCTCTTCTTATAGGCATTCCGAGTGTAAGTGAGTGCTGTTTATTTTAGCAAACACAAACTGTAAAAATCTTGTCAATGGAAAAGTTAAGTTGTATAAAAGCAAATATAACCATATAGGAACGATTTACTCATATTTTAATATAACGACACGTATCTTAATACTTACACCACTAAAGCACTAAATTTATTCTAAAATCAAATTTCCTGCCATAAATTCTTAAATATCCTGCCATAAAAAACCTTTATCGCGGTGGAAAAAGAACTTCCTTTGAAACACATCGATTTAATAATTATTGTATGGAATAAACGACCGAAAATGCTTTGTTATCGCGAAGCGGCCCTCTTCCTAAATCCTCCATCAATAATTCATGACCGCGCCACGAAAATTGTAGTATAATTGCTGCTTAAATATTGATATCAAGCAAATACTGTGCGCAAAGTTTTCACCTTATTTTTGTTATTGTCTTCACTACGGAACAAGGAAAAACCATTCTATTGAAACCCTCCATTGTTGCCAAGTGCAATGTAAAGGTCGAAGTCGCAAGACGCCAGGGCGCCATGAAAATGCACGCTAGCGTCGCGACGTCGGTGTGGGGATTAATATTTGATTCCGTCAATATGAGCTCCAGGTACGGTAGGTATATAAAATTCAAGTTTGAGTACATGAAACTGACTAGGGGAGTTGGTGCGTTTCCTCCATGGATTTACATTAATATTTAATGTTTTAATTCACTTTAAAAGCCTAGTTTTGTGCATCACTTTATTACGAGGTTCCAGTACGGAGATTAAATTTAATAACAGTAATGGAAAGTAGACGCACCGTGAAAACGTAAACAAATATCCCGAATGGATATTTTAAACAACGAGATGTAAATGAAGATGTGGCTTCTAAATTCTAAAACTAACAGTTACTAAAATGCTATGCTAAGCAGCAAACTGTGCATTTATTATTCTTGATGGATGAATCTCGTGAATCATTATACTTAAAATTCATACATTTTCATGTTACATCCGGCGGTTCGTGTATTTATACATGGATTTTCTTCGAATTCTTGTCTTTGCAGTTTCCTTTTGCTGTTTAGGTGTCGAAAGATGTAAATCTTACCATTCATGTTACTTTTATTATATTCCCGTTTATAATTTACTTAATGCGGTCTGAATTATGTCTGCGTGTCAAATAATACTACCAGTTTAACCTGAATTATATTACAAATTTTATTTTGTAATTATACGTAAGGTTTGTACTTATTAAGAGTAATATGAGACATGCCATCGTACCGTAGACGTTTAACGCTCGATATTTGTACTGCACAATTAGAACTGTTGGGTGGATCGATAAAATTTTGAAGACGGTGCTTATAAAATGTTGTATCGTGTACCCCAATAGTTAGGGTTCTAACCGAATTTTTGTTAAAGCAGGAGAAGTTATGTGTTTATATTCCATATTGTAGCGTATTGCTGTAAGCAGCCCGGTAGCGCAGTTGGAAAATGTACGGCGTCGCCAGATCGAACTTTTAATTATAAAAAAATTTAATTAATTATTAAATATTTTTTAATGTGTACATGGTGGACGACTACTGCTTATGCTCCCTGGAATGATTTTTATATTTGCTTTGCGCATTCTTTATTTTTTTATTTTTTTGTCACTCTTTTCATTGTTTCATGACACCTTACTAATTTCTCACATTATATTTCCGTATTTTCTTTACACTTTTGTTTACCGTTCCAACACATATAATTATACGCATTCTTTAGCAACAATGTAAAATATAATTGTACCAGATTTAACGATACAGAAAAACTGATATGCGACAAACAAAGAGAATTCTAAATAAAATTTTCATACATGAAGTAGGTAATGATATTTAAATTATGTACTGCAACTGAATATAAATTGGTCAACGAACTTTAATGCACAAATAATATGGGTATTGCTGTTATGATACACTTACTACTTCTAAACAGCTACGAGATGAATGCGCAAAAAAACGAGGGAAAAAACTGTTAAAACTTTGCGTGATTCTGGTGAGATGGGCTGGAACCTAACGGGGACGCCTTTGGGCACACTTTCATTTATAGCTAATTCATACTTATATTGCTAATAATTTCAAATTTATAGCTTTTATTTAGTTTATGCAAACTTAAAAATTACAAAAGGCTTGTGTTATCGTTATCGCTTGCTTACAGTAAGTACTTAGGTGCAATGACCTAAATGTAATTTTATCAAACGCATTTGCAGCAAAATTACAACAAAATAATGTAATTATGCATATTCAGATATCTACTAGGTACGTATGTTAAATTTGATAAGCATTCTTGAAGAAAATTCCAATGGAAAGCACGTTTAATCTGTATTTTGCATGTTGACACACTTATTTACGGTAGCGTAAGGTGCCAAAAATAATACCGGAATGTGAGTGAAACACGCCGTTAAAAAATGTAATTCCAACGCATCCATCTATTAAACGCAATTTTTTAGGGTCATTGCCTTTTACCCAATAAGTTTTGGTACAAATTCATGATCAGGTAAACAAGCCTGTCGATTAAAATAAATTTGCCACAAACAAGACGATTCAAGCAACGTCCATAAGTTAACTTTAAATTTATAGGCATAAAAATATTTCAGCAAGACGGAGCACTATCGTATGAAAAATATTTCTTGGAGAATTTAAACATAATTCGAACTCGCTGTAGTTTTTCAAAATCATATTAAGCTGATGATTTTAAAGCAAAATAATAAAAATGCAAGAATTGAGGGAAGGTAATAAGTTTCTATTTTTATTGCTTTTACTTTCTACTTTTAAAATCGTGCTTCGCAGTTGTAATTGCAAATATTTACTTTGGAAAAGCAAATTTATTTTCCTAACTTTGCAGCTAAATATGTACCTTATAAATTTAATAATCTAAACTACACCCATATTATGTAGGTTTTCATAGTCAATATAAATGTGCTAATTGTTTCTTAGCGTGTAGGCACCAACAGGAAAATTAAATAACTAACATTTAATACTAATTTGCTTTTTATTAATAAAAAAAAATAATCATTCTTAATCATCGGGTATATTAGTCTATTCCATTCATAATTCTAACTTTATACCTCCACCACGAATAAACTTGACGAAATTTGAAATCAAGCCAAGCATTCTACGAATTCCAACTACTAAACACGTGTAGATGTGTATATATATTTGTTGAAAATGTAAAAAAAGGAAAAACCGTGTTCCCATACTAGTATTTTTACTACGTGTCAAAGACGCCCTTTCCAAATAACATTTCCTCAGCTGGCGTCACCTTTTCGCGGCGCAAATTGAATTTTCCAGGTAATTAACTCCCTGTGTAGGTGACACAGACATAAATACCAAGGGACCTTAAATGCGAGTGAACTGTCTTCGTCCCCCTTTTTTATGAGACCATCAAAACTGACGTTATTTTCGTAGGAGTAAATTAAAAATTTCCTGCGGGGAATACTTGACACTTGGCGTTGTGATAATAGGGGCTTCCTGTTTCCTTTTGTTACTATCTACATAGGCTTGAATGGTATGAATAAGTACACTTGAAACATTAAAGTGGGTCTGGTGAAAGTCAATTTTTGGGACAAGTGGGCCTTCAGTTTTGGGTGAATGTTGTTTCCCAAAACAAGGAGTTGAAATAACGTTATCGAGTGCTATTGTTCGTATTTTTAGTACAGCAATTTTCATGTTTTTACGTATAATTCTCATAATTAAATGCAAATAGTATAGTACGTAACGATCTAAAAATGCTATTGTTTGTTGAAATTACAAGCTACGTAAGTGTTAAAGTAAATTTAGCTTATATTGTTCGTGTGCAAATAGACATCCTTTTAGTATTGCTCAGAATTTATATCCATTGCTTTTAATGTTCCATTACAGCTACATGTTTTTACCTTCTTTGCTATACGGAGTATAGCTAGAGGAAGGTATTATCGTCAAAATTTCGGACCTTAAGATTTTGACAAGTATATGCAAATATAAGAAACTCCAATTTAGGTTTAAAAGATTGGTAATTACGCTGGGATGAAACTGCAAAATAGCGAGATTAGCAATAACTTAAAAAAATTTTGTTTCAAATTTTTAATAATTTTTGAAATTTTTAATATTTCAAATATTTCCAAATATTTAAATTTTTAAAAATTTCGGAAATTACATATATGTGATCTGGAACGGAGAAAGGAACCTAGAGTCACATAAAATTTTGAATTTAGCATCTTTTTACTCAAAACCAAATTGACAGATCGGGTTTATATTTTTTATTTAAGCAGTTCTATATAGACACAATGCTACTGTACAAAAAATTTCCGTAAATCTAAAAGCTATGAAGTGAAGAATAAACTCTAAATTTGGACATTTTCAAGAAATATTGCTGGCCACACAAATTTTTTAAATATTATGCTCTCTTAGAACTGAGATGAGTTATAATTTGGTTTGTGTCCCAGCTTACTAGTTTATATGTGACACCTTCTATGAATTTTTTAAAATTTGTTTTAAATTATTTGTAATAATTAAATTCTAATCGTGTCTATTTCTGTTGCTAATGATTAGCACCGACGCGACGCCAAGACCAACCCACAGTATTAAATTTCCTCCGAAAGGTGGCACATTTCCAAATGGATCTCCCCAGTGCTTTTCACCACCCTTGCCGGATATCGAACCCAGGTACCTTCGCTCGGTTCATAGACAACAGTATCATGTCATCCTTGACCGGAACAACAATAGCATTCTGAAAGGGTGTGAAACGTTTAGAATTTTGTACGAAACAATAATTTTCCGTCTGTGTTGCGATGCGTGTATATGTCAGAGTTATCGCTCTTATTGTTGATACGAAGCATAGAAATCAAGTCATATGTAAAGCAATACAATAAGTATATTGAGTGAATATGTGATTATCGAGGTTCTCCAGTTTTGATTAAAATGAATCAAATGAATCAATTATTCTTTCTGAATACACTAAAAAAAAGTAAAGCAAACTGTTACGAGCTGAGCATATTTGTTGTTAATGGTTGATAAGACGAATGTGTGTTGTATGAGTTTATTGAATGAATCGATGCTGAAAACTAGTAGGGACTGCTTGTTTTATCATACGCATCACACACTAAATAATCTCTTAAAGCTCGACCAAGTAAGTCACTGCCCTTAGGGGAGTTTTAATGCTTTGTGTAATCCGGAATTTCCCAGTCATGGGAAAGTTGACGTTAGTTTCCCAAGTTTGTCGCAGTAATTTCTCACTAGGATTTTCATTAAGCTTCTCCAAGCTGGCTCTGTTTTAAAGCAGGCGTTATCTCTTCAAATTGTTTGGTTTAGAATTCACTAACTTGATTTCAATAGTCAAGCAAGCTTAACGTAAACTTACGTTAGAGGACATTACATAAGGATATTTGGCAGATTTTCATAAACTTGAAACATAAAAAAATTAACGAAAATTCGAGACGAAACGAAATGTTGTTTCCTTAACCAATAAATCAGTTTATGAATTAGAAGTGATGGGTATTCTTATTTCTGAGTAAACTACGTTGCTTAAAATGCAAAATCTAAAGCCGTACGTTATGTTGCAATTTTGAAAAAATACTTATTTCAAATTTAGTTTTAACGTACTAAGAAAATATTTGAAAATTAATTTCTTTAAGTTTTTGCAATGATAATAATAATAATTAACCAGGTCGAGGGACCTCAATAACTACGTTTAGTTACTAAATCCCCAGAACATAACTAGTTGTATTGATCACTTGACGAATTTAATCAATTTCAGCAACAACAAGACAAAGCAACAATAATATCAACCCACACAACAATTGCATAAAAATACGGTTATCAACATTAGCCTATTATCTATGCTACATTAACACGTCTACACAAATATTATCATTAAATAATTTAATTACATCAAGCTCAACATTGTTACTTGCAGAGCAATGCAACACACTTTTTGATGCCTCCTCGTTTCCCATTTCTGTACCGTGTCTCACCCTTGCGAATAACCGTAATAGTTTTGCAGTCGGCCATTTAAACTTTTGACGCATTCTTAGACAGTTATTCAATAAATACCTAGAACAGTTAATATAATAAAGTAATTCCCCTCTCCAATAAAACGTATTTCTACACAATGTTTTTCTGCTACAAGAACAAGCTTCTGAAAATTCATAATTTTGGTTTATCCTCCAGCTTGTTATTTAATTGATGCCTTAAAGTTGATTGTACTGATTTTAAGCTATATCGTCGCGGAAAAATTTGTTTGCAGGTTAAAGTTGTTGCTAACCACGCTTTCGCAGAAACCAAAAACTGATTTTGTACAGAGTAAAGTTTCGTGGCGGTTCTTTTTTTATTTTTGTCTTGGAATCTTGAAATAAACAAATTTATTTTAATTCTTTGTATACGTTTCTCATAACCAGTAGTGAAACAATTGCTCATTGTTGCTCAAGAGATTTTCTGTATTAAATCAGGTTAGCTTACCTGCTTGTTGCTTGTGTTATGGACTATTTATGCGCTGGGTGACTCCGTAAAGTAAGTTATATCGTCTGGGTCAACCACTATATTGCATTACGTGTATTCGAAATAACTTCATGCATACTCACTGCAAAAAGTAAGCAGTATATGGCATTGCAGTACTGAATGTGAAATATATTAATATTTAGATGGCCGATGATAATATTTTTCAAGTTTAGATAAAAACGATTTTAGTAGCTTTATTGGCAATCAAATGTTTCATAATTTTTAATAAAACATACTAATTGAAACAATTATTTATGCAGACAGTCTTCATAATAGTCAAACTTCTATTAAGTTAGCACATAAACCATTGTATATAAGCACATCTTCTTTGCCTTAGTTTTTATACAACGAACTCAGCCATTAAGTCATTGTGTTACTTTGAAACCTATCTGGCAATGTTCGCTTTCAACTCAATGTACACAAACATATTGGACGTATTTTTTACCAGAAGTGATGTTGAAAAGAAAAGACAGTTTTGTAGAAAGTTATGCTCCACTCACCTATGCTTTTAAATATAGAAATGCTTGTGCTAACGGCTGTGCTGAAGATACAGCTAAATTTAACTGTTTATGTCAGAAAATGTTATTTAATTTCAAAATGATTTTCCAACCTGCGCCTGCGTAGGCATATGAGTGACGTGATTTTGCTTATTAAAGCTCAAAATTTCTTGGAAATTCTGGCAAATTTAAATCATGAAGTTAAATGGCACAGTTCAAACCAATAAATGAACGTTTTGTTCAACCTCACAAAATGAAAGTTAACTATGTAAGAAATAAAGGTCTTTCTCTGGGTTAAATTATATTTATAATATAAAAAAATGTATTAAAAAATTTATTTTATTTACTTCGTTTAAGTTCATATTAATATATGATTAAAATACTTTTAAGCTTCAATAATATTGAAATTATAAGTATTTTATTCATATATCAGTATTATAAAATATTGAGTTATAACACTTCTCGTCTCAGACGACCGTTCCAACAACAGTCAGAGCACTTCTTGATTTGATTCCTTGCTGACCGCGAAATTTCTGTGGTATTTCGGGTGTCTGTGGGCCCCTTTCGCCAACCACCGCTTTGTCGGTAGTCAAAACACTCAGAGACCCCGTGCATTTCTTACATCCGCTCGTCCTGTGTTGTGGGCTGCCTTAAGGCTGCGTGATCACAAGGCATTCTGTAACGGACGAAGGAAACAATATAGAAAGGTGGCCTTCTTTACAGGGAGGTACGGCCGCTGATACAAGGCAGAATGGCAGCTCGTACAGGCGAAACGGCAATCGTTACAGGGAATAGAGATTTTCATTACAGTTCAGAACGACCTTCAGTGCAAGGGAAACCGTTTTTAAACAGGACAGAACGGCCTTCATTAAAGGGCAAAACATACCGTCGTACAGGGCAAAGCGACCTTCATTACAGGGCAGAACGTTCTTTATTAGAACGGCTCTCAGTGCAAGGCAAAACCGCCTTCCTTACAGAGCAGAACCGTCTTCGTTCAAGGCAAAACATCTTTCAGTACAGGGCAGAACGGGGTTCCTTACATGGCAAAACGACCAAACTTACAATGCAATACCGCCTTCCTTACAAGGCAAAGCGGCCTTTCTACAGAGCAGAACCGATCTCCGTCCAAGGCAAAATGACCTTCATTACACGGCAGAGCGTTCTTCATTATAGGGCAGAGCGGCCTTAATTAAAGGGAGAACGGCTTTCATTACAGGGCAGAACGACCTTCCTTACAAGGCGGAGCCGCCTTCCTTCCAAGCCAAAGCGGCCTTTCTTTGAGCCGAACCGATCTTCGTCCAAGACAAAACAGCCTTCCTTACAGGGCAGAACGGCTCTGAGTGCAAGGCAAAACGACTTCTCTTACAGAGCAAAACGACCTTCGTTGCAATGCAAAACCGCCTCTCTAACAGGAAATATCGGTCTTCAAGAGAGGGTAGAACTGCCCTTAGTGCAAGACAAAACGTTCTTTATTACAAGGCAGAACGGCTTCCTTACAGATCAGAACGGATCTTCGTCCAAGGCAGAACGGTCTTAATTACATACAAGAACGGCTTTGATAACAGGCCAAAACGGATCTTCGTATAAGGCAAAGCGGCATTTATTTGGTAGGTCAAAACAGTCTTTTTTTTTGGCAGAACGGCCCTTGTGGTGCAGTAGAACAGCCCTTTGCATAGATACTGCGGTAAACATGTGCTTGATGTTATATATGACTGACAACATAGTCTGATTTTTTCTATTTAGGGCACTTGTGGGTGTAATCCCACTTCTGATTTGTAAGAAATAATCATTCGTTTCTTGGTTAAAAGCAATTTAATTGTGTAAAAAGTATGCTGCACGTCTTACACGACCGTTTCAACAACAGTCACAGTACTTCTTGATCTGAGTTGTAATTTTTCGCGTCTCGCTCCCTCCGCCTCCGCCCAACACCGGGCGACGGTAGTCGAATACTTACAGATTTGAAACCTGCAGTTTCAGAAAGTTATTCGATTACAACCAACATTGAACCCACGTCAAAGATTTAGTTAGATCTCGGTTTAGACGTTAAGTTCATCAATTCTACCCTTTGTATTAAATCTTTCTGAAAGGCTGCCTGACTTGACACTTCTAATTTTAGATTCTTTCACAAGCGGCCTTTAATTGAATCAAAGAAATTAATTTTCATAGCTTGTGTAGGTTTCACTGTTGGTATACTGATGAATAAAATATCAAATTAGTAAGTAGCTTAATAACGACCTTTTTTGTGATGTAAATTTAAAGAATTTGCTACGTGACGTTCAAATTGTTAGTGAGATAAATATCTCTAATTATTCAATGCTTGTGTTGGTGGGAATGTAGATAGGTAAATATTTTTAGGCTTCTGATTTATTTTGCACAAATTGGAAATTTAAACTCCACCACTGATACCTATTATTTTTAATCGGGTTTGCTAATCCTAGGTATTAAATGGGCGCTCCTAAGCAGTCTTAAACCTTAAATTAATTGACAAAAGCTCCAAACCTGGCTTGGGGCCATTTAATGTATGAACTTTGCTGATCTGATTAATACAATATCAATAACTCTACTAGGAGGAAAAAATTGGTGTAATAAAATCGAAGACAAAATAAGTTCGGATTACAGTATTTTATCAGAAAAACAGAATTCTCTATGGACCGTGAGCATGACAATAATAATAAATTTTGTATATATTTCTAAATTAATAATTTCTTGATCTAGGTTAAGCATATTGTTTAGATTACTTACTACTATGTCGTAAACATCCTTGCTTTTTCACTTTTTAAAAATATATGATAATGTTATTGTTATTACCTTGAATTTTACGTCTTAGGCCGTCAATACTACGATTATTTGCGTTTCTAATGATAGAGATCTATAATATTAGAGAGTTAGTTTTACATAAATTATTTGCAATTTTTGTCTGTGAAAATACTCTTACTGCTATAAATAACAAACGTCTGCATGTGTATTTTGTTGTTTGCACTTATATTATCATTGAAGTAAATTTACCGTTTAAATAAGACAAAACAAACAAAAATAGCAGATAGGTAGTGCAGTACCGTACACAAAATTTCTGCTGCCTGAATATCGTCATTATCTTATGCAGAAGAAAAAAATTGACATACTTCTAAAAATTCTTATTAATTGTGAGTAATCTGATATTGTACATGACCGTATTATGACCTAATTAATGATAAATATATGTGTTACATCATTGTATTTACTGAAATAAAAATGCAGGATCGGACTGATCGTCTAAGCAGATCCACACTTTACAACAGATGCTATTTTCTTGCAAATATCCGTTCTTTTGCTACCTCCTACAAGTTTGATTGTTAACAATAAATTAATATAGAGGAGGTAGGACTACTCACAGATCTCTTAACACACGACAAAAGTGGAGAAAACGGGCCAAGCACTTTCCTTAAACGTTAAAAAATCAATTTAAAAATGTAATTTTATTTTTCACGTTTTAGCCGCACCCAATGCTATGATAAGCAGTGCGTGTCATCATCACTCATATATAGTTTAGAGTTTTAGGCTCAGAATCGTACTATAAAACCACAAGTGCAGTTAGAACCGTAAAATCTCCATCTTCCTCGTTTTTACATGAAGTAAAGGTAAAACATTACTTTTTTTTATTTTTGCAGGACACCACACATGACAGATAAATTGGGCTAATAGGGAAAAATCAATTTATAGTTTCTCTCTAGCTCTATTAACTTAAAAATTAAAAAAAAAAGAGTGTTGCCAGTGTTTGAGAAATACTTTTTTAAGTTTTTAATTTTGATGGTTTAAGGGTTTAAAGGTTTAAAAATATTTTTGATCCGAACGTTTTATGTTCCTGTAATTTTTGCCATTTTTATGGCACTTATAAATCAGTTCGAAAAATATAGATCGCCTATGCTCATTTTGAACAAATGAGCTCATTTCACTGAGTGAAATAATGGACTTCATTACCTAACTCAAATCAGTGAAATAAAGTGTCTATTACCCAACGGAAGTAAAAAAATACTTTAACGCACGCTGCCATGGGCAATGTCAACAGTTTTATTTTCTTGTGCATTTAAATTAAAACGATTTTACCTCGATTTCTTTTATTGGAATACAGTTGCAGAAAAAATATTGTGTGCACCTCGTGCGAGAAATGTCTTTAGCGCTCTCAGATGATTTTGCGCACTAGTTACACCAATAACTGTTTACGCACTTGCGCTTAAAACATTTTTTTTCGCACCAGTATTTAATCTCATTTTTTACACTAAAAGATCTGTCACTTTTACACCGCGTGTGAGACACTTTTTTTTCTTAAAACCCTAAACTGTACATTTTCATGAAACCACTACACTACTATCTTTGTTCAACATGTTCAAATGTTCCTAGAAAACCGAGTATTCACGGTCAAGAGAGTAAAGTGCAAAATTTGAGAGAGTCCAATACTGCACGAATTTATATTCCAGTCAGATAGTGTTTATGCCAAAGTACGATTAGAAATTTATAAAGATTGGAGTATAGGTCTGTTAGTGTAATAACACATGTATAATTGTGTCGGTGTGTATTCACTGTAGTTAACGTAGTGAAGTGTGGGGTTAATGCAAACGCACCCAAATAATATGGGATATTATTTACCATTCGAGCGACTATTATAATAAAAGCAATCCTGGATCCTGTCCATAAAACGTGTAGAAAGTGGAAAGTTTCAAAGGACCATTTATTACCTGCTAGATTTCAAGGTGACCCACAAATCAGCTACAGCCAAATAGCACCCTCGTTTTACTTGAAAAGGTGCCTATTTTTGAATAAACGTGTTCTACAAATAGAAGGAAACAGCGGATATTGGAATAATGTTCAGTGTTCGTGACATATCGAACCACCCTGCTTCAAATGATTTTGATTTTGCTGGGAGGGATTGTCTATCAAACCCCTTCTGTGCTACGAAGATAAGGGAAAATACAGATTTTACCACGCAGAACTATGAGCTGAATTTTGATGCTCGGGGTGGAGCTTCTCATTTCTTTCACACCCCACATAAAATCAGGAGACTCTGCAATTGTTCAGCTTGTCGATTGAAAAGGGACGAATCGTAGTGAAGTGGAATAAAACTGGCTTCGCGAATTTTTGTAATTTGCATTTAAATGTATGTTTTTGTATCACCTGAGCTAAAAATTGGAAGTTTGATTTGATTATTATTTGAGGTGTTGACTTATAATATGGAATGTACAAAATATAATTGTGATAAGTAATATATTTTTTTATTAAGTGTTTGAAATATAAATATTATTTTTAAATTTGTTTAAATTTTTTTTTGATACTTAAAAACGTTTCGGTCTGTATGTGTAACGTGAAATCTCACCAATTTTAATGAAATTTGGGATACCAAAATTTATCGGACCTAAAAGTTTTATACGATCCGAAACCCGTCAGATATGTTATTTTGGTAATTTTTAAAACTAGAATTGTAAAAATTTAAGAACAGATTATGATAGAGAGCGCTAATACAAATTAAAAGCTTTTTTCTGAACACTATAGCTTCAAAATGGCGACCGCTAGGATTTTTTGAAAATTTTGACTTTGACGCCTTATTACTCAAAAACTAGTCGACAGATCGAGATGAAATTTTGTATTACAATAGTCCATAGGAGAACACAATGTTGCTATGTAATAGAATTTTTGTACAAAGGAAAACTATGAAGTGAAAATAAAAATATTGCCCAAAAACTGTCCTGACGATTTTTTTAAACTTTGTTGTCTTTGAATTTGCTTTGCTTCCCAGTCTGCTAATTTCTTTGTGATGCTTTTATGAATTTTTGAAATTCGAAAACTTATTCCCTTTTATTTAATAAACGAAAGAGGATACAACATTTTTCTTTAAACTAAATTGCTCACGGGTGATAGTAGAATACGACTCGCAACTTAATTTTTAGGTGCAGCAGTATTTAGGCGGAGGGGGTATTTTTTAACCCAAATTTTGGCTTTTAAATGTGCTGTAGCGTATCTAATTTGCTTTAATACCAAGAAACCTTTTAAAAAAAATCGGTTGTAACAGTCGTTGTATGGTACAACGTTATACAAATATACTTTTACAAATACGGTTAAGTAACACTATTTATAGTATGGAAAAGTACAAGCGAAGTTATATTGATCATTATTAGAGGGCGTTGCTAAATTACCGACCGCAATATCTCGAGTGGATACAAATAATCACTTTTTGATATATGTTTGTTGAGAGATGGGCATGCTGCACATTCGTGCAGTACTAATTAAAATTATCGATAAAAATTATATTTGGAGTAATTATAGCACGAGCTGATTTGAGATTTAAAAAAGTATTTATGGAACACTTATAACCTGTACATATTATAATACGATAACGCCCGAACCGTTGATTTTGACGAAATAATCTAAATAACAGTGTCAAACTGTCAACTCTTATAGTGGAAACGTTTTTTTAAGCATTTACATAATTGTAAAAGTTGAAAAAAGCAAAATATGTTCATGTAATTAACGAAGCAAAAGGTCTACTTGAATATGAACCTTGTATATTTAACACGGAAAGCGAACTTGTTACTCAAGCGAGCTGCTGTGACAAACTCATATTCTTGTTAAACTTTAACCAAACGGTTTGACACATTTTGCTGTTGTTGAAAAATTATGAACATATAATATACTTAAACTTTTTTTCTTAAAACCTGCGGCAATAATATTACAACAAAACGGTTACCATATTTACCGGGTAATAAATTCTTCATTGCACTAGTGCAAATTATCGCTGTAATTTTAACTTGATTAGTAGAAAGCTTCGAAATTGATCAGGTGACATTTGAATGCTACAATATGTAGTAATACCATAAGAGCTATGAAATTGCCAGAGCCCTGCATGGGCCGGGCTGGCCCGACGAGCTTCGGGCCCAATAAATAATTTTATTTTGGTGACAAATATCGGGCGGGCTGGGTTAGCCGGGTGAAACCGATCAAAAAATATTTTTATGAGTCGGTTGGGCCGGGCCGGACATGTAAAGATATCCACAGACCTCGGGCGGGCCGGACTGAAAAATATCGGCCTGTGCTGGGTTCTAAATTTACCGGTTATATTAAAAATACTTATTGCATAGTAACAAAAAGCTAAAAGAACCCGAGCGAGAAGCGCGAGAGTTCTTCTGTCAAACACGATCTGCTACTGTCTAGGAAGTTTGAGGTTAATATAACCAAAAAATGCCAAAGCTCGAAGAGTATTTGAAAACATTATTGCATAAATACAAAATACAGCAATAAAGTCGAATAAAAAAATTGAAAAAAATTCTATAAGGTTTTTCTTTTTGGATGTTTACCTTAACAGTTTAATTGAGTAATTGCCAGAATCAAAATTTTTTAATTTTACAAAAATTTAGAAAATTTCCATAAAATGTTTAAAATTATTGAAAATTTAAAATTAATTACCAAATGTTAAAAAAAATCATAAATCTCGGCGGTAAAGCAGGAAAGGTCGCGTGGCGCTTGCCCGAGAGCTTATTGTCGGTACTTAAGTAAGCTTTATTACAAATACCGGAAAAAATGCCGATTTAATTATAATCTCTGTAAAGTTGAAAATGATCGATTTCTATGATCGTATTCTGATTGGTTGTTTGAGTGAAATAATCTTTACACCATAGATGGAACAAAGTTTAAAATTATTTAAGATAAATGGCTTTTTACCTGGAAATATAACTTATTTTCAAAGATTTCTAATCATTCAAACTACTTTTATGTTTTGTCTGATAACATGTACGTACTAGGTATAATCATTATAATAGAGCATGGCAGGAACAAAGTTTAAAACAATCGTGGCGATCTTTAAACATGTTACACAGTAAAATGGGTTTACCTCGAAGTAACCTGTTTTTACCGATTTACAATCGTTCAAAATATTTTTGTATTATTAATAATTATGTAAACTTAAGTTCTGCATATTTTTTATTATTACATCATTTTACTCATTAATTTTTAAGACATCAAAATCTAGTGAGGAGGTAATGTGCTTAAAATTTGCATTACCAAATAAGTGTTATGATTTTTGCAAACACACAAAACAAAGGTAAAAACAAAAATGAGCGAAACACTTCGCTTGGACTTTCTTATACATTTAAATACATTGTTTTATATCTTCCAACACTTTCGATATACACCTGTCTAGACACGACTAGTTAAAGTAAATAGTTCTTATAAGTTGTAACATCTTGAAGCGGTTGAAGAAAGACCGACCGCTGCGCTGCAAGCGTAAGGTTGGGTAAAATATTCGGACTGAATCAACGGAAGCGCGGAAATTGATATTTGAAAATATATTAATAACTCGAGAAGTATTATTTTTAGCAAGAAATTACTCTTATTGATTTGTATTTAGAATTTCAAAACCTTTCTGATTTTAAAGCCAAAATGCCACGTTTACATTTAAAAAAAAGCTATTTTTTACCGTGGCCGCCATATTAAAATTGGAAACTCAAGTTTTTTTCTTAAATACAATCGAGAAGAATTTGCCCTACAACTTTGCTCTTGGGTTTGCGAGTCTATCTGTTAAAATAAAAAAGTTAGCCTACACTGAACATTAAACGACTAGTACAAGAATACAACTGCTATAGAAAGTATGTGAAATTCTTGCAAGGACAAAAAGATTATTAAGGGGCAAAAAATTCGATGTTTTGATTTTTTGTAAAAAGATTCTCCTAGAGCAAACAAAAGAAGAAATCAATTTTTTAATTTTGTAGCGAAAATTTTGGGGGGGAGGGAAACAGTAGCCCCCCTAATTATTAAAGTATCAAAAAAATATTATGATATTCGGATTTTGCTATCAATGATGAGCTATATTGCTTTAACAGAAATATTTTATTGCCCCTCGTTAAATAAATAAAAGGGTACCAATTTTAAATTTTCAAAAATTCACAGAGGGCGTCACAGTGAAATTATAGCAATGCGCAAAAAAAACAAATTGTAGAAGATTCCCAGCTCTATCAGCTTAAAAAGTTTAAACAAAAATGTATGGGCAGTTTTTGAGAAATATTTTTTTGAAATTTCCAAAATTTTGGAGTGATGTCATTGTGATCGTTTTTATATTTTCAAAATTAATTATATTTCATGGTATAGTACCCTTGAAGGGCTACCAAACAAGATGTAGTTGATTCCAATCAGATAACTGGTTTTTAAGTAAATGGGCGTTAAAGTCGAAATGTTCAAAAATTCGTAGCGGCCGCTATGTTGAAGCTAGAGAGTTCGGTAAAAAAGCGTTTGATTTGTCCTAAGGCCTTCTTTAATCTCCACTATTAAAATTACTGAAATTCAGTTTCTGAAAAAAATGCTACCAAAAAAACATATCTAACTTCCACTTCCGGTTTCGTTTTTTTTTAAAAGCTTATTTTGTCGGTGAATTTTTGAAAAGCACATCAAAATCGGTCCAGCCGTTCCGGAGATATGGAGCGTAGCCCACCAACCCACAGACAGACATTTTTTCTTAAATTACTTTTTTGGGGTCCATGGACCTCCCCCCGACTATTTCTGTTAAAATCTCAACTTTGAAATTTTGCATGAAATCAATACTTCCCTATACTGAAAGTATAGGAAAGTAAAAAGTAAAGAGCTTTATAATTGATATTCAACCATGCTTCTTCCATTTGCGCTCACTTCTATGAAAATTGAAGATTTCCCAATGTGCTACTCAATGGAAAGCTATGTTACGGCATTTTCACATTCATTTCCTTGAAAACTTAGGACAGTTTAAACTTGAAAGCTTGTTTTAGACCTCGAGTGGATGTTAAATAAATAGGACGGAACCTCCATTAAATTAATATATTTATTATAGTGAAACATAATTAATTAGTTTTGCAATTAGCTAATCATGTACACATTATATTTAAAACGTTTTGTATTTCTAGTTACCTACAAAAGAATAATAACAGTATTTAGTACAATGAAATGAGCGAATTCAGCTTAATTAGTAGGTACGTTAGGTAATGGTTTTACGGACTATAATTTGCAAGTATAATGTTTTGGGAGCCACCTGATGTAAGAACAAGTAGATTACAAAACACCAAACTTTCTCACCGTGTCTCATTATGTTTCTCTATTTCATAAAAGTGCCTAGTTTACCTACTTGGAGCGTTTAAAAATAGCCATTTAAATAAAATCTTCTTTTTAGATGTAAGCTTCTAACTTCCATAATAAAGCGATAAAGTTAAGGGTTTTGGTCGAAATACTTCGGGATCGTTCCTTTCTACTGAAAATGACAGTTATAAATCTTTCAGGTTTATATTGTCGTTGTACTGTTACGAAACACGAAATATTGAAAAGTTTTATTTTTGGCTCGTCTGGTATCTAAAAGTTAACTGTTGATGTTACTCCTTGAATTTAGAAGAGGCATGTGTTCTGGTTTTTCAAGTTTATTACGTGTACGACTGTACTTATAATAATGTAACTATTCACTTTGGCAATTGTGATGTAATATTTTGATATTTGCTGTTCTGGCCGAGTATGGAGAGACAAGTTAATACCACTTAATAGCTACAGGCTGGATTTTACTACACTTTATAAATCCAATTGATTTGCGTCTGGAAATCTAGAACAGACATAGTGCACTGAAACTAAGAGTGGAACACGTTGTCTATCTGCTGATAGATTTATACGTTTGGAGGAATTAATCGTGTCGCGTACTCAAAAAAAATTATGTCTCAATCGAAAGTACATTAAAAATAATGAGAAGGACAATTATAGGTTTGCGATGACGGACTTACTATAGAACTTTTTGAAATTTTTATGTAACATTCCAAATTTTCGTCTTGTTCTTACCGATGCCATAAATGAATTTCAAAGGAAATTGTGGCTAACAAGACCTACATATTTCTCTACTTGTTACTTCGAGCAGTTGTTTATTTTGGTATTCATTAAAGACCCTAGCCTTGACAACAGCTGTGTGGCAAAAACGTGTCATTATATCTTTATGGAAGATTAAATTAATAGTGGGTTCTCAATAGACAGTCTGTAAAATTTATTAAAGAACAGTACAGAATATACAACTATAGCTGCAAAAACATTCCAAAAATTTCTTCGGGCGTAAAAAATACATTAGACGAATATACCTACATGTAGTTATTGAAATGGTGTTGATTAGATGTGTGTGTTCTTATTCACAGCTGGCGCTATTAGAACTTGTTTGGCCTGTATCTAGTTAGTGCGTAACAGTAGTAGATAGAGTAATTCTAATGCTCAGTCCGCAGTGGCGGATTAAGGTCGATTGTGAAGCTTCCTAATCGGGGAAGGCTTACTAAAACTTTAAACTGGACAAATAGACTGATGGGCTGCCAATCGTCTTTTAGCGCCCGTCTATCCTCTACTTGCATTATAAGCGTAACGAGACCCTGACCGGATTTCCAACAATGCTAGGTAAAGCGCATGCGCTCTTGTTATCGTAGATTTCGTAATGTTTAGCTGCCTCATGTATTTAAAGAGCTGGATTTGTGCTACTACGCGGTATAAACAATAGATTATGCTATTTTTTAAATAACTAATAATAACAATTGAAGAAAAAATAGATTTTGTTTTATTTGTCATGAGGACCATGCAAACCTCAAAGCTCCAGGAGAGCGCATCATGCGCCTGTGTGGTAATCCGCCACTGTTGTTAAGGCCACAATGGCTTTGACGGCCCACAGCTACAGCGTCTTTCGCTTATTTGCAAATCCCACTACTCGAAATAATTAGCAGATGGCGCTATTTTTTTAAATAATTATATTGTAGACTTATGAAAATAAATGTCTTTTTTTAAGTATTCATTATTAAATTAGTTATTAGAAAATTAGTGTTTTTTGTTGTGCAATTATTGAAAAATCACCACTAAAATTAGAATTTCTGAAAGGAAATTAAGCTTTTTTACGACATTATACCACCTAACTAATATACACACAGCTATTTTTTTAATATCAGAACTATACGAAACAATTACTTTAATGGAATATATTTTTTCTGGTCTTAAAAAGGGGTCACAATATAAATTGTTTAATGTTCAGGGCTTTTAAAAGAAATATATCTTCACATAACGGTTAGAGAACGGATCCCACAGATATCATTCTTTATTATAGTAACGTTCGTTGTAACAGCAATGGAATTTATTTCAGAAGTCAGACTTTTTAAAGCTTCTTTGTGCGTTGTTAGGAACCTTAACAGTAACGTTTAAATCTTAAGATTTTACATAAGGTACCATTTCTGCGACTTGTTTTTTTATTCATTGATCTTAAATAAATAAATAAACCGTTTTTTATAGTCAAGTTAAAAATATAAGACAAAAGCTTTAAGATGATTAGCTAACTCCCAAAAATAGAACTCCAACGGCTTGTTTTATCAGGAGAAAAACACCATTTCTGGAATAACGAAGGGGAAATGGTGGCAGAATCTCAAAAACAGAAGATCATTATCTTTGGATGACTGTTTCGAGCTTGACCTAGTCATTTACTTTTTGTCATTTCTGTCTGATGAGAGATAACGATAAATGCAATAAACGTTTACTAGATAACGATTTTCAATGAAAAACATATGTCTCTGTAAATGTGGATTTATCTGGTTCCTATAACTAAAGTCCAATTCATGGAGGCTTTACAAACTTTTATTATCAGAGCAGGTGTCAAATTTAATTGATACAATTTCTTAGAGAAATTGGGATCACACAATTAAAAATTTTAATGATTCTGAATATTTACACTTTTAGTAATCTAAATAAAAAAAATATAATTTTTTTTATAATAAGATTATCGCTGTAGTTCTGATCCGATTGGTGGAAAGCTCCAAAGTGGAGCGTTGTGATTGGTCTGATGACATGTGAGTGCAATACTCAATAACATCTATTTTGCATCGACTTTGCTGTTTATTTATGTTGTTATTGGATTTAACCCGGCCACAGAGCTAAAATTATGGAGACCATCTTTGCTGTGTATATCCAACATTTATTGTCCATGAAGTTCTTGCAAAAAACAGTTATCGTTATGCTAAGTAAGCAAATATCTCATGCCCTCGCAGCACTGACAATGCAAATTAGTTACCAACTTTCTTTAGAATCAACATTTTTCATTAAAAAAAACTCGTATTTCTCTTCGAGCTATCTTGCACCTCCTACAAAATAAAGTGTGAGCATTACGATTTATGCGTCTAGAACATAATAACGTGTAATTTTAGTGCTGTAATTTTATTACTTTCTCTACGGCCAACAAAATAAGTTAGGTAATTGGTTGTAAAAACTTGCTCTTAAATTCTTCAGCTGTTTTTTGTTTTGTTGGAGAAGAGCCTCGCACGGATTTAGCACCTGTCTCGGCTTCCAAACTCGATTTTAATCTTCTATTTGTCGAAGGCTCGAAGCACACCTGTCGAAAGTTTATTCAGGCAGGCATTTGAACAGAATCTGTAGTATTTCCATTTTAAAGTCGAGCACTCAAGTGAGTTAAGAGGGTAATGGAAGTTTGTGGATTTAACAATCTTCCAGAAAGTTAATCACAATCAATCTGTAAATTTGTTTTGTTGAAGGTAAACAGAAGACGGTTTCTCAGGTTTCACAAAATGTAGTACTTTCAATTACAATATACCTATCTATAGGTTTTTTAAACCGCTTTTATTATCCCCCGAAATATATCAGAATCTTATTTGTCTACATTGCACAAAAAAATGATTTACTTGCTTCGATTTCTAACTATAAAAAACTGTTTTACAACATACAGCGTGGTGTATGTGGGATGCACTGTTAAGATGCATTCAGAATCTGAAAACAACAACATAACAAAAAACATGAGCCTGGAGACGCCTTTTTTGCGGAATTACAGCCTCTTGAAAATGGAACAGCCGGATCACTGTTTGTCGACAACTTTCGCAGTAGTTCCACTAAAATTTGGATTTTTAATATGTGAATATTACTCACTTAGGTTAGTAGTTCTAGTTTTTAATGAGTGCACCAGAAGTGTTTTATACGGGGCGGGGGCGGTCGCATAATATTTTTTTTTTATATTTTAGATCAAATTTTGAATCTTATTTTCTATGCAGAATACGCCAAAACGGTACTGCTGTTGAAAGCCGCTAAATCTAGCAGTTTTCTAGATAATTTAATTTTTGTAAAAATCAAGTTGCCATGAAGGTCTGGGTGTTTCCTGAAAATGCAAAAAAAAATTACAAAATTTGAGGATAAGTTCTACACGTCAAAGCAGTTCCTACAGAGTGACAGCCTATGTAAGGCATATTTACAGGCACTGTGAATGATGACATTATGGTGGCGAAACCACTGACAGTTTGTCTACAACGATACAAAATCTTACTGGTTTAGACACAAACCAACCAACAACTAGAAAAAGAGCTGCAAAACATATTCAGGTGAACTTAGCTAACCGAGCCAATAAATCAGCAACGTCAACCATTAAAAGAAATAACTGTTTTTAACCATAACCTCGCGTAGACTACCTAGACCAACAACATTATTTTAAAACATACAGTATCGTAAACAGGTATCACAACAGGTGCTTATTTTTCCTAAAAGTCACTATTTTTTAAAAATGTTTGTGAAAGTCCCTATTTTTGTAAATTGGTCCTTATAAGGTTCCTAATTTTGGAAAAACTTAGTGATTTTCATAATGCGTGAAAATCGTCTATTCTATGAGAAAAATTGGATATTTTATGTACCATAATAAATAAACACTCGTCGATTATTAAATTATAACAAGGGTATTTAAAATGGTTTTAAATTATCTCCAAGATATTTTCAAGAAGGCGATTTAAACATATTTCAGAAATATTTTGTAATATTGATGAATATCGGAGACAGTGGAAACAATTGCAAATATCTCAGATATTTTTAATTACATACAAATACCTATGAGATATTTTTAAAGTATGTAAATTTTTGCTTTTATTTTGGAAAATTCGCTTTTAATGAAAAGTAAGACGGCGTTCTATATAAATGAAAAAACTCACAGATACATTTAAAAAATAATTATAGTGCAACTACTGCGAAAGGTATCGACAAAACCATGATTGAATTGTTCCATCTTCGGGATGTTTGTAACTCCGGTTGTAGGTCTATGTTGATGGGAATTTCTTTATTGTTTGAAAATTCTGTTACACGCTGTAAATATGTCCCACAAGTTATGAATTACCCTGTATAAAGTACATGGAAAGGGCGTCCTCTAAAGCTCGGCGCCACTGTGCCACAGCCCAAGAGTTAGGTAGATACATTGCTTTGTATAATTCAAAAGGAAAAATGAAGTGGAAAGTTTTTAAATTTTAAGCCCTATACGGCTTTACTGCACAAGAACGGTTTAGGTACCTCTTGATTTCTGAGCTAGGAATGTTCTTTGTTGTCTAAAATAGCAATTCAAGCATCAAGAATGCTTCTGCAAGCATGTTGGTGCAATAATATTTTAAATTAACACTTAATAGCTGCAATTTCAAACATTAAACAGGCAATTACGCTTATAAGTGCCTGTTCAAAATTAAATACCAGAAATGGTAATTTAATGATGCTCAATTTATTTATTTCCTGTTTTGTTAGTCGCTGATTTAAAGTTCTCTTTCCTATACGATTTTTATTATATTCGCACAGAAAAAATTTCCTTAAAACCTTAAAACACAATTTTGTGTAGGTATGTTTGTTTGTTTTTTAACCAGGCAAGTTTTTATGCGAAGCATGATGCAGCTACATATTTCAAATTCCTAGAAATCTGCATCGATCCCTATGCAGAAGTCGGATGTATAACTGAAGTCGTTTTGGCGCAGAGTAATTGCCAAATTCTTGTACCGCAATGGACTATAACAAGAATGCAAGTGTAACCGTTCAAAACCAACAACCCGAGAGACGGGTTTTTTACGTTTGATCTGCAAGGATGTGGATTATGGAAGTATAAGTCAAGCAATGGTGGTACAAAAAGTAAATAATTTTAGCTCTGTGGTTTCTTTATTTTTTCCGCTACTTATAAATCTTCTCCTTTTTATAATCAAGACACATCTACAATATTTCAAACGGAAATTATAGGAGTCGTAGATAATCTGTGTTTATAAAAAGAACCATCCAAGTTAATAATACACGATTGATGTGTAACGGTCAAACAGGATAAAATTTAATGTTTGGGGCCCAATGATTTGACAAATTCTGTAGAAATCCTTGACATACTAATAAATAATTTTATACTTGATTACATAAAATAGCGTGCCTGTTTTATAATGTTGGTACATTGGTTTTCCATATTATGATCATATATGCTGTGCTAGAAGAGATCGATAATATAATGTACACGTATTTGTGATTTATATATTATTAATGAGGAAAATCTATGAGGAGGGGGAAAGAATCTTTACGTTATTCAAAACTATAATTTAGTAAAAAAAATTTGTAATTTTTCAAAAAATAAATTCAAAAATTGGCTACACGAATTTTTTCAAATTTTGTAAGCTTGTAGAGCTAAATATGAGCTAAAATTTGGTTCGTGTTCTAGCTCACAAATTTCTCCGTGACGCCTCTTATGAATTTTTGAAAATTTGAGTTAACGCTAACTTCTTTGTGACACCTTCTATGACTTTTTGATAATCGAAAATTCCTACTCCTCATTTAATAAACGGTCCGATAAAAAAATTCTGTTTAAGCTATATTGTTCGTGGGTGATGGTAGAATAAAGTTCTCAACTTAATTTTACATACGGCAATATTTTGGGAGGTTAATTTTCCCTCTCCCACCCAATTTTTGGTGGAGTTTAATTCCAAGAAATTTTTCAAAAAAATTAAAAAATCGATTTTCTCACAAGAAACTTAAAAATAATTCAGGTAGGTACTATCAGTTTACTGTGCAATATCGCTCGCTCTCTCTCTCTAGCTGATTTCCAAGTACACACACTACCTGTCGAACTTTGCTTGGCCATTCCTTCTTTGTAGTCAATGTTGGGGCGTAACATATTATTAACAAGATACTTTTGAACATATAATAAGTACCAATATCTGAAGTATAGGAAAGGCGAAGTGCTTCTCTCATTTGCTTTTGTCATTTTGATCAAATTTAAAATGAGCATGTTGTGTTAGTTATAATTTTTTTTTTATAATAAAGTTTGAACAAAACGTTAAAACAAACGGATTAATTTTTGTTCGAACCTCCTAGCTTCAAAATGGTGTCACAATTACGATTTTTGAAAATTTTGATTTAAACAGTTTTTTAAAAATTAGTATCTAGATAATAATAATAAGCGGTATCGTATTAGTCCTAAGCAGACACTTAACGTTATTACTTAAATGTATTTTCGAAACCTTAAAAAATACCAAAATTAAAAATTTTCAAAATTTTGGAATTGCTTCGAAACTTATTTCTGCAAAAGTTGGCAATAAGTTTATTTTACATTGTTTTACCTAATAGAGCTGAGAGTGAGCTATTATTTATTTTGTATCCAACGTTTTAATTTTTCTGTGGCGCCATCTATGAATTTTTGAAATTTGGAAATTAATGGCTGTTTATTTAATAAACGAATTTCAAAAAAAATCATATTTAAGCATTTTCGGCTTCTAACTTACTACACTTTTGTTCTTGTGGGTATTCACGGCTCCAAGTTTAATCGAGCGCTGCTGCGAGTCAAATACTAACGCAGTTCTGTTGCTATGCAGCAACTGTTAGGGCTAGAAATCTGAAAAATGAAAATAATAAGACATCTTCGATTAAACCGTTTTGTGCGCAATTTCTACACTGCATATTTAATTAAGACTTCAAGGATATAAAACGGTACGAAATAAACCTGGAATTTTAGTAAATCTTGATATGATGCTGTTTACTCGTTCATTCCACTCGTGGAAAATACTTCTAAAGCAGTTTGCTAATCGATCAACTATCACTAAAAAAAATTCACGGTCTAGATTAGATTCACTTTTAATTTACCTTGAAACCTTGACTCTTTGATAATATTACCAGAAAAAAACAAACTTAATAAGTGAAAGCATGTGAAAAATACTTTCATCTACTCTCATTTATTATTTATTGATTAATTCCACATTATTAACTCCGCTTACCTACACCATTTCGAATTAAAATAATAAATCGACATAAATGCTATTCCTTAACTATAATTCATTATTTTCAGACGCCAAAAAAATTGATTTTTTGATGCTCGCATCTAACGGCGCAGTTGGCGTAGTAGTGAAGTCTTAGTCGATCGCGACACCAAATTAATTGTTCGTATTTGATTTAGTTAACACAAGAATGCGCTTTATGCTGTTTTTATACAAGGTTTATACCAAAAAATGTTTATACGACTCATCCCCAAGACCATTTTATGATTGATGCATCACCCGCTCGCACTTGTGCAAATGCCACATTATTATTATTGTTACTTATTTTCCCTCTAGTATGCTTTTACAAGCCGGTGCGGATGTACGTGTGCCCTCTTTTAGCGGATAGCTCTCTTATCAGTCAACATTTGCAGTTTGGTTCTAGCCATAAGCAACCCATTAGGTGGCAGCATTTTCCAATGTGAAAAATGCAATTAGTGACGTCTAAAACTAATGTATTAATGGTGTACGAATAATGTTTTCGTTCTTGTTATCATTTTATACTTAAATAATTAATTTATGACTTCGAAAATCAATTTACGACGTTTGAAATTTAGTTTGTGACTTCTATTATTTTATTTTTGACGTTAGAAATTATTTAACGACTTGAGGAAACTGTAGTTTGTGGTCCATAATTTAGAATAAACGGTAAAACGGCGTGCATGTACTGTAACTGAACTGCCGGTACTTGAAAATTCGAAAAAATCACACCTGCTGGCCCTTTTATGAGGAGACACGTGTTTGTGGTCTATTTTAACACCATTTATGTCAGATAAGAGATTTAACACCTAATAAATTTTGCAGTTTTTGTATTGTATTAGGACATAACTTCAAGCTCTAGGGTTCTTTTTTGCTCGTACTGCAAGCGAGTTTTATCTTCATTTTTATCCAACAAACGTCTTTAATATTAACTAAATTTTAAAGTGGTGGTAAGGTGTCATAACTGTACAAATGTAATTCGTTTCCATAAGTTACTACACTACTAAAAATTGCCATAACAAAGAAAAATACACTACCCTGTCTCTTATATCATTATTGTTATCTTGTGGTAGTTATTGATTTTACAATTTTAATCTTTATTTGCCAAAATAATGAAGAAAGTAGTGGTACCTATTACTGTTATGCAACGTTCATTACGTGCTAATAAATTTCTGTTTATCAACCAGCTAATTTTTCTAAATTTCTTGCCTCTATTCATCTTGAATTTTCAGATAAATACCGTCCCCAATGAGTTTTTGGCAGAAACATTAAAACTAACAAAATTCCTCATTTTACCCTAAGAAAACAACCACGTCTTCCTTGCACCAAATGTATGTTATACTCAAACTCGTAAAATGTTACTGACTTAGACCTGTTTGTTGAGAGAAGCATTTCATACTTGATAATGGTGAAGTTTAGCAGATGTTAAGTCATGATCTCACGACATGACCCAGCTTTTAATGCTCTTGTATGTTCCACTGCATAATCCATAAACTGCGCTGAACTCCACGCTTGGAATATTCCTTCGGCAGGGACCGTGTGACGGGGACGTGGCCAAGGTGAACGGGTTACTTACCACTAGGTAGTTTAAGCTCAGATGCATTTAGTTTAATCTGACCTGACTAAACTTTATGGCACTTGTGCTCGTTACTGGTGACATCTTCATGCTCCAAATCCATTAAGATAATCAACGATCGTACATAAATAGACATTTACCGTTAAAACTAGAGAAGAATTTTTGTTTGAATTCACCAATTATCAAACAAGAATGAGGAATACATTTTGGATATAAATAGGTGCATTGAAATGTTTTCCAAATTAAACATTATCAGTTAAACCACAAAATTAGCTAATCTATGAGACCACAATGATAAGTTTTGGTATACAGGATGGCGAAAACCGATTCACTTCAACAAAACGATGTAGTTTTAAAACATGTCCGACGCATAACTATTATACATACCTAATTATTGACTAACCGAGATTTTGTACAAATCAGCCGATGCAGCCAGGTCACGTTCTCGAAAAACCTCAAGTTACACGCTTTCGGTAAATATGTTGTTCTCAAGCACATCAAACATTCAAAATACCACCACTATTTATATGAGAAACAAGCAGATGTGCATTACGCTACTAAAGCATAATCAAAATATATTACTTAAGGGGGGGGGCGTAGTTCAGTGGTAAGCGCGCGGGCTACCAATGCAGCGGATCCGGGTTCGATCCCCGGCCCGGTCGTTCTCCCTCGCAAGGCAACGGGAAACCAGCGAGGTGGATTTTTCCCCAGGACAACCTCTCTGGAGGAGAAGTGCATGCACTTCCTGTGGTTCGGAGCCCACGTTAAACTGTAGGTCCCGTATGTCTGTCTGTGCAAAAATATCTATCGCCGCGCACCAAACACAGACATAGGAGAGAGGTAGCCAACGCCCTGTATAGGGTATGGCACTATAAGAAGAAGAGGCGGGGGATATTTACTCCCGTGGAAATCTCACGTATCCGCTAATAGTTGACTCTTTGAGTGTGTTGCAACATTATCTTTAGTGGACTTAGTAGACTTACCTAAAAATCTATAAGAGGAGTAGTTAAAACCAATTATTAACCCGATCAGTGGAAATTGTATCCATGTCAATGTGCTCACCATTGGCAACCTTTTCGTGAGATCTCGTGATTTCGAATCAAATCTCACGATAAATGTACTTTAATCCCAAGAAAAACTCTAAAAATCAAATATCAGATTGTCTTTCGCATTAAAACATTAAAAAATCTTTTGGTTTTCAAACACACTAAGACTCATAGACAGCTACGTAAACGTTGGCGCCTATCATGGCTCGGGTGACTAGAGGGTAAACCGGTGCTACAGAATTATACCTTTGTATCACATGACACTTTGCACACTAGGTTACCAGCGTACGTTCCGCTCGCCGAGCCGGTATAATGGCAGCACCTACAAGTCACTGCTCATACGCAAAACCTTGATACAAAATTACAAATATACTTTTGAAATATGATAAGACAATTTGCAAAGTACAGGAAAATTCAGGTGAAGTGATTCGCTAGTTATGTGTTCTTGTAGTGCGGATATTCTATGCAAAAATGTCGAAGATATGACTGTGGCTCAAACATGGCAAGCAAGTTTATAGCACCCCCTTTTGACAGTCATTTCCAGAAAAGTGTTTTTGCACGCTCGGGTTCGGAGAAATGTAATTAATTATTGGGGTCATTTAAAATTCACTATATTATTAGCAAACATACTGAGGGTTGGCTAAATCTTCAGTAGTAATAGTGTAGTTGTATTTCTCCCGGCGTCGGTGATAAGGCCTAGCAGCAGAAATAAAACGATGATAAATAAATTCTAAAAAACTGTTAAACACAAAATATCGGTATTTCTCTAACAGTTACGACAATGTATTACATCACTAGTAGTAGTTGATACGTACCTAAGTTCAGTTAAATTTCTATTTAGAAAACTAAATTACATAAGAAATCTGATCAGTATTACAACAAAACTGTTTTAGTTATATACGCATACATCATCATTAATCTAAGCTTTCATCTGCAATAATCAATCAAACAACGTATTTAGGTTGAATTTTGTCCAACAAATGGTTTTCTTTTCAGCGCAACATTCTACAAAAGTTAATTTATCTGATTTCAAAACAGTAAAGATTGGTTAGCAATATATACGTTATTACAACAGTTTCCGAGTTTCTTCTCCGTTATTTTGACAGATAAGTGATTAAAGGAAGACTTTCTTCGAATAATTCGATAGGGGAAAAATTTCAAGGTAAAATACTTGAGGTGAACAAACCGCTGATGTTCCTTGTTCTTCTATTTAGTATGTCTGGAGCGAACCTGTAATTATTTTATCTAAGGCGGTAATAAAATATGTCAAACGTGACGTGAATAATGAAAAACCACACTTGTGGTGTTACGTTATTTACCGTTACATAGGATGAGTCTCGAGAAACGAAACCACGTTATACTATGTAGTCGGAAGGTCATATGGAAATCATGGCATTGAATTGGTTAAGAATACATTGTGAATATTTATCGACATGTTTCGGAAACTAAAATGGGTCAATATTTAAAAACCTATTTTGGCAAGCACGTTTCCTATTACGCAGCAATTTAGAATTTGTTTGAAAATGAATTCTTAATTCAGTTTCCTTCGTTCTAAGCGTTGAAAGCTGTTGTACTAGATATTATGTAAACGAGGACAGCCTTTACTTCATTTTCTGAGCTTACGATTACACTGAAGAAAGTAATATGCCCCCAGAGCGTCATCTCAAACGAGGCTCCATATTTTGCTTAATTTATGAATTTTTTGTCTTAAAACTAATTTTCGTAAAACCTCTTCTCTACTCAATTAAATTGCTAATTGTGTTTTATCTTTTTCAGAATGTGGTGGACGATTACCGGTAATTTTGGAAACATTCTGCCCATAGATTGGTCAAAATCTTGCGCTCGTAAACTACACATGCCTTCCTTAAATTTAAACGAAAATGAAGTAAGTACTAAATGCAATTTAAATACATTAATGGGGAAATACGACAGTTGCTCTTATTTACCATAATTTTTCTACCATTACTTGGCATGTGAGCCAGCTGTCAACCACAACTTGCTTAATATGACTAATCTACGCCCCCCTTAACAGTAAATAAATCAACAACGCATTTGGTAGTTAAATGTTCCCAATTGAATAACCCTTGATCTTAATCCTTAACGACTCTGCCAGTTGTTTATGACATCATTCTTTTAATTAACAAACTTAATTTGCAACAATTTAAGTTCTCGGAAATATTTTCGCAGTTTCCACGTCCTTTGTTTTTCCAGGGCAAAGCGAAATAGCTTCGGTTGTCAGGTCCATTTAAAAGTTAATAACGGCACTAATTTAGTTTCACCGAAGAAAACACCACATCCAAGCTTTTTTTGTTTCAGTCGAGTTCTTTGCACGCTTCCTTGTCACAATAATCTTATTTTATCGGTTGAGCGTAAAAATCTAATCAAATTTCTATTCCATTTATCAGACTCCTCTTACACCTGACGACGATCTCGAGCTTAGTTCAGAAGATGAGGCCGTGGCAAGTGATTTAGATATGCACGCCCTAATCCTGGGTGGATTACATCAAGACCAAGAACCACTAAAAACGGCTGAGGAGGTTATTCAAGAGATAGATGATATGATGCAAGAAGAAGATGCTACTTTGGAAAGATCACCCGACTCCAGGGATGCTGTGCCCGATGCTAATGAGACTTTAGAAAAGGCTAAGGAAGTACTCAGTTCACCTTTATATGAAGATAGTAAGTTTCTGTTTCTTTCAGAACAAAATTGTAAGAAATAAAGCTCAAGTCTATCTCCATGCTATTTTAACCGATTTTGCCTAATTTTTAAGTGAAAACTTCAGCCAAATAAAATTTTATTTTCCAGAACTTCGCGATCTCAGTTTATCTCAGCTTAATGAGTTGTATATGGAATTAGAAGTTTTAATTAGAGAGTTTTCCGAAACGTTAATCACAGAGTTGGCATTGAGAGATGAACTAGAATACGAAAAGGAGCTAAAAAATACATTTATCTCGTTGTTGTTGGCCGTTCAGAACAAACGAAGGCAATATCATGTGGAAAAGAAGAGAAGTTCTAAAGGGAACGCCATTCGTCCTCCAAGTGGTTTAGATCCAAAGGTATTTTAAGCAGTTTGAGGTTAATCCTTAATTAATTGTAAGGACAATTGTTTAATTTTTTTTGTTTTAGTATTTAACCACGGTTATTCCATATCACTTAGATAGTGGTCCACCAGACAACCAGACGCTACAGGTTCTCATAAAAAGTAAGATATATTGGTAAATTTTATAATCTTCTTTATTATAGGTTTGATTGTATCATATTTTTAAATTGGTTGGAAACATTTTATGTCTACTGCTCCTGCGATTTTTTAAACATTTTATTTCGCAATATAATGCCAACTAAAATTATTTAATTATTTATTTGTTGGTGATGGTTCTGTTTTCCATCTGCAAGTTTGCTGTTTAGTTTTATCTACATCTACTTCTGCAGGAAATTTTTATTTAAATAAAAAAAAAGTACCACATTTTGCCTGAATACTTTTAAAATATTGAAAACGTAAAGTGTCGTTGCTCAAAACCAAAATTTTTTCTTGAAAAAATTATAATTATTTGTATAGATTACCTCACCATTAAGAAACAAAGCTGCAGTGCTTGTTTGGTAGCATAATTAAGAAAGTGCGTTTTGTTTGCATAGGAAAACAGGCACCCAGTTGCTGTTGTATCACTTAAAACCAAGTGTGATTGGCGGACATTTTACTAATTGTGGATTCTGATGGGGTAATTATGGTTCGAGTGCATAATCACAAGTAATACAACTAGTGGTCCCATTTTTTCGATAAATTTAGGTTAATTGATAATGAGTGCTAGTTAAGGCAATAGCACAAGTGCGGCGCGCGCGTATAATTGTTCAAAATTAACTAGCATGAGCACTCTAAAATTTCAACTAGCACAGAAAACACGCAGCCATGTGTTGTATTTGTAATAACTATTATATCACATTTACATTTTTTTATTGTACATTTTAAAATTGTGATACAATTCTTCGCTAATTTAGCCGAATTTTTATCTTAAAAATAAAAAAATTGGCAATAGTTGTTGCCTGGTTCACATGATCACCCTGTATCGAACTTGAGCCACATTACATTATTTCATTTTGTAATCTTCTTATATTACAAAGGTCAGAAGTCCTGTATTTTCTGAGTAATTTAGAAAAACATTTTTTTTTGATTTTTAAAGGATGGTGAAGGGCTACCTATATGAAAAATTACATGAATGAAAATCAATAGCAGTCATGTAAAAGAAATGGTGTTTATAAATGCTGGAATATTTTCAAGTTATAATTTTTGTACTTAATCTAATTTACTTTTTTGCAGTTCTAAAAGCTATAAATGAAGATAGCCCTACTGTACCCACACTTCTAACAGACTATATTTTAAAGGGTGGGTATTAATAAAATTATTACACTTGATAAGTAACTAATAAAAGTATTTTTTTAGTAATATGTCCAACATAAAAGAAAATCTGTGAGAAAAACTAGTAAAAGCACACGTATGTTACATGACAAATAATAAGCTTACGTTTAGTTTAGCTGAGAATTTTTAAAAACCAATTTTATTTCAAGCTTATTTATTTATATTGTTGAGTTTTATATTGTTCCTTATGTATATTTCTGATATTTTAAGAATATTGTAAATAGTGTTTGCTTCAGATTCTAGTCTAATTGTAACGATAAGTAAAAGTATGAATGTGAAAACAATGCTATAGCTATTTTCATGCACATAATTTAGTAAACTTTGCTGGTGTCCACAATATTGCCCAATATCATTTATAAATGTTAAGTGTTTATGTAAAACGGTGATATTAGTTTAATTTTAAGATACATATTTATTGCGTAATTGATATTCTTGCCATATTTTTTCAGTATGTTTAGCTTTATAAAAAATTACACTGAAACATTCGTAAACATAAGAGCATTTAAAAAGTATGTGAGCGAAATAATTGTCTTAATGTTATACCAACTTCTGTTAATATGTAGAAGATCTCGTGAAATAAAAGCTCTCGTTCCAACAGAAAAATATGGTTGTGTGTTTTAGTCCATCATCATATCGCAGAAATAGGGGCTGCAGGAAAACAACTCAAAAAAGGAATTTTGTTGTTTAAACTATTTGGGCATCAAAACAAAAGACCCCGAGCTTGTGAAATCTAGCTTGGTCCGGAAACTCAGAAATATTTTATGAAGAAGGTGCAAAAATTTACAAAATCGTAGATGGTTCGTGTTTATTGAATCCTACGTTAAATAGTACTCTTATGAAAAAAAAGGCCGATAAATAAAATTCTGCGTAAAACAAAAAAAAGAGATTGTTCTACCCCTATAATTTTTAGCAAATTTACAAATCCCGCCATTTTTTCCCGCTTGACAAGCCTGCGCCATCTACAGTGAAAATTAGTGAATTAGGTGCAATATCGGTGTCGGATAATGAGGTATTTATTTTTGATTTTATTCAGTATAAAAGTATTAAAATCAGTTTATTAGCAATAAAATGTAATTGCTGCGTAAAATTTAAGGTTTGGCATTAATTATTAATCGTAAAAACTGCAAGTAATACGTGGCTTGATTGGCAGATGCTTTAATCTGATCAAAAGAGGTTATAATGCAATTTCGTCATTTTTCCATATTTAAAGCATTTTTATTGTAATTTGTTGCTAAAGCCCAATTGTATTTTACTAAACGTGTGCTGGGATGAAAAATTATATGATTTGAACTGTTGCAAATAGGAAATGTTTGGCGCTTTTGTATTAAGCACACCTAACCTATATTTCAGCTCGGCAACAAAAATCCACTTTGATTTACCTTGAAATGTAGATTTAAATATAACAATATCATTTGCAGACCTATTAATGCTCCGTAGATGATGGATGTAGCGGCTGTATATCATAACGCCCCATCATATTCTCCGAACAATTGGAACTACTCGATGGTTCGCACAATGCAAGAAATAATTCCTGGACTCTTTCTCGGTCCTTACTCGGTTGCCTTAAAAAACTGCCGTAACTTGTTACTTGACCAGGGAATCACTCACATTGTGTGTGTTCGTGAATCCTTTGAAGCCCACTTTGTAAAACCATATTTTACCGATTCCATGTTTACCTATCTCATTCTAGACATTGCTGATTTGGCTACCGAAAACATAATTAGATTTTTTCCTAAAGTAAAACAGTTTATTGATGAGGCATGGTCAAAAAATGCCAAAGTGCTAATTCATGGTAATAATGGCAATTCCAGAAGTGCTACTTTGGTGCTTGCATATATTATGGAAAAATTGGGACTTACTTGCAAGTAAGTAAATGTTTTGTTTATTAAATACAACTACTGACTTGTCAAGTGTAACTGGTTAACTTTCAGAGATGCATATACTCTAGTAAAAGAGCGCAGAGCTTGCATTAATCCAAATGAAGGGTTTTTTGCTCAATTAACTGAATATGAGCCTATATACAAAGCAAGACAGATACTTGAGCAAGGTGAATCTTCTTCTGAAAAGCACAGATATAAACGTAAAAGTGAACATCTAACCGAAGTAGTAGATATTGATCTTATTCAACCTCCTTCCAGTCCGGTAACTGATAATAATAATGAGGACATGTGTGTTCAAGAACTAGAAATTTACTGTAATCAGCTACAGTTATTGTGATTAGTTTTTAGCTAAATATGTAATTTTAAGTACAATCGTTGAAAGACTTTATTATATAGATGCGAGTAAGAAATCAAATTAAGCGTATATCTTGTTACAGTTTGCTTTAGTATGATGTGCATTTGTAAACTTCCAACTGCCAATATTAGGTGCAATGTAGTAAACTGGCTTAATGTGTTAATGAGACGGTTTATGTATACAGGATGATTCATGCTAGTAGATGGCTATTCTCTAGTTCGTCATAGTACAAAGTTATTTAATAATAGGTGGTTTCATTTGAAATTTTTAATAATTATATGAAAAGAGTTGCTAAAGACAATGCAATTTTACATTCAATTTTCTTGCCTGTTATTGCAATAGTCGTTCACTGTCATTGCACCCTGTATAATGACGGAAGGTTGTATAAAATATAATTAAATTTGGTGTCTTAAAAAAAATATTACGAAAAATTTTACATTTTGCTCAAAACAAACTTATTTTGATATATTCCAATCCTGAATCTATACAAATATTAGTACAGTTATAAAGATAAAGGTTACTCAATAGTCAAAGTTTAGTAAATATTTTTACATGTTTAGATGTTGTGTGTAGGCAAGGTTTTATCATTTATTTTCAAATTTGGATTGTGTTCCAATATATGAAGAGCAAAAAGCTAATAGAAAGTAGTTATACCAAAGATTCTGTAAGTTTTCTATGCTTTGGTACTTTTTTCAGGACTTGAAAATTGTGTTCGACTTACTATCTAATGAACTATTTTCTGTTACTACAAATAGGGCATTTCTTTAGACTCGCTTGTTTAGTTGTATTTTGTGTACGTAACTAGCATTTTCGTTAGTTACGAGGCACTTTCAGAAAGTAAAGATCCAAATGTGGTAAAATACCAAATTCGGGAAAATGTTATTCAAAATTCATTTTACATTTTCATCTCCTTTACGTAGTTTCCAAGTTAATTTTAATATTTGTCCATTCTGGGAACCAGTTTTATAATACCCAGGGTGTAGAAGTCTGATTCCAGAACCAATTCACCTTAATTTTCATTTCCTTTCTCAAACTTTTTCCCAGCTAGACACCTCTTGTAATGAAGGAAAAGATAGTAGTCACTCAGGGCTGTACGCAGGGTGATCCAAAATTGCACCTTGCGTTCGAAAACCTGGTCACCGATGACAAGTTTGCACATTTTCTATGGGCTCACTCATTTCAAACGCACACAATACACGCGAAATTCTGTTAAAACAGAACTGAAATTTTTTTGCAAGGAGAATGTAGAATAAGTGTGCAATGCCATAGCAAGGCCCCACCTATTTGTTTCTTTGATGAAAGCATTTAGTATTTACTTTCTGGATGCACCTCGTACATGTGTACCTAAGAAACCTAACAAATAGGAAGATCTTTTATTATTAAAGGTTTTAGAAAAAAAAACTATGATCCACACTTGTTACTTTCAGCAGGAAAAGATGGACAGTTCTAAATCCACTACTACCACTGACCTTGACTTCAAGATCACTCCAAGGTTACTTTTTAAAGCCACACCCTATCAACAACCTTGATTTCAGGATCAATCCCTCCCCACCCACACTACAGTCAGTGAGGTTGCAAGACGTAAGAGCGGGAGAATGATGAAGTGAAAAATAACTATCCACTACGTAATTCGATTTTTTTTGGTCTGCTAAAGACAGATCTAGTATTGTAGAATTGATTAAAAAATCGAGAATTGACATGCTAAAAGATTGATTTAGAATCACCCATCCCTAACTTGGAGGAGTGGCTTTGGCCTTGAAGCCAAGGTCAGTGGTGGGAGTTGGTTTTAAAAAGTAACCTTGAAGGAGTGATTGTGATCTTGAACTCAAGTTTAGTGGTTGGGGTGGATTAGAACTCGGCATCTTTTCCCACTACTTTATAGAAAAACCTTTAACAAAAATAAATTAAAAATTTATGATGTTAACTTAAAATTAAACTTTCTGCTTTCATGTTTATTAAAAAAATTGTAATAATTGGCATGTGAAGCTGGTTTTTACATGTTTTATAAGTTTGCATACCCAGGTTTTTATTCAACTGTGTGTAATCGGAAAATAATGCATCAACAATAGTACCATCAAAAATGTTGCTGACAAAACTAGCACCTAATAATGTCGCCGGAAAAAACGTTGCTGGCAAAAAAAGCGCCGGTCAAATATGTCGGCGGCAAAAATGGCGCTTCAAAATTAACACTTTACGAGACATCGCCGTACAAATACTTTACAATTTGATGAAAGTTTGATTTAAGGTTTACGCAAATTAAATCTAACTTCTATCACAATGCAAAGTATTTGTACAGCGATGTTTCTTAAGACGGAATTTTTGCCGGCTACATATTTGACCGGCGCTATTTTTCCGGAAATATTTTTGCGGCGACAATATTGATAGGTGCTATTTTTGGTGGCGACTTTTTTGACCGTAAATATTTTTGCTTGGTGCTATTATTAGCGTATACCCTGCTCTTAGCGCTAAGGTGGAGACGGGTAAGCTGCTTACATTGGGTTGTGAATTGTAAAGAATAATTTATTTATGAACTAGACGAAGTGAAATGCTGGCATGTTAATATATTAAAAGCTTCTATGATTAAACTCGATTAACTAAACGTTAATAAACTTTCAAATAACAAAACTAAAAATTAACATACAAGTACTGTATCAAAAAAATTTTATTATCTTTTTTTAATGATAAAAAATGTTTCTTTTGCGAGATAACTTAGGTACTGTTACTATATGACAGTATTTTTCTTAATTGAAACTTAAAGTTATTTTATTTTTAAGGCATGTTTCTAGCATTTTATTTTTATGTTGTATTAATAGTTTATTGAACTCGTGAGGCATATATCTAGATTTGTAAGAAAATAAAACTGTTGCAGCCATATTCATAAGTTTAAAGATAACAGGTGGTTATCCAGTATGTCTTAGGCAGATATTATTAATATATATATAATTATGTATGAGATTAGTTAACAATGCTTATGATTATGACTGATTTTGTTTTAATTTCTTTCGCAGCTACAATTATGTAGTGTTTTGGATCTTTTTGAGAAAAATTTTGAATTTGGCTCTTTATTATGCACAATTAACAAATTATAGGTCAGTATTTGTTGTTTCTAATTTAAGTATGCTTTTTTTGTTTCTGTTTGACTAAAAATATGTTTAGGATGTTAAGGACAAAAAAATTAAACATTTTCTCGTAATTGAAATTATGATACTTAATATTGACTATTATAGAACGTAGAAGTTGTTATTTAGTTTTATATTTAAAACTAGTCAGGTTTGATTAAATGCAATGTGTAGAGATGTCAAGTATCTATTTTTGAGATTTTAGTGTCGTTTTGATAGACTACTTTCAGACTTCAATAACAGTTTTTGGCTTGTTCAAAATTTGTTTGTAATTATAATAAGTAGCAGTGCCTCAAATTTATATTTGGTGTAATATTGTAAGAAAAAAAAACTATTTTTGTACTTTTGTAAACTAAATGTTATTATGTTCCTAAAATAAAAATTGTTGAATAAGCATTTCCTAATTTTGTCTACTATTTTTGACTGGGCAGGTACACAATTATGTACACATTGCTTTTCCTACCCCACCTTATGGTTGTGCTTTAATAAATATTTCAAAGCAGATAATCGCCCTTTTAAAATTGTTTAATGTGAATAAACGGATTTATTTTAAGATAGTCATTATTGTAGTGGGATCATTAGCATTTAACTGCAGCTAATCAACACAATACTGTAATAATTATACTTGCAATACGAATTTTTCGCAAATAAAAGCTGCTCAAATGTCCGAAGTGCCTTACCCAGTGTAGCAATAATAGAATTTTGTTTTTCTAGTAATTTACACAATTGACAACAAAGCAATTATTTTTAGAGCAAAAGGTTCTCAAGAAATCCTATTTTTAAAATAGAAATAAAAGTACTAATAATCAAAAAATGTGGTTGAATAGACTAGATCTTCAAGGATAATTGGAGGAGAGACAAATATAATACAACTAGTTCGTTGATACAAAATTTTATAACTAATAAATAATATATGAAAACTAAGGTGACTAAATAAAACAAAACAAAGCTAACTAAAGAGTATCACTACATTTACTCCTCTTTTCTGGCGTGCTTTTGTTCCTAGCTGCCAAAACCAACACGTCTTTTGAATAAAACAGGGTATGATACAATTACTATGAGAAACAAATTCCAAATATTTGTAATTTAAAAAAATTAGTTTCACTCTCTGTGAAATTTCTAAGAAAACAAGCTATATAGACAACCCTTCATTCTATGCATACTTCGCTGTCAGTTCGTGATGGCAGCAATATTGATGCCGATTTAGTAATAATACTCGGATAGTATTACCTATTAACAACCCAAAATTTGCTATTTTCAGTAGTAAAACAGACTGTATAGAAAATGAAAGATAAGGTTAACGATTGCGTGTTTAACAGTCTCATAGTTACCATATTGGTTATCAATATCTTATTAATTAGTGGTTTCCTGGCGGTTTGTAAAAATCAAAGATAAAATCATTCTAGTTAAGATTAGTAAGTCAAAGTGGGAGCCAAGTTTTCATTGTATTGACAATAAAATGCTACTGAACTTTTCTCATTAATTTTCAGCAACCACCAACTGGATGAAATTATAAAACAAGTACCTCTACTCGGTTAACTATACAATTTTTCACAATAGTTATGTCTATTTGATTACTGCAACCAGTTTTTTTTTTTTTCTTTCTAAAAACGATATAGGGTGGAGTCGGGGAAATGCACCTTAGGGGGAAACGCACCATCGATAAATTACTGGCAACGTAACTATAATTTAAATGTTTTAACGTCACAGGTACTTTAGACACTTCCTTTACTTTAACTGTCAAAAATGAAATGACATCCGCGGGACGATGCTTGTTTGTAATCGTATAGTAAGTGTAGTGTATGAACTTCCGCAACTAATCTTAATTGGCAGCGTCATCTTCAAGGGTGTGTAGTTTAGGACACGGTAAGTTGTTTTGTTTGCAATTTGTGGTATAGTAATAGACATGTAACGAAGATTCTGCGGTGCAGTAATTTTGAGGTTAGATTTATCATACTAAATTTTTGTTTGGGGGGGTGCATTTCCCCCATGAAATAATGCGAAAGGGGAAATGCACCACCTACCCAAGGGGGAAATGCACTCTCACATATTTTTTTATTTCAGTGTAAAAATGGTACGCAATTATGTGAGAAAGGGTCGACGTCGTGCGTACAGTACGGAACAGTTGCAAACCGCACTAGCATCTGTAAGAAATGGCAGAACAACCATAAAAGGAGCTGCCCTATTATATGCAATCCCAAGAGAAACATTAAGGGACCACCTCAAAGGTCGTCGTGGTACCAAGGGTTCGGATACAGGAGGGTGTGGTCGAGGCACTGCATTACCATTGGAGTCCGAAAATCAATTAGCAGAATGCCTTCGGGTCATGGCGAGGAACGGTTTTGGTTTAACAAAGTTTGAAGTATTAGAACTCGTTCAAAGTTATGTAAAGAGGACTGGAGTACAAACGCCCTTCAAAAATGATCGCCCAGGAATGGACTGGTGGCTATCTTTCAAAAAACGACACAAGTTGTCTATTAAAAAACCAGAAATTCTTGAACATGCAAGAAAAGTTCAAGGTTGCGACCCTTTTGTAGTGTACGAATTTTTTGATCGCATTGATAAGTCGATAAGAAATCTTGGTCTTATCGATAAACCTGAACGGATTTACAATTGCGATGAAACAAGTTTTTGCCATGATCCTACAAGGACAAAAGTCGTTGCCGCAGTTGGTAAGCCATGCCACCGGTACACTGCTGGCACCGGCAGAGAAAATACAACTGTACTGGCATGCGTAAACGCTGCTGGTGACAAATTGCCACCGCTTATTGTATTCAAAGGAAAAAACTTGTGGGACAAATGGATCCCAGAATCAGGAACTTATCCCAACACTTCATTTACGTCTGCACCAAAAGGGTGGATGACAGCTGCAGTTTTTGAAAATTGGTTTAAAAATGAATTTTTACTGCATATTGGCGATGTAAGACCAGTTATGCTCATCTTTGACGGACATACAAGTCACGTTTCTCCGCAAATAATACAGCTTGCTTTAGAACATCAAGTAGATATACAGAAACTGCCACCTCATACTTCTCATTTGCTGCAACCTCTTGATGTGGCTTGTTTCCGTGGTCTTAAAATCAAATGGGATAATATCATAGCGGTATGGCAAAGAACAAATGTTGGCAAGCTTCCGTCCAAAACTGATTTTGCTAAACTTCTAGGATCTGCATGGACTGCATTAACAGAATCCAACATAAAAAGTGGCTTTAAAGCAACAGGAATTTTTGATTCTACTTGTGGAACAGACACGAAGGTTAACAGACATGCTATAGATACTTCAACCTTTAATCCTACTCAGTTAGACAGGTATAGAGTGTACATGAAAAATGGAGAAAATGCAAATGCCGCTAGCACATCTACCTCTAATTTGCCAGAACGAGCTCAAGAGGAAGCCGTTGCGGATCGAGCTGAAGAAGGAGCTGCTGTGGAACATGCTGAAGAGGCAGCTGCTGTGGAAAAATTAAATTCTACAAATACTTTTGAACGACTTTTACTAGAAAGAATAAAAAAATCAAAAGAACCACAAATAAAAGCAAAAAAAACAAAAGTTGCAGGAACAGCTGAAATTTTAACAGCAGCTGATGTCCCTAAAGCTTTACAGAAAAAAAAGCTAAAAACAAAAAAGCCTAGTTCTTCATCGGAGGATGAGTCAGAATTAGAAATAACATCTGAGAGTGATTTAGACATGTCTGATGAAGAATTCAATTGCTTATCAGACAATTGTGAAAATGGGGAAGCTGTTAATATTGGAGACTATTATCTTGTCAAGTTTCCGACAAAACGGAATGTGCGTTATTATGTAGGAAGGATAGACGAAAAAAAAGATATTTCAGAATATCGCATTACTTTTTTGAGATGCAAAGATAAGAAAAGAGGAGTATTTAAGTGGCCTTATGAAGAAGACATTTATTTCACACAGGAACAAGACTTAATAAAAAAATTGCAGCAGCCACAAATTGATAGACGAAATTTGCATCATTTTCATATTGATTTTAGCCATTACAATATGAGTTAGAATACATGTTTTAAATATTTTTCATTTTTTAATAAGTATTTAGAGTTGTTAATATGAGTTAGAAATACATGTTTTAAGTATTTTCTATTTTTGAATAAATTTGTTCTTAATTGTCTTCTAGTTTCTCTATCGAGTAGTTTCTGTATAAAATTGTTTTGGGTATGAAGAACCAGTGCATTTTATTCAAAATTTCAGGGATGGTGTGAAAATATCGGAACTTTGGTGCTATTACCCCAAAATTCTTTAAATTGCTTTTATACAGAAGTTGAGCTGTGCTGGTGCATTTACCCCTTTTTACTGGGGAAATGCACCACCCCACAGGCTTGGCAAAAAAAATTAAACGTAATATAGAAATTTTAATCAGCCGACAAAACATTTCTGGCAGGAGACCTATAACATATGAAAGGTGTTGTACCTAAAATCTCAATTAAAAAGAATTATTTTTGACAATTCAGGAACAGTTTGAAGTTGAATTTATAGTTTTTGGGGGTGCAATTACCCCACTTCACCCTAAGGGATAGTGAAGACCATTAATGAAACAAAAATAGTTCATAATATTTATTGTAATTAAGAAGATAGCGCCTTATAACACACAAATAGAATACGTAAACGCTACAAACAAATTACATTGAAGAAATTTCATCTTTTCAAGAAATTATTTCAAAAATTTTAATTTTGGAACAAAATGGGATAACATGTTGATAGAATGATTCTCTGACAGTTATTATATTAATTTTAAAATAGAGCATGTATATTAAAGTAACACTCCTATTACTAGTTCTCTTTTATGAACAACAAACTGGATTTTAATATTAATCAAACCTTTTTAGGTACCTAAAGGTAATTAAATATTTTTGGAAGAAATAATTGTAGTAATATACCAATCTTTCGAATACTCAAGAAATGGGTACTATTTACTGAATTTTTGCTGGTATGAGAGCACAAACTATGTCTTTATCAGCTTCGTTTTGCAATTCCCATTTTACGTCCACGGTTACCTGAAACATTAATATACGTTAGGTAGTTCAGAACAATATTTATTAATTACCTTCTTACTCTGGGATATTTTTTAAGAACAGGAAGGCTTGTTTCATATGTATAAGTTTGTCCAGATTGTAGAGGGCATTTTAAACCAGAATCGACACAGCCATCTCCATTAGGCAGATTAAATGGTACTGGAACATCGAGTACTACACCATGAACCACTGCCTTTACTTTTTCAACATTTTCCTCTGGTAATTACAGAAAAAATATTGTTAAATCTCAATTTAAAAAATATGAATACAGCATGCCCGCCCCCTCAGATTACAAGTTACATTAAAATCTGAAACATGTAGAAACAAAGAACAAACACATGCTCAGACATTTTATTAGACTGCCTTTCTTTTTTGCTGATAACAGCCAAAAATTACCTCGCGTTATAACATCTTTATTCTAAGAGATACGGTTTTAAAGGGTAATACAAAATATTTTAATCGTTCAATGTTTAATTCAAATCAACACTTAAATAAGTAAAATTTACTGTCTTCTGAGGCACGCCGCTTTGAAATTTTTTTTACTACAATGTTTGTGAAAATCGTTAAACATTTCTAAATTTACAGTAAATTTTAAAAAAATGTAAACATTATATCATCAGTTGTAATCTGTTTTAATTAATATACCTAGTTATTATTATATTAAAAAATTATTCATTAAAATCATTTATAATGATAGTATTATCATAAACTAATGGTATTATGCTATAAATTAGTTCCCAATCTGTTTGAACAAACTTACAATAAATTGTCAGGTAGCCTATAACATATTTTCCTAGGGTACGTAATAATTATCTAATTTTGTTCAAATTAACTTCCAACTAATTTCTAGCACAATACTATCGTTGTAAATGATTTTAATAAATAAATTTGAAGTAGAATAATTAAAATAGATTATATCTGATGATAATAATTACGCTTCTTAAGTTTAATTTAAATTCAGTAATTTTTAACAATTAACGCTTTCTTCGAACGTAATTTAAAAACGGCAAAACATTTTAAAAATTGTATTGTTGATTGTATTAAGCGTTAATTTTTTTAAAGATTTGCCCTTTTTCGTGTTAACCTGACTAGACTACTATGAATAATAATAAGGATGACCCCCTAATTTCACTTTATTGTAATGTATAGCAATAAATTAATGCCTAGAATTAATGGATCATCCACATTAATGTAATATGTATTAATAAAATAATAATGTGTTATTACTTAGTTGAAATGTTAACTTGACTGTGGCATTTGTATTGCGACGCAATACACATCTCGCATCGGAATCTTCACAATTTGATATTTCTAGAGACACAATCGTTCCGAGGCTTGAACCTGAAAACAAAGATCAGTTTTTTTTTACTTCTTAGCTACTCATTATATGTAACCTTGATGACATTGTGTATATTATTCTGTTTTAGACTATAATAATAATTAAAAACCATACAACTACACGAGAATTCTTAGAAAATTTTACAGCAAACAGATATGTTTTTATTTTATAATTACGAAGAATTTAATGGGCAATAGTTTTTAATATTGCAGTCTAAATTAACTGTAGATTTAAGATTAATGTATAAAAATGTGCTTCACAAATATTTCCAGTAAATTGACCATTTATGATAAAATGTTTTCCTGCTTCTTATATTCATTTCTTTCTGCATTAATAATTATGATAAAATAAGAGTACAAAGGTCTCCGATAATATTTAAGTTTGGGTGTACAAACAACAACATTATCTGCCTAACTGTACAATCAAATTAAAATATCGTTTAAAGAAATCATTATTACAGCTTTACGAATTTATAAATTCTGTTTTAGGAAGATTGAGAGCTTAAAACTTCAAAACATGGTTTTAATTTTGTTATAGAATATTTTTATTACCTACGCAAATAACATACATATTTTATTTCTGCGTTTTTAAAGAGACTTAAAACGTACCAACATTTTAAACATTTAAAAAATCACACTTTTGGTAATTTGTATTTGAAACGCATTTTGTTTTCTAAAAATTTTAAAATATATTACAATTACTTAGCTACCAGTTTTCAATTTGATTGGTTTATTAGCTTTATTGTTAACGTGAAATATCTTGAACCTATTTAAGCATTATTAACAGGTCCGTGGTCAAAAATCGGAAAGGGGGGGGGGATCTAGTTTTATTAGAGGGGGTTCAAAATTAATCAATGTTATTATGCGCGTAATATTTTTATATACTTTTGTATGGTTTCTAGATATTCTAGAAAGTGTGGAAGTCGCTCACGCATACTAATTATTACCACTGTACAAGCATGTGCACCGCCAAGGCGTCGCCCGCTGTTTGTCGAGGCAACGCGTCATGCGTCGGCCACCCTTTGTCGTGACAGTTACTTATTACCTATATTAATTAAGAAGTAACGCTTAGAAAGCTTTACTTTTCCTAGTTCCGAAACAATTACTTTTTGTTTTAATTTATTATTAGGTAAATATATTTTTTTGTGATTAGTTAGAAATGATTTTTTTCAATCATCTGGTAAAATATGTAATCATTTTTCCAGGTGGGACTTGAGAACGTCGTAGGTGGGGCTGAACCCCACCTGGCCGATGGGCCTGCTTATTAATATGTGGGGTTGAAAATTCGACTTAGGTGTGCTGTTCACTACATCCAAGGAATATACTACTGTAGTACTACTTAGAAAATATTAATTATCGATAACATTGAAGTATTTACTCATTATTTTTAGGCGTCCATAAAAAGATATCTAAAACAATAAAAATATTTTTACACTTTACACACTTTTTACAAAAAATGTGCCGTTATGTTCCAAGCCATAATTACGGTACCAATTAAGAAAAAGGAATTGTTTATTTTCAGTAGTGAAAGAGATTGTAAAGAACAAGACCAATAAAAGGGTTTTGTCTTATGATGGTCATACTTGTGGTATTGGTTATAAATAACTAAAAATAACTTGGGTATTTTTTTTCGTATTATTTAGCGATTTCCTGGCGGCTTGTAAAAACCAAAAATAAAATAATAATTCTAATAAATATTAATAAGTCGAAACCGAGCTTTTATTATATTGGCAATAAAATGCTGCTGAACTTTTGCCACTAATTTTCCGCAACTACGAACTTAGATATGGAATTGACCAACTTACTAGCATTTTTGAAACTAGCAAATGTATCGAAAGATTTCTTTTTGAATTTGATCAAAATCACACCATAATAAAAAATTTTAATCAATATTAAAACCATTTTTCACATTAACATTTCATATATGAGGTATACCTTTAGAAATACAAGGAAATTTTTAATATTGCTTTCTCTAAAAAACCTACGGTATACAAAGAGTTAGAAAAATAAATATAATTATAATTTTTTTTGTGAAATCAACTTCATAAATTGTTAAGGCGCAATAAAAATAAAATGAACATAAAATGAATTACTTACCACAATCAGAATAACCTTTAGCAAATGCAAAAATTGCTACTAATACTAAAAAACTAATGCCAAAATCCTTCATCCTGAAGCTTTTTTCCGCTCAACCCGTTCACTTTGTTGCTGTGCAATCGACTGAACTATTCGTATCAGCCCAAATCCGTATCAGAACAAATACTGACTCTTTGATGGTTTCATTTACATTTATGGAACTAACATCAAACAGAGATAAACATATGCTATATTTACGTGTAGTTTAAAGAGGAAGAATGATGGCAATAACACGAGGAGATAAATAGCAACAACTTATATGTTATTAAGTTAATGAAAGCCCTTGTGTTGGGGGCCGGAAATGAGTTATGGAAATGGTTGTTGTACTTTTAATAATTATTTTCGCACATTTAGCGTGCTTGATATAAAACCAAATATTTGTTTAGGCAATTTTTCATTAATGTTAATTACAATAAAATGGGATACACAATTGCACAGTTATTTAGGAATTGTTGTGTGGAGCAATTTGGATGCAAATAAAAGAACAACGACACAAATTGGTGATAATTAAATTAATGCGTTGCACTCAGATGCCCTTTCGAAAGTACACTTGTCCTGAACATGTATTTAAACTGTTGCAATTTGAATTTACCGCTTATATCTAAATATCTATCACCACTACTAGATGGCGCGCCTGTAGTGATAATTTTTCTTGTTGTAGCAAAACGTATGACACGTCACGGTTTTTCTGTTCCACCGTGGCCGATAATTGACTTGTGACGTAAACAAAACGTACGCAAGACAGCTGAACGTGAAGATTTGTAGCACTTTTGTAAGCAGTTTGACAGTAAAAGGTACGTCGTATAAATTTTGTGTCTGATTTTGTTTTATTTTCAAGTTTAATTTATTAATTCTAAGGGTACATAAATCCATAGCTTTGAAGTATTTAAAATTTGGGTTAATTAGAACAATTTTTTACAGGTCATAATGGATCAAATTGTAAAATTTGTCGAACCTGCCCGTCAGTTTGCCAAAGATTCACTTAGGTTGGTTAAAAGATGCACTAAACCAGACAGGAGAGGTATGTATTTTGTAATAAGGCCTAGAGTTAAATATTAGTTGATAGTTTGATGAAATTAATAGGCTTAAACATATGCCTTCTAATATGCAAGTTAATGCATTGCATGTGCCATGTGGTTTCGGTTTGTTAAGGAGGCTGCAGTTTATAAGTATTATTTTACAATAACATGAAAATGATATGCAGACTGGGAAGGTGTAGAATATGTACAGTATGACGAATAGCGTTATAGTAGATTTTAATCGATTAGAAATTATAATTTTGTTGCAAAGAAAATGTAGGAACGTTTTAAATAAGCCATTATTATTACTATTATTATTATAAATTTAGTTTTGTAGATTATTAAAATCGGTACTAGAACTTATAACTGTCAAAACCGCTGACCTAAATTATTCTAGCACAATATGTTGCTACGTTTAACATACTTATTATTTCTGTTTCCATTCTAACTGTATTAGTTCAGTTTGAAATACTAAGAACTTTCGCTTCATACTTTCTTTTGGAATAAATAACTCTTAAAAAAACTTGTGAATTTGCCAGCATGCTAGCTCAGTAAGTTTGTTTGTTTGAGGGATTCTGGTTTTGTATTAAAAACATGTCTTTTGGTGAGTGGTGTGAAGAACTTACTTATTTTTAAGGTAAATTTTAGTTTTGCTTTTTAAAATGGCACAGTTTTTTTGACCTAGGTATCTATATGCAGATTTTCACCTTGTTTGTGTTATACATTTTGAAATCAGAATAATTAATGCTGCAAAATGGCGCCAAAACAAATATTGTGGCTATTTAATGTGCAGAAAAAAGGTTGCTATAGGAAAGTGCTTTTAGATTTCCAAATTTTTTATAATAAAGATGGCGTAAAAAAACAAAAATCGATTTTTATGTTTTATTGCCCATATCTACAAAACAAGAGCAGCTAGCTTAATTTTCTTTTTAAATTGTTGATCAGCGTAAAATTCCGCAACGTTGCCGCAATTTAATAAATAAATTTAATTTAATATAGTATTGATTGAAATAATTATAATTAATCCATTCGCTCTTAGTTGAAAAGTCAACACAACGCCACTACCTAAATTATTGTCTTTTAATTTTAAAACAATTTTACAGTAACAAATTATGAAAATAAACTTCATATGAACAATTTTAATCACGCCGTGGCACTCTTACGTGAAACCAAAAATTGCAATTAAAAATGTTGGAATAGTCGGAAAAACAATTGAAGTATACCACTGTACTCGGAGTTTGATCCTAATTTCAAAAATGTAAAAATATACAGGGTGTTCTGTTTGAAATAAGGAAGTTGGGGTTACTTCCAGCGAACCGGGAAGTGCAAAACAATTGAAGTAGACGTCGTATCATGTGGTTTCGTATGCATATTAACTTTCCAAAATTTTATTTTATTAAATAAATAAAGAAAATAAAGGGTGTGACTCTACTGTCTTTGATACCAGGTACAATTATTGCTAGTGAATACTTTTTCACTGTGTTGCACTTTTTTTGAAGTTTTAAAACAGAAAGTTGGGCTATCTGGACGCGTATTAATATAGTGCTCTTTATTCTTTCAATTAAAATGATAATTTTAGCTAAAAGAGCATTTCTAAATTGGCAGTTTACGTTCTACATTTTTGTCGCATTCATTTGATACCAAACACTTATATAGAGCTAGCAAACAAATTTAATTAAAGAGGCGGTGAAATATATATTTGCATGTCTTATATTGATTTAATTTTCTGTTGTCATTTTCAGAATTATGACTTTTAAGGATCAATGAAACCTCTTGTTTAAGTCTTTTTAAATGATTAAATTCAATAAAGGAATTTTGCCAATCCAAGTACTAGCGCTGTTGAATAGTGATTTGTTCTTCATTGTGTATTCTAGGTAATCTGAGGGTAAAAGATTGGAAATGAAAAGGGGGGTAAATGATTAGCGGTAAATTTTATAAATAACCGGGTAAATTAACCGGTTAATTTTGGTTAATTTGCCTGGTAAATAACCCACTCACAACACTAGTGCAGATGTGGGAAGCCACCACTCCCACCCTCGCGGTAATTGCTGTAATCATACACCAAAGCCCAAAACATTCTATCCATAAGCTTGCAGCAGACGCCAGTGTGACCCGCACCACATGAATTATCTCTGAGATCCCGGCTTCTCCCTGTTATATGTATATGTAGCCGTTACAGTCTCTTGTGGCACAGTATTGACTACCAGTTTCCATTCTTTTCTGTCTCAGATCTTTTTCCTTCAGTATATTCCTCTCTTACTGCTTCTAAACCATATTTTTTGTGGCTTCCCCCTTTATTTGTTGCCATTAGTCCTCTGCGTAACACGAACTTTGTAGTTTTGTCGAGTGGGGCAATCTTTGCTAACCCAAGGTCTGTCAATGTCAGTTGGTTACCTAACTAACCTAACATCGATGAACCTAGGAAGAAGCACATCAACTTCTGTAATTGTATTACATAATTTTGCAATGCTTCTCCATGTTATAGGTTATAGTTGATATTAGAATTTAAAAAACCAATGAAAATGATCACTGTAATAAATCAAAATGTTATAATTCTATTTTTTTTACAGAATTCCAAAAAATTGCCATTGCAACAGCGATCGGCTTCTGCATTATGGGCTTCATAGGATTTTTCGTAAAACTGATCCACATACCCATAAACAATATCATTGTGGGATCATAAATGACTCCATTTTATAGAGTCACAATGTGTTTGTTGTATTTAATTTTTACATTATAATTAGTGTCATCTGAGTATTGATCAAAAACCATGTCTGTTTTTTCATGAATATATTATCAATCTTAAATTGTCTTTTATTGTTTTATTATGCTGTTGGTATTTTATGTGACTATTAATATGCATTTTAGATTTTTCATTCAGGAATGCAGTACAGTTGTGTAGTGAGTTTTGCTCCAGAATTTTGTTTCAGAACTACTTTGACGACTGACCAACAAACTGATGTTAAAAGAACTGCACCAAACTGTCACAATGTGTTTGTTGTATTTAATTTTTACATTATAATTAGTGTCATCTGAGTATTGATCAAAAACCATGTCTGTTTTTTCATGAATATATTATCAATCTTAAATTGTCTTTTATTGTTTTATTATGCTGTTGGTATTTTATGTGACTATTAATATGCATTTTAGATTTTTCATTCAGGAATGCAGTACAGTTGTGTAATGAGTTTTGCTCCAGAATTTTGTTTCAGAACTACTTTGACGACTGACCAACAAACTGATGTTAAAAGAACTGCACCAAACTGTCTTGTAGCAGAACGACTGTAATTCGGTGTTTGATATTGTAAATTATATTGAAAATTACACATTAAACTTTATGAGATGTTTTCTTTAGAATTTTTCTGATTTATTTAATAATTATTTATGTTACTAGTGCGCGAAATTATACTTAGGTGCTGGAGAATGAAAGTTTTTTGTCGAGGCGGCAGCCGAAACAAAAATCATTCGAAAGCACCAAAGAAATTTCGCACACGTGTTGCATACAACATTTTTTCTACAGACTCTGAAATAATGAAAAAAATTAAGTAAAATCATAATAAAATACAAAAATAAAAATTTATTCCATCGCAGTCTAGTCTGTTTCTTTGTTACTACGGAAACAAAATTTAACAAATAATTATATTTTTCAGTTATTTTTTCCTTAACAAGTTTGGTTGGCGTCCTTTTTAAACAACCTATTTTTAAATGATGGAAGTATTGGAAATGGGAGAAGATATACCTTTTAATGTTATGGAAGTGGCTAATAATGCAATTGCTAACCTATTACCCGAAAAATCAAAAGCACAATATGAAAATGCATACAAATAGATTATAGCAATACTAATAATAGTTATTGTGGTTTTTGTAATATTTTAATAAAGCTTTTGTTTCTTCTATTTCAATTTATTTTAAAAATGTTACCATTGTCCTCATGCACCCAATATTTTTAGCTTTAGTGCGCAAAATACTTTGTGCAGGTTGTCAAGATAAACAACTCCAATGTGACATTTTGCATACTGAGATTAATGTAAAAATATTTTTTGACTAGGAAATCATTATTTTGAATGTGATTAGTTTTTGTTTGTTTTTTAATTAAACATGGTAACTGAACTAATGAATCTAGAAACATGTTGGAACCATATCAAGAGATCCAAAAAAAACTGATTCTCAGCGGGCTGTGGAATGAAAAGTCACGTCTTTGCTAGACTAAGGAAATGTTTATGTCAGATAATAATTAAAACCTAACCTGAAATTGACATAAACATTCCCTTAGTCTAGCAAAGATGTGACTTTTCATTCCACAGCTCGCTGAGGATCAGTTTTTTTTTTGATCTCTTGATACTACCTACAATATTTCTAGGTTTCCCTCTTTATCATTAGTAAAATGATTTTGTTCTAATACTATTATCTATATTGCGATATTATCAGTATTTTTCGATATTATCCACACTAGCAAAATTATCCAGGCTAGAAATATTATCGATATCAAAATCTTTGAAATAGCAATATTTATTTAAATTTATCGCTATTTGGTATTATTGATAAATATTCCCTGCCCTAGTAACAACATGTAACATTCTATTTTGTTTTGTTATTTAACACCCAGTAATTTTTCTTTCTAAGCAACTATTAAATGCCCACCTGTTGTGTAGTGTTAATAGCTGTAGGTACTAGTAATACTACTTTTCATAAATCAGTAAAAATGCAATTTTACTTTTTACTAGCTGGGCCCGGTCCGCGTTGCTGGTCCTAAGTAAGCCTTTTTTGTTGTATCTGTTGTTCCGAAGTCGACCGATTCATCTGCAGCCTAATCGACTGTTGGATCGTATCTGAATGCTAAACGCTCATATCGAATTGTCACGTTTGGCCGTCTGTTTTTTCGACGTTCCAAATTATTTTCTACGCGATTCCAACTGAGCGAGTCGAACTCGACTGTATCCATTGTTCCGGAGTCATAATGGATCGCACTTCAGAAATTCTTATTCGACTTGCCTCCAAACGCTGACTATGCTCTTCGTCAGTCTCATTGACTCGACGATCATGTCGTTGGATTGCTATGCGCGTACGCCGACCGATATTTCGACGCCTCACTGGTGGCATTTTTTCCAAAGAAACTATCGCTTTGAATTCAATTATTTTTCGCAAAATATCAATTTTCAATACGGAACGTGATACACAGCAGAACTGTCAAACTGAACGTCACACAGTGACAGTCATATGTTGATATTGAGACTCAAATGTTTGTGAGGGACGATTTTCGTTCAATTTGATCAAAATGAATTAAAAAATAATGAGAATTGTCTGAGTTCAAGTGGGAACATGACTTTTGCATTGTTCCATTCCGGTTTTTCCATCCAAAAAAAAAGAAGAGAAAAGTTTCGATTTTTCCTAATTTTGAGTTTTCCGAGTTTTCCACTTCGATTTTTCCATTTTTCTCTTCGAAAAGCCATTCGAAAACGAAAACACGAAATCTCATACAAAAATACCATACAAAATCATCTTTTGGATTTTCCGGTGCATTTTCCCAAAATTTTCTTTCATACAAACCTTGTCCTGACAATTACGAACACAACAAAAAAAAATGAGCCAAATCGGTCACGCCATTCTCAAGTGATGATGTACCAAACATGCGGCAATTGATTTTTATTTATATAGATATTTTTTTTATTTGCAACAACCCCTTATATTGACTGTTTAAATTGACCCGACACTTTCTTTTAGGCATGTTCTTGCTCTTTTTAAATTAAGAGACTTACCTGCTTTGGAAGCTTTTCATTGTTATTGTTTGACACCGTAAATATGTGTTCTATTAGCACTGCTACAATTTGCGAGATCAAATTTTTACAATGTTCCCTTAAATAATTAAAAATTGGTGTTAAGTCGGGAAACCTCAATGGCTAGGTCACACACATCAGGTAAACATAGAAATAAAAATAAGAGAGCCTGTTTGAACTTAAATTTTATTTAAAATAAATGTTTCCAATTAATAAACAATTTTTAAGGCACAATATAACATGGTTCAGGTATATTTTACCCGTTTTAAAATTTAAAAATGTAGGTAACAAGTGCATAATTTTATGTAGATCAAGTAACAACGTTTTGTTAAATGTTGCGAATAGAAAGAAAAGCAAGAAATTTAAGCATACATTACAAACATATAATTATGAACTTAAGTGCAGATGTGAAAATAAATTAGAAATGAAGTTCCTTCTTCCCGACGACATGGAAGATATGAAAAATTGCTACATAAAAAAGGCACCACAATTTTCTTATAGTACCCTAGCACTTTACACCATCTTTTTACAGAATAAGTAAATCACTAGTTCAGCATTTTTCGGTTTAATAGAAAAATAGAAAATGATTTTCTCTCATATAATAATAACAAAATGGCACATGCATATTTTAAAAGAGTGAATACACAACGTAAGTGTACAAAAATAGTTGCAGAGTTTTTGAAACTTACTGCCCAAGCAGATATCACAATAATATTAAGGTTTATCTTGTCTTTTTTTTTATATAATTGTGGGAAGTCCAAACACATGCCACTTATTGCTGCAAAATAACAATAAGGCACTGTTAACGCATACAATAAAAAACAAAACGACAAAAATTGCAGTTTGAAAGCATGCTAAATCTGTTTTCAACAGGAAAAGCAACAATATTTTAACAAGCACGAAATCCTTAAAGCAAATTTATGCAAAAATAAATTGCTTAAGAAACTAAACGTTTAATAGCTAGTTGGGTCATTTTGCATTCTATAACAATTTTTCAGTAACGATGATGAAGACGATGACATTTAATAAAATACTTACTATATAGTTAAGTTACAGAATGACCCCCTAGAAACTAAATAGAAAAGGGATGAGAATTTCGAAATTAACATTATATAAAACGATGAATTTAACCACACTGGGAAAAGGTACATAAGTAGTTTTAAACTACGTAATTATAATAAAATATGTAAGTAAATACAAAAATACATAAAATGTAAAAAGAACAAACAATATGACAGATAATATTCACAAGTATTAAAATAGGTAAAAATTTGGCAGTAATATCAAAAGTTAATATAAACAACGTAATATAAGAAAATACTATTCCTGTATGGAATGCTAAATATATTGTGCACCAATTGATTAACAATTAAGAAATTTTAACACTGGTAATAATTGTCAGATCTGGTAACAAATAAAGTTTAAGGCAGAAGGTATAGGAAATAATGGTTGTAGTTACGCCATACAACCATTATCCATACCGGTACTACTATAATTTTGATTGTTGCCATTATAATTGTGGCACTGTTGGTTATTATAATGGTAGGTTATACACTCCGTATTATCAAGGTTGGTAAAGTGGGGTTGGTAACTATCCACAGGAGCTTCTACGATTATATTTGGTGGTTTATTGTACTGAATGATGGAACGACTGTAAGATGTATCACTGGGTACACCAACACTTGCTGGACGGTTATACATATCAATATTTTGAGCTTTATAACTGGGATCAACAGATGAGGGACGACTGTAGGAATGGTTCGATTCGATCACTGAATTTGACAAGATGAATGGTGGTAAACGATTTACAACTGCATCTCGTGTAGGTCGTGGCACGCTATTTTTACAAATAGGTCTATGCGCTGCCAATATTTCCACTAGCTGTCGGCGCTGGTTTTGAAGCTCCTGTACTTGCTTCTTTAGATCTACGTTTTGATCATCAAGCGTTTGAGATTCTTGTATTAAGTTGATGGTTTTTTCGCGTTTCTTTAAACGACATTTTGTGGCTGCGATTTTATTTCGCTCACGACGTCGTCTTCGCCTTTCTTCATCTTCTGCCGTTAACTGTAAACAAAAAACAGAAAAATATTAATTTAAATTTCCAACGCCTTTTGCAAGTATCATTACTGTTAAGAGAAAGTATCATGTTTCTTGCCATATTAATATTATTACTAGGTATTTTTTTCTATTTTATATGCTGTGGTTACTGCACCCTAAAATAAGTTTTAGTGAAACACTACATATTATAATTAAGCTTTATTACAAGGAAGGAGCGTCAGTAGAAATTTTGATAACGCGCCATATAATTGAGATATCAAATATACTGAGTAAAAGCAATTTGGCAAATTTATTTAAGTGGTAAATAATTTTTTAACATCAATGCTGCCTTAAAGGTATTACCAGTCAAACATTTTTAATTAAGTGTTATTAATATATCTACTTTAACTATTTTATTAATAAGTTCTAGCTTTGTTTTGTTAAAAAGCATAATCTTATATTTCAATAAAATTTTAGTAGAAGCAAAAGAAATAGAACACTTTATTTAGCAAATTCTGTAACTTAAAAATGGCGTCAATTTTTTGAAAATTTTGATTTTAAGTACTCTAAAAATGAGAAGCTCGATCGGCATAAAATGCTCTATAGTAACAGCCCCAGTAGGGGACAGTTAATCAACAGGGTGTCCTGCGACTTTGTCGTAACTCCGAGATTTTATTCTCGAAATGATAATTTTTCTAGCAACACCAATTCAGAGTCGTCCTTACCGACTGTCATTTCTAAAGACAAGGAGGTCATTTAATACGAATAACGCACATTATACCTAAGTTTCATGAACAATTTTTCTACGGTTTTACCAAAATTTCCTTTATTTTAGTGAATTTTCCCTTACAAAGCAAAACAGGTTATGATTTTCTTAAAATTCTTTGCTTTTTTGGAAATTTTCTTTTTTCCCCAGCATTGATCAAAATTCCCCGAAAAAAGAGAATTTCCCTGCTTATTTGGAAACAATGGAGTACTTCGCTTGGTTCTGTTCGTTACGCAGCAAAGTGAAGTGCTCCGAACCGTACACATTTACTGCGTCTGTCTGCGTCCTAAGGCGGCTATTTTAAATACCCAAGTTCATATGACATTTTTAACTCAAAACCACGAATCACCTGAAGTTATGACATAAAGTGGCGGATACCCTGTATAATGGTATTTTCGAAACCATAAAAAATATCAGAAAATAAAAATTGACAAAATTTTGCTAATTTCTAAACAATTTTTTTTTAAATTACTGTAAAATTAATTTTTAATAAATTTCGTAAGGAACAGAGCTAGGGATAAGCTAAAACTCGTCTTTTCTTTAATGCTCTAATTTCTACGAAATATCTTTTATGAATTTTTGAAAAATATGAAAAGTAAAATTGCTGAAGTATGCAAAAGTCGAGATGTAATTTTTTGTTCATACTTTGTGGAAATTTCCGTTTTAGACAAAATAAAAACTATGTAGATGGACGTAAGTACACTATTTTAAACGGGAAATTAAAATTTATCATAGTTTGTATGAATTGCACTTAATTAAAGAAATATATTTACAAAAAATAACTTTCATTTTATGTTTGAAAAGGTATTTATGCTTTAACTTTTACAGCTATCACATTGGCACTCCCCAAATTGAAATAAAACTTAATTTAATTAAAATACATTTAATTAAAAAGCTTATTATTTATGTGACAATTAAGGTAGAAAAGAAAAGTATATCAAATAATATCCGATGAAATATACCTATATGGTGTGGTGCGTTCTGAATTTCGGCGGTCACTCACATCTTGATAAGGTTTTTCCCACTAATGTATTATCCAGAAATCACACAATAGTTGTGTATGTACCTACATAATTAGCAAATCACCAAATGTACCAAATTGTTATTCAATGCGTTTTTAAAAGCTAAAAAAACAATTAAGTTTCACGACGTCAAAAATAACTGTTGAACTACAAGAAACAAAACTCAATTTATGTTCGTGAATCGGCCGCAACTGGCTGATTTTTCATGAAGGGGGGGGGGGGGGGGGTATAATGTACGTTAATATTAATAACAGGGATTACAGTTGTCCTAAATATCCTAAAACTTCTATAATTTGTGGAAAAGCGCGAATTGTCCTAAAATTGGCCTTAAATTTTGATTGATAACGTGTCGTAATTTTATACAGTGTTAATTAAAATTTTGTTTAAAGTTCATAATCAAAATTTTGTAAAGTGAAGAAAGTGCTATTTTTGGTAAAAATCTTTCCAATAAAAAAAATTCAATACAAATTTGTTTAGGTAATAATTCTCTACTAGGAAGCGCCATTTGAGCCAGTTGAGGAATTAAAAATTATTTTATGTTTTTAATACAAAATCTTTTAAAATAAATATCTAATTATTGTCAAAGTAAATAATATTTTTTTAGACAACTTTATTATTATTTTATTTAGGAACACTTCAAAATAGAAATTATTTTATTTTCGACGCACAATAAATGTATTTTGTGAAGTCTAGAACATATAACTTCTACTCGTTTCCACGAGGTGGCGCCGTGGTGTAAGTGCTTTGAAGGTTTATACGCGCCATCTCCCGTGGATTTACAAATATAATTTTTTATACTACAAAATTACTTTTTTTATTTCGTAAAAAAATTCAGGATTTAAGCTCGTCAAATAGCAAATTTGGTTATTTGGCCAATTCAAATCGTCGTTAATTCGCCAAATTGCTACTAACCGTAACAGCTAAACTTTAAAATTTCGCGCCTTTTTATACTACCGAATGAACCAATCTAATATTAAAGTTTAGGGAATTTTAAAAATAAATGAAAATTAAATAATTGTTTTTATTGACGATTTTTTCACTATTTGGCATAATGTGCTATAACCAATTCAACAAATTACTAAAGGAAAACTTAGCCAAATTTGATTTGTTTAAATGAATGAAGAAAGACAAACAAGGAAATCATGTTACAGTTACACTTGGTATGTAAAAAACGTCCTTAAATCTAGTAAAATTTTGTCTTAAAATGATTAACAAAATTATAACAAAACCGGCTGGGCTTCCTGTAATAATTCGTTTAGTATATTCCATAAACAATATTAATACCGATAATTATGTATAGTTACTAATAAGTTCCAGATTAACTTTGTGGAAGTTCGTATTAATGTATAAATAAAATAATTAATAACTTGAACAATACTTATTTATTCTAATCTTATACGTATTTTATACGTCAGTGTCAAAAGCAACATTAAAAGTGAACAGTTGGCGCTGCTATTGGAAAAATAGAACTTGATGAATGATCTTGGTAATCTACTTCTGCAGATGATTTCTTATGCCAAAACTTCTAATATTGGCGAATTTAGGATATCAGTTTGCTTCTTGATTAAATGTTTGTAAATTTCAAATGCTTCCAGTATATCTAATTTACGTTTGTCAAAACAAGTTGAAATACGCATAAGGTTAAAATAAATAAATATTGTTGAAATTATTGATTATTTTATTTATAAATTAAGTATACATTTTTTTTAACAGCATATTAACTAGTATGTATGGCCTTGTTCAGAATCATAAAATTTAAACAAATAGGCATATTTATTAAAAGAAGAAGACGTATTTTTAAATCAATAGTTTTTCAATCCAATGTGCAAAAAATAAATCCTGTTTACTTGAAAATATGAATCCTGACGTTTACTATACTCAATTTACATAAAAAATTTGTTTGGAAAGAGTAAAATGCCAAATAATAACAAAATAACATGATTGTTTTATAAAGCAGATTCTTCCGTTTGAATTAATTATCCATCATCCTGTATGTTAAACAGGCATGGAAAGTGCGTTTATTTTTCATACAAAAACATGTTTGGAAAGATGATAACGCTAAATAATAACTACATAAAATAAACTTACTTTATAAAACAGATTAGTCCTTTCAAATTACTTATCCAACATCCTGTATGTTAGAACAGACCCGTTTTCTGAGTTTATGCAACCTTGCATACAGCATGTATGAGCTAGCTATATTACATTAAACTTTTTAATTAATTACAGAGTTCCTGTTTACATTTTGGTACATACAACTGTTCAACTACTGTTAAATTAATACCAGACACGTGAGCTTGTACATTTATACCGCATATTATCAAAAGTATTTTGAAAAACATTTTGGTTACATTGACTTTTACTTTTAACTGTTTTGCTACATAAAATTCCTGAAATTTCTGTATCATTTCCAACTATTGTTTACTCAGTTCCTGGAACTCTTCATCAGTTGCAACGTAATATAATGTGATAGCAAAGGAATTTATTTTTTTCTTTCTGTGATAAGAAAATCGTTTTTTGTAGTTGAATAACGAAATTCTATAAACTTGAAGATTGGAGCAATTTATTATAGAGATAAATTTTGAAAACTTAACGTAGTTGAAGACCATAATTAAACAGTTAAAAAACAGATTAATCTTAATTTCGATTAGTGTCACGCAATATTTAAAAGAAAAAGGTGTCTAGTCAAGACGGACAATTCCATACAGACGTTGGCCCAGACTGAACACAAAAATCGTGGTTATATAATCGCAAATTCTAAGCAGATTCGCGAAGTTTTTTGAATAACAAACAGGTATTCAAAATACAGGATTTCGCATTGAATATCTAATTAGATCTAAAATATACGACCTTGTAGCTTCACTAAAAAATAATTTGGTACCCACTGAATATTTCATTTGTAATAAATAGCACTTGTTTAAAATTTGCAACGAACCACAGCCTACGCATTGTTTAGTTTTATTAACGCGACTTCGCGTCCCGTTATTCCGGCTGCGGATACTGTGCCCAAGTGTTGATAAAATCGTAACAAACCCACTAAATTTGTTTATTGTACGCTATAAACATTAGCACTGATTCTGCCACAAACAATGAACAAAAACTGGCCCCGATGTACATTAAGTAATTTTTTTGGCTGGATTTCAAAACAACCTGTGTTTGAGAGAAACTCGATATGTTTTCATTCTCCTGCCAAACTTTATATTTAAAAATAAACCTACTTATAAAATTTTGTTCTTATAACACAAATGAATTAGAAAGATATACACATGATAGAATATAATTTATTTCTATTGCTAGTTTTAAGAGCTGGAGGGCGAGGCTTGAAATTTATCAAAAATCTCCATACTGTCTGAACAAAATTATGGTAATTGGACAACCATTCTAAATAAACTATGAATCAATTTTACCAAGAAAATGTTACAATGAAGGTTCACAAACCTACATTTAAATGAGTTTTTAAAAATTCAACATTGAATGGTCAAAAACGTAAAAACAATTTTAAAACTAACATTTTTACTAAATTATTAACACTTACTTTACTATTTTCGCCCCAAACGTAGTCGTAGTCGTTATTCTGAAAATTTAATTAATAAAACCAAAAAGTACAGCTTATTCAAATAAAACAAAATATGTAAAAATGTTTATGAGCACACAAATAACATAACATATAAATAAAATGATTTTTTGTAAAATATCAAAACGAATGCACATGCGGTCGGTGTAAATTTTAATGACCTGCAACTTTTGGCAAAATTCATTGCACTTTTAAAATATTATACTTGGAACATTCTCATCCTCACAGCACGTTTACAGTAAATAAATTTATGGTTTACATTTCCTACCAAAAAGTGTTTCTGAATAATGCAAAAGTACATCCGGTTTTTTGCAAATACGTAATATAACATGGCCCCTAGTCGTATACACATTTAACATTATTCAAAGTCTTTATTAATCGAGTCAAAAACGGGTTCTTTGCAGCGACATTCATGTTTTATGGAACATAAAAGTCGAATTTTGAACTTTAATAAGATCTCTAATTAGTAGAAGATTCGAAGCGAATTGACATATGCAAAATAAATAAAAGGTGGAGATTTTACGATTTGAAGCGACCAAGCACCGGAAATTTTCTTAGGTGTTCTACTTGCATTTACTATAAATATCATAATGCAGAAATATTGAAGTTTGAATTATTATACTTTGGGGGCAATCAAAAAATAACCAAATAGAAAATTTGTTTTGTTGCAAATTAATTAACAAAACCACACTGCCATTTATAAATTATATCAGTCTAGGTCGTAAGCCTCACTGCCCACAACCCCCACTGGTCAAAACCCCCCGCTGGTCACACCCCCACTGGTCACAACCCACTCAAATTTTTCTCAATTCAGTAATGGTCCAAACCCCCCAAGTTGTTAATAACCCGCAATTTTAATTTTTAATTAATAACGCCCACTTTTCGTTTTGGTCCGCCCTTAATTTCCTTCATGGTCGCATTTCCTAACTGCGTTAATTGGGAGTTGTGACCAATGTGTCGCTTGTGGCCAAGAAAGTAATTGGAGGTTGTAATTATATCGGTTTCCTTAACAGTTTTGTGGGGGATATCAAAATATACATAATTTTTTAAATAATTTTCTATGAAATTTTCACAAATATATTTTATTTAAATAATGCTTTGGAACATTGAGAACTAATAATGAAGTCCCAAAACCTTAACAAGTCTAAAGCTCTCACCGTCAGTGATGTGTCGTTCTACTAGCCCCAACCCAGACATAACAATTCACATGCACATATTAATTTACAGTACTTATATATTTGCTTACATGAGTACCGTTTATTTGCTTAGAAGCACTTCAATAAACATGGGCAATTAAATATTGTTCTCGTCACGCTTTTGTTGTCTACGTATTACTTCACAAAACAAAGCCTAATAGCATAATAAGAAAGTTAATATCCTTTGTGTCCAATAACACATTTTGATTTCATTCACTGCAACTCTATGAAAAAATCGCTTCATAAACGTAATCGAGTTTGATTTAAATCTCCACGTATTAGCTATGACTATATAGGGTTGTCAAAAAAAAACGAAAAATCTTCCCTTTTGTCTGTATTTTGATAATTTTAACTTTGAGGTCTAAAGTGCTTTCAAATACAAAATTTTGAAAAAATATGTCAATTAAATGTCGATTTTAATACGTTAAGGCTCTCCATAGGGGCCGAGTTTTCAAATTCCGGGGGAGGGGGGATACAGTATTGTTCTACTTTCCCGAGTGTATTGCTTGGCCTAAGGCTATAAGAAGACTCTTGGAGCATCCTGATTTGCTCCATTTCTATAATAAAATTAATTTTTTACTTTTTGTTGTTATCTTTTTATTTTGTAATATTTTTTTATTGATTGTGACGTTTTTTGATGTTTTTTAATAAAATGAATTTAAAACAAACATTGTTTCAAAACGTCCAATATATACAGGGTTGCCACACTGATTATAGGTACCATGAGAAAAACAATGCATTTTAACAGCATGGAATTCATAGGAGATAATGGTGGCATAAAAAATTAAAATGTATTGATTTCCTCACGATGCTTAATTAATGTAAACACTCTGTATATTTTTTTAAAGAAGGGAGCGAAAATATGGATCTACAAAACTTTGTCGATGGTATATACCAATTTCTGTCTACACGGGGAGGTTTTATAAGTATTCTCCCGGGGGTTGGGATTCCCCGACTGTTAAAACTTTGCTAACGCTGACAGTGCAGCATAGCGATATTGGGAACTATTATACACGGTGTTGTCGTTTTTTGACAATTTTTGGTCAACTTAGTTTTTCTTTATTAGCTGAAATCGGTACCATCACGAACTGATCAAAAAGTTTTTTTTTATTTTACTGAAGAGGCTCAGCCCCCATTTTTTTACTCAAGAAGTAGCGACCCCCCTTGAACCAATGAGGCTCCAAATATTATACCGACAGTCACTGACATTACACTGACAGCTGAAACCAGTACAATTACGATCTGAACAATTTTTTTTAAATGTTTCTCAGGGAGGGCTCCAGCCCCTAAGCGTCAACGTATGTTTCACATTTACATGTACAATTCCCTAACAAATTCTTATAATTCAAATTGGAACTGGATCATTTTAGCGCTACCATGAGAAGTGCAAAAACAACGAACCATGATGGAATTGGGTTTTCCTAGAGGCCTCAGAGACACCATTTGATAGAACTTTCTTTGCTCAGCTGTTTTTGGAATTAATTACAAAATCGAAAGCCATTCTCGGGGTCAAAAAACGTCGAAACGTGATGGTCTGTAGACGACCGAGCTAGAAATACTACTTCTGAACATCAAGGGAATTTAACATAGCAAAGGTACAATTTATACTAATTGTGGTCTGAACCAGCTAAGTTGGTATCAAAAAACGCTTTTAATTAAAAATAGAAAAATTGTATTTAAATCGATTCCTGACCATAATTCAAATGCTGCATTTAAATATCTCACTCCGTTTTCTCTCGGTGGGTGACCAAAGTGTATTGTCGGCCATCGCGGAATTTTATTCAGATAAAAAAATGGTTGTATCTCCGAAAGAAGTGGTTTGGGGACCCACGTCCACTACGACTTTTTTCTTACTTTTATGTGTGGAATTAGCATATAATTGTTTTGACAACGATTTCCATATTTAAGCTAAAACTGCAACATTTCTTTCGGTTCGCAACCAGTTTACTAATGTCTGCATGATTGTGTTTGGTGTTGTATTTAAATGTGTCTTATGATATGAAATATTTAATGGTACCTACCCCATCGGTTCTCCTCTCTTCCGATTCGGATTCGGATTTCTTGATACGTTTACAATGGTCGAGATCCAGCAGATCTTCAGATTCGCTGTTGTGTTTCCGTTTCTGTTCGATCGAAAGTTTGAGTCCAGCTTTGATGAGTTGGGAACAAGTGTGTTGGATGCTCGGAGGCGTATTCGTCGGCGATTCTAACTGGCTACAGCTCGAGCTGTTGGAGTCGTTCGACAAAGACGTCGGAGGTCCTGCAGAAGCTTTCGGTGTATCATCACCAAATGTGTAGTTATCTAACGGGTTGGTCATGGCTATCAAGGAATTTAATATTTCCGGTGTTCTAGGGGTCGTGCAAGCGTTATCAACCGTCAACAGGCTGTTGACAGCGTTGGCGGCCGATTGGGCCAAATTTACGTTTAAGTTATACATAATATCACGTTTTATTAAACTAAATCACAATGAAACTGCGAGTCTGACTCGCACACTATAGAATAATGTTTATTGTTAGTAAAAATATAATAAGTAGGTTCTTTTGGTACGGGAAGAGATTTTCAACACAATCTCATCTATATGTGTCTTCTATGCTGTGGTTCCTAAAATCCAGAGACCAAGGTGACTGCAATCTGAAAATAAATAAAAAAAAGTTGTTTAGTATCAGATTTAAAATACCTCGCGGATTATGGTTAGTTTAATGCAAGGATGTGTCCAGTTTAACTCTGTAGGCGAGAATTACACATTGTATTAACAAACAAAAAATTAAGTGTAGGAATATACAGAGAATAGGATTTAACGAGCGGAAGAAGACTTAACACCAAATCCTTAAAAAAAGCGTTAGAAGTCCGATTTGCATACTAAATCGAGCTATTTTATCCTAAATTAAACATTCGTCTTGTGCAGCCATTTTATTACGCCTCAATTTTATTAATCCAGCTGCTGCGTTTGAATTATATGAATAATTAATTTTGTCAAAATATACATGGATTATTAGTTTTATACACGAACAAAAATAATGATGAAAAAGCTTATTTAAAATGCTGATTGATGGTTCTAGTTAGTTCTGCGTTATTTTATTTTTAAAGCCTTTAAGTTATTAGTTATATGTTTGTAAGATTTCTATAATCTATACAAATTGAGTTTATAAAAATTCAGTTATAATACAAAGTAGAAATGATCATATTAAACATAAGCAAAACAAAATAGATTAATTGGAATGAATGCATTGTACCGGGTGATTCAGCCTAATTGTTTCAAGCTCATATTTCAATTATTGTTTAAGTTACGAAAATTAGCTTTCGCAAGCGTCTATGATACTTAGAAACCTATAAATGTACGTTATAAACAACATGTCACTACTTCCGGTTACACCGGAAGTGAGGCAAACATTTTTTTCTTAATATTACCCTGAAAGATTCCTAAAAAGCATTAAAATCGTTATTCAGTCATGTATAATAGTTGCTCAAAAACTTAACCAATTATGCGCTAGAGGTAGTTGAAGTACAAATTCAAGTCGTCCATGAATTTTATATTATATCTGCTTAAAATTTTCAAAAAAGAAAATTCAGTTTTTAATGAAAAAATGTCTTTGTTTCAACTTTTTAAAGTTTTATTTAGAAATGGTCGATTTATAAATAGCAAATATTCTATTTATGATATACAGGGCTCGTCAAAACCACGCCGTTCTTCAATAGCTCTGTTAATATTAAAGACAGAAAAAAACTTTAAATATAAAAGTTATTGGTAATTAACTACTGACTAACCTACAAGTGTTATCAATTACTTGGTGTTTGGTTACGCCCGTACAGCACAGTACTTTGTTATTCTAAACAGAACACCCTGTATATTAGTACATTTTTACATTTAATTGTAGGTATGAAAATATTAACGTTCAATGATATTAAAATTAACGGTAATGACTTAATGATTGGCCATTTTGTGAATCAGAAAGAATGGCACGTTAATTTAATTTATAGACGTGGTAATTATTAAAGGGTTAGATGTTTTGTTTTAAATTTGTGGCGCTCTTCCGTAGTAAATGTTTACGAGCCGCCACTGCTTACAAGTAATAATTATTTGTATTTAGGAGACTAAACCGTTCTTTTCACAGATTTCTATACAGGCTTATTAGATACACTTCTCCAGCTTCTGAACAATCTAATAGTGAAGCCAGACGGCCATTTTGTAAAAGGTTAAATTGTCAAATTAAAATGCGTCTAGGTATTTGTTTAAACGTTCTTCGCTTTGACCAGGGAAATCTCGTTAAGAAGTAACGTAAAGAAATTACAAGTATCAACAGTAGTGATCCTAGTGGTACATATTTAACAAAAAAATATGGTACCATTGCGTAATAATCGCATACTTAGCGTATTTTTTGACACTTAAAAACTGCAAACCGTCCCGTTTTGCTGGCGATTTTAAAATTAGGTTTTGCAGCTAAAAAATTATATTTAGTTGTTTATATTAACGTTGAAATGCAATACGGTCTTTTAATTTATAAAAGTCGCAGAACTGACTTTGACCTTCTACAAAATGGTGCCTGGCTTCATTTTATTTTGTATAGCGTCGTGTATCTGGAAAACCTATATAGAAATTTGTGGTCCTTTCTGAAACAATATTTTTAACTAGTGACTTCCATGTATTCTAACTTCGTCTTTCAATCAATTACCTAAAACATGAAATTCTTGAATCATTAATTTTTACTCAAATTTTTAATCCCAAAAAAGTTACTTTTGTGGTACTGCCGATGATTTCGCAAACTTCTACCTTCGATTTACATAAATTTCTTCAATAAAACAGGAAAATTTAGTCAGATATAGGATATGAAGCAAGTTGACTAACTTGTTTTTTATAGGTACCATTTTGGCGGGGTTATTTCCTGGCCACTTAGCGGCTGCTTTTGACATAAACTTGCTAAAAATATGCGAATGCTTTTGGAATGCAACTGAGGTAAAGACTTTGAACGGTACCACAAGATTTGTGCCCACTGTAACTCCCATGAATGCATTTTAGAGGAATCATAAACCCCTTTTAAGAAGTGTTTTGAAAATGATTAATGAATGTTTGGTAGGTGTGTATTAGCAATTTAAGAAAATATATGTATTTTTTGTATAATAGATGAGATTAACAACAATGTCACCAATAAATTTATGACCCTCAAATCAATATAATAATGGTTTGTTTGTTTGCTGGTAGATACAAAATTGAATTTTCTCTTCAAGTTTGTGCCTAAATTTAATAAATGTGTGTAAATAAAAAAATATTTTACAACTAACATGTTTACACGCCATGATCAAACGCAAGATTAAAAGTAAACAGTTGGTGTTGCTATAGGAACAATAATACATGATGACTTGATCTTGGTTATCTATGCCTACAGATGACTTGATTTCTTATTCCAAAACTTCTAGTAATGGCGAATTTAAAAGATCACTTTGCTCACTCATTAAAAGTGCAGTTTTTAAATGTTTGTGAATTTCAAATGCAACCAGAATATCTCATTTATGTTTATAATCACAAAAGTGCAGACTTTTTATAGTGTTATTAGATGCCATTAAATGATTGTGTTCTAATAACTGTTTGACCTAATTGTATTTATGTGGGTGTTTATATTTGTAGCAGCGTCTGCATTCTTTGTACCTAATATCAAAATTTCGTATTGTCTGGCCTACATAAACTGAATTACAATAGGAACAATTTAATTTGTAAATGCCTAATTTCAGTTAATCATCTGTGTTTTCTTTAGCATTAGACAAAGTGTTTAAATATTTTTAGTTCTTGTTAAAGTTACTTTATATTTGTTAGTTTTGTTTATATTTTTAGCAGTGTTTTCAGATTTGACGCTAAAAAATAGTGTCCAAGCGAATTTAATTGTGTCGGATGAACCATTTCATTAAATTTTTTAAATAGCTAATTTATAATCTTTCTCTTTAAATAATATATAAATAAAGTTCTCTATTATAAGATTATAACTAATTTTATCTAAAGGAACCGTTACAGCCCTGTATATAGCCATAAAGATCTGTGTGCTGCTAATGTATGCGTTTTATGGTGACAAAAATCGTGTGGTATTGTAATGTATGTTTTTGTAGGTTTTCTTCAAGTTTATTAAAGTTTATTATTTAAATTACTTTTTATGTTTAAATCTAAAAAGCTAATGCACCTATTTTGTTATATTATTGTACTTTTATTCATATAAACTTCGAAGAAGTAAAGCTTTGTACTTATCAATAAAATTAATTTGTTTGAAATTAAATGATATAAAAGAATCTTTACCAAAAACAATATTAACACAGTTTTAACCAAAATCCTTTGAAAATAATCAGTTTTGCCTTTGCGTGGTTGGTTTCAATATTATCTTTTGGCTTCCTGTTTCCGATTCTCTTGTAAGGTAGATATTGAAGCGTCGTTAGATAAGCGCAAAGAAAATATAATATTAGATAAGCGCAAAGAAAATATAATAATCACTTATTTAAAAAAAAAAGTTATTACGAAAAATTTGATACCACTTCATCATCTAATCAATTTAATGTAAGTTCATTCAACGTTTATTGATTTGATAAAATATTTTTAATTTCTAGAAAGTATATTCTTGATTTTACTAATAAAATTTAAAAATTTTATTAGTCACTTAAATTTTTAAAACAAAAATCAGATTTTCCCAAATTAAGGACAAAATTTTATTTGATTTTAGGACGTTTTTTATATACGTGGTGTAAACGAACATGGCTTCGTCGTTTTTCTTTCTTCATTAATTTAAACCAGAGACGTCAACCGAAAAAAATAACGTTTCGATTTCGGTTGCGGTTCACATTTTTTAAAATTTCGGTTTCGATTTTGGTTACGGTTTACTACCACTAAAAATTTCGGTTTGGGTTACGGTTACCGGTATTTTTTGGTTTTACTTAATGAAAAGCAAAGAAAATTCTTAGAAAGATTACACGGAAAAAAATACGCCTTGCAATTAAACAAAATGTTGGTTGAAGTTATCACGAAAAATTAGCGGCATTAAAAAATTTTCGTTTTCGTCTAATTGTAGAAAAATCTGCTGATGGAGAGGGGGGGCATTAAATTAAAAATAAAGTAGTGGTCTTGGGCTTTTCTCAAAGAACGGACTGTACGTCGTAGTCTTTTGTACAAATTCGCTTTTTCACGAAACGCCGAGATAATGTTTTTCGAGTTATTAACAAAAAGGTTCTTTCTACAATAACCTAGAACAATCAAAATCCCAGAAACATTGTTCAACAAAAGTCACGAAAAGTAACTATGTGACTGAGACCTGAGATATATTACAGTAACTAACCGGCCTGTGCCGGTTGGAAACATTTTGCCGGTATACACTTATACAGTATACAGTCATTGGATAACATGGTGCGTAGTTTACCGGCAGTTTAAATTTAACCGGCGGATGTGTTGTTTATATATGTGTTTCTATACTCTAGCACCAACTATCAACACACGCTATGCCTCAGTGGTAGGCATAGGTTGGTTGAGAGTTAGAATTCCATGAGGGGTTACATTTGAAAATTTTAAATAAAAATATTTATCAACATTTTTTGTTGTTGTGTACATGGTAACACACTACTGTTTATGTTCTCTGGAATTATTAACGGTAGTGGCAGCCGTAGGCGCAGCAATGTGCACACTGTCGGTTCACTGGCTGCCGATTACAAAAAAATTACGTACTTGCGAGTAAAAATGAAAAATGTTTCCTCCTAGTAAAGTATTCATATCACGTTGTTGACGCCATAGCGGTCAAAACTGCATTCAAGTTTGGGAAACATTAATAACTCTCAAATCATTGTTTTGACTACAACTCTAAGAGTGAACCAAAAGCGCTGAACATGCGAAATGCGAAGATTATATTATATACATGCGAAGAAAAATATCGGTATACTCTTAAATCAACTAAGGTTACGGTTCAAGAAAATCTTAATTTCGGTTTTTGTTTTGGTTGCGGTTCGGTAAATTTTGCGTTGTTTTTCGGTTTTCGTTTGGGTTGCGGTGCACGTCCCTGATTTTTGAACAATTCCCTGTAAAATAAACCAAAACAAAATTTTCAGAAATCGTATTCTCACATTAACAACATTAAAATACACTGCTTTAAACTTTGCTGTTATCAACATTTTTAGGTAAACTGCTTCGTGACGTATTAGAAAACAAGCAACTAAAGAATCGATTTATATTTAGTAAAAACCGATTGGAATTACGCTTTTTTATGTTAATACGTGACCAGTTAAGGTTTGATTACTTTAAGTCAGAAGTGTGGAAAATAAAAATTTAGGGACATTCAAGATACATAATATTATTTATGTACCATGGGTGCAGTATTTCTAATATACTTACTAGAAAAATGCCCTTTTCATTATAGGTTGGTACTATCAACATAATCTATGAAACTATTTTATCTAAATATGTCGGACATCGACATGATCAAAGATAAGTGGTCCAACTTGCAAAATTAATGAAAATTATCCCTTTTATTAAATTTTCATTGATCCATTTCATTGAATACTGGATAGTGCCGGCACTGTGTGAACTTTGATAATGATGATAACTGATAAATGATAATAACACTTGGTGAAAACGTTCGATAATGTTATGATTAATTCTTGTTGGTGTGGGTAAGCAAAGTGACGAAATAATCAAAAAATAATATTTTTATGTTTCATTTCGTAGAGTAAGGTACTTATGCATGTAATTTAAGTACCTGGCCTAAGGTTAAATAGTTTTAAATTAAATAAACGTTTTTGTGCAGAATAATCAATCATTAATGACATTTTAACTATACATAATTAAGACAGAATATTACGTTTTGTTTGTCAAGGGATATAAAAGCCTTGACCAGACAACGAAATTTATTTTGTTTTAAATACAGCAAAGTACTAGATTGTAAGAATTGGCGACTGATTTGCTAGGTATTTCTGTGACGTCTATCGACCTTAACCTGTAGTATTCTAGATAGAGGGAACCTACAATTTTAGACAGATTTCAAAACATTAGTTAGGGCGAATTTGCGGGTCGACCCACACATAAACCAAAGATTACTTGTACCCGGAGTTGAACTGGAGCTATGTCATAAACCTACCATGAGTATATAAATAAAGTAATTTAATGAGTATAATTAATGCAATTTTAAATAAATTTAAAACAGTTTTACGGCGCCAATAACAGACGAAATAAAGCTTGCAACACATTACATCCTATTAACATTTCGACATACCAAAATTAAAATATGTCAAGATATATTTTAAATTTGATATACAATAAACTTGAACTAATTTTGTTCTTTATGAAGTAAGAAGCAATAAAGTTTTATAATCAACGCTCTAGTTTCTAGTACACCTAAATTGCTTACAAAAGTTACTTGTTCTGCCACATACCACAAATAATTCAAAGGATATTAACATGGTTAGGTATTTCTATTTGTAATTCCTAGAAATTTGGTATCTGTCTTTTTTTAGTTAGCTTATTTCTGCTGGTAAGGCTTATCACCAACGCCAGAGGGTATTTATTTGCTCGTTATTAATTCCGTCGGTATTCCATTTTACGTATATTTTGAATACTTTTGTGGTGCTTTCTATTGAAGTATGCACACCTATATAAAGAGAAACAATAAACAGTGTGCATTATGCTGGTTAATTTTTCATAAATTAAATGTGGTCGTTTCCGTGATGAAAATTTCAACTTAACTGGCCTAAAAACCTACACACAAAAAATAAATATAATAAAGGCAAAGATGAAATTTTATAGCAGTCATATGTTGGTCTTTGGTCTATTTCTTTGTGCAGCTTTCACGCCGAAATGCCAACAGACAATTAATTTTAGAACAGACTCGCGAAGAGCTTGTTATAATTAATACGTGTACAACTAAATAAATTTTGTTTTGTAACGAAAGGCTCGTTAACTAAATGGGCGTATCTCTTCACTACTGTATTTCGTGTCACCTACACTCAAACGATGGGCAGCATGCAATAAGGCAATGCCTAAAACGATTTCCGCCTGTTTACTTTTTTAAGGTTTTTCGTGCATAACGTGTGTGTGATATTTACTTTTTACATAATAAACACTGCTCCCTTGAAAACTTCCGTTTTGTTTGGGAACCGAAATCCGATACATCTGAGATATCTTTCGAAGTTATTAAACACATGTTCTGCTTAAAGTTTAATGGACCTGTGCACGTTTAAATTATATCTTTCGGCTTTGATTTGCAATAGAGCGAATCCAAACTTATTTATAGATTTATTATTGGTTTACGAAAACGACCCCATTGGCAGACCTTAAAATAAATAAATGCGCGTGGTTGTTTTACTGCCCTTTTAACTGCAAAACATAATTATTGGATGCGGAATAAATCTTGTTGGGAAAGCTACTGACAACGAACTGTCCGTCCTCTGCAGTGGCAGCTCGTGAACATTTACTTGTGTAATTTTTCGAACATATCCTTTTGTTATTGTCAGATTGATTAATTTCTAAGTTAGTGTGAGAGTGGATTAATATTTTTTAGGCTTCACCTCGTGAACTTAAACTAAAAATATTACTGTTCATATAAACAGTGCCGTCTTATTTCGTTTTGGAGCCCGGTGCAGTCCCCGCCCCCCCAACCGTAGATTTAAGCGGGAGCAAACCGCGTTTTCACGGTCAAAAGCATTTAAGACAACAATACCTGCCCTTAGTCACCAGTATACAACAATTATTCTAATAATAATAAAACAAGTAATTATTGTGCAAAAAACTTATAAAACAACTTACACTAGTACGCACTACTCAACAGTCAGCTCAGCACTGAACTCCTACGCAATGTTGCCAGATGGGTTATCGAATATTTTCCTCCTCTAATCCCAAAATTTCGTTTTTACGGTCCAAAATCCCTTACTGATTTCCACAATATTACTATGAAATTTCCTTTTTTGTTACAGAATAGGAATACTGTTATTAGCTCAGTCTATTCAAATAAACAGTTTCATTCTTTCGATATTTGGAAAAAGAAAGAATACTAAGTACTAAGTAAATAACATCACAGATATCAAAACAGGAATAAATTTAAATAGTCAAAATTTCCCCCACCGACTTTTATTTCTAAAGACAAGACGGTGACACTATTTAAATTATGAGCAACACATCATACGTAAGTTACATGAAAAATGGTTTTACGATTTTACTAAAATTTCCTAAATTTTACTCAATTTTGCAATTGCAATTTCCTGTTTTTTTGAAAATTTTTCCCTTTAACAACATGTATTAAAATTCCCCGAAAACAAGATTTACCTTTCATTTGGCAACACCGCTCCCACATAATATTATGTTACGTCATGCGCTGATCGACTGCCGTTGCTCTACTTGGTACGCATACATCTGTAAATCCCCGAGTTAGTATTGTTAGGATAAAGGCGGGGAATCCCAAAATAAAGGGAGTTGCCGGCGCTCGCCGTGTACAACAAAAGTAGTACAACAACTGCTTTGTAACAGCGTTTGTCGTTCCTTGCGTGTGCTTAAGAATTAATTGTTGTTTCGTTTAGTTAATACGATAACATAATTAACATGATAAAAACGCCGCCCCAAAGTGCAACTTTGTTTCTGAGGCACACTATTACGGCACAAACTGTATATTTTATATTGTTTTTCATAGCCGCGGTCTCGTTTTAAAAACTACGGTGCCGGCATGGAACGCGCGATTTAAACTTTTGCCACCCTAAATCTATTATAAAAACGTAGCTGTTTTTAAACTTAAACGGTATTACACGTTTTAGAAAAGTGGGGTGTGTTATATGTAACATTGCATGCTAGGGAGGGCGTCGCTGACCGTGCAGGTGCCGCTCTTACAACCCGCCACTGGTCATTTATGTAAAGAACATCCTGCAGTAATGCCGATTTCGAAATAACACAGAATAGTTAGTTTTACATTTAACAAACCCACTATCATTTATCAATACATACAAGCACATTTACAATGCAAATGTTTTTAAAACGTGCTTTTTACTAGTTTATAGTCTATTGTGGTAAAATTGCATGGTTTGCTAACCGGATGCGGTCGTTAAGTTAACCAAATGGTATTTCTGACTGCTATTCGCTTTAAATTAATTTGTGCCCAGACATTTTATTAGCCTAATTTTAATTGTCTTTATATCATAAACATGTATTAACATAACCTTCAAATGAACGACAATGTCTTTACTTGTACACAGAAACTAATTGCATACCATTCCTCACATTTTCGCCAGTTATAGTCAACAGAATGGTTATAAAAATTACAAGTTAATGAAATAACCAACATGATGATAAAGTTAGAAGCCAGTATCTATGTAGAAAATAATTAAGAAGGCTCTAAATGATGCCAAATGTGAAAAACTGATCAATTCGGTGCTATAAATTATAAATGTAGGCGAAACAGGTATTTTGCACTGCATGTAGGTCAATTTCTTCTGCGACACCATTCTGCATGCATTTATTTTAGTTCTGCAATAACTATAATTTTTATTTAAATAATTTAGATCATCTCGAAAACTTGAACAAATTCAAAATCAGTAGTAAAAAATATTACTACAACTAGAGGAGTTTTAAAACTAGGAAAAATATTTTCCTTTCTCCTATGCTTTCTGAAAAGACTAGCACGAGGTCGTTTTTGCATTACCCTTGCAGTTTTGAGCACAGAAAAAAAATGTTATCCATAAGACAAAATTCAAATTAGTTCTGAAACTCTTCTACTTCTGTCATAATTGTGTGTGTGTGTGTAAAATTTCATTATTTTATTGAATTTACTTGGCTAAAATAGAAATTTTAATTGCCAATTCAAAAATACCCAATTAATTAAATTAGAACTTATCTAAAGCCGAGAAAAGCGTTCGAAAATAAACGACACGATACCCCGTTTTTACAAGTAGATTGATGGTTGAAATCCTGTTAAGCCAAAATGAGGATCACACTAAACGTATTTTATTGCACAGGAAATATAGGAAGTTTCGATTAATGAACTGACCAGAAAATTTATTGGTAGAAAACGGCCCACAAGGGCACATTTCCATACACGCCGAGGCATGGGGCCCATTATCAACGTTTAATGTTCGTCAGAGGCTTGTCTAATGAATTATGTATTATTTCTGAAAGCTGTTCTATGGTTTCACGCTATTATTACTTTTATGTAAAATTTAGTTCATCTTTTTATAAAATATTAGTCACTAAATTTTGGTGTTGAAAAAATGACTGATTTTTCACTAAGGAATATTTCCAACAATAATCAATTAAACATTTTTGGATATATAAATTGTTTGATATTTATGAAGACCTAAAAAAAACATTGTTTTCGGTATTGTTAAATATCATCTTTGACTTTGTATTAAATAGAGTGGGAAATACGATGTACTAAATGGTGTAAGCTAGCAGAAAGCAGAAGTATCGCCAATGACAGGCACTGCCCTCTGGCGAAAGACTTGAAACGGGAGCTTGTGGTAACATCGGGGCTTTACCAATCCTTCGACTATGAACTCAATCATCCAGGGCGATCCCTATTTTTCGTTTTGCTCTACGACAATTTGTATATTAGAAGAGCGCGTTGGTGCGCGATCAAGTGGGTGCAGCCGTTTAGCCGGTCGTTTGGCCGCAGGAACGTTTGGGCGCAGGACCTTTTTGGTGCAGGAACGTTTTGGCGCAAGCCGTTTAGGCGCACGTACGTTTGGGCGTAAGCGTAACTTATTGTGGTTTAATTTATCAAAAATTCTGTAATAATATTGAAACTAATTAATTACACAATTTAATCAATAAATCCAATCGATAAACTGAATCCAATCGAATTTAATGTTTATTGAGTATTTTTTTTACATTTTTTTTTGTTAAGTGAGTTGAAAATTTTGCTAATTACTAATGTAAAAAATTCCGAATTCCGTATTAAATTTTAATAAATTAAAAAAAACAAAAGCAATTTTTTTATTAACTGCAGTTGATGATTACTTATTCATAATAACGTTAAAACTTCTTTGCGCTAAACGTCTTCGCGACCAAATGTCCGTGCGTCAAATCGGCCGCGTTCAAACGGCCTAGACCGATTGATATGCCCGAAACCGTATTGGTCCGATTTTCTTCAAATTTAGCACAGAGACTCAAAAAATAAATTTAAATACTTTCGTTAAAATATCTGTGAGGTGGCGTCTTACGAGTGCGGGTTATAGCACTCTCTTTCTTGATTTTTTTCTTTTATCTACAACAGGGTCCGAACCCGAGTTGACCGAGTGACAATACGTAAGTTCTCAACCCACATAGCCGCCGCGATTGTTGTTAAAACATTCTTAAAATTTTCGTTATTAACGCAGAGAGTACTTAATAACTAAAAAGCGAAACCCGTCGGCTACGCCCTTCGATTGTTTGGACAATTTCATATAAGTCGAGGTTATATCGAATTACAATACCACCGCGCGTCGCTCCGAATGTTTTTTTCCGCTGGGAGTGAGAGTGATAGCGGGCAGCATATTGGAGCTGGAGGCCCGTCGTCACAAAAGTAGAGACAAGTGGAAGGGGCCGGGATTAATATAAAGATATGGGAATTTCCCTTCGTTTTTTTGGCAATAAATCACGTTTTCAGGCTCAAGAAACAAAAAAATCTTGTTTTTTTTGGAAAATGTCTGTCTGTGTGTTGGCAACTGGGTGAATCCATGTTGGACAATTAACGTTTAAAAAAAATTACAAATAGGAGGCGGAAATTAGACATGCACGTTTTGGGTACCAATTTGTTCAAAAACGGAGTTTTGTAAATTTTAAAGCAGCATATGATAGAGGATATCGAAACAAATTGAATGCTGCTTTGCTGAGCTCTCTGGTTTCAAAACAACGATTACATCTTTTTGAAGATTGTGTATTACACGTTTAGTCAAAAAGTAGTTACTTGATCGGCATAAGCATTGGTATAGTAATAACCCCAGCAGAACACAAACTTATTATCTAAAGGTTATTTTAAAAATCACAAAATAGAAAATTATGGTATTTATCAAAAAATTATTTTTACAAGAACTGGCCAAAAGTTTTGCAAATTTAAAAAAAGTTATATCTCAAAAATTGCAAGTACAACATTTTTAAAATTTTGTAAGCTAATACATCTAGCAAGAAGGCTGCAATTTGACTTTTTCCCGATGTCCCAATTTCTGCGCGACGTCTTCTGTGAATTTTTGAAACTTAATAAACCAGAAATGATAAAAAATTCGTGTTTATGCTCAATTGCTCATGCGTGATAGTAGAACAAGTATCCGAACTTGAGTTTTAGATACATCAATTATAGTTCTGGGGGCTAATATCCACCCCCCCCCCCCCTGTTATCACTGACTGATATGTGTGGGCGGGGGGAGGGTGTACGTATCTCTTAAAACTTTTATTGAGCACTCCCTACATCTACGCCCCTGGTGAATGTAAAAATGTAAATCAGCAGTAGTGACATATTCTTACAAAATTTAGACCAAATATCTCAATTTAGGGCGGAAAAAATAGTTAAAGCGGTCCATCTACGGAAGGTTGTAACTCCGTAAGGAAGCGTTTCCGGAAACGTGTTTATTAGACATTTTCCACTTAAAATGATTTCAGAAAACCAAAATTCATGCAATCTTCATTTGAATTTTGAATATTTTAAATTAGAAACAATAAAATGTCTTTCAAAATAAGAATTGCGAAAAGCTTGCAGGTTTCTAAATTTATTTAAGTAAAAACATAGATATTCCTTTGGATGTCATTCTAGTTGACGTCCTGTATATACAGTATAGTTAGGTTGAGCAAAGAATACTCATTAGATTTGGAAAATAAACTAGTAAATTTCGTGCAGGAAGTTTATTTATTTTATGTGAAAAATTTAAGGAATTTCAAACAAAGTTAAATTAATGTAACGTGTACACTCCAACATGTATAACAAACGTGGGACATACGCGACATGAAAAATAACGAAACGTCTCGAAACCAATGGAACTAATACATTTTATTACAGTGCTTAACATACATACAGAAACGTATATTAATAAATATCCGCACCATATGCGGGCGGTGGCATTAGAATTACATTTTATGACTAGTCTTCAAACGAAAATGGCCTTTAATACACAGAACATTGGGCTCTTCACAACACTTAACTCATTGAGAACACACATCACGAATTCGGACAAAAAGAAAGGACCCGGTCCTTGAAGTCAAACGAATACATGTATTACCCAAGTACTTTGCAATTTGAAATCGAGAAGACGATGGGAAAACAGTTTGATTTATTCCCATTTATTATTACTATTATACGGCTTTAATGGATAATTATTAGGTTTAGGCGGTCAAGGTTTTTATAAATCGTGATTTTAAATTTTATATTGCGAGGTACCAGAGAGATGGGGCCCGCTTAAGGCATCCTGTAATATCCCAGGTAGAGATATAAGGTAGGTTGCAATTTTATTGGTACCGGTTTAGCTGTTATTTTTATTAGCATAATTAAATAACCGTTCAAAGCGTTTATAAGGCGCTCTTTATTGATCTTATTTACAAAAAAAAACTCAAATATCAATACTTCTGCGCAAAAGTTTATTACCATAATGGTACACCGCTTAAGGCAAATTTAAATTACAGAAGTTAAAATTTGCTCTTTAATCTCCCATAAAAAAAACTACTCATCGTTTAACAACTAAACGAATGCATACTAATACGTATCTCCCGACAATTTGCATTAATGTATCAGTGGAACTAACACGCTTCTTTTGCACTGCAAAAAGAAAACTCTATTTTAATTGCGACCTTCTGAATATATTAGAGCAGTCATACGTAATAAAGTTGTAACAAAATTTTTATGTGCCACAAAAAAATTACTAAAAACTAGAGAAACACACCGTCATGATACACAAATATTTAGAAAAATATACAGGGTGTTTGAGAACGACTACAAAAAATTTTAGTGTAACAATTTAAAGCCACAAATTTTAACGTCCCGAACACACTTACTAAAACGCCCTGTATACACATATATGGCAACGAAAATATGGATATGAACATGAAACATTGAAAGTGCGTAGAAATACATGCACAAACCGCACGTACGTGGAAGTTATTACAGTTTTCAGTGTACCTTCTACATTATATTTCAGACACACCTTTTATTTTTTTATCTACATCACACGACCTGTATGAAGTTATGGTAGAAAGTTAATTTTTATAACAACGCCTTTATATTACCATCAAGGATATAAATTTTTGTAGAAAGCTCCACTAGCTGTTATAATGTAATAACATTAAAGGCTTCTGAAAGGATACAATTGCCTTTGCAAATACATATTTAATTAGAACACAGCTTTGTGTATTTTATCCTGTTAAATACTGAAAATTGTTTACAATAACAGACACACCTCATTTGATTCTTCATATCAAACAATGGAACAAAGGTGATAACATGCAACCACGTACATGCAATTAATTTATAATAAAATTACTTTTACGATCTTCATAATAAAAATAACAAACCAGCAATTTTTTTTTTAATAAAATCGCATGATTTCGTTTACGCGGAAAAAATCCATTAGATGTGAAAATAACTCCGGAATATGTTTTTTGCCTAAACCCTTTAATTAGGCATAAAAATAAAGGCTCTAAATTTTCGACTTCGGACGGGCCCTGAAACTCTTTTAAATTTTAGGAAATAGGTGCAAAAAATTAGTTTTGTAGTTCGGTTCTGATGCACAAATAAACGCATATAAAATTCCGTAGAAAACTTGGCCATTTTGATGCTTTTTTTGTACAATTTTACATATATAATTCAACTTTTTTCACTCCCAGTGCACCCAATGTCAAAAGTCGTTCGAAGATGAATAAAAGTATATAAAATTTTTTAGAAAACTAAAAAACTAATGTCCTTAAATAGTAAATAGTTTCCGAGATATGACCCTTTTTTTCAAAAAACATATTTATTAGTTTTTGTGAAATAAAAATTGGGTGAAAATGTTATGAAAAAAGTTTAAATAGACTCAATTTTACGTTAACTCATCTCAACATTTTCACCTAGCAGGCCCAGAAAAAAAAAACTGCGAAAAAAATTGAATATTCCTTTTTTTGGTTAAAAAATTACAAAAAAGGGCAAACTTCGTGAGGCTAAATCTCGGAAACTATTTTAGTTAGGACATTATTTTTTCCGTTATTTCTGTAGGGAATTTTATATACTTTCTTTTCAGTTAAATGAAATTTTTACGTGGGATGACCTGGAAACGAGTTATTTCGAAAAAACTTCATGTCAAATTTGGGAGGTCATAACATCAGATTTTTTAGATTTACAGAGAATTGAGTCTACTTTAACTCATCTCTGGACCTCTGTTTCGTAGGATAATTAGGAACAATTTCGTAAAATCTAAAAAGTACGAAAAAGGAGAGGCTATCTCGGAAACTGTTTAAAATAGGATATTATTCTTACTATTAAATTTTATAATACATTTGATATACTTTTATTTGTCTAATAACTACCTTTGAGATAGGGTTCACCGAAAACTTAAGAACCTTAATTTTGATGCCATAATAAAAAGTTTAAGCAACAAAAAATATTCTCGAGTCATTTTCACATTTTTGTATTTGGTGACTGGGACTATAGTATAAAAACCGATTTGATTTTTTGGAAAATTTAACAATATAAAAAGTTGCCTATTTTCAAATTATTCCCGTACTTAGGCATCATCATTTTGATTTGATTTTGTGCTTCAAGAGCTGTTGTTGTTATTACGTATAAAACTGCATTAACGAAGTACAACGAATCTGTTTCAAAATTTAAATATTATACAAATAAACAACAATATTTAATTGGCATCTATGCAAGTGTTACTTTGCATAATAATTTTAAACCAGTTTTTAACCCTACATTTAAATATTTGCAAGCAGTGAATCTAATTTCAACTTTATTGGCCACTAAACTACGAGTAATATTTAACGGATTTTTGCACTGATGTGTAACCTATCCCAGCATTCCCAAAAAAACTGGATATTATTAGATTGCAAGTTTTTATTATTTAACATTAATCAGGACCGGACTATATACTTTTACATGAAAAATTATTTTTTGGATTGTGAGACTTTCGCAATTCCTTGATTTGTAAAATGTGCCCAGACTTTCTCGGTTTGGCCCGTGATATTCCGGACCAAACCAAACACATCTATATCTCTCAAATAACGACGTGGCTTAAGCACAGCAACAGTGATATAGTGTAGGCAAATTAAGTAACGGCGAAACCCTAGTTTAAACTATAGAAAATGATTATTTTTGATGGTAAGATTTTCGGCGAAAATTTTCGTGCTGGGGCTAAATTGGGTCAAAAATTTTTTTTATCGTTTCGTCGCTCCTTAATCTATACTTCTAGTAATATTTGGCTTAGACCGCGTCATTATAATAAGTACACCAAAACTTTGTTTTAGTCCGAACACGTGCCAAACCGAAAAAAGTCTGGGCGTGCCTCTCAAATAACTATGGGATGTAAGGTGAAAAACAATATTAGTAAATATAATAAATATTGTTATCAATTTCAGTTACATGAAAAATGTTGTATTTCCCTTGGGCTAATTAGTTAGCTACTGGATTTAATTAAAAGTTAGTTAATTCTTGTAATTGGCAAAAAATCTAACAGATTAAAAAAAAACTTCCAATTAGAAGCATATGCATGAATAAATGTCGCTTTGTTGTTTTAATTTATACTAAATGGTACATAATCGATTAATTTAAATCAATTTAGTTTTTGTGGTGTTCGTTATAGTCAGGAACCACCCAACCATGAGCACAGCATTTTATCGAAACCACTAACGTGACTAAATTCTATAGAATGTCTAAAAAATTCCTAATTTATTGTTTTTTTTAACTTACAAAAAATATGTATCTGCCAACTATTGTTGAAAAGAATATCTTTTTCTTTACTATATACTTTCAGTATGGAGAAGTACTGATTTTATGAAAATTTTCGATTTCGAGATTTTGACGGAAATACTTGTTTTGGACGTACAGGAAATCAAAAAAGTGGTTTTTAAAAAATGTCTGTCTGGGTGGGTGTGAGGGGGTACGTCCGATTTTGATTCATCTGCTTCTGATAAAATCCAAAACCGAAAGCGGAATTTAAATTTTGTCTGGAATGGAATTTGCAAGCGGAAAAATTTTAAGACAAATTCAACAATTTTTTTCCTGAACTTTCTAATATGCAAATATGTTTTAAATTTTGGAAATTTTCAACAACGTTTTGCGCAATAACATGCCACATGATATGTTTTTAGTTTTATAGGCTCGTAGAGATAGTCCACGCGTTGTTAAAATCTACTAAACAGTTTCAGAGCAACTTTAAAATGCATAAAAATCGGTTTCATATTAAATTTTAGACCGTGCTAACAGCTCAAAAACTGGACTGTTCGATATAAAACCGAATAGCTGGTAACACCTGGTAATAAATAAAAATTGTCCTGTTAGTACGAAAAATTACATAATTTTTTGTTAACCTTCTGTTTGCTACGATTTTCCTATGATAAACATGGGCAATACTTAATTCGTACTAGTTAATTAAAAATCATTTCACCCGCGCTTCGCGCTCGTCAAATTATCGTCTTAATTAGCATTCATTAACAACCAACCCAACTTTATTGTAAAATCACTAGTTATATTACTTGTGATAATGTTATTAATATTTTCATTATAACCATGTTTAATTTGTTTGTATAGAAAAAATAATTACAAAAACTAACACTAAAAATCTACTAAACTGTTTCGGAGTAACTCACAAATGCCAAAAATCAAAAAACCGGACAGATATATGTCCGTTTTTAACTTAAATTTTTACTTGATTGTCCAGTCCAAAACAGAACAAGTGGCAACCCCAACGACGCCTGCTATGAATTTTTAAAAATCGAAAATTAATACACTGAGGACGATAAATTATGTTTGTTTATGTTTAACCTAAATTGGTAATGAGTGATAGTAGAATAAGATTTACAACTTAATTTCAGGTACACCAATAATTAAGGGGATTCTTCTTTGGATTTCTTTAGCCCTTTTAGCAATAATTTTTTTCAAAAATCAAAAAGTAAAAATGAATGTTGTTTTTTCCTTTCTAAAGGTTAAAAAGTCCAGGCGAAATTTTATTTTATTTTACTTATTAGAAACAGCAACTAGTTAAATTTTATAGCAAAATTTGCTCTAGAAAGTCCACCTCAATTAAGGACCTCCCAATATGGAATTCACTTTCTGGCAAATAATGTTTAATTTTAATAAGCTGAAGGTACAATTATAATCGTGCTATAAAAATGACAATTTTTCCATAAACTTTTATATGTGTTGCACATACTCGGCATGCAAATAAAAATGACCTTTAAGCAACTATGCAAATTGTTTTATTTCTTTATAAGGTATACCGAAGTAGCAATAAAATTTACGTCCTGAAATATACGCAGTAGGTACAATTTTACATTCATCCTTTACGACGATCCTGTCAAAGTTTCACAATAATTAGTGCAAAAAGATTTTAAAAATTAAAACCTATAGAATTAAATTTTTATTAAGATTCGTTATGACCATGTAAAATTAATACTTTACTTTTCATGTTAGTGCGAATTGTGGCGGCGAATTAGTTTCCGTGTTAAGCTCGAACGTAAAAATGCTTGGAATTTGACACAATTTAAACAATTTTTCATTTTATATTACATTGTTATGTTAATTTGAAGCTTGAAGTAATTTTTCAATTTTGTTTTATCTAACACACAGAGGTTCTAAAAAAACTAATTTTCCTAACGACATTCTTTCATGCTTAAGACAGTTTTACTAACCGAGGGTTTTCATAAAATACTTCTATTAATAATAAAGTTTCCTATTTGTTGCGTGACTACATGCACATCGTGTAAGCTTAGAAGTCGGTCTGACATCTAAACAATGAGTTTAAATTATTAAGAGTAGTTTTTTTGGAAATTTTCATTTGCAAAAACCTTGGTTTTAGATTAATACGTAAACACGAATCATGACTGTCCCAGTTTGTGTCTTAAATTAGTATTTAATTTCGTTGTTTAATTATAATGTGCGGCTTCACCTGTTTACTACACCACCAAGTTCCAACATGGTTTTAAAAAAGCAACCGCAGAAAATTAAATTAGAACAAAAAAGAAAACTGCCGATTTCACGAAGCGCTTAAAAAGAGGGCAACGCCTTATAAATTGCAATTAGGAACAAGTTGCTAAAACAATTCGGCAATCCTAACCGCAAATTATGAGTGAAAGCAACATATCCATGCACATGCATACAACGGCCTAGTACTAGTACAATATTTTATGTGCAAATACAAAAAAAATACTTGACGTTTATTAAATAGGCCAATTGCTAAAGGTTATTAATAAAGAGCGAAATTTACAACATTACGCCTAAACGCCTAAGGCTGGCAAAAAATTAAAATTTATTCAGACCTCACGCATGGGATGTTATTGATATATCAGTTATTTATGGACATTTATTTTCGATTTCTTCGGTCAATTAGCATATTAGGAAACGAAACATTATAAAAATACGATTGCTTCTGGATTTTCAATGCCAAATCTGTTATATTTATAGTAAACAACACATCAAAGAAATCAAGCGGTAGTTTTAATCTACAAAATGCGCATTCCTGTCAAATATTGGTAAGCCACGAGTATTCACCATTTGCATAATTTATTTCACAATTTCTCATACATTATTAGGCAATTAACAAATTAACGCCTCAAAAGGTTGAGCACTACATAACCATTATGAAAAATGCTGGTATCGAAGACAAATCGTCTTGTAATTTTATAAATTACACTTAAAAATTAATTTCGTAACGATTTCAAGGAGGCTGTCAAAAATGCATTATGAACATACACTTTTAAATTATGGGTTTTCATACATACGTCATGAATACACAATCCGAAATGAAAAGTATCTAACAACAGATCTGTTGGACAACAGATCCGGGATGGAAGCTTTGGTAGCAACAATAAAAAAAATAAAATAAATCGTTAAAAAAGAGACGCAACTAAAGATGTGCCTAAAAAATTAAACACATACCGTTTAAATAGAGAAGAATCCTGCGGTGCAAAATACATTTGCATACGTAGGCGTCCATTTGTTTACTGTTTATTTATTGGGCGTGAGCGAGACGAAAATATGGGCTTAACAGGTGTGCAAGTAAGGTATGTATATGTCACACACCCACATGAATACAAGGATAACATATATTATTAGTTAGTAGACCAGCTATACATTTCCCACAAAGTATGGTCAAGGTAGAGAGCTATTTATTGGTGGCTCCATTAGAAATTAAAATTAATAAATGACGACGAAAATTAAATATACCATAACTTCCACACATATTACTTTAAATTGTTGTTTTAATTATAAAAATTAATTTTCTTCTCAAGTTTGAACTACGTTTTATGCATGTTTGGCCATCTACGAATAAAATAAATTGGTCTCTTAAGGAGTGTAGGTATTATAATTCTTTTTTGACAGCAATTTATCTGCATTTAAGGTCGCTTGTAATAGACACAAGACAAGGTTATACGATTTATGAACATTTTTGTATTATTTCTAATTTTTCATCTTTTTGGGTCCCTAGGCACAGGCACTTTGCGAACCTTCCTCATAGTTTGTGCGATCTATGGTAAAACGTTTTATTTTCAAAAACATCAAACAAGTACTTCAGAAATGCACTTTCCACACTTTTGATAGGGCAAATTCCTACATCAATAAAGAAAAATTATTATTTTTTTGTTAATTATATTGTATCTATCTATATTTATGTATACATCTATATCTATACCTATTTAGTTATTAAATCCAGAACTGTCCCAACTTTATGTGACGACAGGCACCTTTCATTACCAAACCAAACTGCGCGGACTGCAGATTTTTGGGTCGTATTCCACGGATTTAGCTTATATATATTAGATTCGATGAATTAAATGGGGTGTTTCGATTTTTTATTTTCTTAAAACTAAAAAAGTGGTAATTTTATATTTTATTCCATCATCCACCATTGATTTTTTGTTACTTCACAAAATTTACTAATTCAAAAGCGGAATAAACATGTTAAGTAACAATAAGATCAATTTTTGATTGAGAAAACATCGCTATGAGGTTTGCTTTTCGTCGTTTACCTGAACAGTTTAATTAAAGAATTTTCAAACATTCTGTAATTTTGAAAATTATCAAAATAAAACATTTCAGGTCTCGTGGCGGTTTTTTAATATTTCAGGCCAAAATTTACAAAATATAATTTTTATAATTTTCAGTATTTTCAAAACTTTTGTAAATTTTAAAAATATTAAAAAAAATTCAGTTTTGAATATAAACTACCAAAAACTCGAGGAACGTCTTGTGGCGGTTTTTACAATATTTCAAGAAGGAATTTTGTAAAATATGAATTTCAAAATTTGCAGGATTTGCAAAATTTCCGTAGTTTTAAATGTTTAGAATTAAAACGTTTCAACTTTGTCTTGTTGAGGTTTTTCCAATATTTGCAAGTAAAGATTTTACAAAAAATAATTATTATGCAAGTGGCGTAGCCGGGTTCTTCTAATCCTTTATTTAATTATGTGGAATATGAATATTTGTATGCCGAAAATGTTCGATTAACCACGATTTAAGTTAAAATTGACAGTAGCGCTCCAATTTTAAAATTACAGAAAACATTTTTTTACTGTGTGTTGTTAGAAAGTGAATTTTGTTTAAATGGAACACCCTGTATTTTATAGCGTCATCTTGTATGGTATATATTTATTTTTTCCAATATAACAAAGCACCTCACCATCTCATCACTATAAATAAATTTTGTGCCTTTGTCGAAGATTTTTGAAAATATACCTGAAACTTCGGCACAATGCCGGAGACCTGGCAACCCTGTCGGGGTGGCCTAGCCACGTGCTTACATAGAGCATTTTACAGAAAAGTTTGTATTAACTAAAGCAGGTTAGTTTAATATTAACCATAAAAAATGTTTGATATACTGTTAACATACCTAATAATTATTCGATACGTATCAAATAACAATTATTTATTTCGACAATTATTATTCATATGCATATGATATCTGATTGCTAAATTCATATACCTTTAGGGGTTTAACGTATTATATTTACCATTAATTGTATCACAGCCGAACTGGCAGCTCAAGGGCCTTATGGGGCAACCAAATTTGAGAGGGATTTGAATAACTCAGCTGGTCATAATTGCAAATTTTTAGTACGTATTTTATTAATCTACGGATGAAACTGGCACTAAACGCTTTGCTTTCCCATACTTTTTAAAGGTTTGTTCAATTGCAATAAAATCAGGAAATTTATAATTGAATAAAACTTTCATATGCGGAGAAAAATTTAAACCTTTGTACTTTTTTTCATTGCATGTACAGGGTGATTCATAACATGCGAGGCGCATTTTCAGGACATCTTCTAAATCTGAAATAATGAAATCCATAAACATGAATCCGGAAACGCTTCGTAACGGAACTACAGCCTAGTGAAAATGGACCAGTTTAATCACATTTCTGTCGATAACCTTGGTCCATCTTCAGGACGCCCTAACGCCGCAACGAAGCCTTTCCGGACCCGTGTTTGTAGAAACTTTTTTGATCATTTTCATATTCTAAATGTAAACAATTAAGGAATTAATTATCTTTAATTCTGAAGCCGCACTTTTTTATTATCCAAAACCAAACCGTGAAAATCTAATAACCGTAAGAGCTTTTTCCCGGAGTCTTTCATACCCGGATCTTTTTTTAAGCGATTTTTTTATATATCACTTCATCGTCAGTTTCATAATAGCACAGTTTTTGAATGCACCGAACCATTCCTATCAAGCCGAAAACATCATTTCGACGATTGATTATGGTTTGTTGTTGTGAGCGGCCTTGTGGGAAAAAATATAATTCATCTCCTGTCAGGGTACCATTTTAAAATTTGCAATAGCATCTCATTGTTCCAAAGCGTGATTTTATGCAAATACAAAATTGCCATTTGTAAGGTGGCGGAACTGGTGGCATTTCATGGATGGTGACACACTAATAAGCAGTCTAATCTAGATATTCCCCTGACCTCGACAGGAACATCCCGCTTTCACAAAATTTTTAATCTAGTAAATTTTCAAATACACAAGGACACATTGATACTTTGATTGCATTTGCTGCAATTTGCCCATAAAATTGTAAGCAAATATTCCGAATCGATCAACCTGCAAGCAAGCATATGAATAAAATGGTATGGTTGAAATTCTTAATTTTTTTACATTAAAAGCTTGCAAAATTTGCGTGCGTGAATTTTAAAATGTTTCTAGTTATCACAGTTTTTATTGTTTATTATTTCAAAGGTGTAAATCTAAATTCACTCACGCAACTACGATATATACGCTTACAACGTCCATACTAACCATATATGATCTGTTATTCTAAGAATTTTAGTCCCAAATTTTAAGCAACTTAAAACAGTGTTCTGGGTCAGGAATATAAACCATCAAACTCCCCCGATTAGACAAAATCGTGCCCCTTTCACAATCACCATTATTATGATCATCAGTTAGACAAACAGCTGCTACACAATTCTTCCAGATTGTAAGAAAAAAATAATGATTAAGGAAACCACACGAGTCCGGAAATTACGTAACTAACTTTCAGTAATTATACATGAAACAAAAATGCTTAAATTAATTACGCTTTATTGTTGTAATTAAAAAGGTAAAAGGGTAATAATTTAAGATCATACCTTAAACGGCATTTTTTAATAGAAGTTATATTTTTAATTTTTTTTGTCACTTTAGGGCGCATAAATTTTCAACCTAAAAGAGGTTAACTAAAAAGTGAGTGGCTAAAAGTTCCGTTTTATTCCACTTTTTATTATTTTTAAGTAATTAGAATTTTTATAGTTAATGCGAAATATTAATTTTAATGTTAGTGTATTCATTAAAAGATCGATGAGAAATTTATTTTAATTTGTCAATCTAAACTTTAATAACAGTTTGTAATCTTTAAAAGCACGATTTCCTTATTGGATATTCTTAATATAAATTATAGTTTTTTGTTTTGCGCACCTTTTTTGGCGCGATATCTAACCATACTGTCAAACTAAACTTGGCATTAAATTTGTTAATTTTTTAAAAAACCGAAAGCTTGATTAACATAAGCATTAACATTAGTTACAATTATCGGCTTAATTAGTATGCAAACCAGTAGTGCATTTGCATAAATAAAGTTTAATTTTATATCCCACACACGTTTTCTCAAATTTTGGGTTTGTTAACGCCCATAAGTTTTTACAAAGTCATTATTAGAAAAAGACCTACATGAAATTAAAATTTATTGGTAAACATGTAAATTATAAACAATTTGTTATTTGCAGTATTTATAATTTAATTGCTTAATTGGATTTCTTTCATTTCTGATTATTCAGTGGGCCGAATAATTGTTCTAATATTCCGTCGTTTTTTTTTATTGCCGAATATTGGGATAAGCCAAATATTTTTTTGAGTATGCGGTGGGGCGAATAATTGGCAGAATATTCCGCTATTTTAGCTTGGCATGCATTCGAATAAGCTAAGCATGTCTCGAGTCAGCCAATTGTTCAGCATTTTCTGCACAAAATGGAAATAATAATAAACTGCAAATACTTCGTAAATATTCGGCGGGCCGAATAATCCGCCGTTTATTGAGCTTGCCAAATAATCGTATATGCAGAATATTTTCTCGAGTCAGGCATTGATTCGGAGAATATTCGCTATTTTGTGCACACAATGAAAACAATACTAAATTGCAAATACTTCGTAAATATTCGGTGGGCGGAATAATAGACCGAATATTCCGCCACTTGTTTGATCTTGCCGAATATTCTTTTGAGTCGGCTGTATATTCGGCATTTTTTGCCCATAATGAAAACAATACTAACATGCAAATATTTCTTATATTTTGGGTGAGTCGAATAATCGACCGAACACTCCGCAATTTGTTTGAGCTTGCTGAAAATTCGGATAAGCCGAATTGTTGTTTGAGTCGAACGCAGGAATTTTGTCAATATTTGTTTGGCCAAATAATTGACCGAATATTACGGCATTTATTTGGCTTTGTCTATTATTCAAATAACCCGAACATTGCAGATACTTCGTAAACATTGGGTGGGTCGAATAATTCACCGAATATTCCGCCATTTGTTTGAGCTTGCCGAAAATTCGAATAAGCCGAATATTTTTTCAAGCTTTTCAATTATTTGGCGAATATTTAATGTTATAATTTCGGTAACCAAACGGGAACGCTATCCGATTATGTGAGGCAACTAGCGCATGATTACCAGTAAGGGCACATGGTAGTGATGGGCACTACCGAATAAAATTAAGTATTGATAGTTTATGAACAAATGATTTCAATTATTGAATGAATTGATCATATCTCATATAACGTTATAAATTGTTTATTAATATTTATAGTGATCACCGCACACTGCTGCTTTTTAGCGATTAACAAAAGGGCGCGAGCGCTGTCATGATTCATGTATCTCATGCGTTTCGTATCAAAGTTTTTGCTTAACCTATCGCTTAATTAGTAAATTTACTTAATTCATTTGTTTCATTCGAAAAGTTTCCTGCTAACGAATAATTGGAACAGTAGGCAACAAGAATAATGAGAACCCATCACTAGCACATGGTCAACTTTGCTGAAGTTAGCTAATATTCGGTACTTGGCCGAATATTTGGTGCAGAATAATTGATCTAATATTCGGTATTTAGCCGAATAATGGACCTAATATCTTTTCGATTGTGTCGAATATTGGGCCGAATATTTGTCCGAATATTGGGTCGAATATTAGCCGAAGAGTATTCGTTATGAGGACGTGAAACTAACCGAATATATAATATTCGGCCAGTGACCAAAATCACTAATCGGCAAATCCCTAAAATGATTATCAAAAATTATACAGTGCAGGATTTCACAAAAATATATGAGGAAATATTCGGCAAAGTAAAAAAACAAAACGAAATAATGCTGAAAATGATTTAAATTATGTTTAAATAATTTTCTTTGCGTTAGTGGCATATACAGTGTTCTGTCGCTTTATCTGTTATTTGTAAATAAAGATAATCTACGCAAACTCGCGCTTGTGGTTACACTTTTACATCCAGATAACATTTTCATCCAGTTCCGTTACAAAATACAATTTTCCCGTTTTAAATAAAATTAGTTATAGCAATTTTTAATTTTTTTTTCTTTTATATCTATTTCTAATCAGCTATTTTCCGTTACGTTGAAATTTACAATTATTACAGAATGTAACATATTCTACAGGATCATCTGCCTATTTTCATGATTTTCAAAGGTTCATCCTTCCGTTGGTAACAGCAAAGAACAGGTGTTCACATTCACACCACACTGAATGGACTTTGGCTTTTGAATCCGAGGTTTCCCATGGCTACAACTTTTAATGTTTCTAATTTTAAAATCATGTTCTGCACGTGGTCTCAGTAAAACTTTCAATTAGAAGGCACCGATAATTTATTTAATTGAAAATGGCAATGGCAATTTTTATACTTCATGTAACTTTTCACAAAAATACGTGAATTTTGTTTTAGAATCGTATATTTCAAAACATACATCTATTTTTAACCGTTTGGAATTAAAATTAGCTAATCAAGTTGTCTTAAAATAATTTATAACTGCCGTTTGTTTGTTTAATTATTATCGATAATAAACTTTACGATTTATGTAAATTGATAATTAAAATAAACATACCGATTTCAAAAAATGTATTTGCTATGTCTATAGAAAAACTCGATAAAAATGTGTGTTTCCTGTAATGTCTTGCAAGGTTTCATGTTGATAAAGCGATGCAATTCGAATGATAATCTTTTTGTTTTTTCATTAAACAATGTTGAAACGAAATTAAAGAAATAACTCGCTTTTAGAATTTTTTTAATTCAACCTGTGTACATTTAGAGCAAGATTACACGAAACTGCTTCCTTCAGAAAATAAAAAGAAGAAATGTCTAGACACGAGATATCAAAATTTTTATGATAACTTCACTACTAATTGAGGTTCCTGACATTGGTGTCACCAGGGGACTCGTGCTGCCAAAAAATTTACTGTTATCGTTACACCATTATTCCACTTACAAATTTATGGTTTAATAATATTTTTGTACTTGTACAAGATCATATTCTTTAATTTAACCATACAGGTTGTGTTCATAATGACAAGGAAATTGCTACTGTTTGCTTTAAAACTTATAATTAACATTTAACTTCTGTGCTTCCTGTAGGTAACAAAACATGCCTTAAAAAATCCTTTTGCTAACGAATTTCTTACACGGGTATCCTTGAATATTAATTACTTGGTGTAAATTACTTCAACAACGTTCTAATTTCTAGAGAAGCTTTAACCGCGAAGTGCCCACCGTCAATCATTTTTGTCTAACCGGAGGCAACCACTTCTAGGATAATCGAAAAATTCGATGGTGGCTTTCTTTTCTATTTTATTAATAGGGGCAATTTGCCCATTAAAATGGCAAAGACGTCGACGTGGCGCCCATGCGAATCGCTCCTTATTAAAAGCAATAGTGCACCGATGTATATTATTATTACTATGGCCCCCTTAATTTTTTTAAATATATTTTTATAAGCAATCTTTCACTAAGCTTTCAGCGGCCTGTGTTTTCTTGCCTTAATTAGCTGTTACTATCTAATTTTTGTAATTTATGTGCATAAACATACGATAACGTGTATATTATATATACCCCAGATAATTTTTATGTTCTACAAAAACACCAAACTTCAATAAGCGTACTGTTTTTTTATCATAATCTTCCATGTAAAATTGAACTAATTGGTGTCATTTTTATGCTGCGGTATATTGCTTAACTAAAACAAAATTGTATTATTACACTTCGTACCTGTTGCGTAACGTCTATCCAAATAGATTAATTGCGTGACCTCAAAACGGAACCTAATATTTAAAAACTATAGCATCTGTTTCTATCATAAATTATCAGAATTTAGTCTTCAAGTGAATAAGCCGCCTGTTTACATAATTTAAGTTAACAAATTCTGTTGTGTTCGGTATCTGTAGGCAAAAATAAGATAACAATATAAATAAAATACATCCTACAAGGATTTCAGTATGGACGAAGAAACGGGTTCGAATCCCACGTGGTGCTTGAATGTTCCATATAATTTGAATATGAAAGAGCCAAAAAGCAATAATAAAATTCGGACATAAAATAAATACAATAAATTATCGGATTTGTAACTAACCCAGTTAGTTTGCAACAAAAATCTAAAATTAATTTCAGGAATTTGTCATTAGAATTTCAAAAATCCTCTCATTAGCAATAGCACACATTCGCTTTTAATTTATCGCTCTAGGTTATAATTATTCCGAAATAAATTATTAAATATTCCAAAAATTCTCTACAAATTCTGCGCCAGATGTCGTAACAATTAGTCAACTACCACCTGCAGAATTTTGCCAAGGGTAAACGGTTATAGCAATTTATTTGACACGTGAAAACAACAAATACCACAATTGACACTATCAAGGACCTTTGGGCGTTAACAATCTTCTAGTAGTTTTTGACAAAGAAAATTCGTTTTCTTTTCTGATACTTCCTATATTACGCATACACTTAAAACAGAATTCGCAAAAAAAGTGATTGAGAAATACCATTGAAAGTTGGAAAAACAATTTTTCAAGTGCTGACAGTTCGGCACGATTTAAAATCTGGTAAATAATTCACACGTTGATGACTAATTAAGTCCGCAAATAAGCGAAGGTGAAATAAATCGTGATTTAACATCCGCATTTATAATTTGAGCATAGGAACTGATCCATTGTTTTCTAGAGAAGACTGTTACGTCTTTTAGGACTAAACGTGAAAGAGCTTCATTCTAACCATGTTGTGATTGCTGCTTTTATTTTTCTCAATAGCAGCCCCGCTGAAGTCATGTTACTAAGGTCGAAACGTGGTCGAGTCCAACTCGAAAACTAAAATGACACTTTTCTTTACATTTTTAGACAGCCATTTATTTTTTTTTATTCAAACGTATTTAGAAGAGTTTCACTTGATTTTTGCTTAATGGATTTTTTCTGTTATTTTTCTCAGAAGAAGCCTTGATGAAGTCGTATGTAATTAAGGTCGAAACCTTGTCAAGTCTAGTCTGAAAACAGACATGTATATTTTCTTTTAACTTTTACACAGACATTTATTTGAAATGTTGCACTTAATTTTTCAAAGCAAATTGTACTTGTGCTTTGTGATTGTCATTTTTTTCAACAGCAGTTCTGATGAAATCATACGTAATTAAAGCCGAAACGTTGTTAAGTCGAACCAGAAAGTGAAGATGGCACTTTTTTGAATAATTACAGGCGCTTTTTTGTCATGAATTTTTGAATATTACACAGCCGATTATTTTATTTATTTTAATATTTGAAACGTTTTATGTGATTTTTCAAAGCCAATAGTCAACAATTTACGATATTTGTTTTTTTTTATTATTCTCAGCAGCATCTCTAATAGAGTGAACAAAACGTTGTCGAGTACAGCCCGGAAACTCAACATGTTAATTTTCTTTGATTTTTACACAGCAAAAGGCAAATTGTACTCAATACTTTGTGGTATTTGTTCTCAGCAGCAGCCTTGATGAAGTAATTATGTAACTATCGCCGAAACGTTGTCAAGTCCAGCCCCCAAACCAAACTGTCAGCCCGAAACTCAAAATGTCACATTACTTTGAATTTTTACACAGGCATTGTTTTTTTGAAAATATTTGAACATTGCACTTGATTTTTTAAAGCAAGTTGTACTGAATGTTTTGTGATTTTTTACTTTTATTTTTCTCAACAGCAGCCCTGATGAATTCATATGTAACTAAGGCCGAAACGTTGTCAAGTCTTGCCCGAAACCAAAATATCGCTTTTCTTTGAATTTTTACACAGCCAGTTCTCATTTTTTCACAAAAGTATTGGTGGATTTTTTAAAGCAAATGCTTTGTAATTTTTTCTTTTATTTTTCTCAGCAGCAGCCTTGATGGAGATATGTAACTAAGACCGAAACGTTGTCAAGTCTTGCCCCGAAACCAAATTGTCGCTTTTCTTTGAATTTTTACTTTTACGAATTTGAAATGTTTTACTTAATTTTTTAAAGCAAATTGTACTCAATGCTTTGTTATATTTTTCTCAGCAGCAGCCCTGATGAGGTAATATGTAACTAAGGTCGAAACGTTGTCAAGTCTTGCCCCGAAACCAATATGTCGCTTTTCTTTGAATTTTTACTTTTACGAATTTGAAATGTTTTACTTAATTTTTTAAAGCAAATTGTACTCAATGCTTTGTTATATTTTTCTCAGCAGCAGCCCTGATGAGGTAATATGTAACTAAGGTCGAAACGTTGTCAAGTCTTGCCCCGAAACCAATATGTCGCTTTTCTTTGAATTTTTACTTTTAAAAGTTGAAATGTTTTACTTAATTTTTTAAAGCAAATTGTACTCAATGCTTTGTTATATTCGTCTCAGCAGCAGCCCTGATGAGGTAATATGTAACTAAGGCCGAAACGTTGTCAAGTCTTGCCCCGAAACCAAAATATCACTTTTCTTTGATTTTTTACACATTCATTTATTTACTGTTTCAAAAGTATTTGTTAGTAGGACAAAAACTATGAAATTACGCTTTTGGAATTGTTATAAAATTACTTCCACGATCTCCATAATAAAATTTCCCTTCAAAAAAAAACAAACCCACCAGAAAAACTTCTCATGTGGAAGTAGTTTCAAGGGCTTCATTTCACAGAAACCCTGCTAAATTTCCAAATGTGTTTTTTATACCGCCTTGCATTGGTGTTAAGCCATAAGGCGGGTCCACATTAGTAAAAATATACGTTGTGTGTTGAATGTAGAATTCGGCACAAATATTTGCGCCGCAAATTCGCTGCAATCGCTGCTTAAATATTTACGTCATGCGCCGTGCGTCCGCGATCAACACGTATGTGTAGTTTGTTGTCGTTGAAACAACGTGAACGTTTATTCTATTCTTTTATGAATATGAATTTAAACAAAGACGATGTTCTTCTTTTAATTCAAGAATACCGAAAACATAAGGTTTTATGGGATCCAAAGGATAAGCGGCATTTCAATAAAATTAAAATTTTTTTTCCTTGATAAGATGGTGCATAACAATGAAAGCAGCACATTTTCTTTTCATTATTATCAATGCATCAGACATGGTAACAGTTAGTTGTTTTAACAAAGTGAAAATATTATAGTGGGATTTAAATTAACTCCTATATTTCTAAACACCAACACACAATGACAACATTCGCCAAAATCACTGCGTTCGCGAAAAATACGTCCACACTAGAACGACGTTGCGGCGCAAATCTCTTTGATGTCTTGAAAAAAACCGACAAGGAATGGATCGCGTGTGTTGAATGTTGCGAAAATTTTTGGGTGCGTTCGTATGCGGCGAACACGTCCACACTCGCATAAATTTGTAACGCACACACAAATTTGTGCCAAATGCAACATACAACGTATATTTTTACTAATGTGGACGCGCCTATAGAAGCAGAAATAGGCCAACGATAAATATATAAAAAATTACAAAAATTATCCTAATTAAGTTATAAACCATCACAATATTAATATTTAATTTGATCACATTTATGATAGCTTTATTATTACATCACGCTATGCCATGGTTCACTGCGAGCAAACTGTTAAAACTAGCGATCCATTATTTGATTTATGAAAAAGCTTCGTACGATGATAGCGTTTGCCAAAAAAAAATTGGCGTGTTTATAAATAGATTCAGTTTTGCCGATAAAGTATCTATCAAGACCTCCTACAGTTGCATAAATAACGGAAGTTCTATTTCAAAATCGGTTTAAATTAGGCAGATATACCAATTATACAAAGTAGCTATAATTGATTTGCCTGTCAACTATTTCTGGTTAATCTCGAACAAATTAACCAATGGAGTAAAATTATTCAATGTGCAGGTACGTAAAGTCATTCAAATTTAAACAGTTATATATCAAATTTCAAACTTGGCGGGCATTCAAAAATAATGAGCAGCCAAATGTTATAAAAACACACAACCACATGAATAAAGTTATTTTAATATTAGCCTCGTTTTCGTTTATAACGTCGTGTATTTTCAAGTTCACTTGACAACAAACTGTTAACATAAATTAGGGACTGAAACGAAACCAACTTCCGGTTGTGCAATTGTGCCCACCCTGTAGATCGAAAGATTAATAATAGATCTTGTCGTAGATTAAGCTCGTCACAGGCGAGCACTAGAAAAAGGCTTGCCTATAAGACTGCAATAAATACTTTTAACAAATTAATAACGACCATTTGTTTTTAAAAGAAAGCTCGTGCAAACGTCTGTTAAAAATACATGATGTATATCTGTGGAGGCATCCATAAATATTAGACAACAATGGCGGGCCGATCCTAATGGTGGCTTTCGCTTTGTTCAAAATGAAGACTAAAAGAAAAATAAACTCTTTGAAATTTGAGATGATACGAGTCGAAGCTTTCGAACGCTTTCGCTGATTGACAACTCGACGGCCGCCGCCGCTTGAAGTAAATTGGGCAGATCCAACATTATTTTAAGTAATACACACTCTCGAAAGGTATCAGACTTCAAAAAATATGTACACAACAAACACAACTGCGACGGAATTATAAATTGACTTCCCGAAGTTTCTTTGTTAGGGGTTTGGTTTCGTTGGAAAACAAAAATTAATTGTTCGAAATGATTAATGTATCTTCGGCAACTCAAACTGATGCTAATCCTTTCGCAGTTTCACTTTTTTGCGATCGACAAGGTAAGCAAGGTTTTTTAAATCTCGTTAGCGCTCGATTTCGTATTGGTCAGAGCTTTTAATTTTTGTTATGGGTAAAGTAAAAGAGAATCAAAAAATTTGGACTTTTATAACCTTGTTATGTTAATTTTGATGTAAACAAACAAAATCTAAGGTCAGGAAAGTATAGCAATTAACATGAAAATGTAAAATCGTGTAAGAACTGAATGAGTTTACTTCACCGCAGCAGGGCCGGCTTATCGTATGGGCAATAGCCCAGGGGCGCAAGCCGACCCTACATTTATGCTACATACCGAAGAGTTGTAGGATTTACTTAAAATGGCAAATAAAAATCAGGTATGTAACGGATTTAATTTTTTAAATATAAGACTTTATTAGGGATGGACATTGTTTTGTGCCTGAAGATGAGTCAATAAAAAACTATACGTTATAAGTATATGAATTATCACATTCACGTAAGTTCAATGAATTTACTTAAACATTACGGAGAGTTTTACCAAACAATTTAGACTAGCAGATTACTAAAATACGATTGTTTTTGTATCAATAGTTTTACGAGAATGCGTTTTTATCGGAATGCAAGTAAAATCCAAAAACAAGAGCATCCAGTCTGATAATTAAATTAGATAAATTGATCTTCTCATTGTGGGCTGAACAAACATGGATTTACTTACTATAGATAATCGTACAATTTCGTAAGTTAGAGGCAACTATTTTTTATCAACGTTATGACACATAATGTATTGCGAAAGTTGTTATTGTCAAAATACTGCAATAAATTATGCTTAAAAAGCTTTGAAATTTAGGAATTTTTAACACTTTTTCAGATTGACTTCACAGTTTTTTTGAGAATTAAGGTTGTTTTTCAGATTTAACTTCTTCTAACTATGGTATATTTGCATTTCTTAAGTTTGCTGTATTTTAGGTTATGGATACTACCCCGATAGTCGCGATGCTAACCGCCTTGTTAAAGCTACGACAGTTAGACACGTAAATTAATGTTATTATACTTAGCTAACTTAATTTCTTTTACTGGCCCTCAGTAGGTCGATCGTGTGCACATATTTGCGCGCTAACAGCATTCCAGTAGCATTCCACCATTCACACCGTAAAAAATAATTATTATAAACCCATGCGCTTCTTTGTAAAAAAACAGTGAAATATAAAATGAAAATTTAACCACTGAGCTTTTCCCAACTGAGCTATTTCCCCCACTTACAGCAAAAGCTACAACATAAAACATAAACATTACGGTTAAAGCTGAATTAATTTTTCCTTTCGCAATTTGGCTAATTTGGCCGAAACAGAACTTGCAAAATTGTGAACCATTTGCCAAATATTATTTTATAAGCATTGCAAGAAGAAGTTTTTCAATTTTAGTATTATTGTTAAATTAGGGCGCGAATATTTAAAATTTGAATGTCGCTGGCGCATTTAGTACCAATCTGACGAATCTACGATGACGAAGTAGCTCGAAAATTCAAAATTTGGCTTATAGTCTTAGAGTACCAATTTGGCTAATCGATGTTGATATACTGGCCCGAAAATTTAAAATTTGGTTTATAGGTTAGTACCAATTTGGCGGCGAATAAGCGATGATACAATGGCTTTAAAGTTTAAAATTTGGCTTTAAGGCTTAGTACCAATTGGGCGAATCGTCTGATATAGTAGCTCGAAAATTCACAATTTGTTTTATAGTCTTAGTACCAATTAGGCGAATCAATGTTGATATAGAGGCCCGAAAAATTAAAATTTGGTTTATAGGTTAGTACCAATTTGGCGGCGAATCGGCGATGATACAATGGCTTTAAAGTTTAAAATTTGGTTTTAAGGCTTAGTACCAATTGGGCGAATCGTCTGATATAGTAGCTCGAAAATTCACAATTTGTTTTATAGTCTTAGTACCAATTAGGCGAATCAATGTTGATATAGAGGCCCGAAAATTTAAAATTTGGTTTATAGGTTAGTACCAATTTGGCGGCGAATCGGCGATGATACAATGGCTTTAAAGTTTAAAATTTGGCTTTAAGGCTTAGTACCAATTGGGCGAATCGTCTGATATAGTAGCTCGAAAATTCACAATTTGTTTTATAGTCTTAGTACCAATTAGGCGAATCAATGTTGATATAGAGGCCCGAAAAATTAAAATTTGGTTTATAGGTTAGTACCAATTTGGCGGCGAATCGGCGATGATACAATGGCTTTAAAGTTTAAAATTTGGTTTTAAGGCTTAGTACCAATTGGGCGAATCGTCTGATATAGTAGCTCGAAAATTCACAATTTGTTTTATAGTCTTAGTACCAATTAGGCGAATCAATGTTGATATAGAGGCCCGAAAATTTAAAATTTGGTTTATAGGTTAGTACCAATTTGGCGGCGAATCGGCGATGATACAATGGCTTTAAAGTTTACAATTGGGCTTTAAGGCTTAGTACCAATTGGGCGAATCGTCTGATATAGTAGCTCGAAAATTCACAATTTGTTTTATAGTCTTAGTACCAATTAGGCGAATCAATGTTGATATAGAGGCCCGAAAATTTAAAATTTGGTTTATAGGTTAGTACCAATTTGGCGGCGAATCGGCGATGATACAGTGGCTTTAAAGTTTAAAATTTGGCTTTAAGGCTTAGTACCAATTAGGCGAATCGACTGATATAGTAGCTATAAAATTAAAAATTTGGCTTATAGTCGCACCAATTTGGCGAATCGATGTTGATATAGATAGTGGCGTAAAAATATATAAATTTGGTTTCATGGCTTTAGTAGCAATTTAGCGATGATATATTGGCTCGAATATTTAAAACTTGTCTTAAGGCCTTAGTACCAATAAGTTGGCGAATCAACGATCTTATCGTGGCTTGAAAATTAAAACATTTAGCGTACAAGCTTAGTACCAATTTGGCGGCGAATCGGTGATGATACAGCGACTTTAAAATTTTAAATTTGGCTTTAAAGCTTAGTACCAATTTGGTGAATCGGTGACGATCAAGTGGCCCGAAAATTTAAAATATGGCTTCAAGGCTTAGTAGCAATTTAGCTCCAACATTTAAAATTTCGCTTAAGGTCTTAGTACCAATTTAGTGAATCGACGATGTTACACTGGTTCAAAAATTTAAAATTTGGCTTATAAGCTTAACACTAATTTTGCGAATTTGTGATGATAAAGTGGCTCAAATATTTAAAAATTTAGTTGAAACCCGTAGTACCAATTTGTCGAATCGGCGATGATGAAGTAGCTCATAAATTTAAAAATTTGATTAAAGACTTAGTGCCAATTTGGCGAATCAACGCTAATACAGTCGATCAAAAATTTAAAATCTGGCTTATAAGCTTAGTACCAATTTGGCGAAACGACGATGATTGTTAGAGAAATAGCGATAAAATTCGCAATTTGTAGATTTACCAAGTGTCAGTTTAAACTCTATAAACATAACACGTTAAAGATAAGCCTGTCGTAACTTTAACAAAACCGGTTAGTACTCCGACTTTCGGGATGGTATCCAGTACCTCTATTTTAACGTGGATTATTTCTAATTTCACCTATACATTTCTGAAGTTTTAAAAATTTTTCCACTTTACCAATGTTGCCTGTCCATTGTCCAACCTAACTGCAGTATTCTGCCCTCTGGAGTTGGTGATAAGCCTTATCATTAAAAAAATAATCCAAACAAATTTTGCAATTTCACAAAAAATTTAAAATGTTTATGTATTTCTCAAGTATTCAATATCTGGTCATGATATTTCCCTAAAAGAATTACTTTGTTGCGTTAAAATATAACAGTAATAGTTAGGAACTCTGTGCGATAATAAAATGCAAACTACCTCGTCATTAACCAAAACATCACTGTGTTTTTTATATCTTAATTAACAACACAAATATAGTTCAATTACCCATAATTACATACGTACAAAAACGTTTTGCGCATTTATATTTCGCCGTTCACCTTCAGTAAATTTAAAAGTGAAATTTGAAAACATAATGCAAGTAACGCTCGGTAGATTTTTGTTCTTAAAAGAAGCTACTTCGTTAACTTTGTAATTTTGCCTCGTTTTAGTAATTCCTTACACAATTAAACACCTGATGCCTCGTTTCAAGGTAAGTGGGGCACGTTTTACATAGCAAAATAGATACGTTTCAAGGTCGAATTTTTAATATTGCGTTAAGTTTTCAGAAACGTGGAACTTTGTCAAAAAGTAAACGTTTTATGGTATAATGGTTGATAAGAAGCCACATCTTCCTGGAAACCTTCATAATTGTGAAACACGCATTGCAAATTTATTCAACAAGCTGAAGATACGGCGGGTATTATAAACAAACTATGAAATTAAAACAAACCAGTATTGAAAGCTTGAAACCACTTGTCTGTAACCTTGAACAAAAAATTTTAATTGCAAAAACTGTACATCACAATATTTTTAATTGGAACATGCTAACTTTTGCTTGTGATCTATAGAATTAATGTAAAGACTGAAATAAATGTCAGGTTGGTAAATAAAAGTAAGTACATTAAATTTGTACTTTAAAATATTGATTTTCATGTAATTACACAACTTTTAATAGATATAATGTTACATGTAAAGGCCAAAGATTTATTTTTGCGTTTGTGGAGTACAAGCGCAATTAATTTTTAACTTTCTGTAATTATATAAACGATTTTAAATTTATTTTATTGAAAGTGCAAGTATATAAATATTAATTTAATAGAAATTTGGGTCACATTAAAGATAAGAGCAAAAAATTCATCTTAAATGTTTCTCGATTAGTTTTAAAATTGCAAATTAACTTTCTTAAATGATTGAATTTGTCATGAAACGTTTAAAATTTCTGCGGAAAACTTAGAACGTGCACGTCCTCACATATACAAGTAAAACCACTCACTGTTAATTTAAAAAAAATTAAAAATTATTACAAAAGAATACGCCTTCTTACACTTAAGTTTCGTAATAAAAACTCAATAAAATTGTAAAGACCTTTACTTAAATACCTGTTAACAACATACGCAGTGTAACCACAACATCAATTAAGACTCCTCTCTCAGTAATGACCATTAGATAATTACGATAACTTAGAAGCAAAAACTTGTAAATAAAAGCTTTAATTAATAGAGACTCATAAAATCAGCAAATCGTTGCCATGTAAATTGGAGTTTAAACCTTCAAGTGATGAATGTTATTTCGATTCATAAAATACGGATGGTCCTTTGAGCCGAAAATTTAATTATTATTGCAATCGGCTAAGCATGAAAAAGTAATTTAGAAGTCTAGGTTGAAAACGTTGCCCTTGAAATGCAGATGCTCTTATTAAACTTGCATTAGCGTAATTTTAGGAGCAAAGGTTTAATGAACAAATCGGAGTTACAAGTTTAAAAGTTTCGCCTTTGGGAGGCGTCAAGTGCAATAAACTTGATTTATAGTACCACTAATTAAAATCTTTATTTTATCATAAATGGGTGGTCCACCACAATGAATAGATTTTGCAACACGTCATAAAATTAGCACCTATTAATATTTTCATTTAACACCAAACCAATCGGATATATAATTTGTTGAAAGTTAGACTGTAAAATATTGTTTTTAACAGAAAGGCTAATTAAAACCATACAAATGTATTTAATTATACTTTAGAAACAAATAATACGACCCCCAAATTTTTATGAATAGAAATTTTAAAAAACTCACAAACTTTCATATTCGCACAGCAGATTTTTATTTAAAAAAAAAATACAAAAATAGCACCAGCACAAATTGCATAATTTGAATTATTTTATATAGAAATATGTTATAAATGGGTTAAACAATTCAAATTTCCCTGAACCCTTGACGTACCCCATAATTTAATATTGGAGGCGAGTGTAAATGCAAAGCAACACGCACAAGTCGGAAATTTCCTTTCTAGCTTCCTGTTAAGCTCGAATTACATTCAAAATTATGCTTGAAGTCAAACCAATGTGTAAAGTTGCTTTATCACTTTTATCAAAAATGTCAATTTTAAATTGTTTATACCTACAAAAAAATGACCAGTTTGCATATATTTTTTTGAAAAATTTATGTAATGATTCTGGCTGCATATCTAGCACAAATAGTTATGTACTAAGATCCGGGTTTTTATACATATTTAATGAATAATATTGCTAGCAGTAATAGAATCTGAATGAAACATACCCATTATATTATTACAAATAATGATGTGTAGAATGTGCGTGATATGTTTCATTAAATATGTTGTTTATAAGCAAAACTATAAATATTGACTTTACTTGTATCCCTGGTTTTACTACCATGTTGCAAATGCCAGAATTCAAATTCGTTTATCATATTAACTCGTTAATTATAATTATAGCACAGCAATAATTAGTAATGGTTGTTTCACGTCCAAACGTTAAGGCTGCCAATAACATAAAAATGTATCTATACATTTTCTCTTATCTAAATCAGAAGCGTTAACTATTGGCAAATAATTATATTTTTAAACAAATTATTATATTATATAACTATACAGGGCGAGTAAAAAATAACGCATAATGTCTAAATTCGTTACGTTTTTTTATGAAAAAAATAATAAAAATTGTCTGTTAAATTTCTGCCCACACTAGTTGTTGTTTAATATTTTGTATACGTTCCGTTATTTGTTTGCTATGGCAACTAAGAAATTTTTAAAATTGAAAAGTATTTCATTCAAAAATTTTGTTTGTAATGTAATCCTATGTAAACGTTACTGTACTAGGCAGAGAAGTGCTGAATCCAAAAACGTGGAAAAAAACAAAATAAGAAATACAAAAGTTGGCTGCCGTAGCAACCAAATAAACAGTACGTAAAAAAAATTAAACATCGACAAAGTATGCGCTGATTTTTACCAAACAACTTTTATCAAAGTTATTTTTTCATAGATTCAATATTTACGAAGTTACAGATATTGTGCGTTACTTTTCACTCGCTCTGTATAAAAGAAAACGCCCACTACTCGGTGTGGCGGTTGCTCATTTTATTCTCATAATAAAAGGTTATTCCTTTAGTCATTTACTTTTTTAAGTACCTACGCTTACAAGTAGGACACCCTTCTCCTGTCCCCATTTTTTTGGCACGCGTACACACACCGCTGTTTCGGTATCATTGTAAATCCGTCAAAATCTGTGGTCCTTTCTATTAGAATCTTCATATATTACTTACAAGGATTGTAAAAGCTTCTAGCTTTTTGCTTTCCCCTTTCGGTAGAATGTATTGTAATCGTGAAAATATTCGATTCTGAGATTTTGACGGAAATACATGTTTTGGATCTACAGGTTTAGAAAAGGTCGGTCTGTGGGCGTGTTTGTAACGCAAAATCTCACTGGACCAATCTTTCAACAATTTTTGTTTAATTCTGTAGGCTAATAGAGCTATAGGAATGAGTTACAATTTGGTTCGCGTCCCAAACCGCTCATTTCTCTGTGATGCCTTGTGTGAATTTTTGAAGATCTAAAACTCATGCATCTTTATTTAATAAACGGAAGAAGATAAAGTAATGCTGCTCTAGCTAAACTGCTCATGCGAAATAGTAGAATAAGATTCAAAACTTAGTTTTTAGGGACAGCAATATTTAAGGAGGTTCATTTTCCCTCCTCCGTCAATTGCTTGCTAATAAATTTAAGTTTCTGGATTTCGCCAGTGTTAAGAAATCTTAAAAAATCAAAAAATCGATTTTTTTTTAAATAACAAAATTTGTAACTCGGTCAGATATATTAGAAATCCAGAGGACGTACTTCGTCCATTTTTGGTGGCAGGTGTTTTAGAAGTTTTATTGTTTTTGCAAAAAAAAATAATTTGTTGTTAATTTATTAATCGTAACAATTATTGGCGATTAAGGGGATTTGCATTTTACAAAAAGGTTTTATTTCTCATTACAATAACCGAAATCTAAAGTACCAACTACACTAACACTATGATAAAACAAACTTCTTTTCAAACGTATTAAATTTTTTTGGTGGTATAATAATAGCTCTGTCAATGCACCTTTGCCCTTCCTTCTATACCACAGCCAGCAATTCATGAAAATTATATCCCAAAATAGCCCCGCACGTATAGTGTGTATTGTTTTTACTTCCAATTGAGTTTTTATGCGATTTTAATGATGCGTTGATGAAACGTCTTGTAATTTAATAACAAAATATGCTGAAAATGTATCTTTCTATCTTGCAACAATCCATCTTAATTATGAACATGACAACAACAGTGGCGTAACCAAGCGGACATTGTTATCAATTATTTTGTATTTTCTACATTCAAAAATACATTCGAACCCAAAAGTGGTGAGTACATGTGCCCCTCCCACCTGTCTACGCTCCTGATTATAAATTTTAGTGCAGAAGTACTTATCAGTAATGCAAAAATCTCGTTTAAAAATGCATAGGTCATGGCGTACTGACTTAAAACAAGTTTAATTTATACAATTTTTGATCTAAGTGCAAAAGCTGGTACCACATTCTACACCTACAACTTAAACAAGAATTCTATTAATGTGCTCGTGTAAACTTGACATTATACACTAATATAGCGTTATTATCTTCTTGACAGTGTCAGTCTGATAAAGTCATTTACTGTTTTTGCAGGAGCAAAAAACGGGCCGGTTCAAATATCAAGCACGTATTAACTTCCTTTAAAGTAATTATGATAAAAAAATTATTTATTAGAGATTTAATAGTCTAGAATCTTCCTAGCACAAACTATCAGCAAATTTTTCAAAGAAGATGCCAAAAACATAAAAATTGTCAGTGCGTTTAGTTATGTAACGAGCGTTGGTGAAACGAGTCGCACATGCGAAATGTAATAAAAACAGCAATATTTAACTTTTTATGGGTCGTATAACACATGGACCATTTCCTACGGTTGTTATTTAATTTTGGACCTTGAGATCTCAAGCCTTTTCCTGTGCTCATCTATCTTGTCTATTGTTCTTACAGAATCGTTCTGCATCCTAAATAAACATCATTGTAGTCGTCTGTTGAAAATAATTAAATAACGCTAATAACATGATGTAAAATGCCCATCAAAAGGCTTTTCTTTGTGTTGCTGGTACTAAAAGTTCTTTGTGTTAAAGCGATAACTTGTCAACAGCAACCTTCGCTTATAAACCCATCAATCCCAAAAGGTGTTATATGGGTCGTGATTTTACAAATTCTATTTTTATTATTTTGATTATAAAAAAAATAAGTAATTTGCATAATGGTAAAATGCCAATCAACATAAGTAAAGCTCATAATGGTATTTTTGTTTGCGTGACGCTTCCTTTAGGTATTCTCCAATATTGTAATTTGAACCGTTGGGGAAAATTAGTTGCTTTGGTAATTTTACAGAATTTTGCTGAATCTATCTCGTTTAAACAAAGATGTGTTAAGTATGTACCTTGGCCTTCCAAGCAAAAATGTAATAAAAGTTAATAGCTTTATTGTTGTATAAAAGGCGTGCCATGTTAACCAAGTCTGATTAAAATGTAATAAAGAATCCGTAACGTATAATACATAAAGCTAGGACTTTTATGAGTCGATTCTTGCATACTTGGTTTATCTAAGCTTCGAATAATTAATAATTTTTATTTATACCCATGTCGCTGAAATAAATTTAAATTCTGACGTTAGAATGACTTATTAAAACGTGTAAGTTGTAATTAGGGCGGGGCGTTCAACAAAACGAGTATCGATACCATTTCCGTATCCATACTATACAAAGGTACCTAAATATCGAAATTATCGAAGTATCGAAAGTATTGAAAGTATCGAAAGTATCAAAAATGTCGAAATATCAAAAGTATAGAACATATCGATAGTTTCGAACTATCGAAGTATAAGAAGTACCTACCATATATATGTCTTTGATGCAATCGACAAAACTAGCCAATTTTAAATTAAAAAAATCTATGGTGCTATTTTTAAAAATTCTAAAATTTGGCGTTACTTTGAGCAAAACTTTCTGCAAACATTTAAATCACAATTATTATTAACAATAGAAACTTAAATTTTTGCAGAAAGTTACGTCGACAGTACCGTTAGCCACAAGTGGTGAATACTTTCGATACTTTTATTACATCTATGCTTTTGATACTACGATTTTTTTTTGATACTTCGATACTTTCGATAATTTCAATACTTTTGACACGTTTGGTACTTTCGATACTTTTGATACGTTCGATACTTTTAATCAAAAATCCATGGTGTTATTAAAAAGAGAATGTTGACGTTACTTTCGGGAGAACTTTCTGCAAAAATTTAAATCTCAATTATTAATAAAAATAGAAACTTAAATTTTTGCAGAAAGTTTCGCCGACAGCACCGTCAGCTTCATCTTTTTAAATAGCACCATATTTTTTATTCAATATTTAAAATTAGCTAGATTTCACGATTGCAGAAATGGGACACGAGTTGCGGACACTTTCGATACTTTTATACTTTCAATACTTTCGACACATTTGATACTTCCGATACTTTTGATACTTTAGAAACTTCGATACTTTCGATACTTCGATGCTTACGATACTTTTGATACTTTCGATACTTCAATACTTACGATACCCTAGATACTCGAAACCAGCCAAAGTATCAATACTTTGAGTAAGACTCGATTCCTTTTTCCAGCCACAGTTGCAACTTTAAGGAGAGAAAACGCAATTTAAACCATTTCAAAGTCCAGACGGTGCAATTCAAGGTTACCAAGTATTCGAATCAAAGTTCTCTAATAACTGGTGATCGGACTGTCCGACTTACTATATTCTAACGTTAATATTCACTATTGATATATAGTTTTAGATAAATAAAATTTATTCGGCTAAAAGTTTTGTTCGAATAACATTTATTCGAAAAAGATTTATACGGATGAAATTAATTGGCATATTTTTTCAAACGAATAAGTATTTCATCGAACACATTGATTTGCATACGTTTATGTTCGAATAAATTTTAATTCGATATTAAAATAAATTTATTCGAACTTGCTTCAATTTTGTTCAAATAATTATTTTCGAACAAAGTTATTCAAATAACTATATGATTCGAGGAATTTTTATTTTAACATCGTTATTCGATATATCGAATTGTTCGACATATTATTCGAATTATCGATACAAAAGCATAGCGCTACGAGCACATGCACGGCCACAAAACATTTTCAAATATTTCTGCCCTAATAGCTTGTTATTCTTATTAATTTAAATGACTATAATTAAATTAAGTCTGCCTCAACAACAAAAATATCCACCATTCTGCCTTAACCCAAAATTTCTTCAGAAACACAAAGTCACCAAAACAAGGCATTGATCTTAATTAACACGGACAGTTAATATTAAGCACCAAATAAGAAACTATGCGGGTTCTAAAATTTTATAAGTGAAAAAGCTTGTATTCGGGACCCATTAAGTGTTAACAGCCCCCCACTGCTTAACAACTTGTTAATTATCCAATTTTTAAATACGCTATAATTAATTATTTTATCAATGGAGGTGATTAATATTACGTACACTAAAGTTAATCTTAGAATGGGAATGAAAAAAAAGCAATACCAAGAACTTCTAGATTTCTAAATAATAAATTACATCACGCAAATAAATATAAACGTTTTCATTGGTGTAAAATGTGAAAATACTATCAGAAGTAGTAATAATAACAATTTGCATTTGCGGTTTTTATCGCGTCAAACGGTCTGTCTAATCCTCCTTTCCACTAATTCCGCTAACACAGTTTTTGATTACTTAGTCATATCCAGTTGGGGGAATGCGTAATGGCAACATTTCACTGACTTTTTGCCGCGTCCATTATATTCAAATTTCACACCACAAATCTAACCAGAATTAATTTCTCATTTAAATGATCGGCTATGATTGTGCTCGACAATAATTTGGGCAGAGTGGGCACCTGTGCTACATTATGACAGTTGATTAAAATTTCCATCAGGTGGAAATATATCAGATTTGAAAATCAATCTTGATTATGACTTGATAAGAAACTTTTCAACAAGTTATGATGGTGATGTTTGAATGAACGTTTGGGTTGGAAACGTTTTTTTAAATACACTTGTTTTTTTCTACAGTCGTTGAAGCCCACAAATGCGTGGGATATAACGCGTCAAAAATTAGAATCAACAGAATATAAATTATAAATACAAAACGCAGTAGTGGATTTTACTAGAATAAAAAATTGTTTTTTATTTTAATTTTCTCTTTGTTTGAGCATTTTTGCATGAAAATATAATGTTTACATTACATCTTCACGTACAAAAGTTTATTCTTCTAATAATTGCGTAATTAATTTAAATGCAATCATCCTTGACATGATATGGAAATAGTTATTGTAAAATTCCAATCTTCATTTAGTAAATATTCTAAAGCTTAATAAACAACTATTGGTGATTTATTACTTGGAAGGCATTAAATTTTCTTTTGCGTTTTTCCTTTCTAACCCAATTCTTTTGGCATTACAATGGTCACGCACCAAGGACGCGCTGGGCTTTTCCATACCTCAAAAATAATTGCGTTTTATATTTTCAAAAAAATGTTACGTCTTAACGTTGTACATAAGATCAAAATACTCGTAACATGATAGGCTGCGTTAGGTTAAGTTGTAACTCAGCGCACCACCACTCGCTCAAACAATTCTCTCCCCATAACAATACAAGGTTTTTACATTGTCCTTAAAAATCAGTAGAAACCAGAATATGGCCATTAAAAAACTGGGGTAGATGTAGAGAATTAACACTGCTAACCATTACTATGTCTAAAAATTAAAGCTATCCCGACTATTTCTTTACAAACAGGAATTTTTCTAAAAAAAATTACTTGTACAAAGTTAGGTTAGAAGAAGCTGTTTCTTTAAAACAATGTAGCAGGTCTAAGCGGTATACGCGAGATTGTAGTTAGGAACAATATTTACACAGAAAAAAAAAGACAAAACAAAATATTCTAACAATATTGTTAGTCTAGGTGGTCTACGCAAGGTTATTTTGCGCATAAGGTTTACTGTAAAAAATCTCCGTTTTGTAAGAAATAATTCCGTTTTTGTACGTTACAACCTTATTGTAATTTTTTTGAATTTTTGTAGAAACTATTCCTTTTGTTAGAAAACTTCCTATTTTTGTAAGAAATAGGTAACGTTTGTACATTTAAACTTTGTGGTATAACTAACATTTTTTAAACCATAGCAGAAATTGAACGGAAAATGTGGCATAGAAATGGCGGAGAAATGGGAGAAAAAATAACATGAATTGAACACAAAATTTAATACAAAATGGCGGCCTTAAAACAGTATTTTTTGAACTTTTCTTTTAAATTGGCGGCCATAAACCGGTTATATTTAAACTAAACCATAGCGAGAATTGAATGAAAAAACGGCATAGATATTGAGAGGAAAATTGAAGAAAATATGGCGAAAATTGAATAAAACATTTAAAACGGGGCTTCTTTAAACTTTTATTTTGAACTATGGCGGGAATTGAACGAAAAAAACGAACAGATATTGAGAGAAAGTGGGAGAATAGGCAGAGATTGAATAAAAAATTAAAGCAAGATAACAGCCTCAAAACAACGTTTTTTTAAACATTTTTTTTTAACTATAGCGGTAATTGAACGAAAGAGACGGCATAGTACGGCGGGGAAAATGGGAGAAAAAATGACAAGAATTGAACAAACAATTCAAAACAAAATAGCGACCTTGAAACAGGGTTATTTGAATTTTTCTTTTACTATGGCGGGAATTGAACTAAAAAGGCGGCATAGATATGGCGGAAAAAATGGAAGAAAAAATATGGCGGGAATTGAATTAAAATGTGGGATAGACATGGCAGGAAAATTATGGCGAAATTTGCATCTTTCTCTGTCAAAGCGAGCGGTGGGAGTGGGCTCGGCCAACGCAGCGAGTAAACAATATAATTTGAACGTTTAAGTTATGAAAAAAAAAACATCCATTAACTTTAAAATTTCGAAACTTCATACAAAAAAATTAGGCCAAACTTCAAATTGTAGCTCATTATTAGCTATATTAATTCAAAAAACTTTAAATTAAAGTTTTAAAAAATATTTTTTTGGGCATTACCAAAATTTTTTGATTTTGAGTGTTTTTTGGCACTTTACAAAAATCATCTTTTGACAATCTTGTTGGATGCATAATTATTTTTTGTTCAAATTTAGAAGCGACCAGAGCGACGAAATCAATTCAAACAGATGAACACCAATAGAATGTGAAATCGCACAAAATTAGAGAATGTCAGAGTGATTCAACGAAGGTTTTTCATAAAATCCTACGATATGTAATTATGCCGACTTCTGTACAATAATTGTAAAATATAAGACAAACGTACCTGATAGGATCGTCATGAATACCTTAGGCTTTACACCTGGTTACTGTATTAGTTATTAAATTAGTCATCGTAATGGGCATCAATAATAATTTCTTGTAAATAGGTGTAGGTGTGTAGGCATCATTCAGAAGACAAGTTAAAACAGTTTTCCTCTTTGAGGCGGTGTATGATTGATGTTTGTGCAATATGTTATCTTAATGGATTAAGTGCTACTGCACTACGTCACATCATCAAGAGTTAGCAGGTGTATATATGTATATATGGATGTTTTCATCCACTATTATTAATTATAATAGGAAACGCAAAAAATATGAATTAAATATAAAATTGTATAAGAAAAATTGGAGTTTTTATGTAGACAACCTTCATTCAAGAAGAAACCATTGAAACTTGATAAAATATACACTGAAATGTTTAGACTAAGCTTACGTTGTACATTATTTTTTTTATACAATGTTAAATGAAATTGTTTCAAGCTTTTCTTAAAAATTTGAATGCGTACAGTTATTGGTATTTTCTGTTTAATTAACTCGGTTATTATTTTACCAGAAACCACAAAATAAATAATTTTGCACGCGTTATTTATAAAAAAACGGTAGCGTAAATGTATAAAATATTAATACAAAAAATATTATACGTTAGAAGATAAACACGACACCAGAAACAATAAATTTTGTTAAATATGTTGCGAATTCTGTTTCAGTTTACGTAAAAAAATGAACTTTTTTTAGATTATATTATAAACTATTAAAATAGTAATTACAATTTAAACATTTCAACGGCGTCTTCTTCAAACAAAATACTACAAATTCTGAGGATGCATTTGCAAATATTTCGAAACGATTATAATTAAAATGCCGGGAGTTTAATTGCATAGCATTTATATGTGGATCACGCCCATTCCTTTTGAAGGTTTGCCGACATGTTAAGTATACGATTGGAACCTATGGCTCATGTGCATACATTTAAATAAGTCGCCCATTTGGCCTGTAATTTAAAATTGATTATGTAGTTATATACCAATGACACATTATGTCACTCATTTTACACTTTAAGAAAAAACTTGTGGCGTATAATTTTGAGCCAGTTTTTTTGCTGACTAAAAATTCTGTTGTTAACATTTACTTTTGGGTTATTATAGGCTAGAACAGTGGTAATATTTAAACATTTTTAACTTTTATCAAGTTCTATATTAATTAACAAGCATCTGCGAATTAGGACATTGCACATAATTGCAAAATGAGGAATAATTAAATGTTATATGAGGGGAATGTCATGAAGTTAATATGATTCATGGCAATATATTATACGTAGTAACGTGCAACATGAGGGAGGGAAAATGATTTATAGTTTATTGGAAAAGATTGTTATGGGAGGAAGTAGCAAATAACAGATAATGGATTGGAATATTAATTAATGGATTCTGGTGATTGAAAGAAATTATTTAAAAAAAAATTTTTTAAACATTTTTGGATACATTAATCATCAGTTTATTTCTGCTGCTAAGACTTGTCACCGATGCCAGACGGTAAACTTTAAATTTTGCCAATCCTTTGTTTTATACATTGAATGATTTCAATAGTCGATTGATTTGTTTTCTAATGGTTTTAATAATCAATATATTCATTCGAACTAGATCATTCGTATCCAAAATGAAAGAGTAATTGATCATCGCTTAAAACCTCGCCTCCGAAGCAGACAAAAACAAAAATTTTAAATATCACAATCATTCAAATAATTTTCCGCAACATGTCGAGAACAGTACAACAATCAAAATATTCCATCACTAATTTCTTCCGAAATAGTGTATCGAACTCTGGTATCGTTAACCCAAAAGTAAATGTACATACCACTGGACCACCAGCGCTGGCACAATTTTAAATACTTTATTCGGAGTGAGCGATGTTACGAAAAACAAAGTTTGGAAACAGTCCAGAACAAAAACTGTTTACAAGCAAAGGGTGGATCTGGGAATGTGATTGAGTTTTTAGGCAAACAACAGGTGCACAGGTACGTTACTGATTGGATTCTCTTAGAATTGTTGGGATTTTGCCCTACTGAAAAAAACAACACAAAAGAGGTTTATAAATCAAAACACTGCCAAGTGATTTTACTCTGCAAAAGATTATAATCTCTTATAATGTTCTACCAAATAAGTATCCCTTGAAAAAAGTTCCCGCATAAAAATAGTTCTCTCACTTCTAAAAATTTCTCTCAGAGTGATGGTTTGCGTAAGATACATAGATATAGCGCTACTACGTTTCTATTGGTGCTTGGAACAGTGGAACAATGAATTCATTGTAAGGCTGGAACGGCTGCATGTGTTATAGTCGTCACAAGTTAAATTAAAAGTTAAAATTAGTTAAAATGCTCTGCAAAAATCTCGTCATGAATAGGGTTATATCCAAGGCTGATACTATTAATTGAATAGGTCGCACACACACATAAATACAAAAAACAATTCAAACGAAACATTTTCTGCTTTTTACTTAAAAACTACGAATTGTGATTTTAAAGAATGTAAAGCCACTGGATAAGCGTTTTCGAGCTTTATTTTAATTTCATTTTAATGTAGCTCACTCATATTCCGATAGAATAGCGGTAGAAAACAGCGGAGTGTTCCAACGTACACTATGCTCAAGGTAGAACAGTCTCCCCTACATGTGTTTTTATACACTTTTGGTTTTGTTTACGCATGAGGTATTTTTTTGAAACACCCTGTATATATACAAAGACGCATTTATGACATGTTTTTGAATAACGTTTACTCAACGCTATTACAATTCATAACGTACTTTCAAAATATCTGCAAATGCAAGATGGTATTACACACATTACTTCAACATTTTCTTAATTTTCTACATTCTTGGAAATGATTTTAAATCGCACCTAATTAACAAACAGGCGTAATTACTTTTAACACTTTTTTATACAGTAATTAGTAAGTTCAAAAACTAATAGGTATTATTAACAGTTTGACACTCAAGCAAATGCCAATTGCCAATATGCATACTCGCATACATTCTAATTTTTGACAAAAAGCTAATACATATTTGCTATTAGCACAATGATTAATGATTATTATTAGATGTCGGCAATTTACAATAATATTAGAAACTAGTATCTATTTTTGTACCCTCAGGGTATTCAACATTTTTATTTAACACGTTTTCAAAGTCACTGAACACCTCCACATATATTATTAATTAAGAAATGTTCTCACAATATGTTTTTATTCAATACAATTATTATTGTTATTTTGATATTGAAATAGTGGGTTTTGTAAGTCAGTCAAGGTCACCTATTTTTTACAGTTGTATATTTTTTATTAACCGAAGGTTTTTGTTTGTATGCAATAATTTTTTTGATTCGCATAAGGAAAAAAAATCATACAATAGAGGTCAAAACTCAAACGAAAGAACTGCATTTTAAAAATAGTTGGTACCATTTCATGAAGATTAGTCTCGATTATAGCACGGAAATTGAGATTAGAGGCAAGAAAATTACAAAAATTCCTGCATTCACAGACAGCAAGTGCCTAACAATTACACCTAATTGAGTTCATAGCCGCGTAAGATTAGAAATAATGCCGACGTAATGACAATCAATGTCCTTCTGTATCAAGCGAGATACCTTCTTAAGAGCCGTAGGCACCGTTCACTAATATTTTATATGAGCAATTTATTATTTAATTTATGGAAGATGTACATTCGACCTTGCAAAGAGATGGTAGAATTATCAATTTCTATAGTTTGTTGTTTTTATTTTACCTCATGAACTCATACGTACACATCATGCGGTAAGGTCATATTGGGTTCTAATTACTTATTATTCACAAATTATGGATTGATATGCAATATGTGGGTGGTAGGTGTAGTAAGTGATCTATTGTAGTAATGCTATACATTTCACCGTCAGTCGGTCGAGGGCTTGCCTGCCTGAAAATCGTATGTATAACCTCTATAAATAGATTGAATAATTTTTTTGCAATAATTATACGTTTGAGTAATGCTTCAAAAAACGTGATTAGTACAATACATAGATAATCTATTCCGTGACATATACATTATAATGTAGTCAAGAAAAAAACTTATTAGAATGCCCAGATGTTTACAATAGAACCGTGCTCTATTCTACTGCTACGGATTATAATCCGGAAAGATATCTCGACAAACTACTTGCTACTAGTATATTTTCAAGTCACGCCTTAACAATACCTTCTACAACATGTACGAAACTAAACCGTTTTCCATCGCAAACGTTGTCAAAATTAGCACCGAATCACTTATCGTTCAAACTTCCTTTTTAGTTTTTAAGGACGTTTTCTCACAAAGTTTTCTGTTTCACTTAATTGCCTTCAGATGTTTCCTTTCGAACTGGTAATTTGATTCTTGGTACACGACTGTTTGAGAACATACCATCAATCTAATCCAACCCACACACATTTCTTCAAATCTAAATTCTTATGCCGAATTTCATAGGCCACCATTTATTGAATGCAGATACAAACCACTGCTGACAGCTGACAATAAGATTTAAGATTTCGAAATTTGAGATTTATATGTGGGAAGGTAAGTAAGGAGAGGATTTTTCATGTTAAACAAATAATGAAGCAATATACAAGTCTTTTGTTATCAACGAAAACACAAAAGTTTTTCAATAGCAAAAATGAGAACAACAGAATAAATTTACTGAAAGCAATTTAAAAACTAGAACTCTTTATCTTGAAGTATCTATTATACAGGGCGTTGCAAATTACAGCGACATAAATTAAGATATTTGATGCAAATTTTGTGTGGTTGTTTAACTATTAGCTAGTGATGATATATAAATTCACTTGTTTACGTATCTCTTAACTAACGTATTTACTAATTTTTGATTTAAAAATCTTATTTTTTATACAAAACTGTACAAAAAAGGTGCTGTTGTTGAAAGTCGCTGAACTCAATGTTACAAAAACATTTAATTAACTCGAAAACTTTTAGGTTTAGCGAGTTCCAACAACCTTGTTCCTGTATTTTTGTGCGAGGAAAAATACTTTATAGACAAAACTTCAAAAATTGTAAATTAACAGAGATACTAAGCTAAATGAGTAACGCACAGATACAAAATTTAAAATTAATAGTGCAACTACTACGAAAGTTAACGGCAAAAATTTGATCAGACTTGTTCCATCTTTAGAAGGCTATAGCTCCGCAACGATGTGTTTCCTGACTCGTGTTTATAGGAACTTTTTTAATTGGTATGATGATTTCCAGAACGCGTCATATAAATACCATCATAATTTTGAAGCACCCTGTATAAATCAGGACGCATGTGCGTGTTTGTATATTCGATAATTCTAAACCATTTCCAAATAAGCTAGAAATTTAAAATTGCGGCATTAAAACAGGGTTTTCTGAACTTGTCTTCGAATCCATGGCTGGAATTGAACGAAAAATTAGGCATAGATGTGGCAGGAAAATGGAAAAAATATGACTAAAATTGAATAAAAATGGGGGTTGATATAGCAGGAAAATTACGACAAAATATGCACTTTTCTCTGTCAAAGTGAGCGGTGGTAGAGAACCCAGGCAACTTTTGACTTGAAATTCGTATTCTTTTAACAAACAAGACGCTTTTGTTGAAAGCCGCTGGATCTAACGATTTTCGAGATAGTTCCATTTTTGTTACAAATCGAGTGGCCATAAAGGTCCGAGTGTATCCTCAAAAGTTGTAAATAATTTTAACAAACTTATCGCAAGTTCTACACAATAAAAAAAAAAGTTCCCGTAAACATGGACCCGTAAAGGCAAGGCATCTTTATAACGTTACAGGAAAAAGGGACTGTTGAAAATGTTTTCTTTATCCAAGAGCTGCAACTCCGTAAGGAAGCGCTGCGAGGTCCATGTTTTATTCCAACAGTTTTATTGCTTTGATGAGTAGAACTGGCCCTTAAAATTTGACCAAATTATTTTTTGGGGATACTCTCAGACCGTCATGGCAACTTGATTTTTTGTAAAAAAAAATGAATTACTTCGAAAACCGTTGCATTTAGCGGCTTTCAATCCGAGTATATTTTCCATATACTATTTTACAAAAAAAATTAGAATATATTAGGCGTGTAAAAAAGAAGTTAAATAATACTTCCACCACCCTTCACATATACGTCCTTGGCAGAAGAATTTGAACGTAAACAAGTGAAACTGTAGTAGAAAAATAATAACACAACAATTAAAACAATGGGTGAAATGGTCGTAGCAGTCGAGCCTCCATAGCGCGTAAAATTTAAAAAATTCTTTTTAAATAATTAATAAAAAGAATATAATGAAAATATAACAGAAATAAATTTAATTGCCTTTTTGATTACAACTGAATGAGATAACATGTGACATTAATAACCCAAAAACATTTGTTATTGTGGTATTGGTCGTTGATAATCAATTTTTGTCTCCAAATTTAGTAATAACTTTTATGTTTATAATAGTGTTTTCATTTCAGTATGAATTTTCGCAACGCGATTTTATTAATTATTTAATTTTTTGTTGGCAGGTGCATATAAATTTTTGTCTATTTGACGTAGTACCACATTTAACATTCCAATATTGAACATAGTTGTGGAACAAAACAAACACCCCGAATTTAAAAATGTATGATATTCGAAGAAATACTATTGTTTATAACTGTGAAAAATAATGAAAACTTACAAAAAATAAAAATAATCATATTATTTTAAACTCCGAAAAAATCTGATTTTATAGTTTTTACAGGGCTACCCAATTTGAGAAATTAAAATTCAGCTAATATCTGTACATACAGAGTGTTCCAGAATTATGGTGCAATATTTATATAACGTGTTCTAGGCACCTAAATAACTATAAAAGTTCCCAATATTACGTGACCCCTAGTGCAATTCAAATAAAAATTAGTAGAAATACTAAAGTAAATGATAAATGCTCAGATATAAAATTTTAAAATTCTAGTGCAGCTACTGCCAGAGTTATCGACAAAATAGTGATTAGACTGTGCCACATTCGGGAGGCTCTAGCTCCGCAACGAAGCGTTTTCGGACAATGTCTATGGGAACTTTTTTGTTTATTTTGGTGTCTAGAATGTGCCCTCTAAATTTTGCATCAGTATTCTGAATCACCCTGTATAAATCATAGCATATCTGTGTGTATTTGTATGACCGGAAATTGACGGCCTAAAAACAGGATTCTTCGCATTGTTTCTCTAAACTACGGCAGGAATTGAACGAAAAAAGCGGGATAGATACGACAGGAAAATGGCGAATAAAATATGGCGAGAATTGAATAAAAAAAAAGGGGCTGATATCGCTGTCAACGCGAGTAGACGAACCAGGCAAAGTTGTATAATTATATCTGCTAGTTTTATATAAAACAAAACTAATAATCACTAAAACACAAACATTTTCTAAATGTTTCCAACTGTTTTTCTAATGGAAATTCAATTTTCCAATGAAACATCGTCTGGTATCAGTTTCAACAAGTCATTTGTTATTATCAACTGGCGCTTCTGTTCAAGGTATCATAATGTTAAAAAAATATTAATTTAACTGTCAATTTAATTACATTTCCTCATTTATCAAGACGTGGTTTCCTTCACATTTCATTTGATGCTTCATTTATTTATTTGACGTCACTAATTTGTCAATAAAAAAAGCTGCTCGGTAACCATAAGGTAATGAAACTAATCTTATTTGTTAAACGTTGACATTCTAATTAAAATAACACTATATATGGTTTTGGTCGGAAACTTATACCAAAAAATATCTGCTTACTTCAGAATTAATTTGCTAAAAATAAGTTTCCTCCGCGGCATTATTCCCAAGTAAAAAATGATAAAGCAGTTTGACTGTTGAAACAAAGTTATAGGCTTTTTTATTTCCGGACTGATGCTACATTCTTTTGCTATGAATCAATGGCGTTACATGCACATCTGGAAGGGGTATTTTTGGACATTTTAAAATTTGGCCCAGTTTTCGCCATGGTTGGAAAAACCTAACATACCACCATATTGCTACTGCAATTAAGCTTTGTTAAAAAGCAAAACAAAAGCAACAATATAAATACACGAAATATAGTTCAAGGTTAGTTGCTTCCGGCACCCTACAATTTCCTGGTATTTTTTTTTATGCTCCACAAGACTTTTTGGGATATCTAAGAATCAAGGGTTGCAATTATCCAATCATTATAGAGAATTTGTTACCTGGATGTTACCTTGTTGGTCGAGTTTAACTGCAAAAACTCTTCCGACATAATTATAGGTTTTGTTATATGAAGAATATCTTATATGATACAATTAAAAACCAACATCCAAAATCATTGACTTTATATTAAGCAGAGTGGCAACGCCGTGTGTGAATATCAACATTTTAAAAGGGTTTGACCAACAGAGGGTAACACTGATTAAAATTTAGTTCACAAAACCGTTGCTTTCTGGTTGTTCTACCCACCATGTAACACGCACAAACATATACACACTCAAGATCGCCCTGTTTGGGAATTGAACTCGGGCGCGTTTTTCGTAGAACAGTGCCAAAGCCAGCGCCGGTCTCAACCGTTACGCACGCTCCAAACCGAATAATTAACAAACTACTTAAAAATAGTAAAATAAAATAAGGAATTGAACAAAACTACTGAAAAATGGTAATGTTATCATGAAACTCATCGTTAGAATTTTGTTATTACGTATATTCTGGAATGAAGATATCCTTGTAATGTAACTAATTACTTTCTATAAATTAATGTTTTTGCTCCTGAACAACAAAATTCTTTTCACCATTTTGCGTTGTTTATATTAATCCCACACCCTATTTCAAAATATCGTGGTTTCTCTGATCTAACAACTGATGAGTATTTTCTATGATATACTCGTACATTTTAATGCGTTTTATGGTTTTAAAAACCTGATTGTGGTTTTTATTCTTTGTTATTGTTATCATTGTTATTTTTAATAGTACACACACACACAACAATGTAGAAAAAATTCGGCGTAGTGCATATTGTGTAGTTTCATTGTTCGTGGAAATTAGGGACATTTTCTGAAATTTTGGACAAATGTCCGTTTTTAAATCATCAAAATTTTGGAGATATTAAGAATGCCTTGAGATGACTGTTGTTCTCTTAAAAATTTAAAGTTACTAACACCTTCATTAACGTCCAATAGAAATATGTTAAAAATTATGTTTATATTAACCATGACGTAATGGAGGGATTGCGAGGTAGAAGCAATAGATGAAAAGTGCGAATTGTTAATGAGGGAAGAAACTGGAACACGTGGTGCAACCATTTAAATCAAGTTGATGCAAATCCTGATTTAAATCAAACGATTTGTATAAAAAAAAACATTGTATTATATCAATTGGTTTTTTGAGTGGGGTGTCGTTTTCATGTCGAATTTTCCAATTAATACAGTAACGTGCATAATTTGGCAGTAAGCTTCGAATACAATAAAAATGTTAAACAGCTATACAAGGTGAGTTAAAAGTAACGTGTAATGTCTAACTTGAATACACCTAAATACAAGTTGTTCAATTTTTTACGTTTCTTTATTTAATTGCTATGGTAACCAGGAAATCTTTCAACATCAAAGAATATTCAAATAATTTTGTATGTAGATAATTCTATGAAAACATTTATACCATTGGCTGCTATAGCAACCATATAACAAAATATATAAAAATTTAACATCGACAAAATTAGAGAGATTTGGCTCATTCAACTTTTTACTCATCCCGTATTTGAATTGTATACTAAAATCGTAGATTAAAAAAATGCGCTAACAGTTTTGTCAAATGAGTTTTTCCTTATATCCCAGGAAAAAATATCTGGCAACACAGTCAGGTCAGATCGGATTTATATGCACTAACAGTGTTGCCAGCTATGTTTTTTTCTATTGCAGCTGGCAAATCACATCTGGCAACTCTATTGGTGCATTTTTCCAAGCTTTTTCTTTATAAATCGTATTGTTCGGCCTTAGCTCAATGTGTGGCTCTGAACGTGCTAACCCCGGTTCGATTTTGTCCCGATAAGTTTTGGTCAAGTTTGCTACCTTAATCTGTACAGATTCCCCTAAAAACTAGATAGGCACTAATTTTACAGACAATAAGTTTATTACTTTGTGCAAATAAACAAAGGCAATTAAAATTTTGTAAACAAAATAATCAGTTAATGTTAAAAAAAATTGTTTAAAATCAAAAGAAAATCCGATCTAAATCAAATAAATCGACTTTTTTGATTTTTTAAATCAAAATCGCCATTCTTTGCATCCTGCTGGGTAATTAAACAAATAGTAAAAATTTTTCGTTTTATAAACGACTCAACAGCCATGGTAATATCGCGTCTTTTTACCAGTCCAAATAAATTTATTTTCTGGGCGCATTTTCAGAAAAATCTCCTCATAAAATTAATTTTTAGGCGTTTTCTTCACTTCCTCCTAAATGTGACAATCGTCTCCTTTTAAAAAATTTATTTATGTACAAATGATGAAACGTTTTCCAATGTTTTTACAGTACAAATTTTACCCTTTCTCATTTCTAAAATTTCTGTAAAATTATTCCGTCGTTAATTTGTTAAATATTAAAGATGATGTAACATAACTGTTTTCCTGTTGGTTGATTGGTTTAAAACAAATTATTTGATTTTCTACACCTATGAGAGAAATAAAAAACATACAGTGTGTTAACAAAATATGCACCACAGTTTTTTTTTGCCTTACAAATATTGCAATTCTATTAAATTTTCCTAAACATAAACTTTAAGTTTTAACAAAAATTACACATTTGTGATTGATTTATGTCCTATTATAAAATTTGTATCTACAAGAACGAAAAAACGCTTTATTGAACCACAATCTAAAGACGAGATAAAAGATTCCAGAAATATTCGAATAGTAAGACAACTGTTTTAATAAATTTCTAGGTTTATGACTGCTATGTAAAAGTATTTTTTCCAAAAATAAGATATCCAATGTATGAAACAACTATAAAATTATTCAGAAAAACAAATATGTAGGACATCCTCAATAAAACAGAAAAGAATTATATATAGGAGGATATTGGCATCCAATGATCACTACCCTTCCTTACCGAGCTTCCCTATATTTATTAATGTTTATGTTATAAGTTTGTTACAATTTGTAGTTGTGTAACATGTGTAACTACCGGTTTATTAAAATCTTTGTTTTGGGGATTAGAGATAAACCTAAACTGATTAAACACAATTTGTCAAATACTAATCTGACTTAGTAATTCTTCTATTTTCTTTCCAACAGACAAGCTCATTATCCGCTGCTAATACTTTGAAAATATTATTGAGCAGGTGCAGTTTTAAACACCGGGAAGTAGTAAAATTCATCCGGAGTAACATACAAAACAGTGTATGTAGCAAAGTAATTTTTCCGTGTTAAATGAATATTTGAAGGAACAACATACGTCATCATAGCATGACCATTAGTAATAATAAAATAACCGTTATCAGTTATTTGCTGATATCTACAGCGGTTAAAATAACTCATTTTCCAGGTTAACAGTTTTTTGCGATTGTAGGAAGTTAATTGCAAAACGTGAATAAAGCTCATGTACTATTGGCTTTTAATTAAGTTTACTTCCCCCTTCACGGGGAGGTTTCAAAAACGTAAGGTATTAACTCCAAATTTTTACATCTTTTCAATAAATAAGTTACTTTTTGGGAAAGAAATTTACCGAGTGTAAATAAGGCACTGAAATGCCCTCAAAAAAGAGCTACGGAAAAGCAAAGTACTGATAAAATATTTTTTTAAACAATTTTTTATACATATTTTTTGTGAACTTGCTTTGGAGAAAATTAAATCAATTAAACTGGAAATGGAGGATAGAAGCTGCGCATAACTTTAAATTAAATTAAGAGGGGCTAAAAAATTTACCCAACGTAAAGGAAGCACTAAAACACCCCCTAAAAGAGCTACATTAAAGCAAATTGCTGAAAAATTATTTTCTTAAAGAACTTTTAGATATTTTTGTACACTTGCTTTGAGGAAAATTAAATCAATTAAGCTGGAAATAGCGGTTAGAACGCGCGCATAACCTAAAATCAAATTTTGGGGCCTAGATAATTTACAGAGTGTAAAGAAGGCACTGAAACGCCCCCAAAAAAGAGCTACAGGAGAGGAAAGTACTGATAAAATATTTTTTTAAACAATTTTTAGATATTTTTTGTGCACTTGCTTTGGGGAAAATTAAATCAATTAAATTGGATACACCGGATAGGGGGCGCGCATAACCTGAAATCAAATTTAGGGGGGTTAGAAAATTTATCAAAATGACAAGGTCTGTAATTTTGTATTCCCCAAACATAAAACTAAAATGTACTTAAATGCCCTTTTAATGAATACTATACAAACATTGATTGAAATTTTTTTTTAATCTTTTAATCTTTTTCTTGTTGCATTTAAGTCTAGGGACCCTAAATCATAAACAACAATCACAGATTTAAATCAAATATGTCAATGTCATCTAAGATCCTTATTTAAAACATTCTTGGTTTAATCTTTAATGGTTTTAATAAATCTAACAGGTGTGGAATAAGCTTATGAGAAGACCAAAATTAATGTTAATTTTGGCACTTCATCAAGTACTTTAGTATTAAAAACTTCTGAATTTCTTATAAAATGTGTGGATTATCTTAACTCTCTTAAAAGAGCAAAAAAACGTAAAACCGTTTTGGACGTATTTATGAAAATATATGTTATACAAGGTAAGTAAAAAGTACTCCATAATGTATGTAATTTCGTAAATATTGATTTTATGAGAAATTAGGCTAAATAAAAGATGTTCCTCAAATTTCAATTTTTATACGTTTAATTATTCGGTTGCCATGGCAATCACCTTTTGGTTCTTTAACTGGCACCCTACGTTTCTTTTTCGTTTTTTTTTGATCATAAGTTGTTTCCATTTTGGATACAACATTTTTGTTATGGAATTACATAAATAAATTTTTTAATGAAACATCTTTGAAGTTCCAAAAATTACTAGTTGTCATGGCACAGGGTGGCCACTTAAAACTGCTTTTCAAATTCCCCGACTTTTCCCTGACTTCCCTGACTGATAAACTTCAGTTTTCCCTGACTCATTTTTTTATTGCACAAAAGCCAATTTCTGTTGTTTTTTTTTAAATCAAAATTGTAACCCAACATAAAAATTAGCAAAGTAAACTTAAATTACTTTATAGCAAATGGAAATTTTTCCACAAGCATAACTAAATACAACATCTTAACTTTTAGGAAAAACCAAATGAAATAAATATAAATTTTATAAACATATACCTAGGTTACAAAATTTTCGTTTTGCGGAGAAAAATTAAAACAATTGCATTTTACAGAATTTTCCCTGACTATTTGGTGAATTTCCCTGACTTTACGTTGAAATTAGTACAATTCCCTGATTTCCCTGACCAAAATAAAAAAATTCTAAATTCCCTGACTTTTCCCGGTTTTCCCTGTTTTCCAGAAAAGTGGCCACCCTGTGGCAACAAAATAACGGAACGTATAAAAAATTAAACATCAACAAATTATGCGCTGAAATTTAACAAACTAACTTTTATTGAAGCAATTTTTTCATATAATCAACAATGTTTCAGATGTTAATACTACACTTCTTCTTACTCACTTTGTTGTAGATTTAGAAATACTAGAAAATAGGCTACGATAACAGTATATTCTTCCTTTAAATTTGGTTAAATACTTGTTTTTGCAATTATTTTACAGATAGAATAATGGTGACAAATATTGCACGTTTATCATGACAAAATGCGATTGTAACTGGATTCACAATTTATCACCGGATGGATTAATTACATCTATCTCTACATTTTAAAGAATTTTATTATTTTGGTAAAATTTAAATAATTTGGAGGCACATTTTTAATTTTTTTTGAACGAATAAAAAATTAAAAAGGGCCAATGTAGCGCCTTTTTTCCCTAAACCTTTTTGGTTAATATATTTACCATGTTAAACTAATCCTTCCTCAAAATGAAAATATTTTTAGCAGGATTTTGTTAATAAAACTGGGGGCAGTATTATTACAGCACTGTTTTTTTTAGTTATCGTTTTGTTTATGTATATTAAGCCCCATTCCCTAAATAATTAGAATAGAATAATAAACAACGTCACTAAACGTGCATATATAAGGTATATTTGCATATCTTTAATCTTATCGTTTCATATCAAGCAACTACACATGCAGCAATAATTTTTAACTACATAATTAGAGGAAATAATCGTAAAGTTTTCTATTGCTAGCTAAAAAACTGCCGGAGTTCATTACAGAAACCCCCGGCAAAATTTACGATCGCAAATGGGCCGTTTCGTAAAAGTTTCAATTGAATTGGCTCCGGATTTTCCGGACTCCGGAGCGGCTCCGGGTGATACAGCATGCAAACGCTGCGTGTTTGTTTTATAAATACTTAGGTACATTAAAGACAGTGTAAAAGCATGAATAAAATTGACGCGGAAAGCAAGTGGTGTAAAATAGTGGATTGAAGGAAATTGCAGGCAGGTGTTGTTCGCACAATCATGCAGATGCATTAAAATTATATTATATTAAACACAAAGTATTAAAAAGCGGTGAAATGATCTTTAATAATAATTAGCATGAATGTGGGAGCACAGGGTAAACATAAACATTTACCTCGCGTTTTGCCACCTGCCGCAACCAGGATTCGAACCACTGCTTTTTTGTAATCTGTATGTCTGTCTGTGTGTGTCACAAAATAAGTGTCGTCCGATGCCTTCGATACACTTGTTCACATACTCATTGATAAAACACTCGCTAGCATCTAAATAATCCGTCTTATGGATAATAACCATCGCATAAATACTTCTGACTCTCTATCGACGTTGCCCGTTCGGCGCGCTAGACTCAAGTCTTGCCCACTCCCATGTGCGTGTTTTTATATGAGCTATTTTTAGACCTTGATGTCATTTAGCGAGGGCCCCATTGGGGAGAGATTATGTCAGGCGCGCTGGCATTGGTTGGAACGCGTAACACTAAGTCACGAATTTAAGATATATGTTAGCCGCGAACGCGAGCCCACCGCTCGTACCTCCTGAACGAAAACAAATGAAGCTGTTTAATTTTTTTTACGTTTTATTACATGTCCACACCTCCGAGTCGCTTTTGCATGGATATTTGCACATTCGTTCGCTTTTCCAAGGGCCCCAAATTCCTGAAAACAGTTAAGTTTGCAAAGTTTGAATTTACGAGCTGTCGCGAATTTTGTTATTGTACCTGCTGCAAACAAACCCATATCCGGATATGGATTACGGGTTTAAAACGACTAAACAACACCGCAAACCGCGCATTCTTTATGTTAAAGCAAAATTAGTTCTGCGAATTACTAGCACTGCGAGCTATCAGGAAGTCTTAATATGCAAATTGTGCGAATCTGCATTTTTTTTTTCAAAAGGCACCCATGTTGTGACGTATTTTTCCGGTTTTTAAACAAGACAATTCACTTCGTTTTACTGCGTTACAAAACTGCAGATTGATATAATTTACAATAAAATGGTTGAGAGAAATATTTGAATTTTTTTGCAGTTTAAAAGAACAATAGCAGATTAAAGTCAAGCTTGTAAGAAGTAGGTGGTTTTCGCCCATGAACCTCTTAGTAAATATCCATAATTACTTGTTATTTTATTTATTGTGGGACGCAAATTGGGTGAATGAAATTGAAGTAGAAACACAAACAAATCGCTGCCAACCTCGCTAAGTAAATCAAAAGCTTCCCAATTTCCATATCCGGTTGTTCACGGTTCTGGACACATTTCCCTTTTTAAAGTGTATAATAAATGCGTAGTTAACACTTGTATGACGACCAAACAGAAATTTTCGTTAATATTTGGTTGTTATTTTTAGATCATAGATTAAACGTTGTCCTTTCTACAAACTTGTTTATTATTAGAGGGTAGAACAATTTTTGTCGTAAATTTAGGACAAATGGAAGCCCTTTTTGCTCGTAGGTTAAAGTTTGATTGTATTCGCGTTTTTATTTTGTTATGCATTTATTTGAGCAATTAAAATTTGGGCGACACATTTCCCGTAGATTTTTGTTGGACGGCTACACAACGAATTTTACTTTTTTTTTTTAAATTTAGGTACACTTATAGAGGACATCCTAAACATCCATTATATAAGGATCGCCAAGGAGAGGCTAATAAGGCAACAGAGCTTCCTTCCTGCACATACGCCAGATTTGACGATCCACACTTGTAGCGCCTAACGGCGCTACCCCTATCGCTAGAAACATCCCAGGAGGAGTGAAGAGCCACCATGTACACAATAAAGAAAATAAAGTATTCGGCAAAAGTAATACATAATAATTATGCCGGCGGCCAGGATCGAACCGAGGACCCCTCCCACCCTATAAACGGATGCTCGCCTCTACACCACGAAAGTTCATTGCAGAAACGTCTTTGAACCAACTCAAATTGGCTGCCATTTTCAAAATGATGGCTTATTTGTAAAAATCATATTTTACAAAATCTCTGCCAAAATACAGCCTTAAACTAAAATATTTCTTAATAAAAGTTGTTCATTTTGTAAATATCTATATTTGTATCAAAAAAGTTATTATTTACAGGGTGTGCTTAAATAAAAGCACAAAAAAATGTCAACTCTTTTATTTGATATGTTCTGGAAATATTCTATGCAATGTTATCGTTATGTATAAAGTGCCTCCCCTCTTGGAACTCAAAAAGAAATGCGCACCTAGACCAGAGTTTACCAATCTGCTCCCGGAGGGGGGGGGGGGGCTTGAGGGCAAGAGTAAATGAAATATTCATTTAAAACATTAACTCTTCCGTGTTCTATATTATGTTTATATTTTTTTTTCGGTGTAGCTTGCATTTTTTCGTTCGATTCTCGACTATAATAGAGCACATTTGCAGTGACGTTTTAAGAACTTGAAGAAAATTTGTTTAGAATTACAAAGCTTACATAATTATTTCCAAAACAGTTGTCGACTGCTTTCGTGTTTTTGTTGTTAGACTTCGGACTGGGTGAAAAACCGTAAAACTGTTTTAGTTCATAATTTTAAATATGCTTTCCAAAATAAAGAACTTTTTGTTCATAAGAACCTTTGTATACCATACGTTTGATGTCTGATAATTGGTAAAAAGGACTAATTTCTTAATTGTCTGATTTTTAAACGCGCTCGATATTCTTTATTACATTACAATATTCTGATAGAATTGGGGTTAGAATGTTTAAAACAAAACGTTAAATACATTAAACAGTTTAAGTTATTGTAAATTAAACACTTTTTGGAAAATGGTATTGGATAGACTATTTAATATTACTTTTAAATGCGAAAGAATGGTAACGTATAAACGTACCGCTCGTCCTGTTTGTTCATTAGAAGCCCCCCGTGTCATCAACATAATACTCTTGGTTTCAATATTTCGCAGCCATTCTGTCACACATTAGAACTAAGTTTAAACAAATAACGAACTATGAAACAAATAAATAATGACGTGCTGTTTTCAACAGCCAGTAACGTGCCACTACTGAATGGAACACGTAAATTTGAGTTTTTCGGATACTTTAAATGACATTTAATTTTTCTTCTCAATTATTATTCTTGTATTTTGTAATTTATCATGGATTAATTTTCAGTATTTAATCCAACACTTAAATTTAAGTATGAAAGTTTGTCTTTCTATAATTATCAGAAACTTGAATAACTCCAAAACTATTAGTAGAATTGAAAAATCGTACAGGAACTTTTTTTCAGTTTTTTTCGTAGAGTGCCGCCTCACAGTCTGTGTCCGGCACCGCGAGTATCAGAACATCCTGTATGTAGCACTGTTTTTATTTCTGACGCTACCTGTTTCGGTTCTCACAGCCGAGAGGTCATTCGGCAAACTTGGGATTATAAGGATTTGCCTTATGTCGCAAAATATTCAAAAACTTGTAAATCTTTTTTCACAGAGAAAAGGGCGAAAACGAAAATTTTAAGTTATTTTTCTTATTTTTCTGTTTAGAACAGTATTTCATGTTACTAACCTGCTCATATTTTTGTGTTTTGATGTGGTTTAGAATATATATTTCTATTTTTTTTGTCGAGTAAATTTTTCCAATACAAACATAATTTTATTGTGGTCTGGGGAGAGGGAGGGGCTATTTCGGTCTTCTGCACAAGGGCCCAACGACTCCTTGCTACGTTCCTTCCTTTTTCACAGTATTATACGATTGCATATCCACCGCAATAAAATATTTTCTTAAATATAACCTTATGTTTAATGCAAATTTTCAAATTAGAGCTTTTGACGGAAATACATGTTTTGGACGTCGAGGAATTCATAAGAAAAATCGTTTTTAATCCTATGAAACTCGAAGAACATTTTTAAAACAACCCGAAATAGCTTTGTTCGTATGTTTGTACGCTAATCTCTGAAACGCCTGGTCTGATTTGGATGAACTTTTCGCACTATCGGAAATACAGAACCTGAATAGAAGTTGTATAATACGTTCCTTGATTTTATTTATTTTTTATTGATCAAGCGCTTTAGTGACGCTCTCTTTGAATAACTTAAATTTGATATTTTTTATTGAATAAAAGCGAATCTTATATAAGCTTCACGCGCTCTCTATTAACTGCAGAACATAGTTTGGAACTTAAAATTAAACATTGAATGTTGTTATGTATTAAGGAGCTTTACCCTTCCCCCCCTAAAAATTTCCACTTTTTGATCAACCTACGTAGGTATTTTACTAGATTTTTTAAGTTTTCTAATTTTAAACTTCTCTTTCTTCGAAATCATGTTTTTTGCAATAAATGATTAAAAATATTTTCTTGCCGATCTTTAGAATGGCCGACAGGTTAAATTTTTATCTCTGCGGGTTGTAAAATAAGTCTAGAAGGTTAACTTTCAGGCATTCACAATGAACATAGATTTAAATTGTAGTTTATGTAGCTGACTCAACGTTGGGTAAACATCATTGTGGTTTAATTATTTAAATACTGTTTAAGCTATTTGGATTTAATATAAAGAAAGAAAAATAAACAGCTATGTAAGTGTGCGCAATTTTTTAAATAAACTTTTTTAAATTGTATAAAATTTGAAAGCAGCCATTTTGGCATTTTGTATTTCCGAAAATGCTTTTAAATTCTTATACGTAAAAGAATTGCTCAAATGTTTACTATTTAATTCAATCTATTTATTTATGTTTGAATAAGGCGGCGTTAAAGTAAAAATTTAAAAATCTTAAGAGCCACACAAGTCGCGCGCAACGCTTTGACAAGTAGTGAATTATCATATATAGTACTACCAGTGACATTGTTTTTCCTGGAAATTTTTGCTGTCGAAATCACAACTGCTTGTTGGCGAAAATCGGCACGAGTGCCGATTTTCTTAGAGAATGGAAATATTGAAGAGTTACAAAAGTTTAGTGCAAATAAATTTAGGCAGCTACTCATTTGTTTTATTTACTGGTGTTAAAAATACAATAAATTTGACGATTCGATATGTTGTGCGAGAAATAACATCCACTCATATGCAACGCGTGAATCTGAAAAAGCAATCAGGGTAAGTTACTCATAGCGAATCGTGTTGATTTCGCTAAAATATTTTTTGTGGTACAAAATTTTATTGAGAATAAGTTTGAGCAAACTATACTATTTTTTTTAATAGTTTTCAAATAATTAATTAATTTGACAGTTTGATGCATTATGCATGAAATAATTCAATTAAACATCACTCGTAAATTAAAAAATAACCGTGGAAAATTTCTCAAACATTCGTTGCAAAGCAACAAGTTTTTGTAATTTTTTCGATTATTTTTCAATTAACTCGTAGTGTAACTGTTGATGAATTATTTATTTTTCTAATAGAGTAGTTATTTGTTTTCATTATGATTGTTAAACTTTCAACCAAACACCTTGAACTTATTGTCGTATTATATGCTAAAATTTAAATTTTCATAATTTATGCTCATAAATTCTGGCGACTTTTTACGAATCAAACATCTGATAATTTTAACTTCTAGAAAAAATAGATTCTTAGCGTAAAATTCGGAAATTGTTTTAAAAATAAACGTGACACTATATTTTAAGTTTTCTTCGGACTCTTAATTTCATTTCAAAATCTTGGTTTCCACCAACTTTCTATAAATTTATACCACCCGGTGGTGGTTTCTGATGTTTTTTCCAAGAAAACAGTTTTCTTTAATCTTTATTTCATATCATACCAACTGATTTATTGTCCGTGTTATAAATATTTTCACGTGAAGAATGTTACGTGAGCGTACTAGCACCTGTTACATAGCCGAAGTTATTTTCAAAATTGATTTTAACTGTTGCATTTTAACAAAAAGTACTTTAATTTATATTGCTACTTTTAACTTTCATCTTGTAATTGAAAAGAGAAGTTAATAAATGATGGAAGTGTTAATAATTATAAAAAACACAACGAGTGATTGCGATTTTTCGATAAAATTGTGGTGTAAGTTCACGAGTGCTGGTTAATATGGTTCCACGATCGCGTGGCGGGAGTGGAATTATCTAAATCTTAACTAGCACAAGTTAACTTACAACACAATTTTATCAATGAAAATCTTGACTAGATCACTCACATTAATTTTGACGCATTTTTGGTAATACTGAACTAATCGGAAATGCTCGGGTGTCTTCGAGAATCGGCGCTCTTAACATGACATTGTTTGCTTGTTTTCAAATGTTTTGTAGTGGCGTCCTTTTGTAAATTTAATTTTTTATTTTGACGTTCTTATTTACTGTTGCTTTGAAGTGTTGTAAAAATGGATGGTTTTGGAGAAAAATCGTTAAATGGTATTTAATAAAATTTTTGAGGGTATGTACATTATTTCGGTCCAAGATTTTAGTTGATATACCTAATGCAAATCGATGCAAATTTTTATGAAAAAAAAATCAATTTTGTTTCTTTATAAATTAAGGAAAAAAGATTTGCTAAAGTCTTGTAATAATAACTCCACTTCACCTACGTGAAATTCTAGTCAATATTCCACTCGCATTGTAACCGCCAATGGCAGCCGTTTATTTTCAGGCTCTTGACCAATTAGGCCCTGACTGGCCGCGATAATACTTTTTGGTTAACTACGGTGTTATCGGTGCTGTGTAACCATAGCAACGCAGGCCAACATAATTTTTTATTGTTGTATTCAATAATTAAATAACGCGCTTGTACGTCAGTAAGTAACAAACGATTATAACAACTAACAAATAAGTGTTTTAATACTTAGTTCGTGGAATATTCTAATAAATTCCCCTAGTGAATTAAAAATTTTCTATAATTCTGTCTTCCATTGACGAACTCAATTGTGTTGATGCACGGTAATATCACTCGTCTTTCGGACTCGTGATATTTCCTAACAACAACACAATTTCGTTGTTAATGAAGCGATAGAACTATCGATAAGTTTTAATTCACATGTGGTATTGCCGTTGAAAATTCCTAAAACAATAAACTCCACACTGTACAAAATAAAAAAAAATGATTTGTTTAAATTTAATTTCTAAATGAAAAATCACATTTAAAATTGTATAACAGTGACAAAATGTAGTTGCAAAATAATTCACCCACAAAAATGTTGACAAAAAATTAAAATAGAATATAGAAATAAATGGTTCTTCTTAGGATTTTTGACAACAGCATTCATTTAATGTTGCATATTATTGCAGACTCACTTCAACACAATCGTGTTAAACATTTATATCTCTGCTAAAAAATTACATTGCAACCTTATTTTCGCCGATCTGTTCATTATTTTTATGTAATTTATATAAGTTTTATGTCGCCAACTTTTATGTAACCAACTTTTTCTATTCGACTGCAGGAATTTTTAAGTAGTTAAACTTTATGCAGTGTAATTTTGCAAAGTGGGACTAAGAACTTTAATTTGTGTTAACAAAATCCTTTGTGCAATGAAAAAATAAGGATGAGCAATTTAAAAAAAAATTAAATGAGTTCTTCTTTGAAATAATTTTTAACCGACACTGATGTAATGATAAAATGTGTAATGCATATTAAAATTATACCTATTATTTGTGTAACCTGAGCTTTCTTCTGGTAGTGCTGCTATCTATGCTGCATATGATATAGTAATAGAGAAATAGAATTCTTTAAAGTTTCATGTGCATTATTTGTAGCAAAAAAACATATGTAGGTAGATAAAAAAATTTCAAACACAAGAAATAAGTAAACGGTAGTATCCAATTTTTGTTTATGTTGTTTTTGAACACCTAACGCATTTGTTACACTTTCATAACAATATGTAAGTTCCACATTTTCCTTGATATTCGCCAAACTCATAAACATATTAAAGAATTTAGCCAACATATAAATCTTATTTAAACATGTATAAAAGTTGTTTGCACGCTTTGAAATGTGTATTTATAGGAGCGCAGGGGCGGACTGGCCATAAAAAGTAAGGGGGAGAGGTGATGATGAAAGAAAAACTAGGCGAATATTGCCGTACATACTTGAAACATTAATTTTTATACATTTTCATCAAATATTTTGTATCATACAAATAACGGAACAGATGATTCACAGAGTACCTACCGGTCGTAGCATTTTAACCATGTTGTAATTTGATTAATAGAATCAAGGTAGGTTGTCTACAGAATTTTATCACATTACATGCTTGTCTTAATATGTGCTTAACATTCATAAAGTAGGAGCAAATCACGTGTTTATTGGGAGTGATTTTGAAGTAGCTCACTAACTTACCAATATGAGGATCCCGGCTTCGATTTCTATAAAATTCGTTATTTTTATAATTTTTCATTTTATGTTCTTTCTAATACATACTTATTAAAAACGAAGTGAAGATTCGGTTCGAAAAAGGCAGCTGTGCGCTTGTTCCTAAGATTCGAGACAAGACTGAGACAAGAGTAGACTCGTTGCTTGATGAGATACCACTCACGGCAACAAAAAAAATGGAGGGGACCCTAAATATTACTGTATCCAAAAAATAAACTTAGATTCTTTTCTTTTTTTGATCACCCATGTCACCGGTCACAACTGCCACCGTGGACTTAACGACCAATTTTTAATTTGGATATAATGGCCACCAATAGAGGTGTAAAGAGCAACCCCTCTCTGCTGTTTACAACGGCCACTCGCCTTTGCTGTTCATAAAAGCCATTCTGGTTGCAAGGACGACCCGTGGTTTGAAAAATGAATTATTCAGTATGTAATTCATTCACCCTCTACACCGTGAGGTAGAAGAGGACAGATTATGTATGAATGTATGTAGTATGTAATTCAAAAGTAGTTGCTTAACAGCAAAGACGGTCGTTATGATTGACCAGGGTGGCTGTGATGACCAGCATAACTGACTAGCCATTATGATTAAGGTGGCCGTTGTGACCAGCAGAGGAGGGTGGTCGTTGAGACCAAATTTAAAACATTACCGTTGTGACCACGGTAGCTGTTGTCATCAGCATTTTAGGGAGTTGAAACCTGGCCGTTGTGACCAAAATGTATGGGCGGCTGTTTTGATTAGAGCCATTGCGGCCAAATAGGTGGCCGTTGCGGTCAAGTCCCGTTTTATCTATAACTTAAAAGACATCTTAGTTTTTGAATTGCATTGAATTTGAAAGCAAAACGACACAAAAATATTAATCTGTTTTTAGATCAAACTCGCGGCAAGACCAATTGTCTCGGTCTCGTCTCATCGTTTTTATCTTGAAAATGCAAAGTCAAATCGGCACAGGTCTAATTTTCTTCGTCATCGTGATAGGATCGAGAAATTTCTCATGTCGACAGTTCCAATGTCATCCGGAGTACTTTTCCAAATAAATTCTTAGTTAGGCTATACCAGAGATTGGTTAGGCCGTTAGACGGACGTTGGTTCTAAATATTTAACTGACGTCTCAAAAATTAGAGACGATATAGTACCCATTTCTCGTCTCGAACTTAAGAAACGGACGCGTTAATTGGTATTTTTCCTTTTCGTTATTTAACGTGTAATATTAAAAAGTAGTATAAATTTTCGGTAATATGGATAAAATGAAAATGAGGTGAAAGGCCACTGCATTATAATTATTTTCCTTCTAAGTAAATATTCGCCAGTCCACCCCTTTTAGATAAGTGACAATGAAATTCGCAGTTCAAGATGTTGATACTATACTTTAACTGTGTGTTAACTGTGTTTAATATTTTCAAATATATTTTAATATTTACTGTTTCGTGTTTTACTTTTAAGTTTTTAATAATCTAATTATTTACTAAAATTTTTATCATAATTGTTTGTGTGTTCTTAAATGTACTAAACTTGTATTTACTTTTATATTTAAGCAAATTAAATATTAGTAAAAACGTTTTAATATTTTTTGCTTGAGATTTAGATTTATAAATAATTTTAATAAACCAGAATTTTTATTTATAATTTTAAATGTCATGTTAGTCAAATATTAGCTTTTGAATTTGCGCCGGCGCGAAACTGTTTAAAAGCTGGCGCGCAAGTGCGCATGAAGTGCTGCCATCTTGACGAAGCGGTTTTGTATCGATATCGTAGCGTTTATGCCTAGCAAACTTGATTTTATCAATTTTGACAAGGTTTTTAACCGTTAAAGGAGCCCTAAGCAAGTGCAAACAAGTAGCAGAATTTACAGTTTGTGGGTGTTATAATTTTCCGGAGTTAAATGCAACGGACTTCATAATAATAAGCAATGTGTACATGTTGCAATTGTATGACGCATATTACATGAACGCCGTTGTGAGTTTAGGTGATGTTGCTGAATATAAACTCGTGATAGAACTGGCTTTGACCCTCAATAACCACCTTTTTAATTATGGAGTCATCCCAAACACGACTCAAAACTAGATCTCGATCTAAATCCACTGGACTTTTTACCAGTACCAGTACACAACCTCCAACCGACACAATGGTAAATGTAAATGGCGAGAAAGACGTTGAAAAAGAAAAGGATGAATCTCCAGCAGATAAGTCTAAAGATGATGTACCTACAGTTGGAACGAAAGAAGATAAGGCAACGGAAGATAAACCGGAGGAAGACAAAGCTGCAACGGAACCCAAGCCAGATAAACCTGCACAAGGACGTAAGCGAAAGGCTAGTGAAATGAAGTCGGACGATAGTGCTGCAGAAGAACCTCCAACTAAAGATAAACCCCCATCCGAAGAAGAAAAGATAACTGACGATAAAGTCGAGTTAAAATCCGATGAAACACAAGAGTTGAAATCTGATGGCGAAATCAAGCCGGATGATAAATCAAATTTAAAACCCGAAGAAAAAGGTACGTGCACTTATGTATAATATTCTTTTATATAATTTAAACAGAACTTTAAATCGTTAATACATATTTTCAGACGGTTTATTTTGTTGATGTTAGAAAAAAAATGAGGTTAAGGTTATTTTGCATTTTGCCATTGTAAGTGTGGTTTTAGCTGTATTGTTTTAATGCAAAGTATAAATTATGGAAGTTATACCTCAGTTGTGGTGTAAAAATTTTTTTTGAGGCAGGCGGTGGAGTTCTGGCCAGATTGTTGGGTTTTCGAGCTACCGTGATAAAGGCGAGTGGGTTCGATTCTCACTCTGTAAGTGTTTTGATAATATAAGGCATGTTGGAGGGTTTTAAAGTTATAAAAAATGATGACACTGGAATGTTCCTTGTTTCAGGGGCTGTAATTCTGTAAGGAAGCGTTTCCGAAACCATGTTGAAGGGAACTTTTTTTGCAATACAATTCCCTTTTTATGCTTAGGCCATCATTTTTAAAACACCCTCTATGTTACTGATATCTATCACTATGGCCTTGTAGAAAATAGCTAACATTAAGTAGAAATTCCTTACACATTGGATATATGGTTTTTTGTATGTTGAAGTTGAGTAACTTTAGAAGTTATTTATTCCCCAACAAATCGATAAGATATAGCCTTAGCATTAGTACATACATAAAAGGGTTTATTAGCAAAAAATAAAAATATAGCAATTAATTGATTCAAATTTTTATAACGTTGAAGGTTTAGGTACCCCCAGAACCGTATTACACATCATCTACCATTTAGTATCATTTTCAGTGTGGTTAGTTGGAAAACGAATAGAGTTACGGGTAAAAAATAAATCTAATCATTGTGTACCATCTTCTATACTATATAAATAAAGTTTGTCATAAAAATTATAAGGGAGCAATTCTGTTAGTTAATATCAGTAAATCAATTAAATTGTCTATGAGCTTTAATCATCTGCCTATCGAAAAAAGTGTCCTGTTTTTTTAGAGCGGAAAATTTCCGATCATGCGAGATTAGGAAGTATATTTCGAAATTTAATATTTTGAAATTCAACCATCTATTTGGTAGTTATGATTCACCACACTCATACCAGGGACATGGACTGAAGTAAAATAATGTTTTGGTTACGGTTTACTGCTACTACAAATATCCGTTACGGTTACCGGTACATACCGGTCTTTCTTGATGAAAATACAGAAAATCCTCGACAAGATCAAGTGGAAAAAATTATGCCATGCAATTGAAAAATATGTTGAAGTTATCACGTAAAATTGGCGGCATTAAAAAAAATTTCGGTTTGTCCAATTGCAAAAAACCCGCTGCAGGCGCTTACATCAAAAATAAAGTATCTACACTGCCGTCCTTAGGAAAAAGGCCGTAACTACACCGAACGTAGTTTCGAGAAAATCGCGAAAAACTATTGCTGCTTGTGCCTACCTGAAAATCATTAAATTACACAATTTCTTTGAATGTACGCTATAGATGGGTTTATTGTCTATCATTGTCAGCGGGTTTTATGTGAGATATTTATAAATTGTTGTTATTATCACCGTTAAAGCGTTTAATCTAAGTAAATTGTTGATGCAAATTTCAACAATACTTAGTATAAAAGCCGTATCTACTTAGTTACGGCGTTTATTCTACTTATTGCATAGATTTAGTATTTTAGTGTGTTGATAATTTACTAATTAATTAATAATAATAAGAGCTAAGATCCATAACAAAACCAATTATTATTTAACATAAACTAAAAATACATTCTAAAAATATAATTGCGTCAACGCACGCCTTTATACAGACAGACAAAGAAATGTATACACAAAAAAATTATTCTAGTGTTTCGTTCAAATCGTTAACATTGGAACTTAAAATGTTCTTCCAAAACTCAATCCTATTTCTAGGCATAATAGGGCAAAGGTGTAACATAATTGCATCCTTTTTTTCCTGTTTGATTCCCCTGCAGTGTTTTCTTTGTTCCGGTTTGTGTATACCTTTTTTCATGGCTTTTGCATTTAAGAAGTCTAATTGAATAAAATCAGAATCATGATCAACCCAGTATTTTATAGTCTTAAAACCTCTTGTAAAAACCACTCGTACTATTTGCTTTAAATAGGGACGAGGATTTGTTTTTCTAATTTTGGCGTCAGAGGTGTAGTTGATCCAATCAGAAAAATCATTTATTTTCATTTCCTTTACATGTACTTTGCCGGAATTTGCTTCTTGAACCGCTGTATAAAATCATTAAAATCATAGATCTTTCCTCGGCAAATACCTTCTGTTTGGAGCGTGTTCTCTTCTATAGTGTGATATAGAAGGTCGAAATGATTCAACGTGCAACCATAGTTTTGATCGGTCACATTTGAATGAGGGCGATTTCTTACCTCGCGCGTCTGATTTAGGCGTCACATGATTAATTGCTGTAGTTAGTACATTTTGTATTATCCTATCATTAGTGGCTTTATATCCCAATGTCTTTAAAAAAAATGGTTTGCAAACTTGTATAATAGTACCTTCTGGGTTTTTTAAAAAGTACGAGAAAGTGTTGTTTCGTACGGAGTCTTCACGTTTTCCTACTCTCCTTGACACATTTTTTCTTTGCGAGTTATTCAAAATGAAATGCCTTTGTTGAATCCAGTTCATGTTCCAATATTCCTTGTTGATATCTAGTCTTCGATTTTCGGATATAGCAGATTTGCACGCTTTTCTGCACGTATTATTGCATGGGCTCTTGACAGCATGATTTTGTCTTTTCTTGTCCAATTTCTGCTTTTTTCTATGTTCTACTGATGTATCTAGTTTTTTTCTTTTTCTAGGTTTTCCTTTTTTTGTTAACTCAATTTCTGGAACAATTTCTGGTTCCAACTCGCTTGTTGTAGTGGCTAGTAAAATTTCACCGTCACTGTTTATTTCATTTCTTGGCAGAATTCGTACATCTTGAATAATATTTACAACTTGCCTCATGCCTTCTTGGTCTGAACTTTGCGACCAAACTGTCCAGGGTAGATTAATGAAATCATTCTGTTCTTGACTTTCTTGCGTGTAATTTTCATTAGCAGATTGAATATAAACAAAGTCAGTTATATTGTCAATATTAATATTACCATCTGTATTCTCAAAAATTGTTCCGTTCTTCTCATTTTCAGATGTATTTGAAATAGATGTAGCATTAACATTTTCAATACATATAGTACTCAAATTAGTAATATTTTGCTCTGAACAATCAACATTTTCCGAAGGGTCGTCCCTTTGTTTTTCCAAATAGTTATTATTAAATACTGTATCATGGGGGAGAACTTCACCAGCCGTGGTATCAGAAGTATCCTGAAGAATAATATCTCGTAACACCTCTTTTACATCTTCTGATATACAGGATGAATCAAAGCTTGAAGTATCACATTGCAAATCTGATCCTGGAGTGTAATTTGAATCAGTTTTATACTTTGTTTTGTATTTTTTTGTTCTAACTTGGTCCATTATACTTTCATTTAACGCTAAAGAGACAATCATGCGCCCTCTTGATGTCATTTCTTCTACAAATAAGAATTAAATATGCAGTAATTATAATTTATAAATTTAGGTACAAAACCCTCTTTGTCTACTGTGCAAATTTAGGTTATGTTTAATGGTTATGTATACCTGTAAAGTGTAAATGCATTTAAAAACACTTACCTAGTTGATATAAAAAGTTGAAAATACTTCACTTCGCTTTCTGGTTTCTGTAGTTGTTAACAATGTAATTATTAATAACTATACAACACGTACGACTTGTAGATTGATGTAGTTTTCACTAAATTATTTTAGCGCGAAAACATAGTGCAGTGCTTAGACTAAAAGCCGCAACTGCAACTGCATTATGTAGATACGGCGTTTTTCCTAAGTAGCTGTTAGTTACGGCTTTCTTACTTGCAAAAGTGATGACGCGACGTAGTTACGGCAAGCTATTTTCTGGTTTTTAAGCTATTTCTAGAAGACTTACGGCTTTTAAACTTCGGAAATAGATAAAAATCATCACTACCAACCTAATAAAAGAATAAACTTAATTTTCCCAAAAATTGTAGTTACGGCCTTTTTCCTAAGGACGGCAGTACAGCCTTCTGCTCTTTTCATAAAACTCCGTCTTTTCACGTCCCTGACACATACCCACCTATCCACAGACAGACATTTTTTAATAACAATTGCAACTTTGATTGTATGACTTGAGTTTATAAAAATATAGAGAATTTTGTTATTAAACAATTTTAAACAAAAAACATATTTCACAGGAAAAAAAATTTTTTTTTATTGTTTTTATTATTTTTTAAAAGTTGATGGCATTTAATAAAAGATTTTTAAATTGCTCAATGAGGATAAAGAAAAATACTAACTAAAAAAGAATTATAATTTTACGATAAGGTTTAACAAACTTTTTCGTCATCTCTTATAGTTTTCGATAGGCAGATGATTAAAGCTTGAGCCACAATTTCAAATTCTTTTTAACTGATATTAATTAATAAATTTCTGTCAGAATTATTAAACATCATTTACTACCATTTTCAACAAATAATTGTAATACTTATTGTTCAGTTATTTTAAAACTGCATCAACTCAGTTGTTATCAGATGATTACACTTTGCATAATAACAGTATTCAGATAGATAACAAACTGTTTTTCAGATGAATCATCGGCCAACGAATCCTCATCAGAATTAAAAGTACCAGCAAAACAAACACTTGGAAAGGGAAAGCGGGCACGTATTCCAAACAAAAGATACAGTGATTTCCCATTAAAAACATCTAGAATTTCTAATGCAGAACCCATGGAAATTGATACTGAAAAATCGAAAAGTAATTTGGAAAATGGTGAAACGAAAGAAAATCTTGAAAGTGGTTCCAATACAGACTTAAGCTTAAAAGAAAATGCTTCGGAGGAATCGAATTCGGCACTTAATAGTCCCAATGTGAATTTGGCTGTTATAAAAGCTCGTGGTAGCCAGAGTAATAGCCCCTCGACACCGGCCGCGAAAAAACCAAAACCCACTGTAGATTTAAGCAATCCAAATTATCTCAAACCATTCCAGTATGGTTGGAAAAGGGAACTTGTTTATCGAGCTACTAGCGATAGCAGTGCTAAGAGAAATGGGGACATTTATTATTATACACCTAGTGGAAGGAAAGTTCGTTCAATGCGTGAAGTATCTGAGAATTTAAAAAATAAGGAACTTACTCTTGATGATTTCACTTTCTTTAAAGAACCTTTGGGACTAGACGATCCCGAAAAGGAAATTATAAGAGATGCAAAACTTAAATCTGCAACATCAACTCCTTCTGCAGTTAGAAAGGCTACACCGAAGCTTGCAAAAACGCCAAAGGGTAGCCCAAAAGTGACAGCAGTAGCTACTCCTGAATCTGCCGCAGAAAGTAAGGGAAAGAATTCACCACGATTGGGAGGTTTTAAGGTAACTAATTAATATTGTTGTTTTTTTTTTTTGTTAGATTCGTTGATATTTTTAATGCTGCTTTGGAAAATTAGATTTGCTTGATTTTTTTTAAAAGTAGTTTTGACAATAAAGTTTTGATGCACTCCCACATTTCCATGGACCACACAACCCCTAGAATTATAGGTGTACCCCTAAATTCCTAAAAGTTTATTAAAAAAATGATAGTTAATTTTTAATTAAACCCAGTAAATATTGTAAATGCAGCAGCATAGTTTGGTTACAGTTTTGAAAGGCAAAGAAAATTCTCAAGATGATATGAAAAATTATGCTATGCAATTAAAAAAGCAATATGTTGGAGTGAGAAATATGTACGAAAAAATGGCAGCACTAAAAAAAATTTCGTTTTCGTCAAACTGTAGCAAAACCTGCTGCTGGAGGTTAAATCAAAAATAAAGTATGGTCGTGGTCATAGTCTTCGGTTCTTTCTGTAGAACAGACCGTATGTCATAGTCTTTTAGTGAAATCCGTCTTTTCATGAAATGCCCACACAAATCATGAAGTGTATGAATTTTTTATAATTATTTAAATAAAACTTGTTCGTCATTAACCTAGAAACCGTGGAAACATGACAACATTGTTTAACAAAAATCATGAAAAGTAGACTATTCTATGTGACCATGCCAGGGCTTTTTATGAAATGGTCGATTAACTACAGCAAGTGCCATTTAACCTTGCAAAAAAAATGACGATAAGTTTAAAAGGCGAGGAGCCGTTACACTCTCAAGCAAAAGCAAGGTTTTTTATTACATTTCTAGTTTCTTTTCTGTATTTTTTATACGTAACCTAAATTATCGTTAATCCCTCCTCAAAGCAAACTGTTTCTAACCTTATGGCGCACGACCTTTTAATTTGTCAAAAAATCCACAATTTTTCGTAAACGATAAATAAATTGACTTTCACTTTTTAGTAGAGTGTACCACACTGTCCAACAGCCAATTAGAGCTAGTTTAAGTTACGACTACCGACGAAACAAAGCGTAAGTAGCCGAATCAAAGCCCACTAAAATTTGCAAGGTTAGGTGGCACATGCTGTATCTTCCTATGATATGTCACAGTGACTAGCCGGCTGACAACATTTTGCCGGTATACAGAATACGTCATCGAATAACATGCAGGCATAGGTTGGTCGAGAGTTCGAATCATGTGCGGGTGTTACATTATCACAATTTTAATTTCACTACTTTTTGAATACAGTGTACATAGGTTATTATTATTTTTTTCCAGAAATTTTCAATTTCAATTTTCGTTTAGGAAAATTTTGCGTGTTTTTTCGGTTTTCGTTTCGGTGTACAGTTTACATCCCTGCATTTAATATACGAATATCAAAAAATTTCATATTCATTTGTGTACAATTATGATATATAATTATTATCAATTGATATATATCATCGAACCCTGTTTTTTCATAAGTAGGTTGAAAATTCCTAAAACTGGGGAAAAATTCCCTAATCTAGCTTCACTGGTACTGCCACAGTTTATCATTACCTTTTATGAAACTCCAATTTTTGGATTCGTACAGGTCCAAAATTTCGAAATCAAAAGTTTTCATGAAATCAGTACTTCTCTTATACTGAAAATCTATTAAAAAATTAGAAAGTAGATGAGTTAGATCATTGTTACAGGATTTAAACCAGGTCTCTGCAACCTTCTTCACTAGCCGACCAATTTGTAATATTTAAGGCACGTTGTGGCCTAGTTTTTTGTATGCAAATTTATACCACTGCGTTTTTGAAAATACAGGCGTTAAATATGGTAATGCTTTTTTATACAGAAATGTGTTAACAGTGATTATGAATTTTTTAATAAATGTCAAGCTTAACTTTTATATAATAATTTTATAATTTTTAAACGGCAAACTTGGGAGTAAATAATGGAAACAGAAGGTTTTGTCAAATTTTACTAAATTTATTGAAATTTGATAAAGATTTTTGTTTCCATTATTTATTGTTATGGAATTTCACAAAATAACTGCCGTTACCATCAAGTAGTCGGCGGTAGCTTGGGGTTGCATGAATCATATCTGTAGGCCACATGCCCTTTGCAGGTTGTACAGGTATGATTTTAAAGTTTTTTATCTTTGATTTTAAAATTCATTATGCAGAAATTTTAAGTGCAGGCAGTGTATAAAATCAAAATTATGTTAATAATGCCTTCAAAATGTATGTTAAACAAAAAATTCGCAGAATCCTAGAAGGATCATAGGTAATGTGAAAATTAAAATTTTCAATTCTGACTTTAAATTTTGATATTAGGACTTTAAACTGGGAAAATCTTGGGAGGGTCTTCAGTGCTTTCATAAAGACTCGATAAACAAATAAAAAATATAGGGGTTGTTACAAAACATACAATTTCTATCCAAGTTCAGTTTCCATTGTAAATGTTACAAAAAAGAAATTAACAATAATAGGACATTTTTTATTGTAGATAAAGTTACCAACACGCGGAAATCAACAAGGAAAAAACAGACAAGAAAAGAAGTCCAAAGAGTCTAAGGAAGATTTGGGTATGGAAGTTGGACTGTACCCGCCAAACTGGACATCTCCCTCTAATAAAAAAACAGCCAAAAATAAGTAAGTTTGCTTTTAAAATTATGCTTAATTATATCAGACAGTTTACAACATGTTTTGTTGTAAATTTCTTAGTTTTTCTTAGATTTATTCAATATTGGTAAGTGGTAATACTGTATTGGAACTAGTTTTGTGCTGTACATTAGTTGTCCACCTTTCCTAAAGTCCCGCCCTACACCTAACCACATTACAGTTTGAGCGATGTGGACAAGCCGTGTCGGCCATGCTCCATACGCTGTCAAGGGGTGTCGGGGTTAATTCCCACTCTGCAGTGCCGCATTTGCCTGTGTCTCTACCATAACGAGTGTGTCGGCCTCTCACCACATTCTGCTGTTCAAGGCTATGTGTGCAAGGTATGCACTATTTAACTATGTAACTAAATCTTGTCCAGAATGTAGTTTTACAAAAGTTTTTGAAAAAGCAGAAAAAGTAATTTAATTTGTCTTCTTCAGAACTGTCAACTGGATCAAGATCAGAACACAGGCTGTGCAACTACAGTTGCTCCTCCACCCCTTACTCCCATAAATGCTCTTAAATCCGTGACAACACAATCCACTGTTCTACCTAAACTTCAGCGAATCCCACGTCCTGGTGATGTTGCAGAATCACCCGCAGCACCACCACTGAAACCTCCACAAGAGCAAAAGCAAGAGTCCTCTGTTACATCAAAATTGCCCCGCTTAACCCCACGGCCCACACTTTTGCCCACTGCACAAAAATTTGTTAAAGTCTCTGAAACTGCTAGTATCCCCCCTCCTCTAGTCCAAACTGAAAATAAAAGCATTGTTGGTTCAGTTACCACTTGGTTTCCTTCAAGTTCTACCATTCAAGTTAGTCAGGGCAGCAGCCCTACAAAAATTTCTGATAATAATCAACTAATACCGCCACCACGGCCCCAACATGTTGAGTTTTTGGGTAACAAAAAGTTTTTAATTATACCTAAACACAATATCGTGTCGGTTTCTCCAACCATAACCGCAATTGCCGCTGCTCCTAATAGCAAACCTGTTGCTAACAGTAATCTTACTGAAAATCCTCCTTTGGGGTTTAATTTTGCTAACAATGTTGCTGCAGAGGGATCGACTAACATTACCAGTACACTTGATTCGGCCAGTTTAGGTCCTCCCGACCCCAATGTTTCTAAAATTAAATCTGAACCACCATCACCTCAAAAACCTACCGATCCCCAACCTCCGGACGAACCTCATAAGGAAGAAGCTATGGAGATCGACGAGAGTGCTAAATCTAAAGAGGTGCAAGATATTGCTACTGCAAATCCACCCTCAGTGGAGAATCCTGAGGAAAATGCGGAAGATGAACAAGAGTGAGTGTTTTTTCCTTTGGATTTATTTAGTCTTGCCCGCTCTAATTTACTTTATTTTTGCAGGCTTCATTTCCTTTAGTCCTTCCTTAAGCCAAAACAATTCCAATACATTGGTTATTTTGTTATATAAAACTCAAGGTTGAATTTAGTAATTAATTATAAATTAAATTTTCGTAAATTAATGTAAATATAAAAAAAGATAAAAATTATCTTTGATTGGGATTCGAACCCGAGACCTCTACTTATCTAGGCAAATGCTCTACCAACTAAGCTATCGAGGATGGTGATGTGACATTCTGCTGCTGTTAGTAACTTCCTCGGTAGCTCAGTTAGTAGAGCGTTAGCCTAGGTCTCGGGTTCGAATCTTGATTGAGGAAGATATTTTTCATAACATCAATTACCACCGAAAAAGTCATGAAAAAATATGTTACTTATTAAAGATAACAAATATAATCAGAAACAATTGTAAGTTTAACTAGTTTTAAGTTGCTTTTACTACTTTGTAGAATTTTTCGTGACTAGTGTTACTAAATTGAACCTTAATTACCAAATTGTATAATAGTAATATTAATACAAACTTTTTATTATTTATTTTAAATAACAGAGCTGGGCAATGTTTATTTTAGATATACAGAGTAACCTATTTTCGATGCAGTATGCGAGTAACTTTGTTAATATTAAAGTTAGGAAAAAACAGTTTGCACCAATTGCGCCAATTTTCAAAACATTGTAATACAAAAACTTAAAATTTTTTAAATTATTAAAAGTTTCGAAATTTTCTAATTTTCAAAAGATTTCATATTTAAAGGTTTTCAAAAATTTGCAAAAATTTCCAAATTTTCAAAATAAATATATCTACTATTTTCAAATACTGAACATATGCGCCAATTAAAAAAATTTTGCAAGTTTTCAAAATATTTATTTGTAAATTATTTAAAATTTTCCAATTTTCAAAATTCTTAAAAGTTTTCAAGTTTTCAAAAGGTTTCAATATTTAAAGATTTTCAATATAATTCCCAAATTTTACAAAATAGTAAAATATTTTTTCAATTTTTTTAAAAATTATAATTATTTTCAACATTTTTCTAAAATAATTTAAATTTTTTTTTTAAAGTTTCATTGTTTAAAGATTTTTAAAATAATTTCTAAATTTTTCAAAAGATTGCTGATTTTAAGTCATTTTGAAATATGAAATTAAAAGAAAAATTTCTAAATGTAGAAAATGTTGAAAAATTTCCAAATTTTAAAAACGTTTTAATGTTTAAAGATTTTCATAATAATTTCCAAATTTTTCAAAAATTCAAAAAAAAAATTAGAAATATCAAATTTTAAAAGTATGAAAGAAAATATGTAGAAGATGTTTTGAATATTTTGAGATGAATTTTGAGCAGCAGGTGTATGCGAGGAAGGTTGTGTGGCGGTTGCCCAACAGTTTTTTTATGACGAATTCAAATGTGAATAATTGAAAATCTTCTTAGTCTTTGATAAGTAGTTTGACATTTAATGGCGTTTTTGTAAACAATCTAATATTGTCTAATCGATCAGAGCCTTCTTTCCAATATAATATAATTAGTATTATTTTATGATCCACATCCATGGCAATCCTAAATATTAAATAATCTGTAATAGGTTTGGAATTTTGAAAAATAAACATTAAAATGTTATATAAAGTATAAAAAATCGTTATTTTAACTGAGTCCAAGTTTTGTAACTCAAAAACAAGTTGCAAGTTCAAAAACTCGAGCACGCCACTGTAATCTAAACAAAAATCTATTACAAATATTTTCCAAGATTTTTGGAAACGAACGAGTTATAGCGCCTAGTAATGGTTAAAGTTTCACGTTTCCACCTAGCCCCAAAACAGAATATTTTTATCCACAACTTACATATCAAGAGATCCAAAAAAACTGATCCTCAGCGGGCTTTGGAATGAAAAGTCACGTCTTTGCTAGACTAAGGAAATGTTTATAATGTCAGATAATAATTAAAACCTAACCTGAAATTAACATTATAAACATTCCCTTCGTCTAGCAAAGACGTGACTTTTCATTCCACAGCTCGCTGATTAATAAAACACGTGGATCTTATAATTAAGCCATAAGACACGTAACAAAATCAAACTATATTTAAATTTCCTTGTTACCATTTACATTTATATTCACATTAAAGGAGAAAATATTGTCGGTTTTTACTCACAATCACATTGATATTATTTGTATTTATGTGGTTTAAGCCGTTTAATTTATCATTATGACAATTTTGACAGTTTTGATTAGTGACAACTTGCTACTCTGATCTTTCATATAATTTCATTCGATGTTTCAAAAATGATCAATGTCGGTATTAGTGATCCACATAATTATGCCTCTACAATATTGTAAGTTGTGGATAAAATTCTGTATTGCATTTGTGGATTACCTGCAAATAAGACTTGAAAATTTAAACACTCGGCCTTGCGGCCTCGTGTCTAAACTTTTTTGCGAGTTTTATTTGCCCCATAATCCACTCATACAATAAATAACTATTAATGTTTTTTTCGCCATTAAATTTTTCATAAAATTCGACCCGATAAGAATGAAATTGTTTTTTCATAACTTTAATATTAGCAAAGTTACCCATCGGCCATATTGTAAATGGGGCACCCTGTAAATAATTTTTAATTAATTATTATTATAATTTATCATTGTAATAATGGTTTTAAGGTTTATTAACAAAATCTTTAATATTTTTTTTATGTACGCTTGGTATTATTTGGTCAAAAATTCAACTGTTTTGAGGGAAAAGGTGGTGGTTATCGAAATCAAGGCATGTGGAGTGTATTAGCTATTGCAGAAATATCTTCCCTATCATTTATGCTAATGAATTGTATCTTTTAATAGAACAATCTCAGTCAGTTAACACTAGACCTATTCATGCCAGTGACTCAATTCTCTGTGCTGCATTTGTTTACCTTCTGGGAATGTTTAATATAAACTTGATATGCCTTGGTAAGAATGCCTTATCTGTTTCTCTGCTTACTTTTCTAATCAAACTGATATTAAAAATTTTCAGTGGTGGGGGGCTGTTATATTGTAATAAGTGTGTATTTCATCTCTATTTCCCATCCCAACAAGAGATGAAATGAATATGTAACTGTTTGATACAAAAAACAATAATTATGTTATTACAGACAAAAATTAGCATATTAATTAACACTGAAAGTTGAAGAACAAAAACACCGAAATAATTACAAATACAATTTTTTGATTTAAAAATTTGACTATTCGTACTTAACTGATGCTTGATAATAACAAATGAAAAATATTTAAAATTCCAAAAAGTCCACCCGAAAATATAAATTTTGATTTTGTGTAGATGGGTTAGAAATACATCAGACTTGTCGAGCAACCAAAATAATATTGAAAATAAAAATTAAAATAGTGGTACGTAATTTAAGGTTTTAAAGAAGGAGGCATATAAAGTTTTAAAAAAATGTTGTTTGGAATTGAGCATTTTTGAGAAAGTGCAAATTTAAAACTAGAACCAAACCACATTCTTTTAACAGTTAACCTTAACTGCCACTGTGTACACAAACCATTATGTCTAGAGTTCAAAAATAATTTACAAAAATTACCAGTTTTTGTAAGTAGTCTTATGATTCAATGGATTTTATAACACGACTGGCATGTCACAGCGCTTAAAGCAAAATCATGCTCGAAACATGACAGGCCAAGTCCCAGGTCTAATAAAATATCTCAGTACCAAAATAATTAAAACAAACCTGTAAACATTTTTAGTCACACTATTCAGGTTTTTTGTAATTACATGCTAAGTTTTTACTTTGCAGCGAGGTGAGCTTTCGCCACCATACTGGTGAAATAATCGTTTTTTTTTTCTTTTATTCGTCAATATCTACGTATCTCCTTTATGGTTATTACTTATGTATAATTTCCATTATTAAAGACATTGAATTGTCTGCAGAAAAGGCTCAGATACCTTTTCTCATAGGACATAGGTTTCGGAGTTACAGCTACGAGAAATTTGGCAATATGCAGAATCTGCACAAAATATTGGCTTCTCCATGTAGTGTCTCATTATTTTGCTATAAATTTGCTAATTTCTCACGGTTTGCCTCAATGTACGGACAGACGTATTCTACCGCTGGTATGATTTCTTCGAGTTCAGATCGGCAGATGGGGGGATGAAATACTGAAAACAAAACCGGTTTGAGATTTTTTTTAAATTGATATGTGCCTACTCAAATTACACAACCAAAATTAAGGTAGTACTGCTGCGACAGTCTTGCACAAAAATATTTACCACGGCATGCGCCAATTAAGTAATTTTTCATTACTAAACTGTCACTCGCTTACCATAGGCTATACGTGTATAAAGACGTAACATTACAGGTAATTATGTCAGTATTGAAATGATCAATATTTTTAGAATTTCAGTCGGCAAAACTGTGATTATTAATCAGTGAAAATTTCAACAATGTCTTAAATAATCGACTTCGCAGCAGTACTACCTTAAATCAAGTCATGTTTAATAAGTGTGAAAAATATACCGAATCAACCCCCCCCCCCCCCCCCCATTTGTTATGGGGTGTAAACGCACATTTTCCACTTTTTTTATTTTGGTTGTTTATTTTTAGTAGGCACAAATAAATTCAAAAAAAATTACTATCTTGTTCGCTTTTTCCGTATTTACAGAATTTCTTCATCCACCTATTTATTGGGATAGAAACCGTATAGGTTGTACCTATATTGATACGGATATTAAAAAAAATATAAAAATTGTTGGACCATTGTATTTAAAATATTTTTCCTTAAAATAAGGTAACTTTTTAAAATTCAATATTAGCCTAATATATCATAAATGCCGTCCCATAAAATCAACAGAAAATTGTTGCTCAATCTTTTATAGTTTTGGAGATATCATCTTGTAACACTGTAGTTGGCACATCCTGTATACAAAACTGAGTTCTTGAATATCTTCAAATTTAAAAGATACGGGTTAGGTTAATTATTGAAAAATAAATTAAGATTTAGGTAAAAATAAATGTTGAGCTCACTAAGACTAGTTACTGAATTTTTAAACAAATTAGTGTTTTTCTTGAATTGTTTCAAAATAGATGTTTATGTAAATTCGGTTAGAGTATGCAATTTTATTTTTAAAATTGTTGCAGAGCTAATGTGGCAAAGAAATCCAAAAGATCTTCGAAGCCATCCCCACCCACAGACCGCGAACAAACAGAAGATGCAAAATTCATGGACTGCTATCTTCAGAATGTAGCTTACGGGTACAACACCCTCCTTTATGTATTCCAATACCTTAAAATGCAAGATTTGTTGAGGGCCAGTTGTGTATGTTCCATGTGGCGTGACATTGCCAGTCATCCAATTTTGTGGAGAACTGTCCGCATGAAGAATTCGCAAATACATAGTTTTGAAGGTTTAGCCGACGCATTGGAAAAGCATGGTACAGTTCATTTGGATTTGCGCAAAATGCTCTTGCCCAGCAACAGTAGTGACGATATTTGGCATGAATTTTCCAGGGCTATTAAAAAGGTGGAGTCGCTGAGAAAAATTGAATTGTGTCGTTGCCCCGCAACAGTTGTCGAGCAGTTGGCTTTAAGTAACCCCAAACTTGAAGTTATTAACGCTGTCACAATTAAATGCGAAAGTATGAGTCTTGCTCCATTGGTCTTTTTAAAAGACTTGCAAGAATTGCGTTTGAAATCCACTGCTGGATTTTCTTTGACTTCTGATTTAACTGCACTTGCAGATCTTAAACAGTTGAAGCATTTGTCGCTCACATCAATCAAGGATTTGAATAAATTAAATATTGATGTTATTGCAGACCTTAGAAATCTAGAATCGTTGGACTTGGGAGAATGTGCAGATTTTCCTAAAACATTTGGTAGTGAAATCTTAACCAGACTGAGTAAATTAGAAAAGCTTCGATTGGAGAAAGGTCAAGGAAATTGCTACACTTTTGAAATACTTGAGGCCGTTAAAAATATGCCGCATTTGGAACAACTTGAGCTCGTTAATTTTGACATAAAAACTGGTTTTGATCGATCTTTGGGGGCTTGCACAAACATTAAAAAATTGCTGATTATTCCTACTTATATATCTCAGAGTGCAACCACAAATCATATGGTTCTAGGCGGGGTGTTGCGGTTGCAAACGACTTTATCACACTTTGTTTGGGGAGTTACATTGGAATTATTGAGAGTGACCGAGTTATTTGTTGATCAGTGTGAGGATCCTGATAAAAAGGAAAAGAAAGAGAAACGACCAATTGGAAACGGTGATAGCATACCAGTTTTAAAACCTGTGCCGCTTTTAAGAGACGGAGCGAATCTTGAAATTCCTCCAGCGCAGGACCCTCCTCAAGTTGAAATTTTACCCCTTCCAAATTTGCAGAAATTGCTCCTACAAAGTTTACCCACAACTCGTGTTAAGATTTTGAAAATTCCTTTTCACGCTACTTGGAGGCAAAGCATTACAGATACAGTGAATTAAAACTATATAATATTTTTTAGTATAGTTGTACTATTACTACTACTAGTATAAGCAATTAAGTTCTATCATTTTTGAATTAGATTATTACAAATATTTTCTTGATGGATGGTAAAAACTGCCGTTGTTTTGCAGATGTATATTCTGTTTTGTTAATTTGTACAAAAGTTGAAGTCTTATCCTCCATTTTGCTTATTAATTATAGAATATTAGTGAGCTGTCGCACATCTCTGGAATATTACACTCTGCTACTTTAGAAGGATGGCGTAACCTGGAGCGAGAAATTATGTTAAAGGTATGATTTCTAATTTTATAGTTGCCGAAAAAAAGTGGCATTCCTAGTAATTATTCTATTGTACGCTGCAGTGGTAATTTCCAAATAAAGTGATGTTTGAGCATTTATTGCGGAAATATCAGTGTGGTGTTGTTAAATCTTACTAATAGTTGTATTTTGTGGTTTTAAAAATTTAAATGAGAGTAAATGAGATTGCTATGTAGAAGCAGTCGAGTGTAATAAAAGACGGAAGTAATTTTTATTTTGATACTGTTAGTGCAGATAAATGTAAGTTTTACTATTTGGTTGTACTTCTCTAAATTATTAAATTTTGAATAAAATTTTATAAACATTTAATTGTTTATTTTTTTGATATAACATTACTTGTAGTTGTAAGCTGTACCATATTTATTTTACTTGTGTAGTAAAATCAATATAGTTATTGATATGTGTAGGACTAAGTGACTTTGATTTGCTGTAAAAAGATCTTATCGCTATCTGTTAAAGTATGTAATAAATATGTTCGATATTGGCTTAAACTGTATTATATTGCAGGTATTTTGCCTTATATTATTTTTGTTTTTGCAACCCAACTTGCTTGCAATTTTTGCCATTTGTTGTACTTTTACTTTACCTTGATAGTTGACCAAATTCTGCAGCATGCGAGGATTTGGGTTTACCACCCATTAAATTTTTAAATAAGACAGTAAGATTAAACAAAATAAACTGATTTACTTCAATTTTATTTTATTGTTACTTGTTAGTTTAGATATTAAAGTTGCCATTAAAAGTGATGAATCACTCTTCTCCTTCTCTATTTACCAGATTACCTTACGATTTTTTTAAATATAAAATGAAATGCTTGCGGAACTGCTGTATTATGTAAACGACAATGTAAGCAACACCGTTTATTTACTTTTTGTCTAGGACAAGCTTAAACTTGTTTGAAAAACGAAATAAATTGATTTGAAGAAGAAAAAATATTTCAGTTTTGGCTGAATTATTGTGTCGATGTTAACTCAGGAGGCTGTGGGACAGATACGTCCAAAATTGCAAGTGCACCTTACTATTGCTTTCAGAAAGTACTCCCAACGTTGCCTGACAGTACTTGGGTAAAGTCGAAACTATTTGTTAAATAAAAGTCAGGGAATTTAGATTTTATTTTGGTCAGGGAGTTGTACCAATTTCAATGTAAAGTCAGAAAATTTCGCGAAATAGTCGGGGAAAATTCTGTAAAACGCAATTATTTTAATATTTTTATTTTTGCCTGCAAAACGAAAATTTTTATTGAAAAAACAGTTGAAATTGTTTTTTGTACCATAAAAATGAGTCGGGGAAGACTGAAGTTTATCAGTCAGAGAAGTCGGGGAACTTGAAAAGCGGTTTTAGATGGCCACCCTGTTTAGTGTTAAAATAATATTCTAGGGAATATCCCAGATTATTCGCTTCTCAACCATGCAATGTATGTACTGGGTAAAGAGAAGTTACCCTGGCATGTGCACGTAAAATACAAACCTCTACGGCTTGACCATACTGCAGGCGCAGATTAAGAGATTTATCAGAATGAATGCAACTTTGTTTCTGTATTTTTACTTTAAAAAATAACTGCTTTTAACCATAACCTCCTGTAAACGGCAAGATCAACAACATTTCTAAAAAAAAAAGCAGTACATAAAATAAAAATGAAATTGTCCTCAACTGGGATTCGACTCCTCGTCTGTTTAAGCAGCAAACTGCTGTGCAGCCCCAATGAATGAGGTAAGCGTAACAACATACAAATTTAAATATTTCTCTTATACTTATTAACATTGCAGGTGGAAACAGAAGAATTAATTGAAGAGTTGAACAATTTCAATATACTAATAACTGATGCTTCTGTGTCTGCAGGATCTGCTATCCACGAATATGCCACTGGAGGGCTAACGTCAACTTAAATTCCCAACCGTGGAATTTGTTCATGGTCCTTTGAGGTCGATTTCGAAAAATCAGCGGATTACAAATATATATTTAACAAAAACATCGTGACGTTAGGTTGCGCAGGTGCTGCAAAGTAATGGCCACAATTATTTTGTAAAAAAGTGCAGGCAATGCATAGAATATTTAAAAATGTGTTATTATAAATTTGTAATTTGATATTATTTTTTCATCCTATCATTTTACATGTATTTGTTATAATGTGTCAATTTTATCCAAGGCCCACTAACTTATTGTTACCTAGAGTAATGTAATCTTCCTAACCTTTCCTTGGCGGTGGCAGTCCAGAAGCAAGAGGGGGTGTGCTTTTACATTGAAAAGAAACATGGTAAGGCTTCAGGTTGCGGAACAAGCAGCCAACGTATCGGCAAAAATATTCAATTAAAATTTCGACTTTCTGTTATTTCACAGCCCTGTTAAAATTCTGTTGCTATGTAAGTACAACAAACTCAAATAGAGAGGAGCCTGTCACGTGGCTATGGAATGTGCCTTAGGAAACTTATTCAACATTGACAGTCGCGCAACAGGCTTTTCTCTGTTTGTTTTCTTCTATGGAACTTTATTATTTTTACAGGAAAGGCAATGCCACATAGGTCATATGAAAAATGACTACAGTCGAAACTCGATAAAGCTCTATTAAAAAAATGTAGTTAAATGTACTTATCATTTCAACTTTCAACATTTTGTCAAACAATGCCAGCCACCCTCTTAGGTATTTTGGAGAAGAAAGATGAAAAGCAAGAGTATGAAGAACTACAACAAAAGTGGTCTTTGATAATAAGTTATAATAGAAAACTATATTGTATAATAATAATGTAAACTTTATTTAGCAGGCTTTAAGAGTAGTATAACTATTATAATTAAAATAATGTTGATTACTTTTTTGGGGTGTATTTTAGATGAACTTGGTACTACTTTAAACTTTAACAGCCGAAAGATCAAAATTAGAAAAATTTGTGTTTATTGATAATATTAACTGTATAAAAAATGAAGATATTAAATTTTATCGTAAGATAATGTTTTCTGGTAAGCGCAAAATAATTAATTTATGTCGGTTGTTTGATAGTAGACTTGAAGACAAACGTTGTAGGCAATTTTGTACCTTGTATTGTGTTACGACTATCATAAGTTTGAAACAAGCTTTAATTCCTCTTACTAATACAATTGGATGTATTTTTTAATAGGAACAAAATACAAGGTGTCTACAAAAAAGGCATTATTTTAAATGTGTAGTGACTTTAAACCTGGTGAGTAGTAAAGCAATAATTATAATTAAAATAACCTTGAATTACTTTTTAGATGTATTTCATCAAGATTGAAATATGGAAAACGGCAATAATAAATATGCTAAGATTTTGGGTTTCATAAAAATCACCAAGGCTGAAGTAAGAATTATAAATGTTATAAAACCTACCTATTTAGTTATTGTTTGGTAATATTGATTGTAAAATAAAAAGACCTGTTATTATTTTAATATAATGTTATACCTTGCCTAATTTTCGAAAATCATCTAAAAGCAGAAGTTTTAGTCGAAGTGGAATTTATGCCAGTTGACCATTCTGACTTCAGAAAAGGTGCAATCACAAACAAGAAGTATACATTACAATTTTAATAAAAACAATTGTTTAAGTTTGCTTCTATGGTTTTTACATGCAGATAATTGATAAAATGATAAAAACAATGGAGAGTACTATTGTTAAGAACGACTTTCTAACTTTTTCCATAACCCACTGATGCTAAGAGCGTTTTTAATCAATATCTTGTTTGAATTTAAAGTTAAGTATATCAAACTATATCGAAGAAAAAAGTTTTTAATGGTAAAAAAAAATGAAATGATTTTCATTTAAAAAATTGCATGTTTTACTTTTACCTTGAACCCACTTGCCTTTGGTAGAGTAGCCTGAGACTCTGACCTCTATACTACCGCCAGCCGCTATCATTATTACTTATTTGCAAAGGTTAACTTAATTGTAAAAAATGCTGTTACGAAAACTGTTTACTTCAACTGTTATAGAATTTTCCAAATCAGTTTGTCTGAAAACCTGTAAGTGCTGTAATTAGTATTATAATTGAATAATTTAATTAAATTACCTACTGTAGTCTCAACCTTATCACAACTGAATAGTAATAAAAAAATGTGGGAAGTTTAACATTTTTAACTTGCAGGAAAATTTTAGGTAAATTATTTTCACTTCTTCAGTTATTTAAAATTTTTATTTTGCCTTAAAAGTGGAATTTTATTCTTGAAGCGTTTAGGCACTTATTGAGTTTGCATTTGAAGACTTGCGTTGGTGCGTTTTACTAGGAAAAGAAAAATATGTTTCATTTTTAGTACAATTAATATTATAAAAAAAATTATGTACTATTTTAATACTGAAGAATTTTTCAGGATGATTGTTGACATGTAGTTCTTGATAATTTTACAATTTGTGTTGTTTTTTTTATTGATTATCTACTTAAAAGAATTATTTGCAGCCTCGTGATGCCAAAATTTGAGGGATACCTAATTTTGCTGAACCATTGTATTGTTGCTACTGGTGAAACAGTAAAAAAGACTATAAATTGAATAATAAGTGACACGCTGTATAATAAATATACAGGCTGTTTGATGTACTGCAGGCCATATAGTTTTAACCTTGTAGTTTGATCAGGATTGAAGCAAATAAATATCACTTTACATGCTTGTTTCAACATTCATGAAATAAGAGCAAGTTATGTGTTTGGTGGAGGTGGTGTTGAGGTATAGCATTTGCTTACCATTGCAAAGATCCTGGGTTCAATTGGTGTAAAATTTTTAAAACTTACTATTTTTCAACTTATTGATGTTTTTATGTTATGTTTATTAAATACAAAATAATCGAAGTATTTTTTTAAATGATTTAAAAATGTACGCGAATTTTTTTTTATTATGTATTGCAAATAACACGCAATAAATATGTAAAAAGAACTAGAACTTTTTATTTCATTTTAAAATAAAATATTCAATCACTTTAAGTTTAATAAATATCTCGTAAGAACATAAACCTTAGATATTAAAAAACAAGGGAATTTTATGGTATTTAAACCCAGGATCTTTACATAGGTGTGAGCTAGTACTCAAGACCACACTCACCCAACACGTGATTTGCTCTTATTTTATGGATATTAAGACACGCACGAAATTTGAAAGAAATCTGTAGACAACCTGCTTTAATTCTAACCAAATTATAACACGATAGAAATGCTATGGGCCGTACTTCGTGTGCAACACCCTGTGTTATTTATATACTATGTAGAGAACTATCTAATAATCTTGCATTTTGCTTTGAACTGTTATTGTAATTAGACCGTTGAGGATTGGATGAGCAGAGGACGTGGTAGTTAAGTGGATATCTGGGTGACCACCCGCTTAGCAACCAACCGCTCCCGGGTCTGAACCCGCGTTTTATAACATACTTTTCTTTGTCTGTGCATGTTATACAGGGACTATAACCCTCGTAGTTATTACTCCCCCCCCCCCCCAATGCATGTTGCAAAGAAAAAATCTGAACAGTAATGAAACGTGGTTTTTTTTTAAATGCAAAGCTTATCTTGGAAAGGTGGACGAATGTTACCTAAAAACTGTGATCATTATGAAAAATATATAGTTTAATTAAGATAGTAAGAAAGAGAGATTTGGTTTCAATTATAGCTAGAATAGATCACTACATGCAGTTCCGATCTAAACTGGCCGGTTATATGCGTGCATTGCTTTGCTTTGCAACGTTTCCTCGCTGCATTATAGAGGGCTTTACTGCTGTAATTCGCCTTTAACTTTATATAGTTTAATTTTAATTTAATCTTGATTTGAAAAATTGTACTAATATCTTGAAACTCGAGTGCTTGCTTGGTTTCATTAAAATAAAATCAGTATGACCTTTTTATTTATTATTCTTAATCTAGATAGTAGCAAGATTTAAGAAATAAGTTGGTATATTCTCTACTTTAATTTAAAATAAAAATTAGTACAATAAACCTAGAACACAAATGTACTTCATATTTACGAATATAAATATGAAAAAAACATTCGTTTTCTTTTTGTTCTCCTCTAAATATTATGGTTCTGTACATTTTATTGGGCCATATACATGTACACATTTAAAAATCTGATAATACAATTTATTGATACCTAATCGAGAAAACGTTGTTTACAGCCACTTGAGAGTATTTTTAAATAATTACGGTATGCATAAAGCACGATAGTATACATTAACTTATGTACATTTACAAGAATAATTGAAACAGCATCATTCATTTATACCAACTAGGTACGTACAATCTGGTTTATTATAAGCTTAAATAACAAACAACGTTTCTTCTTGCCATACACTGTTTCAGAAATCACTATGACACTTCATCAGCTGGTGGACTTCCACATAGTATTGTAGTGGTGGTGATAATAGTGATAAGAAAGAAGACAGCTAGAAGTAATCTATCTAAGACGAGGGAAGCTTGTTTCCATTCTAGTTCGGTTAGTTCTCTTCTATCTTGTTCTGCAAGTCTTTGTTCATTGCGGTCAATGCTGGCATGAACTTTATGTAAAATTCGTATGATTTGATTTTCAAAGTAATCTGTAACAAAAACAAAGTTTTTAAAAAATTACACACAATTTGTATTTGTAATCGATGACATCAGTGAGAGTGAGTAATAAAATTTGCAATGATAAACTAAATGTTGCGATGTTAAAGAAAAGTTATTTCAGATGTATGTGCGTGTACATTTTTAAAATTAAAAATTATAATATTTTGAAGTACTCTTTCAAAAAATGAAATAGCTCAGATCGTTTGGACATGTTTCATATATGTATTAAATAAAGATGGTAACCAATCTTTAAATATTGTTCAAGATTACTGTATAGCTGTCGGTAGTCGCGTTTTTTATGTGAGACTTCCGCCACTTTATTAATACACTCCCTAACTTGTTCCGCTTTCGCGTATATCAAAGCTTTTGAGATATTCTAGACGCTCCAACACTTGTTATAAAAAAATTGTCTCGAAACGGAAGTAATATTCTCACACATGAGACAGGTACCTGTGTAGGTAAATTCAGTTACAGAAACAAAATATTAATTAGAGTTAGTTAGGAAAAATAAAACCCATTCGTCATGCCACAGCAATACTGTAAATGTGCTTAATTAAAGTTTTAATTATAAAACTAGTTTATCTCGTCCGTTATTTATGTTTTATGAAAATAAGCAACTTGTTAATACTACTAACATAGCTAGGAGCGCATTTTTTACATTTTTTTTTACTAAGTTATATGAAATACAATTTAAGAAAAATTATGTGACAAATTGTTTTAAAAGCGCTCTTGTTGAATTATTGTTAAATAAAATAACTCTGTATTTGTTGTTTTCTTGCACAAATTAATAATAATCACGCAGCTTAATTGTGCTGGTAGGTTTGTAAACAATAATATACATAAATAACACAACAAGTAATTGCGATTTTTCAATAAAATTGTAGTGTAAGTTCACGACTCCTAGTTAAGATGGCAATTCCACGAGCACGAGTTAAAAACTTACACCACAATTTTATCAAAGAAAAATCTATCACGAGTCGTATTCGGCTTGACTTTAACACTCGCATTAATTTTGATGCATTATTAGTAACACTGAATTAGTCGGATATGCTCGGGTGTTTTCGGGAATCGGCGCTCTTACCATGGTATTGTTTGCCTGTTTTCAAATGTTTTGTAGTGACGTCCTTTTGCAAATTTAATTTCTAATTTTGACGTTTTTATTTACTGTTGCTGTAGTTGTTGTAAAAATGGACGTTCTATAGAAAAATCCTTTAGCGGTATTTCATAAAATTGTTAAAGTTATGTACATTACTGTGGTCTAAAATTTTGTATCATATAACCTGTCAAACAAGATACAATTTTAATTTATATATATATACTTATGTTTTTTAATGCATATTAGCATGTCATTATTTAATTTACTGTTAGTAGGTGTAAACTAAAATTTGAGTCGGCCATGATTTAAATTATAATTAAAACAGTCGCGATTCATGTTGGTTGACATTGACATCGTTATTATCGGCTATCGTCGACGTTTTTCGTATTTTGAATTTTGCTTGTCGATGACAGAGACAATTATTGTTTTTAATTCATAAATTATGTTGTAATTAAATAATATGATACTTGCTTTTGGCCAAAGCAATGAAAAATTTTATTAAAATAATAATAAATATAGCCAAAAATCAGTGCACATCAGTTTTACACGCGTTAATTTAAGACTTACTAAAAGCGATAATCCGAAGCAACTGTGGGTTTAAACACTTATTTAAACAGAACCATGCAGTTTATACAGTATAAAACAAACGTGATTGGTTCATTTTATGAAAAGAAAAATTTGTGATTGGTTGAATGAAATGTGAGTGGTTCAATGGCGTTTACAAGGGGGGGGGGGTAATGGGGGTAATTACCCCTCCCAAGAGCAACAAATTCAAATAAATTTAAAATTCGAAATATTAGCTATTGCCAAATTCACAAGAGCGCAGAAACTCACAGCGGGCAATTTTAAACAATTCTAGGAAAGGTAGAAGTAAAACACTTTTAGAAAGTTCTTGATAAAAATTTAATGGAATGGCCGGGAATCGGCATCCAGGGCAACCATTTTACTAACTGGAATAGAGAGTATTTATTGTAATTTTGTGTGCTCTGTCAAATACAGGGTGTGTATAAATTGGCGAAAGAACTACAGGTGGCGTTGTTGGTCATAAAATTCGGAGTCGAAAATCCTAATACCAAAATATTGTACCATGCTTCCTGGGTATGCACGGGATCTTCAAAGTTTGAAAATGAAGTCTTTTAATAAGTGTTTTAATTCATTATCTGTTGACAGAAAGAGCTGCAAATTAGAAGAAATAAAAGTTGTGATAAATATTTTTTCAGGGCTGTTTTTCAGCCCCAAAAGCGTGTTTTAAACATTTCTTCGTTAACTTATTATTGTAAAAAATATTCGTTCACTAACAATGGATTTTACGTTCAATGATCCTTATAATTACCGTGCATTATAACAAAACACATGTGGTGTGTGGATCCAATGTTGTCAAATGTACGTTCCTTTAAAATGGTTCCTGAGGACAGAGGAAGCATTGTCCAACGTTCTGGTATTAAGATTTTCGACTCAGAATTTATGACCAACATGGCCACGTGTAGTTCTTTCACCAATTTATACACACCCTGTATATTAGCATTAACTATATCTTTAAGTCACCTTCTACAAAAGAAACTTTTAGATAAACATAGTGCAGAAGACACCGTCAAAGACACTATCCATTTGCTAGATAAGAAAAGGAGTATAAGTGATAAGTATTTTAACGAAATTTTTCAAGAATCGTTTAACATCATGTCGTTTTTTTGGAAAGCGAATTTCTTAAAGAATTACCCCCTCCAAGACACTAGTCTGGAACCGCCACTGAGTGGTATAGACAGTTGAATAAATACATTTTTTTAAGTAAAATTAGTAAATTAAATACAGTTTTAACCAAAACATTTGAAAATGTTCTAAAACTAAGCACACGTCATAGAAAATATTGTACACAATTATTACTTCTATATAACGCAGAATAATGACTATTATAATATCTACATCCTGTTGGAACTTTAAAACAATGGAAAACTATAGAGGAATTTAGTACGAAGTTCTCCAAAGTTGTGAGCATCATGTCCAGTTTAGTAACGTTATATGTTCTCGCTCCTAAACGAATTGAAGGTTAATAAAACTTAATACTCCAAAAATTACGTTCTATTGGACGTTTTAAGTTGAGAAATCAAGTCATCTGGACGCAGATATAGAAAACCAAGATTTAGTGATGAAGATTTATTCAAATTCAAACCTATAGAATAACACGAAGGTGTCTTTGTTCTATAATCTGCATGAGTTTTCATTGTTTTGGATTCGTGCATTTGTAATTGTCTATTAAACCCCAATCCAACGAAGTTCATACCCCTAAGGAGAGCATCAAACAGGTGTGCAAAATTATTGTATTATATTCTTCCTGTATTGCGTATTTATTGTAGAAATATCGATTATTAATATTTAATGTTCTTTAGCGGGAAAAAAATAATGTTTTCTAGATGCCAAGGAAATGCAAAAAGAAAAGTTGTTTTAACTTATGCACGGTGTTCATAAAAAGCGCGGCATAAATTTAACAATACCTTATTGTATTTATTTACTTTAATACATATTTAACGTCGGCCTATTTCTGCTGCTAAGGCGTAACACCGACGCCAGAGAATAAACCCACCACACCTGGCAATTTTTATCTGATCAAATGTCAAAATCAGTTTACTGTGTATAATTTAAGATTTATTAATTTTTTACTTGTAAATCGTATTACTTTGTGTGTATTTTTACTTTTTCGCTAAGATTCTTAATTTCGGCGATTCCCCTTAAAATCCAGTTAGGGTCACTTTCCGGAGCGTTTTCATCAAACAAATGTAACAAAAAAATGTGTTACGCATAGTATACCCTCATAATCATTACGCTAAACCAGACCATTTTTTATTAAACTTGCTTGTAACACTTTTATTTGTATTTTTATTCGTTTCACACTGTGGTATTAAAACATGTGGTTGTGGAGGTTCTGGGTTTTTAAATGTTATTTTATCATAAGTCAAATCATTCTGATTAATCAACTCGATCAAATTGTCCGTAGCCATTTTTGTGGCAATACGGAACAAACTTTCCCGCGCGCGTAATAAAAAAACCCACACGGAAACTTATTGAATACTCCCGTAACCCTACTGAAATACTGTAAATTCCCCTATGCTCGTGCAGTTCATTTATAGTTCCGTTTAGGACGTCACTATTTGTACACGTCTCGGCGTATTGCTCCAACCCCCAAGGTCTCGCCTTGTTCGCTGTTCTAAAAACATTTGTTTTATTTTAGCTAATTAAAACTAACTTCGTGTTACTAACGATCTCAATAAAATTTGTTTTCTTTGATTTTCAATTATATAAAGTGTTTAAACAGTAAATATAAAAAAATGTGCAGTGCACCGTTGCCTACCTCGCCAGCCGCCACTGCAATATAGCAAACTAGAAAAGATTTTATATAGAAAATCACTGTTAATTTAAAAAATGTAGGCTGTTGTAATAGAAAATATATGCCAGGTGCTAAAAATAACTAACGTTATTCATAATGGTTTTAGAGAAAATAAAGTTACCCCAAAAAAACGAATTCAGTTGGGAAAAAATGCACGTACCTGCATAAATAAACGTAATAAAAAAAAATCTATTAAAATGAATAGATATTGTAGAATCTTTGTTGATTGAATTACAATATTTCGTATTTCTACTTTGTATCGCGACTGATGATACCATCATGTTTGAGAGGTAAAGATAATACATTCTAGATGAATACTGATGCTGTTACAATTTTGTTTTGAAGTCAACTCCAAACAAATTCGAATAATACGTGTTGCATTTCATGTGCGTTTTCTGATTTAATCATACCCCACGCACAGGCGCACATTTCTCTGTATAGCAGACCGCTATAGTTTTCAATGTAAATAAGCAATTTGGGTTTATACTATTTGTTTGTATTATTGGGACATAATCTGCTGATAGCTGTCATTCCGAAAACGAACTCAGACGAGCAAGTATGCAAAGAGAGCGTGCAAGCGGCAACTGCGTCTTTGTCCTGTTGCTACCTCCGCCTGAACACTGAACAGTTCCAACTTTCAATTTCCGCATAAGTTCGCAATTTCGCTGAAGTATTGCATTACCAATTAAACTTAAAACGGACATTTCATAAACTAGAAATTCATTTACAACAACATACGCAGCATTTGCTACAGTTAAAAGCGTTTCAGATGTGGAATTTACGATGAGGAACACTAATGAACAGGACCAACTTATAGTGAAAGGGGGTAAATTTACTAACAATACTGTATGTAATGAAATAACAGAATTATAAGTTCGATACATTTATTTTAATGATTGAGTTTTTGCTGTCTCGACACAGCTTATGTATTACTTTTTAAAACAAATTGTTAAAAAAGCGTGGGGCGTAGATCACGGGTTCTGCTAGTACATTTTTTTGTTAGACGGCGACGGCTAAATGAACGAGTATCCGCTTAGCAACCCACCGGTCCCGAGTTCGAATCCTGGATTTGTTATGCATGTTTGTGTTCTTCGTGCCGCCTCCGTTGTACAAAAAATACCAAGTGATGTGTATATCACAAATATTGCAAATTATCTAATAAAATAACTTGATAAAATGTTTAAATGCAAAAAGCTTTATTGTATATGCTTGTGTCCCTTATCGATAATAGCATCGTCATTTAGATAATGAGACACAGATAAAGACAAAGAAAATCTGGGAAAGCGGCGAATAACAAGAAACAGAAGAATCGGAAACAACGGAAATGTGAAACAGGAAAAAAACGTTCCCACAAAACTTGATCGTAGTAAAGGTGGTAAATATTGAACACTATCAGTGGCGTAGCCAAGAATTGTATCTAGGAAAGGCTACAAATTAATCTGATTTTCAAAATAATTAATGTTAAATTGCAATATTAAGATATTATGTTAAATTTTGAAACCAGTGAAAGCATTGTTCTAACCTGCCCCATTACCATTCTGTACGTAACAAAAGCAAAATCAATCTATCAAAAAACAGTTTGTACTAGCGATGGTATATTTTGAACGAAAATAATTGAAAAATTCGGTTTTCGAAATATCTCGAGAGGTTACAGAAAATCATTCGAATGATTATACGATTTAATAATTTTCGGTTTTTGTCTGCTTCATAATCGAGTGGTGAAGCGAAAATCATTACATTAGCCAGCTGCCAATGCATGATACTACGAATTGTAGTATCATGATGCGAATGAGTTCCCGGAATGCGAATAAATAAAGACGGCGTTCTTCGCCAAGCACACGCGAGGGACAACGAGATAAGAATGATTTGATTTGAACATTCGGATATTACCATTGACTATACCCTTAAAGGTATATAATCAAAGATATTACTGATTTTATGAATAACAGACACAGCAATTAGCACCGCACTGTTTCGCTTTATGCAGTTATTTCAGCGCAGCGTCGTGTTAAAAACACAATAAATTCATCAAGACTTGAATTTTACAAATTTGATGTTGCAAAGTTATTGTATGAATATTTTGTGAAATAGTTCCAAACAACAGACGTTTATCTTCTTGGTCTAATTTTGAAAAAAGAATTAATTTATAAAACAGAAAAATATATTCACATTCGCGGTTTAAAGAAATATCATTCAAAAAAACAGGACAGAATAAGCAATGAAATGTGATAAAATTGAAAATAACGCAAAAATTAAATAAATGCTAAATTTAACTTCTCTACGTAAATAAACAAAATAAGGTGGTTATGTTACTGAAATATAAAGCGATTTTACTACTTTTTACCGCATAGGTAGGTACATGATTTTATCTGAACGAATCATTCTATTATTAATTTCAATGGCGATTATTCGATTAGGAAAATCAATCGATAGCTACGCCACTGAAGCACAGTATAAATAGGAACCGAACTGAACACTACAGAATGTTTTTAACTACTTCCGTCATTGAATAATTCTAATTAAAAAAATATTTTTTTAATGTACCAAATTGCGTCGAACGTCCTCAAACCACATAAAGACCTTTATCAAGAACAACTAATGTCTTTTGGAAATCGATACATAAATGTGGCGAAAAGAACATAAGGAAACAAATAAAATCGAATCATTCAAACACAATTACAAAGTTTCAGACCTTAAAAGAAAATAAATTTCCGCAAAACCTTTTGCACACCAATTAGACAAAAGGCAGTGCTTGAACAAAGTTTGATTAAATTCGCATTTTTACAGTTGGTTAGAAATTTTTCTCCCTCGTTGATGCCGAAGGTGGTGATGGAAGTACTTGCTTAATTATGCAAGATTTGCCCCGACCGTAATATTATTAACGAAATTTCCTCTGTAAGTGAAAATGATATTTTAAACCTGTCGCTGCTTACTGCAGTGCTTTAGGGACCTTTTGAACGAGTTTAAAAGAAAATGTTATTTTAACCCACATCCCACAAATTAATTGTTTGCACTTTAACTTTGTTTAATTAGATTACTTTTGTAATTTTGTTAATTAAAGTTACTTTTTTCCTAAATATCTAATACACGTCGAATTTTTTACACAAGTAAATAAATTAATTTATCTCGATTGATTTCTAATTAATTCCTACCTATATCGTCACCTCGATGTCTTGGTAAAAATCTTGGAGATCTTTGGTGTTGTTGTAAGCAATATCCATCTTCCTGTGTACATTTATCTGCCCAAGGCCAAGGACAATCCAATCTGTTTCCAGTTTGAGGGTTTACTTCCTACAAATACAAATTGTTATTAGTTCCGCTTCAAGACAACTTGATGACTTGAAAGTTTGCAAATTAATTATAAAATAGCCACATAAAACCATCACATTTAAACCACGGAGTGTAAAAAGAAACCTACGTGTAATTAAGACCACACAATGTAACTATTTATATAAATCTTCGGGCGGGTGGATAAATTGCTCGAGGTATTTATTTATTTAAAGAGAAGAGATACTAGGGTTGTATGTGTTCGAATGAAACTAGGAGTGTTAAGTAAATCTGTAAAGTAAGCATAAAAGTTGAAGATATTTATTGTTTAAAAAAATATTAAAGGTATGAAAAGCTTCTTTTAGACTGCTGGTTAATCACTGATTTATTACAATACATAGAATTGTAAAAATATAACATCTAGGCTTCCGGGTTGGAGCCGCGTCATCGGTGCTTGAACTGTCGACGTTTCGTCCTCGGTTGTACGAGACATCTTCAGGGCTGTGGTCGCTTTGGGATCTGGAACACAACTTCTTATTAACAACGGCCGCGGAAGGCTGCAATTTAGATTGTAAAAATATAATTTAAGTTTATTTTCAAAAGCAAATATTCGTGCCTATCTATAACAATAAATCTCTTAACTGTCTCACCATAATAATACGACGGGATTGAGCTTCTCGACAAAATTTATCACCATAATACTATGACGGCCTTTTAACTCCACTTAGTTTATTGATTGTTTAGGGCAATTACTTACAATTGCTGCCGCGCCGGTAACGACTTTTAAGTTGTATAAAATGTGTTTTTAGACAAGACAGAAATGATTTGTAGTATTTAGACTGGACGTTTCTTATAGTAATAACAATGAAGGTCGACGTCGGAACAAATAAACAGTAATATACGTTCAATTTATTTTATGAAATTTAAAAAAATTGTGCATGTTTAAATTGATACATTTTCATTTCTTTATGACAGGTAAGAAATAATGTTACCGGAAGTGTGGGTTATAGTTATAGCCGACTGACATTTTGTATATCTTAGGCGCATTTGTTAATATGTCAGTATTTATGAAATCTTTTTTTAAAAACGATGTAACGACAAATTACATTTCTGTTTGCTTGCTATATGTTTAATGAAAAGAGATATTTATAAATGTAAAAACATTTAACTTTTGACTGACATTTATGTACGCTTACAGCTTAGCTATGAGCTAATGCAAGAAACGAAACCAAAGGGTTTCGTTTATGTAAACACATTAAGATTTATAACACATTGGGGTACCAAACAAGACTACAAAAAACTAAAGTCGGCCAATTAAATCCTTGTTATTCGCCGCCTTGCATAACCTGTTTTGTGCAAAAACAATTCGCACAGCAGCATACCATCCTGCAGCCAACGGCTTGTTAGAGCGTTGGCACCGAGCACTTAAAACAGCCATTAAATATCGTGCCACCACCCATTGGGTGAATGTGTTGCCCACCGTTATTGTAGGCCTACATACCCTTTGACGTACCCTACGTTTAGTGCTGTTACAAGGGGCTAGAAGATCAATAAAAATAAATATATGGTAGAGTTAAACAATTCAAAAAAATTGAAATGTTGGGTTTAGGTTTTAAAAATGATAATATTTTCATTTTGTCACTGTAACGTCCAACAATAAGAGTTTTGGTAACGTGCTTGTTTTCTAACTTGCTGTCAAAATGTGAAACATGATTTATGAAATGATTTAATCAATAATGAAAAATATCAGCTTTTTGATACTTCTATCGACTATGTACAAAATTATATCTTATTACCTTTCACATAATAAGACGCATCGGCTCGTTCGTCCTAGCTACCTACCCAGTATCTGAATTATGTATGTGAAATGAAATACACTCTATTATGGCCATAATTCTCATCCCCTGAGCAAAAAAACATAAAACAGTTTTCTTCTCATAAAATCAATTCTGTTCAGAAAATATGATTTGAAATAAAATTTGCTCTGAAAGTGAAAGTTAATGAATGCAAAAATGTGTTTTTTAAATTTTTATACAATTTTTGACATTTCATCAATTTCTCATATTTTAAACAAAATTCTGAGTAAGTGGTGTTGTGGAGCTGTACAGTAGCGCTTACGACTATATAAAATTAATTGTTTTGCAAGAGTTTTCCAATCTCCGCTACTTTTTCGGTTTGGCGCTATCCAAAATTTACACTTTCAAAAAAATCTATTCTAAAATACAACAAATTAGAACGTTATGTTAAAGCTGTGTGATGCTTGGTATAATTAATATTTACCATTCATTTAATTTAGTACGAATTCGTATCACAACATGGCATTTATTTGCGTGAATATTAAGTAAATAGGTGCTCCGAACTTGATTCAGGATTATTCCCCTTAATCATTCAGACAGCAAACTGAAACATATTTATGCAGAGCAAAGGTATCGTTTGTGTTAAATATTCATGAGGTGCACAGATTTACTTCGTTCATTTGACAGGTTGACAACATTCTCTCAGCTTTGCTCGCACGGTGTACTACCAGATATGCAGTTTCTGTTATCCATATCTGCATATATTACAAATATTCACTAACAAATGTGTTTTGCGGTTGTAGTTCGTATGTCACATAGACTTTATTACATTATTTAACATATAATAGACGCTTTGCAAACTAAGATTCATTTACGTACAGTATTATCTATAGGTACACAGGGTGATCTTGAAAGGTTTGTAAAATCTTTGACGGTAAGTTCTGCACGTCAAAATTGTAAAAAAGCTTCTCTAAACATGAGCCGGGAACCCCTTCCTTACAAAGACAGTCCCAACCATTCAGAGTGTTTTTTTCTTCTGGTGGCTGTAACTCTGTAATGAAGCGTCTACGGGAGCATGTTCATAAACACACTTTTTATTGCTTTGATGTGCAGAATTTACCCTCAAAGTTTGTACTATTTGCGCATCTTCAGGAAAAATTCAGACCTTTATGGCAACGGTGTTTTTAATTAAAATTGAATATTCTCGAAAATCGCAAAGTGTGAAGATTGAAAATATTTAGAAAATAATATTACGTCACAATTACGTAATACCACTCCACCATGAGGCACTTGTTCAAACAAAAATTAGTAGAAATTGTAAAGTAAATTAATCGACTTCTGTTAAAGTCGTCCGAAAAAAAATTATAGGAATTATGGTGTGTAAAACTTGCCGGTAAAGTTTGTACACATTCTTCATACTCACTCTTTGCAAATGAATAAATGAGAGACGAAACTTTGGAACGGAATTTTCTTACAAGGATATAAGTGAAGTGAAAAGCCGAACATTTTTTTAATTCACCCATAATAGAGACCCCCTACACAATAAAAGCAGAAAATTGTTTTAGTGATTTTGGCGCAAAATATATTAGATTAAAGAGCACCATAGACTAAATAATACAGTTTATCTACCAATAAAGGGGGAGGGGGGAGTTAGACCCCATAATTTTGACTGCATTAAAAAAATAAGTTTAGTATCTTATTTCACTTCCACTGATAAGCAATTTAGCTCGGTCGACAATTTTGTACTAGCTTCCGCCTAGGAAGGAAAGGTATTTACAGTTTTCGAAAAATAATTTCATCATAACTGGGACTATTTCGATACCAAACATTTTGCCGATCTGTACACCCAGTTTTGGCTGAACAGGTCTTAAAGTGGCATTTTTCAATAAATATAGTACCTAAAGCATTTGATTAATAAACTGTTCAGGTGAACGACCAAAAGAAACACGCTAGTGTTTTTTTCTAAATGGGACGTCGTTTCTATGGTCATTTAATATGTCTACACCGATTTTGAAGTCGATATTCTTAAATTTAAATACAACACAAAGCATTGATGTGACCGAAGGGTATTTTTTCAAAATTTTGACATGATTCACAAGTTTGGTGCTCACAAACCGCCGCCACAGTATCTTTAGATTTGCACGTTACAAGGTCTGCAAGATAATGAGACACTCACAGCCAATTAGCGTCCAGAAAGGCGTGGTTTTGCACAACTACGAATTAGACTCCCTGACTCACTTTGTACCGCGACCGCGATCTGTATCTCTTTTCATCTCCACTTCCTCTCACGACATTCTAACAATGCGTAATAGAAAATTAAAAATATTCACCCCGAGGTCTATAAAAACGGAAACGTTTTAATTCTGATTAGCTTGTATTCTATTGGTATTGCTTAGCAACTGAATCATATATAAGCAGCGCGTTTACACAGAAGAAGCAAGTTGGTTTTCAACATCCAACAATAGTTTCCGGTTATAAACTAACCCCCAGATCTTATCCCTCAAGCCACTACCCTCCGGTTAAATTCACCGCACTACGTATACAGTTTATTGGCATGAAATCTCGCCGCTCTTTCATTCACCAAGGTCATTTTAACTAAAACAATCAAAAAAACTCTTCTTGGCAAAGCGGTTCCAAATGTCCACCCACCTAGCCAGGGTGGCCTAGTCTGGATACAGACACCTAACCGACTCCTAATGTAGCTCTCGGGTTGCGCCACAGGAAAACGTTGCTTTTGAAGAGAGGCTGGTAAAATTTTTAGCTGGAAATAATTCTAAAGTGTAAAAAATTCTGAGCGAGGTGCTTCACTCATTTTTAAAAACAATAAACGAAGTTTTTTGTGGAACATTTAAATAGGCATCTAAAAATAAACAGGATGCCCATTTTATCGTCCAACCCCTTGATCCTTCAGATTAGGCAACACACGTTGCATGCCATAGATAGCTTTATTATTAAAATATAACTTTAAAAATTGGCTATAGCACACTGTCCACCTTCTAATAACAAAATGTCAAAGGTGGTATTTTTATCCACAGCAATCTGTTGTTCTCATTTATAAAATTATAATTTAATAGTTAAGATAATTATGGCATGCAGCATGTGTTGCCTACTTTAAAGAGTCAAAGAGTTACACGATAAAATGAGCACCCTGTATTACATTACCGAGTCGAAAACAAATTTTAAATTAAAACGTCATATGTAGCAGTTGTAATAATTATAACAGCAAAAAGTTTGAGATAAAAGTCAAAACAAAAATTTATCCTGACATACTTTTGTTCCAAACAATTCCAAAACCGTGGAGTATAATTTTACGAATAAAAATTAACGTTACAATGACACGCAGTTGAACAATTTATTTAATATTATTTACATAAAACTAGATAATGCAAACAATTTTTAGAGGCAAATTTAACGTTTCAAGAAGCTTTGAAACCAATAGTTTTGAAAAGAACGTAGCAAACGTAATTGGAAAATGTGAGAAACGTAGACATCTTACATAAACCGTAAAATGTTCAATTTGGGATAATAATAAGCTGCTGTTGTTAAAGTTAAATTTTGCGAGAAAATAAAAATTTTGTTACTAATTAAAAGCCTACAGTAAGAAGTAATTTTAGGGAGCTTTTGTGAACTCCTGTTATTGCTTTACTTGACACTTTGTTCATTAAAATTTCAAAGATCAAAACAACGTTTTAAAACACAGCTTGTGAAATGTTACAACATTAATTTGGCAGGATTTGAAGGTACTTTGCCGCCATGATGACTTTTTGCATGAGATCATTTTTAAACCAAATTTAATTACACATTTTAATTTTTTGAGCTTTTGGAGACATTATTTTCCTTGTATTTTATCTTGTCTGTATTATTATTGGATTTAATTAAGGTAGTCAGAAATTAACGTTTAATGGAAATTCGTGCTGAATATCCAGCTTCCTTATTGCTTATTACTCTTATTTAAATGATTTCCATTTATATACGCGAACTTATTTGATTAATGAGCGTTATGAATTTGCCAATTAACATTGCTGGCAAACGCAATTTATGCAGATAACTCTTGCATGTAATTTTATTTTGTCAAATTCAGCTGCGGGTAATTAGTTTCATAGGTGCTGTGCAAAACTAGATATTCCCGGAAGTCAAGAATCGTGAATAAAGTGCAGTCGAGTTTATTTGCACTATTATTTACCTACCATTCGTTTTATTCGCTGTAATTTCTTTATTTAAGGAATCTTTTCTTTTTTTAGTGGTGGTTATAAATCTAAACTAAACGATATATTGATATATACCCGTATAGTTGAAAATACGAAGAACGTAACCAAGGAGATTAGAACGATGATTAAGATTAATCGTGCCTTGTTACTGGCAAATCTCCCATCAGCAAAGGGTTTTTAAATGAATAATGGTAGAATTAATAAGCCACGATCTTTGTTTCAAATTGATTAAACTTACTAAACTAATAGTACACAAATACTGAAATTTACTGTTGCTTCTTCAAAAGTTTCACTTACATTAAAAGCAACTCAAACTAAGATTTCTGAGATACAAATATATTTCAAATTATAGGTAAATTCGTAACAAATTGGTAACTTCTTAAAAAAAATAAGCTGTGTGGAGATGTCAGACATGTACTTAAGCGCTCAGAGTAAGCGTAACAACGCCAATGCAGCTAATGCACTTGCATTGGCGACTCGAGGTGGAAAGGGGCTCAATTTTAAATTATTTTTTTAATAATAAAATGTAATGGAAATAGGCCTAAGTAATCAAAAGAAGAAAAATATTAAATTTATTTTTAAATCAATGAGTGCATTAAATAAATTTTTTACTTCACAAAAATATATTAACTGACAATAGTAATAGAGCTTAACCTTAGACAATTTTGAGAAATTAATGGTCTACTGTTGTAATGGAGCTTTTCCTATTACCTATAAGAATTGTATTTAATTCCTTTTAAAAAATCCTAAGTCAGGTTACATTGGTCAATTCTTGTAAGTAACTATAAATGTGTCGCGCATGTGTAAATTACGCATAACTAACCAACATCGGCTCTAAACTGTTGCAGCTAAGTATGTGTTCTGCTACTGGCTAAAACAAAGCCCTTTGTTGTAATGTAAAGTGATTTTGCTTAAGTGCAGCGTTGTTAGATGCACCTTAAAAAAAGTGATTGATTACAGCAAAGCTATAAGCACGGAATTAACGTAATAAATAAAAAGTGCGGCAAGTTAACTACATAAATAAGTTGACGTAACCAAAAAAGTCCAGGCCATATCAGTTCATATGAATATGTGCCTTACATAATAGACTTGTAAAACGCTGGCTTGTCGTCGCGAAAAGGTGAGCCAGCTGGAAGGAACCCGGATTTGATACGTAGAAGATGGTTGTTGTAGTCGTAAATTGGAAGTTGGAACACTTACTCACTAAAGCGAATCTGTTTTCGTCATCGTCGATAATTAAGTAACTGCAAAATTCAATTTCATAAATGCAATGCTCTTTATACTGCACAAACAACCAACTAGCTGCCAATTATCGCGGGTTTCTGTAAATTTTGCGTCGTATTTACACCGGAGTGTATATTTCTCGTCGTTTACAATAAGCCGAGACCCATTTTCATATTTTTAAATATAATCGATATAGCTCAGGATGTTTACAAAAATATGATAAAATGTATCTTATGCAATTGCAAAACATGTTTTTGCTTGACAATAATGTTCTTACACTTTGACGTTATGCAATCGTCACAAACTTCAAAATAAGCGATATTTATAAGAAAAAGTAATTCCATGCTAGATTGTTTTTGTTTAGCAACACATTTACATTTTTAAGGGAATATATCAGCATCTAACGATTTTTTTTACTAACCGCCACTTCATCAATCGGTTTAATTCTGAAGCATAGATTGGTTTTTAAACGACTTCATACTGCTATTTCCACAAAAGTAGAACTTCTAACTGAGTTTTGATTCCGTGTTTTTCAGTTAACGATGAAATAAGTGCTATTTACGGTGAGGCAACGAGAATATCTATATATTTCATCATATTTTCCGACTTAGAGTTGTAATGAAAGTGCATACTTTTTGGTTGCTTTTGACAGTTTATAAATGAAACGTTAAGCAAAGGAAAAAACGTATTTTTTTTGCTAAAAGGTAAATCTACGTTGATAGATACATATTTGTGTAAGTCATAAATGTTTGAGATTTTTTTTCATTAAAAACTGTTATTGGTATACGGTATTTTTTAATGTGTTTTTTTATATATAAGAATTCAGTGGCGTTATTTGCGGTCAAATATGCTTTTAATTTAAGGTGCCACATAGAAGAAATTACTTCACAACGCTTTGTCCGACAAAAATTGTCTGGGAAGGGCCTCTCACTTATTTTGCGTCTAGGGCAAAAAATTCTAGGTACGCCACTGAATTGCACTATTTCTCAAATAAATGTTGCGTTTGGGTTTCGCCATCTATCAACATACCGAAAACTAACCCACGGACTTCAAAAGAAATAAGATTATTGCGATAATAAGTGTTTCTAGGTCCTTTTGAATTTCCTTTCATGTAATTACAACATACCCTAAACATCTTAAACCACTTTAAAAGCAACCACAAATAGTTAGGCAGCGTTTCCGTCAAGGGGATCATTAACTTTAAACCTCTTGAAATTTTGTTTACAAGTTCACTAGCCAACGTGAAGTTGAACTCGACAATTTATTTAAAGCACCTCCGCATAGTAAACGGGGTAATCAATTTTACATTGAAATTGCAAACTACGTGCTGTGCGTTACATGTACGTCCGAAATTGCAACCACAAATTAAACAATTAATCGTCCATGGACGGTGCGGTGCGGTGGCATGATTATAATTTTCATCTCTTTCAATCCAGCTAAACTAAATCACAGAGACGTTTTATTAGGGTTAGAAAACCCTTTAAATATTAACTATCATAAAGCAATTAGAAGGAACAAATAAATAATAGGTACAGCTGCCGCTTGGAAAACGAGGCAAAATATTACAACAGTTCAGTCTAACTGCATGAAAATGACACTGAAAAATAACGGATATTATTTATTCCAGCAAGTTTTAATTCGATTCAAATCCATTCTGTTTTTAATGCAACAGTTTATGCCTTTTTGCGTTGTCGCGCAACCAATTTAACGCACCTTTTATCTTTTTTATTATTAGAAACTCAAGAAAATTGCAAAAAGGAAGTTTAGCACTTTCAGGAGGGCAGTAATATAAAAATATGTTTTCTTTTCCCGAGTTTCCAGTTTCACACGATGCGAGCCAATTCTGAGAAAACGTTAAATTCAATACGAACTTTTTAAGGGATCCCCGAAATTCTTTGTTTTACTTTTGATACATTTTATTGTGAGCAAGTAATTAAATTTGATGCATACTTTGAATTTTAAGGAAATTCAATTAAATTACTTTATTACGAATCAGTTCTTGGAAAATATCTATGGAATATTGGTCATCGATATAGGCCAGCATTATTTTAATTACAAATTCCAGCCTTGTGGTCGAATACTTCCAACTTATTAGACGGAAATTCTTCCCAAATTCCTCTAAAAATGAACAAAGAATAGCAAAAAAATCCGGGTCATTTATACTGATTTCCTCCTCATTAATAACCGGGGAAAATATTTAAAACTCGAATTTATTGATGGTCAGGCATTGTAATGATAAATTGAACGATAATCGAAAATTTATGGAAAACTGAAATAGGTCATTTATAAAGGACATCAGAACTACTTTGTAAAAATATTCGAAAGGGTTAGTTTGAATTCGCCATGAAATGCACATTTTCCTAGTATAACAAAAAATTACTGTGAAAGTCGTTTAATCTAAAGCGGCCCGCGGCTACAAATTTGACAGAACCCTACAGGATGTTTTAAAAAATGTAAAAACAGATGGTAGGGTAGATTCCTCATACAAAAACAAGACAAAACGTTTATATAAATATATGTACTTAACCTAATAATTACCGAGATACAGGGTGTTGTAATTTTATTCATTTTTTCAATTCCTTTCGTTTTCTCGGAAATCGTTAAACGAAACGGTACAATTTTCGGAGAAATATTACCTAAAAATAAGTCTATTTCGCAATAGCTGGGCTTCGGCACTCTTCAGTGCCACGTACTCTTTCTTAGCGCTAAGGTGGAGTACGAGGACCTACAGTTTAACGTCGAATCCGAACGACTAAATACCAGAGAAGGTTTTAGGCATTAAAACTCTACGGCTGCCTACACCGGATTGGGGAATGTGAGTGACGGGTTGCGGCATAGATTTTTATTGCTGCATGGCTTCGGCGTGGAATCGAACCCTAGACCTATAGCGTTAGAGGCCGAGCGCTATTATTTGATAGTATTAGCAATTTTTTAACACTTGCGGTTTCGCCGGAAACATTCGAAACATATTTTTTTTCTAATTTTTGTTTACTATTAAGAGTGCTTTGGCTAATCCAAATCGATTCTAATCAGGTTACATACGTCCAAAAAAATAAAATTTACAACCTAGAAAACACACCAGTTAAGATATTACCTTTTAAAACTTGCAAAAGGTATTTTTCGTAGTAACTTTTTTCAATTGAAAAGTGGTGGTCCATACGCCTTTTTAATTCAAACATTTTTAAAGGCTTTAATGATAATCATAATTTGTGTATTTCTTTTGGATTTGAATGTTTGTATATAAATTTATTTTTAACCATCTTGAATCGTATGCATTTTTTAAAATTAAAAACACTCACAAGTAGCATTGCTAGTAAGTTTAATAAGTAAAAAGAAACAAAAATTTACAATCAATAAAAGTATGTAAATTGATTAGAATCAATTGGTGGATCAAAGCACTCTTAATACTAAACAAAAATTACAAAGGAAGATATTTTTGGGGTGTCAAATTCTCACTTAACTGGCATTGGCAATCTCAGAATTTTATCCTAGTTTAGAATATGCAAAAATATACAAGATGCTCCATTAAAAAAAAGTTAATTTCATTTCTGGTGAAACCGGAAGTAAAGTTCGTTAAATTTTTATCCCATATAATACGTTTTTATGGTTCATAAAAAATACTAAAATTTCATTTGACAATTACTATAAATAAAAGGAATAAAGAAAAAAGGGCATGCGCCATGTTCCATTAACATCCCCCCATCGCCGTGCGACCATTGGCGGTATGATAGCTACGCCACTGGTGAAATTTGCATAAAATAAACAAAGATAAAATTAAAATATATAGAGGTCATGTTAGTAATTTGTAAACCTCTTCCCCAAACAAACATTTGTACAGTCCTCACGTAGAGGTTCGTGTTCAAAAGTCTCGAGTTGTTTTCTTGTAATTTATATTAAGTACACCTGACAAGGAAGAGAGAGGTCTTCGTAATATGATGTGATAATTATGAATTAGTTAGAACACTTCTAGTAAATAGCACAGGATTACTCTTTGAAGTATTCCATCTCTTTCAAGAATCATGAATACACGTTTCACCTTTGCTAGGTCTTGGCAGAAATAAACAATGTTTTCTGTTTCACCTTTGTAAAGATACATCGAACATTTTACCCCAGTATGGATCGTCATTTATATTTTCTTCAATTTGCTAAATAATTTTGACGTCAAAAATTCTAGACGCCACAAATTAAATTTCAGACGTTAAAAATTAATTATTTAACGTGTAAAAGTCGCCGTAAGCCCCGAAAAATCATTTCTGGACTACTGAAACCCTTTCCAACAGTTTAAAACAAAATAATAAAAGAACGAAATCATTATTCATAAACTAATAATAAATTATGTTCGGACGTCAATAGATAAATTTTTGACGTCAATGAAAAACTTTTTGACGTTGAAAAATGCTGCCATCTAACGGGATGCTTATGGTTGTAGTGTGGACTACAACCATATTGCAAATATTGGCAAGCAATCTCCCTACGCTAGCCACTAGATGGCAGCGTTTTTCTACGCCAATAAATGATTTGACTTCAACAAATACATTTTTTGCGGCAAAAATACTTTATTGACTGGATTTAACAAGAGCATTTATGTCGATATATTACTTATTTCCAAATTGTGTAAACGGTTGTTAAACGCCAACACATAATTTTTTGGTGATAAAAAACTATTTATTGACATCAAACAATTAATTTTATTTAAATATTAGTTAAAATTTCTGCTCAATGCATGTTGGAAGAAAAAAAACGCAGATACAGAAAACCAAGATCAAATTATGAAGATTTATTGTTCCTATAACAACAGCAACGGTTTACTTTTAATCTTCCCTCTTGAAAATGACATGTCGAAATACGTATAATGCTAAAATAAAGACCTGGTGAAGTTTAGAATTGGTTTTATTTATAATAAATCTAAAACTTTGGTTCGCGTACTTTAACGATCTTAATATGTGGGAGGTTAACTCGTTACCGAGCCATTACCGCTACCTTTAAACGTCACATTCAAAACAGAAACAATAACATCGTCGATTTCTAAATTCTAAAAAATAAATATTTATGACTATGCTGTTACGTTACCTGAACTTGCGAATTATTCCTATGGCGAAGATTGTTGGTTTCGAATCGCATGAAAACTATACGAGACAAACGGTCCAAAACTACGGTTCGGATTAGTTTCGGTACAGCAGCTCCTCTGACTCCTCGGTGATATATGTTTAACGTTACGACAGATAAACCAGAAGCAAAAGACACCAAACAAATGCTTACTCCGTAGTACAAGCCTGAAAAGGAGAATTTTAAGACAGTTTTTGTTTACAATTGTAATGAAGAAAATGTGCTACCACAACAGTTTTGTTTATTTTGATTTTTCCACATTTCCGCATACGCATCAGATTGTGGTAGAAATTATTATTTTTTGAAAAATGTGCAATAAGAAGTGTATATTTCTTTTTTTACCAATTCTTGGCGCTTGTTTATATCTGAAAATACGAAAATTGATAAACTTAATATACGTTCTTATTATTTTTGAAACCTTTTAATAATTAATTACGAAAAACAGCCGCAGTTTTATCTACTTTTGCGAACTGAATTGAAAAATGTGCGACGCGCATCGCCTAGACTTTTCCATATACTTAATTTAGAAATTGTTACTTGTATAATTTTCAAAAGTATTTTTGTGTTAACCTTTTACGTGCCAACATTGATTACAATGACATCCTACCATTCTAAATTTCTAACCACTAAAACCGAATTATTAATAGCTGCATCTTAAGAACATACTACATTGTATTAAAAAAGGGTAAATATTATAGAAAGCTTTCGCGTAAGAACAATAGCGTAACCGTTTAAAGAATTTTTAATATGATGCAACTGCAGCAGCTGTCTATAGGCAAAAGGCCGAGGTAGCTGGGTAATTCAATCATCCGCTGTTAGATTGTATGTTTCGGTCAAATTCGTAAACGGAATATTACACATATTCAGAGAAAAATGCAAAAAAAAGTAGCGCGCAGAATTTTTTTACCAGATATTTTGTAAAAAGAAAAATCTGTTTTTTAATTTTTTGAAAAAAAAAATAAGCCTTGGAATCAAAGCAAGCGAAAAACACAAAGACAAAATTCATCCCCAGCTCTACCAAGCTACAAAACAAAAAACACTATGTTGCCAGATTTTGAGCAATATTATTTGAAGATTTTCAAAATTTTGAGTCATAATTATTACTTTACAGTTTCCATGTGCATAACAATTGTTGTACATAGAAATATCATGTCCCCATAGAGCCACTGCAGTACTAAATGTGATTTTAAGCTATAAAGGAGTTAAAATCAAAATTTTCAAAAATTATAGCGGGCGCCATTTTAATACTAGAAAGTGTGAAAAAAGCATTCGATTTTGTCTAAGGTCTTCTATCAGATTCCTTTTTTAGATTTGAAAAAATCGGGTTTCGGGAAAAATTATACCAAAAGTTGTCTAACTTTCGCTTCCGGTTTCGGAGCTTTTAAAGCTTATTTTGTCGGTAAGTTTTTAATTAATCCCCAGATTTTGAAGCTCGCCGAAATCGAACGATCCATTCGGGAGTTATAAGGCACCACACACATACATACACTCATCCCCCCCCCCCCCGACAGACATTATTAAAATCAAAATTTCTATAAATCATATTTACATAATTTTCAAATTTCCAAAATTTTTAACGTATTGAATATTTTTATAATTTTTAAAAATTACCAAAATTTTTACACTTTTTAACTTCTCAAAAGTTTATAAAACTTTAATTAATGATAATGATTAAAATTTTCACTAAATTTCTAAATTTTCAAACATTATTTTAAAACTTTTCAATTTAATAAATTTTCTAAATTTTCATTTTTAGAAATTAAACAATTTTAACTCAAATTTTTTTTACAATTGTCAAACATTTTTACAATTTTACTGTATTTCAAATTTCACGAAATTTCCAGTTTTTAAAATTTCAATATGTTTCATTTTAAAACTTTTATAAATTCTCAAAATATTTGAAATTTTCAAAAATTTTAAAATGTTAATACTATATGTCTTAAAATTTTCATAATTTCTAAAAATCTTTAACACTTTTTAGTATTTAATACTATATGTCTAAAAGTTTTCAAAATATTCAATAATTTCCGTAACTCAAAATGTTGTACTGTTTCAAAAATTTTCATAATTTCCACTTCAAAAATATATAAAATATATTCGAAATTTTTTCGGGAATATTAAAAAATTTTAAATTTCCATATATTGTCGTAATTTTCGAAATAAATTAAAATGTTTCAAAAACTTCTTTAAATGCGAGGAAGGTCCCGTGGCGGTTGCCTGGCAGCTTTTTATTTTCGTAAGTTTAGTCTGCATCTTAGACGTCTATGTTGCTGTTGACGTAGTAGCAAACTAGCAATGCCTAGGAAAAAAAATAAAACGATCTAGAGTTTCATTTCCTGATGTTGTTTATGAAATTATTTCAATTTTATTGGGCAAATCAAATAAATATAACCGGCTTTAGTTATACACTGTGTCCATAAAGTAACCCCCCCCCATCTAACTTTTGAACGACTTGATATTTTTCTACGAAATTTGGTGTGCTGTAATGGGAAATTAAATACTATTTTTCAGACCATATTAAAATTTTGTATCATCCAAAATGGCGACTGGGCGCCATTTTGAAATTTTTTTTTAAATAGAAAGGGGGGTCGAGTGACACCTCATTGGAAAGGTCTTTTGATTCTGCGTCTGATCCTAAAGTTTCAAAGAAAAATATGTAGCCATAACAAAATGACAATGTTTGAAGATAAAGAAGTCTATTTAAAAAAAACTAAGAATTAAAGCTTAAATAAATTAAATTAAGTGTTCGAAATGTTTACCATTCACTTCTTGGCACATAAAAAGTCGGTAATGAAATTCCTGCGTTACATTTTCATAAGTTTCTGAAGTGATAATTCTGCAAACTTCTGTAATGCGTTGCTCCAGTTCTTCAATTGTTTCTGGACGAGTTCTGTACCTACACTTTCGATTTCAGATATTCTCATACAAAAAATCTAAGAAAGTTAAATTTGGGGAGCGAGTCGGCTATTCTACAGGCCCCTGCCAAACAATCGATCTGCCAAAAAAATGTCCGTTGAGAAAGTCAGAAACAGGCCTATAATAATGAGGCGGCGCACCGTCTTGTTGGAACATAACGTTTTCAATATTATTTCAAGCCACCTAAGATGTTTCTGGGAAAATTTAGTCCTGCAAATAAAAAAGTGGACTACTGGATAAGAAAATCAAAACAATTTTGAACTGAGTGAGTCCATTGGTTTAAAATCCGCCATTTTGTTATGGTTCAATATTTTTCTTTGATATTCTAGGATCAAACGCAGAACTAAAAGACCTTTCAAATGAGGTGTAACTCGACCCTGGTTAAAAAAATCAAAACAATTTTGAATTGAGTGAGTCCATTTGTTTAAAATCCGCCATTTTGTTATGGCTGAATATTTTTCTTTGAAACTCTAGCATCAGACGTAGAATTAAAAGACCTTTATAATGAGGTGTCACTCGAGCCCCCTTTCTATTTAAAAAAAAAATTGAAAATGGCGCCCACTCGCCATTTTGGATGATACAAAATTTTAATATGGTCTGAAAAATAGTATTTAATTTCCCATTACAGCACACCAAATTTTGTAGCAAAATATCAAGTTGTTCAAAAGTTAGTTGGGGGGGGGGGGTACTTTATGGACACAGTGTATGTATATTGGATAAAGTTCAGATGTTATTGTAAAGGAAAATGATAATTCTAAATTTTTACCCAACTTCTTTTTTTAAACGAGAAATACAGAAACCTGCATGCATTTTGTTAATGATAATAATAAGAAGATATGAAATTACGTTAAAATAAAACACGAAAAGCTTTTAATTTAATAACTTCTAACTTCATAAATCCTCCAAAAATGCTTTTGCTTTGTACAATCAGCACTTTCTCTTCTTATGGCGGTTTCGCTTAATTGCAAAGCTAAATTATTTTCAGTTCTAAAGAAATGTCTGTTCCTCATTACTAAATTCCTACATGTTTTGCATTAGTAAATTTATTTCATAATTCATTCGAGTAACGCGAAGAGTATGAACTTTCATCTCTGAAAGGGGTGATGTTTTCAAAAGAAGCTAGATAATTTACCACAGAGAAAATTTAAAAAGCCGACTTTCTTATTAAAAGATACACACTTCCTTTCCAATTTTAACCTGAAGTAATCTAATTTAATCCATTACTGAACCAAGAACAATATTCTAAAAACTGAAAATGAAAGACTGTTTTCCTTTGACTTTCGTAATATTGCAATTCGCCGAAACCACTCAGATGTGAGATTAAAAAATATTAAACTTTCCTTTGATACGAAGTGCGGCCTAATTAATAATGAAACGTAAACTTAAAATTTTTTGCAAATTAAATATTCTGAAGAACTTCCACTTTTTGTTATGTAGATATTATCAAATATCAAATCAAATGAATTATTGCGAAATGTCAAATATCGTTTCAAAAATTCGGTTTTTAACAAATTCTGAGCAGTCGTAGATTAAATTTTGTATGTCACACATGGGATAAGGCATTATTATAGCACTCGGTCTACGACCTCGTAGTGCAACTTTCACACTCGTATTTTAATAATGCCATTATCCCACTGCTAACATAATAGTACATTACATCACGAGCATGCAAAGTGACACTTAACACACGAGTGGGAGTGTTGAGGCACGAGGCTGCAGGCCGAGTGCGGAAACCACACGAGTGTGTTTGTCACTTTCCAGCGAGTTATGTACAATATTTTCGCACGACTTAAAAAAACGATCACTTTTAGTTTAACAATTTATTCTACTTTTTTGTCATGATTGCAAAAATGTATGGAAATATTATTATTATTACAATTAGAAAAATGAATAGGGTGCGATAGTGTTTGGCTGTTTAGAATTTGCGATGAAAGATATTCTTGAATTGGTTGTGAATCTCTCGGTTCGCCCCAAAGGGGTTCTGCTATCAAAGTCCTAGAAGATGGTGGTTCGTTCACTGCTTGCAGAATTTTATTTGCAATTTCCACTTTGTTCGGCAATGACTCCTATATAACCACTGCTGTAGACTTCCACCCTCCGTGAAGGCTTTTAAAGCTTGTACTCCACCTGCATCGACCAGGATTGTGGCCGATGTGGCCGATTGTGACCTCTGGAAGCAATGGTCCGTATATAACTTAGGATTTTGTAGGTGTAAGTAGCTAGCAATTACTTTCGGTATACTACCAAATTTATTAACACCTGCCGGTTGTTTGGCACACTTTTATTGTTGGTAGTTTTGGTAAAAACGCGGGCGGTCATTTACGTTTGATGGTCTGAAATCGGCATATTTTTTTAAAATTTCATAAAATTCTCTTGTTGTAAAATATTTTAGTTGTTTCGTAATTGGCACAATTCTTGATTTTCTTGACATTTAAATTTTCGTGACAGACGCCTAGCGCGGCCAGTTGTGAGCGATTTTTCAAATACCTCTACAGCTCTAGGGCATATCTCAAGCAACTTGCCAAATACCTTTACGGCGCTCCGGCCAATCGCGATGCCTATAGTGCTTCGCCTTTTATTTCCCTAACACACTTGTGAGGTAGGAAAACAACGCACACGTATGAAATTGTTAATTTTCGTATCTAGTACATTAAATGAATATGAACGATTTCTTGGGGAGTCGTGGGAAAAAAATAATTATTCACTCTTTGCAATAATCAATGCATTCTGCAAATAATAACATAATAAACGTATTACTATACGTATTTATTGATACCTATTATTAACAGCAAACTCATTACAACATTACTCATTATTTTTGCAAATGAAATAGAATTTGCAATTCTTCAAATCACTGAAATGAAGCTGGACTTCTCCATCTAATGGAATGGACACTTTCTCAACAGAACGATCAAATTCCCGTGTCTCCTTGCTCCCACCACTCCCACAATCAGCAGTAGTAATCTCGAACATCTTCTGAGCAGTACAAAAACTTGTACCAGCCAATGTCACACCATAATCTCCGCATCCTTCTCTTCCATCTCTACCAAGTATTTTCCTTGACTTATCGATCTTATTTGCAAGCGAATCTTTGATGTATCTCTCCGCAACTGAACTGCAGCGCCATCCGCCGTGTCTCTTCAATACAGAAAAATTAACGCCAGCATTTGCCAGCAGGGTTGGGGATAAACGTACAAAGCTGTGTCCTGTATATTCTTCTGCATTCGGAAGTCCCAAGGAACTCTGCTATCTTCTGTGGAATCTTAATGAAAGTGTTCAAACCCACAGGTTGTATTCTTCTCATTTTGTAGTTCAGAAACAATCACTTCTGCAAAACATTTCCTAGTCTTAATTTCTTATACTTGTGGAATACATCAATCGCATGGACGGAGCTGCCACCATTAACAACAGAAGTCGAAGAAATTAGCTCACGAGCCCGTGTGAATAAACATTCTCTTAACTTACTTGGTGTATAAATATCTATGCAAAGCTTGCTAAAAGAATGCAACAAGATTTCAATAACGTAACAACATCGCTTTAAACGTCTTACTTTTATATGAATTCTACAACGTTCCAAGAACTTCCAGGAGTTTTACACCGTTTATATTCGAACAAATCTGGAATTTCTTTTATTGTTATTCTTTCTTATGTGCTTGTTAACGCAGTTTTCTATTTATTTTATGATGCTTTGAACTTTTTTGGATAGTAAAAGCAATTTGCGAGGTGCAAACTTTTGTAGGCTGATTATAAACGTTTTTCAATTACTTAGAATAACCTTAACCATTGCGTTTAATGAAGATAGAAATTTCTTCAAGCAAATTTAACTTTTTCAAACTTGTAAAGATTGTTGTATAAAGTACGTGTAATAACATTATCGGCTCCTCCACCAAAACAGAACTTTCTTAAGTTTCTATTCCGTTTTTCGTCTGGTTCTGTCAGCGGAATGTATTTCGACAGAATTCGATAAACAAGAAAATAACTTCTTGTAATTGAATTATCACAGAAGAATAATAAAGACAAGTGAATAGAATATAAAAAATATGCTTTGTATGGGTGTAGCACGGAGTATAGGCCAACACATTTTGAGCATGTTATGAATTAGTCATAAATAATACGAGTGACTGCGATTTTTCGATAAAATTGTGGTGTAAGTTCACGACTGCTAGTTAAGATGGTAATTCCACGACCGCTTAGCGGGAGTAGAATTACCTAAATCTTAACTAGCACGAGTTAACTCAAATCACAATTTTATCAAAGAAAAATTGTATCGCGAGTCGTATTCGTCTTGACTATAATAAATAACTTAAAAAAAAGAGAAAACAGACTTCAAATAAAAACACAAAAGTGACATAAGTTAAGTAAAAGGCAAAAATTAATGTTTTTTATACAACAGTTTAATACTTATTTGTTGTTCCGTTTAATGTAATTAGGAAATTGTTGTTTTATATATAATTATTAATTGTTTTATAATTTTGAAGTCGGTGCCAAGTAAAACATAAACATTATATACCTTGCTGCAATAACAAATTAGATTCGAATTTTTGTTTTACTTGACACCGACTTCTAAATTATAAAACAATTAATAATTATATAATAAACAACAATTTCTTAATTACATTAAACGGAACAACAAATAAGTATTAAACTGTTGTATAAAAAACATTTATTTTTTGCTTTTTACTTAACTTATGTCACTTTTGTGTTTTTATTTGAAGTCGGTTTTCTTTTTTTTTGTTTTAAAAGTTAATTATTTTACAATTTTAAGTGATGGGTAGACCTAGTAAGGATGCTTCTCGAATGAGGAAACGACGCCGACGGCTAGTTGAAACGGAAGATGAAATACGGAAACACTAAAAAGTCGGTTAAAAAAATAGATTTTAAGGAGTATCTTCGAAGTTCAAGCTCCAATACCAATGAAATTATAATGGGACCACCTTGGAACTATACTGAACCCAACGGAAAAAGAATCATTAAAATCGGTTCATAAACAAAAAAGTTATGCCCGAACATACATTAAAAAAAACATATACAGACGAATTGAGAACCTCCTCCTTTTTTTGAAGTCGGTTAAGAACAGATCGAAGAAAAATCATTAAGTGGTATTTCATAAAATTTTTGAGGTTATGTACATTATTTTGGTCTAAGATTTTGGTTCATATAACCTGTCAAACGAGATTTAATTTTAATGTAAATATATGTTTATGTTTTTTAATGCATATTAGCATGTTATTATTACATTTATCATATGTGTACACTGAAATTAAGGTCGCTCATGATTTGAACTATGACTTGAACACTCGAGATTCATGTTGGTTGACATTAACATCGTCATCATCGGCTACCGTCGACGTTTCTCGTATTTTGCTTGTGGACGACAGAGACAATTATCGTTTTTAATTCATGAATTATGTTATAATTAAATATGATATTTATTTCTGGCTAAAGCAATGAAAAACTGTATTAAAATAATAATAAATATACCGAAATGTCAATGCACATCAGTTTTAAACGCGTTAATTTAAGACTTAGGAGCGATTATCTGAAGCTAGGAAACTTGTGATTAGTTCAACGAAATGTCAGTGGCATAGTCACTGTAATGGTAGTTATTTACGAAATTTTAGACCATTACCTGCTTCTAATAGGTACTTTTATAACATCACCTGCTTGTAATACTATAAATTAAATTAGATTGCCTTACATGTCATTGACAGATTGTTCTGCCAATGTCATCCAAGACATGACAAAAATAAAAGAAAATCAGAGCTGCGTTTTCGCTCAACAAGTTACAGATCCTTCGAAAATGACTAACTGCGGAAAAACAAAGATTTGACTTTTGGCACTTTTGATATAAAAATGATGAAAATTCAATAAATATTGAAACACAAATAAATGTCATGGAATATGTTAAATTTGTGTTTTGGTAACACTCCTATAATTGATTCATATACTAGATGATATAACGTATACTGTCAACACATGTCTGATTTTAAAACTTTATTTTACGTCTGTCAAGGGATGCAGTCGGGATTTTCACAAATGAATCCTACAAAGTTCACAATTCTAATGGGAAGGGGGATTACGGATCGCGTTTCAAGCATGCGAGAATTCGGATCCGAAGCGAAAGAACGTCAACGGATTTTAATTGTAGTTGTTGAATTCAATTTATTATTGCGAAAAGCACACCTCATACATGTAGTCTAAACGGTGCGTGAAGGTAGAGCACCCGAAGACCACTGCAGTTATCCAGGGTTCGATTCCCAGAAAATTGAATTTTCTTATGTATTTGTTGAAACATTTTTGATAAATTCAAATCAGTGGAAGTGTTTTTTATACTTAATTTAAAATATATTATAAATAATTTAGTTAATAACTTTAATAGGTTTTTATATTAGCCTTATACAAATGTTCATCATTCTAATACAAATCGCAATCTTCATTTTAATAGAGAAATGCAATCAAGTGGTATGATAAAGTTTTTCTTGTGTCAAAAACTACACTTTTCTTTCCCCCAATTTTTAATAATTATTGTTGAATTCAAGTACCTACTATAATGAAAACATACTCCACGGAAGAAAAATTCAAACTGTTTCGTGGCTACTTAGAGAAACAGTCTCTGAAGAACGGCCGATTTGGTCAGCGTATACTACGAAAATAAACCGTTTCTAGCAAAAGCAATGTAGGATAAATTATAAAAAAATTATAATTACAGGATGCATGAACTCCGCCTGCGTCAGTTTGCTGGGTGGATTGAGTAGCCCAACTGCTGTCGTTGCCGGTCCCAAGCCCGGATAAAGGAGGGTTGGGTGGTGGGTGAGCCACCCATCACCTATAAAAAAATACCTGTTCTGATCGCATGTAAATCTTCTACTCTCCACCTTCTAATCCAGAATTGTGCATTTATTAGAAAAACACGCCATTGTTAAAACGTCAGCATCTTGATTGCATTTCTCAAAAACTATTTCACAAGATTGATTTCTCTTTTAATGTCATGTTTGTAGTGTTTATAAGAAACATATTTGTTTTTTTTTCAACAGTGCTTTTGCTAGGAATATTCTTCTAAAGCTGTCTTTTCTAAAAAACCGTGAAACAATTATTATTTCTTATGTAAAATCTATATAAAAAATCCGGAGCCCCACCACCAAAACTCACATATTTAGGCGCTGACAGAAAGTACAAATTCGCCTGCACAATAGCCCGCTACGTTATATCACAGAAACGGGATTCCATAGTGTGCGGTATTTGGTTGCGATACTGTTACATAATCTGTTGATACTTTATTACGAAAAAAGAACAAAGCAGCGCTTCTCGACCATGAAGCAGCACTTGATTTCAACAGCTTGCGAATTGTGTTAAAGATACGGACTCGCGCATGGTGAATTTAATATATTAATCATGTTTCACTAAGAACATCAACCTTAGTATCGAAGGTTTATTTCTTACACAATATTTGGTAACACAGAATAACGTTAAATCCTTTCAAGGCCCTAGGCTGCTGCAGTCCGAGCTGCCACGTTACGTCGGCGGCGGCACGAGATACGCTAATAATATGCGTTAAAAAAGCTTTTGCTTATGCGGGCATTTACGGTTTACGGTGAAAACACATTTGCTGGGATTAACATTAGTGAAATAAAACACCTGCCGACAAAGATACCACGGAACAAACAAACACCGGAAGACAACTATCAAAAAACATCCCACACACGTGTATTTTCTTGCTGGTAGATGACTGCATAATTAAGAAAGAGCTTTTCCGGAAAAAACACTAATTTTTTTCTAGCTGATCGATTTATATGAATCAGGGAAATATATGCTAAAGTTTAACAAATTTTTTTGGGTGCCAATTTATTAGTTCTAAAAACAGCTGGAAACTCTCTGTTAAGGTACTCCCCTGGCAATGAGGAAAAGTTCCAAGTTTACCGATTAAACTAACTTTTTTCTCGCTTTATTTAAGGAATTGATTTTGGGGCCATAATAAACAATTTTTCGGGGGATGTTTTTCTTGGAAATTTCACGAGGATTTTTTTTTCTTAAACCATGTTTCCGGGGCCGTTTTTCGTTTTTTTTTTCTTTTTTTTCTCGTTTTTTTTTGACGCAAAGTAAAGTATAGACTATGAAAAAAACGCTTGATCATATCACTTGTTCGCATTACCATAAAAAATAACACTGCAATTACGTAATAAAAATAATGAATTTTTCACGAACATCGTAGAGTAGTTAAAAAAAATATCTTGAATTTGTTGAAAATATCGAAGCAACATAAATAGAAGACAAAAAATACTTTAAAAAAATATCTATCCGGGAATCGAACCCTGGATAACCGCATTGTTGAGCGGGTGCTGTACTTCTATACCATCCGAACTACGTGTTTTTTTCATGTAAAGTAACACAAGCAAGTAATTTGATAAAATTCTGTAAACAACCAATTTTGATCTCACTAATTAATAACACGGTTAAAATGCTATGGCCCGTACCCCGTGAAACATCCTGTATAACTTAACTGATTAATAACCAACAAAGCAGTTGTTTTCATTTAACCCGATCTTATTTCACGTTATATTCGTGTAATACCCATAATTAATGTTTGCAGGCTATAAGATAAATTGAAATGGAAAACAACGCAGAAATGAATGGCGGTTGGACAGCAAACAGTCCAGATTATACAGATTCTACCATTAAGTACAAGCAGGTTTTATAAAATAAAAACACCTTGCTTAAAATATAATTTTGGGGCGCAAAATAGCTTTAATAATTACAGAGTTTTTCAATTTAATTATAATTTATGGCCTGTGGTAAAAAATGCAGTCACAGCATTTAATTTATTTCCCCCGAGGTTAGTAGTATCCTAATAAACGACGTTCATCTTTTAAAATTGTAATAAATAAAAACGTGCAGATATTTTTTTTTGCAGCAGCAAAAAATTGTAAATGTGAACAACTATAACGTTATTGAAGTGATATGTGTAGTTGAAATGTAATTAAAATTTCGAAACACAATTTTAATCTCATATAATTTGTAATATAATTGCGTAATTTTTCAACTATGGAAAAGCCACTTTATACGCTATATATCATTCTGTCTCTATTATTCAATTAGCCGTATGACCTTACAATCACATTTTCAAGGTCGATTCCAATCAGTACTATATCAATTATATCATTACGTTTGAATAGTATGTCGGCAATCAATGAAGCTGGGTCGTATTTATAAGTTAAGTCACATATTCCATTGCATTACCTAAACATTCAAAAAAACTACGCAAGTTACCAGACTAAAATACGTTATGTTGTATGTCGCTTTAATTTTCCCTTCAAATTAATTTGGCATTATTTGTACCGAGTGAATTAAAATATTGTTAATAACAATTTATGCTAAACTCTACTCTCATGTTGTTATCAGAAAAGAAATATAGACAGCAACAAAAGTTAGAAAATAACGACTATTTGCCCACGCCACTGAATTCTGACGTTAGACGTTCACGACACGGTTACGTCGATTCTAGTACCTTGCAAATATGCGCTAATCCGGCAGCCACTTAAAAGTTTTGGACTTGTATCCAGAAATTTGCCTGACGGAAACAAAGCTATCGTGAACTTTTTCTTTTAAAGAATCATGAGGCCGTGCGTGATGAGCATGACTCCGTGATTCCCATCCTACCCCCTTACCCGGGCTCAGCACACTAAGTGCTATACACCGGTCTACCATGCCCCAACCCTGAAAGACATGCAACCCAACATACACACCACACACACCGTCCATGGACACGCCGGATTTTATTTATTCAGAAAAATTTCTGACGGGCAGAGGACTCGAACCTACTGCCGTTGGAAATCTAGTTTTAAAGCCTGGGACTTTAACCACTAGACCACCGCTGGTCCGCCAAGTACCTTGAAATACCTATTGTAGAATCTACCAAAAATGAATGTGGACGTAGTTAGTTTAACGTGGCTCTGAACGTGATTCCGGATGTATGTCATTTTAGATTTATGCTGGCAACTTGCCTAGCCCAAAATTAATAATAGAGCTTTCGGTGATTCGGAATGAACTTAAAGCTGCAAGTCCCCTCTATCTGGAATAGCATCGATAGGTGCAGAGAGCGACTGTGTCGTAGTGGTTAGAGCATTGAACTTCTACACTTCGGTTCGAATCTGGGTGACGGCTAACTCAGCTCTTTCGCTCGTTTCTCTCTCGCAAGGCAACAAGCAGTTAGCGAGGCCTGTCTCAGGAGCTTACGAAGAGAAAATTATTTCTTATTACCTACCTTATGTTGACTGGATTTTTCTCATATTAGGTATATAATCTGCAGTGTCCGGATTTCTGGTCTAGTATTTAGTCAGTATTTAAATTATAGGGCAATCAATTAATAATAAATTCTGGCATAACTCCTTTAAATATGCAGTTGACGCATATATGCAATTTTGTCGTATAATTTAAATACTGACTAAATACTAGACTAGAAATCCGGACTATGACACATCACTTAGCAGTCATAACATAAAATTAGCAAGAAATGACATTAAAAAATTGTGTTTACTTTTGTGTGCGTTAACTCGATATTTGTACAAATACAAAGAAACATAAATAAAAGTGAAGAAGTGCAAATACACATTTTAATAAACCTTACGTAATACGTTTGATCTATTTACAGTTCCCCAAATAGGTCTTTAACGGTGAACCAATCAAAAGCGCAGACTGTAAGTGGCTCGTTAGAGCGTTAGTGGCGCGCTTACAGTAATTCATTTTTCAAGAAGAGTTCTGATGCCTGCTTTCCGTAGGCTGTTTTGCATATGAATAACTTATTAACATCTCTAACATATCATAAGCTGTTCATCAGTTTCCTTTCGGTATGAAATTGCGTACATACCGATCGTACCTTACGAAGGGTCGATTCGATTTTCTAGAATTACGCCGTTTATGTTATACCTACGCCGTAACTAAATATTTTGAACGTGCTAATGAGTATATCCTTCATTAATTCACTGTAAATATGTAGCTGTAAGGGATGTATTATTTTATACTAATAATCCATTTTTCTCTTTCATTTTTAGACGATTAGACCTTAATGAAGGAAATTCACTTAGATTTGAATGATGTAGTTTCACAAAATTAGCAACAATTTTCTCTTATTACATCTATTTTGTTTCCAAAAAACTTATTTGTATTATACCAATATGATGTCATAACAGCATCGATTTCTAATATTTCAGAGATCGGAGCCGCCTTATACAAACCCGTCAATACGTTTTTGATTTTATTTTGCTTTATAATGTACCTTAAAGTCTACTAAAAACATTAAAAATAAAAAGGTAATAAATAACGGCTGTAGTGGATAATCAGTCACTCTAATAGGACATTTGACATATCGGATATCCGAGGGTAGAGAAAACAGCAGGTTCTCATTAAAATTGAGAGCTTTGTGCTTTTGCTAAAAACGCTGACAGGCTTTTCTTATCCCTTATAAGTTCTAAAAGCACTTACAACAAAAACGCAGCCCGAGTTAACATTTTTGAAGTTCCATTATGCTACTAGAAATACCGGCGTGTCGAAAACAAACCACTTGCCATTTTTTTTCTATCGCAATTTGTCTCCGTCTTTTTCTGATACCATTAAAGCAGAATTTTGCGTATTTCACTATCATAGTTTTACGCAACGTTCCTTCAGGTTATCTTTGATGATTTGTCCATGTCGATCTTTAATCATTCTGCGTACCCAGAAAGATTCGAATCAAATTACTAATTTGTCTTCTGTAGTTGAATAGGGATTTTCCCCACTGCGTTCGCTTTGCAGATGTGTCAACAAGCGCGAGAATAGATGCTTTATGATCATTGTTAAAGTATTGATTGGAGTTCGTACAAAAAGTTGTTCGTTAGAAAAAAATTTAATTTTTATTAAAGTTTCCTGTCAAATATTCAGTTTTGATTTTTCACAGTTGCATTTTCCAAATTTTCATAATTTCTAAAACTTTTTATAATTTTAAGTTTTCATAACAATGAAAATAGTTTCCAATAATTTTTAAAACATGCAAAAATTTTCAAAAATGGACAAATATTGCAAGAATTTTCAAACAAGTTTAGTTTACAATTTTTCTGAAATGTTTTACTAGTTTCTAAATCAAAAGATTTTTAAATATTTTAAAGTATTCGAAATGTTTAAAGTTTTCAAAACATTTTCAAAAGTTTTACAGTTTTCTTAAAAAGTTCAAACTTTTATAACTTTTTGAAAATTTTGATATTTCAAAAAATTTCAGAGTTAATAAATTATCAAAACATTTGATAATATTAAAATGTGCCAAATCACTAATCATTAAAAAAAATTTATAATATTTATAATTTTAGTATTTTCAGCAATTTCTAAAATTATCTAAATTTTCATGAAATTGTTAAAAACGTAGGAAATTTTAAAATTTCACAAATATTTTTAGTATTTACAAAATATTTTAAATATTTCATTAAATGCAAGGATAAGGTCCTGTGGTAGTTACCCGACAGCTTTTTACTTCCCTATCCTTTCAGTATAGCGAAGCATTGATTTTATGCAAATTTTCGAAAACGCGATTTTGACGGAAATACATGTTTTGGACATCCATAAACGCAAGAAGTGGTTTTTAAAAAATGTCTGTCTGTGGGTGAGTGTGTGCGCTCCATAACTTCTAAGCGTATGGTTCGATTTCAATGAGCTTTGAAATCTGAGAATATATCAAAAATTCATCAGGAAATAAGCTTTAAGAAAAATCCGAAACCGGAAGTGAAAGCTAGACATGTTGTTTAGATAGCATTTGTTTTGAAAATTTTACTAAGTGAAAAACAGAATCTGACAGAAGACTTTAAGACAAATTTAATGCTTTTTTCCGAACTTTCTAGCTTCAAAATTGCGGTCGGTACGATTTTTTGAAAATTTTGATCTTAGGGCCTTATTACTCGAAACACATTGAGAAATCGGGTTTAAATGTTTTATCGTAATAGCCGTACAATGTAAATGCGCACAGAAATTTTCGAAAAGTTAAAAGCTATGAAGAAAAAAAATTACAAAATTTTGATAATTTTGAGAAAGATATTGTTCAAAAACTGTCCCAACGATTGGTATTTGGTTGGTTGGTTTTTGACTTTTTTCAATTCTCGGGAAATCTTTATCCGAACAATCAAAAATACGATTTATTTAGGAAAACAACCGTCGCAACTCAATCAGCATACAATATCAATGACAACTTAAGATTGCACAAGGTACATAGCGAAACACGTGCTGCGAATGAGATGATCATAGTATAATTGCTACTCGGGTAGTTTATGAGTTATGGCTATTGTCCTTCTTTCAATGACGTATAAGCAGGGGTTTATATATTAAACTACCTTACAACTCCAAAGAGTTCTTAGTTAGATGCGCTGTAATTGTTGTGATTAGATGTATAAAAGTAATTATTTTGTATAAAAGTATAGGAAACTCCAGTCCAAATGCTTCGCTCATTTTTCATTTTAGAACACAATCAGTTTTTTCTTACAAACTTCAATAATAAATTGCAATTAGAAGTACAGGGGCTTCACTTCTTTATATTCTAGTGTTGTCACCAAGCTTTCTGTGAGAAACTGCAGTCTATTGATTACGTCAGCTGTAGTTGAAGCCTCGAAGATTATTTTGCTTTAGCACAAACCCTTGTTATCATAAACACACACAGAAAGTTTGCACCAACGCTGAATGTTTGCGCAGTTTCGTATTCTTTCTAAATATTTATATTAATTTTCCTGTATCTACACCACAACTCACAATTTTGTCTCATATATTATGCCCGACTCGGCATTGTTGGAGCCACAGCACCTACAAAGGAACTTTGTTGTAGCTCCATAAGTGACGCATTTTCCGACTGCGTTTTCCAACACAATTATGTCCGCACGGTAATTAATTTAGCAATATAATTGGGGAATTCACATCAGCTTGTGGTATGGTAACTACTAAGTTAACTTACTAATTAGTGGCGTTTTCTCTGTCGGAGGGAGAGTTTCTCGTATCGTCATGAGAAAAACCGTCATTGACAAAAGCGCGCTTATCCCAAGGGTAACTTTTTCTCCGGATTCGGATGGTACGTAGAAGACGAGGAGAGCTGAAAATAAAGTTATTGTGTTCAATATTACGTATAAATAGCTAATTTATTTCCCCTTACCTATGCCATTAATCAAGATACAAGGGAGGATAAGATTGAAGACGTAAAATAATGGTCTTCGGCGTAGTTTGATGGTATAAGTTATATCGGGGTATGGTTCTGGACAACACGAATAAAATTCTACGTGTTTTACCGCTGAAAAACTGACCAAGTCAAATTCACCATTAGCTTGGTAATTACTGACATCGCCTTCTTCCGTCTGTTTTACCAGTTCCACCTGTAATTAGAGACAGAATAAGTTTTTAATTAGTGTTGTGGAAATGTGTAGGATGAAAATAAGTATTTTTTATATTGTTGTTTTAAAAGGGCTGAGTCGTTGGGATTTTATAAAAAAAATAATTAAAACTGCGGAACTTTTTTCAGTTGCATTGGAGTAAAATAACGTTTGTTGCTTTGTTCTGTCCAACTAGAATACGAGTTTAAAAAAAATCGTCTACAGACAGCGTTGTCTACTCGGAACAGAATAATAATTTGAATTTAAGATAAAAGTTTTAATTTTACAGACTTTTTCATTTAAATTTTATTTTTAAAATTTTGATAAATATTTAGTAGAAAAATAATATTATTATATTTAAAAGCTACCAAAATTAAAATTTGTATTTATAATTTTGTCACAGATTGGCGTGGATGGTGGTATTGTGTCTATATTTGGCGATTTTAGATGTCCCACATGTAAAATTTAAAAAATTATTTTTTATATTTAATATAAATTTTATTTACAGCTTACCGTCAGCTTTATATATTTTAACTTACTAGTGAAGACAGAAACAGTTTACAGTTAAAAGAAATATTAACAAAGGACTAAGAGTGACCAAAACAGGGTTACACTTTGCTAATTACAAAACATGTATTTCGTACTTAATACTGTATGGAACCCATTTTACTTCTTATCCTGAATTATGGAAAACAAAATTACCATTTCCTCAGATCACTAAATAATTTTTAACGTCAAAAATGAATAGCAGACTTCAAAATTGATTTTTTAACGTCAAAAATTAATTTTAAAACGTTTACATCGCATTTTGTAAAAAAAATTTATTTAGCTATGAAATCTTGAGTTTTTGCCCTCAGAAATTTATTTATTGATGACAAAAATTCATTGTATGACGTCAGAAAAATCATTCCTTGACGCCTGAAAAATTTTCAAGAAATTCAAACAAATTAATCAGAGAACGAAAATATTATTTGCAAATTATAAATAAATTTTGCAGACGGTAATAGTTTGTAATATCATAGAATGATTTTTTTGACGTCAATAATAGTTATTTATGTATTAAGGGCATAAAGAGGCTTTTATGGCGTAAGACGTAATTTTGAGAATACGTCGAAGGCCATAAAAGCAAGTTACGCCCGTGGTACATACACAACTTTATGCACGGATGAAGATTTTTAAATTTAAAAATATTTCTAAAAGAACTTGAAAATATTTATAAAATAAATTGAATTTTCCACCCACATCTAGCGTTGCTTTGATTAAATTTGAGATTTGAAGCGTAACTATGGTAGCGGGTAAACAACGGTAGCCATATTGCCTAAAATATCGTTGTTTGACGTTTCATTATAGCCCATGGGCAATAAAGAGGTCCATGGGCTCTAAAACGACAAAGAAAGTCGTGTATAATTGTCAATTTATGATACATCCGTGCATAAATGAATTTTTGACCTCAATACAGAAATTTTTGCTGCCAATAAATAAATTTTTTATGTCGTAAAATGCAGCCACTTAACGCGATGCTTAAAGAAGTAGTGTAGAACCATACTGCAAATATTGACTGATATAAGACCTACCTTCTAAAAGAGGGCGCACGTAAATATTAAAACACACTAGACAATAATTAATAATAATATGGCGTCTACCTTGGGACGAGTAGGTAATGCGTGAATCATAAAATCACAACTTGAAATAGTCTTTAGGATGGGACGTATAAACAGTCTTTGGTATAAACCTTGTAGATAGACAACTTAAAGTGCACTCGTGCGGCCAGTAGAACAACGACGTGCAATGAATTTGGTGTGGCGATCGACTAACATTTTGCTACTACGCTAGCTGCACCGTTAATTGGCAGCACTTTTCGACGCTAATTATTCATTTTTTGACTTTTTTCTGTCAAAAACTGAATTTGATGCGTCAATAAATACATTTCTAACTTCAAAAAATTATTTATTTTTTTTCTAAAAATAATTATGATTGAATAATAGCATTTACGACGATTTATTATAGAATTCTAAATTGATCAAGCGATTTTTTTACGATAATAAAAGTCTGAAGTTATTTAATTCAATTTAATTTTGCTACATTAAAAATTATTTATTTATTTACTTTATTAATTTATGTAGTATTTCTTTTAATTCCTCCATTTAAAAATTGCAGCTTTTAGATAATAAACAATCAATTTTAGGCGTCTTAAATGATGGTTTGAAGTCGTCCATAAATATTTTCTGACGCCACAACTAAATTTTTTGCGTCTAACAATTTTTTACCGCCATTAAATCTTTAATAAAAAGTAAAAAAGTGGTTCATGTTGTACTATATCTTTATTTATAAAATAATTATTGCAGTTGAATTGAAAAAATTTAGAAATTATCAGCGGAAATCGGTCGGACGTTAATATCGAATGGGTATGTACACGACACTTTGTTGCAAAGGAAACACCCGTTATGAATAAAAGTATAATTAATAGTGCTATAGAATTATCTAAAAAATGACTTTTTTACATAGCTGTTTGTAGACACTCTGTCTGCATAAATACTTATTTTCATATTTTTAAAAGTATTAATAAGGATGTAACTTCCTTCAACAGCATCATAAACCCATTACTCGCTGGTTTAGGGTCTACAAAAATTAATAAAATCTCAAAACCTCTTTTTATAGTAAACAAAAATTAAAACAAGAATTAAATTATTTTTCACGCTACAGGCAAGGTAAATAGACGATACATCCATAGCTACAAAAGATGTAAAAGGCCAATAACATTCGTTTACTTTTTGCCTTTGACTACGGAACTTAATAGTGTTATTTACATTCCTGGGATAATAATGTTGATTTTAACTGTTCGTTGATATGGTAACAAGCACAGGCAACTTAGAATAATGGGGCCTTTAAAAAATAATTCCGATGACAGCAGTCAAAACGAACTTTTAAAAATATGATTAAATTTCTACCTGTAGCGTGAATAATTTAATAAGTAACACAGAATGTATCGACTATTAACATTCTCGGCAGACCACAAGCCTCGGCTTCGCCTCGGCTCGTATTTACCTACCCCGAATGTTATTACGTCTTTACATTCCTTGTTACTTAAATAACGAATATTATAACATATTTAATTACAACAGATGCAATTAAAACCAACAATGGAACAACATTGTAAATCATACACAATATTTACTACCAGTAGGGGTTGCAAAATCTAATAGCACGTAAGGAACTCAACTGATAACCGCCCTATGCAATCGCAATACTTAGCACTACATCGAACCTGATCACTCAGCCAAGTAATAGCCGCCGTTGGAAACCATTTCTTTGCTATCAACAAAATTAAACCTTTTAACATATTTTTTGTTAAACACTGGAAAACAAACATTTTCACAAAAACTACTTGTTTCCTATATTGATGCAGGGAAAATAAAAGTAATCCCACGCACTACGATATCATCCACTACTTTCCAGAGCAGAAAAATGTGAAATTAGAACTAAAGCAAATATTTTAATTGTTGTTATTTGGGATTGAAATTTCATATCATTTAATGTATAAAAACAGAAGATAAATATAAAAGAAATTGAACCCAAACCACTTTCTTTTTTTCTAATATTAGGGTACTGCTGTAATTTCATCCAGCGTTTTTTCAAATTTAACACGTTTGACCGATATAGATACAAAAGAAGCAGAAAGAAATGTGATGCTTTGCTAAAGAATTCGATATTGTGCTAATTGCAGAAATCGTAATCTAATCGCTTTTTTTTCTAGGAAAAAATGTTTATGCAACAAAATACCGATACTTTTCGTAAAACATTTTAGCCCTTTACCACAAAAACGACAAGAAATTCATTAAAATTTTTGCAAATTTTGCGCGTATTGTTTTTCATCTTTGACGCATTAGCCGTTATTTTTTTAAAAGATTAATTTACGTATTTTGATTTTTATAGAAACGTATGTTATAGTAACCTTTTGTTTTTGTTTGATTAAGTATAATTACACATGTTGCTAAACAAACAACATGAAAATGAATAATATTTATGTATTATCCCTAGAAACAACATAGTAAAAAGCCTCTTTAGCGTGCGTCGAAATTGAGAAACCAAAACTAAACGCCTCCTCAAATTGAATCTAATTACTGCTGTATTGTATAACAGTCCAATTTGTTTACTAAAGTGGTTTTAACAAGCAAAAATCTACCTAGAAACTAGGAATGTATCAATTACGTCCGTTCTCTGAATTTAAACAGCTTTTAACCTACAATATTTTTATATAGTTTACGTTTATGCAGCTAAGTCCAGGTAAATCAAATTTTGTCGCAAAATGACAACTTTTCAAGATAATCTTCAATTTAAACTACCCTACACAATGCTCGAGGGAACCAATTAAAAGTTTTATACAAAAACAAGATCTCTGCTGAAACAAAACTTATTTTGTGCTTCTCTCGTAACAGAGTTTCAGATAAATACGCCTTTCCTTGCTAATAATTTAAAAAAGGCGTTACGTTTTTTAAATTTCTAAAGTTGACATTGTAACTAAAAAAAAATTGGGTGCTGACCACGCAAGTTCTAAGTAAAACCTCTTAACGTGTTCTCACTGAAAGTGTTTTTTGAATTCTCTAATTCAACGGAAAACGAATTCGGTTACACTTACTAATTTTCCAAATATTAGCTTAGAAAGTCCAAACAACCATGGATATAGTTTTGCATAAAAGAGGGCCTGAAATGCTGCAGTGAATGCAATTGTAAAGATTGTAACAATACTTTAGTAAGTTTACTCGAAGATTTTGATTTAGAAACAGAAGAAACGTATCGGGAAAATTTTACTCGGGTGTTTACACGTCATTATTTTTATATTACGTCACATATATGTATTTTTCTTTCCGTGTTTTATTAATAATTAAAGAAAATGTGCTAACTAACTCTAAAGTTATTTTTGTATGTGTACAGTTCAAGCACTATCAAAGTTTACGCCTACGAAGCGGTACAGAAAGCATAGAAAATGCGCAGCGCAGCGTGTTGATAAAAAAATCCAAAACATAAAAATCATGGTCATATGATATCTGTCTTTAGCTGTAAAATTTCTCTTAAAGTTTATTCTTAATTTTGTTCGCTACATGTATATCTTAAAATCTACAAATCAAAAAGGTTATCGCTTAGTAAAAGTTTCGTTACATCGAAAGCAATATTCGTAATTTATTTGGCCAAAAAATATTTTTTTTTAAATTAAAATGAGATCATAGACAGCGTTGATGCATGCTTTTACGCAAAAAAATACTTCTCGAGATATTGCATGCAATACACTAAATGGAAGAAATAATATAATAAACTATTTAAATACATTTTGTTCTATGTAAATCTTCTTTCTTAGCGTTAAAGATTTGTATTTTTTGCAGAAGGTTGATGTCAAAAACTTAAACAAAATAGGTGTTACTTTTCAAATACAATTACTCGAAGTCGGATTTCAATAATACATAAAAGACGGAATTCCGAAAATTAATAGTTTTGGTTTAATCTGGCGAGCGGTTCGGTTGTCCATTAGGATTTTGAAATGCAGAGGTTGTATTTGCACGTCTACCTCGGCAATACAAACATAACGGCCAGTAGTCCAACCGACTTTCACTAATATTCTGGGAATAGCAGTAAGTAGAAGTATGAATATAAGTGACTTTTATATTTGGTACATTACGAAATGAATAATAAAAAAGAAAAAACAAACAAAACAAAATGATTTTTATAATATAGGGAAAATTATGCGCCCCTGTGCAATTGCCAAGGTTTGCCTGTTGGCAGATCTCGCTATGCCTCTATTAAAAATTTGTTTAAATTCTGTTTAGGAAAAAAACGTAGCTTCCGTTTCTGGTTCTATATCGTTCTAAAAAAATTTTGTACCTAATGAATTTTTGTTGCACTTAGCTATTCTGAATTTCGCCTAAACAGTTTAGCAATTCATAAAATTTCTAAATGTTCCAACCAACACATAGATTCACATACAGGCAGAATTTTTTTAACACGTTTTTTGAATTCCTGAAGTTTCAAACATGTATTACAGAAATCTCAGAATCGAACATTTTTACTTCCAGCGGGGGCTGCTTTAATTTGTTCATCTGCTGGTCTGGTGGTTTGTATGTAATTCTTTTACAAATTGATGTACATAAGTGAAAGTGGCCAGCTAGGTAGCCTGACCCAACCTCTTGAATTTTTCGCTCTGGTGTTACCTAAAAAGTAGATTTTCTATCAAAACGAAGACTCTGAATCTAATAAAATGCATGAAATATCAACAGCCAAATCGATCTGAATTTGAACATTTGCTAAACACTGTTTTGTCACAAATTAGAAACAAATATTTGAGCACACAAAAGTAGATAAAAACGTTTATGTTAGTTATTTATTTTTGTATAAAACTAATATTTACGATACGAACGTTAGGTCCAGCCTTTTAAATAACTCTGCACGTATAACTATAAATGGATATCGAATATTTCTGTTTAAAACCGAAGTAATTGATGGATAGGCGACAAGTAACAAGCGGGGTAAATAGGCATCTGGGCTTCAACCCGAATTATATAATAAACGATCGTGTCAGTCTCAAATAATGGTGAGTTAAATCCAATTATTCTGCCAAACTAAGTTACAACAGTAACGTTTTTGACTTAAAATATGACCCATTTACAATTGTAAATACAACTTTTTCGTAGCGTATCAAGAGAATGCTTTATGAGAAGCAGTATCCGTATTATCCAGAGATTCCTAGCGCTTTTTGTGGAAAGTTCGCGAAAAATGTATTTCGCTACTTTAATATAAAAACTCTGAAATCCGTTGCGTTTTATAACAATAAAAAGCGCGGTGTTATATTACAGATCTAAAACTTGTCGAGTTTATACGTAATCCTTTTAAGCATGTTGAAGTTTTCTAAAGGAAATTCCACCAAATATTAAATAAAACTTCTAACATGCTCGATATTCAGAGACAAAATCGATTTTCAAAGTTTTTAAATTAGACATCGGCGTTACGTGTTAACGGCGCACAGTGGGGAAAAATCCCAAATTAGTGCGATTAAGTCGAAAAACGAATTTCAACTAAATGAAAATTTGACCATTGTGGCACGTACGTGAATAAACTTCCCATTTAATGGCACCAGTTCCATTGGCGTATCTTAATTAGATTTTTTTTAATTTCTGTTCAAAGTTAGCCTTGAGCTCGCCGGACGAATTACAGTACGCTCTGCCGCCAACGACGCAGTGTTATAAAGAGTATCAATTTCGGTTGTAATTGTCGTATTTGAGTTTTGTGACATGGATACTCGTCCTGGAGGTATGTACAATCATATTATTGATAAATAATATAATTAAATTTTGATTCAGGAGTTAGAAATCTCCGTACTTGACATGTGTCAAAAACTTTATAATTTCTGAATCATTTTTATGTTCAGTGGTGCTAAAAGTTATAAGTTATCCAATACTATCCATATTTTTTTAATTAGGCTTTTAGCTTAAACTATTATATATTCAAATTTCAAAAATCTCTTGCTAGTTTTTGCTAGCCTTCTTTTGCCAGCATTTTCAATAGCGTCTAGTCTCTTCAATAACAATCTATCCCACCAAAGTCAGACTTTTTATATGTGCATTTCTATTGCGCACTTATTTAGCGGTAATCGGCCGGTTCGTAGTGGTACAGATGGATATGCGGGTGTGTTCGGGTATACTGCCGTTTTACTGCATAAGTAGTTGTGGGGTCGAGTCTCGGTTGGGTCCAAATTTTTTTTTTTATTTTATGGTTTTTTTTAACACTTTTGTTGCGTTTTTCTGTTTACGCGAGGTTATTTGTTAATAGCAGTTATATTTTTAAAGAAAAAATACGAAGACAAATTTGCATTCACTCACTGATTGACGGCATACTAACATGCAGGATAGATTGTTATCGAAGGCGCTAAACGCTAGTAGCATTTTCTAGCAGCGCGCTTCGATATTAACTAAATTATTCATTTATTATAAATTTACTTGAAAGTTTCAGGCTCTGGAGATGAAGTAGCCACGGCAACTAGGCTGGAAATTTTCTTCATGCTTAAAGATTGTGCAGGAAAGGATCTGCAATCCAAAATTGAATATCTGGAAAACCAATATTCGGAAAGAATGCAAAAATTGGTAACCATTCGTTCAAATGCAAGAAAACATTTAGCACAGCTATTTGCAATGTTCAAGAAGTATTGGAATGATTCTTCAAGAAATGTGGAGTTTTTTCAACAGAAGCACGAAAAGTGGCTAAGTATTACCGAATCTATACCATTAATAGTATCTATACCGTTAAGGGCTAATACGGAAAAGAAACGAACGGGCCGACCTTGGCTGGAGTTCGATGGGTGCAGTGAATCTTCGAAGAGGAAAAAAACATCGGGTCTTCGAGAAACAACGGGTGTTTCGGAATTAACATATGCAGCCCAAATGAGCTTGAGATCTTCTGGACAATTTCAAGCAGCAAAAGTTATGAAAGGTATAATGAGTAGCCCTACGAGAGCTTCTAAGTATATGGAAGCATATTCGAAAACTGTTGAAACCACGATGTCACTAAGCGAAGCTCTTTCAGTTATAGTGGAAGGAAAATTAACAAGACGGCAATACAATGTTGTGAGATCAGCTTCAAAGCTTCATAACTGTAAAGCTTACCCGACATATGAAGCAGTACGGGAGGAAAAAAAATTCGACCAATGAATCCGCGAGTGATGCCGATGACTGTATTGAACCAGATTAATTTGTTCAGTTTCTTATGTATTAATACAATTACATTATATTGGAAATGTATTAATAAAAGATTTATTGTCCGCCATTTGCATTTTTACAATTTATATATCAGATTCGTAATTAGAGAGCCATCCAACAGATGCATGCCAATTTTTATGCAAATTGAAGTTAATTTTAATATTCTCACCCGCCATATTGGATCCGACATTTGTATTTTTACAATTTAGATATTAGATTCGTAATTAGAGAGCCATGAAACAGATGCGTGCCAATTTTTATGCAAATTGAAGTAAATTTGAATATTCTCACCCGCCATATTGGATCCGCCATTTGTATTTTTACAATTTAGATATCAGATTCGTAATTAGAGAGCCATCAAACATAGGTATGTCAATTTTCAAGTCAATCGAGAAGTTCTAATAGTTTATCGCACTAATTTGGGATTTATCCCCACTGTGCGGCGGCGGCGTTTCCTGTATATACGTAAATTCTTGTATTGGGGTGCTCCTAGTTCGTTAAGAAGGACATTTCAAATTATAATGTGAAACTTCACGTTGTGTTTAGGTAAATTACGTAAAGTAAATATATTATTTTTCGGCTTACGTAATTAAATACGGAAAACGTATTTTACGTAATTAAACTGAAAAAATATAATAGGGATAGTACGTAATACGCGAGCGGGTACTACATTTACTACATAAAAGGAATCGGAACATGTAAGGATTCCTCTTATCTCATATGGAATTAGAACTACTAATACAGGATTTCATTCCCTTCGATACAAAATGTTTTATATTTGAGCATCCGTTTAGATATATATCCGGATTTTCTAGTTGAGCCTTTCATTTCGAAGAAAATGTCCTTTCAGGTTTTGTAAGACTCTTCCTTTACACCGAACGATTTTATAATTCACTGCTGATATGATTTTTAAAGTTTTGTTTTAGAAGCAAATATTACAAAAATTAAATTAAATCAGTGAAATTTCTTATCATTTCCTAAATAAATTCCATATTCAGCAATAATTTTCATGGATTTTTGCTAGGAATATTTATGTAAGTATTCAAGCGGAAATTGATTGAAATACAATTTCCTGCTTATAGAAGCTCAGAACTGCGTGAAGTTAGCTAGCCAATTGAAGTACTAATGCTCGAAATGATTTCTAATTTATAATTGCCTCGTTAATGTTTTTAACGCTTCATTTGTTTAGTTAACGAAATTATTGAAAAATAAATATGTCAGGAAATTGGGTGCAAATAAACGGAAAAGCTATCAATAAAAAATTTTAGACTTCAGGAAAGCCCAAGCCGAGGACTACCCCCACTCGGATTTTCAATATCGAGCAAAATCTATTTTACCCCCCCCCCTCGTAGCGGCTCCCGTGGTTCGATTTTCATCCCGTGTGGTTCAAACAAAGCTTAGAATTTGTTGACGATTTTACAGCCCTACTTCCGAGCTCTAGCACGGCTGGAATTTAAGAACTAAAAAGAGATTAATAAAACCTGAAAATGGTCGAGTTCTCAAGGGTGCTCTCTCTTTCCATGGAAAACTTTTATTCAAAATCGGTTTAAAAATCAGAGTATGGAAATTGGTCGGGGGGGAAGGCACGTTGGCCTTCTATGGTCAAACAATAATTTGTTCCGTTTTCACAAGTAAAAGAATTGCGTTGTATATAAGTATGAGAATGTTGAGGAAACGTTAAGTTTATTAACTATTATAAACCCACATGCCCCAATTGAAAAAAAGCCGAAGAAGAAAAAGACAACGTCTATGATGTCCTTGAAATAGTATACACTGACTACCCTCACAAAGGATAGTAAACCAGCTTACACGAATCAAATACGGTTCGAAACAACAGACAGTCACGTAATTTACTGCACCAGAAGAATTATTATGATCTTTTCCCCCGCGGAGTTTGTTTTGGTAATGAAATGGGAGCTAACGGCTGATTGTGTTCCAATAATACATACATACAGTGTAAACCTAATTTTCTTATGTGCATCCGTTACAGACAAATATACACATTATATAAAAGACGCGTAAATACGTGGCTTCTAGCAGCAGGGGCCCGTCGTCACTGAAAGTAAGACAGTTGGAAGGGATCCGGAATTAATACCATGTTTTATTAACTATACCAATTTTCAATAGTATCGATACAGCAGTTTCTGACTTTTCCGGTTTCCTAACGGTCTAAAATATGTATTTCCGTCAAAATCTTAAAATCAAAAATTTTCACGATCGCAATACCTTGAAATTGAAATTAATAAAATTTTTGTCTCATGCTAATAAGTAACATATTTGTTTTTTCATTTTTGCCGAATATGTCAATTTTTCGAACTGTTTTAATAAAATATTTTCCAAACTGTTTCAATAAACTGTAGGTATTTTGTGAGAAGTATTCAAGTTTTATTTCTCTCATTTATTAATACATTCCTATAATGGAAGTAACATTGCAGTCGTAAAGCTACTATTTTATTTACAGATACTGATGCTTCTTTTAATGCATAAAGAATTGTAATATGTTAGGAAACACAGTCTTGTAATAAACATACAGGCCCTTGAGTGCACATTTTTTCCCAAAAGTAAAACTCTTGGTAAATTTGTTTGAGAGACCGTCGCAAATTTTAAATACTGTGTTTTTTACTGAAACTTTTTTCACTAAATGTTTGATTTTGACGGTACTAATTAATTTTTTTTGATAATCTAAATGTGCTTTGAGAGAATTTAATTTTGATACGAAAACTTTGGTGCGAAAAAATTAAATACCGATAGATGCTCCCAGAATGCTTCAAACATGCCCACTTCAAAAGTTAAACTGCTCCCTGCAATGGGTTTCACAAATTTGATTTACGAAATTAATTCTTAAGTCTACAGTAAACTCAATTAAATTTTGGATATACCTTTAGTATTTACCTACCTAAAGTAATTAGTAAAGATAGAAAAACTGTGTTCGTGATAGCCAGTTGGAAATTGCAATTGATTTCACGCATATTAAACCTAATTAGCAAAGCTTCATCCAAAAGTTTAAAGATTTGCTTATTATCGGAGATTTTTGCTTAATTTATGATTAAATTTAAAATTGGCTATGTAATTCTACTAATGAAGCGATTCATGCACAAAGCTTGCATTTCATCCATATTTTGTATTCAATTCGATGAGCAACATAACGCTCTCTTAACTTCTACCGACATCCGAATGCTAATTCGCTAAAATGGCTTATTCTGTCATTGTTATATTCACAATAACTTCGAATAAATCCATTTGATTATTTTCATGAAATTTCTGTAGCGTTATCCAAACGTACCAAGTGATTCCGGCATATTGGCTTTACAATTGCAGATTTATGTATTTGAAATATTGCACAATTACGTATTTTTCAATTCATTCTTGCGAGTTTAAATCTCTTTTCAATATAGCATACTGTTTCAAAATTGATTAATTAATTGTGGAGAAAAGCTTTGCATTTTTTACGATCAACTGCATCAGTATAATGGAACCGTTCGATCGCATATGCGATTGTACAGAACTTAAAGTACGTTTTCATGTTACAACGTCCTTAGGAGTGCAATCGAGACGAACAAGATCCGCACGAGGAAGTTTCAGTTGCAACATGCAGATGATTAATTATTCTTGAAATTAAAAAAAAATTAATTGCTGCAACTAAGAATTTTTACCAATTTTGAAATAAAACAATTACTAACTTCAATCGATTTATATTTTAATAATATCGCCAAAATATATGATCAAAGCGTATTTAACTGTATAATTTCTCTTTATTGTAGGCGAGATTTTGGGAGAATAAGTTTATTAGGGTGAACTGATTAATCGTCCGGAAAGAAGTAGAGATTAAAGACAGTCGCGACCGTGACGTGTGACTCTGTGTAGTGGGTTATGCAGTTAATGGTATTTAGAATAAAACTAAATATTGGCAAAATACAGGTCCAGGGAATTGATTAAAGTTGGATTAATTAGAGAATATTAAGGTGACATTAGGTAGATGGTTTATCGTACCGACTAGAGGTGCAGTAGTGGCCAACCCATGTTCTACGAGAGCCGTGAGCCGACTAGGGTACCCGTAGTACTCTGTAGATATGTTTACATGATCATTACGGTAACTGTTAAAAAAGTTATCCTACGAGAGCCTTCGGGCCAATTAGGGTACCAGTAGTACCATTTCGGTTCACTAGTGTAATGCATGAGTGTGGTACCAGTAAAGTGAAGTTTAGCGTAAGCCGGCCCATTGTAATTGATTACAGGGTATAGTATCGATTACGAATGGTAAGATAGTAAATCAAAAGCCCCGTGTTAACAGTCCGCATACTAGAGGAGGTCGCTACAATCGGTACTCGACATCTGAGCGCCACCGTTTGGGCCCCGGACGTATGGGCGCCACCATTTGGGTGCCAGCAACTGCTAAACTAATTTAAACATAATTTAAAAATAAAGTATTTACTAGTAACTTATTGACAATAGGTAAAACGATTTTTACATCGATGTTTAACGCAATGAAAGTCTTACAACAGCACCAGCACCCAAACGTCCAGTGCCGCATCACACTGCCCCCGCCACCTGAAGAAAACTTTACGTTTGGATTAGACGATGAAGTCAAAAGTTGTTTACTCTCCTTCAGCGGTATCGTCATGTTTTTGCCCAATCGATGATCGAGCTGGGCACCTCAAAATCGGCAGAAATTAGAATAACGTTGACAGATCAGGAATTATTCGGCATCGAAAGAAAAGGAGGCATAGTTTCTCAGTTAATGGCAAAGTAGATCATGGGAGATCTTCTAGTTACTTCTTTCCCGTTTTACTGGTTAAATAAGAAAATGGTAAGGTCAGACTGTGTGTCGATTTTCGAAAACTGAATTCCAAGACCGTTAAAGAGCGTTGCTCCTAATCAATGATTACATCGACCGACTGCATAATCCAAAATATTTTACTGCCTTACACATGACTTTTGAGTACAACCAGATACCGATTCTAGAGCGGTGAAAACATTTGAGGACGTTCGTCGCACCAGAAGGGCAGTATGAATACAGTCGTATGCCGTTTGGTCTATGTAACGCCTCTAGAGTGTTCAGCGATTCATGAGTAAGGTTGAGAAGTTGGCAAAGATACTGAAAGTTCTTGCGATTTGCCTTATTACAAAAAAGCCACGACGCCACATTCCTTTCAGTTCTGTATTACAGTCGCCATACTTTTCCTACGGAAGCGAAGTATTACTCGTTTGAGCTGGAGGTCTTAGCGGTGGTAAAATCTTTGTATGCCGATTGCAGTGACGAAGGAAGACTTGGTCCCAAAAATTGGTAGGTGGCGGTTAACTCTTCAAGATTACTGTAGAGCAGCGTCCCGGGAAACTGATGGGTCATGTAGACTTGCTTAGTCGCAGTTACCGAAACATCAGGTCCTACACATAAACATTGCGGACTGCGATTGCAATGCAAGCGATTTTGATAATATTACCGGAAACACAAAATGAAAAATAAGTATATCGGGGCTACGCCTTAAGCAATAGCAGGATTTTCGAATTACCGAGCGAGGGATACAGTGGGCCGCGTCGCTAGAGGAATGCGACGAAACGCTGTACAAATGTCGCGTGACAACATACGTCATTTCTCTGTTGAAAAAACATTAAAAAATACTTTGTGAAAAATATCGATTAGGAATGGTAAGATGAACACTTTAATTAATATATCAATAAGTCGAGTATTACTACTATTACTATGTGCAAATTGTTTAATAATTGAAATTTCTCTATTATAACTATTGTCATTTAAACGAATCGCTAAAGCTCCGTATATCAAAGATTTCTACGCTGCTAATTTATGCGTTTTAAAGTGTCAAGAATCACATGGTATTGTATTGTCTGTGTACGTTTGTTATGAACGGAGTTTTCACGTTTACTACTTAAATTGATTTTCAGGTTTAAATCTAAAAAGTTAATAAGTTTTATTTTGTTCAGTTTCTAATGCAAATTTTATGTTTGGATGCAAGCTGTTAATGAAAATTAATAATTCATTAATTAATTTAAATGAACTATTACTAAGTGTCTAAAATGTCACCAACATAGAGAAACCTAAATACAATTTTTTCTATTTTGGTTCTTTACTGACTACTTTATGAAACTCATTTGGATTTCATAAAGCAACTCTTTAAAGAATTCAAAATTTTATTTTGTTAGGTTGGTGACAACCATGTGACAACAAAACCTTCACGCGTTATAAACATCACCTTCAAATTGTAAGTTCCAAAAATTAAGATTAATTAGCGCATTTTCCGCTACTTTGCATAGCACGGGTGGGGTGCAAGATAATTCTTCTTCCATCTTATCTTCAAATCTTAGGTATTTTAAAAATTGAATCACTTTCAAACACAGTTTGTGTAAATTTTAATTTGACAGTAGTTTGAATTGTTTGAAATTGCTTTAAATGTTACCAACAGCCACATAACAAAAACAAAAAACAAAAAAACTTCCTAATCGATTATATTTTTAAATTAAAATATAAAATAAGGTAATTTTTAACTTTTTTGGACCAAAATAGAAAAAATTGTATAAAAGACACGTTTCATAACACATTTAAGCGCACTTGTCCATTATAGTAGAGTGCTAAGCGGTTTCTATTTTGACTTTTGTGGGCACTTCGAGGTTAAAATGTTTGACCTAGCCAGAATTGTTGCTTATACCTCAAGGATTCCAAATCCACAATTCGTCAAAAAATCGTCCTGTGCATAAGGGCACAAAACAAAAAATTAAAACTAACAACATGCCGAGAAACCTCAGGTCCTAAAGCATATTCCTGCCAAATATCAAAATTTTTTCTGTACTTGTTATGTTTAAAAAAAATATTTAATGTATGAAATTAACGCATGCCATATGGGCAACTAAAACACAAAATCGTCGTTTTCTCGATTCGAGGTACGCCAAAAATTGGTTATTTTTCCGACTTTTTTAGCTCTACAATCGATTATGTCCGTAATGGCCGCCTATAGCGGGAAAACTTACTCTTTATAAAATGTGCGTCATTCTGTCTGGAAGGCGATGGTTTTTAAATTATATTTTTAGAACGTATATTAACCGATATATTAAACTAAATGTAGAATAGCGCAAAAATTAGCAATATTTATCCGCTCCCGTACTCGATCATATGATTCACGCTTCGTCGCTTATCCCACTCCTCTCGACTACCCAATGCACACTCCACTACACACCGCAATGACTATTCACAGTATAGAATCGCCATACGTAATACTTTTTATGAGGAATTATTATTAATATTAGAGAAAACGTTGAGAATAATATTGTTATTATTGTTGTTCTAGACATGTTGTCATGAAAAATAGATATAATAATATTTAAAAAATACTTCTGTGTACAGTTGGTGAAGACAAAGCTGATACTATTTATGCTGTTAATAATTGATTTAATCACTATTATATACAAACATGACCTACATAAAATAACAGATTAATCAATCGCTTTCAGAATCCCCTACAGGGGAAACAGTTGATAATTTCCGACTACGCTTAGATGTTGTACTATTTTTACATGCTTTTTGCCCCATGCAATAACAGGCACCAATACAAGGCATGTTTTTCTTTTTGCAGGAACATACCTTACTTGTACAGTCTGAAACATTATTTATTTTTTAATAGTCATTAGATGAGGTAAATACATTAAAAGTTAATCAATTCGTACCTTTTTTGCAACCACAAGTAGCTAATATGCTGAGATCTTCAGGAAGCGCGGATTGAGTCTGTAAAACAGGTAAGATTTGATCCTGCTCAATCTTCCATCCATACTCTAAAATGTTAGGCAGTATGGGCTGTGGTTCCAAGCTGCTAAGTCAAATTTTGGTTTGATAATGTGCTCTCAAACAATGCTGTTTTAAACTATTTTCTGTAGGAGGCAATTTATCTATTGTTTTGGACACTGCAAGCGTTGATCTTAGAACATCGATGGAAGATATATCGCTGTTGTTAGTGTACAGTTTTAAAACAAAATTGTGCATATTCTTAAACAAATTATCATTAAAATCTTCAACACCAACATCTTCAAGTAATTTGTAGTAAGACAAGAATATCTTCCAGCAAAACTTTTTTCCTATTCCATGAAATTGGCTTGTCGTATCACATCCAGTTAATGCATGAAAAGCAGGTAGACTTTTTGTAAGTGAAGGGTTTAAACTTATATCGTGAATCGGAATAAAACGAATTGCATTTCGACTACCAATTTTCATCCAAACTTCAGGTGTTAGCTGGTCTTTGAAATGGGCTAAAAGTATTAATACATCCGTATCTTTACAGTCAATTATGCATCTCGTATATCCAGCTTTTTTAGCAGACAAAATATGTAGAAGAATCCTCGTATCTGCTTCTTCGTGGTTAGAACTTAATAAGTTATCTTCAAGTTGAAAATTTGTTTTATAGTCTAAAACAGAAGCGAACCTTCCACTTGTAGCAAACTCTATATAGCAATAGTGTTCGAATAAGCTATCATCAGCTGGTTCGATAAGAAATGCAGTGTCCAAAACAATAGATAAATTGCCTGCTACAGAAAATAGTTTAAAACAGCATTGTTTGAGAGCACATTATCAAACCAAAATTTGGCTTAGCAGCTTGGAACCACAGCCCATACTGCCTAACATTTTAGAGTATGGATGGAAGATTGAGCAGGATCAAATCTTACCTGTTTTACAGACTCAATCCGCGCTTCCTGAAGATCTCAGCATATTAGCTACTTGTGGTTGCAAAAAAGGTACGAATTGATTAACTTTTAATGTATTTACCTCAACTAATGACTATTAAAAAATAAATAATGTTTCAGACTGTACAAGTAAGGTATGTTCCTGCAAAAAGAAAAACATGCCTTGTATTGGTGCCTGTTATTGCATGGGGCAAAAATCATGTAAAAATAGTACAACATCTAAGCGTAGTCGGAAATTATCAACTGTTTCCCCTGTAGGGGATTCTGAAAGCGATTGATTAATCTGTTATTTTATGTAGGTCATGTTTGTATATAATAGTGATTAAATCAATTATTAACAGCATAAATATTATCAGCTTTGTCTTCACCAACTGTACACAGAAGTATTTTTTAAATATTATTATATCTATTTTTCATGACAACATTTCTAGAACAACAATAATAACAATATTATTCTCAACGTTTTCTCTAATATTAATAATAATTCCTCATAAAAAGTATTACGTATGGCGATTCTATACTGTGAATAGTCATTGCGGGGTGTAGTGGAGTGTGCATTGGGTAGTCGAGAGGAGTGGGATAAGCGACGAAGCGTGAATCATATGATCGAGTACGGGAGCGGATAAATATTGCTAATTTTTGCACTATTCTACATTTAGTTTAATATATCGGTTAATATACGTTCTAAAAATATAATTTAAAAACCATCGCCTTCCAGACAGAATGACGCACATTTTATAAAGAGTAAGTTTTCCCGCTATAGGCGGCCATTACGGACATAATCGATTGTAGAGCTAAAAAAGTCGGAAAATAACCAATTTTTGGCGTACCTCGAATCGAGAAAACGACGATTTTGTGTTTTAGTTGCCCATATGGCATGCGTTAATTACATACATTAAATATTTTTTTTAAATATAACAAGTACAGAAAAAATTTTGATATTTGGCAGGAATATGCTTTAGGACCTGAGGTTTCTTGGCATGTTGTTAGTTTTAATTTTTTGTTTTGTGCCCTTATGCACAGGACGATTTTTTGACGAATTGTGGATTTGGAATTCTTGAGGTATAAGCAACAATTCTGGCTAGGTCAAACATTTTAACCTCGAAGTGCCCACTAACTCCTTAATTAAGCGACTTTTGGTTCCGCGAGCACCCTACTATTAGAAAACTCGCCGCAAGCGGCTCGTTTTCTAACTTGGACGCGTGCTCTAAAATAATGTCTTATGAAACTTGTTTTTTTATATACTATTCTCACACTGGTTTGAATCAAATATTTGATCTTCTAGATTTCCTATAAAATAATCTATTAGCTAAAAGAGGTGAAATAGGACTTTCCATAAATAAACTATATTTTGTGAGATAAATGTTACTATTACAATAACCTTAACATTCCCCGAGAAATGTACTCCGCTATGCTATGATGTTTCGTCTAAAAAGGTTTGCATTATTGAGGAATTTTCGAGTAATATTAATCAAAGTTGTACAAACTTGTCATTATACCCACGCTTCCTGCTAGCTTTCTGTAAATTTGTTTTAAAATCCGTCCAGAATTATGAAAATCAGCATGAAAGGTCACTGTAAGAGGTTCTTCTATATTCGAGAAATTTCTTTGAAGTTTTGCTTTGTTAAAGAACAAGATCATCAGTTTGTTTTATACAGAGTATCTAAAAATATATAAAATTCTCTTTATACATGCATTTTTCTTTAATATGCATGCAATGCTAAATGAAATGTCACAGTTAACAGATAACTGATCGAAAAATATTACAAAAAATTCATATAAGCATAGATCCAGAAAAGTCAAATCACCCCTCAAACATTTATCTACGCTGTAAATTGAGACGTTTGAGTAAAACTTTGTTGAACTACTTTTTCTATTGATGATTAACATTGACATTGTTTTCATTTAAATCTTAGAACTAGGGGTCTGGATGGAAAGAAGTGCTCAAGCTACAAGTGCTCACACTCAAGATTTCCCAAGTTTAGAAAATTTCCATACACAAAAAGGGTAGTTTTGTTGAAAGTCGCCAAAAACGACAATTTTCAAAATTAATTTAATTTCTGTAAAAATCGAGTTGCCATGAAAGTCTAAGTGTTTCCTTAGGATGTGCAAATGGTTTGTACAGACTTTTAAGGTTAGTTTTACAAATTAAAACAAAAAATTCTTGCATTGGCCTAGAAACGCTTTTTTACGAAGATACAGCCTCCCAATATGAAAATATTGCCTACTGAAACATTAGTCACTACTAAGATTATTCCCTTTTCACAAGACTTCGACAAAAGAAAGCGTCTCGATTGGAACTGTTTCCTCCTGCAAAGGCTAGAACTTTGTACAAAAACTTTTTCGGGCCTATGTTAGTAGGAAAGTTTTTTATAGCTTTAATGTTGAGAACTTACCCTAAAAGATTTTACAAGCTATTTTTAGATATGAAGCCTCAGCCCTTCATGGTAATTCGTTTTTTCGCATAAGTTGATTTTTGCGATAAACTTCAATTAACGATATTAGCGAATTTATACCATACTTTAACTACACACTGTATATAATAAATGCTGAAACAATTTGCTTTAAATACCGTAAAGGTGAAACACAGTAAATTTTTAAATGGTGCCCTATAGTTGGCAGGGTGAATAAGTTGCAAGATTGCAAACGTGTTCCGATACTTAAAGTTCCTTATAAAATTAAGAAATCAACACGAATGCGACGACGTAGCAATTTTATGCCTTCAGTTAATAAAACAGAAATTTTCAGCCTCTTATGGCCCTTTCATATCGACGAAAAGCAACCAAAACTGCGCTCGTAAGCATGTTTCCTGCTTAATAGGGCAGAATACTTCAAGTTTCAGAAATGTTTTATACAAAAAGATTAAATGCGATACAAACGCGTGGTATAAATTGTGGATTTTATGAATAAGAATTGTAAATGTAACATTTTGAATAATTATTCAAAACTCTCGTTTGTTAAATATTTACACAATATAATTAAATCATGACTGCAAGGCAGTTTTTAGTTTAATAAAGCTATCAATTTTTGAATATTTACCACAAACAAAACTTTATATGTTTATCGTTTAATGTGATCGTCAATTTTAATTATAAATTAAAGGCGTTATTCTCCATTTGAACTTGACTTTGATATAATTTTGCATCATAAATTGCAAATTTGAGTACTTTCTCTAATATAAGCATTATAAATTTTTCATAACCTCTAAATTCCATTTTAATAACCGCCTACGTTATATTTTATTTATTTTTTGCTTAATAATGACTCGACTAAAAACTGCGGAATTAAAAAAATTTGAGGTTTATTTTACTTGATACAAAAACGTAATAAAAAAGAGTGGTATATTTGATACCGTCAAGGATACTTGTAAACTTACACTTGTGAATTTGAGCACATGCTACCATTACCGAAACTTTAGATCCGTCAAGTGTGCTGCGGATAAAACTACTTCTTTGACAAAAGTTAATCGAACTACTCAAGTAAAGAGCCTCTAAATGGGAGACCATTACTTGGGTTGTCGAGGTTTGTACAGCTTTTTACGGGGTTGTCATTACGTACAGCTGAAATGATGATCGCATGGCAAAATTTTTCTTGCTGGTAATAATAATTATTCAATGTTGAGGAATGGAGTTCAGTGAATAAACGTTTTTGATGTATAAACCGCTATATGTATGATGAAGCAAATATTCTGTTATTCTTATAACCTTGAAAATCTTTTTATCAAAAAACACATAAATTAGCAGCGTTCAGACCTATGATACGCAGCGCTTTAGCGGTCATTAGTAAGTCGTCAAATTCGTTTGTTCCCATAGCAACACCAACTGTTTGTTATAAATATCGTCTTTGATAATGACATGAAAATCTTATAAGGGGACGGGGGCAAAAGATTTCAGCATAAAACACGTAAATTAGCAGCGTACAGATTTATGATACGCAGCGCTTTAGCGGTCTTTATTAAGTCATCAAGTTCGTTTGTTTTCATAGCAACACTAATTGTTTACTTTGAATCTCGTCTTTGATAATGACATGTGAATAAGTTCAAGGCTAAAATAAATACCTGTTGAAGTTATTAATTATTTTAGTTACATTGTATTAGTAAAACAAAAATATATCTTGGATGCGAAGTACAACTTGCTGGTTTGCAAAAAACACAAAAGTGCTATCCGTACTTTTTGTACATTTTCATTTTTGTCAAATATAAAATTATATAGTTTCTGTTAAGCGGTTCGAAATAATCTGTTAAAACTGCAAGGATTAACGAGTAATGGTATTATTTGTAAGGGATCCGGAAAAATCGCTAAAAGTGGCTAGTTTATCGGTTTTTAGTACCTATTTCAAAAATTTTAGTATGAAGGACGAGAACACTTTGCTATACAACAATCCCAACACAATACGTGCAATAACCGTAGTAGCGCACACCTTCAAAGAAATAGTAAAACGTTAAGTTTTGATTGGTTTAACTAAGAATTGTTTGGGCGTATTTAAAAGGCTACTGAAAAGATATCGTTGCTGAATTCATATCAAGTTCCTAAATCAGCATAAAAATCCGAATGCCTATAACTTTTATTTCTCGGGTTAATTAATAATAAAAGTTTGTTGTAAAATAATGAAAATCAGGCTTTCAAGACTACTCAAAAACGTACAAAGCTCGTAATATAAAATTGTACCACGATTTTGTAAAATAAAATTATTATGATTAAAAAATGCGTTATTTAAGTTAATCACAAAAGTTATATAAAAGTTAAAGAAAAGTTGTAAGTTTTAAGATGAACAATATTTAAATATCTATCTGTCTATTTTATTCTATTTGAGTTTTGGTTCCATTAATTATGTTTGTTCTTTATTAATAATTTTAATTGTAGAAAAAGCACAAAAACTGTAAATAATATGCAAGATTTAAGAAGTGGCTAATAGGTAGATAGAAAATCCCTAGAACTAAGGAAAATTTACTAATCTGGCATTACTCCCATGTAGAGATGGCAGAAGCACACATGCGCAAAGAGTTTTCTTCTGTTCCATAATAGTTATTTACGTTACTAGTGGGATAAAGGCGTTATTATAACACGATTTTGAAAGTTCATCAAACGAGTGCCATAATAATGCATTATCCCACGTGTAACATATAAAATTTTATCTACGACTGCTCAAAATTTGTTAAAAATCGTTTTTTGTTGCTTAAAATAATATTTGACATTTGGCTTTAATTTATTTGCAAATGTCAAGTCACCTTAAAAATACTTTTGTTTTAAAATCAGAGGAACGAGATAGATTCAATTTGTTCAATACTATGGCAACTAGCTAGTTTTCTTATGAGCAAAGCTTCAGTTTTGTTTGTGTAAATAAAATGAGTTAGGTATTAAATCCAATATCTCACTAGTGCGATAATGAACTTCATTACCTAACGCATATAAATGACATAATAATTCCTTACCCAAGCAGTCGTAGATAAACGTAATCGTATATTCTGTTTTGCTGGCGCTTGTTTATAGACACACGTGGGAATTGTATACATGTATATTTCATAACTTTTTTGTATCTCTTTTGTTCTTTTATCGTTTATTTGTTATTATTGTTACCATCTCCCCTCATTATTGTTTTATTTGACTTTTGTTTCGATGATTCTAAAGGCTGTCATTGTACTGTATTGCATTAGTTTTATTGTATGTGTAAAAACATAAACAAAGAAATTATAAAATAAAAATGGTAAGTGGTATGTGTATTGTAAATTTTATAAATAATAATAAACAAATATTTTTTGAAATAATCTATTATCATTTCATTATTTGTTGTTAACAAATAAATTTGTGGTATTATATAATTTGTGTTTATAATAAAATAGTTAATTTAAACTTTATGTCAGATTTATTTTATATTAATTTCTGTTTTATTGTTTTGTTATTTAAAAAATAAATAAATTTTAAAAATATACATGGCAATTAAAATCGGTGTATTTTTTGAATAATATTTTACAATCAAGGGTCGATTAGGGTTACAAATCTTCCAGGCTGATTCCTTCTTTCGATCCGCCTCTGGCTAGGGTTATAAGCCCTCTTTTAACATGCAAAGACAGACACAAACACCCATGATAAAGCCGGGACTCGAACCCGCGGCAAATTGGTTGGAAAGTGGATACTCAACCCACTGAGCTACCGCGGCTTCTAATTATAACGTACAAAGAGGAAATTTAAGGAACCAAACAAAGTCTAAAGAAAAACTTATATTAAAAAAATATGCCGTGTTTATGTTAGACATACTCAAAACCTTATTTTAAATATTTTGCAGATTTTTGTACAAATTTCTACTTTAATTAACATGAAAATTTGGATAGTTTTCAATGTCTCGAAATTTAAAGGGGATAAAAATCAGAGCATAAATTTAAAATTATAGAATAAACTTAGCACGTTATTATAGCAGCTTTGCTCGTTAAAACTTTTAATTTTAAAATCGTAAAAGCGAAAGTTACGAGTTTAACTTGATATATAAAAGTTAAAATTTATAGGTAATTTAGGCGTCATCCATACGTATTTTGTATGGTTCCACTCCGAACACTGTGTTGGGAAATAAAAAACACATGTGAATAAATTAATATAAATACATACCTGATATCCATCATAAGTCCATGAAGCCCACTTCATATGACAACTTTGGAGGTCAAAGGGAAAGTACTCCACGTTTATGTCGCAGGACGACCGGTATATCCCGTGGCTCAACCAAACCACTTCGCCTGAGCTGGACACTATCACATTTGTGTTAATTACAGATGACTGAAACTGCGGGTCGGCGCTGAAAAGAGCCGTTCAGTCACATAAGTAGCCTTAGGAGGTGGTCCTAGTAACTTTTACAACATAAATTGAATAAAGTGATAAATCTAAATTCTCTAAAATGTTTGTGTAAAATAACAGCAGCTTTTGTGCGTTTCTCAATGCCTATATAAACTCAATTATATTACACTTTAATACTCGCTCAACCAAAGTTATAATTTAATACAAAACCGTAACTCGCGTTCAGTAAACTTTTTGCCAGTTTTTGCAGTGTATCTCAATATTTTGGATTGAATTTGCACATACCTTTCAAGCCTTTAATTCTGTTTACTCGCTTTTATGTGAAAAAGAGGGACCCGTCTGTTTTGTAGTCCTTCTGCATTTCTAACGCATAAAATTCAAATACGTGACCAATATCACTTTCAGGTTTTTTTTATTGGCTGCTAATTACAGACAAATAAAACTTTTAATTACCTTGTGTTTTTTTAAGCAGAATAAGCCTTTCCACTAAAATACTGCCAGAGTGTAATTATTTAAAAGCTTGTCCAGAGTAATTAAAAATTCAAAATTTGTACTTTACTAAAACGAATTACTTGAATTTATTGCAATTTGTCTTTTTTGTACATTATTTATTATTATGTACTTATAATAACATGGCTAGATTTTCCATAATTGTTCTATACATATATAAGTTTTATATTTAAGAGCAAAGTTAAGTAAATTAGCTGCCATTGTCAAAATGCTTACAACATTTATCACTGTTGTCTCAAAATTATTCTTACATTTACAACGTTACTCACTGAAAAAGTTAATTAATGGATTGTTTGATTGTACTTAAAGTAATTTTATTCGTCTTTAATTACCCTCGTTTTAAATAAATGTTATAAAAAAAACAAAATATTTTTTAAATACAAATAATCTAAATAATAGGTATATGACATGATTTGTGTACTCAATCACAAATTACTCCGCATTATATGCTATGCAAGTAAAATTATTTAATATAAAAATAATTACTTCGTCTCATCTATTGAATAAACAATTATGCAAGTTTGCTTGACGTTTCTATGAGCTCCCGGTCCCAAAATACACCACCGCTTGATAATCTGCCACAGGATTAAGCATTAGCTACCGTGCTAAGGAAAATCAACCCAACAGCTCTTCTTAGAAACCCAATCTCCCGGCACCAGCCCGAGATTCCGGTACGGAACAAACCAACCTTATGTAATCAGCTCCTTCTAGAGCCCAGCAGCGCACCTCAAGTTGATTGTTAGAATTGAGAACTTTCGATTCAAAAACCTACGCCTGCGAAGTTGGCTTAGGGTGGATCATTAGCTTTCGGTCTAAGACAAAGCAACCCAAAAAGTTTCTCCTAGAGTCAATGTGAGGCGTCCATTACAGCCTACCTCTTTAGTTAAACGTGACGGCACCTAGCGTGAGCCTTATCCGCCACATCTCACTTCGGGCCCGATTGATATACGCTCAAGCAGCGCGCCTGTTCAAGTTAACAACGGTGCAACGAGAACAAGCTACCAGTCTTGACATCAGGCTGCGAGCCCTAACTCCCCGCTGGTCGGGGCAGATTACCTAAATCTCTACTGATCAGTGCCTGAGCAGAAAACGTAGCTCGCGCCAAGACGGCTCTAGCCTGCATCGGCTGCAGTGGCGGTTATCGATACGAGCTCTTAGAAGCCCGGTTTCCGAATTGAGCGCAAGATTCCGATACGAAACAAACCAACCTTGTGTAATGAGCACCTTCCGGTCTAAAAGCCAACTTTTGAGGATCTGGCTGGTTAGCTTCCGGTCTTAGGCAAACCAACTCAACAAGCTCCTCTTAGGGCCCTAGCCTTGAAGCCATATTGTACTTACTTTTTTGTATTTGGTGTGTTGCCATTATAAAATTGTTAATAATCCGGCTTTTACGTTTTATTACTTGTATGGGTCATTAAAATTTTTTAGTACTTTCCTATCTGAAATTATTTGAGTTTTGTAACTGATGGAACTCTAGAAATTTTAGTCGTTCTGATTAAGGAGTCTTACAAGTGCTAGACTGAGCTAGACCGAGATTGGTTCAAAAGTAACTCACTAAAACAAAGACAAAAAAACAATGAACAACTACACCCCTCTTGAACCTATACCAGTTTACAAAAATTATATTATTATAATGTTGCTCTCTGCTGTGCTCTACTGGAATTTTTTGTGCTTTGTTTGAAAACGTAATTTCAGCGTAAATATTACTGTTCCTGATGTTATTTCTATTTCATACCACGTAACTCATATCTAATGTAACAAACAATTAAGAGGGATTGCTAATCTAAATCACTATTTACCATTTTGATTATTGAATAGATCCGATTAGAGTGCCTAGATGCGAATGACCGAACTCACAAATCTGTCATTCACATCACTTTAGCTCCCTACTACCAGGGATGCAAGCTAGCCACCTTTGAAATTTATCATTTCCGTAATCTAATAAAAAATTTAATACCTCTTTCATATTTGTACCTACGTATCTACTCATATATGCCACGAGACACATTTGATGACGGATTATAGCTGGGTATCATCAAACTACGTTTTCTCAGTAACAAATAAGTTTTATTAAAGTCTCAGCTTCTTTTATTAGGTTCGAATTATTAGAGTTTATTAAGCACAACAAAAATTGAACAATTACTAAATTTCTTTAAAAACTAAAAAAAATTAAATATGAAAGGGCTCAATAATTTGAAGTAATGGTAATAAGTACATTTTAAAGCTACCCATTGAAATTTTGTCGTTCAAGTACTGAAATTATGTATTTATTTGTCTGCTATTAGTTCCATTTCGTTAAAATACTTTAATTGCTATCCGAAATATTCCAATCATCATCACTAAATACCCTTTTTAGTGCAATTAAGTTCTTTAAACCTTTGTTTCCCAAACTGCACAATGCAAGTTTTTTTATTTATATTTTTTTGTATTTCATGGGTATCTTGCCTTGTTAGAATTATAATTCTTAAAAAAGGCATTAGAGTATAATAATTAAAAATCTACAAAAAAGTCTAAATCAAATCAACTTGTACGGGAGAGCAAAAAAATCTTTATCAAGCAGCGCCGGCGGCGGGCGGGTTAATAATCATAATAATATTTAAATAATATGCGGTTTACAAATGTCATTGCAGCTGAGATTTTTACAGGGCAGATATCTAAACATGCTGTTTCGTAAGTACAATTATTTGATTAGCCGCAGGTATTAGATTAACATTTAAAATTAAAGGAAAACAATTTCTGTAAAGACTTACTTAACATAACTCAACCTAGCACATCACTATTAACAAGGATTATGGACAAACATTTAATAAACTAAGAATTTATTTACCAGATCCGGCATTCTTGCATGGACAATTGTACGTAGCATTTTCTACAGTTAGAAAAATTTCAAATGTAAAATGAAAATTGAAAACACTAACGAGCGGGGCTAATTTTAGGAAAAATGGGAACATTCATTTTAATGATATTCGTTGTCATTCTCGCTGGTTCGGGATTTTACTCCAAAAGTATAGACATTAAGGTGATTAGTTAGCAGTTACGCGTATTAATTAAGTTCAGTATTTATTTCATAATCGTCGACTTCTTGCGTGTTTGAGAATCAAGGCAATTTGCTGGAATGGGAGCACGATAGGGAAGCTTGCAGGTGAGGTTTGTGTTTCTGATTATGTTTAGTGAAACCACGTGTAAAGCTATTTTCAGTTTAGAAATATGTTTAAAGTGTATGTGCAATAACAATAGTAACAGTAACAATAACAACTAAATAAAATGTGCAAAAGTCCCGAGTCGGAAAATATTTTGATTAATTGATTCGTGGCAATCTTATTGTGAAGTTTCAAAATACTTCATTTTTTTATATAGTGTATGAACCTGATTATTTTTGCATTGTTTTGTTAATAGATATGTCTTAAGTTATTTCATGTTATGCGTTATTGCAGTTAAAAAATCTCTTTATTACATTTTTTTTACTATAAGACGAGCTAATATTCGGCCGGATACATATCATTATCCGGGACCAGTTTACAACCCTACGCCTTTACCTCTAAACCAAAACACCGTTTAAAAATTGTTTACATTATGTGAGAGCCAAGTGGCATTTATCATGCACGTTTGTAAAATAAAAATAAGATACATTAAGTTAAATGTATCTAACCAAAATTTTTTACAGCTGTCAACATTTGACAATTGGCTTATATTAAGTATTGCCAACTTTAACACTTCGGTCATGGCCTGCTCTGAATCATGTTTTTTACGATCACCCGGTATATAAAAGTGAATGTTTGTGTGTATATTCCCTATAGACTCCGAAACTACTCTGCCGATTAAGCTCAAACACAAAGTGTGTTTTGAGGAGAGGAAGGTATTAGAAGGTTATTTTTTTTTACAAAAAAATGGACCCGCTAGGTGGCGCTGGCGATATTTACGAAAATGTGTGTTTATTGTCTGATTTCGCCCAAATTCAGGATATATGTTAGTTACGTGGAAAGAAATATTTTTACAAAAAATGGACCCGATAGGTGGCGCTGGAGTCGAGATTGAGGCGTAGCAACGCACGCCGGGTATTAGCTAGTACCTATTAAATAAGACCAATTACGGTAAAATAATCAATCCTTCAACTATAATAGCTCCAGGATTTGCATTTGCACTTAAGTTTTTATTTCTTGGCTCATTAATAGTAAAGAAAATTAAACAAAATGTTAATAAACGTTTGTTTTAAAATAATGATTGCGTTATGTTTCCTGTTTTTTCTAAGCAATAATAAACATAAAATCATTATTATAAATTCAAAGCTGAGCTTAACTAAACAAAAATGTTTTTTCTAGAATTTTATTCACATTTGTCGCATGCTGTTTTGGTTTCACACATAAAACTTCCTTTTAAGTGAAATTGATTACATTTTACCTAGCTGGGGTAGATAAATTTTCAATGAAATCTGGGTAAATGTCTTTATTTAGACTTACAATTTTAGCTAACATCCATTATTGCAATCATGACAAACTTACATAGTTTTTAATTACCTCTTGTATACTCGTAAATCCAAATAAAATTCAGAATTTAGATTTTTGATATCGTTCTTTTCGAGATATTTTAAAGAATAGCTTCATGAAAATTTCATTTAGTGTTGGTATTCGGTTCGCAGTCCGATACTTTAGGAAGGCTTTTGGCTTATTATAACTCTGACAAGAAATTTTGCTACAGAACCCAACTTTATTGAGTTAAAAGGAAAGCAACAAATTCAACCTGGCCTCTACTATTACAAGACTAAAAATTTACCGAAAGGCAAAAAAGTTATTTTTTGTGACACATCGAGATCCAAAACTTGAAGAATGTTCGTGTAAAAAATACAGAAATATTTATTTTTGTATCACAAGGAGTAGAAACAAAACATAAAGTTCGAATTGTATGTTTTGACTCCATTTACATTTTAACTTACTTGTTGTAAAGTATAAGATCTGGTCTCCAGACTCTGGTATAAGGAATTCGTATAACTTTTATTCCAGCGAAATCTGATGCGTTCCACCTAAGATGATGGTCTATCCAAATTTGCGTTATCCAACAATTCGTTGTTAAAATCTGGTTTTTTTCATCCTGAAAAAAGAACAATAGACAAAGGAATTTTTTAATTACAATTTTTCTTCTACCGTAATTTTTAATTTTTATACACCATCATCACGTTTCTGCTTATCAGCGTTTTTATGCATGTCATTTTGTAAAAAAAAATATATTACACATTGTCTGTCATTCTACATTCAGTATCAATTTATAATCCGTTCTTTCAAATAATATTTTCGTTCAGTAGTGGATTTTCACAATCGAAAGCTTGCTGCTTACATTTATCATTTGTCCAAATGCCAGTCCATGTAGAATTACATACAATCTCTATTTGAATGTATTTCGGTTTTGATATCTTACAAATGCGCAACCCAAATCTGCCACACATGACAAATTCCACGTCAGACGTTGCTTCTCGGATAAAATGCGTGATATGTATTGAAAAGTAACATAAAAGAGCTGATCTGCAGTATCTTTGTAGTGTATATTTGGAATTCTGCACCCCCATGTCACACGAATTTGAATCACATCCGACAGATAATCCGATATTTTGTTTGTCTTAAGCAAAATGCGAATGGTCACACGAAAGATTTTAGTTTTTATAACGAAAATGAGATGTAGTTTGTTTGCCGTATAACATGAATTGATATTATTTTAAAATTATTATACTAGAAGGTATGGAACGAAGTTCTATTTTTAATCTTGAATTGTGGAAAACAAAATTATATTTTCCTCAAATCGCTAAAAAATTTCTGGCAACAAAAAGTCACAAATTGCATTTCAGACTTCGAAAAAATTATCGAAATCCGGATAAAAATATTTATTTTTAAATTACTGATTTTTAAACTTCAATAAATGATTTTTGCTTGAAGTAGTAGTGTGGAATAGAATCACACTGTAATACATTAAAAATCATTTTATGACATCAAAGAATCATTGCTTGTCGTCCAAAAAAACGTTCAAGCAATATAAAGTAAAATAATAAAAATGCGACAAAATTATTCCTAAACTATACATAATTTTTGAAGTCATAATTTCAATTTTTGACGTCAACAAATCATGTTTCACGTCAATAAATGCATTTTAGACGGTAATAAATAATTTTTTGACGCCGAACAATGCTGTAACCTAACGCTATGCTGCGGCAGTGTGAACTAGAAACACATTATAATATTGATTAGTAAAGGACTGAAATATAAAATATCAGCAGAAAATTGACTTTGAGATGGGCCAGGCTAGCAACCGATTGAGGCTTTGCTGCTACGCCAGCTGCGCCGTTAGATGGTAGCATTCTCCGACGCCAATAAGTAATTTTTTGATGTTACAAAATCTTTTTTTGGCAAATATTTATTTTTGTACGTTAGTAAATACATTTATCTATGACTGCTTGGATATGGATTTATTATGTCATTCATTTGCGTTAGGTAATGAAGTTCATTATCTCACTAGCGAGATAATAGATTCAATACCCAACTCATTTTATTTACACAAACAAAACTGAAGCTTTCTTCATAAGAAAACTGGCTGGTTGCCGTAGTATTCAACCAATCGAATCTATCTCGTTTCTTTGATTTTAAAACAGAAGTATTTTAAAAGTGACTTGACATTTGCAAATCAATTAATGCGAAATGTCAAATATCGTTTTAAGCAATAAAATTTGATTTTTAACAAATTTTGAACAGTCGTAGATAATATTTTGTGTGTCACATGTGGGATAATGCATTATTATGGCGTTTGATTACACGACTCGGTCTACGACCTCGTCGTTATAATAGCGCTTTTATCCCAGTAGTAACATAAATAACTATTATGATGTCAAACATTTATTAACGTATGAAAATATTTAGTTATGGTTAAAGAATAAGATTAATGTGAATTTATTATTTAATTAGAAATTGTAAAAGCGATTTTCAGACGTCAACAAATAATTTTTGACGTCGAACAATTATTTATTGACGTTAAAACATTCGTTTCATTTATTAATAATCATATAGTTTTTGAAATTCCCACATTCAAAAATAATGCTCAAACACCGAGTCTGTTTTTGACGTCAAAAACCTAATTTCAGACATCTGCAAATAATTTTTTGTCGTAAAAACTCTTTATTGGCGTGACGTCACAAAAATTTTTTTTTTGGTATACGACGTCTATATCATGATGTCAAAAAAGCACTTTTTTTAGATCAAAAACGTATTTATACATATAAATATTAATAAAAACTAAAACGGCGTTTTATAGAATAACGAATCTAAACCCGTTACTATAAATTGTATTAAAACATGAGTGAAATTTGTTCAATAACTGCTATTTATTTATTTTTTACTACATTAGACTGATGACGTTATTTTTAAATTAACATTTACATAGGTATTTAGATTTGTTTTCAGTGCCATAAATTGAAAGGAAACATGGCAAGCATGATGTTGATATTAAAGAGCCAATTAGCAAATCAGAGATGTAAAGTCTGCAAACCTAGCTGGCCAGTCAAAATGTCATCTCATTTTGACTAATCTATTTGGAAACAGTGTATGTGTTATTTTCAACTATATCGTTAATAAATATTAAGAATAACAGTGGACTTTAATTGTTACCTTGAGCAGTATCTAATACTACCAAGCAGCAATCTGAATTAATTTTATTTAGAGTAATACAGTGTGATTATCTGTGAAGTAAGAAACAAAAAATAATATAATCTAAGTTGCAGGCTTCCGCAGCCGTTGTTAATAACAGCTAATCTTCCGGGTTGGAGCCGCGTCATCGGTGCATGACGGTGTGTTCCAGATCCCAAAGTGACCACAGCCCTGAAGATGTCCCGTGGAACCGAGGACGAAACGTCGGCAGTTCATGCACCGATGACGCGGCTCCAACCCGGAAGCCTAGCTGTTAAAAAATAATATAATTACAAGGATATAAAACTACACTGAAATAACTTTAAAACCGATTAGCTAGAGTTATTTGTATCTATTTTGGGAGCCATGTTAAAAATTATTTTAAATTTGCCAAAAATATTTTAAAATAGCGATTGGAGTATTTGAGATCTAAAACAAAAAGGATTGTCTAAGTTGCAGGCTTCCGCGGCCGTTGTTAATAACATCTAGGCTTCCTGGTTGGAGCCGCGTCATCGGTGTATGAACTGCCGACGTTTCGTCCTCGGTTGCACGGGACATCTTCAGGACTGTGGTCGCTTTGGGATCTGGAACACAACAGTTGTGGACGAAACGTCGGCAGTTCATGCACCGATGACGCGGCTCCAACCCGGAAGCCTAGATGTTAAAAAGGATTGTGTATCTAATTTACTTTTTTGTTCGCTACTATTAAACTTACTTTAACGTATCAGTCCAATAAACTTACTAACACTATCTGACTTTTATCCAGTTTTAAGAGACTCGGTAAGAAATACCTCTAAATTTAAAGCCCGTATTAATTTTTCTTACCCTACCTGACTCACGGTGGTTGGTGTATGTCAAAATAAGGGTCTCTGAATTAAATAACGGGAAATGAACTCCCATCTCATTCTTCAATCATAATCTTTGTATACGCACACGGAGATATTTAAGCATATTACGTAAAAAGAACTGGAAGTAATCTCAACTATTTAAAAGTTTCAACAAACGCACACACAAACAAACGAACGAACAAAAGGCAGTCATTGTGGATTCACTTCAGCTAATAATACGGGGACTTACAACATACTTTATCATGCTCTCTTCTGGAAGCTGTATATACTTAATTTTCTCGTTGTAGTTGTACGCATTGTAATACGAAGCTGTTGGTTGCTATCTTAAACCAACAGAATGCAGGAGAAATTTGCCTTACAATTTAATTTGCCTTGTATTGAATTTGTCTAAGCGACCCCTAGCGGTGTTTATCGGAAACAAAACATATCCTGCTCCTTACGATGGGATAATCTTAATGGCAAAGGAGACACTGACTATTGCATTACCAAAACTGTAGCGAAATACGATCCCGTTAAACAATACATTAGAACTCGTACCGGTAACGCTCATTAGGTTGTAAAATCTCGAATTTTATCCCGACTAGGTGTGGATTTAGTGAGTAGTTTTCTGGAGAAATTTTGCAATTATTCATCCTATGTATGGTTCTTAATATTTTATATAACAAACCAACATTAAAATGATTTGCTTGAAAATTCTAACACTAAAGCAAAAATATTATACTTACAACATCAATGATATGGTGTAATGAAACTCCAAAAATCACAGTCAGAGGAAGAGAGGAATTTTCTACTGGCCGCACAGCGGGGTCGTAGTTGGCCATCAAGTGTCGCATTAAGCGCGATTCGTTTTCGTCTCCCTGGCATTTACCTGGAAGATAATAAAGGGAGGAAGTTGTAAATTGAGAATAGCTCTGATAAAATTTAAATTAATTTTTTTTTATTCTATTGTTTTCCAGTTTAGGCCTAAAAATATTTTTTGCTGGTAACATTAAATATTTACAGTAGATTACATTTCTGCATTAACGGGAAATTAACAAACACTGTTTGGCATACTTAAAGCAACATGCAAAAAGCGCCCGGGGATGTTTAGGAAACCTGTGGACGAGAGGTCGAGGTTACCGCTCTTGATGACTCTCTTATACTTTGGGCTTTTGATCGAAGTAATTGATTTGCCTTTGTTGTTGTTTCAAGTTTCGCGTGCTATGAAATGCGAAATTCTCAACAACTGACAGTTGAAACCTTGATCTATTTAACATAATGCAATGTGGTGACATATTAACTTTATACACATTTTTGTAGTATTTAAAGAAACGAACTTTAAACTTCTTTTATCCTTTTCACGTACTTTAACGGGTCCTGTGTAATCACCTTTTGCTTCTCCGTTAATTTCTGTATTTTGTGTTTTTTTAAGCTTCTATTACTGTTTGTAACACGATTTATGAAAGCTGTACAGTACAGAAGAAGAAAGGCACCCCGTAAATTGATAGGTCCTACATCAGGGGACTTCGCAACGTTGAATAATATAAAGGGAAAAACATTGTAGCTTTCCTACACTTTCACTTTAGGTAGAGGGAAGTATTGATTCCATGAAAATGTTTGAATTCCATATTTAAACGGAAATGTATGTTTTTGACTTTGGTCAAAGCGAGTTATTTCTGTAGAAAACATTGGGCACCGAGCTGCTGTTACTAAATACCTGCTTACTGAAAATTTAAAGCCTCATGCAGACCTGATTAACACTTTGGGCGAATTTGCACTTTCGTACTACATGGTTAATAAATGGACAACACTTTTCAACTAGGGCAGAGAGAGAGAGAAAGTCTGAAGAACGACCTGCGCAGTGGACTGCGTCAACGGCAATGACGGCTGAAAACATTGATAACGTCTATGATATGGTATTGACAGACTGTTGAGTGAAGGTGCTTGAGATAGCTAACATCGCGGGCATCTAAACTGAACGGGTACATCATATTTTAACTGAAGAATTGTGGTTAAGTAGGGCTGCGCAATATGGGTGCCGCGATTGCCCACTACGGAACAAAACTGAGTTTGACACTAAATTTCCAAGCAGTGATTGCACCGGTTTTTGACAAACCCAGGCGATTTTATGCGGAGATTTATTATTTTAGATCAGACATGGGTTCATCACTTCACGCCGGAGATGAAAGAACAATCCAAACAATGGAAGCACCAAAAATTTTCCGTCTCCCCTCGTATATGTGCGAGGGCCGTTTGAAATGTTTGCGGCCGGGCATAGAAATAGTTTTTAATAGGTTGAAAACGACATTTATTTTTTTACTTAATTTTTTCAAAGACAATGTATTTATTATTCCAGCGATGTTTCAACTTTAGTATGCCTTTCTTTTTGCAAAATGAGCGTCTACAGCCGCTATGACCTCCTCATTTAATGAAACGTTTTGTCCTGCCAAGTGTTGTTTCAAGTTTTGGAGAGAGATGGTAGTCAGACGGGGCCAAATCTGGAGAATACGGTGCATGGGGTATCAATTCGAAGCTCGTTTATTTAAATTTTGGACGTTGCAATTCAGGACGTGTAAAGTAATGCATTATCTTGATGAAAGAACACTTTTTGCTTTGCCAAACCCGGTCTTTTTACAATAATTGTTTGTTTCAATCGGTCCAATAAGTTAGCGTAGACGCCCCAGTTATAGTGTGGCCATTTGGAAGGTAGTCAATCATGATGATGCTCTTTGAGTTCCAAAAAAGTGACGCCATGACCTTTTCAGCCGAAGCGGCCTTCTTTGCCTTCTTTGAACGCGGAGAATGTTTATGCATCCATTGTTTGGATTGTTCTTTCATCTCTGACGCGTATTGATAAGCTCACGTCTCTTTGTGGTGATAAATCTCCGCATAAAATCGCTTGGGTTTGTCAAAAACCGGCTCAAACAATGCTGGGAAATTTGATGTCGAACTCGTGTTTGTTCCGAAGTAGACAATCGCGGCACCCATCTTGCGCAGCCCGTACTTAACCCCAATTTTTCAGTTAAAATGAGATGTACCCGTTCAGTTAAGATGTCCACGACCTCAGCTATTTGAGTATTTTCAGTTGTCATCTATGGCGCCGAGACGTGGACCATAAAAAGGAATTTATTCATTTCCTTTTTATGGTCCACGTCCACGTTTGAGATGTGGTGTTGCAAAAGGTTACTGAGAGTATCATGGACGGCACACCGCACTAATCGGTCAATAATCGATGAGATACAAGCTATCAAAAATCATAAATAGAAATATTCTAAAACACTACGAGCACATAACAAGAGAGGAAGCAGACAATTTGGAGAAAATGATAATATAAGGAAAAGTGGAAGGGACGCGACCGAGAGGCAGATCACCAAGAAGTGGACAGACCAAGTGAAGAGCTCTCGAAAACATCTTTAACAGAATGTACACGAACCGCCAACAATAGAGCATAATGGCGAGATGGCATACATGCAGTTGAAAGCTAGGAACATGAAAATCACTACTTTTCACCGCAGAGAGAGAGAGAGAGAGAGAACGTAGCCAAAGTGTTTATACAGCAGGCGCTTAGCATTAAAACAATAATTTTGTTACGTCATTAAACGAATTTTAACGATAGAAACATTTAGTTTTTGAAAAATATTTTCTGATTTCAAAAATTGAAAAAAAAGGCATTTGTGCGAAATGATACTTTAGCGCGAGCGAATGAAAGTTTTTTGTCAAGGCGATAGCGGAATCAAAAAATTATTCGAGAGCGCTAAAGGCATTTCTCGTTCGAGTAGCACCCAATATTTTTGCTACAACTGTATTTCAATAAAAGAAAAATAAGATAAAATCGTTTTAATTTAATTGCAATTGAAAATGGAATGTTGACGTTGTCATGGCAGCGTGCGCTAAAATACTTTAGCTCGCACTGCCATGGGCAACGTTAAAATTTTTACTTTTTTTCACGCTGCTATGGGCAACATTAAGAAAACAACGACCGTTAAGAAAAAATGTATTTTTACAAACAAAAACTAACCCGAGAAAGTTACTTTTTTTGACAGTGGTAGAGAAAAACTATTTATTATGTAAAAAAAAACATTTGAACAAAGAAAAGACGAAATAGTTATTTACGATATAAGTGTTAAAAGTGAGATTTTATTTTGTGAGTGGGGAATTTTGCGAAACGAGCGATAGCGAGTTGAGGAACCCCCACGAACAAAATAAAATCACTTTTAACATGTATATCGTACACTATTTTTTATACAACTGTTTATATATAATTTAAAAACGAATTCATAATTTTTATTTTAAATTATTTCACAAAAATCAGCTATGTCGTGATGTAGTCACTTTAATGCAGTGACAATTGAAAATTTTTTATTAGAAACTTCAGAAAACGTTTTGTTCGCGTTTTTTAAAACAGTTCGTATTGATACTGCAATAGTAAAAATGGAGTAGCAGTCGTAGTAATGTTGCAATGGCAACGAGAAATTCGTTAACTACTTTCCAAAGAATTAATATTAGTAATTGTTCTAATTCTAATGTGTATGTTACTATTTATAAATAAATTGTAAACTAATTACGACTAGTGTTAAAAATATTTTTAACATGCTACCTTAGAAAATTGAATTTATTTCATACTGTACGCTATATACCACTTTACGTCATTGATTTGAGTCCTGGAAATGGCACATTACAGGCCAAGGTCGGGAAGTGTTGCTTAGCAGCCCTTCCCGGACTGCTTGGAGAAAAATTCATCAAACACATCTATTTGTAGCTAAGCAACGAGAAATACCAACAGCGAATGTTTAATTTGACAGAATATAAATTTTAAAAATGACGTTTTTATAAAAAGAAAATATTCAAATAAAAAATGGTTTTGGTAGTAATAAAATAAAATTTTGTACGATACACGTCCGTGAAGTGATTATTAAAGCATTCGTTTAGAAATTTCGGACTCGGCTCCTTTCGTCGCCGCGTCCGCAAATATCTAAACTCATACTTTAATATGTCACTTCCAGGACTAGTGACGTAAATAACTATTCTAGCCCAGGTAACTTAAACTAAAAGTGTCATTTTTAATGTCTTTTGTATAATAGTTATTTATGTACCAAGTCAGTAAAGTGATTCTTTATCGTACGAGATTATGAGCCGAGCGAGCGAGGCGAGTAACAGGCGAGTTCAAAATTTGTTGTTTAAAAACAATAAATATTATCAAGCGTGATTAAAAATGTCTAAATGAAAACGTAACAGGAGAGCAAATGAAAAACCATTAATTTGCTAAATAAATAAATACATGCTATTAAGTGCGGTAAAATTGAGGTTTAAAAAGAGTTTAATTTTTTATTGATCGGCATCAATCAACAACTGTAGCCTTTCCCTCTTTTAATAATGCATTTTAATTTGTAATTCCCGTTTATGAAGATTTAGTTTTAAATATAAAACCATCAGTTGTATACAATCTCTGCCAATTTAAAATCAGCTTTTCCTCATTAAAGCGTTACCAACTTGATCTTTGGTAAGCCGCTCTTCATGCGCGCATCTACTTGATTGAAAACTTTTTCATCTCTACTTGTTCCCCTTTTCGTTCTCTTTGCGTCCGGTTAGTTTTAGAAATGAAAACTTAAATTGCAACCATCTGCATATAAAAATTCTACCAGAATTTCTTTGCAACAAAAGCTGCATTCTTATTGAAAAAACTTCATTCTGCATGCTGGATATAACTGTACGAATCAAAGATTGAAAAAGTTAAACCTACACAGATTGCGAGGGTTATGCATGAATGCACAGAAAACCATGTTTTATTAAGAAAATAATCAACCTGTTTATGTAGTGGGAAATACTAACAATTTATGTTTAATATGATAGCAAGCTCGCCAGTTTATTTGGTATAATTTGGGTAAAGGGTTAAATTAACTCATTGCTTTGGGAAATTTGACATGACGTCAAAATCTTCCAAAAAAAAAATGCTTCAAGTTTTGTTTGTGAAACATTAAATAGTGGATAAGTTAGGAAACCTGAATTCTTTGCAATGTTGCCTCTGGGAGATTAGGTAGAGTTACTAATTTAGTTTACAGCTTTTCCCTAAAGCAAGTTATTAACTTACTGACAATTAGGGGTGCAGGATCCGTTGTGTACAAGATGATGTACATAATTAAATTATGTTTATTAATGTTAAATATCTTAACCGCGTACATTAGAGCCGAAACGTCTTTAATACAATTTATTAGGTACATTTATTAATAAACCATAAAATGTATTTATAACTATACTGAAATAAAAATTTTGTCCAATTTTTAAATTTATTTATACTTAAACGAACATTTTCCTATCAGAAAAATAATATCCATTATGAAGGAAGGTATTATAAAAAAATATAATTTTAAATAGTGGGCTCTTAACACCGCTCTTATACGATAATAATTAAAACCCCTTTGAGTGTCCCTTAAAAACGTAATTGAAAATTTAATTTTTAAAAATGTGCAAACATTTTAGTAAAATTCACGTGCCCTGGAGGGCAACTACCCCTATTACATCAAACATCACCTGACCTGACCCGTAATCTAAACTACAAATTAGGGCCGAGAATACATTAGTTGACGAAATTATTGTACAAACGACATTTGCACATTTCCCAATTAAGCACACATTTTCATAATTAAGCTATATTAGACTTTCCACCCTTGGAGAGCATTCAAACCCAGACAGGTACTGAGATTTCCAGGTCCTTGAATTTACAGAGGGTTGATGCAAACCGTACGGGAGTTTTGCCTGAGATTGCGTATGTTAGCAAACGGTAATAATTAATAACTGGGGAGCTCGTGGACTACGCCCCCACGGTTGTTTTGTACATGTCTTTTGAAACGATAATAAATACGCCGTGGCGAGATGTTAGACATGTTCTTAATGCTTCTAGCAGTATTGTATATTCGGTAATTATGGAAGAAATTCAATTCAGGACTAACACTAAAAGAAGATAATCTTTTCATATTAATAGAGGGGGAAGCATGCGATTCTGGAAGACATAAATAAAATTCAGCAATGTTTAATATATTTTTAAAAGTTATTGGTTTGTGTTGTGGATTATTATGTTTTGCCGTTTGAAAGTAAGAACGCGCTCTGTTTGAAATCACATAATTTCAGCGACTGAACAGGTAAGTGCCATTTATGAGGGCATCGCTTTTATCTGCCTAAAATTCGGATGAGGAATGCAAAAATACAAAACATCCGTTATTAGTTGTTGAGTACTGATCTAAGTCATTTCTACTTACAGAGTTTTTATTGTAAATTTTGTTCTTGAGGATTTTCTTTTTAATAATAAAATGGGACAAAGATATGAAACGGGAAAGAAGAGTAGGAAGATTAAGGATAGGGAAAACAATGTCGGGTACAAAGTACAACTTCTGGATTGTAAGCAAAAAATATCTCTGGCGTTAATCCAACAGCCAGTTTTTTCAACTTTAAAGGAGCAACGTAATCAAACAATAGTTTGTCATTGTTAATTTGGTTAACGTGAATCAATTGTTGTAAAAGATTGGCTTGTTACTGTAATTATGTTAAAATTTATCATAATATTTGATGTAATTATATAAAAATAAATGTGGCAACATTGATATTATTTTATACACAAAAAAATTGTTCCATCTACCTGTATATTGAAATTCTAGAATTTTAACGTCAGTTTTTAATTAAAGGTAACATAAACATGATATTAATTTGTGTACCATACAAAGTTAATAACAATGTTATGAAATTAATTTATTATTTGGGTTGAACATGAACCACCACGTTCAGGTAAACCACAACATAACTAAAAAACAAAATGTTTGTTGCGCAAAATACAATGTGTTTTTCCAATAATGTCTATCGGGAAATGTAATATTACTGAATACTTTAACAAAGTTTACCAACATGTTGCTAAACGAGATATCAGTTTCGCAGTCTTGCATACGACGTTATCTTAATACCATTCTCGAATTTTCATTTCAAAAGAGTCGCTTTTGAAAACTGGCTTTGTTTTACCATATTCTGTTTTTGGCAGGGCATGTAGTATAAATAAAAGCAATTGTTTAAATTAAAACAACATACAAACGGTATTTGTTTAACTTTACATTAGACTTTTGATCAAATCTCACACTTTGCTTTGAGATGATTTAAATGAATTTAATTCAGTTAACTGTCAGTATAGGAAAGTATTGATGTAATGTAACATTTCGATACTTTAACAAAAAGACACGACTGGACGCTTAAACAAAAATAACTGATTTGAGTGGGTAGATGTTCGTTTGTTCGTTGTTTCATATTTCCGGAACGCCTGGTTCGATTTTGATGAAACTTGATAGATGGCAGTATATTAAGAATTTATGTGGAACAAAATAAGCTTTTATATATTTTTTCGAACAGAAAGTTTTGAAAGTGCGGGTATGCGATGGTAATTAGACAAAATCAATGCTTTTTTAAAAACTTTCTAGCTTTAGGCTGATAGGTGTCACAAGTTTATAAATGCTTACTCAATACTTATAATGGCCCATTTACTCAAAAATGTGTTGACAGTGCACCATAAATACTAGTACAGTTACAAGTGTTTAGCTTGACGTGGCGACACCTATCTTTCGGCTTAATCCGTCACGGCCATTATTGACAACGGAGTCAGATACGCTTAGTACAAAGCAGACACATCTGTATGCTTGCTGTCAATTTTGTATTAACTAATTTTTATTTGGAAATGGAAGAATGTGTGTTAAAGATGGTCGAGGGCAGAATTTATGGATCATGTTCATATCTATGGCAGCCACTTCGCCACTACGACGTGTCATACGAAAGGGCTATCCTGACGGATATATTTGCGTTTTTCACTTATTTTTTATACACTTTTTCCAGAACTGCATTGAAATTTAGGTCAGTAAATTGGTACATACAAAATTGTAATTATAGAAAAACAAAAATAAGTTCACAATATTGTGAAATAGTAAAATTATTCTCTTGCAATCAATTTCAGTATCTTTGTTTTGGTTTTACGATGTTTAACTAATTTATTTGACTGCCAATGGACGAAAAAGTAAATACTGAAAGAGAAAGATGAATCTCTAAAAATTATTCTGAATATACATCATTCGTTCTTTTATTGCGTTCTCTTATAAATATATTGATGTAAAAAAACGGAAACCTGTTGCCCTTCTCTTGCATTTACTTTTAATTTTAACCAATTAAAGAACGTCTATATACATTGCGACTTTTATTTCATTTAATTATTTGAAACTAATTCAGTGACGTAAAGTAGGCACATTAAAAGCAAACTTCGAAAAGGAAACGTTTTTTAAAACAATAACAGTTTAAGCCCTGCCACGCTTGCGGTACATTAAAAGAAAAAGTTTGAAAAAAGTTTACAAAGCTTAAATTATTAACGGAAACAATTTCACCTAGAATTACATGTTTACTAAGTTTCCACACAAATCAAAATTAAGGTGAATAAACGATCTACTCGCTACTAATAATCCAAGGCTTAAAGGTTTACAGATACTTTTGCCATAAATCACCTGATTTGAGCGCCCTGTGTTTTGAAGATGATTTGTTGCATTGATGAAAGTTATCTTATAAAATTTAAAGAGATGCTAAAATTTGCAGTAGTCGACCGCTACAGGTATTACAAAATATGTAGCGTAACATACTAGTGAACCCATATTTTTTGCCCATTGAACGGAAAATTCTATGTCGGGTGGACTGAACTGTACAACTGTTAGAAGACAAATATTAAGTTACTATGTAGTGTTGATATGATGTTGCGTTGCCCTATTGGAAGTATTGTGCAAGACTAGTTGAATAATGTTTGCGGCAATTAATAGATTGAGAAAAATGCACCAATCGTATGGCCACCACGCTCGCCTGATTTTAAACCTATGCATTTCTTGTGTGGGATGAAGCGCAAAAAATAGTGAATCAATGCCCGCTCAGAATAACACAACCATCACAGTAAATATATCTCTTAAATAGCTTCGCACGTGTTTCTATATGTTATAAAATGTAAAAGTTAAACTCAATTTTCATCAGTTTAAAGGAAAATTAAAACATCGAGAAAACTGTTTTAATTTCCGTTTTTCATGTGTTCTTAACAGTTAAAATTGACTGTTCTGATATAGTAATAATTCTCTAGATTGTCGCTATTTGACAAGCTATAGCCCTTCAAATTTCCTGTTGAACAGCTACAGGAAATTTCCTTCTTATCCAGCGACACTTCCTCTTATACGCATGAAATGAAGTCTGTCAAAGATATAAATTGTCGCAGGACGGCCGTTTCACCTCAGAACCAGGCTAGGCGTAATAAAATCGAAAAGCAACATGTAGTCAGTAAAGCCTCCACAACACGGCATGCTTTATCGTTCTTCCAGATCACTGCAACTTTGTAGAGTACACAATCTGGCCAAAATCGAGACATAAAAATTCGATTACGGTATTTCGCGCCGCTGCATTTAATCAGGTATTCCTAGACGAAGTCTCATGATTGATTTTCAGTTCAATGCTTTTCATTCATTCGAATTATACCAGCAATTAGCACGATGCGGGAGCAGTCACCGCATAATTAAATTTACATATTGTACACATTGTTATCACATCCCAAACTAATTTCGTAAGTTTTTTGGTTTTGCTCGCTTTGTGTAATTTGTTCATAATATTTTGACTATTAAGAGAAAACTTAACCATCTGAAAATTGGTAAGCGGATTATCGTTTAATGAAAGTTTTTAATGAGAATATTCTTTATAGAAACTACTGGTGTGAACATTTTGCTCGTTACACGTTTAATACTAAACTCTTAACAGAATTTGCAATCTGAAAATAAAACTGTAGTATTTTTAAACGCATAATGAAAACATTACTTTAGTCTAAAATTAAGTTTTCCAAACAAATTTAAAATTAAATCAGTCTTTATGCTTTATTTTAACTTTTATTTTAAATTTAACACGAAGCAGTTGGATTTCTTCGAACAATAATCGTAGCTCACTAATTGCAGATTTGCAAAAATGTTTTACTTTTTGTATCATAGCTCAAGTCTCAACAGTTACAATAGAAAAGAGATAGAAAAGATAATAAATTATCCCTGCCGTTCTCGACTGCATTAAGTTATGATCCGATGCACTATTCGTGTAAACTCGGAAGGTTCATACGAAACACGTTTCATTGTAAATAAGGCTAAATTATTTCTTATAGATTTTAGTTTATAACACTATCAAATTTTTAAAATCAAAAGTGTTCAAAATTGTCAAGGATGCATGCGCATTATGATTTTTGACTGCGCTTTGTCAGTCTCTCCCAAAATGTGGTTTTATTAACACCAACCTTAACATGGCGCAGTCGGTAGAATTGGTGATCTAATGGGATAATCTTTTAAATAGTGAAGTAGGTAGTCTTTCATAACTGTTAAACGTTAGGCGTATGTGAGGTGTCTTAACAGTAGTTAATACATTTTTGAGCCCAAAATTTGCCCCCAATCCCCCTTTAGTTTTATATTGTTGAAAAAAGACAAAAAATTTCTATCGAAAAAAGAGCGCAGAATGTTGCTAGGTTATCATTTAAAAAAAATAAAGCGGCAGTTACAAGTTAAAAAAATCGTGAGGCGTAGGCTACGGGTTTAGCAAGTTAATATTAAAGGTGTTTCTTGTATACAATCATTGTTTCTTTTTTCATTAACTAGACTTGGCAGACATTCAGGAGTGAAATTTTAAGTATTTGCGTATAATTAAACAATGTTTTTTTATTAAATTTAGTATCTGGGAGTAATTTTTGATTCTGAATGAATTTCCACATTTTGTTTGAACCTAGTAGCCAAATAGAGTGGCGGTAGCTCAGAGGTTGGGCGTTCAGCCTCTAACGCTAAAGGTCTAGGGTTCGATTCCCCGTCGAAGCCATGCAGCAATAAAATTCTATGCCGCAACCCGCCACTCACATTCCCCAATCCGGTGTAGGCAGCCGTGGGGTCTTAATGCCTGAAACCTTCTCTGGAAGTTAGTAGTTCGGATTCGACGTTAAACTGTAGGTCCCCCGTACTCCACCTTAGCGCTAAGGAGAGTACGTAGCATAGAAGAGTGCCGGTGCCCAGCAGTGGGACGTAAAGGCTAGTTACGAGTAGCCAATATTAAACTATTAAATAATTAGTGTAGTTAAGTTGTGAGCATAATCGTAAGTTATAAAACCTAGATTCCATAATTATCAGGATTCATTTTAAAAAATGCAAAATTTTATTTTAAATATAGTAAGTTATAACAGTACGCTTACCCCATAGAAATGGGTCGACTGTATTCTTTCAGAACATTCACGTGAATTTACTACTGTCTAGATATGTCCAAGGAATTTTTTAATATTTTCCAGTTTATAAAACGCGCCATCAGAAAATACCTACGTGTTATTGCAGACAATGACATTTAACCTCGCGCATTCACAACAAATGGACTTTAAGGAACAAAATCGGCCGATATTTTAAAATTTTTATCGTGTGGGTCGAGAATGGCTACGTTCCCCCAAAGAGTTTTAATTAAAGTATTTTAATTACATGACATCTTATCGCTCCCATCTTTTTTTTTTTCGAGTTGGGTTTGCGATATTTGCCCTTTGCTGTCAAGCTGTCGTACAAAGAAAAAATCATAATGATTTTGAATTTTATTGAAGGATTAATTTCGAAGTTGTCCGCCCAGTCGCTTAATTTTAACTGGGAATTATTATTCGAAAAAAAACTGATCCTCAGTGGGCTGTGGAATGAAAAGTCACGTCTTAACTAGACTAAAGGAATGTTTATAATGTCAATTTCAGGTTAGGTTGTGTCTGTTAGAATTAAATAACAATGAAACGTCATTGGAATACCTCTCTCGAAATTCCACAAAACAAGGAGGAATCGAATCGATCCAGTGTCCGTCAACTTGAAAGCCGTTCTGAAAGTAAGATTTAATAATGAATGCTCTTTGAAGCGTATTAAAAATCATTTTAACAATCTGCCAGTTCGTATAAAAATTGACAACTAATTATTATCTGACATTATAAACATTCTCTTAGTCTAGCAAAGACGTGACTTTTCATTCCACAACCCGCCGAGGATCAGTTTTTTTTTATCTCTTGATAAAGCTTCAGGTTTCTATTCGCTTCGTATTTTTTGCCCTTTTCACCCTTCACCTTCAGCCGTTCTGCGAGTTGCTTACAATCTTAGGTTTAACAATTGATATAACTTTACTTATGTAAACTTCCTGTTGTTAGAGAGCAAAGTTGATTACAAAAAAAAAACTAATTTTCTTGTAGAGCGGTACCAATACTAACTAAATAGTTTTGCTTCCGCCTGAGTACTTCGAAAACTGTTCAAAGCACACCATAGTCATTTATTATATCCCTTTTCTGTATGGTAATTAATTTGAACTACCCCCTGTATGTTTTGTTTTTGTTTATTCTAACCAGCTTTGTGTCCATTTCTTGGGTGGTCATCCAGATATACGTTTTCCTGTCGATTTTTCCTTTTTGCAAATATTCTAATCTGTCTTTTATCATCCTGTCTACGTGGCTGTTCCATTTTTGTCTTTTTCGTTTACCCCACTTTACTACATCCTGTATTTCACAAATTGTTTTTGTTGATGGATTTGTTTGGTGATTTCTCATTGTGATTTCTAATACATTTCGTAGGATTTTCATTTTCACCGTGCGTATCTTCTGTTTGGTTTTCTTTGTTTCTGCACGTGTCTCTATGGCATAGGTTATTACTATGCGCACCTTTGCTTTGTATATCCCCACCTTACTCCCTTTGCTCATCTACTTGTTGTGGAATACCACTGCATTTAGTCATACCGCTGTTTGTGTTGCTTTTACGGCTTGCTTCTGTACTTCTGCGTGGAGATCTCTGCTTCTGTTGATATCCACCCCTCAAGTACGTAAATGTCTATTTCTGCTTCAAACTTACAGCGGATTGGTTCTTTGCTTATTACCATGGATTTGGTTTAATTTGTTGATATTTTCATGTTATATGTTTTTCCTGAAATGTGAAGTTGGTGTAGCAGCCTATGTAGATTATCTTCGGAAATTACTAGCAATACTGCATCGTCGGCATAGCATATTATATTTATGTTGTTATGTCCTAGCTTGTAACCATTCTTTTCTCTAAGCGTCTTTATCACCTTATCCATGATTAGATTAAACAAGAATGGACTTAAAGAAACTCCTTGTCGTATGCCTTTGTTTATTATAATCTCTTCTGTGATAGCTCGTGTTGTTCTTATTTTAGTCATGGTGTTCGTATTAATGGCATCTATTAAGTTCGTTTAGGACTTTTAAGAAATCATTTTTTCTTACGCGGTCTAATGCCTTAGTAAAGTCTACAAAGCATATGCACAAAGCATAAGAGGTGATTAAATTCTAACGATTTCGCTACCACTTGTCGTAGCATAAATAATTAAATACTTCTGTTTTTCCAAAGCCTTGCTGTTCTTCGGTTATATCTATAATTTTTTCTAGTTCTTCCTTTATGAAAACAGTGAACATCTTACGAAACTCCGCCTGCGGCATCCGATGGGTGGATTGAGTAACCCATTGGTGTCGTTGCCGGTCCCAAGCCCGGATAAAGGATGAGGGTTCGTAGGCAAGGTTAGCACCCTACCTACCGTAAAACAAAGATTCTGTTCACACAACTTACAACAAGCCTCGGAATAGGATGGATATAAAAACGATGACTCCGGCGAGAAAAAAGAAGTCAAAAAAGGATATTTTAAGAATTGCAACATGGATAATCTCTACGTGGAATTTAAAAAAAAAAACAAAAATCATAACTGAAACGCAAGTACATAGAATTGATACTTGCGCAGTAAGTTAAACTAAGAAAATAGGCGCTGGAACAACCACGAGAAAAACTATTTGCTAGTTTATAAAGAAGTAAACAAAACCGAAAGAGCACATGCGAGTGTAGGCCTACTAATTCATATAAAATATACTAACAGCATAAAACAAATCAAATATATAAATAAAAGAATATTGTCAGTACCTCTAACTTAAAACTTAAAAAACTCAGACTATTGATACAATAATGTCGGACCATAATGCACAAATAGCTTATTATCTATCAGAGCTGAAGCAAAATAAAAACGAATATTCTCAGATGAAAATTTAAATCAATTTAAGTTCTCCTTATCTAAAGAAGAATGGTTGGAAATGTATATTGAACCATCAAATGTAAAAAAATTTGATATGTTTTTTAAGACTTTTAGTAGTCTCTTTGATATAGCTTTCCCAATTAAATTTTTAAAACAAAAGTCAGGTCAAAAAAAGACGCCTTGGATAACGCCTGAATTAATTAGAGAAGGCAACACTAAGAAATTTTTATCATTTCTGTAAACTAAGTCAAGATCCTGTAATTAAAGCACGATATAAGATACTGATAATAAAAATATTGAAGCCGCAAAAAAGGATTATTATAGCAAATTGATTATAAATTCCAAAAATAAATCAAGCACGGCATGGGATATAATTAAAGAAAACGCAAACTTAAAAAATAATTATAAAAAAATTCCGGACTCACTGATAACCCTAGAAAATACAATAGTCAAAAATAAATATGAAATTGCAAACGCGTTTAATTATTACTTCACTGAGTCCATTAAGTCTAAAAATTACCCCCTACAACAACCAACTACCATCTGTAATACAATGGTTCTAATGGAAATGAGTTCCGTAGAGGTAAAGGATATTATTCTATCTGTTTCAGATAAAAAATCTTTTGGTTTTGATCAAATTCCATGTTGTTTAATCAAAAAAGTTGCTGAATATATCACCGAACCGTTAACGTATCTAATAAATTTATCGTTTGAAATGGGTTATTTTCCTGCTCATCTAAAACAAGCACAAATCGTTCCCGTGTATAAAAAAGGTACACCTAATAAATTGGAAAATTATAGGCCAATAGCATTATTATCGATCTTTTCAAAAATTTTTGAAAAAGCTTTTTATATAAAATTAACACATTTTTTATCAAAATACAAATTAATTACAGATAGACAATTTGGATTTCAAACAAGTAAGTCAACTCAAGATGCACTATTATCATTCTACGATAAAATATTAACAAATCTCGATGACAAACTTCTGTCAGCAGGTATATTTTTTTACTTCACGCGTGCTTTTGAAACTGTAAATAACGAGATGTTGTTAAAAAAACTGGAAGTCTTTGGAATACGGGGGCCAGCATTGAATTGGATGGAATCTTACCTATCCAATAGAACCCAAACCGTTCGCATTATCCAGGATGGTATCGAATCTGTATTAAATAGTGTGGTAGTAGATGTGGGTGTGCCTCAAGGCAGCATACTTGGGCCTGTCTTGTTTATTATTTATATTAATGATATAATACATTATGTTGATATAGGTTTTCTTACACTGTACGCAGATGATACATCTAGCATAACTGCAGATAACTTAAATTTACTTAGTAAAAAAGCAAACAAATGTGTAAATCAAATTACAACTTGGTGTCAGAAAAATGGAGTCGCATTAAATAATGGAAAGACAGACTTAATATTATTTGATCAAAATCAGTCAAAACAAGAGTGCAGTGTTTTAGTTAGGTCCGGCAACAAAAGCATAAAGCAACACGATAACACTAAATTTTTAGGAATCTTGCTAGACAAATCTTTAAGTTGGGAACTTCATATACATAACTTGTCAAAAAAGCTAGCAGGATTAAATTATTCAATACTTCAACTAAAAAAATCAGTAAATATCGTCACATTAAAAATATATTATTATGGTTGCGTAAATAGTGTCTTATCTTATGGATTGATATGTTGGGGAAACAGTGTACACATTACAAAAATATTTACATTACAAAAACCGTACCGTACAGAGATTCATGTCGGTCGTATTTTAAACAGCATGGAATTTTAACTATCCACTGTCTGTACATTCTGCAATGTGTATGCCATGTACATAAAAACATTGACAATTACGTGAAATGCGGTGAAGTAAATAGATATAATACACGGACTGCAAACAATATCTACATGCCTTCTCATAGATTAAATAAAGTCACTAAAGGTCCAAATACCATGTCAATAAAACTTTATAATCATCTGCCCAAGAGCCTGAAAAGCATTCAAAATCTAAAACAATTTAAAACAAATATAAAATATATTCTCAAAGAAAAAAGTTTCTTCTCACTCCACGAATATTTTAATAGTAACATTATAGTAGATTAGATATATTTAGTGTATTTTAAACATGTATTTTAAATTGTTTTTGTTTGTCTATATTTTTTTTCACACGTCAATGACAATTCCGATACTGTAAAGTCTATGGAAATAAATATTATTATTATTATTATCATTATAACTCTGGATAATACTAAAATAAACATAATGTCTATATTTGCACCAGACGCAAATAAAACCTATCCTTCTCTAACAGGTTAACTACTGAGACTACGTGGGATTTCAATGAGGGGGAAATACCTCCTCCGCAAGTAACATAATTAGTTCGTTATTACAACATAGATTTTGTTTTATTTCAATTCTTTAGGTGCCGGCCTAATATTCTCAAGTATTTATGTACTTGATAGAAAAATGTCAAGCGCGCATAAAAATCATATATCTATCATACTTATTTATCGTAACCAAACAAGTTTTGTAAGATATTGATTTTTACTTGAGCGACATTTTCTTTACGTTACAAACGATAATGATGCTGCTGCATACTCATCTCTATGGTACAAATTTCCTGAGGCTGAAAATTTCCTATCTAACATAAATCGTTGTTTTCAACGACGTACTTACAGTAAAAGCAAAGTATGTGTCTCCTCTTTACATACTTTTTTTTCTCATAATAAATTTGTTATTGTAAAGCTTTACCAAAGAAATGTTTCATACAGCTCAAATTGTTAAATTCCAATAACTTTCCGAAGTTACCTTAGTTTCTGAGGAATTAACACGGAAATGCTTTCCTATATCTTAATTTAAAAAAAAATTTTTAATTATGCAAATTTATTTTTAAAGAATGATATTCAAACCACTTTATCAATCCACCCTTGCGCATTCCGGAAATGTAAATAGCTTCCGGCAACATTAATTAACCGCACTTCTTTCCCATCTCGGACGTCTGATAACCTAATATGAAGAAAAATTAAACACTTTAAGATCGAATATTGCGTTCCATCTTAAATTTTAAGATTTTCGTCCGGATTATTTAAGGAATTTTCCGGGCATATTACTAATGCTACAAGTATAAAATCATGTCCGAAGGTTTACGTTGCCGAGCATCTATGCAGTGAGTATCGTGGATTAGCGGACGCATCTATATCAAACACGTAACCTCGACATGTGCACCATATTGCTTTGTAACGCTTCGTGTTCTGCTTCAGGGAGCAAATTATTGAATAGGATGGTAGGGATGTGACACAGAGTTCGATGAAGAGTGACTTATCCTTTATTATTATATCTGCAGTATGAGAAACTGCCGCATACAAACACCAAAATCAATCAGTTAATCTCGCTCCTGCTGTTACAGGTTTGTTCCAATTGAAACTGTGGGGATACAGATTTTCGAAATTGTTTTCTGGTATATGTCTGTATTAGGACGGTTCGTTGCTTTTGTGAAGCTCACAATTTACGATATAATTCTTCAATGATGATTCTAAAAATGGGGGATGCTCAGCCTGACTTTCCCATACTTCAATAATTTTTACGTTTCAGAAGTGCTTTATATCAACGTTCTAGCTCCAACGGCCGAAATAATCCTAATCCTATGACATATGTGACCCATCACTGCTTCAACTCGATATTTTTTTTCGCTGGAAAATATCGTTCGAAATTATAAAATCACTAGTTATTTGAAAAATTTCTGAAACAATCAACGAGGGGGAATAAAATAGCTCCCTAAATATTACTGCATTTAGAAAACAAATGTAGAATTTTTCTACTGTCCTCGATGAGCATAGATTGAACAAAACAAGTATTACTTTTGAAATGAAAATGGTTGTCAAAATATTGGATCCGGGAACATGATTGTAAAAGAGCCCAATCGGGTGGTTTGCGTTCAAACGTGAACTTGCGTTCTATTCGGAAGCAGGACTCTAGAAGGAGCCCGATTTGCTGTTTCCTCGTCGGAGCGTATATTTGAGTTCGATGTGGAAACAAACTGCAGGAGGATCCTGATGTGTTGGTTTTTAGTCTGAGCGTGAACTTGAGTTCTATTCGGAAGCAGGACTCTAGGGGAAGCCTGAAAGATCTGTTTGTTTTGGATCGTAAACTTACATTCGATATGGAAGCGGGACTCTACGAGGAGCCCGATGGGTTGGTTTGTTTCGGACCGTAAACTTACGTTCAATGCGGAATCACGGCTCTAAGAGGAGGCTGATGGGTTGGTTTGCTTTAAAGCGTAAAGTTGCTTTCGATCCGGAAGCAAGATTCTATAGGAGGAGCCCAATGTGCTGTTTTTTCGTCGAAGCGTAAACTTGAGTTCGATTAGGAAGCAAAATTCTGGAGAAAACTGATGGATTGGTTTGCTTTGAAGCGTGAAGATGCGTTTGATCCGGAAACAGGCCTGCAGTACTAACTCGATGTGCTGCTTTTTTATTGGAGCGTAAAGTTGAGTTTGTTTGTTTTGTTGTTTTTTTTAAGGTCCAAAACATGTACCTGCTTTCTCAGAATCTAATTTTTTCACAATTACAATACATTCCCACACTGGAAGTGCGAAAGTGTAAAAATAAAAAGTAGGTGAAAGTTTTGACACACATAACGAGATAAAGAAACATCTAACCAACGAAAGGGATAATGTTTGTTAAGAATGTTAAAACTTTCTTGTAACTTGGATTATGCAAGCGTTGTCAGGATTTAATACCTACTTAGAAACAAAAGCTTTCCTCGGATTTAGATACACTCTAATAAGGGCCGCGTTTCAGGAACAAAGTTGCTTGCTTTCAAGATTATTTGCTGCTTTATCAGGTTAATTATATTAATATCTATAAGCTTATTTTCAAAATATTGATAAAATTCAGTTTACAATTTGAAAAAATAAATAAAATAAAAACGTGTATGCTAAGCCTAAAAATATTTGAAAAATAAGACACATAATAAGGCTTTATTAAGTGCTAATCTATTCCACATCATACGTCTGAATATGCCTAAAGTTAAAAACCTGTTACATTTTACATTTATTTTACATGTTTTTTGTAAGACCAACAATTTCTGTTTGGTTATATTTCGACAACATGTATTAAGCAAAAAATGTTTGTGCGGCAGGATTTAAACAGAACAACCTGCTAATTTGTACTGTCTAGTGTGGACTCAGTAACTGCTCCGGGAGTCTTGCAGACGTCACGACCCAGAACGTCGGCATACGGGTGCTGGTGGTCCGGAACCTTTTTTTTTCAGTAGAGGAGAAACAAAGATCGTGCGGCGTTGGAGATGTTAGAGTGCTGCGGGGCTCTAGAAGAAACTGCGGGGTTTGAGTAAGAGCTTGTGAGGCTGGCTTACTTTAGACCATAAGCTTATGCTTGCTCCGGGAGCCGGGCTCTATTAGGTTATGTTTGATCGTGACAATTAACTCGCTGGGCTCTGAAAGCAGCAAAATGCAGCAGGACTCTAGAAGGAGCTCGATGTGTTGGTTTACCTTGGACCATGCACAATCCTAAAACAGTATCTCGGGCGTTGTTTTTTGGACAGTTGGGTTTGTTTGATTTTGAAAACCAACTCGCAGGGCTCTGGAGGCAGCTGGTTGCAGCAAGATTCTAGAAGGTGCTTGCTGTGTTGGTTTGCCTTGGACCATATTCGATCCTAAAGCTGGATCTCAGGCGTTGTTGTTTAGACCTTATGTTATGTTTTTATCTTGAAAATTAATTTGCTGGCCTCTAGAAGCAGCTGCCTGCAGCAGGACTTTAGAAGGCGCTTGTTGTGTCGGTTTGCTTTGGACCATGCTCATTCTTAAAGCAGGATCGCAGCCGTTGTTGTTTAGACTGCTAGGTTATGCTTAATCTTTAAAATCAACTCGCTAAGCTCTGGGTGCAGCAGGACTCCAAAAGGAGCTTGCTGTGTTGGTTTGTCTTGGACCATGCTCAATTCTAAAGCAGGATCTCAGGCGGTGTTGTTTGGACCGTTAATGATATATCTTGACAATCAATTCGCTGGGCTCTTAAAGGTGCTGGCTCTAGAAAGAGCTCTTTGACTCGCAGATATTGATCGTTGTTGAAGCAGGTTCTCAAGCATTGGTTTTTGAACCGTTAGGTTACGTTCGCTAGTGAAATTCGGACGAATTTAATATAAAATAGAAATGGTTTTTAGTATAGCTAAGTACAATACAAACAAACCTGCATAAATGTTCATTCAACAAATGGGGTCAACTAGTAATTTTTATATTATTTGATTTTATACGTCATACAATGCGATTTTAGGCTGGTCGAGTGCATAAAATTGGTGAAGCCTGTCAATTTTTTATTGAAAAATGGCAAGCTAAATAAATGAATTTTGTACTGTGATGTGCATCTGCAACATGTTAACAACATCAGGAACATTGATTATACGTTCATTACGTATATACCTCTTCTGTACATATCAATACTGAAAATCTTAATGCAATTTCCCCATATCGCTCTACCTTAATCGAAATTGCAATGTAGCGGACACCGATCGAAGTTTAATTAGATTTATTGAACTGTGAATAGTACGTACAAATTGTCACATGCATCATAGTTTGTCACTATTTCTAATGTAGCTTGTTAATAACCAAACGTGGCACAAGCTTTTACCGCTAGAGAGAACATTTTTGTGAAATCTGTATTAAAAATTATATAATTTTTAATGTTGACTAAGGAATTAATAGATTTAAAATAGAAAAAGCAATTACCGCAGATTTCACCATTAAAACCGTGTAAATCAGGTTCAGTGCAGCGTTAATTCAGTGGGGGAGCACTTTAAATTTTAAAATATGCATTCGACTCTATTCCCAAATACATTCAGTACAGTAATGACAATTTTGAAGTTAATTTATTCCCAGTTTTCCGCGAATTTTGTTTGGTTTTGTGTTGCAAATGTATTTATTTTTTTCTCCAAAAAAAGAATAATTTGTATTATAAGCATTATTATTTTTCGGCCGCTTCGTTATGAGAATTCATTACGCTCTGTGTAGTACCTGGGAAAAGTAATTGATGTTTGAATACAAGCGTTCGGGAGTTTAATAACTGTTTCTGACTTAATGGATGTTCTCAGCGTCTCCAATTTTTAACACTTCGTTAAATTAATATTTCAATAGAAATCATGTTAGGGTTTGTTTTGGAGCAAAACGTGATTGATGGTTGCGCTAAACTGTTTTTAAATATCGGAAAATTAATAGTCGTCGACTGTTTTACGCCCTGAAACAATAAGATTTTTCTGATTTTTACTGCCTCGATATTTTTACCAGCGAGATGTGTGTAAATACATTTCCAATACATAAAAGATCAGCAAGGATAGGCTGCTTATTATTAAAAGGGCAGTAAAAACCATTAGACGGCTTTCCTGCGTAACTCTTCCGAAAAGGATGATCCAATTTTAATGAAACTAAAAACGTGGGAGTATATTAAATGTTCATCGGGAAAAAGGTTTAAAAACTCTCAAGTCGGAGGTAAGATATTAATGGACTTTTTCAAATATGCACAGAGCATCTAAAGGAAGCAAGTAAAACAGGCCAAGAATCTCCTTCATTTTTGCTGTCCCCATAATTTTAGTATAGGGAAGTATTGATTTCATGTAAATGTTAGATATTGGAGGAAATACATGTTTTGGACCTTCAGAAAATCAAAAAGTTAGACCAAATTGTTCATGAGTGATAGTAAAAAAAGATTTACAACTTAATTTTTAGGTGCAGCAAAAATTAGAGGAATTAATCTTTCTTTCCACCAACGTTTTGGCGTACGAATTCGTATTTAATTTTCTTTAACCCCACGAAATTATTTTCCAAAAAATCAAACAATCGATTTTTTTTAAATATAAAAAAAAATTTTCGAACCAACACCCACAATGTTATTCTGAAGAGCATAAGACTGGTTTTGACTGCAAGTCATATTGTTTCGTTGAGTACGCTGACAATCACGTGTATGACGTGTTGCGTCAGCTCTTAGCAAGGTGCGTGCACTTTTATTTTACCACTGCCATTGCTGTTGGAGTTACAACGTTGTACATAAATGTTTTTAATTATCAGAGATGCAAAGTTTTTTAAAATATAAGAAAGTCTCTAATCTTAATATTTCCCAACATTCAATTTACTAGCTGGCAAGGTTTCTTCTCTCGACAGCATTATTTTAACCCAGCTACATATTGTCTGAACAAACCAACCAGCGTAGATGTTCCACTTTTATATTGTTCATCAATTTTTTGCGAAATATCGGAATCCCAAACTAACGTCATAATTTAATATATGAAATGCTGTGAACACATTAAAACGATATAATTTTTATTTTTCGCTCTGTAGTTGCTGAACTATATTTAAGTAATTTTTTATTTATTTAGAATGAAAATGGATTTTTCTTAGCAAAATTTCATTGCAACTTTCTAAAAATGACATTCTGTCAATGTCACGGAGGTACTCTATAATGAGTGGCATAGGATAGATACGTCATATTTCGGAAACGATGTAAAAGTTTGAGTCTCGTGTAATGTGCGACATCATTCCACTTTAAGGACTCCTAGCCTGCAGAAGACAGGAGTGAGACAGAATTTCCTGATGGGCTTATTCTCTTTAAGCATTAGCAGTGGAAATAGGCCGATAGTAAATAAATAATAAATGACAATAAAACTAATTTGATATTGTCAAGTTATCGTTTATGTTAAATAAACGATTATTCGTAGTTCGTGACTATTGCCTAGGATTGAACACAATTCTCCAAAAATAACAATAATATATTTGACTAGAAGTTAAACATTATTACTTGAAGCTGAGATATACTACATACATAAATAATTGTAGTTTAGGCAAAGCTTCCATGCGAGAGGTATAAGGGCGATAGCTCTTAGTAGAAATAATACTGTCAACTGCCTTCGTATAACGGGTACATACGCTTATATGTTTAAGGCCCAAGTAGGTCGGCAAACACATTTAGGTATTAGTAAATACGGTATGCTTACGTGCAATTTGCATCTTATGCACCCAGCCTGCTTAATTCTAAATATAGGTCTGAGGTGACTGGGATCAATACTTCATGCATTGTGAAATATTATGCAATCTTACTAACTTGGAGAATTAGTTGTAGCAATAACGAATGTTTTGATCTGATGTTACTTTATAATTTTCCGAGATTAATATAGGGCGGGTCAGAGAAATTAAGGGCTTAGGAAAATTTATAGCTATTTTAATTGGCAAAATTAAAAAGAATAGTTTGACTGTTACAGAATTTTGAAGATTTAAATATTGATAGTTTTTACTTTTTCACAAACTATTTTGTTTGGTTATATTTTTTAACGTTATTGCGAAACCAAATTTTCGACCAGTTTACCAAAGTTAAATAAAATTTTTTATTTGTGTCTAATAGCGAGGTTATTAGTCATTTTAGTATTCCACAATTAGGAGAACGTTTACTTCATAATTTACTCGTAGCAAAATCTTTAATTTCAAACCTTTATTAAGTTTTACCTAAATTGCCCTCTAAACTGAAGCCTAAAATTCCCAAAAGAGCAAAACGCTTCTTCGCGTTCCCAAATTATTATAGAACTCGGTTTTCTCTAAGGAAATATTGGAGCTCTGTACACCAAAGGCCCAATAGCTTCAAGTAAATTACTAATTAACTGAGAAATTTTCATACCACAGATAAATAGCATGCAGGATGTGATGCCTTTTATTAAAAGCAAATGGCTTTGATCTTGTCTTTTATGTATTCTCCGTTTGTGTATAGAAAAATGAGGTACATAAATTACATTATTTTTCGTCTTAATACATATACAGCAGAACATACGTGACCGGAAATTCGCATAGCTACATCTGAACGGTTTTCTCCAAATGAATCATTCGAATAGCAGTCTATCGCTAATGACAATCATTCGATTATGCCCATCACTAATTTATAATACAAAAGTATGTGAAAAATTTAACTAAAAACTAAATTAAATTATAAAATATATTTGAAATTACATCGAATTTCTAGAAAAAGGTAAACGAATATTTTAAAAGCTTCCTAATACGTCATCAGTTTATCTGATAATATTTTAATGACAAAAAATTCAGGGTTTTAACAGATGTTTTCTGCATCTGACAGTTAAAATCTCGGGAACAAAGTTAGAGAGAATCTAAATTTTTAATTACCGCTCGGGAAAATTGTGTTTTATGTTTTTTTACATCTGTAATATATTTATTCACTCGCATCGCTCGGTATGTTTGTTCTTGGACTACTTTTTCTATGAAATTTTCATTTCATACAGTTGTGAATTTTATTTACGTCTTGTTTCATATTTCAATTGTCAACACTATGTCTAAAGGCTATATTCGCGCAACAGTCAGTTTCAAACGTTATTGTTTTCTGAAACTTAATTTTGCACGTCAGTCTTTTCAATTCTGTTTGTTGTCTGATCAGAAACGTTCTTAGAAGCCATTCTGGAAGACTTTGAGGAAAACCCCTGCGGTTTTCTCGCCAGATTGGTAATTGTTGATGAAATCTGGTTTCATCGCTTTGATCTGAAATCAAAACAACAAAGTATGGAGTGACGATACGAGGGTTCTGCCCATACTAACAAATTTGGTGTGATGTAGTCTGCTGAAAAAAAACATCAAAATGAAAGTAAAATCTGATTACCAAAAACTTTCCAAGTATCCTTGACTATATCAGGAACATAAACACTGCACAATAAAGCGGGAAACAACACTAGAAATTCTAAAACTACTAAACTGAACAACCAAAATAATGAAAGAGGTACAACGGGTCACCTAACTACCAGGACTAAAATTAGCTAAAAATTTAACTGTAACAATTTCTTTTAAAGATCATTTAATGCTGATCGCAAGGGGTAAGGATGTTACTGCAAAATAACATGAAATTACATTTGTATGATTGCTTAGTAGTCACGCTGTTCAGTTCACGTGATGACTCTGCGGATTTCACAGTATTCAGTACCGCGGGACACATTCGGAAAATGTCTTGCACCTCGACAGATTTAGTTACTATTTTTAAAAGGGAAGTTACCAAAAAAAAAGCATAGGGCGTAGACCACACGTTCCGTTGTTCCGTGTAATAACAGAATTTATATTCGTAATCGTAATCAGCCTTTACGTCCCACTGCTGGGCACCGGCATTCTTCTCTGCCACTTACTCTCCTTAGCGCTAAGGTGGAGTACGGGGGACCTACAGTTTAACGTCGAATCCGAACGACTAAATTCCAGAGAAGGTTTCAGGCATTAAGACCCCACGGCTGCCTACACCGGATTGGGGAATGTGAGTGGCGGGTTGCGGCATAGATTTTTATTGCTGCATGGCTTCGGCGGGGAATCGAACCCTAGACCTTCAGCGTTAGAGACTGAGCGCCCAACCTCTGAGCTACCGCCACTCTCCGCCCCACGTTTTTCTCTTAAAAAATTGTAGCAAATTAGTGAAAGAAATCTAATGATATAATTATTACCTTCCGCAGGTATCGCAGTTTCATAGCCCCGACCACCGTATTGATTTTTTATATAAATATGGGAACCCGCAAACATTATAAATAACCTGCGCCGAGATGTGAGACATTTTGCTGAATGGACTGTCACTAAAAATTGGAACAGAGGGAAGGGATCCGAATTTACTATACATATACTAAACACGCACTGACCAAAAAACATTATTAAAATTATATTAGAAAGAACATTTATATCTAGGGCTGATATTTTTAGGCACTATAAGTTTTACCAATATTAAGGCAAAGAGGTAGTAAAAATTACATTTAAGCAACCAAAACATCATTGATTTGAAATTATGAATTTTATTTAAAAGTAGAAGCTTTTTCAATTCACGTGTTTCTATCATCACAGCGCTTGAATGCGTCTAAACCTACCGCATACACCGTTGTGGTTCTTTTTATTAAAAAAATAACTGCGACTGAGAAAAAATGTTACATACTACCCCCGGCATATTGAAATAACAGGAAAATTTATTCACATATTAAAAAGAAATTTAATTCCGCAAAAATTGCAGAAGCTCACAAAAAAACAAATTCTATCTTGAACAAAAAATTGGACAGTAAGTCAACACTACACATAAAATACTGCTTTAAGTTGACGTTTTTTGCAAAACTCAATTACAGTAAACCACCAACAGTTACTTTAAATTTTTATAATAAATCGTGTATAAATAGCAGTAGCGTTGCGAGGGTTCAAAATTAAAAATTTGAGTGAGTAATGGCAAATGCACCAATAATTTAAAATTAAGATTAAAAAAAGATAAAAATTCATTATTTCAAAAATTAAAGCTTGCTATCCTTATTAAATATCAACAAACAACAAAACATGTATTTGTCTTTTAAAAGTTGGTTTACGAGATTTTTCATCTTCGCTGCAAAGTGCAAACTACGTATAAAATAAATACAAACTTGTTTGGTGTCATATAACTTATCCTGCACGCTGCACTTTATTGCGGCTGACTGATATACGAATATAAACTATAGCAGTGTTGCCAAGTCAAAAATTAAAATTTCATCTATCAGATTTCTATTTCGCCAAATTTTTTTAATAAAGCTTCCCACCTCCTTGCATTAAAACATTAACAATACAAAAAATATAAATAACTCTAATAAAAACACATGTTTCATTTGAAGTATGTGTATAATTTACTTCTGATTAAGTAAGGTACAAATAATAGGTACGTTGGTAAACGACTATTGTGTAATTGTAAGGAGTAAGAACTTTTTTTTAAGAATCATGAGGCCGTGCGTGAGCACGACTTCATGATTCCCATCCCACCCCCTTACCCGGGCTCAGCGGACTTGCGCTATACACCGATCTAACATACCCCACCCCTAAAAGACACGCAAACCAACATACACACCACCATGGACACGCCGGATTTAACTTATTCAGAAAAATTTCCGACGGGCAGAGAATTCGAACCTACTGCCGTTGGGAGTCTAGTTCTAGAGGTTGGGACTCCAACCACTAGACCACCCGCTGGCCCTAGTAAGAACTAATGCTTCGAGAAAACTCAAAAGGCAAGAATTCATATAAATCTGCAGATTCGGCTACTCATGGCTGTTGTAATACGTCCGGCGGGTTATTATTTAGGGGAATTACCGAATTCTAGTAGTATAAAAATAATCCTGGATTCCCATGTGGCGGATTAAGGTCATTGTAAGCCTTAGGCGCAAATGTATCGCGCGAAGGCCCCTTAAAACAGACAAATAGAGTGATGGTCTGCAGCACCGCATCGTCTTACCAATGCATTATAAGCGTAGCGAGCTCTGACCGGATCTTCAACACATTATTGGGTTGTGATGAATAAACACATTTTTTAAATTTGTAGGAAAAGCAGTTTTTTTTAATTTTTCGCAATAGTTGAAAAATCACCAAACTTTTGCGTTGTTGCAAAAGTTTCTATGAATCACCACCACCACACCAGACCATTTTTCAAAATCATCAGATTTGGTGTTTTTTCGTCAGACCTGGCAACACTGAACTACAGGAACAGGCGCGTCTATTCGATTGTTACTGCATTCTGACATCCCTACTATTTGCATCTGATCGTTGTATTCGTTTACCAATGTGCATGCACTCCTATTAAGAATAACAGATTGGTTGATTGTTTCGTGACTGGGAATCACTGGGAGCAAAAAGGCTCGCCTTCGCGTACGCAAAACAGTGTTTAAAGGCAACTGTCTATATATTTAGCCCCCAATTTTTAATGTTACGCGATGTTGTTTAAAAGTTAATACTGTATGTAGCAGTTTTTTTTATTATGACTTTAAATTTTAATTTTTTTACCTGAAATATTTATTTTCCAGACATCAAACATCAAATTTGAGTTTCACAAACATAAATAATTTTTTGCCCAAAATTTTGCTTTCGACTAAATAACAATTTATATCTTTTTCCAATTACTTGCTGCTACTAATTAAAATTCTAAGAATAAAAAAACACGAACCACTCTAACAAAATAATATTTAGATAGACACTCTAATCTAAATGAAACTACCCGCTAGACTTAAGGTGATCCATTAACTGTTTTGTCGTCACAAAAATTCCAATGTTTGGGTAAAAGCTTTTCTTTAGAAGAAGCGAATAAAATAGCTAACTTTATTATTAATATCATCTCTACATCATTGTCTTGCATAAACGTTCTTATAAATTTTTATGATCCCTGAATGGAGTCTCGATTTCCCAAGTCATTTCTTAAAACTTCAGGAACCTTTGTTATTCCTCGCTGAAACAACAAGATGGCAGTACGTAGCCCGTTCAATGTTGGTTTTTTACTAAAAGAACCATGGATTTTCCTTGTAGATTTATTTAAGCGTATCGTATCACGTATCACTTTAGATTTTTTTTGTATGAGCCATAAGGGTCATTTTAAAACACCAATATAAAATATTTATTTAAATCAATCATGTAATGTTCAGAAAGCTTGTATAATTGTATGTTTGATATTGTTTACATTGTATATGTTTGGGAGAGGGTTTTGCCAAATTACTTCTATTTCAAATTGTTTTTGTTAGCTATTTTACCTGCTGCTAAAACGTGTTTTATTTGCGGACGAAGCTACAACAAGTTTTTGTAAAAAATTTTAAAAGCAAGATTTTAATATTTTAGCATAAAATGTTAACTTCAAAGTAAAACAGAAAAATTACACGCAAACGTGAATATATGATAAGAATAAAAATTACTGTTATAAATTAAAGCACAGAGCTTTCAGTAAAAGCGACACCAATAATGCGCCTGCAATAAATTTGTAACGTGGATTAATGAGCGTCCAAAATACACATTTTGCTGTTTTAAAAGTCGAAATTACGGAACTTCGGGCAAAATTTGTGAACACAGCTGTTGTAACTTTGTTATTACTTTTGTTTTGAATTTACTGAACAAGTTGGTTAAGCATTTTAATTTTTTGTATATGATTATCGTATCTAAAAATATCCTCGTTTGTTTTTCAGTTAAATATAATCTGTTATGTACAAAATATGAAATAATAATATAAACTTAACAACAATAACTAAAACTTAAGCTTCTGGCTCTTATTACAGCTTGTCAAAAGTATAGAGACGTCGATTTTTTAATTTAAAAAAATTCTGTCAGCGATGCAAGAGTTCGTCGTCATATTATGGTAAGACAGGTGGGGATTTAATATACAGATGAATATCACAATAAAGTTTACAAAATAAAAGTGTCGAAAACCGTTGGTTTTAGACATAATTATTAGTTATTGAAATTGATTGAGCACAAAAGGTTCTATCAAACCGAAAAATATACAGAGTGTTCTATTTAAAAAGAATTTATTTTTACACATTAAACTCAGAAATTTTTGCACTGTTACGACAAACATAACTTTTAAAATATCTAAAGACACATAGCTTTCACTAACATTTAGCAGAAATCTTTGTTTAATTTTAAATTAAAGTTTAAACTAATAAAATACTGCATGTGCGAATTTTATAAAGTTCAATAACTTGGCATCGCCGCAACAAAGTTTTATAAACAAATCCTATTTACAAATGGAATTAAAAAGATAATTAAAATTTATTAATATACAGGGAGTTCTAAAAAAACACGAGTTTGGTTTGTCACTCTTAAATGTTTTTTAGAACACCCTGTATGTTTTCAAATTTTAATTATCATTTGTAAATATGTTTTGTTTATAAAATTTTGTTGCGGCGCGGGCGTTGCCAAGTTATTGAACTATTTTGTAAGCGTTCTTGTGTTTAAAAGAGTTACTTGTTTTTCTTGTGGCACGCATTTCATCAATTTTCATGATCACGAGCCGCCACTAATGAAAGATCATTTTGTCGCAAAACATTTAAAAAAACTAAACTAAATATCTTATCGTATCCTTGATATCAATGAAGGGACAACTAAAATCCCAGCTACTAAACCATTTATTTTTTTCCTGTTGAATGAATGAATCACAATCTATGTATCAATATTTTTGACACGCCATGTATATAACAATTAATAAATATTAACTCGAAAGAACTTTTAATTACGATAAATTGTTTTGCTTTATTTCAGCGTTTACGTTCTAAAGCTGTGAAAGACTTAAACATCAGCCCTATTAAAGCAAATTTCAATTTTAAACTCTTAATGGTTTTCAATTAAGGCTAAGTTTTAGGAGACTTTTAATTTTTATTTTTCATTAACGACAGATATTTAACGATCACAAACCGAACAATAATTAGACATTTTTGTTATTAAAAAAATCACGGTTAATTAAAACTTCCGCTGCATCTTTTAATGAAGCCGCCGCAAAAAAGACAGAATGAAAAGTTTGACAAGTTTCGGACTCACCTCTCAATGAAATTATCGCCGTTAATAGGTAAACGTGGAGGAAGACCTTCATTTTGCGTTTGGTGGAACTTAATTATTGCCAAGTTTATAATTTTACTGTTAATAATCCATATCATTCACTAATAAATTCAAAAATATTACACTAATAATTATTTTTTTAACTAAGTTGTAGCCAAAAATAATAAAAGTTCGGACAACGCTTTATTATGTCGATTCGGAAATAAAATAAAATTGTAACTTGTCATGGTGTTTTTCGATCTTATATCCGTTGAAGGAAAATCATAACTGGCGCGCGTTATGTCGCGGAAGATTGAGTTACCCGGAGTAGAACGCGCATCCCGGATTTTCAGCGCCGACTGATAGATCCTTTAAACATCCACCAGTAAGAATCTTGGACGCATGTCAACGGATGCACTGAAAATTTGACTTTTACTGTTAATGGGGGCTGCTAAGTAGTTTAATCGAAACGTTTGATGTATTCGTTTCCTTTTTACTTCAAGAAACGGTGGAAGTAATTTTGGTAAAGAAGGTACAAAAAAGAATTGTCTCCAAAAATGGTTTATTTGTTGGTGATCAATCAATCCGCCGACCCTTAAATTACTTTGTTATATGTTCCCACAATTCTTTTTGTAGACACCTAACAAAGGGCTGGTGCTTGGAGAAATAGTGGCTGGCTCAATTACGACTGAGGTTAGTTAACGCCATTTACTAATAAAAAAAGATGAGCCAAGCACAACTCGGCTTCTTCATACTTTTTTCATACTACAAACGTTTTCACTGCATATTTAAAAGAAAAATGTGTATATAAAATTTAAACATCAACAATAAAAATATAAAATTACAAATTACACCAGTGGCGTAGCTAGAAAAGGCACAAGGGTCACGTGGCTTTTTTTGTTTATACAATAGACGAGAAAATCCACGTAGTTGGGGGGCTTTAAATACTCCCCAAGGTCACGGGCGCTTGTGCTGCCTTGCAGGTAAAATGGGGAAGCCATTTAAGTCGGTAGTAACAGGGATTTCTCCCGTCGTTGAATCAAAACTAAAAAAACTGTCGGGCAACTGCCACGGGATCTGTCTTGCATCTATTAAAGTTTTTTAAAATTATTAAAATATTTCGAAAATTTAGACCATTTTACGGAAATTTAGAAACTTCTAAAATTCTCGAAATATTTCAAATATATTTTATACCATGTTTAACAATATTTTTTTAAATTTTTGGAATATTTTGACTAACTTTTTTTTAATTTTATACATTTTTGAAATAACTAAAAATTTGAAAATTTTGAACATATCTGATAAATTGAGATTACAAAATTTTTGAAAATGTTGAAAATTTTTGTAACTTGAAAATTTTGAAAAATTTAAGAAATTTTTGAATTATTGTATTTTTTTAAAATTTTAAAAATTTTCGAAACAATGTATTACAAAGTTTTTGAAAAAGTACCTCTAGTTTACTTATACACATGAGGGGAGGGAGGTACACGATTCATGATTGTCGCAACGGTGTATTCAGGGAGGATTCTTCTTTCTATATCTGTAGTTTCTATACTTGCTAAACAGTTTTTTACAATGGGGGGGAGAGGCACAAAATTCGTTATTATCGCAGTGGTATAATACTTAAGAGTTTTTTTTGCAATTTCTGGAAGAAAACTTCTGATTTTCTAATACACGGGGACGGTACAGCATTTATGATTATCGCAAAGGTGTATTTAAGAAGCCCTGAATTCAACATTTGGAAATTGCGCCCTTTACAAATTTACAAACTTCCGGAGAAGGAGTTCTGATCTCGTTATACAAGGGGGGCGGCTACACAATTTATAATTATCCCAACGGTATTTCTACTTAATATCTGTAATTACATTTTTAACAGTTTGTAAAGTTCCGGGGCAGGATCTCGGGTCTTGTTACAATTCATGATTATATCAACGGTGTATTTAGGAAACTCACTCTCCCCCAACCCCCAATATCTGTACTTTGCGTACTTTATAGTTTTTAAAATTTTTCGTACGAACACACCTGTCTTACTTTGTCTAATTGTTATATTTTTTTTAATTTCTCAAAAACAAATCTATCGATTTTAATTTTCTTTGAGTAGAAAGATAGCATTTTAAAAGACCTTTAATTTGAGGTGTCACAACGGGCATAGTGCCACTTAAGTTTTTCAAGGTTGGACAGGGGGAGGGGGCGGGGTGTGTATTAGCGCGACGCGGATTACGCCATCGCGTGTCCCCCATCCTCTATAGAAAAGCACTTTTACATTTTTTTGATATTTGGTGTGTTTCACGAGATATTCAGGGTGGATCGTTTTCAAATGATCACCCTTTATATAATTTGGTCTAAAGAAGGAGAAAAAGTTCTCTAGAAAAACTCGTCATACTCATACACAGAAATTTTTAGAATCATATTTGTTATACGTTACTGCAACTTAATTTTGATATTCATCAGTTGTTGAAACTAGCTTAGTTTGCAGTTTTACTAATCACATCCCTAAAGTGATCTGAAGTTCTGAATAACGTTCCAAATATTTCCAAAACAAATTATATTCATGTGGTAGTAATTTATGATGCAACAAAAAATCTCTAAATAATAAAAATAACTATAAAATGGTTATAATGTAAAAAATTCAAAACGTTTTAGTTTATCTACAAACACTTCTTGATTTTTGGATGTTTTTGCATTTTGCTACGTCGTCGCGTCGTTTGCCAAAGTAAAGCAGTGTAAACATCTCGAGCTAAGCAAGAAAGCTCGGCTCAAAGTAATGGCTCCGTTTATAATGGAAAGCTTAATGAAACCCCAAGCTAACTTCGTTTTCAGCTTTTTCCGTGCGGGTAACGTGTATTCTCTCACGATGGTTTCGAAGAAAGTAGCGAAATTTGTTTATAAAAGTAATGGATCATTGAAGTAGCGAAAGCATAGCTCGAATGCGGCTGGCTGTACGTTGTATCTACGTATATGAATACAAAATAGGAAATTCAAAACATGATAAAATTTGAAAAATAAGTAATACTTATATTTTTTTAGGCTTTCGCGGTTTCTCGAACTGTCAAAATTACAATTTACTTTCGGCTTAGACCGCGTCGTCATTTGGGGACTACACCCAGCACAATCAGGTAAAAACCGACCTGTACCTTGGTTGCTTTTACAAGCATTTGCTCTAAAGGTTTGAGCCATATTTGTCCGTAGGCCCTGCCTGCCTAAACAGGGCCGTGTTCTTAGATTATTTAAACCTTGGGGCGGACAAAGATTTGATCCTAATATATTTTGTTTGCCAGGACAAGAATATTTAATCGGCATACAAACTAACGTTTCGCAGGACATTGCAGCTTGCATCTTCAAAGTAATTAGAGTACCAGTCAATCAAAGCACTCTTAATACTAAACAAAACTTACAAAAATAATATTTTTGGGATGTCACATCCTCCCTCAACTGGCATAGACAGACTCAAAATTTTATCCTAGTTTCGAATGTGCAAAGATATACAGAGTGTTCCATTAAAAATAAGAACGTTGATGTCATTTTTGGTGAAATCGGAAGTGAAGGTAGTTGAATTTTTAGATCATATAATTCGTTGTTATATAACATGCTCAAACTGCATTTGTTTATCTTAATAAATAACGAAAAAAAGGAGTGCGTCATGTTTCGTTAAAACCCGGTGTATATGTATAGTATAATACACAACAGTAAATTTAATAAGGTCTACAATCTAATGTTTGTTTTTAAAATCTGTTTTTTGGTTTTTCTTTTCTAAATACAATGTTTAATGTTTTAGTATTTTTTAATAGTGTTTTATTTTATATTAAGAAGTGCAGTTGATTCTTAAAGTAGTGCCACATGGAAAAATTACTCGGCAACGCCTTGAACGCTCCTTCCCCAAAAAAAGATTGTCTGGGAGGGGCATCTCACCTATTTTGCGACCAGGCCAAAAAAGCAACACTCCTTAGATATTTATTTCCATCTTCTAGGAAGTTGTAGGCTTTAAGTATTTTTGAAAATACAATAATTATAAATATTTTTAAAAATCTCAATTCAGAACATATTTTGGAGTATTTCAAGATTTGGGGGGTTGATTCCCTCCTCCCTCCTAGTACCAATGGTATAATATGATATTTTTTAGATATATTAATATTTAGAGGTACGGCTACCAATTATTTTACTTATGATTTAATTATATTACTACAATTGAAAGCAGGGTCGTAACCAGCGAGGTGTCGGGCATCCCCTGGCATTTTTTGAGCACCCCTTAAGCCCTCTACTAAAAAAAAATTATGTACTATTTAACATTACCAATATTTTTGTGAGCACCCCCTGTAGATTTGGTCTGGCTGCGGCCCTAATTAAAATATAACAAACGTATTAAATCTTAATTTTTTGTTTAGGTATTTATTAATCAGTTCGAACAATTGTAAAAATACTCCATTTATAACAACAACCATTCATGGAAATTAATCAATGAAATATCTGATATTACAATAACTCCTTTCCCGCGCAAATTACGGTTTGTATCTTAGCTATTTTGGTTGAAATTACACACGCATTCACTTCGAAAATGGAATATCAGCGCGCTACAGAGTTCTATTTATAAATCTACGAAAATCTGTAGTGCTCCAGTTAACACCACGTGTACTCTTTAATAAAATAGTTATTTCATTTTTCAAACCCTAATACCAAGTGCAATGGGTCGCAAAGGTCAGGGCAAACAACAAAAAACTGATATAAAACCAAAACAGACCCATAACCTTACTTCAAGTCAAAGAAAATTGCAGCCATTAATTGATAAACTTCTTCGTTTAACAACAGTACCGTCTGAACAAGGGACGGCAAAAAATCTGGAGCTACAAAACGAAATTTATCAGGTAATACATCACGTGCAAATTTTAGAAAAAGAATTTGAGCTACCATGCCCGGTCGATATCCGGTGTGGTGCTGCCACCTTGGAGCGTTTTACGAAATGGATGCAAGAGAATGGCGCCAAATTTGACGGTACAAAAATTGCTGAATTTCCTGGTTACGAGCTTGGTTTACAAGCCGAAATCGACATAAAAGAATCTACCTTGGTAATTGCAGTTCCTAGAGAATTAATGCTAACAATCGAATCAGCGAAGGGGTCGCAATTAGGAGTTTTAATTGAGAAAGACCCGCTTTTAAGCAACATGCCCAATGTAGCGCTAGCAATGTTTCTTTTATTAGAAAAGTTTAAAGGAAATTCGTTCTGGAAACCTTATATTGATGTTTTGCCTACAGCGTATTCTACTGTTCTATATTTTAACCTTGAAGATTTGAAGGAATTGCAAGCATCTCCAACATTAGAAAGTGCCTTAAAGCAAATCAAGAATATTGCGAGACAGTATGCATACTTTTATAAATTACTCTGGACATCGGACGATCCTGCCTGCAAAATACTTAGGAAGCACTTTACTTTTGAACAGTATCGGTAAGAAATGTTTAACTTTTTCTTTACCCTCTATTTTTGTTAATATTATGAAGTTCAGATAGCTGGCATAACCATGGGCATTGACTATTCTATGATTATTCTATTAAATAGATTGGCTACTCCTCAGAGGTCCTCGGTTTGCATTTTGTAATGTATTTTCATATCGCATACTTATTTTTGTAGAATACTCTAACAGTTGTTTAATTACAACTCTATAAAAGCTAAATTATACCCTAAAATACCCTTTCAGTATTAAGAATTTTTGTAATTTATGTCGTATTAAAAAAATTTTATTACTTCCGAATGAACTGAAAACCCTACTGAAAATCACCTCAGTTGCCTCATAAAACCTCATACAAAATGAACCTGGTTGTTTCAAAAATCGCATAAAACCATATACAACCTGATGAAAACATTATCAGGTTATATGAGGTTTCTATATATATTTTCAGTAGGGAAGTCTTAAATCAAGTAGGCGTCTCATTTTAGATTTTTAATCTAAAAAATCACTGATTTATTTTTTAATCGTGTTTTTTTTGTCAACCCTGGCGGAGGGGTTCTAGTTATAGTGCGGTAGTTTTATTACCGAGAGTTGAAACGAGGGGGGTTCTGTGGTATTCCTTCGGAAAATTATGAAGGAAAATATGCAATTTGTTAGTATTTGGGAATTTAAGATTGTTGATGACACAAAAGAAAAATGGACAAAGCACTTCTCCTGGAGTTTCCCTACTGTATTTGCAAAAGGATATTTGTATAACGCTGTACCGTACAATCGCGGTTAGCCCTGTAAAGCGAGCTCGCTTGTAATCAGGGAATTGCCTGAGACATTAGTCGCTTGGGTATAGCTGACTAAGTTGCAATCGAAAGTGATATCATTATGTAATTCGTGCTTATCTTCATGATTACGAAAAAGATCAAATTTATTCTTTTTGTAAATACTTGCCATACGGATAATTATCAAATAGTGTGAGGTAGAAGTATTTAAGCACACAAGCACTGCTTAGGCAAGTGCTCCTACGTTCCTATTTCATTAAATTAAAAAAAACCTTTAGTTTTTTCTTTTCCTTTTTTTTTTGTTTTCTTTTTTAATATAGGTACCTTGATGTTCTTATTAAATCTTATTAAATGTCTAAATCTAAAACGTTCGGAAATCATCTTTTCCACTACACTTTACATTTCCTTTTGATACCGGAAGTATGATACAGCAAAAACTGATTCCACAGGGTAGCATCTAGCCCACGCACGCATATACAGACGTTCTCAAAACAAATGTTATTTCGATTCCTTGAGCGTCAAAACGTGTTTTGTTTTGTTCGAAATGGAAAATGTTCATGAAATCAATAAGCACCTTTTCACAGCGGAACACAGCTTGTTCCACCACGGCAATTTTAAATACATCTCATAACTTCAATACTAAATATCTATTACCAAAAATATTCTAACATGGATTAATGTTTTTTTTATTACCTACCTTATCTTAATCGCAATCAAAAATGCATATTTCAGTTAACATTTTTACACACCAGATTCCTGCAATTCCTGGAGCTTTCTTTAACTGCCAGTTGTGCAACAATGTAATTAACTGTAGAAAGTGTGTACTCTGTTCCGAAAATTTTAATTGTTTAGGTAGTAGGTACTTTCTTATCCAGAAGGCACGCAGATTTTACAGTGATTATTATTTATGGTTGAAACTAATGCAGGTCTAAATTTTATTATCAAAATACAATTAAAATATCGTAAAAACTTCTCAACGAAAGTCGTATGCAAATGCAAATTTAAATATGCAGATTTATATATAACGTGTTGTAACGTAACCTACCGTAAACAACCACGTAACTTCAAGAAAAACAAACTTGCACGTTTTAAATTTATTTTATCTAAGCGTCGCTGTTAAGATTAATTAAATCAGTGCTGTTCAGAAAATTCGTTTTATCGTAAATTAAATGCCTGACTCATTTGAACGTAGATTTCATATTATATATCTGACATTACCATGAGTTACATCTACGAAATTTAGGTTATCTCTAACACACTTCTTATTGTATTTGAGCATCTGTATAACGTATAAGTAATAATTAAAATTATTAATACATGAATAAGTACTAAAGTATTCACTACACTAATTAGATAAACGCAATTCGAGCCGTTGGTTAACAGCAAAATTGTACTTTTCTTACGCTAGTACAAACTGAGGCTATTTAAGTCAAATTGTAAAAGTTTTCCACAAAATAAATACCTAAATATTGCACATATTCAATCACAAATATTACAAAATTTCACTGAAACGGTTTTTTATCGCTTTCCCAAACATAATCCGACATACTTTGTGGATATACGTTGGAATATTTCTTTTTTCTCCCCAGAGTTTCACTCATGATTGTTCTTATGGTTCTCCTCGGTCGCGTGTCCAAAATGGGAGACTTGATTCTGGGACAGGAAAAACTATTAGAGTAGCACATACGTTTCTTCTGCTTTTGTAGCCACTTAAAAATAACGAAGACGGTTAGAAATACAAATACGGAAATGCCTATTATTGCGGCGCTGACTATAATTGTAGATTTCACTCCTCGTGGCAATGGTATATACTCGCTAACATCTTCGTAATTATTTTCATTTAATTCGATGTTTAATTGACCATTAACTGCTTCTGATATGGTGTTTTCTACATCCTCCACCCTGCGAATATCGTTTTGAAGAATATCATCAACCTTTGTTGGTTTTAACACGTCTAATTCGTCCGGAGTATGGTTTTCTCCAGTGTAGAGATTGGGGTAAAGACTTTTCCATAAGGAGATCTGAAACGGTGGTGGTTGGTTATTCTTCATAATCTTTTCCATTTCAATTTTATAAGTAGGAAAACTCGTAACGGTATAAACTGGCACTACTGACACAGGTTTGTTTGGTGATTCCTGTAAATCCCCTTCTTCGTGATTTAGTTGCAGCGGTTTTATTACATCCACCACGGATGTAAGATAATCCGATCCTTCAGCATCGCTTTTGATTTCTGCTGGATTTGGAATTGTCTTTGGTTTTCGGTCAAACAAGGAATGCGACAAGGCACGAATATGACCTATGTATGGTTCTTTTGGTGGTTCTGGTTCACGAGTTTGGTTATGGAAAATATCCGCTAAGTGTAATTGACTAGATCCTCGTTCTCTTTGCGCCACCAATTCTTCTATGGTCATATTCCTCAGTTCTAAAATTCGGGATAATTTTTGCTTACTTACATGGTCTCTTAGTATTTCCATTATTTCGTCTCTAGCACTTGTGGGTTTTATTTTTTCATTGTAATTAAATGATGTTTCAGTGTTGGTTTTAATTTCCGTGGTTATTTCGTTTTCGGTAACGTTTGGCTGTAACGTGTTCCAATCGGTTTTGGAATTAACAGTTGTAGTTTGTTCCGTGGTCGCTTGCTGTATCAATTTTTCAATGTCGAAAGTCATTTTTATTGGACCTTCATCTTTTGGGTTGATGGTTGCAGGAATTTTGTCGGGAATCCCAAATAGATCCTTTATGTCGATTTTGAAGGCGTTTGGTGGAAGAGACTTTGCTTCAATGGTAGGAATTTGGGTTGTTTCAATAATGGTTGCGTTAGTTTCCGGACGTTTACTAACTAATCGATTCAATTTGGCACTCGTCATTGGTAGGGTTTTCAATTTAGGTCTCAGGGACACATACTTTGATCTGTAATTTAAGTATTTATTTCCTAAAATGTGTTTGCGGGTGACCAAAATCGGTGTCATGCGAGTGGTTTGAATTTTTTCTGTGCTGGATGATTTTGTCGTCTGTTTAATGGTCGTTTCGGGTGTTTTGGTAATATAACTGGGTTTGTAGTTGAAAGAACTGTAACGCCTGGAATTTGAAGGGACGAAAATTCGACGGTCAGTTGTAGGTTCCGTTACCACTTCGTAATTTTTACTTGTGAATAATGTTACACCTTCATTGTTGTGTAATAAAGCCAATCTCTTCCTTTGCGCATCCAATAGTTCTTTTGGGGTATTTACTTCAGAAGAATCTTCCAAAGTTTCGTAATTTCGATTCGTATTTTTGTTAAATGGTGTAACTATTGGTTCAGGATTTTCTGTAAGTTTAAAGTTATCCGTGGATGTTGCTATGACTTTAGGTATTTCGGTAAAACCCAATTCTTCGGAGTTTTTATATTCTGTCATAGTTTCGGATTTTTCCGTTAATGCCGATATGGCTTGTTCTTTTCCATTCAACAGATCTTCTAGTGACAAATTTTTCTGTTGCAATAACTCACTCAAACTTAAAGATCCTCCTGATTGTTTAAGTAAAGCTTTCAAGTGAGACAGTGTCGTTGTTTCTTGTTCGATTTCTTGTTGTTTCTTCTTCAATCGTGCCTTTGCCTCTGCTTCTTCAAGGGCTGTGAAGGGATCTCGCACCTTCTCATAAACAAGCGGGGGTATTTGAGGTTTTTCGGTTTTGTTTTCTTCGAAATGAAGAACTGCGGATAATGGTTCTACCTCAACGCTTTCTTCGGTTTGTATTTCTGATAGATAAACTGGAGTTGTTCGCCTTCTGCTGTAAGGCCTTCGAAGCGATTCTTCTTCAATATTTGACCAATTTTCACTGACTTCTTGTAATGTTTGAGGTCTTATTCTTCTACGACGTTGTGGATAAACTTCTGATTCTTCTGAACTTAAAATGAATTGTGGGGGTCGTCGTTTACGTTTCCGGATTCGTCTACGCCTTGGTATTGGTTTTTCTGGATCTGCACTGTTAAGTGGAGCAGAATCTTTCGGTATCCATTCCCCAGAATCTTGCCAGTTGTGAGAGTCTACCACACGCCACCCCTGAAAACAAAAGAGAACTAAATAAAACTTAGAAAATTCCATAAGTAGTATGAGTTTCATCGTGCAAATTTTGTGTTTATATTTCATAACAATGGTGATGGGTAGACGAAAGTAGGGGAAGTTGCTGTACAAATTGTAGGCTGCGATTTACCCTTAGACTTTTAAAACTTCCTTTAGACTTTCAAAACTTTCTTTGAACCCAGAATTTCAAACGAAGTTTGTGGGAAGTAGGGGAAATCCTTTGCTAAGGAGAAGTTAGTTAGTTTTAACCTGCGGTTTTACCTTTGGACTTCAAAACTTCTCTTGGGCTCCGAAGTCCGGAGGAAGTAAGGGAAGTTGCTGTACAAATTGTAGGCTGCGGTTGCCCTTGAACTTTTAAGACTTCCCTTAGACTTCCAAAACTTCCCTTGGACCCGGAAGTCCGAGGGGAGTAGGGAGGGAAGGGAAGTATACAAACGTAATCCTCGGTTTATCCTTGGACTTTCAAAACTTTCCTTGAACTTTCCCGACTTCTTTTGGACTCCAATTAAAATCCGAAAGAAGTCGGGGATGTCCTTTACTTAGGGGAGGTGGGTGTGCAAAATTTAGCCTGCGGTTTACCCTTGTACTTCCAAAACTTTCCTTTGACTTTCTCAACTTCCCTTAGACTTCCCTTACTTTCCTTGGACCCCGAAGTCCGGAGTCAATAGGGGACGTCGTTTACATCCAAAACTTCTCTTGGACTTCCCCGACTTCGTTTGAACTTCCCCGACTTCTTTTGAACTTCTCCGACTTGGACCGTGAAGTCCAAACGAAGTCCGGGGGAAGTAGGGTAGGTTTAAGGGGAAGTTGGTGAACAAATTATACCTGCGGTTTTACCTTTAGACTTCCCCGACTTACCTTGGACCGCGAAACCCAAACGGAGACCCGGAGAAGTAGGGGAAGTTAATTACCAAGGGACAGTTGGTATACAGATTTAAGCCTGCGATTTACCCTTGGACTTTTAAAACTTCCCTTAGACTTTTCCGAAGTCCGGGAGAAGTTGGGGAAGTCCTTTACTTTTATCAAATTTCGTCCCTAATTCTGGCCTGCTGTTTGAGTATTATTTTCATAAACCGCGAAAGTGGACACATTATTCTGTTTTATAAATCAATTGTTTGTTTAAACGATACCAGGGACAAAAACATCTATTGTTTGGGACTATTTCATAAAATGTTCAGACAATAACTTAGCAATATGCAGTTTCTGCAAAATACAACCAATTTAAGACAGTGTTGATGAGTTTATATTAATTTCTGATTCGTTTATAAGTACGATTATTGATTATTATATAAAGAATCTATTATTATTTTTTAGTGAATTGTTTTACTTGTTTTTGTCACCAGGATTATTCTAAATATTAATACATTTATTTTTGTTCTCATATTTTTTGATTGTTTCAACTTTTGAGCAATATTAAAATTTTCAAATGTGACCCTGCGCTGAAAAGCGAACCTATCCGAATATTCAAATCAAATCATTCTTAGCTTGTTTTCCCATGTATTTGCTCGGCAAAGAATTATTCGGATTCCACTAGCTCTGTCTGCATTCGCATCGTGATTTGTACAATTCTTAGTATGATGCATTCGCATTGAGCATTTGCAGATGGCTATTGCTTCGACGCTCGCTTCCGAAGCAGAAATAAACAAAAATATTAAAATCGTAAAATCATTTGAATAATTTTCTGTAACCTCTCGAGATATTTTGATAATCGAATGGTTCGATTGTTTTCATTCGAAATATCCTATCGCTAAATAAAAAACAATGAAGGTTAAATTTGTACGTATTTCGAACGCGGTCATTTCTTTTCGCTAATTAGATGTTTTGTAATGCGCCGTCAAGGATTTTCATACAGCGTGGCGTAGTTGATTTTATTGTTGTTTGAACTGCAGTACGGTTAATTGAAAATTTGTTGTGGTACCGTAATCACTGATAAGACAAGTACAAGCAATGTGATCGTGATCATTTAATGCCTTTGACGTTGTTTATCAATAGTAATGTCGGTCACAACACCCATATGAGGCAGATGCATTTTGCAGAAATGAAAAAAACTGGGTCGAAGTCCTACTTCCGCACATCTTAGAATCAATCGGATTTCTGCTTGCATGATTGCAAGAAGGTGTGGATAATAACACCATTGACCTTGATATGTTACCCTAGATTATTTTTCTAATGTTGTTTATTACAATAATTGCGTCATCGCAATTATGTGTATCGCAGCTAAGTAAATAAATATCAAAGAGGAAAATTATATCTACTAAATTAAATAAAAACGGTAGAAATTTTTATTATGATTGCAATTATTATTTTCAGACATAAATAAAAACCATTAAACAAAATCATATGTAATAAAAGCCAAAACTTTTTAAAATAAAAATAAAAGTATAACATTAACAATAATTTTAATAATTTGGAACCCAGAAAACTTTTAAGTCTACTTTCAATTCCGGTAAGTTCAGACATCTACTAACCTCGGCCTTTACACCTGTTTTTTTATTAAGTATATTACCTCTATTACAGAACAGAGCGGTAAGTTCTTTCATTATACCGAATGAAATATTAATTCGCCAAATAGTAGCAAATTGTTGCAATATTAACCTTGCGATAGTTTTGATTTCAAAATGGTAAGGACTTTGTTTGGTAATAATGCGCTTTAAAGTATTATAATTATTATCATTGGAACAGCTATCGATTGTTTCGAATTAGTAGGTATTTAGTAAACAGGAAATAAACGGATTTTTTTTGTTTTAAATTTGTGTTCGGCTATAAAAATTTCGTAATTAGATTTGTAGGTGGTATTGTATTATCCATTCATTTAATGTTGGTGCAAAATGTTTGATGTAGGTATACAAACAATATTCAACCGTGAGTGAGTATTACTTATAGCTAGTGTCCGAAATTCTAGTCTAGTATTTAGCCAGTATTAAAATTATGGGGGAAACAATTAAGAAGAAATTCTGGTATAATTCCTTTAAATATATACTTGGCGCATATATTCAATTTGAAACGAATTATTTACGGGCTTAAAATAGCAACACACCGACATGTTTGACCTTATGGAGCTTGTTTAGATGCGTATTATTTATCTGGCCAGCTAGTTTATTATGTCGAGCTATTTAATAACGGAGTTGATAAGCGTAGAATATGAATGGTCAGGGGTTTTAAAAGTAATACACAAAACAGCTGTATGAAACTGCAAAAATATATGGAGTGCGGAACCTCTGGCGTAGCTCAATACTAAAGCAACACTGAATGAAACGATGTATCTCAAATATTGCAGTTGTAGTTGTTCAACCTTTGCAAAATCGTGCAACATGTTTCACGTATAACTTAATAGATTTGAATACGCCTATTCTTTTTGTTTACGTATTGAATTTTAACGAAATTTTTTACTGTTCTTGGACTAAAAGCCCTGTCTTTGCCTATAGGTAAGAATAATTACGTCAAATTCCAAAAAAAGTATTTTAAACGTGTGAATTTATACATTATATGATCGGTTATTGCTGCAAATGTTAAAAACATGTAACTGCAGTTGAGTATGTAAGCGTTCCATGTCCCCTGTAGCATGAAATAATAGACGTATATTTAAAACGTGGATTTTACTGAAGAAAAATTACATAAAAAACTCTTTTCTTATTCTTGCTTTAAGTTTACTATGCCAAGCATCCTGAATTCTTCTATATTATAAACATACTGAGTCAAAAAAACGGACTGCAGTGTAAATGCAACAATAAAACATTTTGTTATGTAACTTCGACATCGAAGATTCCGTATAAAAGGATATGACTAACAAAGAAGAAGGAGCATCTATAAATTATTATTACAATTCAAGAACAAAGCAACCATTCAAAGAATATGGGAGATGCTATTTTAACTTAAAGTGCCTACCATTTTTATTGTCCCATAATTTGAGTATTGATTTCATGAAAATTTTCGAAATCTAGATTTTAACGGAAATACACGTTTTTGGGGTCCCAAAAACTTTAAAAAAATGTTTTTCAAAAATGTCTGTCTGTGGGTGTGTGTGTGCAGGGATGCGCCAAAGGTAGCTGCCGCCCGGGTGCCAGCCCTACTTTGCTGTCCCTATATTATACATATATATTATATTAAACATACAATTTTAAAGAGAGTATCAATGAAATAAATATACATATGCATACATAATGCATCCCTAAAAGATAATTTTATTTCCATCAAACTATGACAGCACAAAAACAGAACTTTTCTATACTTTAGGACTTGTTACTCATATTTACAAAAACATCAAAGTTGTACCACCGACAATGACCTCAGTCATCGCATTACACTTACAACTCTAACGAGAACGACCGCACATAATTTTACTTGTATTATTATTATTAATTAAACAATTTTCTAAATTTTTGTGAGAAAAGAAATGGATTTAGATTATTTTTAGAGAATAGATTCCTCGGGATTAAAGAAAACCAGAGACGAAAGAGAAAATTTGTTAGCTAAATAATGGGTGGGATGGAAAAAATTACCCCTCCCCCTAAATATTGCTGTACTAACGTAAATATGTGAGTTCTGAAACAAATTTTAGCCTGCGGTTTACCCCTCTGTTATTTCTATGTAAATGTTATATATCGCATTATTTGCATTGCATTCGATGTATCGATATATCGACATCATCGATATCGATATTATCCATTATTTTTGAGTCCGATACGCAACTAAGGTTTCTGATTACAGAACTTCGCCTGCTAATTACGAAAACTTCCATATCTTTAATATGTACTACACCAATAACTAACACCATATCGATACGTATCGCATCGATTTATCTCTACTTGCTTTTTTGCTTATCGATACATGCACAATTTTTTTAATACTTCGTGCTCTTTAATTACTCTAAGTGTAGTTCAGAATTTTCAAACGTAAAGAAGTCTCCAAACTTTCTAATTCTTGTTTAGTGTCCACTCTCCACTGTTAAATTTCTGCTATTTCATTAACTTTGGGAATCCAATTGTTTTAAACGTTAATATTTAGAAAACAGCTAGTGTTGCGACTGTAATAAACAAAAGTTACATAATTAAACGAAACACGCTTATATATTGAGTGGGTCAAAAACAGATTTTACTTAATTTTTTTAATTGCCAAAACATAATTTTATTATTGCAAAATATATTTTTGTAAGTTTACAACATTTTTTTGCAGTAGTTCATTGTCTCAGAACTACGTGGAAAATTGTATTTTTTAAAGAAAATCATTCGCATTCTTTGTATAATAATAATCTGTCAGTTCTAAAAAATATGACTACTGTAGTCTTAGGCGTTAAATTGGTTTCGGTTTTCTTAGAAGATTGAAAAATGATTTAAATTCTGTAATAACATCAAATTGTACAGGGTGCTTCAGAATTTTAATGGAAAATGTATATAACGCTCATTATGCAACAACTTTTATTAAGAAAACAATTTGATATTTTTAATAGTTTAGGAAACAGCACTTTTTAAACGTTATAAAATCTTTTGTTTTGTTTTCATAGTACACCTATTTTCATTTGGAATTTATAAAGAAACAAACGAGGGGTAAACCACAGTCTTAAATCTGTACACCAACATCCCCTTTCTAAGTCAAGGACTTTCCCGAACTTCCTCAACTACCCTCGGACTCTCTCGACTTCCCTTGGACTTCCCCGACTCCCCTTCGACTTCCCTTGAACTTCCCCTTGGACTTCTTTAATGTGTACACCAAACTTCCCCTCGGAAACAAATTAGAAAAACAAGGAAAAACAAATACTTTAATATTTGGTATACAAAACCCATTATCAAATTGAAAGAGAATTTAATTATACATTTAATGGTGGTCAAAAATACTGGGTGTTCCATTTGAAAAACAAAAGTTACTGACATTTAAAGTTGTGCAAAACGGACATTATATTATGAACACCATATGTAATAATCTGCTGTTTTAACATACCGCTGAATACGTTACAATGTGTTAATAGTCTGTGCAAAATAGCGATGGTATTTAAAATATTAATAGTCTACAAATCTTAAAATGTTTGAAAAAAGTCAAATAACTCGAGAACCACTGATTTCAGGATTATAGTACCTTAATATTTTTATAACTAGAATTAAATGTAGAATCTAAAAATGCCATAATATACAGGGTGTTCCAATTAAAATGACAGTAATGTTCTGTACAGGCATAACTGAACACCCAGTAGAATTAGTAATGGTTTTAAGTTGTACAGCAGATAATTATCAACAACTTTAATTAGGAAGAAAATTAGGTAAATCCAAAAATGTAAGAAATAACAGTGGGGTTACATTTAAATAACTCACCCTGTATATGTATTAATATCCTCGGATTGATAAAATTATGTGACTTTAAAAAAATTTATAACTAATTATTATTATGTAGTGTATTCAAATTAATCTATTATAATAATTTAATGACAAAAACGTGTAAATATCGTTCCATTTTTGCCTCAACATTCTACAATATTAATTGAAAACTGAACAAAAATTGAATTTTCCAAATTTTATTTAAGCAATAACTAAACGCATCCATACATGAAATATAACATTTTTACTTGTCGGTTTCAATATTTCTCCCATAAATTTAATAAAATCTCTATTTCATGCGTGTCTACCTTTTATGATTTATTATTTAAAGGCAAAATCACTACAAAATATTGCAACTTTGTGCTATCATTAATAATGTCAAAGTTCGTCCATTCACTGAATTGAAAAAAAGAATCAAATAATTTTACCTCCTGTTCGATGGGTTTCCTTAACTGTTTTCCTTCTCTGTTATCGCTAGTTTCTTTGTATTGTTCTTCCACATTGATCACATCTTCATTCAAACAAAACACACAATAAAATAATGTCAATAGCACCCAACAATTCAAAAACTGCATTGTGACCACCATTTATTTAAAAACTATATCCATTACAACATTTAAATTATTTTTAGCATGGGTTTACGTAAGTTTGTTAACAACATTGCAACTCGTTCATTATACGTATTGATGCTTCTGAATATTGGTGTTCGAATGCCGCATTGACATGTGCTTATGCGTGCCGTTCTTCATAATGCACCTTTCACCAGTGGTGGGAATGAAGAAAGATCAAGCTTTTTCTATAGCGTCTCTTTGATAGTCATTTAGCCGCTGTTAACACAATAAAGGAGCTTTCTCTGCCTTTCCTCGCTCATAACTGTCTATAAAAACGTTCGGTGTTGGCTTGTAAAGTCAACTTAACGTGGGATGTTTAAAAACATTTCTTTGATTAGTTTCATGGAACGATATCGAGTTTTAAAGTCTTTAATGGAAATTAACTCGACCTACTATTAAAGAAAATGTGGGTTTGTGATAGAAATTACTTCCAGATTATTTTTATTGCTTTAACAATTTTACTCCACTATTTGTCGTGAGATTATCTAACATCAATTTTATGAATTGTCCAAGTAGCTCATCCTTTGGAGTTCTTTTTTGATGTTTATTGGTACTTAAGTTCAAAGAGATATTTGGTGTTGGAAACCAGGACACCAGCTTTAAATTTTAAGAGCTACACTTTATTTTATAACGTTGTAAAACTAGGAAACATAATGTTATTATCTGTAGGTACTTTCTTTAAATTTGGGACATAACCATAAGTCATCATAAAATTCTCTAAGTAGTTTTTAGATTGAAATGTGGCTTATGTGTGCGTGATAAAGAATCGTGGTTTAAACAAAAATTTCTTATTAGACTTTATTCAGCTTAGTAAGTTTTAATACAGTTTATGAGGCCATAATATTTAAAAACATCGTTTTGCCAGGAGCAATTTTTTTTTGAAAATGTCGAAAAAATGTTTCACTTAGTAGCTTTCATTTGTTCAAAAATTATCTTATTGTGTTCACTTAGGGCTGTTATAATACAAAATTTCATCCCGATCTGTCAACTCGTTTTTCAGTAATACACGTTAAAGTCAAAATTTTCATTATAATTTTTGAAAATTTACAGTGTCAAAAAAATTTTTACTTCGCAGTTGGCATTTATTTAAAAATTCTCTTAGCTAGTGACATTGTGTTTACCTAGAGTCATTTTAAAGATAGAATGTTCCAAAAACAGAATATTCCGTCGCAATTTCGAATTCGAAAATTTTAATGAAATTGATATTTTGCTCTACTGAAGATATAGGAAAGTAAGAAATAGTCCTCCACTTCTCATTTTCTTAAAGAAAAGTAAAAAAAAATGTTTCGCGCCACTAAATACCTGGACAGCATTGTTTTAAAAAAAATTAAAGAAATAGCGTGATAGCCTGTGCAATAGAATGCCGTACAGCACTCACCAACACTGTGCTACTGCTGACAGCAGATCCTAAAAGATGGAACGTAAACATAGTAGGCGGCGATAACTTCGACTAATCTAAGCAAAGGCTAAGTAACCGTGCTACGGATAATTAAATAATTGGATGATGGGCTTCAGACCAAAAATCGTTATAAATAGTTTATCAGAATTGTTATCAAAAACATGCAAAGAATGAAAAATATGGTTTTTAACTAGATCGAATTGATAGGCGCAGTTAAAATTACGTAACTTCCGGAAAACGCGTTGTTAATATTAAAAAATATCGAATTAACCTGCCTGTCGCTGGCTTCGATCTACCCAGTATTTCGTCTAGGTTAATGTGTAACCTGTCAAGTCTCTCAAACGTAATGACTGACACGCAGGAAAATTTATAGCATCAGCTAGGGTGTTCGGAGTTGTACATGCTCAGATCGACGCATTACTTCTCATAGGTATTTGGCACCCATCCCGGGAGCGTATTTCCTAAACCCACTATTGAGCAACACAACACTTTCTGAATATTTAAATTTGAAAGTCTTATTCTTTATCATAATCACAAATACACAAAATTTTTATGATAAATTGAGTTGCCATGAAGGTCTGAGTGTTTTCTCAAGTTACGAGAATAGTTTATACAGACGTTACGGTTAAGCTTTACAGCAAAAGCGGCGTTAGAATAAGAAGACTAGAGAGACGCACTAGATTCCACACAGAATACGTTGTATATTTCATATATACACTTATTTATTATTGTTTTTTTTAATCATATAAAATAATTTGGGGGGGGGGGGGGCAAAAATTACAAAAGAGGGTGCTTGCGCCTTCCTAAGAACCCCCTGACGCCGCCCCCGCTCTACACATTAAACCAATAAACATGGACCTTGGGAACATTTTTGTATAAAACTACAATTACAGCCTCCGGAAGAGAACAGTCCCAACGTTTGAGACTGGGGAGGGGGGGAGGCTATTTTCGACTATTGCCTCGACATCATTTATACGTGTACGAAAAATTTGATGCACTAGTCGAGAATATTCTCATCCTTCCGGTGGGTGGACAGACTTCAATGCTACGGCCACCGTAAATCAAATGTTCCGTAGCGAAGCATTCCAGACTCATGTTTATAGGAACGTTTTTTATTCTTTGATGTGTAGAACTTATCCTCAAAGTTTGTACAAATGTATTTCTGCATGCTGAAGAAACATTCAAACCTTCATGGGAACTCAGTTTTTAACAAAAATTGAATTATCTCGAAAACTGTTAGGTTTAGTGATTTTGAAGTAACATTTTTATTATTATATTTGAATAAGGAATAACATTTTCAAGTCAAATATTCAAAAAGTGTAAAGATTAAAAATATTTAGAAATAATAGGAAGTGATACTTCCTCCCCCCCCCCCTTCATATAAGACAACGCTGGCAGGCAAACAATATATTTAGTTTTAAATGTTTTTTGCAACTGCTGCAAGTTTCGACAAAAAAGCGACTTGACTGTCCCTGTTTCTAGAGACTGTAACTCCGCAAAAACGTTTTAGGCCCTGCGGGCTATGAAACTTTTTTTTGCATATTTTTAGATTTAGACTAGGCCCTTGAACTTGTTCCCCGTAATTTTAAGACCCACTTTTTTAGGGTTCCTTGAGCCTCAAAACTATTCGAAAGTTTCATGGGCTGTATTTTATGTCTCAAACTGCACACTGTTTGTTGACAAACTAAATGCTATTACATACAAGTGTGTACTTGTCGAAATTGTTCTAACACAAACGTGTCTTCAACTATTTTCAAGTTATGAACGTTATCTTGAAACAATGCATGAAATTGGAGGTGTTACATATTTTCAGGGATGACTTCAAAAGTACAATTAACATTTAAGTGCTGCATAGTTCCAACGGTAATAATAACTTCTATATTACAGTATTTAATGGAATTTGAACAATGGCACCAAAAAGGTTTAATATGTAAAGATAGGTGTATAATTAACATCAAAAATGCATTATTTTTCCGATTTAAATATCGTCTGGCATTTATTTACTTTTGGGTTAATGAGTAGGTTTTTGCATTTCTGGAAGTTGTTGCTTTGAATGTTTATGATCGTATTCTAACATCTCAAACATTTTTAAATTTAAGTGGGATGCATTGTTGCATTAGCTATTAGTCTTTCTGGATGCAAACATTATTTATTTTTCTTTGTAGATTTTTATGCATAACTATTTTTTAATTTTTAATTTCACGCAGTAACTTTTTTCTATATTCACTAATCGATTAAACGGTTGTTAAAATGATCTACGCATTAATCAAATAATAATAATATTAGGGTTAAGTACTTCTAGAAACGATTACTAAAATAAACATCATGTGTTTTATGTATGTTTCATATTGCATGCCTTTCGGAACAAACTTAGTAGAGTTTGGGTAGAAAATGTTCTATAAACATGGGTCGGAGTTACAGATTTCCGATGATGGAACAATTTAATCGCGCTTTAATAAATATCTGTGCCATAAACTGAGATATTTGATTTAAATTATGTATACACACTTTGATATCGATGATTTACATTTTCAGTTGTTTTTATTCAAATCATTAATCAGGGGCGTAGCTAGATGTGGGGAGTGCTCAAAATACGTTAAGAAATATGTCCCATAACCTCCCGCGGTTAATAAATTTAAACGATTACGAGCAAAAACGTAAATCGATATTAGTAAAATATTCCTACAAATTTTGAATCAAATATCTAAATTTTTGGATATTAATTAAATTGTGATTAGATTGTTCAATATTCGGGAGGGTGTAACTCCGTAAGGAATAGTTTCCAGACCCATGCTTATTAGACATTTTCTACTTAAAATGAGCTAATAAAAGTATTCCATAAGTTTGTCGAGAAACATGCAACAGGCTGTATAAAAAAATTAATTCTGTCTAAAGTTTTACATTTTTTGTTTGATCAACAATCGAAAACAATTCTTATAATGAACAAAAGAAAAAGATATATTTTGAAACATAACAAGTTATGGTTTTGCTCCTATAATATAATTTTGTTGTTTCATAAACTTGGAACTTAGGCGGCGGGTTAATGACGACCTGTGACGTTGTTTCGATGTCTAAGGTGCCATCAAACAAACTAAAGTCATTCAGAGCTAATGGCATTGTAGGGCACGGTAGGGAACGGTGTAAATAACGTTATGGCCTATATTACTGGACACTTCACTCTATAATTAAATTCTATAGCGGTATATCATTTCTTGATACTTTTTGTTACAAAATACGCATGACCGGTACAGTTAATAATTTCCCAAATAACTCCTAGGGCTAGTTCTACCCTGCTGAAGATACAAAAAATTGAAAACGACAAAAATGGTTTTTTTAAGAGAGAATGTTTCCTATTGATATCTAGAAATTTGAGAAAACAACCACTCAATAACACATCCTTATCAAAAATTATTAGAACTAAAATGTAACTGAAAATGGTTGTTTATAAAACCAGCGCAAAGCATATCGCTCACTCCTACTCCTCCTCTCTACTCGCATCTTTCCTCTTCTCTTCTATCCTCCTCTCTTCTCTCCCCTTCTTTTCTATCTCTTTGCCATTTCGCTTTTTACTTTCCTATACTTTCAGTATAGGGAAGTATTGATTTCATGCAAATTTTCAAAATCGAGATTTTGGCGGAAATACATGTTTTGGGCTTCCAGGATCCTAAGAAAGTGGTTTTTAAAAACTGTCTGTCTGTGGGTGGGTGTGTGGGTAACGCTCATATCTCCGGAACGGCTGGACCGATTTCGATGTGCTTTGGAATGAGGAGGTATATCAAAAATTCATCGACAAAATAAGCTTTTAAAAAGAATCCGAAACCGGAAGCGGAAGTTAGACATGTTTTTTTGGTAGCATTTTTTTCAGAAACGGAATTTTGGAAATTGGAATAGTGGAAATTATAGAAAGCCTTAGAACAAATCAAACGTTTTTTTACCGAACTCTCTAGCTTCAACATGGCGGCCGCTACCAATTTTTGAAAATTTCGACTTTAACGCCCATTTACTCAAAAACCAGTTGTTTGATTGGGATCAACTACATCTTGTTTGGTAGCCCCTTAAGGGTACTATACCATGAAATATCATTAATTTTGAAAATCGAAAAACGATCTCAATGGCACCACTCCAAAATTTTTGAAATTTTCAAAAAAAAAAATCTCAAGCACTGCCCACACGTTTTTGTTTAAACTTTTTAAGCTGATAGAGATAGGCATCTGCTACAATTTTGTTTTTTGCTCATTGTTATAATTTCACTGTGACGCCCTCTATGAATTTTTGAAAATTGAAAATTGGTACCTTTTTATTTATTTAACGGGGGTCAATAAAATATTTCTGTTAATGTGGAAGACCTCACCATTAATAGCAAAATTCGAATATAATAATATTTTTTTGATAATTTAATATTTAGCGGGGCTACTATTCCCCCTCCCCCCAAATTTTTTCGATAAAAAATTAAAAATTTGGTTTCTTGTTTTGTTTGCTCTAGGAGAATCTTTTTACAAAAAATCAAAAAATCGAATTTTTTGCCCCTTAGTAATCTTTATGTCCTAGAAGAATTTCACATACTTTCTACAGCAGTTGTATTCTTGTACTAGTCGTTTAATGTTCAGTGTAGGCTAACTTTTTTATTTTAATAGATAGACTCGCAAACCCAAGAGCAAAGTTGTAGGGCAAATTCTTCTCGATTGTATTTAAGAAAAAAACTTGAGTTGCCAATTTTAATACGGCGGCCACGGTAAAAAATAACTTTTTTTTAAATGGAAACGTGGCATTTTGGCTTTAAAATCAGAAAGGTTTTGAAATTCTAAATACAAATTAATAAGAGTAATTTCTTGCTAAAAATAATATTTCTCGAGTTATTAATATATTTTCAAATATCAATTTCCGCCCTTCCGTTGATTCAGTCCGAATACTTTACCCAACCTTATGCTTGCAGAGCGCAGCGGTCGGTCTTTCTTCAACCGCTTCAAGATGTTACAACTTATAAGAACTATTTACTTTAACTAGTCGTGTCTAGACAGGTGTATATCGAAAGTGTTGGAAAATATAAAACAATGGTAATTTATTAGTATAGGAAAGTCCAGGCGAAGTGTTTCGCTCATTTTTTCTTTCCCATTTCTCCTCCTTCCCCATTTATCCCACCTCCCTCTTTCCCCCGTTTCTCCTACCTCTCTTTTTCCTCCATTTCATCTCTTCTTTCGCCAATTCTTCTCCCTCCCCTCTCCCACTATTTCTCTCCCCCCTTCCCCTTATTTTTACCCATCTTTTCATGTTTTACTGCCCTTCCATTTTCATCGTCCCCACCCTTTTCACCGCCTCACCCTTTTCACCGTTTTCGTCTCCCTCAATTTTTCCTCCCTCTACTATTTCTCCTTCCTCCCCCGTTTCTTCTCCCTTTCTTTTCTCTACTTTTACTCTATCTTTTCTTGTTTTTTGTTCCGCTTTTACTTTTTGTCTTCCTCTAACTACCCCTTCCTCCCTCTCCTGTCCCAATTTCTCATCTCTCTGTATTTTTAAATGAATTGTTCTAATAATATTTCCAAAAATAAAAGTTCTTTTAGCCGAAACTAAATTTAAGTTATTATAAAAATTTTTAAAAATAAAGTTTTCAAAATTATAAATATTTACGAAAATATTTTATATTCTGGAAAATTTTGTATATTTTTAAAAAGTTTGAAATTATTTGGAAACTTTGAATGTTTCAAAATAACATTGCAAAGTTTTTTGATAATTTTGTAAATTACTGGAAATTTTATTTAATTTTTCGGTTATTTTGAAAGTTTTTAGATATTCTGAAAATTTTGAGAACGTTTGACAATTAAAAAAAATTAAAGGAAACGATCAAAAAGGAACCTTCCGCTGGTGTTTTTTCAATGGTAAGTTGTTCCTATTGTCACTTGACATGCTCATACCGAAATCCGAAATTAATAAATTTATGAAGTAACAGAAAATCCACTCAGGAGGCAGTTAGACAGCGTAAAATACGAATCTACGGATATTTTTCAAATGCATGTATATTGAAGTAAAACAGCTACTCTCCCCTCCCCTCCTGGCGGACCAACCTCATTTTGTTGCGGTTTCATCTCAGTGGAATTACCCATCTTTGAGCAAAAAAAAGGCAAAGTGGTGGCAGTCGAAATTATAAATTTTATAAACTATCTGCAAAATTTTGAAACAGAAACAATTAAACCAATTGATTAACAAATCTACTAAATTTCTTAAATTTTTATTATGTTACGTATAGCTAATTTATTTAGCCCGTTGCTTTCACACGGATTGCTTGGACGGAAATAATTTTTCAATTTGCTTTTAGCATATCCGCCAAATTCAAATTGTGTTTAATATTAATCAGGAAAAGTGAGTTTCCAATTTAACAATTTTCTGCTATCAAAAATTACTCACTTTTTTCTTTTAATAATTACTACTATGCAGTTCGTGTTTACCTCTAAAAACAACAAGTTTATTTAAATTCAGTTAGTAAAACTTGTTTAACGCATATAGAACTAGCGAAGTGTGTTAACACGAAACACAGGTTTGATTGACCGTGAATTCGAGTGCGGCCATAAATATTTATACAAGTAAAAAGGAAAATACTTTCTCGCACAAACATGAATCTTGTATTAGGCGAGAAATATAAAATTTCGCCTACAGGTTGTTTGTAGCCTACTCTGTAGGCCTCGATATTTCTTAAGCGAATGACACTTTCTCCCAACTACAAAATCAGCTTGCAAAAGACCATCGGGCGATGTAATTGTTGTAAAAGTAATGTAAATAGAAATTGCCTTGCACTTCACGCACATTACGTGCAGGTTAATAAAATAAAGCTATCTTACGGTTAGGTCAACTCAAGCGCAACTAATTTCAATTTATTGGTTTTGCGCAAAATTTAACACTTATCTTGCTAATATTTAATAATCCACCTTAAGATTATTTGTTTAAATTTTAAATTACAATTTAATTTAAATTAATTAAGTGCTATTTTCCTGTTTGCACAACAAAATCGTACTTATCATTTGGTTAATTTAATGAATATAAATCATTTTGTCAAATTTTCTAATTGATTATTAATTTTTTTTTATTTATAATCTAAAGTGGGCCAATAAAAAGGTCGTTTAATTATGCCTTCGGATAATGCCATACCATCAAAAATTAAATATAATTATTTTGGAAGCCTAAGGTGGTTAATTCTTAAACAAATTTGCTTTACATTACGATGGTTATGAAAAAATATTATGTATCAAGGTCACTGTGGTAGTAAAAGTTATTCATATTAAATGCAAAGGGAAATTTATGGTTTCAGTTTCTACAATTTCTACATAAACCACAGCATTTTTGCATTCAATATCAAAATCATAAATGTGGTAAGGTAAGGTACGAGTAGATATAGCTAATTAGTTTCGGAATCTAACCGTAACAGGACATCCTGTGATCGAAATAATTCGTACTTTATAAAAATAGATCAATTTCACATTCTTGTTTTTTAAAGTTGCTTATTAATTTCAATATACGTGGTGAGTCATCTAAGTGGCACCCCACTATTATTCCTAAACTATTGAGAATATTGAATTTAAAAAAAAGAATGTTGATAACTTCCTGCTGCATAACCTAAAGTTATTACTAAAGCGAAAATGGAACGATATTTATAAGTTTTTGTTATTAACTATAATACTAATACCGGGTGATCGTAAAAAAAATTATTCAGAGCAGGCCATGACCGAAGTGTTACAGTTGGTAATACTTAATATAAGCCAATTGTCAAATGTTGACAGCTGTAAAAATTTTTACTGCTGTCAACATTTGACAATTAACTTATATTAAGTATTGCCAACTTTAACACTTCGGTCATGGCCTGCTCTGAATCATTTTTTGTTACGATCACCCGGTACAATAATTTAAGTACACTACATTGGTATTGTTTATTTATCAATAATCATTCATTATCAGTTATAAACTGTTATTATATAAAAAATATTTCAAAGGCACACACAAAATTGTATCAAACCGAGGGTATTAATACATAATACAGGGTGAGTAATTTAGGTGTAACCCCACTATTATTGCTTAAAGTTTTGGAAATATCACGTTTATAAGTTGTGCTGCGTAGAGCGCTAATATTCAATAATAGTAAAACGAACCGAGCAAGTCTGATTATTTTTATATTGCTTGGTTGTTAGAATGATCGCATATAAACACGGACGTGTTTCAGTAACACAGGGAGAATAAGCATTTTAAGATGCGCAACTTCAGAAAACCATAACCATAAACCATAAACCTCTCATATTATTTTATTCATTTATATTTTTTTACAGCTATTCATAAAATATAAAACAATTTTTTGAGAAAAGATTTCTTGGAACTAAAGAAACCCAAAAACGGAAGGACAAATACGTCCACCAGAAAATGTGTATAATATTACCCCTTCCCCCAAATATTTCCGTATGTAAAAATTAAGTTCAGAACTTTATTCTACTATCACTCATGAGCAGAAATTTTTTATCGGCCCCGTATAATAAATAAGGCGATTGGAGTTTTCGTTTTTCAAAAATTCATAGGTGTCGCAAAGAAGTTAGCGGACTAGGACACGAACCAAATTGTACCTAATCCATAGCTCTACAAATCGTCAAAATTAAAAAAAAAACCGTGCGGCCAGTTTTGAAAGTATAGGAAAGTAAAAATCGGTATCGAATGTACATGTCCTAAATCGCTTAGCGTAAGCAAAGGTACAGCTCAGTTTTTCTTCTCGTAAAACTACTTATTACGTAATATGGCTGTAGTTGAACTTTTTATGTATTATGCTGGTAGTTTTTTTATGATTATAAAGCCCGTATGTTTTCAGTTAATTACTTAATACTTAATTAATTAAAAACCATATATATACAAATTGGCGTAAATCTTATTATTAAGCAGTTTTTGGAAAATTAACATGGTTTCAGAATTGCTTTGCAAAAGCTGTGAGAGCGAGGGCTACTTCTTCAAACTTCATATACTTTTGGGTTCGTGTTCTACAGCCAACGATTTTTCCCACTTGAAGTCTGATACGTTTTTAGCATTTAATATTTATATTTCCACAGTCTTTAGTAGACTATTATATATTACTCGTTGGCAAAAACCATTTCATATCATGATTATGTATATCTTCAGAGAAAGTATATGGTTGTTAAGGGGGCTTACGGGTTTTACCAAAATTTCTCTACTAAATCTATAGTTTACTGAAGTTGACGAATGGCAAAATCATTTTTACTCATCAACTTTAGTACCTAAGTGGTAGGATTACCACAGGTTGAAATATGTTTACTTAAAACTTCAAACTTTCCCTTAAATGCTTGAAATGTGCAATGCGATAAATACCCCTTGCTTTATGTTTTCATTATATTCTGATAAAGTTTACCATTTCATGAACTTAAATCGACTTTAACTTTTAATTCCATTAAATTGTAATTTTACACATGAAGCTTGCAATCTTAAGTTGGTTCTAAATGGATTATTGTTGCTATAGCAATTAACGGTGGTAAGCGGTAAAAAAGCTGAGGAAAAAACACTAATTAATTATTTAAACCAGCGTCGTTCCAAACCGAGGGAATTTTTGTAATCTTGGATTTTATTTGCCAATTTTAGTCAGTAATATGATTCTACGTTAAAAATGCATAAAATGGATGCTCTTGATATTTTTTGTACGACTAACCATTTTACAGAAAAAAAAAACGATTTAAACATTTTTCTTCTTCGGAACGAGATAAAACATTTTTTTATTTCGTACCTATTTACTAACTTTGGATACAGAAAACTTAAAGATTATGGATAACAACTAACTACTAACTATTAGCAAAACATAATTCGTACAGTTCTTAAACAATAATGGTTAAACAAATAAAAACGAAATCAAATTGCTAACAAAAAAGGGACAACCACTATTGTTTAAAGAACTGTAATTATTAGGTTTTGTTATTAGTTAGTTGTTAGTTGCTATTCAGTATTTTTAAGTTTTCTGAATCCAAAGTTAATAAATAAGTACAAAATAAAAAAAAAAGTTTTATCTATATTTTTTCTGGAAAATGGCTAGTCGTACAAAAAAATCAAGACAACATTTTTTTTGCATTTTTAACGTAGAATCATATTACTGAATCAAATTGGTAAAAATCAAAAATTACAAAAATAATAAATAAAAATTACCCAGCCCCCCTCCCCCAGTTTAGGACGCCACTCGTTTAAATACATTTATTTAGATGGTGTTAGACAGTAGCACTTACTACTAGTAAACTGTATACCAAATTTTATTACTTTATATTAAAGGGTGCGAGTTCAGTACGTCTATGTATAGCCAGCCCACCATTTTTGTTGCACGCTGTATAAGGCGCAGAATCGTTTGTACGGTGAAAATTTTCTGGGGATTTTATAGGATTTTCCCCTGGAGCTCTTTTACAGAGGTTTCTTTTTCTTAAATTTTTTTACGGGGTTGGGGTTTTCTTTCCGGGAATTTTTTTGTCTATTTTTTTTTCTAGTTTTCCAGTTTCACAAGGTCCCTACAACGTTGAAGTAAGCACTTGCGTCTTAGGCAACTAATCTATGTATTAAATTCGAATTCCTTTACCCTGTCGCAACTTTTGGCGACTACGGACTATTCTTACATCTTGACACAGCTTATTTATTATTCTGTTTGCGGGTACCGATGTTTATGTAACAGTTATCAAATAAAAGTGTATGGCGTAGCCCGCGGGTTTTGCTAGTATTATTTTTTTTATTTATAAGTTTGCCTAATGGTTATTTTTATTTTAAATTCAAAGTACCAACAATTAAAGGTCTTGCCTTTTTTCCTCTGCTTTCTTCCGTAGGATTTATTTTCGGCTGTTTCTCTTCGGCTTTTTTCCGCCGTTTTCTTTTCGACGAATTTTTTGTTCCAGCTTTTTTTCCTAGATTCATTAACAGCTAGGGTCATAATTTTAATCTCCAGTTTCTCACAATCATCATTAAAAGCTTAAGCTCAAATTTTGTAATTAACAAATTGGTTAATATTTTTTTGTGTAAGCTATATAACAAAATTGAAGATATGAATCCGATCATATGCTTTTACAACATGATGTATTCACCTCTGAGTATATCGGCATTTGCTTTCCTTTCGTAAAAATAGAGAGTAATTTTACGGCGAAATTATCATTGAAGCCGAGCTACTTCCTTGAATTGATAGTTTTACATTATATTTGAATGAAAAAATAGAGAAAGTGAAGCAAAACGTTGATATTAATCTTTGTTAACGTTTATATTTCTATATGTTTGGTTTGAAGCAAATATCGGCAGTTGTATAGAAAATAATGTGAGCATTTATTAACTGCCAAAAGCGATTAATTCATCGGAATATTTTTGTTGGCGATGGTTAAGCGATATTTACCATTACGTTAAAAAAAGACTTACTGAATAATCATTATTATAAATAATCTCATCGTGGTAGCAAGACATTCAGATGTAAAAAAATGATTGATTTGATTATGTCAGTGCCGTAATAAGGTTTGATTTCATCAACGAAATTTTTTCTATTTTATTATTAATTTATTGCATATTTTGGTTTGTGCAGCAAAACTTTTTCAAATACGCCAATTATTCGCGTGCATAAATGGAATTTCAATGTAATTTCCGTTTCATTGTAAAATATGTACGGATGAGACGCTCACTGCTTTCACTTCGCAAAGTGTGAAGTGAATCGTTTTCAAACAATTGCTAATTTGCCATTTGATTTGTGTTATTGCTTGATTATAATTTCTAAAAAGGTAAGGATTGATTAGACCTTTATATAAAAAGGCGGAATGCAAGATTTCCTTAAAAAGACTTGTCTGAACTATAAGAAAATATAATAAATAAAACAACCTTTTCGTTTTCATACTGCAGTAGGTATTATATTAACTGTATTGTTTGTGTATCATTTTAGAATAGAGATCTTCCCACAAGTGAAAAACTTTCGTTCTGTTGTTAAGAACATATTTACATTACAAATTTACCTAGTACTTTCTCTGTAATTAGTAAATCATACTAATAATTAATGAAGATTTTATTATCTACTGTTACATCTCCACATTCGCTACCAAAACCACGTACAATTAACAAGTTGCAAAAGAATTTTACTTTCAATTTTGTTAATGTTTTAGAATATAAAAAAATATTATTACGAAATTTCACTAAGTTGTTTCTAATTGTTCGTACAGTTAGTTGAATCAAAATGCCATTTCTATGACATTTACATCCTAAAATTGTATAATGTATGTAAACATTATGCGGTAATATCATCACAAACCATAACTTGTCTTTTACAATGATGTTTAGACTGTCACGTTTAAAGACCAGGTTAAATAAAATGCTTTCATTTGTATGCGAAAAAGCTCGTGGGTTTTAAGTTGAAACAAACTTGTCGGCTTATTAATTTTTAAAGTCAAGTTGTAGGCGTAATGTTTGTACTTTAAGCACCATATTTGAGAATAAGGAATTGTTATTTAAAATTTTGTTTATAAATAATTCCATACACGGCATATAGCCAAGATAATATTCCAAGTTATTGTCTGAAAAAAATTAAATTGATTAAGTTCATGATAGTCCACACTTCGCTGCTGTTTTATACTGCTATGTCAATAAATAATATATGACGTCAAGAATTGGATTTTTGACGTCAAAAAATCATTTTGATACGTCTAAAACTTGTATTTTGACGTCAAAATTAAATTGTTTGGCTTTGAAAATTATTTCTTTAATGTAGAAATTAAAAAAAAACTGTATAGATGAGACTCAACAAGTACGCAAAAATATGTTTGTGGCTGTGTGTGACATTCGTATTCCATGTCATTTTAAACTCATATTCTCATGTTTTCAGATGGGCAGTATCTTCCGTTATGACTCGTCAAAACACAGTTCCTTCCGAGGATGGTTCTCAGTTTATAAATGCCCTCATTCCTTTATGGGACTTTTGTAATCACACAAATGGAAAAGTAAGTAAGACTGTGATTTTTTATCTCTGTATTTCCTTGTAATAACAACAATTTCCAGATATCCACAGACTACAACCTGGAACTGAAACGTAGTGAATGCTTAGCAGTGAGAAACTTCAAGGCAGGAGAGCAAATATTTATATTTTATGGCGCACGAAGTAATGCAGAGCTTTTTATCCATAATGGGTATTTAATTTTGGTTAGATATTTTTTGAAAATTTAATTTTTTCTTGTAGATTCGTTTTTGAGGACAATGAGCATGATGGGTATTGGCTTCGAATGGGGATCAGCAAATCAGATCCCTTAAAAGAGAAACGTCTGAAATTGCTCAGCAAAGTATCTTTGCCTGAACATGGTGAATTTTGGCTTAAAAAAGATCCAGAACCTATAGATGGTCAATTACTAGCTTTTTTAAGAATATTTAACATGGATGAAGGTAACGATTTTTGACGGCAAAAATTCGATTAGGGGATTTAAATAATTTTATCAGAAAAAGGATGATTTAAAATTTTTTTTTAATTCCTAATTTGTAACGTCTAAATTTTAATTTTTAGGTTGAAATTATTTGGCGACTTAGGAAAAATGTAATTTTGTTTTTCATAATCCGGGATTTTAAAAAACGTTCCATATAAATGGTTGTTTTTTTTTTTTTTAATTTAATTAATTGTAATAAATATATTCTTATTTGTTTGAACAGAACAACTGCAACATTGGTTTGAAAATGAGAAGGTGAACGACTTGCAAAATATTAACTGCGATCTTGAGGAAACCTTTGAAAAAAAATACTGGAGTTTCCTTCTTACCAGGCTAAAGTTAATTATCTCTTCTTACAAAACTAGTCTAGAGGAAGATATTAAACTGACTCTTGATACCCAACTACCTCAGAATAGAATTTTAGCTATTCGAATGAGAACAACTGAAAAACACATTTTAAAATGTGCAGTGGATTTTATAGAACAGCGGCTAAAAAAATAATTGAATTTTTTGCAGTGGCAAAGTGTTAAAATTTACATCTAAATATCATTAAGATATCTAGTTGAAATTAATTGTAAATTATGTTAGATTTTTGAGTATTTATTAATCGAATAAAAGTGCAAAAATTATAAGATTAATTTGTTGAACCCGATAAGGAATTTAAGCTTTCGAACTGGTAATTTTATTAACTATGAATCGCTGATAAGAGTAGGGCTAGAGTAATTAGTAATTTTTTTGTCAGCTTACTGTGGGCTGTCCGTTCTACTTGGTTTTTGGTTGTTTTTATATATATATATATAACATAAAGTTTGATACTTTGAGTATTATTATTTTCATGACAACTATGTCCACTTCCGTCGTGGATGTACTTTGAGGCACATCTGACGTGATTTTTTCATATCAATTTTAAGCATTTGCTGAGGATTAATCTTTTTTTAATTTAAATGTATTAAAATTATTTTAATTTAATGGTGTATATGTTTTCTTGGGATGTTGTAAGCAGTAATGCAGCGACATAGCTGCAGCAAAGTGCACACGTGACATAATTGACCAATGAAAACGGTGGACGTGAATCAAAGTAAATCTATGTTGAACTCCCATATAGCCACTGACTTTTTTATTTTACCCTAAAATTGTCAGATGATCTATTTGTTGCTCAATTTTTTCTTAGCTATACCCCTAGTGTTTTAAGATTTACAATATTTAACTGAAAAAGTAAAAACACATCGTTCAAAACACCGACAATTTTTTAATGACGTGGTAATTAACCATTTTGTGAATCCTTAGTAAAGATTCACGAGTCACCACTGAATAGCCGCTATATACAACAACTAATGCACAAAAGCTGATAAAAAATAATATCATAGTTGGTAAGTCACAAAATTGACAGACAAGTAATATTTTTATCAAGATTTTTTGAAATCTTCATTTTTCTCAAGACGAAATTTTAAAGTAAAATTTCTTGAGTTCTGTTGCCCCAGTTTACTTATTTTCAACAAAACTAATAACAAATTAAAATATTTGAGTATTAATATGAAGTCGGCCATTCAGAGGGTTTTATTAATTGTAATATTTTTGCTTCGTATAACACAATTAAGCATTCAAAATTATACCTACAAAGTTAATTATATAAATGTACCGTTAGATCACTTCAATTTTGTAAACAACGCCACATTTAATTTACGGTATCTCATTAATGACAGCTACTGGAATGGCAGTGGTCCAATATTTTTCTACACTGGTAATGAAGGAACAATTGATACTTTTGCCCAAAATAGTGGATTCATGTGGGAGATTGCACCTGAATTTGAAGCTTTACTTGTATTTGCCGAACATAGATATTATGGAAAGTCTTTACCATTCGGCAATGAATCGTTCTCTGAGCCAAAATATCTCGGATATTTATCTTCATCTCAAGCTTTAGCTGACTTTGTATATCTTATAGAATTCTTACAAGAATCTAATGAATATTTTGGAAAAGACTACAAAGTTCCAGTAATTGCTTTTGGAGGTTCCTATGGTGGCATGTTATCTGCATGGCTACGAATGAAGTACCCTTCTAACATTATAGGCGCAATTGCCTCATCGGCTCCTATATGGCAATTTCAAGGGTTAGTTAGTTGTGAAATATTTAATAGAATAATTAGTTTTGTCTTTCGTATCTCTTCAAACCATGATTGTCCTAAAGTAATCAGAAACTCATGGTCTGCCATTCGATCAGTAACATCTTCAAGTCACGGTAGGAAATGGTTATCATCAATTTGGAAGCTTTGTAAACCGTTACGGACTAATAAAGATATCCAAACGCTCGCTGATTGGTTAGAAGAAATTTATGGCAACTTAGCAATGGTGAATTATCCTTATCCAGCAAGTTTTATTGTACCTCTTCCAGCAGATCCTGTTAAAGCATTTTGCAATCAGTTAGATAATGTCCCTTCAAGCCCGCGACCTTTGCTGAAGAAATTGGGGAAAGCTTTAGCAATTTATACAAATTACACTGGAAATACAACATGTGTTGATATTGCTCAGTCATCAAATGGCAATCTAGGAGATAGCGGATGGGACTTTCAAGCATGTACTGAAGTAATAATGCCAATGTGTTCAGATAATGCCGACATGTTTGAAAATGAATCTTGGAATTTTACAAAATATTCGGAAGAGTGTTATAAGAAGTGGAAAGTTGCAATTAGTCGACCAGACTTAGCAGTTTTAGAATACGGAGGAAAGGATCTAAGCGCTACCTCAAATATTGTTTTCAGTAACGGACTTTTGGATCCTTGGTCTGGTGGTGGTGTTTTGAATGACATGTCGAACACTGTGTTAGCAGTTATTATGCCAGATACTGCCCATCATTTAGATTTAAGAGCTAGTAATCCTGCTGATCCGGACTCTGTTATAGCAGCGAGAAAATTTCATGAACGTAATATTCACCAGTGGTTAAAGTCCTATTACGGAGAACAACTAAATTTATAAATGTTACTGCTGAAAAGATCGTTATTTAAAATTTTACAGAAAACTGGCAGATGAAATAATACTTCATGGCTTTTCTGGTTTTCTGCAAAAATTCACTATAGAAAAAGAATATTGCAAAAACGGAGATGATTGATTAGCGAGTAAATTACTATGCCAATCTTAGTATAAACATGCAGTAGTATGTGTGAACAAATCAATAATTTATTTACGTTTTACCTAACGAACTATCTTTTAATAATAAATGATATCTATCACATTTATTTATTTCTTGTACCTATTTATTATTTTTAATATTTAATAAAATTAAAATTGCTACAATTTATTTTAATAAACCTTTTTCTATTGTTAATTTATTATAAAAATAAAAAAGGTGTAAATAAAGCCATTATTTGTATTTCTTAACAGATTTACATTTTGGAACATCTTTAGCCTGAATATTTGAAGTAGGTATCTCCAGATAGTTAGTCAGTAGACCTGTTAGCTTCACAAACAAAATACTGAATCTTTATCCAATCATTTACATTAACATTAAATATTCGCGTTTTCAAACGAAAGGGTCGCCGCCACGAATGTAAGTTCTGAACTACCAAAACATTTTTTAACTCGCGTTGTTTAAAATAAGCAGATTTAATAGCAATAAGATGTGTTCAGTTCCATATTGCAGTAATAGGAAACGTGTAAGCATTATTTCTCTTTATAGTTGTCCATCTGCTGCAATTTTAAAGAAATTTAAGGCAAATTATATTGAAAATTGACAAATCAATTACAAATAATAATATGTATATATTGTTACCTACATTTAGTATTGGTCCTCCGAAAGTCTCGAGGGTCTCGAAGGAAAAATTGGACCATCAAAATAGTTGAAAAAATTTTTAAATGGGCGTCGACATCCTGGTAATAACCCAATTCCTATAACTTCACCGGATCTGTATGAAGTTATTAATTTCATCAGACACAACACCAAAATGAACAACAATAACCAATAGCATAAAGCGATTTATTAGATAAGCTAATAGATTGCAAAAATACTCAATATCTAAAAAAATTTTCCACAAAATCAAATAGCACAACATAGAACTGTAACAAAATCAAATCAATACAACAAAATTATTACTGAATAAATGTAACAAAAAATTAATTAAACATTATATAATGTAGAACTGTGAAATAATGTCTATAATTCAGCCTAAAAATAATAGTTAATTAAAAACCAAATAATCAAATGTATTTGTTTTTCCCCAAACAGAGAAATACTGGCGAAACGTAAAATGTATTTCGATACTCAGTTAAACCACAGATAAGGAAACCACAGATAAGGTTAACACTACAGATATACGACCCTTTATACAAAATGTCCGCTCATATTTGGAGACGAAATTAGCGTTAGTTTGGCTACAACGCACCAGACCAATTTTAGGGCGCTGCTATCGCTATTTATTTATTACTGTTAAAATGTGTTGGAAACTGTTTTATCGGGGATTTGAGTGCATCTGTCACATCATGAATATAATTTAAGTAGAATTGGCTTCAATATTAATTATTTACGAAAAATTGCGATTTGACAATTAAGCATGGCAGATGGCTGTCTAACTTTTGGTTTGAATATGTGCTAAGTAATCTGCTCAATTACAGTCATCTGTGACTTAATTATAAATTGTCATTGTAGCGCCATCTTTTTGCAGATTATTAATCATATAAAACAAGCTGCCGATAGCTCACATATTTACCGTATATCTGTAGTGTTAACCTTATCTGTGGTTAAACTGATTAATATCAACACTTGTTGCTTAAAATACACCAATGTCATATGGGCCCACAGAATAACATATTTTGGCTTCCGAACTGTATATTAAAAATGTAATAAATATCAAATCGTTTGCAATCTGTATAACTGCCTAAAGAAAACTATTTCAGAGACATTCAAATAAAGATAAATTACAAATTTTGAATATCTCACTGAAATGTTTCGTAGCAGCTTTTAATTAATGTAAAAATTAGGTAAATTGAGAATTTTTAGATGTAATGCAACAAAACAAATGATTAATGCACGGTTTATATACTATAAACCAAGATGACTGGGATGACTGGAAGGTATGGTGTTGTCACTCGAGTTTGATATGGGCGTCACGAAATGTTTTGCGGAGAGATGGCGCAGTAGGTACTAAAAAGACGTTTGCGCGTCAAATTTGAAATCCGCACGCAATGCTATTCTAACCTGAGTGTGTTCATACTGTGATATTATACTGTCATAACTCAAGAATTATAAGAACATTATAGTGACAACTATTCTCGATCATATTTTCCTATAATTCATTATTTATTGCAATATTGAAAAGGTTAATATTTAATATAGCCTGAAAATTTATATCTTCACACTGATTATCACTGTAGCGGGCACTGTAGTTATTCAACTTCGGGAAAACAATTGTTAATGCGAGGAGGCAGTAAAACTTGGTTTTGATTTTCTTGGGAAATTCGAAAAAAAAACAGATTTCAATGCACTCAGTTTTGACATCGATAAGACTCCAAAAGGCATATTGCAAAGCAAAAACACGAAAAAAAAATCGAAAACACAAAATTGGTTCTGTAAAGCAATTTGATGCGCCCGATTTGATGTTTATTATGTGCATGGGTCGCGGTGGAATGCTACAGTTTATGTAGTTATAGAATGGAATGACTGTAAGGCATTGTAATTAAAAAAAAGAAACATGAAAAAAATTGATAATTGACCCATATGAATCATACTTTATTGCTTACTCTACATATTTCCTTAAACACTATAGAGTACTAATTTTTATTGCAATTATTTAGTGAAAGTAGGCAATAGCAGTAGTAAAGTATAAAGATGTAATCGAATTAGAAGACAACGAAGTAACTGCGCAATTTTATCGTAGAATTAATGCAGTGCTTTAATGTCGTTTCGGTTAACAGTTGCCTACGAGGGTACCATCTACCTGCACATATTATAATTGTGTACCATACAAACCGCATAAGCACAAAATGATAAATGTAATTTAAAACATTAAAAATAGAACAGAAACAAAAATCAGTAGGTACATAATAATACATTAAAATTGTACTGTATTGACAAAATCTATGCGGACAGTCACTCTAGACATAGTGCATCTCTTTAACATTATAATTAGTAATAAAAACAAGTATTTTAAGTACTTCAAAAGTTTATTATTTACTTGTGTGCGGATAGCGATTATCTTACAAAATTTTAGAAGGGCTCCTGCCTATTATACAGATCACAATAAACATTGTATAATATTCATCTCAAACCTAAGATTTAAATATCTAAGGGTAGCTTGTATAAACCAGGATTAAAACACATGGAATACGTAAAAAAATATGAAAACATTAAAATCTACGTTAACTAATTTAGTACTTTTTTAGCATGTTAACTTAAGCATTAGAAAAGCATTCCAATAAAATATACTTGATATAAACATAAATTCATTAAAAAAATCTTTTACATTCATCATCATCATCATCATCTGACATGGAATAAAATAATTAATGCGTTTTGCACGTCTGCAAAAAAATATAATTAAACCATAAACCATACATGACTGCATGTCTGTACGCTTTGAATAAATACAAATGCAGCTTTCACTGAACAAGTAGTCACTATATTTGTCGTTGTCCTATTAAGATGGCACGTCGACAAGGTAATCATAACACGGGGTTCTCGACCTGGTAATTCTGCCACTGGGATGGTGACATACCAGTTACAGTTGAGGAATCAACGCATATTTTTGTGGGTATATGTGGCGATGCACACAGGATGATTGATAATATGTTGGGATGTACTTTCAGTACGGATTAAGAATCTGAAAATAATAAAAAGTTCCTATAAATATTTGCCCAAAAACTCTTCGTTACCCGACAAGTTGCAGTCTACAGAAGTGGCAACAGTATTACCTCTTCCATAGATTTAATTTCATAAGCAGCTTTTATGGACACATGTTTATATAATTTACTCTCAAAGTTTTGTGTAAACTATTCTATTCTATCGTATTGAGAAAACACTTATTAGACCTTCATGGCAATTTAATTTTTGAAAAGCATATTATCTCGAAAATTGTTAGATTTAGAAATTTTCAACATGAGAACATGTTTTGGGGCAATTTTGTATGGAGAATAAGATTTTTCAAAAAAATGCTAAAATCTAAAATATGTAGAACATAATTACGTGACCCCCCCCCCCCCCTGTACGAGACATCTCTGGTGTTCCTATTCAAACCAAAATTATTACAAATACATGAATAACTAATTACGTGAATAATGCTCACATATGAAATTTTAAAATTTGAGTGCAATTACTGCAAAAGTTATCTACAAAAAGTGATTAGCCTGGTTTATTTTCAAGAAGCTGTAACCCTATAATGAAGGGTTTTCAGGCCCATGTTTATGAGAATTCTTTCGATTATATTTAGATTCTGAATCTATCCTGAAAATTCGTTCCACATGTTATGAATCACACTGTATACCATTGCTTTGGCAAACGAAAATTGTGCAGACTTCTTTTAAATGAAGTAAAGGGGCTCTTTTAACTTTTCCTTTATTTGTGTTGTTATGAATCCTAAAAAATATTGCAATCATTATGAGAAACATAATTAAATAGATATACCTAACTATTTAGAAATTGTAGAGTATGCTAAATTGTAGTTAATTTAGCATTAGTGTAATTTTAAATTAAACCAGCTTTTTCCATTGTAACATGTAGCTGCCTACTAAAATACAAAGGATGTTGATTGTTTAAATTACAGCAAAAGGAAATTTTTATATGCTGTGATTATTATCAACAGTGATCGGAAGTACAATTCTTTTAACTGCCTGAAAATAATTAATTTAAGTATTTCTCAACTTCTTAACTGTGTTTAACTAGTTAATTGTTATTCTACATACATATTTGATTAAAATTAAAACAGTACTTACTCCTCTTTAATTTTCTGCTGGTAGTCTGTCTTTTTACTAAGCTGAAGCTTCTACTAAATTGAGTTTTGTGAATTACATTGGTGTGTTAATTAATAAATCACCGAAGTATGCTTTTATTCGTTATTATTTTACTTTTTGAAGGAATCGAATTGTCTCGTCAACTGCCAGAACATTTCAGGAGGATTAGGTTAAAATTCAGGGACGCTGTCAGAGAAATCTACCGTCACTGCTGCCCTCTCGCGGCAATACATTTGTGGGTCCCTCGCAAAACAATGTAAATATTAAAAAGTGAAAACACCAACATATATATATTAGCTATCCATGCATCTTGCTATAAACGTTGTGATTAATGAACTCTAGGTAAATACCAAGTGTGATATTTTATGAACAAAATCGGTATTAATTTAATTACTTAAAAAAATAGCTTAAAAGTGCCTGAATTTTACTAACACAGTGTAACCTAAATTGATTGCAATAATACAAATCGTAAGTAGTCAAATTAAAGTTTGAAATTTTATAACTTATTCATAACCTATAAACATTTCACTAACTAAATGTTTCAGGTCAAAACAGCAAATACTTATCGCAATTTAATTATATTCATGAGAAATTGGCTACAGGTAACTATCCAATATAAAGAATTCTAATATATCCAATGAAGAATTAAAATCTGACCTTTCCGGAGCTTATTTTCTGTTCCAGCATGCCTAAACCAATATATTTGATCCTGGCACAGAAATAATATTTAAAAAAACAAGCAATGGCTATTAAGAACAAAACATTGCAACAAACAGATACCTAATGAATAACGATTTTTTTTAAGTTAGTTCTCCCAAATGTTTTTTTTTTTTTTTAATTGATAGAACTGCTAATTTACAATCTACTCTAGTAAATACATAAGAGTATTAAGTAAATTTGTTGACTGTTGCGGCATGTAGGGGTCCTCATCCAGCGATGATTCCCTTGAGGTTTACTAGGATGGCTGGAATTGCATTCCTCGTCAATTTAGATCAATGGGCCATTGTTTATTCAGTCTTCGTGTTGGTAGTGGGTCCATGAGTTGTAGGATGAGATTGTTTTCATGGCCGGGTAATCTTGCAAAATAGGATGTTAAGAACAAACTTTGTGACCTAAACAAATGAATTTTATATATATAAAAAAATGGGTACATTAGAATTTAATCTGAACACTTTTCTAATAATTTATTGTAAAGCTCGAACTTATAAATAAACTTTTCTAATAACTTTTTTTGATATTTTCTCAAATGAGGCAGTTTTTTGCCAATTTATTTAATTTTTTTGAATTTCTCGACAAACCTGAAGTCACGAGACCTATGTCTAAAACAATTTTTGGGTTATCTGAGATGCAGAAGCGATCCCAAAAATAAGTTTTTAGAGTATTTTAATTATAAAAATTTTACCCATATGTTGCAAACGTTTTGCCGGTGACTGTATAATAGTACATACCAAAATTGAGCAAACAGCCAAGTTTAGCCCAAATGGGCGGTGGTTAGCGATGGCATGTAAGATATTTAGTTGTTAAAAAATGAATTATATGGTTTTTAATATTTATCCTAACTAATTTTTAGCTGAAGACTCCATAGTAAAAATGTGGAATGTATCCGCTGTGCAGTTGTAAAGAATATTGTTGGCCATCAAAATTCAGTGAACGATAAAGCTTGGTCTTGCGACAACAACCTTTAGGGTAAGTTCCAATTGCTTAAACGAAAATACAAATTTTTAACTTCTCATTGCTAGCGGAAGTTTTAATGGTCTATAGTTGATATAAAGATTTTAAATGTGATTCAAAATTATATTTATGTCAATTTTTAGGTCTATATGGGAAACTGCAACAGCAAAGTGTGGAAAAAACATGAAAACCAGTGCTGCTCCGATAACTTTTACTGAACGAAAGGTGGTTATTAACGGTAGGATTGGATAGCAGCATTAAATTGTGGAATACTAAAGATCTCGCTCTAAAAGTTTTAAGAGGCCACGAAAACGACATTTTTCGTATAACCGTCGACTATGTTGTTGACTCTACAGCTTCCATATATCTTGTTAGTGGTTCAGAAGATAAATTTAATTATATTTGGAACCTAGAATCACAAGCAGTAGAATAAAACATGGCGCGACACAATAGTTGTGTGCACTGCATGCCATCATATTGAAGAGATTATTGCATCAAGTGCTGCAAATACTAATGTACAAGGCAATTCTCCTGTAAAAGTCTGGAAAAGTAATCAATATTATTGTTTGTTATTTTGTGTTTGAATATATAATAAGTAATTTTGTTAAGTTTAAAATTGTTGTTGTTGTTATTAAAGTCTCGAAGTATTTTTATATCGATATTTAAAAAAGAATAAAGAAAATTAAAAATCAACAAACCTCTACAAAGTCCTAGCTAGAGTCCCTCAGCGTTGTAACTTCTTTATTTAAAGCCATGTGGTTTTAAAGTTTATTGCAAAATATTTTAAGCGTTTAACGCTTAATCCAAATAAGCAATAAAATGTAGTGCCATTTTTGAATTATGTCATTTTGAAATTTTATTTTCAAATTTTCCTTTTTTCTTCAAATGAAAGGTTGAAAAAGGAATTGTTTTCTCTTTCAAAAGATGTACTATTTTCATATGCTTTCATAACAATTTAACAAGTCCTCAAAAATTACTAAATGAAAATAAAAATCGAAGTTTTTATTGTCACTGTAGTAATCTGTTTTAATTAATTTGGTTATAAATAATTCACTAAAATTATGTGTAATAACAGTATTATGCTATAAATTAGTTAGCAATCCATAAGAACAAAATTGCATTGAACATCAGGAAAGACCTGACGTAGGCTTCCAAATGAATCGAAGTAACTATGTTCAAAAGCATTGCAAAGTAGTTTATAGCATTATAAATGATTTTAGTGAATTAACCAGATTAATTGAAACTGTTTACTACTGATAATAATATACAGTGTGTGGATAAAGTTTGGAACAAATTCAATATCTCCTGAAATATATTTCAGTAAAGACGCTCGGACACTTAAACTTCAGTTTTATCTCGGCCACATTTTAAGCATATTGCTGTTGCCAAAGCTCACGTGACACGACGCAGTGACTTGATCTTTATTTTTTTTTAATGGAACAGTATGCTGTGTGACGGCTCATTTGAAAGCTCTTTTCAAGAGGAATTCAGAGCACTGTCTTTTTTTTGCCAAATATTGACCGAAAAAAGGTGTGTTTTGTGGGATACTCAATGGTTATCCATACATTATCGTTCAATATTTGCCAAAAAAAGAGTGCTCTGAATTCCTCTTGAAAAGAGCTTTCAAATGGAGCACCACACAAAGACGGACAGTACAAAGTATATGTCATTGAAACAATTGAAATGACATGTCTGAGCCTGTAGTAGAGATTCCTTTCGCCTACTAGATAAGTCAAAATATTTAAATAAAATTTTGATTTTTTAAATTTTTGCCAGGTTTATACAGATTTGCCCCATTGTGCATCGACAATTCGCTGTACGTTATCGTACCATACTAATTAGCGCCTAATTTTTTTGTTTTTTTAATAGGAAATTTTATACCAACTTGGCAATTAATTTTTGAGTAACTAGAATTTAAACTCAAAGTGTTTAAACAAATCATTGGTCTACCACTTTTTTGAATTTCGAAGGTCCAAAACGTGCATTTTTGTCAAAATTTTGCAACAGATACTTCGACGATCATATCACATTCCCATACTGAAAGTATGAGAAAGTAACAAGGATCCCTCTATCTTAAGATTTCCTATAGTAACACACAAGTAATTAGAAAATATTATAAGAAACTTTTACCAAGAAATATGAACAGGATAATTTTATTTTACAGTTTTTAACTCCTATAATCAGTACCATCCTAACCATTGGGCTACAGCCCTAGTGCGCCAGGTGCAAAAAGGCGCCTGGCAACGCTTTATAAAATATATAGTTTTTTTTAATAGTTATTCTTTACAGTACTACATTAAATAAAACTGTCTTTTTAGCTATATATATATATTTTTCAATTAATTACAATAATGAGTGGATCACAAGTATGTTGATGCGCCCATAGCTAGGCATATACCGCTATCAATCTGTCGGGTCGGTAGACAAAACACATCTGGTCTGGTTATAAGACAGTATGAGTGCGCATTTGCGTAAAATTGTGTAGATAGTGTCCTCTAGTGTTTGAAAAGGATACGAACCGTTGCCTATTGCCCAACTTCAGACTTATGTATGAACCTGTACTGTAGTAGTTATGTAAACTAGTGGTGGTTTGTCTGAACATGTTACGGTGGAAAAAACATTGTTGGAAATAACAGTTTCGGTAATATAAAACAGCCTCTTCACAGTTTTTATTTGTACCAGTATTCTCTTGGATAATAACATTGTGTTCTTATAGGGCTATTTTAATATCAAACTTCTTCCCGATCTGTGAAGTCGTTTTTGAGTAATAATACATTGAAGTGAAAATTTTCAAAAAATCGTATCGGCCGCCATTTTAAAACTAGAAAGTTGGGAAAAAAGTTAGATATGCCATAAGGTCTTCTGTCAAATTGCGTATTCAGTTTCAGAAAATTTGTTTTCTGATATAAATGCTACCAAAAAACATGTCTAACTTCCGCTTTTGGATTTTTTTAAAAGCTTATTTTGACGGTGTATTTTTGATTTTGAATGTTTGGACATTACGAAGTTCATCGAATCGCACCATCCGTTCGGGAGTTATAACGCGTAACCCTCACATACAAACCCACCCATACACCATACAGACATTTTTTTTAAACCACTTTGAGTTCTTGGAAGTCCAGAACATGTATCTTTTCTACCGATGATTTTCTCGTTTTTTGTTTTCGCAGGCTGTTTTTACTGGGGTTTTATTCGGGGATTTTTTTCTGGGTCTTTTTATTTTTCTGAGATTTTCTTTCATGGGCTTGTTTTTGGAGATATTTTTTTCGGGGATTTTTTACGGGCCTTGTTTTCAGGGATGTCATCCTAAATTCGCTTAATTTAATTTTAAATTCGTTACCCCACTGCTGTTAGGGCGTTCAAATTTTTAGCTCAGGGGCTCCAAATTTCTTAGAACGGCCCTGTCTATAATGCCGAGACAAATATTTGTTAAAAACAATTTAACGAATTAATATTAATATCTTTATTGCATTTTTTTAATCTTTCAAAATTCTACTATGAAGTACGCGTACATGAACTAGATGGCATTTCTCGCGGACGAGCTTATCAGATAATTTTACCGCCACAAATTCTACTGTTCAAGGTGAAACACAAGTTCCCAGTTGTTTGTTGGTGTTGCTCGCATTTTTAAAATTGTTTCGTAATCTTTTTGTTAAAATAGTCGCCCAAAACAGTTTTTTTTGGTAATTGTAAATCCGCATAAGTTGCCAATTTATTATGAATTAAAAAAGTGAATAAGTATAGGTACAAAAATAATTTTTTAACAACTTGCGCAAAAATGAACAAACCCAGTGAAAAATTTGAAGAATTAAATAATTTGTTGCGTTATTCAAAGAAAGAACTGTTATTTAAATTTATTGTCATAGGTGATTTTGGTGTGGGTAAGTTTATTTTTCCTTGCGTTTTCCTTTGTGTCTACATATTCACTTACGTTGTGATGTTTTAGGAAAAACTTCAATAATTAAACGATATGCTGAAGGTAAATATAATGTTATTTTTTTAAATTAAAACTAACAAACATACAACTGCGGTGTTAAAAAAATCAGTAACAATGCGTCGTCAATATCATGCGTTGTCAAAAGTTCGATAATTCCACTTAAAAACCTCGTGTTTGGAATTCCTGGAAAATCCATATTTAACGCATTCCTTGCCTGTTTAATACTCAGATCAATATTAGAATAGTTCATCTTACTCTGCAATGGAATGTTCGGTACATAACTACATATATATAACATTTTCGTGTTTTGGAATAACAATTAGCAATAAAGTAACGTCTAAAGTTAACCTGTGACATCAAAACTATTACCCAGGCTTTGATATCTTTTTTTTTATCTTATCGTCTCTATTGTTTTATTTATTTAAAACTGTATCTGGCCTGTATTAAGTGAGAGCGATGAAGCACATCAAAAATATGAAGTACCTACTTTAGGATGAATGATGCTGATAGTAATGATTCATCTGCAAAATATCAAAGAAAGTTACATATCAAAAAAATATATGCGAGGGATCTAAAAAGCATAATTAATTGCTAAGGTCAATCGCGTGTAGATAACAGATACTTGGGATACGATTTTTCGGTTCTTCTTCTTGTTGGTGCTGTCTCCTAATCGAGGTTAGCGACAACTATTTCAAAAGCCTTTCTATCTTCCGCTATTCTGAAGAGTTGGGTGTTCATGCCTGTCCAGTTCTTGATGTTTCTTAGCCAGGACATGCGTTTTCTTCCTACTCCCCTCTTTCCTTCTATCTTGCCTTTCTGGAATTTTTGTTCTTATCCACTATTCACCATTCACTATTCCTCGTTGTTGTTATTTACTTATTTGATATTTCAATGAAACTTTAAAATTTAAAACATTGTCAACTCTTCTCAACAAAAAAAACAACCTTCGTTTAGAGCTTGATGAACTCGTTTTTCAGCTTAAAAAATTACAAACACAAACATAGTACTAGTAGTAGTACTATTAATCATCTTATTTTCGTTATAAAGGAAAAACAATATTATAAACACCTAACATTAATACGATTTTTTAGGAACATATTCTACTACTTATAAAATAACGATAGGAGCAGATTTTGCTATAAAAAGTTTTGACTGGGATGATTACACTCGCATAATTCTTCAGCTGTGGGACATTGCAGGTCATGAAAGATTTGGATCTTTAACGAGCGTTTATTACAGATACGCGTAAGTATTTGCAAAGTAAAATATAATATACAAGGTGTTCCGTTCTTTAACAAAATGAGGTGTTAATTACGGACATCGAAATAATAAAAAACAGTTATTGTAGTTGCGGAGTTACAGCCTCTCGAATAATGATTTACACTTGCTTGCAATTAAATCTACTAACCAAGGGCGTAGATGTGGCGTGGAACTGTCCGCTGTCACAAACTGGGTATCCAATAACAAATACTATTTGACTAATTTCAAATAATAACTATCGTATTATACGAATAATTATCGAGTTATTCTGATGACTTTTGCATTATTAGAACGACTATTAAATTATTCATTCGAAAAACTAGAAATTTTTCGAAAAACTACCGAATTAAGCGAATTACTATCAAATTATTCGCTAACTATCGAACTATTCGAATAACTATCGGCTCATTTAAATAACAGTTAAATTATTCAAATATCTATCGAATTACTCAAGTAGCTATCGAGTTATTAGAATAACTTTCTGATTATTTGAATAACTACAAAATTATTTAAAAAAAATATCGAATTATGCGACTTGCTATCAAATTATTCGATAATTATCGAATTATGCTAATTACTATCAAATTATTTGATTAATATCATTTTATACGAATAACTATAGTCTTATTTCAATAACTATAGAATTATTCAGTTATCTATCAAGTTATTCGAATGACTTTTGGATTGTTAGAATAACTACAAATTTATTCGAACAACTATCAAATTATGCGAATAACTGCCAAATTATTCCAATAACTATCGTCTTATTTGAATAACTATGGTATTATTCAAAAATTCATCAAACTATTTAAATAACTATTGAGTTATTCGAATAACTTTCGGATGATACAAACAACTACAAAATGACTCTGAAAACTATCGAACCAAGCAAATAAATACCACATTATTCGATAACCATCGAATTATTCGAATAACTTATTGTCTTACTTGAATAACTATAGAATTATTCAAATATCTATCGATTTATTCAAGCTATTCATATAACTTTCGAATTATTAGAATAACTACAAAATTATTCGAAAAACTATCAAATTATGCGAATAACTATCGAATTCTTCGAATAAGTATCGTCTTATTTCAATAACTATAAAATTTTTCAAATATATATCTAATTACTCAAATAGCTATTGAATTATTCACATCACTTTCGGATTATTCGGATACCTACCTACAAAATTATTAGAAAAGCTATCAAATTATGCAAATAACTATCAGATTATTTGATAACCATCGAATTGTTCAAATAACTATCGTCTTATTTGAATTACTATGGTATTATTCAAAAATTTATGAGTTATTCGAATAACTTTCGGATTATTTGAACAACTACAAATTGATTCTAAAACCTATCAAATTATGCGAATAACTATCGAATTCTTCGAATAAGTATCGTCTTATTTCAATAACTATAAAATTTTTCAAATATATATCTAATTACTCAAATAGCTATTGAATTATTCACATCACTTTCGGATTATTCGGATACCTACCTACAAAATTATTCGAAAAGCTATCAAATTATGCAAATAACTATCAGATTATTTGATAACCATCGAATTGTTCAAATAACTATCGTCTTATTTGAATTACTATGGTATTATTCAAAAATTTATGAGTTATTCGAATAACTTTCGGATTATTTGAACAACTACAAATTGATTCTAAAACCTATCAAATTATGCGAATAACTATCGAATTCTTCGAATAAGTATCGTCTTATTTCAATAACTATAAAATTTTTCAAATATATATCTAATTACTCAAATAGCTATTGAATTATTCACATCACTTTCGGATTATTCGGATACCTACCTACAAAATTATTCGAAAAGCTATCAAATTATGCAAATAACTATCAGATTATTTGATAACCATCGAATTGTTCAAATAACTATCGTCTTATTTGAATTACTATGGTATTATTCAAAAATTTATGAGTTATTCGAATAACTTTCGGATTATTTGAACAACTACAAATTGATTCTAAAACCTATCAAATTATGCGAATAACTATCAGCCTATTCGATAACCATCGAATTATTCGATTAACTATCGTCTTACTTGAATAACATAGACTTATTCAAATATCCATCGAATTATATAAAATTTGGCGAAGCACTCTGCCACAGTTCAGAAAACAGAAATTGTTATGTCCTGAATGTTAAAAAACTAATCAATCACATCATAATTTTCTTGCCCTTGTAGTAGTTCTTCACTCGTTAAAATTTCAATTTGTGTTGCGATAAATATATGTTAGCAACAATTTTTTTAAAGAAAAAACATGAATTTTTGATTTTTAGAAAACAATTGCTTGGTATTAAACTGATTAGTAAAGAATAGAGGTGAGCAGTTCGGACAGGAGTAGTTTCTTTGGATCGACTCTGGACTCGGAATCGATCAAATTCAATCTGACTTACATTTTGGAACGACTCTGCTAAATCTGCATTGCAATGCATACACTTTAATTCTATAATGTTAAGCATTCAATCTAATCCTCAAGTCCAGTATGAATCCAACTCAAATACTTTGAAAACATACATCGTATCGCACGAATAAAGGTGCACTGAACTTGATAGTTGCATATTGCAGGTTTTTGTGGCATGCATCTATCTAATATTACGTCACAACCTTAAAATTTCATATTACACAGTTGTAGCACACCAGAATGAGTCTGGTTTCATTCCCCTGCACTTGCGCAGTTGCTGATCTTACCAGGAATTGGAACGACTCTGACGAAATCGTCAGCTGTATCACACCAAAATGACACTGATTTTATTTTTGTGCATCTCCGCTATAGTTGGGGCAGTTGGGCCAATTTATTTTAATTCTAAATACTTCTATTTTTTTTAGAGTTGCAGCAGCTATAGTTTTCGATTTAACAAGACCAGAAACGTTTAACTCAGTTGAAAAAGTAGGTACAAATATAATTAAGAAAAATTGAATTACATCCATAATTTTTAGTGGTTGGCAGATTTACGTGACAAGGTTTCATTACCAAATGGACAACATCTACCAATCATTCTTTTAGCAAATAAAGGTGATGTTAATATATCCAATTTACCAACAGAGATAGCCGATTGTTGTAGAAAAAATAATATTTTGGCATGGTTCATTACTTCTGCTAAAGATGATACAAATATAGGTACGTTAATAAACTCGATAACTTGCTGTTGTTAACATAAATCCATTTCAGATGAAGCAATGTATTTATTAATAAAAACAGCACTAAAAAATCATGAGACTGAACACTACCACAGCAATGGTTCAATAGCTCTCAATAATACTCCAGACGAGGGATCCAAGCGACACCCTTGCTGTCAGCGATAATAAACATCGAATTAATCTCAATGAAATATTATTTATTTTATTTATATTTTTTTTGTAAAACACAGCATAACAAATCAATTTTCAATATACATAAATCTATTCATTACTAAATAAAATGAAACTTCAACTTGGTACCTGCCCCAATTTTTGCGCTGCAGCCAAGGCATTTTCATTTGCCAACATTTGGAATTCCTGGAACCGTTGGGAAATTCTCTGATTTGCTTTCAGGAATTTTTCTAAACAGTTCAAGGAACATTTATCCTGAAAATATAAGCAAATTAGGATCGGGCACTACACTCGTTACATTTATACATACTTCTTGTGGTTTCACAACCCTACTCGTAAAGTCATTCACGCAGTCAGTAAAGCATAGTTCTGTTAATTTGTTATATGATATTAGGAAATCTTTAAACTAAAAACAAAGAATTAGAAGATTGGTTGAGGTTAAATGCTAGTTTGAATTAACTTACAGTTTTAATTTGTTCGGTGTCTAAATTATCGATACCAGCACCTGGAGGCAATGGCACGCTCATTTTGAACTATCGCTTTAATTTATATAATGCAAAATTGGGTGTTTTGGATTCTAAACGTGCCCAATATTTTTAAGGTTATATTTACTATTGATAAATATGACATCGGTAACACAACTTTCTGTAATGTAGTTCATTGGCACAACGATACGTCACAGTATACTTATATATACAGTAGCGAAAGCGCCCATATAACGCCTGGTAAGCTATAACTAGTGGCGCTCCAAGCGGTCGACAAGTTAAACTATCGTTTAAATTATGGCGGGTTTTAAATTCTAATCCAGTTCGTTGTTGTTACCATATTTTTAATAAGCAAAACAGAAAAATTACGAGCTACATTATATAATGGTTTTTAAATAATACAAAGGTAATGCCAGTAATATGATTTATTAACATTTATATCTTCAAAATGCAGCGTACACAAAGTGCAGTTTTTATTCAAATATCCAACCTCCTTTTCACGTTAATCTTCACGTCTACAGTTTACAACCCCCTGTTTTGATCTAAAACGACGAGAAAGTTAAACTTTAATGTATTAATATTTATCAGAATGTATTACCTTTTTGGATCTTTGGGAAATGTAAAAAACTAAGGTTAGGATTCTTTCCTTCGTTGTTTTCGCAGTTTACGGCGGAGCATGCGCTCCCTTTTGAGACTCTCATAATAGATTGGTATATCACTAATCACATTTTTATAAAAACACTGGCAAACAACTTGAAAATTGTTCTTATAACGTTCAAAAAGCAGAGAAACACTACTACCGTCAGCTGTCAGATTTTAGTGTAACTTGTTCGCCGCTTGGTGCTATAATTACCGTAAATGACCTTTACTTTCGCTACTGTATATATAAGTATACTGTGGATACGTGTTATTGTGACGTCACGCCGTGTCTAGAACAACGTTTTCGTTAGGTTAAACCATAAATTGTCTATAAATTTAACTTTTACTCAAAGTAGCCCGAAACGTCAATTGGGACGCATAACCGCAATAGATGTTGGCATTATAACTACGTACGTATGTAAAATGTCAAAGATAAAAGTTAAGGAGCATAAAATTGTACATTGAATATGTATCACCAATTTTGCAAGAGGGTATTTTATTAAGAAAAACATTTTGGAGAATTGTAAATAATTGGCAGTAACCTTACCTATCCCGTCACCGCTTAATAAGCGTTACATACCTTGTACAAACAGAGCAAAACATACCTTGCTTATCGATTATTTTACGGTTACTGGCGTTACAGAAACACAGACAGTTACGTTACAGTAACGCCGCGGCAACGTTCCGTTCCTGGTAACAGCTCCTTTTGTCAGATTGCGGACAGTTTACTGCTGCTTCTGTTGCGAAGATGCATTTGGTAGAAAGAAGTATGTGTCGAATGAAGTCGAATGTTTTTATTTATTTATTTGGAATACAAACAAAACGGGCGTCAGCCTCTGTGCCGTTCAGAAATAAGGGTGTAGATTGCATATAGATCCGTTGCACAGCCATTATGTGCTGGATCACGTAAGGTATAAGGTGGAGAGGATCAGACTTATTTATTACAATAATAATCATTTAAATTTAGGCAAGCTAATATGTAGGTAGGGCCGTAGTACTTAACATAGTTTACGACGTTCTAGAACTTCTAATTTTGTCGAAAGTGACACCAACTTAAACCTTTTTTAGAGCAAATTGAACAACCTATATAGTTTTCATTTTTAAATTCGGTCATATTTCTGCATATGATGCTGTTGTTTAACTAAATTTCTTGTGCCATAAAAAATTTGCCTCCAAAGTTTAATAAAATCCATCATTATGCAGAATTGCATTCCGAATTCCAAACTATAACAATATACATGGTGCTTTTTCTTTAATATAAGAAAATTGGTGCGACTTCCGTTGAAACCCACTGCGCCAATCTCTCGGCTTTTTAAATTGTTGTGCATAATTAAATTTTTGTTTTATGTGTAAATTTCTGCAGAAGTAAAACTTGCTTTATAATGTATGCAGTTCCAATAGAGTATGTTAACACTTTGATGTAATTGTATTCTATTCTGTTTTACGCTTACTGCTAAATTATGCACATTATTTTACTAATTGGAAATTTCCACATGAAAACGACACCCCACTCAAAAACCAATAATTTAAATCAATGATTTTATGTATATAAATTGTTTGATTTAAATCAACTTGATTTAAATGTTTGCACCCTGCATATAGTCATTGTGGGCGAGTTTTGTAATGATAACTGTAATAGAAGAACATATACGAAAGTACGTATACTTGATCCCTTAATTGTGGCGTATGGTGTAAATGCAGTTCACAAAATTATACCAGAAATTTAATTTCCAATATAAATTATTTGCTCAGGAAAAAAAGCAAACGGTACGTTTTTACGAGGTATTGCCATTGGGTTTCTTCCACGCCGCCGTAGAGCCTTTACAGAAGTCTTTGAGTCTGGATACGAAGAAGTAATAGTCTGTTTCGGTGAGTCGAGAAAGGTCTTTGTCTATGTCTTCATCTATGGTTATAGTTTGAATTTGAAGTATCTATGCAGGGAAGGGCGTTATCACATACAGTTACCTGACAATGGCTCATATCGTAGAACATTTAAACTCGGCCCAGCTTTCTTGCAATTGCGTCGTCTGTTACATCTTCGTAGGCGTTACGTTAGACACGGCCATAACCTTGTATTAATGAAGCTATTGATACAGTTTTCTGTAATGTAGTTGATTGACAGAACGTGACGTGTCCGTAGTAGTAGTGAAATCGTGAATGTGTTAAACTTCAAAATTTTAGTACTTAGGCGGCATTTTCAAGATTTGGACTCGAACTTTACGTTTACGTCCTCATTTTATCATCATTGTTTTAATGTGATGTTATAATATTAATAAAATATGTGTTCTGTTTCAAATAATGTTTGCAACACCTGTAAACAACTATGGCTTGTTCCTAACCTAACAAATAGTATACAAACATGGATATAATACATAAAAGGTCTAAACGGCGTTGTACTTTATATCCAGTCCAATTAGACAAACGAGTAGGCACTACAAATAAAACTAATCCTATTAAAGTTACAAAACATTTTGAATTAAATTCCAAACGCATTCAACAAGCTGCCAGTCAAGACCAAAATGAACTTCCTTATTTTGTAATTCCAGAAGAAGATAAAGATGTGGAAGGAGTTTCAGCAAACGTTAAATTTTACCCTCAACGATATAATACACAACGGACATCTGAAACGAGCGTGATTACGTTCAACGAAAATGCAGAATTTATACTCTCGAACAAATTAAAAACTCCAGAAAAATTTGCAACAGGCACTTTAAATCAGAAAGAGAAACGTATAACGAAAACTACAAATAAACGGTCTTCTTCATTTGCTTCATCAAATTCTTCAAATGCTGGTAATGAACGTAAGGTTTCATTTAAAAAAACGCGACCTATTCAGGCTAAATCATCAAAGAAACCTACAAAGGTTGATGATTACTTAAAACTACGAGTAGCCAAAAGTAATCGCTCTGTTGATGATCAACAACCTTTAACTTTAGCTAGTAATGGTACTAATCGAAATCAATACATATCTGCATCAATTAGGCCAGGATATGCCATTGTCACAGAGTCCTACATTCGAAACCTTAAAGATGAAATAGAAGCAGCAAATGCAAAAGCTCCCAGTGAGATAGCAGAAACTGCAAACCAGTTAAAAGCAGAAATAAACCAATTTCGAAATTCTAAAAATGATACACTTCTAACTCCACAAAAAATACATACTACTAATACAAATGTAAAGATAACTCTTCCCAAAGATAAATTTCCAAACACATTGGATCTGCATATTACAAATTCCATACATGGACAATCATACTTAGACCATCAAAAAGATACGAAGGACGAATACAGCTGTTGTCCTCCCTTTTGGCCTATAACCAGTGAAAATGGGGCAATCACCAATGTACCATTAAATTTTGAAGATCAAAACGAAGTAACAAACGACAAATTTCAAGATAGGAACAAACCAAACAATCAGGAAATTTTAAATACGTATCTGTTTCCTTTAGAAGGTACAGAGACATATTGTTTTCCAATAAATGACCTTTTGGACGTAGATTCCCATTTAAGGGAAAACAATAAAACACAAATGGTTCAACCAGATTTGATAAATCATGTTCGAAGTGATGATGTACCCTCTCAAAACAATGCTTTAAAGGAAAACATTGATTATACCTTAGATACTGAGCTTAGTATTACTGTACCATATAATAACAAGGATCAGATGAAAAATGTCAACCAATCCCTGGAAAGTGAGCTTCTAATGACGATTTCAATGCCATCTGAAGATAAAAATCAAAGCAGACAGGATTGTCTGTGCAAAGTAAACGAGCGTTTGGACTCTCCTGGTCCTGCTATAGAGGAGAAAGCAAGCAAAATCAAAACCTCGAATATATCAAATTGTCAAGAAACTGGAGACAACATAAGTCATGTCTCATTTAAAAATGATGAAGTTATCAAAATAGGTAAGAATTTGTTAGGTGCAAATTAGTACTGTATTATGATATACTAATCTTTATGGTTGCTTAATTTAAGTACAGGGATACTATATACAGTGAATTCCAAATTAAGTGGAACATACCCGAATAACATGGCAAAATCAAAAAGCTCTATTTTATGTTCTTAAAAGAATTTTATAACATTCAGTAACGCTAAATGGAAAAATAACATTTTCTTACATCACTTGGCGCAGTTTGTTTGAAAATTCATTAGAAATAAAGCTTTAAATAAATTATTTAATAATAGTCAAGCTAATAGTGGCACTGATATAAGTGGTTGCAAAATCGATTTGCAGATAGATGTCTTCATGGCGCCGAGCTAGAGGATTTGTTTGGTAAGCGAGTTGTTCACACCTTGTTGAGGTCTTTTTTTTAATTTTTTTTTAATTACTGTAAAAAGATACCTAATCAGGTTTATATTACTTTATTTAAAATGTATAAATATTATTAAACAAAATTAATCAGGCGAAACATTAAAAAAAAACTTTTCAGTTGAAGAAAATATGTAAATACATTAACTTACGCCTTAAACATTTAGTTTGAGTCTTAGCACCAAAATGTTTCAATTCTACCCAATTAACTGTAAAAAATGTATGCTTAATTTTTTATGTTTTGCCCAAATAATTTTGTTGTGAATGTAGCATTAAAAAACAATAATTATATACAATTAAAATAAAATAGTTTAAACCTGATTCTCTTCTTACAGTAATTTAAAAAAAGTAGATCTCGTCACGGTTTGAACTCGTAACGTCTTGTTTACAAACCAGTTATATCAGTGCCACTACTGAAATTATTTCTAATGAATTTTCAAATAAATTGCCATCAGAGATGTAAAAAATGTTATCTTTCCGTTTAGGGTTACTCAAAGTAACAAAATTTTTCTAGGGACAAAACAAGGAAATTCCATTTGCCATGTTATTCGTTTACGTTGACTTGATTTGGAATTCACTGTATGTAAGTACCATAGTTAGGCCTTATGCAACAATTCTCATAATAATAGCAGGTATGTACTATCTATATCTCAACGCATAAATTTCATAATGATAACATTATGTCCTTGTTCTCTGTGATAGACAAAATACCTAAGGTATTACGAAATGCTTATATTGGTATTCATAGTGAGTTGACAGTGACACTTAGAGAATATCAATCGATTACCTATTGCTATTTTTATATTCACGAACCTTTTATTAATACATTTATGTATTGCAAGCGAAACCAACAGATAAAATTATTTAGTTAAATCTGCCGCGTTAAGTACAACTAAACACTATTGTATTATTGTAATATTAGGTATTATATAAGGTATTCCTTGATGGCATGATCAGCATGAAAAAAATTTGGTATAGTAGAGGAGTTCATAATGTTTGAACAGGCGCTTTGTTTGTTAGATATTTCAAATCATCGGTGCCGAAAAATATGGTGGGGCGAGCTGGGCTTCCGCTAAGACATCACGGTTTAAAGGCCGCAGTTTTATTGTTTAGATTTGCTTTTAAATGTTAGTTTCGCAGATTTCATTATTTCCGCACGATAGTGCTGTCTTGTGTTGATATCACCTTCATTGTCGTTTGCAGTAAGTTTGAATAAAGGAAAGCCTGCGCGTTCGAACCGTTGAATAGTTTTACTACACAAGCATGTCTTTCCGCACATGCGTTACTCTTAAGACTACGTTTAGTGGTACGAAAATACTTATTATATCAAATAAATTATGTGAGGAACTTACGAAGAAGGTTTAAATAGAAAAACTATAAAAGGAACATTTTTCTGTTTTATATTTTTATCAAGTTGTGATTTGTAAAAGCCACAACTTATGTACATCCGTTATATTTATAGCAACAGTAATGTTTAATTTGATAGCAGTATTATTCCAACTATATCAATAGTAAAAAAATAATAAATAATATCAATCTAACCTCGAAATAAAATTGTCAATACCAAAAATAATTATTTTTTTCTAACCACTACAATTTCTTTTACAGAACCGGATTACTCTCCATTATTGCCAATAATAATGAACGCCGCATATGATTCCTTGAGTTTAAGTTCGTCTACAAGGTAGGCAAAGTATTTTATTATAATACTACAAAAATATCCTGAGTTTTTGCGTATACTATCGCCATCTTCAGCGCACGACTACTGAACAATGTAATAGTTTTCGTACAGCTTCTTTTCTTAAAAATTTTGTTTTTGTTACTAACATTATTTTAACAACACCTTGGCAAGAAATCTAAAATACATTTTGATTTTTTTTTGCCAAAAAGGTATACAAGCTGTAGAGTTCGGAATTAATGTAGCTGATAGGTATCTTGCGGCGTAGAAAGTTGTTATGAGGTAAATTAAAAAAAGAATTAGGATGCTAAATAATTTCGTTCATCTTAGCACCTGCTCATTAGTAAAAAGAATGTATTTTTTAACATATATTCTGTGAGTTGAAGTCGTAACTATATAGTTAAAATCGCGTTATCAGGCTTGCCACGTTGAGAAGAGTATAACTCATGAGATCAACAAAAAAATAGCGAACTCTTAGTAATTTTCGTAATTAAGAAAATTGACATCACATATGTTCTCGATGCACCAAAGTACCTACCAACAGAGCCGCATCTGCGAACAGGCAACCCTAGGCAATTGCCTTGGGGCGCCAAGCAAACCAAGCCTAAAATTTTCTAAATCTTAAACATTATTTTTTTAATATCCAACAGTAAATTCGAAATTTGAGAATCATTGAAATATGACTACGAGTAAATAAATTTAAAATAAAAAACTATCACATTTTGTTCAAATTTCTGTCATTTGCCCTCAGTAATAATAATAATTTCTCACGTCAAAAATGGAATACTAGACATAACAAACGAAATTTCAGACGTCAGAAATTAATTTTTTCTATAACTTATTGGCATATAAAAATTATCGAATTCTGTATGAAATTATTTATCCTGTAACCGAATTACACACCTTAAATGGGCGGCTAATATAAAACTACGAACATACAGCTGGTGGAGGTTCGGAACCCTCCTTAAACTGTAGGTCCCGCTGGCGCATGATACACAAAATGTAAATATGGCGCCGGTGTCCAGGTGCGGAACTGCCTTTGGGTCTCCCCGCAGTTAATCCCATACTTTTTTACTTTTTTTTATTGACGTGAAAAACGAAAAATTCATTTTACGACATCAAAAACTTATTAATTGACGTCTGATAACCGTTCAAGCAATGTAAAATAAAATAATAAAAGAAGGACAAAATATTCGTAAACTACAAATAAATTATTTTCAGACGTCAATAAATGTATTTTTGACGTCGCAAAATGCTACTGCCAGTACTACAACAATACTGATGGTAGTATTGTGGACTGGAACCATACTGCAAATATTGACTAATAGGATAGCTACCTATCAAAAGAGGGCGCACGTAGTATATTCGCACCGGTCAAGGTCCTTAGAAATTAACTTTGCTGACAATTGCAACATAAAATAGTTAGGATGGGATGTATAAAGGTTCTTTGGTATAAATTATTAAACCTTGTATAAACCCAGCTTAAAGCACACTCTTGTGGTAACTAAATCAAATATGAGCAACTAATTTGGTGTGGCGACCTACAAAGATTTTTCCAGCACACCATCTACAAGGTATTCATATGCAAGGCGCGTGCATAATAGGAGGTTGGTTTTAAAACGCTACTCACTAGAATGCTGCAGGGCGAAACATGGTGACAGACCAAACTTGATAAGTAGCTGACATTACGTGCTGCCATCTATTGAATCGTTGTGGATTTAGGTATCAAATTTTGGTTTTTCATTATTTCAAACGTTAGAGAGAGAGCATAACTGTTACATTATACGTTAATTCTGACACATTTTAACGGCGACGCCGGCGTGTCAAACATAGACACTTAGGTAAATATTATCTGTTGCCACATAATAATTGGCGCTGCTGACTACTAGCGGATGATTTGAGAAATAGCGTAAATTACCTCCCAATCAAGACATTTAGCCTTAAGCAGAACTTCTTAAATTGTAATTAAATTTACAACGAATGCCAATGTAGTTGATGTGGTCATATGAAACAAGAACATACAACACATCACACATGAACACGTGCAAAAAATCAAAATGCACGAATAATGATTTATATTCGCAACACTAGATAGCGCTGTTTTAGAGCGCGATTGAGATAAAAAAATTGTAATATTTTTTAATGTGTTTTAAACGTCAATTTGTAGGTTTTGTTAACAATATAAAAAACATGTGCATTTGTTTCTTAATCGGCAGATCTCACAATAAATCGTGAAACCTGGCAACCCTGCGCGTTATATAAATGTGTTGTGGTATTGTGCCATATTTTCGCATGTGTGTTTCCAGGTAAGCATTAAGTAATTGGGTTTTCTTAAAATAGTAGCGTAGAGGTTAACGTATATAATATGCTGAACACAAAGAAAATCAGTAATAAATTTGTTTTTGAAAATATTTTTAATATCCAGTTAGTTTTTTACTTTTTGACAAAAAATTAAAATAAAAACAAGATTTTTATATTATTTTCCTGTTTTGGAAAAATTTAAACAAATTATTTACTACTTCTTTGTAAAATTCTATAGAATTTTTTTCAACCCCAATTTAAATTCCCTTTGTGCACCTATTATACTGGACGACGCAAAATTTATAAGTCGGCAGATTTAGTATACTACGATTACGTCATTGCTATTCATTATTCAACAACAGTTCTTCCTTTCAAAGCGTCTTATTTTGCAGATGTCTTTTAAGACCAACCAACTCTGTTTTAGTTTGCGTTTCTTGGCAGCTGCTGCTCCGAAACAGGGAAGCTTTGTTATTTTCCGTTTCACGCGTGTTCCAACTCACGGCGCTAAACACGTCAATTCCATGCTGCTTCCAGAGGCGTACATATTTAACATTTTCAGTGAAATTAGCCAAAAAATCTAAAATAGAAAACCGATTTATCAAAATTTTACGAGATTAACTTTTTGAATTTTATGTTCGTTTGCAAAACGTTTCTTACCCTCCGTTGCATTCTTGCAAACATTTTTAATTTTAGATTGGTAGTCCACTATTTTGTTTAAAATTTTGACGACAATAACGCAATTTAAATTTGACGCCTTTTTGTTAATCGCGTGTTTATGCTCCACGCTCTAGCGGTTGCTATGTGCTTGGTAGCTCAGTTGTAAAATGATTGTACGCCGTCGCTAGCCGCCGATAATGGCAGCATCATAGGCGCAGCAATGTTCGCACTTTTCTACTGTCGTAGCTTTAACAAGGCGGCTAGTACCCCGGCTTTTCAAGAATAAGAAAAATACCACCTTGGTTTAGTACAATTACTCAGACTACTAGACTTCTGACGTTGTGAGCTAACTTTTGATATTCGTAAGTGGGCGTATGTGGAGTTTAGTAGACGTATGTAGAAGTACATGGAAGTATGTTGAACTACAGGTAGAAGTATGTGAAAGTGAGTGGAAGTACGTGGAAGTAAGTGGAACTACGGTGGAAGTATGTGAAAGTATGGTGGAAGTACGTGGAAGTAAGTGGAGATATGTGAAAGTAGAAGTACGTGGGAGTACGGCGAAAGTAAGTGGAAGTATGGGGAGGTTAGTAGAAGTATGTGGAAATAAGTGGAAGTACATGGAAGTATCTTGAACTACAAGCGGAGGTATGTGGAAGTTTCTGTGTTAATAGAAGTAGATGTACAAAATTTTTACGCGCAGTTTACCCTTCGACTTAAATAGAAATCAAAGCTTATTAAGGCGATGTAGAATAAACTAATTCCATATACCATCCATGTAAAATATGTTACACGAGGAAAGTTTGCCAAAAAGAAAGTTAATCAAATTATTTAATGGCAAAATTCCAGTTGAGTTAACATATTTACCTTAAGTTTCTACGCTACTGATTCATTCAACCCTCCTCAAATTTGCGTCTTATAACTTATTGTGCAAAGTAAACCAAGGGTCTTACACAGGAAGAGCTAAAAAAATGGGGTGGTCTTTGTCACGTGTGTACACGTGGCTCTCATAAGAAACGATTCGTTCTTTTGAGTCTTTTATGTCATCTTTGCAGGAAAATTTCTTTGTGCACTTATGAGGGGTTGCTGTGGAAGAAGGGTAAACGAGACGTATTCATCTTATTTAAGAACCTATTCACGTGGAAGTTGACAAATTAGTCATTTTCTCCTTTTGCAGTTTTTTCTTGTTTGCTAAAGTATTTTGTCTAGTTTAAGAGGCAAACAACAAAAAATTAAAATGCCAACAGTCGGCCTTCTACAAATAAGGTGTGGAAACACGAGGAAGTCAACAAATAACAGCCAAAATGTACAGAAGACGTGACGGCATTTTTGCAAGGTTGACCTTCTTGTTCCATTGACCCTGTTGTTAAAGTTAAATTGCGAATTTTAGAGTTGTTTCATTATAACGAAATAGAAACCGCACCAAGGTTTATTCAGTGCGTATTGGAAGCGCAGTAGATGTGAGCCTCTTTAGCTCAGTGGTAGAGCACTGGTCTCGTAAACCAGGGGTCGTGAGTTCAAACCTCACAGGAGGCAGGTTTTTTTTTCTACTTTTTTGTAAAATTAATTTTTATGGTTTTTAATTACGTTATGTATTTTCTATCTTCACCAGTTTTTTCCTTGGTTATACTTTTAAAATTTCAGGCTTAAAATGAAAATTACCCTGAATTAGGTATTCAACAAGTTTATTTTTAACCTGCATTTTTATTAAAAATATTATAAATTCAAACAACTTTCGTAATGGGATCGATATTCTTATGATTAGACCCTCAGGACTGATTTCTTTATACTTTTACATATTTAAAAGTAAACAAAATTGTACAAGGACATTCTTCGCAAACTTCAGTCTTGAAAGCTAAAATGTTTTAATTTTTTTATCCTAATGGGGGTTTCTTTTTTTAAAAAACAGCAAATAAAAATTATATATAACATACACATGCACTTATTTTGCTGCAACTGTATCAGTGTAGTTTGAAAACATGAATTAGATACTTTCTCCTTTTTATTTTCATACATATTTTGTACACTGTAAATCCCAACATATTAGAACACTCCTAAATACAAATAATGCTCAGGTTGACGAAGTACAATTTTTCTGATTAAAATTTACTACATAGACTATTGTCAATATTGCCAAAGAAAAAATTGTTTTGTCTAAGTGAGTTTAGCAAACTACTATCAAAAACATGACTATGAAAAAATTTTAAATTTCTTGTTAACATTTTCTAAAACTATAAAATCATTGTACCTCAGTATATTATGTCATTATTTTATTGGAAACATGAGCAATTGATGAGTGCGACAAGGAAGAAAGATAGTGGGTGGTCCATGTAGGGATTTACGTATTCACTTTAAAATTTAAAAGTGTCCATGGATACATTAACCCCCACTTGGCCCACTCATTGTCGCTCTTCCTTGTCTCACTCATTAGCCACCCACGTTTTCAGTAAAATTGTGAAAATCTGCATGTCGTTTGATATTAAAGAACTGTAAAATAACAGCAAATGGATGCTGGTGGAAGGGGGTCTAGCTTCCCTAGATATTACTGCACCTAAAATACATAATCTTATTGTTCTATTAACACTGACGAGTAATTTAGTTTGAAGCAGTAGCGGGCTCGTGAACATTTTCTTCAGGACGACAACACTAATTTAAAACGCTTTCAATTCATTGAAATGCTGTTGTGGATTATTATAAATAGTTTATAAAATAAAAAATGAACCAGTAAATCTAAAGAAATGACAAAACATTTATAAAAATACATATATATTTTAATAAAGTTGTTAGTTTATAACAAACAGTAATCATTATTTAAATAAATTGAAATACATATAGATGTATAAAAAACTAAATTAAAAAAACCTACAACGTGGATGAATTTCGAAAATCTCTAAAAAGAAGGAAAAATTTCATTAGTACGTTGATGGGTTAAAAAATTCCCTAAAATAGGTACATTACCCTAGAGTTGGCAACACTTTTGAATAATACCACATGCGTTTTGGACCGATAATATGCCACCTTATTTCTCTAAATGAACGTTTGTTGATACCATAACCTAAACATTGTGATGAGTCACCTGACAAATTTATGCCGCTCTGCTGTACCAACTCATTTTTGAATAATTCTGTTCGGAGTTATGAATTTAAACAAAAAATTGTAAAGGTTATCATTTTGAAACTAGAGAATTTGCAAAAATAGCATTTAATTTGTCTTGAAATTTAAATTTTGCCGGCGTTGTTTATGTACGTATACTATATTCTAGCATCATGTCATGCCTCAGTGGTAGAATGCGTGTACAGCGTTGTGAGGTTGGTCGAGCGTTCGAATTTCCCGCGGCTTACATTTAAATATTTTATTAATATTTTTGTTGTGTACATAGTGACATGCTACTGTGTATGTTCCCTGGAATTATTAACGATAGTGGCAGCTCCGCAAGTAGCAACGCGCAGACTGTCGGCTCCCTGACTGCCAATTACAAAAAAAATTACGTACTTGGGAGTAAAAAGGAAAAATGTATCCTGCTGGTAAAGTATTCATATCATGTTGTTGACGTCATAGCGGCAAAAACTGCATTCGCGTTTGGGATTCATTAATAACTCTTGATTCATTGTTTTGGCTGCAACCCTAGGGGAAAATCAAAAGGACTGAACATGCGAAATGCGAAGATTTATCACTAAATGCGGTTCTACATTTGTCAGAACGAAAAAATACTGGTTATATTCTTATTCGGTTTTCGTATCGGTTACGGTTCGGGACATTTTGCGTTTTTTTCCGGTTTTCGTTTCGGTTACGATGCACGTCCCTGCTTGAACGATCTTGAACAACCTTTAACACCGATATTTTTAATTGTCGAAGTATCCGTTTTCCCACCGTGTGTGCATGGCTGCGCGCTAATAGCTCGCGCTTTTGCTTGCGGGGGCATTCTATTACAAATATCTTGGAGAACATATACACAATACAAAAGAATTTACTAATCATGTCGCGTTGTGCCTGTTGTTTTTCGCCCTTTGAGCGGTTTCTTTGTTCGGCTGGGCTGGCCGTAACATATTCGTATAACAACTATCATTTTTGATGCGCAATATAAAGAAATTGCTTTGCGTGTTATCTGAAAATTACTTTAGACAACCCAAATATTTTCGTTTTTAGGTAGTTATAATAATGACGTACATTAGAATACAGTAGTATAATAAAGCGTATAAATTATTTAGTGAATACGTAATTCCACTCTCCTTCAGTTTAGACAAAGGCCAAAAGAAGCTTAAGTAAAAAAGGCAAATATTATACATTTGCGTTGTTACGTTTAAATTTCGATTCGTTCTGTAACAAAATAGCACTTCTTCATGCTTATTTTTGATAATTTATATTGTTCGTAATGACAAGTCATGCAAATTAAATTTTGACGGAATCGTAAAAAATAGTTTAAAATCGGGACAGGTTTATTTATTAGAATTCCCGTAAGGTAGAAACATACAAAAAGCATAACATTTTTTTAGGTAATATAATCATAAGCAACAAAGGCTCTGTTGAATTTTAGGCACTTGTAGTCAGTAGCTTATCCCACGCAAAAAAGTTTGTCTTATCCGGAACTGCTGTTACATCAACGAGTTTCTCGGCCAGACGTCTTCAAACTGTTTTACATCTTAGGTATACTCCTTGATTTTACCATCGCCGTAAAGAAAAATCATTTCCAAATCAAATGAATGAATGTTATGAACAATAACAACATGGAGTGGGAAAGTGGTTTATAAATTTATTAACTTTATATGTTGCATTACTTTCTGTACCACCTCAAGGAGCACATTTTAAGTCTAAAATGTCACACGGAAATGCTTCCTTACGGAGTTACAGCCTCCAGAAGATGGAATAGTCTAATCGTACTTTTATTAATATCTCCGTCATAAATTGAGATATTTAATTCAAATTTTGTAAGGGTATTGTACTAACCAAGATTTACATTTTACCGTATTTTTGTTCCATTCCATTAACCAGGAGCGTAGATATGGGAAGGTGCGCGACATATCTCTGGACGTATTTTGAGCACCCCTGCACATCTACCTCCCTGGTGAATGGATTTAAGCGAAAATAAGTGCAAATTTAAATGATCAATAGTGCAATGTTCGTGCAAAATTTAAACAGAATATCTCAAGTGATGGCGGAGATATTAATTAAAGCGTAATTAGATTTTCCATCTTTGAGAGGCTGTAACTCCGTAAGAAAGCGTTCCCCGGCCTATGCTTATCCCTTTGCGGACCAGTGGTTATAATGTCTAACCACACCTATAAAAATTAATTTAAAGTAGCCTTCAGGTTATATGGTGTAACCATATGTTCTAGAAACTCGTATGTTGTGCCATCTATGAGGAGTTCTCGGTAGATTGACGTTAGGTTGAAAATAAGTTTGAATCTGCCCATTAGTGTAAGTGCATCAACAGATGACGGCTATTTACAGTGTGAACATTAGCATAATTGTTAATTGTAACGAGATGGCGGGTGAGTAATATCTATTTGTTATTTCTAAAACATGGTGGTATATTTATGAAACACCAGATTACTTTTATTTTTCGCCTAATGTAAAGTATGCTTAGAAAAAGTTGATGGTTGCAATTTGAAACCAGTGGGCCATAAGTGTAATTTAAATTTTAGCTAAAAATTCATGGACATTTGAAGAACTGGAACAAATGGGTGACTTGGAATTTGTTGATTTTGTCGAACAAGTGGAAATTCCATCGGACATGGAAAGTGAGGTATCTGATGATGGTGAGGATGAAGATATTTTGGAAGGCGATGTGGAGGATCTGGTAAATCTGGTGGAAGAAGTGGATGCTGGCTTTGATAGTGAGGATGACCTGCCGCTTTCAGTATATGTAAAAAAACAAGTGGAATGGAAAAAATCATTTGTTACTTGGCCAATAGAACAGCCATTTACTGGAGATGTAGGGGGCGCTCGTGTTGAACAGGATAGTGAAACTCCATTAGATTATTTTATGTGCTTATTTCCTAAAGAACTATTCGAATATGTAACTTTCCAGACAAATCTCTATGCCACGCAAAGTGGTAAACGTTTTGTAGCTACAACAGCTAAAGAAATAATGATGTTCATTGGCATCAACATAATGATGGGCATAAAACGTCTGCCATCATACAGAGATTATTGGTCATCCAAGTTTGAAATACGCGATGAATATATTTCCTCAGCTATATGTAGAAACAGATTTGACTGGTTGCTGTCACACATACATCTAAACGACAATTCTGTGCAGCCTCGTCGAGGCGAGCAAAATTTCGATAAACTGTATAAAGTGAGACCACTTTTAGATAAGTTATCTGCTACATATTTAGATTGTTATGTACCCCATAGACACCAAACAGTTGACGAATCAATGATTCGTTTCAAAGGCAGGTGTAGTTTCAAACAATATATGCCGAAAAAACCGATAAAGAGAGGGTACAAGGTATGGGTTAGAGCTGACGAATCCGGTTATATTTTGGAATTTCAGATTTATACGGGTAAAATAAATGAAACTGTTGAGAAGGATTTAGGGGAGCGAGTGGTTTTAGATCTTACAAGAACAATAACCGGCAAATATCATAAAGTTTATTTCGATAATTTTTTTGCTTCCGTCAGATTGTGTCAAGAATTATTAGCTAGAAAAATATATGGTTGTGGAACAATCCAGAGAGGAAGAAAATTCATGCCGAAGGACTTAGTACAAGACAAAACTATGAAGAGAGGTGATCAAGACTGGAGAGCATCTGAAAGCCTAAGTTGGATAAAATGGAGAGATAATAAAGTAATAAATTTGGTAAGCAATTATCATGAACCTACAACTTCATCTACTGTAAAAAGAAGGTTGAAAGACGGCACAAGAATTGATGTAGCTTGTCCTATTGTTGTGAAAGACTATAACATCTATATGGGATCAGTTGACAAGGCCGACATGTTAAAAAAATGCTACGAAATTAATCGTAAATCAAAGAAATGGTGGCTACGAATATTTTGGCATTTTATTGACGTTAGCATTGTAAATGCGTATATACTATTTCGTGAAAATGCAGGATGCCGCGCTTTAGATTTGAAGTCATTTCGAATTGCATTAGCATCACATCTTATAGGTGTAGAAAGACCAGGCAATGGGATGTCCAGAAATGAGGTTCAAACAAATTTTTTCAAGCCATTCATTTCTCCAGAAACACGATTCACATCTTCTGCCCATCTTCCAACTCGGACAACTTCAAGAAGATGTGCAAATTGCAGTTCAACAAAGGAACCACATCGCACAAAGTGGATGTGTACTGTATGTAAAGTTGGCCTATGTTTGAATGAGAAGAAAAACTGTTTCCTTAGATATCATTCTAAAAATTAAGCTTATAACCAATCTTACTGTTTTTGTAATAAGCAATAAACCTGACTTTCAAATAAAGTTTTTCACTTTTTCCTGGCATACATACAGCAAACACTTTACTTCAAAGCCAAGCTGATTGATTATTGCCCAGTGGTTTCATAGATAAACCATACGTTTTTGTAGTCATTTCAAATAAAAAAATAAAAAAAAACATTTTTGACGTGCATTTGACCAATTTTCAGCATAAAACACACAAAAGAAAAAAATAAATGACAAAAATATGTTCATGGGCCTTAAAGGGTTATAGGGCAGTTGCCACTTAAAATGATCCCAGGAGTTTGTCTAGAAAGTCTATCGTTCGATATTTCTTAAGTTATAAATTTACAGAAGCTAGTACTATCCACCTTTCATAAACCTAAATTCCATACATTTTTAAAAGCAAAACATTTTGAAAACTGCTGTCATAACTGTTATAGAGAAACTGTTTTGGCTCATCAATTAGATTTTCGATTGTGGCAGTCGACAGCGCAGTGTGGGTTGATAAAGCTTGATGTTCAGCAGACTTGACTTGGTGGAGGCCTTCTGGGTTTGAATGTAGGACGTTACTCATGCTCAATATCATCATTTTGACAATTCTATGATTCACTCCTACCAGTTCCACGAGTATTGTAATCAATGGGCGGAATCCCTCAAGGAAGTAGCTTTATCGACAAACCTACCCATGTAAACGCGCACACTCGTCGGGCCAACAGTATCGTGGGGTGTAGAATTTAGATGACTGTTAGACCTTGTAGGGCCGAGGTGGCTATTATTCACTGGTTTTCGAGTTTGATATAAATTTTCGTGTTATTGGCCAATTTGTTCTTTCCCCCTTTATCTGTTAAGCTTCAAAGTTAAAGCTACGAGTATTTATTAGAATTGATGGTTCAATATAGAAGAAAAAAAAACTTTTCCTATGCTACAGTAAAATAAAATTGTTACTTTTCTGTGTGAAATTATAGCACTTCTAGTGATGGGCGTCATCGAATGATTGACATTCGAATAATCGAATTATTCATACGCATGCGGTAATAACTAGTAAAAACGCTCTCCGCTTGCTTCTCAAATGCTCTTATGAATGAATTCTCGTTATCGTCTTTCCTCGGGCCGCTCGGCAAAAACAATAAACCTTCGGCTTCGATTAATTCGAAATTCGAATGCGACTGCAGGCAGATACCCTATATAGTACACAGTGATGCACCGCTATCCGTAATTCGTAGTCGTTATCGCTACCGCCGCCCCACGGGCTCTATGCTTCGGTAGCTTAACCCAGGCGCAGATCCACGGCTTGGGGAGGGGGAGCTATAAGGGCTGCACCCCAGCCTAATGCTTCATATAAAAATAATTGTATTAAGACACATTTATATATTGCCCAAATTTGAATATTTTTTAAAATACTTTTTGCCGAGATAATCCAGATGACTGGACCTTTACTTTTTGGTAGATATTAGGCAATGACATTCTTAAGGATGGTAACGGAACCTTGACGCTGAAGTTTGGTATCAAAGGACAGGATTAATTAAGAAAGTTAACACCTGTTTACGTCCTGTTACCAAAAATTAAAAAACAAATTGTTATTTATAGATGTTCCAGTATTTCACTTTAGCAGATAAGAATTTTTTTTCTAAATTTAATAAAACACGCCCGCACGCAAACATGGATACCTACACGTAGGCGTCTATCATTGGTGCGACCTTGCAAGTTACTACTCCTGAGCAAAACGTTGACAAAATTACAAACATACTTTTGAAATATGACAATTTCTCAACTATCAGAAAGAGTCCAGACGAAGTGATTCGGACATTTTATCTTCCTGTGGTGTTGATATTCTGGGAGAAGGTCAAGGATATGGCGGTGGAGAAAGTTGGCAAGAAATGTTTTGGTACCCTCGACAGCCATTTTCGGAAAAGTGTCCCTGGTGTGGAAAAATATATAATTAAGCCCCTTCCACTAAAAATTCCTGGATCCGCGCTTATGCGATGCGTCCGACATGAATATTCGACTGCAAATGCTCTGAAGGCTGTCGCTGCGCGCCCCAATAATCCGACCGTAGCGGTAAACACTTTTTTCTATTGACGTCGAAAACTGTACTGGCCGACTGCATAGCGGTACATGCGAATATGCGCCTTACATGTTGATGCGTATAGATGCGGACGCGTCCTTGTATCTGTAATGCCGATTTCTCAACTTGGAATATACATAGACAAGCCACGGAGTGCCTATATTTAAACCGTTTTGTAGTTTTGTACTCGTACCATAGCATCAAAAGCGATGTTAAATCGTTTGCGCAAAAATTCCATTGTAATATTCAGAGTTTCAAATAAAAATCGATTTTTAGCACGTAAGCACTAGTTGAAGATTAAATATAAAGAATTGATTCTAACTAAAAATTGATTAAAAAAACGATTAATCCGAATTAATGTGAGGATTGAATTCTAACTATAAAAATCGATTATAAAAAGAAAAACTAAACGATTCGATTTTGTTTGAAAAACAAGAATCGATTGTTAAGTAGTCCATTAAAATCGATTATCAATTTTGCTATCGATTTTATTCCAAGCTCTCTGTTAGCTGTTAGATCAATCTCTACTGTTAAGTCTTCTTTTTTCAACGAGCCTAGAAGGTTGAACATTACACCGGGAAGTTGTTCTATAGAGTAAATTTCTTTCTTTCTGCCGTGAAGGCTTATCACCAACGCAAGAGGATAGACCACTACACTTGGAAAATACTCCATGAAGTAAAGCAGCAAGAACCTGACTAATATTTAGTAGAACTAATGGTAGAACATCTATTGCAAAATTAATTTGTGTTAATTAAATATGTTTTTTGTTCTTTTTAAGCATGTCCCGATATAATTAATGTTCGGTATAATAATTTTATTAATTTAAACCGGTCTGTAAACACAACGATTTAAACTGGTTGAACTGGTAACTACAGACTCATTTCTAAAAGCCTTACACTGATTTTAAACCTGCTTCAATTTATCGATTCGTACGTCATCAGCTAAAGATTATTCTAAGGGGCCTGTCTGTTTTCTGAATGTAATTCGTACTTCTTTATTAATAGTTATTTATAAGAATCCTGCTGAAATGTTTATGTTTAACGTTAGAGTAAGAAGACATCCATGCAGGACATAAAAACGTTAATACCTGTAAGCAGCAATATAAGGACAAACTGTTAGTCATAAACTGCAATCGGAACTTTTCAAAAAATTGTTTCTTTTTAAAATTGTATTATCTCGAATAATTTAACGTGGATAAAAATATAATCCTGCAATTTTTTTCTCCACATAGATAAAAAAAAGTGCATAAACTTGGCTAATTTGAGAAGTTAATTTCTGAAATTTATTGAATTTAATTACAGAGGCTATTACAGTTAAATAAGTAGGCAATAAAATTTTATCGTTCTTCAAAATTGAGGTATACATACAGTGTGTATCAGACCACCCACGCGCTATCTTTTACGGCTAAACCATTGAACTTACATGGATGGAATAACATTTTTTTTTATATAAATTGTATGCGAGGTATTCAGTAAAAGTATTTATAAATTTTCTGGGACTCTAAAACCGGTAGTTTTATATCAAAAATCGGCCATTATATAAATTTTTTTTCGATCGCACATAAACTATTGTACCAAGAAAATTGGAACTGTTCGTTAAAGTCCATTAAATTAGATTTTCAATGATGTACCACACGAGGACAAAAAATAAACATTAGCACTCCCTGTTATTAAAAGAGTTGAAAAAAGACATTATCTCAAAAATCTTAAACAGAACGAGGGGTCAAGGTCATTTTAAAGGTTCCATTAAACTGAACAATTTTTGTATTTAAAGTTTTTCGATATTGCTGACCGTTACAAAATGGCGGCTCAATTTATAAAAATGTACTTCCTATTACCAGATGAGTCGCTTCCTCTACCGCATCTAAGGCAGTGAAACAGATTTTATTGCTGATTTATAAAGTCTATTGGAGTTGGAGTTGGATAACTCAACATCGCACTCGCACTAAACCTTTGTTATACCCAATGGGAAACTATTAATGCGTGTGTTGGTGTTTTTGGTGAATAAGAAGACAGTAAATGATGTTTTGACGTGAAAGAGTTATTTTGTGACGTTAAAAAAAACAATTTTTGGGGTCAAAAACTTATTTTCTGTCGTCTAAAATAAAATTTTGGGGTCAGTTAATATTGATTAAAAAGTAAAACGGCGTTGCATACAGTAGCGACAACCCACATCTACCATGCATGCTAGAAGGCTAGAAGTTGATTAAACTAAAATATATTGAATTTTGAAGTATGAGAAAGTTCAACCGACGTGCTTTGCCCATTTTTTCAATAATGTTTTCAAATATCTCCTTGTTCTAAAAATGTTGTTTTATAAACAACAAACGATTTTTTATGGAAAAAAAGGTAGCATTCTGAATAAAACAACCAACAAGTTTTTAAAAATATAATAAACAATTTATGCGCAAGTAACATGCATTGCACATTTTTTTATTGCTTGTGTCGTTTTATTACTGACAGCATTTTAAGATCACTTGATTGGTTGGTTACATACGTTGCTTTAAATCAAAATACCTCGCTTGTTATTAACTTAACGCCTATACATTTGTATTATAGTTTTTAAACAAAATTTATCCTACAATCGAAATAGCCTAAAAATACAGGGCGTTCTATTTAAAAAAATAAAGATATATTGGCTTCCGTTTAAACCGGAAGTCGGCTATTTTGTTTTGTATGCCCAAAATGCTCGTCACCATAAACTGTATAACTTTTACTTATACATTTTTCTTATATAATATTAACTATCAATGAATTTATAATAAACCTTAATTTTGAAAAATGAATTTTAAACACGATGATTGTAAAAATTCGCACACGCATGTATTTTCCTCCGCAACCACGTGCTCTACAATAGATTTATGTGTTTTTTTTTCTTCTGTATAATGATTATTGATGATGAGTCAGTATAAATAAATCAAATCTTAACGAACAAACAATGGTTATTGTACAGCAAAATTCTTTCATGGTATATTCGCGTTTTTGCAATATTTGTCAGCTAAGTCATGTATACTTGCTTGCACAACGTTTATTACTAAGCTTTTAGTCCTTCAAGGTACGCTACAGTAAAATATATACTAGTCCTAAACGAAACCCACACTCTTCGGATGAAAGCCATAAACTGTTGCCCACCATACATCATCTCCAACTACTAATAATATTTACTATGGTATAAAGAAATAAACTAAAAGTAATATCTCCATGTTTTATTATCAAATTGTTTTTTTCTGAACTGAATCGCAGACTGGTCCCAATCTGATCGTATTCACCAAATGGTAATTAGGAACAATTTATGCATTACGTGAAACGAATTTTTATCTCTGATAATTTGCTTCTGTTGAAGTGTAACGAATTTTGAATCAATTATTTCTCGCTATCCCCGGATACGCGGGATAGGTCCTGCTATAACTTGAATCAATAGTCCCTGGCGTAGTGTCTGTATTGATCAACTTCCGCCATTTTGAAAATGTCGTCTGCTCAAAACTGGAAGCTTCTTTAAAGAGGCGCGAACGAAAGCTGTCCATTTGTTGAATTAGCTGTGACGTGTTTGATGTTGTTGCTAATTTCTCTGTTTTGCTCAACATAAAAAATGCATATTGTATGGTTTTGCTTGTTTGTTTTTGCATCTATTAAATCATTAGCAGTGTTAATCGAGTTAAACTTGTATTTACTTATGCACGTTTGCTTGTTAAAAAGCTATTAAGGATTCTCATTACCATTAGCAACATTTCATGTAAATATGGGTGTGTTTGGAAATGCCGTGTAAGTGACGTCAAAAGAATGTTGTTTAGTATATTTTTATTTGCAAGGAAGCAGGTTTAACGTAAAAAATTGCGTATAAAAACTTGTGTAATTTAGTTGTTAACTGACCAGCTGCAATTAACGAACGATTTGACCTAAATCAGCTGATGTTTTCAGAGACTACTAATGTTAAATAGCAGATGGTCTTCCATTGCTGTTTCTTAATTTGTTTTTATTGTATTGTTTTCATGGTCGCCCATAAATTTATCGAAGTGTTCTCCAAGCACGAATGTGAGCATAAAGTAGCCATTAGTGTAAAATTTAAAAGGCAGGTGAACAACATTATGAATATGAAAATGTTAGCGATTCATAAATTTTGGTTGCGGTTTCAGGCATAATTCTTATACTTATCGACTATTGTTCCTTGCTTGCAGATTTAATTTACGGCACTATAAAATGTTTAATAGTGCGTAGCTTTTGCAAATTGAGTCCTTGGTAAAATTATTACCACGGAATCTTTTTCTTTCATATTGCCATTAACTCTTTTTAGCGCAGCGCGTCGAATTTAAATTCATGTGCCGAAGTATTTCTCTCGATTTCAATACGTGACGCGCATTAAATGGGCTTCAATTTTATTTATTGGTCTACAAAAGGCTGCAAGTCTAGCTGTGATCACGTAGTTACCTCGTATACGCGACGTTTCGAATCTTGTCACGTTTCGGTTCCTGCAGAATCAGGATTGGCCGGGCTACGGTCGAAGCGTTTCTGGAATAAAATGGCGGACAAATTACATCCTACTGCCAACTTCTCAAAGAATGTTACAAACGTTTCGTACTCGAATGAAATAATAATTTTCCGATAGAGTAGGAAGTTTACGCGGTGGACCCCTGGAATTTTGAAACAATGTAAAAGTTTTGGTAGTAAGCACAATATTTCTGAATTTTAATCGTTTGAAATTCTCAGCTGCAAATTATAAATATTTACATTGTTAAGCATGTAAACCGTAGTAAAGCGAACGACTTGAATAGAGCTGTATCATTTAAAAATATAACGCGTAACGTAAATACCTAAATTAATATTGTCTCGCTGAAATCTTTAACACATCAGTCTAGGCAGCAAGGTCGCCTTCTCGAAAAACACCGCGCAGGCCTTCTCTAGTTATGCATCTACTTCTCGTTGGGGGGTTTCCTTGTCAGATGATGGTGATGGTGATGCTGTCAGACACATCACACTAAGATATACGTTTTGAGGTCGCTGGTTAATATTCTATCAATTAACCAGATCAAGGAATCTCAACTAGTCACACCATACTAGCTAGATCCCAAGAACGCAACTATTTGTTTTGCTCCCTCTGTCTTATGAAAATGATTTAACTCAAAAAAGAATTCCACAATATGAGCATCAGAACTACGAACCAGCGGTTTGCTTTTATTTTATATTCTAAGTAATTCGTGGCTAGTATGTTGGAAATGCAGAGGGGCTTAAATAACCAGCGGTAAATTACATAAATAACCGGGTAACTTAACCGGTTCTTTGCCTGGTAAATAACCCAGTCACAACACTATTAATATGCCGAATACCGGTTCACATATTGTTAACCCGATCGATAGAGTTTTAATCCATGTTAATGTACACAAACACGGTAAACAAGGAATCCTGTGAACTTTGAGGTCGCTGGTTAATAATCTCTCATTTAACCAGATCGATGGATCTCGACTAGTCCCGCCATAGTAGCTAGATTCCAAGAACAGAACTATATATCGATCAATTTTCAATAACAACAACAAGCAAGAAGGCCAATCAACACTAATATCAACCCATCCACAATTAATAAATAATTAACGATGTCAGTAATAGTGGCCTCATATTTACCTTGCACTCAACACCTATACACATGTATCAACAAATAATCAACTAACTTCATCAAACACAACTTGCGCAGTAATGCAACGCTTTTCAATTTCACACATGCAACCGTTGCCTTAAGTTCTCTCTGCGCAGCAGAAGCCAGAAATCCTATCCGAATCTCACCCGATTTTCTTTATTTTCGATCCGATCCGATTACTTATTACTTAAGCGATCCGGTCTGATTCTAGACCCGCTACTGAATTTGATTCGACTCTTTTGAATCCGAATTGATCCAAAACAATTTTCTAGTATCCTATTTGATTTTGTACTCGTTCTTAACTTCTAAATCCTGCATAAAGGGATGTAAAATGGTAATTTACCGAACCAGTTACCGTATTTTAAACGGCAAATTACCCTTTTTTTATTACCGTAAGTTAAGAGATAAAGTACTATTAAATTACCTGCGGTAATGTATTAACTTCCTCGCAGATCTTCAGCGAATTAGAGAATTACCTATTTGCACAAAACCATGGATATAAAATGGTAATTTATCGAATTTAACACGTATTTTATATGGTATATTACGGTAAATTACCATTTTTATATTACCGTAAATTGTGAGATAAATTACTCTTAAATAACTCGCGGTAATTTATTAATTTTCTCGCAAAACTTCAGCGAATCACAGAATTACCCATTTACACAAAACCAGGGATGCAAAATGGTAACTTGTGATGTATCACATTTATTACCGTATTTTACATGGCAAATTAAGGTAGAAAACCATTTTTAACGTAGGTTATGATATAAATTATTCGTAAATTGCAGGTGGTATTTTAATAATTTCCTCGTAGATATTCAGCTAATCATAAAATTACCCATTTCCATAGAACCATGGGTTTAAAATGGTAATTTATAATTTATCATATTTATTACCGTACATTACGAAATAAATTACATTTAAACTATGTGCGGTAATTTATTAATTTCTTCGCAGATCTTTGGCGGATTGGAGAATTATACCTATTTACACAAAACAAGGGATGTAAAATGGTAGTTTATCAAATTTAATACCATATTTAATATGGTAAATTACTGCGAATTGCGATTTTTTTATTACCCTAAAAAAAGCGAGATAAATTACTCGCAAATAACAGAGTTGTAGCAATCGCGGTTGCAGAGCGCCGTATCTCAAAAGGAGCTCTTCGTAGAGCTACAGTTTAAAATATTCAAATTAACGAAACTGCCATAATCATTAAGGAAATAACCAAAGCAACTATATAGAAAAAAACAAATGAGATGTTGGTTTTAAACTTTCCCACCAACTGATATGTTTTAAAACTAAATCGCAACAAAAATTGCCAAAACCACAGCCCACAATGATTGCCATTTTTTCGCCTATTAGTGCTCTACTGGCAGTACCTTCGCAATTCTTTTATGAACACTGCTTAAAATGAGACTGAGCGCACAATATTTGAGATAATTTCAATTTCACTCTAAATCGTCGTTCCCATAACGTCACATTGTCACATAATATGCTTTTTCTAGCTACCAAATGACCATACATTGAAAAAAAAAATATACATAACTCTAAAGTAATATTAAAATCAGTGCAATAACTTTGATTACCAGAAAATGATGATTCCTGCTCCCAAAATAATCGCATTAAATAATAGAATAATTTTACATTGGCATACAATAATTTTGTCCTGGTCAACATTCCACACTGAAACTTTAGAAGTAAGCAAGAGCTTTTAACAAACAAATAAAGATTTTTTGATTATACCAACTTACCCATGCAAAACTGAGTACTGCGTCACTTACAATTGGAAAATAAACATAAAGACATAAGAATGCAAGGAATAAAATAGAAAGCATTAGCAATTTATTGTAAAAACACCTAATGTCGCTATTTATTGAAAGCGGTGTCTCTAAATTTACGGCGTGCCTGCGGTCTATTCTTATTTATATAAAAGATAGATCAAAGATTATTATTGTTTTTTGTTTGTTAAGGATGGTTGAAAAATTTAATTAAAGTTATCAGAATTGAAAGTGCTTGAAAGGGGCATGCTGCCGAGTGGTACAGTTAAATTTTTATTGAAACTCGTTAAAAAAATTGTTTTTATTTTTGATATTTACATTTTTATGAAAACAACGCGGTTAGAGTCGCTATCGAGAAAAGTATTCGAAATTCTTAACATCACAGAAATCGTAATACGAATTCCAATCACTTTTATGTTTAAAGAATATAATTACAGCATTAATGGCAAGTCTTTAAATTATGCTAATGACTCACATTGTATCAAAATCATTAAGTACACACTACACGCATATTTTTACACTGCTATTGTGCATGTAAATCCCAATCCTTGTCTTAAACTATTTTCGAATATGCATTTCCATAGAAATCCGTTCTTTAAATTATTTTAGATTATAAAATATGTATTTGCTTATAAATGCGTGCTTTAATCCATTTTAATTACAACGAAAAAGTTTTTTTTTTACATTCCCATACTTATAGAATAATTCGAATGTATTGTAATAGAAAAATGTTCGATTTTTAAATTTGGACGGAAATGACAGTTATCAATTAGCAGATTATGTTTCAGTAATGATACAAACAGTAAACCTAAATTTGCTGGTCTGTATTGAAAACTGTAGCGGTCTGCTGTACAAACTAATATGCACCTTATATAACAAACTCGTAAATATGTGACTTCTAGTAGCAAGAGCCCCTCTTCACTAAAAGTTGAGACAGGTGGAAGCGATACGGATTTACTTATATAGCCAGTCGGCTTTTTAATTTAGAAATTAAAAAAATATGGTAATTTTGGATAATTATTTAGATTTCAACAATGTTTATGTTCGATTTTATCGCTCTCAAGGGTGCTTGAGCATCGTAGCACTCCGCAGTCGGCGCCTATGGATGCACCTACAACCTGTCAATATCCCAGGTATTAAACAAATGGTTTTAACGAATATTGTATTTGCCGTGAGTTTTATTAAGAAGCAAATTTACTTTGAAACTTCCTTAAAATTAAATCTAAATTTTGTAAAATCGTAATTTAGGGATTTGCTCGTAATTTAAAAATTGGTACCAGTGTTGTGTAATATAAAATGAATTAAAATGCATGGAATACGGAGTAAAGAGTCTGTTAATCGTAAAATATCCCGTATATGTATAATGAAAGCATATTGCACAATGTGTAACGATTGTAAGAAAACTACCACATATTTTATCTGCAAATGACACAACAAGCGGCCCACCGCACCGTTTCGCGAAAAGCTTTGCAACGTATCTGACATTTTCATAGCTATTTTGAGATGAGAAAGTGTTACGCAGACAGTTTATTACCTTGCCTGTTTTAATACATTATTTTTTTTATTTTTCGTGGTGGTAGCTTCGAAACAAACAATGTAAACTATAACCAGTCAGTTCAAAAATACTTGTTGCTCAAGCAAACGGGACCTTCAGTAAAATGCAGCAACGTGGCATCGCCGCTTGCACAAAATAGATTTACAAGATGCTGCTGCAGTTTGCTGTGTGTAATGTTTGTGCGGGTGGAAACAGAATTATACGTCATCAGACCTTGAACTCTATTCAAGTCGACCATCAAAAAAATTCATTTCGCTCTTTATGCGCTGTTGCCGCTGCTTCTTCACGTTACGCCTTTTAAGCACGCCCATTGTTATTTTCTTTGTCTTGGTGGTGTACGTAATTTACATTAATTTCTTAAAACAGACAAGCGTGAATGGTTTGGTTCCCATGCTTTTACAAACTTTTGTAGGAAAATGAGGATTAATTATTAAAATAAAACACACTTTTTGTCTGACGGGGAAAAAGCTCGTGAAATTTTAACAAGTGAACAACGGCAGTTTATCCACCTTTGGGGTAACTTTAAGTAAATTATAGCTGGAGTTTATTAATTTAATATTTAATAGTTTCAATACAGTTCACCCAAAAATACAACACGTTTATTAAGAAATCAGTGGCGTAGCTATCATAGCGGCAATGGTCGCAAGGCGGTCGGACCCCGAAGGATTAGGGGCCCTTTGGGGCTACCGATGAAAAAAAAGGCCAGTTAATTCTTAAAGTAAGTGGCGTATTTGCAGTCAAAAATGCTTTAATTTAAGGTGTCGCGTTTTAAAAAATACTTGACAACGCCTTGTACGCCCCTTATAAAAAAAAATGTCTAAAAGGGACCTCCCACTTATTTTGCGACCAGGCCAAACAATCCTAGCTACGCCACTGAAAGAAATGATCTTAATATTATTAAGCGGTTGCATTTTGGTGCGAGTACTCTGCCCACTTCAAATGTGGAGGCACATACAGGGTGAGGCAACAAGGCCCCTGTGGTACATATCTCTTTTACTATATAAAATACAGAAAAATGTTAGAAAAAAAGGTTGTAGGAGACCATGAGAACCATATTATAAAATTATTTTTAATTATACAGGGTGGTTTATATAAAAGTAACATACCAAACTTTTGTATTTTTAAATAGAACAGCCTGTATATTTGCACATGTTTTTTTCGTATTTTAATTGCCTTTCTGAATATATTTTGTTTTTGAAATTCCGTTGCGGCGTTGTTGAGTCATTCAGCTTTTCGCGAAAAAATTGACATTAACCTAAAATCTGTATTTCCACAGATTAAACTTTTTCCGTTAAATATTAATTAAAAGCATGTAATAACGTTGTTATACAGGGTGTTTGTTGCGACAGTACAAACATTTGTAACTCGAATATGCCATAAATCGAATTTTTTTGAAATAGAACACTCTATATTTTTTTTACTTAAGTGGATAAAGCTTTTTGCGCTATTTAAATTTTGTTAACTAATGGTTATAACTAAAACCGAAGGTTTTTGAAAAAATTGTAGTTTAGGAAAAATCTGTTAACTTTTAGAAATCCAGGTATCACAGGAGCCATTAAAACGGCCTGTTGTTTGTGATTTTTTTACGAAGAAAATAGTAAATTAAAACCGAAGATTTGCGCATCTAAGAAGAGTATTTAATAGAGGACATACAGGCAAATCCAATGTTTCTGTTCGCAATTCTTTGACTTTAAAAAAAGTTTTGTAAAATCGTAGCTGTGGAAGAACAGGGGAAAACGACGATCATTTTTCATACGATCTGTTAATTTAAAACACGTCTAATTAATTGTGTGTGATATAATCATTACAATTACAACACGTGGTCGCGTTTTTTCTGTGATGAACTTCGGTTAATTCTTAACTCGTGCTAGTTAATTTTGGACAATTTTATTCGCGCGCCGCTCGTGTTATTATCATTTTAACTGGCACTCGTTAGAATCAACCCAAGTTTATCGAAGAAACGGGGTCACTAGTTGTATTACTTGTGACGAATCCTTAAATACGCTTACTATTTAGTAACGTTATTTGATGACAAAAACTGATATCACTCCATAATTATAAACTGTGTATCTTGGGTATTTTTAACGTCATTATAATAAAAGCACCTAATAATTTACTAACATAACTGCAAAAGTAAACCACACGACGAATGAAAAGTTAGGGATAGAATTACCAGAAATTAGAAAAAAAATCGTGACTACTTTCAATCTATGTAATAAAAGTATCTGTAACTAGTACGCAAAATTTCATTTCCTTAAACATATTTTTTAATTTTAAGATGAATATCTACCAATACGTAAAATAACAAAATACAAAACTTTTCTTATTTCCTGCTGGACGTGCTTCGTCTGTACTACATTAACTTGGCTTGCAAAGTTATTATTCTGAATCTTAGCAATATAATATAAAGGGTTTCCCAGCAAAGTTAAACTATACGCAAAATGCATAGGAAATTATGTTTTTCCACATTTTGCGTTCCCCATGCTTTGGCTAAGAATTAAACTGTATTATTGTTATTAGCTAATGTAAGTGACGTTTGGTCAAATCCGGGTTCGACTCCCGCCCCAGTGGTTCTCCCTCGCAAGTCGCAAGGCAACGGGAAACCAGTGAGGCGGATTTTTCCTTCGGAAAACCTATCTGGAAAAGTAGTGCGTGCACTTCCAGTGGTTCGGAGCCCTCGTTAAACTGTAGGTCCTCTATGTCTGTCTGTGCTAACTATCTATTTCCGCGCACCAAACACAGACATAGGAGAGAGGTCGCCAACGCCCTGAATAGGGTATGGCACTAGAGAAGAAGAGAAGGGCAAATAGAAAATAAATTTTACATTAAAAACTAAGAAAAAATCTACATAAATATTCATAAATTTAAGACGTGTACCAGACTAACAACAACGTTTTGTAATGTTTATGTGCGAAGTGGGTGGGGATACTGTCTTCTAAGCAGAAGTCCCGGGTTCCAATCCAGGGTGGGACAAATATTTTAAATTTGTTTGGTTTTTTTAGCCTTGCTCACAGATTCATTCACTGATATTAATAGGTCTTGAATTTGTTAAAATTTGTTTACATTTTTGCTTACTTTTAAATTAATTTTTTTTACTGAACGGCACTAACAACAGCTTATAACAATTGGGAGGATAGAGGTGGGCAAATGACGACAATTTTAGGTCCAGTCCGGCCTGACAAATTCAGAAGATGAGCTAGCTCGGCCCTGCCTGTTCTTTAGGTACATGATTTGCCGACAAATTAAAAAACGGGCTGGCCCAGCTCCTTTCATGATTATGTAAATTTGGCTCAGAAAATTTGTCCCAACAAATTTAGTCCGAAAAATTTGGCAGATCAATTGAACTTTCGTAAGCTTTTCGTTAACATTAATTGAAATTTTAGTTACGCTAGCTGTCTTTAGCTCCGCCAGGCCGGTTAGGCACAGCTGGCCCGGCAAAGGAGCTTTTAAGCCCGTCTAGGGGTTTAAATAAGGCCGGCCCGGCCGTATAATCAACTTTTTTGTAACCATGGATGGGCCGGGTTGGGGGCGCGCCAGGGCTTCGGGCCGGGATGCCCACTTCTTGGGGAATTAAAATTGGGAAAAATATAACTTCCCGTGTATTTCGCATATAGTAATGGCCGAATAATTTTCGTTTTTAATTATTACATATTTATGAGGCCGAAGCGCGTGTATAGCTAAATAAAAGTTTATATTTTTATTGTCGGAGAAGACTTGTTTTATTTACTACGTACTGCATTCCACTCCACTTTGGAGATGGATCAATTTTCACAATCGTGATGTTTATTTGAAATTTTGTAGCGATACTTCACTAATGATTATTTTGTGTTGTATAACTTTAAATTTATAGCCAGGGGTGTAGTTGCGAGGGGGCATCTCTTAATTTATTTTGAGCACCCCCTGACATCTACGCCCCTGGTTATTGGATCTGAAGGACAACAAGAGGAAATTTAAATCACCAATATTGAAATTTTAAACTAAAGTTTAATCCAAAGTTTTTAATTTACGACAGAAATAATAATTAAACCGTGATTAGACCTTTCCAACCACGGGAGGTTATAACTCCGCAACGCAGCGTTTTTATACCCGTGTTTTTTGTACACAGTTTTTTACTTAAACTATTCTCAGGGATGTGCAGGTTGTCGAGAAGGTTTTATTTGCAAAATTTAGTATAACATGTTTTATATTAAAACTTTCAGTACTGTGTCTTCGAAAAATAAATAATAATATTGAATTAAATACAGTATAGGAATAGTACAAAAACAAATACCGTTTCGTTTGCGAGTTCTTCTTTAAGCACCAATTGATAAAATGTTTTTTCCACTAATAGCATTAAACGATATCATTATTTACTTTGTTTTAGAGGCAAGAAGATGAATTTCTTTCCTAGTGGTTACTAATATTTCATTATTAACTACTGGTTAATAATGAAAACAATTGCTACCAATCTTTAAATTCACCATAAACTTTCATGTAAAAATCTTTTGATTTTACTGGTAATAATAGTTCACCAACACTTTCTGCACCTTCCCTAATTTCAGGAGGAGTGCAGTTTTCACTCAAATCATCAAAATTGGACGTTTTATAACCACTATTATAAAATATATTATATTTTACATAAATGTCAATTGAAATTAACTATTCTCTTGTTTTCAAGCAAGGCTACTTTATTTTTGTGCATATTTGCATTTGTAATTTTATTTTTTATTAATGTAAAATCAATTAATTATGAAAGGAATAAGGGTGCTAGTAGTGGAAAAAATAATATATAAACCACGGTAGAGAAGACTTATCAGCCTCGCAACTTATTTCCCTCGATGCTTCGCATCTCGGAAAATAATTCTGCTCGGCTGAGAAAAATGTCTTCTCTACCTTGGTCTATAATATACTATTATAATAAAAAAAAACGAATCTAGAGCAAAAGACAGAGAACTACTACGTGACGGAAACGTCTGTATTTCAAAATTGCTGTCTCTGTTCATATAAAATGTCTGAACAGTCCCAGTTGATTTACATCATATCGTTTTCTATTTTTTTTAATCATGCCAAGAAGTCCGAAATATTTTGCTTTAATCGTGTATTTTTACGTATTAGAGAAAAATATTTCATAACTTGGTCTCGAATAAAATTGAATTAGGCGACAGAGACAGAAGTTTTAGAACGAATTTTTTTTAAACAAAATTCGAGGATAATTGTTTTCCATTTTGCAATTTTTTTTTATTTCAGACCAACTTCTTATTTTGTGAACATTGGGAGCAACATTGGAGCCCTTGGTGTTGTGTTGATTCCTTTGTGTCATGTCGTTTGAGTTCCCGGTTCTTTGTAGTTAAATTAAATTAAAAAGAGCACATTAAGAAGGAGTCCTGCGTTCACCTTAAGAGGCTGCGTATTTCTCTAGATTGTATTTACCTTCCAGTAAAACTTTTAACGAGCAAAACAGGTAGAGCAAGTCTGGAAATAATAAAACAGTAAAAAGAAAATAATGCAAGGAGAACAATGTGCTCGGTATTCTTCTCTTGTTCGCCGGTATATAATTGCAAAACTCGCTTTGCGCATGTTGCAAAAACAATTTCTGGAAATTCGTCGCAGTCTGAAATGAAATTGTGTTTTTCAAATTTCCTTCAACGACAGCTTATTAATTCAGTCATTTGTTGAATTAACGAGAACAGCGTACCGTTGGAATTAATTCTCCAAAATCTGCCTAAAATAATTTGGGTTGGGACTTGGCGGCCCTGTATAAATTCTCTAGATAGGATCAATAAAGGCTTGCAGCGATCCTGCATTTGGAGAACAGACCTGGCTTCTGCCAATATCTTTGCTCCTGGAAACGCGTTTGCTCATTTTCATTTTCTAAGAAATGAAGAGAGTTAAATGGTTTAATAACATTGGTGCTTACGAGCGTTTAACTTTACTTTTGCTTCATAGAAATTGTTATAATTTTATTTTATATGTAATAAAATTTTCTCGATATACGGTGGAAAATTTTCGATTGGTTTGGCTTTGGAATTATTATGCTGAAAAAGGGCTTAACTAGCTTTACAATAAAAGAAGCATTTGTATAGCTATGTCAAAGCGATGTGAAGCACCAATTTCCGATTGGCAGGTTTTCGTCATTTAATCATTATGGTGGTATGGAAAACACTTGTATTTGCTTGTGTCAATATGATGCTTGAAAGCTTCGTTTTGACATGACCTTGGTAGGAATATTTCAAGGTCATACCATTCCGGAAAATTTTGTGCTTACAAACTTTGATGGTAAATAATTGCTGAAGAATCACCTCTTCCTGGGCATAATTGAACGATTGGTTCTCGAATGATACCAATAATATATTCATTCGAAATAATCATTCGTATCCAAATAGGGCGCAAGTTTGTCGATTTTGCTGCTACCATATGCGAATTTGCGAAGTGATTTTCATCGTCTTTCTTCAGACCACTCGGCAAAAACAGATAAATAATTTATTTGACATATTCACAATATTCTGAAACATTACATTTTATACGCTCGATCCTGATGTTCAAATCAAATCATTTTTGTCTCGTCTCGGTTTCTGCATTTGCAGCTGGCTGTCGCTTAAGAGCTTGGCTCTGAAGAACACAACAAAAAATTGGAAATCACAAAATTATTCGAATGATAATCCGTAACCTCTCAATATATGATATTTCAATAATCAAAAGGTTCGATTATTGTCATTTGAAATATCCTATTGTTCTACTTCCTGACCATGAATTGCAGATTGAATTTTCCATAAGAGCTTGCTTCCGAAGCAGGCAAAATAAAAAATTAAAAATCACAAAATTGTTCGAATGATAATCCGCAACCTCTCGAATTATCTCGAGATGTTTCAATAATCGAAAAATTCGATTATTTTCATTTGAAATATCCGATTGCTATACTACCTGGCTATAAATTGCAGATTGAATTTTCCATAAGAGCTTGCCTCCGAAGCAGGCAAAACAAAAAATTATAAATCACAATATTATTCAAATGATAATCCGCAATCTCTCGAATTATCTCGAGATATTTCAATATTCGAAAAATTCGATTATTTTCATTTGAAATATCCGATTGCTATACTACCTGGCTATAAATTGCAGATTGAATGTTCCTTAAGAGCTCGCCTCCGAAGCAAACAACACGTAAGTTTATAGTCAAGGTCAAGAGTCATGCACTGACTTTTGGTCATGGATATCCTTGAAAAGTCATGGATTTTTATACTTGATAGCACGTGGGAACCCTGTCCTGGCTATGAATTGCAGATTGAATTTTCCATAAGAGCTCGCCTCTGAAGCAGACAAAACCAAACATTTAAAATCACAAAATCATTCGAATGGTAATCCGTAGCCGCTCGAAATATCTCGAGATATTTCCATATAATCGAAGCGTTCTATTATTTTTATTTAAAATAATCCAGTACTATATTTCCTGGCTATGAATCGCAGAATCGCAGATTGAATTTCCCACAAGAAGGAATAATTTTTTGCAACAGCCAACAGATGGGTTAGTGCTCGTATCTGAGATAAACATATGTAAAAATTTTAGCACTTTTGGTGTTTGCTGTAGTGTTGTAATCGCAATGTGTGTTTTGATGATAAGATTTGTTCCACAATGAAAGATCAACCTATATGAAAACATGTAAAAAAGGTTATCTATCATTCTTTGCGTTTCCTTATTTGTATTTCATACATACTCGTTCGTGTGTATTTCTCATACTTTTCTCTATCGTATCAGCCATGTTTTTAGTTAAAAATTTGTTTGTGTGCACACACCGTAATAGTATAAGGATCTTTTGAATTTCTAGTGTGGAATAAATTACTTCTAAAAAAACCATTGAATTTTAACGAAATTCAAAACGTCCAAATTTTAAAAATAATATTCAAAACGCAATGTTCTTACAATCCCCCAATACACCCCACTATCAATTTTTCTCTTTATCAGAAATGTACATAGTCCTGCTCGAAACTCGTATGAAGGGTTAAATGACAATAGGAACAATTTGTATGGGGAAAACTCTTCTGCGAGGTTTCTTTTTGATTGCTTACGTCAACAGTTTAATAACAAAACCAAATTCTACAATCGATGTGGAAATTGCAACGGTGAAATTTAAAAAATACTAAAAACGAAAATTTTTAAAAACGAAAATTTTTTTCTGGTAGGTATATTTTTCTGAATTTCAAAAAAATAAATTTATAAATTACGAAAATTTTGCTCATCCAACTTTTCCAGTGAAATAATCGTAGTCTTAACTCTTAATCGTACCTAAAAGTCAAAATCTTCAACTTTCTCTGATTTTCAAAATTTTTTTCAATTCAATATTTCCAAAGAAATTACCAAAAATTTTAAAATTTATTTAATTTTTAAAATTTCAAAATTACGAAAAACCCAATGCAAAATTTTGCATTAGGTGATATTTCATAATCGTACCTAAAAATTAAAATCATTAACATTTTCAAAAATTGATTTTTCAAAAATTGATTTTCGAGATTTTTCAAAATATCAAAACATTGATAATTTCCAATATTACGTACCCACATTTTTCAAATCAAATTTTTCCAACAGTTTCCAAAAACATTTAAATATTTTTAAATTATCAAAATTTTAAAAATTTTCAATATTACGAAATTTTTTCTAAATTTGATTTTCCAAAAAATTAGTTGCAATTTTAATCGCACCTAGAAATCAAAATCTTCTGAATTTTCAAGATTTTTAAATTTTCGATTAGATTACATTTCCAAATTTGTCCAATAATTTTTGAATAAATTAAAAAATTTTCAATTTTATCTATCTTTCAAAATTTTCTAAATTACGAATTATACATATTTAATTCTTCGTCTTCTTCTTTATCCTTCCTCTTTTACCCGTAGGGTGTCGAGTTTTCTTGTTTGTTCATGTTTTGCAAAATTTTTTTGCCTGTTTCCATGTTTTGTCCATCCTTTTTATTACATATTTAATTCAAAATTTTCCAAAAAATTTAGCTTAGAAAATATTTCGTAATCACACCTAAAAATCAAAATCTTTGCAATTTTTAAAAACTTAAAAATTTTTAAATTCTCTGAACTTTCAAGATTTTAAAAAAATTGAAAATTTTGAAAATTTCGAATATTACATTTACAAATCATTAAAATTCTAATTTTTCCAAAAAACTTTAAAAAAATTTAAATATAACTGATTTTCAAAATTACGAAATGTTTTCTAATAAAAATTTTCCAAAACTCATCATCATCATCTGACATGGAGCTGACTCGAGTGTCGATCCTGGATTACGCCAAGCCCACCCCATGCCAGTAGGTAGGTAGGAATATTTATGTGATAGGTGGGATCGGGTGGGGTGTTGAACCGGGTTAGCATGTCTGCAATGCATACCGCAACACCGGGTAGTTAGTAGGCTACGCATCAATGGGGTTTTTGAGTACGCAACCAAGACCGTTATGCGATTATGCATTTTAACTTAATAAATTTTGGTATCAAAGTTTCACATTGTTCTTATTTCACACATATCTATTGTTCTAAGATTACAAATTGAAAATATCTTAATTTTCTAATAACTAATAAACTACTTAATATTACGTATCGTCCGGGTGGTATTACTACACTTTGTTCCTCTATTCTTTGATCTAGCATGACCATATTTAGCGTTCCATTCCTACTTCTCGTGGATTTCTTTTGTTCTTTGGCAGTGACGCTGTCGTAATGATTTCTGGAACCGTCTCCTGATATCCTGTACGCTATTTACGTTGCCCTGGGTGGTTGAATGTTGTCTACCGGAGTGTGTGTGTGTGTGTGTGTGGAGGGTGGGCCTGCTTCGTAGTGTATTTCTATTGACGCCTTTAGTATTTCTGCTGCTGCTGCTATTGATTCGGCTCCTCCCCAAAATCCTTCTTTCCCTAGGTCTTCTAAGTAGGCTTCTGTTTGTAGTGCTGGGCCGTAGGTATGTGCGGAGCCAAGTTTCTTACATTTTCCTCCAGTTGCAATTGGATATTTTGTGGGTTTTCCCTGATGTATGACACGATTTTTTCCTTAAGATGAAAGCTTCTTGTTTGAACTGTTCTCGCGTTGCCGTAACATTCGTGTTTTGGTCTGCTATTGAGGCGAATAAACAATTTCCATCTCCTGGGATTTTCCGCACTGTCAATTTGTGTCTGTCCGTATATACTATTTCCTGTTCCATGGTAGGTACTGTGCTGCTTCTGATGATTTCCGTTGGTTTGCTGGTGTGTACACTTCCGTATATATTTACGCCGTTAGATTATATATACATATAACATATATACATATACCTACATACATACACATTACACTATGCTAGTATCAATAATTAATTAACTCAATAATCAAATAAAATTTACATTGAAAAAACTACGTTAAATTGCCTGCTGCCGTTTAACAAAGTATTTAAAGTTTTTATTTAAAGTTGTTGGAGAATTAGTTTACTGTTTTTGTTCCTGTGTTAACCCTCGGTTTGAAATTCAATAGGCCCGGCTTATACAAAATAATTTTAGTCTCTAGTTAAAATAGCTTGTTTAAATTGTAAGCGATCCTTTCTCCCCGGCTACATAAAATAGGGCCCTTTCTTAGAAGTATACTACCTGCTCTACGACCCTTGCGTTTGGCAACTCTATTCCCGGAATTTGTTTGTGTTCGTGGCTGCCGGGTTTAGACAAGAATCGGCTCTATTGCAAAACTAATGAAATAAGATAAAATAAAGCTCCTACTTTTTACAATTATTTTTGTTGTTTAATATCTATGCCCCGCCTGATCTTGGAGGAATTCTATATGTTTTCTACAAGGTATTTATTTTTACTTGCCTAGTCTATCTTATTGAGTATGTACTTATCTTTGCGTGGTTGCGGGTTAACCGGTTTCCTTTCACCAGTTGTTAGATAAGCAGGTATTCCAGGTGTTCCACCTCTCCTTTCCGGTATCTCTTGCCTCTTTGTTGGATTGTTTTTGAGCACTGGCGCACTAAACACTCAAATACACCTGCTTTGTTCTGGCCAAACAAAGGACCTCCGTGACGCGCTATTTTTTTTTACCTGTTTTACCTGCTACGTTGAGCCACAGGTATCAATTCACGAACCCTGCTTTTGATGTTCACTCTAGGATCGAATTGCACCAAAAAATTGCCGATTTAAACGGCGAAAAATCTCGTTTTTACTTTTAAAAGCTAGAGCTGCGTTGTTATACGTCTGCTCTCGGCCAATGTTCAAATTGAACTCTCTAATAAAAATTTTCCAAAACTTTAAAAAAACCGAACTACCTATTCAGTTTACTAAATTTTGAAAATTTTCAAAATATTCTCATAATTTTCCTCTTCAATCGCGATAGGATATTAAGGATTAGAAAAAAAATTCTGATAAGAGAATATTTTCCGAGGATAGTATTTCCAAGTTTTCACCTAGAAAAAGGTTCTGGTTCAGCTTCTGGTTGTGTAACTGCAGCTGGCCATCGCTTAAAAGCTTTTTCCGAAGCAGACATCACCAAAAAATCAAAATCACAAAATCATTCGAACGATGACCTTTCGAAATATTTTAATAATCGAATGTTTTCCTTTGTTGATTTCTCGAGTTCTCCATAAGCATCACGTGGCCTACTCATCAGAATTTAAAGTTGGCAAAGAGTAACTTAACTGTTAAATCAAACCACAATGGTTGGTTGAAGTATTATTATTATTATTTGCTCACCAAAAATTGTTAATTACGCTAAAATAGTTACATGACGTTTTTACAACATGACCTTAACTGAGCAACCCACGGTACTTTATTTTACATTTTTTTGCAATTTATTGACCTGGAAAACACGCAATATGCAAACTTAAAAACGCTCATCAACTGGCGAGTTCATCATCAACAAAATACGTTTCGTGTGTGATTTTTCTTATTGTTTCGGGATCTACTATCGGCCGATGTATGTCAACGCATCGCGTGACACTTTCAATTTACTATTTGTGTATGGTTATAATGTACACTGCAGACATTAGAGGCTTGCTTAATAAAACCACACATACCAAATTAATGACTTCCAGATCTAATTTTAAAAATTAATTAGTTAAGTATTTTAGAGAAAGCGGATAAAAATGCCATTAGAGATTAACGATGAGATAGGAATTTGGGAGTGGTTTGATTAGTGACTGGTGATGAATTTGATGAGACAGATAAATCAAATCTAAGCTGAATAATTTGGTATGTATGTCATAAAATGCACGGCTTTAATGAAATAATGAAAAAATAAAACCAACTGAAGTTCTGCATCGGCTATCATTTGATTTCTCAACACTTTCAGTTTGTAAATCGCACTGCAGTAGTGTCTGGTACAGGGAGGGCAACGGGGCATTGCCCTCCCAGCTATTTGTTACGGTTCCGTATTTTTTCTCTATTATTACTGTTTAAAAATATTATATAATATAAAACAGCAAGTAACCTGGGCATGTCAAAATATGTCATCTTACCGATACAATAACTGACTGCGACGGCCAGAGCATGGGTGATTCACATCTCGTTTCAAACGGCAAACGCACCTACTACAATTGCCTTGTATTATCGCCAGTGTTGCCGCTGACCGCTATCACTTTATCGCAGCAGTTTGGCATACTGAAGACATGACAGATACCACCGGATGTGCAAATCACGTTTAATGTGAACTGGAAAAGTTTCGAATACGCCCAATATAATTTCGAAGGGAGAATAATTCAGACTGCAAACGAACGTAGACGTGTTTCGCTCAATAAATTCTCGTTGCACCTATAAGTGTCTCTTTGTTTTTTTTTAATTGTATTAATTAATCGCCAGAAAATTCGGTATATAATATAATTATAATAAACTAATTTGATTTATGATGTTAAAATAACATTTAAAACCCCAGACCCGCCATTGAACGAACTAGTGATGAATATTTTGTACATCAACAATAAATGAATTTTATTTTTAAACAAATTAAAGTACCTAAGTGTTTCAAAAACGTTATAACCTGTCACTTTACTGCTCAAATTTGAAGTTTTACTCCTGAAGAAATGTAAAATTTTGAATTTTCTGTAAGGATACTCTAAAAGCTCATGTTCAAATAAGCCACGCCCACTTTTGGAAAAAATTGTCAGCGGCGCATTTTTAACATACTTTCATAAATTGACAGATCACGAACCGCCACTGGAAAGGAGTAATTAACAGAAATAGGATCTGATTCATGCAAGTTGACAACTCGTATTAGACTCTTATATCATTGCTAATTCCGATGAGTGTTTGAGACAGAAAAATTGACAGGAACGATAATAAGTAACAAGCAGCTGCCAAATTGATTTATAATTTTTTTATATTTCAACTTGATCAAATTTAATTTCAAAATTAATTACACATTTCTTTCTGCGCAGAAATAAATATAAAAAGGCCGCAAGACAGATTTAATCTCGATTAAAATTAAAATTTGGGCATAACTACGGCGCTGAATGTTGTCTCTCGAAGTGTTATAACTGCGAAAAATATGGTCATAAATTCATGTGCTGTAAGAGGAAAAATGTTTTTACCTTTTTGAATAGTTTGATAATTTTATGTGGTACCTTCGACCAAATAATTGCCATAAATTTTTCTTTCGATATTGCTAAACGAATACTTCAGACCTTCTGATTTAAGGTGTAACAATAGCTCGTTACAAAATGAAAAAATTAATTCTCCATTCGAACGAGCAGCGAAGTTTCAATTTAAAGACGCCTTTGGCAAAAACATTATTCCACGCACGGGTCTTCCTGGTTTCTTTTTAATTTCACCATCGGCCGTCTGGCAAAGAAATTACATTAGCGTACGTGTAAATTCCCACAAGGCAATATGTTATAACGTCATATCTGATATATAATCTCATAAAGATGAAAAAATTTAAATTACTCTATAAAGCAGCCTCTTGGTGGCGTAACCGGAAAATATATCTACTTAAAAAGTAATTTTGTACACGTTTAGCCTTAATACAGCAAAAAAAGGCTATGAATAAAATTCTGGCGTTTCAAAATGTATTACCTTCGAGAATGTTAATGGTCCACATATGCAGCTCGCATGTAATTTGAGGTGGTCACGGGATGCCCTTTTGCAACAGTCGGTGCATGACTTTCAGTCGTCACGCTTACGCGTTATGGTCACGCACCTTTGCGTGGTACCATGCACATGGGCGTCTTACCGGATTGTATGTCAGCCTCGCAACTTGCTCACGATACGGTTTTGAATGGGGTCTTATTGAAATTAAAAGCAATTAACATTCATCACGTGTCTGCAGCGGATAATATTTCGTTTTTTGCATACCGGTCGGGAGAACGAGTTGCACAAGTTACGGAAAGAAACCACAAAGAAAACCTTTTTATTAGGTATACGGTGATTTACATCTATAACACGCTTTTTGTGAAATATTTGCTTACACCAACACGTTAGCAATTCAAACATGTCAAAAATTTGCCCATTCGTTGTAAGAGCGATAGTACCATACCATACCATAGGTACCATAGCATCGTCTTAAAAAATATGTTGCAGCAAGCAGTGATTTTGGTCGAGATGGGTATCTTGTATTATTAGGATTATTTGTCGGTTTTCGAGCGTAAATGGAGATCCTTGAAGCGTGTAGATGTAAATGGATGTAAATTTGTGAACTCACTGGCGGGAACAAGAAGGCTGTGGCTGTGAAAGAAGTTTGTTCTACGGCAGGGTTCGAGGTCGTGGGCTTACAATGCGTGACGCATCTCGATCTACAATTCATCACCATTGAAATACATTTTTTATAGATGTAGATTCGGACTCGGTCTGAGAACAAGATCTTGCCGATTAGAACACTGACGTTTCAGTTTCAGTTTCGTTCACACCTGCTCGTCCGGTCATTGTGCACGCAAATCTTACAGAGGTAAACTACTACTATTTGCTCGCCAACGCTCGTGTATAAATAATGTAACAAAGAATCGTTTGCTGGACTTTATAATTAAGGACTTCGGATATTACACTTTATTCCAAATTTTTGAAAATTGAACATGTGTAAATTTTGGGCTTCTAGAAGATTCGTTAACTAGATCTGCGACCTTGCTTTTGGTATAAATACAATGCAATTAACGTGGTAGTAATAATACCTACCTTGTTCTACGGTAGAATGACGTGGGTAGAAACTAAACGAGAAGAAAGCACAATAAAATTCACAAAAATGACATTTCTAAGAAAATGTACCTTCAATCAAATCAAAGCTGTATTGAACATTACACACCACACGATAAATAAACGAAGATGTTGGGAGCATCTTGAAGAAATGTCTAGCCATACACTTCCCACCAAAAGACAAGAGACTACTGTAGACCAAAAAAGAGATAGGTACTGAAGCAGATTCAGTGGTGAAGTGAAGAAGAGAGAAAAAAAGAAATAACTTTTTCAGGAAGATTATTTAACGTTATTACCTTCTCACCGAAGTGTACTAAGAGAAAGGTATTTTGTGAATAGGTATGTGGATACTGTATAGTTGAATTGAGATAGGATTGGCAAAAATCACTATAGAAAAAACAAAAACCTAACTAAAACTGTTGAGAATTGTAAAGTATTTAAATATAAACTGCTAATTTGTCATTGCAAAAAGGACAAGTAACAATAGTCATCATAAGCATTACTCATAAACTAAAGCGGTCAGGTTTGCCTGCCTATTATGATGTGATTCTACTATGTTCATCTCTTACGCACTACGTGTTTCGCTATCTACCTTGTGCACTCTTAAGTTGTCATTGATTTTCCCATGCTGATTAAGTAACGACGTACATTTTTGTTATGGATTTTTTTATTATTTGGAAAAAAATTCCACGTAGTTTAAGAAATACCAAAAAAGCATAAACATACTTTTTCGCTAATATTATATACCATTTTTTTGGGTGTCGCGAGGTTCAAATCATGTGTTTCTGTCAAAATTTCGATATCGAAAATTTTCATGAAATCAATGCTTCCGTGTACTGAAAGTATCGGAAAGCAAAAATCATTGATTTTTTTGAACAAATCATTGACGTTTAATTAATCGTTTAAAAATGTAAAGTAGACCTTTTCATTTTCTTAAGTCTTAAATTTTTTCATTTGTATGATGTTTCCTTCTGGAGTAATTTTGTATAAAGACACGAAATTTAAAAAAAACTATTCAACGAAATTTATCTAAGTATATGTTAGTTTTTATTTAATTGTAGTTTAGAATATTCTATGAAGAACTGGTCTTGAAAATAGATTACAAAATGCAAACTTTAAAAAAAAACTGGTAATCTAAATTCAAGTACCCGTTTTAATGTAAAATGATTTAAAACCCTGGATTGGAAAGAAATTCCTATTTTGCCAATCTGGTCGCCTAAGTTAGAGTAGACCGGTAGACCATAATTTTATCTAAACAAACTGATTGTTTTTTTTTTACTATTTGTAAAGAGCATGTCCTCTGTTATTAATTACTTCATATTTGACACTCTATTGATTTTTTAATCTACTGTATATTTGTAGTATGTAACCTAAAAGTGTCCTTCGTAAGGAATCGTTTCCGAACCCATGTTTGTTAGATCTTTTTTACTTAAAATGAGTTCAGAAATGTGCTCCTTAAATTTCTACAGGAAGTCATGCAATACCTTGTATATCGCAATTAATTCAATATTAAACAGATTGGCAAAGTGTTTTGTACTTGGGTGTTTGGTCCTTGAGTAATTGCCAATCTGTTAAAATAATAGTTATTTAAGTAACAAGGAATGTAAAGACGTAATAACATTCGAAGTAGGTAAATACGAGCCGAGGCTTGTGGCCTGCCGAGAATGTTAATAGTCGATACATTCCGTGTTACTTATTAAATTTTACACGCTACAGGTAGAAATTAGATCACATTTTTAAAAGTTCGTTTTGACTGCTGTCATCGGAATTATTTTTTAAAAGCCCCAATATTCTAAGTTGCCTGTACTTGAAATAAAATATTTGAATCTGTACCTTGTTGCTTTAATTATTATCCTAGGAATGTAAATGACACTATTAAGTTCCGTAGTCAAGGGCAAAAAGTAAACGAATGTTATTGGCCATTTTCATCTTTTGTAGCTATGGATTTTTACCTTCCCTGTAGCGTGAAAAATTAATTATCTATCCACACATTTGAGATTTTAAATGGTCTTATTGTACCATAAATTTTCACGCATACTTTTCGTGGTAAATGACAACCGCAACAAAATTGGTCGGCTATATTTAACGTCAATCCCCCAGAGGCAGAGAGGAGACTCAGAAGACTGTGGCCTACGGACCTTAGACAATAGATGATGTGAATTAGTTAAACCTAACCTATTAGTGGTATTCTAGAGAATGGTCAATGGACGATTACTCTACTCATGTTATGTTCTTGTATATAATTTACTTATTACTCTGTACTTAGGAGTAGATTGTAAATACGCAGTTAAGTTAAATAAAAAAAAAAAAAAAAAAAATATTTAACGTAAGTCCCACCTGCATCTGTTATCCTTATCAAATAGTGTAAGTGTATGGAGCAAAAAGTCGCCTACTTTCATCATTCATCAACATAAAAATAAGAGCACTCAATTATCTACGTTAAAAAAAGATAATTTTTTTATGTTAAATTAATGATAAGCATTTTTCCAGAAACTTTTTCGGTATTAACTAATAACTAACGCATTTAAAAAATTTAATTTGTTTTCTATACAATCTGTACTGAGAAACGTTATAGCCTCTTTAGCAAAAAAGTGATTATAAAAAAATAAATATAAAAGTTAAGGAACTCTACAATTGGGAAAAGAATTTTTATTTTATACAATTTTCTATTCAATGGTGCAAATGCAGCGTGACGTCAGTCTGCATTTTTTTAATACAAACTCATGTGCTTTTGTTCAGATGAGCTAATTGTGAGAAAAATAACTCGTTTGCGTGTATATAAAAGTCAAAAATTAAGTGAACTGAAACGGTTTACAAAGGCCATTATAAACAGCACCAAAGACGTAGTATTACGTCAATCCGTATTTCCACCAAAATCTATTGTGTTCTCGTTCAGGTTTAATATAAATGTGAGAAAAAATGAGGAATAACAAAACTTCGCGTGCAGACAAAGCATAGAAAATTAAGATTCGCATGCGAATTTGCCGGAATAACTGGCTACCTGCAGGATGGTGTGAATTTCAGTCCAGGAGATTGAGAGATTTTGTTTGAAATATAGCAGCTGGGAAATACGGCGTGAAAATCTAATTTGTAAACGGCATGCTTGTTCAGTTTTAAATGTTTGCACAGAAACGCCCAGCAAAGATTGAGTAGGTAAAAATATTAACATAGCACACACTTAATTCGATGTTTTTATTTGTATTAGATAAATTAAATATTTACCAACATTTATTTGAACATTTTAAGGTGTGTACTGTGTAGACCAACAACATGTGTGGTATGTGGTTGATATCTTCTTAAAAATTGCAATAATATTTATATCTGACATACTTTCAAACTGATAAGCCATATGTAATTTATTTTTAAGGTTTATTTTATGGCTTTTAATGCAAGCTTAAGGAGCAAATTTCTGAGATCATTTTAAGTAAAAATGAGTAATAAGTATCGGTTTAGAAACACCGCTTTACGGAGTTACAGCCAGTGGCGGCTGGTACAGGGAGGGCAACGGGGCGCTGCCCTCCAAGCGATCTGTTACGATTCTGTATGTTTCTTCTAATATTACTGTTGTAAAATGTTATATAATTGAAAATCAAACAAAACCAATTTTAGTACTACGAGTTAGTATAAATTAGTCAAAATGAAACAAATGTTTTTCGAACAGCAAGTAGCTTGGGCATATCAAAATATGACATCTTACCGATACAATAACTGACTGACAGAGCATGGGTGATTCACACGTAGTTTCAAACGACAAATGAGGGCATCTAATACAATTGCCTTGTATTATCGCTAGTTTTGCCGCTGACCGCTATCACCTTATCGCAGTAGTTTGGCATACTGAAGACACAACAAACACCACCGGATGTGCAAATCACGTTTAATGGGAATTGGAAAACTTCCGAATCCGCACAAACATAATTTCGAAAAATGTAGGCGTATTTCACTCAATAAATTCTCGTTGCATTCGTGTCTTATTGTTTTAAATTAATTACCGCAAAATTCGACAAATATTGCGATTAAGCGAATTAAACAAAAAAAAATTATTTATGATGTTAAAATAACGTATAAAACTCGACAACCGTCATTGATGTCGGCAGAAGGTGAGAAGTGTTTTTAACCTTAAAAAGATTAAAAATTATTGCTGGAAAGCACGAAAGTAGACTGTGTGCTTTAGCAATGTGTTTAACCGAAAAAAAAAACTTTTAACAGCTACTCAATACTTTATTGAACTACTGATGAACGTTTTGTACATCAGAAAGAAAGGCGCATGGATTTTATTTTTAAACAAATTAATTAAGGTAAGTGTTGAGCTCAAAAAAGTGTTAAAATTATCAAAAAAGTTATTTCTCCTAAGTCTTAGAACACATTCAAACAGGCTACGCTCAGTTTTGAAAACAATTGCCTGCGGCGCATTTTTCACACCACAAGCCTCCACTGGTTACAGCCTCCCAAAGATACAACGGTCTAATCACGCTTCAATTATTATCCCAGTCATAAAATGAGATATTTGATTCAAGTTTTGCGTAAATATTTTACTAATAACAATTTACATTTTTTTTTGTTTTCGTTTAAATTCATTAACAAGGGGCGTAGGTAGGGGTGCTCAAAATATGTTAAGAGATACGTAGCATACCACCCAGTTCTACAATCGATTATTAGAAACGATTTTTTATAATCGGTTGTTATAATCGATTTTTGGAATGGATTTTCAATCTAAAATCAATTTTGACATTTTATCGAAAATTGATTTTAAAATTTCAACAAATCTTAACCCTAAACAATTATATTGAAACAATACAAATTCATTTTTTCTTTGTTTTCTAAAAATACTAAATTTCTGATTTATCAATACAGTTTTCAACACTCATCGGTAATTTTTTTATTTATTTGATATATCCAAGCATTTATTGACGCAGTGATAGGTCATCAAAAATTGCGCAGTTGTACTACGTAGTAAGTTACATGACACTTATTTGTTTATTTTACAAACAATTTACAAAACAGGTTCTGCATTCATGATTATACAAGTACAAAAAATAATTATTTACTTTTTGATTTTCATTATCGCACAGTTGATAACACTAATCAAATTACTTTTAGATTAACCTATATTTTAACGTGTTGGTTTAATTTTATTACGACCTTTCACGCCGGAACATAAAGGTATTGTGTTTCGCAAAAAAATCGACGTTAAGATTTTGAGGAATAAGCACGGGTAGAGGTTGCAAAGCTCCAAAAACCTATATGAAAATGAACGAGGGAGTAAGAGAGAACGATAACAACAACGAATAACACGTAATGAACTGGTGAAATTAAAAAAAAGAGAGATGTTTGCGAGGACGGTCTTGTGACGTTACGTTGGTCCGACATCTAGTTTCCATTTCAGCTTGCATTATCTTATATTTCAACCTTTGCTCTTATGCACACTCAAATTAAGTAGATAACAGCTACATGACAGATGAATGATGATAATTCCAGCTTGATAATTTTTTTATCGAGCATGATTGTTTACAGTGAGCGTATACTGTGATTAAAAAATTTCATAAGTCAATCTAAAAATTCCTAAGTACCAACGTGATAATACTGATAATTAATACAAGTAGAGATAAAATTTACAAAGCGCTTTTGTTACGTACGTGCTCGTTAGGGTATTGTATTGTAATTTAGGAAATACGTAATTGAATTTATCTTTTCAAAATCAGAACAAATTTGGTGTTACTGTTTGGAGCTAAACATTTAACATTCATATATTCCTCTAATGGAACCATTATTTAAAAGAAGTGAAATGAGCGTTGCTTCACGAGATAGTATAAATAATTAAAAGTGCATCTACCCTACAATAGTATCCGTTATTAGAAATAGTAGCCAACAATAGTGGGGTTGCTTTGAAATTGTTTCAATTTATTACTTTTTTTATTTTATATAAAGCGCATTTTTAATGAATATTTTGGAAGCGTTAAAATAACATATAATTTGAAATGTTATTTTAAATATTACCTAATTAGTCTCCCCGACACATAGCTACGCAAAAAATATTTTGAGTTTGTAATTTATATACAATCTGCATAAAAGCTCCCTACTGTCCAATTTCATTTCCGTAATTATTTCAAGTAAATTGTTTTTTTTCTACCGACGGATTCCTTGTGATGCCAGCGGTTATTGAAGTGTTAGATTTTCCAACGATCTCGTGAATCTGAGAACATAGGGAAATAATTGCTAAAAAATTCCCGGAAATAAATCCCGTTAAAAAAACATAAAAAAAGAGCCCCCCTAAAATAACTTGAGAAAACTATCTTTGAGGAAGAAAAGTCCCGGTATACAATGTTTAGAAAAAAAAAATACATAACAAATCCCCACTCAAATTCCTTGGAAGAAAATCCGGGGGAAAAATCTGGCACGTCGCTCCAGAGGTCTCTTTAGCAGGAGCTCTTCTTATTCATGTAGTACATAAAATGCACGAAAGCTGTACCTTTACCCTGTTGCACAATATCCCTACCTAACGCCGCAAAAGTGGTCGCACGCATACCGCTGAGTTCCGATAGTTATTATTGAATATAACTGCAGTAGAGGGCGATTTTTAATGAAAATATGCATTATTTCTAATTTTTTTTTGAAAACAATAGTGTAAATATTATTGCATCTAAAAATTAAATTAACACCGTGATTCATTTTGGTATTTATTTAAGAGAAAAAACCATATTTTTAACGTTACATCATCAAAACATTAATACAAACGGAAAATCAGAATTAATTACAAAAAGCAAATATAAAGAACGCAAAAAAAAGCACGAGTTGTAGATTCTGAAAGTTGTGGGCCGTGTAAAAACCAGGCCTAGGGCTTCTGGCCGTCCTGATGTTCTTAGAGGAGCCGGGGACTGCAGATGCAGAACTCTGAGAAGGAGCTCGAAGGGCTTCGCTGGAACCTGGGTTAGCCGCGGCTTCGCGGTAATAGGGGGTTTCGCTGAGACCTGGGATAGCTTCTGCTTCTGATTTGCCTCGGACCGGAAGCTAGTGCTAGATCTACTCTAGGTTTTGAATTTATGACCGGATTGCTGGCTCTTGAAAAACAAACTTCTCGCGTAGCAATATAAACAAACATCTACAGATGGTGGGAATCTAGATTGTGGGGAGAAAGTTATTCTTTTCAAAATGGAAGTTGCCGTTGCCTAGGAATGTATATTATGGGGGCGATTTTAATATTTTCAAATGGAAAGTCGTCGTTGCCTGGCGACTTAAATGTTTTTTTTTGCTGAAATCTTAAAATCAAAAATTTACACGAAAACAATATTTCCATACACTGAATGTGGGGAAAAGCAAAACGTTAGTAGTACTTTTGAACTATACATGTACTACGTTCTCGTCAATGTTTTGCTAATTAAAATTTATTTGATAATCCATTATTAAACATCTGTATAGATAGGCTCGACAATAATATAGAAATACTGCCCCCTGAATTGTTAGATCATTCTTTAGCATTGAATAAAATAACTTAGTAACAACATATTATTAATCAGGCAGTGATATAATTACCAAAAATATTCTATTTAAGTGGTGAATTGTTTTCCATCAGCTGATACGATATAAATGATAATTGACTATTGTAAGCATCATTGTCATTGCAAAAGTACTGGAATGTTGTGTGAAAAACTTAAAATACCGATTGAACTTTGTTTCATGTAAAAATTTATTATCATGCACACCATTGTTTATACAAAAGACGTCGATATATTCCAACATTAGTAAAAGACTGACGATAACCAGTGGCGTTCCGTGTGCTCAAAGTTTGATTAACTTAAGATTAAAAAAATATATAAATCAATTTCAAAAACTAAGCTCGTTATCCTTATCAAATATCAACAAACAACAAAACATATGTTAATAAATATTTCGAACATAATATACAGGTTGTTTCAAATTGCGTGTTAACTATGGGGATCTCGCTTATTTGAAGAGATACATTAGTGAAAAGTTGTGGAATTTTATGGCCACTTATAATCTGAAAACAAATTAGAGCTATCTTGCTTAGTTTCTGAATAAACTAAAAAAATTGAAATTTTGAATTTTTTATTTTCGCTGTAACCCATTTGCCATTTATATTACATATTTCTAGTTACCGCATTATTAAGACACTTTTTCATGCTGAATCTAAATTTCCGATCAGATTTGGTATAACTGTTACCATTGCTCACTTTTGACTGTTAACTTTTTTTTCTTACGGTCGGCATTTTAAATTTTTCCATATTTGAATAGAGTTTTTAATTCTGATTTCAACGATGTGTCACACTTTGCATTTTGTTTAAGCTTTGAGCATTTTATTACAGAAAATATAAATTTCATAAGAGTGCCATGGAAAGACCACGTCATTTAATTTATTTTGAAAAAATTCTAGTAGGCCATGAACTGATGGAAGTAAAACCAAACACTACTTTTATTTACTGTGACCTTTAGATACATTAGGTATGCAAAAATTTCAGGAAACTTTGTTTTGAGCGTAGGCAGCAGGTTAAGTTATGTTTTACAAAAACAAATGAATGACAAAGTTTCTAACATACACAAAATAAATGTATTTAGCCAAATCTGCACATATTTGTTTTAAATCTTTCAATATTTAATAAATATTCGCAGATTTAAATAAATTCTTACGTTTACGTCCCACTGCTGGGCACCGGCACTCTTCTCTGCCACGTACTCTCCTTAGCGCTAAGGTGGAGTACGGGGGACCTACAGTTTAACGATGAATCCGAACGACTAAATTCCAGAGAAGGTTTCAAGCATTAAGACCTCACGGCTGCCTACACCGGATTGGGGAATGTGAGTGGCGGGTTGCGGCATAGATTTTTATTGCCGCATGGCTTCGGCGGGGAATCGAACCCTAGAGGCTGAGCGTCCAACCTCTGAGCTACAGCCACTCTTTATATCGGTATAGATTAATTTAAATCTGCGAATATTTATTAAATATTGAAAGATTTAAAACAAATATGTGGAGATTTATCTAAATACATCAAGATTTACTAAATATTTGAAAATTTAAAGTAAATATTTTAAGATTTATTTAAATCTCTAATGCTTTATAACATAGGCGCCGACTACCCCCCCCCCCCCCCCCCCCCCCCCGAGCCAAATGTCGGGGGGGCTTAGCCCCCCCGAGATTGTCAGTTTAATATCTGAAACGCTATTAGATTTTTTTATGAATATTAATGAAAATGACAAATCTGCGCAGGTGCAAAATCAAAAAATCAAATGGATTTATAAAGACAATGTTAGCTTTTAAAACAGTGCTTATGTTAAAGTTATTAATTAACCTATTTAAAAAGCTGGAAAGTCTAAATGCTTCGCTTCAGCACTCTAAACGCACTTTCGGCGATACATATCGTTAAGGCTACTTTGGAATCATCTTGAAACGATTTTGAGAAAATTTGGAAAGAAAGTTTAGATTTTGCGACAAAATTTTATAAAACCGATATTGACAAAGAACGACTAGTTTTGCACAGAGACATGTTTATTGATATCGCTCGGAATAAAAACACAAAGAAATAGTGTAACGGACGTAGTGGATTTTTTAAACATGATAGTATTGTATTAAATTTATTGCCTGAACTGGAAAAACTTCAGTCTCGTCTTGTTCTGCTGAAAGATCTTTTTCAGCTCTGTGGCGACTAAAAACTTATCTTAGGTCTACAATGACGCAGACAAGGCTTAATAGTGCAGCAGTTTTAAATGTTAACAAAGACATTGCTGAAAAATTGAATTTAGAGAACTTGGCCGACGAATTTATATTAAAGGCTACAGTGCATAGAAATACATTTGAATGTAATGTAATTCAGTGTTAAAATATATACGGAATACAAGATCGTAATTTTAAGTGTGCCACTCTTCGTTATATGAGTCAATTTTAATAACCGAAAACATCTTTGTTATTTTAAAATGGATATTTTTTTGATTTTTGCGTATATAAAGTAAATTGTTTTTAAGTTCTTGAGATAGCAATGGTGGCACGCAAAAAATAAACACCCTATATAGTATATTTAGGTAATTATGTATATTGTATATATGTTTTGTCTTTTGTGCATTTTTTGTTATTTATACAAGCTACTTGATTTATAAGATGCATTCATGCTATATAGTTTTATCAATACAATGTTTTGTTTACACAATTTAACCCTTTCATCATTTATAACTACCTAATTTTAGTCTTTTAATTCTTCTAATAAAAATAATTGGGTAAAAATCTAGCCCCCCCGAGAATATTTAAAAGTCGGCGCCTCTGCTTTATAATGTTGGAATATTTAAACCACATGTTTAAGGATTTATTTAAATCTACACCGATTTGTTAAAATAAAAAGTATTTAGCTAAATGTGTGTATATATATATAATAAATATTGGGACAAATTGCCTTAAATACCGTGAAATGCACAGCAAATTTTCACTCTACACTTGGCGCCCCATAAATATAATGTTCGACGAATTGACTTTGTACATACTCTTAGAAATCCCAGCAGAGTATTTCATATTTCGTTTAGGAATTTAGGACAAAATTTTACTTAATGTTAGGGCTTTTAAACATATATTTCCGTTTTATTAATCGAGCAAAGCTAACGCTTGGTAATTTATTTTCTCTTTTATAGTTTACTGCATTGCACATTATAACACTGGAAACGTAAAAAAAATGTAAAGTATGGAAACATTTGAACAGCATGTTTTCATTTTCGTTTTAAATGTCGACAAAAATGTTGATTTCATTTGATAACTGTTTTAAGTACAAAGGTAAACCGTCTATTGCGCTGCGCTGCCACCTGCTCAGATTATTTGATTTTTGTTTAATGCAGATCTTACATTTCTTTATTGTTTTGGGGAGTTTCGGTTCTAGCAATGTCAATGTCATTACGGCAACCTTTACCAGAGTTGGGTACAATTCACCAGGAACCATCCACCGGCTACTTTTCGCTGAGAATTATTCGCCGGGAACTATTCGCCAGCAGCACGATTCGCCGCTGTCATTAACTTTTATGAATTCTAGATTTTGATGGAAATACATGTTTATGGGTTTGTATGTGCAGCTCATATCTCCTCAGTGGGGAGATACTAAGTCGCGTCGCGAATTTAGAAAGCCTTTAGCCATAGCACTTCTACGCTTTCGTAAAAACGGGCTTTTAGCACTTGAAAATATATTTAAGGACAATTCGCCTTTTTTCGTAAATTTTCGGAATTTTAGGACAACCGAGATCCCTGCACTACACAGCAAAAATGTATTTTTTGTACACAATTCATCATAGCTGCAAAATCAGTGCAAAGTGGTCGATTATATTGCCAAATCACTGATTACTTTGCTCAAGTTTAAAACTATTTCTATTTGTTTTTTGAAAGAGTATTCATTAAATTTGTCTTTAAACATTTTTTTCGCGAGTTTTTAGATTTTCGGTGCGTGTTAAATAAATAGAAGCTTGCCTAGTGAATCGTGTACGCTACATATGGTTGCCGCTGACCGATCAAAATAAAAACTACGGGAACAGGCGCGCCTATTCTGAGGTTACCGCCTGCGCCTTGATAGCCCTACTATTTCTTTGCATCTGATCATTGTATTCTCTACCAATGTGCATGCAGAGGTATTAAGAATAACAGATTGGTTGATTGTTTAGTGGATGGGAGCAGTAAGGCTCGCCTTCGCGTATACAAAACCACGGCATCCGGGCAAAACAGTGCTTAAAGGCAGCGTCCTATTTATCTAGCGCCCAATTTTTAATGTTACGCGGTGGTGTTAAAAAATAAAATCTGTATGTAAAGTAACTTTTTTTATTGACCTTGAAATTTGAATTTTTTTAATGTGAATAACTGGCAGGCACTGCCTACCCTGCCTAATACCGCCACTGATAGTGACAAGGTGCACTACGTTTGCCCTCCTAAAGTAAGCAGAAATTTTCGACCCTTTGCCAGGAGCTTATAAATTTAACCACTTTTACATTTAAAAAATCAGTGCCTACTGCATTCAGTTACTAATGTAAATATTTAATTTCTATTATTTTAAAGAAAAATCCAGTCATCAAGATGGTGATATTTAAATCTAGTGACCCTAGGTACAAATTTATCAATGACGTTATTTTGATCAGACACTGTCTAGGGTTAAAAATAAATCATGGTCATCATGGACGTATATGATCCTTGTAAAAATTTTAATAAATTAATCAGTTGGTCTCGGTTTTGCTTGCATTTTCTGTTATTATTATACCGCAGCGTAAACAGAAGCACATATTATCTAAATTATACAGAAAAACACGCAAGTCGCTGATTGTACTCCCCACAAAAGAAAACATATCAACTTTAAAAAGACGGGAAGGAAGCGGATTACGTATCGAAGAAACCCACGAAGAGTGATAAATTATATTATTTTTAAAATTTATCGGCGTTTACAGGATTTCTTTTACATTTATTTACTTGCAATCTTTTGATTATTTGTGGCCGACAGAAAATTTACGCCGTAATTTAATTAATTATTAAATAAAATTTTAACGGTTTATTTTAAATCAAAGTGCACAGTTGAAAAGATAATAAAATAATCAAGCACATTGAGTTGATTCGCGAGTCTGTCTTGGCAAACAAAAAGCTCTAATTGAGTATTTCTGCAGCAGATGTGCAAAAATTCAATTTTAGGTTACGTTGTCAAAGAGTCAGTGCAAAAGGTGAAGCGGATTTCTTAGGTCTGCAGGACGGTGCACCGTTACGAAGAACGGTCCTTGGTCTCGGTCACTCGGTCTCGTCTTCAACGTAAAGCGGTAATATCTCTCGGGGAAACGTCAGCACCAGCACCCATAACGCTCATGTTGCTATCAGTCATATTTAGAAGCGTGAAGCCTATTTTGTAGCAGCAATCAGTAAATTTCAAAGACATCTATCTGGGGTCGGATTCCTCTCTAATCAGAAACTAAAATAGACCCATATCGCCGCAGTAAACGTCTACAATTCAATACTTCTGTTGACGTTTCTTTTTTCTGTGATAACGAATAACATTTCCTTAAAGCGTAAAGTTTTATGATATAATATCGTATAATAATTTATAATTTGTTTACAGCTGGAGAAATGCTCACTCATACATTGCATGATGGAATTTGCTATCTGTACACGCACGCATAGTCCAATGTACTTTCTAGTGGATGTCGTGGCAAACAAAAATAACCGTTTCGTAATCTTATCTACTTTAAAAAAATCGTTGCAGAGCTTTGAGCTTCATATCTTTTTCATAATTAATAAGAGGTAATGAACTTCATGCATTTTATCGATATGGTTACAGAAACCACGTTTCCTCCGTTTAATACGAGCGTAAAAAACTTCATGCATCAATTGAGGAAAATTAAATTATGTACCTAAACACTTGATTAACATATAATTTTCTTCTGCGTTGTTAAAATTGTGTATAAAACGGTCATCCTTTGAGAAATTGCAATATGTAAACAAATGATTTGTTATTATTTAATTTTTTTACCAATTTTCATTGGAAATTAACAGTAATAACGATAAGGTTATTAAGAAATTCACGCATGGAAGTACATGAACTTCAACCCAAAAAAATAGTATAATAAAATATATTATTATGATAAGTGATAACATACTGCAGTCACATGGTCTAGATTTGAATGGCCCAAGTAACGAACGTGATAAGAGGCTTTATTTATATGATGATAAAAATATAGTAATAATACTAATAATGTTATCTTTAACCGTTAGTTGGTTTGGATATAACGAAATTATGATAGGATGTTTTTTTTCTTTGAAGTTAATCTTCACCATGGTGATCGGTGATCGTAAATAATAAATTTTTTGCAGTTACAAAATCATTTTGCGGTTTTAACTTGGAACATTGTGATAACAAAGCGAGAAACCAAATGAAACTGTTGTAATTACTTGAGAATGGTAATAATCATGATCTATCATAAATAAAATAATTAATAATTTCAACGTGTGTTAATTATTTTATTTATAATGTACAAATATGAACTTCAGCGAAATCAAGCTCGAACTTTTTAATAAGGTGATAATCGTTACGTTTGGCTAAAATATTTTCTTATCTAAAATGCTTCCCGGGAGATACAGGTAGGACTAGGCGATACCGCAAAACGAGTATCGATACCAATCTAGCGATGCATCGAGTATTCGGTGGGCCGAATATTCGGCAATTTTTGGAGCTTCCCGAATAGTCTTTCGACTATTCGGCATTTTGTGTATGCACGAAAATAATATTAAATTGCAATTTTTTGTAAATTTTGATGGTATAATTAAGATTAAAATACATTAAAACATAATTATAATGTCGGCAGCCAAACTGGACGCTATCCGCTTATGTAAAGCAATTAATCCATATATTTAAAACTACAAGTGTTCGGCACATAGCCGAATAGTTGGCTCGAGTTAGGTAATATTCGGTACTGGGCCGAATATTTGGCCGAATACTTTGCCGAATATTCGCCGAATAGTTGATCGAATATTCGGTATTAGGTCGTGAGAAAGTGTCTAAATCACTATTCGGTGCATATCGATACTTCAATAGGTTTGGATACTGGTATCGATGCTGGATACCAGCCAAAGTATCGATACGTTGTCCAGCCCTAGTTAGTGGTCAAAGCAACCGTTTTAAAAATAATTCAATATTTTTGAAAAATTAGATGGCCATGAATGTCGGTACGGTATCTCCGTAAGAACGCGTTTCCTGATTTATGCTTATCCTTATGTTTTTTGATCTGCTATCTATCTGCCTTTAAAGAATTTTATTTCATAACTATCATTTTAGAAACACTCTGTATAAAGATCCAATATGTAGAAAATTTTACTTATTTCTTTGTTCAAAAAAACGGTAATTTATGATAATAGTTTAAGCAACACCAAATTAATGGACATTGATGGAGAGTAAAAATCTAATAATTTCACTCACAGAAGAATGGGAAAAAAGTATATTGAGGATAAAATAATTCTTGTAACTAGTTCCGGTTTTTGTTGGAATTGTTGGTTGCTGATAATAATCATAAGAATAACTGATATTGAATAAATTTATTGTCCAATAAAAAAAATAAGAGTTATTGTATAATAAAGGCAGCTACATAATGTTAAAAATTGTTGTAAAACAGTGAATTTATACCACAACATTGTGTGCTCACTCAAAATTGCTCGGAATTTGAGGGGAGAATACGCGAAATAACATTTTCACTTGCACGGTTTAACAAAATAAGTATGTGGAAATTTACGTTATGTATAAATATCTCTTTGATAATGAAAATAGTCAGCAATATATACAGAGCGTTCACAGCGGGTTCTCAGTAAACCTTTAATTGCGATAGTTTTAAAGCAGTGTTTCTGAACCGCCGGTTCGCGACAGTTAAAACGCAAAACATTGTTTGCTAAAATCATAACATGGTAATACTACTGAAAAGAGCAGGCTGGCGAAAACCGCAGAAAATGTGATATGAACGTGGAGCGGAGAGCGTGTAGGTCGATTAAAAAAAGCTGTCGCATTCTTTGAAATTTTTAATAGTTTGAATATTTCGAAATTTTTTTGAAAAACTATGCTTTTGAAGTTTTTTAGGTTTTTCGCAATTGACGTGAGTGAGACGAAAGAGCAGCCCAGCGAAAACCGCAGAAAATGTGATATGAATGTGAAGAGGAGAGCGTATAGGTCGAATTCAAAAAAGCTGTCGGGCAGCGTCCACTGAACCTTTCTGGCATTTATTGAACATTATTTTTACCCGTAATATAATACGTGTAAAATGTACCTAAAAATAGGTTTGTTTTTACGGATCGGTGGTAGAAAATTTGAAAAATCCACGATTCACGATATGTTTTTGGTTGAGAACCACTGCTCTATAATACTACATAAAAATCAGTTCCGAGAATAATTAAGAAATATCATTGTTTTCTTCTTATCACTCAGAGTCCTAACGTTATCCAAAATCAAACAAGCTTTTGTTATTTGAATTCTTTTATTTAACAATAAAATGCCTGCTGATTATTTTTTCGTTCCCCGAGTAGGTGTTTTACATTTCCAATAAATTTTAGAAAAATAGATGGGATTTTTAACTTCGTTATGTATTGGTACTTTAACGATAATGTTATTGTGTTATAATTATTTTGGTAACCTGTTCCAAGTCACATCATGACAAACCTTATTAAAATTCTTTATTAATAACTGAGCCAAAAGTTTCTTTTTGTCAAATGTGTTGCTATAAATATTAAAACCAAAACCTGAAGCATGTACTTGTCTGGTACTAGCAAAAAAATCCAATACGCTCGGAAAAGTAGCCCTCATTATAATGTTCCTAACTACCTGTGTAATATCACGAGATAGGTAGTATGTTTTGCAAAGGTGAGGTTAAGAACCATTATGATATGCCTACGGAGAGTTCGTTAACATCTAATCGTTGTAAACAAATTACTAATTAGTGTACAGTGTAGTTATTTGCGTCTACGTATTCGCTCATACAGGTCTATTTTTTAGCACCTTATGCGTAAGTACAGAGCTTTGAAATAAATGCGCAGTTAATGTCACTCTATATACAGGATGCGGCAAAAATTTGAACACAGATTTTACTGAAACTAAAGATTTCTCGGAGTAGTAGTATAATAACACCACTAGAAATATTTAAGGCCAGCTTTGTGTGGGTGCTGGGGTTCGATATCCGACGAGGTTGGTGAAATGCATTGCGTAGATGCATAGATGTAAAAATATCTACTCATTGGAGTTTTCATAAAACTGGCAATATGTTTGTTTCACCTTGTATACGGGTGTAACAGACTACCCACACACTATCTTTTACTGCTAAACTATTGAACCTACATGGATGAGATGAGTTAGGGGGGGGGTCAACTTATACCTCACGTGCGAGTTAGAGTTAGTTTTTAAACCCAACAACTTAAAAAAAGAAAATATCGATAGCTCAAACCATTTCAAAATGGCGGCCAATTGTATCAAAAAAGCGGCCATTACATAAACCCTTTCCCAACCGCACATGAACTATTGTATCAACAAAATTGGTACTGATCCTTAAAGTCTATTAAATTACCTTTCCAACAATGTACCACACGATGACAAAAAATAAATGTTAGTACTCCCTCTTCTCCTCAAAAGAGGGGCAATATTCAAAAGATATTATCTCAAAAATCTTAAATAGGACGAGGGGTCAAGTGATACCTCATTTCAAATGTCCAATTAAACTGAACAATTTTTGTATTTAAAGTTTTTCGATATCTCTCACCGTTACAAAATGGCGGCTCAATTTATAAAAATTTACTTTATATTATCGGACGAATCGCTCTCTCTACCGCATCTAAGGCATTGAAACAGAATGCTGATTTATAAAGCCTGTTAACATAACATTTAAATCCACGTGCAAGTTGGAGTTGGACAACTCAACATCGCACTCGCAGTAAACCTTTGTTACACCCTGTGGTAAACTATTAATGTGCGTGTTGGTGCTTTCGGCGAATAGGATGTGCACCGTGTCGTGATTGTTTTAGTTACAATTAATTGCATTAAAAACAATCACGACACGGTGCACATCCTATTCTCCAAAAACACCAACACCCTCATTAATGGTTTCCCACCGGGCATAATAAAGGTTTACTGCGAGTGCGATGTTGAGTTGTCCAACTGTAACGCGCACGTGAATTTAAATGTTATGTAAATAGACATTATAAATTGTCAATAAAAATTCTGTTTCACTGCCTTAGATGCGGTAGAGGGAGCTATACAATCAGTCGTCATTTTGAAAGTTTGAGCTATCGATATTTTCTTTTTTTTAAGTTGTTGGGTTTTAATATACCTTTTAGATGAGGTACGACTTGACCGACGTTCGTGTTTGAAAATCTCGAGAAACACCCTCATAACTCCCCCCCCCCCCTAAAAAACTACCCTTTCCGGAGCCCCAATAAATGTATAACCCTAAAAGATAAAGCGTGTGTGGTCTGTTACACCCTGTATAAGATACGCATGCATTTATTTAAAAATTTGTCTAGAACTCGGTCTAGACTGGTAGATGTAACGAGATTTCTCTACATTCCGGAATTTGCCCACTCACTTTCTTCAAAGTGGGTGTTAATTTTAACGATTGGATTTTTGGTCACGTTTCCTTTTCTAAGTATTAATGATTATAAGAAGCTAAGTGGAGCGCGGTAGCACACTAATTTGTAGGTGACGTCAGGTGTGGGATCCGGGTTGAACATCGCGGCACCAGTGCATCAATTACCATCTGTAATAATAAAATCAACATCATCATTAATATTCGTTTATATCATAATAACCGAGTTCGCATAAATTTAAACAAAATTAAACCATCAAATTTATTATATATAGTGTAGGAGATGAAATATAAATAAACTTTTGGTAGAAACTAATCGAACCCCATAACTCGATATTGTTTCATTATTTAATTGGGCGTTATAATTAACTCGATTGTTACCGAATCCATCAAATGGAAAATAAGTATTTTATCAGCACTTTTACGGAAGGTCACACGTAAACGTAATAAAAGCAGCGGCTCTCGGATGTCACCTGACATTTTAAAATGACAACACGCTGCATTATTGTTTTATGTACAAATTCAGCGTTATCAAACACGAGTTAAACAAATGATTAGGCTTGAAGCCTGGAATATTCCATTTTCTCATCCGCTTTCATTCTCCCACTCTCTACGTCACCGAAATGTTGAATATATTTGTTTAATACAATCTGTTCTAAGCCTTATCATCTTATCAGAGCTATTTTTGGGACGTTCCGTTATTTTTTTTCTGATAAACTGTTCTTACGAATATTTCCCATCACGTGTACTGGTTGGTCTAAAGCATAAACATGATAAAAAGTTTAATTATATATATCTTATCACTGCTGTATACATATTGTTATCACCCATATTCAGGGCGTTGTAAACTAAAAGTTTTAAACTTTGAGGACCATAAAAACATGTGATAAAGGGAAATAGCAGCTTCATATTTGTTAATCATCCTTATCGTTATCAGTTTGTTTTTCGTCTGGCATACATTTGGGTTTGTTGAAAAATACAATTTTTTTAACGCGTAGTGTTACATAAGGATACTTTGTACATTAACATTATTTACTGGCTTCAAAGTTTAGGATGTTGGTATGGTAAATAAATTAATGGAATTTTTTGATTTTTTTGTTTTACTTGCTACTAAGTGAAGTTGATTTTATGTAAATTTAACGTTATTATTATGTTGCAACATTTTATGAATTCTCAAGTCTAAATAAATAACGTAGAACAATCAGCACAAGTCGCAAATGCGTTAATAATGTTTGTGTTCAGTTAAAAAGTTTTATGTCTATCTAATCATTGAAGTTGCTCAGCAAACAACAACAAATACAGAAAACAAATACGAGAATGTTTCAGCAATTATTTTATAGCTCACTGTACTAATATTTGGCGACGAAAGCTTAGGATCATTGCTTATTCTCGAATTGTATTGTGATACATCCGCGATACATCATTATCAATTGCCACTTAGGTTGGCTATCGAAATTCGTTGAGCTTGAAGAGGGCAAAAGTGAACTGGTTTGTCAGATGAAAAATGTATAACTTTAATTGTTCTAAAGTTTGTGATAAAAACGTAAAGTTGTCATAAAAAGCAAAAGGAGCCTACTACCTTAATTACACTTACAACAAAGAGGGTGTTTCCACAGAGTACCAGCCATAGTATTCTCTATGAATAATCAGTACCATTTGTCTAATTGGGCTATAGCTCTTGGGCGCCGGGCCATGCCTTATAAAATGTATCGTTCTAAATAGTTATTCTTTGCGGTACCACATTTAATAAAATTTGTTTACAATAATACGCTTAGTAGATCATGAATATGTTGGTAATAGCTATCAATCTACCAGGTTGGTAGACAAAGCACATCTGGTTTGGTTATAAGACAGTGTGAGTGCGCCTGCGCAGAGCGCGCGTTTGTGTAAAAATTGGGTATAAAATGTGCGCTGGTGTTCGAGAAGGATACAGCTACCGCCAATTGCCTTCATACTCACGTTTGAACATGTACTGTAGCAGTTGTCAGTGTTGGTATGTGATGTACACTGTAGCTCCCTTTACGGATGCTAATAATTCCCATTGTACTCCAAACAATCTCCCCTCCACCCCTACTTATTTTTGCCACAGGTATTTGTAATATTGAAATTTGTCGCTGTTCCTCTAACTCGAAAATTTTGCCTAGCGCCCTTTTTCACAGGGCAACTTGACAACTTGCAGATTTCGAATCTTTACGGCATAAGGAACATTTTTTGCAAGGTCGTAGCTTTTTACCTCTCATGTCTCATGACAGTCAATATAGCGTTTGCTTTGCACTCTACTAAAACCAGAAATGATAGCATATTGAAGAGCAGCCTTGTCTGTTTTTGGGAGAATAAAGCAGATTGCACTAAAGGAAAAAACTTTTCTTTATTTTTTTTATTTACAATTTTGAATACCTACTACAAATTTAAATTCACATTGCCATGCTTTTGTAATATTAACCCAGCGTCAAGTGAATTAGCAGTGGCATACAGCAATTTGCATGATTATATGCCTTGCTTATTGTCAAACAGTGGTAATAAAACGTTTCAATAAGGTCTTCGCTTTGAAACGGCGGTTTCGTTAAGTATTCGTTCTTCTATTACTATTTTATTAGCTATAAGTACAGTTATTATTAATATATGGTTATGTTAATTTATTTAGTTTTTTTGGAATAATAAACCTAGCAGTAAGTGAAATAGAACATGGTGTGGTATACACCCATTTACGTGTTATTATATGCAAGGCGACAAATTCTCAGAAGTGTCAGAGAAGGTTGGTGGAGTCATTTTAGGACAAAAATGTAAATAATGTGTTCTATTCTACTTTCATATCAGCGACAGAACCGCTCCTTGAGGACAACCTCAAGCAGCATGGATTTAATCCATTTGGCAGTCGAAGGATCGAAACCATTCCTCATGGCAGCGCTTTCTACGGAATCGAAGGAGGTGTTATCAAACAAAAGCACCCTTCATATCGACGAAGGCACTGAGAGCTACTTCTTTACCATGATCACATTTAGAACTACCGAATCAAAAAAAAATTAGGTAGATTAAGAATGCATTTTTAAAAACATTTTGAAAGCTGCTGCTTGTTGTAGGTATTAAAATCACTTTCTATATACATAATGTGTCGATGATTCAGATCAGAAGCCAGCTATGAAATAATGTACAATGACGTTATTAATTCAAATCTGCGCAACGAGTTTATTTATTCCAGACCTTTTCCAGACTTGCAGACACTTTCGTGTAAGGGTGGGCGCGAGTCAAAAATGTTGGCTAAGTATGTGGTGTGTAGGATTTTTGTTACATTATCACCTACCCACTGTACTGACATGACAGGCTTAAACAAAAAGACTGAATTATGGTTCAAAAACTTGTCTTGTCAATTGAAAACTTGTATTGTGGTTGTATAATAATGTAGTAATTATTATAATGGTAATACAATTTCATTTTTTGTCAATATTGAATTGTCAAAACTGGCGATTTCCATTAAATTATAAGATTATATTATGCACGTTGTCCTAAGGTTAAGGCTGTTTTCTTAAATTACATTAAAGCAAGAATTCAAAATTCATCTGGTGGAAAATAGTGTTAATTACGTTTACCTGTTGGTATTTATAAATCTTGCTCTATATAATACTGTTGTTGATATTTAAGTCCATGGCATTAACTGGAAAGGTTGATCAATTATCTTTTTGCACTGGAAGTTTATTGACATTTTAATTGTAAAATGTAAATACATACATAAATTAGAATCATTTTAAAAGCATTCGAGATTCTATACAGGGTGATTCATAACACGTGGGACGCACTTACAGAATCTGAAATAATAAAAAAAATCTTGTAAACATGGATACGGAAATGCTTCGTTACGGAGTTACAGCTTCTTGAAGATGGATCAGCCTAATTACTTTTTTATCGATAACTTTCGTAGTATTGGTTTACCTCGAAAACGGTTGCATTTGGCGACTTTCAACAAGAGTAGCTATTTGGTGTATTGTTTTATGGAGACTAGAATTTTATAACAAAAATTTAAAAAAAAACTGTAAAGATCTAAAATAATTTGCAGAAACACCTGTGGTGCAATTATTCAAACAAAAATTAGTAGAAATTCTAAGCTAAGTAGTTAATGTTCACATATAAAATTTTAATGCAACTACTGCGAAAGTTATCGACAAATACTCCATCCTCAGAAGGCTATAACTCCGTAAAGAAGCATTTTCGGACCCATTTTTTGCAATATTTTCTCTGAATATATCCTAGATGTGCATCTCACATGTTATGAATCACCTTGTATTATTATTATATTAAGAAGTGCCAGAAAAAATATTTAAATTAGTAGCAAATGAAGAATTTAAGATTAATGTTTTAAATTATTGGTGCTATGACACTACTAATGATTTAGTGCTATTGTTGTCTGTTGTGGTGTCTGATAAAAATTTTATGACTGAACCTTAAGCTTTTAGTTTACTCATAGCAACTAAGAGATTAAAAGTAAACTAGGAATTGCCATATCTCTTTATTACACCATAAAATGTAAAAATTCGTTAGTACATTAATTATAAATATTAATGTTTTGATTGATTCACAGAAACAATTTGTTATTAAATTTTCGTTTTATGTTATTTTTGTAGCAAAACCTAGTATCAAAAATTATCATTTATTTTAAATCGTGCACAGGTATAAGTATTTACAATGCAGACAACCATGTCTCAGTTTTAATTAGAAATTTATAAGCGCTGACTAGCCGCAGTATAAGTAAATGCGTAATAATATGGAAAGAGCAACAACATTACTCGTTTCCATATCCAGAGTAGGTATTTTATGTCTGCATCATTTTTGCATCAGCAGGTTGAAAGGTAGTAAATAAATATGTATTTCGTTGCAAAATATTCGTGGGAAATCCGATGTATTGCAAAATTCTTTTAAATACAGGGTGTTTCGCCGAGTACCGCATTTTAACCGAGTTGTAATTTGGTTAGGATCAAAGTAGGTTGTCTACAGAATTTATTCACATAAAATGCTTGTTTTAATCTAATTCATGTACGAAAGTGGTCTTGGGGTAGAGCACTCGCTCACCAATACCTGGAGGGTCCTGGGTTCAATTCCCGTAAAATTTCTTTTTTTAAATAGTAGGTATAATTTTTTATGTTCTTACGAAATTGTTATTTAATACAAAGTGATAGAAGTATTTTTTATCAATATTTGAAAACAAAATAAAAAAATCTGCGTTACTTATTGCCGGTGTTAATTACAATAGCACATAATCAACAATTTTTTGTCAACATTTTCGGGTAATTTAAAGAATGCATCAATCACTTCGTATTCAACGAAAATAAAGGATAAAAAATTAACCAGTTAACGAATATTGATAAATTCGATTAAATAACTGGTTAATCGGTAAGGATAAAAAACGGTTTGAATTAATTCTGTCAAATTCACTATAGCTTGAAATCGTAATTTCGGTTTTTAAATAATCCGCTATCCGGATATTCTGGAGTCTATTAGATTATTGCTATCTGTACAAACCTTTATATCCGAAAAATCCCTTATTCGGATTTAGCCGAAAAAAACTATTTTCAGATTTATTCGTAAAATCCGATATCAAGATGTATCAGCAAAATCCGATATCGAGATATATTCAAAAAACTGTTATTCATATTTTCCGAAAAACTCGTTCTCCGAATTTATCTGAAATATCCGATGTGCAGCTTTATTCGGAAAGCCCAATATCAAAATTTATTCAAAAAATACGATATCCGGATGCATTCGAAAACTCTGTTATCCGTATTTCTCTGAATAGTTCGTTCTCCGGTTTTATCTGAAAAGTTCGACATCCAGATTTATCTAGAAAATGGAATAACAAAATTTTTATCCAGACACATCGATATCAAAACATATTTAAAAAACTGTTGTCCGTATTTGAAACATTCGTGCCCCGGATTTATCTGAAAATAACAAATTATTTGAATAAATCCGGATATAGGGGAATTATTTGAATAATCTGTTATCCGGATATCTCTGAAAAATTTTTTCTGCGGATTTATTAGAAAAATCCGATATCGATATAGACTTGGAATTTTTAATAACCAAGGTTTTATATTCGATATGTTATCCGGATTTGAAATATTCATTCTCCGGATTCATCTGAAAACTCCGATATCCACATTTACCTGAAATTTTCAATATCAAGATTTATCCCGAAAATCCGATATACAGATTCATTCGAAACATCTGTTATCTGAATTTCTCTGAAAAATTCGTTCTTCAGATTTATCTGAAAAATCCGATGTCCAGATTTATCCGGAAAATCCGATATTCAAATTTATCCGCAAAATCGAATATCCGAATTTATTCGAAAAATTTAATATAGAAGTTTTATTAAAAATCCGACATTGAGATATATATTTGAAATATTCAGCGTCCAGATTTGTGCGAAAAATCCGATGTCAAAATTTATCCGAAAATCCGATAGCCGTATTTATTAATATGCATTTCGATAAATGTACAGTTAATTCTGATACCCATCGGTGTAATTTGTGTACCGCTATTCCAGTAAAATCTCAGATTTATCCGGAAAATTCAATAATAAAGTTTTATCCAGAAAATCCCATATCGAGATATATTTCAACAACTTTTATCCGGATTCCTCAGAATTATTCGTTTGTCGGGTATCCAGATTTATCTGGAAAATTCTATATCGAAATTTATCCGCAAAATTACTATATCTAGATTTATCCGCAATATCCGTTTGGTGGATTTAGCTGATCAAATTCGAGGAAATCTGCAGTCCGGATACATGTCATTTAGATAAAAATATGCAGTTACTTCAGATGCACATCGGAATAGTTAGTGTACCGTAATTCCCGTAAAATGATGGTTGATTTTACTTGTACAACTTGTTCGGCGGGATCGAACCCCGGTGCGCTCGACCCAAAGACTCAATAAAAACGACATTGTAGTATAATTTAGTTAGGTATGTCATGTTTTTATGTAGCACCATAAAACTTTCAATGGAATTTCTAATAATTTTGTAAACAGACTGGTCAGAAATTAGAAGCAGCCATAAATAATGAAACGTTTATAGAAACAACAAAATTTAGATGTTTTGGACAGAATTCAAGTATCGTTCGTAAATGACGTAAAGAAAATTATATGTTGAATTTCATCATATAGTTAATAATACCATGCCAATTTTAAATTTAAAACGGTTCTGTAGGATGCAGGAGTAATGCATATTTAATGTTCGGTATATCACTTTCTGAATTACTTTCAAACAGCTGTGTTTTGTTACTTGAACTGTACTAATGCAGTTGATAGTTTGTACCCGATTAATCGTTTTGTCGCCAAGTTGGGAAACGTGAAAACGAGTTTATGTTTACCTTTGTGTTTTCCCATGATGTTTTTAGTATCAGAAAACAATACGTCATACTAACAGGAAATGGAAGTTGTTTTAATTGCAATCATTAGCTCACAATGTAACTCACATTTGCGTTAGATTATAAACAAATCACTTAGAATCCTAACACCATCGTGTCGACTGAAATACGAAGTTCTGATTGATTTATCGATTTTCTTTAAATTTTTGCACAAATCTTGATTTATTTTAGTATTATCAAACAGCCAATTTTTGTACGTAACATTCAGTACGACAATAAACTTCGCAATGGGTAAATAAACATCCTCCAAACGATCATGCATGCACGTTGTATATATTTTCATCCACCATCAAAAATAGAATGTTGTATTATAAATAGTAAAGCATTTCGTGCAGATCGTGCACCGTCTTGACCTTTTCGTCGTGACCCTGCTTTTCTGAAGCAATCGCGTGTTCTTTGAATATTTCTTTAGCATTTCTCATCCACTAATAATGCCTAAGGAGGCTTTGCCTCAAATTACTATTGTTTCCTGTCTTAACATAGATTACTTTTTTATTCTAGACAGGAATGGTTAGTGTTTTGTTACAATTTACAAGTTGCAAGCATGCATTACTTGACTTTGACTTTTAGAGTTGGCGGTATCGGTAATGGAAAACTGTAAATGCAAAATAGGTTAAGAGAACTACATGTACAAGTTGATTTACACGTAGGTACTACATTTAAATTTTTTTTTAAATGTTGAAATCAAGGTTACATTTTTCTTAATATTGAACAATTTATAGTAAGCGTAGCTATATTAACATAAAAATTAAAATTTGTTGATTGGACCATGCGGATTTAGACAATTTTGTAGTGTGTTGAACTTACTTTTGGCATAACGGTAACGCGTTGACCTTTGTTGAGAAATACACTGTGTCTATAAAGTAATCCCCCCCACCCCCCCACCCAACTAACTTTTGAACGACTTTATAATTTTACTACAAAATTTGGTGTGCTGTAATGGGAAATTAAATACTATTTTTTAGCCAATATTAAATTTTGTATCATTCACAATGGCGGCTGGCCGCCATTTTGAATTTTTTTTTTGAAAGGGCGGTCGAGTGACACCTCTTTTGAAAGGTCTTTTAGTTCTGCGCCTGATCCTAGAGTTTCGAAGAAAAATATTCAGTCATAACAAAATGGCGGATTTTAAACAAATGGACTCACTCAATTCAAAATTGTTTTGATTTTTCATCCAGTAGTCCACTTGTTGTGGCCTGTACTATAGAAACTCTGCGAGAGGCGTAGCTCACGGTTTCTGCTAATTTTAGAATTAATACAAGAAACAGCGGCTGTTTTCTTGATGTCTATTTAAATCTACTCTAAAGCACTCTTTTTTGATATCAGAATGGACCTTTCCGCTCTTAGTAACAAGAATAGAATTTGTAGCCCCAGCTGGGCGGCACCCTAAAATTGAAACGAAGCCAGCCAGGGTAATGTTGACCCTAAGGCTTTTCTGAGTTCAGAATTAGATGCAGCTTACAAAATATGTAGTGGGTTATAAATATTTTAGGGCGGAAAATAAAAATTCTGCGTTGGAGCCCAACATAAGCACACGTAAATGTTTATCGATGACATGTGCGAATTTATTATTTTTTCCAATAGTTTACTTTAACACTGAGCAAGTATAAATATTTACGGAAAGGAAATGCCAAAAACAATTTATAACATTCCTTGAAAAATTGTGATATATTTTTATATCCGGTGACTCAGTATGTTGTAGGTTACGGATTTTCGGAATATAGTACGAAATATTTATGAAATTGTACTGTGCGGTAACTATAGCCAAGATTTATTTCTAACTGCTGAAAAATTCGTGTTTTGAATTTTTTTCCTAAGCTAATTTAAATTAAAATTGAATTTTTTGTTTCGTTCATTGTGTCTCTGGATTTCTCCGTATAATCGCAAGACGTTTTATTAAAGAAGCTCTAAAAATAATTCAAGGCAACCCCTTAAAGTTATTTCAACCTCGAGTGACTGTAGAAGTCATAGAAGATAAAATTAGAAGGCTTTCGTTATTTTTTAATGAAAAAAGTTGTTATCACGAGGAAGTTAAACAAATATCTTTGCGAACAATATTTAGACCGCAGGTCAAAATTAATAACAAAAATTTCCCGTAATGAATAATATGGAAAAAACAACTGCCACAAGCCAACATTTTGCTGTTAGATACTGAAAGAATGAAATATACTAAAATGTGGCATAACGCATTACCAATTCTTATCCTCAAAAGTTTATGAATAACCATCCTAAAAATAAATTAAATATTAACAATTACGTTAAATTGTAAAGAAGATTTTAATAGGTCGTCGGTAACTTAACAAGATCCCAATTAAGTTGCACGTGTATTTTTCTCCAGAAGCTTGAAACACGTGCTGTTCTCTTAATAAAAGTTTTTCTGACCCTATTATAAGTTTTTTGTAATAGGAAGTGTGCGCGTCGTTCTGGAATTAATTCAATTTATACCAGTAAACGTTTTATAGGTGTCTCGGATGTATGGTTTGTATTACACAAAGATTGATAATTCTGATAAAGGCACAAAATATTCAGCTATACGATTGCGTGCTGTTTACGTTTTAATGTAGTTGTATGCTTAATGTTGTTCTTTATCGCTAGATTTGCGCAGTGGCGTGGGAAAATTTGATTTTCTTATTACGGGAATTATTACGTTACAAATATAAAAGTAGTGTTTAAACATCATGAATAGTAAAAGGAAAATAATAGAGAAATTGAAAGGTACGCAATAGTTATAAAAGCATCACGGCGCCTCCACCAAATGTTGCGCGCGAAATATCTCGACACAATAATTTCAAGCTCTTTTGTGATGTATACAACAAAGCACATTATTACATTTAGTATACGAACAATGAATGCGGAGAGATAAGAGATGAAAAAGACTAAGAAATTTGAGAGAAGCTAAATATTACTTTTCAACTAAACATTAAGTTTATAAATAGAAACCTTTCACCCTTTGATGTGCTGATTTCCATCCACGCCATTGATGTATAAAACACGAAATTTTGCTTCATTACTGGAACTTCCTGACAATTTACAAAATAATGGATAAAGCATAATAAACGGTAATTTTTTGCTGCCCTTTCGTGTATTTGTTATGTGCGTAATAAAAAGTTCACATTAGGTTTGACATTTCACGTAATTTCAGTTTATTTTGAGTCGTGACGAGTTTTCCTTGACTTAATCCTTCTTTTATTCTATTTTTCTTTAAAGCGGCGCGACAGCTGCAATTTGTAGGTGTTTTGATATTAATTTGTTGTTTGTAATTTGTTAATGTTATTCTCATTAAATTTATACTTAAAAGTGCAGATATAAAGTTAACAAAAATGTTTTATGGGGTGGGTAGGTACATTTTTTCTCCGCATATCAGTAACGATTTGTCCTAATTTATTGCGCTTTGTAATGTGGGAATGTATCAAAAATTCAACGATAATAAAAGCTTTAAAAAAATCCAAAACCGGAAGCGGAAATTAGACATGTTATTTTGGTAGCATTTTTTCATTAACGGAGTTATATGCGTTTGTAAAACTAAGCTGGCCGAAGAGCTTAATAGAAATCTAACGTCTTTGTCTTGAATCTTCTAGCTTTAAAATGGCGGCTGTCGTGATTTTTGAAAAAAATTGACTTTAACGCTTTATCGCTCAAAAACGGGTTGACGGATCAAGATAAAAATTGGAATTAAAATAACCCAACTAGAACACAATGGTACTATGTAATAGATTTTTTGTTGTTATGGAAAATGCAAAGTGAAAAATATGGTCAAAAATTTGGAAATTAAAAAAATATACTGCTCAAATTTTGGCCACTCGATTTCTTTTATACTTAGTGGGTTTGTAGCTACAGAGATAATCTACCATTTGGTTCCTGTCACAGTCCGTTTCTTCATGACGCCTTCACAACTTAATTTTTATGTGCAGAACAATTTATTAGGGTGAATTATTGGTGTGAACAGGTTTCGTTGGTCGCAAAAATAAAATAAATGCATTTCTTTTGGATAAAAATCGCAAAAATCGTTTAGCTACAGTATGGGCATGCAGCAGACCATACCTGCAGCCAGGATGTTTCCTATGTGCCGTCGTTCCTGCTAGAGTACTGCGATGACTCCGATCAGTGATTAAAACGTTGATACCAAATACGATGGTATGTAATGTTATCTCTTGACAGTCGCCCTATTTATCACAAAAAAGTACAGTGGAGATATTAGAAATAAACAAGTGTGGTCCACGGATAGAACCTTGTGGGACCAAATTTTTTCCACCCCTTCCACTAACTCGTTTTTGAATGAATCGACCACGTTTTTCGTAATAGCAAATCTCCGAAGTGAACTAATTATTCTGCTTTACATTCGTCTGCGAAAAAGATGTTACTAGAAAGTGGCTATAGATGAATTGACAGTTACCAAATGCTATATGATCTATTTCCTACAAACACGTATAGCGGAGATATTATTAGCTTATATAACTTCTATAACCGTTCATTTATTAGAGAAAAAGATAAAAACAGTTGTGGTACACGCATAGAATCTTGTGCGATCATCAAATATTGTCTACCCCGTCCACTTACTGCTTTTTGAACGGACCGATATCATTTTTGTACAACCTTATGGGTCCTGGTTTAAATTTTCCTGGAAAAAAAGTATTTTTGCCAGAAAGTTGCTACAGACGAATTGACAATCGTCACAAAATTCTATTGTATATGGAAAGGCCCCAAAACATATGCGCAATCGATGAACTTGGTATGTAATGTTATCTGTAGATAGTTGGTGTATTTCTCACAAACACATATAGTATAGATGTTAGTCGATATAGCTTCCATAACTGTCGATTTATCAGAGAAAAAGAAACAAACAATTGTGGTCCACGGATAGAACCCCGTGGGACGCCAAAGTTTGCGTTTGTTTTAGTAAACTATTTTATGTAAAAACTCGATGATCCACCGGTAGGAAATACATTATAATTTACTATTGCTTTTTTTGTTTGTAGCCTCGTACAACGTTTACTAAGAATGGTCCGAATAATGGCTTCCTTTTTAAATTCTTAAATATCTCCGTTTTGCCCTCAAAATTTTGTCTGGTGGATTGTGACTAATAATTATACATAAAAAAAAGTTTGAGGTGGTTGTAACCACATTGACCAAATATCCTGAAGCGTAATAACGCGTTGGTGTCTGCATTATGGTTTACACAAGTACATTACTAAAATAAACATAACAATTTCCAGATTTTCAGAGTAGATGACTAAGAGCATGTCTGGAGTTGTTCCCTGACCTCGTTGAAAACTCAAAACCGCAAGGCAAGGGCGTATTTAAAGCATCAGGTGCGCAATTGCGGTCTATCCATCCACGTATTTGCGACACCAATATAGGCCTTAACGTTGCGGTTGCATTTCATGATACAGTAAATACAAACAGAACATTTTTGAAAGACTGTACGGCTCCGGTCTTTTAAATTGATCGATCCGGAGTGTACCTGCTGTTGGCTGGCGACCAGGCCGGGTTCGTGACGTCACACCGATCAATGTGTTTCTGCCTCCTCCTAGCAAGTGAAAGATGCCTGGGCTCCTCTTTGCCCCTCGGTCTGGTCCAGCCCTAGTCCTGCCAGCATCCCTACCTTCCTTCGTGCATTGCAGTGTACACTCACCATCTCGTTCGATTTCAGACTCGGAATGTCGATCCTCTTTTTGCGTTTGTTGTGGTTGTACTTGCACTGCTGCAAGGCTGCTGCGATGCACTTTGTTGTGATTTGCAAAAAAACATACTGAACATTGAACCTTATCATTTCTACTTTAATCTCGTAATGTTTTAGGATTTTATTATTTTTTGCCACTAGGATAATATAGGCTTAATTTATCTTTAGCAAAAACTTAGCTCAGTAATCGTTCCATAATGTAAAGGAAAATTGATATAAAATGTTTCTATTTGCATCAAAAGTAATTATGTACCAATACACCATAGAATGGATGACGTCAATGTGTAAATTATGCGCTAGAAGTCATTTTCAAATTTTGTTACTACATAATAATATAACAATCTGCGCCTGAACAAATGTTCCGGATGTGCTAAGAAGACAAAGAAACCGTGCGATCAAATGAATTACGTAGCGACACGTCACAAGTAATAAATAGAGCATGCTCGTGATAACGTGACGTCACAAATTCGAATTGAACAACAAATTGTGCACTGGAAATGGTAATTTTTTAAGAAAATCCATCACATATGAGCTTTTTGTGATAATGCACTTTGTTAAATTAAAATTAAAAATTCGTTGAAGTTTCTCATTGTGTCTCTATATAACCTTAATTTATTGATCGCTGAGCAACATCTTGAAAGAAGCATGATGGATAGATATTTAACAAAATGCCAGTACTTAAAGCGCCATTGGACTTTCTCATGTTTCTAAATTGCTGTTATGTTTAGAAAATTAACCACAGCGTTCTGGAAAACCATTGAAGGCAAAAGAAAAGTGAAATCTGTAAAATTGTACAGTAAGGTCATATATTTTAAGGGTTTATTTATTTTTCCAATTTTTATAAGCATTTTAGATTTAAACTTCCGTTTATCGGGGAAATGTTTGCGCTGATATACACTTTTAAATTTGTCTTGCAGCCCCGAGAAAGAGGAAGACAGAGAGGGGTACAGGATGCAACATCTACTGGCGTCCACCATTTGTTTTGTAGGTCCGTATCGCTCTCTGGGGACACAACGCCCACTTTGCATATTGGCCGCAATGTCCACCGTGCCCACAACACCCACCACTGAAACTGGCCATAACGTCTACCATGGGCACAACGCCCACTCATCTGTGGTCGTCCTAGAACCATTTCCACTATCGCAACGGCCATCGTTTCTGGTGAGGGGAACCCGAACTGATGGGCTTTGTGGCCACCACTCATGTTGTGTCTACGGTATACGTTATGGCCATTTTCAATGATGGGCATAGTGGACGTTGCGGCCAATATGCAGAGTGGACGTTGTGTCCACGGTGGGCGATAGGAACCTACAAAACACGTGGGCGCTGTGGACAGTGAGCATTGTGTCCGGATCCCGACACAGAGAAGTGTCTAAATGCTTCAAATTAGTAGTTCAAAGTTAGTCGTTGTTATTATTTTTATTTGGGTAGTTTGGAAACACATTTTATCATAAAAGGCAAAAATTGTGAATTTCACTACGCAAAATCATCTCTTTTATATATGTAAACGCGAAGTCGGCGAAAACTAGTTTTTTATTTATATATTTTCTATTTTTTTCGCACGTTATTACTGAGTAGGCCCTGGGTTTAAATCCCGGTTCCGCCAGAAAAATTATATAAGTATGACCTTAGCAGTTGCAGTCCTTGACGCAAGCTCGGTGCTTGCGAAATGAATGGATATAGATGAGAGTTCCAAATTTTATACAGAAAACTGTGAGAAATAAAATAAAATAAAACACAAATAATTACACTTGTTAGCTAACAATTTATACTGTACTAATTAGAAAAGCATTGAAATGGAAATTCATTAGTTAACATTGTTAACATTATTGTGTTAGTGTGAAATATTCTAGGTGTAATTATTTGATGATAATCACGTCCATCAACAACAGTAGTTATTTAAATTATAATTTTTTATTTCATTTTTACTACCTTAGTTTGAAATTAAAACGTTATACTAAGGAATAAATAAATAAATAAGTAGATAAAAAAAAACTTCACACGAGTCATGTTTGTACGACTTAAAATTCAGTTCACTGTCTCAAGAAAGAGTTTGAAAGTGGTTTAGTAAATCCGTTACTATAGTGCCATTGTTTACAAATTGATCGTACTGCTTACTCTAAAAAAAATTTCATTAAAATGGAATTGTCGCTACTAATGTTCATCATCAAATGTCTAGAGAAATTTTGAAGTAGATATAAAACACAATATATGTTCCTCTACTCGTCGCTTATTTTTTCTATCACGTCTGTGACAATTTCGTTAGCTAGGCGTTGTCAAAGAGATAGTACCAAAATAGTTGATCAATACAGAGATGCCGAACAGACAGTGGCGTAGCCAAAGGGAGTGTACCTAACTTGCTAAAGCCCCCCCCCCCCCCTGAAGTTGCTTGCGTACCGTTGTGTACAGTGCCTACTTAGCGCCGAAAAATTACAAGATTAGAACAAGTTCTACTACCTGCTACGGCTAAATAAAATATTTTTGATGGTAGCTTGATATTTGTTTATGTAGCATAAGGGACCACGGTAATGGGGTAGATAGAACAATTGTTTTGCTGGTTTTGAAATGTAATACGTCTGTTGCAATTTTGTTATACTTTATTTTAGAAATCGACAGACCAGTTGTAGCTCTCAGCAGGAGACGTTTAATCGGCAACGCCTATGATTTTACTGCGCATGTGACTGATTTGAGCAAGTAGAAATTTGTTTTCGTATTTTTTAAGCAATTGTTTTACAACCGTAACCTCTCGTTGACCGCCTAGACCAACAACATTGTTTTAAAACTTGCAGTATAAATTTACAAAAATGTAAGGCACCATCGGGATTTGATCCTACAATCACCTATGCATCTAAAGACTATACACGCATTTCTTATCTGCACTACGGAGAACCTTGTAGGATAACGCCTAAACATAGCATATAAATATAGTTATCACACTTAGAAGTTAGAAGTTACATGGGTCTACTAAAAAATTAAAGCAACTAGAGTTAGACCAAGCAAAATTTATTAAAAGTGAAAAATGTACGTTTACAACCCCTAATAAATGGGGGGCCGAAATTTGGAACATTTTTTATGCAATTAAATTTTACTTCGGCTAATTTTGGTTATTTATTTTTAGTAGGCGCATTTAAATTAAAAAAGAAATAATCTCGTTCCGCTTTTTAATATTTAAAGAATTGCATCCCCCTCCCATTTTTAGGGAACTGAACGTTTTTCAAACCGTATGAAAAAATAGGATGTACCTACGTTGTTGCGAATATTAAAAAAATATTAAGAATTATATATATATATCATTCCATTCAAAGATTTTAAGTTACCCCCCATTCCTTAAAATATGGCGTTTTTCAGAACTCATTATTCGCCTGATATACGACACCTTTCGCCAAATAAAAATCAAAAAAAAATGTTGCTCAATCGTCTATAGTTTTGTAGATATCAGATTAAATCCTAATTTTTGTAGAATTTCTATATTCCTAATACATATGAAGATATATACAGGGTTTCCCAGAAAAGTTGTACTATATGGAAAATGCATGGGAAATTACATTTTTTCCGATTTTACGTCCCCAGTATACCTCGGCCCAGTAGCCAGTAAAGTCGGGAAGTTTAGAAACTTGTAGATTTTGATGTCCCTAAAAACATACTGATTTTGCATCCCTGTAGCTTTGACGCTGGCGCCGCCATATTGGCAAGATGGCGTCCAAAAACAGTTGTTTTTCGGAATATCTCGCTTGCGGTACATCCTACGACATTTAAAATTTATTGAACGAATGGTGTTTTTGTTACTATTTGATTGTAGAACTGGTGTGAAAAACAAAAAAGAAATTGTCCCAGCCAGGATTGAAACCCTAAATTTCTGCTTTCTGCACTTTGCTACAGAAACATTAAAACCGTTGTTTTTACTCTGGTATTAAAAGTACACGCCTTGAATTCAATATTTATTAAGGTTTTTGCTTAATTTTAAAGGTAAAAATTATTTTCTGTTTGACTAAACGGCAGCAATAACAGCTAGTAACAATAATACAGTTTAAATTCTTAGTCACAGTACCGTGGGGACGAAATCTAGAAAAATATAGTTTCCATGTGATACTTTGGTAGTAAACCCTGTACCTATAGGCTTGCTTATTGATTCGTGGAACACACTGTAAATTATTGGTGCAACTCCCCTGTGTCCTTACGCAAGTGTGTGTAGCTTTCTCGTTTGTGCGGTAGGTTATGTTGTGTTGTGGAATAAAAATTTAATTCAGTATAAAGTTCTTGATAGAGATTCGCTGTACCCCCTACGCAAGTATGTCATCCCAGTTTCTGCTTCAGGTTAGGTTAGGTTAGGTTGCGATTTGTAACAACAAACAACAATCTTCTTTGATATTATTTTAGGAGTTATAGATTCGTCATGCCATTGTTAGAAACTTTATAAATAACTCATTAATTCCGTCAGGTTAGACCATGGCGCAGGCGAATGTAAAGCTATTGAAACTGAAATAAACGCGCAATAAACGGTTGCCAAGGATATTATAGTGAATCGATTGCTTGGAAGCCATTCCCATTCGAGTAAATGAACTTTCAAGGGGAAACCGAAGCCGTGACCATGCATCTTACATTCTAAATTAATCAAGTCTCGACGCTGGTCGCTGTAATCTAGAGATCAATACCGGGACGTGTCGTGCGCCAAACTATCTATGGCCATAGTTGGTAGCATTGCGCTTGTGTCCTGAAAAAACCGGGGCTCGCTGATGCCCATGGGAACTAAACGAGAGCAAGTGGATTGTGCTGAAACGCCACGATATTAGTCAGGAAGTTTTGGATCAATGAAAAAGCTTCACCCACGCATTTCTGCTTTTTCTAAGCCTCCTGTGAAACATGAAAATGATCGCGCAACAATGGAAAACGTGCAGAGTTTGAATGAATGGGTGTGCCACTACACTTCCTGCTGAAAAACAATTTTAAATTAATTTTCATACATTTTTATTGCGAAGCAGGAATTTGACGAATTCCACCTGGAATATTTTTCGTTCAATAAATTGGCAACGATTTTGTCAGGTGTCTGTCTTGTTTGCTAAATATCGAATTGTTTTTTTTTCAGTCAGATTTCTTTTAGAAAAATAATTTATAGTATAATTATTACGAAACAACACTGTACCGTGTATCCCTATTTGGATTATCGAATGTCAAGAATACAAAGATTTTTTGATCAGTTATAAAATCGGACTAAGTACTAAGTGTGTTACTAATATAGTAATATCAATTTTAGCATCAGTAATCAATCTATAACGGTATATAAAACGTTAAAGTTACCCTGGAGCACTAAAAATGTGCCAGCCTAGGGCGATCAGGCAAAGGTAATATTGGTTGGATTGGCTCATTAGCTTGAACTGATGCTGTTGAACTATTTTCAAAATTACAAAAAGAGTTTCCAAGACTAAGGTATAAATAAAGTTAATCTCACTGCCTAAAAAAAATTAATAGTTGACAAATTAGTTTCCAAAATTTTACAAAAAAAGAACTAAACCTACACAGTTCAAGTAACAATTCAAATTTAAGTGTTTTCTCGAAAACATGCATAAACACATACACATCTTCTATATGTATAATAAATCCCCAGTTGTCTCACCACAGGCTTTTGCATCTTGACAAAATTGATCACCATAACAACGACGACGGGCCCTTACATTTCCGCTTAGTTTATTGATTGTTTTCGGCAAATATTTATATTGCAGTCGCTACTGCTGCTATAACTTTGTTATTTATGGCTTACTTTCATTCTAGCGGGTCGGGAATCTCATGCAGCAAGTTTGATATCATTTCTCCCAATAACATATAACTAATACATATGTATAATAAAAGTATTGCACACACAACATTATTACAATTTTATTAAAAACCATTTGTTTATCGCAAGTTGTGTGAATACAAATATGAGTATGATTGAACTGATATGATAATTGGACATGTAATTACTTATGCGGTCAAAATAAATAGGCAAATAAATACGCAACAAAATAACAATTGAACCAACGACTTATAAAGGGAACAGAATATTAATTTTTTTTTCCATGTCATAGGAATATCTGTCTTGCTGTCTATTTCTGATACTAAAACTAAGCGGGCCTTTGCAGTTAAGACAGGGGGAGAGATCCGGATGTACTTAATAATATTGATATAGGCTACGCTACCAACAAAATAAACAAACAAAGCGGAGGGGGGGCACAACCCATGAGTTCTGGTAGTATCAATTAAAAAATCAAATTTAATTTAAATTTTGATGCCAAAAAAAGTTGTGAATGTGAATAAGGAAAACAAACTCTAGATGTCGTCAAAAATAGACAAAATGTGCAAAAAAAATATGCTTTTATTCTGAAAAAATATCTTATAATTTTGAATAATATTGCAAATATATGTGTGCACTTTTGGGGAAATATGCAAAAATATGGCCTAATATGGACCACTAATGACGAGAAAGAGAGATAACTGGCAGACCAAGTGGGGATTCGCGTATTCATGAAACTTAAAATGGATATGTGAATTTTTTGAATTAAATTTATAAGTACACATACACAGGGTGTTCTGAATCAACTAGTCCTAAAGGATATCGTAGATTCTGGGTATCGATTTAACTAAACTTACATAATATACAAAGTAGTTTCGTTTCGGAGTTATGACGTTTTAAAGTAAAAGTTGATGGAACAGTTTTATTTTATACCTTTAAAGCGGTTTAGCTATACTTTTGAAATTTGGCATGGAAAACTTATTTTACACCAAACGTGTTAACACGAGCCCAATTACGAATCAGTGGCGCCACGTTTTTTCTTTATTTTTTAACCCGTAATTTTATCCTAAAACTGGTTCTATGTTTAACTAGCTTGAACAAAAATACACAAAAACTGTATTTTGTATCGTTCTTGTCGCATTAACGGTTACAGAGATATTTGACCTTAAAATCGTCCGCGTGTGTAAATAGAGCTGAAATAAAGTTTTAATTACCTATCTAAAAATTAACCGTGCCATGATTTTAATTCCAAAACCGCTTCGTGATTTTTAAGAGCAAATGAAAAAAATTAGCTTGTGTCACGTTAGCTAAAATTGCTCTTGCTTTAAATCTTTTGTTCCTGCTAATTTCAATTTCTATTTTTCAATTGTACTTGGTTGTTAGTTTGGATAACTGAATAATATCAAATGAATTATCAATTTCGTCGAATTTAGGTCGTGGTATACGCTTAATAATGATTATTTCAATTTTTATTTTAGCCCTGTTTATACACGCGGAACAATATGAGGTCAAATATTTCCGTAACGGTTGGTCTGGCAAAGAAAATGAAGAATACAGTTTTTCTGTATTTTTCTTCTAGCAATTTAAATCTCTAACGAGATTTCGAAAAATAATACAGATTAAAAGGAAAAAAATTAACAAACCTCGCGCACACCCTGCATTTACGCCACTGGTTCGTTTATTTTTAATTAGTGGTAGTATGTCTTGTGTCGACATATTTTTAGACCCAGAATCCATGTTATTGGTTGTGATAATTTTTTTTTAGAACACTCTGTATGTGAATCTCCGTTTAGTACGCTCATTATCTCCGTTGCTTGTCACACTTGTAACTTGTCTATTTTTGCAGTAAACTAATGGCAAATTGTACATGATGATATATGATTTTGTTATGTTTTAAGTTTTTTTTTAATACCGTCTGTCTATAAGGTTTGGCGACTGGGCGCCATTTTAAAATTTTTTTTTAAACAGAAAGGGGGGTCGAGTGGCACCTCATTTAAAAGGTCTTTTAATTCTGCGTGTGATCCTAGAGTTTCAAAGAAAAATATTAAGCCGTCGATCTGCAGTTTTATATCTTCTATGAAAATTGGCATATCGAGTAATGCATCTACTCAATACATCCTCTGCCAGAACCGAACCCCGGTTCCAACCATAACGTAAGGGTAAATACTAGTACGTATTATAATTGGACAAATTGGTGTTGCCGTTGAGATTTTATAGTACAAAATCCAGACGGTATAAGTAACTTATAGGACAAAAGAAAATTTAGCTAAAAAACTTTCGGCTAGTATAGCAATCGCATGATACTAAAATAACAAAAAATTAAGATTAACGTAAAATTGCGATAAAATGTATCTCAAACGAATATAAATTCAGTTATTATTAGTAATGTTGCAAGTTTATTTTCCCATGTACAATTTTAATGTTTTTGTAATTTGACTAAATGCGTCGTTATTTTAAAATATTTAGTTTGTCTATTTGTAAAAGTTTTATAAACAACTGACATTTAATTATTTAGGCAGCGCGTGGCTATAAAGTATTGATTGCCAGGTTAAATTTTTCATTCGATGGTTTATAAATAAAAAAATAAAGTGAAATGTGGAAATAGGACCTGTATATTGATTACTGTGATGACGATTTAGAGTTATATGTTTTTACTGGTTCTCCTCCATTTTTAAACCTCCCCAAAGGTGACGTGCCAATTTTGGTAAATTATAAATTCTCCCCACGTGTATGAAAATTTCCAGCTACAGGCAGAGCATCTGTTTATTTACCAATGTTTTTCCTCGCTGGAGTTTTAGGCTAACATAAAATTTACAGAGGGAAACATTAGCTATTTTCATCATTGTTTGCTTATATAAGGAAGTGCTAGAACTGATTTTTATAGTTTATATTATCGTTACGCTGAAATACTTCCGCATTTCCAAATTTATAGTTTCTCAAATTATATATAGCATCTTAATATTTATTACACTTGCCCAGTGACGTAACGGCCAACTGGTTTGAACTGTGAATTTCAATTGTTGAATTTATGAATGGTTACGTTTTGAAAATGCAAAACTAATACAGAGATTTTTAGCTCTAAAAATCGGATTAAAATAACTATCTTCTTCTTTCTCCGGTATCCTTTATACCCTCACGGGTGTTGGATAAAAATAACTATCAAATAACATTTTTTCTTATTATTTTTTTTTATTTTGAAAATTTTCCCGCGAATATGTCTGTGGGTAGATGGGTGGGTGGGTGCCTTCGTATGTTCATATCCTCATATATCCGGAACGCTTTAGAATGTGCGTTGTCGCAAAATTTTATCGGAAAAATAAATCGAATTCTGAAGCAGAAGTTGGACATATTTTGTCAGTAAAAGTTGTGTCTGTGGGGAGGCGGGTGGTTGGATGCCTTCGTGTATTCATATTCATATATCTCCGGAACGCATATCCTTCCATTTTGATGAGCTTGAAAATGCGTGCTGTCTCAAAATTTTATCGGAAAAATAAGCTTTAAAATAAACCAAATTTTGGAGCAAAATTTAGACATATTTTGTCAGTTAAATTTGTCTTTCTGCCTTCGTGTGTTTATATCAATATATCTCCGAAACGGATATGCTTCCATTTTTATGAGCTATAGATGTGTACTGTCTCAATTATTATATTTAAACAGCATTTATATATGTTTTTGCAAACGTAAAAGGTGAAGCTATTTTTTTAAAGTCTGATAATGACTATAGGCGGTCTTCACCCATTTCTACTTCACTGTTTTACTTTTATCGGCAAATCGGTTTCTTTGGTAGCATTTAATCTGGAGGGCGAATTTTCTAAATTTTCGGAATTTGATAGAAGGCTTAAAGGGTAATGCAATGCTTTTTTCCGGCGGCCACTACGATTTTTAGAACGCCTTAAACGCCTTCTTATTCAAAAACGGATGAACAGATCAGGATAAAATTTAGCATTGAAATTGCTCTAGGGGGGCACAATGTTATTGTGCACAAAATTTTTGAAAGTTTAAAAACTATGAAGTAAAAAATATACCTAAATTTCAAGTAATTTTCAAAAAAATACTCTTCATAAACTGGCCACACGATGTTTTTGAAGTTATGTAATCTCATAGGGCTGGAGATGAGCTACAATTTGGTTCGCATCCCAGTCTGCTAATTTCCCTGTAACGTCCGCTATGGATTTTTGAAAATCGAAAAGTTACGCATCTTTGTTATGGGATTTCCGTTTGTGCTAAATTGCTCATGAGTGATACTAGAATAAAAGTTACAACATAATTTTTAGGTGCAACACTATTTAGGGTAGTAAGTAAATTTGTCCCCCTCCCCCACACCAATTTTTTGAAGAACGAATTTGTCCTTCCCTTTTTTGTTTTCATAAATCTCAAGGAATATTTTTCCAAAAAAATTGTTTTTTTCGTAGAATATTTCGTGATCGGTGCGGGGCAGTGTTTCTTTGCGGAGAGAATGCATGGCTAGTTTTACTCGCATGTAGTAGACCGTACATCTACATCATCATCATCATCATCGTAATCTATCCTCATATACCTTTTTTTTTTCACTCCGGGTAGGCTCTTCGCTTGTGTAGTAGGAGGTAGTGGGGCTTTTGGCCTTTAAACCACCACGCTCTTGAAACTTATGCCACCCTTCATGCACATTCATTCAAGCCATACGCACATGTGTTTTATTTGTATGTTAATGTTGTGTGTGGCTTTGTTACTTGTCCTGGTCAGCCAGTAATCAACAAAAATCAACATACACATATTATTCAAAATATTACAAACAGATTTAGATGTTCACACTTAAATACACTTGACAACATAATAAGTAACTATTTATATTTTATTTCTAAAGTGTAGGAAAGTCCAGGCGAAGTCCTTCGGTCGTTTTTATATTTGTTCAAAGGAACCAATTACTTTTATTTAATTTTCTCTGGTTATTTCTTAATTGTACGCAGATATTGAAAATCTAATAAGAAAATATATTATTCGATGCAAATTTATTAGAGTCGCTGCCTTCTTTAACTTAATTATCTCAAACTTTTAGCAGATTTAATTTCATAATAAGTTTTCAAGTTGGAAATGTAGTTAATTTGTTTATCCGGCGGGCGTACTCTTGAATATTCTGAAAAGTAAGTTACATTGACAAGAAAAAAAAAATAAAAAAGTTAAAACTTTTATTTTAGCGATTGGCATTAAACGTAACAAGCCAAAACTTACATTTCTTTTTTGCCAACCTTTTTGCAGTATTTAATAATAACTAAGTGATAAAATCAATAAATATGGCAAAAAATTTCAAATAAGGCTACGCAATTGGGAAACTTAAGCAATGAGGATGTAACACAAAGTTTTGAAGGGTTATAACTCGGGTTTATAATAGGTAATTTTGTTTTTCACTAAGAAGATTTTTTTAACATTGACGAACTAAACACCACTGCGTGGATATGGATTCGTAATTCAAGCTGTGTTATTACGCTTGTATTTGTATACGTAAATGTGCTTTGAGCTAAATTAAATATTTTGTGGGAGTACTGGGAACGCTCACAAGCACGTTTGCGACATCAGCGATGTTTAATTTTAGCAGGACCCCCAAGGACTGTTAAGTCTAATAAACTCTAGTCCCCCATTCACATCCTGCCATTGCATTAACATTGCACTTGGTTGCTGTATTTATAACTTCTTGCACATGGCTTGTTCTGTGTGCGGCTAGGTTTGAGTATTTTTATTTTTACACTTACGGCAAGTTTTGCTGCCAACGTCCTAGATCAGCTACCTTTTTTGTGTAATTTTCCTTCGGCTAAATGTGGAGATGCTTTAATGTTTGTTTATGGCGAATGCGGTGGAAATAGATTTATTTTTTGTGCCTACTAGTTAAATTGAAAATTATTCCAGATTTAAATTTTTTTTTAACAAATCAAGAAATGAAATTATACTTTTGATATGGACATTTAAGTCCTAGTTATAATTTATGTAAATGAGGTTTACTTTCACAAACTGCAGTTACATAAAGCACACAAAAACAAGTTTAAGGAATGAATAGTGGAAAATGATTAACGGTTCCCCCCCTCGTTTTCTAACATAACGTAATTGTGTGGATTAAATTTTGAATTTTTCGGAAAATGCAAATATGTGTATAGGCGGATGCTGCACGCCTACTACGTAAGTACGTACATAGTTTGAATTTTGTTAAGTTAATTTAGTGCAGTTCTGATGCAAGAAAAATATTGTTTTTAGCAAAATGTCTGGTTTTGAACGGATGCAAGGAATATTTCGTTCCTAATAATTGCAAAACCGATCCGGGTTTAATAAACTTTGGAATATGGGCGTATCTATAATCCTTAACAAAATATGCTAGCAGAGGACGTTAGGCGTGCTTTTCTAGTATCATTTTCTTACAAAAAGACGGATTTGATCCTTAGAATTTTTGAAATTGAATGTTGCATTGTGTAATGAGGGGGAGAGGCCTTTCTAGGGATTATCCCGGTTCAGCGGCTCCCGTTTTAGCTCCTCACCCCTAGGGCTGTTTTGGAAAAATTCAGGTGTGTTTTCCGTTTTTTTCGCCTTAAAAAATCCATTTGGAAATGTCCACCACAAAAACCCAATTTAGAAAACAACAGGCAAGTTTTTCTAAAACTTTCCAACCTTTCATCTAATATAAACTAAGTTGAAATTGAGAGAGCAAAACAAAAAAAACGCAGGCGCAGCAAGTGCACACTGTCAGATCACAGCCTGCCAATAACAAAACAAACTAAGTACTTGGAAGTAGAAATGAAAAAATGTATGCTGCTGTTAAAGTATCCTTATCACTTACCTGTACTGTAGAACAGGAATCCGTACTTACTTTTTACATATATTTGATTAATAGTATTTTCTCCAATATTTTAAGGCACGGGAAAGTACATTCGAACTGCGTAGTCAACGTTTCGGCTAAAATATTGAAAGGAATCGCTAATTATGTAAATGTGAAGCACATTGGCTATTGAATTGGTTTAGGTGCTTGCTCATTATCGGTAGGTATCATTAGCAATTAAAATTCCACATTTTACTTTTGTTTGGTTACCATCATTTATTTACTCATCAAAAGTTCAATGTTTATCTTTATTTATAGCACCATATAATTAATAATAATAATTATCATTAAATATTTGTTCGTCGGTTATGAAATAGGAAATATTTTGACGATAGGTAAACAAATATTTGTATTTCCGATGTTTCTAATCAGTCATTATTTATCTACTGCTTTGTTACAATACCTTTTATCGCATGGCGTGTGGTTCGGAAAAGTAATCAATTTCTTTATAAAAATTGGAACAATGTAGTGGAAAAAACAAACAATGTTTACTATTTTGTAGTTATTTAAAATAACAAAAGCAAATAACTGCTTGTAATGCACTCTATTTTTAATTGATGCGAATAATCAGAATAACGAACTCTGCACCATGTCAGTCATGCATGTTTGTTTTGATATAGAAACTCATTGGGATTTCCTAAAATACGCAGTTATCTTTAACTTTCACTAGAAATTCGTTATCACATAAACACTATTTAAGACAACATTTCACTGAAATTAATCAGTTTTCCAGAAAACCGCATATCTTGTTTTTTTTCTGAATATCCAGTTGCAACATCCAACAGTATTAATTTATAGTTTGTTTGTCTTTTAGCACTTATAAAGTTAACTAAAGTCAAAATTAATGGTAAATTATTACGAATTAAACACGGATTGACACTATTTTGCAAAATAAAAGCAAAAGGGACATAATTTAAAAATATCTCATAGATATTTATTTTTATTTAAAAAATTTTTAGATATTTGTAATTATTACAAACTATCTTCGATATTCCTAAATAATAAAAAATATTTCTGAAATAATTTTAAAACGCCTATTTGAAAATATCTTAGAGACAATTTAAAATCATTTTAAGACACTATCGTGTTATAATTTAATAGTCGACGTGTGTTTATTATAGTACCTAAATTTAAAACATCCCTACAATATTTTCTTTGTTTAAAACTTTCATTCCGATTTTAATAAAAAACATATTAGCAATGTCTTAGATATTGTTTTATTTTAACAATGGTTCAGTTAATTTTTAATAAAAAAAAACAATATTTATAACTTATTTGTAAATCAATCAAAAATATTCTTGAAATGTTTTTGTTAATAAAATTAAATTTGTAAGATATTTTAAATTGAATTTATTGCATAATTGAAATTTGATATATCTAAGATATTTCAAAATAGAATAAGTTTTATATATCTAAGATATTGGGAAAATAAATTCAATTGAAAATATGCAAGATATTTGAAATTAAATTTATTGTGTAATTTATATTTAAAATATCTAAGCTATTTCAACAAGAAAATTATATATTATTATAATCATTCGATTACGCTCATCACTAATAAGTATGTTTATTTGCAGCTGTAAGTTTCTTTGTAGCTGTAATTAATGTTTATTTGGGCATTTACCTTGAAATTTTGTAGAAACTTTGTAATTTCATAGTTTGGAATGGCAAATGTTTTGTTTGATCTATTTTTGGAAATTATAGTAAAGTTCCGTTAAACAAGCGCCAGCGGAAATAGCAGAACGTAATAATAGGCAACCTTAATAATTTCTAATAGACATAATTACTTAATTGCGGTTGTAGTATTAAATTTACATAGTACCAGTTAAATTTACAACTGGAATTTTCAGTAGCGCAAATCAGTAATTATGAAATACAATTAGCGGCAATTATGGTTCTACGTAATCATCAGCTAGAATGTTAATTAGTAAATTAGCAAGATTGTTAAGGTTTCTCTTCATATTTCAACTTGCGATAACTAAACGTTTCAGAATTTTACTGATATGGTACGAAAATAAATTAGAAATAGCACATCTTTTGACATTAATCTTAAATGGATTTTCTTTCAATATAATAAATCTTGAGATTGTCCTTGGTTGTCATAAAAACAAATCCCACTAGCTTTGTGTTTTTTTTTCCTGCGTATGCATCTTCATCATCGCAGGACATAAATGGATGACGATTATGTTCAACAGATTCATTAAGTGGTTTTATTATTATAATCATAAATGGCGTTTTGATTAAATTGATGATATGTAACTTCTCATTTTATGAATTTCCAAGTTTAGTTAATGATTTTTCGTAGGTGCCTAAATTAAAAAATATTTTCTTGATGCATAAAATCTGTAGGATTTTGTATGGTGGGAAGTAATTGTTTCTGGATATAAATTCAAATTAAAAGACCTTGGGTAGAGCCTACGTTCATTAATTTTTATTATTATTTAGGTTTAGGTTTAATTGTTACGAGTTAGATAGTGGCATTACAGAACTAGATTTCAGTTTTCAATAGGAAAATTCAAGGCCATCTGCACTGCATTGTACTATAATATATTTAATAAAAAGTTAGTTAACAAAAGAAGGTTAAAAAACTGAAAATTACATCGTAAAGAAAGTTGATACAATTGAAAAGTTTGATGTTGATGTTCAGTTTGTAATCAAAGTAATTGATTTTATATTGACAGATTGGCAACGTGTTCAATTTTCAATGGTCAACTAAATTTGGGAATTATGTTAGGGTGACCATTCGTCCTGGATTTTCCGAGAAAGGCTTGGATATTAGGATTTTGTCCCGCATCCGTAAGTGTCCCGGATTTTGAAAACCGTTTCGTTTTTTATGCGCAAGCGTTTTATTTTTTGAAATTGCCGCGTAAAATTCTCGAGGCGAGTTACGTTTGGCAACATTGCTCGAAACACTCGTCTGCTCTCTACCGTCGCCAGTTGTCGGCACACGCTGACATTTATATTATGCTTATGTGTTGCTGAGATCTAGAATTCGAGGGTGATATAAACTTATTACCGTAAGATGTTGTTTAAAATGTACATATAGTAATTGCAGATCAAAGAAATCAAATTTTTTGAGCTCGTTAGTAGCACGAATTAGTATAAATTAGTCAAACTAATACAAATGTTTTTGGAACATCAACTAGCCTGGGCATGTCAAAATATTACATCTTACCGATACAATAAGTGACTGCCAGAGCATGGGTGATTCACATCTCGTTTCAAACAGCGAATGAGGGCACCAAATACAATTTCCTTGTATTATCGCCAGTTTCGCCGCTGAGCGCTATCACCTTATCGCAGCAGTTTGGTATACTGAAGACATACCAAACACCACAGACTGTGTAAATCACGTTCAATGGGAATTGGAAAAATTCCGAATACCCACAAATATTTCGAAGAGAGAATATATCAGACTGCGATTGAATGCAAACGTGTTTCACTCAATAAATTCTTGTTGCATTGTACGTATAAGTGTTTTATTGTTTTAAATTAATCGCCGGAAAATTCGGTAAAAAGTGTGATTCAGTTAATTAAACAAAATAATTTGATTCATGATGTTAAATTAACGTTTGAGAACCACCATTGACGTCGGCAGAGAGTGAACAGGATTTTTAGCCCTAAAGAAAATAAAACTTTTGCTAGAAAGCAGGCAAGTAGACTGTGTGTTTAAGCAATGTGTTCAATCGAGAAAAACTTTTAACTACTATTCCAAACTTGAACAAACTAGTGATGAACATTTTGTACATCAGAAAGAAAGGGGCATGGATTTTATTTTTAACAAATTAAAATGTATTAAAAGCTCAAAAAAGTGCTAAAATGATCAAAAAGGTTATTATCTGTCACTTTACTGTTCAAGTTTTAAATTTTACTCCCGAAGAAATTCAAACTTTGCATTTTTTTAAGATACCGTAAAATCGGCTCTTAAAACAAGTTCAAATAGGCCACGCCCACTTTTAAAAAATTTGGCTGCGGTGCATTCTTCACATACTTTTTAAATTGCCCTCCCACTATGCTACACCACGAGCCGCTACTGATACATGGGGGTTGTTGTTATGACCATGGAAAGTGTAACGGTACCTAATTGACAAATTTTAAGGAACTTGGTGGAACATTTTGGAAGTGGTTTTACCTCTAGTATCGTACATTAGAAAAGCTTATTAGCATCATTCATAATGGTATAAAAATAATAAAACAAATAAATAATGTATAATTTTTTATTTTATAAAATATGTATGAAAGATGGAACGTGTCGTTTTTTACTACACCATTCTCATCCCATACCTAACAGATAATGAGATATGAGATAAAATGTTCGTACGATAGAAGAGCATGTTAAATTAGGGCTTATCAGTGGCATATCCGAGCAAGCTGCAGATGGTACAAGCATGCGCAGTTTACGTAACAACACTGTTTAATGATCTATTATGTAATTCTTCGCCACGTACTGGAATCGATCAGTCGGCGTTCACTGCACCCTGCTATGCAAATAAACCTGGCTTACACACACCCACACTGCAGTTCATATCACAACCCACACTTTAAAGCCTTCGTGTATAATTACAACCTTTCATGTATCCCCAAAAGGGTAGCTTTTGCGGTTACCTACACAGAGAATACCAGAACGGTAGAGAAAGTTAACAGACCCATACTATTAACATGTAGGCATTGATTTTTATTATCATTGCATGCAGAAAGGATGTAAACAAAAAAAAGTAAAAACTAAAAAGAGATTTTTGTTTACAGGTTTCATTAAGAATTATTGTTATTATAGTCGTATTTGATATAATTTTATTGTTTTAATTTAAGAAACAATAAAATATGATTGTAGTATTTGTAAGCCTAACGTTGTTTTGAATTTTTTGTTTATCAAGCACTTTAAAAAATGCTAGTAGGTATAACAAGATATATTTATTTCTTCGTAAATATTTAAAAATCTTGGGCGTTACTAATTGGTGCTATACTAAAAATAGTATCATGCAGGTATTTAAAAATAAAGAAGTATTATTAGTTACCTACTATTTTTAATCAACAAGTTTCACGAAGACTTGTTATTCTACTTGAGGTTTATATTTTTAAATAATGAAAACATCTAATTTATTACAAAACAATGTTCTTGGTTCTGGCTCAAAATTGGTGTGGTTCGTTAAATTTTTTGCCTTATATAAGTTTGGAAATGTTATTAAGACAATTTGTTTCTGTAGCATTAAAGATAAAAGACGATTAACTATTTAAAAAAAAGAGCAATGAATGAAACAGCAACAATTCTTACATCTACACCATACATTTCCGTACACGCACACAAGTAATTGCTATAGTTTTTATTAAAAAAATACTTGTTCTTTAATGGGGTATATTATGTTAATTTTTATATTATAATGCTGCTCTCAATTCTCATAGCAACAAAATATAATAAAAGTAAACAGGTTCTTTAAAAAAATTACATAATACACCCCACCGTATTACACAATTTCTACTACCCGACAATTTTGACATTGATAATAATTGGCAAAAAACGCCTGTCTGTCGGATAGGGAAATTCGACTATCAATCGCAACCAATTACAAATTAGACCGATATTATTTATGTTTTGTTGCTCTCTTACTCGCATTTCCTAATAAGTGCGGCAAGGAAACGATACGCATATATTAGGTCGGAACAAGAAGAGAAGAAATGTTATCCCATATCGTTGATTACGTGAATTTTTTAAACTAAATTTGAAAGTATCAATGGATACCTGAATCCCCACTGGGCGGTATTATTATTTTGCCGCGTACTCATTAGTTGCCTATCCTTTCCTTGTTGCACATATTGATTTTTCGTAAAAATAGTCTGTATACGAAGTTTAGTATTACCTTAAAGTTATTATTACACAACGTCGGTACAATAACATGGATGGTTTCTACTCATATTTCAATTTTTTTTTAAGATTACCTTATTGACATACAAAATGAATTATAGATTATGATTCTGAAAATAGAACTGCCCAAGGCAAAAGCTCTTATTATTTTTGCCATATCTGTTTCTTGAATAATGGCATAGATGAACTCATTCTAAGTATACAATAAAAAGTGGACATGACCAATTTTGGTGCCCTCGTCTATTTAATGGCCAAGGCAATCAATAGCATGTGCCGATACTAGATTGACGAACAGCAGCCGTACTTACACTGTTGCATTAGCTTTAAAACGATTTTAATAACTATATTTCTTCATTAATTATCTATTCGCTCTTTTTAAATTGTGCCTAAAGCTTCCATCATGAAACCTGAAAGTACCGTTTTAGGCGTTCTGATAGTCTCGTCTAGAGTGATTTGAATATTTGTGCTTCTGCTGAGATTTTATGCCTTTTACAGAGTCATCACATGTTGAATATTTTGCAATAACCGGTCAATAAATGCAATTAAACGCGAGAACTATGCAACTTCAATAAGGATCAAAGCCCTAATTCTGCTTAAACTTACGAACACAATTACATCGGAAAAGGAAGCTTTAAAAAAATTTAAAATCGGAAGTTGGACATTTTTTCGGAAATGCAATTTTTGAATATGAAAGCAGGATCTGGCAGCGGAGATTAAGACAACATTGTTGCCTCTTTTTTTTTAATTTTGCGGCTCGAAATAGGTGGTTGTTACGATTTTTTGGAAACTATAACTTGGTGGCTGCTTATACAGGCTGAGTCAAGCTATACGCCTTTTTTTTAGTGAGTTTATTATTAGGAATTTATTAAAAATTTTTGGTATACATATGTTTCGAAGGGTGCTCTACAACTTGGCGCAGTCAGTTTTTTGATTGGACGTCAAATGTCAAAATAGCGATTTTCAACTGTTTATTTTTAAATGGAACGGTACGACTTTTTTTGGCTTAAACGATGCTGTATGATGTTTACAATATGATCCTTACTGCATTTTTCATAATTTTTACGATTCGGCTGTAAAATAAGCATTCATTATGTTTGTCTAGTAGGACGGTACGTACGCACGCGTCACCATGTTTTTGCGTAAAATAAGTAAACTTTTGATGAAACTATTGCTTGTAAGTAAACATTTCCACTTCTTCGAGTTTCTCGTTGGATAAAAACTAATTGGTTTTTTAATTAAATTTTGTTTAGTTTATAATCCTATAGTTTTCATTCGATGTTATCCTAATATTGAAGTAACTATTATTTAATGTAATCTAAATGCCTGAGTTTCTGCTTCTTTATGTTTATTAAAACAATGATTTTACTATGCATACTGACAACCATTAAATCGTTTTGTGCAGATACATCAAAGTACGTTCCGTAGGTCTCGGTCTACTAGACTAACATAATAAATGCATATTTTACGGCTGAATCGTGAAAATTGGGAAAAAAATCAGGAAGGATCATATTGTAAACATCATACAGCATCGTTTAAGCCGAAAATAGTCGTACCGTTCTATTTAAAAATAAACAATTGAAAATCGCTATTTTGACATTTGACGTCGAATCAAAAAACTGACTGTGCCAGGTTGTAGAGCACCCTTCGAAACATATGCACACCAAAAATTTTTAATAAATTCCTAATAATAAACTCACTAAAAAAAAGGCGTATAGCTTGACTCAGCCTGTATATAGAGACTGTTTCAAATTCGAGCCCCACCATGGGGATCTCGCTTATTTGAAGAGATAGAGTTGGTTAAATTGAAGCAAAGTCGCCAAATTTTATGCCTAACAATAATCTGTAAAGAAATTTAAAGTAGCCACTCTGGTTTTTCAGATATCTGAAAAAAACTGGAATTGTGTTCGAGGTGTTGCATTTACCTTTTGCGGAGCAATATCAATGTGCGTTTATTTTGTACTGCCACTGTTGTGGTGCTATAGCGGTATGCATAAAACTTTTGAACATAGAAAATATAAACTATTCTTAATTATAGGAATGTCCAGGCGAAGTGATTCTTATGGACGACATTTTAAATTTTCTCCTATTTGAATAGAATTTTTTATTCTAAATTTGTAATTTCTGTAGTATAATCCTCCTTTCCTTACCACAAGGTTGTATGGTGACGAATTCCCCACAAAAGAAAATGTATTTTTCAAAAAAAAATATGAATATAGAAAGTATTTTAGTAAACATAAAAACTGGCAATATTTCCGGTTAAATCGGAAGTGTAACAAATTAGGGCAATTTGTCTGGCTTTTCGATTTTATAAATCTGACTACACTCGAGGAGGTCAAGGCCAAGTGCTTCCTCCATTTTTTGCTTTCTTCTTTCTTGTTCATGCAGTTTGTACGTAGGTACAAAACATACAGGAGGTTTATTTGTTTATGTGTATTCAGTACAAAGAAAAAACTCTCATGTGACAAAGACCATGAAATCCTGCGTGGTTCGACAATAGTCTTTTCTTACCCTAAATACGAATGTTGTCATTCGTCATGCACCTACCAATCCAACAATAGTAGTGCATTTTAAATTGGATTCGTTCCCATCTACAGATGAATGTTGCTGTGGGAGTTGAATTAATTATAATACATATACAAAAGCAACGTCTATGTCAGATTTCTCAGAATTATTCGCCTTGTAACCTTTGGAACATATTATTAATAAGCAGCATCACAGTGGAGCGATGAGGTCGTTTGCAATAAAAAATAATAAAGCTAAATAGCGGAAAACTGTTACATAACCACTGGTCCAACTACTATACCAACCACATCCTCAGTTACCTCTCCTTGCAGATTTTTTGGTTCCATTTTTCTATCACGTTGTTTAGGCCGTTACGTCACACTGGACTTGCGAAGTTAAGATGACGTTGCACGACTATAACACGTGCATGCTCGATCTTTACACTTCCGTTATCTACTGTGCCACATAAACATAATATAGTATATAGTATAGTTTTTTTTATACAGGGATGTTTGGGTTTCGGGCGAGATAGCACAAAGTTAAACACAAGCGACAAATAACGTTACGTAAGCCTTTTAACCTTCCGTGAATCCTGGTCGTTTGCACGTGCATCGTATATTTGTTTTTATCATGATCATCCATTCTCATATGCAAAGCGTGTGTCACACGTTGCCTGAGAGAAAACGGATCGAAGGTACAGGTCATGGGCGTAGAAATTTTTAAACCATTAGAAATTTTCATTCCTCCAGGTTCAACTTTAGAGCGAGGTTGTTTTAAATTCATTCGCAGTCGAGGTTATTACCATCATGGTAACAAATTGTGGATACAATTTTTTTTTGCAGTTGTGTAGCCGAAATTGGCCTTCTAGTGAATTTTAGGTAGCAAAATATTCACTGTAAAATCTCGAAATCCAAACATGATGGTTGCAGTTCAGAATGATAATTCTCTTTGTTAGTGTTTGTTGTTTGTTTAATGTTTGATGAAGAAAACGAGTTATATTAATTGTTAATGAAATGTAGAAAATAAGCTACACTTAGTGTTCAAACAAAGAAAAAGACAACGATTTTTATGTGTTAAACGTGGTTTGATAGTTAATTCGTGCTAGTTAATTTAAGATAATTCCACAAGTGCTTCACGCTCGTCTTAACTATCACTCTTGAACATTAACTCCAGTTAAAAATCGAGGTCACTAGTTATATTACTTGTGAAAAAAACATTTACACACGCTGTCAAAGAAAGGGGGCATGATTCATTAAATTTTATCATTTCATTTTAATGCCAGCGTGTAATACATAAAATTATATTAAATACAGGAAGATATTTACATGTACAAAACAGCGTAGTTATCAGAATGCATACCTCTTAATTTTGGTATATGATAATAATATGACAGTGGGAAAGTGTTTACCTCGAAGTTAGATGCTTACATTGCGAATTAGCATTAAATAACACACCTGTTGTACTATTGATTTCCTTTAACACCTTGCGTTATTTAAGCATCATTTATAAAATTCCTTAAACATTACTAATATTCTTTTTTTGTACGAATTAGAATGTTTGCTGTTTTTTGGAGTTGCCGAAAATACATTTTTTTGTGATGTTTGATAACGATATTAAAACATTTTTTTTATTTTTCTCTTGCGGGGGTTCCAACAACCTAAGTCATATGGCCGCCATCTAATATGCACACAGAGACACAAAGACGCACCCAGAGTCACCCTACCCGGGAATCGAGCCCGCGCACGTTTGGTAGAACAGTGTCAAAATCAGTGGCCCTAGCCACCGCGCGCCGTTTCCAAAACATTTTTATTTCCAACTAAATACATACAATTTGTATATGTCAATATCAGGTCACTAAACTTTTGTCGTCGCAAGCAAAATATTTTTATGTAACCACATAAGAAAAAGTAAAACAAGCTAAAAAGGTAGTGGCACAAAGAAAATAAACGACACGTGACAATACTAACGCGACGTAAACCCGTAAAATCACAGATTTCTACATAGTTACACTAGATACGTGACTTCTATATAAAAATTGAAGCCACGCGCCATTTTCTAGAAGGTCAGTGTTGCAAATTCAAACAGTGTTTCGTATTTCAGCGTTGATAAAGATAAGCATATACAATTTTTAATTGTAAAATTGAATTGGGAGGTATGCTGCAAGCGTGTTGTGCTGTTGATTGCAAAATTTGTCGGAGTAAATGAGCCAGTTTGAGTGTTTGACGTTTTAAAAGTTGAGTTTTGATAATAAATTTGTTAAGTAAGTATATGATTATTACAAGATAATAGTAAATTTTGTGTTAAATATATGTAATACATAGGATTTTACTTGGAAATGTTGACCTCCTAGAAAATGGCCGAGAGACTTCATTTATTAGATTGTTTCGAAACGGCAGTCTGTGTTTAAAATATAAAATAGTGATGCCTGACGTTCAGCTAACACGCACACAGCGCATGCCAAGAATGCTATAAGACAACGCCTAGACCCACAACTTGCAAATAACTGCGAAATCTTTAAAACAATTTGGTGCTCCAAGTAACTCTATTCGTTTCGTGTGCTTCTACGTAAGGCGGATTCTGGCCATTAACATTAATCACTTTAGGACTAGACATATACATCCAAATTTTCGGGTTAGTCCGTGTTGTTCTCAAACAAGGAGTTAAATTTGACTTACGCCAATTTTATCGTTTGGGAACCTGTACATACTAACTTGTTTGTGTTAAAATGAAACAACACGGGCCAAACCGAGAAAGCCTGGGTATCTCTGAAGTATACTGCGAAAGGGCATTATACTCGTACATACAATTTGTAATTGATAAGTAATATTTAGCTAAAGTTCAATTCATAGGTACAGGGTGTTTCAAAAAAATGTGGGAACAAATGATAGGGTAGATTTCTTAGGCAAAAACAAGACGAAAAGTCTGTATAAAAACGTATGCCTTAATGTAATAATTACCGAGAAAATTGAGACAATTTTATAATTTATTTAGTTTTGTTTTTCCCAGGGACGACTGAAGGAAATTTTTTACAATTTTCGGAGTAAATATTAATTAAAAGTAGGTATATTCCACAATGACTTTAATGTGAACATGATAATCCACTGGCGTAGAAATCCGTTGAAACTGAATAACGTGCTCCCTTTTTTTAGAAGTGTTTGATACACCTCTTGACGTTTTCAAATATATTTTTTAATTTGTTTTAATGTCTATTCATTTTTAATAATACAGCACTCTTGTAATATTTTGATTGGATTGGCCGTTTTCCAATAATTTAACATTTATAAAATATCTGCATTTGCAAAATAGTTGCAATTAATTTAGATCAAAATAATATAATAACTTAAAATTAACAATAAGCTATTATTACAATTTAAATGGAGATTTCAAAAATTAAATACAATTTTTGTAAACGGCAGGGGTTTATCAAATATTTCTGATAAAGGTGTAGGTTACGCAGTTTCTACGGCACTGGATTATTATATTTACATTCAAGTAATTGAGAAATATGCCTACTTTCCAGTAATGATTACCTTGAAAAATTTATAATTTACGTTTTTGAAAACAAAACAAGTAAAAAAAAATAAAATGTCAACACCCAATATCTCGCATGAGAAATCTACACTACCATTTGTTGCCATATTTTTTGTGACACCCCGTACATACGAAAATTTGTTAATGAAAGTGCATTAGAGAAAAATTATCTGTATATTTTAACACAAGAAGAAAACGTACAAAATTGTATTATTGTAATATAAAAATAAAAGTAAGGTCTCAAGCCTTTTTAATATTGATTATAAAGCAGAAAGTAGAACTTGAAATATTTTTCAAGATGTTATAGTGAAACTGTGTCCACCCCCAAGATCACCTTTGCTTTGCCATTTTAGCCGCCTCCGAGTTGCGCTACTGAGGCAATCGATACCAGGTGTGGTCGTAAAAGTTAAATTTAAATTTATTTCTTAATCAAAACCTGGTTATTAACTTTTTGAATTAATTTTCTTCTTCGAGTTGTATTAAATGTCTTATTACCGTTATTTTCTTTATTATTGTGGGTGATGTATGGGTGGAAAATAAAAATTGTGTTAGAGTACCGCTCTTCAGAATTAAATAAAAAAAAAACGTTTCGAAACGGTTACCTATTTTACTAAATCCACCACAACTTTATATTGAATTAACAGGATTATTTAAAATATCAGTATAAAAAGTGTGTTAGAAAAACAAATAAATTACGACCGTCCTTTGGGATCGTGGAGGTAGTACCAATGAGGTTTTTTTGTAAACGAAACATAGTTTTTACACATTTAAAATAATGCAATAAGCTTAAGGAAAAATAGCAAACCTACTGTTCAGATGCTATTCTGAGCGGCCGTAAGGTAATAAAATAGATTTAGAAACATCGCAATAACTCTTCTTGTTGTTAACTTAGAAGGACACTTGTACCTTTTTTTTGTTCCAGTGAAAAACGAAAAAATTCGTATAAAAAAGTAGTAAATTATCAGTGTAGAAACATACACAAATATGTACGAACCGCAGTGGCGTAACTATAATTGTGACCGCCCCCCATCTTAACCATAAAAATAAGTCGTGGCACGCATAGACTTACAGAAATGTGCGAAATATTTAATCAATTTTTAAATTATAATTCGATGCGCGCGGTGGAGTAGTAGTCAGTGCTCTAGCAAATGTGAGTGGGTTTGAATCCTAACTGTTTTTTTTCGAGGGGGTTTGTAAGGCATGTTAGATGGGGGCTGTATGACCTTAGTAGTTGAAGCCCCCGTAAGCAACCACACAAGAATATTATATTAAATGTTACATGAAAAAAAATTACAACGAATCACAAAAACATTTAGAAACAAAATAATAAAAATTTCCTTTTTTTTAATCATATTATAAAGTAGCCTCCCTCCCCACTCACTCGCACAGCAGTGTTTTGTGAACTATTTACGCTACCCACGAAACTTCAAACACTTTTTGAAATTTAATGTTCGGGAGTACAAGTTTCAGGAAGGAATGTGTCGCATTTGATGTTTTGTTTATTTGGTACTTAAACATCGATTTCAGAGTGGTAGGACGTGAACTTCCCAAACAATACACGTGCAATGGATTTTATGAGTTGCAGCTAACTGCGCAACGATCGCCTGTGCGCCCTCAAAGTTGGCATGTTTGCAATAGCAAAATAGGCCCAAACCCAAGTCGGATTGAATCCAGGTCACAATTATTAACGGTGACAATTACATTACCTGCTTCGCAGTAACATACTAGCATCTTGCAGCGCGTTATGTGTGACGTAGGCGATGTTGCCATTGGTTTGCCGCTCAGTCGGAGCACCGCCGGTGACGTCACAACCGATAACGATTACTGTGACTAGTAGTTGGCCCTTCCTCCCGGCCATGCTCCATGCGTTTGCATGGCGGTGTGCGCGGAGGGGGCGCTGGAGCTCGTACGACGGGATCGGGGTTCAGTTATTGCGCAGCGCTCGTCGAGGAGTGTTTGGTGTGTACCGTTGTCCTAGTATGGCTAGGCTAGGCTGTTTGCGCGGTTTCGATTAGGCAGTGTGAGTGTTTTGTTTTTTTAATACCGTGGATTATTTAGGCAGTGAACATGTCGGTGATGCAAATGCAGCAAGCGAAACGGCAACATTGTTATTTGTGCGACCTCCCGCGGATGCCGTGGGCGATGGTGCACGACTTTTCGGAGGCCGTGTGTCGAGGGTGTGTGAACTATGAGGGCGCGGACCGCATCGAAGTGGTACTTGAAAATGCACGTCAAATGAAACGGGCTCATACTTTTCAAGAACAGCGTTCAAGTCACAGCACCAAGAGCCATCGCACCACCAGCCACGAACACCAAAACGGGGATGTGGTGGCTGCTTCCAGTCGACAACAAACGGCTGGGGCCCACCATTCAGGGAGCTACAGTTTGCACCACTCTAGGTCTGGAATGTTGGCTGCGGAATACCAAGCGGCGCAACCTGCCCCACCTCCAAGGGGTTCTTCTTCGATGTCCAGGCCGCTACAAGAAGCGGCTGCCGAACACGAAGCGTTGGTAGGTCGTGCCACTGTTAGATTACCATCGGCAGCCCATCTAGCTGCAGCGAGTCACCATTCTTTGCAACAGCATCATCATGCGACAAATGGAAGACCTACTTCTATACCCCAGCAAGGCCTCAAACGTGGATTGTCCGGTAATGATGAGGAAGATCATCATGGACACCACGCTAACGGCGAATTAAATGGAGCCAAGCGGATGATGTCGGTGGAAGAACATAGTAACGCGGTACGACCTCCTCTGACTCGTGGGGAATCACTACCCGCAGTTTCGTTGGCGCAACCATTTGCAATTGCCGAAAGGACTTTTAAACAGGAAAAACATCCAATTAGAACTCCCTCTTTTGATACAGCTACGGCGTTTAAACCAAATGGTGAGAATTTGCGAAGGTTATTGTTAACAAAGAGCAGTTTACTAATACCCTGTTGTACCTCCCGTGTTTATTAATGTTAAGGCTTAGTTAATTCTTAAGATGATGCTGACGTCACGTTTTGAAATGCAAGACATGTAGGCCCGCGTCACATAGCATATGCTGTCTGTGTATTTGCTCTTTCTGAGATAATGATGGGTGGCGAGCATTTGGTCGGAATACCAACAACACTCGACCGTTTGTCGTACATCCGGTTCAACGGTCCGGCTTCTAGTGACATTTGTATGCGGGTTCAGTTTTCTGACGTAATGTTTATTTTTATAAAACGACGATGGAGAAATCATGTGTGTTAATGTCACGCAAACTAAGCAACCGTTGTCCCAGAATGCTCTGACTCACCGGATAAATCTAGCGTTGGAATTGGAAAGAAAATAAACCCCGGCGCTTGAAAAGTCCGGCTACGTGTCAGATTCTTTATGAAGTAATTCCAGGGATTTAAACCAGACGGAAAGTAGTTTAGAGGCTGTTTCAGATCTTGTTTATATTTTTGGATTTGTCAGGATTACCGCTGTTCGTGATCTCTCTGTGTACTTTCACTTTAACCAATGGATGTGTGCGTATGATGACGTCACGTTGCCCTTGCCAAATTAAATACGGGTTATTTCAACTATTTTAGTCTTCTACCAACCGGTTTTTTGTTTGACTGACCGGTTTTCGTTATTATTATTACCTGCTCGTCTACTACGTCACAGCTTTCACAACTGCGACCAGCCATCCGTGTATATTATGCTTGGAACCGATACTACTCTGTCTACCTGGCTGCTTGCCCCCTTTTTCAATTTACCGTTGCTCCGACATTTATTTTTTTAGGTTTTGGGTTTCTCCTCGTTACCTTACACAATCAACTGGGTGGGAATTGTTGGATTTCGTTGAAATTATTTAACATCGTTGTGGCTTAGGTTATCTTGTGCGTCAACAAATCACTTTTGAAAAAATTCATTGTTCTTAAACTTATAAACAGTATAGAAAATAGGACAATGTGACGAAGTAGGGGAAGGCGAGCAAACATGTAATGCGGGTCCAAAATTAGATTCAGGCAGAGGTTATAATTCATACAAATTATAAAAACAAGAGGATTGAGATCAAAAGAAAGCCTTGTAATACCTTGACCACCCACTATGCTTTATATTTGAACAGCATAACGCCCTGAAAAAACAGAAAAATGTTAATACATGCCAAAGTAAATATGGGTAACCTCATTTCCGTTTCCCGATCGTTGTGAGAAAAAAATTCATCTATTATTTTTTTCGTGCAGATCATATACCTAGCTTGCTTCGTATAGGATGCCAAAATTTGTATCGACAGCTCCGTTTAACCATGTACTCTGTTGGGGTCGGATAGACCCCAAACACCAGATGAACATGTTTTTTTATAAGTATTCTGTAAAATTTTGCCTGCAATATTTTATGGTTTACATTTATGAGTAAATAAAAATTTTGGGAAAATTAAATGCAATAGTTTGAATTTGCTAAAATTTTAAACTCTGCTAATATTGTTGACATTATTTTGGTTTTACCTGCAGAAAGATCAAAAACGTTTGGTTGCTCAGGAAAAATTATGAAATGTATGTAATAAAAACTTTAAGCTTTAATATAAACAAATAACCCCAGAATAATGTATTGTTATAAATGTTTTAATTTTAAATTAATGACAAAATCGTTGTCGGGATGATAGAAATTGATCTGCCGCATATTACTCGACGATGAAGCTTCCAAAAGCTCCTGGGGGAAGGCGTTTTGTAAAATCCGGAATGCAATAGTAAATTTTTAATTTAATTAAATTTTATTAGGTAATTCGGATCTTATTTTGGGAAAGTTACGCTACCGATGAAGCCACGGAAACATTTCGAAAGTTCAAGGATTTTGACGTAGGTAACACTTGTCTGTGTATTATTTCTCAATATTGTGTTGTGATTGCGGATGGCGTAGTACTAGAGGACGTCCTTTTAGAGGTCACTGAAACGCAACAGAGTTCAAGGAATTTATTAGCTAACATCACTATTCTAATATCATGGCTTCATGAAATTCTCGCGTTACTATGAGATAATTAAATAAATAATGAGAATCCCAGGCGCTTACAAAAACAGCTGTTCTACTATCCAGACAAACTTATCTCAGAATCTTTCTCACGCCTAGAATTCTCCTTTACGTAAGGGCCTCTCATCCTTGACTGTAGCAGCTAAGTAAATAAACTTGGGGACTTTTGATAAGCAGCAAAATGCAGGGGAGTTGTGGTTGCCATGTGCTGTTATTCTCCAAACAATCGGCGTGGGTTTGCGAATTATTAGTAGGCGCTGATTGCTTTCTGTTTGATACATGTGTCCATTATATCATTATTATCAAACGATTATTTTCTGCACAAGGTAATGACTAATCCTAACCAGCGGGCGACGGCGGCGACACGTTTAGAAAAATATTTATTGCTTATTAAATTTTCTTCTAGGCACGTTGCAATTAATTCATCGTCTGCATGAATCAGTATTTTTATAGTGTGGTATTGCGAACAGTATAATTTTGGAGAAAACGATCATCCATACATATATAAAAGCTCAAAGGGTATTTTCCCCCGGTTCCTCAAGCGGCTACGGCTTCACCAATTTGGACCATTTTTTTTCAATGAAATCCTCAGATGGAACATGAAACATTTTTATATTTTTATTCTACGTCGAGTTTTCAATAATTATTTTAATTTATATGTGAAAGTCTGCTAAACGCGCTTTACTTGAGGCGACATCTACACCAACGCGTCTCATCATGGAACTAATGCATCACGTGACTTATCATTTAGCCGGTTCTGCAACGCTCAGTCTGTCAGTGCATTGTGCGCTGGGGTAACACTAGTATTTGTTTATATTTCATCTAGTTCTTCTGTTTTTGGACTTATTACAAAATTCCTCTTTGTCCACCATATGTCGCGAAATCCAAATGAAATCCTCACTGTATATATTTTTAAAACGTATGTCATGTTTATGAAGCTGGTGTCGAGTCAATAGATAGTAGTAGAACAACACAGCTACCCAGTAAGTATTGTTTAAAGAAATGGGAAAAGTTATATTGAGTAAATTACAAAGAAAAATGGGAAAGTGGAAGAACGAGTGGGAAAATAATCGCCCAAGTCGAGAAACTCGTTAAGTTTTTATTTCTTTTTCTTATCAAATTGCCATTTGTACCCGGCTATCCACTTTGGTGTAGCCCAATTTAACTTGCGTGGGCTGTGAATTTGAGATAAACGTTCTAATTTTAAATATATTTTTCATTTTGACCATCCACTAATTTTTTTTAAACTAGTTTGTATATTTTTTCCTTCTTTGAGGCTTCACATTTTACCAGTTGGCTTTAGAAACTTTGTACGGGCTTTGTCGATAATATGGGTTAGAAGCGACATAATTGTTGTTTTCGTATTTAGTAATTCTTGGTCATATTATAATTAAAGTAATTATTGCAGCAAGTAGTGTAAACATGGCAAAAATGAGATAATAATGTATTCTTCAATGTCAGAAATAATAGCAAATGAATTAGTGTAGTGTGTTATATATAAGCGGAAAAATTTCCCCCCTTTTTGGCGACTCAGGAAATGCAGGAGCAGATGCAACTTTCGTCGGTCTTTAAGACCAGACCAGCTGTCTACCAAGGAAATAGATAATAACATCTTCCAACGGTATCAGCCACCTGTGCCGTCTGTTTAGGTTTTTTTACATAGTTTCAGTTCTTTAGGTCAAAGGAAACCAGATCGTATCGACGCCGGGTAGGGGTATGGTTCCAAGAGTCTTTTTTTAACATTTTTTTGGCGGCTTGAAACCTTTGTGTGTTTAGTTTTGTTCACCTGCCTTTCCAAGGTTTATTAATTGTAATATAATTAGACGCATTGTTTATTGGCCCAGTTTCGATTAATGTGGCTTCAATTTTATTGAGGAATTTTTTCCTGGTGCGTTTGTGCTTGTCCGATAAAAAAAGGTTAATTTCATTTCGAGAAACGAATCACGCTTGTTGATTAATATTTATGGCAGTTTCAAATCATGAACGGTGTTTATTTCTTGCACAATAAGTAATTAAATCGGAGTCTTTATAACAATGGTTTTAATGACCGCAGGTTTTTATCTCTGATTCGTTATGAATTCCAAACTTTATGATAATGAAAACCTGATTGACACGGATTTTTTATTCAATATTGTTGCCAGGGTGGCTCAATCGATTAGGAAATGGTGTTGTAGGTTAGGAACCTGGCGTTTTCAAACATATGCGATTGGGAAATCGAAATCCGAGTTCATTGTATTTTGCGTCGGATTTGTTTACGTATAGTAGCGGTTGCGAAACCTGGAGAAATGCGTTAATGGGATCACTGTTGTATTCATCGTTCATCATACGCCCGTTATATTTGTTTGTGTACTAAGAAAAATCAAGGAAACGGTTTCTTCCTTTTTGAAAAACTAATTAATGCTGATTGAGCAATAAAGTTTCAGATGGCGTAGGAGGAAAGTGTAGGAAGCAAAGTGGTCTGTGACGATGATGAATGTAGAACTGTCTTTAATAAAAAGAGGATTAAAAGTAGGTGGTTGGTTTATCTAGTATAAAGATATGAATATTTATACTTTGGTTGTAGACATACATACTGGGTAGTACCTAGTACGGAATTTTTGTGTGGGTAAACAAGAAATTGTGTGACCACTGCGAGGGCTTCTCACCAGTGTGCAATTTATGAAAGGAATTTTAGATTTTTGACCATTTTGTGCATTTGAGTACTTTTAGTGTTTTGTTTTTGAACATTGTACAAGGCTTTTCACCATTGTGTATTTATAAGAAATTTTGGCCACTGTGAGGGTTTTTCACCAGTGTGCATTTATAAGAAATATTAGTTTTTTTTAACTATGTGTGTTTGAATTTTCACCAGTATGCATTTTGAAAGAAATTTAATTTTTGTGAGCAATACATCCAGACGTGTGCTTTTTTTAAATATATAAATTTGATCCCCGAATAAGGCTTTTCACCAGTGCTTTCTTGAGACATTTTAGTATTTAGAGCACCGTACGATCCCGGGGGTAACAGTGTATACCCAAGTCAAAAAATTTAAAAGTCAATTTATTCGAACAGTTCTCAAAGTACTCTAAAGATAGAAAGCTTAAAAGGTACTCCAGAGACTCAAAAAGTACTCTAAAGACTTCATTAGACTGAAAACTGTACCTAATTCAAAATTTTGGGACTCAAATCATATTCAAAAAGTAATTAAAAGGCTGTAAAAATACTCCCTGTGGAGTGGTTCACTAGACCCGAACGTGTACGTACACCCGATTTAAAATGTTTGAACACTTCAAATATACTTGAAAGACTCAAAACAACTCGAGTGACTAAAAAAGTAGTTCGAACACTCGAAAACCACTTACGAGACTCTTAAAAGGCTCAAAAATTGTCAAGCCCGAGGTGTACACTTGACTTACGGAGGTGTGACTCACTAGACCGAAAAATGAGTAAACCCGTACTAAAAAATGTTTGGACTCAAAATTATCAAAAGATACTCGGGAGACTAAAAAGAACTTGGAAGGCCCAAAAACCTACTTAAGAGACTCAAAAGTATCGCCTTCACCAATGTGCATTTGTATTAAATCTTTTATAATTTGTTAACCATTGTTTATGGTTTTTCGTCCGTGTAGATTTATGCGTAATTGTAATATTTTGAGCAGGCTTTTCACCAGTGCGAATTGTTGAAAAAGTTGAGTTTTTTTTAGCACTGCAGGGGGCTTTTCGCCAGTGTGTATTGCTAAGAAATTTTATTTTTTTGCGTAATGCAGGCAGATTTTATCACTGCATCAATAAGAAATATGCAGTCAAATTTCCTATTTTTTTTTAAATACATGTTTTCCACAAATCCACGTTATCCAACATCCGTTGAATTACTGATAGCTCTGCGGTGGTTGATGAATATTTCATTTTACTTTGTTCTGGATTAAATATATTAAATTTAGTAGAGGGTATTTGTTGTTTTGCGCAAGTTTGATGATATCGATAACTATTATTTATTTATCTTCTTTATCCGAATTCGTGAGATAATTCTACCAATGCTGTCTTAATTTTAATAATCGGGTTGGTTGCGGAACTAGAAATTTTGACTAATAATTAATACACGTGTAAAGGTAGAGGTTGGTGACTTGACATTCTCTGTTTGAAATTGCGGTAGGTTTTTCCATGTTGGTATGTGCCATTTAAATTTTGTTACTGATGCACATGATTTCACGCACATGAAACGTATTTGGTCTTGAGGAAGTGTGTGGCATGCATACAAGGTGGGCGTTCGAAATATATCATGCGTAGTAATATAATGTGGTGTGCGCCGAAGAATGTTGGATTGCAATTTGTTGCATACTGAACATGATGGAGCGTGGTGAAAAAATAAGTTTGTCGGTATAGTTGTAAGGAAAGTTCGTTTCACTTATATTTATTGAAATAAAAGAAAAGTGGCAAAGGCTTGGTGAACTTGGAAATGTTTTTGCTTTTGTGATTGCTCTTTTGGGTTTAATATAGGACAATGGAGTGGTGTCCAGTCATCAGGTACTTTTGTAGGAAAATAACTCTGAAATGGATTTTTTTGCCTAAAGACTCGCGATTGCGAATTCTACCGCGGTTGGGAACCCAAACAATATTTTTAAAAAGGGTGCAAAAAATTACAAAATCGTGAATTGTTCGTTTCCTTTGCATCCTACGTTAAATACAGTCCTAAAAAAAATTCGCGCAAAACTAAAAGAAAAACAAACCGTAATGGGCCGCGAGCTATGGACCTTTCAAAGTAGAGTATTTCGAGCTTGTTTCGTATTGTTGCAGGTCCTATTGAGTGCATTAACGTAAAAATCGGGGAATACAATCCTGGGACGGAATTTCAATCCCGGAATCGAAAATAAACAATCCCGTTATCTCGAGATTTATCCCGTTGGCTTCCCGGGATTTTCGTGCACAAAAACTAGGCGAGATCCCGGGATTCTTTTCTCTAATTTACGCAGAATGAAGGCCCTTACTATTTTTTCATGAAGGTTTCATGTGGTTAGAAATTTTACATTTTTATACAACAAAATCGGGTGTTTTGAAAATCCATATTTCGCAAACGATTATAGGTGGGACATTATTTTCCTTTAGTTCTACGCAAAATTGTATCCCTATTTTTACGTTAGATGCAATCAAAAGGACCTATTTTCGAAAAACTGCAACCCGACGAAACGGGCTCGAAAATCGGTCGAAAATGCTCTGCATTGAGAGGTCCATAGCTCGCGGCTCATTAGGGTTAGAGGTTTTTTTTAGATGTACAGTTTTACGCAGCAGTGTATATGCTTTTTTTCCTTAGATCTACCTCCAACGTAGGATGCAATGGAAACGAACAATTTACAATTTTGTGAATTTAATACACCTTTTTCAAAAAAACTTTCTGGGTGCCAGACCGAATTAGAATTTTTGGACGCCCAAATAAAGGGTTGAAGCAAAAAATTCCATTCCTCGGTTCTTTTCTTACACCAGCCCCCACGTTTATGTTGTAAATTTTATTAAATACTGGCGTTTAAGTGTTTACCATGGATGTAGTATAGAAATAAAATTATAATGTGGTGCAATTCCCACGATTTGAAGAAAATGTAGCATAGGTACACGAAGTTCATTTAAACTGTTTTTCGATTTTTGGTCTAGGTAGTACAAAAGCAGTGCATTCCCCGAGGTCGTGATTATTTGAAAAAATAACCTTGATCAGTGCCAAGGTTACATTGCATATTCAAACTATTGACGTGTTCTGAGTAAAAACGACGTATCTACGGAGCTTTTGTTTCTGTTTTGAATTATCTAAAAGACGAGATAAGAGGTTGCGATGATCCAAATAATCTTTTTAGAGTAGTGTAGTGTCAGCAGATACTATCAACAAAAGGCCCGTTAGGAATGCGATAAGTGACTATTTGTATGCAAAGGAAATCGATTCTCTTCTTCTGATGTTTGCACTTGTACCTATTTCTTCTTTCTCTGGATGGGTTTCCTTGGGCTCTTCAAAAAATTTTTTTTTCCAAGAAGCAGAACATGTATAATGCGATGCAGGTACCTAGGTACTATAAATTTTAATTTTTATTTCAACATTGTGGTAGTATAATCGTGTTGTCCCTTTTTACCAAGCAGAATGTGCCCTAAAAGTTAGCCCAGATGTGTACTTTTGGAAACGTATCTAACAAATCTTTGGTTAAAATTAAACATGTTGCAATTTTTCAATGTAGTTGGTGCAAAGATAATGTGACAATAAATCGTTCAACTGAAATAATTTGAAGGCTCGTCAAACGTTCACCATTGTGGCAATTCCAAAAATACTCGTGTATGGTGTCAAAACGTTGTTGCAGTAATCAATATATTCCGCCCAAAAAAATTGTGATGGATGTATATTCAATCTCGGCACGGTTACCAAGGAATTTAGACCTATTCTGCAAGCCAACTAAAAGATGGCTAGGCGGCGCTCTGTCCCATTCCATTATCCCACTTAGATTTATAACACTATAAAATTGCCTTGCGAATAGATTCCGACAACAATTGACGGTATGCCTAGATCAACTCCCAAACGGTTTTTCCTAATAAAGTCTTAACAGTTTAACCAATTCCGTTGCCCCACGAGAAGTGGGGAAGGTTAGGCGTAATCAGGGGAACATCAAGTACTAAAATTGCGATTTCTCCCTATTGTCCTGACGCGCTTATTCACTGATTTGTTGTTGTGGTTCATGCTGACGACATTATTAAGTATCGTGCAGCTGTCGTATTCTAGTTTGTTACTAGGACGAGCTGCGTTTTGAAACAACGTTTGTTGATAAATTGAGAGAGGTCTGGCAAAACGGCAACGACGCATGACGCCATTTCCGCTGCTTTCCGTTGCTGAATAAAAATATACGTAGCGCTAGAAAAACTTGTCGTGGTTACATTTTTTAGAAGGCGATGTATACCGAGAGATAACGAACGTGAACGACCGTTAAAATTGTCATACCCTACGTCACGCAACGCATATCCAGGTCACGTGACCGCGAATCTGGTTACGCGACGCTGCGACTGTTGCGATGCTGACTGGCATTATAGTAAATACCTACATATGTATGATCCAGTTTCCCCGACGATGTGTCACTCATTTTATTTTCAAATCAATGCTAATCGCAACCAGCCTGATGTTTATTTATATGGACCATGTCCGTTGTGTTTACTCCACTGTTGGCTTGCTTAATGTTCATAATCAAGCTAACAACGCTTTTGGTAAACATCTATTTTTCCGTTTTGTTGTAATAGCCGCAGCTGCAGCGCTACTTATCATTATTATTAACAGTTATCGTCACAACCTTATATATTCTCTTTGTCTATTTACATCGGCCATTCGAATTAGTACATTGGAACAGACGCAGAAAAGTCGCCAGACAATATTTGTGACGGAACGCATAACCATGATGGTTATTTCCTCAACTTCTGTCTGATACGCCCAGAATATCGCGGGTTTCGCTTTGTTGCTTATTGTGAAGCCCAACTTTGTAAAGATTCACAAAGGACGTGGGTAAAACCAAATTTAATGAATCGGGTTTGGGTGCACACGTAACAACGGACCAAACCGACAAAGTCTAAGTGAATTTTTCAAATAACGACGCGGTGTAAGTCGACAATAGCGTATACTGATCAAGTTACGGATAGTTGTAGGTTTTTTAAAGTTTTACGCCATAAATCTGACACGTGCTGCGTATCATCGTAAAAAAATATATTCAACTGATTCACATAACTGACAGAATCGCATATTTTTGCATGATAAGTGCATGTCACGAAATAACGATGTGCCAACTTGATATGCAGGATTGCAAAATTTTTTTTACCATCTTATTTACAAGCGACAGGAAGTAATCTAAATTTTGTACCGTTTCGAAAAATAGTCTGTTTGTCAAATTTGACTTTTTTCAATCATGCATTAATTAAAGATGGAATTGGCTTTTACGATAAAATCTACTCGTCGAAATTAGTTAAAGTTTTGGTCATTTATATGGTGGAAATATTCTGTAATCCTGTACGAATAATGCGTTATTATGGCTCCCCACATTTTGCATAATATGTCGTTAACCACCTCTGTGTTCATTGTCACGTATTCACGCTCTTGTTTGCAAATTTATGCGTGTACAGGTGCATAACGTTAAGCTCTCGCCATATTTTCCATTCCAGTTCTTTGTTTATCGCGTCTGCTTAAATAAATTACATGAATTTATACACCTGCTAAAAGAATTATAATAATGTATTTTTATAAATACCTTCGAGTTTGATTAACTTCATTATATATAGGTATATTTTTTTTTATCATTTCTGATCAACAGTACCACGTTCTTTGTTTAATTTTTTAAGTGGGTAGTCGTGTATCCCATTACTCATTTTGGTGAGATTCATGCCTTTACCTTGGAGGAAATGTTGGTAGATTACCCATTACAGCATTAAACGGCTTTTTCAGTGCCGGTTCTAGGTATTCTTGTGTTCGGAGCACATATAATTGCCCCCCCCCCAACGTAACCAATCATGATCATTAGTAATAGTGAGACTTACTAATAGTAAGAACTCTGTATCCAATTTTCGCTACCATAAAAAATTTACAATAAAATTGCGTCCTTCAAATCGTTACACCCGGGGCGGCAGCCCCCTCTCTCCACCCTAGTTCCGGCATTGGACTTTTCAAAATTAATAGAATTACGTGAGCGTATCAATCTTAATGGATGATGTGGACCATTGCACGGCTTGTGGTTTCAGTAATACGTTTCTGCAAAATATGTACACGCAACGCTTGTTTATGGATCTAAATCTTGTGATCTTCAATGTGGGAATACGGTTCATTTCATACCGATGCGGACTCTTGGTTTCCTTTGAGGAGATCTTGGAGAAATAGTTGAATAGTGGTCTGCAATCAATCTCTGCTATGGACATTACACAAATTCTCTGGAAATGAATGTGCCAGTGGTTTGATTTTACTTCAACGGTTTTCGTACCTTATTGAACACTTGAACAGACTTCGGTTAGGGTTATCCGCATGAGCGGTCTCCGGTTTAGTGGTAACCCATAGGTAATCTCACATCAACCAATACGGTATCTAATGAATAATATTTTAAAGGTAATGTTGATGATAGGTTTCAAATATTTTTGCCTCCAGAAGTTTGTCCCTTTGCTTACAATATTTATGTTTGCTATGTTAAATCAAAATAACCCCTCACATAAAGTAAAGAATTTGCTGGTCAACAACAAACAAGTATTCATTGTTTTCTTTTGCATTGAAATATGGGGTTGCCGTCCGAATGAGGTCCGCTCAGGCAGGGTTGAATCTCCTGTCTGATTGTTGCTCGCTATTGGTTCTTATTAATTTCATTTATGTTAATAAGTGGGACACGTCTTCTATGTGTATTAAGAGTAGCTTTATAAAATTGGCAATTAACAAGGAATGTAAGGTATTTTTTTATTATGAATTGACATTTATACGATTCTGATAACGTTAATAATGTCCATTGTAATTTATTGGTACCGACCTGTGACAAATGTTGCACAACCTGGTACGAGGCAATTTGAAATGTTCCTATTGTAACAACAATGCGCTATTAAATTGTTTTATGTAGAGTTTGTTCTTGAGTCTTTTGAATCACTTACTGTGCTTGAAATTGTTATTTTATGAGTGCATTGTATTTATAGCCGGTGTTTTATCAATTCGTGTAATTATAACAAAAATAGAACACTTCCTGATATACCATAGGCAGATATGAAAAACCGTTCATTTATTCAAACCCACATATCGTGCAAGGAATTAAGCTTTAAGCATAAACTGCTCTTTGTCAGAAATGAGTAACGTTAACTTCTACGTGGCCTTACTCTTTCCAGTTCTGTTGAGTTAACAAATTATTTTAGGGTATAAAACTACAGTTTCAGTAGCCAGTGGTACCGGTGCAAATTCCCATTCACCGTTAAGTACTCGAACGAGTTCACCACCTGAAAGTAATGCTACAAGTGCAACACAACAAACCCAACCCACACAAGGCTCAGGACAAAGTCCCATGGCTGCTCTCATGTCTGTAGCTGATAATTTGCCTCCTGGAAGCCCACGGTCAACTGGAGGAAGCCCCCCTACTAATACTGTGCCTAGATCTGCATCTAGAGGTTCACAACACTCTCCTAACTCGACAGGTACATAAAGTTTTCTTGCGAATTATGGCCTTTGTTTAATTAACCAATTAGGTTTAAATGAATAATCGTTTTAGCAAGTTCTAGCGGGCGTAGATCGTCAGGCTCCCGCCATGTATCGTCCACGACAGTTACCTCGAGTGAAACAGGAGGCGGGACTATAGGGCCCGGTGAAGTTATGCCAGCAGGAAGTGAAGGTGTAGCTCCTGCAGCACCCCCAACACCAAGTCTTAAATGCACACTTTGTCAAGAACGGTTAGAAGATACTCATTTTGTTCAGTGTCCATCTGTACCACACCATAAGTTTTGTTTCCCTTGCAGTCGAGACAGTATCAAACGACAAGGAGCCGGCTCAGAGGTAGGAGCTCTTAATTGTTTTAAATTAATATTCAATGTGTTTTGGTTTGCTGCTTACATATACAGGGTGAGTAAAACGTAACGCGTAATCAAATTTGGCGCCCAACGTGGGGCCTCTTAGTCTTCATAATAGTTGTTGTTAAATCAGAGCGCATACTTTGTTGATGTTCACTTTTAACTTTAAAGATAATTCAATAAAATAAAAAGATTGCTTTTTATTCTCCCTGTATATCAGCGCACAATGATTTCTAACTGAAAATTTTTTACTTGTAAATTCTGTAATAAAAAAAACGATTTAAGGAGTAATTTTATTTGCTTAGGTTTACTGCCCAAGTGGAGAGAAATGTCCATTGGCAAATTCGAATGTTCCATGGGCGTTTATGCAAGGTGAAATTGCGACAATCCTTGGGGAAGAGTATAAGGTGAAGAAGGAAAGGGAAACTTAATTACAAGAAATGCTTGTAAAATGTTCTGGCTCTCTTGTTCTCGACTTAGTCGAGAAAATATCTCGAACGAGATATGTCTCGAATTTGTGGAAAAGTTGGCGAAAGTTAGTAAAGAAGTTGGCATTTGGTTAGCTGGTTGATCCGATTGAATTATAAATTGAAATGAAGAAGGCTGTGTCCATTATTAGTTATTTTAGATCGGGATTTCAGTCCATCTATCCGTCTCGTGATTGTATATCTACACCGAATTACTTGTTGGCTAATGTCGCCGAATCTGTACATACGTGCATTCAGTTAGCGATTTACATTGTGGATTCTCTGTAAATCTGTTTATACGTCGTCATCATCGGCTTTTTGTGTTGTGATGAAACACATTTTCATCACTCACCGATAATTTGTTTTGGCATATGGCGAATGTGCTGTGTATAAATTAATCTGCAAATTTTTTAAAATATTGTGAATATTTAAGTTATCCAGCTTGTGTTTTGTGCATTAAATGTTGTATTGGACCTCTTGTTCTAATTAATTGGTGTATATATTGTAAATAATACATTCTCTATTGTGCTATTGAAATCGTACAAAATATGTTAGTAGAATTGTACCTCTACTAGGTTTTCTAAATAAATTTAATACGCACAACTAGTTTGTAATGTGAAGAAGCAGTTGTGTTTACCAGCTGGTTGTACATATGGAATTTATTTTTCAAGATATTAGTTTTATTTATTTATTAAAACTAATTGCGCAGTGAAGTCTGATAAAGCTGTAAATATTGTATATTCATCAGCTATCTTTTTTTTTTATTATAACGAACTTAAACCACTTGTTCTAAAATACGCTATTTTAGTTTAAATGTTTAGTGTTTTTATTTTTATGGTACATCGGGCCATGGTTTCTTATTTATGGATTGTAACTTCGAAAGTAACCTAGTCAAAACGTGAGGTGTAAGGCACTTCATATAGGAACTCCAAAACTCGCTGGTAAATGTAAGAACGATAATTAATAAAATTTACTGAGTAACATTAACTTGTATATTTACCCCCATGATCTATTATATCACTACTGAAGTCTTACTGGTTTGTTTATTTATTTAGCAAGAATTAGCTGGTTTTTTTTCTTATGAAATTTGATTGTAGCTGTTGTTAGATGTTCTTTAAGTATGAAATGTCATCGGCCAAGTATTTTTGTTTAAATTTGGCTAAACTTGTTTTCTCAAATTTGATGTATATAACCTGTGAGCTGATTCTTACTAAATAATATAAACAAATTGACCACTTTGAACAATTGTGTAAACTTTGTAAATATTTATATACATAGCTTTTACCAGATGTAGAGTAAACATTGTTTATTTAGATACATGAGCTGACTAGTTAGTCGGAAGGCTTTAATAATTTTAATTTTTGTAGTGATTATGACAGGTTTTAGTATTTATAACTATTGTTTTATTTTGGGTTTTCAGAAAAGTACACGGTAGTTAGGTGAAGTTGATAGAAGGCTCCCCTCACACAGGTTGTTGTCTTCAAATTGTTTTTCATTTTTTGTGTGCGATTGGAGAGTCTTCTATTTGTTTCACCTCGGGTGAACACTTTATTCCTTTCTCAGCTTTGGCCCTAATATTTGGAAAATTTGTAAGTAGAGATGTGCAGATTTGTGATTTCAAGCACAGATAAGTAAATGTATTGACAATGTCAGTGTTGTAAACAATGGTTGTTAATGAACCAACTGACAATGATTGTTTCAGGCTTGTACAATCTTTACTGTTACTTGATGTCGAATGTCGAAATAAATAATCAATGTGATGGTTTTTGTTTTTATGTTGCAGCCATAGCTTATTCCATTTCTTAGATCCCAAGATTCCTATAAGTAATAAATATTTGGCTACAATAATTAGGAAAATCTCTTTAGTTCTCACAAGAACAATTATTTGTATACTCAGATGTACATTTCGGCTGCTAAGCAGCCATCTTCAAATTTTAATAAAGCTGAATGGCTGCTAGAATCGTGATTTAAATTATTGTTTTTGTATTTTTCAATAAACCTGTTTTCCCGTGCATCGAGTTGTCTATTATTTGAAACTGTTTTTAAAAGTTTTAGGTCTTTAGCTTGAATTGGATGTCTGGCTTTAAGAATATGGGCTGCAACGCAAGGTTTGTCTAGCTTGTTAAATCTAAAGTGGGCTAAGTGTTCTTTAAAACCTGTGCTAATAATAACAAAAAATGGGGCATGGACCACAACGCTATAAGAAACCCAGAATACCCAAAGAATTTGTACAAAGCTCAATGGCTGGAAAGGAACACATTGCCCACGACGACGACAAAGCCCAAAAATAGCTAGAGACTAGGGCTGGGACTTTATAAAATTACAGCCTCAATTTAAGATTAAAAATCGGTAGGAAAAAACAATTTAATTTAATAATTGATTGTAAAAGACTATTCCAATACTTGATTTATAAAAAAACAAGTTAAAATCCATTATAACATTCGAAATAGTTGGACAAAATCAATTTTGTTAATTGGTTATGCATATTAGTACTTAGTTTTAAAATAAGGAATACCTATAATAATATGCTATAAACCAATTCACATTAGTACATTATTTATCAAGCTTACTTGAACAACTATTTATTAAGATGTTTCCTTAACTTAAACCCAAAAAAATTAACTGTTGTAATTTCTTTTTATGTTTAAAGTTCACATATCTACTTTGTGCCTTGTCTAGGCCATAGTTTTACAGTCACGAAGTACATCAACATGCTACTTTTAGTGAATTTCAGTATAGACTTGTGCTATAGGTACAAAATGTTGTAAACCGTTGTACAGCAAAAGAATAGCATCAAAAATGTGAAGTTAAAATTGATTAGGTACCCAAAAATCTGTTGCGACATTCGATGTATGGAATAAAAATAGAGTACAAAAAATCGATTTTATATGAGATTCTAACAATAAAATCAAATGATTGTTGATTTTTTTGAAAATCAAGATTTGATTGTTAAATAATCGATTTCGGTATTGGTTTTTGTCCCAGGCAGACCTACTAGAGATGCAATGCCTAATGTGCTCGTAACACCCAATTATTCAGGAGGACCATAATGCCCACTATGACTATATAACGCCCAAACTGCTATAGGTCCATAAAGTTCAATGTGTCCTCAATGCCCAATTATTTCAAACAACCACAATGCCTAAAAAAGACCCATAATGCACCCACTTGCACTTGTCTAATATTAATAATATAAGAAATATCTGTGAACAAGCACCAAAGAAATTTTATGAACAACAAATATTCAATTTTTAAACTATTGGGAATAATTCAGTTTTTATATAAACAAATTTTACTATTTACAAATAATTTGTTTATTCCTATATGTTTACAACACTTCCATTATTTAATTCCTTTAGTATATTGCCTATTTTACCTTCCTTGCTATAGAGAAAGGTCATCTTATCCCAAAAACTCAATTGAGCTTTGAAAGATTGGTAATCATACTGTGATAAAACCTCAAAGTGACGAGCTAGGTCCGCCCAAAAGAAGGGAGTGGGGAGGGGACAGGTGCGAACTGGGAAGGGAAAGGCCCGGCGGGACCTGCCTGGTAGGGTCCCGCATCTCTCCATAGATTGTTGTGTCACAAAAACGAATGAAATGTAAATACATAAAAATAAAATTTCGACTGAGCATAAGAACGACCTTCATTGATAAAAGACCTATAGAGTGTTCCCTTTTAGTCATTTACCTGAACAGTTTAATTAATTAATTGTCAAGAAAACGGTATCAGTTTTTGTAAGATCTATTTTTGGCGTTCAGTGGATAAACATTGTTTGCAATTACAAAGTACCTGATATCATAAAACCGGATAACTCTTGCAAAAAATAAAGGGATGGCGAGGAGTGCTCTACTTTCAATATGGACGCGCTCGAAAAGAAACCTCAGATTTGTATTCTAAAATTTAAATCAAAAATTCCAAATTTGTCAAAATGTAAAACATTTCTAAAAACTCAAAATTTTCATAATAATACTTAAATAATTTTCAAAAATTTTAATAAATGCGAGGAAGGTTCTGTGGCGGTTGCCTGGCAGCTTTTTTTCTAACTATTCAATCTTCAGTAAAAATTGTACCTAGCTTAGTATTACTTCATTGATTATTTTTTTTTCTAATTCTTTTATTTTATTTCAGAAGTGGCGACAGTGAGAAGAGCATAGAACGTGCATATCCAAAAGAAAGTTTATCGGAGAATAAATTAGTAGAACGTCAGAAGAACTATGTAAAATTAATTAGGGAACAGAATCACAACATTAAAACCTTCTGTAATCTTTTGGGAGAAGCACAACTAGCAATATTGGAGATAGCTAAGAAAATTAAAGATACACCTTCCATTCAAAGCGAGCAATACAAATTAAAATGCACGGACGAACTTGACAAATCAGTGAAACTTGGATCTCTAAAACAACTGTCAAACAATGAGCCAATATCTAAAAATGAACAGGATATTGCATGTTTGTGTACGGCAGAGGAACGCTGTGGTAGTGCTGATGTATGTATTCAAGTCAATTGTGAAAAAGATAATTATTTTATTAAAACAGAAACTGTATCTAATGTTACTGCAAGTGTAGCTGAAGCTGACCGTGCAATCGTTAAGTCTTGTGTAAGTGCAGGCAAAAATGATTCTCAGATTGATGTTGCAAATGTAACTAAACAAAGTGAAGATGTATCTGCTCATATAAAGAGTCCATGTGATCTGTTCAGTTTAAATCAAAAAACTGAAATTCGTGGTTATTTTGCGAAAAGGGGTATTTCACCAACAATTAGAGGTAATTCTCTGGATCCAATTTCGGAAAAATCCACTTCATCCGAAGGAGAAATAAACAATACTACTTATGAAGATCAGACAGAACCAAAGAATACCAGAGCAGTTTGTAAAGTATTCAATTACACACCAGAAACTAATAATAAATGCATAAAGGGAGTGAAATCTCTTAAAAATAGGGCTGCTGAAGTGGTTAATTCTGTAATTTCTCAAATGATCGTTGAAATAAAATCTGTTAATAAAAGTGATGAACTTGATGCTAGTCAAGAAAAACAACGTTTAGAACCTTGCACGGACGTAGAAACTAATTCCAAAAATATAGAAATTGCCTTGAAAAACAAACTTGCAATTCAGATGATGCCATCTATTGACATCCGAAGAGGTTTGGTCACACAAACAATACCCACAATTGTCATAACTCCTTCTGAAAGTATACCACAACAAAATGTTTTTCAGGATTCTAATGTTGCTTATGAAATAGTAAAGCATCCTTCTAGTGAGATTATTACCAAGATGGTTGAACCAAGTATCATTAAATCTAATAATAAAATGTCAAAACAAAGCGTAATGACCGATAAAAAAATAGTAGGAAAGTGCAACGCAAGGTGTGACACTAAACCACAAACTCATAATAGTGGTGCGCAAATTAACAAAACTAAAAGCAATACCAGTTCAAAAACATCGGCGAAAGTAGTAAAAATTACTGCCAATGATTTGGAAAAACCGTTAATAAATAGAACTCATGAAACAGAATCATATCAAAATAACAATGTTAAAAGTAATTGGCATGAAGTCTCTGCTGCTACCGTAGAGGATGCAACGACTTCTGTTCCTACCTGCGCTGACCACAAAACAAATTCGCAAAAACCACCAGATGATGTTAAAACTTCTGTGACAACTATTGTAAAGTTAGAAATGCCGGTAACAACATTTGTTAATACACATTTTAAACCTGAAAGCGAGTCTGAAATTCTTATCGTAAATAGTAACAAAAATCTAAAAATGCCAGACTCGAGTTACACTACTAACAAAAGATCTACTATTGTAGAGTTCTTAGGTAAAAAGGAATGCGCAAAAGAGTTTATAAATAAAATGATAGAAGACCCCCACACCGAAGTTATTTTTAAATCTTATCAGATATTACAAGAACAGTACAATCATGATCCACAAACGGAAGTGGATGATGCCGTTTTGTCGTTTATTGATACCGATGTTTATAAAACATACGTAAACCCAGAGGGGTATAGGAATACTGAGCGTAGATATTCCGAAGTGAGCCACGACAAAAGTGTCGTAGATAAGCATGTATCGATACCAACTCCACCAGAGTTTTACGCAACAAAATCGATACAGTGCGACGGTGAAGAAATTATTGGTAATATTGCTGAGGATAATGTAGCCGAAAACAAAACACCGAATGAGAAACATGACGATCCTACAGCTGATGACAATATATCACAGACCACTTACATATGGAGCTTGGATGACAGTGTATCACAATGTAGTTCTATATCTAAAAATTTCGATTCACAAACACCGAAATCTATTAATAAACGAGAAGTTAGTTCACAACAATATGCTCGTGAAATTGTGCAGGATCCTAATTATGTTTCAAGAAATGCAAACATGTTATTATCACTTTCGCCTCGTGTATCAATGCATCACTCACACACCAATATTCCTCGTGATATACAAAAAAGACTGTCATCATCAGCTAGTCGAAATTCAAATCAACGAAATTCAAATCAACGAAATTCAAATCAGCGAAATTCAATTAATCAAAAATCTTTATCACCTTCACGTAGTACTTTACATTTATTTCCTCATCATTTATCAAAACGTTCCAGTGAAAAATCGTATAGCTTAAAAGGTTCACATTCATTACCATCACCTCCGCCACCATCACCACCAAATACAATTAAAAAAAAAATAGATAGCGACTCAATCAAGTCGGAAAATACTGAAGATATAATATTTCAAATAGATACCGAAATGATAAGATCAAAATCCCACCATTCCAAGGTAAATCTTGAACAACCCAGTGATCTCATTGTTGTAAACCAAAGGGATTCTTTTGGAAAAGAGTCTGGAGGTAGTACAGCAGCAGAACTTGATCGCGTTTCGTATGTATCGACTCGAAGTGAATATGTAATAACGCATGATGTTTCGTTACAAACATCATTAAGCGATGTTGTTGAAGAAGTTACGAATTCAGAGCAGAGCTTAGAAATAGATATTGAGAAATTGAAAGGGATGGTAGAAGAGGACACTCAAAGTGAAGCTAAAAATATTTCATGCTGCACAAAATTAGCAAGAGGTATTAAGAAAAGGACACCTGAGGATGTATATATGAAATCCAATGTAGAAGAACCATTTTTAATTAACACTACTACATTGGCATTTGAAATGGAATCTGATCGAACAAGTGTAAACGATGAAGAGCCAACATATAAATCACAACGTGGAACTCTTTCATTTCCAGAAAAGGTATTTCGGAAACTGTCGCGTAGAGGAGGTTCTCCTGTGAGTTCGTTTATTGAAGGACTAACGAGTCACAATAAAAATGAAATTATAATAGCAAAACATGCTCAACCACAAAATGAATTGCGTGTCCTTGAAAAATATAATTCATCAGAAATTGCAGATGTTATAAAGCATGCGAAATTAAAAGAATTTGATAGAAAAAAAGACAATTATGGTAGAACTGCAGAAATCTCTTCGCAAACTTCAGTTGAAAATATGGACGTAGTACATTTCGCAGAGGTAACTGAAGATCTTATACAAGAACAGGGTAGAAAATCATATGAAAATAATAACTTCAATAAAACAGACAAGAAAAACAACAATGAATCAGAAACCAATTCCGAAACTAACAGCATCTCCAAAGTTGAAAAATATACAATAATGCCTGTTAATGTGAAGCACCAAAGAATTAGTAAAGATGACCAGTTTTCTATGGAAAACAAAGAAAATGTAAAATCTACACTTCCAAGAAATGTACCTGGAGGTGATGATGAAGTTAACTGCATGGGATCCTTTGAATTAGCTAGCAATGTTCAATTTTACCCAACATGTACAAAGCATGAAGGTATTTTCCCTCGTCATAATAAACTGCGACAAAAACAAATCAAGAAAATGTATGAATCTTCAAGTTCTCCGGAAGCAACAACTTCAGAAAGCATATCAGAAAACACGGCAGAAAATCTTTCAGAAGGGGAAGTTAAATGTAAATGCAGTGCTAGTATAGGAGAAATTCACGTATGTCCTTATGCAAAAAATCGAAGAACAGTTCAGTATTTGAAAAGGAACCCTCAAAATTTCATAAATCATGAATTTGACAGTCCTGATGTAAAAATAAGATGGCAGAAGGAATTTAATAGTAATTGGGTGGCATATTACGTTTCAAGGAGCCCTAGTCCGGAATTAGATAATACAGAATCGGTTGATAAAAGCACAGATTCAAGTGGAATTATTCGGAAGTAGCTTTTTTTAGAATTTCAATTACTTAAGCTTTGTATTGACTTAATTTCCCAAACAAGCAGTATTTGTATTTTGTAACAATAAAATATTTTAAATATGTTTTCTTTATAAAACATTAATTGCTGGTTATAAAAATTTGTCTCCTTTTACAGGTTCAGATATTGCAGACCTATCTGAACTTAATGTGTTTCCATTAACCTGTTTTAGAATAGGGGGTTGTTGAACATCAAAAACATTTTAGTTTTTTATAGGGAATCGGCCAAAAAAAAATTGATTTATATGCCCTGACATTGTTTCCGCATATGTTTTCCTTGCTACGATAGAAAAATAAATGCATATCTGGCAACACTGTTAGTGCATATAAATTTAGCTTTTCTAATCGCAGTGCCATCAATGAGAGTTTAAGTGTTGCTTTTACCACTTTTTATTACTTTTTTAACATTACCTTGTCATTGTATTACTATTTTATGAACGTAGTGAATAAATGAGGAACTGTGAGAAAATGATCAGAAAAAATAATAAAACCCTTTCATTCTCGTAAGAACTTTTTGTAATCTAAATTACCAAAAGTTCTGAGAATTAAAAAATTAAATTTCCCTAAGCAAAATAAGCACAATTTCCAGCAAGTTTGAGTAACCCGATTACTTTTTCATATCGATGAGTGGATTATTTCAAAGGTAGTACATCTAATTTTGAATTGAAATGTATTTTTGAAAATAGCCATACTAGAACAATTGAGAGGTTGGCTTAAATTTATATTCATATTGCTTATGTAAAAAATATATAGGTAATATTATGGTAATTCTTTAGCCTTTTATTTTTAAGTTTCATTTAATTGCTGTTGTTATGTCAGGGCTGCTCAACATCTCTGATTATGTTCTCCGGGGTGCTTGCGCACCCCCGCAGTCGGTGCCTATGGGTGCAAGTTTAGTTAGAGGCTGAAAACATTCTATACTCTCAATTCGCTATATCTCCTGAGATTATACAAAATTCTGTTAAAGTTTGCAACATTGAATAGCTCATTGTCAGATTATTAACGAAGCTTATCACTTTAAGCAGTTACTCTTATGTTTTAGTTATTAAAAACCGTAAATGGAATGAATATACTATAGGAGCGACCGTAGCTTAGTGCTAAGAGCGCGGGCTATCAATGCAGCGAGTCCAGGTTCGATTCCCGGCTCGGACGTTTTCCCTCGCAAAGCAGCGGGAAACTAGCGATTTTTAATAAGCCACAAATTTGCAAAACCTTTAATAGTGGAAAGTTTTGAGATTAGTTGTTTGGATTACATTGAATAATATGGTAAAATATACTAAGATTTTAATATTGTCAGTTAAAATTAAATTATTGTCGGGGATAAAGGGTTTCTTAACAACTTGGATTAGACTGTGGGGAACCTAATCGGTTGATACGCCACTGTTCCTTTTAATAATTTACAAAGCTGGAGACGCGCTTCTGAAACTTAAATAAGTTTCCAAGTCCGCATTTTTTTAAGGAAATGTTTCTTCCCTTATTTCAGTTAGAAATTAAGAGATTATTTGTATTTAAATTACCTACAAAATTGAAGCGTGAAACTGTTGATTTCATATGTGAGTGCTGCTATCTTACCGTAGTAAATCAGTTTGCGTGTGGTCTTGTACAGTGTATTTAGATTTTAGATAGTGAAAATTATCTATTATTTATGAGAGCAGGTAGTGGAACCATCAACCGCAGTGCAGCTGTGCGTAAGTGCTGCTATCTCACCATAGCAGCGCCAACTACGTGTACAGTTGTTCGTTACTCAAATGGTAAAAATCCCTCTCCACCAAATTCAGTTTACAAGCAACAACAAGAAGCAAGAGGTGGTACGGGCTAAGATGGCCGTAACTACAGAAAACGAATCAAAATAAAAACGTTAATCATGTAAACTAACAAATATCGTGAATTCAGCAGTGAGAATACATTTTCGACAAACCAATGGCTGTGATAATGAACTTGTTTAAAAAGTGTACGTGTTTTATTACAGTTGACGGGATTCGTTGCAAAGATCCGTGTGTTCATTGACCACCTGGTTGTTGCCCGCTGTCAACTAGCCCTAATCAGTCAAAATAAAATGGACTGGAAGGATGCACTCAAACTTCGCAGTGAAAGTTTGCAATAATAAGGAGATGCGAGACTGCGTCAGGGTTTGATTTTCGCCATTGAAGACCGACGAGCTCGACGGATGCCTCCGCTAGTGGAGCAGTACCCCTTGAAGTCCATGGAATCGCCCCGCAATGGAGACATGGTCAGCTCGGTGCACGTCGGCGAGCGCGCACATTGCCCGCGAAACCCCATCACCCCATCTCTGTGGACGGCTCTCTACGATTACGACGCCCAAGGCGAAGACGAACTGTCCCTACGAAAAGGGCAGATCGTGGAGGTCCTCTCCGAAGATGCCAAAATATCCGGCGACGAGGGTTGGTGGACGGGAAAAATCGGGGACAAAGTGGGAATATTTCCTTCAAATTTCGTAGTGTACGACGATCCCATCAATCATGTAAACTCAATAATCGGTGATATACATCCAATCGAAATTGACTTCAGTGAGTTGGACCTGGAGGAAGTCATAGGGGTTGGTGGGTTCGGTAAGGTGTACAGGGGTATATGGAAAAATCGCGAAGTGGCCGTGAAAGCTGCAAGGCAAGATCCCGATGCTGACATTTCCGTGACGTTGGAAAACGTTCTAAAGGAAGCTAAGCTTTTTTGCCTGCTGCAGCACGAAAACATTGTGTCCTTAGAGGGTGTGTGCCTCCAAGAACCTAATTTGTGTCTCGTCCTAGAATATTGTAGGGGTGGTTCATTAAACAGAGTGTTGGCGGGTCGTAAAATACGTCCCGATGTTTTGGTGGACTGGGCTATACAGATCGCACGTGGAATGGACTATTTACATTGTGGTGCACCAATTTCTCTCATACACCGGGACCTGAAGAGTTCTAATGGTGAGTGTACGATTTGTTTTAATATAATAATGTTTTAACATGTTTGCATTCTCATATACAGAGGTAAATATAAATATGATAATATACAGGGTGGTAAGCTTAATAGAAGGTGATCGCAAGTGGCATTTGCTGAATTTTGGAGATAACAGTACCTAAGGACATATCCTTAAATGGAGAAACAATTATTTTTTTACTGCTTTATAATAAGAGACAACTCGTCACCTATTCAGCTTTTTACCTTTTCGTTTTTTTATTATTTTATACCGGATGATGACTTGAAAACGCACCATAGGTTAATTATGGAGAAAAAATACTGCATCCTTACATACTATCGTTTATATATTTCCAAGGCACCACTAATTTTTATAAAGTAAGTTTCTATTTTCTTAGTTTATCGGTTCCCGAAAATAAAAAATTTGAAAAAACGGTAGTTTGTATGGACGAAGGTATTGTACGTTCTATTGTACAAAAACCTAATTACGGTTTAGCTGTAAAATAACTAGGGAAGTGAATAGGTGCACAGTAATTAATAATTTATTATTGAAATCCATTCCGATTGTGCATTTCTCAAGTGACCGCCCTGTATAAAATCGAATGTATTTTTACATGTTCACATAGTTCTCGAAACAGTAAAAGTAAACGGACAGTTTTTGGCTCAAAATACTTGCATAGCTGTTTATTTCCTTGAGATTCATCGTTTAAACTTTACCTTCACAAGTACCTAATTATGTTGTTCCGTCTTAATTACGATAGGCGCCTGTTGGGTAGCTAATCCCTACCTTTTCGGCATATTTTTATGTATTTATTACTTGTGACCAGACCGTGCAAGCCGTGAGAATTTAGCTTTTACAATGTTCGCAGGGACAAGTATTTGCAAATGGTCAAACTGATCTTTGGGTTTTGCAGAAAGGACCAGTGTTGTGATGTACTCGTAAGGGTCAACATCTATTTCGTATCAATTATTTGCTTAATGTAATATATAGTATAAGGTTTTGTTAGAAAATAAAATATAAATACAGTTCCATCAATTATTACTTAAAATTCTACTCTACCCTACATTTTGGTCGGATTCGAGCCGGATTTACCAGTTTACTAAGGTCCTTCGAGAAAATATAACAAGTGCAAACGATCCAGTAACGCGCCCTCAAGAATCTACAGTATATCGCAACATTCAAGTTAAATCGACTTCAGAAATTCAACGAGCTACACATCTCTAAGACAACAATCTACTTAAACAAAGGTCAGTCAGTTGGTCTATGTTAATCCTTTCTTATTCCTTATCTAGGATTGTGTATGCAGTGTATACATTTCTATTATTCATTTAATTGAAGTCGAATTATTTCAAATATTCTTGCGATCAGCACCTATTATTACTAAATAAACTCTAAGGGGCATTCGTGTTAGGATAATTTCTAATTCTGTTCACATACTAAAACATGGCTGAAGAATTAAAATCTTTGATTATTGCTCGCGAAGTTATAAAAGCAGCGCTAACACGCTTTCAAGATCATTCTGCTTCTTTAACTGAAAGTAGCAATGTCACAGAAACAAAAATTCGATTCTCCAAACTTAAAGATAACTGGGACGAATTTAATTCAATTCAATCAAAAATTGAGATTTTAGACACTAGTTCTAAACAACAAAAAGAACATAAAAAAGAACGTGAATCCTTTGAAAATCAATATTATACTACAGCGGCTGTTTACGAGGACTTTCTGGCCAGCAGTCTTGCAAATTCTACAATTGCAACAAATTCACAGTCAAGTTCTGAAACTGATATGAGGCATCAAGCAGCTACACTACCTTCCATGAAATTGCCTGAATTTAGCGGCCAATATGACCGTTGGTTTTCATTCTCAGAATCATTTAAGTCCGTGATTCATAATAATTCCAAGTTAACAGACTTACAGAAATTGCATTATTTAAAATCGTGTCTCACAGGAGAAAGCGCCTCATTGATCGAAACATTATCAATATCGAACGATAATTATTCAGTTGCTTGGGATCTGTTAAAGAGTCGATACGAAAATAAAAGACTTATTATAAAAAATCACGTGCGGGCTTTATGTAACTTACAACCAATTCAAAGGAAGTCTGCGGAATCTTTAAGAAATTTAATAAGTACCGTTACACTAAATTTAAAACTATTAAAAAAGCTTGGTCAGCCAGTTGATCACTGGGATTTATTACTTATAGAAAACATTACGTCTAAACTAGATTATCTAACATTGTCCGAGTGGGAAAACACGAAAATAATCGGTGATGCTCCCACATTTAAGGAAATGTCAGATTTTCTCACGTCAAAATGTCAGTTCCTAGAAAGGCTTGAATACGAAAAGATGTCACAAAACGCTAGTTCAAGTGGCACTAATTTAAATAAAAAACATTCTGTTAAATACAGCGGAGTAAAATCTACGGCACATATTTCGGCAAACAAACCGTCATGTCAATTTTGCCAACAATCACACTATTTAAATCAATGCCAGACTTTGTTAAAACTGCCTATCGAGTCGCGAATAGCGGAAATTAAGAAACTGCAACTTTGTTTAAACTGTTTTCGGTCTAACCACTTGGTAAACAATTGCTTTGCTAGAGTAAAATGTAAAACATGTGGTATGAAACACCATACAATATTACACTTAGATGCAAATAATTCACGCAACCAAAGAGACAATTCACAGGAAGGTGAAAACGTGGTGCCAACTCCGGTTAGTCATTATTGTAATGCTCGCGAAATTCAGTCACAGGTTCTGCTATCAACTGCTATCGTACATGTAAGGGACAGTCAAGGGAATTATCAAAAAATACGCAGCTTGCTCGATATGGGCAGCCAATCTAATTTTATAACAGAAGCCGCTTGCAGAAAATTAGGGCTAAAATTTAAATCTATAACAATGCCAATTTCGGGTATAAATCAGTCAACATCTACAGTCAACAAATTGACAAATATCAATATTCATTCGCAATATAATTCATTCCAAGCAACTCTTGCTTGTTTGGTACTCGATAAAATAACCGCTAATCTACCGCTAATTAGTTTTAACGCGAATCAGGTAAATATACCAAATAATATCGATCTTGCTGATCCAAAATTCAATATAAGCAGTCCAATTGATTTATTAATTGGGGCACAATTATTTTGGGATTTATTATGTAACGGCAAAATAAATACAGGTAAAGGTACACCTCACCTACGCGAAACTCATTTAGGATGGATTATAGGTGGAAATTTATGTGCCACTAAGTCATCTCAAAACAAATTATGCAATTTGGCAATATCTAACTTAGAATCGCAAATAGAAAAATTTTGGGAAATAGAAGATTTTTCAAATAAAACACGAAATTACTCGCAAGAGGAACAAGACTGCGAGAATTCATTCCTAGATACGTATACGCGTGACGCAACAGGACGCTTTATAGTTCAGTTGCCCTTTAAACATAAGCATCTTATGCTAGGTAATTCAAAAACGCAAGCGCTGAATAGGTTCCGTTGCTTAGAGCGAAAGTTAGAGAATAACTCGTCGATTAAATCTTCGTACGTTCAATTTATGAACGAGTACGTCGAGTTAGGTCACATGACTCCAATTAGCGAATCTAATAGCGACAATCATTCCAAAGAATATTATTTGCCGCATCACGCTGTATACAAAAATTCCAGTACAACTACAAAGGTACGTGTTGTATATGACGGATCTAGTAAAAGTAGCACAGGAATTAGTTTGAACGATATGTTACTTGTTGGCCCTAAGATTCAGCAAGACCTATTCGCCATTCTAACTCGATTTCGGATCCATCAATACGCATTCTCGTCTGATATAGTTAAAATGTACAGACAAATTTTAATTGCTCCAGAACATCGCGATTATCAGCGTATTTTCTGGCGTGCTAACTCAAGCGAGCCATTACAAATTTTTACGCTAAATACGGTAACATACGGAACTGCTTCCGCTCCCTATCTTGCAATTCGAAGCCTACAGCAATTGGCTATCGAGGAACGCGAAAAATTCCCACTTGCTTATGAGGTTATTTTACGTGATTTTTATGTGGATGATGTTTTGACCGGAGCACAATCGTTTACACAGGCTAAAGAACTTCAAAATCAATTAATCAGTGCACTTAAACAAGGAGGCTTTACTCTTCAAAAATGGGCATCAAATGATCCAAGATTAATAATCAATTCGGAAACAAAGGTACCAAGCGATCTTCACATTAATTTAGACAAACAAGATGAAACAAAAATTCTAGGTCTTATTTGGGGTGTTGAACGAGATACTCTCAAGTATGCCATAAAAAATTGTGATAATCAAATTACAATTACTAAGCGCAGTATATTATCGATTATAGCTCAACTATTTGATCCTTTAGGTCTTGTCGGTCCGGTTTTGATATCGGCGAAAATTATTCTGCAAAAACTTTGGTCACTAAAGTTGGGCTGGGACGATTCACTTCCGGCTAATTTAGAAACAGCGTGGCTACATTTTACACAGCAACTTCCTTTATTAAACAAATTAAACATCGACCGAAAGGTAATTCTAGAAAATGCTAATGGTTATTACGAACTTCACGGTTTTTCCGATGCTTCAAGTTCAGCATATGGTGCTTGCGTTTATATACGCACTGTTTATCCAAACGATACATTTACGGTTAACTTACTAGCAGCCAAATCGCGGGTGGCACCGTTAAAGGCTTTAACTATACCGCGTCTTGAATTGTGCGGCGCGCTATTACTATCTCGGTTAGTAGACAAAATTAAAAATTCATTACATATTTCAATTAATCAACATTATTACTGGACTGATTCCACGATAGTGTTGGCTTGGCTATCAGCACATTCTTCTAACTGGAAAACATTTGTTTCCAATCGGGTTACCGAAATTCAAAATTTAACTGATGTCAGCAACTGGCATCATATACAATCCAAAGAAAATCCAGCTGATCTCATTTCCAGGGGGGTAACTCCAGAAAATTTAATACAAAGTCATCTATGGTGGCACGGGCCCATCTGGTTAATGAGCGAGTCCCATAAATGGCCAAATTTTGTACAAGAGCACGATACATGCTCTATACCAGAAAAACGAGTAACTTCAATTGCAACAATAATGCCGGAAATGCCATTTTTTACAAAATACTCTAACTACAACAAATTACAACGAGTTATGGCTTATTGCATTCGTTTTATACATAATACTAGACATAAACGTATTAAACAAGTAGGTGTTTTAACATGTCGCGAACTTCAATACGCGACAGAGGCGATCCTGCAATATATTCAACAACGCGAATTTGCGGTTGAGATAAACAATTTAAAAGGTGGGCGTCAATTAAAAAGAGGAAGCAATCTACTGCAGCTTAGTCCATTTCTTGACCCGGGTGGCTTATTACGAGTAGGGGGACGTCTTAAAAATTCTATCCTAGCGTATGACGTCAAACATCCGATAATTTTACCAGCAAGGCATCATGTAACAAAACTCTTAATAAAACATGAACACGAAAATAATCTGCACGCCGGTCAGCAAGCTACCTTGGCATTCATACGTCAAAAATACTGGCCCTTGTCAGGTCGAAATACTGTTAGGCATGTAATACACCAATGCATTAAATGCTTCCGGGTTAAACCAACCGGTGGCAACGAACAAATAATGGGAAACCTCCCAGCTAGCCGTCTAGAGCCGTCTCGGCCCTTTATAAATTGCGGCATTGATTATGCCGGCCCTGTATATTTAAAGGAGGCAAGTGGTCGAGGTAAAAAATCTATTAAGGCATATGTCGCATTATTTATTTGTATGGCTACAAAGGCCATACACATCGAACTAGTTGGCGATCTTACTTCAGAAGCTTTTTTGAACGCTCTTAAACGTTTTATTTCACGCCGCGGTAATGTATCGAATATTTTCTGTGACAATGCTACCAATTTTAAGGGAGCACAGCGAGAGCTGATCAATCTTCAAGATATATTTAACTCAGATGATACAAATTCAAAGTTAATTAATGAGTCAGCCCAGTTAAACATCACATGGCATTTTATACCTGCTCGATCACCTCATTTTGGGGGGATCTGGGAAGCCGGTATTAAGTCAACAAAATATTTTCTTAGGCGTATTGTTGGAAATGCGTCAATAACATATGAGGAAATGTATACACTGTTGACACAAATCGAGGCAATCCTTAACTCACGCCCATTAACCCAATTAACTAATGATCCAAATGACCTATCCGCTCTTACCCCCGGACACTTCCTCATCGGTACACCACTGACTGCACCATTGGAACCAGATATAAGATCAATACAAATCAATCGACTATCTAGATGGCAGCGAATTGAACAGTTACGGCAACATTTCTGGAAACGTTGGTCGATGGAGTATATTACACAACTGCAACAAAGAACTAAATGGCAGTGCAAAAAGGGGTCCCACTTCAGATTGGACATGTTGGTTTTAATTCGCGATGACAATCTTCCACCACTTCAATGGCCTTTAGGAAGAATCATCCAGCTACATCCAGGAAGGGACAACATTGTGCGTGTGGTGACAATTAAAACAAATAGTGGTATAGTGAAACGCGCGACAGCAAAATTATGCGTACTGCCAATCGAGGACAACAATTAAGGACTTTATCACGAACTTACAATAACAATAGCTTATTATTTAATAGTTGTTAATTTTAATTAAGCATTTTAATCACATATCATGAAAGGATACTTAGGACCTTTCATAGGTGGCGGTATGTTCCGTCTTAATTACGATAGGCGCCTGTTGGGTAGCTAATCCCTACCTTTTCGGCATATTTTTATGTATTTATTACTTGTGACCAGACCGTGCAAGCCGTGAGAATTTAGCTTTTACAATGTTCGCAGGGACAAGTATTTGCAAATGGTCAAACTGATCTTTGGGTTTTGCAGAAAGGACCAGTGTTGTGATGTACTCTTAAGGGTCAACATCTATTTCGTACCAATTATTTGCTTAATGTAATATATAGTATAAGGTTGCGTTAGAAAATAAAATATAAATACAGTTCAATCAATTATTACTTAAAATTCTACTCTACCCTACATATGTCACTCTAGACTCTAGAGTCTAGAGTGCCGAACTATTAGATTTACTATAGGTGGCTGCCTATATTATAGTTTTTATGTTTCGTAAATGTCATCGAGTACAGAATTATTGAATTTCTACGTCCACAATAACTTATGCATTGGAAGTCGTAAAAATACAATAAACTTAAATATTTTAGTAAGAACCATGATAGGTCAAATCTGCCAGCGTTGGTGATATAAAAATAAAATATACCGACTTTCCTAAAATCAGAGAACCGTTGAGAGCATATTGAACAAAAACGCGGTTCTGGTTTTAAGCTTTTGACCGCTTTTGACGCTGATAAGTGATAACAAACGACGGCAATTTTTTTACCTCTTTACCTCTTATTCAACCTTTTACCGTTCTACCCTTCATTCGTTCTTGAAATACCTTCAATTTGGAAGCTTTTACAGTAGGGGAAGTTTATATAATCGAACATTAATCTCCTTGAACTACCCTTTCAGTTTCAGAGCACTGTTACCAAGATGTTATTGGAAGCAGAGTTAGCTCGCAGAGTGAATTTAATCAATAAACAAGCCTGTAATCTAACTAGTGCGAAAATTGTTTGGATATGAAATAAACCTTGAATTCTGTGATTGTAACACAATCTCCACGTAAGTGGATAACTGAAAATCCCGAGCCAAAATTCATACGAAATTGCAAGGGGAAGGAATTTTTGATGTTGGTATAGTGTGTTGAATGACTTTCTAAACAAATTTAAGTAGCAAATTCCTGATGTCATTTTAAGTAGAAAATGCCTGATGAACATGGGCCCGGAAATTCTCTTTTACGGAGTTGTAGTTGCGAAAATGGAACAATCTAATCACCCTTTAATTTAAATTAATATCACCGTCATCAATCAACATATTTGATTCAAAGTTTTTGCCGATATTTTACTAATAATGATTTACGTTTTTGCTCGTTTTCGTTCAAATCCGTTAACCAGGGAGGGGGGGGGGAGTAGATACGGGAGGCCACCTGACATTTACCCACATCTACGCTCTTGGCTAATGGATTTGAACGAAAATAGGTAAAAATGTAAACCATTAATATTAAAATATTTATTTGACATTTAAACTAAATATCTCAATTTATGGCAGAGATATTAATTAAAGCATGAATAGTTTGTTCCATGTTAGGAAGGTTGTAACTCTGCAAGAAAGCGTTTCCGAAAAAGTTCTTAATTCTCTTCTACTTGTTACTCATGAGCAGTTTAGTTTAAACAGAAATTTTTTATCGTTTCCCGTGTATCATTAAAAAGGGGGACATGCATTTTCTATTTTCAAAAATTCATGTAAGGCGTTACACAGAAATTAGCGAACTGGGACATGAACCAGATTGTAGCTGATTTTTAGCTCTATAGGCTTACAAAGTTTTAAACTTTTTTGAAAATGTATAATTTAAAAAAAAATTTGACTTCACAGTTTTTATTTGTACAAAAAGTCTTTTACGTACTAACATTGTGTTCTTTTAGGAGTATTGTAGTATCTCGATCTGTCAACTCATTTTTTGGTAAATAGGCATTAAAATCAAAATTATCAAAAATTCATAGAAGGCGTCACAGGGAAATAGCACGAACCAAATTATAACTCAGACCTAGCTTTATAACGCTACAATATTAAAAAGAAAATTGATTTGCCAGTTTTTGAGCAATATTATTTTGAAAAATCCAGATTTTTAAAAATAGTTTTACATTCCAGTTTTTATAATTTCAACAAATCTCGTACATGAAAGCATTGTTCTCTCCTAGAGCTTCTACAATCACAAATTTGATTTTGATCTGTCAACTCGTTTTTTTTGGTAAATAGGCGTTAAAGCCAAAGTTTTCAAAAATGCATAGAAGGTGTCGCAGGGAAATAGTGAACTGGGATACGAACCAAATTATAACTCAGCCCTAGCTTTATAAACCTACAAAATTTAAAAAATATTATGGCAGTTTTTGAGCAATATTGTTTTGAAAATTCCAACATTTTGAAATATATTTACATTACAATTTTAATAATTTCAACAAATCTCGTACATGCTAGCATTGCTTCCCACTAGAGCTAATACAGTCACACATGTGATCTCGATCTGTCGACTTGGTTTTGAGTAATAAGGTGTTAAAGTCAAATTTTTCAAATAATCGTTAGGACGGCATTCTGAAGCTATAGTTTTCGGAAAAATGTGTCCTGAAATTTTAAAATCTGATTTTGATAAAATTTATTTTAAGAAAAGCATCTAACTTTCGTTTGCGGTTCCGGTTCGTAAAAGAAACTTTGACATGTTAAATTTCTGTTGTACTCGGCTTCACCAAGTTTCAATAAAATCGGTCCACTAGTTACTTAAATTTCACGTTACACATACACATACAAACATTTTTGAAAAATCACTTTTTTGGGTTTCTAGAGGTCCAAAACATGTACATTCGTCAGAATCGAAAATTTACGCGTTCATAAAAGGAAACTTGCAAGAGAAAGTGCAATTTTTTATATTTAGTAGAATTAATTTCAGTATAAAAAAAGTTAAATTCCCTCAAATTCGCATTCTTTCTGATATTCGGATTTTATTTGACCATAAACGAAATCAGCGCGATGATGTCTTTTTTAAAGTATTTAATTACGACGCCAGAAATATTTCCTTAATTGCTTGAAAGGTGACAAGATTTGATAATTTATTTTACAATCTGGTTTCAGAAAGAACATGGACTGTTCTGACAAGCCGATTTTAAATTTTAGCTAAATATGCAAAAATGTTGAATGTCAACTACGAACTCTAGTATTTTTTGTGCAGCCAACCTACTCGAAAAATTAGAGAGGAATCTTGGCTGGGTATTTTTCTCAGATGCGAGTAATTATTGATTCTCGGTAAACATTGTTGGTAGAGCGTTTACCTTGTTGGAAGCTATTTTTAAAAATAGTTGTTTATTGTACAGGGTGGTGCAAATAGTGGACACACGTAACGGTCTGTTCGGACGTAAAACATTAAAAAGAAATAAGTAAACAAAGCAAGTTCAGATACTTATTAGAAACCATCTATTAGAAAGAGAGAAATTATTTGTCTCTGTCACTTTTCAATTTCCCAACTCTTCCGACACTTTAAGGGATACACGGATATCGTATAGAAGACCTTAGGGCGCACTTCACTCTTTTTTCCTAAACTTTCTAGCTTTAAAATAGCGGCCGTTACGATTTGTTTGAAAGTTTTGAATTAAGCTCCTTTATCATAATAGTTCTACCAGGGTTGGGCATGTAGAATATTACATGTAAAATATACTTATTGTGCATGTAGAATATTAAGCCCTTTTTCTGTATATTCTGCATGTAGAATAATACCGATGCAAAAACAGACAGTTTAAACGTAAATGAACACGTATACAATGAGCCAAGTGCTTCCCTCTACACCCAACTAAAATAAATAATACTAGCAAAACTCGTTGGCTACGCCCCACGCTTTTATTCATGACTTCTTTTTAAATACGCAAACTGCTGAAATCAAATGCTTTGCCGCCCTACGTGACTGTTGCGTAAACATCGGTACCGGCCAACATAATAATAAATAAGCTGTGTTGAGGCAGTAGGGAGGGCAAGGTAAAGAGATAAAGAGATTCCGATATAATATACACATTGGTTGTCTAAGGCGCAAGTGCCTACTTAAATGTTGTAAGGACTTTGTGAATCTAAAAAACTAGAAACAACGTAGCAAAAAATTCCCGGAACGAAATTCTCGTAAAAAAACGAATAAAATTCCGACATAGACCAGCACCGGAAAAACATTTTAAGTTAGAGATACCTCCGTAAAAAACTGCAAGATTAAATTCCCCAAAAAATTCTATGAAATCCCAAGAAAAATTTTCTTGAAAAACAAATGGGATGAAAGTTAATTAAACTTGCTTTTCCTCATTTCCAGGGGTGTCTTAACAGAGATTTTTAAAATTGTTTGGAAGAAATAAATACGTACTAAACAATCAGGCTCCCAATAAGCTGAACATCTTCTGTGAATCGGAATTTGCTTATCTTCATTGAAAAGTGTAACAGTCTACTGTACAAACGAATCTGCGCGTTATATAATATACGCGTAAATATGTGGCTTCTAGTAGCGGAGGCCTCACCAGTAAATGTTGAGACAAGTGGAAGGGATCCGGATTTACTATAATTAAATTATAATTTAGAAATTTTAGAATATCAAAAAACTTAAAACTAAAAATCAAAAATAAACATTACATTCCGTGTTGGAATTAGGGTGGGGCGAGAGGGACTTCCGTCTCAAACGTAACGTTTTAAAGGGCGAAATTTTATTGTATAGTTTTTTATAGAGCCGACTTCTTTGTAGTTTGACAGTTGCCGATAATTTAAAAAAATTTACAGTGCGGTACGTTTGAATAGAAAATAGGAAAGGCAGCGCCTTTGTACCGTTGGATAGTCGCATTTTCCCCTCGCCCCATACCATGCACACATGCGTGCTTTTCTAGAATTTATCGTACCTATTCTACGTATTTGACACTTTTCTACGTGTAATCTAGAAAATAATATTCTACGTGTAAAGTTACAGCTCTGAGATACACAATGTTACTGTGCACAAAAAATTTCAAAAAGCTAAGAGGTATAAAATGAAATTTTTTATAAATTTTAGTTATGAGATCGGGATAAAATTTAATATTGGAAATGCTCAAATGGTACACAATGTTACTGTCTTTTTTTTCATTGTTGTTTAACCCCGAGGAATCTTTTTCTAAATCACCATGAAAAAAATTTTTTTTTTCAAAAAAAAAAATTCCGTCGTAACGGTAGTCAGCAATGATAACTTGAGAATAGGCGAGGTAGATTGCGAAACACGTAGTGCATAAAAGATGAATATAGTATAATCCCGTGATAATAGTCAAAAGCCGACTTTGTGGCTTTGAACTGCTTAAGTCTAAAATTTTTACCCAGCAGGTGATTTAGTTGTCCTTCTTGCAATGAGGAATTAGCAGGGTTTTGTATTAAATACCCCACAAGTGGAAATGGTTCTTAGTTATATGTGCTGTAATGTATGTGATACGATATCTACAAGTAATTATTTAGTATAAAGGTATAGGAAAGTGTAGGCGAAGTGCTTCCCTCATTTTTGTCTCTGGCATTTCCTAAGGGCAAATAATAATCAAGTGAACTGTGAACTAACACAAATCTATACTGTAATTCGGGCAATTGTTAAAACTGACAATGTCGTAAATTTTGTAAAATTTTAATATTGAATCAAGGTAATCACAGAAAATGTGTATTCGAAATAAATGTGTTAACAACCGCCATAGTTCGATTATACTTAAACGGCTGGAAATGGAATTAATAGTTGTACTTATTCGAAACGACAGTATCTGCAAACAACTTAGGCAGTACTCTTTTGCGTATTTTTATATGATCTACAATATGTTTAGCTTGGTTTTTCAATATAAAATGTCATTTAAAAAATATGAGCAACAAATATAATGCTTCGCCCTCAAAACGTTCCTCTAAACCGAGCATCTTTGAGAAAAATACACACACGGTTTCGTTTGGTTACATAACGAACGCATGCCGAACCCGAGTCTAAAGTAATTATTGTTAGATTTTCTGAAGGTATCGATAAAAAAATTAAACCTTGTATTAAAGTCAATCAACATAATGTGCAAATATCATAGAAGTCATAATACGCAATGACAAGTAGAATTTGCCTATTTTTAAAAATGATCCCAAGATATTCGCTAAAGTGTTATTACTTATTAACAGGATTTCTCGGTATAATTTTATCTGAACATTGATAATTCTGTATCAGTAGACTTACATAAATTCATTCTATTTCGAACATCCGTATTCTCAGAAATCGTTTATCTTTTACTAGCAAACACCTAATCTGACAATGCCTAGCTCCTTGTTAATAAATTCGCGGTAGGTGCAGTATAAAAATTTATAACCCGTGATTTTTATTTCTGTTTTAATGACTCGTTTTGATTTAAGTGCCTTTTTGACTTTTAAAGGTGTACTATTGAGAAGCCCTAAAAAAATAACCAGATATATAGAATCCAGACTTCTTTATTTTTAAAAATAAAATTTTAAAATTCGCATCGTACAATTATATTTATTAGGTCTACGTTATCAAGAGAAGTGTGTAAATATTTTTAAGTTTTGCATTTGTATGGCCTATTTTTTTTCTTAAGTACTTTTTAATTGGAAGGTAGCTGTGAGCTACAAATTCGTGGGTCTAGGTTCAAAACTGGCAATATTATGAGATTTTTCTGAAATTGCAAGTTTAGAATGTGAGAGCGGGCCCCAGGCAATAAATTCCTAAAATTGCGATACAACCTTAGATGTTGAGTCGTCTATAACATAAACCCTATTAATGTATTTATTTATTTAAATGAAACATCGTTATATTGTTTCATGAGATGTTTTTAACAGAATGGCATTATATTTGTACTACATATTTGTCATTTTCGGAAATTTAAATTGTGTTCAATGTTGTACGTAAATTAACTTACCTACGCTAATTATTAAGTTACACCTGCAGTTTAGGCATGAATGTGCTCTTGCTCCTTGACGTTGGAATTTAATAAAGCTATAATCCTACATACGCCCGAGGCGCTGCTTCGTCATGTTTGGCATTTGAAATATGCCAGCAATTTGGGGACCACTATAGGACAGTTTTGCCATGCAAAGTGCAATAATTTTGTTTTATAAGGAAGTCGTTAGAATATTTGTGTGTATTTTTATTACTATGGGGTGTTGAAATAGGGCGTTGCAAATTAAAAATTATTTATTTGTGTGCCAATGCTTAAGTTGGATTTATTTTTAAAATTCTAGTTTTTACTTTCACATACTTTTAGTGCAGGGAAGTATTGATTTCATGAAAATTTTTGAAGTTGGAATTTTGACGGATATACAAGTTTCGGGCTTCCAGGAACCCATAAAAATTGTTTTTAATGTCTGTCTGTGTGTAAGCGGGTGGATGAGCGGGTGCCGTGGGTGGGTATGTGTTTGGTGCGTCATAACTCCCGAACGGATGGTTGGATTTCCATGAGTTTTGTAGTCTGGAGGTATATCAAAAATTGGCCGACAAAATAAGCTTTCAAGAAAAATTTGAAACCGGAAGCGAAAGTTCTACCGGTTTGTTTTTGTTGCATTTTCCTCGGAAACAGAATGTTTTAAATCAGAACTAGGAATCTGATAGAAGAACTTAGGGCAAGTCCAGCGATTTGTTTGGCGAACTTTCTGGTTTTAAAATAGCGGTCGTCAATATTTTAGAAATTTTTTTAAAGTTATTGCACAAAAACTGTTCACAGGATTTTAAATCTCAGCGGCCACCATTTTAAAGCTAGAAAATTAGGTAAAAAAGTTTTAGATTTGCCTTAAGCTCTTCTCTTAGATCCTGTGGTCAATTTAGTGTTCCGTTTTGGATTTTTTTGAAAAGCTTAACTATCACTAAAATTTTCGAATACACTCATGGACAAAAATATTGCATATATTTTTTTTTAATTTTTCTGTAGCTTTTATGTTGTTTTATTACTAAGTGTCTTATATTAATGTGTCCTACGTATATTAGTACTGTTTTATAATAAATTAATTTACATATGATAGCGTTAGAACAGACTCGTGGACGATTCAGTAAAATAGTGTGATTTTGGTTATAACATTTAATTGAAAAGAGCAACAATAACGGCAACATAACATTATTTTAAGGTAACAAGAAGATGCATTAGTATTTCCCCCTCTAGCTCTAATTACAGCTTGCATCCTTCTGGGCATGCTTCGCAGAAGATCTCTAATGGTTTCTTGCGGAATTCGATTCCATTCTTCCCGAGCTGCAATTCGTAATTCTGCAATTGAGTTAGGGGCTGGATTTCGAGCTCGTATACGGCGTTTGAGGATGTCCCCTAGATGCTCTATGGGATTTACATCGGGACTTAATGGTGGCCAATCAAATGACCCAATCCCGGCATCTTCAAGGTACTGGAGCACTGTTCCGGCCACATGTGCGCGGGCATTATCATGCATTAACACAAACCTATCGTACCCAATAAAGCCGACATATGGTAGAACATGTTCTTCAATGATGTTGCGGATGTACCAGTCTGCATTCATTCTCAAATCCACCTCAACACTCGATCACGTCCATCTGGCTTCTGGCAATATTTCTGTCCACGAGTGTATAATACCGCATCATTTAAAATTTTATCAACATTGGACCAGTACTTTCGCCTTTAGAGACGTTACACATACACACCCACCAGCGCATAGACAGACATTTAAAATGAGCCGCAAAACGTGTATTTCTGTTGAAATCTAAATTTAGAATATTTTCAGTAAATCAATACTTCTATACCGAAGGTATGGGGAAGTAAAAAAATTGTCGATATGCAAGTTGGGATTCTTGATGAATAATTAATAATTACAGGATTTATGTGCACTGTATAATGGATATTCTTGTTAGGGCTTCCTACATATAATGAAATAAATAGTCGAACCTTACCAAATTAATAATTGTGGCATTTCAGAGTAAAGGTGACCTCAGATCAGTTGAATTGTGGCAATTTTCCTAGTAGTCGATTCGGGTAATTTGTTTGTGCAAGATTAAATTAACGTCTACTTCCACGGTTGTTTTTGATTCGAGCGAGACAAGTTAATAAATAGGACAGATAAACTTGAGAAACAAATGAGCACCGTGCAATATATCAGAAACAGTTAGGTGTGTAATTAAATCTAAATCGTTCTATAGTAGATTGTATATTGAATAATTGCATTTGTTATATGCAAATTATTACTCCATGATGCTATACGATAGTGTAAAATGGTTATGAAGTAATGAAGTGATCAGGAGGTGCATGTAGACCACACACAGTGTATTAGAAACCAGCAACTGCATACATACGTTGGCACAAAAACAAATGAGCTCACCTGCACGTACAGGGTGTGAATAAAGTATGGATACAAGCTTATATCTCAATGCGCAAGTGTAAAAACTTGTTGAGAAATTTTGCTTTACTTCAGTGCGCACGCGTTGTACTTGTACTTCTGTCAGTTTCAAATGTCATGTGCAATTATGTAGAGGTTAGGCGCTTGTAGTTTGTCAACAAATTAGTGTTTAAAGTGAGTTTCATTTACTTTATATATTTTATTATGAAGTTCTATATAAAGAAACTATAATACACTCACCGGCACGAAAAACGGGCCACTCAACTTTTTAAGTAAATGATGTTTTTTTTTATAGTTATAACATAAAAATAACTAAAGTTTTAAAATTTAACTTCTTTCCTAATCTGTTTAGATTCGATTGTAACAAAAAACTGCTTTCAATTTGTTTTTAAATTGTTTGTTTACATGGTTTCAAGTATGCGTTGCATTTGTGTAAAAATAATGGCCGCAGAAATTATTGCATTTGTGCAAAGTTATCTTGGCATATTCAATTGTTTTTACTGTTTTGGCGAAATTAACAAATGCCAAACACAAACTAAAGCTCAGATTAATTTGTTAACGTTCACAATTATGGCTGTAAACCCTGAAACAGCGTCTGCTATTGTTGCATTACTTCAAGACGGAAGCAGTCAGCGTTTGTGGCTTTGCAATATGGAATATCCAGAAGTACTGTGCAACGAGTTCATACACGTTTTTTGGAAACTGGTGCCAAAGCAAGACGACCTGGAACTGGCCCGCAACGACGAACTAACGCCCATGATGACCGCTTTATCATGTTACAAAGTTTGCGAAATCGTCGTTCTACAGCTGTAGAAATCAGAAATCGTCTTCAAATTCGTCCAGGATGTAAACGTAAGCGAGCGGACAGTTAGATGAAGACTTGGAGAAAGAAATCTTATCAGTCGCATACCTGCTACAGGTCCAGAACTTCTCAGGCGTCATCGTGTAGCGCTACTTCAATTGGCCAGGAATCACAAACTGGGGAGAAAACGAATGGAGGCAAGTTTTATTCACAGACGAGTCCAGGTTTTCTCTGCGATCCCCCGATGGCCGTGACCAGGAGAGCAATTTGCTGAATGTACCTTTAGCCCTAGAGTAAGCTACCAAGGAGGTTCAGTTATGGTTTGGGCTGGAATTTCTTTAACGGCACATACATGTACATCGTTCCAGGAGGCTCCCTGACAGCTGTCCGGTATGTTAATGAGGGTCTTCAAGATTTTGTTGTTCCATATGCTCCTTTTGTTGGAGATAATTTTCTCTTGATGCATGATAATGCAAGACCTCACACCGCAAGAGTCACTCAACAATATTTGGACGAAGTTAACATCCCCGTTATGGAGTGGCCAGCAGTAAGTCCAGATGCCAATCCCATTGAACATGTTTGGGACATGCTTGGTCGAAGAATTCGAAGACGTGTTCCTGCTCCTTTGACTTTGAATAAGTTGCGGCAAGCACTTTTAGAGGAATGGGAACTTATTCCTCAGGAAGACATTACACACTTAATTTTAGAGATGCCCCGACGAATGCGAGCAATTGTTAATGCACGTGGAGGCAATACACGCTATTGAAAAACTTTTCATGATTGTTGGCATAAGAATTGTTTGTGTTTTTATTGTTTAAACGCCTTTTTGCTGCAAAACCAAAATGTTGCTGTTTTTGACTTTTTTCATTTTGTCTTGAAAGCAGTTTTTTTTACTTTAAATAAACAGTTAATAATCTTTAAAATTAATTAAAACAAGTTGTTTTGTTTGTTTTTAGACAATAGTTTAAGTATTTATATATAAAAATTTTGCATTTTTCTAAAAAAACTAAGGTGGCCCGTTTTTTGTGCCGGTGAGTGTAGTAAGACAGAAAGTAAATATTAAATTACACATCTATCTAATTTAATTTTTTGTTTGTTGCACATTATATTATTATGAGCATAGGTACACCCAATGGAAAAATGTTGCTATGAATGTTTGAGTGTTTCCTTAAGATGTGGAAATAGTTTGTACGGACTTGGAGTATTAGTTTTACTTTTACAAATAATAAACAAAGTTCTTTGAACATGGATTTGAAAAGGCTTGCTTATAGAGTTGAAGGCTTCCGGGAGGGGAAACAACCCTCATTAAGACATGGGCCTGGAAACGCTTCCTTGCCGACATAAAGATTGTAACGTTGCAAGAAAGTTTTTCCGGGCCTATTTTCGTAGGAATTTTTTTATATAGCTTTTGCGTGTAGAACTTTCCCCAAAAGTTTGTAGAAACTATGATCGCATTTTAAGCAAGCACCGAGACCTTCATAACAACTTGATTTTTCACAAAACTTGAATTATCTCGAAAATTGTTGGATTTGGTGACCTTCACCGAGAGTAGTTTCTGTGTATGTTTGTATGAAGAATAAGATTTATTGTTAACAATTAAAAAATTTTAAGTGTGTTAAAAATACGTTAGTAGATACATTGAGCTTCTCCTCCATATCGACGTCTCTGATTAATAGATTTAAATAAAAACAACTGAAAATGTAAATAATCAATTCTAAAATACCCATGCGAAATTTGAATATCTTAATTAAATTTATGACAGAGCTTATTTAAAGGATTAATTAAAGCGGAATTAGACTGTCCCTACGGACGTGTTTAAGCCTTAAGGCGGCACGTTTATATGAACATTTCCGAATGTTTTTTGATCAGCCAATCTGTCCTTAAAATATGGTCCGTGATTTTCGAAACATCTTGTAGAACTGAAATTAATCGGCCCTTATGTGCATTACGGGCAACCTATGTATGGAGAATAATAATTTATCGCAAAACTTGAAAAATTGCAAAGATCTAAAATGTTAAGAAGAAAATATTACCCCCCCCCTTCCTCCCGAAATATTAAGCTAAATGGGTAATGCTGACATATACAATTTCAAAATTTTAGTGCAATTGCTACGAAATTTATCGACAAAAACTATTTTCGCGAGGTTGTAACTCCGTATCGAAGCGGTACTTATATTTATATTAACAGAACCATTTTACTTATTTTGGTGATTACACACTCCCTGCCAAATAGTGAAGTTCAATCCCTATACCACATAAGCACAAGTTCTGCCTCGACATTATTTCTGACCGCAATTGTATATCAATCGTCCTTCACACGCGATTAAACACCTGGAATAAATTCTATTTCCGGAAATGGTATAATTAGTTCAAATTAAGACAAAACCAAAAAATTGGTCTTTCTTGAAGTACTCGTCCGCGAATTTATTTCCTACGTCTTACACACATTTATGACATTGAAGTGCTCAATTATTGTCTTGCTGCTTGCAGCATAAATAACTATTATTCTATTTAAGGTGTCGTTTGCGGTGTTGTGTTGTTAGGTCGATAACCGTGTTTAGATTTTATCAACATTAGCGTAGCAAGGCCATTTCGAAATGAAATACAGCATGTTCAAAGCTTAGGTCAGAGTAGCACTTTACAGGGTGGACTAAAATTAATTGTCTGTGTATTGTAGCTAATTCTGTAGGTGCGCTTAAGTAAATTAAATATTTGACGCATATTTCTAATTATAATTAAATTCAAAGGTCGATTCTACAAAGTATATGATATCAATTTTGTATAAGGAAATCCCAAAGAAAAATTTATGGAGGAATTAACAGTCGATATGTGAACATATGTTGTTCCCGATCTGACTTAACAAATTTGAATTATAATTGTTGTTATTTTTATTGCGTAAGACGCAGGCAGGTAGGTACGTACTTCAGTGGCACAACCTATTAGAACCGAAAAAGACATGATCTATCAGACACTTTCACATGTATAAATAAAACATGATATGATAATCGTGTAGTCAAAAGTTTAAAAACTTGTTTATAATGAAATGCATCGTAAGCAAATGTTAATGTTTAGTTTAAGTGTTACAGCTGCATCCTAGATAAAATTTATATTTGCAACTTTGTGTTGTATTGCATTACCACGTAGATTATGATCTGCATTTTTAGGGCTATGGTATTAGGTAACTTCCTGTTTTAATTGCCCATTAACATCTACATGTTATTCGTGGTAATTAGGAGTAAAACGACGAAACAGATAACTGAATCGGTTGTTTGGTGTTTTTAACAAGAATGTCTTTGACACCGCATAATTATATGTAGGTGTTAAAAGTTACTGTTATTTACTGCATGCTGTTGTATTAGTGGTGCTGTATTTTAATATGTAGGTTTACTTTGTACTAGGCGTATGTAGATATCTCTATTAGCGCTAATCAACTTATTGACTTGGACGCCTATTAAGGCGACATCTATTAAACAAGGATAGAATACCATTGATACCAGATGTACTATAACGGAGGACATTGTAACTTATTTTAACAATGTATGTTTTGGGATATTTTATGATTAGCAACCAATACACAGCATGCCATTTTTGCCCATGTTTCACTAGAAAAAACTGCAGGGAAAGTTTGGTAAGACATTTCAGGATTCTGCGCGTGTCCATAAAGTTGGAGAAGTTGGGGGTTAGTGTAGTGGACGTACAAATGAAATCTAGGAAGTATGGGAAGGTTCAAGGGAAGTACAAGCAAAAATCATACACAATTAAGAAATTTATAGAGCGTAGGTCTGTATAATCGGGGAAGCTCAACGGAAGTTTGGGGGAAGTCGAGAAAATACGGGGAGGTTCAAGGGAAGTTCAAGAAAGGAGGCATTATAAAGGAATTTATACAGTTTGGGTACGTCTATAAAATCAGGGAAGTCGGATAAAGTAGGGGAAACCCAAAGAGGAGAGGCATTTTAAAGAAACTACTAGAGTTTGCATATGTTCATCGAATAGGGGAAACTCAAAGGAAGTATGGAGAGGTTCAAGGGAAGTCCAAGTAAGAATGGTGCATTTTAAATGATTTTCGAGAGTTTGGGTAGGTCTATAAAATTGGCGAAATCCGATGGAAGTCCGGGAAATTCCAAAGGAAGTTTGGGGAAGTTTAAGAAATACGGGGAGATTCAGGGGAAACCAGGGAATTCCAAGGAAGGAGGTATTTTAAAGAAATTTTTGGAGTTTGCGTAAGTCTATAAAAATGAGGTATGTCCAAAGGGAGTCTGGGGAAGTTTAAAGTAAGTTTGGAGGAAGTCCAAAGAAAGACGACGAACTGCGGGGAGGTTCAACGGAAATCAGGAAAGTCCAAGGAAAAAGGAGTCATTCGAAAGAAATTTATAGAGTTTAGGTATATTTAAAAAATATGGAAAGTCGAGGCAGTAAGCAGGAGATTCAAGGAATGTCTGAGGAAGAAGGGGTATTTTAAAGAATTTTTAATTGTTTTTGCATAAGTCTATAAAATAGGGAAAGCTCAAAGGAACTTCGGGGGAAGTCCAACTCCGAAGGAAGTCGACGAAGTGTCAGGAGAGTCCAGGGAAGTCCAAGAAAGAAGAAGGCATTTTAAATCAGTTTTTAGAATTTGCGATGTGTATAGAATAGGGAAAGTCTAGGAAGTACGAGGAAGGTTTAAGGAAAGTCCAAGGTCCATAAAATTGGGAAAGTTCAAAAGAAATCCAGAGGAAGTACGGGGAGGAAGCATTTTTAAAGGAGATTTTTGGAGCTTGGGTATGTCCATAAAATTGGGAAAGTCTAAAGGAAGTTTAGGAGAATAACGGGGAGGTTCAGGAGAAGTCAAGCTAGTCTAAGGAAAGAGGCATGTAAAAAAAATCTAGAGCTTGGGTACATGTATAGAATTGGGGAAATCTAAACGAAGTGTAAGGGAAGTAGAGGAATGTTCACCGGTAGTCGGGAAAGTTCCAGGAAGGAGGCATTTTACAATGATTTCTAGAACTTGGGTATGTCTAAAGAAGTGGGGAAGTCTAGGGAAGTACGGGGAGGTTCAAGGGAAGTCCGAGGAAGGAGGCATTTCAAAAACATTCATGAGCTTCGGTATGTTCATAAAATTTGGAAAGTCTAAAAGAAGTCTGTGGTACAAAGAAAGTCAGAAAGTACTGAGAGCTTTAAGGGCAGCCCAAGGAAGAAGGAACATTTTAAACATTTGCATAAAATCGAGGAAGTCCAAAGATAGTCGACGAAGTACTGGGAAGTTTAAGGGAACTTCTAAGAACAAGGAGGTATTTTAAAGACATTTCTCGAGTCCATAAAATTGGGGTTCGAACGTCAGCCTGCAAAGTCTCCTGATTTAACCGCATTTATGGGTCTACTTGAGAAATATATCAATTAGTTATTTTTGTTGGGTTATTGGGTCAATCATTAATAAAAGTTTGCTTAAATTTGTTTATTCATACAACGTTTGGATTATCTTTTGTAGCGTTTTTCAGTTATCTGTAGTTAAAACATATAGAAATACAAAAATTACCTTGCAACTGAATATAGCCGTGTACGGTAATTTTAGTTAATTGTGTACGTTTAAACTTCAGATACCTGGAGAAGACTACAAAAGATAGTAGAAATGTTGTATGAATAGATAATTGAATCAAATTTTTATTAATCATTGACTCAATAACAATAACCCAACAAAAATAATTAACTAATATATTTCTGAAGTTCCCCTATAAATGCAGTTAAATCAGGAGACTCTGCAGGCCGATGTTCGAACCCCAATTTTATATATTTTAATAGTTTTCAATATCTGAAAATTTTGTAAAATATCAATTAAGTATACTGTTAATGAAACAACGTTGGATACTCTTTGCAAACGTTTACAGAAAATATAGGGAGATTTAAATGTGCACTGTCAAATTGAACAATTTTGTTTTGTGCTTTAACAGTGGGTTGGTTGCACGTGCAGCAAAATCGTTAATTATCAAATTAATTTAAAACGTTGCTAGCAGAGTAATAAAGAAGTCTTTGCTCACAACAGCTGATCTCAGCTAAATTACAAGTGAGTTTCAAACAAAATTCGGAGAAGTCACTGTTAAATATTTTCAATTTTTAAAAAACATCTGAAATTTTGATTTCTAAAAATAAATTTCTAGGTATTGTTGACAGACGTTTATAATTACGAACGATTGATATTTTCAAGTGTTTGTCAATTTCTTCAAAGCACGATTTACTGATCTCTTGAAGTGCATGTGCTATGTACTTAAAACTATTTTTACTTTGTTGCATTATTAATGAGCTGAAAAATTTCAGTTTGTTGGAATAAAACAATGAGGTTTCTCGAATAACTGAGACATTGAGAGGCACCGATAGGGTAGGAATGCCCTTCAATTGATAAAACATTTTTTTAAATAAATATGGTCTTGATAATTTGAACTTTTAGAGTTTGTACGTGAGAAATTGTAATTTTAGCTTTTTTACATTACCAGTATAGCCTGAGGGCTATAAGACTTTTCTACCGAGGCGTATATATTTTTTTTTCACTACTAGCGATATAAACCCTTATAATTGTAGATAAATGACTATATTAACTTAAATCCCTGTTTATTTCAAATTATAAAACAAATGACATGTCATGACAGTTTGAAAATTGTTAAATCATCATTGGTATTCAAAAACATTGTTTTTAAGAACTGGTTTCATCTAAAATACTGAAATTATTAACAATTTTCTTTTTTTTACTTTGTGTGGTTGTATTATAGGCGAAATTGATATTGACAACAGAGTTGTCATTTATTACGGCGCGAAAAACGTATATTCAAATACACCAAAGTTTTTAAAATTGAATTAATTTATTTAAACAACTATTTTATGCATAAAATACCATTAAATAGAATCTCTCCATTATATTAAATCGTGCTATAAAAACGTTCTCTTTAAAACTGTCACAGGATTATCAAAAAATATGAATTTGTTCATTATTTGCCAGTGGTTAATAATGAAAAAATAGTTACCTGTCAGTGAGCAAAGGTAGAGAAATTGAATTTCACAGCATTCTATTATGTGTCAAAATGCTACGCCATATTACTAGTAGTGAAAAAAAAATTATTTTGAGATCGTTTAATGTGTCCAATCCTGTACTTGAAGTACAAATTTATTAATTATGGTACTTGTAATTTTATTTTTAAGAGTCTTTATGGGAAAGGGCGGCTTTAATTGTAGGTATTGTTTAAATGCGAGATAGGACTAAATATTATGACCACTTTGCACATTTTTTTAGATAACACATATTTAATTGTTAATATAAGTTTATCTATCAGATTATTTATACTAGACTTTTTTAAGTAAAACGTTGGCCTTGGGACATTGTAAATAAATCAGCAAGATTTTGCCGCAAAACATTGTATATTTGTATATAACATAACTTAATTAACACATCGAATGTTTACTGGAATTTAAATTAGCTAAATATTTTTAAAAGTTGGAACAATAGAACCAATAATAATAAATGCGGAAGGAATGTCAAATCTGTTTACTTGAACTTTTCTGAGTAGGTACCTAAAACAACTTAGTAAATGTTTCAAATAAAATTCTTTTGTGTAATGTAAAGATAAGCCAATTCATAAATACGTAAATATCACGTGGCCGACTTGTCGTCGGTATTTTACTAGATATTACCGAAAAGCTCTTATCATGCATGGCTTACACGAAACTTATTCTGTTATAATGCAAACACATTAAAAGTAACTTTTACTGTAGAGATAAATTTTCTGATCTATATACCTAAATTAAAAAAATGGATACCTAATGATAAGAAAGCCGCTAAACAAATCCTTGTTTTTATCTAATAATTGTATTTGATTACACTTGATACTTGAACTTTGAACAGCTGAAGTGTGTATTGTCTATTTGCAAAATAAAATGATACACTTTGATATGCGGAATAACGCCAAACGTTTAGCTAAGACTGCCTAGCCCATTAGACCCTCATTAGCTAAAAGGGTTCGGGACAAACGTTAATTTTGGGCCTTAATTACCAAGCTTAAGGACACCGAAACACAGTTGACCCTTTTGTAACAGCTTCCCGAGATTTTCATGTGAATAATAAAAATCATTGGCTTAACGAAGTACGTAGTCCCTTTGTAAATGTAGTAGTAGTAGTAAAAGTTGGATTAAGGGTTAGGAAGGAGGATGCTCGTTGGTTCTTCAACATGAGAGCTTAGTTACACATATTCGGAATTACATGTCTCGGCAATCATGGGTACGATTTAAATTATTGATGGGGATAACCGAATGATTTTCATAATCGAAATATTGCCATTCCAATTAATTTAATAATCGAAAGATTCATTCGGATGTTTTCTGCGGTAAAAGGTAGTAAAACCGTTCTCCGTACGCTTCCCGAATGCTCCTATGAAGGAGTTCTTGTGCTCATCGTCTTTCCTCGGGCCGTTCGGTAAAACGGCGTAAACCTTCAGCTTTGAATATTATTTTTATTAATTTCATCGCTAATTCCGGACCGTTTTTTGAGTAATATTTCTATAAACCGCGAAAGTAGATTCATTTTATATACTTTTTAATATAACCTTTGATAATGGCATGTAAACATGTCGAAATACGTAAGAGGTTAAAATAAATAAATGTTGTTGAAGTAAAAAGTATTTTATTTATACTCAATGTAATTATAATGTATGTTGCACGCGTTAAGTTGTACAAATAGTATGTAATTCACAATGTTTTTTTTAATTAGGTATTGGAATCGATTGTTTGTAATTATTAGAATCGATATTGACCTATTACGTGGTTACATTCTGGATGTGTACGATAAACCGTCCACCCAAAATCCATTCATTTTTATTTTCCGCTTGTCCGATGAACTTCCAAAGTCAAAACTTTTTTGCTCAAGTAACATAGATAAATAATAAAAAATCTCCAAAGATGATCGTTTTTGTTTAGATGTTCACCAACCGATTTCTCTTTTCCATCCTCTTCGTAATTCCATCGTTACACCCGGCGATATCTGCTTACTCGGAAAATTTCCTGATAATAATTTATTTGTATAAAAATACTGTGTTGATAGCAAAAAACGTAGTTCAAAAGTCCGAGCCGCAAATTGTTTGTTACGTTTTGTCTTTGTTATGATTATTTATGAAGTTATGATACAAACGTAATTGAAATTATGTTTATAAACTTACGTTTTGTTTTTTTTATTCGAATAATTCCATTGTAAACTAAAAATGCTTACATTGAACGTAGTATTTGTTTCATTTATTAAAAAAATTGGTTACCGATATTTTTGCTATTTTAAATTTTTTTTCTCTTCTAATAAATTGTTTGCCAACATGTTTCCCCTCTGAATTGTTATATGGACGTCATCTATTTTTTTCTGATAATGATAACAGTTATGGCTTTAGAAAATGGCATGAAAAGAGAAATAGCAGATAATGTATAGGAAAACATAGCTATAAATAATATCTTCAGTTTTATGTTTTATCGCCCTCGCTTAAAGAAAAACCTAAAAAAATAATGTTGCAGAAATTGAGCATGTCAGGTTTAAAATCTGATTTTAGAGTCATTAACTCGTAATATTTTCAGTTTCATGGTGTCATATTTGTTCATACTACTGCGAATGTGCAGATTTTATATTGGCAGGTTTCGTTGACCGCCGTCTTCTACAGAGCGACGGATCTTGAACTTGAATGTAATATGGTGGTCTGGCCTTTGGCGGTGGTGATAAGCCCTAGCAGCAGAAATAACACGACGATAAAAAAACTAATGAAATAAATGTCAGGGAAAACGATTAGAAATTTTTCAAATTTCCGTTAATAATTGGAAAACATATAATTCGATGAAAGGATTATTGGAACCGACAATCAACATAGATTTAAAAAGAAACTGTCGGGCAACCGCTACGGAACCTTCCTCGCAATTATGGAAATTTTTAATATATATACTACAACATTTTGACAATTTTATGGAAATTTAGTTTAGAATACTTTTAAAATTCTCGAAAAAATTTCACATATTTTATAGGTACCTGTTTTTGAATAATTTCAAAATAATGCTTTTTTTTTCAACTTTTTTGTAAATTTTGATTACATTAAATTTTTTTTCAAAATTATACAATTCTAAATACCTACCAACAATTTTTCCCAACATTTAAAAATTTTGAAGATACTTGGAAATAAGGTAAATTTGAAATTTTTTAGACAATGAAAAGCTGAATATTTTCTAAAATTTTAGAAAATTTTTGGAAAATCTTGAAAATTTTTGAAAATTTTTAAAAACTTAAAAAGTTTTGGAAATTGTTATAAATTTTAGAAATTTATAATGATTTTAAATATTTTATTGTAAATGCACTAAAAAATATCAAGAAATTTAAAACTTCAAGTTTCAGAAGTATTCTAAAGTTTAATAATTTTAAAAGTTTTTGAATAGGCAATGTTTGCCCATTTAGAAAATATGTGAAAATTTTTTTTCAAATTTAGTTCGCTAGTAAACTCAACGCGAAAAAAACTTCGCTGAGCGAACGCATTTGCTCCAAATCCAATCTGAGGATAACAATACCTTCCTCTATAGCTATACGCCGTATAGCGAGGAAGGTAAAAATCAGGTGAAGAGAAGTTAAGGTATGATTATACAGCTGTGCATATTATGAATATCTACTGATTATTTACACAAATTAATTTTGCATGTGACATTTCAAATGAGAGAAACTCTGTTAGAATATGTCCTACATTTTTATTTCTTTCACCCCCTTTTCATGTATTGGGGAATCTCGTACGACGGTGATGGTAAGGGTTTAATTACTGCACGGGTGTACGATTTTTGCGTAATAGCTTTTACCCTATCGTTCGTTGTCTTACAAAGTTATACCAAATAAAGTTGCGGTTTGTGGTTAAATTATCAATTATTAACAGATATACATGATTTATTAGCATGCTTTCATTTTTAGTGTTATTGGATTTTCCAACAGCGCGTGCTTGCTTATTACTGATTAATATTATCGCTCATACATGTAGAAGTAATCATAATTATGCATTTTAACGTCATTAAAATATTGTCATAATTAACTTTGCTTTATGAATCCGTTTCCTAAGAATAGATTTATATTATTTTTATTCATACTCAGCATTTAGATACTTCAGAATTGATTTCTAATCGTTCCCATAAACGATAAAAAAATTAAAAGACCGTTTTTGCTGTAAGAATAAGGCCTTATATAGATTCGCAAATATTTATGCAAATATAATCAGAACTGCCTATTCTAAAATAAATTTTAAAAAAAGTGTTGTTAAACGTGGAACACTTCTAGACGTTATGGGTATGTCTGTATTTGGACGTTACTTGGGTATTACTCGTATATGGAACATAGGCTGCTATCTCTGCTCGTAACTCTTTAAATTTTTAAAACGTATATGTGACATTGATGATGATAGACAGTGCTTATACTTTACACTGGTGAAACGTGGACCATAACTGAGGTAGCCAAGAAGTGACTGCCGACCATTAAACGGGAATCTCAAAATCAGTAAGGGAGGTGATTTTCGAAGATGAAGAAGTAAAATAAAGACATTAGAAAGTTAATGTGACATCGACAGTTAAAACGTAAAAATAACTGGAAACAATCTGAAAGAACGCACATGATATGCGGCGCCAAGTGTAAAGTGAAAATTTGCTGTGCATTTCACGGTATTTAAGGCAATTTGTCCCAATATTAATTATATATACACACATTTAGCTAAATGCTTTTTATTTTAATAAATCATTCTAGATTTAAATAAATTTTTAAACATTTGGTTTAAATATTCCAATATTTAATAAAGCGTTAGAGATTTAAATAAATCCTAAAACATTTATTTTAAATTTTCATATATTTAGTAAACCTTTATGTATTGTTATGATATGTGTGGCCATGTACTTACTAGAAAAACAAATCCTTGAATGCCTGCAATTTAAGCAATTACAAATTATCTTTTATACGACTCTTTTAATAAATTTCTCAGGGTCGTTATTAAGCTTGGAAGAAAAGTTATTAATAAATAAGATTCAAAAAGACAATACACAAAACAATATCAACGTTACAAAATCTTTTTATTCAAAAGTCAATTTGGGGACAAATTTTTGAAGAATTAAGAAATTTCTTCTAATACTACTGTTCTTAAAACTGAACACTTATCTTTGTGTCTTCTTATCAAAATATCCTTCACTCGACAAACGTTGAATGTTAAACTTCCTCTTCTCTGGTTTGCAGTTTCCTCAAAAACCACAGCCAGGGGCGGATTTACCACATTAGCCGCCCTAGGCTTGGAAAAAATTGTCGCTATTACCGTACATGTAAAATAGTAAATAGTAAGTGTATTTTTACCGTTTACACTACCACCCGTCTGGCCTTCAGCTTGGCAAAAGAGTCGATTATAGAATCATAATTGATCGTTCGCAGTAAATCAGACTCAATCCCAAGTACGGCGAGATCATTCAGCCGGTCATTGTTGTCGCAAAACTTTTCGCCCGCAAAAATTTTGCCGCCCTAGGCTCTAGCCTACTCAGCCTAGTGGTAAATCCGTCCCTGACCACAGCACTCGCCTTTAGTTAGAATCCTCCTCCACTGTAGTATCAATGTGTACTGGACTGCTTTTATGTTTATAAATACTTGGCTTTTCTACTATGATAACTGTAAACTCGTTCTGGCCCGCTTTTATATTATTTTTCATTTGTACTTTTACAAAATTTGTTGAGAAACATTTGTATCCGTTTTATAATAACTTCTTTTCAATTCAAAATCACTATTTATTACTTATAATTCGTTTTCCTTCTCTTTTCTTTCAGAGAATAAAAAAATCCTGTGTCTTTGTTTACAGGACGAGCCGTAACTAATCAATAAGTTTTCACTTCCTTTTGTCTTCTTCCTTGATCTTTAATTTTTTTTTGAAACAAATAAATCTCGTGAAACAATGAGTGTTCTTTTAATACATTTGTCAAATTGACATTCACATCCATAACCCCCACAATGACATTTAACGATGCACAAAACCAGTAAGTTTAAAACTTCTTATATATTAAACCTTTTAAACATTTCTGAACTAAATTATAATTAAAATTAACATAAACAATAATCGTATCAATTTGATTGTGTTCTTCTTCCTTTCAGTGTAAACAAAACTTCACAAATATGAAATATAAATGATATAATGATAACCACATTATTTGAATTTTAAAACGAGAAATTACAGCAATAATGCGCAACCCTGCGTTTATAAGTTTCACTACCAAAACCTTACAGTCTTCACAAACCTCAAATCGTAAATTAAATTGTAACAAGCATCTCAAAAACTGCCTTCCAGGAATCACAATACTCCAGTCAAATCATACAACTCCAAATATCATAGCAGTATTTAGCCAAATCTGCACATATTTGTTTTAAACCTTTCTATATTTAATTTAAGAGCGGCCGTAGCTCAGTGGTAAGCGCGCGGGCTAGCAATGCAGCGGATCCGGGTTCGATCCCCGGCCCGGTCGTTCTCCCTCGCAAGGCAACGGGAAACCAGCGAGGTGGATTTTTCCCCAAGAAAACCTCTGGAGAAGAAGTGCATGCACTTCCTGTGGTTCGGAGCCCACGTTAAACTGTAGGTCCCCTATGTCTGTCTGTGCAAAATATCTATCGCCGCGCAGTAAACACAGACGTAGGAGAGAGGTAGCCAACGCCCTGAATAGGGCATGGCACTATAGGAGAAGATATTTAATAAATATTCGCAGATTTAAATAAATTTTTACCGATATAAATAAATCCTCACGGATTTAAATAAATGTTTCAACATTTAATTCTAAGCTGTCACATTTAACGTTAACCTGTCATATTTATTTGACCTTGGTGAGCCCAGCCGACTTAAGACACCAAGACCGTTTTCACCGGTAGTATGGCGCAAAGCAGGGTCATGGTGGGAGTGTTCGACGCTTAAACAAAACGGACTGAAAATTACCTTTTCAAGGGAATGTTGAGGAAACTTTCATTGCATTAATAATAAATTATGCAATGTTTATGTTGTTACATATGTTGTTATTGATGATTGAACTAACATTAATTGTACAAATTCTTGTAATACGGAAAACGTGTTCATAATTGTTGAACGTTACCACCAGTTTAAACGGTCTTGGTCTACTATGTAGGCTAGGTCTACCAAGGTCAAATAAATATGACAAGTTAACATTAAATATGACAGCTTAAAATTAAATGTTGAAATAATTATTTAAATCTGTAAGGATTTATTTATATCGGTAAAGATTTATTTAAATCTGTGAATATTTATTAAATATTGAAAGATTTAAAACAAATATGTGCAGATTTCTAAATACATAAAGTTTTACTAAATAGTTGAAAATTTAAAGTAAATGTTTTAGGATTTATTTAAATCTACAACGATTTATTAAAATAAAAAGCATTTAGCTAAATGTGTGTATATATAATAAATATTGGCACAAATTGCCTTAAATACCGTGAAATGCACAGCAAACTTTCACTTTACACTTGGCGCCCCATAGAAGAAAAAATAATCCCAAAACAAACATTTATACAAACTACAAAAGAGGCAAAAGAAGAATTGTTGGCAGATCGAGGAAAATATGAAGCAATATGTGAGCCGAAACAAGCCAGAAGAGAGCAGAAGAAGAAATTTAGGTGTTAGATCTGTGCAAATTTAAAGGCAGCTGAGTACCAATAAGACTCGCAAATTAGTTGCATGATCGCTCAGATGACTCAGGAGAAATAAGTTAGATACAAGTTGGAATGCGCACCATTAATTTCAATATTTATTATATTTTTTTTGGAAGGTACTAATTACATTTCACTTTCGGTTTATTTATATTATTCAGTCTAACGAGTGATGGACCTAATTTAAGTACGTTTAAGCACCTTGCAACACTACGCTGACATAAACAATTTTTTTGTTTTAAGTTAGTGTTTTTCCCTTTTTTTATATAAATTTAAATTTATTTCTAAGCTTGTTTTCTTTGTAGGTTTCTACAATTAAAATCAAAACAAAACAAAAATTACATTTTTTCTACCTTTTTCCTAGAATATCTCGAAAACTATTGATTCTAGGTACATAGTACTATTTGACTTTTTTTAAAGCTTATACTACAAGGAATCCAAAAAATGCAATACTATGTATGTGTTCCATTTAAAATTATCAAGTTCGCATTACTTTCAATTAAACCGGAAACGGAAACTAATTTTTTCGACATAGCGAAAATAAAGCTTATACCGAATCGTACAAATTGTCTTAATGCACCAACTTTCTATCTTTAACTAAAAAGAAGTTATTAAGGTGTCCCGTTACTTTAATTACACATCAATGTTACATTTTACAGCAGCGATTCCAAAGAAAATTAAAGAAAGTAATATAAATTATTCATTTTACTATACAGGGTGTTTGAATACTCGAGATCCATTGCTAAGGGTTTGTTAATTAAGTCAGTTGCAGGAAAAAATCTGTGTCCAAAACACAAAACGCAAGTTATGTTTCTTGTAAGCGTACAATTAAATAGCAAATCTACTACAATTGTTGCAAAACAATCAAAGATTACCATTTTGTTAGCATGGTAACAAGTATACCGAAAATTTTTATCTGAAATTGCATCTTTCAAACTGTACAAGGCGATTCAGTTCGTTGGCCACCTCGGTCACCCCTGTCACATATCTTCTGTGGGGATACACGAAGTTTATGCAAAACAATCACGCAATAGGTGTGCATTTTGGGTAGCATTATAGATGCTGCAGCGCAAAGAAGACAAAATCTAATTGAGGGGGCTATCAGGTCGATTGTACGCAGACTTTGCACCGAAACTGCAGCAGATAATTTTGAACAATCATTGCATTAGCAATGTCATTGTAATGCATTTGTCTGACATTGAATGTATAGGTTTTTTGCTTTAATTATACACTTATAATCACCGTGCTTACAATATTCACAATCCAGTAGGTAAGGGTCGAGTTTCGGACACATGCTAACTTTTCTTTTTTTTTTAGTTGGAATTGGTTTAATTACCGCACGTTTAAGCTATGAACCTGGAGTTATGGGACACCTTTAATTTAGTGACGCATGTCTTTTATTTAAATAAAGCGCATTCTAATTTTTCTGAAGTTCCAATTTGAAAATGGCATAAAGTGTTGCAAACAACGCTCAAATATTAATTCTCTTATTAAATACAATTGTATTTAGTATTTGGCAGTAGTTTAATTTACAACCCTCTACACAATAATACATCACAGTAATAATAAAAACAATTCAGGGAAAAACGACGTAAAATTATGTGAAGTTAAAATAAAACCGGAGCTGTTTGACAATATGTGTATAAAATAATTTTTTTTCCGAAACAAAAAAAAGGGGTTTAAATTTTTTTGTAGGGAATTAAATGAACTTACCAGAGCGATAAAAAAATATGCTGCATTCCATTAAAAAAACTATTATTTTATGAATAATTTTGTTATGGGACACTTTGTATAAGATTTTCATATGTTAGTTTATAGTACCTACTTGTCAGTTTGCATAACTTTTAAAAGTAAATTGTTTAGCAACCTTTTCAGACAGCAGAAATATAATAAAACCTGTATCTTTTGATTCAGACTGTATAATACACGCGCATAGACTTTCTCTGGATTCGCAACTGCGGAATTGACGAATTCAAGTTTGCCTTGCCAAATTCTTTTAAATTAAGAATTAGGCAAGGGCGGTGTTGTCCTCCGAAGCAAATTGTTAATGAGTAGTTCATCGATTTTAAGAAATAGTGTAAGAATCCATATTGTAGTGAAATTACTACTCATCATTGGTGGGTAAAATAAAGGTGAAAGGTGAACACATACATTTGTTAGTATATTGAGTTGAAAGGCAATAAAGTTATAAAGCAATGTATGCTGGTGACATTTTTCAGGTGTGCAAATATCGGATGACATTATAAAACTGTGGTTGTAGTAGTTTTAATATTAAAGTTATCTAGTCTGACAACTTATTTTTATAATAAATAGAAAAAAAAAATGTTTTGGCGAAGGTTACTTGCAATAAAACAAAACGAGATATTGCATCTCTGGTTGCCAGTGCTTGATTTTTGCATGGATAATGTTTAAAATATTTAGATTTCAAGATAATTCCGCCATTAAAACAACTTTTGAGCGTGTTGCGTGCTACTTGAAATATGCTGCATTGTCTTTTCTTGTATTCATCTTCATTTGGAGAGAAAATATTGAAGTAGGGGTTGTAATACCACTCCAAGGGCGATGCTTGATGGGGCTTTAATTAAGTATCTAGGGTTGTTAACAACCTTCTACGTGCATCCACTTTGAATGGCAATAGGCTTATTAAATGTACGGAAAATTTGAATTTTCATTCTTCCGATATCGTGGTGCTGGTTCTATTCAAAATTGCCAATTATAATTTTGACCGGGTGTAATGTTGTCCCTTGAAATTTATAATTTATCGTTATAGTGGTTGATTTGCTCCAATTGTTGTCTCAATTAGTCTTCCATACTTCTAGTAGAAGTATGGAGAGTTACGCGTATGATTTCATGCAAAATTATCGCACATCAAATTTTAACGGAAATACACGTTTTGGGCATTAAACTGCCCACGGGAATTATTTTTCCCCTAAACGACTGCACTAAGATGTTAAGTTGCACCTTCTGTTTGACATACTAAAAGTCCTGATGTGTAAGGGGTGAGCTCGCTCGCGCCGCCGCGCTGTAATCTTGGAATAATGGCGGTCACAAATAGCTTTTTGGGGATATCTTCTATACGGTTAGAGCTACATGAGAAATAGTTATATACAAAATGAAAGCACTCTAAATTTCGTACAATAATTGTCCTACGAATTTTTTCCGTAAATCCTTAGTTTAACCGCAACACGGCGGCGAACATATTGTGTAGGTGTATTTGTAAAAGTTAGGTTTCGCCATTAGTAGCGGTCGATTTTATTGGTTTTGGTTTTTTCTTGGTGCCTTACTGCAGAAAAATTTGATGGTGCACACGCACACGAACAAATGACAACATTTGTCTCGGTATGTTACTTTAAGTTCCTGAAGTTGGCATTTATTATTGCAGCACTTATAAACGAATAAACACGACCTCGAGAGCCCTGACTTTTACAAATAGACTTATATTCGCCGCTGTGATACGGCTAAACTATGAATTTTACAGAAAAAAATGTATAAATTTAGAGCTCTTTTATTTTGTACATAACTATATTTTACGTAGACCTAGCCGTCTAGAAGATACTCAAAAAACTGTGTTTGGCCGCCATTTTCCCAAGATAGCAAAACGAGCTCACCCCTACATATCAGAACTTAACTATGTTAAACAGAATGTCCCAGTAAACATCTATATACCAAAATCTGTCAAATGCTAAAAAAAAGTCGTAATTCTACTGGGCTAGAACAAGAAAATTTTCAATCGTAAAAAAATATATCATTTAATATCCCTTAATAAGTATAATCATGCGAAAAAAATTTTGAAAATATGAAATTAAAAAATTATTCCACGAAAACTGAAAGCACCATTTCTTTTAAAACTTTGTGAGCTGATAGAGCTTTATTTACAGTACAAAATTTATTATTTACTAATCTCCCATATTTTACTCTGACGCCCTAATAACGCAAACGCCAACCGTTATAAGCTTTAAACAGTTCAATGGACTATTTGAAGAAGTTTATTAGGATAAAATATAATTAGACCATTTAAAAATTAAGAGTAAATTTTAATAAGGAAGTTAACAAAGTCTATCAATCTAGTTAAAATTGTTTGCATATTTTTTACTCTTCAAATAAACTATTAATAACGATTTTTGTTCCGAAGTCTGGAGCCCAATATCTAATTACCAGCCGTCGGGCGATACTGTTACCTCTTGTCTCCGCCGGTTGCGGCGAAGTTATCGTAGTTTACTACGCGTTTTTTTTTACCATGCATATTTTAGCATTTGCTGTCAGCAGTCGTAGTAGCACAGTGTTGGGTAGCGCTGGTACGGCAGTCCATTACACATGCCATCCCAAGTTCAAATCCCCGCTGGGCTTTATCGTTTTACAAAATTATTTCTATTTTAATTTTTGTTTAAGCAATGTTGTTCGGTCACTTGTTGGCGCGAGAATATTTAAAAACGCTGAAAGTATGGGAAAGTACCAGCAACGTGTTTTCGCCGTTTTTTCCTTAATTTTTGATAATGTTTAGGACCTTGAATTTGAAAATAATAGTTTGTCATGCTTTTACTAGAACAATTACACCAAAATCGTTATTCTAGGTATCGACTAGCAGCGTAGCAATCTTTTGTAAATTACGTTTCCGTTTTTTTAATCTAAATATGACCAAAATAAATTTTCCTAATCTAGTAAAAATGAATCATTTCTTAATATTGTGACCTAAATGCTACGAGTATTAATACATTTTGCGATAGCTTTGTTCCTGGAAGATGGTGATTAGGCAAAATATTAGAAGTACTTCTCTCCATATCATATTATATAACGTTATCTGTGAAATGTACCAAAGTTTTAATAGCCTCAGAATATTACCATGAATCGTCATCTTCTATTTTGATGTTGCGGTTGGTGCGTGCTCCATTCTCTCCCATTACCCATGAGATTAAAATAATAAGCGATTGGTAGCGATTCATCCAGTTCTTGCAAACTTTTCCAGTTGAAATGATTGGCATGGAATTGGATCAGACTTAAAATAATTAAATTAGCAAGTTTTTGCCATAAGATATCCATAGATGGCAAGCAGTAAATCGGCATCGCTGCAGAACAACAATTAGTACGGGTCAGTGCCCGTTAAAAATGCTTTGTAAACAATAATGTTTGAAAGAAGTAATACAGGTTTACTTATTGCTTCACGTAGTTCCCTACCAAGCGTGTTTCGAACCCCATTAGATAAGTTTTACTTAATAAAATCCTGCTTTTAATTAAGTGACATGTTGCGTTGCAAAGTTTAATTGGCTTTCGGTTCAGCTTTGAACTTTTCGATTTGTGGAGCTTTAGAAGGTGATTGCGCATGTAGGAAATTGGTTGCGGTTTATTGAAATGAGGTATCGTATACGTGCATGTGATGTTGATTTCGGATTGGCAGGGAAAATTAAGTTTGGAAAACTGTTTTAAAACATTTTCGTTTAAAAACTTACTTAGGAACTGTCAAGTGTGTTTAGTGAGCTTTTCGTAAAAAAATTAGATGTTTCTTATTTCACCACAGGAATTTGAAGTTGAGTTTCATTAAATGGCTGAAGATGTTTTGAGAAGAAATGCATTTTTTTTGTAAAAGCTTTTTGTAGTTATATACCTGCAGAACTTTTCAACACCAAAGGGTTTTCAAAGCTTTTTTACATTTTTAAAGAAATGTTTTTAGAGCTGAACGTTTGTTTTTTCATATCTCCGGAACGGCTGGTACTATTTTAATGAAATTACAAAGCTAAAAAATTTATTTGGATTAAACTTTAAAAAACTACCAAGAGGACGAAGCTAAGCTTAATGTTGTTCTGAGCTTATAGCAGCTTGGGGGTACAACGTTAAGAGTCTAAATCATTTTTACAAATTTTACAAATATAAGAAAGTCCATTTTTACACTTGTAGCAAATTAGCGAAACTCAAGCATTTTTGGTGTAAGTTATCAGCACATTTTTATAGTTACAGTTAACCCATAAAGTGGTTTAAGCATGTTTAAAATATAGCTTACATAACAATAATTATTTAATACGAATAAAATGATATTTAATTTTCTTTGCTTTGGATTAAAAATAATTGTGTTAAAGACATAATAATTACTTTAATCACCATGCCTGCGTATTTTATACAAACAGCAAAATTTAAGTAAAGTACGTGCTAAGCTATTAGTGACTATACGATTAGGTAAAGACATATTTTCTTTTATTCCTTGGTATTATTAAAAAATTCGTTATTTTTTAGTCTTGTTTCTTTTCACGACAATCCTAGAGTTGCAAACGTAACTCGACCTCTTTTCATAGCCGTGTTGACGTACGTAATGTATACCTAACGCAGCCGATCATGCCAGGAGTTAATTTTGATCTTAATCGGGTCTAGAATTTTACCGGCAGTAATACCATAAGTGATTATGTCTGCTTTTCGTCGGTATAATTCGTAGGTACTGTTAAGCAATATTTTTATTAGTAACGGACACGAAAAAAAAACAAACCGAGAGCACAACGCGCTAAGAATTTTTTTTATTTTGTCAAAGCGTCGAGTCAATATCCATACAATTTATCTTGAAGAAATTATAATCACGCATACTATTTTGATAGATTATTTCACAATTAAAAAACGAAGCTACACTCCTTGTTTGCTTTGTTTTGTTCGCACAGTCGCTAAAATAATTCCACCTTTGAATATTCTCAGCTGAATGCAGCAAGGTGTTGTTTTCTCAGTTGAAAACGGCATGATGCTGTTTTATCAGTACAAACGAATGTGATTGGCAGTATAACTTTCTCAATTGTGAATTCTGATTGGTTTCTTACAGTAACCGTTGAAATAATTTTGAAAATATAAAACATATAAAGATTGTCACAATTTTACTGGTAGGTAGTGATGAGTGCGACCAAGAAGAAATAGGCAATTAATGGGTGCGATAAGGAAGGAAGGGAAGTGGGAAATCACGTATCCTTGGATACTTGATACAAAAGTAGCTATGGATATGTGTTTTGCAAATTTAAATTAAAAACGTATTCATGGATACGTGAATCCCCACTTGACTCGCGCATTATATTCCTACGCGCATTGTGTTTCTAGCAAATTCTAAGATTTTTGAGCATAAAATATTGAATTCCGAGCAAAGTTTTTTGTTGTTTTTTTAATTATCATGTATCATCAGTTAGCAACCGCTACTAAGTGATCCTTACAGCTAAGAAAAAAAAGATGCTACCGATTTTTTTGGTTCTTGAAAATGTTAAGAGATCGCAGATCAGGTTTCTGTTAAAAATAACCTTTTTAAATATGTTTAACCGCAAATATTTGTAATTAAAAAAACGCATTGGGCTGGTTGTGTTATTAGTTTTAAGTAATATTTTTTATCATTTTCCATTTTGTTGGTAAGCTGGTATACATACTTAGTTTGTAGTTACACAAACAAAGAAGGGTTCAAGTTGTACCGAGAATATCGCACAAAATTTTATTTTAAATTCAGGTTACACGACAGAAGCTCATTTGTACTTACATAATGATATTTTTTACCAGACAGTTATTTGTCCTCGACTGTTTCGTGTTGCAGATCTGCACAGTTGTCTGGAGAATCAATGTCACGATAATATGATTATAAAGAATGTTTGATTACAAAATCGATTTGTGCATGTATTTTCTGATTTGATATCGTATTGAACTGGCAGCACTTTGTAGGTAAAAATTGGGCCATATGTATCTGTCTATTGATTTTATTTTTTTTGTCATTCATTGCACGCAATAAAGTTGACATTAACTCAATACAACTGAATAAATAGTATTTAGCAGTAATAAATTGTTTACGAAATGTAATGATTAATGGTGATAATAAAAGAATTTTATTTTTGAATATTTTAACCAACCATGCCGTGCAAATACCGCTCTCAAAAAGCAAGTTACAAAGGAAATGTGCTCGTTTTCAGTATTCCATATTCGTGTTAATTTTCTGTGTACAGGCGTAAATAACGCTTAGAAATAGCTTTTTTAAAAAAGCCTCTTGCAAATGGCCCCATTCCAACTTCCAGCTAAAGTAATTTATTCCAGTGTGAGCAAGGCGCTCATTAAACTCGCTTACAGAATAGCTCCCACGGTAAAATAAACCTTCGTAATAAGTAAATGCATATTTTAAGAATTCATTTTTTTTACAACTTTTTAAGTAATATTAATTTACATCTACGAAACCTATATTTGCGTTTCCTTCGAAACGTGTTTTAATTGTCGTTTTAAAGTAGTTCATTTACAATGTTTTAAATGTTCTGCGTTTATTAGTTGGTTTTTCTCAATATGGTGGCTATTATAGAAATATTAAAGGTTTTTAACCAGCTCTAAAAAAAAACTGCTGCCTTTAAAAAATGTCTGTCGAGGGGTTAGTATGTGCGCTTTATAACTCCCAAACGAACGGTCCGATTTCAATGAGCATACTCAGTAGCATTACACCATCTACTCGGTATTAAAACAAAGAAAAAAAACTGTCGGGCAACCGCCACGAGACCTTTCTGGCAATTATTGAAATTTTAAAATGTATCGACAATTTTTGTAAGTTTTAAAACTAAAAAAAAATTTACTCCATTCAGTGAAGGTCATAATCTCCACCTTGGCCACAACGCCTACTTTCTATTTTGGTCACAACCTCCAATTGTACGTCACAACCGCCAGTCACATTGGTCACAAAGCCCAATTAGGGCAGTTGGAAATTGTGATCATAAAAAATGGATGGTTGTGATCAAAACAAAAGTAGGCGTTGTTACCAAGGTGGGCGTTGTGACCAAATTATAAATTGGGGATTATAACCAACGTGGGGGTTATGCTTATCACTGAATTTAGGAAAATAAGCTGTGGAGATTATGGCCTGGAACCAATTATAACGGATTCTTGAACAAACGCCATACAACCTTAGCTGTTGAGTCGCCTATAATGCTTCACAATTTATTAATCTATTAGTATTAGATATTCTATGCTTCCAGTTTTGTTTTCACCTTTAATAAGTTTTCTTTTAAATTTCAGTTGACATCGATCTGATACTATTAATTTATGCAAATTTGTTTTCGGTTTCTTGCTTGAAGATGTCGTTCTTAGTTCCCCACTAATGATGTAAAAGTTGTTGGATTATTTAATGTCATCTACATCCTTTCATCTATTCTCGGTTTTACCAAATGAGTAACATAGAAATTTGCTTAATAACATCATAACCCTTGATTTCGCATATAACGGACATTCTTTAGGAAAATTGCCATTGCAACTCTTTCCTTGCATACATCTTGATCTCTCTTCGTGTTTTAATTTTAATGCGTCAAACAAAATTAGAAAAATTGTTTAGTGGCAACGTAGGCTACAGAGAAAATTCTTCCATTCAAACCAGTCCGTTATTCTTTTAGTTTTATATTAAAACGCGGCTAAAGAGCTGTACCACAATAAAACTTTGTGATAACTTGAAACCAATATTAACTCGAGATGATTTACTAAATTGGACATATTAAAATAATGATATACTACAGTTCCACTAAAAGGAGGTGTACGATCGGTTGATAAAACCGGTCCTGGTAATTTGAATTTATTGTATCGTAAAGAAAAAGAAATTGGAGAAGTCTTTTAGCATTTTATTACCTAGTAATAACAGTTTTATGTGCCAAACATTGTTGCTTTAATAATGTTATAAGAAATATTCAATAAAATATTGACAACTAATGATATAATATCATTTAACCAAATCTTTCATCTTTTAAGACCATTTTTAAATATAACATGAATTATTTTCAATTTTTTTTTGGAAAAATAAGAGAGGTCCCTCATAGGAACATGTGGCGCTCCTTACGATATAATAAAAAAAAATTAAAATATTTAATTGTAAATCTAAAGTATGTGATTGTAAATTTCATCTCTATAATAGTAGACGCTAATTATTTATTAATTAGTAACAACTAAGGACCACAGTTTAGCAGCCGTTGGTCGTACTTCTGCTGTTTGTCATGTCTGTTTCGGGAGCATGTGTGGTTAAAAATTACTGGAAATTCCGTTATTCTTTTTTTATGTGCAACAGCTGATCGAATACATAAGGTGCTCGTTTATAAGACCATTTTTGTTACTTTCCAGTTCAGGATAGCGACATGCGTGTCGTATTTCAAACAGCTACCGATGTTGAAATTGGATATATCGGCTTCTACATCGCACGTATGCGTTCTTGAACATACACGTACATGGGAACGCAGTTGTTTACCTCAGTTTACCTACCTATATGTAATCGATTAAATAATAAAATTCTAACGTTGCATAACTTCATCGGCAATCGGTGGCGTTTATTTCGAATCCGGTTTGTACAGAGGTCGGCTTGGGCCTCCGGCCACAATTGGCAACCCGCGTTAGGCAATTCATACACCAAGTGTATGTTCAGAAATTTTTTTGGCGAAAGGTAAATAAATAATTGTAAATGGAAAGGTAATTCCAGAAATGTTGGTGAGTTGGCTGCAATATAGCGAGTATGGTCATGATTAAGAGGGGATTTTATCATTTTTACTTTCCCGTACTTCCAATATTGGTATGTAGCATGTACGTAATTGCTATTTGAAAATTGTTTTTGTATTTTGAATAGTAAAGGTGATATTGGTCATCGCGGTCTTGAGACTTACCCCCTGTATATAATATAAAGTGATGTTTTAATATTTTGATAGTAATGAAACTCAAAATGAACATTTTGAAAATTGTGAATGATTTTGAAAATAATTTTGTAAAGTGCTAAAATTTTCACAATTTCAAAAATTATCAAATTATACAACAAAATCTAAAAATTTTCATAATTTTCATACATTTTTAATTTTTCATGTAACCTGGTATAAACTTAAATTTGAAAAATTATAAAAATTTCTGGTTTCATAAAATTGTCAAAAATTGAAAAATTTACGAAATATGTTTACATATTTATAAAAACTTCACTAAATGCGAGGAAGGTTCCATGGCGTTGCGCTTTGTCGGACTGCTTTTTTGTCTATAACTTTCGAAGTAAAATTTTTAAAGTTTCCTAAAGTTTCCACAACTTTGAAAATTATAAAAATTACAAAAAATATAAAATTTTTAAAACTAAAATAGTTTCCATAAACTTTGAAGCTAAGTTCTATACATCAAAGCAGTTACTGGTATAACGTCATGGGCTGGGGAGGCAACACTATGCCCACTTTCGTAAGCAATTCTGTAACGAAATGTTTCTCGAAGCTGTTTTATTATTTTCAGATTCTCACCCAATTCTCAATTTGCGTCTCACATGTTATGAATCGCCCTGTATATGCTACACTTCGACAAATCTATATTTGGTCATAACTACCATAGACAGGTGAAGTTTATTTTAACTTGGCAATGAACTTGTTTTAATAAAAAATATTTTTGCCAAATATGTAATAAAAACAGGAGGAAGTAAGACTTTCAAGTTTCAACTTGAAACAGTTACTTAAGAATGTTTCTCGGTCTTGGACCGTTTTAGGAGTTCAGCCGAATAATTTTAAATATCCGGTTTACTTTGGCTGTTTAGGCAAACGATATCAATTTTTAATTAAATAGATTTTATCTATTTAAAAAGGAAGAAACGTATTTCTAGTAATTAATTAAACTTTAATGTTTTGAAAACTACAAGTCACAAATCTGCTTTGTTTTCTTCGTACATTTCACGTTTTAAAGTGCTTCAGACCAAATAAAGAATGCTTTTAGTATTTTTTTATATATGCAAAAATTATTTATTTATAAACATGGTGTAATTAATTGTGTAAATGGTGTAAAATGCAATAATTTTACACAAATTAATAATTCCGAATCGTTATTTTTTATAAAATGTTTGGTTTCGAATCAACAGAATGCTCGTATATTTGCCATCCTATTACAATATCCGTTTTATCCGGATTTTTCTTAAATTCATTATCCGTGACATCGGTAGTTATGTCATTAAATAAATATTTGCGAACGTCATGTTTTCGTGACGTATTGGACCATCTAATAAGCGACCGGTTTTATATATTTTCTTACAGTATTGTGCGTCTTGAATATTGATTTGTTTTTAAACAGTTTTTGAGTGCTTAGTTTTGTAAATATTTTTTGAGCCGTTTTTTCTCACACAATGTCGTATGTTCCTATTATTTGTCTCTCGGTTTTCTCGTGCTGTATATAGTAACTTACCATTAGTTATGTTTAACATCCCCTGAATAGTCTGTGCAACATTTCGTGCTTTTCTGGAATAAGGTTCATATAAAATAAATGTATTTTTTATAGTTTTGGGTTGTCAGACAAAATGGAAGTTCTACGCAGTCATGTCCGAGATACCTGAGACGAATCTTGTTATATAAGCGATAGATCTTATTTTACTGTTTCGTGTTCGTTTTCCAAGAAGACGTGTATTCCGTGCGAAAATTAATGCGAATGAAGATCAATAAACGAATCAGATTACCGATGCTCCGAGTGTAGTCCTGATAGTATTATAAAGAATTTGGTACTGGTGTCAAGGTTTTCCATTTTTTTTTTAATTTCGTTACAGTGTTCTAAGATTAACCTAAAAGAAGAATAAAATCGCAACACTTGCGGAACGAAAAGTTTAACGCTATTTTTGGTTACTACCGTTTTCGTGTTAAGGCGAATTGTTTCGGTTTTAGTGCTTAAATCAACATTTGGTGTCATTATTATTTATCAATAATACAGGATGATTCATAACATGTGAGACGCACTTGCAGCATCTGAAAACACAAATTTTGAAATTTTGTTTGTGAGCATTACTCGCACTTGGCTTAGCATCGAAATACTAAATCTGGATCCTCTTCGCCTGTCTCAACTTTTAGTAGTGAGGGGACCCCATTACTACAACCCACATATTTACGCCTTCGTTACATAAAGCTTATATTTCTTTGTAGAGTCGACCTCTTGCACTGGCTTAATCTTAAAGCTCGAACCGGCTCGGCCTTTACCGTTTGGGTTTTTACAACCGACGAAAAATTTCTCAACAAATTTATAATGGTGTCCCGACTCGGCTTGTTTTAAAACTATTTTTGGTAGGCCCGGCGCGGCTCGTTTAAAAACTGTTCTGGGTAGGCCCGGCCTGCGGGCCTAGGTTTGTCTTTTTTTGGACCGACCCGGCCCGTGCAGGGACTTTGTGTCCGCACACATACTCGTACTCGTATGTATTAAATTTTTTTGCAATACATAAAAAGAGACTACTGACCAATTAATACTAAAAACTATAAAATCAGCCTTAAAGCCCGAGTCAGAAAACTGTAATCGGCCGAGCCTGAAAAATATTTGATATTATATGTAAAAGTTTGGTTAAGCCCGATGTAAAATTAATTCGGCATTAATTTGGCCCGTCTCAACACTTGGGTCTTTTTTTTCGGGACTACGCGACCCGTGCAGGGCTCTTGCTTGTGTATACATGCCAAAGAAGCAAATTCAGATTCAAAATCATTCAAATCAGATACGCTGGCCGACGGGCCTCGCTCTTTTTCTCGCTATGAAGGTTTTTTTTGGGATGTTTTTCCTGTAACTTTGTTACTGGGTCGTAAGCTGTAACTCCGTAGCGAAGCGTTTCCGAACCCATGTTTATCGGAACTATTTTTATTGTTTTCAGATCCTGAATCTAACCCGAAAGAGTGTTCCATTGTTATGAATCACGCTGTAAAGCCAGAACAAAGTTTTTCCGATCAAGTAGTTTTTAGTATTTATTGTGAAAGTCTGTAATATTAATTTCGTTCGCTACATGCACTGCAATTTTTGGATTCAGAAGAATGTAGTGCCTAATCTGCTGGCGTCGGTGATAAAATTTTGCAGCAGAAGATTAGGCCAACAAAAAACAGAAAAATAATTAATAACTCATAATATCTAAACTGATTCAGTTTAAAACGGGTTTTGACACAAATATGTTCTAGACTTGTCTAGTGTTCACGTAAGCACATCCCACTGCGAATAGTGAAATGCTTCTATTTATTTGCAAACACAAAAAGTTATTGGTTAGTGGTAGGTGGTGGAAAAATCGGAAATGGTTTTATAATTCCAGGTTCTAGCATAGCGTTTTCCAGGTTTTCTCGTTCGTGCTTTCCTAAATTATATGTTGATCTACTGTGACCCTTCTTGTTACGCCTTGAAGGAACTCGACGACACACGCACTTGAGCTACTGTAACGGTATTTCATGCCATTAGGATTTATTAAACACCCTGTCGCTCGCGACCCCTTGTTTGGGAATCGCTGTTCTAGGAATTATGTCCATCATTTGTTTGCAGGTTTACTTAGTATTAGCATCGATGGTGTAATAAAATATTAATCAATTTTTGGTAGAATTATTCATAGGAAATTGAGGTAGGATGTTCATTTATTAATTTTTAACGGTCTAGGACATTTGGGGCGGCCGTTTGGGCGCAGGGACGTTTGAGCGCAGGGACGTTTAGACGCTGAACCGTTTGGCCGCAAGGACGTTTGACCGCAGAGACGTTTCGGCGCGGGCCGTTTTGGCGCAGGGACGCTTCGGCGCAATAAAGAAAATTATTTGATTTTTTTTCCTTTAATTAATTTTATTTTAATAGCCAATCAGTTATTTATTAACATTTATTTAACACGCGACACCAAATTTTTCATAAATATAATTAGCACAATTAACAACTTATCGGACGCAAAATAATTTAAAAAAAAATTGAAAATACTTAACATGTAACAATTAGTTTTTCAAATCGGATAGTTTTAAATTCAAATATTGAATTTTCTATCAAATAACCTACAATAGATTACGGTTTCGTTCGAATGCTTCTGCACCGATTATTCGGTGCGTCGTATAATTTGCCATATATTCGGCATTTTTGGAAGCTTGCCGAATATTTGAGTAATCATAATATTTTTTTGAACGTTGGGTATACACCAAATCAGCATAATGATTCGGTATTTGGCCCGCCGAATTGTGTGTTAGTAGTGGTTCTACATGTAGTACAATGTTTTATCTTAACCTTCCACTAGTCGCGCTCATTTTTAGAACGCTAGTAGTCGCGCTGTGTCTCGTAGACTTTTTTAAAATTTTTGAAAACTACATTTCTTTTTATAACAAATTTAGCTAAATTTGCATTGAATGGTCATTATTAGGTGTCCTTGGAGTAAATTTTTTTTTCAAAAGTATTATATTTGCAAAATAATTTATTGTTGAAAATTTCTGAAATATAAGGTATAAAAATTACATGTTTTCAAACTTAAAGTTTCATTTTGTTTATAAAATAAATAAAAATGTTTTCTCATATAAAAAATGGTGGATTCAGTACAAATAAGTTTTACAAAAAAAAATAAAGTATTTACATCAGTGCACATTGGGCACAGACAGCATTTTGGGGTGTGACAGGCAAACAAATTTTTTGCACATTTCACAATAATATTTTGTCTTACTGTCTTTTGTGCAAAAATAACAGCGTTTTCGTTCTTTGGGTTGTTCCATCATATCTGAAGTACTTCCACCAGCTACTTCTTGTCGTCTATTACGCACATTTTGAGGTAGATTTGATGCACGACACTTCAGGTGGTCTTCGGTTAGTGACAATGCAATTGCGACTTCATCCCATAGACGACGTAAATGCTCTTGTTCTTTTTCATAATTCATCTAAGATATTAGCTTTGGTTATACATACAATTCTATTATTAAAATAATTGAACATTACCTTGCAATTTCGAAATCAATTGATGGCGAGAATAAAATAACGAAATATAAAAGAGGAATACAACTAGTCGCGCCGCGTCTGTAAGACTTTATCTCTAATTATACACTAAATAATGAAACGTACTGACATCAAACTTTACTATGTAGTACAGAATCAAAAACTGAAAAGCTATACGGCTGCGCAAGTATCGCCTCCCCCCACAATTCAATGAACAATAAATAAAAATTGGTTGGGTCTGTGAGACTTGGCGCGACTAGTGGAAGGTTAAGGAAAAATTTTACTTAAGGCTCATTCTCACATAACGGGAGAATTACACTTGTAGAAATTAAAAAAAAAAAAGTGCTTTCCCACTGTATTTTTTGGCCTGATTGGCTGGCCAAAACCTCAAGGTATATTATGTTTAGATTGGCCACGAAAGATACTGCTTCTAAAAGTCATGGACATATGTTTTTCATAAAGATATTTGGAAAATCGTCAATTCAGTAACGTATCTTTCAAGCGACCTCAAAATCAGAAGAGTTGCGGAAATCATTATAAAATGCATTAAAACTATAACCAAAGACTATTAGTTCTGTTATAACTTTATAGGTTGCTTCTATTTACAGTTATTTGGTTTCCTTTCTTCCATAAAGCCGCATAATACATATTTTTGAGGAAAACCAATGTGTTTATTTTGGTATCAGCAAACATTTTGAAGTTTTCAATAGAATTTCAAATGTTTTTAACAGTTTTCATATGCAAGAATTTAATTACTGCCTTAATTCTGCTATACTTCATAATTACTTTAATACTTTTGCATTAATGAGGTGCGTTACCGAAATGATATTCTGTATCCGAAATGATGAGGATGTTACCGCAATGATCTTGTTAGGTTTTCATGCAGTGTTAATAAATATGCAAGTAGTTTAATTGAAAAGTATTTATTGAAATAAATGTAGCATAAAATTAAGCAATATTCAAATATTTTTGCATTGGTTTTACTTCCTTATTTGCGTAGTTTCCACGAGTAGTATTTACTTTTACAAAGTTAAGGAACAATGTGAACTAAAATAATACTTAAATGAAAATAACGGAAAATCACAAAAGGATACATTTGTTTTCAATAAGAAATGTTACTTCAGGTTCTTTCGCCTTATGATGAGGACAAGCGCTGTTGAACATACAGCAGAAGCAACTCAAATTTCTCAAAAACAGTTTTAATACGTTCTGTTTGCTCCAAGTAATTTGATGTATTGACATTATATTTGGAATAGGTGGTAGATTTGCTGGAATTTTCTTTTTAAATTCTTTTACTTTTTCGTCTGGAACTTCCCAAATATTTATCTTAGATGTGCTTCCCATTTTTTTAACAAAACATGATGCCGAAAATATGTCTTCTCCTCGTAAAACTAACTGATCGGCATTTCTTTTCAGTGTACCTCCTATGCCGTCCATGGGTCCCTTGCCATGGCCGCTTTCACTATAATTCCAGCTGATGTTCTGAATATTAGTTAATAACTGGGGTACTAGTGTAACAAGAAAATAAATGTTTGTTCTATTGCGATATTGTGATGTCGGACCATCGGAAAAAAAATGAATTGATGTAGTTTCAGGAAATTCATGCGCAAGTTCCAGTAAAAGTTTTTCTAAATGTGCCCATATCGCATGTGCCTGATGATCCAGGTTATCGCTTACGGAACAGAAGGAACGGTTTTGAACGGTCTCGGAAACTGCGCTAAAAAAGTAATACAATCCGGTATGCAAAGAAATTTGCTTCTTGGAAGCCCCAAAGTGCATGGACTGGATTTCAGTTTCATATTTTGCGACATAATTTTCTGAAAAATCGATCTGGATTAGTAATTCACCTGGGCAAACAGAGGCTTTTTTCTTTTGCATTTCATGCAATTGATGGTTCACGTAAAACACGTGTTTTTTAAAAAGAGGTAATTTTAAATTTAGTTCTTGTATTAAGTTGCCAACGGTGGTCTTTTTTTCCTCTTTAACTGTTCGTCTAACATTTCTTTCTTGGTTTTTGATAGTTCTTTTTTCAACAGAACTATACCACTCGTGATACGAAATAGGTTCTTGGAGTAACATTGTTTTTTTTAATTGATAACACCTGTTTTTACATATCAAACAAAGATTTAACATACATTCTTTTTTTTTAATATTACATACTGTATGTAAAATTATATCATTGGAATTTTTTTCAAGAATAATATTTTTATTGTTTAATTTTTTAACGATAAGTCTTATGTTTTCGTGTTTTATACATGCGCAAGTATCGTGGTCTTTTTTTCTTGGGGCGATAATCCAAAATGGTTTTAAGCGACAGAATGTAGCGTATGAAACCTTGCAACTTTGTGTGGATAAAAATTTCTTGTGGAGGTTTAGAAGTGTGTCCTGTAAAATCCTTTTCTGTTTCTTAATTTTCCCCTTCATCATGTATTCTTTTTTACCAGGGCACATTCTAGAGTTAGCATCTAATTCGAGAAAATTTCTTGTTACCCTCATTGCATTTTGTGTCAATTCGTTATTCCGTTTTTTTCTTTCATATTGATTAAAATTCAGATTTTGTCGCTGCTTTAAATGCATTTTGTATGAAATAAACTTCTTTGATTGGCCAACCATTTTATATTTTTTCGCGAACTCTCCACTGACAGCTTTATGAAACATTTGTTTTTCTTTTGTGTTATTAAGGGATTTCATATTTTTGACAAGTTCACTCTCAAGAACCTCGCCGAAAAGCAAACGTCTCTTAACAGTTTCGGGAACTTTGATACCTGTAATGAGTTTTTTAACTTTTGTATTCGGTGAGGGGCTAGATGTTGTTGCTCTGCTAGATTTTAGACGATGTAAACGTTTTCTATATTTTTCTAATTGTTTTGATAACAAATCATTTTTTCTATTAGCTGCACGCAATTCTGTGTAAACTTTGGCTCTGTTTTTCTTTACCATCTTCCGGCCTCTGATGTTCTTGGCAGAATTACTTGGTGTCACTACATTCAATTCAGCGCCTGAATTAGGAGATGCGTTATTTACCAAATTTTGAAGTAGATTCTCTCTTTCTTTTTTATTTTTTCTATAATTTCTACTAGCAATTTTCCAGCATTTTCGAATGCGTCTTTGCTCATGTTTGGAGCACTCCTTAACACATTTTACCACACCCAGTTCTTTTTTCCGCTGATATCTCTCCCTATCTTTCCTTCTTTTTTCTTCCAGTTTTTCTAGTGACATAGTTTGCCTATACTTTTTTACTCTTTCACGAGTTTTTTTCCTATCAGTGGTAGAAAAACATTTTGGTTTTTTCTTTGACGATACATTTTTTTCAGTTATTTTAGTACTACTTGGAGATCCTATCGTTTCAACCATATTAAAAGGAAGTTGAACTTCACTTGTGCTAGGGCTGCAGACATTAATTTCATTGATTGTATCTTTCACATTGTTAGTTTTTTTTTTAATAATTTTTTATCTATCTTTATTTTTTTTTCTTTTAGCTTCTTTTGATGCAATTTTTCATATGCAGCTTCTCTGTCTTTTTTTAATTTAATTTTTAAATCTGCCAATTTTTTTGTATCCATTTTTGTTACCTGCCAGAAGTGATATTTTTAGTGCGTATTAGTTCTTTTACTGTTAACGCCATTTCGGTAACGTCTGAATCATTCCGGTAACACGACAAAAGAAATCTGAACGTTACCGAAATGACTAGTACCGAACTGACATTTTCACATTAAATCGAATGAATTCACCTCTGTTTTAGCACCTTAGTGAAAATAATTTTGGGGTTATGTAAAGGAACACCGAGCAAGTTAACGATAATAGTAAATTTTTGAAATTAATTTGTTATTCTATCATGACTAGTGTTACCGAATTGACATGTATTAAAGGCACGCTCGTAATTTATGTCATTCAAATTACAATTAGAAAAAAGTCATGCAATAAAAGCAAAACGACTTACCCGCGATGCATTCTACACTGTCTCACAATGAATGACACAACACTCGATATAAGGTTTAATGAAGCAGGTAGGCTAATTGACACTGAACACTACCGAAGTGACAACAAACCTTGGGACAAGAAAGAATCGCTAATTATTAATTTATATTAATGAATTGACGTGTTTCTATTTATATGGAGGGCAGAAGATAGATGTGAAATCATGATTATTCCCACGTGCAGTTTTTACAAGCAGCACAATAAAAGTAATTGACCTTCAAATATCGAAAATCCTGTTTGGGACACGTTACCGAAATGATATTATGGTTACTAACGATGCTGGAAAATGCCAATAAAGTCACATAATATATAAAGTTAATGCATTTTGTAACAGATAAACTAGCTCTGCAATTAGTATTGGCATAATTTTTTTGAAATTCAAAAGCACCGAATTGCAATTCAGCCGGGACAACAATTCTCCCGTTATGTGAGAATGAGCCTTAAGTATTTCTTATATTGACCAAATATTATTTTTTATAGTTTTGTTGTAGTGCTCTAATACCTTTTGATTTATAAAATAAATAAACTTTGAAAAACGTTCTTTAAAACTATATACCTATTTCTGTTACAAATTTTTACTGTTTTTGATGTGTAAAAATTGGTTGCTTTGGCCGTGTATTACGTGTTCGGTTATTCGTCCAAATCCCGCTTCGGCGCATCCCTGAGAATAACCCACCTCCCAAACATTGCTGTACCTAAAATAAATTTCTAAACTTTATTCTATTATCAGTATGAGAAATTTAGTTTAAATAGACATTTTTTATCGGTCCCCGTTTACTAACTAAAGGGGTAGGAATTTTTGATTTTCAAAAGTTCTTAGAAGGTGTCAGAAAGAAATTAGCGGGCTGGGACTCGAACTTAATTGTAACTCATTTAAAGCATACAAAATAAAAAAAATCCTTTAATTGAAGCTTTTATCTTTAAACTTTTATTGAAATTAAATACAAGTTGAATGTTTTTAAGAGCCCATGGTATAAATATGTTAATACTTCCAGATATTATTTAGATATTTACTTTAGACACTTGAATGTAACATATAATTACCATAACTTTTGTTTCGAAAATAACAATAATCATTGTTATTGTAAGCGATCTGGTTTCTTTTGGTACTTGCAATGACGTTTTTGAAAACGATATTTCACTGTGACATTGTACTTTTATTATTAAAATAGAAATAGGGAAGTTAATGAATATTAATCGTCTCTGTGGGAGTATCGTCGACTTTCCTACGAACTCTTTGCAGTTGGAATTTTATCGGTTCCAAATGACTTAATAAAAAAAAAGCAGAAAGTTTTCCTCTTATTCATCTTTTACAGTTGGATTCATTTATCATTTTGAAGGCACGCGTTTTGTAAACATAACCGCAAGAATTACGAAATACGTAACATGTGTAGGTGAACATTTTCTTTCCCAATACGTACGTACAAATCGTCTGTCAGTGCCAGTTCGCGAATGTGTGGGTGACATTTACATTCTTCGCTTGTCCCGTGCGAAGACATTGTCCTCGTTGACAGCGAGCAGACAATTCCAGTATTCCCGAGTTGGGTCAGTGGTAAAAAGATGATCGCACTTGTCCGCAGCTTCTCTACGGAGGCGACCGGTTTCTGTACCCATCTGTATTGTCGCTTTACGCTTTCTGTTCGTTCTTATTTTCACTTTTATTGTTTCTTTTGACGGATGGAGCTCGCTGCTGGGACCCTAATCAAAATGATAAGTGGAATGGTAGCAGCTCTCTTGGGCATTATGAACATAACCATTGTACTTTCCTGAAATTGCTTTTGAAGTTGAACACTTGAATGTGTATTATGCAGATTACTTGGGAAACACGTGTTCTCGAGGTCAACGCAGGTTAGATTAGATTACAGATGGAAAACATGGATAGGTACAAGTTTCTAATTGCGATAATATTTTATATAACTCTGACAATAAATACATTCGTTCCTACGTGTATGTGGGCATTCAACCACGAAAAAGCATTGCGCTTATCATAATTTATCTACAAGGTTCAAATTTGTATTTTTCTCTGGTGGTTTGTTATATTTCGTTAAATACGTTTTGTTTCCCTTACATATGGTTAATTGGGCGCAACATCTGTTTCATCCGTTGTTCCCGAGGTGTTATTTTTTCACAGCCCCAGGCGCCATTCATTAAAGTTCTCGTCGTGCGTCGGTTTAGTTGTTCTGTTAGATACAATTAATCTTGTGGCGTATATGGGGTTAATTATTCGCGGAATTTTAATGGAGGGTGCAAAGACCTCTCAAGCATCTCATAAAGGGGAAAACGGAAATGCCGTATGTACAAATTATATTAAAAACTCCAAATTTCAAATAAATTAGTTTGTGATATGTATTTCATAATTATTGCCAGCCTATTTCTTCTGCTAAGGCTTATCACCTAGTCCAGAGTGCAAACTGGAAATTTAGCCGAACCTCTATATTATTTGCCGATAGGTTTTTAACTTTATTACATTTTTTGATGTACGTTTTGGCTATAAGTAGCCATCCTCAGTAAAATCAAATACAAAAGCTTTTCACTCGTGCGTTGTAATAAAAGAAACAAAATTATTTATACTTACGATAAAGAACAATTTGCAATTAAAAGGCAGCTGCAATATCACCAGTTATGTAAAATAACTGTCACACCACTGCTACTTTGCAATTCATTCTTAATCTTACGTGTTTGCTTCTTGCGCTTACATTATCGATCAACCATTTACGACATACCGACTCCCGTCGGTTTTTCTTGTATTCCTTTTTAGAACCGTGGCTTACGTTTCTTGTAGATTGTTTCCTGATGTGATTACGGTGGGCGTTAAAGAAAAAGTGTAAAACGTTATGCTGTGTTGTAAAAATAATCTAATATATTATTATGTCTTACTCAAAATTTGTGACATTAAAATACTTATTTTTGATGTATCTTGAAAGTATACAGGGTGGTCTTAAAATAGGTGAAAATATTTTCATGGCATGTAGCTGACCAAAAAACATTATAGAGATGTGCATATAATCATGGGTCCGAAAACGCTTCTTCGCGGAGTTACAGCTTCGTGAGAACAGTCTACAATCACTTTTAGTCGATAGCTTGCACTGAAATTAATTTTTTGGAAATTTATTACATCTGTGCACATTTTGAATTTTTACTTTCCTATACTGGCCTGTGTGTGGTCTCTATAACTCCCGAACGAATGGCCCAATTTCAATCAGCTTTGGAATGTGGGGGTGTATCCGAAATTCACCGACAAAATAAGCTTGTAAAAAATCTGAAACCGGAAGCGAAAGTTAGGCATGTTTTTTTGCTAGCATTTAATCAGCTGATTTTTTCTGAACATTTTAGCTTCATAGTGGTAGCTACTAGCTATCTTTTTTGAAAATTTTGACCTTAACGTCTTTACTCAAAAACGAGATGGCAGATGGGGATCAAAGTTTTCGTCGCAATTAATAGCCCTATAGAACCACATTGGTACCGTGCACTAAAATTTTCAATAAGATAAAAACTGAAGTGAAAAACATTTTAAAATATTTGCCGCACGGTTTTTTAAACATTTGTAGGATTATAAAGCTAGGGATGAGCTACAATTTGGTTCACTAACTTCCCTGACACCTTCTTTGAATTTTTGAAAATACAGCATTCCTACGCTTTTATTTAATGAACGGGGCCGATAAGTAATTTATGTTTATGTTAAATTGCTTTAATCCCAAGGAATCTTTCCAAAAAAATTAAAAATAGGCTTTTTTCTCGCAAAATTTTTGAAAAAGTTGCAGCGTACTACCAGTTTACTTTCACATCTCTCTCCCTCCTCTTCTTCATCGTCTTCTTTTGTCTTTCTCACCTCCCGCTTTTTCTCCTTCCCCCCCCCTTCTTCTTGATTGATTAGACTGTCTTATATTCAGGAGGCTGTAACTTCACAAGGAAGCGTTTCTGAACTTATATTTAGGAGCGTTTTTTAAATATTTTCTGGTTAGCTACCTGCCATTAAAATATTTACACGTATTTTAGTACCACTCTGTATATTTTCCAACATACGAAAAAATGAAAAAACATTAAGATGGCTGCATCAAGCCCTCCAAGTTTGCCTTGACCTTACAGTGCTGCTTCTTCGTACAAGTTTGTTGATAAGTTCAAGCTAGGCTACAATGTGGCAGCTTTACAACATCACTTATATATGTTGCAGTCTTCAAAACCTAAAGGAATTAACTGCCCAAAGAAAGCACTTTCATTTAATATTTACTTCTTGAAACATTTATTTCCATTTAGCTTGTCTCAACAGTAAATGCATTTTTATTATGCCTTCTTTTATCTTTTAGTATGATATTCTTAAAAATTTAACGACCTCCAAGGCTATTGGGGTAAGTAATGTGTCTCTGTTGGCATAAACTATTCATAGGTTCTGTAACTCGTCTGCAGTTGAATCAATATCGACAGCGTCACGTTATTACTATTACAGGGCAATCAGAATAGATGGGCATTTCTTGATTATCACATGTTTTAAATTTTTGAAAATCTTTAATATGTGAAATTATCAATATTGCTAATACATTTTTAAATTAATTTCTGAATGTTTTCATTTTTCTACTACACCGTTAGAGATGTGATTATGAAGTAATCAGATAACGTCTAACGCAGGATTGTTTTAAGGTTGGACGGGAGGGGAGCCCAATTTTTTTAGACAAAAATTATTTGCTAAAATGTTTTTTAAGTATTATAAATATAGAAAGTAATGAAGTATAATATCAATACTCATTTTGCGGTATCGCTCAGTTCTAGGTATAACCCCAACTTCTATTTTGGTCACAACCCTAATTACTTCCTTGGTCACAACGGCCAGTTGTTTTGGACACTGCAGACACCTTGGTCTCAAACATGTACTTTTTGTTTAGGTCGGATAGTAGTTGGTAATTGACTTAGAACGAAGTGTTGTGACCAAAATAAAAAAATATGCGTTGTGACTAAGGTGGCCATAGTGACTGATATAACATTTGAGCATTGTGACCAAGGTGGTGGTTTGGGGTTAAAGATATAGTTGGGCGTTGTGACCAGCGTGGGTTGTAACCTCAATATGAATGTTTGATATTTACGATTTAAGAAATCTAGTCCTATCGCGTCTGAAGAAGTTTGTATCAGTGTACGGTAGTTCAATTTTATTTTTTGTACGCAACCTATTTCTTTAAGAAAAGTTTGTTTATACCAAAAAAATTGGTATTTGTTGAATCTAGGAGTGGAAATTAACCATTTTACTCCCCCCACCCTGCATCCGCCCTTGGAGGGAGTCGGACAAAGTAAAATTTGTGCAGTCGAAGGAAGCTTTGAGGAAATATCCAATAAATGGAAGAGAGTTTTCAGGATATTTTGTAAAGGTGTCTAAAATCGGTAAAACCTGAAAGTAAACCCGCCTTCACAAAAGAAAGCCGCTATTACTGCTGATACAAACACGGCCCCCATAAACTTTACTGCTCTTGTTTCTGGATGCATTAAATGTTCAACTGTTCAGTCTCTTGGGTGCAGTATTTTCTAAGCCGTTAGATTGTGTACCTGTACGTGTATAAGGTCAAAAGACCTGGAGTGCCCTATATAGGTATAGACATGAATTCCTTTTTGGAGCGTAAACGTAAAGGCGAAATTACTATAGGCAATGTCGTCACCTAAATCTTTATTACTAGGTTAACAAAGAATTAGGGTAGGCGATCAACCTTAATCTCCGCATTGAGGCGTAATAATGTAATGTATTTATGTTTAGAGCGATTTGCAACAATTACGTTATTAACATACAGTCCTTTTTCAGTCCTGCTAAGCGAAGAAATAGAAAATGACGATCTGCAATTCAAAACGCTCAAGATTACGGACTTTGGACTCGCGCGTGAAGTTTACAAGACAACGAGGATGTCGCAGGCGGGTACGTACGCGTGGATGGCGCCAGAGGTCATCAAGAACTCCACCTTCTCCAAGGCAAGCGATGTGTGGAGTTACGGAGTGCTGCTCTGGGAACTGTTGACCGGCGAGACACCCTACAAGGGAATCGACACCCTTGCCGTTGCGTATGGTGTGGCGGTCAACAAACTCACCTTGCCTATTCCGAGCACGTGTCCGCAGCCATGGCGAGCACTCATGGAAGGTGAGTTTAGTTTTAGTTCTTCCTTCTTACTTGTATTTCCCCCCTTCATGTGTGCATGTCCAGGTATGTTTATGTGAACCTTTGAAGATAAAGTGCAAGTATGTAGCTTTATTTTGTGGAATTCTTGCGTTCTGGTTATAGTAGTAAGGTAAAAACTAGTTGATCTAGAACGTTAACAGAAAAGTGTGGGGTCGGGTACTTAATAATTAACCTACTAAAAATTCTTGAAACCCCTACACCAAAAAACCTCTGTACGCATTTTTTGAGATTTTGTACATCATGTCTTCCAGTTGTGAATATCGTTCTTGACTTTACTGAAGAAGTAATTTATGTAATAGAAGTTCCGGTTTGGAACCTATTTGACTGACTACTTACTGTTCCAACCTTCAACTAGTTCTATTTTTCGTGAGAGTAATTTAGCCATTTTACGTTATAGTTGTAATAATAAAATAGGAGCCAAGGAGACAAAACACCAAACATCAGTATTGACATTAGGTTCACAAATAAACTTCCCCTTCCACTTTCATTATTCGAAATTTTAAAAGCTCTGTTTCTGCTTTGACAGTAACATAAAGCAATGAAGGAAGATGTCTAAGTTCGTTAATCTAGTGCGAAAAATACGTTCTTTAAAATATATAATAAAGTATTATTCGAACACTCTTAAATCCGAATAGAAGTCTGAATCCGTATATAAAAGTCAAAATCCGGATGGACGTGAAAAGTCCAGAATCCTAACATAAAATCCGAATATCCGAAAACCCGAATATGGCTACCGCCTTACAAATGCTTATAAAAATTCGAAAATTCTTTTTTTTCCAGGATTGCCCAGTGAAATAGTAATCTGTTTTTTAAACATTTTTATTAAAAGTAAAATAGACTTTCATTTTTTGTTCATCTTAAAATATGTTAGATGGATATTTTTTCAAATAAACTTTTCTTCCTGCTCTTGTCATCGTCTTCATAATATAGAAAATTTACTAAAACAATAATTAAGTTAGATAACGAAAATCTTACATCTGGAAGAAGTTTTCAAAAATCAGAGTCAGCGGAATATTTCCAGATGTGATGGCGGTTTTTTCCTTGTCACGGATATTTAACGTAATTGAAAAATTTTGATATTAAAATAATAATAGATCATAAATACAGATATAATCTCTATATTTTCATATAATTAAGTTGTATACAGTGTTATTGACAATAGAATTACTATGTGTGTATTATGGTGTTGTAATTTTGTGACAATAACAAACACCTAAACACGTTTGGTTTTTCGTGAATGGGGCGGGCGCTAGGCTAGGTATAATATTCCCTTCGTGCTCCTCTTGGGAAATGACAATTTCAATCTTCATAACTGACACATTTTATATAGTAATAACAATGATAGCTATAAATAGATGCACGTTCAATTTACCTTCAACTTCATATTTATGTTAACAAGGAGGATGCCTACACAAACCTGTCACTAGCGTTTGTATTATCTTCCTGCAGGTGACACGATGACAATTTTGATAACATCTTATTTGTACTGTAGTGCTGTGGTTAGGTTTTTCCTCCCGCCTTTTTTGCTTTGCTTCATTATTATGATATTGGTGTTTTATTGTGTATTGTTTTATTCTCCTGCAGTTGTATTTTTTTTAAGATACGCTTTTTGCATTACAATTAGTCAGTTTTTTTCTTCTTATATCTATACATTAGATCTTGTAATAAAGCAGCAGCGACTCGTGAACATTTACTACGGGACGGTTTAAAAGAAAAATAAAATCTTGCCTTTTGATTAACAGTTTTATAAAATAGTATATTATACACCAAGGTAGAAAAGTCTACTGTTATACCCTGAGGGCTAAGGCGCGTAGCGCCGAGGGATGTAAGGCCCGAGGGCTATAAGACTTTTCTACCGAGGCGTATATACTTTTTTTTTCACTACTAGTGATATAAACCCTTATAATTGTCGAAAAATGACTATTTTAACTTAAATCCCTGTTTATTTCAAATTATAAAACAAATGACAGTTTTTTGTTTTGTTGGCATGACAGTTGTTTGAAAATTGTTAAATCATCATTGGTATTCAAAAACATTGTTTTTAAGAACTGGTTTCATCTAAAATACTGAAATTATTAACAATTTTCTCTCTTTTACTTTGTGTGGTTGTATTATAGGCGAAATTGATATTGACAACAGAGTTGTCATTTATTACAGCGCCAAAGTTTTTAAAATTAAATTAATTTATTTAAACAACTATTTTATGGATAAAATACCTTTAAATAGAATCTCTCTATTATATTAAATCGTGCTATAAAAACGTTCTCTTTAAAACTGTCACAGGATTATCAAAAAATATAAATTTGTTCATTATTTACCAGTGGTTAATAATGAAAAATTAGTTACCTGTCAGTGAGCAAAGGTAGAGAAATTGAATTTCACAGCTTCTATTATGTGTCAAAATGCTACGCCATATTACTAGTAGTGAAAAAAATAAATTAAAACCATACGTCTTTTTCTGTGCGATAAAATGATAAGTACGTAGACAAAACTGTAGCATGAAACAGGCGGGAGTAAACAAATAATAAAATATAATAACTCTCTTTGTTTCTTACCTCTGATACTATGGCACAAAAAACCTAGCTGCCGCAGTCTCGTTTATGAAACAACAGTTCCTAGCTGCTATGGCACAAATCCCCATGCTATTTGTTTTTGTTTAATTCTGATAATAACTTCTTTAATGTTTTACCTCCGCTGCTGTAACACAAATCCTCCTGCTGGGGGGTTTATATTTTTTTTTTGTTTATTTACATAGCCGCGGTATTGTTTGAAAAACAAAAGTACTCACCTGGCACGCGGGCATTTGAACTTTTGCCACCTTTACAATTATATATCAGAACAATTCCTACAAGAGTTTGGACCCGCAACCGCGATCTATATACCACATTTCTTTCCCGCGAGCACTTTTGTTTATACGATAGCAAGCACCGTAGCTTGAAATGGGCCGCGGTTAAATCAACATTAAAATATAACTTCTTCCTTTGTTTCTGATTTTTACTGTATGACAGTTTTTATATTTTATCTCGTTTGTTCCCAAAGCCGCGATCTCGTTTTTAAAACAACGGTGCCAGTCTTGGACGTACATATCTGAACGTTTGCCACCCTTGTTAGTCACAACTTTGGACGTCCTTAGGATATCCTCAACGGACTTCCGTAGAGCATCCTAAATGGATATCCATAAAACATTTGCAGTCATTGTTCATAGGATATCATTCAGATTTAATTTGTTAGAAGAAAATTTGATGTTTATAATGCAATAGGTATTTATTTTTTTTTATTTATTAATAGCCAAATTTAATCAATACAATATACTAATTAGATTATGGATTTCTTTTCCAAATCGGTGTATTATTTATTGTTGATTAAAAAAAAATTAGAATGACAACTATCGGACGTAAAATGGAGCCCCGTAGGACGTCCTTGTGTGATGTCTTATGGATATCTAATTCTGGATTTTCTATGAATATCGGTTCTATGTTCATGGACGTACGGATGTAAATTTGTCCTAAAATGTATGTCTATAAGATATCCTGTGCCTATCTGGGCGGCGTTAAATAAATATTAAAATATAACAACTCTCTTTGCGTATGACCCCTGCTGCTATGGAACCCTATTGAGGGTTGTTGTTTTACAAAACCGCGGTCTTCTTTTTTAAGCAACGGTATCCACCTGGGACGTGCATATCTGAACTTTGCCACCTCGCAATGTTCTATAAAACCATCGCTCTTCTGCGATGAAACTTGAGGAAGCAATATACGTTTTAAGAAAGTATGACATGTTATATGTAATATTGTTTGCTTTCTCGTAGGTGACACCACTGTTATATGTATTGTTTATAGCATTATCTTTTTGTTATGTTTTTCTGGTTTGCTAGTATTGAATATATTTTGATTTTTTTGTATCTTTTAAATTTAATATTTTTTTATGAAATTCCCGTTTGTTTTTATTTTTAGAAATTAATTTTGTTCTTCAAACTGTTCCAATCACCCAACACTTGAATTCCCCAATCTCAAAAAAGTTAGCTCTTTTACAGCATATTTTTCCAAGTTATATAGCATATATTACAAAAAACTTTGTATCAATATTCCTATTGTAAAATCTGTCTACTTCTTTAGCCTGCTGGGAATCAGATCCTCACAGAAGACCGACATTCGACGATATCTTAGAAGAGCTTGACCATATTGTACATTCCTCATTCACACAAACACCTCACGAGAGCTTTCATAACATGCAAAATGATTGGCGGCAGGAAATTGAAGAAGTCCTTCTAGAACTCCGCAGGAAAGAAAAGGTAAACTTACTTTAAAGCTAATAAAACAAACATGTTCTGTACTTATTTATATGGTAATTTTCTTATGCTGCTATGATCAGGCTTGTAAATCCTTCGAAGAGGTAAATAACAGTATAAATTTATAATTGAAAAATCAATTTCAATAGATTCTTATTGTATTTATTTCATAGGAACTGCGGTGTAGAGAAGAGGACCTCAATAAAGCACAGTTACAACAACGATTACACGAGGAGCAGCTACGGCAAAAGGAACAAGAACTGCAAGCACGAGAAATAGATTTGTTGGAACGGGAACTACATTTTATGATTAAACAGCAAACTCCCACTCCTAACAAAAGAAAAGGTATGTATTGTACAAGTGCATGGAGGTGGTTTTACATGAACCTTCGTGTACACCACCTATGGCAATTTCCTTGTTTGAAAATGATGAAAAAACTTATTTTTTTTAGGCAAATTTAAGAGGTCAAGGCTGAAACTCTTGAAGAAGGAACCTGGATCGAACATTAGTTTTCCTTCAGATTTTAGGCACACAATTACAGTACAACATACAATAGACAATAAAGCCATAAGCGGGGTTATTTCACCCCATAGTCCACCAGGTTCTCCAGCTATACCACGACTGCGTGCTATTGCTCGTAAGTAATATTTTTTACTGAATTTTTAAAACACTGAGGTGCATGATTTTCTGTATGATTGCATGTAACACTTGAAATTGTATAGTCCAGTAAAATTTGTCAAGTTTTAGCTTTTCACAGTTATTTTTGAAATATTTTTTGCCTTGCCGCATAAAATGAATTGTACATTATTGTTCAGACACTCGGTGCATGCTACAATTGATCGAGTCAGAACAAAGTTTCAATCTAGATCTATATTCAGTAAAAGCTTGTTTTTTTAAATTGAAATGATGTTTCGAACAATAGCGTGCAGTAGAATATAACGTAAATTGTCCAGTCTCTAAATTTTATTTGCATGATTTTATGTACCGCATTTTTATTATAGTTTTGTTTTAATTTCAAAATATACAGTTGAAAAATTGGCATCATTAACCAAAAAAAATGACGATCTATTTAATAATTCATCAAAAAGGTATGAAAGTAAGAATGATTGTTTGTATTGAAAAACAGTTTTAGGGCACAGATAGGTTATTCTCTTGCAGTGCCTGCAGATGGAGTTAAAGGGAAGACTTGGGGTCCTAGTACCTGCCATCAGCGTGAAAGGGGTCAAATACCCCTATTGCGGCCTGCTCCAAGACCGGGTGGTATCTGGTCAAAAAGTGCCCCAAATCTGGATAAACCTCGGACGGTTCTAAGCAGACCAACACATGACATAGGTAACACAACACCTACCACTCCTGATAATAAAAGCATTGGTGATAAAGGTGATAACATTCATACCTCCACCCTGCAACTGTTTAAAAGTAAAGTAACTGCTTTCGCTCTATCAGAATTTAAGCCATTTCGGACCGGGTCTTGGCGTAATAATAGTTTCCCTACAAATAATGCTTCTCTAACGCCAAGTTCTGTTTTGGTGGGGCAAAATCGACTCAGTCGGTCTATTGGGAATATTAGCGAATCGCACTATGATACTGTGTTTAGTACTGAATCCTTTGTAATCCGGAGAGGTGTTAGTAATAATAATTCTGTCAATTTTGGTAAAAATTATACTAATTTGAATGATGACACAGAAAAGTTGCTAAAAGATTAAATATTCGTTTCTTCTACTGTATATCGTGGCGTATAAGTTGACGCTTCAAAAACGACCCTTAACATAGCGGTCGTCGACATAAATTGTCATATTTAAATTCATACACTTGTTATTTACAAACATTGACAAGTGGGCAATAAATATTAAACAGGACTACCATTCAAATCTTTGATTGATTATTCCATGGCGTAAAAAATAAGGCTATTATACCGGGTGTAACAGAGAAGTAGTTTACCTCCCGTTTTTGTTATTTATTAAGATAATCTATTAAAAATTTGCATGGTTAATATATGCGTGGGGCGTGTGGTAATTACAGAGTTATAGGCTTCTGGTTTTCCCGATACCAATTTTCTTATTTTAAATGGAACATTCTGTTTATTTTTACATTTATGAATTCGATATGAGCTTCTGCATACAATGGTGTTGTTTCTCTAAATTTTTGGTGCAATAAAAATTATTAACTGTATAAATGTTTTTGTCTAGAGTGCCATGACTCACGCAAAATTTGACAGGTTCTTAAAAAAAGGTTTTTGAACCACTTTAAGCTGGTTTCAAAGAACTGGTATGAAAAACCTGCCTTAAAACCCTAAAGGTATAAGTAGTGGATATTTATTATTGAATTCAATAATAAGTACAACTACATAGATATTATATTATCTACGTAATTAATTCAGACCGGCGTTTTAACCAGTTTTTTCAGACCAGTTTGTAAAACTGGTTTCAAACAGGTTTTTAGAAAATTCGTAACTGATTGTTGCCATAAAAAAAATTGATTCGTTAACCGGTGAAATGTAACCAGTTGACAGTACTAGGGTAAAGTATTGCCAATTTTTTTAAATGAAACGATATTGGCTCATAATAGTTTCTTAACTCTTCCGACGTCCATAAAATCAGTTTTATTCAAGGTTCAATTATTTTGATCAAGATAATTGCAACAAAGAGAACACGATGAATTATATTCACATACACATACAGACAGTACGAAGAAAGTTGAGTTTTGATAAGACGAACAAGGTTTTCTAACAAATTTCAACCCGAATGAACGAATGTGAAAATGAACATGTTCGATTTCAAACAAGAAAGTTGGTGTTTATTTCGGCAAAACCGGAACATCTAGAAAGTTGTAATCTGCGTCAAATAATACAGCCCTGTGCATATACTATCCCCTTTTTTATTATTAGTATAAAGGAATGAAATTTAGCATGGGTAATATATCTATAAATTTCAATGATTTGATGGTATTAGCATTTTTTACCATTTTCGGTTTTGCTGAAATTGGCTCTAACATTTTTATTTTATATTTAACATCCTGTACATTTTTACATATTTGGAATGAAGATAAAATTCTGCATAGGATTGTTTTTATTTATTGTTTTGTGCCAACTTTAAAAGTTTTATTTAGTTTTTTTGTTTTGCATTTAGAGTGCCATGATGGGCATAAAACTTTTCTCTGCAGCCGGGCGTTACCATAAAACCGACGGCTTTAAAAATTGGGCCAACAGTTTTTTGAGAAAAAATCAGAATTTTCAAATAGAAAAAATAATATTGGCTCATATTTTTTTTTCGGAAAGAGCACTTCCTAACGGTTGCAACTATACCCATAACTTGATACTTTAAATGACATTTTTAACTAGTAAAATTAAATAAGGACGTAACTACGATCAACTACAATCAACTACAGGCAACATACTTTCAAGCAAAAGAGGAAAGCAGTTTGCGAAAACAAATACAAATAAAGTAGACAGTAAATAAACAGCAATTGAGAACGTTTTATTTGTAACAATGTAGAATTGAATTTGAAATTTAGCGCGCGTACTTTTTGTTTGTTCAAATGTTTTAAATTGATTCGCGCGCTAAATTTGTAATTCAGTTCTACATTATTATAAATAAAACGTTCTCAATTACTATTTATTTAATGTCTACTTTAGTTGTATTTGATTTTTTATTAAACTGCTTTCATCTTTTGTTTTGAATGTTGTGATGTTCTATTGTTTGAAAGCATAACAACTGTAGGAGGAACAGTTTTATGCTCGTCATGGCACTCTAGACACAAAACAAAAAAAAAACTTAATAAAAATTTTTATGTTGTCGAAAAAACGTATGTATGCAGAATTTTATCCTGATTCCAAATGTGTCAAAATATACAGGGTGATGCATTTAAAATAAGAAAGTTAGTAAAGTGGTAAAAATTGCTAATACACTGTCAAATAATTGAATTTTATGGATATATTACCCCAACCAAATTTCATTCATTTATCTTAATAAATAAAGAAAAAATAGTAATCCATTATCTTAGTAAATAATCAAAAAAAAAAGAAAATGTTGCAATTTTTTGTTACACAAGGAAGTATTGTAATCGTGACAAAAATAGCCCAAAAGATTTTGACCGAAGTTTAGGTTTTTAGCATCCCAAACACCAGTCGATTTATACTACGAATATACGTAAGCGAGAAATTATATTGCTTCAGTTGACTAGTACGCCGCGATATACGGTATTTACGTTAGTTAAAATTTAAGAGTACTTTATTTTTATACAAAATTTTTTTATTAAGGCATATCTGAGGAAAATCTACGCAACATTGTCTGTAAGTTAATGACAAGGAAATTATGGTTCCAATTTTTATGTTAAGTTTTAAGCACAGTAGCTTGTATTTTTTCTTTTAATTTCACGTGTTTTTATTTCAGCTTCTGCAAGTTTTAATTTCTTTATGTAGTTTGATTTTATTATAATTATGTAGTTAGTTTAGGTTTTATTGCTACGAATTTTAATTTTAATTATTATTATGCTGCTTGAACACGTTTGCTGTGCTCCTTTGTATTCGATGTGTGTAGATCTACCTTTATACTATAATGTGTTCAAGTTGTGTAATTTTTCTGGTGATGGTTTTACTACATGTATGAATTTTTAAATAAACATTGTAATAATGTTTTTTAACTATTGTATTTTATTTTTGATCACTCGCATGATCCTGGGTAAATGCACTCCATCCTTTTTTTTTTATTATGAAGGTGAACTGTCTTTAATTAAAACAAATCCTACTTACTACTCTTGAATATCTGAAAAGATGAAATTTTTGCCGTTTCTCTAACTAAACATTGGGTTTGCTTTTGTGTTAACTGTAACTATCGATAATTTTTAACAAATTTTAACATTTTTTGCTACTTTAAAAAACAAATTTGAGAAATATTAAAGCAAACCTCTTTACTATCACGAATAAAAACGTGTAACGTAAGTTTCTTGCTTATCTATTTTGCAAGCCCTGTATGTAGCTTACAGTGTTCGTACAGTTTCATTTTTATCGAAGAGTGCTAGAGTGTTCTATGTTTGCGTTGACAGATTTCGTACCTCCCGAGGACTGGGGTCCTGAATATCCCATTCCTGGCACCGTAAGGAACACCGTACCTATGCCTACATTATACAGTGCTGACGGTAAGTTGCAGTGATGTGATACTTTTCCATGTTAATTTTAACTTCTATTAGGACTGAAATCAAGACATAAACTCAGCATAATAGAATTGGTCTTGTACAACATGGCTGCTTTATTAGCAGGGGTTGCAACCGGATACGATGTTCGATTATCTAATGTGTCTCCTGTTCATCCAAGGCTACAACCTAATAGGTAATCAAACGTTAATACACTCTTAGATAACATATCGATTTTAATATTGTTCTATTAGATGTATCTTTGGTTGTGTTTGAAATAGCACATCTAAATTTTCAGTAGTTGATTAGAGGCATATTAGGAATATATAGAGAAAATATGAAAACCCAATTTATAACGGCGGCTGGCAGCTGTATTGGATTTTGTTGAAGCGTGTTTTTCATTTTACGGTACGGCATGTAACATGTTGCATAAAATTACTGCAAGCAGGGAAGTGAGAATATGCTGCATATTGATGGTGAAGTTTCAAATTTTTTTACTCTAAAGCAGAGTACTAAATTACAGAACTGCGAACAAACTAGATCGCAAAAGCTGATAAAAGTTACAAAAAGCGTGTTAATATTTTAAATCTTTAAACAGGTCGCTACACAGGAAAAGACACACCACAAACTGTGATTAGACAAAAAAAAAATAAGAATTCTTCTCACTTCGTACCTGTATATGCAGTCCACAGATTTATACATCTCTAGCTCCAGCTAGTTTTCATCAAAAACTAAATTTTGGAAATTTGACAACCAAAGGAGGTTTAACTTTTAAATACTCCTCCTAAGTAATAAAACGTGGAAAGTAAGATACATTTAGAATGAAAATAAACTCGTGCAAAGATTACCAAAACAATTTAGATAGTACTCATCTCTGATTATTATACGATCATACATTTTTAATAGTTCAAGTGTTTTATTTTGTTGTTTTTAGTCTACCATGAGAAAACGGTTTCTCACTTATAACGTTATTATTTGGGAAGATAAACTGATCAAACCTCAATTGAAACAAATGCAGCCTTTTGTTTTGTTAATTTTCACCCTACTACAAGAAAACAGTTTGTCACAGCCTACTATGAGAAACAGTTGTTCGCTTATAACTCGGTTATATGTGAAAAAAAAAACCATGAAGGAACCCATCTTGTATCAGAGAAAAGGGGAAAAAGTCGATTTTTTTGCCAATTTTTAATTTTTTTTTTGTATTTCCCGCCAAGCCTGAAGTCAAGTGACTTGTGCCTAAATTAACTTTTGGGTTATTTGAGATACAGAATAATAATAAAAAATTTCCCCATACCTTGCAAACACTTTGCAGGTCACTGTATATTGATAGCTCAGCGTTGGACGTGATTATCGGTCAATTTTTAATATCAAACCATCGTAAATAAATCCTTACAATTAATCACGGGTGTTCATTGAAATTTAAATTGGAGCAGTTTATAAAATTTTACATCACAAATTTTACTATAAATTCGGTCTTGGAAAAAGCAGTAGTCAGTTTGTAGAATAAATATAATTTTACATCATTAACTTCCTAAAGTTATTGACAGAATAGAAAAAAGGTATCATAAAATCCATTTATGTTTATAGGCCCGAACTTTCTTATGAAGTACAACCATGGAGACCAATTGACAATCAAGACTATGAATACTCATCATCAAGCGGGTATAACCATAACACCTATCACGGCCCCACTAAACATCACAGGCCGATGCTAACCGGTTCACAGCTTATAAATCTGCAATATGAAGAGCAAAAACCATTAAGGTTCACTGACTCGCCACAACATCACTCTACTAATATCACACCCAACCCATCACCTAGAAGAAAATCGAGTTCTACTAGCAACGATGGTTCAGAACAGTTGTACACACCGTATGATCGTGCAGCTACTATTTATATACCTGGAGACTATCATGGTTGTCGAAGTGATGGTGTTCGTTGTTTAGGTTGTGCAGGCGCTGACAAATCGTACCTAACGGCTTATGGTCATCATGACCATAGTTATGCTGGTTATGGTTCTGATTATAGTGGCTCGACTACAATGTATGGTTACGGAACAGATTATGCTTATGATAATCCAAGTAGTTTAAGTAGTCACAGTAGCTCAAGGACACCCCAAAGACTTCCTTTACATACCCATAGACGAACTCCTTCAAATGTTTCCAATGCTAGTTCAACTACTACAAGTGGATCAAATGTCAATCCCAGTTTTCGTCTTGAAGACGAATGTAGTCATACACCGACACATTATTTTAGAGCACAACCTGTAGATTATGAATATGGAACATCATTTTCAAGACAAAACTCGCACGACTCCTCAAATTTAGAACGGCCAACTACTTTAGAAACTACCGGCTTCACAAAATTAAGATCAAGCTTAAAACGAAATAATTATCAAGGAGGGGGACAAGGACATTCTGGAGGTAACACACCAACAAACCCTACACCGCCGGATAGCTTAACAAGTGATGATAGTTCATACGTATCAGCAAAAGATAGCAATAGTTCTGTAAGTCGTGTTAGATTTTCACCAACAACTCTTATTGACCTTCCTGTTCCGGGACAGAATCAAGATCCAACTGTACCTCTTCAAGCACGTAGGACACGGCAAAGGCCATCGTTAGCCGACATGGAGCGGGAATTTATGGCGTAAGTTTTATGTTACTTGTGTCGTGGCATATCTAGTTATAGTAATGGTTTAGTCACTATTAACTTTAAATTGCATATACTGCCTTTGCTCTCATACAATTGTAATGAAAACTATTATTGTTTTTATTAATTAATAAGTAACATAATATGATTTTTGTACATATAAGTAGGTTCTGCTCAAATCTCAATAGATCAGTCTAGACTAGAGCATTGTAGAACGAATATGTGATCACTAATCACAATCCATAGTGCCTGATTTCATGTGCAGTTTAAATATAAAGTGATAACATGGTAGTCATTAATGTGCAATTTAAATTATTCGATTTTTTTAATTGCCTTAAGTCAAATTAATGTTTAATTTATCGAAATTTGTTTAAAACCTCAGCCTTAATACACATGTTAATGTACAAAGTGAGAGTTTGTAAATCGCAGCACAACTGAAATGTCTTTGCCATATATTTATAATTAATTTTTTTTTAAATTACGAATTTCTCATAATTTCATATCGATACAAGACTATACTGAGGGGTGTAAGTGTCCAAAACGTAACGGTTTCATATAATTTTATAATTTTGCGTGATGCAGTAGATATTAGTTCCCAACCTTTTTTGTCTGCAATTTTACAATACATTAATCTGGCAACAGTTGTGTTAGTTAACACGTTCACTGTCTTAATATAAATTACACTGTATTACCCCAAATGTTCCATTTAAATTTACATCATTACAGGACTCATACGTGTGGAAAGCAAAACTTTGATTGTAATTTTTTCAAGTTCTTTAAAAGAAATCAAAACGATTTTTTTTATACCGTCATAAATTTAGTCTGCTAGAGTCTATTATTAAAAATTCACTTGCACTTTACGAGTCCACATTGAGATCATCATACAATGAACCAATATATTTATGACCAGCATTTGAGTAATTTTTGTGACCCACATGTGGGTCATATAGTGCATGGTTGCTTCTGGTATTTAATCTAAAAGCATATTCAGAGGCCTATGAACTATATACAGAGTGGATGACAAAATCCGCCACGAGCTGTAGCGCTTTTAACTGAAATCGCATTGCTATGGTCGACTACATTTTCATGTTAGAACATTTTTAGAACCTTCTTGATTTTAGCAGCGATAGTCAATTTTTAATTTTTAAATGGATACCTATGTATATTTAAGTTAATTCAGAATAAGCGCTTTTTTCTGATTTCAATGATGTATAATAAGTCACCTTACCATCGCTAAAAAGTAGTAAAAAATTGTTCAAAATTACTGGATTGACTACTATTTCCTCAATTAATTTTCAGTAGTAGGCTTTGACTAACAGAAACGTTAGCTGTCAACGCAATTTTCTGAATTAAATTGTCATAAATTATCGAATTTTCAAGCTTGCAAAGCAACAACAGAATTATTTTGATCTCTTCGTTAAAATATTTTATTGCCACTACTAACAATCTTTTGTTAGTCAAAGCCTACTATTGAAATCTAATTGCGGAATTGGTTGTCAGGAAGAGTAATTTTGATCTTACGAACTCCGCACCGGTGTCCTAAGCTCTCTTCACCTGAGAAAGGATGGGTTACAACAAGGAATTTGGATAAAGGAGGATTTCTGCGAAAAGTACTGTCTCATTATTCACCTTTTTGGCTTATGAAAACCGCGGAAAACACCCGAGCCAGAACAGTGGCCTCGGCCGGGGACCAAACCCAGGGCCTTCCGGATGAAAGGTGGACGTTTTAAATGCAGAGCCACCTTTCTCGGTAAGGTGACTTATTATATATACATCATTGATCTCAGAAAAAAACGCGTATTCTGAATTAACTAAAATGTACATAGGTATCTATTAAAAATTAAAAAGTTGAATGTTGCTGCTAAAATCAAGTAGACCCAAAAAATGTTCTAACGACGTTGAAACATAGTATTTGATGACTTATTTCGATTGGTATGTCGACCGTTGTAATGCAATCTCAATTAAAGGCGCTATAGCTTGGGGCGAATTTTATCATCCACCCTCTATGAGTTGCAACCACTATTTGTCTTTAGAACATATCTACCACAACTCTGCAACGGATTAAGGAGTTTTGCACTTGAAAGTATGAATGAGCACTAGTTGGAATACTTCTATATGCGAACCACATATGGGCCTAGGAGTCCTGAGTGATCAAATCTGCAACCCAACCCATACGTGGCCGTCACATTAAAACCATCACCCGGTATCCGGTGTTTTCAAAAAGTGTTCTTTGTTGCATTCTTGATTGAAATTAATATACTTTTACCAGCTGGCGTATATGATTTTTAATATTTTTCACAGCTAGAAATAGAATACGAAGTGTGGCAACGCGATTGATGTTATGAAAATTTTATTGTAATATGCGTACAAAATTAAGGGTCAATCAGCGTTCACTTCGCACTAACTTCTTAATTGCGTCTGCTTTTTTGTCGGTTTTTTAATCACCGGGCATCCTTGGTTTGGCATTTGGAGCTAACAGACGTTCGCTTACAGATACAGTGCGGTTAATAAATTGCCACACCTCGTATAGGCGTACTAAATAACAGTCTTGCAGTGCAGTGCTCGATTCTCATCGCTCAGTCGTATCATGGGGAAGAGACATTTATGCAATGCACAGGCGGTTTTTGGGCTCTAAATTCTATGACACTCAATAGCTGAGATAATAGAAATAATAAATATTAAATATTAGTGGAGGAAAACCCCGGGAATACTCTCTTCTTCAAAAATTTTCTAGTTGACATAACAACTAAATAACGTACGGTATAAGAAATTAAAGATCAATGAAGTATGTACGGAAATTTAACAAGTAACTTTTTTCCACTACTAGCATTAAACGATATCATTATTTACTTTGTTTTAGAGGCAAGAAGATGAATTTCTTTCCTAGTGGTTACTAATATTTCATTATTAACTACTGGTTAATAATGAAAACAATTGCTACCAATCTTTAAATTCACCATAAACTTTCATGTAAAAATCTTTTGATTTTACTGGTAATAATTGTTCGCCAACACTTTCTGCACCTTCCCTAATTTCAGGAGGAGTGCAGTTTTCACTCAAATCATCAAAATTGGACGTTTTATAACCACTATTATAAAATATGTATTTTACATAAATATCAATTGAAATAAACTATTCTCTTGTTTTCAAGCAAGGCTACTTTATTTTTGTGCATATTTGCATTTGTAATTTTATTTTTTATTAATGTAAAATCAATTAATTATAAAAGGAATAAAGGTGCTAGTAGTGGAAAAAATAATATATAAACCACGGTAGAGAAGACTTATCAGCCTCGCAACTTATTTCCCTCGATGCTTCGCATCTCGCGAATTAATTCTGCTCGGCTGAGAAAAATGTCTTCTTTACCTTGGTCTATAATATACTATTATTAACACATTCACTGTGCAATGTCACAAATTTGACATATGGGTTGCACACTTGATCACTAAGGTGTCCTGTGCACATTATGTGGGTTGCTTCTAGTAAGTGTTTCACAACTAGTGCTTATTTATACACTTTCAAATGTAAAACAACATATTCTGTTGCCGATTTGTGGTATATATGTTCCAAAAACAAATAGTGTTTGTGACATATATATGGTTCATAGGACTCTGGATGGGTTTTTAGATTAAATACCATAAGCAACCAAGCATTATATTTGTAACCCAGGTGTGGGTCATAAATTTATGTAGCAATATATTTATGACCCAGTGTGGGTCACATTGCTTTCTTGTATGATGAGTTTGTGACGTGCTACTGAATTTTTGATAATGGATTCTAGTAGACTAAATTTATGACACTGGAACCTGTTAAAATCTCATGGAGTCAAATTCACATAGACGTCGGGGTTATCTACATTGTTCTCTATGGTGGTCAGTGAACGTGTTAAGGCAATATTTTCATAGATTTAATATTATTATGAAGACATTATGCATTACTCTTTACTCACCCTGTATAAATTTAAAAAAAATTAAAATTGAAATTAGAAATATTGCCAAATTGGCGCCTAATTATTTTTATTTGAGCACGCTATGCGAGTCACCGAGTTGTGTTACGTAACCCTTCAAAAATCTCTTGTGACTCAAAATCAGATCACAACCCAAGGGTTGGGAATCGATATAGTAGAGTCTTCCTAGAACTAAAATTCCTAATGTATATTGAAGTGACACTTTGGACACTTTCGCTATCTTTGACGAGTTAACCTTAACTTGGTCTTATTTTTGGGTGGTGGAAAAATTACCTTGCAACTTTGTTAAATTGTGTCTGTGCACATTTAAGAATACAATCGTAAAAACAGAGACTGGTAGAATGAACATTCCTCTTTTTCCGAGAATGAAAAATAACAAAATTAAAAAAATTGTCATGCTTGTGCTTATGTACTCGCACAATTTTTACCATACTGTATCAGTTTTGAATGACCAATTTTTTAGTATTTAATATACTTTAAAGGTTTAGCATACTTGTTAAATTAGAGTAGCTATAATACTTACCTCAAAGTATTAAACATGTATTTTCATTGAAGTATGAATGTGGCCATTGTATTTAATAAAACACAAAGTTCAGTATTGAATTTATATAAATACTACTCTATATACTGTAAATACATTATAAATAGTGTAGGTAATTGAACACGTGGCTTCCATTTCGTGTGGACTATGATGTCTAGATTATTTATTAAAATAATTGTATATGATACATTCCAGATTACTTTATCACAAGAAAATATTAATACTCAAACTGTGTGAATAACTGTAACATTTGACTCAAATATAATTTTTCAAAACACTTACTAATTGTTTTAAGGTGTCTTTTTATGATTACTATTGAATTCTGGATTTTTCCCGCCGAAACTCAATATCCATATTTTCTTTCTCCAGAAGTGCCAAAAGTTCAAAATCCATAACGTTTCCAGCGCAAAACATCAAAATACATATTTTTACCTACCAAGTATCAAAATTGATAATTTTCCTTCGCAAAACTTCAAAATCCATAACTTTTCCCACGCAAAACTTCAACATCCATGACTTTTCCCGCGCAAAATGCCAAAATCTATAACTTTTCCCGCCAAAAGTGTCAAAATCCATAACTTTTCCCGCCAAAAGTGTAAAAATCCATAACTTTTCCCGCCAAAAGTGTCAAAATCCATAACTTTTCCCGCCAAAAGTGTCGAAATCCATAACTTTTCCCGCCGAAAGTGTCAAAATCCATAACTTTTCCCGCCGAAAGTGTTAAAATCCATAACTTTTCCCGCCAAAAGTGTCAAAGTCCATAACTTTTCCCCCCGAAAGTGTCAAAATCCATAACTTTTCCAGCGCAAAATACCATAATCCATAACTTTTCCCGCCAAAAGTATCAAAATCCATAACATTTCTCGCGCAGAACAAAAATACATAATTTTTTCCGCCAAAAGTTCAAAATCCATAACGTTTCCAGCGCAAAACATCAAAGTACATATTTTTATCTACCAAGTATCAAAATTGGTAATTTTTCCTCGCAAAACTTCAAAATCCATAACTTTTAGCTAAGCTATGAGGCAATCCAACCTAACCAAAACCTAACAAGAATGACTTTGCCATTTAAAATTCTTTATTTTATAACTTATACTTTTATTTTATTACAAGAAAGGAATATTACACTGGGCATATCAAAAACAGGCCATAGATAGAGTCTAAGCTAACTTACAAGATGAAGTCATGAAATTGAAAAGGGCCTGAATTGTATTAACGAGATTCAAAAGAGCGCTGTGGATGGTATTTACAACAATACATCTGGCTTCGTAATATGCAGCTGTTCATATTACGGCTGATGCAGTTGTTAATACAATACACATAATTTTGAACCACCGTATCAATGATTACATGCCATTAAAAAAACAAGGTACTCTACTAAACAAACCTTTACAATAATCAATGATATAATATTTTTACAATTCATAATCTTAAAAACCAGCCCAATCTTCTAATAGAGATGGTGGTGAATCGGCCTCCTCCACTGGTCCATCTTGGGTGATACACCTTCTGGAAAGAAACAAAAAATTGTAACAAAGCTGCCAAGTTTAAAACATACAGCAAAACAAAAAAATGTTATCGAAATTAAAGTAGAGGTGGCACGTATGTTCGTAAAAGGTAAGTAACTGGAAATTAAGGAAAAGTGTTTTACGTGGAAGGTAAGTATAAAAAAACAAATGATTTGGAACAAACTTAATTACTGGAAAAGAAAGAAAATAAAATTAGCCAAAACAGTTACTCGAAGGCGGTTCGTTAAATCGTAGCTTTGATTATATACCTTTATAGTCAATGATCGTAGGTAATCGTTTACACTAAATACTTTTGAACATTGGAAAAGTGAAGTTTCACAAGTTTAGGAAAGTCAAAGCGAAGAGCTTCGCTCATTTTTATTGTCATAAACTCGTAACAAATGATCAATTAATGGCTGACTATGCAATATGTTATTATCCCACCAAGTGTTACTTACATAAGAAGGGTTTGCTAAGGGTTTAGAGATTGAATTTAAAAAATTTTCTAGTTATGAAAAATAACTAAAACTCTTACCTTGTACCCCACACTTGCAAAGAAATAATCCAGTCAAACTGGTGTCCTTAGGGAAATGAAGGAGTACCTTGCCTCTGGCTGTGCATGGGAGCTATAAAATATGTAAAAATTACCAAAAAGTCACTAAAATAAGCGATTTAACAAGCATTGTTATAACATTTTAATAAAGTCTTCATTTGAATTTCTTGTACATTCTTGTGCAGCTATAGTACTATATTAAGTATCTGCTGATTAAAAAATTGCTTAAATTCATTTCCAAGAATTAGAATTTAACATATTTATCATATTATGTTACCTGCTAAAGTCTTTAAACATTATTCCAGGCGTAGGAATTGAACTACCACTTATTACATAACATGTAATGCACCCAATGGCTTTACAGAACTGATGTCAAATATGACCTGAATCATGATTCTTCGGAAACAACGAGTTTTCTAGTTCCAACATATAGCAGCTACGATAAAACATGCACATGTGATGTCAGTTGATTAAATTCGACAAAGCAAATTGCGTTCAATTTTATCCATTTGATTTGATTGATCCAGATTTAAAATACATACCTTGCATAGGCGCTGACTTTTATAATATCTTAGGGTGCTCAAGTATTTTCTTGAGAAATGCTGAAGTGCATAATTTTTTTCAAAGTTTCTTTAGCTGTTAGGAGCCGCTAAATATTAGGAATCCTAGACGCGCACCTAGCGCCTTACGCTTCAACCCTCCACTATTGTTTGTACTACAACTTTTGGAAATATAATGTGTAAATGTTTTTAAAGTATAGGAAAGTCCAGTAGTAAGTCCAGAAGTAGTTGCTCATTTTTAAGTATAATTTAATCTTCCTTAGGGGTGTCTAGCACCTCTGACTTCGCGAAAATATGTCAGGAACACGATCCTTTAGGAAGGCGTAGTCAAAAATTTGCTTTTGAAAAGCGCACTTGTTTATTTTGAACTCGTGCTTCTTGCTAAGTTAGTGAAAAATTTAAAACAAATTGACAAGAGTATCGGCCATCCTTCTAGTAAAAACAAAATTTAAAAAGTTTCAAAAATAAAAATGTTACAGAAAGTAAACTAAAAATCATGATCAAGACGCTGCGCGATGTTTCACTGTGGCCGGCCACGCTGTCTTCCTTCGTATCTAGTCCAACGAGTATAGTTATTGCTCGTTTTAGCTCACGGGAAGCCCATCATTATTGTTCAGTTCGTCGTGAGCGTGATAAGCATACGGAAAACATCAATTTTTATTTAGATTTTAAAACTGCTTAAAGAAACTATAACTAATAATAAATTTATTAAAATAAAATATAATAATAATAATAATAACAATCACAGCTCTCGAAGTTGTCGTCTTAAAAGTTTTCCTGATGCTGTTTTCGGAATGCTATTTACCATAACAACACCGCCAACTAATTGTTTATATTTAGCTACTTTAGTTTCTACATATTCTTGAATTATTTTTGGATTTATTGTTGCACCTTTTCTAGGAATGATAAAAGCTTTAGGTACTTCTCCAAACGTAGCGTGAGGTACTCCTGTAACCGCTGCGTCTTCCACGTCAGGATGATCTCTGAGAAGTTCTTCCAATTCAGCTGGTGCTACTTGGAAACCCTTTACCTAAAAAACTGTATGAAATGCAGTGCTTAATTATTATCAAGCTACGTACTTTTATTAATTCTTTTAGTCGATCAGTTATAAATAAATGCTCGTCTTCATCATAATGTGCTATGTCGCCTGTTCTGAACCAACCGTTCGAGTCCAATACATCCTGAGTTGCTTGTGGATTATTATGATAACCTTTCATAACCTGAATCAGTTTTAAATAATATAGTATGTAGGTACATATTTATTATTAATTATCTACCTGAGGGCCACGAACATACAACTCTCCAGATTCATTAGGTCCAAGCGTTTTACCTTCATCGTCCAAGGAGACTATTTTACATTCTGTATTACGCATAGTCAAGCCTGAGCCTCCAAGTTTGATTCCATTTGGAAGAGCTGCTGTTTGAGAGCACACTCCAGGAGAGGTTTCTGTTAAACCATATCCTTGTATGATAGACACATCTGATTTGCTTTTCTCCTTTAATCGTTCAATATCTGGACCTCCCAATGGAGCAGCCCCTGAGAAAATTGTCCGCATTCTTGCGATATGTTCAGGTTTAACACCGGTATGGTTTATTAACAATAAAACTGAAAGTTAAAGTTTATTTAAGTAACAGACTTGTTAGAGTAAGTTTAAGTAATATTACCTAGTGGAGGTACCAGGAATGAAAATTTTGGTTGATATTTCTGTAGGACATCGATAAATAACTGCGGTTCGAATTTGTGCATTGTTACTAATTTACAACCACGTGACAACATATTCATCATTACTGTCGTTAATCCATAGATGTGAAACATCGGTAATATTGCTGGTGCTACATCTTCGTAAAGTCGTGAAAGAAAAAATATATCGTTAATTAATTATTATTATTATATAAATCTTAAAAATATGCATTACGTTGGGTAAAGGAGAATTCTAATATCAACTCATATTTGAAAGATTTAAACAAAATTGCATTGCCGTTTTTTCTTAATATCTATAAAGTAAATTCGTATCCTTTTCGCCTGTCTCACCATTTAGCGGTGAAAGGCCTCGCTAGTAGAACACACAAATTTACGCGTCCATTTCATAAGGCCAAAATTGCTTTGTACAGTAGACTAATACAGTTTTCGGTCCCTTTGGGTTTAGAGTACGTATTTGGCTTATTGAAATATTGGTCGCTCATAACTTGCTAGCGATAGGAATACCGGTTTCTCTTCCGGAGCGTTACATTCGCGAACGCTCCTGAAAAATATCGCAACAAAATAACGTTATTTTGGAACGAGATCATAAAACCTCGCAAGGAATCTGCGCACCAGCCAGCGGAAGGCCGGTCGTACCATCGCTATCCTCTACTAAGAGCTGTCGCTGTCCTGTTTTTGTCATCGCCTCACACTGCCGTGGCTACGCTATATTACGACACTTCTGAATTCTGCTCGTATCAATACTGCGCTTGCGGGTATGATATTTTTATTTGCTGCTAAAGAAAGGAAAATGGTGTCGGTTCATTCCCTGTGAAGGGACGGGCCGCTATAGGGGTATTTTTGACTCCGCATCGGAGTCCTAAGCCCCCCTTCAGCCGAGAAAGTATGGTAAGAATGGTTAGAGCAAGGAATTTGGAGAAAGGAGGTTTTCTCGGAAGGTACTGTCCTAGTATTCACCTTCCTGGCTCAACAAAACCGCGAAAAATACCTGAGCCAGGACAGTCGGCCGGGCCTGGAATCAAACCCAGGGCCTCCAGAATGAAACGCGGAGGCGTAAACCACAGAGCCACCTTTCCCGGTTAATTTACTGCTACTGTTTTTGTATACACACATAGGAAAAATACAAATAATCAAAGAGCTACTGCGAATAACCATCTCTCTTTTCTTACGGCATGTGGTTACGACTGCACGCGTAGATGTAACAAATTTCATAATCGTTAACCTCTCCAACGTACACGGTAGTTGCAGTTGTACGTTCCTCGTTATGGAGTCCCATTAGAACGACTATCCTCGCTTCGTGACACATTTTAAATTCGGCGCAACTTTTTTAAACACGTCGTTGTTCAACACTACCCTAATCTAATGGCGTTCCACAGTAACACATTATTTCATTATTTAGGAACGTGTTGTAGCGCTGCCGTAAAGTAATGCTCCAAAATAACCGTTTCTTAAATAACGATTCAACTTTCATTGATTTACAAATCAGCCTTGGTGGTATGCGGTTGCATCTGCAGGGCTCGCTCATTATACCGCAGGGCAGGGCAATAATATACTATCCAAAGCTGGGGCCTTTGTCCCATGTTTTTTTTTTGCTAACTTGTAATTGACGAGTCGCCCTACGTGACAGTTACATAAACTTTCGCTCACAGTAATAAATAAACTGTGCCGAGATGTAAGATTTTGTCGTCGTCGTCGCACAAAATTGAGACAGTTCCGTATTTAATATAGATTCAGAAAACGCAATTATCAAAGATCAAAACGGTTAGTAATATTTCCAGAGAACCCGTCAAGTAATTTAAAAGTTATTCCAAACTGACTCCACCGCTCGTGCATAGTTTCATTGTTAGTTTGAATATTGTAGAAATCGAAGTTTGCTTCTGGTACTATTCATAAAGTGGGAAACTTAAATATGTAAAAGATTAGATTTTTGTTTGTAGTACAAAAGGCTAGGAAAATTTAATAGTAAAGTAAAATATAATTGAAAGAAAGTTAATTAGAATAAAGTTGCAGGAAAATGACGTACTACCCTTGAAGATTTTGTACTTACCATCTTCACTAAACATGTATGTAAGTTCAGGTGCCCCCATTTGAGCTAAAGACGCTATAATATTACCATTGGTTAGTTCTACGCCTTTAGGCAATCCAGTAGTGCCACTAGAATAAGGAAGAACGCAGACATCATCTAGCGATCGTTTTATTTTAAAAGAAAGATTAGGATCTCCTTCAACAACCTCTTTAAATTGTATTGCACCTGTAGGTGTTCGTTTTTCCTAGAATAAAATTTTTAATTATTGTTTAATACAGTCTTATCTGCAAGTTCTTACTTCATGATTGATCACTATCACTGATAATTTATGGTTTTGTAAGGAACGTATGGCCTGATCTACTTTTGACCAAAGTTCAGTTAATGTGATCACAACCTTTGTTCCCGAATCTTGAAGTTGTCTTGCAATTTCGTCTGCACAGAAATAATGCCAATTATTAGTAGCGGGATTATCTCAATGATATGAATAATTGTATTAAGTATTGCAGTAAGATCTTAACCTAAATCGCGGCACATTTATCAATGAATCTGTTTAATCATTTATGTTGGAACGTCGAAAATACCAAACACTTCTTACAGTGCTTACTGTTTTCGTTTTAATTTAAAAACGTTGTTTCGTTTGTTTAAATATGTACCTGAAGTGTATACTGGATTAACTGTAGTTAATTTTATTCCAGCTTGGGCAGCGCCCAATGCAACAATTGGATATTCAGGAACATTAGGAAGAACGACAGCAATGGTGTCGCCCTGTCTAAGTGAAGGATGTTTGTGTAGAAAATTTGCCAAAGCTCTACTTTTCTTATACAGTTCAGTGTACGTGTAGTTGCGTCCAGTAACAGCACATTCCTAAAAAAATTGCAAATTATTTATAAAAATCTAAAAATTATTGACTCCGGCCAATTATAAGTGGCATAACAATCATGTATTTAATTTTTGAAGTAACCTAGGCTAACAGTAGAGTAGTGATCAAAATTTCAAACTTTCGAGCTACTTTGCCAGAAGCGAGTGGGTTCGAATCCCGCTCACTGCAGATTCCCTGAATGTTTGTAAACGTTTTTTATAAAATAAAGCATGTTAAATGTGTACTCTTGTTGAAAGTCGCTAAATCCAACAGTTTTCGTAATAATAAAAATTTTTGTAACAATGGTGTCAGTTTAGGCGGTATACGCGAGGTTATTTTTCGAATACACATTTTTGTAGAAAATTTTGTTTTTTATAGAGAATAATTCTCTTTTTGTACGTTTCTATCTGATTTAGAAAAATGTTTTTTTTAAGAAATAATCATTTTTGTACGTTTCAACTTGATCGTAGAAAGCACTTTTTGTTGGTCAATATCACCTTTTTTTGTAAGGTGTTTTTTCTGTGCGCGAAAAATTACAGCCTAAAAAAAATAAATATTTAAACAATGTAACCGTAGAAATATTATTGCCGCGATTAATTATAAAAATAATCGGCCTATCTTGTTATTGCTATGAAAGTGCTGATGAACTTTTTAAGTGCTCTATCGCAGTGTTTGTGTACCTTCAGTTACCAAACAATGACTATATTTAGCAAAACAATTCGATAACAATTCCTGGTAGATACATAGGTACTGATAGGTATTTCTATATATTAATTTCATGAAAATGTCCGTTTTAGAGATTTTGAAAAACCACGGTTTGGGACGAAAAATGGAGAATACGATTTTTTTTAAAACTTTGTAGACTCACCACGTTAGTTTTAATGTGGCGCCTTTAATGAATTTTTGAAATTAATGCCGTTTTATTCAAGAAAGATTCCTGTTTACCCTAAACTGTTTATCGGTGATAGTAGAGTAAGATTCTAATTTCTAAACTTAATTTTTACATGATTTAATATTTAGGGAGGCAAACCCTCTGCCTCTTGCCTCAATATTATTTGGTTCACGAATCTGTTGTTTGATCTTGGATATTTTTTTATTCAAAGATTTTGTTTCGTAAATAAAAAAAAATATGGATTTTTCTATACAAACTTCTTCATAATTATTGGAACTTGACGATATGCGGCTCAATGTCAAAAGCGGGTAAAATAAATCTATAATAGCTAAAAACATTCCAGTAAGCAATTAAAATAAGTATAAGATGCTTTTTGAGATTGTTCAAATTTCTTCTGCACGCGTTTGAATTTAAAATTGTTCTACATAAAAAAGCAAGTCGTTATGTGATTTTTCTTTAATATTTAATGAAACTTGAAACTTACCACTGCTATGTTGTTGGGCCATTTATCTAGTCCTTTAAATATATACTCATCCACCAACAAATCAGGTATTATAATATCTGGACATTTAGATCTAATTATTTTAGATTCGGTGGAAGAGCTATCTCGTTGAAAAACACTAATAATTGTACTACTGCACTTTATATTTTTGTACGCCACAAGTTGCCTTGAAATTCTTGACAACATTTTGCATGAGATGATACTACACTACTAAATGTTTGCGATAAAGTTACTCTTTGTACAAAAATTTGATAATAAACAGATTATCATTGTTTTGTTTATATCAACATTTACATATCGTAACCTTTTAGATTTAAACTAAGCTGCTTTGTCATGGTACAAAAGTACAAATAGAAATAGACCAGGCCGTATCGGCGCATGAGTACGAAACTGTTCAGATTCTATTTTTTTATTGCAATCGTGTTCAGGATACAGCACTGATTATGGAAGTGTACGTTGCCGCCGAAAACCTCGTCAGGTGTTGTTTAAATCAAAATTATTTAAGCATTTGAGAAATCTTAGTTTTTTGCAACCAACAATTTTTTTTTCATATTTTTTGGTCAAACTCCAACAGAAAATATCTTACGACTTTTTGTTGTAAAGTCAATAGTTTTTACGTTATAAATTTTTGAAAGTTTGATAATTTCAATTCTGACAAAGTATATTAAAAAAGCTGTCGGGAAACCGCCTCGCATTTATAAAAGTTTTCGAAAACATTAATTTATTTCGTGCAAGTATAGATGTCTCTGTAGACCGGCCGTAGCTCACTGGTAAGAGCGCGGGCTACCAATGCAGCGGATCCGGATTCGATCCCCGGCCTGGTCGTTCTTCCTTGCAAGGCAACGGGAAACCAGCGTGGTGGATTTTTCCCCAGGAAAACCTCTCTGGAGAAGAAGTGCATGCACTTCCTGTGGTTCGGAGCCCATGTTAAACTGTAGGTCCCCTATGTCTGTCTGTGCAAATTATTTATCGCCGCGCACCAAACACAAACATAAGAGAGAGGTAGCCAACGCCCTGAATAGGGCATGGCACTATAAGAAGAAGAATAGAATTCTCTAGGGACATTTACCCCTATTTATAATAAGTCGTAAGCAAAAACTTCAGAAACTACGGCAAACTATGTGTCTAATAAAATAAATACTTTTAGTTTTCCACTTGAACTATACAAAACTATTCACAAGTTCCAGCTTTATTTCGTTGAAGTTCATATTGATATTAAATAAAATACTTTATACCTTCGACAATAATTATTATTATTGTTGAAATTATAAAGTGCTTTATTACAAAATTATTTCAATTTTTTTTACAGTTTGCCTATAATTAAGGTCAATATGAAAAGTATTTTGTACGTACACCATAGAATTACATGAGCAGTTAATAGAACAGAACTGTTCAATAAATATTTCCAAATTAATTTTTTAAAGTTCTATAAATATCACAATTGTTTTAACTGGCGTCTTAATATTTTTCCTGCTTGATTTCTAGGAATACTATCCACAATAACTATCCCTCCTAATAACTGTTTATATTTGGCAGCTTTAGCTGCAATATACTCATGGACTTTTGAAGAATTAAGCTCGGTATCCCGCTTGGGTACCACAAAAGCTTTAGGAACTTCCCCAAATGCATCATGGGGAACCCCAATAACAGCTGCGTCTTCAATATCTGGATACGACCTTAAAAGCTCTTCCATTTCAGCTGGTGCTACTTGGAAACCCTTTACCTAAAATAAATCTATTTGGAGAGTGCGTCCATCACAAGATTTAAACTCGTACCTTTATTAGTTCTTTAAGTCGATCGGTGATGAAGAAATGCCCATCTTCATCATAATGTCCAATATCTCCAGTTCTTAGCCAACCATCTGAATCCAATACAGTTTGAGTGGCGCTCACATTCTTGTGGTAACCTTTCATGACCTAATTTAATTAAAACTTAGTTCTGTTGGGTGAAATATTGTTCAATAGGGCTACCTGTGGACCTCGAATTAGAAGCTCCCCTGATTGGTTGGGACCCAGGCCCGTTTTGGTTTCATCCTCCACAGCGACAATTTTACATTCAGTATTGGGAATTGTAAGTCCTATACTTCCCAATTTGACTCCTTTCGCGATTTGTGTTGTTTGGGTATGAGTTAGAGGTGAGGCTTCAGTTAAACCATAAGCTTGTAGAAGATTTACTTTGTCATTACACTTCTTCTGTAATCTTTCAATGTCACTAGCGCCCAATGGAGCTGCTCCTGATACTATCGTACGCACTTTAGATAGGTGTTCAGGTCGAACTTCTGGATTGTTTGCGAGGAATAATACTAGGTAAAAATAATTGTGAGTATTTAAATTATTTTAATTGGAAAATTGTATACTTATTGGTGGTACTAAGTACATAAATGTTGGTTGATGTTCTTCCAAAACTTTTATGAATATTTGGGACCCAAATTTAGGAATTGTAACCAGTTTGCAACCGGATGAAAGCATATTTAACAGGCACACTGTTAACCCATATATATGAAACATTGGTAATGCAAGTGGTGCTACCTCTTGAACAGATCCTGTAAGGCAATATGTAGATAGTCATTGTGTAGGTTTTCATTTCAAACATAATTAACACTTGTACAGCACCTTCAGTATTTTTATGAAGTTTAAAGGGACCGGATGCCATTTGATGTAGGTTTGATACTATAGTTCTGGTTGTAAGTTCAACGCCTTTGGGAACCCCCGTAGTTCCACTAGAATAAGGAAGAAGTATGACATCATCCATACTTCGTGAAATTTGAAACTGAAGTTCATGTTCGCCTTTTACAATTTCATTAAATTTGATGGCATCCGCAGGAGTTGGTTGATTTTGCTGCAGATAACAATGACAGTTTGATAGTTTGTAGTTACCTAATTAGTGTTACGTTATTACCTGTTGATTTATTACTACAACTGGAATATCAGCATTCGAGTTTCTTACAGCTTGATTTACTTTTGACCAGAGATCCGTTAAGGTAAACACCAGCTTTGTTTCAGATGATAGTAATTGTTGTGTAATTTCATCTAATGCCAAAACAGATAAGTTTTAATTGTAGAACCGCATAGTGTGTTACTTAGACATTTATGGAACGCCTTTTTGCTCTTTATTAAACAACAAACATTTATTGACGTCAGTATATTTTTTGTAACGTCAAAAACTGATTTTTGACGGCTGAAAATCATTTTGATGTCAAAATTTCAACAAAATTATTTATTGACGTTGGAAAATGCTGTCATCTAACGGCAGAGTATTGTAGCAAACTCTTAGACGGTAGCTTAGCCATATTGCTTGCTGGTATTATTCACGCATTACCTATTCGCTCTACTGCACATGCCACATTATTATTAATTAGTAATTACCTTTCAGTGTGCTTTGACATGCCGCGGCCGGTGTAGATGTACGTGCGTTTTGTTGTGGCACGTAACTCGCCTATCAGTTAATGTTGACAATGTGGTTCTAGTCCCCACTACTTTTGAAAATATGCCGTTAAGTGACAGTATTTTTTGGCGTTAAAAAGTTTATTTATTGCCCTCAAAAAATCATTTACCAATGGATTTTGACGTCAAAAACTAATTTACTCACGTCTCAAAAAGATTTATACTCGTAGTTTAGAAATAATTTTGTAGTTTTCTTATTATTTTATTTTAAATTGCCTGAACGATTGATTACATCCATAAAAGAATTTTTAACAAGACTTTTGATGTCAAAAAAATTCATAAGCATGAAATTAAATTCATGACGCATGAAACTCTGAGTTTATATAGCAACTTCAAGAAAATGTAATTTGGTTTCCATAATTTAGGATAAATCGTAAAACAGCGTTCCATTTTAGAGAGAGAGACATTTTATAAATGAGAAAAAAGTTACTAGGGTGATTTAAGAATTAGAAAAAGAAACAAAATGTTCCTGTTACAATTAGGTTATTATTACATCGAAAGTAACTAAATTCTAATTAATACCTTGAGTATTTGCCCAATTGACAGGGGTAATTTTAAGCCCAGCTTGGATGGCACCCAACATTACAATAGGAAATTCAGGAGTATTAGGAAGAACAAGAGCTACGGTATCACCTGGATTGAGATTTGGAAATTTATTTAAAAAATTCGCCAAACTTCTGCTTTTTTGATATACTTCTGAAAATAAATAACTGCGTCCCGTTGCGGCACATACCTAAAAGACCTTAAGATGTAGTTATAAATTTAGGTTTAAACGTTTTAATTACATTGTATTTTATAAGTTCTAGCTTTACTTCGTTGAAGTTTATATTTATTGAGTATACATAAAGTACTTTATTATTTTAGCAATATTTATTTATTTTAACCTTATTTCGCCATGCTTACACGGCATTATCAAGAGTTATAATAACAAGTGAACAGATAGTGTTGTTATTGCGTAGAACTTGGTGACTTGATCTCGGTAATCGTTTGCAGATGATTTGATTTCTTATTCCAAAATGTTCAATAGAGGTGAATTTAAATGTTCAATTTGCTAGTTCATTAATGGTACAGTATTTAAATGTTTGTGAATTTCAAAAGCTTCTAGTATATCTAATTTACGTTTATCATCACAAAAGTGTAAACATTTTATTAAATGTAATTAAATGATTGTGTTCTAGTAAATGTTTAGCGTCATTTGATTCGTGTGGGTGTTTGTATTTGTAACAACGTACGTGTTCTTTATACTTAATATCAAAATTTGAATTGTTTGGCCTATATAAACCGAATTGCAATGCGAACAATTTAATTTGTAAATGCCTGATTGAAAAAAATCGTCTGTTTTTGATTTTGTATTAAACAAAGTGTTTAAAATATTTTTAGTTGTTTTAAAAACTTACTTTGTATTTATTTGGTAATAGAACACGTCGAAATACGTGTAAGGTTAAAATAAATAAATATTGTTGAGGTAATAAAGTATTTTATGTATACTTAAGTTTTAATTAAACTTTCTTTAATAGTTAGTTGTTATAAATAAGATGGAAACAAAACTTACCACAGCAGTTTTATCATGCCACTTATCTAAATTTTTCCATATGTATTCATCTAAAAATACATTTGGTATCTTAATATCTGGAACTTTAGAGCGCACTATGTTAGGTTCCGAACTATACGCGGTTGTTTGTATTTGAAATGCAGTAATGATACTACAGGTATTAATATTTTTGTTGAAACAGAGCGTTTTAAGTTTAGACGATAACATTGCAGTTCGCTTAGGTCAAATTTTACTTAATAACTGATACTGCCTAAAGTTTTACACTCAGTATCATCAATATATGTTTACGAATTGTTGGTGATATGATAAGAGCAGATTTATAGATGCCAAAGTCATGCGGTAGAAAACTACATTGTTGCGCGTTGTCTATTAGTCTGAGAATTAAAAAAATAATATCTACGTCATATTTATCAAACGTGTTTGTATATTTATATTTAATTGAACAGGTTAATTTGAATAACGTAAAGGTACAATCAGCAATTTTGTGGGAAGTAAATGCGTAAATTGTATTTGCGTTTAATTGTTTGATGTAAGCAGTAGAAAGTACGAATGAAAAAACATTCGGAGAGCGTTGTGATGATGCAAGTAAATGCACAGTTAGTGGCGGTCTGTCCTATTAGGCAGGGTAGGCCATAGATAAAAAATATAGGGTAGGCAGTGCCTACCCATAACTTTCCATATAAAACTTCAAATTCATAATTTAAATAATAAAAAGCTACTATAATACATACCGCTTTTATTTTTACTTTTTAACAGCACCGCGTAATATTAAAGATTAGGCGCCAAACAAAAAGTGGGAGTAAATGTGTATTAACCAGGATGTAATCAAATTTCACTTACAGTTAAAGCAACAACAGCAGAATAGTACTGAAACAAAGCAGCCGCAAATAAGCAAATAAGCGTTGCCTTTAAACATCGTTTTGCATATGCGAGATCGAGCTTAGCGGGCTGAATGATTCCAGCTACGACACAATCAACCAATCTATTATTCTCAATACATTTGTATGCACATTGATACACATAATGCAATTATCAGAACGCAGTAAGCACCGAAAAGGCACGACCTCTGCAGTTGTTACTTTACTTGCGTCGTCGGTGTGATTATTTATTTTATACGTAGCTTGCAAATTTGAATGAAATATAAGAAATCTGTTCGCCAGCTTTTAAAAGAAAAATGTCATAGATACTCTTATGAAAAACAAATAGATATAAAACATCATTAGCGATGTATTTTAATATGACTAGTGCCGTTACAGACAGACGGTAGGAAGACATCTAGACCGTTCAATACTGAATGATATAGAAGAATGAATTGGCTAAGTGGTAGCGACATTAAAATAAGCTATTTTGCTGGAATTGCTGACTCAAGAATCGAATACTATGGCACAAATTTCAATACAAAATGCAAATTTCAGATTTCAAAATGGTAGAAACGAAAATCCTTAATTCTTCTTCAGTGGCACTGCACTTGAATTGCTGGAAAATTTAATATTAGAATAAGCATCTAAAAATACTATTAACATGTAACTATCTTATTCGAACACTTTAGTTGCTGTTAAAATATGCAATCATTTAGTAATTTTTCCTATTACTTTCATTTCGTGTTATAGAGACAATGAAGGTTGAAGCCATAGAAATGTATAATTCAGATTTTCTGTTCCCAGAATACTTTGGCTAAGAATTTAAACTGTACTAGTGTTACCCCAGCACACAATGCACTGACAGACAGCGTTGATAGAACCGGCGAAATGTCAAGTCACGTGATGCATTAGTTCCAAAATGACACGCGACGTTACTGTAGAGGGTGCCCCAAGTGACGCGCGTCTAGCCGACCGTCATATATATTATAAATTAAAATAATTATTATTAAAAAATCGACGTAGAAATAAAATATAAAAATGTTTCATGTTCCATCTGTGGATAAAGACCTTTCATTTAAAAAAAAATGGTCCAAATTGGTGAAGCGGTAGCCGCTGGAGGAAGAGGAGAAAAAAACCCTTTGTGCTTTTATATATGTATGGATTATTGTTATTAGCAGTTATTAGTGCCGTTTAATAAAAAATGATTATTTTCACAATTAAAAATAAAGCAAAAATCTAAATAAATATTAATAAATTCAAGACGTGTCTTTTTAATCCGAGAGTAACAGCAACAATTTTTAATTTCTTGGCAGTGACGCGGATACGATTGCTGCCTTCTAAGCAGAAGTCAGAGTGGTAGTAGCTCAGAGGTTAGGCGCTTAGTCTCTAACGCTAAAGGTCTACCGAAGCCATGCAGCAATAAAAATCTATGCTGCAACCCGCCACTCACATTCCCCAATCCGGTGTAGGCAGCCGTGGGGTCTTAATGCCTCTGGTATTTAGTCGTTCGGATTCGACGTTAACCTTTTCCACCAATAGATGCTGAATTAGCAATTGCGACGTAGTAATTGGTCGATATTATTATGAGCAGAATAATTGCAGTAAATTTATTGCATAAACAAAAATGTTTAGGTACTCTACAAATTATTGTTTAATTATCCTATCCAGCATTAAATTTGTTTATCACAACCAGTGCCGTAGTTATCATAGCGCCAATAGTCGCAAAGAGATGGGGCTCCGAAGATTGAAGAGCTCCTTTGGGGCTACCGGGAAAAAAGAAAAGTTTGGGTAATTCTTAAAGTCAGTGCGTATTTGGAGTCAAAAATGCCTTAATTTAAGATGTCACATGTTAATAATTACTTGAAAACGCCTTGAACGCTCCTTTTCAAAAAAAAACATTATCAGAAAGGGGCCTCTCACTTATTTTACGACCAGGCCAAAAAACCCTAGCTACGCCACTGGTCACAATAATATGAGAACTAAGTTTTACAAATTTTTCAATTGTCGTCTTAAAATCTTTCCTGATGCACTTTTAGGAATACTGTCCACCACAACAATTCCTCCAGTTAGCTGTTTATATTTTGCTACTTTCGCGGCTATGTATTCGTGAATATTAGAAGATTTAATTTCAATATTTCTTTTAGGGACTATAAAAGCTTTAGGCGCTTCACCAAATTCGTTATGAGGTACCCCTACAACCGCAGCGTCTTCAATTTCAGGATGGTCTCTCAAAAGTTCTTCAAGTTCAGCTGGAGCTACTTGAAAACCTTTTACCTAAAATAATGTTAAATTAGATTGAGGTAAAATTTTAAATTGGATTTCTACTTTAATCAACTCTTTTAAGCGATCGGTAATAAAAAAGTGCCCATCTTCATCATAATGTGCTATGTCTCCAGTTCTAAACCAACCTTCCGAATCCAATACGTCTTGAGTTGCTTTTAAATTGTTGTGGTAACCTTTCATGACCTAAATTATATATTTAATTAAGATACGTTTAGAGGTAGAGGTGATTAATTACCTGAGGACCACGCATATACAGCTCTCCCGATTCATTAGGACCAAGTCCGATTTTATTTCCTTCATCATCTAACGAAACAATCTTACATTCTGTGTTGGGAAGACTATGGCCGCAACCTCCAAGCTTTAATCCATTCGGTATTAATTTGCTTTGCTGATGTGTCGTTGGGGAAGTTTCCGTTAAACCGTACCCTTGGAAAAGGTCGACTTTTCCATTACTTTTCTGATGTAACCTTTCAATATCTGCAGCTCCCAAAGGAGCCGCACCTGACACAATCGTCCTTAGTTGTGTGATATGATGAAGGCGAATATTGGGGTTATTGAGAAGCATTAATACTGGTGAAAATAGAAAAATGATATTCGTTCAGTTTAGCGAATTAAAAATAAATACCTATTGGAGGCACAAAATACGCGACTGTGGGTCGATGTGCGTCTAAAACTTCTAAAAATATGTTGGATCCGAATTTAGGAACTGTTACCAATTTGCAACCGGATGATAATAAATTTAAAGCAACTGGCACTAGTCCGAAAATATGAAACATCGGTAATACACCGGGTACGACATCCTGATCGGTTCCTAAAATCAGAAATGTATTACACCGCACTTTGAAAGCACAAAGAAATTTCTATTTGTAGCCACCTTCGGTCTTTTTCAGTATTCGAAATTCTGGAGCATCCAACTGATGTAAGTTAGATACAATATTACTCATGGTCAGTCCTACTCCCTTGGGAAATCCTGTTGTACCACTTGAATAAGGAAGAACAACAACGTCATCAGGTTTTGACTCGATATGAAATTGAAGTTCATGATTTCCTTCCACAATTTCTTCAAACTTTATGGCTTCAGCGGGCGTTGTTTGATTTCGCTGTCAATATTGAAAAGATCGATTCATTGATTTTGTTTCGTTAACCATTAATTGATTTTCATACCTGATGTTTGATTACTACTATTGGAATACGGTTACCCAACGAAGCATTTTTGGCTGCTGTGTTTACATTTGACCAGAGGTCGGTTAGGGTAAAGATCAGTTTTGTTCCGGAATCAAGAAACTGTCTGGTTATCTCATCTGTTACAAAGTTCAAGTTTTTATGTGTAATTTGCTTACAAAATATGATTTGCTAAACTTTGCGAAGCTTTTATTACAATGATTATAGAAAATTTCAATTTTTTAACGGATTAGCTTAACCTCTTGTTGGCGAGGAGGGGGGCCCTCCGCCCCCCTCCTCGTTAGTAGAGACAAAATGAGAATTGATAAATGTGCTATTCCCACCCAATGAAATATTTTAAATCATGTGAACACACAACAACTCTTAAAATATTCAGGAGTTTAGGTTTTTGATGGCTTGCATAGTCACCGGACTTGAACACTGTGAAATAGTAAAGTAGTAGAATGTTGCGAATATGAATATGAAATGAATCGTGCATTTGTTTTTGCCGACCGGTCCAAAGAAAAACGATGAGAACGAGGTTTGCAAAATTTAAAATATTGCACAGATGTCAGATGTAATTGCGTTGGTTATTACGAATGAATACATCGATTATTAATATCATTCGAGAACTAATCATTTGGATTTGATTTTGCCAATTAGTACTCCTAACGTGTTTACAATACTAACTCGAAGATATACAAAAATACGTGTGTCAATTACAGCAACAGTCGGTCGGCCTATGACGTGACATAGTATTACGCAGGAGTTCAGTGCTGAGCTGACTGTTAAGCAGTGTGTACTATTATGTACTTGTTTTATTACGGTAATTGTTGTATACTGGTGGTTAGTGGCAGGGAATGGAGTGTTGTTTCAAGCCGATATGCCACTGTAAATGTTCTCGTATTTATTTTTTTTTATAAAAACGTCTTCATGTAAAATCGTCATAGTAAGCGACCAAAAAGAAACCCCCCAGAAAATTTTTGTCGGTGAAATGTTGATCTGCTTAACTAGTTAATTACTTAGTATTTTATTAAAAATAAAATTATATAACGTAATATACAATTTCCGTAAATTTCAAAAACTGCGTATTACCTGGAGTATAAAACGGATTTACGGTGGTAACTTTAAGTCCAGCTTCAATTGCACCCAACAGTACAATGGGATATTCCGGTACATTAGGAAGCACAATAGCTATAGTATCGCCCTGATTAAGTCCTTTGAATTTCTGAAAAAAATTTGCTAGTGCTCGGCTTTTTTGGTACACTTCCGAATACAAATAGCTACGTCCTGTTTCAGCACAAACCTAAAAACAATTACTAATTTACTTTGGGATTGATTATGTTTTCTTAGTTTCTTTATATTGTGCTCTGTATGCTTAAATAGTTCGTTGGCTTAGGTACTTACCAGAGCTGTCTTATCATGCCACTTATCTAAATGTTTCCATACATATTCGTTTATTGTTACTTTGGGAATATTAATATTAGGAATTTTAGACCGCACCACATTTAATTCTGATCGATTAGAAATATTTCGGGGATGAAGGGCTGCAATAATTACACAATTTTTTAATTTTTGCTTGGAGTAAAGTTGTTTTATAGCAGTTTTAGATAACATGTTGAGAGAACAATATTTAACTAACTGTAGATGGTGGCAACAGTTTTAGTTGTTTTGCTGATATGATAAGAACATTTCTCAAATGTAAACAAACTTTTTTTCAAAGGCAACATGTCTACAATGTCACTCCAGTGACTTTAAACGAAAAAATGGGTATATCACTTACTAAAAATTGATTGTAATAATTAATGGTAATTTTTAATAACATTAAAAAAATTAGGAGCAGTCTGCTTTCGCTACTCATCTCTCACCTCCCAAATACGGGTATAAAGATGCTTAAAATAAATCAGACATCGGGTTTTTCAGAAAAGGGTTACAACGGAAGACTGTTCCACGTAATCATAATATGTGGAAGAAATGTGAAAAATACTGCGAGATCTTACAATTCTATTTTTACTTAAAAAAAATACAAACTCATACAGTATTTATAGTTGCGACAACTTTCCGGCAATTTTATTTATATATGCTATTGTTTGTTTATTGTTTTATTAAATTTATCTTATCTACGAGTAATATATTAATCAGTACGAAATTTTTCAACCTTTAACCTTCTTAACTAATACATATGTGTTTGTTATGTCTTTATATTGTATCTCTTATTGCTAATCATTGTTGTTTTGTCAACGTCATGTTCCCTCCTAAAAATCCATTTTTTGGTCTTTGCTCCAACCCAAATGTTATTCTTCCTTCCTAATTTTCTTTCAATATTCTAAATAAAAGACCATTTTGATGCGATTTGTAATAAGCAACAATTATGCAGGTTTAAGTATATAAAACGTTTTTACTCAACAGCGGCTTCCGTTTGGTAAATATTAAATTTGCTCTGTTTGTAAATGTTTTGATTATATTAGCAAACGCATTTGCACGGGAACAGCAGGTTATTCCCAAAGATCTAAGATCACTAAAATAGCGGCTACACCAGGTCTCCCCCCAGCACCGCAAGCACTTCAAGAAGAAAGCAGCGGCTACACCAGGGCACCTAATCTCTGCTAGTGTGCCAAAATATTCGTGTACGTACGTGACTCTCCCTTCCTGGGGTGTCACAACACTTGTTAATAATATTTGACTACGTAATTAAATTTATTTTGCAAATATTCTAAAACATAAATGTCATTAGATTTATTTGTTTTGCGATTCCACCCACTTTGCGTCGCAAGGATCACCATCAAGACATGCAAGTCCCCGGACCGGTCTCTACGCGGACCACAACTTGCTTCTTGTTCTTTGCAAATTTGTTTACGTAAATCTTTTTCTTTGTTCATGTATTAATTATTTGTTTGAGTTTGATGTAAAATGTTAATAAAACATAATTTTGTCTGTCACATAAATACAAGTAACTTTGAAAGGTGTTAACTGCGCCTTACTAGGCCAACGAAATCCATGGGTTACTGGTTTAGTACTGGCAATAGTGAGATATACTTCTGGAATTGTAAGTTTTAAAAAAATTACCGGGATCTACAATATAATTTTGTAAACTACCGAACAGACGCGTTACGGGATGCCCGTTTTATCGTGTAACCCCTTGATTCGAGCACGTGTGAGTATCAATTTAATTGAAAAGTAAATGCCATAAATTTGGATTTGTTTCACAGTTTATGATACTAATAGGCGCAAGACAACTAATATTCATTTTTTTTTGAAAATTTACGTAGGCGGCTCTCGAGGAGACGAATACACCTGGGGTAGACTTAAAAAAAGTTTTATATGCCATAAATTCGCATCTTGTTGTTTGTAAAATGTAAATTTTTTCCCACTACAAACGCGTGATACCCCAATTATATTTATAATAATAAATAAGAGCAACAGTTTGCCGAGTATGCATAGCTTTTTAATAATAAAATATCAAGCGAGGATGCTTCTTTACCCTAAGCAAATTGTTGTTCTCACCTATAACACGCAACGTGTGTTGCCTACTCTGAAGAGTCAAGGGGTTACAAAATAAAATGGACACCCTGTATAACTTTAGCTGTTGAGACGTTTATAAATCCTATCAACTTATTTATTTTACTGTTTGTTATAAAAGGAAGTATTTTATGATTGGCGATTTATTATGGTTCTAAAACATCTGAGTATCCAAAGGTTATAACAGTTTTCATATCAATCTCACAGTTCTTTAGCTATATCAAGCGAGTACTTATAATAGTATTATGCAAAATGAATACTAAGCAGATTCAATAAACTTCTTTAAGTAGCATACAAAGTCTATTGTGTCACTCTTTATCTTATCATCCAAAACTGATAACAGAATGACTACAGGTTTTTATAAAGTATACTTATTGTAAAATGTAGAGCTTTAGTTGGTTAATTCTTTTTGTAATTAAAAATACGCACATAATTAATTAATTATTTAACAAAAACATATATAAATCTGTTGTAGAAATAAAAAAAAAAGCGGGTTTCAATGTGTAATAGCTACCTGGTTTCTTTCTATAAAATGAAAAAGGTCTGGTATTTTAATTTTAACTAATAAACCATCAGATTTCAAAATCTTTACTTTGTATAAGTATAATTACTTTTAACCCCTCAGTACTAGGCGTCGGTCAAGATGCGAAATAGGGAGTTGCAGTTTACATGTTTTTGATGCGTATTCAACCATAAGAAAGCCCATGGATTTCTACCATATCTTAATAATTTCTATAAATCAAAATATCGCCTTTAACACTTACGCAGTACTAACATTCTGAAGTAATTAAAATAATGTAGCAATACTTATTCTTCTACAACTATTTCAATTTTTAATATAATAAATTATATTAAACGTTATACTATTCCAAAAATATAGTCAATAATACTAAATAAAAACGGGTATTTGGTCGTATTGGTATTATACCAAATCGACTTGTTTTGGAAACGTGCCTAATTTAAGAGTCGGTTGTGACAAGTTGGTATCCTAACCTCAAACAATTTGAATTTACCAGTCTGGTTAATAATTATTATATTCGTTTCCATTATAATTTAACGACAAACCATTTATCAGAAATGAGTGCAAGAAAAATTGCTTCTCGCACACCAGGCTCGGGTGTAAAAAGTTATATGAAAACGAAGCCACCAACTCCAAAACACGTTCTGAACTCGACTATGATATCGAAAACTCCACCTAAAATAAAAGCACCTTTAAATGCAAACTCTACGCTGAATATCGCAGGCCCTCAATTTGCCCCAAAGATTATTGCAACAGATTGGACATTACAGTGTGATTTGGCATACAGCGAATACCTGCGAGCATTATTAACGAAAGATATTATACAAATTTCAATTAAAGACAGTGAAGAAGCAGCAGACGATCAGTTATCTCGACAAGCTGAATTACTACAAAGAGCTTTAAGTGAACACAGTAAGCAAGAAAGTGAAATTAAAGATTTAGAAATTCAAATCGAGATTGAAAAATTGTCGAAGAAATTACAACAGACCTGCGGTGTAATAGATGAAATTGTACAAGATTATAATGTGAATGCAAATGTAACCAAATGCATTGCTTCTTTGGAGAATGCCACTAATAAGTTATATTTGAAGAATATTAAATGTTTTAAATCCCAAGAAGATTACGATAAGTTTTTAACAGTGCTGCAGAATTGTACTGAAACGATGAAGAAGTTGCAGACTGCTGTTGGTAACACCGCAAATATGCAGGTTTTAGGTGAACGTATTACAGCATTTTTAATGTTACAAGATGAATTCATGAAAAACCAAAAAATGCTCTCAGACCTCCAAATGTACGTTGGATTTACTCTTTTTAAGAATACATCTGATAAGTTTGCTGCTATTCGTGGATATATTGAAGATTAACCAATATTTATAATAGCTGTTTGTTACCTAAATATCATTTATGCTTGTGTGTTTTTATATTAATGTTAATAAGCTATAGCTCATATTTAAGTTTTATTTAATAAAAGTAAAATTAAATGATATGTGTCTTATTTGGTAATATATGGTTATACTGAATGCAATTTAGCTAGGTTTTTTAAAAAGATTGATATTTTTGATTAAGATTGATATTTAACAGTTTAATATGTAAAATGTACAGCTACAGGAAATTATTTAGTAATTAATCACGTACCTACATTAAAATACTGGGTTGGTCAGAAAAAATCAGCATCAATATCTACTTTAAAGTATGTTGATTGTTTTGTATAAATTTAGAATATGTATTGAAGATGCATATGATTGGGCCCACAGAATATAATTAATAATGATTTCAGATTTTGGCAGATAATTTGTAAATAATATTATTTTTGTTATACCTGCTTAAATATACATATATATTTTTTTAATTTAATTATAAACAGAATTGCACTAGTATAAAACATCCCATAAATCTGCAAAGAACAAAACACTGAACAAAGATTACAGTCTTGAAGTTGGTGACCAGGCCAGAGCCAGATTGGCGACGATTTTTGTGGCCAGAAGACTGTAACTCAATACATATAAATATTTAAAATATGCCGCAATACTTCAATACAAAAAATACTGATAAATAAGTTATTGATGCTGATATCCTAATACCTGATTCGCCATAGTAGCAGGGTGTTTCTTAAGTACGTACAGACATTTCAAAGAGGTGATTCCTTAGGTTATTTTATAAAGAAAACTTCATGTGAACATATGTCCAAAAATGCTTTCTTATGGAGTTATAGCCCTCTGAAGAAAGACCTGTCTAATCAGGAGGAATCGTCTTCTGAAATTTCTGTACATACTTAGGAAACACCCTCTATACCCATCTTTACTTTATAAATAACTCTTGAAAACAAATTCTATTTTCATTCTTCGTTTGGTGCAATTATATTTATGCTCCAAATTTTGGTGTAGGTATTTAAAAACAGGTTGGAGTTGTATGTGGATAGTGAGCCATATGCATAGCTAGGTCCGTTAGTTTCTAGTACACCATATATTATACAAACATTTTTTTAAGACGTTAATACTAAAATACTCTTGAAAACATAATAAGCAACTATTTTTAAACTATAGGAGTCCAGGCAAAGTGCTCCACTCATATTTTTTCTAGCAACTGAAAACTTGATTAGCTGCTTTATCCATACATGATGCCAACTCTGAATTCAGGGGAAGGTGCTACAGGGGCTGAAGCATCCATTTTAGCAAACAAGATTTTTTTAAAGAATTTTAAACCACAAAAATTGAATTAACAAGTTTATATGCACATTCCTACAATTAGAAAGGTGTTTGTTATCTTTGACGTGGTGGCATCGGCGTGCGGACCACAGCAGTATTCGAAGCTCCCTGCTAAGTTTCAGAAGGTAATAAAAAATCAATACAAATCTACTGCAATGTTTTCTAGGAGGTTTTCGGCATTAGCAATTTGAAAATTAAAAGAATTAAACTACGAGAAACTATTACTATATGTTCTAAAACTGCCCTATCCCCATAAAACAGTTTTTTTACCTGACATTTTTAGTAAGAATCTATTTACTCAAAATGTTATTTTATGTAATTCTCATACTTTTTTTTTCTATTTTCAGAAAAATGTTAGTAATTTGTGAATGTTTTCTTAAAACTTTTCCTGTAGGTACATACATATTCAAAAATGAGTTCTCTTTATACTGCCTCGAATCCCCTTAAATCTCATGTTACATTCAACAAACCAACAGTGAAAGTGTAATAATGCGAATGTAAGTAATTTCTCTTAGAAATGATTTTCTGATTAAATTAATATTTTATCAGATTCGAAAATACGCTTATATGCACACGGAAAATTGCTAACATTAGCCGAAAACAAATGCTGGTACCGAGAAGACAAATGTGATAGTGCGATAATTGATAAATATCTCCCCATAGTATACAGGGTGTTCCACGGAGTACGGGCTATAGCATTTTAACCATGTTGTAATTTGGTTAGAATCAAAAGTAGGTTGTCTACAGAAGTGTATCACATTACATGCTTATTTTAACATAGGTAACACAAGAGCAAATCACGTGCTTGGTGGGAGTGGGCTTGAGGTAGAGCACTCGCTCTCCAATGCGAGAATGCTGGGTTCAATTCTTATAAAATTAATTTGTTTTAATTAATTTTTATTTTGAATTGCTATTCTTATGAAATCATTATTAAATACAAAGAATTTCTTTAAAATATTTTAAATGTTCCTAAAAAATTCAACGTTTTTGTTACGTATTGCCGGTGTTATGTACAAGTGCAACACGTAAATTGTTTTCAAATAGTTTGATGATTTTGTATATAATAAAACAATTGCAAAAAACGCAAATAAAAAATAAAAAACAATAACAAAAAAAAGAATTTGATGGGAATAGAACTTGGGATCCTTGCATCCTGGTGAGCGGGTGCTCCACTTCAAGACCACCCTCTACCAAACACGTGATTCACTCTTATTTTGTGGATATTCAGGAAAACGCGTAATGTGATAAAATTCTGTAGACAACCTACTTCGATTCTAAGCAAATTATAACATAGTTAAAATTTATTAAGCCGTCCTCCATAAAACACCCTGTATTTAACCCAGTTATTTATATTACATGTTATCATATTCTAGGCAAACGCCTTAATTCAAAAATAGCGGTAGTACATTATTAATTTATCTGCGGGCTTTGTAGCAACTTATAAAGCGGCTTTTGTTTCATAAAATAACAAAGATTCATTGTGAATAACGCCAGAGTGCTTTTATGACTATATAATTAAATATGAACATTACATTTGCAAAGAGAATTTTAACTGAAAGCTAAAAATAATCCCGAATTGAAATAAAATAAAATTATTGTGTGTTAAAGGCACTTTTAAATCGTATTAAAAATTGGATGTTCTCGCTTGTTTTTGTAAATCCTGCTGTGAACTTTATTTCCAATACTTACCACTAATTATTATTGTTTTATAACTCTGTAGAAAATTTTAAATTATTATTTAATAAACGTTTCTGATGAAAAATAAACCGTAGCCCGTTCATATATTGTGTTTTTACTACAATTTATATTTTATTGCAAAATTTAAAAAAAAACTAGGTTTATAGCATTATTGACGTAAAAACTACAAACATTTAATTTCTAATTACACTTTTGAGCCATTCGAGTTCAAGTGAGTGGTGTAACGATTTACATCCTAACGTAACTGAGCACGTAAACAATGTCAGGGTATAAAATATTCTTGTAAATTAAAAATATGTAACACAAAAAATGTGTAGAACATGGGAAAGTTCAGGCAAAATGTTTCGCCCAATTTTTTGACCCAGTTCTGGTAAATCCTGAAATTCCAGTTACGTGCTTGAGTGTACATGTAAGAAAACTGACCTTATGAACATTACAAGAGTTTTGGAAACCTTTGTAATTGTATCTTCTGTGTTATCGGGCAAGCGGAACCTATTACTGCCAGCAGAAGAATTTCGAGGTAGAAGTTTTCAAGAAAAGTTAGTTAACAAACTAGTACTGTAAGTCTTAAAATATTTCCTGTGTCAGTATTTCAGTCACATGTACGAGAACGAGAGTATTTTGTTAATTATTTAAAAATATAATAATACACAGGGCTATACATAGCATGGGAAACGCATTGTCAGGATAGGGTCATAGAATTAAATTTAGAATCTAAAAACGCACTAATATACAGGGCTGTAATGGTAAATGAATCAAATAATATTTTAAATTGTTTTCTATGTTAATTTGATAATTAACATTCAGCGAATACTTCGTTGGTTCGTTCGCCTTACAAAGTCCACCATAATGTGCAATACTGCTTATTCTGTTTAATAAGCACATAACTAATAAGTAACTTTGTATTAAATATATGAAATTTAGATTATTCATGTTTGTGCATTGTTGGAATAAAGATGTAGTTTGGAACATGTAATGTTTGATTTCTAAACGAACCCTATGGCCCTACTCGGGTTATTACAGGGCATTCCGTTTGAAATAACAAAGTAATGTGTTGTTAACATAAACTATAAACACCCAGTATAATTAATAATCATTTTAAGTTATGCGCAGTAACCTGATAAACTATTTTTGCACATGTTTTCTAATTGCTATTATAAAAACGTTGGAAAACAATGTCGCACTAATAACTCACCCTGTATAGTTTCATGTCACATTTAAATCTGTATAGTGACTAGGTATTTATGCTTACTTAGCTACTGACCTGTTTTGATTTTTTTAAATACATGTTTGAGTATACCTCGTCTCGTTAATTAATCTACCAAACAAATGTAATGAGGGGGGGGGGGGGGGTACTTATCTGCTTCTTTTTAAACAAGCAGGATGAGCGGTACGTTTATACGCACTTCTTTTGCACATTGAATGTAAAATTAGAAATTAATTCAAACAAATGACGAATTATAAAACAAATAAATAATGACGTGCTGTTTCCAACAGCTAATAGCGTGCCGCTGCTTAATTGAACACGGTCGGGCGGCCGCGGGGCGGGCAGGCAGGCAAGCAGGCTGTCATTTTTGCACTTTCTAATTTTTACTTTCCTGTAGTTTTAGTATATAGAAATAACAATTATATAAAAATTTTCGAAATCTAGATTTCAATAGAAATACGGGTTTTGAAAAAATGTCTGTCTGTGAGTGAGTGGGTATATGTATGTGGGTGTGCGGTGCATTATAACTATCAAACGGATGGTCGAATTTGGATAAGTTTTGGAATGTTAGGCGATATCAAAAATTCACAGACAAAATAAGCTTTTAAAAAATCCGAAACCGGAAGCGGAAGTTAGACATGTTTTTTAGTAGCATATTTTTCCTAAACCAAATTATATAAATTTGAAAGCGGAATTTGATAAAAAACTTTGAAGCAAATCCAAACTTTCTAGCTTTAAAATAGCGGCCGCTACAAATTATTGAAAATTTTGACTTTAGCGCCATCTTACTCAAAAACGGATCGATAGATTGGGTTCAAATTTTTTATTGTAATACCCTTACAAAGACACGATGTTACTGTGCACAAAAATTTTTAAAAAGTTAAAACCCATGAAATAAAAAATATTTTCAAAATTTGGGCAATATTCAAAAACATATGACACACGATTTTTTATAGATTTTGTACGTTCGTAGCGCTTAAGAGGAGCTACAATTTGGCTTGGTCTCAGACCGCTAATTTCTCTGTGACGTCTATGAATTTTTGAAAACCGAAAATTTATGCCTTTCTCTTTAGTAAACGGGAAACGATAAATAATTTCTGTTTAAGCTAAGTTGCTCATGAGTACCAGCAGAATAAGAAATGTTTCGTTAATGTTTCACTGTCTTTCCTAATTTTGACAAAAACGTTTGTCCATGCGTTTTTGGTAATTTTTAAAGCACGAGGTATCTTTTTACAACAATCAAAAAAATGATTTGTTTTGAAAAACATTTTCGTCGCAACTTAATCACTACAGAAACATCAATGACAACCTAAGAGTGCACAAGGTAGATAGCGAAATTCGTAGTGCGTAAGAGATGAACATTGTAGAATAACATCATAATAGGCAAAAGCTAGCCCTGAACTTGCTACTCAGGCTGCTATGGCTATTGGTACTTGTCCTTCTTGTAATGACAAATTAGCAGGGGTTCATATTTAAATACCATACAATTCAAAACAGTTCTTAGTTAGATGTTCTGCAATTGTCGTGATTAGATATATAAAAGTAATTATTTTCTACAAGTATAAGAAACTCCGGGCGAAATGCTTCGCTCGTTTTTGTTTCTATTTAGCGGCACTCATTTTTGCGCATATTTTTTTTTACTCATGTTAGCGAACACTTTACTTAAAACGTTGTTATTGAAAAGATTTCAACGGTCTTGCAAACCGTATCTAACAGCAAGGCGGTTGCCATGCTAACGTACCCTTTTGCTCGCCTGGGTGTTCAGCACGGCTTCTCGGAAGAAACTACTGTCGTATTACTCACTCATATTATCACTTAGTTGCAATATAAAAAAAAGTATGTGTGGGTACCCTAAGATTTTCAACGTACCGACATATCGAGATATTCGTCGAAAAAAATACTTTGGCTTAGAACAACAAAAATGGATATTTGAATATTTTTAGGGGGAGAACAACCTATAAAAGAACCCCACCATTCACGGGCCCTGATTACGTGGAACCCGCGGAACCCCGGTAGTTACGCCACTGTTAAATGTACTTTATAATGACGCACGAGTAATAGCGTAAAACTATCCAACATAAATCTTACCCAGCAAATATACTTATACCGCAAGGAGAATATAATGCGGAACAATAATTATTAAAAAAAATCTAGTAGAGTCGATGAAATCAGGTGCAGTTGTCGCACTTCAAAATCCAATGCCGTGGTAGTATCTACCGTCGCCGTTGCGCTTGCCAGTCGGCGCTGGCATAGTTTTCGATTTTCCGTTTTCCATATCAGCTTTTCTCTACAGTCGACAATATTCGGCGAACCGGTAATGTGGGTTTTCTGTTACGAATGCCTATTACACCGGGATGTGCATACGGTTATCAAATAACCTTCTGTTTAAAGAAACTTTAACGCATAATTAAAAGTGCAGTGTTAGCAAAATGTAACGACCGTTAGAAGAAAAAATATGTAAAAAATCAAATAAATCGGTTGCACCTACACGGATTTGGTTAAGCAGCAATATACAAAATATTTGGTTACGTTTAGATGTGTTTGGTTTTAAACTTGCTCACTTTGAAGCGATGTATACAATTACATATGCACGAGTCGACGTGAATATTAGTCAAAATACGAGTTTTCGGAGTTTTGCGTGTCCAATTTTAATAACACATAAATAATTAACAACATGCCAAATAAATTGCGGCACATCGATTCAGGTTAAATCGAAACTGAACTAATGATGATTGATAATGTTAAACGTTTTGTATAGACTTGCAATAAATATGATAACATGGTTAAGATGACAGGCAACTTTAGGGCCTAGTTCTTGATAAAAACAAAATGCCTGGTGGACGAAGGGGCCTTGTCGCCCCCCAAAACACTTTCCTTGAAAATATTATACGAAGATCCAATTCTCAACGTAAGTATTCTGTATAATATATGCACTTTAATAGAATGCCTTAAGAAAATTTCCCTAAGGTCCTGTTGGATTGACTTTATTTTTCTTTAGGGCTACGTGCCTTTTCGAACTGGATATTTATAAGTGCGCTTTCAAACAGTTTCTAAATCTACGCTAATTTAATTTTATAGTTATGAGAAAAGGAGAGAAAATGCTGTTTTAATGAAATTAGGTGCATTTCTTGTCATTACAATTACCTTCTGACACTGCAACTACAGAAACCTTACAAACTAAAAATAAACAGCGCTCATAGATAAGAAGAGCTAATGGGGTTATAAATTTGTGACGAAAAAGAACTTGCTAGAACTAACGATTTTGCTGCAGATTTGCAAAGTTACAACTTTAGAAACTGGTAAACTTTGAAAACGCAACTACTACAATCGAGTTTTGTAATTTAAAATTTTTAAGCTTATCGTTCCAATAAAACAACTATAATCTTGTGGAAGACGTAATATAACGAGGCAGTTAAGAAAATAATCTTTAAAAAAAACTAATTTGAGGGTAAAACTAATTTGCATTTAATTCTGTAAATTATTATTCTCAAACCTATACGAAATTTTAATCAAATTTGTTATCTTACAACTACTACTACACGATTTAAAAAAGAAATTTGGACATAAATTGTACGTTAGAAGGATAACAGCAATACGAAAATTTTAAAACAGTTTGGGTAAGTGAAGCAGAACAAAAATTGCAAAAACGAATGTGATTGCTAAGCTTCTAATGGTTCAGAATCCACCTAAAGCTGTAAGTCCTCTCTGCCTGGACAAACTTTTACGTGCAAACTACCTAGATAAAGACTAGGGAGGGGGCATATATACAAACAACTAATGTTGATTGCTAGTTTTCCGCGATACCGTGTTTTCCATAATTTTTGTACCAAAAAATAAAACTTTTATATTAATTTTTTATATTATTAAAAAATTCTTCTTGATAAAAGTTTCCCATTTTTATATAACTTATTACAATAACTGTTATGTTTATCTAAAGATATTTAGATTGTATCTCAAAAATATTATATCACCATTAAAAAACATTGTATTGTGTATCATATACCGTCTGTCTATAAAGTACCCCCCCCCCCCCCCCCAATAAACTTTTGAACGACTTGATATTTTACTACAACATTTGGTGTGCTTTAATGGGAAATTAAATACTGTTTTTAGCCAATAGCGGGGGCCTGTAGAATAGCCGGTTCGCTCCCCAGATTCAACACTCTTAGATTTTTTTCTGTGGGGATATCTGAAACCGAAAGTGTACAAAACCCGTCCAGAAACAATTGAAGAACTGGAGCAACGCATTACAGAAGTTTGCAGAAATATCACTCCAGAAACTTATGAAAATGTAAGGCAGGAATGTCATAACCGAATTTTTATGTGCCACGAAGTGAATGGTGAACATTTCGAACACTTAATTTAATTTCTTTGTGCTTTAATTTTTAGTTTTTTTAAATACACTACTTTATCTTCAAACATTGTCATTTTGTTATGGCTGAATATTTTTCTTTGAAACTCTAGGATCAGACGCAAAACTAAAAGACCTTTCCAATGAGGTGTCACTCGATCCCCCTTTTTATTAAAAAAAAACTTAAAATGGCGCCCAGCCGCCATTTTGAATGATACAAAATTTAATTATGGGCTAAAAATAGTATTTAATTTCCCATTAAACCACACAAAATTAGGTGATAAAATATAAAGTCGTTTAAAAGTTAGTTAGGGGGGGGGGGGATTACTTTATAGACACTGTGTTTAATACACAGCGTTGTAGTCTGAAAGCACTTCTATATGTCCAGCGCATCACATATGATACTAAGAGCACTATACGTTACGTGCATCACATATGATTCAGGATTCACACTCGAAGAAGGACACTGGTCTGTTTGCCTACGCCCAACCCATATAACCACGCCGTATAACTACGTCTAGGCAACAGAACAACACCAATATTACGTTGCGTGTGAAGCATATGTGATGCAAGAGTGCGATAGCAAAAGCAGAATGCATCATATGTGATGAATAAGACAGTCGACGTGTTAAGAGTGCCTTGACCAACTCAAACCGATTCTAATGAAGTTTCATAACTTAGAAAACATTACGTTTTAAAATTAACCAAAAGGTATTTTTCACAATATGTATATTTCAAATAGAAAGGTGGTGGCGCACACGCCTTTTTAAATAAAGAGTTTTTCAAAAATTTTAATGGTATCCATAACTCGTATTTTTCTTTGGAAATTGACTTCAAAATTCTGTTCTAGCAGAAAATTATTTCAAACCATCTTCAATCCAGTACTCCCATTAAAACCAATAAAAAAATACAAATGCATAGCTAGTAAGTTTAATAAGTAAAATGAAACAAAAATTTACAGTAACAGTATATAATTTGATTAGAATCGATTTGAGAGTTTCAAAGCACTCTTAATAGTAAGCAAAAAGTACATAAAAAAATTCGAGATTTCAAAATTTTATTTAATTGTAACAGTAATTCCAAATATCTAAAAATATACAAGGTGTTTCATTAACAATGAGAACGTTGATGTCGTTTCCGGTAAAACCGGAAATCAAAATACTTGAATTTTTAACCTTTATAACAAGCTTTCGGGTAGATAAAACATGCTAAAATTTCATTACACTCGGTGTACGCCAAACATATAAAAATATCCCTTGCTATTCGAGTAGCTGAAATCGATCCTCTTCATTCCGCAAAGCTTTTGGCACCTGATAAATGGTTTTCATGACCTAGTGCACTGCGTGGCCTGTATGCAAATCGAGTATCTACGTCTCTGTCAAGGTTATTGGTGCAATGGTGCAATGTCTAGACAGTATGCAACATAAAGATAGCAGATCGGCAATTTGCATTTTCACCACCCACAACCAACCATTAACCCACTTGTTTCAATTGCACATATTGATCTTGGGGCATACGAGTGGTTCGCTGCTTGAGTTATAAAGAGCAAATTTAAGAACCGCATACTTCTCCATTTCAAAAGAAGCGTCCTTTAAAAGGGGAGCAACCGCCATTGTGTTTTACAAGAGTCAAAGTGGAAGGGAGTTCGGGGTGAAAATATTTCAATTTCACAATGAAGAAATTTGTATTTGGTGCTTGACATGGTACCAATTGAGAATTGGTTTGAAATAAAAAGCTTAATGATGCAAGTTTTGGTTGGGGTTTTCTTAGTGTGCGTTGAAAACGTTTTAAACAAAGAAAAATTGCGTTAGACTTAGATGATTCAAATATAATATTGCTTCTTTTTTGTGATGTTTTATAAACGGATACACTAACGCCAAAAAACTTTCACGCTCTTAGTGTTTCAGCTTTGAGAATTTTTTTGCAAAGTTCACTTCATCTGCAGCTCTTTGATCTGCCCGGCAACAGAAACTCGCTGTTTTCCAGCAGAAATGCTTTCTTTGGTTGATAAAGCGGGTGGGTAACGGGTCGCATAGATTCTGCATCCTTATTTATAAGGTTATACATAATACGAGTATTACTGAAATTGTCAATTCACATAGACTTAATATCAATTTATTTCAAAAGCGTCGACTACGGGGCTCTCGAGCACCCCTAAGAACTAAGTCAGGGGTGTTTTGCGCCCCTAAGGAAAACCGTGATTAAGTTATACTTAAAAATTATTGAAATGTATAGACTTAGTGATAGGCATAATCGAATGATTATTGTTCGAATGAATTTAATAATCGAATGATTCGTTCAGTTATAATCATTCGGATGTTCCTATGCGATAAACAGGAGTAACAAGCGCGATAGCGGTTATATATTTTTATGTTTTTTAAATCAATTATTTTTTTTAACGAGACCAGTGACAAAAACAATTCGTTAATTAATTATTATACAGGGTGTTAATGAATTGTAGGGACAAACTTCTAGGGCTTGCAAAACACAACAAAGCAAATAACTTTTGTTAATAAATGTGTGGTCAAAAGTGTTTCCTTTCGGGGATAGAGCTTCTCAAAGATTCTTTAAGAAGCGCCTAAATGTAGGCAACTCAATTTACTACCTACTATTTGTTTCCATAACGATGGAAATTAATACAGGATAAATAAAGCCCTCTTTCCCACATTTCAAATTCAAATTAAATTTAAAATAAATTAATTAACAAAATGTTTCAAAACTAAGCAATAGAAACAACCAAAATTACAAAGCAAAAATCAACTATTTGAAAAATTTACAATAACTAATTCAAAAATTAACAAAATTATAGTAAATGTTCAAAATGTCGCCCCCCCCCCCCCAGCTTCTACACACGAAGCACATCTACGAAGTAAATTACTGCACACATCATGTCATGCTGTTCGGCAAAAGTATAATTTGCCATAACTCAAAAATACGAAACACAGAACGAAAATAACGAAGAAAATAATTATCAAAAAAATCACAGAACGAAAAAAACGAATTATAAAAGGCACAGAAAGAAACGAATGCAAGAAAAGTAAAAAATACTACAAAACTATCAAATTGTGTCAACATTGACGTTATTTGAATGCATGTATGTCTAGATCGTTTTTTTCTTCAAAATTCCGTGTGACCTGTGCAAAATAATTGAAAATGCCATTTGGGTTGCCTATTTTCAGGTACTTCTTAAAGAATCTTTAAGAGGCTCTATTTTCTAAAGGAAACACTTTCGACCACACATTTATTAACAAAAGTTGTTTGCTTTGTTGTGTTTTGCAAACCCTGGAAATTTGTCCCTACAATTCATTAACACCCTGTATACATAATCTTTTTTTTTGTAAAGTATACTAATTGTTTTTATCATTAGTAATAAGTATTATTCTAAATATTAATAAATCTCTTGATTATTTCATATTCTTTACGACTTATACGTTTTAGAGCAATATTAAAATTTTCAAATACGACCCTGCGCTGAAATGGCCACGAAAATCCAAACAGTGCAGTGAACTGTGTTTGTTTATCGTAAGACATCCGATCGCGTTCCGGAAATTCTGTAATTGTTAGTGCATTCGCATCATAATACCAAGGCTGTTGGTGTAATCGCGAGGTAATCGTATTATGTATCTGCATTGTGCATTTGCAGTTGTCTACTGTACTAAGATCGCTTCAACGCGCCCTTCCGAAATGAATAAAGCAGAAAATTTGATCATCGTACAATCATTCGTATTATTTTCTGTAGCTTCTCGAGAGATGTCGAGATATTTTGATAATCGAATGATTATATATTAAAAACTTTGTTTTTGCCTATTTACTGACTTAGAAAAAAATTATGAGGTTTGGCGTTTCTCAAGAAAATACTTAAACGCCCCTGAAGATTTATAATTTTCGGCGCCTATGTATGTCACTATTATTAATTTTAACAATAACTTTTGTAAAAAATGTGCAATTAATAAAAATTATTAGTACACTTTAATGATGTTTTTAATCCATTTCGTTAAAATTAGGTGATTTTACTATAACATTAGCAGGAATGTTTTAGATATCAGGCAACGAAAACGTTAATAAAATTAAATATTAAAAGAAACATTACAAGCCCAAAGATATTGGAAAAACGACAGTAAAGTCCAATCCAATTTCTTTCTTGCTATAGGTCTTTTCCAATTATGCAGTTCGTTAAACTCTGTCAGAATATGTAATGCTTAATACGAGTAAAATTTTTTTACAAGTCCGTCGATGTGCCACTCCAAAGTTCGGATTTATATGCGTCGTTAGCATATGTTTAGAAGGTAATCCTAATTGCCAGTTGCGTATTATTTTCTTTGCATTTTACAGAATTCTAAGTAATGTGATACTATTTTCATCGGTTGATTGTTAACGACTGCTATAATGTTGCCCAAAATTAAGTAGCACTTTTTAACAATCGAATGTTAAAGTCAGAATATTTTTATTTCCGGAAATTCTCAATTTGTGTATTCGCATCATAATACCACGACTGATGGTATTATCGTACCATGTATCTGCAGTGGGCATTGCCTACTGTAAGGGACGGGGGGGGGGGGGTATTACTTTAAAACCCGCTTCCGAAATGCACAAACCGTAAAATTTTAAAACCGTTTAATCATTCGAATGGTTTTCTATAACATCTTGAGATATCTCGAGATATTTCTATAATTGAATGGCTCGAATATTTTCATTCGAAATATCCCCGCACTAGTAATGACTATTGACTATACAAGTAATAAGGACGTATTTTTAAATTAACGGACAATATCGGATACAATCGTCGTTTTTCGGGCAAGTACGATCTTATCTTGTCGCCCTTGTCGCTAGCAAACGCAGCCAAAGTAACGATTATTTGTATGGTAATATCATTGTGCTATTTTCACCTGTTTAAATTTAGTAGTGAATTTACACCTACAAATTAATTTGATTAGTTGTTGACGCGAAAATGGAGCGTTCTGATTGGATAAATTAAATGTGTGTGTGATATAGTCAAAAAACCGCAATCTATGGCTCATAAACTTATCTAGGAGTTGACCAGCATTTAAAAGTATGCAAAAAATTAAAGAACAAGTGCGTAATAATAACAAAGTTATTTTTTGAGTTCTTCCACGGTAGTATAAAAATTGCATATAAAAACATGAAAGGTGTGTGTTTTTTAAGAGAATAAATATTTTCCGTCTTTTAAAAAATGCACGTTATTTATCTACAGCATTTAATTTGGAATTTTTGTGTTTTCTCGGCAGCGAGTAGGTATTTGCGTATTATTTTTAAATTCCATAAACGTTCATAAACGAAATGGAACATCGAATCGGAACCTTAAAAAACGTCGATTGCTAAAAAATAATAAGACAAATATCATGTAATTGGCGTTGTATAGCATAGCAGTTTATTCATGTTAATATGCATACATTGCATTTACATACGTCAACAAAAATAGATGTATAAAACAAACAAATAATTAATATCTATCAACAACATAAATTGCCATAAAAATAAAATATCAATAACATCAAAATTTACTTTTAGAAAGATTCACACTTTAAAAATTCATCAACAGTATAGTAAGCAGTATTTACAAGATGTTTCTTTATTGCAGCTTTGTAATTTTTTGCTGGCATTTGTCTAATTAGTAATGGAAGTTTATTATACATTTTCGTTGCTAAATAGGTAAGGGTTGCCACTGAGTTTTGGCCAATCTGTGAATTGGCAGGACTAGATCGTCGTTCTGTCTGGTACTGTAAAAGTGGTGGCAAGATTGCTTAGGGAGATTATGCTCATTACTTTTTATGAACAACAAGCACTCCAATATTAAGATACACGGCACAGTTAAAATTTGTAATTTTATAAATAACGGTCTGCAATGTTCTCTATAATTTGCGCAAGCCATCGATCGCACTGCCGATTTTTGCAATATAAACACACGATCAGCACACGCACTAGCACCCCATAGAATTATTCCGTATTGCAATACACTATGGAAGTTTGAAAAATAGAAATTCCTCACCGCTGCTGGAGTTGTTAATTGAATTAATTTTCTCAACTGATAAGTTGCTGTGGATAGTTTGCTTGTTATCTGTTGCACATGAACATGCCACCGTAGATTGTTATCTATATAGAAACCAAGACATTTTACTGCTTTTGTCTCATCTCTACCGTTTTTTACATCAAAAACAACACTGCGTTTTTTCAGCATTAAGCTTCAGCTGATTTGCCGTAAACCATTCTTCTACAACTCGAAGATTTTTCTTCGTGGCTAAACTTAGGGCAGTATCATCAACTGCTTTATCGATTATGGTGGTATCATCAGCAAAAAGTATTAACTTTCCTATGGTGCAGTTTTCAGGTAAATCGTTGATGTATATCAGAAATAGCAATGGCCCCAGCACGGAACCTTGCGGAACTCCCGAACTTAACACTTTTTCTTCCGACAATTCTTGATTTACGGAGACAATTTGCCTTCTATTAAATAAATAATTTTGCATTAATGTAAGAGGCACGCCCCTTACTCCTATATGGTGTAGCTTGTCTAACAGGCAATCATGAACAACAGTGTCGAATGCTTTACTTAGATCAATTTGAGTTACTCCTATTTTATATTTGTTATTAAAAGCTTTTATGACTTCATTTATAATATCTATCACAGCTAGAGTAGTCGACTTTCCTTTTCTGTAACCAAACTGTTGTTCACTCAAGATGTTGTGTTGAGTAATAAAGGTAAGTAACTGGTCTTTTATAATACTTTCAACCACTTTTGAAATGATGGGTAGAATGGAAATAGGTCGGTAATTGTTTGGATTTTTTCGGTCTCCATTTTTGTATATGACGGAAACTTTTGCTAACTTCAGTTCCTCTGGAAAAATTGCTTCTTCGATACATTTATTTATAGAGCATAAAAGAGGTACCAATACTGCATCACTAATATCAACACCACCTATATAGGTGGTGTTGCTAATATGCTTAAGTACTTTTGCATTAAGGCCGTTTATATCTTTAGCATTCTTGGTTTTTAGGTTAGAAATATATTTTTTCAAGTCTGTCTCGGTTATTGTATGTAAATAAAAGGAGTTTGTAGGTGAACTTACACCCTTTCTTAAAAATACGTGAAAATCTGTAGTACTGGTTGGTAGACTGTTAATTACTGCACTTCCAACATTAACAAAATGCGAGTTAAATTCGTCAGCCTTAATTTCTATTTTGTTATGCTTATGATGTTTGGTTTGTTTGCATTCTTCTTCTATTATCTTCCAAACAGCTTTATTTTTGTTATCTGATTCTAATATGAATCGACTATTTGCCTCTTTTTTTGTCGCTCTAATTTTGTTAAAGTAGATTTTTTTATAGCTGTTATACAAATTTTGCGAGCCCTCGCTTCGTCTAACATTGTTTATGGTGGAAAGCGATTCTAATATGTTCCTCATATCCCTTATTTCATCTGTAAACCAACGAATTTTACTTTTTCTTGATACTGCTTGTTTTTTGGGACAGCAGTCATCGAAATGTTTTAATAAAATTTTATAAAACTCGGTGAAACAATTTTGGGCATTTTTTTGTTCATAAATTGTAGTCCAGTTTGTATTTTCCAAAGCCGTTTTTAGGTTATTTAAGTTTCTTATAGTTAATTTTCGGCTATTAACTTTCTCCTCCTGTTTTTGTGGAATACTTTTTTCTGAAAAGTGTATACCAAAGTGATCCGATAAACATGGATTTTTAACTTCGACTCTGTAAGTTTCTTTTAATATGCTTGTAAATACATTATCAATTATTGAACCTCCGTTTTTGTTCGGCCTTGTAGGTTCTTGAACTGTTTGGTGTAAACCATATGACTTTAAGATATTTATTAATCGAACGGCATGTTTATCTGCATTATTCTGCATCTGTATATTAAAGTCTCCCGTAATTACTTTATTTTCTAAATTTTTGATTAATTCTAGAAATGTGATTAAGTTGTTGAAAAAAATATCCATGTTTCCATCAGGCGCACGATATATTGTAGCCACAGTCATTTTTTGGTCTATTAATTCAATTGTTACTATTTCAAAATGTTTTTCCTTGTTCAAGAATTCAAATTTCTTTATCGGTTTATATAAAATATTGTTTTTAACAAAAATAGCCACACCGCCATGTAGATAAGTGTTACGGCAAAAAATACTTGCTGTAGTAAATTCACTTAATTTGTTTGCAGCGACTTGCACATCAAATAACCAATGCTCCGTCAAACAAAGAACGTTTATTTCGGGATTTAATTTCAAGAAAATTTCCAGTTCCAATAGCTTATTTCTAATACATTCATTGTATATTTATTAAGAATACATTTACCGTATATTTGGAAGTATTTGTTTTGGGCGTTAGGTATTCTATATTTTCTATTAGTTTACGATCGTCTGTTTTGTTCAGTGCTGAATTATGCAGTTTTTTTCGGTTGACGAAAGGGCCGTATGATTGTAAAACAAGGCCAAATATCAGGATTGTTGACATTTTTTTCCATAGACGATGGTATTGTAATTTTAAATGCTGCGATATTGGTAAACTAGTTGAATAACTAAAAACTTATTTTTGCCGCCACATCAGGGAAGGGAAACTGAAAATCAGATAATTCTGAAAAAATATGAAAAGATAGCGTACAATGAAAGAACGTCTAAAAAACGTATTTATTAAAAATGAAAATTTTTATCTACTTAAAAAATTGACTGTACGTTGAAAGCGCAATTCTAAAAGTGCAACGTTTTTTATCGGTTCTAGGTTCGGTTAGGTGTAAAACCTCTTGAGGAAATCGTTGAGAGCAACCGGTATGCAAAGTACGGCATAGAGGACTGTATCCTATACAGGTTGTTAGTATATGTACTTACATAAAGTGGGTTACCCATTGTTTACTTTTTTTTATACTTTCAGTATAGTGATTGTTGATTTCATGAATATTTTCGAATTCGAATTTTTGGCGGATATGCAGGATGTCCCGAATCATAATGAAAATTTTTTTGTGAAATTTGAAAAAAAATTAAGCAAAAGGTTTTTCTCATTTACAAAAGATATTACGTTTTTTCGTACAGGATGTTTTTATTATGATTTTTCAAAATAAACGTCAGCATCCTACTTCATTTAAAAAAAAATTATTTAAAAAAACTTGTTAAGAATTGCATTTTATACTGAAATTTAAATTTGGTAAAAATCGGCCATTATTTATTTTGAGGACATGATTGCTAAATGCAACTGGGTCACGGAGATTCGTAGACGCACATTAATCCCACCTTATGTGAGAGAATCCATTTTTTCCCCAACAACTTTATTAAATTTTAGAAATTTTTAAGAAATTTTGCCGAAAAACTGGACTACAAGTGAGCTAAAATTTAGTTCGTGTTCTAGTCCGCCAATTGCCCTCTCCCGTCCTCCATGAATTTTATTGAATTGAAAATTTAATTTATGCCTCTGGATAATAACCGTTACACGCCCCTCCCAAACGGGGGACAACAAAAAATGTCTGTTTAAGCTAAATCGATCACGTGACAGTAGAATACGGTTCACAACTTAATTTTTAGGTGTAGTAATATTGAGGGTGGGGGTGTAATTTTTCCTTTTCCATCCACATTTTGGCTGATGAATTTTTGCTTTGGTTCTGGTTTTCATTAGTCCTAAGAAATCTTTCTCAAAAAATATAAAAATAGTTTTTATTCTTATTAAAACTGTCAGTTTTTAACTATGGATGCGAGGGGGTAACCACAAAGGAAATCTGGAGTACACGGTATAGGAAATCTTTCGGAAATCGTGGGGATATCCAAGTGACTCTAAAAAATCTAAGAGAATCCCGGGAAAATCCATGGAATTCCAGGAAATCCTAGGAAATCCTGAGAAAAATCAAGAAAATTCTGGGAAAATCCTGCGGAAGTTAAGGAAACTCTGGGGCTGAAAAGCTGCAGCAATTATAGATATTACGACACATTTGTTTCCGCACTGGATCATTTTCAGCTTCAGAAAATTAAAAAAAAAGTGGTTTTCTCAAAATAAACGGTTGGGCCGATTTTGATAAGTTTTGGAATGTTGGGGTAGGCATATCAAAAATTAATGAACAAACTAAACATTAAAAAAAATCAAGTAGCAGAAGTTAAAGTTAGACCTGCAGCATTCTTTTCAGAAACTGATTTTTATGAAATTATATGTGAAATCTGATCTTAGAGAAAATTCAACGCTGTTTTCACACAAACAGTTTCAGTTTCTAAATATCGATCCAAAATTGCAGGTACGCGCGAACGACCAGCACACAACCAGTTTATATTACATCTCTTTCTCTCTCTTTCTTTGGCGTGTGAAAGATATTTCGAAGTCCGAAGCATACAGTCTAACAATGCATGACTAAATTACACAAAATGAGCTACTGTTAAAACAAAACGGCTTCTGTTTTAGTACTTTTTTTGTTTATAGTTTATTTTTTACACAAAAGCTTTCTATAAAAGCTGTGTTTTATTTGCACCTTGGATCAGACCAGTTCAGTTGAAACAGACCTGATCTGGATTTCCCGCACTTACATAAATAAAATACCTTTAGGTGTGAAACTTTTTCCCACTTACAACCGGCTTGAATTTCACAATTAGCCCTTTATTTGGGCGGTGCACCATCGGTAAGAGGAGAAGTGACCTGATCACTTTAGTATCAGAACCATTAGCAAATAAAACTAGATGTGGTCTAAGTTAGAAGTGAACTATCCAATGTACAAATAAAACACAGCAAGGAGTATTAGTATCACTTAGTTTGCTCACATAGTATGACTACTATGCAGCTAAGCTTTCCCCATATAATGATAGGATCGGTGTGACCTTATAGTCACTGTTGGCGCGTAGACACTGATACAAAAATAAATTTGAAAATATGTTATGTAAGTATAGGAAAATCTAGGCGAAGTGCTTTGCTCGGTTTAGAAGCCGTTACTTTACTAACTAAAAATCATTTGTAAATTATCCCGTTACAAGAGCCTGATAGAGTGATAACATAATGAAGCTGGTGATTAATTAAATTTACTTATGGAACATTTTGTCTTGAACTAATCATCTAGTTAAAACGTCAACTTCATTTATATTTCTTTGTTAAAGCTCTCTACAAGCTCCATCAGCTTATTCCATTACTCACTTCCATTTGCGTCTTGTGACTTGAGTCCCCTACTTTTTGTAAAATAGCTAACCCGAAATTGACAAGAGCAATATTTTCTGAAAATAGACCACTATTGAAACGTATGTTTATAGTAATATATGGAACGCCGCTTTACTTTTTAGTGGAAGCGAATTTCAATAAAATAAAATCATATATTGCCATGTTTTTAAAATATTTTAAGAGATATTATTTATTAATTTATTATAAATATCGTAAAGAAATATAGGTTTGTACCGTAAAAATTATTGAATTAAAAATATATAAGATATTTTTAATTATTTTAAAATATCTCCGAGATATTGTTAATTAAATTTATTTTCCCAATAAATTAGATATTTAAAAATCATTCTATTTTCAAATATCTTAGATCTTGTGTTGCAAGTTATGTGCACTAGCCATGTGTAAACGTAAACAAAATTTCTATTTTTAAAAGTACTCTGTGTCCGCGATCAAGCCTGCAGCTGTTCACTGTTGCCAAATTTAAGATTGAAACTTAGCAGACGTACAAGTTTTACAGGATGGCGGTAGTTTCTAAATATCTTAAATATTCAACGATTATTCCGTTATGTTTTAAAATAACTAAGATATTTTAAAGTAGATCAACAGTCAAATAACTAAAATATACAAATTTTTTTATCTAGGATATTTTAAATTAATATTGTTTTAAAATATCTGCAATAGGTGTATTTAACTATAAAGCTTTTTAAACTATCTGTAAGGTATATAAAATTTTTAAAAGTATCTTTGGGGTAGTCCTAAATTGTTAAATTCGAAATATCCTAAACACATGTTTAGATGTTAATATCGTATAGATATTTTTAAACATTAAATATTTACAGAGGTGTTTTAAAGTAAAATATTAATATCTAAGATATTTGTAATATAATTTTTATTAATTAATTTACAAATATCTTATAAATTTTATTTGTTTTTATTAAAAATAAGCAAACCATTTATAAAATAAAAAAATATTTAATATATTGCTAATATTTTATTTTTTATTTACAACAAAATATTTCAGAAATATTTTTAAATATTTATGAATATCAAAAATAGTTTGGTATAATTACAAATATCTAAGATATTTTTAATTTAATACAAATATCTATGAAATATTTTGAAATTATGTACATTTTTGCTTTTATTTTGCAAAAACCGCCGTGAATAAAAAGTAAAACGGCGTTCTATATAAGCAGTATGTGTACTATATTTTCTAATCAGACAAATATCTGTTATCATGAAAGCTTCTGTCATGTTTCGTGGAAATATTTTCTTTCCTCTCATTTCTGCGTATTTCACGAGCTGCTGCGATGATTGGACAGATGACGGATGAAATTGTTACACTTAGCTTTTTGTTGTAGATCATTTCCTTTTTTTTGATACGAGCACAAAAAGCCATTCAAACATCAGACCTATTTTTTTCTAAAATGGCGAAAAATGTTTTAGTTGAACATTTGAACTTCTCCTACCTTTTTGCGTCAATTTAGTAGCGAAAAAATGTTTTTAATTCATATTTGAGCAAGAATAAAGTTTAATAATCAACATACAGTTAAACTTTTCACTTTTAATGTCCTTAAAAATCAATTTCATGCTGAAAGCTTTGTTAATTCATATGCTCATAAGCATTGAGTGCTTCTTCAATGTCATTATCGTTATTTATTAAACATTAAAAAAGGTTTGAAAAATAATAATAGGAAAACTAGAAAATGGATTTTTAAAATTTTAACTTGTGCCATTTATTCCGTATTTGAACACTGTAAATCAAAATAAATTTTTTCAAAGGGTTATCCGTTTGCAGCTAAAAATAGAAAACTGATGCTATTAAAACAGATTTCATTTGCGAGCGAGTTATTCCTATTTATGGGTCTGTAAATCTGATTTCCGGATAAACTTTTATTATTGTTTCAGCTATATTGATATTCCCCGACACGCTTTGCACACTTTTATTTGTTGTCATTCGTATGGTCCGTATATTTGTTTATGAACATTTTAAAATTTCACGTACAAAGTGTTTTAAATTAAAAAAACGTATGGGAAATGGTGATTGATTTTTGCGTGATTTGCCGCAGCGACAATCTTAACATGTCGCCGTAATTTTATCGCGATGTTTTACTTATTGCAGTCCACTAGCAATTTTTTCACTTTTATATAATTTGATTGGTTGTTGACACGAAAATGAAGCACTTAGTCCGCATTATTAAAATATGTGTAATATAGTCGCAAATAATATAACTAGTGATCCCTATAATCTTGGTAGTCTCAAATTCCCAAATTCGACGCAGACCTTGGTTTCTTTTAGGTACGGATAAAAGAGGTGAATTCTGATGTAAGAAATTTGAATTTCTACAAGAAAAAACTCGGCAAATTTGCTGAAAATTACGCTTTTCTAACATTCATGGTATCTCAAAATTTTATACTTTTAACTAGTCACCAAAAGTTTGTTAATGCGACTTTGGACTTGTGTTTTGTTTTGTATTGTAGTTCTGAAGTTTTACGACTCCTCTATTGTCCCCTCACACTCTCATTTCAAACACTAGGTTTAGTAGAAACAATTATTCTGAACAAAATGCAATACTCGATCAATTTTTATTTTGATAATTTTTAGTTAATTTTGTTAATGAATGTGCACTTCATGATCATTATTGTAAAAAGAATTTTAATATCTACATTAAATTCTAAAAATATACAGGGTGTTAGATTTGAAAAAATACGAGTTATGCCTGTAACTTTATTCGATCTTCAATTGTTTTTTCTGGTTTATTGGTTAAATACAAGACAAAAATAGTACAATTTTTTCAAGCTTTTGAGATATTTGTTTCAAATTTTCTAGGGATATTGTACTAATACTGATTTACATTTGTTAAGGTTTTTGTTTAAATCCATTAACCAGGGGCGTGTATATGTTAGAAGCATAGGCGCCGACTACGTGGGTGCTCCGGGGCTCAACCACCCCTGAGAAATTTCACAGGGGTGCTCCGCACCCCTGAGCCAGATCTAAAAAAAGTTAAATAAATTAAACTAAAAATAAAATAATAATTTTTAAATAAAAATTAAATAGAAAAAATACCCCTAAAAGTGATAGAGTGCGAATCAACAGCGACAAACATTGCGAAGTATTGTGACATATAGCAGCGTTTAGGAAGTATTGCAATTAAGTGTTTGTGAGAAATCAGAACTCGATTGTGCAGGGCGAAATGCATATGTGCGCATCGCCACAGCGGCATTCGTATAGTGAACGCGGACGGGAAAGAGCGACGAGTGTCCTTTGATTATTGCTAATACATACATCTTTAGATTAGTTAAAGTGGACAAATTTGTAATGCGTGTAGCAGAAAAGAAAAATGATTCATTAGATTCATCTTCATCAAATGCAAACATTAACATATCATCGTCATCAGCTGGGGGATGCCCCCAACCCACAGGGAGCACTATGAGCAGCACTAAGAATAAAAGTGAAACGAAGAATAAAATGACATAAACAGGGAAGATGGTTTTAGACTCAGTAAAGCTTGGACTCCAGTAATTTATCCTCTAAGGACTCTCAAGCATCATCGATCTCACGATCACGCTCCACCGGATCCGTCTTTGCCCAACGGTGACAGCCAACCAGAACTCCGCCGTTCTGCCCGACTGGCTCAAAGAGGTTTAAATACCTCCGCTTCCCGGATTTGAGTTCAGTGTTTTATTCACTCTGAAGGTGCAAGCTGCAATGCCTTGCGAAACTTTAGTTTGTATGGGTTTACAAACAGCTAACAGACATAAGCCAATTAAGCATTATTGCCCTGGCAAACAAAATGCATTAAGATCAAATCCTTGTTTCCCCCAAGGTTTAAATAATTTAAGGCCACGGCCCTGTTTAGGCAGACAGGGCCTACGAACAAATATTGCACAAACTTCTAGAGCAAATACTTCTAAAGGCAGACAAGCTACAGGTTGGTCCTAAATGACGACGCGGTCTAAGCCGAAAATAAAATGTAATATTGGTTAAGATCGTTTTGACCATTCCTGTTTTAACATGTACAGCAGAGCGTTCCTTTTCTGCTTTGAGGCGCTTAAAAACGTACCTCAGAAATAATATGACCCAAAAAAGATTTAACGATCATGCAATTGTAAACGTAAATAGGGAACTGGCCGACGAGATAAATCTTGACACTGTGGCTGATATATTTATAAATACAACAACAGCTCGCAGGAATACTTTTTTCTTCTTCTTCTTCTTCTTAGCCCATTTCTGTCCATGATTGGACGAAGGCCTCCTTCATTGACTTCCATTTGTTTCGGTTCTGTGCTTCCTTTATCCAGTTTAGCCCTGCTATTTTCTTTATATCGTTGTACCATCTATTTGGCGGCCTTCCTCTGTCTCGCTTATGATTCCAAGGTCGCCATTGAAGTATTCTTTTGGTCCATCTGTTTTCTTCTGCTCGGGCCAAGTGACCTGCCCAGCTCCACTTTAGTGTTGCAATATTTTCCAGTATGTCTATAACTTTCGTTTTCTGTCTAATCCATACATTGGTTTTTCTGTCAGCTAAGGAGATTCGTAGCATTTTCCTTTCCATTGCTCGTTGTGTGGTAACTAGTTTTTGTAAGTGGATCTTCGTAAAGAACCAGTTTTCACTTCCATACGTCATAATGGGTAGTAAACATTTATTGAAAACCTTCGTTTTGAGATGCTGTGCTACATTTCTGGAGTTCAAAATAAAGCTAAGTTTTCCGAAAGCTACCCACGACAAGCGGCATCTTCGTTTTATTTCTGTTACTTGACTGTCTCGGTCAAGACGAACTGTTTGTCCTAGATATATATATTCATTTACATTTTCTATATTTTTGTCTCCTACTTTTATGTTTCTATCGTCACCTTCTTCCATTGGTATCATCGTCTTAGTCTTGTCTACGTTCATTTTCAAACCAATTTTTGCTGCTTTTTCATTTAAATCCTTTAGCATGTGGTCCAAGTCATTTTTGTTATTAGCGATAAGAACGATGTCATCTGCGTACCTTAGGTGGTTTAGCTTTGTACCATTTACATTAATTCCTATATTTTCCCAATTGAACTTTTTAAATAAATCTTCTAATACCAAAGTAAAGAGTTTGGGTGATAAACAGTCGCCTTGGCGGACTCCTCGATGTAGTGGGACTGGTTTTGTATCTTCATGTAATTTGTACGTAGCTGTAGCTTTGCTGCTGATGTTTTTTAGTAGATCGATATATCTTTGATCTATTCTACAGTTTTTGAGAGATTCTATAACGGCCCATATCTCTACCGAATCAAAGGCTTTTTCAAAATCGATAAAAGCCAAATGGAGAGGAATTTTATATTCATTAGATTTTTCTATTAGCAATTTCATTGTGAATAAATGATCTCTTGTTCCATATCCCTTTCTGAATCCTGCCTGAGTTTCCGATTGATATTCATCTAGTTTAGCGGATAATCTATTTGTTAGTATTTTTGTCATTAATTTGTATAGCACTGAGAGTAGACTTATTGGTCTATAATTCTTAAGTCGTGTGTGGTCTCCTTTTTTATATAATAGAATTACTGTAGAGTCATTCCAGTCTTCTGGTATTGTTGCTTCAGACAGGCATTCATTTAATAAACAAATTATTTTCCATTTTAGTTTTTTCCCGCCGCATTTTATTAGTTCTACGACAACTCCGTCTTTTCCAGGTGCTTTGTTATTCTTCATTTGTTTCAGTGCATTCTCCAATTCGTGTTCTTCTATTTCTGGTAGTTCTTCAGATCCTACGTTTAAGATTTTTTGGCTGTTTTTTGGGGCGTCCTTATCATTAATTTCGTTCTTCAAATTTTTTGATTCATACAATTCCTTATAGAATTGTTCCACTATTTTTAAAATTTCATTTCTATCACTTATTATATCTCCATTGTTATTTCTTAATACGTGGATTAGTTTTTTACCTAGTTTTGGTCTTAATGCTTTCATTGCACCGTTTTGTTCAATTACTTTGTTAATATTTTCTTCTTGTTTTCTGACCCTATTTTCTTTCATTTTTCTTCTGATTGCCCTACACAAATTTATATACTCTACTGTGTTCTTTTTATCTTCAGTTGCCAATTGTCTTCTTTTTGCCAGAACTTGTTTAATTTCATTTTTTGGTATCATCTTTCGTAGATTTCTGTTTGTCGTTGTTACTTTAAAGTAACAACGAATACTTTTTTATAATTAAATAATTAAAAATAACAATTTGATTTTATGAATTATTAACCTTTACATAGACAAAAATTTCAATTTTTGGAGTCTGCATCAGCTCAACTTGTCAAATGTTAGCATTTGTGATTTGAGTAAGCACCCCTGAGCATTTTCAAAACCCGGCCCTATGGTTAGGAGCACGCCGCGCCGCCGCCGCCGGGTATCTCGTGTTTTGAGCATCCGCTAAAGGTACGCTTCCAGTGAATTGATCTCAACGAAAAGAAGTGTAAACATAAATCGTTAATATTTTCACAAAATGTTAATCAAATATCTTAATTTTTGGCAGAGACAATAATAAAATCGTGATTAGACAGTTCTATTTTTCGGGAGGCTATAACTCCGCATGGAAGCGGTTCCAGGTTTATTTTTGACAAACATATTCTAGTTAAAATGACCTCTTTAAGTTTGTGCAGAAAGTCATACAGCACCCTGTTTTTTTTTTAATTTATTGTCCTGTGAAAAATATTACTTAAAAATTACTTGCGCATCTGGTATTTTAAATTACTGTTTTTCTAATTATTTTAAGTACAATGTAACTAGGTTGTCATCTAAGTACTTTTAAACACAAGAAAGGCACCATCAAACTGAAATTTTTAATTTAATGAAACCCGACTAGACATTTATCGGTGTATAATTAAAATTTAGTGTGTGTGTCGCTAAGTCGTTTATTTCTACGGTCATACCTTAGCGACATTATGTACGATGACGACAAAAATAAAAAGAAACCATCTTACTTAAAAATGGCGTTAAAGCTAATTTCCCAAGAACAGTAATGAATGTAGCTTAAAACATAAACACGATAATATAAACCATGAAATTTTCATTAGCCCTTCATAAGTACTTGCATCTCATACAGAAATCATTCTTCGAAAAGTCCTATTTATTTCGCTAGAACACTGACCACGAAATGGTCTGTTATCCTAAGTTGCTTAGCTAGAGGTTTTCGTAAAACCGCGATAAAACCGGAATGCCATTTAACTACTCCACAAGATGGTGATTTCAGTAGCGTCGCACAGAAGCTTTAGCTAATAAAATGCGTCTTGTGTGGCTAATCCAAGAAAGTAATTACAGGAAAAGGAATTAATATAACAGTGCTTCATAATCAATTTACATATTTAAAGCGAGTTGAAAGTTCTTCTTGCGTTTCGTAAACTGTTTTAATCAGATAAATTACGCCCAGTCTAGGATCGTTGGGAATAGGTCTCGGATTTCAGCAAGTTCGAATTTCCTCTAATTAATATTTAGTGCTGGCAATACTCACCCTGTCTGATTTAGATTTGCATACTGGAAATGCGCCTCTGCTGAAATTGACTTGTACTGACCTGATAAATTATAAAGAAGAACGGACAATTTCCGCTGCGCAAACAGCAGTTTTTTATCTAACTATTTTTTTTTCAGACAAGCTTTTGAAAACTTTATCAGGATTGATTGTAATTTTTCAAGTGTGTGTTTTATGGGTATAATTTTCCAACTGATGGTAAATATTTCAACACATTTTACTAGTTATGCGTGTTTTATTGCATCTGTTTGTTCATTCAAAGAGTTTAATTTGAATTCCCCTTTGGAGATATAAGTTAATTAAAAATGGAAAGACGTTTCGTGAAATAAAATTTATTTACCTGTTTTAATTATTCAACAACTACTGAAGTCATTGCTCCTCGTATAAAATTTAATTACCTTAATCTTCGTTTACCTTGTTCAGAATGCAGCTTGAATTATACGGAGTTTTGCATAACCTTCTGCGAGGGAGGTGGAGATAAAATTAGAATGAAATGTAATACATATTCAAGAAGCTCTATTAATACTGTATGTTTTCCATTCACTTAAAGTACGGCCTCGCTGGCAAATAGTTATCCCGTTTCTAATATACACTCAATATGTACATATGTGCAAATTTTTAACATAATTCGTAAATATCCATTTTAATAAAGCGCCTTCGCCAGGCAAGTCTCCTGACTTAAGCGCTACAGAAATTACAATTTTATATGTAGAAAGAGTATACAACTGTGACAGGACGTTACTCATAAATATATTGAAAGTGCTTAAATACTAAGAATTATTACATATTATTACATATTCAAGTTTAGCTAAAGTCTATCCGCAGATCTGCACTGAAAGACTGATGATGATGAAAAGCGGAAAAGCTGTTAAAACGTGATGGACGCCTGATGAGTTATTTGGAGATTCTCATACATAAAACCGTTTAGGGAATATTTTTGATGCCGATTGTAAATTGCGATATTCATGTTTCCCAAAATTATAATTTTAATGTCTTATACCTAATGAATATTTATGTAGGTGTGTTAAAATACTTCAATCATTTCGAGTGATATTGATTTTTTTATTAAGTTGGCAAAGCACGTACACCAAATCAACACTTTCAATCGTCAGGGCTACATTTTCACAATTAAAGTATAATAAGTGAAAGTACAGTTTTAAATAGCCATTCACATACACATATGGGTTCTGCCAATCTAATTAATATCAAATCAATGATATTATCAGCGTTCACATCTCTCTTGCATGGCATATTTAATTGCAAAAATTTATAATTGAATTCAATTATAACATTTTGACCTAGATGAAAATAATCAGATTTACTCTAAACAATTTTAAGCCCCTTTCAACCTGAGGGTTTAATAGAGGTAAATACGGCTTCAGTTTTTCGAAAACTTTGTTAAAATAAAATACCCGACAATATTTTACAAATCAAAATCTGTGTCAGTTCTTATGAAGAAAAGAGAATATTCTTTGCATACTTATTCACCGGTAGCTACAGAATTTGTTTCAGGTAGGTACCACCAATTTGGCGCCGCAATAAGTCAAATATTGGGGGGAGGGCTGTGAATTTTTAAGGCATTTTTCCAGTGTTTTTTCCTAGTGCTTTGCTATAAAATTCGACAGCACAGCCGGCTTTAGAATTTTTTTCATAGCATAAAATCGCCAATTTGGCGCCGTAAAACATAATTGGGAGTGAATATCTGTGTTTTTTATTTACTTTAAATCATTTCGCAAGTATTGTTTCTTACTGTTTCTATTATTGGGGAGTTTGGCAGCACAAGCGGCCCCATAATTTCTTTTTAATGCTATATAATATCCAATTTGGAGACGCAAGGGGAAAATAGTATTTGAGGAGGAAGACTGTACATTTTCTTTAATTCTTGAGCCATTTTGCGAGTACCTTTTTTTAATGTTAGCTTTACCTTGACAACACAGGCGGCTTGAAAATTGTTTTCATGGCGTACAACCGCCAATTTGGCGATACACAGGGAATAGAGCTTAGAGGGGAGGGCTGTCATTTAGTTTTAACTTTTAAAGCATTTTATAAGTAATGTTTCTTAATATTTACTACGCTTTATAGTTTGATAGCACAGACGTCTGTGGAATTTTTTTCGTTACAACGTGGGCTTACAACCGCCAACTTGGCGACGCAGGGAAAACGAGTATTAGAGGAAGAGGCTGTAATTCGTTATAACTTTTAAGGCATTTTATTAGCGTTTGTTCTAATTTCTAGTACGAAAGCACAGGCAGCTCCAGAATTTTATTCATGGCGTAAAACCGCTATTTAGCGACGCAAATGACTAAAGAGTGGTAGATAGAGCTGCTGTTATTTTATTTTAACTGTTAAGACATTTTTCGGGCACTTTTTCGCAGTATTTGTTGTTCTTTGACAGCGCACTCAGCCCCAGACGTTTTTCATGTCATACAACCGCCAATTTGGCGACATAAGGGAATAAAGTACTGAGAAGGAGGACTGTAAATTTTCTTTAACTTTTAGGGCATTCTGTGAGTACCTTTTCTTAGTGTTTCCTTTACTTTGACAGCACAAGCGGTTCTAAAATATTTTCCGCCAATTTGGCGCCGCAAAGGAAAACAACATTGAGGGATGGGAAATGCAATTTTTTATTTTTAATGCGTTTTATAAGTGCATTTTATACGTGTTTGCTGTACTTTGGTAGCACAGGGTTTTTGTAAAATTGTTTTTACGTGGCGTACAACCGCCAATTTGGCGACGCAAGGGGAAACAACTATTGGGGAGGAAAGCTGTAAATTTCTTTTAACGTTTAATGCATTTCGCAGGTACCTTTTCTGAGTGTTTTCTTTACTTTGACAATCAAAACACGTAAATAAAAGATGATTACAATTTAATATAAATGTACAGAGTGTTGTTTTGAAGATGTCCATCATTGCTGTCGCGGTTATTATTGGAGCTAGAACGTCGCGACGCGTCGCTTAAATGAAGAAAAGATTTTCATTTTTTGTGATCATTTTAATGTTGGTATTTGCAGCGAAATAACTAACTATATAATTAAACAGATATTCAACGATACCAAATTTCTAAAATTCAGTGCCTTTCCTCAAAATATCTACAACATACAGCTGTAAAAATATTGTTAGTATTACACTGTTCTCTATCTTCGCCAATAAACCGCAAAAATTAGTTTAAGTTTTGGATACATTAAAGCTTTAAAGGCCCACTGACATAAACGTTTCTATTCGTCATCTTTCAATACATGGTAAAATATACAGGGTGTTTCATTAAAAAGTACGATTTGTTGTCTATCTTCTAAACTCGACGTTTTCTGCAAACGCCACATAAATACGAGCTGAAAATGAGAAATAAAAACACCGAAAAATGTTCACTACTATCGACATTTTCAGCAGATGAGAAATGACACAAAATCAATCTCATCCGTGTGGCTTTATAACTTCATTAATATATTGTGCCGTTCCGTTCAAGAAACGTTACAAGCTTCCAGCTTTATAGTTATAATTCGTATAACAAACGTATACCAAAATTACCTTCACAACAATAGGAAACTAATTAATACATTCCCGACCCGAATGTCTGGAAATGTCTAACCAAACCTGCCATATTCAGCCAATACGTGTAATTTAACTAGGGCGTTTCACATGACAGAGTAATTTAAAATGGATATTTTGTATTGCTCATTTTAATCTGCAAGTATTACGCAATATTTAAATATTCATTGTAGTAAAAAAAAAGTTAAACAATTATTATTGGATTTATTTTCTAATATTTCAAACAGTTAGAACAAATTTGCAAGAAAAATGTTAAAGCTTGAATTTGCATTGCTTTAAAACACGTAGCAAGTAAGAGTAACATTATAAAATTGTTTACTTGTTTACTCATACCAAAACAACCAAAATTATAAGAACAACTTCCCTTATGCACCAAGATAAATAATATATATGCGCCAATCGAAAAACTCTTGAGTGAAAAGGTTATATTGCAATAATATTATCTTAACCTTCAAGAATGTGTTAGTAGCATCGATATCTTCAAAACTGTTAAGAACCATATCACATGACACAAGAAAAGGAAATTTATGAAAAAACGTATTTATTTTCTTTATACAGAGTGCGGCAACTAAACTGTTACAAGCTGATACGTATCTCCAAAACCATAAAAGATGAGCAAAAATTGTTTTAAATTTTATGACACAAAAGGGCTCTAGATTAGACTAATAGTGAGTCTTGAAAAGCCACCCTATTTTAAGTGTAGGGGTAACTTGTAATTTTGTATGGAATGATTTGTAATTTTTTATAGTTTTTCATACCCGCATCAAAATGACGTTTGTTTTCATACTTTGGGTGACGACTTTATTGCCAAAATCCTTTTGTAATCCTTAGGGTGAATTTTGCTATTATGCAATTTTTAGAATGTCGTGAGAAAGTGAGACAGACCGGGGTTGTTGTGTAGAAGGAGAGAGAGAGAGAGAGAGAGAGAGAGAGAGAGAGAGAGAGAGAGAGAGAGAGAGAGAGAAGTAGATAAGAAACCATTTTTATTCCATACATAAAACCTAATTCGTAGTTGTGAAGGACAACGCCATCCGTCCCGCTGAATTGGCTGGGAGCGCGAATCAAGGGGTCTCAGTCTTTCGTCAAAATTTGTTGTGTGCACTTCGAGTGCTGGTGACTAGAAGCTGGAGCTCGTTCTGCCAACCGTAGGCTACAGCTCGATTTGAAGATTACCAGAGGTTGAAGCTTAGCCTGAAAGCCGGTAGCTGGAGCTCCATCGCTTTCAAACCCTTATCTTATCTAATCCATCCTAAAGATAAATTGATTTTCCTACATTTTGCTGTTTGTTTTTATACCTTTTACGGCCATGGGTTACGAGTTCTCTGCCGAAATTCTTTTATAATCCTCAGAGTAAATTTTGCTATAATGCAATTGTTTAGAATATCGTGAGAGAGTGAGCCAGGCGGGGGTTGTGATGCAGAAAGAGAGAGGGGGAGGAATAAAACGGTTACCATTCCATACACAACATTCAATTTGTAATTGTGTATGACCACGCCCTCCCTGAGGCGGATTGGCTGGAAGCGCGAATAAACGAGCTGACGTTCTCAGTCCTTCGTCAAAATTCGCAGCGTGCACTTTCAGCTGCTGTTGACGTTTTTCATGTTTTACTCATGTCAGCTTTTATGTTGTGAACTTACCCGCAAAGATTGTACTTTACTTTATTTTTAAATGGCGGTATAGGTTGTGTGATTTTTGTAAAGTAAAATTTAATAAGCCACTGTATGAAGAATAGGCTTTACGATCATACCGCACAAAACTTATACTGCCATTTAAAAAAAATGACGATGGCATCTTTTTTTGAAACAGTTGAATATTACCAGAATTGAAAAGCCTGTCACATGATTCCCCGAGTATTTTTGCAAAATTTCCTCAAACTGTTTTAACAGGAGAGCTTGGTTCCACGCACCAGCAACCCTGTATTATATTGCATTATGCCGATTATTGTGTTTAGTTTTACGTACGTCAAACAAAATTTTCCGGGTACCTCCGAGGATACGCGTACCCCAGTTTGACAAACACTAGTCTACAACATAATTGTTTGTGCAATGATCTGGTTCAACTGTGACAACAGCTATGAATTTTTTATTATCTCAACTTTAACCATCATTTACATAACATTGACCAATCGATTTTAGCTTTAGAAGCTTTTATAGTTCCCGGGAAACAGCATTCAAACCAAGACGGAAATCTAGCCAAGATCCCCAAATTTTTTATGCTGTCAGCGTATCAAAGTAAGTCGGCAACGAGATTACCAGAAATATGAGGTAATGGATAACGAAAGCTTTATTAATTGGCGAGCTAAAAATAATGGACTAATTTAAGCTTCAGATTCTCACAGACTGAAGTAGTTTTGCAAAGAAGTTATTGTTATTATTATTATTATTATTATTATTATTATTATTATTATTATAATACAAGATGAACCCGTGGGCTAAACAAAATAAGTAAATAAATTTACTCAAGCCCAAAAACTGCACTGCTATTTTACAAAATAACTAAAAGTAAACATTCAGTTTGAGTCTTAACGCCAAAATGATTCAATTCTACATACTAATTACCTGTAAAAAGTGTATCCCAAACTTTTTGTGTTAGATGACTCCAGGTTAATCTAGCCGTTTTCTTGAGGTCATACCAGCGCATGGGTGGTCGTCCTCTTCCTCTTTTGTGCTCATATGGTCTCCATTCTATTATTTTACGGTTCCAGCTGCGTGTGCTGCTTCTGGCTACGTGTTCTGCATAACTCCATTTTACTTGGCAATTTTAACATCTATATCTGTTACTTTGGTGATGTCGTCTCTAATTTTTTCGTTTCGAACTTTATGTAGCATCTAAAAATAATAAATATACATTTTAAATAAAATAATATAAACTTTATTCTACAGAGTGGCTAGGAAAACCCCGGCCACTTTTCTTGCGGTGGTCAAAAGATGGCGCTTTAGTAAAAAAAATTAAATTAAAATACTGGCAACAACGCAGAATCCAAGACGTTTTAGTTGTTAAATACGCCCCATATTAAATCAAAACAACTAAAACGTCTTGGATTCTGCGTTGTTGCCAATATTTTAATTTAATTTTTCTTTACTAAAGCGCCATCTTTTGACCGCCGCAAGAAAAGTGGCCGGGATTTTCCTAGCTACTCTGTACTGTTACGGTAATTAAAATATAAAAAACTACACCTCATCGAGGTTTGTACTCATAACGTCCCGTGTACAAAACAAATCCTCTAGCTCGGCGCTACAAAGACATCTGGAAATTGATTTCGCAACCAGTTATATCAGTGCAGTACTGGCTTGACTATTATTTTATAATTTATTTAGAGCATTATTTCTACTGAATTTTTAACTAATATGCTATCAAGTGATATAAAAGAATGTTCTTTCCATTAAGGGTTATTAAATGTAATAAAATTCTTCTTTTGCCATGTTATTCGGCTATGTTCCACTTGATTTGGAATTCACTGTAAATACGCCTTATATGTATAACTGATACGTAAACATGCGCCTTCTAGTAGCGGAAGCCCGGCGGTTGTAAAAGCTGAGACAGGTGTAAGAGATCCGGATTTAATATATAGATTTGATGATTATAACTGAATATTTTCAAGAGAATATAAATAATTTAAATATATTACGTATATGAATAAAATAGGTCGTGGAAAATGTACTTAATTTAAAATTCTAGAGTGCCAAATATGTAAATGTGTATAAGGCATTCAGATTGATGACAACAGGTAATTAAACATGCAAAATATGCATTTCAAATTAATTATTAAAGTTTTGCAAAATAAACTATTTTAATGTTATTAATATTATACGACATGCAATTTTAAATTCGTAAACTAACTCAAATCGAAATACAATGCAGGTACAAATTATAATTACTTTCGTAATAAAATAATTGCTTACATCGTACAAAAACTAAAGTGCTTTCCAGAATGATATTTTGTAGTCTTAATACCAATTTTTGAGCATCCCCTAAATACGTTTCTAAACATAAATATTCCCTTTATCTTCTTAGTGGTTTTTTTTTAGCTACAAAATGTCAACCTACAGTAGAAGCTGTTCTGGAGCAAAATTTATTCAAACACGTCCCCACGGATCGCATTACAGACATTTTAGAAGAAAAATGAAAACGTACTTTCAAAAAAATGATGTTTAAAGCTTTTACAGAGATAATATTCACATCTTAAAAAACTCACTCACATAAATTACATTGCCCTTTAGCGCATGCAAAACATCAAGGATCCTGCTCGTTTGAGTTTGCGTGTGCTTTATTAGAAGGGCTCATATGCAAGATGGCTAACAATAAGATAAACATAAACGAACGTCTTCAATTTAGAACTCAGTTAAGTTGCCTGTAAATTGTTCGCTTTAAATGTAGCTATCTCAATTCAATCTTTAACAATTTATGTGCGCCCATAATCGTCGACGGTGTTGGTTCTATTTGTCGGAAGCAACAGCAAACACTGGTTGTCCTATTGCAATACAAGAGCTGCGACGTAAATAATTTATCATAATTAAAGGAACAGATTGCGTATTAACGTACTTATATTCAGCTTGCTTCATAATCTCTGTACGGATTTCTAGTCTAGTATTTAGTCAGTATCTAAATTAGAAGGCAATCAATTAATAATAATTCCTGGCATAATTCTTTTAAATATATAGTTGGCGCATATACGCAATTTTAAACGAATTACCTACGAGCTTAGAATAGTAACACATCGACATGTTTGACCTTAAATTAGCTTGTGCAGATAGATATTATTTACTTGGTCAGCTGGAATTGATGCTAGTGTATTAGTAAAATAAAATAAAACACGGTTCATAAGCGTAGAATATGAATGGTCAAGAGTTTTAAAAGTACTTCAGAAATCAATTTTATGAAACTGCAAAATTTTCTATTGAAATGTAAAATAGCAACCACGAATTAATGAAAATAGAACGTGCAAATTCATTAATACAACAAGAAAGTTCTACGAAAGAAAAATTTGGACGATCTACATTTATAAGGGACGAAAAACCACCGTTAGATAAAAAACTTAAAAATTGCAATACACAACAACTTTTTCTAAATTCTCAGCCGAAATGTAATTCACGTATAACTTAATGGATTTGAGTACGCCCATGGTTTTTGTTCACTTATTGAATTGTAAAAAAAATTTTCGCTATTTTGCGACTAAAATTCCGATCTTTGTTTATAATTAAATTTACAGAACGTGACTCTTGTACGATGAAAGTGCTAAGGATAATTCATTAAGAAAATAAAATTCAGTGTTACTGTTACTGTACTTTCAACAAAGAAATAATATAGGTTCATGTACTAATCAAGCAACGATCAAGTTGCTGCCACATTTATGTGGCACGTGAACTATTGATTCTAAGTACATCGCCTACACTGAAACGCTTAAAGCTGTATTTCTTTTCTCTGCCCGCACAATAGCTACGTACATTAATGGGTTATGTTAACAGAAAACAATTACCTGTAACGAATCCACAAGTAGGTTATCGAATATTACAAAAAGTTAGTAAAATCAATGATGCAAGTAACCCGTAACTGTCAGGAAACCGCCTACCCTTCTCCATTCATTTATTATTTCAGACTGGAAATTAGTCCTATATGGGTATGTTATTGTACACATGAATACAGACACAAAATTGATAGTTTAATTTTAACTTTCTTTTAATTTGGCATGTTCTAACAATAGTAACCGATATCAATGGGAAAATGTTAAAATAAACTAGCTAAACCTGTGAGCTACGCCCCACGTTTTTATTTGGAACCTCTTCAAAAAAAAATAATAAATGGACAATGGCAGCGAATGCAGTTGCATTGGAGCCTTGTTAGGCAAATACCTATTTGTGTGGGTAAAAATTCGTTAAAAGTTTTAAATTAACGCGCCAAATTCCTATCGCAGTAGCGCCATCCGTGCTGATTCCTATGAACTTTTGTTCAAAAACATGGCGGACGTTACTCGCATCGAATTTTTAAATTTACTCAGCTGGCATATAGTTTAAATAATTGAGAAAAATTTTAAATTGGTGTACCTATTATAACAGTATCTAGATGTTCAGCGTAAATACAAATGAAGAATAGTGTTAAATTTATAGTTCTATGTTTGCTAAGAAAAGTAAGTTTTTTACCTTATTTGCATGTTTCACAAGACAATAATTATCTGAGCATCTAAGTTACTTTATTAAGTAACATCTATTAACTTGTTTCATTTCGTTTTCTTTTTAATTAAGTCGCTGAGTACATATAAAAATGCCTATATGATGTCTATACTAGCGCCATCTGTGTCGTGTGCCTCGGTGCGGCGCGCTCTTAATCACAAAATTATTAGACATGTTGGTCTTTTTTAATAATTTCGCATTGGCAAAAATTTTTTTAGATTGGGTTGGGGGTACCTATAGATCACATAATCATAAATAAAAGAATTTTGTTGTGGAAATAAAATTTCAAAAAGTTACCACACCGTGCACACATTGCGGCGCGCTAATATATCGCGCCTCTCGATTCGCCCAAGGCACGGCCATTGCCAGAGAGGATGACCAGTAACATATCAGCATCTTCATAATAAAAAAAATAAACATTCAAGTACATAACTAGGGAAATTTCAACTTTGACATTTTACTTAACCGGTGACGTCACAGCCCTATCTGATTAATCTATGCGCGAACGCCGGACTTTTCAAGTGCGCTACGTTTTAGTGCAAAATTTTTGAGTGGTTCGTATAGGCTTCCCCTACCCATTGTTATCAATTTTTAGCTGCTCATTTGCATGTTTATTAAATACCGAGTACTGTATCAAGCGACGATGGAACTTCTCTGTGTAATAACATTTGCAGCTTTTTACTCCACAAGATTAACTAACTTTTAAAAAAGCAGCAGACGGCTTTAGTTTACTATCTAGATTATTTTCATATGTAAATAATTTATGTGTGAGGTTTCACTGTTTTCTTCTCATTTGGCTTAACTCAAATTAGCACACAATACTGTCGCTGACGCTGACACACTCTCTCAACAAGTTCGCAGTACAGAACATTTTGGCTTACTCTTCATTACCCATGCAGAGTCGCAAGTAAAGTAGCCATTACAGTCTTCCTTAATTATTAAAGTGGTAGCATCTAGCGTGGGCCATAATCCGGCACGTTCCTCTTCGGGCCGTATTGAGTTATGCTCCAACAGCGCGCCTGCTCAACTTACCGACGGTTCAACGAGAACAAGCTACCAGTACAACAGGCTGTGAGATCTAATTCCCACTGCTTGTGCCTAGGGGAAACTACCTAAATCTCTATTGATTCTGCAGATTAGTGACCGCGCTGAAACTAAGCTCGCCTGTCGGGCCGCACCAAGACGAACTTAGCCTGCACAGGCTTATCACTGCCACGTCATGCCACTACTGTGCAGTTTTTATTTGCATTGCAGGGTAACATTAATAAGTATTACCATTGTATTTGCAAAACTATTGGTCAACTATAAGGGGTAACACGCCGCAAGCAATAAGAACACAAAATAATTTCCATTAATAGTCTTGATAATAGTATAATGGCTGTATTCTAATTAAATTTTTCTTGCCACAGAAATTATTTATCCTGATGATCACAAGACCTCCGATTGTGTATGCATTCAGGTAATATTTACATTCGTTTTTTGAAAATTTTTAAACAAATATTGATCAATTTTCAGCTTTAAAAATGGTCGAAAAATATTCAAAATATAAAAGTAAAACGCGAACCACTTCCTTCAAGGTACACTATCTTTTTCCAGTATTAAAATCGTTCAATATCATATAGACGTACATAAAAAAAGAAAAAAAAGACATACAAAGGAAATGTATATTTTCACAGTCGCTGAAAGTCTCACACTTTTACAGAAGGTGGCTATAAACTGCTTACAAAAAACTAGAAAATACATGGGTCGTCAACCTTTCATTTCCATGACGGCACTTGATGTTGGTAGTTCAGGCAAGGACAGCAATAAACACGATATCAAAGGGAAAACCACCTGATTGTACATACATCGACAAAAATCAATAAAATCGTATTGTTCTCATAATAGCATTTAGGTGTTCCATAAAATTTCTTAGGGCGCATAGAACTTCTTGTAGAAAAATTATTTTGGAAAAATTTTTCGAGAGTTATTTATATTAATTATCGATTTTTAACACTTATTAGGAGGAGAAAAATATGCAGTTTTAATAGCGTAAAAGTTATATGAAATAAATGTATTTACAAGCTTAATGTTTACAATAAAAAAAGGCGTTTTTAGTGTGTCGGTATGACTCATGAAATTTTCTTGGAAATGTGGAAAAGAGAATACGTACGGAATTTTCATGAGTTTGGTTTCGAAGAAAGATCTGTATTTGTACATGCGTTGATTTTTAAATATTTAAGTTTGCAGTGAGATACGTAAAAGAACCGAAAAAATAACGTTTTTATTCGCGTTCAGATATCTATTTGAAAAGTTAATTTTTATTGATATATTAATTTTAATATCGCTTAAGTGGTTCTTGAAAACATTGAATGTTTTGTGAATACATCATTTTTAAGATGAATTTTTAACGTGGTGTCAAATTTATTCCATACCTTCGTCGAACGTTTAGGAGGCGCATTACTAATTCAAGACGAGAAAGCACCCTAAGGTGCTCCTATGAAAATTTTAAAAATGTAAAACATATCAGGAAAAACCTACTTTTAAAAAGATATGGAAAGCACTCTTAGCTATGGTAAATATACCGAGAAAGAGCGTATTAAAATATTATGCTCTCGATAGTGAAGGCGTTAAACCGGCGAAGATTTTACGCAGACTCGGCTCACAGTTTCAAGAAAGTACATTCAAGTACTTGAACCATTATTTAAAAAAAATGATATTACTTCATATTGATTTTAGATTTTCTTTAACAATGTACAAATTATACCATGGCATCAAGTTTTATTTAATTGTTTCTGTAAATGTATAAACTATTTTTCGTCGAGTAATATTTAACCTATTTAAATTAAAAGTTTAGTAATTTTATATAAAATTTTCTTGCGAAAATTGGTTGATATAAATGAAGTAATCTTTACAGCGTCCGAACAGCGTGTGTGCTTCCAAAAACATACATATTGCTATGATATTTGGAGGTGTATGATTTGTCTGGAGTATTGTAGTTCCTGGAAGGCAATTTTTGGGATGCTTGTTACAATTCAATTTACGTTTGGAGGTTTATGAAGACTGTAAGATTTTGGTATTCAAACTTTCAAACTCAGGGTTGCGTATTATTGCTATAATTTCTTGTTTTTAAAATAATGTGGTTGTCATTGTATCGTTTGTATTTTTATGTTTGTGAAGTTTTGTTTAATCTGAAAAAAAGAAGAACACAATCAAATTGATACGATTATTGTTTATGTTAATTTTAATTATAATTTAGTTCAGAATTGTTTAAAAGGTTTAATTTATAAGAAGTTTTTAGACTTACTTGTTTGTGCATTGTGAAATGTCATTTGTGGGGGTTGTGGATTTGATTGTCAATTTGACAAATGTATAAAAGAATACTCATTGTCATGAAATTTATTTGTTTTTTCAAAAAATGGGAATCAAGAGAGAAGACAAAGGAATGAAAAATTTGTTTAGTTAGTTACGGCTCGTCTTTGTAAACAAAGATAGAGAATTTTATATTCTCTGAATGAATAGGAAAGAAACACGAGTTTAAAGTAATGTAAAAGTGATTTTGAATTTAAAAGAACCTATTATAAAACAGATACAAGTATTTATCAACGAATTGTGGAAAGTCCAGAAGAGTAATAAATATAAAGCGACCCAAAACGAGTTTCCAGTTGTGATGGTGGAAAAAACAAGTATAAATTAACATAAAAGGAGTCCAGAGGAGGATTCGAACTAAAGGCGAGTGTTGTGGTTATTTGAGGAACCTACAAACTAGAGAAGTGGGAGTTGGACATTCATTTTTTGTCGAGTGAAGGATATCTCAATAGGAAGACACAAAGATAAGTGTTCGGTTTTAACAACAATAGTATTTAGTAGAAATTGTTTGATTTTTCAAAAATTTGATCAAAAAATTGATTTATTGAATAAAACCTTTTTGTAACGTTGATATTATTTTGTGTATTTTTCTTTTGATTCATATTCAGTAATAACTGTACTTCCAAGCTTAATAACGACCCTGAGAAAGTTAATAAAGAGTCTCATAGAAAATATAATTTAGAATTGCGTGAATTGCGGGCATTTAGGGAATTGTTTTTCTTGTAATACGAGAACAAGCATATCATAGCAATATATTATGCAATATTTTAATATAAAAGTCTGACTTTTTTGTCCGTTTTTTGTACCATCCTGGTTTGCATTTTAACTTCGTTCAAGTTTTCGTTGTAAAGACAGCTCACTGTAACGCTCAACTTAGTTTAAATTCAAAAGCTACAACCATCCCTTAATGTCTACACGGCACTCTGAAAAGACAATTTAAAGTTTGCGTGGCCGTTTATGATTTTGCACATGAATTTGCAACTTGCATTTGGCCTGTTGGTATTAATTAACTATGTATCGATTTCTGCATAGGAAATTGTATTTTTATCTTACGTAAGTTTCTATTTTAATGCGTCCACCACATAATCTGTAGGGTTTCACCTTTAGAGGCAATTACTTAACGTAACGGTAAATGCCGGTGGATGTATAAGTTGCAACAAAAAGTGCCCATTTTTTAGAAACACAAACGTAATTAGGAAAAAACAACTACAGAATTATTCAGATAACGAGAATAGTAAAATTGGTTTAAAAGTAAAATAATATTACGTTTACAACAAATTGACATTCAAATTATTATGGACTTGAAAAGTAAGGCAAAATAAATGTAGTTCATGTCGGTTTATCTTATCGGGATTTTTGAATAATCAGATTTTTCAAAATGGGTATCCAGAAATAGTATAAATAAAAAATCCCATATTTCAATTTCACCGGATTTTCTTTTCATTCGGATTTCGCAGATTATATTCAGATGCGGATTTCGGATTATTTACAAATGTTTTTATACATATAAAAATTTGAAATTCATCGACTTCAATTTTGTCCGAGTAGTATGAATTAATTCCGAGTAGTACAAGTAGCATAATCTGGTATTCGAATTTATCTAGATTTTCTCATCAACAGAATGTGGCAGACGACATTCAGATCCGGATATTCGACTAATCAGAATGTTTTCTGATTTCAAATTTTTGAAGCACAAAAAATCTGAAATCCGGATCTGTATTTGAATCTGAATGGTGCAATAAGGAAGCCCGGTATATAAATATATGCGGATTTTCTTTTCACTCGTATTTCGTAGATTATACTCAGATTCGCATTTCGAATTATCCAGATAATGTTTTAAATCAGATTTTTAAGCATGTAAAATCTAAAATCCGGGGACCTCTTTTTAAAATTCCGAATAGTACAAGTAAAACATCCGCTATTCGAATTGTATATTGTATACAAATCCGGATTTTGCATTATTTAGAAAATGTTTTTTTAGGTTTTTAGTAACATAAAATTAGAAATTCGCAGATCTGGATTTTAAATTCCGAATAGGACAAGTAGCATGATATCCGGATTTTTTGTTCTTCCGGATTATATTTAGATCCGGATTTCGGGCTATTCAAAAAACGTTTTTTGATTTCAGATTTTTGAAGCATACAAGTTCTAAAATCCGTAAACATGGATTTTAAATTCCGAATGGTATAAGTACCATCCGGTATTCGAATTTATCCGAAATTTCTTTTCCGGATTTCTCACATTATATTCAGATCCGAATTTCGAATTATCCAGAAAAAGTCTTATTCCAGAGTTTTTAAGCATATAAAATTCGAAATTTCTAGAGCTGGATTTTAATTGCCAAATGGTAGAAGTAGGAAATCCGGTATTTAGGTTTATCTGGATTTTCTCTTCATCCCGTTTCCTTAGAATACATTCAGATCCGGATTTCAGACTATACAGAAAATGTTTTGATTTAGATTGTTTAGGTAAGTAAAATCTAAAATCCGCGAACCTGCTTTTCTAAAATCCGAATGGTACAAATCCAGTTTTCACATTTATCCGGATTTTCTCTTCATCCGGAGTTCGTAGAATGTATTCAGATCCGGATTTTAGATTATCGAGAAAATGTTTTATTTCAGATTATTTAGGCTGAATATTAAATCGGAAACGGTTCAAGTACGAAGTCAGATTCAGATTCCAAATTTGTTCAAACCAATCCGGATTTTTAGATTACCTAGAAAATTATGTGTTATAGATATTTAAAGCATGTAAAATCTGGAATTCGTGGACACAGATGTTGAATTCCGATTTTTAAATTTTGGTTTGATCTTTGAGAACTGCGTAAACCAGCCCGGAAAATTCAGATAAGAGGATGAATCGAGGATTGCAACAGATTAGTTCGGAAAAGGAATTTTTCATATAAATTCGCATACGGAATCGTTGCGACAAATCCGCATAACAAATAGTTGAAATTCGAATTGCAAATTATAACGGATTTGACACCGGTAATATACGTTTTGATGTTCTTGGACACGCAACAGTTGATTAATTTGAATATAAACTAACACGATCGTAGCAAGAACTCAAACATAATTTTTAATCCGGAACAGGTGTATTTAAAATCTTTCAAAACCCTAATTTTTTTATTTGCTGTCAAAGTATTGATGATAATTTAAGCAAAATTTAAGTTTCCAGAAAACTTGAGGAACAATTTATGGCGACAGGCTTCCAAATTGTGGCGCTCATGTCAGATTCTATTTAAATAATCTTTATAGATTACCTATAGTGTTGTAAGACGGTCAAGTCTTTGGCCACCAAGGTCGCCGGATTTTTTAAAATAGTTATTTATTTCAAACTTCACGAGATTGTTGAGCGCCTTTGAAAACGATATTAACTATAACTTTTTTTTCTTGTTTGTACCAAGGTGTATAGGGTTTAAGTAAGTATATTGTCGAGTTAATCGTGCTGAAAAATAATCCTAAGAAGTAATATGTTATGCCAAGAAAATTTTCAGAGCTTTTCTTTAAACACAGTTTCATAGAATTATAACTGTATAAATTAACCCTGTTTAAATTCGTACATTAATTAAAGTCTGACCACCATTCACGATCCATAAAACTGCGACGTTGGATCTAACTTACCGGAACGTAGTGGGGGACAAAGGTTTCAATTCAGCACATAATAAAAGTTTAAAATTTATGTCACACAGTCGCCTCCCTTGTCATAGTAACTAATCAAAAATTCCATCAACTCCCAAAACCACGACTGTACATTAGCGTGGCCATTAATATATGTGCCTTTTTGCGTTGCAGAAATGCTGACGTCATACAAAGCAAAACAAATAACTGGAACAAATCTAAAAATAGCAAATGCCCTTTGACCCGGGGTTACGAAGGGTGTCGTATGCAAGCGAGAGAACGCGAGGGAGGTCGTTCACTGTTTACCTGTTCCAGAAATAGCCCTTATTCTATAAATAGCATCAGGTTAAGTTGCAAAGATACCAGAGAAGGCAGCACTAACGTGCATGTTCATCAATACTTGGCCATATTTAATATTTATGATTATGAAAGTAGATCACGGGGTTATTGCACCCCTGACGCACGTTCCTACAACCGGAGACTCGCTGCCTCTGATTTTCCTTGTCCTCCTTTATCTAGCAACATTGATTTCAAGTCGTGTTCATACATTTTCTAATTTCATAGGCTCCAAAATTCTGCTCTCTTAGTACACAGGTCAACGCGCTAGTGCCACATGAAACTTATATCCCAAAAAATAAAGATAATCTCTGTGGTGCAGAATATGCGTTTGTCCAAAGAAATTTGATAAAATTAGTTCTGGCAGAACTGAATACTTGGAATTCTAACTTCATACCGGATTAGCTGTTCTCGCCGGAACTGGAGCTTTTGTACGTGAATGGCAAACGTAATTGTGGGTATTTACTTAAAAAGTTACGTCGTCTGCCTCGGTTGCCACAATGAAAAATAAGTCTGGAAAAATCTCGACCTTATAAAAAAATATCTATCCTGAAACAGCTTACGGTTTGCTAACGCTTTATTATCTGTTCACTCAACTTTAACCCCGTTTTGTACTTGTTAAGACGTAAAGCACTTTGATATTTGTTTTTTTTTGAATTCCTACATTTCCAGTGACTTTTTACGTTAACTCCCCTTCTTTAATCGATCGCATAAAAGCTTTATAACGTTTTAATTTAAATCTAGAATTTTATTTAAATTTAAATAGCAATGCCTGTTTCTTTTCTTAAGGCGCTTTTTAGTATCCTGCAATGTTCTGAATATTGCTAAAGAGTTATCAAAGGTTAAGAGTTTTAATTACAGAGTTATAATTGGCCAGGTGATTAAGTGGTAATGTTTAAGTTTTGTGTACTCTGTTGTACTTTGAAGAGTTTTATAAAACTGTAGCCTGAGGGCTTTTATTTTACTGCAGCACGGAATATTCCGTAACAGAAAAAGCTCGACTTAATTAACCAATCCGTGTAATCACGTAGCATTTACTGAAAGTACGTTAGCATTTTAATTTTTATTTTGTGCAGATAGGTGTATCCTGATACTGGGAAAATTAGACCGGGAAATTGGCGCAGTCGGTACTGCCACGGTCACTAGTCCGAAACTCGGGCAATGTGACAGAATTGTACAAAAATTCTAGGCTGTACAGGTTGAGGTAGAATAGGATTAGAGGAAATGAGATGGGGAAATATCATCGACTTTATAAATAAAATAATTAATAACGTCAACAGGTTTTAGCCTCTTATGTATTTTGACATGTTTTCATGTCATTATCAGAAGCAAGATTAAAAGTAAACAGTTGGTGTTGCTATAGAAACAATAAATCTTCATAACTTGATCTTAGTTATCTGTGTCTGCAGATGACTTAATTTATTATTCCAAAACTTCCAATAATGGTGAATTCAACAAATCAATTTGCTCATTTATTAAAGGTGCAAAAAAAAAATTACCGAATACTACTTTGAAATAAACAAATAATTTGTTTGTATGTTTTTTGGTGTATTTTCTGTAACTCAAAGTTTCCCTTACCCGAATTTTTTTTCTTGTCCCTTCAGATTCGAGTTAGGGAAGTTCCACTGTAATTTTATCTAAAGGAAGCGTTAAAGCACTGTGTATCATAGATCTGTATGCTGATAATTTATGTATTTTATGAAGACGAGAATCGTGTGGTATTGTTAAGTCTGTTTGTGTAGGTTTTCTATAGACAGAATATTTAAGTTTTTTATTTCAATTATTTTTGTGTTTAAATCTAAAAAGTTAAAAACCTATTTTTTTCTGTTTCTATTGTAAATTTTGTGTTTGAATGCAAGCTATTGATTAACTCAAATGAACTATCAAAACGTGCTAAAATGTCATCAACATAACGAAATCACTTTCGCAGACTGGTTTGATTCAAATATTTGATCTTCTGGATTTTCCATAAACACAAACAGCAATAAAATATATATTTGTGAATAAAACAAAAAAAGTAAATATATTTCATAATGACATACGTTAATAAATCTAACAATTAAAATCTTAATTAGCCGAAGAATAAAACTGATTGCTTTTATTTTCAAAACTAAACCACAGACTTGAAAAAATGACGAGAAATCAAACAAGTTTGGCAGCTGACAAAAATGCAATTTTTAGTCTAAATTAATTACCTTTTTTTATTTTATAAATCTTTTCATCCTACAAAATACGTTCGCATTATTCGCAGCTATCTGTCAGCCCACCTAATTCCGAGCAATTCATAAATGGTTTCTGAACATCATGCTCAGTTAACTACCATTCACTAACACGTCGAAAGTAATTTAGGGCGTTAAGCTCGAACAAAATCTTTCCCTATGAAATAATTTCGACTTAACTGATACATGCTTTGATTTGGAAACATTAAAATTAGCGAACAAAGGGGTTTAAAACTGAACATAAAGTATGGAATCTATTTTCGCACTACTGTAGAATACTTATTGAAGTGAATAAAACTGGACATATGAAGTATGGAATTTTTTGCGGTTTGTATTGTCAGCACGTACACATTTTGTAGGACTAAAAAAGGAAATGTGTGCCGAACACGCAAGTTCTAAGCGAAACTTCTTAACGTGTTCTTACTGAAACTGTATTGCGAATTATATGATTTAACAGAAAACAAAGAAGGTTTCAGTTACAAATCTGGTGCTCTAGTCGTTTTGCAATTAGTAATTTAGAAAGTCTAAACAAACATAAATGGATCTTTTAAATATATAGTTGGCGCATATATCAATTTTAAATGAATTATTTACGGGCTTAAAATAGCAACACACCCACATGTTTCACTTTAGGAGCTTGTTTAGATACGTATTATTCATTTGGCCACGTAGTTTATTATCTCGAGCTTTTTAACAACGAAGTTGATTACCGTAGAATATGCATGGTCAGGGGTTTTAAAAGTAATACACGAAACAATTTTATGAACGTTTGCTCAACAATAAAGTAACACTGAACGAAACGACGTATCTCAAATGTTGCTGTCGTACCATTACCTTGGAAAATTATGCAACATATTTCACGTATAAAGGAATGGATTAGAGTCGCCCATTCTTTTTGTTTACTTATTGAATTTTAACGAAATTTTTTGCTGTTCTGAGACTAAAGACTCGGTCTTTGTAGACGAGTTTTTGATAAAAATTATCATTATTAATTTGATAACTTAAAAAACTTTAACTTACGTATCATTGCAGGCCAGTAAAATAATATCCATTACAAAAGCTACAATATCATAACACAAAGAAAACGATTTTTAACTCAACCTTTCACCTTAGTGAAAAATTTAAAACACAGTGTTGGTTGAAAAAGACAAATTATTGGGAAGTAGTCAATCGTGTAACATGGAAACTGTTTACGCATGATTTCCCACAGACACGATATCACCATTAGCACTTATTCATTTTATCAGTTTCCTTTTCCTTTTACCTATTCCAGAACCATCGCTGATAACCGAAACTGAAAGTAACCAATCATTCTAGATGGTTGCTTTTCTGTTTGTCGGGAAGATGTAACGCTCCCAAACGTAACTACCGTCGCATCAGTGATTTGCATTATTCCCTTACTCGTCCTACATTAATACATATTGTCCGGGTGGTTTTTTTACTAGCTCGGCGCGTCAAGAACGAAATACAAAAAAGTACATTTTCGTAAGATCAAACTTGGCATCAGATCTCTCTGCTGGAATTGTTTTTGCTATAAAAGCTTTTGAGGAAACGATTCTAGGACATTCGTTTTAGTAATTGGTTGCAAGTGTCGAAAACAAGTAATTTTTAAGTATTCCAGCACAGAGTAGCAATTTATTACGTAACTCTTTACACGAGAATTAGTGAAATTAACAAAGGTATCCCATAAACGTAATTGGATTAGAGTTAAGGGGGCAAAAGACTAATTTTCACTTTACAAACTGATGGTTTAATTACTTATGGCAACATTGGTAAACGGTAAACCTAATCAAATATTCATTCGTACTACAAACAAACTTCAACTAGGCCTCATGTTATCTGAAACCATTGAATTATAAATTCATACTTATTTGTAGAGCAGATTTGGTAACGGGACTAATTAATTTTAAACAGAAATAAAAATAAACCGCAGATCAAGCATTGAATGGCGATAGATAAATAAATACACACGGTATTTTTAAAATTGTATGATCAAATAAAAGGTAGATTCCTCATATCAAAGCAAGTCGAAAAGTACATACATATGAACATAACGTAATGATTACCGAGATACAGGGTGTTGGAATTTTATTTTTTATTTTTTTATTTTTTATAGTAAAACACTCTTGTAAAATTGTGATTAGATTAGCCGTTTCTAAAATATGCCTAATTTTAGTTAATAATTACTCTATAAAGTTCATAAACTTTCCTGCAACCGTGTCCGAGAAAATCAACAATGTGTGGGATTTTTAGTTTTTGTTTATATTATTTGATTTACGTTTTTAACATGTCCCTTTAGTTTTTAAAAATACAATACTCTCGTAAAACTTTTATTGGATCAGCCGTTTCTGAAATATGCCTAATTGTTAGTAATATTTACCCTCCAAATTTCCTCAATTTTCTTGCAACCGTTACCGAGAAAATAATTAAAATAATGTGTAGGGGAATTTTAGCTTTTATTCATATTCTTTGATTTTCTCAGAAACGGTTGGAGGAAAGATAATGAAATTTTTATGTTAAATACTACTTCTCACTAGGCATATTTAACAATGTGAATAAGATAATCCAGTGGCGTAAAAACTGAGTAATGTACTACCTTTTCTAGAAACATTTCAAATAACCCTGACGTTTACAAAAATTTTAATAAACATTTTTAAATCCCCCTTTAACTTTTAATAATAAAGCACACTTGCAGTTGTTTGAGTAATATTTATCTTCAACTTTCCTACAACCGTTTCCGAGAAAATCTAAATAATGTAATAAAAATAATATTTCAACACTCTGTACGTCGATAGATATAGCGACAGTTCTCGTTAACCGAAAGATGCGCAAAGGCAGAAACAAAATTTCGCGAAAAAATTAAACCTAAAAACATCAGTTATTTTCAAAGGCGCCACATTCAAATAATTTTGATGATTACACTTGATTTAAATTCGTATCTGTTATATTTTCTTATACAAACCACGCGAAGACCAGTTATTGTTTACGCAACAAACGATAAACGCCAACAGACTAAGAAGCAGAGCGACATTGCTAAACGCAAAACTGTAATCAGTCTTCTTCTTATAGTGCCATACCTTATTTAGGGCATTGGCTACCTCTCTCCTATGTCTGTGTTTGGTGCGCGGCGATAGATATTTTGCACAGACAGACATAAGGGACCTACAGTTTAACGTGGGCTCCGAACCACAGGAAGTGCATGCATTTCTTCTCCAGAGAGGTTTTCCTGAGGAAAAATCCTACTCGCTGGTTTCCCGTTGCCTGGCGAGGGAGAACCGCTCTAATCTGCAATGAGTAGAATCCATACATATTGCTATGATGTGCGTGGCCTTGTATTTACTAGAAAACAATCCCCTAAATGCCTGCAATTTACGCAATTCCAAATTATATTTTGTATGAGACTCTTTTATTAACTTTCTCAGGGTCGTTATTAAGCTTGGAAGAAAAGTTATTAACAAATAAGATTCAAAAAGAAAATACACAAAACAATATCAGCGTTACAAAAGCTTTTTATTCAAAAATCAACTTGGGGTTAGATTTTTAGAAAAATCTAGAGATTTTCTTTTAATTCTAATGTTCTTAAAACTGAGCACTTATCTTTGTGTCTTCTTATCAAGATATCCTTCACTCGACAATCGTTGAATGTTGAGCTCCCTCTTCTCTGGTTTGCAGGTTCCTCAAAAACCACGGCACTCGCCTTTAGTTAGAATCCTCGTCCACTGTAGTACCAATATGTACTGGACTGCTTTTATTTTTATTAATTCTTGGTTTTTCTACAATGATGACTGTAAACTCGTTCTGGACCGCTATTATATTATTATTCTTTTTGATTCTTCCACAATTGGTTGATAAACACTTGTATTCGTTTTATAATAGCTTCTTTTCAATTCAAAATCACTATTTATTACTTATAACTCGTTTTCCTTCTCTTTTCTTTAGAGAAATAAAAATCCTGTGTCTTTGTTTACAGAACGAGCCGTAACTAATTAAACAAATTTCCCTTTCTTTTGTCTTCGCTCTTGATCTTTCATATTTTTTTAAAACAAATAAATCTCGTAACAATGAGTATTCTTTTATACATTTGTCAAATTGACATTCAAATCCATAACCCCCCTAAATGACATTATACGATGCACAAACAAGTAAGTCTAAAACTTCTTATAAATTAAACCTTTTAAAACAATTCTGAACTATTTAATAATTAAAATTAACATAAACAATAATCGTATCAATTTGATTGTGTTCTTCTTTCTTTCAGTGTAAACAAAACTCCACAAATATGAAAATACAAATGATATAATGGTAACCACATTATTTGAATTTTAAAAACAAGAAATTACTGCAACAATACGCAACCCTGAGTATATAAGTTTGAATATCAAAAACTTACAGTCTTCACAAACCTCCAAACGTAAATTAAACTGTAACAAGCATCCCAAAGACTGCCTTCCAGGAATCACAATACTCCAGTCCAATCCAACACCTCTAAATATCATAGCAATATATAAAAGCTCAGAGGTTTTTTTTCTTCGGTTCCTCCAGCGGCTACCCCTTCTCCAATTTGGACCATTTTTTTTTCAATGAAAGGTCTCTATCCTCAGATGGAACATGAAACATTTTTATATTTTTATTCTACGTCGATTTTTTAATAATAATTATTTTAATTTCTAATATATATGAAAGTCTGCTAAACGCGCTTTACTTGAGGCGACATCTACACCAACGTCGCGTCTCCCTTGTGGAACTAATGCATCACGTGACTTAGCATTTAGCCGGTTCTGTCAACGCTTAGTCTGTCAGTGCATTGTGCGCTGGGGTAACACTAGTTTTAATAATAACAGTATTTAGAATACAATTCATTCTCTTCTAGCATATTACAATCTGCAATTTTACAACCTACGCGTACAATATTAACCCCGGAAATCCTTATCTTTTTGGTCAGCACGTAGTCTAAAAGAAAAACGGGGCGCTAACCCGCCCGTCCTTGCCTGCCAGAAACCAGGGATACCAAAACAATAAACATATTTCTGATCACTTTTCCTGTGTTACGCGTTAAGTAGCTTAAAATTGTTTGGAAAGCGCTGACTTCCTGATGTACATACCCTCGGCAAACCGCAACTTGACAGATACGGTTTTTATTGAAATGCAACTCTGGTCTTCTTGTTTTGTGACTACTTCAACAAGGTTTTTTTGTTTAAATTTGACGACACAGGAAGTTTAGGTTATTGCGCAACTTTTTACGAGGTTTGGCGTTAGCTCTACATGTCTCTGTCTTAATTTCACATGACCGTAGCTTATCATTTGTTCCCAAATTTTTCTAAACACCCTGTACCTTACGCTTATGGCTGCATCAGCTATCGATTTTAAATAAAGCTGGAAACGCTGATATAAATTCATATTTAATACAAAAATAATGTTTCCTATGTATTAAACTAAGAGGCTGTTTGTTATTCGATTTTGATTTCTTAGTTCTACAATCAAAATCAAGTTAGGCGATTCTGTACGTTCAAAGTTATCATTTGTCGTTTTGAGAAAGGTACATACGTATCTACCCTTTGCATGAATTTCAAAGCTCTAAAAATTAATAAATATTTCCACACGTTGCAATTTAGTAGGCGGGCCACTCCCTAGGGTGGGGAAAATGGATCTCTAATGTACTTTCTATCAATTTTAATAAAAATGTTTTAATAATATTTGGAGAAATAATAAATGGCGATGTACCGTAAAGGTCAAAATGTTCACGCAAGCTCAATGTTTTCGATAATGCATATTGCGAAGTTTTCACTACACATTGAAAGTGAAAAAATATTTTCTTTAGTTTAAGAGATTTCGAAAACTAACACAGAAAAGTAATTTAAAACTTTACAAAATATTTTCAGAATTTTGTAAAAAATATTTCCAGTTTGCACCTGATTTCATGAAATAATATCTTGCCTTAACAAGTTCCTCAGCATCATCTGCAAAAATTCAATCTTACTTCGCATTTATTTTTTTACGCGTTAAATTTCTGCAACTTCACCGACTAAAATCCTCAATTTCCGTAGTTTCCACGTAACTTGAACATGTTACGAACGACAAGTAATCTAAAACTTTCCAGCATACCAGACTGATTGATGCATTTATTAAGCGAAGGTAATTTATTTGTGAATAACTCATTGCCGAAAACTTACAAGAAAACTATCTGCCCTGATTTAATTAATAATTATTTCTCTTCGGGTTCACAAATTATAATTTGTCAGATATTTACTAAAATTATGCTTTAAATAGGGCTGTAATTCGTTTCATTAATGTAGTTACTGAACTATAACCCCGACACGGTGAATTATTTTAGGCCAGTGCGTGTAAAAAAACAGGTAAAATCTGTAGTAACACTATAAGAACTTTGGAATTTCCGGGTATATTACGAATACCTGTTGCATAAGTAATAACAAAGAGCATCATCACTTTGACAGGTAAAAAAACTGAGCGAGGAACGCAAGGGTTTTTGTATCAAACTGCCACGATCTGTTATTGCGCAGGAAGTTTGAGTAATTTAACCAAACAATTCTAAAGCTCGAATGGTTGTTAACACAATTATTTTATGAATACAAAATACAACAATAAATACAAAGTTTTTTATTTAATTTAAAACGCAAAAAAAGACTTACGGCTAAACTACATGGGAAAATGCCGGGGCAATACCAAGTAGGTTGGTCAATACTGCATTCTGATTGGTTCTAATATTTATCAATAAAATAATCTAATGAACTTACAAATATTTTTGGGCATGAAAAGAAAACAACAATAATAACAATTATTTTTTCATTCAATGGAATTTATATTCACACTGAAAAATATGGGAACAACTTGCACAACGTTAAATCTATTCTGCTATTCTTCTATAGAAAAGTTTGGTTAGAAATCATGATTAATAGCTGCGATGATCGCATCGCACATATAAGCTTCAATAGTGTTTGTTTGTTTGTGTTCTGCAAAATTCAATTTTTCAAATCCATTGTTCTACAGCATGGAGTAACGGGAGTCGCTTGTACGCCGACAAAAGGGAAAGATTGAAATAGTTTTAATTTCGCAGCCGATTTACAGCAAAATTGAACAGCAAAAGTTACGGGAAAATTTTAAAAGGTGGTTACTTTTTTCACACTTCTAATCGATTTTACGAAAATTTTGAATTTAAAATTTTAACAAAAAACACTTTTTTTTCTCAAAGAATATATTTTCAATAATAAAATAATAAAATTCAAAACTTTTTAAGATGTAGTAACTGTTAGAGAAGCTGATTTTTCCCCTTGGCTGAAGAACCAATGATTTTGATTTCTGAAAATCCGACTTACTTCAATGCCAAATGTTTCTTCCCCAAATATCAAAACATTGATTTTTACTTTTATATACTTTCAGTACCTATATGTAAGTTTTAGTTTTATAAAAATTTTCGAATTGCAGATTTTGACGGAAATACGTTAGAATGTGGGGTTCATCAAAAATTGATTGAAAAAGAAGCTTTGAAAAAACCCGAAACCGGAAGCGAAAGTTGGACATGTTTGTTTTGGTAGCATTTTTTCCATGACCAAATTTTCTTAATTTGACAACGGAATCTGATACAAAACGTTATAGCACATCTAATGCTTTATTTTATAGATATCACTAAATTTTGAAGCAGACGGAAGCAACCCAGATTTACTATAAGCCCGCTACGCAACCTACTTTATTCGCTTATTTATTATTAACAAAAAAAGCAGAGACCTTAGTCCACGGGTTTCTATGTTAATCTAAATTCTTTTCACCTAACTCAAATATTTATTGGCCAGGGGCTCCCACTACTAAAAACCACATATTTACGCGTCCATTATCTAAGGCGCACATTTGTTGGTACTGCGGGGCGCTACAGTTTTCTATAAACATAAGCAAAATTTATTGTTTACGGTTTCTGTGTATGATTGGGACATAATCAGTCGATAGCTGACAATTCCACGTCAGACTCTTCGAGGAACACACATGTTGGATTACGGATCCCTTCCATCGAACAGATCAGCACCAAACACTTTGAAACAAAATGCAGATTAGATCATGCAGTAGATGCAGTGCGCGAAGATAATCATAAATAACTAAAATTTGCAAATTGCATTGCAGCTGAGATTTCAAGAGATATCAGCAGATGTCTGCAAATGTTGTTTTATTACCTAAAATTATTTTATTACCCTCGGGTACTGGATTACCATTTACAGTTCAAAACACAAAATTCAGATAAAACTAAACAAACTTGCCGGACGAACCTGAATGTCTACAGTTGAAACGTTTATAATGTGAAAATTTAAATTTAACACTAATGAACTGGGCCAATTTGAAAGAAAAGTGAGAACTTTTATTTTAAAGATTTGATGTCGATCACGATAGATAGCAATATAAATACAATATAATAAACATTCGCATGATTACGTAGTAGTTACGTTCAGTCGCCGACTTCCTGTATTTTAGAATACTCAATGCTGCGAAAATCATTCGGTACATGTCGTGCTACTCGACACAGCTTATTTATTACATTTAAAAAAGGTACCAAAAAAGCGTGAGTCGTAGACCACGGGTTCGGCTAGGTATTAAACCAATGTCGTTCTACAAAGGTATGTCAAACATTCTAGTGTACATTTTGCGCCAACTAACGAAAGCCAAAATTATTCCTAATTTACATTGCTAATAAGTAATAATAATAAAAATAACTGTAATCCGCTTCCTAGCAATGACATGCGAGAAAACAAGCGTCACAATTTTTTATATATGATTATGTGACTTATGTAACTTGTGGAATTGTTGCATTACGGCTAAGTTTTAAATCTACTAAAAAAATATGTTGTTTGAAAGATTTTATTAATTTTGCTGAAATCAAAAAATGTGTAGATGTGAAAAGAAAATAATTTACGGTTATGTACGTATTGTAAACATTAATGTGCCTATTTGTCTTATTACACAAGGAAGCAATGTTTTTGCCATCTCAACAAATTGGCTTTAAGTTATTCACGAGTATTTCTGAGTACATTTTAGGAAATTGTTATTTTGCCGATACTATCCGCCTAGACGTCTCCCTTTCTGAAAAAATCTTTCGTTTCCTTTGCGGCGCTCTTCCGGTTATGATAAATTAGAAGCACTTTGAACCCAATACAGCAATCTTGTCATAATACATTATGCCGACTATAAAAATTATCAGTCAAGAAAATTCAACTACAGAATACTGTTTAATGTAAAACAAATTGGTAACCCATAATAGCCAACAAATATCAAGAATCAAGAGATGTATCTTCCGCAATGTAGACATGTAATATTTTACGTCATAAAGGAGACAGATAATACTGAATTCGTTTCGTCGTTTTCCGGGTCAAAGAACATATTTGTCAAGCTTCCTTGGATAAAGCTTTTTCTTACTCTTACATATGCTAAGAGTAGTGTCCGGTTTTCTAGTCTACTATTTAGTCAGTATTTAAATTATGAGGCAATCATTCCTGGTATAATTTTTTTAAATATATAGTTGGCGCATATATAAAATTTGAAGCGAATTATCTACAAGCTTAGAATGGTAACACATCCATACTTGTGACCTTATGCTAGCTTGTATAGATAGTTATTATTTATTTGGATAGCTGGAATTGATGCTTGTGTAATAGTAAAATAAAATAAAACAGGGTTCATAAGCGTAGAATATGAATGGTCATGAGTATTAAAAGTGCGTCACGAAACAATTTTATGAAACTGCAAAAATATGTTTTTTTTAGGGATGCAACGGATATTCGGTTTTTATCCGTTATCCGGCCATTTCACCGAATATTCGGTTTGGCCGGATAATATGAAATATCCGGCCGGAGATTTTTCTTCAAGTAAAAGAGATTATGCATGCAATTTGATTTGGAAGTATATACTAAAATAATTGAAAGTCGGGGAGCAGAAACCCCATAAGCCCAGTATTTTGCAGATCTGCATAAAATTACTAAATTTATATTATTGAGATCAGCATTTATGCGAGTTAAAAATTTTAAATGATTTCAAACAACATAAATAAGTATTATTATTAAAACCACGAAGTAATAGGTATATAACATAAGGAGGATGCATGAACCGCTTGTTGCTATGATATGCAGGCCTCAATTTTGCAGTACACGTGACAGAGACATCCGAGTTGAGGAACCTATAAAAAGCACTCGATTGTCAATATTTTATTAAAATGTCAATAAAAACCATATATGTTAGGTTATGTCAGTTGATTTCTTGGTGGTGTCGGATCTATCAGGACAGAACACGTTTTAGTTTTAACAATTGTTGGAAATTATTATTTCTTGTAATTACAATCAATTTTGTTGACAGATTTACAATATTACTTGTAAACAAAAAACAATATTAGAGCGAATCAGCACATCCTTGAAATAGTACATTTAGTAGTTTCCTTGTCTCGGTGCTCTCTTTCTAAAACACTACAGTATAAGACCATAGGGTTCGTGCATTGCATACTCTTTAAGTATACACTGTGTCTATAAAGTAACCCCCCCCCCCTCAACTAATTTTTGGCGACTGGGCGCCATTTTGAATTTTTTTTTAATTGGAAAGGGGGGTCGAGTGACACCTCATTGGAAAGGTCTTTTTGTTCTGTTCTGATTCTAAAGTTTCAAAGAAAAATATTCAGCCATAACAATATGATAATGTTTGAAGATAAAGAAGTCTTATTTAAAAAACTAAGAATTAAAGCAAAAAGAAATTATTTAAATAAGCAAACCAAAAAAGACCTTTTTCTCTCAACTCTTTAATTAGTATTGGGGACCGGTTTCGAGCCTAAAGGCTCATCTTCAGCCCAAGAACAAGAGTATTACTTAAATAGGATGGTTTGTAATATTCTTTGTCATCCTATTTAAGTAATACTCTTGTTCTTGGGCTGAAGATGAGCCTTTAGGCTCGAAACCGGTCCCCAATACTAATTAAAGAGTTGAGAGAAAAAGGTCTTTTTTGGTTTGCTTATTTAAATAGTAATAACTCTCACGATGGACATTCCACTAAATGAAAAAAGAAATTAAATTAAGTGTTCGAAATGTTTACCACTCACTTCTTGGCACAAAAAGTCGGTTATGAAATTCCTGCCTTACATTTTCATAAGTTTCTGGGGTGATATTTCTGCAAACTTCTTTAAGGCGTGCATCCAGTTCTTCAATTGTTTCTGGACGGGTTCTGTACACTTTCGATTTCAGATATTCCAATAGAAAAAAAATTAAGGAAGTTAAATCTGGGGAGCAAGCCGGCTACCAATCCATCTTCCAAAAAATGTCGGTTGAGAAAGTCAGAAGCAGGTCTATAATAATGAGGCGGTGCATCGTCTTGTTGGAACATAACGTTTTCAATATTATTTCCAGCCACCTAAGATATTTCTGGAAAAATTTTGTCTTGCAAATGAAAAAGTGGACTACTAGATAAAAAAATCAAAACAATTTTGAATTGAGCGAGTCCATTTGTTTACAATCCGCCATTTTGTTATGGCTGAATATTTTTCTTTGAAACTCTAGGATCAGACGCAGAATTAAAAGACCTTTCAAATAAGGTATCACCCCCCTTTCTATTTAAAAAAAATTTCAAAATGGCGCCCAGTTAGTTAGAGGGGGGGGGGGTTACTTTATAGACAGACGGTATATTATGCTCTGTGATTAAAACCTAAATTTTACTGCATTTAAGCTGAAACAACTTCGAAAGTAAAAACTATGCCGGATAATCCGGTATCCGGCTATCCGGCTGAGCAACCGGATACTGAATATCCGTTATCCGGCATTTTGAAAAAGTACTGCTCGCTGCATAACTAGTTTTTTTAACTGAAATGTAAAATAGCGATCACGCATTAATGAAAATAGAAGGTGTAAATTCATCAATACAACGAGAAAGTTCTACGAAGAAAAGTTTGGACTATCAACATTCATAAAGGACGGAAAACCAGCGTTGAATAAAAAACTTAAGAATTGCAATACACAACACCTTCTTCTAAATTCTTAGCTGAAGAATTAGTTTTTTTTGTCCGACAAAATACCTTTAAACATTAATTGAGAAAAACTGTTAAAGTTGGTCGGTGAACAACTGACTGGATTGTTTGTTGACTTTTGTATATTTCCAATTTATTTTTCCAGTTCTGATAATTTTTAAAATTTTCTAAATTTGCAGTACTTTAGGAATACTCAAGGTTTTTAAAATAATGCAATTTTGAAAATTATCAAATTATCAAAAACTTTCAAAATGTTTCAAAGTTTGAAACACTTTCAACATTTTTGAAAATTTGTAGTAATGTCTGTTCATGTATAGTTATTTAAGTATCAGGGAATGTAAGGACGTAATAACATCCGAGGTAGGCGAATACGAGCTGAGGCGGAGCCGAAGCTTGTCGCCTGCCGAGGATGTTATTAGTCGATACATTCCGTGTTACTTATTAAATTTTTCACGCTACCGGCAATGTAAGTAGGCCTACAGGTAGAAATTTAATAATATTTTTAAAAGTTCGTTTTGACAGCTGTCATCGGAATTATTTTTTAAAAGACCCATTATTCTAAGTTGCCTGTGCTTGTTACCATATCAACGAACAGTTAAAATCAACATTATTTTCCTAGGAATGTAAGTGACACTATTAAGTTCCGTCGTCAAGGGTAACTAGTACACAAATGTTATCAGCCACTTACGATCCTTGTAGCTAAGGATGTAAGGCCTACTTACATTGCTGGTAGCGTGAAAAGAATATTATGATGGTTAAAAAAAAACAAAAGTTACATATCGTTCCTCCGATCTAAGTAATCTATTTCTTAAATAAACACTAACATACAGGGTCCTTCAAAAGTATGGGATAATGGTTCTGGTGGCGTAAATACTAGTTTTACAAAAAAATACTTTCGCCTACTTTAAAAAATTTCTTGACTAATGTTGTTTCTTTTCAATGGTATATAGGATGCGGCAACTAAAGTGTTACAAGCTGATTTCTCCATAACTTAAAAAAAATAGAGCAACAATTTTTCTATAAATGTTATGAGACGGAAGACGCCGTATATTGGGCTTATAGCGAGTTTTGAAAAAACACCCCATTTTAAGGGGTAACTTAAATATATGCGTACTAAGAGCACTGAAAATTATGTCAAGCTTTAGTTGGAGTCAAAACGCAAGTTTATAACCTCTAATAAGCCGGGGAATGAAATTCTGTAAATACTAAGAAGCAAAACGAGATTATTTTAGTTGCTTATTTTTAGTAGACATACTTAGGGTAAAACTACACGGACGGATTTATCGGTGCGTGTTTCACGCTGCGAGTCCCACGCCCAAGTGTAATGCATAGTTTTAAATGTACTGAACTACACGAGCGTTATACACGCGGCGTTTTGTGAGCGTGGACGGAAGCAACGCTGCATGCGACGCTAAATACGTCGGGCGGAGATAACGCCAAGAGTGCAACACATTGTTTTGTCTAGAAGTAAACTACACGAACGGCGTATTAAACGCTGATTACAGTCTCAGTCGAAAACGTAAATACACACTCATTGCAGCAATACAACCTACTTGTACAACATCCATTATGCCGCTGACTGTATTAATGACGATTTTAACGCTCTCGTGTAGTCGCTTCGTATTACTCGCAGCGTGAAACACGCACCGATAAATCCGTCCGTGTAGTTTTACCCTTAAACTATAAAAAATAACGTGATTCCGCTTTTCAATATTTACGGAATTTTATCCCCCTCCTCTTTATTAGGAGTTGTAAACTTACATTGTTCACACCTATTAAATTTTGTTTTAACTAATTATGATTACTTATTGTGAGAAAGTGCTTTTAAATTAAAAAAAATAATCTTGTTCCATCTTTTAATATTTACAAAATTTCATCTCCCAATGTATTAGGGGTGGTTAACTGGTTATACTTACATTTTCTAATATAATTAAATTCTACTTGACCTCATTTTGGGTGCTTATTTTTAGTAGACATTTAAATTAAAAAAACTAATCTCTTTCCGCTTTTTAATATTTGCATTTTCATCGCCTCCATAGGTAGTAAGACCTATCTTCTTAAATAGCAGAAGTATTTTAAAACCCATGTCTTTTGACTCAGGCTGTATAACATTGGCATGCTAATTAGGAAGTTTATGACGAACCTTGAGACTTTTATCGCATGTTCAGAAAATTTAAACTAAAATGTTCCATACAGTTCCTTATTATCATACTTTACAGTACTGTTAACTTGAGGAATGTTTTTTTGTCGACAAAAACTTAATAATAGATTTTGAACTAATTAATTTCTGAATTTAAGTGGTAAAAAACCCATAAAAATAAAATGTATATTGCGTCATTTAAATTTTCAACATTATCCTAAACGAAATTGGCCCTTGCGCAACAATTCTATTATTACAATAGAACAAAAATAGCACTAATCAATGATCTCATATGTATCTGTATGACAATTTATAGCTTGCGGATCACCATGAAAACTAGAGCAGTCCCGGAAGGCGGGATTTACCTGTTTTGTACATTGTCATTTAAAACTTGATTGTTATAAGAAACTTGTTCAAGGTGCTTCACTTTCTTAAATGTTTGCGAGGGTGAAGAATTCTTGTACCTTTCGTTAATGACGCATAATTATTTTAAAATATTAATTTTTAATTTTTTTTTTTTAATTTTTATTAAAATATTTAATATACATAGTATAAACAAGATAGAGGTACCCTAAATAACAATAAAATAATTAAAATAAGTAAATCACACAGGCAGTGTATCAGCAAAATAGCGAGCATGGTGAGTGAAGAATTGAAAAATCAGTTCTAAGGAGCACTAGTGAGTTCTTCGATTTTTTGGTTATTTAAGGGTAAATTTCTCCATGGTATTGACCGTTGTCGGACAAAGTTTCGGTGAAATCATGGACGTATTGACCATCAAGACCATGCCCGCTGGGATCGTGGAGGTACTGTCCTTCGATTCCAGATCCGGCAGCTAGAAGTGGGTATCCGTCGGCGGTAAGAGGGCTGGCAACGAGTCCAGATCTAGCAATAAGTCCAGCTCCACCAATAAGACCATGTCCGGCAAGAAGACCATGTCCAGCAAGAAGCCCATGTCCAGCAAGAAGTCCAGAGCGAGCAGCAATTACACCACCACCAAGTAGACCTGGAGCGGCAAGGACTCCGGGGGCAACAATGGGGGTGTCATGTGCAGCAATTGCAGCGACGTTAGCGACGGGAGCAAGTACTCCGGCGCTAGCGACCGCGACGGCAATGCAGAGGACGACAATGGTCTAAAATAATAATTTTGGATAATGCGGGATATTCAAAGAAACTTTCAGGTGGTACTTACCAAAGAATTCATTTTGTTGTGTTTGTGGAGGGCCGTTAACTACCGGACAAATGATACCATTACGACGCAATACCACCGTTTTATACCTCATCTGTGACCTCCAACACACCCAATCTAGTTTTTATTTTCCGCGGTCTCATATAGAAAAATATATTTTAATGTCTACGAATACTTTAAATCGCCAATACAGACATGCCCACGGTACATTAACATAAGAAGGAACTTGCGATAGGGCGCGGTCGAATTTACACGTTGTTGTTTGCAAATTACACATGCTATATTTTTTAATTGTAAACCCACCAATTTATATTCATGGGTTATAACAATTTCCACAACAATTAAATTTCAATTAACGCACAAATACGTAAAATTACAGTTTAAACTCTTTCAGGAAATAATATTTGCTACAATAAAACTTGAACTTGAACTTGAACTTTGGAAGGAAAAAAATAGCGGATACTTGGACAGGGCGTGGTTTAATTGATTATGCACATGCCATTTAATTATTTTAGATCAGGTTTAATTCAAGTTGAATCGTATTGTGCCTGAGCATAATTTAATTGCGTGATATTTAAAAACTAATTATGTTATAATTACCTACTTTCTCTAATTTTACCCAGAATAAATTAATGGAGCTATTTTAAAGTATGAAGAACTTCTGAAACTATTTTAAATCTGTTTGAAATTATGGTCATCAATTGTGAATTAATTAGTTCATGATTTATTTATGACTTTTTTATCTTTCTGTGGTTTTGTCAACTTATTTTAAATTTTAATTAATTTGCTTTTTATTTCGTCTGGAGTATTCTGGAAACTTGCTCGTACATTGTCTTAGCATTAAATTTTAATGTCTCGCGTTGCTAAGTCGGTCATTCCAAAACCACTAAAACTTGCATTGATAATTGGCATTATATTTCGCGTTTTCGAACTAGTAGTTTTAGCTCGAAAATTTTAAAATAATTAAACTGTATTTTGGTTAAAACTTTGGTTGTTAATGGATACAAGGGTAGGTGGCAGTCGTAAATTTTCTATGCCTTTTCCTCTTAAGAAATAAGGCCAAAAAATAGTTTTTCTTAATTATTTAAAAAAAATGGAATTAAAGAACACCTAAGAAAAGAAAATAATTTTTGTCAAACCACAAAGTAGGAAATAGAAGAATTATCCCCAGTGGCGCCTAAGTTTGCTTGTGCTTATGTGAGCCAATTTTGTTTTATGGATAATGCTCCAGAAAAAAATCGCTTAGATAAAATTCGCTGCAATAAAGACCCCCCAAGAAAATCATCTAAAAAACAGTTTCGATAAAATCATCCTCCAGTAAAAACATTCCCCGGAAAACACAAACACATTAAAATAGTTTTCCAGAAAAAGAGCCCTCGAAAAAACATCCCCTAAGCCAAAGCACGTGTATTTTCTTCCTTCGTTAAGATTCACGGTAAATTATTCCAAAGCAATTGTTCGACAGCAATTGTCCGAAAAACAGAATTTCGACGCAGCAATTGTACGAAACGATGATTTTAAGAACAGCAAACACACACACACATAAAAAGACATTTCTTACAGTACAGCCATGTGACTATGACTGCATAATTATAAAAACAGGGAGACTTACAGAATTATATTAAAAAAGCTAGAGGAACCCGCGCCGCGACCTGTGTGACTCACACGTTCAAATACAGCGAACAAAGTAATATATAAGCTGTGTTAAGCTACTAAAAGCGTCGCGTTGTCGCGTAAATTTGAGACAGTTCTGGATTTAAGTATAGTTACTTATATGAAAGCTTCATTTATGTACTATGTTACTATATGAATTATATATATTTTGAGCTCAAAAGCGGTACAATTTCTCAAAAGTAAACAATTTCTTAAAAGCGGGACATTTTGGCATTCCGCCAACTCTTCTGAGGAAAGCGTAACACGGGCCTGCAAATTAGGACTGTCTCGCCGAAATCGGAAACGTAGGGTCACCTTACTCACATACCACTAGTGTTTTGAATAGGACAAAAGCAATTCATGTAAGTGACTCAAACGTCCTGCATAGCAAATCATGTTTATTCCGCTTAAGAAAAATGTTTTGCATTTTTTGGGTGAATAAATTTAAACAAACTACTCATTTGTTTTTTTTTGTTAGTTTTTTAAATAAAATTAATTTGACAGTTCCATATCATATTCCTAAAAAACCCAATCATATACCACTCGTGAAATAAAAATAATCGGGGAAAATCCATTCAAACCTTCTGTATAGCTACTCGTGTTTGGTTTGCTTATTTGTATAGGCGCTGTTGCGATAAAAGAATTTTCAAACCAAACTACTATCGTTGCAATGCAACACGTTTTCGTAATTTTTCACCACATTATTTTTCATTTGTTTGGTGGTACAGCTTCGACACCAATAATAAAAGAAAACGTCATTTAATTAAATAAATAAGCAAGTATTTTTGATTAGAGTGAATACAACACAGATGAAGGGATATTTAATTTAAAAAATAATGAAAAACTTTGCATTTTATCAAAACAAAGTGTGGCGGAAAATACAACAAAATTTTAAAGTATGAAACTGACGTGTAAGAAAATATAAGAGAACTTTCAGGTACACTGTGTATACTGTAAAATGGCCATCAACTATAAAATAATACAAAAAAGGATTAACCCTAAAAGCTTACGCTTTAAACATAAATACGTTATATGGGTTCCTATTCGGTTTTTTGATCAGCGGGCTCGCAAGACAGGCACGTTAAAAATTTATTACAACACCAATTAATGCCTTTGTCGAAAATTAGTTTCCAGATTAAATTCGAATTTTAGCCTTAATTTAGTTTGCATTTGTTAAGCTAGTGTATATTTTAAAAATTTACCACATTCGATAACAAAATATTGCCACCCGCTAGAATGTGATTTCTTTTAACGTAATACTAAAACTTATAAGTAAGGTACATTAAAATCTCACCTTCAAATTAATACAGTATTTTTCATTCACTTCTTAGCATCTTTGATTGCCCTTTTCAAAACAACGTAACTTTGTTATTATTCACATGCAATTTCAATGCTGAAATAATCACGTGGTTAGAACAATATTAACATCCCATTTCAATGCTTCTGTATGTTTGTAAATTGTAAATAATATAGTGCACCTACCTATACTATTAAAGTATTCACGTGCTTAGAACAATGTTCTGAGAAATTATTATAAATTCATTTCATAACCTTCAGTAACACAGAATAGCTATTACATGGTTAAATGCAATTAGCAACTCATACAGCTGATTGTGAAGCACTAAAACAGATGTTCAAGTGAAGCATTTGAATGTAAATCAACTTGAAAATTATTATCAATGAATACAGAAATGTTGCAGTATACCAAACTGCATTTTCTTGAGAATCATGAGCGTTTGATGTTGCGTACTTGTAACCAGAGCTGGGTAGTATTCGAATACAAATATTTAGAATTTATTTTATAGTTTTGGATTTTAGTTTAATAATTGAATATGAAATTATAAGATAAAGTAGTTTGTAAGTATTTAACGATTAAAAATTAATAGTATAATAATAAAACAAAACACGTGTTATTTGTTTCAAAATCTGTTAATTTTTATTTACTCGTCTCGAGTTTCAACCATCTCGGTTATCTTCAGGTGTCTTTTTTGTAAACTCCTGAAGAGCGCTAGTTTTGGCATTGAACGCAGGGCGCAAAAATTCACAATCCGGCACTGGATAATTCAGTACCTAAGGATGATAAAATAATTGTAGGTATAACAAAACAACATTGCAGGATATACGCCCTGCTAAAATCTCAGCTTCAATAACATTGTAAGCCTTGTACTAGTTAAATTTTATTAATAATATAAACTCGCCGCGCGGGCTCATAGAAGCCGGCTAATTTTTTGAACAACCTATAAAAGAATGTGATTCATTGCAATAAGTCAATTAAAATTCGTTTTTACGATTGTGTTACCGAAATCCTGAAATATGACGCAGCTACAGTGTATGTAGCTCTAGTATTAGTAACACATTGGTTTGAATAACCTCCCCGCAGAGATAGCTTCTGAGATGAGAACTAACAGCGCAGCGGTCAGCGGATTGCGTTGGTCACTAAAAGTCGGGACAGGTGGAAGGGATACGGATTTATTGTATGTATATAATCAACACAACGTTTATGCTTCTACAGAAATGTATTATTAAACAAATCGAAGCATTTTCATAAAATTTTAAAGTCGGTACACGAAACACGATATTAGTTTGTGCAAATAATCAGGAACACCTACTTGGTTATTGAAAATTAAAATAAAAAATCTAAATCAAAAAAATCGATTTAAACCAAAAAATCATTTTTTTGTATAAAAATCACGATTTTTTTGCACAATGTTAAACGAACACCCTGTATATTTGCTGTACCGGTTGTAAATTGAGTTATTTTGATTTTTGTTCGATATCAAACATAAGCGATATTAAATGTCCCAAATTCTTAAAACATTAATGGAAAGCGATTTCAGCCACAATATTTCACGATGGAAATCTTAAAACAGCTTAATAAAGTATTTGTCACGAAACAACTTTACTGCTAATCATTTAGCCTTAAAATTCAGTTTTGATAGCTAGGAAAGTACGGTAGCTAATTTCTAAGAAATGTAAAACGTTTTTGTTGGAATATTTAATAAAGTGTCGGAGTTACCGTTCTATTTTCTCCTTCTATACCAGTGTTACTTAAACTGGGGAGTTACGAAACAAATTCAGAGGTATGGCTCCATAAAACTAAATACAATTGATGTAATATATATTTTTTACAATTTTCTTTATACTGTTATATTAAAATTACGATAATTGGCTTCATATTTACTCAATACACTTTTGGAAAAATACGGCAATTAGAAAAGCCATGAATAACTGCTCATAATTTACATAGACGTGTGAATTTCCGTTATACAGAGTATTTCCAAAATCATGGAACATATTTTAAGGACAGATAGCAGATCAAAACACATTAGGAAAAGTTCTTTAAATATGATCCACAAAACACTTTTTTACGGAGTTATAGTCTTCAAAAAATGAAACAATCTTATCACACACAATGAATAACTGCAAAAAAGGTACTCTTGCTGGAAGTCGCCAAATTCACCCATTTTCGAGATAAATTGATTTTTGCGAAAACTCAAGTTGCCATGAAGGTCTTAGTGTTTCTTTACAATATTAGAATTTTGTGAATAAGTTCTTAACATAAAAGCAATTTAAAAGTTCCTACTAACAAAGGCCCGGAGAAACTTTCTTACAAAGTTACAGCCTTCGAAAAAACGAATAATGACCGTTCTTTTTTCTTGTGAAACATTCGGAAAGGAAAACTCTCCTAATAGGAACGCATGTCTCAATGGGGATTGTTTTCTCTTCCGGAGGCTGTAACTCCGTTAGAAAGCGTTTCCAGACCCAGCATTGTTGCTTTGTTTCGAGTTGTGGAGTGGAAACAATTTCCCAAAGTCGGTACAAACTATTTGTACATCTTAAGGAAACACTCAGATCCTCATGACATGATTTTTTACAAAAATTACATGAATATCGAAAAACATTGTATTTAGCGACTTTCAATAAAAATTTTATTTTATTTTAATGTCATAAGTTCGATAATCATAACAATACGTCAACAGATACGCCGAGCCCTCTTTCTTACCTATGCCCTTGGTTTACAAATTTTTACAAACACAAATGAAAATGCTAATAATTAACAGAATCTTATTTAAACAACTTTCAATAACTATCACAATTTATAGTGAAAATACAAATTAAAACGTTAATAGACTAGTCGATATTCAAAAGGCTGTAACTCCGTAAGGAATAGTGTTTTTGGCTCTACACTGTTTTCCAGAAAAGTTGAACTATACGCAAAAAATGTATGGGTAGTTATATTTTTTAATTTTATGTCCGCAGGATACTTTGGCTAAGAATTTAAACTGGATTAGTGCCGTTTAGTCAAAAAAATAGTTTTTGTATTCAAAATTACGCAAAAACCTAAAAAAATATTAACAAAGTTAAGGCGTGTTTTGTTAATCCCAAAGTAACAACAACATCTTCTAATGTAGCGAAGCAGATAAAGATGCTGCCTTCTAAGTAGAAGTTCCGGGTTCCAGTACAAACATTATTTGTAATTTAGATAATTTTTCAACTGTTTTCATATTTCCATAACTAAAATTAAATTGTTTAAATATGTTATAATAACGAAATAAGTATCAATTTAATTAATCTCTTATCTGAAGTAAGAAATGTATAATTTACTGTACCTTCAAATCGTATTCTTTTTATTATTTGATTGTAAAACTGGTGTGAAAATTAAAGAATTTGCAAAAAAATTAAATAGAAAGTTTGGATTGGAAAGATTGGAACCCGGGACTTCTGCTTGAAAGCATCAGTCTGTGATTAAAATAACACGTCTTGAATTTATCAATATTTATTTAGATTTTTCTTCATTTTAAACGTATTTTTTTTAACTTAACTGCGCTAACAACAGATGATAGTTCCTAACCAAAGTATCCTGCAAACATAGAATCTAAAAAAATATAATTTCATGTGCATTTTGCAGACAGTTCAACTTTTCCTAATGTTTGTTGAGTAGATATTTTTGTGGAAACACCTTGTATATAAAAACTGTTCAACTCACAAATTTACCCTATTCATATGTCCATAGAATTTTATTGAAGTACTTTATGGAAAAACTTTGAGAAGCACTGTTCTAGACCATGAGCGCAGACTTACAGCAAAATTTATACACATAAATTAAAACCCTTAAAAGCGCGTTTTTATAATTTAATGAAAGAACACTTAACACGATAAAAGCCAGACTTATAATGAGGCCAAAACATATAGTTTTAACATACCAAGTGGTGTAACAGAAAAAAAATGATATAAAATTTTTTCCATAAATTACAATACCTTATAACACTCACAATCATAGACCAAATTCAAGAAAATTGGAACGTTTATCAACGTCCCTCCTTACGAGGCATTCTTTGTAATGCTGTCCAAGTTTCTGTGCATAAATCATAAAGCTATCTCATCGTAGAAGTTTAAAAATGGATTTATGAAACCCTACATCTTTTAATTCAGGTCAATATTTTAAGCTCACCCAAAAAGGGTCTACCCTTAATTCTTAATCCTTATCGAACTAGTCACGCATAGACACACAAGGTTAACTAGCACCATTTTTTAGTTCTCCCCATTTAAAAAAATAAAATTAGAAATAAAGGAAAATAAAATTAATCTATCTTTTAATCACAATTTTAAAAATATCATCACAAGCTCAAACCATTACACAGATAATAATTATTAAAATTTAATTATAAAATTTGAACTAATCTTGTTAATGACGATATTGATAATTACCTAAAGTGATTTAGTTCGGAACATCCCTTCATCATAAGTATTGATTTTTGTCAAACAAAACAGATTAAATTTTGGATAACATTGGTCATATGCGGGCATCTGAAAGCGGAAGGGGGTGTTAACTGATAAGAGCTACGCTACACGGTTATCAACCTTGGACTGCACGTAAGGTCAGACAAAGCTTTACGTGAAATGAACTAACTAATCCTTTATGACCCAAGGGGCAAGTAATTGGCCTACTTTTGATACTTTCAAGGGGTTCCTTATTTAGAAAATCGCGCTGTAGTGTAAAGGAGCGGAATTGAACTAAAACTGATTTTTTTCCCAAAATTTCAACAAATAAATCTGAAATTATTTTGGCATTAGCGCGCTCTTCTCCCTTAGAAATCAACAAAATTTTCTTCAAAAATCACGGTGGTTAAGAAAAGTAATGTAAAAAATGCATCTAGCTTGAACGCCGATCTGCCAATGATGCGAGATCTATGAAAATTATTCACCTAAACAAATCAATCCCATTTTTATATCGGTATCTTTTACAAATTCTTATTTGACATTATTTTTCTTATATTTCACAAAAGCTTCCAACGGACTAAGACTTTCAGTCCCCTACACGGCAGCAAAAATTCTGCAAATAACTGCAAACAGTGAGAATCACAGCATACAATTTCAGAAGCATAATGAGCATAATCTCATAATGCACATTTTGCTTCTACGTGCTTACTCCATTTTCTAGGTCAACCCTAATCAACATTAATCAAATTGGTCCTTTGAGATATCTGTGCGCCCTTAGATCATAAACTACATTACTTTGATGAGATTTTTCGCATATTACAATATGTCTAATAAATATTTAATTCTCTTTTCACATTTTTACAATAAAAACTTCTTGTATTTGAATACGTTCCATAAAAAAACGTGACAATTGTGGACTATTTTCGAGTTTGGTGAACGCCATTTTCTGACAAATGAAAAATCTTTCCGAACGTGAAGTTTTCCTAAATCATCGATCTCTAGTTGACTACCCTAAAAATAGCTAAAATGGTGGGTTGTTAAGTCTTTGTGACTTTGATAAGAAATTTTATTATCGGAAAAATGTATACAAACTTTTGCGATCGCTTCCGTCGAAGTAGATCTTATCCCTAAGGTCGTTCTAGTATCAAGTTTCAATGAAGACCACAAAAGCGCAGACGTAAAAACTGAATTAATTATTGGATTCCGTGTAGAATGAGTGTTGTATACAGGGTGTACCATAGTTTCACGGAGCATAACAAGAAATCCAGTGCGTATTGTTCCTTAGCCAGCGTTTCTCTAACAGAAGGCTCGTGAACGATCGGATTCGCTCCTTAAAATGACCACGCCACTGGTATCCGCATTTTTTATGCTTGAACGCATACTCTTTCTTTCCCATCCCATTCCCACTTCCTCTGCAAAACAATTCTACACCCTGCATAAAATTTTTGCAAAGTTGGGTAACAATCTATATTGTAAATACCTAACTGTCTCACCATAACACAACGACAGACTTTTACATCTCACAAAGTTATTGGCCGTATTTTGGCAATAAATTGTGTTTAACAATTGTGTTTTGATAATACATTCTTTGTTGGTAAAGACGAGGCCGCGTGCGGCGAGTTAAAAAACATCCGTTTTCAGGTACGTGCATAAATGAATATTTGATTGTTTCATTATAACATAAATCATGACGCAGCATACCAGCAGAGCGTCTGTCGTTCTTACAGACTTCTTTCATTATTGTTGGGACTTACGGTTTCAAACACCTCTTCGCAATTACTAGCGACTAAGCCTACATTACTACCGATGATGTAATTGTTTATGAATACCTGCTGCTCGATGTAACTTAACAAAGAGTTTTGCCAAAAAAACACACGTTTTTCCCTTGCTAATTGATTTCTATGAGTAAGGCCGAATATCAATTTGGAATTACATGCATGTGTCTAACAAGATTTATTTCAGCGTATTTATTAGTTACAACAATATTTCAAAAATCTCTCTGTAAATGAGGAAAACAAACAAGTTTAAGTAACTTTTCCCCGCTTTTCTATTTTTGGAATTCTTCTGGGTATGATTTTTTCTAGAAATAGTTTTTCTGGGGAAAGATTTTACGAAGGCTTTTCAGTCTTAAAATTTCTTTTCCGAGGTTGTTTTTCCAGGCTTTTCCTCGGGGTTTTCTTAGGATTTTCTTTCCGGGAGCGGCTCTCAGTTCCGAGACAGACTCAGCAGCTGAATCATTCGGAGTTGCAAGGGGCGTAGCCCACGAGTTCTGCTAGTTTTATAGATCTTCACAACTTTATTACGTTGATTTGTTAATTCGTTATTTTATATTGTTATAAGAGATGTGTTTGGGTGAGAACTAGTGATGGGCATAAATAATACAATGATTTTCATAATTGAATAGTCGCCATTCGAATGAATGTAATAATTGTATTTTTCATTTAAACCCTCCTTCCTACCTTATATTACTTCTTTGGGTAAAAAGCAATAAAAAGCTTCTGGAATGCGCCGATGAATGAATTTAAGCCGCTAAGCAAAAACAAGGTTTCGAATAGTTCGAAATTCGAATGCTCGATGCACTTGCTGTGATGCACCGCTAGTAACGTAACTCCCTAGTCGTTAACACTACCGTCTCTTCAGGCATTATACTTCAGTAGTTTAACTAACCTATTTTGTTTATTTCCTTACGCAAGTTAAACTTCCGGTGTCCCAACATTTCATTGCCAATTCTGGGTTGTTTTTCTAGTATTAATTTTAAGAAATGCGAAAGTAGATACGACACAATTTCTGTTTTATAAATCATTTATTTTTTTTAAATGAGATCGGTACAGAACCATCAGTTGTTTGGAATCTTTCCCCAAACTCTTCAGACAATAACTTTGCAACATATAATTTGTTTGTTGTAAGTTTTTTTATAACACAACCAATTTAAGTAGTAGAGTTGCTTTTTATTTATTTATTTTTTAGAAGTTAATAGCTTATTGTTCTGTTGTATTTTTATTCCAGAATCTTGATGAGTTTTATGTTATTTCTGATTCGTTTATAAGTACGAATACTAATTATTTTATGTAATCTATTTTTGTTTTTTTTTGAAGTACTTCACTTGTTTTGATCAACTGTATTATTCTAAATATGAATAAACATATTTATATTTTTTTACAACTTCGAGTTTTAGAGCAATATGAAAATTTTCAAATACGACCCTGTGCTGATATGACTATGAAAAGCAAAACAGTGCTGTCTGCTATTGCTAATATTAATAATATCCAAATCTTCAAGTAAAATCATTTTTTCTCGTTGCCCGCCATGTTTGCTAGGCGAAAAACGCCGTCTGTATTCATTCGGATTCCGTGAATTCTATCCGCATTCGCATCATGAAACTGCAACTTGTAATATCATGCATTCGCATTTACAAATAATGGGCCGGGAGGGAATATGGAGGATGGGAAGCGTATTTACTTTTTCTTAAATATAATCTTAAATATAAAATTGTAGAAAGAATAACCTTTTTTTTGATTAGCATTCCCTTCTACATCAAATTAAAATTGATTTTGCGATGAAACTATTAATTCTGCGAAGAAACTGCATATAACATTTTTTATGGAAAATTTTGCCCTTTTCAATTTTTATTAAAGGTATTTTTTTGTAAATTTAGTAATTTGCGATTTATAACCATAAAACCAAAAAACTACCACTTCTCACCTCCTCTGGAGGGCGGTTTAAGGGTCCGGACGTTTAGTATGTTAAAAAAGACGTTAGTCTAGACCTAAACCCAAAAAATGAAAACTTTTGCATTTTTTTCTGCTATCTTTTCTAATTTGAGTGTACTATTGGGCACTTCCGGAATTTGCAGCAGGCTAGTGTAATGGGTATCGCTTCAACGCTCGTTTCCGAAGCAAACAAACCGATCATTTATAATCGTAAATTCATTCGAATGGTTTTCTGTAACCTCTCGAGATATTTTGATAATCGAATGGTGCAATTATTTTTGTTCGAAATATTCCATCAAAAAAGTCTCTTAATAAAAGCTGCTTTAGTTTGTTGAGAATTTTTTTTAGGACAAAATATAATTATAATAAATTCAAAAATATCACAGTATTTATGTAGTGTAAAGCGATACGATACGAAAACATAGCTTCTATGCTATTAAATCCATGTAAGACCTACAAATCTCCTTTGAAAGTTTCGTATGATGTTAACATCTTTACATATTCACATTTACGTAAGAAGCAACTTTGAAACTTGAGACGTTACTAAGCTCATTTAAACTGTTCAAAGTATTTAAAACTAATGTGTAGCTCCAACTTTGAAACATGAGCTACAAAATAACCACACATCGGGAAAAAGTAGTTTAACCTCAAATTACACTGAAGAATTAAACAGAAATGTACCAAAAAACGCAAACAACTAATATGAATATTAATTTGCTATAGTGATAGTGACAACGACACACCATAAGACTTCTATTTATTATTATGCAGTTGAGATTGTGCTGGTTTTATAACTTTCTTATTACTTTTTGTTAGAAACTTGGAATAATTGTTTAAGCTGAGTGGTCCGTACAGCCATCAGAATCGTGAAACTCCAATTTTATAGAAACACAAGGGCAAGTCTGATAATTAAAACTTTTTATTAACGTATACTATAAGAAAATTTTAAGACCTTGAATCGTGATCCTCGGCAAAACTGCTTTACAGCTTTTAGTTGAAGCTGCATTAATTACTTTTTTTATTGTAATACTTTTAACTATGTTAAGAATAATTTTTACTTTCTCATACTTCTAGCCTAAGAGTATATTTTTATTGTAAAAAATAAGCCAAGCGCTTCGCATAGACTTACCTATGTTTTTATACACAATAATTACTTTTGCTAATCCCTCATTGCAAGGACTATAACTAAACCACCTGCTGGGTAGAAATTTTAGGGTTGTGGGTACTAAGCACAAGGTCAGCTTCACGGGATTATACTATGTTCATCTCTTACGCACTACCTGTTTCGCAATCTACTTCGCTTATTTTGTAGTTATCATTAGTGCTCTCCTATGCTGACTATGGTAACGACGGAAGTTTTTTTTTTAACAAACCGATATTTTGATGTTTTGGAAAAAGGTTCCTCAGGCTTAAACAACAACAAATAACAAAGGAAAACCCCCCCTCAATATTGCTAATAATTAAGTTCTGAATTTAATTTTACTATTACTCATGAAAAACGCAGCACAGACAGAAAATTTTTATCGTCCTCCGTTTATAAAAGAGAAATACATGAATTTTTGGTTTTCAAAAATTAACAAAAAACGTCACAGAAAAATTAGTGGACTGGCACATGAACAAAATTGTAGCACATTTCTAGCTAACATTTCCGATCTGTGTCGGATTTTAACCGCCAAATTTTTTTTTCGTAAAATACCGCGAATTTTTGGCTTTTCACAGCACTGGGATTCTTATAGACAAGCGTCTTGAATATCGAGTACCACGACTTACTTATATTATACAGGATGGTCCAACTCTTATTGCGTCCCTATTGAATTCTGAAACGTTCAAGATAGAGAAAAAAATGTAAATAAAAATTTTTTGGTAACATTTGGCGCATCTTTCTGCATACTTGAATAAAAATTTTAACCAATGGTGTAAGCGCTGCGATGTAATGTCATTTATTTGCATTCAATCGATAAAGATTTTTTTTCTCTTTTTAACGATATAATACTTGTATACCGCTACATGACAACATTTTCGTGAAAACGCAAAAAACACTTTTATTAACATTATTCTTTGCTATCTTGATTATTTCAGAATTAAGTAGTGGCGTTATAAGTGTTGGACCACCCTGTACACCTACAACGCAATCGTAGCTAATACTTTTGAATACATAAAGACTAAAGAGAGAACATTTTGAAAGGGAAATACAGACGAAATGCGTTACCAATCGCTTAAGAAACATTTTATAACATAATTCCTAACGAAAGTCAGGGATTTAATATATGTCTGCCATTTTATAGCAGAAATCAATGTTATATCTCGAAAAACGAATTTAAACCTACGCTTCAGACCAATTCTTTTTTTTGTGTAAAGTAGAAGCAATTTAAGAAATGGCAAACAAATTCCACAATAACGATAACAATCGAAGTTCTGCAAGTTCCCAAATTGCAATGAACAAATTACTTCTTACTAAATATTGTTTAAAGCAGACGCATTTTATCTTCGTCTTGTTAAATATGAAGCAGCCCCAGTCAAAAGTTAAAACAATGAAACAAAACCCAAAAGCATTATGACTCGTTTGTTGTGGTAAAGTTGCCTTCTGTATTGTTAGGGTTATGTCCTGTAGGACTTGGCAAATGACAGAAAGTTTCAATTTTACATTTTCGAGACTAAAAGCCAAGGTAGTGCTCTTAATGTGCGGTAATACCTGGCTGCGAGTGTTAGAAAAATGTATTGGAACACATTAGCTTGTCAAACTCCTACACGTAGCTCTTTGATGTTAAACCTTTATGGCTGCAAGGGCTTATTTGCATGAGGCAAAATCTCAATAAAGCCGCTTACTGCATATATTAGATTAGGAAATTATGGCTCGAAGTTTAAACTTATTGATTTTCGCTCTTACGTAAAAAAATATGTAAATTAACATAGTTAGATTGGTTAGCCTTAACAATAATAAAAACTTACGACAATTTTTGAATTTACCACAGTTTGTCAAATTTGCTGGTTATTATTCAAATTTCAATTCCTACGTTAACGAACTACATGTAAATTTAAAACGATGTAAAAACTCCGACCTGTACGGTCGGAAAGGTATTTTTATTCTAACTGCGAGTGCACGTAATTTCATAAAAGTTAAAACGATCATGAAGGAGTGTTCATTTGCGTTTTATTTTTTTTATGTGCACATTTAATCCAAAAATATTCTAAAAACACGGCACAATCGAAATGGCCACTGCATATATACCTGTAGATAACAACTTCAAACCTCTACATTAATTTTACTTCTGGCATTGAGCTCAGCAGTTACAATTCCTGAAACATATCTGGCATTCATTCCCCATTCCATTTAGCGAGAAATCCAGCACTCCGATTTTATCACACCGGGCAAGGACATTTTAACATGCACCATATTCATTCATGTGCTTGTATAACGTGGAATGTCTTACTTTGTAACAAGGCAGTGGGTGGATTTAAACATCTTTGTTATTTTACCCCTACGCTATATGTAAGAGCTAAATTTTGTTTTACTAAATATGTATTAAAAGTTATTTATTGGGAAATAAATTTTATTTAATAATTAAATTAAATATAATTGGCGCCTCCACCAATTGTTGTAATGAATCGGTGGATAGTTTCTATTTTTACAAAGGTAATTTTGGGCTTCATTGTAGCAATTTGATCAAATTCTAGCTATTTATAAGAACAACTTATGTGCCTTGAATGTGCCTATTTTTTGTGTATCATTCTCTAAACCAACTTTCTTTATTTCAGGTTTTGTACTAATTTTACCTCATTATTCCTATGGTTGGTCGTTTGCCCTCTTTCTAATGATTTATGGACACGATTACAGTAAATGTCGATTTTTCTTTGTTTTGTGATCTTCTAACAAAGCATTTTCTACCATTTCAAGAATTACATTTATTTCCAGATTTTTATATCGTAAGCAAACACGAAACGGCACCTTTTCTTTAATTATTGCTACTTTTCACTTATAAAATACGTTCTTGCATGTTTGTATTTACTTAATACATTAAAACGTAACCTGTTTCTATTAAATTCCAATTCAGTAACTCAAAAGGCAAACTTACTTACTTCCAAAATTTACATTTGTGTAAAATTGAGCAATCGACCACAAATTTGCTCTATTTTAATATGAAGTTTGAAAAAATAAACTTGTCTGGAGATACGTACCCAATAAAATTACATGCCGAGATGTCGCATGCTCTGAGATTACCAATTCAAAGCTAGAATTTAGAAGACGACGCTAAAATTGCCAATTTTGAATTAATCACCAACTTACTCTGATGTGCGTTGTGTTGCCTATAACTCGTAGAATCGTCTGTGAGGGTTAGCGTCTTAGCGGGCGTTAACTTCACTTTTCACATCGTAGATTGTCCTAGTAAAATATTCTCTGGAAATGAAATGCGTGCACTTCCATGGTTCGGAGCCTACGCAAAGCTGTAGGCCCCCACTGTCCTGTGCCACTTTAAGCACCACATAGAACAGGAGGTGAGAAGATATGCTACACCTCGTAATGATTCGTAATGCTTCGCTTATTTTCACACTTAGTATACATATACAGGATGTTTCCATAACTGGCGCTCGCCTGCCGAACTGAAAGTGGTAGTAGGAAATGCATTTTTGAACATATTCTTTTATATGAAGTTGATCTGATTTTCACAAGTTAATTAGTTATAAGAATTTAAAGTTGTTACATGTAAATACTATTAATTTAGCTTGCCACATTTTTATATTTAATCAGTTGACAATTACTATAATTTTATTTATAACTTTGTTTAATTTTGATAAAATCGGAAATGTTTAGTTGTTTGGCAAATATTTATCAATAAATAAACAGTATTCGCAAAACTTATTAACGCGTAAAAATCGGGCAGAGGTTCGTGCTAAAAAAAACACCAAAAAATGCATTTCCAACCACAATTTTCAATTTGGCATGCGACTTATAAAAAAACCTGTAACCCCTTGGCATTTAATTTTATTAGCTAAGTATATTACCTCAATGGCGAGAGATGGGAGAGGCCTATCTCCATAGTTGGACGACAAATGGCTAACGAAGAAGAAGAAGAAGTATATTACCGTTAGTAAATATTAGCTGTAAATTTTTGAGGTTCATTTAAATGCTTAAAAATGTTTACAATGTATAGAATTAACATATCTTTTCTGACATGGTAAAATAAAGCAAGTATCAATGACCTCGTAAAAATCACAATCGTTCGGGCGTTATCGTAAGTCAGTTACTTTATAATTAATATTACTGTATAAATTTACAGTTACATTTAAACGGTTCGTGTTCTTATCATTTTGAATGCGTGCAATTGTTTATGAACATTTTTAAAGGGCAGCACTGGTAGTTAACTGGTTATGTCCGCGCAATTAACCGTAAAATTAAATGCACTTGGAATATTACGGTTGAAAATTCAAATATAGATTATGGTACTGATTTAGAAAAATTGTTATTTAAATTTTAGACATTACTCTAATGTAACGTTCAAAATTTTTATCTTCTACCTACCATTAAATACGTATAAATTTAAAGCTTTATTTCATGAAAGCCTCAACTAGCAATTAACAAGAAAAAGCTCTTTTTTAGTAGTAAAACATTTCGTTTTAAACATGAAGCAGCTTTCCGCATTCTTAAATCTTATTTTTGGTCTTTAATTATTTCTGAGCTTTACGCTTTTTACAGACGGAATAATTATTCGGTACTATTAAGTTTTTTCGAGCCATATTTCTTCTAATTATAGATTTTTTATTATGTAAATGCATACAAATCTTCCGAATAAACATATAAAAAAAGCAACATTATGCAGCCATAAATTTTAACATTTAACCCGTTATTTATGTAAAATTTAAGTTTAATTTTAATATAGATATTTGAGTTTATTTCTAGCTAATTGAAATGATAAGCAATGGGACTGAAAGCTGAATAAATATGAGGTTCGTGCACCCTTTTCCTACGAAAAAGCTTGTAATATACGAAACAACCTATGTTGAAGTTTGTAGGTCACGATTCTTTTTTAAATTTGGGAATATAATCGATTTTGTTTAGCCACCGGCAGCTTTGTGAATAACAACTTAGTAACCTAATTCTAGTGCCCGTACGACGGAGTAATTTATAAATTAAGTCTGTCACGAAGACAAACCACCTCCTCATAATCGTTAAGCCTACCATGCGTGTAGCAAAATGGACAAAAATTAACGTAGTAACATTTTTTTGAACAATTTTGTTCTGAAAATAAGCGATAGTTTTAATAAAGAAAAAAGATATACCCTTGACCATACTGAAATACACCACAGAAAATGCGTGACAAATATCGGCACGAAATACTGCCATTAAAATATTCTCTACCAATAAAACACAATCATAACACTTGAGGAAAATTTTCAGCAGCCATTTGAAGGCAATGAAACTTTAATGCGCGATTTTGATGCGGATTTAAAGCGCACGGATTTAAAATAAGAATTAATTTTGATGTAAATGTAAGTCATGCCAGGGTTTCATGCCCCTTTAGTGATGAACCAGCGTTAATAATACACTCAGTCTAATGGAAGGGAAGGTATAAAGCAAACCATTTAAGTAATCTAGGTCATGAATCACGACATTGCTAAATTAAATGCAGGTAACGTGATCATTATGCAGTTGAATGAGAAATTACTATCAAGAATCGGTTAAACCGTTTATTTTAATACTGTGCGGAACTTCTACAAATTTCTTTTCAACAAAAATTTCCTTTTTTTTTATACAAATAGCGACGCATCTACTAAAACAGTTTGACTTTCCATTATCTTCTTTGAATTATATCTTCTAAGTTACTTCAGCGTAAATCTTCAGTCTTAAATGCAATGATTAAACACGCAACATTTTCCAAGATTCCAGTTTTTATATGTCTGAAACATGAAAAAGCAGACGACTCAGCAGCTAAGGTTACAACGCGTGTCTTTTAAACAGAACCGGCTCCAACAAAATCTTTAATTAGCTGCCAGTATTGAACCGGAAAAACGGTTTGAGGACACAACGGCCACTTGCCATGTTACATTGGTCTAGTGGACACAACGGCCACCTTCGACACAACAACTTGGTATTTCGCGTGGTTATACCGGCCAAATTGCCCTAATGGTTACAACAGCCGCCTTGAACATAACCGCTTTGGACACAATGGCCGTTATAGTCGGGTCTAGGACACAATGTCCACTGGACAAAACAACCATTTTGGACAAAATGGCCACACCTTTAGCTGGACACAATGGATAACGGTCGCTATACGTATGTGGCTATTTTGTCCAAGGTGGCTGTAGTGTCCACTACATCAATTAGACCGTTGTGTCTACCTAAAAATGTTGCCGTTGTATCTAAGGTGGGCGCAGTGTGATGTGAATGTTGCCAATATCGCACACGAAATACTAACTGGCCGTTATATCGAAGGTGGCTAATGTATCCACTCAACCAATGTGTAGTGTCGAAAGTGGCAATTGAGTCTAAGTAGTCCGGTCATGAAGTACTTTTCTAAGCAAATAACTTAAAAAATGTAAATTTACTGAATTTCAATATATTATAAAAAGGATCTAGAACAGAACGGCCACTAGACACAACGGCCACCTAAATACAACGGCCACTTGGCATGTCGCGTGCGTATATCAGTCAAATTGGTCTAGTGAAAACGGCCACATTAAACAGACCGGTCACGCCTTCAACTGAACACAACGGCTATCATGTACAGAATGGCCAATGGTCGCCACACTAGGCGTCTTTTGTTTCTGTGTCCAAGGTAGCTGGTGTGTCCACTAAGTCAATTAGACACCGTTGTGTCTATCTGAAAATTTAACTGTTGTGTCCAAGATAGCCGCAGTGTTTACTAGACCAATGTGGCCGATATGGTAACGTGAAATATCAAGTGACCGTTGTATCAAAGTGGCCGTTGTGTCTACGTGGCCCATGTGGCCGTTGTAGTGTCCTAGATCCCCAAGTAAAGGCGTCAGTTGTACTTAGCTGTAAATGAACACATATAAACTTACGCTTGCCACTTGCAGCGCTATCTGTTTCTTCACGGTGTCGGTTTTCGGAACTACATACCCTTTCTTCGCCCATTCGCCAGTAAATAAGATATAACTAAACACACGTATGCTGTTATTATTACCGATAACTACGAACATTAAGTTTGAACAAATAAAAGTGTAGTTAATTGTAATTTTCATTAATTACCTAATATAGTACTGTTTGCTGTTTTAGTACATTCAAGTTAAGTAGAATTCAATAAATTATGCATTGCAATCATGAACGAAACTACTACATAATCGTAAAAAGCGTGCTGTATTCACTAACTACAACTAATTCCAATACATAATTTAACCTAAAACAATTAAAAATAGTTACCTATTCTCCACTATAAAACATTATTCCCCAAATCGACCAATAAAATAGCAGATACATATTTACGGCCACCATAAAATTTGAAATATAAAAATTTCTTAAACAAACATTTTATAATAAAAATCCCTTACATAAAGGGCATTTTAAACTTTACTATTTTCCGTGCAGTTGATCCCATCACGTCAATCATTGAAAAACAACCCCAAGTGGGTAATTTCTGGTATTGACCTACCCTTCTCTCGAACCAAAACAGAAGTAGGTGGATGTAATTTACATTGATATTGGGGTTTATTCTAAACCCAAGTGAAATTGCAGGGATAAACAAAATGACAGGAGTTTCGTGAAAGTAGTTGATCTTAGCTAGGTATATCTGGATCAAACTAAAAACCGTTAATTGTTAACACCAGCAATAATTATATTGGTGCAAACGCCAAAAATTTTATATTAAAACAAAAATAAGAAGTATTGCCAAAAATGCTGATAAAGTGGAAAATTCAGATATTATCACAATATTAATTAAAATTATACGAAATTGATGTTAGTTAAAAGTGACGGACTGTTAATGTAAACTTCCGCAGTTGAATAAATCTCCCAAACTAATTCAGAGAGAAATTGTTTTTGTGTAATCCTGTGACTGACAGCGATATAATCATCTTTCCCAACCTGCGTCCTTGTGCTTCCGTGTTTTGCAATCAAATTATTAAACGTTCAGCGTAGGTAGACGATATAACGTCTTTAACATATCTCGCGAGGTACATCCTGTGAATCTATGAGTTTTCTGGGAGCAAATTATACGAAAAGCTTGCAGATTGTCGTCTCATGATAACTATTCTAAGGAAACTCTTGCAAAAACTGCTTAAAATCAGTTTGAAATTATGTTAAACTATAATGAATTTAACCTCGAAATATATGTATACAAAGTGCTTCAAATGTAACTCAGAGAAGTTACTTAAAATGTGTAAAATATCCTAAGCTACGAGTACTTTTAACTAATATGAAACCACCTTAAAATTATTCCAGTTATCTAAACATTAAATAACTGATTATGACTAGAATAACCGCAATCATCGTCTTCTGAAAAATTGTTGGAAACCTGAAATATGGCCCCGTTTACTGCCATAAAATCACAAGGCGCAACGCAACGTGTCGTAATTTGTCAAGGCTGGCAAAGCATGATCAATGTAGCTACGACATTTGTTGTGACACGCGTCGAATTATGATTTCAACGTCTGAAAATTGCCCAAGCCAGTGAAAAAAAAATGATGCATTTGACGTTTTTCGGAGAAAAAGGAATCGTTTACACTCACTTTCTAATTAGACACTACATTGTCACCGAAAAGTATTCGCCAACGTTTTGTGAGGCCCGGAAGAACATAAAACAAAATACGCATCAAGATAATGTTACTGCACTTGCACATGCAACAATCGTAGATATAAATGTAGAGCTGATTCCGCCCTCATTCGGCTTCATTCAGCATTTAATGGTTTGTTTTTTTGCTACAAAACGAAATTACGATGTACCAGGTATTGTAACTTTATTTAAAAAATAACGAAACAAAGCGGAGACTTCAGCAGAGAATACCTGGTTTCAAATGGAAGTCTAACAAACTACGGAGATTATTAAATTATTAAAATTGCATTATTAAACTAAATGTTTCTGCATACAGGACAAGTCGAAGATTAGCTCCTTCAATCGCCCAATCTAAGTGCCTTAATTAGTTTCTGTTGGGTTATTTAAAACAGAATATTTATCATAATAGACCGACTGATTTTAAAAGAACTAAAACATCGCATTAGAGAGAAAAAAATACAGCTAGCCGCAGAACGATTATGCAATCGTTTGCAGACTATTATAAATAAGTTAGGTCATTGCGAAAAATTCACGCATTAATTGTACTTTAGTTTTTTAAATTTAATTGATTGGTTAATCACTTTCTGTGTTGCAATTGTAGATATGAGATACCTAGTTCAGCTTATTCGCCTGATTTTGCACCACTTTACTTTTATTGCTCCTGAAGTCGCCATTCTTAGTCGAATTTTAGGGTAAACAATGTAATTTCAGAAATTTCGCGAAATATGTATTTACAAGTTCAGAGAAAAACTACGTTTTAAAGGCTTTTTTTTATTATATAATTGTTTTTTTTTTCGTTTAGAGCGCTAAAACGATTACTTTGCGAACGGTTCTCGTATTACTGTTTTCTTTTTAACAGAGTCGTGCGCTTTGGTTCCATTGCATTATTTCACTGTTCCGGGACTCTCCATAGATCATCTTCTTGTACATTTCCTGATTGTAGTGCTTGTTCTAATCCCTTGCTCTAGATCGGTTTCTTTTTATGGGGTATACTGTGCCGTAGCCCTCCTTCGGAAGCGCGTGTCGTCCATTTTCTGCATGATTTCTGTTATATTTCAGGGTTTAATCTTTTTTTTATTTTCGAAATGTGGGCTGGTCCATTATTGTTTGCGTTAATTGGTGTCTTTCAGCTTCATAAGTTGTTACGCTTTTTATTACAAACGTTGTAGATAGTTCTGTTGAAGTTGTCTTGTCTGTCTATTCTGGTCTATGTTTACATCTAAATAACTGTGTTCTTCGCGTTGAACTATTTGCTTCCCTGTTTGTATATATTATGTCTAGTGTTTCCTTACTTGCTGCCAGCTATTACCAAGACGCTTGGTTTGGCACTGAGCTATGGTGAGTGGTTGGGTATGTGTGTGGTGCATTATAAACCCCGAACGGATGCCCGATTTTGATGGGCTTTGAAATGTGAAGCATACCAAAAATTGACCGGCAAAGTATGCTTTTAAAAAACAAACAACATTACGAGTACATTTCGTACTAACATAAAATTACAGCACACATTATGTCTCACAATAAAAATTTAGCAAATTTTCGTGCGTAATTGTAAAGTCTGTCCAAAGTTTGAGTTTACAATACAAGTCTGCTTTGTTATTGTAAGCTAAATTCCAATTTACCTACGCTCAATAATAGATGATGCTGTAAGCAGACTGTTGCCGAAATATCCAGAAAATACTCGAAAATACAATTTTCCCCAACTTTATTTCAATAAAATAGAAGCAGGTTGCCTCGAGTTAACATTTTAACTTTCATAATAAATTTATAAAATATCGTTGCAGAACTTGTGGTAATGAAAGCCTCAAGCGTACACAAGTTTTTATATATATTCCCAGAGGATTTAATGTTTATTCTGGTCTTAACGTTGACTCTCATTTATTTAAACAAACAGATAAATTAATATTCAAAATAGTCAGATAAATACGAAGTGGATGAATTTTTTATTGGATTTATAATGATGAGGCAAAAGTTTATGCGATAAATTACATACTTTGCGTTTAACATTATTATTTATTATTGTTTTATTATGTGGATTTTTCTATTTTAAATATGTTATAAAGTTAATTAAAATGTAGTACGGTAGTAAAATGCTATGTAGATAAATAAATACGCAATTATTGTTGTAAATACAAAGGTAACATTAATTCTGTTTCACCAAAGAAATTCTTACAAACTCGCGTGTTTTCCCGATACAATAGAAATTCGTTACCGTTTATTTTAGGCCGTTGAACTTGGGTATACTTTAGCTTATTATAAAGTTACATAAAAAGCTGTAAATATTCGCAGTTGGAAAAATACTCCTTTTGTTCTACTTTCATAACAATTATTATTGTGAATTCTTGAACCTTTACCGGAAATTTAAAAAAAAGTGCGGTAAGAGAATTCCTTAACAAAAGAAACTCAAACACAAAAACCACACAAATTTGATATCTGCTGAGAAAAAATGTGTATGGATGTGTGTATAATTTATAGCATATATATTTTAATAAATGTAAAAAGTTTAATAATAAATTTAGGGTTATGAAGTTGCTTTCCACTTCATATATCAATTCATTTATCAATTGGCGCAGTCGATTTTGATACGCTTTTATAGAACAAAACTAATGTTCAAAGTAATAAATTTTGAATTTTCAGAAACACACAATTTTAAGCTTTCTTATACACAATTTTGTAATTTTAAGCTCTGAACAACCTGTATTAATTAAGAGATTTCCTAATTATAACATTATTAAAACTGTTTGTTTTAGGCCACCAAGTTCCATATTTACCTTTTTGTGTAAACATTTACAGATACCATAAACCCAAACTCCTCGTTAAGTTTCCACAACTTTAATTAGCCAGCACCAAACCTTTTAAAAGCGTTATCGCCTAACAATATGTACTCCTCGTAGGAAAGCCCAAGGATCTCACTTTCTACGCTAACCCTAATCAACATTAATTAAATTTGAATTTGCTATTGTGGGCAGTGAGGCCCCTTAAAGGTTCTAAATCAGTTACTTAAGAACAAACACAAGGCAACAGATAGGGTTCCAACCACTTGTGATTTAAGTCCTTCAGCTTTGCGATTATTGATTTTGTAAAATATACACTCTTACTGTATAAGCTTGATCTAGTAACGCTCTCTAGGAAACTAAAACTATTATGATATTAGAAACATATCTGCAAGTTCTACAATTGTGTCTATTTTCTAACTTTTTGGCATTGTTTGGCATTAGTCACTAGTCTTTATTATTCTATGATTTTGGTAACTTTTCGCTATTATTATTTAAAAAAATACTTATTGGCATTAATAATTTATTATTTGATGTAAAGTGTTTACGTCAATTCAGTTTTATAAATATATAATGTATTTTTTGGCGTAAAAAATTATTTCTGTAACGTCAAAAATGAATTTTGTAACGTCACGAATTAATTTTCTGACGTCAAAGTTTTTTCATTAACATTAAAACACCTGTAAAAATACAAGGGTATTTAGCAGCAAAAAAGTTAAGTCTTTCTTTGCAAAATATAGACAAAAAGTCTATTTTAAAACAACAATGTAGTAAACACCTTGCATAGGTATAAATTTTTCGTTTTCCGATTTAGATCAAAAGTTTTGAGGTTTTTAATTTTTTTATTTTCAGCGGACAGCAGTTTTCTGTTGGCAAACGCACAGATAGTGGACTTCCCTATCGTGTACTGCAACGAGGCCTTCTGCAAGATTTCGGGCTACAACAGGGCCGAAGTCATGCAAAAATCCTGCAGGTGCTGCTTCATGTTTGGAGAGCTAACGGACAAGGACACCATAACGAGGATAGATCAATGCCTGGAACATCAAATGTACGATCAGTTCGAAATACTCCTCTATAAGAAAAATAGTGAGTACCAATTTTTTCGAGTAACAACATTCTTTAATAAGTACTCTTTTATATGTTCTGGAATTCACCTTTATAATATTTCTATGCCTCGAAGTTTAAATTTGTGTGTTTGGGATTGCTGCGTATGTATTTTTCAGATCATTGTGTACATCTAAGCACATTCAAGCTGCATTTTCCATTTTCTTGCTGTTTTTTTTTAAATAACTTTATTGTTGTGTGCATAACTTTCCATTATAAATTTCGATTGATCTCGTCTCGGTTGGATTAAACTTCTAGCTAATCCTGTTTCTTAAGCTTTACAAATACAATCAAGATTTGCAATTAAAAAAAAAGAAAATTGATTCTTTAAAAGTGTAAGCAAAATCAAGCTACATTTCACTAAAATTAAAGGCCTGAGAGATTCGATCACAAATTCGTCTTGTATTCCTGTTACGTGTAAATTGCATATAATAAAATTAAACGCGTTTTCTTTTGTAGTCTTTCTCAGACTATATAAATTCATGATGTCAGTACATGACGCAATTGCTGCGATTGAATTGCTATTGCATTTGTCGTAAACGGGGAGGTAGCAATTTGGAGTTACTAAAGTACCACTAAATTCGTGAACGTTATTACTTATAGTCAGTTATCTACTTATAGCAACTTTGTTGTAGGTATTTCTGGCTAATATTTGACTGTAAATCTCTATTGACCTGCGTGACTTATACAGGATGTTTAGTAAACGATGAACCAAGAGAAAGGTACCTAAAATGTTTGAGGAAAAGCTTTAAAGTTGTCAAATTTAGGAAAGTAATAACAAGCAAAAATTTTAAAGAAATGTATGTAAAAAACCCGATTTTTCTGAAAGCGGTTGTATTTAGGAAACAATGTTATTGAAAATTTTTTATATAAAATTTAAGGTTCTTCGTATTTTGTTTTGAAAATGTTTTTCGTAGCTGCAACCGTTATCAAGTTATTTTATAAAAACCGTTTTTTGCGACCGTACATCCAAAGCAGCAGCTTACGTAAAAAGTAGATTAACAATGATTTTTTAGTAGAAAAATTCAGTTTGTTATTAATTTTTCCAAAGAAAGATTATAACTTTCTTGGATTAAGTAACAAAGAAATAAAATAGGAACGTAGAAGTACAAGTATTATACATCTTTTTCTATACAATGATTCATACAGGATTAGTAAAAAGAATGGAAAGTCTCTCCTAGTGTCGTTATGATTGGCTGTAGAAAGAAAATGTTTTGTATAAAAATTGTTTGACTGATTATAACACAATCTATTTAAAAATGTTGTTTGCAGTGGCTACACCTTTTATTACTGTGGTTGATGGTTTTTACTTTTCTGATTACTACAACGCCATAGTGTTTCTAAAAGCTTATTAAATAATTAGGCAGATAAAACCATCAATAAATAAAAATAAAATTATTGACGTATGGTTTCAATACATTCGTGTGACAGAAAATGTTATCAAATCGTAAACCTTACTTAACAACTTACATTATTTGATATTTAGATTTGCTACCAAATAAAATTATACTAAGTAGCTACTATAGACTTATTTCCAAACCAAAACGAACCCTACGCTCCAGCAGAAAATATATGACTCTAACAGGATGGAGCTCCACCACATGGTTATTTAAATTCAATTAAACCAAATATTTCCTGATGGATGAATTGTACAAATAGGACAAGGCTAATAAAATGATTGATTCACGTAAGATACAATTTATTAACGTCGAAAAAAATGTTTAGCTTCGATAAATGTTCATGACGGTAAAAAATTATTTTCAGACCTATGAAATTTATTTTCAGACGTATAAAATTTATATTTTGACGTCACAACTGGATGTTATTGCCATCAAAAAATCAATTATTGTCAAAATAATCATTTATTGACGTCAAAATATTATTTTGGCAACGTTAAAAAATTATTTTCTATTGACGTCAAAAGTAATTTATTGGCGTCAAAAACATTTATTGATATCAGAATATTCATTTATTTACTTCAAAGATTCATTTATTGACGTCAAAAAATCATTTAATAACTTCAAAATATTCATTTGCTGACGCCAAAAAAATCTAAAATGCAATTATTGACATCAGAAATATCATTTATTTACGTCGTAAAAATATTTATTTACATATAACTTTGCCTGCAGAAAAGAAAAATGAAATAACTGGAAAAACTAAAAGCTTATATTATTACAGAATTTCTTTGTTTTCATTAATTTTTAAATTTATCCAACAGCTGATCATAGCAACAAACACGGATTTAATGTTATTGTTAACTTCTGTATTAAAGTCGTATAAAACACGCCGAGCCAAGCCCTACCGAAACGAAATTTCGTATTTATAATGGAAAGTTCTGATTTAAAATCTTTTACTAATTATTTTTCCTTGTAAATATTGGGAATCTTTATTGTGCTTATATACTACACACATAATAAATAATTTGGCAAGAGCTGCTACTAACATAAATTCATATAAAAAATGATTACAGTGGCTGCGCGCATTGCAGTCTTAATAAGCTCTGAGCTTAATTCCATCGAGACTATACCTTCGTGTGTCTGTCTGTTGAGCACGATTCGCTATTTCTTACACAATATTGGCACCTAAAGCTAAAAACAATTTGTCTAGCAAATATTTACCGACATTCAACACCAATTGCAGACTTATTGATGTTTTCTCGGATATCTAAGAATACACCGTAGAGCTTTTAAAAAACAGGACGCGAAATACGATATCCTGATTACCGTAAGCAACAACTGCATTACGCCGTTATAAAATTCCTGCTGTCATTTTACATTGCGCCGTTATTAACAAAGTCGGAAAATTTGCATTTTACAGTTTAATAAAAATATTTATTGCTTAGAACCGCAACTATGTAATTACCTTGTCATAAATTTTCAGGCAAAATATTCGGTAATTAAAGTTTTGCATTAAATTTTACGACAGTGCAATAGGAATTTAATGAAGGTCACACCGATAGTAGTAGCTTTGCCTTTTGTCATTTTAATCTAAATCCATTACACCTCCATTAACGTATGATTTACGAACTAACATGTATATTTGTATACTTTGTAATGTATGTATGTCTGTCTGTATGTTTGCATCGCCCCGTCCGCCCGCACCGCGCATGCTCTGTGTAGAAAACAAAGGTATGTAGTGCTTGCACTTTTTTAATTAGAGAGCAAAAATTTTTTTTAATTGTTTCTGTTGCTTGTGTAGTTTTTGCTCTCTAGTCAAAAAAAATATGTCTTAGCGACTCATGTTAGTATTGATGTGTAGGTGTCTGTTATGGTTGTTGTTATCGATGTTAGCCTCGTATCATCGTATTTCCTGTGATTCTTATCACTGCGAATATTAAAGAACAAAACCATTAAATTTTATTACTGATTTTGGCACTATTTAAGAATTTTTGTATATTCATTTGAAATACACACTAAAATTTCATAATTTCTATTTGCACAATAGGAAAAATACAGGAGTGCAGAGTTAGTAGTACGATATTGTTTTGTAACGTGTTCATAATAGAAGTTAGAAAAAATTGCTATCAGAAAAATTGTTTGTTGGATTATTGTGCATATGCTAAAATTATCGTACTCTATACTAAAGTTACGTAACTGACAGCTAAAGTACTACATTTTATGCAAACAAAACTTCAATTCACTTTGCAGCGGCGTCGCAACGATTTTTTCGACTAATACGAAATATTTCAGTTACAATAATTTTAAAAAATTACAAATTTTGAGAATGTTTGAACTTATCGAATTGAAGAAAATGAAAAGCCACATATTTGTATACGCGTTTTCGTTTTTGTTGTCCAAAAAGCGCAATGCAATTCGTGTTTTTCAAATAAAAAAATTGTATTGATAGTTTTCGACAACCATGCATGTAACTCAAATTTTTTGATTTGTGCCGATTCGGCGATGACAATTTTGGACAGATTGATTTTAGTTTTAGAGTCAGGATAACATGGTCTACAAATTTGGCTACTTCGTTGTTTTTAACTCCAAAGTTTTCAAGAAAGTGAAAATAAAATTCCTTAAGCATTCTACAATACAGGGTGTTGTATTTAAAATTAAGAAATATACACTGTCCCATTAAACCAACGCATCATGTATAGAAATCAATAATTTTAGGCTATGCACAGTCATCTAACACACAATTTTATTATTATAAATTTTTCACAGCGATTCTGAAGATGTTTAAAAACAATATCGCACTAATAAGTCACCCTATAACCTCTAAACTTAGTTGATTTAACCTATGGGAACTATTGTTTAGGCTAGCCTAGTAAACAGTGGGTCGTCGATTCAATACCGACGATAGATAAGTCAGAGGTTTTTCTAAAATTACGAGTTGAGAATTTGTGGGATTCGAACTCTGAAACCGTAACCGTTGGGTCGTCTACAAATCCCAAAAATGTATGATTTCCATAAATCTAAAATTACATTACAAAAAATTTACACTTATTAAATGTTTTTCTAAAAAAAATAGCTAAAAGAAATAATATTCTCTCTGAAAAGGATCACACACCTTCATGTTGTTGGAGCGCCACCTTAGGATAACTGTTGTCAGTGACTGCTTGTAAACTGTGTTTCTTTTATAACCGTTTATTTATGTATTCCTTTTGCACTTACCTGCATATTAAATGAGGAAATGATTAAATGTTTAACTAAATATTCTCGTAGAAATGATTGGAATCGGTTTTAAATTGGTTTTTAAGCTTACAGAATTATTTTCCGGGAGTTATTTTACTCGGGAGCTTAGTGAAGCGGAAAAATAATATTTTCCTTCGACTACTTCTTCAATCGAGTTCGATATTAAAGATCGCGTTTAATTTAATTTTTCAGATTTCTTTATCCACGTTGGATTACGCAAAAAAGTTCTATTCTCTCATTTCTTGAAATAATTTGTTGGCTTTAAAAAATCTCTGCTAATAATATAATAAAATCTCTATTAATAATAGTAATAAAAATGCACTGACACAATTCTGTTTTATTTGTTTTGTTTCCAGGCACTCCCCAAGGTACGTAGTGATTTTCACTGTTTGCTCTTCTACTTAACTTTTAATCCTGATTACTATAGTAGTAAAATTTTCCACTTTTTTAAATAATCTATGTAGAACTAGTATTTCCTAGATAATTTGATAAGAATTTTCCTACTATACGCTTTTGTACTCACACCAAATCACAGTCGCACAAAATCAGCTAGCACGTAGAGTTAAACTAGCAGTAACACCAACAATCGCCTAAAGCAATAAAATAATGAAATTACGGTTTTCATAACCCCGCAAATTTGTTTTCCGCGTCCATTCAACGGGGGAAAAAATTAGATTTCGCTAGAGCTAACGTGTGGTACTCTTTGATCCCCGGGGATGCATATACAATGTGTATTCGTCATACAGACTTCGTACAGTGTTCGGAGATGTAAGGCCATAACACCCCGATGAAATTTATTAAAATATGTTGCCGTGTGTGGGTCACAATTGTAGAAAATTAAATTAATGGTTATTTAGTTATGGTTGCAATGCGATTAATTCTAACATTGTCAGTATTATAGTGCGGATTTGTATGGTTATAAAAACAAATACACAACGCTCAAGTTCTCTGTTTAATACAATTGGGTCTAAAATCACACAGCATTGGTGGAGCCGTCAATTAAAATTTAAATTAAATGTTGCACATACAATCAAAGTAATCACACAACTGCAATTATTGTAACTGTCCTAAATTAATATTTCCAATCGCAGTTAATGATGAAATTACAGAAAATATTCTTATAAAAAAAATGTTATTTGTTTGGATTTTTCAAATGTTTTGTATTGAAATTTCGGGGGTATGTTTAGTTGTCCCCTGGGGAACGCTGACGGCAATAAGTAAACGAAAATGTCTTCGGTCACGAGACGTGAGTAGTAAAAAATTCGCCTCCGGGACTTGTCTCAAATACACGTCCCATAGAAAATATTTATAATAAAAAATACGTAGGTGTGTGAAAAGCGAACGCTAGCGGTAATACGTGATCCAGTAGGTAATGGAAAAACGCTTTGTTGCCTGTAGCAAAAGAAAACCACGTTAGGTTAGAATAAAGTGAGTTAAATTGATTGCGTTTTCAGCTGATTCTTTGATTTGAAAACAAGCTGTCTGCTTATCCATCTTACTGTAAATATACGTGTGGATTTCAATTTTCCAATTTGTGGTTTTGTTTATTCACAAGCATTTGAACTGTACTAACCAGCCGCGATCGCCAACAAAGTAACTGACGTCTGGCGGTAAAATTTGGAACTACTATAAGAAGGAAGACAATGTGTATAGCCATTAGACGCAACACCCTTGTTTTAAGTGAAAATTAAAATACATACAAATACATTTAAAATGACTTCTAGCTTAAAAATATTTTGTTCGATATCTCAGTGTAACGCTTATTGCAGTAAAGAAATTTTATTGTACTTATTTCCGCAGAGGCGTAATTAGAAAAGTTGTGGGGCCTGGGTTCCAGATTCAGATCGGGCCCCTATGCACCCCCTTCCTAGTAGAAGATATTTCGTCCTACTTGAATATATTTAAAAGAAAAACCAAACAAATATAACTCATTTTTTTACCGAATTTTTGTATCAACTTATTCAAGTCGAGATTTTCTGCAGTGCTATTTTCAATGGAAATTATTGCTAAAAACAATATCATTACTTAAAGAATATGCAATACTCACATTGCATTTAATAAAATAGCCAATAGATCTTACATATGTGAATCCTTGATTTTGAAGAATTTTTAGCAGCTTTGTTTCTCTTTCTGCAGTTTCTAGTTTTACTTTTCGTTGTGCGACACCCGATTTATGCCCATACTTTTTTGAACTCATTTTACCGAACACTTCACTTCAAACGTTGTTATTAAAGCAATTTCAACGATCTTGCAACCCGTACCTAACAGCAAGGCAGTTCCCATGGTAAAGTACCCCCACGCTCGCGCGGTTGTTCTGAAGAAAAACCTGTCATATTACTCACTCATATTATCCATTCTAGAAAGAAATCGTTGAAAAAATTTTGCGGAAAAAATCCTATTGAAATAGTCCTCGGAAAAAATTCTGTAAAAAAATTCTTGAAAAAAATTGCGGAAAAATGTCCTTGGGAAATAAATCCTTAAAAAGATCCTTAAATTATTCACTAGAAAAAATCTTGCCGAAAATAAGTTCTATGTAAAAAATTAAAAATTTTGCGGAAAAACATCCTATAGAAAAAAACACCTATACAACAAAATCCTTGGATAAAAATATCCCAAAGATGACAACGAAACTTGTGCTATGCAAGATTTTTTAAGAGCAATTGGACGTACAATTCGATTTCGATGATTTTAAAACATCAATATTTTTGTTTTGGGTTTGACTTTTATTTCTGTTTTATTTAAGTATATTATTTTAAATTTTAAAGTGCTGCAAAAATAAGTTAGCTCAGATTTCTTGAAGTGGGTAATTTACTAAAAAAAAAACATTAACGTTTTCAGCTTAAATGCATACTTATTTTTTAAATTCATCAAAACTAAAATTCTAAAACAACTAAAAACAAATTACATACTAACATGTTTTGACTAGATTTTTTACAAAGATTATATCATAAGGACTTTTGTCCGCGGATCTGTTCCGTAGAATTTTTTCCGGGGATTTTTTCCAGGTTTTTTTTCCGAGGAGTTTTTTCCTAGGGTGTTTCTCCGCCTGTCCATATGATCGCCTAGTTAAATTATAAAGAGAAGTGTGGAACTAAGTTAATATTTACCAGTACCCTAACATTTTCAACATACCGATACCTATATCGAGATATTTGTCGAAAAACAGCCGTTGAAAAAAATAGTTTGGATGGGAACAAAAAATTGAATCTTTGCTTATTTTTAGGAGAAAACAGCTGTAAAAAGACGGGCCCTTGGAGGGCCCCACAATTCACGGACCGTGGTTCCGTGGAACCCGTGAAACCCCGCTAGTTACGCCACTGTATTTCCGCATAAAAACTCAGAGTTGTGTAAGGAAGGAGCCATTGCAGCGAGCTGAATTTCCAGCTTATACACTTTGAAGTATTAACATTCCCACTTAGCGGCTGTTGTATTACTTAAAATAATATTATTTTCATGGGGAGGTGAATAAAGTTTGTCAACATAAGCCGAAAATGTCATTGCTCGCTTTTATTTTTGTAACCACGTATTATAAAGTGGGCTGCCATTGCTAGTGCTCCCCTTCTTCAGTTGGTTGTTTTCATTTATCTAAATATTCATTAATAGTCATCAGGTACACTTTTCTGTGAGTCATACTATACTAATTTTAATTTTTTAATTTTTAAATAACAACAAATTACCACACTATAGAATCTTATCGCACACGGTTTGTTTTCCGTCTTAAAGTGAACCATTTCAAACTTAGCAGCGCTATCTATTGTGGGTGGCGATTGCGGATTAACCAAAGGATTGTGAATTCAACTTCCGCGGCCTTAGGAGTAAAATTACTTAATGCGAAACAACTTTTCTTTATAAATTTTGTTAGTGTCTATTTAAGTAAGAACATTTTACTCCTTCACTATTTCAAAAAACAATGGTTTCGAGCATTAACTTAAACAGCAATTCAATTATTGTAACATTTTATACAAAATTTATACAACAACAAAATTGTGTCAAAATTTGTTCGCAAATATTACGATGAAAGAAGAGTATCCACTTTTGTGGCTTTACGTCCCTCTTTTAACTGTACCCAAAAATTAGATTTTTTCCTAATATGCAGCTTTCGTGTGAAATCTTGCAACTATTAGCAGGGCAGTTCTACACTAACATAGCAATACGTTTTTAATATTCCTAAAAATTATAATAATAAATAAATAGGACGCACGTGACCTACGAAAAACAAGAACCTATTCAGTTTTCAAGCTACACAAACTGAGTTCCATCAACATCGTACTATTGTCAAATTAAACTCAAATTTTAAACGCATTACAAATCGATTGTACGTTAATTTTTTGTTATTAAATTATCGTTATTGAGCCTGTCACAACTGCCATATTCGCGACTGTTTTACATACACTCGCCACCCTCAATCCGATAACACTCAAATGAGAACCTCTGTATCAGGAAACTTCATGTTTGTATTTATGTTAGTTGTAATATTATTAATACGATTATATTCGCGGCATTTATTGCTTTTCATTCATAACATTATACATTATACAGGGTTGCTAAAAAGATGACAGAAACACCTTCATATCTTTGGTTGCTGTGAAGCAACTGTTTGACAGTTACCTCTAACTTAACGAGAATGATTATTTAATTCCAAAATAAGACACAGCGATGCAAGCATAATTAGAATTCCAAAACGTTATATTTCTGTGAGATTTGCCGTTATCAAAAGTGAAAACACTGCCTATTTCTTATTTTAACACTTATCAATCGTTCTTGTTAACCCAGATAGCATAGGATATCCTATGGACATCGATATTAGGTCCAATACACATTCGCACCTCCGTGGATATAGAATGGATGTCCATAAAATATCAGGAATTGGATAGGAAATGGATGTCGATAAAACATCCTGCAAAGGACATCGTATAGGATTCCATTTTACGTTAGTGTGCTAAACATTTAATATTTTTACTTTCTTCAACAGCAGTAAAAATAATAATTTTAAATAAAAAAATGTCATTTAGCATAAGAGTTTTTGACATATTTATATAAAAATCAACAAAAATGCGGTTCAGTTGCTTCATAGAAATTAAATAAGATCGGCAATTGTTATGCGTAACTAATTCTGAATAATTTCCATGGAAAATGCGATGGAACTTTTTTTTTGACTTCCTTATTTGAAAAGTTTCTCGTGTAACCTTACGATATTTTTACGAATGCAGATACAAAAGAAAAACGGATACAAAAATACGATGTAAAAATACAGGGTGTCATTTAAAATTCATCAAGTTGTTTTATACGGCTCTTTTTATGATTTATTGCTTTATAAGTAATGATAACAAAGATATTGAGGTGTTTCCAAACGTTTTAGTAGCCCTGTATAAGTTAACCTCAAAATGTTTAGAAATACGTTCGTTGCGTACGAAGAAAAATCGGATTAGTTCGGGTTAGATCGAGTTAGGTCGGCTTAGATCGGGTTAGAACGAGTTAGGTTGGTTTAGGTCGCCTTATGTCGGGTTAGGTCGTGTTAGATCGGCTTACGTCGGATTAGTTCGAATTAGATCGGCTTAGGTCGGGTTTATGTGTATGAGAAGATATCGTGTATATTAGTATTCCAACAAGTGACCGTAATTATTTATCAGATACACATACAGTGCTGGAATGTGGTTTAATACAAGGCTCAGCTCAAATTAAAGATACAGTTGAACAAAAAGGCTCAATTATTCTTGAACACGGGACGTAGTAATTTGGGAAAACTTTATTTCGACAACTTAACCATTTCTAGTAAAACTGAGTCAAATGCTAAATTGCATGTTAATGTTTTAGGTTATCTTATGGTTATGTTTTTATTTACAAATGTACCAAAGACATTTTCTTTTAAATTAATGAAACAATTATACTCAATAATTACCTTGACCGCATGTGAGCAAAATGTTAACGCAACAGCGCCATCTCGTGTGAACAATAGAAGTTTTATGTTCACAAATAAGATTTTAAAGACTTTTTAAAATAATAATAATAATAATAAAAGTAAAAATATTTTGGTAAACGAAAAATGTTTTCTTCTTTTTACATAATTTTTTTCAGATTTTACATATTAAAAAGACTTTTTTTTCTGCATTAGAAATAAAATTTTTAATTATTTTTTTACTCATTAAGAATAAATTTTTTGTTCAAATTAGTTTAAATTTATATAAAGGCAGATAACGTAATTCGCGTTTCAAATTCTACGTGCGTCCACAAATTCACATTTTCCAATAAATTCAGTAGCTTGTTTAGAGTTTAGACCTGGAGATGTATTACTTGAACACGAGGGTATTTTGAAAAACCTATACGCAGATTTCGAACATGAAGGCGCCGCACCGGTTGTAGTGATTTATCTTAATGTCAAAGGTCTTAACATATAATATATAGCTACAAAAGAAATTTGTTGCCGAAAAGAATTTTTAAAAGAATATATTTCTAATGTACCATCAACACACGCTTCTTCTATTTATGACCAATAAATTACTAAAAAAAATATTTCTAATTAAAAAAATTGTTTGAATTAGCAAACAAATTTAGTTTCTCCAAAATCTAGTTCATAACTTCAATTTTTTTAATCGATTCCACCTCAACATGATCACGTTCTCGTTTTTCCAATATGAACAAACTTCTTTTGCGTTATTTGGCTCTTTCACATTTGTCAGACCTTTTATTTGACATCCCGCAATTTTTCTCCTTGTGAAGAGAAACAACTGGCCTATCTTGCGTTCTCGATAAAAAATCGAAGAGATTCCAAATCAGATCGTGAAATATTTGTGTTGGCTTTATACTCTGAACATGTTACAATTTTAATACTAAAGCTGTCGAGCAACCAATGATTATTCAAGTTTTAAAAAAAAATTGAATAATTTTAAGTTTTACGAATAAGTTGAAAATTTCTAAAATTTATAGTGAAATTTAGAAACATTTTGAAAAACTTTGAAATTTTGAAAGTTTTAGAAAATAATGAAAATTACTAAAATTTAGAAAAACATTTTTAAATATTTAAACTTAAAATTCTTGAAAATTTTCACAAATTACGAAAACTTTGAATTTTGAAAATTTTTATCTTTTAATAATTTTCAAAAAAATTTGAAATTGTAAAAATTTTGAGAAATTTTGAATTTTAGAAATGATGTTGAATATTTTTGAAAATAAAATAAATGTCGAATACAAATCTAAGGTTTTCTCCAAGCGCATCTATTTTGAAGTAGCACCCATCCCCTACCCTCCATTTTTTAAGCAGTAGAGTGGTTTTATGATATTTTGTGTTTTTTACGTGCAAGTAATGTTTATCCCTTTAAATCTAAAATCGGTGTCATAATTTGGTGATTGGTTTTTTGGCGATTACTCAATTAAACTGTTTGGGTAAACGGCCAAAAGGAAACATCTTAGTGGTGTTCTCTCAAACATGCTCATACCGATTTTAGAGCGGCCGTAGCTCAGTGGTAAGCGCGCGGACTACCAATGCAGCAGATCCGGGTTCGATCCCTGGCTCGGTCGTTCTCCCGGGAAACCAGCGAGGTGGATTTTCCTCAGAAAAAACCTCTCTGGAAAAGAAGTAAATGCACTTCCTGTGGTTCGGAGCCCACGTTAAACTGTAGGTCCCCTATGTCTGTCTGTGCAAATTATCTATCGCCGCGCACCAAACACAGACATAGGAAAGAGGTAGCCAACGCTCTGAATAGAGTATGGCACTATAAGAAGAAGATTTTGAAGCCGAATTCGTATATTTTTGATAAAACAAAAAGGGATGGTGGAGGCTGTGAAGGGTAATAGGAAAATCGCGATTGCGCAGATTTGCCGTTCGACATGCGTAGGTTCTTTTTCGAACGCCTCTGTTTTGAAGTAGAGCCCCGCCTTTTTTATCTCATTTTCTTGTTGTTTTATCCGACTGCAAGTATCAATCTTTTAGCCAAATTTGGTTTTTTTGCGTTAAGGCGTCTGGACTGTAAAGTGCATACAGACAGACAGACACACACAGACATCTCTGCAGCGTCCGCTTTATCGGTCTTCCAAGGCCCTAAAACCTGCTTATTAGTCAAAATGTTTAGGTTGAAAATGTTTGGCATCAAAAGTACCTTTCTTTTGGGCATAACTCGTAGATCGGCCAGTAAACTCAAAGCGAAAAAAAATTCGTTGAATGAACGAATTTGCTCCAAATGCAACATGACGATCACAATACCTTCCTTTTAGCTATACTTCGTACAGCGAGGACGGTAAAAGCAAAACCATCAACAAATTCGCACTGTAGTAAATAAACTGTCAATTATTAGCAATAATTTTACTTCATAGAAAGTTTTACGCGGAACTTCTACCCATATCCATTAAGTGTTAATAATATCTCAGCTATACGACGAAACTATCTAACCCACGATTAATAAACAATATCTGATCTTCACGCCACATCACTACTCACAACAGCGCGTTTTAGGTGCGCAGGCGGATATTTAGATAAAGTTCCGAACACAAACCTTATACATAATTTAACCTAACTTTCGATTGTGCCTGAATAAACGTGGGTGTCTAGCATGCAAACCTGTAATGAACTACAACTTTTATCTCAATCTGATAAAAGTTTGTCTATAAAAACCGAGTCATTCACGGTGCTGTTTAAAATTAATAATATATAGAAAGTATATGGTTGTGCTATTAAAAAGAAATTGTGAAGTTTCATTTTTTTATAAAATGAAAATCTAAGTAATTTTTGCATACTAAAATACCTAAATAGGAAACAAAAGCTTAATTCAAAAAAAAAATAATAAATTACAACATATTTCTGTAAGTATTTAAAGTTTCCATAATTTTCCAACGTTTTCTTAATAAGAAAAGGAAGGAAATTTAACAGCTTTTTTTAATGGCAAAACTTTGTTTTTTCTTTTACAAAAGAGTTATTATATTATACCTTGTGCAATTACCACGAAAACGAAGGTATGGCAAATTTAAATTTATACTTTTCAGTCGTAGCTTAAATTCCTAAATTATAATAAATAATCGTTAAAATTTAAGCTACGAACTTTTCAAAATTTAAAGAGCAATTAATTTCAATTTGTATTGTGTAAATACTCTCATCCCATCAAAAGAAAATCCTAGAGAAAGGCCAGCATCCGCCCACCAAAACAAAGATATAATAAAGCGACTTCTTGATGATTACAGTATGTAAAAGAAAACACATTTAGCAACCGCTTGTGCTTATGAACTTTACCTCGAGCTTTCGTTCCGCTTGGTAGTTTTATCAGTAGGAAGGTTCTGAGTCCCGAATGCCTAGATACATTTTTAATAAGTTAAAACGTTCAGGTTAATGATGTTATTTGTAATGCTTTTTCGATTCAGACCTACATACCAACGCTTCTATTATAGATCAATAATTTATTACGAAGTGAACACAATATCCGATTCTAGAGCAGAACAAGGGAAATTTATCCGTTTGCTAGTTATACCGATGTTGTTTGGATATCACACGTAACAAGTGGCGAACTACTTCAATATTGATTTTGGCAGAAAATGTACCGTCCTTGTATTAAATCGGAAACAACGGCGTCTTTGCCATGTGCAATTTATCATAATTTTGTTAAATTAATTGTCCAAATCTCAAGTAATTAATTAATTATTCCAGAATTGCAAGGTTATCCTAATTTTTAAACCAATTATACCTACTGTTAATTGTATTCAAATCAACTTAAAATACAAAAAGTTGCAATTAAAAATATTTATTTCACAGCGATCACCATTGTCATAATATCAAGTAAACATAATTTAGTTAAATTAATTATAATTAACGACTACTAAATATAAAAATTAAAATTACAGGAGTGAAATTCATAGGCGCCGACTATGTGGGGGCGAATGCCCCCATAAAAATTACATTAAACAACAAGGTGTTTTGAAAAAGTGCAGCCAACCTAATACAGCAGCAACTAGAATCAAAATTATAACAAATTTAGTGTAATTTAACTATATCAAAGAGTGAATCGCTACGGAGTTACAGCCCTTCAAATATTTGAGGATTATAATTAATTTTTTTACGTATAATACAAAAAAATTACAAGAGACGAAATACGAATGTTTTTATTTAAACTTGGTATAGCTTAAGGTGCTATATATTTTGATCAACACCTTAAGCGCCGAATTAAACTCTTTGCGTTGCTCAATTGTTTTGAAAAAATAATCAGTTAGTCCTCTTGGGAATTAAATACCGTATACCAAATTTTATCATTGTGTCTCAAACCGTTCTGAAAATAAAAAAAAATAATTATATTCCTTAAATCCTTCGAAGGGATGTAACTCCGTAACAACGCACTTTTTGATATAGGCAAATTAGGCTAAATTGTCTTATTTTTGCTTTCCGATTCTACTCAACTCAACTGGCTACATCTTTACAAAACACTTCAAAGTCGGGTGTTAAAAACTAATTTTTCGCCGACCTTGTTTTGTGGTCGAAAGTTGACAATTGCCGCTTAGTGGAAGAAAAAATCAATTTTCGACACTTCCCACTCGTTTGTGCGGCCTGCGACGAAAATTTTTCAAAGTAAAACTACTGAGAAACATACTTTTTGATAAGTAATGAAGTATGTTCGCATGCTAAATTTATTTACTATATACAGGGTGGTTTTTTCAATATTAATAAATAAAGGTTTTAAGAGACACTTTGAAGGTCCATAGCTAGAAAACGAAGCATTGTATAACACAGGTTTAATGAGGCTTTTCGTCTTATTTGTCAGTCAGGAATACACAGTATTAATAATGTCCGACTTTTCTGCGACCCCCTGTATAATCACGGGGATGTGTATTCTTTAAGCGAGCGCTAGAAAGCTTGATTTTGACAAAGAGATATATGTGAGAAGTGTGAGTCAAGTTGTGCCGCACGGTGGTGTTTGTGACAAAAAATATTCCCAGTAATTGTATAGAGGGTCAGCCACCTAAAACTCCTCAGGCCCTTAAAGAGTTATCATGAGGGGCAGGGCATCAAATTGTAGGTAATCCAAAATAGCCACTGAAAATTGAAAAAATTGAGTCAAGGAGTTGTTATTTCTTTAAACCTGTTTTATAAATATACAGAATTTTATTACCTTAAATTTGACGTATAATACTAATATAATAGACTACATTGTGTTTTTTCTTTATACAGGATGCTCGGAAATTTCTAACAAAGGATCATATTGTACATTTAAAAATAAGACGAAAAAGTCCCATAAACATATTTTTAAAAATGCTTCTCTGAAGAGTTACGGGTGGTTGAAAGTGACCTGTAAAATCCAGTTTTTCTTGAATAACTGTTGATGGCTTTGAGCCACGCACTTCACATTTGATATTGAGTCATCCATAACAAATTGCTACATACGGTAAAATTTTTATCATAATCGGTTTTATGTAACTGGTCATTTCAAGGCCACATGACTATTCAAAAAGGTCCTAAAAGGGGATTGATTGATTGATTGATTTTAAGCAGGGTTATAGTTAGGTTAATGAGCCCGATTTGCACTTCGACTCTGTGGTCTTTTGTGCCCCCCTGATCCTTTGTTTAAAGTAGTCCTGTGCCCTCAACGAGTTGCAGGATGTTTTTTACAAGGTGCTCGTGTGTGAAGGTTGGTTCATCCGGAGCTCCCCCGAAAAGCTGCTGTCTCTTGCGGTAGAGGGCTGGACAGTCAAAGATTATGTGTGAGGCTGTTTCCTCCTCTTCTTCACATAGTCTGCAGAGTGTGTCTCCTCTGTGTACACCTATTTTTTGGAGGTGGTTTTTCAGGTGGCAGTGTCCTGTAACAAGTCCCACCAACCTTCTGATCTGAGTTCGTCCTAAGTGGAGTACGTCAGTTGTTAGTCTGGAGGAAGGTGTCCTAATTATTGCCTTTCCCAGTGTTTGTCCCTGTGTATCCTCCCAGCGAGAAATGTGTTGTGTGACGGTCCACTTTTCTATTGCGGTTCGAATGCTTTTTTTTGGGTATACCGAATACAGGCTCCGGTCCTATAAACGGGGTAGATGCACCAGTTTTCGCGAGGGCGTCCGCCTTTTCGTTTCCCTCTACACCTGTGTGCCCTGGCACTCAGATGAGTTGAACTGTGTTCCTCTCTGATAGAAGTGTCAGGTGGTTTAAACATTCCCTCGTTAGTTTGGAAGTAGTACGAGGTGATTCAAGTGCTTTTAAGGCTGCTTGGCTATCTGACAGGATGCTTATGTGTTGTTTAGTGTACCCACGTTTTGCATTTTCTTGAACACATTGCATTATGGCAAGATTTCAGCTTGGAATACAGTGGCTTTAGTACCTAGAGGTACACTGATGTTCTCTTTTGGTCTTACGCCATGTATTCCTGCCCCTATGCCTTCTGATGTGCGGGATCCGTCTGTGTACCAGACTGCCCTTTTGACAGGAAGGGTGGGGTTCCTTGGGCGCAGTCATTGCGAGAGTATCTCACGCTGAATGGTTTATCAAACGAGTATTGGGGGAGGGTGTAGTCGGAGCCCATTTTTAGAATGGGTTGGCCTTTCACTGCCTCCTGTATTCGTTTGTGTCCACACCGTTCATGGTTGGTGTCCCAGTTACCAGTGGATTTCATTCTGCGTGCGCCAATCTAGGCCTCCCCCTTTAGATATATATCTAGAGGGATTAGTCCTAGAAGAGCTTCCATAGATGCAGTTGGAGTGCTTTTCATGACTCCACATATGCACAAACAGGCCAGTCTCTGTATCCTGGTTAGTTTGGTTATGGCTGTTTTTTGTTCGACCTTTGGCCACCACAATAGGGTGCCATAGGCTATCATGGGTCTAACTACCGCGATGTAGTACCAATGAACCATCTTTGGTTTTAGTCCCCATGTTTTTCCAAACATGCGTCTGCCCATCATCAGGGCCATTTTCGCTTTGTTTGTAATGTTTTCCAGGTGTACGTTGCATTTTAGTTTAGCATCTAGGGTGTGGGGTTGCTAGTCCCCCATCGGGCGCCTCCCCAGGTGGCGGATAGGGGAATGCTCACCAGATATGGTGGGTACCGGAGAAATAAAATATCCGGGGCGGACCAAAACTAGCAGGAAGTGGAAAGAATATATGGTAGTAGGCCACTGGCACAGTTCCCGAGGGCATAGATTCTTAGACGAGATTTAATGTGGGATTTCGTCTTAGTGCGGTGGCGGAGGAACTCCCTATTAATGAGACAACGGCAGCGCACACGACTTTAATGAGCTAAGTCACCACTAACTCGCCAACATGCAGGGCCAGCATGGCGTTTCAATAGCCAATTACCCCCCTTTAACAAATGAATATGTCGAGCTCAACAAATAGAATACCCCAGGTGAGTAGGACAAAGAGTCCAGAATCTCACACTGATAATAGGTCAGTCTGCCTCACGGATTCTGGGGGAGGCAAGAACTCGCTAATATCAAATCATCCACCAGCAACAAGCCATCAGAATTTTAAATTGAAGGTGGCGACATATAATACTAAATCTCTGGTCAAAGAAGATAGGTTAACGGAACTAGAGGAAGAGTTAACAAAAATAAACTGGGACGTTATAGGAATCTCAGAAGTATGGAAGAAAGGTGAGGAGTGCATTAAACTAAAAAGTGGTCACCTTATGTATTATAAAGGAGAAGAAGAGACCTCTAGTAGAGGTATCGGTTTTATTATAAACAGAAGACTAGAGAGTAGGATAGTCAGTATTAAAGGACTGACAAGCAGAGTGGGTTATGTCATCATAAATATTAATCAGAGATATAAGATAAAGATCATACAAGTCTACGCTCCAACTGCAAGCTATACAGATGAAGAGGTAGAGGAATTCTACGACGAAATAAGCAAAACTTTAGAAGAAGAAAGGACTCACTTTAACCTTATCATAGGAGATCTTAACGCAAAGATAGGAAAAAAAGAGGAAGAAATAGAAACATGTATAGGGATACATGGATTAGGAGAAAGGAACGAAAGAGGTAAAAAGTTGATAGACTTTCTGATGAGTAAGAAAATGTTTGCCATGAACACATTCTTTAAAAAGAAACCGCAAAATAAATGGACATGGCGCAGTCCCAACGGAAGAACAAAAAACGAAATAGACTACGTGATCACAGATCATAAGTATATAGTACAAGACGTGTCCGTTCTGAATTCTTTCACAACCAGTAGTGACCATAGACTAGTCAGAGCACAAGTTAAAATAAACACTAAAGTCGAAAGAGTAAAATTAATAAAGAAAACACTACAAAGACCAACAGACGGCGAAACAATCAGGACAAATACTGAACAGTACGAACAGGAAATAAATAGACAGTTAGAAATTCTACAAGAGGAGGAAAGATGGAGCAATACTGACAAAATAGAGGAACTAAACAACATAATTGCAACCGCAACACTACAAGCAACAATAAAGGTCACTAAAAGAAAGATTCCGAAGGACGAAAAACTAAGTGCAAACACTAAGAAAATAATAGATAAAAGACGAGAAATGAGAAGGAAAGGACAATGGGACACAGCCCAGTATGCGGAATTAAACAAATTAGTGAGAAGAGAAATAAGAAAGGACATATTCGAATATAAAGAGAGAATAACTGAAGAAATAATAGAAAACAATAAAATCTTAAAAGTCCTACGGTCAAAACTAAGCATGGGAAGAACACAAATTACTAAAATTAAAGACAACACAGGAAAAGAAACAACAAATAGAAAAGAAATAATAAAAGCAGTGGAAGAATTCTACGCCAGCCTATATCAATCACAATTAGAAGAAGGAAACCAACGACACCAACAGAACAAGAACAAGCAAAGAACAAAACTAGAAATTATGAATGTGGGCTCCGAAGATATGCCAGATATCTCCAACCGAGAAATACAAAATGCCTTACACCAAATGAAAAATTCGAGAGCACCAGGACAAGACGGAATAATCTGCGAACAATTGAAATACGGTGGAGAAAAGCTAATAAAAATAGTGAAACGACTAATGGATAAATGTTTGGAGGTAGGAGACATACCAGATGCTTGGAACACCGCAACGATGATACTTATCCATAAAAAAGGACCCAAAAATGACCTGGAAAATTATAGGCCAATTAGCCTACTGTCTCATCTTTATAAATTGCTGATAAAAATAATAGCGAATAGAATAAATAGCAAACTAGACGCGTACCAACCGGTGGAACAAGCTGGATTTCGCAAAGGATTTGGAACTAACGATCATCTGCAAAGCATAAAAATGGTAATTCAAAAATGCAACGAATACAACATACCACTAGTACTCGCCTTCTTAGACTACAAAAAAGCTTTCGACACTATAGAGATACCATACATAATAAAAGCTCTCAACGATTGCCGTATAGATTCTAGATACACTCGCATAATACAAAATATATACAAAAAAGCAACAACTATAATAAAATTACACGAAACAACTAATAAAATCAAAATAGAAAGAGGGATACGACAAGGTGACACGCTATCACCCAGATTATTTACCTTAGCACTCGAAAATATATTTAAACAAATGAATTGGGAAAAGAAAGGTCTAAATGTGGACGGCATATATCTATCAAATCTAAGATATGCTGATGACACAGTGGTGATTGCGAAGGACGAGGCAGAGATGCAGACAATTCTGAACGAAATCTATGAACAGTCAAAGATAACCGGTCTAAAATTAAATATGAAAAAGACAAAAATTATGACAAATAGTTAAGTAAACAGGTTCACAATTAACAATGAAGAAATAGAGGTGGTTGACCAATATATATACCTGGGACATAAGTTAAAATTGGGTAAAGAACACCAAGAAGCAGAAATTAGCAGAAGAGTGAAATTAGGTTGGGTAGCATTTGGGAAACTCGCGAATATACTTAAGTCAAGAAAATTCACCAAAAGACAAAAAGCGAAAATCTATGATACATGTGTCTTACCAGTACTCACTTACGGACTTGAAACGTCTGTAATCACCAAGAAAATAGCCAACAAAATAGCAATAGCCCAGAGAGCTATGGAAAGGCAAATGTTGGGTATAACTCTCCGGGAAAGAAGGAGAAACGAATGGATCCGAAATGAAACAGGTGTGGAGGATGCAGTAGAAAGAGTGGCCCAATTAAAATGGAGTTGGGCGGGACATATAGCAAGGAGAACTGATGACAGATGGACAACCCGGCTGCTACACTGGAGACCAAGAACGAGTAAACGAAGCGTAGGAAGACCTTTAGCTAGATGGTCGGATGATATTAGAAAAGTGGGAGGACGCCAATGGTTCAGAGTGGCAACCAACAGAGAGGAATGGAAACACATTGGGGAGGACTATGTCCAATATTGGACCAATAATGTCTGAAGAAGAGAGAGAGAGAGAGAGATCTAGGGTAATGCCCAGATGTCAAGAAGTTAAATTTGACCGACCTGAATTCTTTCTCCAAAGATTGTGAGGTTTTGAAATGCCTCTACGTCTCTTTTCTTGGTGAAATTAGCGCTGTTTTGCTCGGGTTTACCTAAAAGCGGAAGTAGTCATGTGATCCTTATATAACCAGTTCCACGAAACCGATTGTGATAAAATTTATACAGTATGTAGCAACTTATTAAGGACGACTCCATAGCAAATTTGAAGTTGCTAGCTTAAAGCGATCACCATTTGTTTAAGAAAAGCTGCATCTTACAGGACATCATCAACCGCTTATAACCCTTTAGGGAAGCATTTTTTAAAACATGTTTATAAGACCTTTTCGTTTTATTTTCAAACGTACAATATGCTCCTTTCTTAGGAAACAGCATTTACCGAACACCCGGTGTAATAAAGAACAATGTAATTATCATATTAATATTATACGTCAAATTGAAGTTAATAAAATTTGCTATTTAATGATGTTAACAAAATCTTCGTAAGTGTGCAGGAAAAAAAATATTCTAACAAAACAGGTTTAGATTAATAACAACTTTTTTGGAAAAGTTTAAAATTAGCTACTACTTGATGTCCCGCCCGTCATAATATAAAAGTTACGGACTCTGTATATCAGTTAAAAGTTTTTCACTTTTTACCCCCCCCCCCCCTCCGACACTACTATAGCAAATTCAACTTTCCGCCCCCATAAAAATTTTTTTAAACTGGCGCCTACGCTGGAACTAAAATTACAAACCAATGTAGTTAAAATTATTTCTTTCGCATGTATTTTCCAAAGAGATCACCAGGGAAATGAAGATGATCAAATCGGCGGAACTTTTAAATAAAATCATAAAAAGGCGAGAATACTTGTCCTGAAGGTTAAAGGTAAATATCGCGCTTTTAAGCAGACGCATAAAAACCGTATCTACATAGGAGGGAAAACTGGCAAAATTTTCAGTGATGTGGACCATCAAAAGGAATTGAAAATAAATAATGCATATATTCGATTGATATTGTAGTTTTAAGTGGGATAAAGGAGAGAAGCGAAGTAAGTGGTTCGTTTTCCAATCTACGACGTGCACGAACTCGCTACTTTGGAAAAACTGAAAACAATTTGAAATGCAATTAATGCAGAACGAGGTTAATTTGTCAAATTAATGTCAAAAATTAACCTCTATATAATAAATTTGTGACGTCACAATGCGCATTGCGTGTCGCGCGGAAATGAAAGGGAAAGTGATTGTGTTTTTCTCCTTATCATAATGGCTTATTCTTTTTAAACTTATCTTACTTCGCATAAGATTTTTGGATACGTCGTTTTCCATTGCATGTCACGCTTTTAGAAATCTATTCGATTTTTTAAACCACTTTTTTTCATATATTGAACATACATTAAAATCGCTAATATACACAGGGTGGCCAACTTTACTAATATCGAAGTTACAAAAAAAAACATTTGCGTCTTCTTCGCCGAATTTTTTAGGACAAATTCAGTGGCGAAAACAAAAATTCAAAATAGCTTTTTTGTTTTTGTGTGATGTAGCTCAGTCATTATTGGTCTAAAAATTGACATAGAAAAAAATTTATACCAACAAGAGAATTTGCAGCCACGTTGTCCCTGACCTCCTAATTGAAATTCTGAAAATTCCCCCAAACAAAAGTTGTCTTCAAGCCGCCATTTGGAAAAATGGCAGCAAATATTCGTGTTTTGAGCATTTTATTGAAGACCATGCATTTTATCCAAAAAAGCTTGAAATAAAAATTGTTTAACACAAAAGTATCTACAATTTTTGTTATTGCCATTTGTTGATTGGACCAACCCTGAAGCCATAAAAGTTAAAAAGTGAAATTTTAACCATTTCTATTAGGTGCTATAACTCGTTTATTTCCAAAAATAAAAAAAAACTTATTAACGTCTTTAACAGATTTTTTTGTGTATATTATAGTGGCCAACTAGGAGTATTTAAATTTGCCACTGCCTTTGAGTTATAACAAAATCATCAATTTTTTGAAATGGAAACTATAGTTTTTGATAACTACTTTGATATTTACTGGCTTTTTTCAAAACACCCTTATATTGCTTATAGCATTCTAAATTTCAAATAACATTATTAGTTTTTAATACCCACGTCAAACTATATAGAATGTGTCTGCCCGAACATAGGCAAATAACGTGATGAAACTAAAAATCTCGTGCAATATCTCCCGGTAATGTTTGCGTCTATTTTAGACGTCATAACGCATATTTTCATATTACTGGATAGAAATTTTGGTAAGCTTCCAGTTTAATTTTAGCTTAAATTAAATAATTAACGATTGCAATAAACAAGTTTGGCCTATAACTCCGAAGTTACACTTCCCCGCATGCGTGTGTCCATAGCGCAGTTTGTAAGAGGGCGTGACGCTCAAACTTAGAAATCTATGAAAAATGTAGAATTTGAAAAAATATGAAAATTTCAAATTTTTCGAAATTTGGCAAATTTGGAAGTTTTTGAAGATTTTGTTCATTTTGATTTTTTTTTAAATTTCGAGTGCAAAATTGGAAAAATTTCGTAGTTTCCTCAATTTTAAAAATTTTGAAATTATGTTTACAGAAAAAAATTTTTTTTTGAGATTTTGATCATTTCGTTATATTCGAAATTACGATACATAATTCGAAAATTTTTTAAATACTAAAATATTATGGTTATCGGCTGCAAACGAAAGAATAACATACAACTACAACTTGCGTAGCAGTCTAAATAGATATTTTAAAATTATCAAAATATATCTGGCCAGATGCTTCAGAAATAATTAGAGCGTATCTAATCAATAATCCAAACAAATGAGTGATATTTTAAATTATTGCAAAAATTTCTGGAATAAAAAATATTAGTCAAATAACCTTAAATATTTAAAAAATATAGTCAAAATAATTATTATTCTAAAATATTGATTAGATCATGTCAATTATCTAAAAATATCGGTTAGAAAAGAAGAACATTTTTTGTACTTTTATAACTGCAACAAAACTGTAGTTGCAACTGCGGCAAATATCTGAACGTATCTTAAATTAATGTAAATTATTTCACAAATATTTTTGAATAACTGAATTTATTTTAATAATATTATTAAATAATTAATTAATTTACAGTTGCAGTAAACAAGTTCGGCCTATAACTCCAAAATTACACTTCCCGCATGCGTGTGTCCATAGCGCAGTTGGTGAACGGACGTTACACACTTGCGAAAAAAACAATGGTGCAGAAAGTGCAGCGGTTCAAATCCCGCTCACCGCCATTTTTCTTGTTTTTTCTTTAAATTCCAAACTACCTCTTTTATTGTATAAGAGTTATATATTATTTTTCTACTGTTTTTGTCAATAAAATTTTTTAATTACTCAAAATTTTAAATTTAATTAAATTTTCATTGTCATCTTTGCACAATAAAGTATTTGACAAACAAAAGATTCAAAAAATAGTTTGGCTAATTCACAGTTTAACGATATTAGACATTTCAGTTAAATTCATTTCAGCCGATTTAAAAAATTGTAGTTTATTGTACAGTTTCTGAATATTTATTAAAAAATTTTGATTTTGCAGCTGCAAGTAATTCAATGGGTAATGTTTACTATACATTTTTACAGTTTGCATTACCCATTTAATTTTGCTAACTACTAGTCAACAGTTGTGAAATAGCCGGATTATTATTTGAGGTATTCAATTGTATTAATTTAATTAAATGTAATATATTTTGTAATTTATATTTTTTGTAACAAAAGGCACCAAAAACAATATTTAGCTCTTATAAAATAGAACAGGTAATAAATATTTTAAGGAAAACAATAAAAAAAGTGCCGTGAACGGAATTTGAACTGCTGCATTTTCAGTACCGTTGATGTGTCACGCACGTGAAACGCGCGTTAACCAATTGCGCTATAGGCAACGCATGCGGAAACGTGTATTTTCGTTATAAGCCGAACTTGTTTGTTGCAATCTTAAATTACCAAATTTAAGCCGTTATTAAAGCCAAAGCTTACTAAAACTCTTCCGAGTAATACAAAATTACGCGTACTTCATTGTTACGACTTCTAAAATTAACTGGAGCATTTCAATACGAGCTTTTCAGTTTCCTCGGCTAGTCTTGGGACGTATTGAATATTTGAAAAAAGTTAAAAATATCCATTTTAATTAAGTCAAAGCCTCAATGGTTTCAATTTAAGAAATTGATGATTGTGTTATAAATCAAGAGCCGTCGTATATAAAAAAAATTGAGCACGCCACTGTAATCTACACAATGAAAAATCTATTAAAAACTTATAGGGCGTTTTTTCTTATAATTTTGAAATAATCTAGTTATAGGACCTAGTAAAACTGGTTAAAATTTAATTTTTTTACTGTAGGTTCAAAACAAAAATTATTCATCAATTTTTGTTTTGAAAATTAAAATTGTACTAAAAAAAATTGACATAATAAGGTGCAAATTGTTTTTGTTTAACTGTAATATTCACAAAGTTACCTATATACTGCACTGAAATAAGCCAACATGTACAGCATTGTACAATGTCGACAAAAGTTAAATGAAAAACTAAACCTCCAATGCAATTAGATTCTCGCTCAGAAAGTTTTGATGAGAACTTAAAATCAAACTGCTTGTTTAAAATTGGTTTAGTTATCCTTAAATCAACTTCCTGGATCAGCTAACGCTAAAGAAAACGGTACGTTATTGATGATTTCAAATGACCCTACTAGAGTAAATTTATCTGACTTAGTGTTGGAGAATAAAGCTCCCTATTTCACAAGCCTTCAACATATAATCCATTTATCTAAAAGCTCCCGACTTTGTCTCTCTTATGTATATACAAAGCATATAAAAATAGGTTGCTTACGAACCTCTTAACACTTTGCAGCTCTTAGTACATTTCCGCTTTGGCATTACTGCTAATTGCATTAAGCTTAGAGCATGTTTGTATGAAACTGTAGACCGTAGTGTTAAGTATTTCTAGAACACCGAAGAATTATTGTAAAATCAGCAAGACTGCCGGGTGGGTAGATTATGTTAACAGAACACCCCGTTTTACTGCAGTAATAACATTCATGTAAAGTAAATTTAGGTCTCTGTCTAATTATTTAATACCTATTACTCAGTTTTTGTTTGTAATTTAATAAAAAAATATTGTATGCTTATTTTACGTAAAATTGCGTACTTTACATACAATACGTAATGCACAAATTTTCCAAATTACCAAAAGAAACTTAAAGTGATAAGCTAATTTTATTTATTAATTATTTAAAAAAGAAGCTGTACGTTTCACAAAAAATTAGAAATCACGAGATTTGCTTTCAATTGCTGTAAATTAAATACTATTTTTAAAAAAAAAAAGGAAAAACTTTATAAACAATCTTGAATTGCGGATGTTGCAAGTTTGGTATGAAATGAAGAACTGTCGTCATAAAATGAATTATATACACGTTACTTATTGCTATTCCAATTATGTTCTGGCCGAAAAGAACGTTTTCAATACTGCTCTAATAAAAGTTGCTTAATACATTATGTCCTATAATAGCGACAGCTATCAAAATATAACATTTGCTAGCAACATTAATGAGCTTATCGATTTTTTTTTCATTCATTACCCACCTGCTGTTTTTCTACAGGGCGCGGCAACTAAACTTTCTCCAAAACCATCAAAAAGTGAGCAACAACATTTTTTATGATTTTATGGGACGGTAGGCGCCGAATCTTAAGGCTAATATTGAGTTTTGAAAAAAAAACTTAAAATATTGCGTCAAAAATTTTAAAGATTTTGTTAATAACAAAAATGCAAAAAATATTAAAAATTTTGTAAATTTTTATTTTTTTAAATAGAAAATTTGAAAAGTGTTGTATATTTTGTAAATTTTGAATTATTTTAAGATTTGCTTTTCGTTCTTTTTTAAATTAAAGTTTTGGTATTTCTCAATTAATTTTTATTTTAAAATTATTCCTTTATTAGATTTCGAAAATGTTTTAATTTCTGCCTACAAATTTGGAAATTTCGTATTATTTACTAATTAAAGCATATCTAATCAGATATTATATCCAACTTATATGAGTAATATTGAAGAATATTTAAAACATACCTGAATTAAATTCGAATACAAAATTATTTAATTAAAACTTTTATTATTCGAAAATGGTGTAATATTTCGTGTAAAAAAATCGGTCAAATAACCGTTTTAAAAATATCGTCAAAATAATTTCAGGCAATTATTAAAAATATCGTTTAGATAATAAGTATGCTTTACGCGTCTTTAAAACTGCAACAAAATTGCAGTTGCAATTGCAGTAAATGAAGTATTATCTGGGGATACATTGGTTAATAATTTTCAGATAATATGGAAACGAAAATAAATTATTATCTTAATGATATCTTAAATCTATTGTAAATTATTTTAAAATAGTTTTAAATAATTAAATTTATTTCAATGATATTATTTCATAATTAAAGTTGTCTCAAGTTTAAAATAATGTTAAGTTAAGTTAAGTTAAGATATTTTTTTAGATAACAAAAAAGATTATTTAGATAATTTTATTTACGGTATTAAGTAATTTTAACCCTTTAAAAATATCGCTGAGAATTTATTTTATACTAGAGTAAAAAGTGAAACGGCATTCCATAAAGTTGCTCTTAAAAAACATTTTAAATTAAACTTAAAGCATGATGTATTAAGCAATTTTTGGTGAAGCATTTCTTCGATGGCGCTATTATTTTAGAATAGAGACACTTTGTATGTCAAACGCCATGAAAATAAATGGTAACTTTGGAGTATAACCTTGAAACACACAATATAACTAAAATATCCAAAGTAATCTCATTTTTATTAAAAAAAAAAGTTACAGAAAAGAACTGCAACGAAATAGTAACTATTTAGTTGATCTTGCTTCATTAGTCTTTTCACCTATGCATATTTTCTATTAAATTAAGTATTTTTAATAGCACTACTTTATTAGTATAGCATTTATTCCTATTTAATAAAATAGTTGTAGCACAAATTTTATATATTTACCACGCATTTTTGCATGATGTCATAATAAAAATTCTCTGTGGATTTTACAACACGACAGTTTCATTTCAATCATTTTGACTAAATGGAACGTATATAAAAATCATTAGCCACAGTCTGCTGGTTTTACATTTTAGTGTAGTAGCACACGTGATGCGATACATTTTATATAGAGCCCTAACTTAAAATTAAGACACTACCAATTCTTTATAGAAACACCACTATGGCTGCTCCTTCAGATTTCTCCGATAAAAAACGAGCGAGACTTAGTCGTCCTATTTCTCCTCACATTTCGGGACATAACCGCCCTCAAACAGCCTATCGAAACCGACGATGCGAAGGGAGGTTAGTAAAACTAGAGATACATTCGAGGAAAGCTTGGGAATTACAAAGAAACTATGATTGTTTTTCAGGACTATCAAAATTCGCGAAGCTGGCACGTTCGGTAACGAGAAGCCGATCAGTTCTCGTTTCCCAATTTTCATCTCATATACCCAATTTAAAAGATACAACGAAGCAATCGCATCTGGCACAAGTCAGTAGTTGATAAAGACATTCAAACTGGAACTGCCCACTAATGTGCTCTCTCTCTTTCTCTTTGCATGCTGCTCTGGGATTGTGTTTGTAAACTGTTTTTATTTTTCAATTTATATTGGTTTGTTTACAACAAAAAAAGATGATGAGTTTAAGCGCAGACATCATGCCTCAATATCGACAGGAAGCGCCGAAAACACCTCCGCATATTTTACTACATTATTGCGCCTTCAAAGCCATCTGGGATTGGATTATTTTATGTCTTACCTTCTACACCGCAATCATGGTCCCTTACAACGTCGCCTTCAAAAACAAGACCTCAGAGGACGTATCATTGCTGGTCGTGGACTCCATAGTAGATGTGATATTTTTCATAGACATCGTATTAAATTTTCACACCACCTTCGTTGGCCCAGGAGGTGAAGTTGTTTCGGATCCTAAAATCATAAGAATGAACTATTTGAGAAGTTGGTTTATCATCGATTTGCTTAGCTGCTTGCCTTATGACGTATTTAATGCCTTTGACCACGACGAAGACGTAAGTTAATTATTGATGTTGTTCTATTATAGATTTAGTGCGAAACCTATTCTAACCCCAGGTCGCATGTTTCCTTGAAATCCTGAACTTGGATGAAATTTTGCAGCCTGGAATTTAGAGTAGGTCGACGCAGTTCAATATTAAACGCTTTGATTTACACATCTGGGGAGGTGTTCTTGAACGTAGATTCGGTATAATGGAATCCGTGTAAGTTATTAGGCCGGTCCGCAGTTTACAAATGTTTGCTATCGGAAATTAAACCTATTGAGAAAAAAACCTTGGCATAATATTGAACGTTCAAGAATCTCCCACCCATGCTATATGTAAAAATGATAATTGAATTTCATTTATTGTTACATTTTTAAACTTTACAAAATCTGGCAAAACTATCCAAATGCAATTTTTTTTAAATCAATGCAAACCCAAAACAGATTTACAAGACATAGATATTTCAGGAGATTTTCTGAACGGTTGGACTTATTCAGTCCAATAAATAGAAAAATTTCTTGCAGAAAGTGTCCTGTCATAAAATGTATTTGAAGAACTTTACCATAAGCCATCAACCTGTCAGATCAATTGTTATGCCATGCTGAATTTTATAAGGGCTCAAAGTAGGTACGTTTTGAGTAAATAGTCACTCAGTTAGTAATGGTAACTATAACAATAGTGCACGGGCTATCAACAGCTATATACAGCGCACTTACCGAAATTGCGAAACAAACAAGCAATGTGTCAACAACTGTTTACAACAGACATTTGTAAAATGCTAAAAAATATTAAAAATAATTGACCATGTTCACTTGCTATTTGTTACAAAATGTTAAATATTCGCAATTGCGGTAAAATAATAAACGGTGAATTATGACAAGAGCTCTATGATTTGCAAACTAATCATCGCTATGACGTGCTTGTTTCAAAGGCGATTGCGATTAAGTTTTTGTTTAGCCGCTCTGTATAAAAAATATAAAGACACCAAGAAATGCGTATGCCCTCTCATAAATAAAATTCTAATCCCAAGAATGTAATGCTCGTTATTTTTTAAAATTGATGTCTGAATAATCTTGCTCCACCAATAGAACGTTAGAGGTAACGTAAGAAACGGAGATATAGCACTGCAAGGCATCAATTATTTAAATCATTTGCTGATTCTCTTTGTTGCCCATTTCATTTCTAAAGAGCTCAGAAAATCCACCCGTAAAACTTTAAAATATGTTAAACCCGTTTGATCTCGTTAAGCTATGTGTTACTATTATTTTCCAGTCGTTGACTTTTATACACATCATTTTTTTAATTTGTCTTCAGTACGCTACAAATTTTTTGCTTATCATTCAACCCTCGTTTTGCCATAACGCTGAACATACGCGCATTGGTGGGGCATTAGGAAACGCGAATAAGGCTTTTTTGTGGTTTATGCGCGTGCTTGCCTTGTTCCGTTTACTGAAATAGGTAACACAATAATGTATGTAACCTAATTAACATTAAATAGCAATACTGATCCTGCACAGATTGCTAGATTAGTTATCTTATATGTGTTGTCACAGTTAACTTGATGTTGCAATTATCGTTCTTGATTTAAAAACGTTCGTTAATTTTACAAGATTTACTGCGTCAGATTATTGGTTCCATTATTTTAAATAAATATTCAAAAGCTCATGTTAAACCTACCCTATACAAGCACATGAGAAAATCTGTTCCCCCTAACAGGTGCTAAATCTTTTAGTCAGTTCAAAGTCATAACGAAAAAATGTCAGTAGCTACCCCGCAAAATTAAATTGAGCGCAACTTTGAATTTTTTATAAGAAGCACCGTTGAGTGAAATGAAAACTGTAGAGGAGCAGATATAGGAAGAACCATAAAACATGGATTGGTTAATGTTAATATAAATTCGTGTAGATTGCTTCGGAAATTAAACCTCCCTCAATGTCCTTCCCTGGCGAACAGAATTTCATAACTTTGCTTCCAGATTAAAGGGATTTTTTTTCGTATGATTATAAGGTATTTGCTAAGCGGCTAACAAAAATTACAAATTCAATTCAAAATTATGTGAAAGAAATTAACACGGTTCCTTATTTTCCTTACATATTTTTTTAGTAGCTTTAATACAACTTTGAGGATAACTAATCTGTAAAGCTCTAAAATCGTAATAAAACTCAGATACATTTTATGATCCATTGTACGTTGACGTGCACCGTTCTGGTTCTTGGCAAACATTCTTTTCCTTGTAGGTGTTTCATTATCCGTGAAACATTTTATAGCTGCAAGTTGAAGCAGAAAAGTTACAAAGCGTATTAATTTATTTACGAGATTTGAAATTTTAATTTAAAATTCTGTTACAGCGTTAGTTTAGTGTTAATTAATTTTAAAGAACACGAGTTTATTCGAATTTGCATTAAAACCTTCGGCAGACAGTTATTACATCGCAAAAATCCCCACCGCATGAATTTCGTCAAGTTTTAAATTAAATCCCTAAATTTCAATAATTCCATTAAATTTTAGTCGGTATTAATTTCATCCCGTACAAGTAAAGCAACACATGTATGCTTACTAAATTAAATCATTGCATAATAATTATTTATTCAACGCCCAATTTGAACTTTCTTTTTGCCACTTTTGTTCACGTTTTTATTTACCAAAAAGTATTAAATAAAAGACGAAAAGTACACACAAAATTGCCATTGTTATACAAATTTGATTAAATCAAAATTTCAATACAACCGATTCAATACAGACAATGACAAAAGTGTATTTATTCAATGGCTTTCGTACAATAGCCGAATTCGTTTTATTGGATTTTTTTGTAATCGAGGGTGTCACCTTTATTAATAATTTTCTTCGATTACTTCAATTATAACCACAACGAAGCATTTCAGACAACTTCAGCTCAAGAGAGTGAGATTGGGGTTAATATAGCTTGTAGCAATACTAATCGGGGATTCGGGGATCAATACCCGCCGAGGTAAATAAGATGTCTTGGGTTGATGCATTTATCAATGTGAAAACTGAAGTTCAGCTAACATTTCAATGGTTAAGGTGATTCTAAATCTCGTGGGCTGTTGCGCAGTAGGCTATAAGCATCCGTCGAACACGCCAAAGCCGGCCAAGATACTGTCTAAAGAAGTGTTTCTCAAACTTTTATCGTACAGTAATCTCTATTTTTTTAAATATTTTAACGTACCCCAGTAAAAAATTGTATGGATGTATATGCATACCTAATTTTAACCGATAACCGGTCATAACCAATATCTGGTCGTAACTGATAACTATTAAAAACTACTAACCGGTTATAAACCGATAACCGATCACGAAAATCAGTCATAATCGCTTGGTTACTAAAATCGACAGAGTTTAAATTTTCTAGAAACCGGGTATTAAGTATTTCGAGTAACCGGCTGTTAGTAAAAAGTTTCAAAATCGGCATCGGACGATATTCAGTCGTGACCGGCAATCTATCAAAATCAGTGACCGATAATCGGTTATGAGATCGGTAATTAGTCATGATCGACAACTGAAAACAGCACCTTTCAATAAACAATCATGACGCGATGACCGGTTTTTGACAGATTGAAACCGGCGGTTTTCATCAGAACTGACTACCGATAATCGTTGAGTCTTATTAGCAATAAACTATATTCCAAAAATGACTTGATTGTAGGTGTCAGCAATATTCAACCAAAAATTGATGTAATATTGTCAGCCAAACAGAATCATCCAAGTCATTGAGTTACAGTGGATGAAAACTTTTAGTGCGGAACATACTGGGCTGACATGGGAAATCACATTTACTCAATTTCCTGCTTTCTCTTCAAACCTACTAGAAAGGTGTCAATTGATAGGGAAAATTTGTATCTTTCAAATAGTATTAAATATTATTTATTATTTTGTTTTTTTTTAAGCAAAAAACTCTTAATAAAGTATATCCTACAAATATGTTTCTAAAAATCTGTCGTATGTATGGAAAATTCAAGAAACGTGCTTGTTTGTTTTTAAAATCATTTTAAATTGATAGTATTTAGTGCCATATAAAAGGTACAAATTTTCCTATTAACCCCATCATTAATTTCTGTAAGGTTACAGGTGAAGCAGTTAGTTAATTTTCTATGTCAACGCCATATGTTCCGCACTTTAAGTTTCCATCCGGTATAATGACTTGGATGAGCCTGTTTGGCTGACAATATTATATCAACTTTTGGTTGAATATTGCTAACAGCTACAATCAAGTCATTTTCGGGACACAATGTATTGCTAATAAAACTGTCACCAACTATCAGTTAATCGGTATGGGTGCTAACGAAACCCGCGGTTTTCTATGTATCAAAAAACAGTCATCGTGTCATGGTCGGTAATTGATAAACCACAAAGTTCACCAGCGCGACCGTTGTCGATCATGACCAATTACCGGTCTCATAACCGACTATCGCTCACCAGACTTGACAGATTGCCGATCAAGACCGAAAATGGTCCGAATTTAAAACCGTCAATTTTGAAATTTATTTTAATAACAGCAGGTTACTTAAAATCATAACCGGTTTCTAGAAAAAGCAAACTTCGTCGTTTTCTGTAACTAAGCGTTTATGACCGATTTTCGTGATCGGTTATTGGTTTTGAGTAGTTATCCGTTACGACCGGTTATCAGTTGTGACTGGTTACAGTTATGACAGAACTATATTAGCTGATAACCAATAATTGATCATGATTATGACCAATAATCGGTCTCAAGTCATAACCGCTAGCCAGTTGGGCTAGTGAAAACTGTTGTTTTGAATAACCGGTTATTACCAGTAATTAGTCCTGACCGGTTGACCGCTTTTAGACAAATTAAAAACCGCGGTTTTTCTAAGGCTGTCGATCATAACTAATTACCGGTCTCATAACCGACCATCAGTCACCGGTTTGACAGATTGCTGGTCATGACCGGATATCGTCCGAATTAAAAGCTGTCAATTTTTAAATAATATAATACCAACCGGTTACTTGAAATCAGATCCGGTTTCTAGAAACACCAAATCCGTCGTTTTTTGTAACTAAGCGATTGTGACCGATTATCGTAATCGGTTATCGGTAATGACCGGTTATTGGTTTTGATTAGTTATACCACAGATAAGGTTAACACTACAGATATACGGTAAATATGTGAGCTATCGGCAGCTTGTTTTATATGATTAATAATCTGCAAAAAGATGGCGCTACAATGACAATTTATAATTAAGTCACAGATGACTGTAATTGAGCAGATTACTTAGCACATATTCAAACCAAAAGTTAGACAGCCATCTGCCATGCTTAATTATCAAACCGCAATTTTTCGTAAATAATTAATATTGAAGCCAATTCTACTTAAATTATATTTTTGATGTGACAGATGCACTCAAATCTCCGATAAAACAGTTTCCAACACATTTCAATAGTAATAAACAAATAGCGATAGCAGCGCCCTAAAATTGGTCTGGTGCGTTGTAGCCAAACTAACGCTAATTTCGTTTCCAAATATGAGCGGACATTTTGTATAAAGGGTCGTATATCTGTAGCGTTAACCTTATCTGTGGTTATACCTTATGACCGTTTATCGGCTATAGCCGGTTATCGGTTGCGACTGGTTACAGTTATGGCCGCTTCTTGGTTGTGACAGGACGATGATCTGTGATGAATGATAATCATGGTTCTGACGAATAATCGCTTACAAGTCATAACCGATAGCCGGTTGCGCTAGTGAAAACGGTTGCTTTTAATAACTGGCCGTGGCCAATAATTGGTTTTGTCCATTTGGCCGGTTTCTGATAAATTGAAAACCGCGGTTTTACCGAAGCTCGTAACCGGCTAACCGGATAAACAATAACACATCGTAGCCAAAAATCGATCACGAAAGCCGATGATAATGTTATAAAAATAGACGGAACTCGGATTTTGCGCAAATCGGTTATGATTTCGAGTAACCGTTGATTATGAAAAAGAATTGCCAGCTTTAATTTATAAAAGAAAATTTGCCGACGGCGTACCCCTGAAGTTTTTTCATGTGCCCCAGTTTGAGAAACACTGGTCTAAAGTTATCATTATCAGTTTACAGCCCCTTTCTTAAACGTTATCGGTGCTCTATTATCAGTCATTTTGTTCAAAAGAGCTCGAATATTTTAAATTTTGCGAGTAGTGAACGCATTTGCGTATCTCACAGCCTATGAGGTTTTGTAAGTACTCTATTAAGCTGCCCTGTAACGTCAATGATAAACCATAGCAGCAGAAATAGACCCACAATAAATAAACACAGGGTTTCCGAGCAACGCTGAACTACATATAAAATATAAAATGCACGAAAAAGTATGCCTTTTTAAATTTTAAGGCCCCAAGACATTTGGTTAAGAATCTAAAGGGTTGTTGTTATTTGTTATTATTGCCGTTTAATCAAAAAACAATAATTTAATTTTTACAGCATTTTTATTAGATGTGGAAATAACTTAAAAATGAATTTTTTCCCAAACCCTTTTTGGCATTAAAATAATGACTCCTAGTTTGCGACTTTGGACGAGCCCTGCAACCCTTTTAGATTTTAAGAAATAGATGCACAGCCCGCTGTGGAATGAAAAGTCACGTCTTTGCTAGACCAAGGAAATGTTTATAATGTCAGATAATAAATAAAACCTAACCTGAAATTGACATTACAAACATTTCCTTAGTCTAGCAAAGACGTGACTTTCCATTCCACAGCCATGTTGACCATTGTATAGTTCTCATTTCTTTTTTAAATATCTCGCTTTCAGTGTTTCAATGTCAAAAATCGTTCGAAAATGAATAAAAGTATATAAAATTCCCCCCTAAAAAAACATAATGTCCTAGCCTAAATAGTTTCCGAGATACAGCCTGTTTAAATTTACCTTTTTTTCCCAAAAAAAACTAAACTAACTTTGGTCAAAAAAAATACAAAAAAGGTCAAACTTCGAGAGGAACCATTTAAGGTAGGGCATTCTTTTTTTCTCAGTTTTGTGAAAAAATTTATACACTTTCTCTCTAGTTGTAAAAAATGTTTACGTGGCAGCCCTCGATACGAGCTGTTTCGAAATAACTTCATGTATGTAAAAAAAATATCGAACTGATCAATTTTGGGATGTCATAACTTCGGACCTATTAAGGTTAGAAAAATGTTTTTTTTTTTAGATTTATACTGAATTGAGTCTACTTTTGATTTGTAAACCACTTTTTTGTAGGGAAAAAACAATTTCATAAAATCTCAAAAGTACGTTTTTTCCATGGATCTAAATTTGATATGAGATTTTGTTTATAAATTAAATTTAAAAGTATACGTGGATACGTGAATCCCCACGTTGGCTACCCATTATCGTCGTTTCTTATCGCACTCATTAATTGCCTTTGTTTCCAGTAAAATAGTGACTGTATATAATAAGGAAATACCAATCCGTTTATTTCATGAATTATGTCCCAAGTTAACAAAAAGGTGTCTGAAAGACAGAACAAACTTTATGAAAGATACGCGTTTCATTCTCTAAGGGTTTAACGTCACAGTTGTCATCTTTATATCAATCGCACACAATTCTGTCCAAGAGTAAAGGAAAGTTTTCCTAATGTCCTAACTTTTTTTATCATTGTTGAAAAACTATTTATTGTATCCGTTTTCTATTCCAGGGCATCGGAAGCTTATTTAGTGCTTTAAAAGTAGTCCGTTTGTTGCGATTGGGTAGAGTGGTGCGAAAACTGGACAGATATCTGGAGTATGGGGCAGCGATGTTGATATTACTTCTATGTTTCTATATGTTGGTAGCCCACTGGCTGGCTTGTATTTGGTACTCGATCGGCCGTTCCGATGCCGATAATGGAGTTCAATACAGTTGGCTCTGGAAACTGGCCAATGTTACACAAAGCCCTTATTCGTACGAGTGGCTAAATAATTCCGAAAGCGCGGTGCTCACAAATGGACCCTCGAGAAAGGCAATGTATGTTACTGCGCTGTATTTTACCATGACATGCATGACCTCAGTGGGATTTGGAAACGTTGCTGCTGAAACCGACAACGAACGGATTTTTACAATTTGTATGATGATTATTGCAGGTAATTAACACCCCTATGTTGTTCTACCCTACACGTACCATTTATTTTCTAGCAGATAAATAAGCAATAAGTAAATTTACAAAAGTAAAAGGATAAAAGTGAGTTATTACGTTGCTTCAACTTTGAACTTTTTAAAATTATTAGTTGAATTAACTAGATTATCTTACCCTCTTTTATAAAACAAGGTTTAATCAATCGATTTTCGATATAATACTCTGACAGCATGACAGGGCATTGTATTTAATAGCATCGGGTTAGCTTAAACTACCGAACAGCAAAGGGTTTTTTTATGTAACATAATTGCAACTGGAAATTACATACAAGTAGAAGAAATGTCATCTTTTATGAGGCCAAAATTAAACTTTCTTCAAAAACATGCTATAACGAATAAAACTTGTTAAAAGAAAGTAAATTTTTTGTAATTCTTTCTAATTTTCGTTAATAGAAAAAAAATTTTTTTTATGATTCTTAAATAAAAGGTTTCTACCTTGAATAAAATTTCTTTTTCTCTGTAAGATCATGCAAATCTTTACCATTTTGGCGAGGTTGCGCTGGAGATGCTCGAAGCTAGAACAGCATCCGCGCAACGTTGTCAGATGGTGCAAAAAATGACCTTTTCTAGAGGAAAAGAAATTTTAACCAAGGAAAACAACTTTTAATAAAAAATTCAAATTTTTAAAAGAATACTGAAAAATATTTTTGTTTTAGTTTAATTAAAACAAATTTTTAGAAAACAGTAAAGCAAATTCAGAGAAAAATAAATAATAAGAATAAATTTTAAAAAAACTTTTGTTCTTCCCAAGCATCTTTTCTTTACAAAATGTTATTATTCGTTCATAAAATTTATTTTCCTTTGAGAAGTTATATTTTACTTTATAGATTTATTGTAAATAAAACAATTCTTAACTTCAACAGGTTTTTTATGTTAGCTTTATACGCATTTCACTTTATAGACCTTTTTTTAATTTGGTTTTGTCCCAAACGGCGCGGCGCCATTACTGTGTAGATGTGCAGAAAATACTAAATCTTAGAAAAAATCATAGCTAAGCCTCAATTTAAACGAACACATATGAACTACGCTTGCCAATTCTAGCAAATTAAATAAACCAAATATGTTTAAACATTTGTTAACAATAGACTAAACTCAACAAAAATGTAATGAACAACGATTAATATGAAACAGTCACTTCATTATGGAATTTGCCCCAACATAACTCTAGATCTATGGTACGGCTCCTAAGGATTGAAACACAGTCAGAAACTGTGAAGGATGTAACTTTAATTACTTAAGGGTCTGAAGGGTCTACGTCTTGAAACTTTGTAACATAGAAGCTCAACGCACGTAGTCAATTCATGCCTGTTTAAATTTCACCATTAACCATAACAATTTTTTTAACCAGAAATGTTAGTAGATCAATTTTATATAGTCCAGTCAAAATAATACGCAAAAACGGAGGTTGCATAAAACAAAATTGCAACATGAGCATTTTACACGTCAAAATGTACAGAACAACATATTCAAAATCCGCAAAACTCTGTTACGTGGGTTTTTAAAACTGAAAGTTAAAAATAAGTGAAAAAATAGATTATCTTCGAAACTAATAAGCGAGGTACGAAAATTTTTGGTTTAATCGAATTTGTACATCTAAAAAATCTCCACAAAAAACGTGTGTATCGAATTTTCGATATCGTTTAAAGATTTCGAAATAATCGTACTGAAAGTATGTATCATTTATATGACACTGAATTCGTCTGTCTTATTAGGTAATAAATACGTTCGATCAACATTAGCCAGACAGTATATTTTTCCAGAATGAGCTGCGAAGAGGGTGCTGATGGTAATTACGTCCCTTCTTGTTTGCTTTTTGCGAATTCTATTGAAGACTGCAATTTGTTCCTCGCTAAAACGTGTACTTACAATAAAAAAATATAAATTCAAATTTTTTTTTCTCTTTGAAAATATGTTATTTAATCAACATAATAAAAACTATCATCAACATCTTCATGTTTTTCTGAATTAATGCAACTATTTCCGCGGGAGGATCCGAGCATTCTAGGGCGTTTTGCAGGCTCCAAATTTCCATACCATTTCATTTTTTTATGTTTTATTCTTATTAAAACAATTTATTTAAAAAAAACTATATTTTTTTTGTGCAGAAATGTAGGCAAATAGAATTAGTTTTCAGAAAAACCCAATTACATCGTACAAAAATGCGTCAGCTCTTATTCACGATTATCTGAACATCTTAGCCTTTAATAAAACAAAGCATTTCTTGTAAAGTTGTTACCCAATCATTTGTAATTTTTTTATTGTTAATAATAAACTTAAAAACAAAATACATGTAAAAGGCTGGAAAAATTACCAAACTCCTGAGCATCGGTCGGCATGTAAGCCCCTTCTCTACGTCTCTCACAAACTGTAATATTCCTCCGCTTGGGCCACGCTGGGGCCAGTACCTGCCCGGCACGAACGCACGTTGGTGCCCATTGACGTTTTTTGTAGAGCTTTCTTCGATTAGAAGAAACATTTTCGTATCTCACTTAATTTTGAAGATCTATCTATTTTTTACTTATTTTTGACGTATAGTTAAAAATAACACTTAAAAGACGCGAAGTTTTGCGGATTTTGAATATGTTGTTTTGTACATTTTTCTGAATATGCCCGTGCTGCAATTTTATTTAGGTTCAACGGTAATTTGACTAGACTAATACGTTTTCAAAGAATTTAACCATCATCAAGAATTTTCCTACATAGTTACTAAGTTTTCAAATTTATCTCAATACTTATACAACGGCGGTAATGAACATTTTATAACAAAAATGCTTTCAAGTCAGTCCTAAGCTGAAATCAGTTCGAACTTTGTTTTAGACGAATATAAGAAGCTTACTTTTATTGTTTGAATATAAAGAAACTTGAAGAAAAATAAAGTTACCCTTCATGCATGCGCTGAATTCGAAATCCTTTGATGTTTGATCTCCAGATAGTGTCATTGCCCCATGTTCAACAAAAAAAAATACAATTACTTAAGATGAGATCTTCACTTAACTGAAGAGAAAAACTTTTACATAAAAGGTCTTAATGGGCTTTTTGAACCGTTCGCTATTTACATGCAGTTAATGTACTGAAACATAGCAAGCTGTTTTTGTTCTCTAAAACTTACTAAAAAAAAACTCAACCTTGCCTTTTTATCTCTTTCCGTTATAACAAAAAAAGTTGTAATTTCTCTCCAGCTCTCCTTTACGCCACCATCTTCGGTCATGTGACAACAATAATACAACAGATGACAAGCGCCACAGCGAAATACCACGACATGCTGAATAACGTCCGGGAATTTATGAAACTTCATGAAGTTCCTAAAGCTCTGTCCGAACGGGTAATGGACTACGTGGTATCGACATGGGCGATGACGAAGGGCCTAGATCAGGACAAGGTAAACAAAACAGTAGGTTGAGTCGAATTGAGTTTTATACAACACCTGTGTTTTCCACCAATTTAACATTTAAAATTGGTTTCCTTTCTAATAACAATTTTATTTCTTTGTTTGTTGGGCATAAAAGGAACGACCATTTCCCCTTTCAAAACAGTTTGACGTTTGTCAACAACAGACCTGAATAAACATTTAAATGCAATTTTTCCACCAGGTATTGAACTTCTGTCCGAAAGATATGAAAGCGGATATATGCGTTCACTTGAACCGAAAAGTATTCAACGAGCATCCAGCGTTCAGGCTTGCATCGGATGGGTGCCTTCGGGCACTTGCGATGCATTTCACCATGTCACATTCTGCCCCAGGGGATCTCCTATATCACACCGGGGAATCTATCGATTCGCTGTGCTTCATAGTCACCGGTTCGTTAGAAGTCATTCAAGACGACGAAGTGGTTGCAATACTCGGTAATAAAAGCTCAAAAGCACAATTTAAAGCTCTAATTGTACTCTCTTGTTTTTAATCCAGGCAAAGGGGACGTCTTTGGTGATTCCTTCTGGAAAGACAACGCTGTCGGCCAATCGGCAGCAAACGTTCGTGCTTTAACATATTGTGATCTTCATATGATAAAGAGAGATAAACTATTAGAAGTGTTAGATTTTTATCACGCGTTCGCGAATAGCTTTGCTAGAAACTTAATTTTAACTTACAATTTAAGACACCGATTAATTTTTCGTAAAGTGGCGGATGTTAAAAAGGAAAAGGAACTAGCCGAAAGGCGAAAAAACGAGCCCCAACTCGATCAAAATCAGCATCACTTGGTTAGGAAAATCTTTTCAAAATTCAGGGGCGATAGAACGCAACACACACCTCCAGCGGCAGCTTCGTCGGATGTTGAAAAAGGTGAAGACGGCGATAAACCCATAGTACGAGTTACATCCGCAGCAAAATTATCATCTGTTGCAGAAAAGGACGATACGAATAGCAGTGGTGGTATCACTACAAAAGTGGCACGTCCTTCAACAGCAAGACCGAGCAAGTGGGGTCGCCTTCTGGGATCTTCGAGTCTCGATTCGGCCTCGGAAAGTTCTGCACAAGCACCAACATTCACTCGAAGTCTCAGCGCGAGAGATACCTCGAAAGATAGACCAAGCTCGTCTTCCTCGGGGAGTTCAGGAGGTCAACCACCAACTGGCGGTTCAGGGAACAAAGTTTTTCCAAAACTTCAAAAAATGTCGACGACTTCCAGTCCCGGAATAATAAGACAAGACACGATAGAAGAAATTGTAGAAATCGAAACTCCGCGTCTTCGAAATTTAAGTTTACGGAAAATGGAAAGTTACGACAGCGGATTACGAGATCCTGCTGCTGCTCAGTTTTATCAACAACCCGTCCCAGATATAATTGCGCCTCCAGAGTACAAAGAATTGATGACAAACATAATGGACTTCAAGGTCGACGTGAAACTTGAAATTCAGCGACTGAACCAAAAAATGAGTAGGATGGAGGAGCTGCTTACGGAAGTACTAAAAAAAATTACAACCGAAAGTGGCTCAAGTTCGCAATCTCCTCAAGGTGATAACGATCTGCCCAAGAAAAAGTCTTCCAGTTCGGCCCCGGAACGGCCTACGGAACTCTTACCTACCACATCGGAGGGAACGGGGTTAGGGCCTATAATATTACGAAAGCGCAGATCGAAAGCTGCTAGGATTAAGGGAACGGCTCCTCAGATACCTACGCCTCCTGGAGGCGGAAAAATGGCATCGCCGGAAAGTTTGACCGCAAGTCCAACGGAAACGACGAGAATGCTGGACGAGCCCGTACACACGCCGTCCTCTAGAAAGACCAAAGATTTTGTTTAGCATTAGTTAAATTAAAATAACGAACATTGTAAAGCAACTAGTTTGACGCCTGCCACTAATTTAGATAGCTGAATAAATTATTCTAACGTTATTTTAACACTTACTGAATTCTGTAAATAATCAGCTTTAGAATGACGTTAGGCCAAATAATTCGCACGATCATTAAATTAATGGTAATTGTGAATTTTGGCCGATGATGCCTTGTACCTGCGCTAAGCGGTTGGATAGTCTTTATTAAAATCACGCTTATAAGTGCTATCTTTATATTAAAAAAAACACCAATCAATCTTTGTGCAACTGGAGTTTTAAAAATAAACAATACCCTCACTCGTTTTCCGTCAATTTATTCAGTGAAGCCTATTATTGTGTAAATTTCTCTGGCAAATGTTAAGAATTTTTATAACACGGCATCGGCCCTCTTCAACCTTATTTTTCTGTGATATTACAAAGCAACTCTACGGAGCAAAATATGTAAAGTGTATTATATTAAATGGATTGTACAAATTTTTTAGGTTGTTGAATGTTTGCCAGTCAAATCAGCAACTCTTAGCAATATTGGCGTAATTCTAAACATGTAGCATATAAGACACGTGTTGAAATTGAAAGAATTTACATATTTGATATTTCACAGGCATGAAAATATTTTATCTCGTACAGTTGGCATCTGTTTTAAATGCAAAGTCGAAGTAATGCAATAAATTTATTATTTTACTGTCTTATTTAATGGTAAAATTAGGTACTCTGAAATGTCGAGGCAATCTTGTTGACAAAAACTATAAGTTGTTTTCTTCTTGCACGTTCAATTAAAATTGCTGCAGCTTAATTGCCAAATCGTTGCATGCATATCAATGGCAACACAATGTAAAGAGCAAGAGTTCAAGACCACTGAGATATTTCATTTTATTTCCTGAACTAATTTTCTTGGGCCCTTTACTAACTTTCTGTTGGCTCGTCTTAAAAAAAATATTGATCTGAAATATTGATATTTTCTAATACCTGATGCAGTGCCGTACCAAAACAATGTGCAAAAAAGTATGTAAATGAACTTTATACCATCAAAGCAATGTATTTATTAAAATAATAATGTTAATTCACACAAAACATTTTTTCTGATATTAAAAGAGTAAACTTAAAAATCGTTATTTAGTGTTTATACCAAGTGTCTTTCTTAAAACGCCCCACCTTAAGTAATTTCAAGACACAAAGAAGGCCACAATATGGCATTAGAGTTGTTGAGTCTCACCCCTTCACCTCCAACCACCCCAATCGAAAAATACTAAATGGCAACGTACCCCTTGTGATAAATCAAATTGAATCGCTTAAAACCAAACAAAAACACAAACAACAAACACTCCAGCTTGTTGAAACGTGCTCCGCTAACGTCTACCACAATCTGTTTTCTAATTCTCTTCTTACTTTAGTCTCTCTTGATAGTGATCTAAATATATCCCTGGATTATTTATGGATTTTTTAAGTCTTGTAGAGATTCTGAGATTTGGTTTTGTACACAACAAATTTTGAATAACCGCACACAAAAATGCAGATGTGTCAAGTCCGGAGAACGTGCTGGCCATTCTATTGATCTTCATCTACATGTAAATGTCTTTTTTCATCCCGATTACTCTCAATTATTTCAGTTATTAGATATGCCTAAGTAAATCTCCCCGTTCAGACTTTCTTGCAGGAACAAAGCACTAACTTTTATTTCCCATTATTCCTGCCCATGCCAAATCAAAAAATTTAAATGTGTTTCAGCCATAACTGAGAAACTGATTGTCCGATTTTTATTTTCTTTTTACTGTTAGATATTCTTTTTAAGTGTTCTCATTGATGCATCACAAGGGTATGCTGCCGTTTAATATTTTTAAGTAAGGGTGGCTGGAGATGAAAGGGTGATTAGGTCCTCAACAACTTTAATGCCATAATATTGTGCCCCCCTTTGCGTTTTACAACTTCGCTTTTACCGTGGTTCAAATCTTATTTTATTTTGAAGTTATTTGAGGGTGGGTCGTTTTAAAAACAACACAGGTATATGGAAGCATACAAAAATATTTGAAATTAATGTCTTACATTATAAAAAAAATATGCTCATCATTACTTCGACTTTAGACTGAAACAGTTTGAAAGTAGCAACAACGTTAAGTTCTATCATGAATTAAGTGAAAAAACAAAAGTCCAACTAAAGTTATTAGAGAAATTAAATCTACCGCATATAACAAATGTATAAATAAATAGATTTGTCATTAATTAGGTAGAAGGTACTGCGTACTGCTGAAACTTGTGTACCTATTATGATTATTATTATTAATTATACGCTTACAATTTAATAAACCAGGTCATTATTATTACCACCTAAGTCCCAAACAGTGACGTACGTGCGTGTAATTATTTTGACATAAAATTACGTTATAAAGAAACTCCAAATTAACAATACGCAAACTCAAACTAAGACAAGACAAAATTACGTTTATTCATATCACAGACGCGTACACCAGTATACAGGGTGTCTGCAAATTGCTGTCTAAAACTGCTTGTGCTGATTCTGCAGGAAAAAATAAAAATTCCTGCTGAAGAGAGCTACAACGACCAGAAGAAGGCATTCTAAATTTAATTTATGTTGTATATCTCCAAAATCCATCATGATAAATTTATAAAACGTGGTATGTAGTTTAGAATTATTAAGTCCTGTTATCCGACATTATTGAGGTACAAAATTATTTTACCAATATGTGTACAAAACTGGAGGGGCGCTAGCTCTTTCTTGTCTATTTTTTTTTAATTCTAAGCGTTCTCAATAATTTAACACTGGAACATGATTCATGAAAAAATAACACATGAAAAGGTACTTTTATTAATTTATCATTTCTGAACCGTTTCAGAAAAAAATCGATTAAAACAATTTTGCGCAGAATGTTCAAACCCGATTTCTGGTGGAAACGAACGGTCGGCGTGAAATCCCAAATTTTCAAAAATTTATAGAAGGCGTCAGAGAAAAATTTGCAAGCTCAGACCCAAACTAAATTGTAGCTCATCCTCAGCTCTGTGAGTTTGCAAAATTAACAAAAATGTGTAGCCAGTTTCAGACATTTTGGAAAGTTTTTCACTTTATATCTTTGAACTGTTCGAAAACCTTTGTGCACAGTAATATTACAATAATATGTTTCAACGCGATCTGCCAACCTGTTTCTTAATAATAAGGCGCTAAAGTCCAATTTAAAAAAAAATTGTAGCGGCCGACATTTTAGAGCTTAAAAGTTCGAAAAAAAGTCGTTGCGTTTGCTCTAAAGTCTGCTATCAGATTCCGTTTTTAAATGTATAAAATTTGGTTTACGACAAGCGGTCTAGAATCGACACACAAATTATCGGCAGCAATTTGCAAACCACCTGTATAATACATACTAAAACTAATTTATTTATTACCAGAAGCAAAGCGTAAAAAGTTACGTCTGGCTACTCAATATGATAATACCTAAGTCCCATAAGATGCTTTTTACCTTCATAGCCGCCCCTATGGCACTGAAACGCAAACGTTGGTCACTATCTCCACCCCTTAACGATAAAAGGATCAAACATATCATTATGAAACACATTCTATGGTTTGGGAACGATGAATAAGCGGTATTATGTTTGGCTAAGCAAATTACTTCTATATGTACCGAAACGCCTACTAAATTTTACGCTAAATCTGCCATTTAACAAACCATACAATAACGAAGGTTGGCAATGTGCAAACCGTAAAGAAAACACAATTTGACGTATGTGTAAGAACAATGCTACATGCAGTTATGGTAATTAGTTAAAATTTAAAGTCTATAAAAATCGTCTAAAGAATTTAACTATTATTAAAATATAAATGGCAAAACGATATAATGGACTCAGGTGTTCTAGTATGCGTGTATTTGGTATATATAGAATAGTTATTGTTTTTCTATCAACTATTTGTTGTCATTTTTTCCTAAACTTCCTGTTCCAAGCAATACAAAAGTTTGTTGAAAATCTACCCGGTATTCTTCTAAAACTCAGAAAAATTTAGCAAATAATTAAACGAAATGTAATTCTGTTTTTTTTCCTAATATATATAATAGTTATGCAATATCATGTCTGCGTCTCTTACAGAATTGCGAATTAATATTAATTTGATTATAAAAATAACATTGTCTTGATACCAATTTTTATTTTGCCATATCTGTTGCTCTTCAACTTGCTGAAAATGACCACCCACCCGCAATAATCCGCGTCACACGTAATGCTATTTTTTCAGACTAAGACCTTTGTAATCCGGAAAGCAAGGCCTGTCGATTAATGCGTCACACGGTGTTTGTTATCCTTTTTATAAGCTCGTCAATACAATATCTGCCAAGTAAACAAGGTTCTTTAAATACCATCTAGGAAGAAATCCATTAGGGTGGAACTATTAATATCTATACCGAGTTAATGGGTTTCCATTTACCCACTTTGTTGCAATTCTAGAATCATGAATTGGTGCAATCTTGCATAAAAACGGTTGCAAATTATAGCTGGTGTATCGTTCCAATAACGTTACAGCACCTTTCGGTAACAGTTAGTTGTCAGTGCCGAAACTGGAAATATTTTCATGATAAGCAAGCTGATAGTCCTTCTTAAATATCCTTATTTGTGATTTTTTTTTAATTCTCTTTCTTCGTGGTTATAATTTTTCTTAGCTATAATACTGTAGACTCTCAAAAAAAACACCAAGTTTTGTCTAAAATAAATCCAAATAGGCATTTATACGTAAAATAAAATTTATCAAAACAAATAGCCAAAATAGGCATAGTTAAGCATTTTAGGTTTAGTTTAGGCATTGCTACAATAACATCCCTCTACTATTACCACTGTACCGGGAACATAGCTGCGTAATAATCAAATATTATAATAACATACTACATCTACCAATAGTTTCCATATAAAAATAATAGTATAATAATAGTGAAAATCTTTTCATTTATTCAACCACTGACTACAAAGAGAGATTAGTGAAGCAAAGGTCGACAGGTAGCTATGTGTGTGTACTTCGGTCACGCGTAGAAAGACTTCCGTCAACGCATGGGAGTCAGATAGAGAAAGAGAGAGCGAGGGCGAGTGATATTGTAAAGTAAAGTGATAGTACGCTGAATTTGTTCCAAGTATTTAGTGAAGAAATTCAATTTTTTAATTTTTGAAACAAATTCCTTGGAATTAATGAAATACAAAAGAAAGGACAAATTCGTCCACCAAAAATTGGGTTGGGAGAGGGAGAACCCCCCCCCCCCCCCCCCCCAATATTGCCGTATGTCAAATTAAGTTGAGAACTTTATTCTACTATCACTCATGAGCAATTTAGCTTTCAAACCTTGTTATTGAAGCGGTTTCAACGGTCTTGCAAACCGTATCTAACAGCAAGGCGGTTATCATGGTAACGTAACCCCCTGCTCACCGCCCCGGGTGTTCAGCACGGCTACTCGGAAGATAAAACTAAATTTTATCACATTGCATGCTTGTCTTAATGTTTATGAAACCAAATTACGCGCTGATGTGAGTGGTCTTGAGGTAGAGTAGCACGCGGTAGTCAATGCGACACTCCCGCGTTTAATTCGCACAAATTTTGGTATAATATCTGTTATTTGTGTTCTTATAACATTTTTATTAAATACAAAGTGATCAAAATAGATTTTCAATTATTGCGAAATGTTGGTGAAAACTGTCTTTATTGCGTACTACTGATATTATCTACAATAATATATGATAAAAAAAATTCCGAACATTTTCGAGTTATTTAAAATAATTCTTCGGTCACTTTGTAATTTAATAAAAATGTTATAAGAACATAAATAAATTTAAACCAAAAATGTTGATATCGTTAAAAACGCGTTTTTTTTTTCATACATTAAACTGAAAAACTATATTTGCTGTAGTTTGTAACCAGTGCCGAACTCTATACAGAAACCTTGTTTTAATAATTTCATAGTAAAAGTGCAAACCTACAACCTAGCTAAATTACAACTCAAAGCTGCAAAGTTTAAGCGTGCGTTGATCACATGATAACTTTCTCCATTGCTCCATAGAGCGCAGCACTACTACTGCGTCAATTATTAAGCTAAAGAGAGTTAAAATTGTATTCAACAGCAATTATCGCGGAGACCGTGTTATCGTGATCTAAATTATTATTAGCATGAACAATATGTCAACCAGCATAAGCCTTAAAAAGAATAACACGCAGTTATAAATAAATTCTCACCAACGTAAAAATTACGCCGGTGGTTCTAGAATATAGATCTAAAAAAAGAAAAAGTTTTTTAGAAAGTTACTACAGTAATTATGTTATTGACGAATAATTGTAACACGCGCTTTTCATTATGCATTGTATTCTTTTTATCGAAATCATATGTACGCCACTGATTGTGTTTGACGTGTTTTAATGTCATCATTTTTAGAAACGAGTGTTATGTAATTTAAAAATTATGGCTTTGACATTGAATTGTATAATTCTTTTATTAGTACTATAAAAACAATCAAACGATTTTCAAAAGGTTTTAAAGCATTGTTTACTGTATTTATTTCTGATAAAGCCGAGAATAAATAATTAACACGTAATTGAACGTTTTTGAAGATTTAAATTAATTTAAAACTAGGCGTTCCGTACTTGCACACGCTTCTGAATTTAGAACACACCCAAGCAAATAACAATCGGATGATAAAGCCAAGGTTAAATATTTATACCGATTTTCGTGTTGCATTAAAAGTAAATACAGCTCTTGTGAATTGTGACAGTGGCAATGACAGAATGGTTGGCACGTGGGGAACACCCACACACTATCATCAATTGTTGCTAAAAATCGAATGGCAATTTGAGATAAGGTTTCGATAAGGTACTACATAACCACTAACATACATTTTTAATTTTAAAAACTCTTGCCCTTGAAAGCGCCTTGCCATAATACTTATTATTTTCGCACCTCGTCCTTCATAGATCATTTGGTAGTAACTCCGACTTTAGGCTAGTTCCCACAATTTTAAAGTAAGAGGGCTAAATTTCCTGGGACGGATCTGTGCCTGCTGGTATTGGTAGTGTAGAGAACTCATTACTTCTTCTTGTGCGCTACGACCCACACGTCTCCGCGCTCTGTGCCGTCTTACCACCTCGCTGTGGTTGTTTTTCTGTGTAGTACAGTTGTCAGTGATACCATTATGGGTAAACATAAGCATGATAGGGAAAAGAGACCAGAAATTCGAAGGAAAATACGAAAGTTGGAAAAGAAAATGCATCGCCATAGGGCTGCAATACGCCAACATTCGGATGACCAGCGCAGTCATCGCCTCGCGTGGACACCTCCCATTTCATTATCATCACGTTCGCAGACATTCAAGGTCCTGTTCAGTTTCCCGACAAAGAGATATGACTTCATCGCCACGCAGTAAGTAAAATAAAATAAATAAATTACGTGTTTTCCAGAAGTGACCAACTTACTGATATCAAGTTACGGCGAAAACACTTTCACACCATCAGGACCGTACCTTCTAACAAGGGGAATGTGATGAGTTCTTCTTAGTAGCCCGTGCTGTTTTTTAAAATTAAAAATCAGCCCGTCTTGCTACTCTTACAGGAATCCCTTTAGTGCCTATTTTTTAAGATAGGGCTGAAGCTGATTCTTCCAGTGCCTATTTTTTAAGATAGGGCTGGCCTGACAATTCAAATACAGCAATCTGTATGTCAGGGTAAGCCAGTCCGTTTTGCTACAACGTGTTTTCCAGAAGTAGCTGACCTACTCATATCAAGTTACGGCGAAAACACTTTTCACACCATCAGGACCGTACCTTCTAAAAAGGAGAATGTGAAGAGTTCTTCTTAGTAGCCCGTGCTGTTTTTTAAAATTAAAAATCAGCCCGTCTTGCTACTCTTACAGGAATCCCTTTAGTGCCTATTTTTTAAGATAGGGCTAAAGCTGATTCTTCCAGTGCCTATTTTTTAAGATAGGGCTGGCCTGACAATTCTAATACAGCAATCTGTATGTCAGGGTAAGCCAGCCCGTTTTGCTAAATGTTACCTTACCGCCACGCAGTCCGTACCGTCCAATAAGGATATGGTGATGACGAGTCCTTCTTTTTAGTAAGCGGTGCTGTTTTTTAAAAATTAAAAATCAGCTCGTTTTGCTGCAACACAACTCTTACAAGAATCTCTTTAGTGCCTATTTTTTAAGATGGGGCTAAAGCCGATTCTTCCAGTGCCTATTTCTTAAAACTAAGATTTCAGGGCTTGTCTGAGCAATGCTTCCTTCTTAAAGTTAGATTGCTCTTGTAATCAATTATATATCTGAGATGTCACCTTACCGCCACGCAGTAAGTATAACAAACAAATAAATACAACGTATTTTTCAGATGTTGCTGGCTTACTCATATCAAATTACGGCGAAAACATTTTCACATCAACAGGTCCGTACCGTCTAATAAGGATATTGTGATGACGAGTTCTTCTTTTTAGTAAGCGGTGCTGTTTTTAAAAAATTAAAAATCAGCTCGTTTTGCTACAATACAACTCTTACAAGAATCTCTTTAGTGCCAATTCTTTAAGATAGGGCTAAAGCCGATTCTTCCAGTACCTATTTCTTAAGATTAAGATTTTAGGGCTGCTGGAGCAATGCTTCCTTCTTAAAGTTAGACTGCTCTTGTAATCAACTCAGCAATCTGGATGTCAGGGTGATAATTGCCCTTTTTTGCACCCGCAGGCGGCTCGCACACATGTGCTACTCCCACTCCCCCAATTAACCAAACCGAAACGGCAATGGTTCGTGAGGAGCAACATCTTCATGAAGACATATACGGGGGAAAAGAAGATAAATATTCAATCACTGGGACCGCCAATTCATAACGATATCGCGGATCGCTGAACCGATATAATCACAAACGTTCTCCCAGAAGAACAAGGTCGAGTTACTAAAAGTATCCTCGCATTGAAAACCTACCCTTGACAGCAGCTCCGGATTTAAATCCGGAGGTGATCTCAGCGGTAAGCGGAGTGGCCTTAAAAAGAGCTCTCACTTAGACGAAAAAATCAAATAGGGGCTTGCATTGCAGCTCAGGAAAAAGGATTTTCTCTTGTGCTTAAAAAGAAAAAAAAAAAAAAAAGGGGGGGGGCAACTGCCTCTCACTGAAGTATTAAAGGGAAGTATTAAGTGATGCAGCGCGATTACTCGCAGACGCTCATCACACTAGGTCCTTAGTGCAAAGATCTCTGTTAAGCTTCAGCCTAAATAAGACTGCAGAGGAACCGTAACCATTGGTGCCGTGGATGGCTTCTTATTTGGGAAAAAATCTTGGTGAAAGAGTAAAACCCGCCAAGGAACTGGAGAAATCTTCACATGTATTAAAGATTCCTATACTAAAAAAGAAGGGGGAGACACAAAAGACGCTATCCACGGAAAAGAAAAAATGTTAGAGAGGTACGCCTTCTGGCAGGCCGATTAAAAGTCTTTCCCCCAAAATGAGAATCGATTTACTCCTGCTCCAAATATTTTATAGTACGTAAAAGGCTACAAGCTCCCTTTTACTAGGGTGCCAGTACTATCCGTGGCCCCATCAGAACATGCCTGGTCTAAATTAAAAAGAGACGAACTAAAATTAGCTGTTAGTAATCTCTTACATTCCAAGGTATTTTCTATATGCTCTCATACTAGTGGAGAATTTATCTCACGAATCTTCCTTGTCCCCAAACCAGGTGGACAAGGTAGCTTAATTCTCAATGTCCAAAAATGAAATTAACTGCCTTCCCCTTGATGTTAGCTTGGCTCCTATGGTTTTCACAAAATAATGAAACCGGTAGTAGGTCTATGGTCTAGAGGGTTTCTTTCTGTTATATATTTAGATAATTTTCTTCTAATAGGAAATTCATATTTAGAATGTCTAACAGACGTCACGACAATAATTGAAGTCCTAACAAGTTGGGGTGTTGTTTTTTACTGGAAATAAAGCCATCTAACACTTTCACAACATTGCAAATTCCTAGGGTTTCTATTTAATTCCAATGCAACGTCAATAGAATTGCCAATAAAAGAAAAAAGGTAAATTACACGTATTAATTCGTGAGTTTTAAATACAAAAGAAATGCAAGACATTTGCACATTTTATTGGTACTCTAGTCTGCTTGTCCCGCTCTCGATTGAAGTTAGAGTCAACCAAACTCTTTGAAAGAATAAAATTTCTATCTTTTTTATTTATCTAGTCACTGTCACATGACTTCAATCGGTGGCTACTCAGTATTAGCACTAAAGTCTACGCCATTAAAACATTTGATTTCAAACTAGAGATATTTACAAACGCTTCCTTATCGGGTTTGGGGGGTGTGCTGCCAGGGACAAACGACGCATGGCTTCTGGACTGAATCAGAAAGAACTAGAACACATAAATTACTTGGAACTTTTATCTGTTGTCTTTGGAGTAAGATGTTTTGCTTCTGATTGTTTCGACTGTGAAATTTTGATCAGGGCCGATAATACTACAGCTATCTCCTATGTGCATAGAATGAGTGGTGTCCAACATCCCAAACTAAATAGGTTGGCAAGAGAAATATGGGAATGGTGCGAACATTAAAGGATTTGGGTTTTTGCATCTTATATAAAATCCAAAAATAATTTTATGACAGATAGCGAATCCAGAAAACTAGTCCCTGAAACAGAATACAAACATTCCAATTGAGAAACGTACCTACTTTATCTGCAGACCTGCTCTTTTTTACCATAGAATTCAATAAAGGAACCTTATATGGATTCCTGAACAGTCTCAGGTCAGCTTTTGCATTAATTCTAGGACCCGAAACCTCACAAGACAGGGTTAAGGAACTATTTTAAGGAATTTTTAATAAGCGACCTACTCGGCCGAAATATAGCAGTACCTGGAATCCGTCATTAGTACTGGCCCATTTAAAATCGTTAACCATTGCAAAAGAGATGACCTTAGAAAACCTGGCCCTGAAACTTCTTTCGCTGCTTGCTGTAACCAGGGGATATAGAATCCTAACACTGTTTTCAATAGAAACTGATAATATGCAAGAGCTACACGGCAGAACTGAAATAAAAATTACAAAAATAATTAAGACCTTCGGCAGAAAAAGGCCTCAACAAGTTCTGATGCTACCATTCTTCATGATCAATTAGAAATTTGTTTGTGTTGCATCCACTCTGCTGCAGTACCTCAAAAAACTAAAAACCTTTGCAGAGCTTCCAGTTATTTCTTTTTATCATATAAAAAGCATCATCAACCTGTCTCTACCCAAACCCTGAGTCGCTGTATAAGACAGTCATAAAAAACAGTGGGATAGATACAGGTATATTTTCTGCACATAGCACAAGGCGTGCTTCAACCTCGGCGGCAGAAAGAACCAACGTCTCCATTGAGACAATTCGAAAAACCGCTGGGTGCACAGAATCGCCCAGGTTTTCGCAAGATTTTACCTAAGACCAATGTGCTCCAACCTGACCTTTGCATGATCTATTGTTCATGCTTAACAAATATACCTACCTTGTATAATCATCATACAATTATGTATTATATTTCCATATTATTTTATATTTTGTTTCTATACAGTTAATAAACACTTTTCTGATTAGCAACTGCCACAAATACTTTCAACATCTACCAAATGATCTATGAAGGACGAGGTGCGAAAATAATTATGTGATCAAACGAACTTACCTGTGAAGTTCGATCATAATTATTGTAAGCACCTCGTCCGAATAGATCATACCCACCCCTGATTTTAATCCGCAGTTGTTCTACAGATTTCAATCCCATCCCTTTAAACATTTGTGGCAGGCACATCTTTCAAACTAATGAGTTCTCTACACTACCAATACCAGCAGGCACAGATCCGTCCCAGGAAATTTAGCCCTCTTACTTTAAAATTGTGGGAACTAGCCTAAAGTCGGAGTTACTACCAAATGATCTATTCGGACGAGGTGCTTACAATAATTATGATCGAACTTCACAGGTAAGTTCGTTTGATCACATAAATATGGATTATCAATTTTACGTTTAGCTTTTAAAACATTTACATTTTTTTAACAGTATAAATGTGTAATCTGCAAAACTAAAAATGTTATTAAAGCAATAGTAAAAATTTTGTTTAAATATCGAAATAAGAAGCTAGTATCAACAAATATAAGATTAAACGTCACAATATTATGAGTAAACAATGGTCACCAAGCTCGCCAGACCTTGTGTGCTTGCTGCATTGTAAGTCGCAAATATCTTGGGCCGTCCTTATTAAAAGACACTGTATATGAGTGAGGTAATGCGACAAACATATTTGTTCAAAAATATCACATAACTGTAAGAAAAACATGGCCACCAGCTTGTCACACCTTATCTCTATGAAAATTTTAGTGCGTTTTGCATTATAAGTCGTTAATATCTTGCAGCTTGCTAAGTAAAAGAGTAAAAGCACTGTATAGGAGTGAAGTAATGCAACACAAATATTTGTTAAAAGCATATCACATAAAAAAAACATGGCCACCTAACTCGTCAGACCTTATATCTATAAAAAGTTTAGTGCTTGCTGCATTATGAATCGTGAATATCTTGCACCTCGTTAAGTAAAAGCACTGTCTAAGAGCGAGGCAATGCAACAAGTGTATTTGTTAAAACATATAACATGACTGTAAAAACCACCATGACCACTTAGCTTGCCAATCTTTATCTATATGAAAATTTTAGTGCTTCCTGCATTATAAGTCGTGAATATTTTGTACCTTGCTAAGTAAAATCCCCGTATAGGTGTTAGGCAATGCGGCAAAAATATTTGTTAAGAACTATCACATTACAGCAAAAAAAACCATGGCCACCTAGCTCACCAGACCTTATATCTACGTAAAGTTAAGTGCTTGCTGCATTATAAGTTGTGAATTTCGCGCTCCTTGCTACACAAAAGCATTGTATAGGAGTAAGGTAAAGTGACAATTAAGTATTTGATTAAATATCACAATATTGTAAAAAAAACCATGACCGCCTTGCTCGCCAGACTATATCGCTATGACAATTTTAGTGCTTGCTATATTATGATACTGAATATCTTGCACCCTGCTAAACAACTTGCACTCTGCTAAACATATCCGCCTAATTCATTAGAGCATAAGTTGTGAATATTTTGCACCTTGCTAAATATCACTGCTTACAATATTTATTCTCAAAATTTCCGATACACTTAAGGTTTGAGAAACTCGATGTTATTTATTAACATTAACAACTACAATTCATTGCTTTTGGGCGTTACACTTTTAATCCAATGCTATGTACTACTTGTAGCTTCGCACGCTTCGTATTTTACAGTTTCTCTTTCTTACTTTAGCACCACATATGTCTACCAAATTCCAATTAATAAGACAAAATAATATCATACAAAACAAGCATTTTTTTGGTATGAAACGTAGCTGCAGCATCAAAGAAAAAAAATCTTTACTTTTTACGAAAGACTGTTCAAAGACGAAAATTTTTTTGACTTGCTATAATTGTCTGTGAAAGATACTAACAATTATAACCTGATTCTGTTTGTGATTCTAAAAGACATTATATTAAACATGTTTACTTAACCTTTTCAACCTGTATTTTTTGCTCTTATTTTACTCCGCGTTTGTTACAGGTTGCCAAGGTAAATTTCCGTAATTTGCTACCGTTACTGTGAAACTATAAAGGTTATAGTGTCCGATCTCTTAGGCACGTAGGCATTGTTTTAATTACGTTTTTCTGAGACAATCCATTCATTTCTCGGCCCTTCACCAACATTATTTATGCAAGACACACATGACATGAAAGTAAAATACAACTTTTATGGATATTTTGGATAATAGGAAGTACTCCACTGGCGTCACGTATGTCTCAGCCTAATTCAAGTCAATGTAAACAACCTACTTTCCCTGGAGTCACTTATGCGGAAAAATAGCAGTTGTGTTGTTATAAAACAACAATTTGTTTAAAGCGATTAAAAGTTAAGTAAATTCATAATTACCTAAAAATAACGAGAAAAATTTGATACCTACTACAATTTATTCCTACAAGATTTATTTTTTTTTAAAACATACATTTTTGAATATCCCGACACCCACTTTTTTAACTTCCTCCTAACGACTATTTTCCATTATGTCACTAATAATGTTATATAAACAGTTATGGTTGTAAATCAGTCAAAGATTTACAAAAACTTGGGTTTAAATTAATGAACCTACTGACCTTATGACCTCCCAGCTCCTATACATAACACAGACATCCCGAACCGTGGAATTGAATTTTCACAAACATTTCGAATGTTACAACATTGAAATGATAACCGTAAACTTACAATTACAAGCCAAAAACGTTCCGGAATTAACCCAGTTTTGGAACACTACTGAAGTCTATTTATTACAGTATTTGCAATTATATATACAAAACATCTGGCGTCTGATTTTACAAACTAAATTTAAAACCGCCACTGTACTTGAAACTGGCATTAGCGTGATATTATCCCAAAAACTTTAAAAACTCCAGCTAAAATTCAGATCTCGAAAGAGGCAGCTTAATGAATAATCATTTGTGATTAATATATAAGAAAAAATAATTAAATATTTAGTTTGGGTGCTGTAACTTATAATTATAAGTTAACCTCAACTCAAGTCGATGTTATCAATAACATTACAGCCACGCAAAGTAGGGATTATAGATATATCAACACTGTTTTAATAATGTAGGTAAACCTATGTAACTTATTTTTCTTGGGTATTTAAACGCACAATAGAAGAAAATTATTTTTTGAGGTTAAGCAACCCTGAAGGTTTATTATACAGGGTCGCTATTAAAAATGGAACCGAAGCTCTCCTGCTAAAACGGTTTGAGATATAAATATGAAAATTGGAAGGCTTCCATTTGAAATTATTTCGCATATTTTTAGGTTAAAAAAAATTTTTTTGAACATGATTTTTGAGCGCGGCCGCCATCTTGAATTTTTTTAAATGGCAACATGGGCTTTGTGATACATCATTAGAAAGCTTATTTTTTTCTCTTTCTTACTACTTTAATCATGTATGGTGTTAAAGTAGAAAATAATGCGTTCTGTTTCTGTCAAATGGTCCATATTTCACGAAAGTAAGGTTTATTTGTCACGTAATACAATAGTTGTAAGGAAACAAACCATATGTACTGTGTTTTTTGTCACTTATTAAACCCCTGCTGATTGTTTTTTGTTTATTTTTGACGTTTCGTATTGCAAAGGTATCTAGATTTAAAGTGCAATACATTAGCCAGCCACGCATGCGGCATTATTTTCTACTTTAACACCATACATGATTAAGGTAGTAAGAAAGAGAAAAAAATAAGCTTTCTAATGATGTATCACAAAGCCCATGTTGCCATTTAAAAAAATTCAAGATGGCGGCCGCGCTCAAAAATCATGTGTCAAAATAATTTTTTTTAACCTCAAAATATGCGAAATAATTTCAAATGGAAGCCTTCCAATTTTCATATCTATATCTCAAACTGTTTCAGCAGGAGACCTTTGGTTCCATCTTTAATGGCGACCCTGTATATTTAAATTTATTGTAATTCAAATATTCATAGTTGTACTGCTTTCAGTATACAAAGATTTCTAAATCTAGTTCCTAAATCTAACGAAAGTAATAAATCAACGCCTTCAAATAATTTATTTCTAAGTACCTTAGTAACCAATTATAATCGATTTAATTATTATATCCGCTGATTTATTTGTAAGCAGTAAGTGAAACTAAACTTTTGAAAAAATAATACACATACTTGTACCCTCTTTATGGTAGATATATAATTAAAAGCAACAAAGTATAGGGAAATTATAACTTATTTATACAGGTTGTTCCGCAAAAGGTTAAAACTGTGTACAAAATACGTTAAATGATACCAAATGCTTAAACTTTTCTGGTCTAAAGCCATATAATATAAATAAAAACACACTTTTTACATAAGTAGGGGAAGCGGCATACCTGGAGCATAGTGCACCTTGGAACACTCGGCTGTTTCCTGCCACAGTCGCCATCTATCGAAATATGAGTTAACTACGTTGAAATCGAATGCAAACAAAGCTAGTAAAACGCATTTCTAATTGTATAGTTGACTTTACATTCTTTAAAACTCTGCCTAAAAAGTTTCAAGGTAGTTAAAAGCTATGAAGTAACAAAATATCCAAAATTTATAAACATTTTTAAAAATTACTGCGCAAAAACTGGCTACACAAGCTCACAGACCTGAAAATAAGCTACAATTTGGTTTGTGTTTCAGTCCGCTAATTTTTCTGTGACGCCTTCTATGAATTTTTGAAATTCTAAATTGCATACTTCTTTATTTATTAAATGGGGAACGTTAAATTTGCTCCTGAGTGGTAGTAGGGTGAAATTCACTACATAATTTTTAAGTACGGAAGGTTAATTGTCCCCCTTCTACCAAATTTTTGGCGGATGAATTTGCGCTTCCGTTTCAAGTCTTTTTTAATCCCAAGGAATCTTTTTCCAATAATTTTTTTTTCTCTCGTCAAAAACAAAACTTGTAGCGCACTACAATTTTATATCTTTCTCCGAAGCCTATGATTAATATTTCTTTTAAGGCGGGCAAGACAGTAGGCGCATGACTGAACTGCCACGCTAAGAGCCACCGTCTCTGTTTGCACTTTTGCAGGCAGGTACCAATAAGGCTTTTCCAAGTACGTCACACTGACGTCACAAGCTCCGCCCAGTCAGCTGCTTGGGGTCAATTTATGTTAGCGTTTATATGGCGTGTACAAGGTTTACCAAGTTTTTATCGCTAAATACTTGCCTTAATACCCATTTTATTCAAATATAAGGTAGTTTAGTGACTGTTTAGTGTGTAGTGGTTAAATTGAAGACAGAGTGCAAAAACTATAATATTTGAGACGGTAAACAACAATTTCAGGTTATAAGCGTTACCCACGTTTTTTCCTGTTTATTGCAATAATATTTTATTGTTTTAGAATTCACTAGATATGTCGTCCACTATCAAACTTAGTGATTATGCTAGGGGCCTTTTTAAAGAAAATAAGAAAAGATATACACTGTGTCCATAAAGTAACACCCCCCCCCCCCCTAACTAACTTTTGAACGACTTAATATTTTACTACAAAATTTGGTGAGCTTTAATGGGAAATTAAATACTAGTTTTTAGCCAATAATTAAATAATGTATCATTCAAAATGGCGGCTTGGCGCCATTTTGAATTTTTTTTTAAATAGAAAGAGGGGTCGAGTGACACCTCATTTGAAAGGTCTTTTAGTTCTGCGTCTGATCCTAGAGTTTCAGAGAAAAATATTTAGCCATAACAAAATGACAAACGTTTGAAGTAAAGAAGTCTATTAAAAAAAACTAAGAATTAAAGCAAAAACAAATGAAATTAAGTGTTCGAAATGTTCACCATTCACTTCTTGGCACATAAAAAGTCGGTTATGACATTCCTGCCTTACATTTTCATAAGTTTCTGGAGTGACATTTCTGTAAAAAACGCATTACAGAAGTTTGCAGAAATATCACTCCAGAATCTTATGAAAATGTAAGGCAGGAATGTCATAACCGACGTTTTATGTGCCAAGAAGTGAATGGTGAACATTTCGAACACTTAATTTCATTTGTTTTTGCTTTTATTCTTAGTTTTTTTTAATCGACTTCTTTACTTCAAACGTTTGTCATTTTGTTATGGCTAAATATTTTTCTTTGAAACTTTAGGATCAGACGCAGAACTAAAAGACCTTTCAAATAAGGTGCCACTCGACCCCCCTTTCTATTTAAAAAAAATTTCAAAATGGCGCCAAGCCGCCATTTTGAATGATACATTATTTAATTATGAGCTAAAAAATGGTATTTAATTTCCCATTAAAACACACCAAATTTTATTTAATTTCCCATTAAAACACACCAAATTTTTTAGTAAAATATTAAGTCGTTCAAAAGTTAGTTAGGGGGGGGGGGGTTACTTTATGGACACAGTGTATAGAGAAATTACAATTACTTGGTCAAGGCCCTTATGCTATCGACAATAAAGAATTCAATTTGTCTTTGGATGATTTACCAAAACTAACTTCAGCTGTAATTATGGACTTTTTTATATTTAGGGTTAGCCTTTCTACCTAAAAGGAAATCCGGGTTGCGGGAAAACAAAATATTTCTTTTCTTTTTCTCTGTTACTCCTATTAGAACATCCGAAAGCAGCACAAGATCTCGTCATTTTTTCAACACCTATATAAGCCCATAATTATATTACAAATTGTCACTATTTCACATGTGATCACACAACAATAAGTTAGACTTACGATTTATTATATATTAATTCACTTTTCAAAACTATCAACTGCAAAAACACGTTAAACACTGTAACAAGTAACTGAATTGCGTACAATTGTTGACCCCAAGCAGCTGTGTGACGTCACGTGGAAATGCCTTTTTTGAATTACGTTGTTTGTAGTTACTTCAATTGTTCCTTCAGATCTCCGGAGCGGGTGGTTTTTAGTAAGAACCCGAAACCGCCACCGCAGTAGTTAGATATGTTTCTAGTTAGTTTCTCTTTTTTTTTTATCATAATCCAAGTTTTAGAAATACCGGATCTAATAAAACACCCTCAAGGCAAATTAGAAACATTCAAAACTTCCTAGCTTAAAAATTCCGGCAGCTACGATTTTAAATATTTTGACTTTAACGCCTTATTACTCAAAAACGAATTGCCTGAATAGCATAAACTTTCGGTATTGAAATAGACCTACAGACACATACTGTTACTATATACAAGAAGTTTTAAATGCATGAAAACTGTGTAGTGGAAACAACTTTGAAAGTTTTAGAAATTTTCCAAAATGTTGCTGAAAATTTGTTTCTGGAAATTCATCAAAATTTTATAAATCGAGATTTTAACGGAAATACATGTATTGGGCTTTCAGGAACCCAAAAAAGGTTTAAAATATCTGTCTTTGGGTGGGAGGGTATCTGTGCTCTATAACTCTCAAACGTATGATCCGATGTCGGTGAGCTTTGGAATGTGGAAATACATAAAAAATTTGTGTGTTTTTTTGATGTAATTGTTTTTCCAAAACCAAATTTGTTATAAAATATTGTATTTGGTTTCAAATCCCGAGAAACGTTTAAGTATTTAAAAATTTTAAAAAAAAGCCAATATCCCATTACAAGAAGTTGAGCCATACACAAAGCACCCTCTACACCTACGCCCCTGGTTGATGCATTTAAACGAAAACAAGTTTAAGTGTAAATCAATTTCAGTCAAATATCCCTAGAAACCCCCCTTGAACGTATCTCAATGTACGACGGAGATTCTTTTTGGCTTACATTGAACTCAAAAGTACGTCCTCGATATATGAACAGCCTATCGCAAAATAATTTATAATTAAACGGATGAACGCGAAAACATCAGTTTTCACTCCGCACATTTATATTTTAATTAATTAACATTGGGAAAGCTAATTTGCACAAATAACATACAATAACAAAACAAGCGTAAGTGTGGAATTTACTTTTAAGCATCATATACATACATATAATTTATAGTAATAAATAGATGTAATGAGGATTGCAAAAGAAAGTTTGGAAGAAAGTAGAATTATTAAACTAGTGTGCGTAATTGAAGACGAAAAATACTGGCCAAATGCGTAGTAGATCGTAAACATTTTATTTCTATCACCTACAACATATTTAAGAAATACTTATTAAAAATTAAAAATTTTGTAATAATGTCTGTATTTAAATAGTTATGTATTTTCTGATTTTATTTTTAAATTTGTATAAACAAAAAGACATCTTACTGATGTACACTATAAAAATATTTATTTTAATTTAATTTATGTTATCGTAACTAATTTTGTGAAACATTCAGCATTTAGAAAACATCACCAGTATAATTACAAAAAACAAGGAATTACTACGTTAGCAACGCGTGCTAAAAATATATTACTTATATGGAAGGTATTTTCTACAGTGGAAATCCCACGTAGACTCTAGTAGTTGACGCTTTGAGTGTGTTACAACATTATCGTCAATGCACTACTTGACATGCTTAAAAACGGGTAAGAAAATAAATAATACATAAACCGCTTATCACACCGAATACCGCTTAACGAACTGTTAACCCGATCAATGAAAATCGCATCCATGTCAGTGTGCTAACCATTCAAGATCCGATCCGCCGCTCCACAAAGACATAAACGTCATAGATTTGTGGAAAATAATATTTATTTAACGCCGACTAGTTTGTGTCCAGTTTCTTATCACAATGTTTAAGTTTTCGTATACAAAGCCTTCTCGCAAGGAGCCAAGGCCGCATTTCGTCTGGTCCAACCTTTGCTATAAAATCCATCAGTATTTTTTAGATTAGTGGTTAGTACCTCTGTACCCTTTGTGTTATCTAAATCAAGCGTAAATATATTCTAATGTAATTCACCTCTAAAACAAATTATACTCTACATACCCTTTCATAATACTATAGCAAATTTTATGTCGATTTGATAACTTGTTTTCTGAAACGTGAAAAAAAACGAAATTTTCCAAAAATCGTATCCATTGCCATTTCAAAGATAGAGAACTAGCAAAAATGCCATTCGCCTTATTCCCATATCATTTGTAAGATTCTGCTTTGACATCTACAAACAATCGCTTCTGAAAAACATTTTTTTGTTAAATTTCAAGTTTCTTCAAAATCGCACCACAAACATAAACACCCACCCGCTTATCCTGGCACAGATTTGAGCCTTAAACAGTGTTACCAGATTTACTAACATAAAAAACCCTATTTTGATGCTCGCTTTTTGAAAACCGCTCTATTCAAAGAATACCACAAAGAAATAAACTGCAATGTTTAATTTATACAGGGTGTCCGAGCGAAAACTTCGGATGCAATTATCTCTGGTGTCTTTCTTAAAAATTTTCTTTTCTAACCTAGCACTTTTTTTAGGGGTGGCTGGAGGCGAAGTATAAACATAATAACTATAGTGACTTACGTTCCCCTATGCACTGACTGACACCTTCAAATTTGTAAGTTAAAAAACACCGTAGATAATCGCACCCAAACTTTTTGCGCAGAACCTAGTAAATTGTCTAGTAAATATAGCTTCAATAAACAAAAGAAAGTTTATTCATCTGTTTACAATATGAGGTTTTTTTAAATATTACTTACTACTTTATGTGATTTGCTGCATTACGTGATGCCATCTATTGAATCAATACACATTTAGATATCAATTTTCTTTTTCATTATTGCAAATGTTGGAAAATGTAATTGTTATGACATTTTACATTAATTGTGGCGTGCTTTATCAGCTTCGTTTAAAACATAGATAATTTGGTAAATATTATATATTGTCACATAACAATTAATACTGGATTTAGCCCTGCTGGCATCTAGCGGCTGATTTATGAAATAAATAAATAAAGAAAACCATTACAAGCAATTTTCTCTTGTTTTGTTTCGTCAGTTATATTTAGCAACAGTTCTGTGTTGATAATACCAACCGTTACCAGCTAAATATTAAAAGTTTTAAAGAAAATAGTATTATCAGTTTCGGCGACAAGGACAGTTTTTTATATTGGCTATTGTTTTGCTTAGTTTTTGTTTGATTTTTGAAAATCAAAAAACCCTCCATTTTGGTTGATTTTTAAAACACACTTCTTTACCCCCGAAAGACTGAAAAATACCCCCAAAAAGGATTATCCCTGCCATCTGGCTAGCGTTGTGCAATTAGATTCTTAGTATCTTAGATAGTAGGTACCTATACTAAACGCCGCATCTGTCTATATCTAGATATTGCATTTTAAAAGTATCTATTATCTATAACTAGATACTAAAACTAAAAGTAGTTGTCTGATCGAGATCAATTACAACTTGTGTGTAGTATACGATGAAATAAAATTAATTTTAAAAATCCAAAAACGACCGCTTTAAAATTAAAAAAAAATAATTTTTCAAAAACTGCTTACACATTTTTTTAAACTTCCTGAGCCGATATAGCTTGCAGTGAACTACAAATTTACTTTTTACTAATCTCTCAAATTTTACTTTGACGCCTTCCAGGAATTCTTGAAGAATTTGAAATTGATTAGTTATTTATTCAAAAACCCAAACGCCGATTGTTATAAACTTTTATCACTTTGATAGATTTTTTTAAGTACTTTGTTAGAATCAGCAAAAATTTTCAACAATTTTAAAAATTAAGAAACAAAACGATACTTTTTATATCTACAACGCGTTTTCCGTCAGCTTCGTAATTTTAACTTCGCCTACCAATTAGGTCTAGTTAAAAATGTATTTTTTATTCTTTGCATTTTTGACAATTTTTCAAAATGAACCATCTATATCGATTTTTAGTCCGAACTCCGAAGCGCATCTAATTAGCTGTAGGGCAGGTGGTTTCATTCTTACTATACTTATACGGTATGCGACACCGTAGGGTTGCCCATATAAATTGTTTCCTTAGAAATCTAATAGCCGGTGAACTGTACAACGTTATAATTATTAAATGTTACCATTTTTGCGAATATGGCAAGTATTAATATCCAGTATGGGAAACTCCACTCGAAATTAACACTTTTTAAGTTTAAAGAGAGCATTAACAGTTATTTAATTATTTAATTATGTTCGACCGTTTGGGGAAAAAATTTATTAAAAACGTTTCGATAAACGAAAACCCTTATTATTTTAAATATCATATTCTCAAACAATGTTAATACTTACAACCTTCACTAGCAGATTTTCAAAAGCTTCTGGGATTTATGCAGGTAAGCATACAAATACCTACTTCCATGTATGTATAAAGTATTATACATACTGAACGCTTCTATTATAATGTGACATTTATATTTCTAATGGAAAATCGGCTTGTGGCAGTGTACCAACGTACGTGGAATTGAAAATGTTGTTAGAATCACATGCGAAATTTTACAAAATAAATAACTTTAAATAAAAATCTTTGCTTAAATGTTCAGGCAATCACATCTTGTTAATGTAGTACCTATACCTGTTCAAGCATAAACAAGAACGAGCTTTCAGAGTGAATACAATTTAATCTGCGTATCGGCACTAAATACCAACACTATCAGTGCAGGAAACCTTTGGTAATGCAAGTTGATAACGGCTTGTTGTAAATTATTGTTAGAGGGATCATCATGTCAAAACCTCCGGATCCTGTTCCAGGACGAGTTGTTGCCAGGATCGATAATTCGTGTTTTAGGTATTATACGCCACAACTCGTGCGTTTTATTCAAACAGTGGCAAATTTTAGCCAGTGATTTATTAACCGGAATAGCGTTTTTACCGAAATTGTTTAGTTTATATAATGTGTGTCAGGTTTTCCGTTGAATGCCATTAAACAGTTTAAATACGTTTCGCAGCGTGTAAAATTAACACGAACAACAAAACAAAACGCTTACTTACCCTGCTTCATCCAACGTTTTGTTTGTTGCTTTCGATGTGATGGTTTAATTTCACACTGAACTACAATTGCACGAATGTTTTCGTCCTCTTTCAGTGAGCGTTTTATAAAACAAAAAACAATTACGCAAAAATTACGCATTTAAATCAAAGCTAAATTAAATTGAAGCTAAAAAAGTGAAACAAATCAGTCGTATTTAGTAGAGATATATTATCTTTGATTATATACCTTTAGTAAGAGTATAGTCAATGATATTATTAATTTTGTTACGTTGTTGTTTTGGTACCGCAAAAATCAAATTCAAAATCTTTAATTGCATGCTTATGTCATAAACACGCAAATATAAAATATCCGCGCAATAAATATAAGATAAAAACGTGAAAACAACATGCTGTAATTACGCATTGCACGTAACAACGAACAAGATTAAAAATACTAACAAAGCATGTTGTACGTGAAGAGGATTTGCCAGAGTAAAGTACTTTGAACGGTTTCTTTCACAGCTTTGAAATTAAATATAATGTTGGTTGGTTGGTTGGTTCTCACAGCAGTGTTTACAAATTATGTTCATAATTTTTGCAAAATATGTTTTTATTAGATGGTGGAACGAATTTTCGTTAGAAAACTTCCAACGTTAAATTTTTAAGTTAACAGTTAGGTATAATACGTTTTTCCAATATTATGACCAAATTAAGACACGGATTTTATGCAAATGCATATTTGACAATTTTGACATGTAAATATCCAATAAAATGCAATTAAATGTCACCAATTTTAATTGGCATATTTAGCATATTTTAGGGGTTTGGAGCATATTTTTAAAATAAATCCATATTTGGATATGTTTCTTTATATTCGCAAAAAAAACGGTAAATTTAAAAATATAAAAGGGGAGAAAATGAGAAGCATATTGGGATTTTCAATAAGTGCGTGCTGTTACTAGGTATTCTTGAGCGGATGTCCCGGATTTTACCAGGTAAAATGTTGGTTTTCGAGTTTTTACAATCATTTCTAAGAATTATGCAATTGCGATACTAAGTGAAAATAGCAGATTTTAGTTTCATTCTGTTTTTCATGCCTACCACTTCGTAAGAAAAAGCAAAATAGTGGCTCGCCTTGTGTGTGTGTTTCTGTTTATACAAACAAAAATGACAAAAGGCAGCAGATTGCTTTTATTATAGACAAAAAATTGTCCGGAATTGATGCTTCAGGAAAACAAAGTATTTGCAAAGTCTGCAGCAAGACAATCTTTGACTTTTTACAATACAAATTTATTGAATATGCATGTAGGCTCGAAGTAACAAAGACGCGCAGGGAGCGCTACAAGCGGAGACCAACTCGCCGATTGTCCGAGCCGAAGCTCCCTTCTTCAAAGAAATCGCGCATGAATCTATCTTCCCACCAGGATGCTTGCCCAGTTTTCGCCTGATTGGTTTTGTTTAGAAAACTTAACCTGTTCTAAACCGACTATTTTTATTTAATTTTGATAAGACTTTAAGAGAAGCCTTCCAATTTTACTAAAACCCACATTTTCCATAATTTTCATTTTATTCTGGTAAAACTTACGCGAGAGAAACCTGCCAAATTTACTAAACCAACATTTTACAGAATTTTAATTTTATTTTGGTAAAGCTTGCGCAAAACCTTCCAATTTGATTACTAAAACGATATTTTCCAGAGTTTTTATTTTATTTTAGTAAAACTTGTGCGCGAAACCTTCCAATTTTACTAACCCGACTAGTTTCCAGAATTATCAACGTATACATTTTGATTTTAACGAGGCACATTAAATCTTAAACTAACCGATAAATACCAACAGAGTTGCCCAACGGTTGTTTATAGATTAATTGATGAAAAAAATTCAGAAAATTCCGTTCAAAGTGGGTAATAATTATTTTAACCAAAAGAACGTCACAACTTCGATTCATCGAAAATACTAAAGGCATACAAGGTGCTGCCACATATCTTTGTACAAGCGATTTTTATTCAACCGATCAGTAAATTAAAAGGTAAAATTTTATGTACCTGGTATAAACCAACGAAAATTTCCACGAACATCAAAATAACCTCAAAAAACAAGTTGGCAAAACGACGTATTCTTCAGAATTAACATTTAACCACTGCGTAATTTATTTCATTTACAGACACTGCACCAGTCCCCTAGATAAACGCACTTATTTAATCTGTTAACCATTTTACGTTACAGATACTAAACATTAAAAACCATTTCAAATGTTTGCATTTTTCCGAAACCCTGATCGAGGCTGTAGGGACCTGTAAGTGGGAATTCCAGTGGCGTACCGTTTTGGAAAGATATCGCTTTTGCTTTATCGTTGTAAATCGGTATTATAAATAAAATATCAACTCTATTGCATCAAATACACTTAGATATCTTAGAGATTGTACTAATACGGTAATAACTTTAGTATGCAATTATTAAATCCGCAGTCTTCTATTTATCTACAACGAATCCTGGCTTCTGAGCTAACCAAGGTAGTTCAACTTGTGCAAAACCATCAGCCCCAGGAAAAGATGACTTGTTACAGTACAGAAAGTCGTGCACACCCTGTATGTTAAGAAACCAATTTTCATTGCAAATAGTCAACAATTTATAAGTACTGGTAAACATTCTTCTTTATAAAATTTTTTATTTATACACAGATTTAAAATATTACTGAAATGTATTTTTGAGTACATACATTAGTTTTACGACGTTAATAAGAAAACAAATGTCTCAACACCAAAATTGCAAAAAATTCAAAACACCTTAAAGGCTTAAACAGTCCTTAAAAATGTTACGCTGTTCCTTGCTCGAAATTTCCAAGTTTTGAATAAATAATTAAGTGGCAAGGGATAATCCTGCTACGATTAGACAGACGCCCGAGTTCCACGTAGGATAATTATCACATGCACCAGGTTGAAACTATGGCAGTCTCCAATGTGTGTAACAACAACCGGCAAACTAGCTACATCATGAACTATGTATGTAAAGACATTAATGGTAATTAGGTGATGAATAATGACTTTCCCACTATAAGCCATGCAATATTGCCTGCTATAAACCGAACAGATATTAATTTCGGAAATATTCGACCGCAAAGTGTGACATAATGAAAATGTGGGTCACATTAACAAATTCATTAACCATGGAAACAAAACTTTTCCGAGTATGAAATGTATAACGTGCCATTTTAATTGCACGTGAATTATTGTACAAATCAACACATCAAGAAGGTCAAAAACACAATCATAAACTAATGTCGTTTCTTTATTGCTTTCATTAGCGTTACTAATTATCAGCTCGAGATATAGAACGTGCCTGTGAGGATATGTCTCGTACTTAATAAGAATAGTAGCTGGTTATAATGTGAAGACGTAAAAGGCAAAAACTCGTCCTTATAATTTAGAAATTAAAAATTATGAACGATTCTCCCACTGCCTATTATCACCATCGTCATCTGATTTAATTTTACAACTTTATTCAATAATAGTTAGCTTGTTCATGTAGATGTACATGTTCAGTGTAAAATTCCTAATAATTTTGTAGCCAAGATTAGTCTAATTTAAACAATTATAATGTTGGAGCAGAGATTATTTCCTACACCTACACACACAAAACGAGCTTTGTTTTATGTGACGTCAAGCTTTGGCATTGCTGGTTTATCACTTTAGCTTACGGCTTATCCCAATTAGTCAACAATAATACAAGTTAAAATTTGATTTTGACTTAGCTTGGGCTCTTGCCAGATCTCAAATTAATTTGAATACTTGGACTTCGCCCCACGCTTCTTTTTCGTTAATTTGTAACTGCCGCGTCGCGCTACGTATAGTTACATAAACTTTCGCGCAAAATAATAATTTTTTTTAAAGAACCATGGGGCCGTGCGTGAGCACGACTCCATGATTCCCATCCCACCCCCTTACCCGGGCTCAGCGGACTTGCGCTATACACTGGTCTAACATGCCCCACCCCGAAAAGACATGCAACCCAGCATACGCACCACACACATCATCCATGGACACGCCGGATTTAATTTATTCAGAAAAATTTCCGACGGGCAGAGGACCCGAACCTATTGCAGTTAGGAGTCTAGTTTCATAGCCTGGGACTTTAACCACTAGACCACCCGCTGGCCCTAAAATAATAAATAAACCGTGTGAAGATGTAAAAGCCCGTCGCTGCGTAAAGATAAGACAGTTCCGGATTTAATATTTAGATGTTCCAATGTTTATTATACATATTACACAAACCTGTAGCTGAGCTCTTCATATGTTAATAAAGCATTATAAATGAAGACAATCAAGTCTCTAAATATTCATTTTATATTTTTCAATAATTAATAAATGTTTATCGATTGGGGTAAATCCTTGAAGCATGTAATTACTCCAATATTAAATAAATCATTTTAGATGTTAATAAATGCAGAAACATTTATTTTAAATCTTCGAATATTTAATAACTCTTAATGTATTTACATAAATAAAATTTCGGCCCTGACATCAGCTGGATCAGCAAGGTAACTTAAATATGACAGCAGTTCAAAAAATCGAGTTGGGCCGCTATTTTCAATCTACAGAGTTAAAAAAAAGTTGGATTTGCCCCACAGCTCTGTATCCGATTACGTTTTCAGATATGTAAAATGCGGTTTAAAAAAATAATGCTACTAAAAAAATAAGTATAGCTTGCGCTTCCGGTTTCGGATTTTTTTTTAATTTACGATATACCCCTGCATCCGTTTAAAGGGTTTGAGCCAAAACAATAAATTAAATAAATAAAATAAAATTGGGAAGGCAGGGACCTTTAATTGCTGCCTATTTTCGGAGTTACGTCACTTCGCACAGCAATAAGAATTTTAATAACTTTCTCGGTGCAATTTGTTTTAGTATTATATGAATGGTTTGTTATTAAAAGAAAGTTGATACATTTGTTTTAAACTCTATGCAAAAAAATGAAGATATAAGAGAAGAACTACAGATAGCAAACCTTAATAAAAACAATTACTAAAAAGTTGTACTTTATAACTTGGTATTAAGGTATTAAAATAGAGTACCCGGTTATTAAAATTATCGGATATTGTCATCCACAATAGAATGGTAACAAAAACAGCACAGGCACCTATCAAAACTCAAAAATCAAAAGCGTTTCGTGATGCCTACTACGTTGGCAATGCGAATGAAAATAGTGACCCCTCCTCCCCCCTCCAAACACAAACAGTCAGGGTATCAAAAACCATAACCCCCCCCCCTTTCCCATAAAAAATTGCTGCAGCTAAGAAAGAAAAACAAAATAAACAATTTAACTTCAAAACTATTGTTTATTTATTATTCTCCATTGGTGGACTAAAAGAGCATACAATTTCAAAAAAATGTTTACAAATATTTGATTTTATTTTAAAGTAACAAAAAATTCTTTTAAAGTGAACCACCCGTTCCAAATATCTAAGAAAACGAACAAACAAACGAAGGCACTCAAGTTTAAATTCCGTGAATCCCAAAATATGGTTTTTCTAATCGTAATGTTTTATAAAACCAAAACATTTCTATAGTAGAGATATGAAAAACTTTGAAATCGTAATTTGTATAAAAACAAAAATATAAATTTTTGGACCGGTGGGCCAACCCGTCCCTGCATACAGTTCTAATAAATTTTAACCACAGCCTTTTACCATTGTTATAAAAAATAATTGTTTCCTAAATTTACGTTGTTGTACTAATTTCAATTAAAATGCAGCAAAAGAAAAGCGTGATGAACCCAAACCCACTAAGGAGGTGTTTAATAGCTTCTTCAGGTCGCAGTATAACCTTTTATGTTATTAATATTACTTTCTCAATCTGCGTTTGCTGAAAAATATTTTTAATGAGTCTACCGTTACGAAACTTAAGACCAATCATCACTCATCGTACAATAGAAGAAGAAATTTGCCATCCGAGCTGTTATTTCTTTTATGAGAAGCCGAAACTGCTGTCTTGCGAGTTCAACTTCATTAGAGAGATTTGTTTCGGCTTGTGGTTTGATGTGGTCAGATGTATCAGAACCACTTATACAAATTTTTAAACGCGAATAGGTGGGCTATTGGTTTTAACGAGGGTGGGCAAACCTCAAGTCAAACATGTGTCATTTTTTAACATAAAGAAAGACGTTGTTCTAAGTTTGGGAACTAATAAGAATGTTACCTTTAAGATTAAGCGAATAGTCACAAATCGATGCATCACGTAAAAATAGATCTTTGGAAACTAATAAAAGTAAAATTCTTGGTAGACGAATGAAATAACAATAATAATACTAATAATAATATTAATAACACGTGCAGACGCAGCAATATAGAAATATTGTTTACTGGCCTTGGCCTCTACTAATATAAAAATATTGAAGGGCCTAGACAGGTATTTCTAATTTAATAAAGATGTGGAAAATTCTGGGAAAAAACATAAAGACACTTATTTCACTGTAGTAGAAGTAAAACTGCCAAATAGTCTATTTAGCTGTAAGTATCAATTTAAATGGTATTAAACGATGTCGGATTTAAGTAAATCGTAAACGGCGAGGAAAGTTATAAAAAAATTATTTTTGGGAACAAGATGATTTGGAATTAAATAGCACTGGAGACCTAAAAGCAATTTGGAGGAGGGGAAAAATTAGACCCTCTCGGTTTCAAGTACATTTTAGCAATATTTACAGGAGTGCAAATTTTAATTAAAAATTGTTCAATGCGTACATTAAACTAGTTTTGACGTAATCACTCTTCAATTCGGTAATTTTTCTTCTCTTCGTATGCCGATATGCATAAGAAGAATTAAGTTCAAATGATAATAAATAAACAAAAACAAATTATAAGTATAAGGTATAAAGCGGGGATTTGTTATTTATTTCCAATAATAGATAATAATAAGTTAGAAGTTTTAGCTTCGTGTATCGACATAAGTAATGTTACGACCGGTTTTAAGACCCGTTTTTGGGCCGGTTTCTTAAGACCGTCTTTTTAGACCGGTTTTTCAGACAGTGTTTTTCCGACCGGTTTTTCAGACCGGTTTGTAACGGTTCAAAAACCGTTTTTTTGAAGAACTGGTCAAAAATTGCAAAACCGGTTAACCGGTTGGGAGAGATTATGTTAATTAACAGAATTGTTTCTTGGGGATCAATAACAATAGTTATATTGATTTGATTTCGACAGCATTACTTACAACCCCGTGGTTCTACGGTCGCAAAATATAGTTGTACTCAAAAATTAAGTTTGAATTTTATTCTACTGTCACTCGTGAGCAATTTAGCTTAAACATGAGTGCTATGTCGTTTTTCGTTATTTAAATAAAGGGTTATAAGTTATATACTTTCAAAAATTCATACAAAGAATAAGCAAGCAAAATGTTATTAAACAAAATTTAATAATATTTACGCAACATCATCCCGTCATTTATTAGGAATTGTAAAAGTACAGTTTTCACTTTTATTTAATTTTCCTTGATTTAATTTTGATGCTCGTTTTTACAAGACACAATTTCGTTTGGCTTTTTAGTATTCACAGAATTTTATTTTTAGTGGTAGAAAACGTTTTTCAATAAAGTAGAATAAAATATCCTGAACCTATTTTGATGCAGATATTAAAAAATATATAAAAATTACAAATTATCCTATTTCAAAATTTCAAAATCTCCTTAAATTAAAGTGGCGTTTTAAAACTCACTATAAGCCTAATATACGGCCCCTTCCCTAACATAATATTTAAAAAAGAATGTTGCCCAATTTTTTAAATTATTTTAAGATAGGCTAGTAACACTTTAGTTGCCGCACACTGTACGCTAGACTGTTGCTCGATCTTTTTGTAACACATTTTAAGTGTTTGTGGTTTCTAAAATAGGTCTATACAAAACGTACAATAAAATAGTAGAAAATTTTCTTGTAAAAGAAAGGCAAAAATTTGATTCACTAACTATACGAATTACACAGGACAGTTGGATTGTCAGTAAAGATGCAGTTTTGGAAACTGATTTTACTCGAAAAAGCATTTCCAAAAAGATTAATAATTGTTTTTTTCTCAATAAACTTATCAGATAAAAAAGAACGTTAGACAAGACAAAAAAAAGGCAAAACAGGTCGCTGGTACTTTCCCATATTTTTTACATTTTAAGTATTCTCGCGGCAATAAGCGATTGAAATTTAAATCTTATCATCTACATCCGGTGCAAGCCGCCCGCTCCTAATTCAAGGCATTGGCACGGATTGGCTCCACTCCCGCAAAGGTGCTAGCTTGATATTGCGCTTACGGACTTCAGACCAAAATTAGTAATAACAACTTTATTTGAATAGTTTTCAAAAACATGCAAAAAATGAAAAATATATTTTTTAAACGCATTGTTGTCGTTGTTGTGTATCGATTTTGAAAACATGGTGTGGGCAGTTTTTGAAGAATAATTTTTTGAACAAGTCGAAAATTTTGAGAAGCTAGAATTTTTACATATTTCCAAAACTATTTTCATATTTCATATTTATACTTATTAATAGCTATTAAATAATATAACAATTTGTATTGATTGGATATGTTGTTTTTAATTAATCGGTTATTAAACTCAAAGTCTTAAAAAAATCGGCCTTCGTTTTAAAGATACAACAGTCGGAGAAAATCCATTTGAGTTTGCTTTAGACGAACTACAACTCCATGTTTCCAACGTTTCAAAAAAGTTATTATTAAAAATGTATACCAAAAAATATGTCTAATTTCCGATTCCCGTTCCGATTCCGATTAAAGACCTTACAAAGAATACCACCTGCAACTAATAAACTTCTACATACCAAATCTTTAAAAAATGAGTCAAGGGTTAAGGGTTTCCGAAAATATAGGAACGAACGCATTTTTAAAAAAACACTTTTTTAATCGTGTATTTCCGTTAAAATATGAAATTCGAAAATTTGCACAAAATTATAACTTTCCATACTTCAGCAGAAGTATGGTAAAGAAAAAACAGTTTTCTGTAAAAGTTTCTTTAACTTCCCTTCGCGATATAATCGCTAAAAAATGGTGAAGACAGATAGCTTAGTAAACCGACGTTGGAAAAATAAAAGTGAAGAAAAAGGAAGCCAAGGTTCTACATGAGCCATAAAGTAAATTATTAACTGAGCTAAACTTGCGGTTCCCGTTACAGTCCTAATTACCGAATGATTCATTAGCTTTTCATATGCAATTAGGTCAATGAAAATGAACCAATCATAACATCACCATAATCAGAATATAAAAACTCATCTTCTGGGTATTGTCCTTTTTTTTTTACGATTGCCTTAAGCTGACGTACTGGTAACGCCTAAAGCCTACTTATATGTGCTACATACTCGCTAGTTAGTACCACTAATTTAGGTATTTCATTTTAAACTATTAGTAGTTTTCTTGTTTAGGTAAGTAATGATTTGATGAAAATATTTACTTCCGGGGCCGAAGAAACATGTAGATCTGTTGCTGGATGGGTAAATTCGTTCTCGCTCGCTTTTTGGGTCGCAAAACATACATTTCCGTTAAAATCTAAAATCAGAAATTCCAAAGTTTGCATAAAACCATAACGTAAGTATGGGAAACTTCCTATACTTTCAGTATAGAGAAGTATAAATTTCATACAAATGTTCGAAATACTAACGGAAATACATATTTTGAATCTCCAGGAACCAAAAAACCCATTTTAAAGCAATGCCTGTCTGTGGGTGGGTGATTGGGTATGTGCGCTCCATAACTCGCAAAGGAATGGCGCAATTTCGATAAGATTTTGAATGAGCTTTTAAAGAAAATCCGAAACCGGAAGCGGACGTTGGACATGCTTTTATGGTGACATTTTGCCACGAAACAAAATTTCCTAAATCTAAAAACATAATCCCATAGAATACCTTAAGGCAAATTAAACGATTTTTTTCGAACTTTCTGGCTTTGAAGTGGAGGCCGCTACGAGTTTTTGAAAATTTTGATTTTAGCGTTTTATTACTCAAAAACAAGACGACAGATTGGATTCAAATTTTTTATCGCAATAGTCCTATAGAGAGACAATATTACTTTGCACAAAACTTTTGAAACGATAAGAAGTATGACGTGAAAAATATGTTCACAATTGTAAAAATTTTCCAAAAAGCTATTGCTCAAAAATTGGCCACACTATTTTTTTAAACTTTGCAGGCTAATAAAGCTATGAGTCAGCTACAATTTGATTTGTGTACCAGTCCCTTAATATGACTGTGACACCTTCTATGAATTTTTGAAAATCGCACATTTCTACCCCTTCATTTAACAAACGGAAACCAATAAATTTTTTTAGTTTAGATTAAATTACTAATGAGTGATTGTAAAATAAAGTTCTCGGCTTAATTTTTAAGTACGGCAATAGTGGGAGAGAGGGGGTAATTTTCTCTGTCCTACCCAATTTTTGGTGAAAGAATTTGATCTTCTGTTTTTAGTTTTTTCTAATCCTCTTTCCAAAAAATTAAAAATTGATTCCCTCACCAAATACTGCAAAAATTGCAGTGTACTATCAGTTTGAATAATCCTTGCTTACAGAGTTACAGCCTCCCGAAGATGTAACTGTCTAATCACGATTTAATTAGTATCTCTGGCATAAATCGAGATCTAAACTTTGTATGAATATTTTACTACTGATGTTTAACATTTTTACTTCTTTTTGTTAAAATTTATTATCTAGGGGAGTAGATGTGGGAGGTGCATAAAATAGGTTATTAGTACCGTGTACCCCCTCCTCCCATGTAAGTCCCTGTTTAATGGAATTAAACGAAAAAAGCAAAAGTGTAAATTATCAATAGCGTAATATACGTACGTAAACTAGCTGAACCCGTGGGCTACGCGCCACGTTTTTAATGATAACTTCTTTTAATCCACGCAAGCTTTTTAAATCAAGCCGGCGGCGTGTAATATAACCATCGCAAAAAGGTAACAAAATAATAAATAAACTGTGTCGAGATCTAAGAGCATCGCGTAAAATTGAGACAATTCCGGGTTTAGTATATAGTTTAAAATTTATTTTAATAAGCGTTATTTTTCTTTATTATATCATTATATAACAATAATTGTTAAAAACGAAAGAACGTAACCAAAACCTACAAACAACACGATCGCTTGCAATTTAACAACAAAATCACATAACAGAGGACTATACTACACCCTCCAGGACGATAATCGTTATGACATTTTGCGACGAGCCTAGTCTTGGCTTTCCACGATCCTGCATTAGTCCTTAGCCCACGCATATAATTCAATTTAAATAAGACGTAAATTGAGGAAACCATTATTCATAAATTTGATTTCAATCAGACTAACATTATTAACTGATTTCAATAATTAACAAACAAATAAAATTATTCCTTTGATTGAATATGTTTGAAAAAAGGTAAATCGCACGTTAAAAAACTAAAGTAATGCAGTCATAAAAGTAATTAACATTTAAAATACTGCAAATCCACAAAACCGTTGTCCAAATCGACTTTACTTATCCGCAATCGTCCAGTCTGTTTTTCAAGCTGTTTAAAACAACTGGTCCGCAGAACATAACCTGTTAGTAGGCAAATGCTGTGAATGGGATGGCCCTTTCGGTCCTTGCTCGTTATCCTCGTACACACAAAGATGTGGTGTAGAAGAACGATTTGGTCCACAGTAGTAGATATTGCTACACAAACAGAGGTTCAGTATGTTGGCAGTGTTGGCACCAAGTTAGCGGAGATGGAATTACTAATGGGTATTCACATGCATGTTTAATACGATACTAGGGGGTTCGCCAAATTTAAAGGCCCTAATTAATAGAGATTGCCTGATGGGGATAAAATATTTAATAAAATTATGTATTTGATAACTCGAAGGTTAAACTTGAGTTTCCAAAGCTACCTGACGCTGCTGAGCGTCGGTCGGTCGGTCGTCCCGATTTCCCAGGACTGCTTCTGGTTTTCCATCTATAAAGAATCCTGGCGTCTCTATACGCCTTTTTAAATTCAAAGGAAATACTTCAAATGCCACGTGTTTATTATTAATACCTTAATCGAATTAGATAAATGTTAAACTTAATTAATTATATCTAAGTGAGAAAATAAATTACAGTTTAAGTAATTAATTAAATGCATCTGTTATAAAATTTTATTCTCCTTCAATCCACTTCAAGCCAAATCTACATTTTAGCTCCTGGAAACGTATAAACCTTTTATTTTTATCTGAACACGCTTTCTTGTCCGCTATCCTTCCTAAAAAATGCTTTCCTGAGGTGAGTTTTCACAAAGGAAAACATTTTATCTCCAAAACTTTTAAATTTTCTTTAAATTAAACCGTATTACTCTCTATTTGTCATATCTACAAATGTTATTTTACAACAACAACTGTGATGTAATTTGGTAGTTAAGTTTTACATTATAGGTACGCCCCTGACCTTCTAGAATGTCCACCTTACTTTGAAATGTTTTGATCTAGAACTGAATAGTTTCACTGCCTAAGAGAAACCCTACTGAGCACCACGTCCTGAAACTTGGGTCAGAACCCGCCTTTAATGATCCTTAGTCCTTGGAAAAGTTTCAGGCACTGTTTTGCTAAGATTCTCTTATATCTCTTCGGCAAGAAGGGATTCGACCAAAAAATTACTTATGTTTATTTAATAGTCTTAGTGTTTTAGGTATCATCCTTACAGATCGTTTTTGTACATTTTTAGTACGAAAAGTTTTAGTGTTACGCTTTTACTTGTTTTTGATATTTTTCAGGTCATCCGTATTTTTTATTTTACTTTCTTATACGTCTCGATACCTTTCGAGGGGCTTTGGATGAATTTTAAAGTAAGTGGTTATTCTAAACATTGATCGAAAAACAAATTTTCAGGAAAAACACGAGAAACTGGAAATTGCTTGAGGTAGGCTGAAGCAACTTAAATATGATTTTATTTTAGTGAAAAGTTTTCTAAAGCAGTGAGGTTGATTATCGCCTTATAAAGAAAATTCTTCAAAAAATACTCAAACCGACTTTACTTTTCCAAACTTCCGTCTTCTACTGCAACAGAGTTAAGTTCAACTGTGCGGATTTGACACCTTAATGATGGCTCAAGGAATTAAAATTTTTTTAATGCGTTTGTGGGTGCGTGCGTTCTTTCGTTCAGTGTGTACACCTGTGAAACAATTAGACGGTTTTGAACAAACTTAAAACGCCAGAATTTAAGCAAACGTAAAAAGAAATAAGAATTTTTGTTATTATAATTAACTATTTAAAAAAAGGAAAACCGACTTCAAATAAAAACACAAAAGTGACATAAGTTAACTAAAAAGCAAAAAATAAATGTTTTTTATACAACAGTTTAATACTTATTTGTTGTTCCGTTTAATGTAATTAAGAAATTGTTGTTTATGATATAATTATTAACTGTTTTATAATTTTTAAGTCGGTGCCAAGTAAAACATAAAAATTATATACCTTGCTGCAATAACAAATTAGATTCGAATTTTTATGTTTTACTTGGCACCGACTTAAAAATTATAAAACAATTAATAATTATATAATAAACAACAATTTCTTAATTACATTAAACGGAACAACAAATAAGTATTAAACTGTTGTATAAAAAACATTTATTTTTTGTTTATGTCTCTTTTGTGTTATTTGAAGTCGGTTTTCTTTTTTTTAAAGTTAATTATTTTACAATTTTAAGTGATGGGTAGACCTAGTAAGGATGCTTCTCGAAACGGAAGATGAAATACGGAAACACTAAAAAATCGGTTAAAAATATAGATTTTGAGGAGTATCTTCGAAGTTCAAGCTCCAATAACAACGAAATTATAATGGGACCACCTTGGAACTATACTGAACCCAACACAAAAAAATCATTAAAATCGGTTCATAAACAAAAAAGTTATGCCCGAACATACATTAAAAAAATAAATAAAAAAAAGAACATATACAGACAAATTGAGAACCTCCTCCTTTTTTTGAAGTCGGTTAAAAAACATTTATTTTTTGCTTTTTAATTAACTTATGTCACTTTTGTGTTTTTATTTGAAGTCGGTTCTCTTTTTTTTAAAAGTTAATTATTTTACAATTTTAAGTGATGGGTAGACCTAGTAAGGATGCTTCTCGAATGAGGAAATGACGGCTAGTTGAAACGAAAGATGAAATACGGAAACACTAAAAAGTCGGTTAAAATAATTAACTTTAAAAAAAAAGAAAACCGACTTCAAATAAAAACACAAAAGTGACATAAGTTAACTAAAAAGCAAAAAATAAATGTTTTTTATACAACAGTTTAATACTTATTTGTTGTTCCGTTTAATGTAATTAAGAAATTGTTGTTTATTATATAATTATTAATTGTTTTATAATTTTTAAGTCGGTGCCAAGTAAAACATAAAAATTCGAATCTAATTTGTTATTGCAGCAAGGTATATAATTTTTATGTTTTACTTGGCACCGACTTAAAAATTATAAAACAGTTAATAATTATATCATAAACAACAATTTCTTAATTACATTAAACGGAACAACAAATAAGTATTAAACTGTTGTATAAAAAACATTTATTTTTTGCTTTTTAGTTAACTTATGTCACTTTTGTGTTTTTATTTGAAGTCGGTTCCCTTTTTTTTTTAAAGTTAATTATTTTACAATTTTAAGTGATGGGTAGACCTAGTAAGGATGCTTCTCGAATGAGGAAATGACGACTAGTTGAAACGGAAGATGAAATACGGATACACTAAAAAGTCGGTAAAAAAAAAGATTTTGAGGAGTATCTTTGAAGTTCAAGCTCCAATACCAATGAAATTATAATGGGATCACCTTGGAACTATACTGAACCCAACACAAAAAAATCATTAAAATCGGTTCATAAACAAAAAAGTTATGCCCGAACATACATAAAAAAAACAAAAAAAAAACATATATACAGACGAATTGAGAACCTCCCCCTTTTTTTGAAGTCGGTTAAAAACAAAAGGTAACAATATTATTTCTTAAAAACTGTGCACAATTTTCTTATGATTTTGTGTGCTAATAGAGCTAGGAGTGAGCTATAATATGGTATTTTCCCGATGCCCTAATTTCTCTGGGACGCCTTTTTTGAATTTTTCAAGCTTTTAGTTTAGTGGCTCTTTATTTAATAAAAAACAGAACATCAAAATCTGTTAAGTGCTAAATTGCTCATGCAAGATAGTAGTATAAGATTCTAAGCTTCATTGTTTAATAGAATAAGAATAACCTTAGGAGTGTAAATTTTCTAGCTCCCCTCTCCCCCTTTTGACTGACAAATTTCTGTATTTGAGTCTCTTGCTATTTAATGTAAATTAGAATTTATTAACGTGAAAGACTTTTCTTTTAATTAAAAACGGTGTAATTTCTACAATTAATACAAAGAACCTCAATAATGTTTTGTACCTCAATAGTCAACCACTTTTGTAGAACGCATAACGCATTTTCTTTGTTGAACCGATACTTTCGACACACCCAAATTTTATTATTAAATAACTTAACTAATTATATTTTGAATACAGCTGGGTGTGCAAAATGATCGTTCATTAATTGGTAAACCGATTATCGTCGACTATTTTATGTATTGATTATTTGACTGATCGATTTATGATTAGCCAATTATTTATTTAATTGATTAATCAATTACTTAATTATATTATAATTGATTTATCTATTGCTCGATTGATTTATTGCGGATGACGTATATGTGTTCTATATTCTAGCATCGACTATCAACAGACGCCGTGCCGTGCCTCACTGCTAGAAGCGTGTACAGTGTTGTGAGGCACAGGCTGGTTGAGAATTCGAATCCCGTGCGGGTTTCATTATTAAAATTGTATTTTTAGTATTTTTAGAGCATGGGGTACGTAGGTTATCATTATATTTTGTTGTTGTGTACATGGTGACATGCTACTGTTTATGTTCCCTGGAACTTTTAGTGATAATGACTGTTCTGCAAGCGCAGCAATGTTCCGAGTGAAAAGGAAAAATGTAACATTTTTTGGAATACGAAGATTTTATAAATACGTTATTTGCTACAATAAACAAAAGTCGGTTGTATATGCGCGTAACGAAAAAATTCCGGTATATTCTTAAAATAATTACGGTTTCATTTTTCGATTACGGTTCAAGAAATTTCTAATTTCGGTTTTCGTTTCTTTCGGTTACGGTTCGGAAAATTTTGCTGTTTTCCTCGGTTTTCGGTTTTCGATTACATTTCGGTGCACGTCCCTGAATAAAATCCATCTCCACCGTTTCATATCATAATTAATATTACTGCCCAAACTTTAAGCAAGCCTCTCAATGTAAGTGTAATATTTTGCATGTTTTTCTAGCTTTTATACGAAATATAATTATCATCCTGTATGTTATCAATAAATTAAAGGAGATGTCAATTAACTCTCGCATCAAACAACTACTGTTACTACAGATGTCTGAAAAGATTTCTACCAGCAACAATGTTTAGAAACATGCCTAAACAGTGTTGGTAAACTTGTGTGCGTTGTTTGCCTTAGTGTCCGTGTTAAAACTAATGTCCTGCCGGTAGGGGTGGAATCCAAGGACGAAATTAACCAGGGCCTTTGGAACCGAATCACAACTTTATGCGTTTTCCAAATTTATCTTATCTACAATAGCATGTTTAATTAATGATCGGGTCCCCTAGTTACAGCATTACTGAATTACGAAATTAAACTTTAGTTTGTAAAATTTCTAATAGGTAAAAATGCATCCATTGTAGATTAAAATTTACTAATATAATAAACATTTATATGTATTTGCTTAAATTTCAGCGATTCAAACATAGAAATGGGACGTTACAAACACATTAAACCGATCATTAAACTTTATTACCTTACTTGATTTTAATCGTTTTCATTGTGATTTTATTTACTACAACTTACGCAAAAGCCGTGAAGCCGTCAAGGCCGTGCGATTTATTAACTACAAAAACACATTGAAATTTGTTATTCAGCCAGCAAGTAAAACGATAATTGCTATTGCTGTTGAGCAAACTCTGTGGGAACGAACACATTGACTCATTTATCGCTTAAAATGATCCTTTTTAAAAACCCCTTTCGTTTCAATAAACTAAATTAACCATAATAAGGTGAAACGTGAAAGTGGATTCTGCGAAATCCATAAAGTAGAATTTAGCTGGGAATTTATACTAAAAATGTTTAATATCTGCATTATGTACTTGAAAGACCCTTTGTTCATAAAATGCCATGGCGAATAGAAAACGTAGCCGAGAGAACATTATAATCGAGTAAGTTTTATGAAAACGATGCGCAGCGATATAAAAAGTGACATCGCAGCTCTGCTAATGCATGTTTTAACAGTTCGCGATGAAATATGACCTACCAGTTGCCCGTGATTAATTGATTGTATAATTTAAAGCGCAAATTACAAGATTACAGGATAGTTGCTCATGGCGCCAGCAGAGTGTACACCAGTCGATAAAACATCAACATCAAATTACCTCCGGAATCCGGAACAAGCCGATGCTTTGCTCCGGTCAAGTTTTTATTTATCGATGTCTAATGTGTGAAACAAAAATGAAGCACTATCTTTTATTTACTTTTCTCTGATTTATCGATGTACCGTTTTTGCTTGAATGAAGTAAACATGTTGAAGCTGTGGTAGTTATCATAATTGTTTCGTATATTTTTAAACGTTGATTTAATTGTGCTGCTAAGGCTAAACACCGATGCTGGGGAATAGACCACGCTAACAAATGCATCTAGTCCCTTGTTCCATCAATCCTTACCTAGCAAACTAATATTAAAAAACACTCGATAATTTAATCCACTTTCAAACCAAAATGTTCAAAGGACCTATCTCAAACTCTAAAATATATTTTATAAGTTAATGAAGAGAATATTGAGGAAGAAAGAGAGTAAAGGCAATTCGTAAACGTAACACAAACTTTTTCAAACTTTTAACTTTCAATAAAACATCCCCAATTCGCCTATACGTTAAAGATATTTGCGTTGCGTTGTGTGCGCGGTTCCGGAAAGTCCGCGGGACATTTCCGGAAACACTTCAGATATATTGTCTCCAGGAAAGACTCTGGAAAATCGGTGGAAAAATTATGAACCGCTTTCTGCTTTTTTATGATGTTTAGACACCTTTTACCGAAATTGTTTGGGAAGCTGTTTACTGTAGCGGATTGGTCGTTTGTTTATTAAATACGTTTTCTTGTTGAAACTTTTGCTATAACAACGATATATTTTTTCAGCTAACGAGGATTGTTTACGAGTCAATAAACTCAGCCAAAATTTCTTTTTGTTGGAAAACCTTATACTGATGCAAATTTAAGCAAATCTTAGTCTACTCACTCCACAATGATATTGAGATAATATAATTAACACATGTAACATAATTGCAATATACAGGATGAGTCGTAATTGAGATATTCTATAGAAATATGATGAAAAATTGTATGATTTCACCTAATTTAAATTTTAATATTCCTATTGGAATCGACAATTTTTATTTTATATTTTTAACCGGTGTAATTTTATTAATTACTAGTTTTAATCTTATTTATTTCAATTATTTGTTGTATCTATTTACTGTCAGATTATTTCTACGGCTGAGGCTTATCACCGACGCTAGGGCGTAGTCCGCTACATCTGCAAATTTAACCCGTTACCGAACTTCTTCTTCAAGACAATTTAATGCTCAACCAAAAGAAGCTATAAAATTTTGAGTACGCCATAAGAAAATGGAACATCGCTGTTCTTTAAATTTATCGGGCAGAACATTAAATATTAAGCACTCTATACATATGTTACATATTTTTTTAAATCTTTTTAGTACTTGCCTTGACTAACTGCAAACAGTTTTTGTTTTAAGTAATTAGTACTATGCAATAATTATTGTATTACACCACTGTATTTGTTGAATACAAAAATGCAATAATATACAGGGTGTTCCACTTAAAATAAATTACAAAGCTGAATATTACCACCGCGAAACGAAAGACTGTGTAGAGTCTCCAATAATTTTATATTAGGTATATATAGTATGAGCCACCAAAATCATTTTTTGTTTTCAATTATAAATGCGATTACAAAGACTATGGAACTTTTGACTCACCCTGTATAACACAATTTTTTAAGTCCGTTACATCAAAGTGACCATTGCATTTAATTACGGCTCCATTGCAGTTTAACTATTTGGATTAAATTATTGTAACGATTGTTAAAACCAATTTATTTAACGCAAGTGCAATGCAATTTCAAAATATAACAGACGCATGATCAAAGGCGGATCTGGAAAAACTATGGGGGGGGGAGAGGTGTAAACTATCCTAGAGCAGGTGGGAAATGCATTGAATTTAAAAAATATGTTTAGTTTAATAAAATGTTGATATAACAAATAACTCTTAATTTTTAATTGGTGTAATTTGCTGTTGTAGAGTTTTTACCCCCCCCCCTCCTATTCCCTACGCCCCGTAAATCCGCGTTTGCACTGCCAGGTTGCATTTTCGCAAACCTCTATTCAACCTTACTCAAGTTACGCACTTTTCGCAAATAATTTGTGATCAAACACATCAAATATCTAGTAATCCCACATTATCAGTAATAACATGAAAAGCAAGCAAATGTACGTTACTGCGCTAGCACAGCATGATCAAAATACGTTACTTTCGGGGCAGGTATTTCCCTCGTGGAAATCTTACATAGTTTATAGCAGTTAACTGTTTGAGTGTGTTACAGCATTAAATTCAGTGCACTAATTCGGCGTTCCTAAAAATATGTAACAGAAAGCTACGATGCTTTTCACGCCGGTTAACCGATTGTTAACCCGATCATTGGAGGTTAATCTAAGTAAATGTAGTCGTGTGGAGGTCCGCTCCCTGAAAAACATGTCATACAAGCAATGAAATCCAATGTATAAGTAAATGTCAAATCATATTAAAAATAATTACTATTATTCATAGGATGCACATTTAACAAAGTACAATCACGATATAATGCCGTTGGTGAAATTGTTAAGCAATTCTTTTACAGACTGTTGGCGTTGTTTCACATTTTTGTTGTGAATTTTAGCTTCAATTGACAAGCTCTGAATTTTTATATATGTATTCATTTGATATTCTTTTATTTTTTCAATAAAATTTCCCGAATAAAACGATGAGTTAAATCCAGCGTGGAATGAATCGCATGCGTTGGTTGCGCGAGTCAATTATACGCTTGCTTTTGCCCACATGGTTGAAGGAAACCTTGTATAAAAGCATCTGTTTATTGTCTGAAATAAATTTAAATCGTAAATTAATTTAATGATGAAGGAAATTGTAAAAATTAAAATTAAAAAAGTAACTGGGCGCAAATTACTTGTGCCGTTAATGGATTAACGGGGCGGAAATTCCCTCCTTTTCCAGTAAGAGATAAAAATAAAACCTTACGTCACAGAAATATTTGAATAAATTTAAAAAAAAAGCGCAAACAAAATAACTAGGCATCTAATAAAGGCCCGTAGGTATAACCTAGAAACTACAATATCAGCTAAACATCTTTATGAACAGACAAAGACGTATCCAAATGATCTAATAGTCTTGCAAGCAAAGCGGTTGCCATGATAACGTATCCCCACACCCGCTCGAGTGTTCAGCAGGGAAGAAAAAAAAAACCTTTTACCAAAAATTTCATTTTCAAAACATATTACTCACTCATGTTATCGCCTGGTTGAAATATAAAGAGAAATGTGGAACTAATTTATTAGTTACCAGCACCTTAACATTTTCAACTTATCAAAAGAGAGCCGCTGAGAAAAACAGTTTCAGTTAGAACAAAAAAACGAATGTGCTTATGATTTAGGGAAAAAGCTGTAAAAGAACGGGCCCTCGGCTGGCTTCCCGACTCACGGGCCCTGGTTCCGTTCTCTTAAAAGTTCTCAAAACACTAACGCGTTCCCGGAAACGCATTCTTTTAAAAGTTCGTCCCCCGATACTGATAAAAACAAGTGGTACCACAGATCACAAAAAAATAAAATTGTTATTTATATAATAATTAATAATCTGCAGTGACGTAGCTAACATAGCCGAGAAAAGATGATGGAGAACCATAGGAGCATTAGAGAAGCAAGCGGAGAACGTTTTTACTACATTTTACCGATTCTAGGAAAAAAGGGCTTAGGAAAAAAGAACTCCTGGAAAAAATCCTTGGAAACAAATCCTTAGAAACAAAATCTTGCAGAAAAAGGTCCTATGGGTACAAAATCCTCGGATAACAAATCCTAAAAGAAAGTGCCAACGAAACGATTTTTTGATGTTTTGGATTTGACTTTTTATTTCTATTCTATTTAAGTATATTATTTATAATTTTAAAGTGCTGCGAAAATAAGTTAGCTCAGATTTCTTGAAATGGGGGAATTTAATAAAAAAAAATAAAAACGTTTTCCGTTTACAAGTGCATACCTACCACATAGTTTCTACATTCATCAAAACTGCAATTCTAAAACAACTGAACCAATTACTAAAAGGTTTGGCCTGGATTTTTTACAAGGATTATTTTGTAAAGAATTTTGTGTTGGATTATCTTTCCTGGGGTTTTTTGCCTACCCTCTTTACCGCATAGAAACATCCGAACGAATCAGTGAATTATTATATGAATTCGAATGACAATCATTCGGTTATGAAAATCATTCGATTACACCCATCACTAGTTACAACACCACAAATTTATATTAGGTATCAATAGTTTACCGGTAAACAATTAAATACAACAAACACAAAATTGTTATTTGCATACTAGCGACACGTTTCAACTCAAACCGTTCTTTCGCACTATTCAAGTACATTACTACCGCTGTCTTCGGTTCTTTCCTAATTACTGGCCGCAACCAACGCAACGGTTCTTTGATAACCTTGTTTCCTGCACGAACGTCATTTATTTTTACCCTTTCTAATAGGCCCTAACTGTATTGTAGTCTGCCAATTCAAATTTTAACACATTCTTAGACATTTATTTCAATAAATTCTAAAAAACTAAGTACAATGAAGTGTAAAAAGAAAGCAATGTAATAAAACAAACGAAAACATATTGTGCTATCTACACTATTTTACTACTTTATACATGTTTCCTTATCCTTTTATGATGTGACAAAGCCAACCGGTTGAAAGTAATGGTAATTTTATTGGGAAAAATCTGAAAGCAGAAGCTTTCAATATGTTTAAAAAAATCAGTTCAGAATTTGATCCAACGTTTTATAATTTTTTGAACAATTAGATCAGAATCGAGCTTTATGGCGTAATTTTCGCAGAACCAAATTTATACAAAGCAGTGTAGGACGCGTTATAATTTTCGGACACTACGGTTAGACAATATTACACACACACACTAATTTCGTTTTATATCTCAATTCTGTTATATTGTACGTTATACAGGTTCTCGGCAGTCTTTAAAGAAAAGCCAGCTGGCAAGACACCCTTATAATTGCCGTTTTTATTTTTATGGTGTTTATTTCCACTGTAAACCACGACCGCCCAAGTTCTTTGTAGCACAAACAAACTAAATTAAAGTAGGTAGGTAGCATAAAATTATTGAACCACTCACAATTAAGATAACACAAGAGTCCTTAACCCTTAATTGGATTTCGTGTGCATCTTTTTTGAAATAGGTCGGATCGGTATTTATAAAGCAAAGCAACTCGCGCAAACGATAATCGAGAATATTTTGGCACGCCATTGAACTAAACAACATTATGTTCATACAACCACGAATACGCATTTAATCAATAGTAGCTCGATTTATTTAATAAATTTGCAAGTTTCGCTGTTGAACTGCATAATTTTTGCAAAAACATTCACGAAAAATAAATTAGTGGAATAAGAAGAGTTCAGAAGTTGCATTGAAAAACTACGAAAAACAATGTGCGAGAAACAAAGCTGAACTGGCAAATAACTGAGCCGAGTACAATGAGGATAACATAGAATCCTTATTTACCCCTTATTCGGGTTTCCTTTGCACGCTTTTTTGAGGCCAAATAGATCACAGCAGTACTTAAACGAAGCTGTTTGTGAAGACGATAATGCGGATATTTTGGCACGCTATTGAATTAAATAACATGTTCACACGAGCGCGAAATGGTCGTATTTTACGAATGTACTACACATTTCTTCATACGTCAATGCAAACAAATTGAACTACAGGATTTGAAGAAAAGCAATGCTCATCAATAGAGAAAAAATGGAAAAGTCTCGTTGGTAGTTACATTATCTCTTGCTCAAAATGAGTTCTACAACAAAGAATAAAAATAATAAGCGTGGTGGTTAATGGATAAATAATACAGATATTCCAGAGAAAATAACAAACCGATAAAGTGAGTACATAATTTCATAGACTCACAAAGCACAGATATTTTAATCTTATAAATGTATATGCATTAGTGTTCAATAACAGTCATTTGGACCCGCGGTAGCGTCTACTCAAAGTTGTTCTCGTGCCAACTGTATCTATCCCTGTCATTCCCATACGCTTCCAATATCTCTATCCCACTTTATGGCACACACAGCTTATCGATTACCGTCCATCCTGTTTCTACCAATCGCCGTGTACATCTACACTTGTCTTTCTTATCTCGAGTTGGCTTCCCTCGCAGCCAAACATTTTTTCTTTCAAAACAAAACTGTTATCTGACAAACATTTGACAATTTGGAATTTATTTTAGATTATTTTTGGTCGTTTTATCTGATGTATTTCTGACTTGTTGAGTGCAATGCGTATCCGTTATTGATACGTATTGTGGAAACTGTTATACGCTCATTATTAACAGATTTCGGGTTGGGTTGATTTAATAATAACTTTTCTACTCGGTAATGATTGAACTTGGGCGTTTCGGTGTAGTTTCGGGTCACATTTACTGCTTGTTATCAGAATATCGATCAAATCACCGTCGAACAAATTGACTCTTACAAAATTGGAATTATGGTTTACGACTTTACGTATCAATTTATCCCGCTCCAAGTATGCCTGTTTTCGGCTCCGTGAAAGGGCAAGTAGGGGATGTTTCTAGCTCAAGTGAATTATTGGACTAAATCCGCATACATTTTCCTACGCTTCGTTCAAAACGTTAAATGCGAGAACTGCAATCGAATAATTAAAATTCCTGTTGTGCAAAGATATGCAGTAATAATCAACGTTAACCATTTGATTGATAGCCACAAACTGAAAGGTACATGGATCGAATACCAATTTAAATAATAATAGTTTTAGTATTAAACAAACTTCTTTTTAAGCGCTTATTTACTGGAATACTTCTTTTGAACATTGTTTCGGAATTTTAACGCTATACATATATGATGCACATTCCGCATTTAAGCGGTTAATAAATTGAAAGTTTTGTTATTGATCGTTGCTATATTAAAGCACCCTCGAAATAGCATTACTTCGTGTTTCTTCTATTTTTCGAATTCCATTACCCCCATTGGGCGTTGGGAATTGTCTCATTTAACCAACTTTTCCAGTTAGCTCGATCTCTGAAAATTCCTTTTAATTTTATTTAAGTCCTCCCTTTCTTCCCTTTAGTCACAGTTGCAGCAAGCCCCTTTAAATTAGCTTTTCTCCAAGTTAGCAATTTCCTTCTTCTTTTCTAATAATATCATGTCCACTAGAAGTTTTCTCATTTAGCCAACTGTGAAAATTATTTCGATGTCTGGACATTCTTTTTGACTTCATCCAGGTCTTCCCTTTCTTCCCTGCAGTTTCAGTTTCAGTTTCAGCGAAGCCCTTTTCAATTATTTTTTTCAATTTAGTATTCTTCTTTTTTTCGAATCCCTTTATGCCTATTAAGCATTGAGACACGTCTTAGTTAGCCAATTTTCCTAAATATCTGATCTATGAACATTCTGCTTAACCTCATGAGGTTAAGCAGAATGTCAATGCATTGACATGATTCAATAGTTAAAGCCTGCGACCGCGACGCCGCAAAAAAACCTACCCGCATGCCGGGATGTTCGGGCTACGAATAGTAGAGTTTAGCGAAACAAGCATGCCACGAATTCCTGGAAGTAATAAAAACTCCAGCCTCTTTGGTCGTGCTCACAGCCAATCAGTGCCCCAGAGGGCGTGGTATGACACAATTACAAATTAAACAACCTGAAGGGATTAAAAGCCGCTTCCTGTCTCTCTCCCCCTCTCTCCTGCACCACATTCGCGGCCTGTCTCAGTCTCTCTCGACATTCTAACAAATTGCGTAAAGAAAAAATGAAAAATTTACCTTGAAGATTACCGAAACCGCGCGTAAATGTTAACAGGAAACTATTCACCCATGACAATCAAAAGGTACAAAAACAAACGCCAGAACTCAGTTTATCCTTAGTAGTGATGGAAAAAATCGAAATGTTACTATTCGGAGGATTCCCACAATCGGAATAGGAATCCTTTATTTTGTAATTTTATGGTAATAAACACATTATTATTATTATCACATATGGCGGAAATCCCTGGAGCGCCCACCATCGAATTTCATGCGACTGCAACGCAGTCGGTTTCGTAACGGAATTTCAGAAGTCCGAATATTCGGAATGTGTTTGAGATAGCATTCCGCCCATTCATGATTCATCCATTCATTATTTATTTTATAGTTGCACATTTACACTTTTAGTGTTACTCATTGATTATTTTGTATTTCAGATTTCAGACTTCAATTACAAGTTACAGCTTGCATGTACGACTTCTGTGTTTCGAAATATTTTATGGTTATATCTTATGTGCATTTATTTGCTTGTTATGTTACCTAGCGCTGCTGCATGCGCTCGCGCTGTCTTAAAAATAAAAATCATTCGGATCATATCGTTCTTATACTTTCGAAACACTAATCGGAATATTTCGATTATTTTAAGAATCGAAAACTAGCATAATTTTTGTTCGGATACTACCAGTAAGTAGTCTTTAGGATCGTTTCGATTGGTACATAAGATAAACGCTTAAGAACTATCGAGTTCTAGCTTTTGATCTTCAGAGCAAGCTTCACCCTCCGGTCATCACCAGATTGAGCTCTAGCCTCAGGTCCTTCGTCCGACGCTCCGCTTACCCTATATTTTTCTTTGGATTCTCAAAGGCCCATCTCTACCGTCCATTTTTGAATATAGGCCTCCCCCATGGCATTCCAACGATCTCCGTCTTGTGCTTCTCTGGTCCAATTCAGTCCTGCAGTCAGCTTAAGATCATTTGTCCAGCGTGTCGATGGACGTCCTCTTTTCCTTTTACCTAGGTATGGTCTCCAGTTGAAGAATGATATTATTCCATCGTAAATCGCTACATCTCGCTATATGTCCAGCATAGCTCCATTCTAGTCTGGTAATTGTTCCGACGGTGTCTCTCATCCCTATAGTTTGTCTAATCCAATGATTTCTTTTTTATCTTTTAGAGATATGCCAATCATCTGTCTCTCCGTGGATCTTTGAGTAACTGCTATTTTATTCAGTGTTTGTTTTGTCCAAGTCCATGATCGGCAGCCGTAAGTCAGGACTGGAAGTTATTTTTTGACATTGTTTGTTTGAGGTTAATGGCGGATTTTTGCCTCCCCCAGATTCCATGAGGCGGCCCTCCTTCGAGGGGTGGGATTTGGGTTTACCCACCTGGGGACCAGATCCTTTTGTGTTGAAATTCGCCATTTTGTTTAGGGGTTTTGTTAGCCTTGAAACGCCACGTTGGCTAGACGGGTTGGCGAGTTGGTTGCGGATCGGAAGGGATAGTTGATGCCAAGGTGGAACTTCGGGTTGGGACATGGTCTCTTCCCTGTTGTGGGAGATGGAAGAGAACCAAGGCTCGCGTGGGTAGGGTTCCTTCCCTGAAGTAGACCTACCTTCTACCGGAATCGTAGATCGTACCCGCTACCCGCGAGATTATGAGTTGAAAAAAAATTTCGTATTAAAAATACATGGTATATATTTCGCTACTATAATACCCTTAAAAATAACAGCCACTGTAACTATGATATCATTACTTGAATGAAAGTATATCTCCATTTAAGCACTTCCTGAAAATAGCACTTCGTTAATTTAGCGTTTCTTTTTAAAAAACAGAAACGGCGGTTTCTAGTCGTATTGGTCCTAAACACGGGGTTTCTCTCCAGTTTAAGTTGGTTAATTTCTGTTTACGAAAAAATTTCTATTTCAGCGTTTCTTTGAAAAAACGGTTTCAGAAAAACATTCCTTAATACAAACAAAATACGTATGAAGAAAATTGCTTTGAAACTGAAATTTCTGACATATATTTGTCAACGTCACATAAAATGATGTTACATAACTCATTTGCACTTTTTGTGCATTTACAGCAATAACAGAAAATGTGATTCCGACTAAAGCAAAAATAAAAACTTTTCACACCAAATAGTTGAAAATGTATAAAGTTTAGTTTACTCCTACATCCTCAATAAATATGCAAAATAGAATTCAGTTAAAAGGCTGTTTCGGAAACAGCTGCAAGCAGAAAACGACCTTTTACCTAAGCACTTTTAATAGTGGCATACATGAGCGTATATTAATACAGTAGCGTGAATTTTATGGTTTACGTAAAAATTTCCTAATTTAGCTTAAAAAAATTGCTTCAAATATATGCCGCTTTTGACTAAGAACGAAATTAAAAACATTACAGACGGGAACCTTTCCCTAAATTTCAAACACAAACGCTAAAAAATCATAAACCACTTGCTGCTAGTTAAAGTTCACAGAATAGTTATCTCGACTCCTAGTACGTCTTTGTAATGTGTTCGACAAAATAAATATTCTAATGGGTTTAAGTCTGGGCTGTTCGCCGACCACTACCAATGGATGATTGCCATAACAGCATCAGGTCTTAGTTTTTATTATGTATTTAACAAAATTATATTTTAATATATTATAATTTATAATTTTTTAGGGGGTGAATTGGGGCATTTAAGGTCATGAAAAAAAATTAATTGTACTTATTACTTAATCTATACAAATAAAAAGATAAAAAGATGCTCACATTTACAAACTTGCAATTTTATACTAGCTTAGCCGGTTCGTCGCCGTTTTGCGTGGATTATAGCTTTGCTACGTTTATTGATTTATTCCCTAGCCGTGCCTCATATAGATTTTATGTAGTCTATATATTAAACGCGGCGCCCTTCTTCTTTGCTCTCTGACTGCAACACGCGCCGCCGACCTTCCGTTTGTTGCTGGTTGCACGGCCTGGCCTTACCATCCGTCACGAAACCGTTTTCGCTGAGATGTAGGTCAGACCAAGCGACGCGGGCCACGCCGACGTGTCTTACATGTATGATTAAAACAAAATAAAAACAACGGAGGGCACAGCCCATGGGTTCCACTAGTTTAGATTATTACAGTTTCTTAATATTAATTTTGAAGATTTTTTGGTGAAATTTCAAATTATTTGCAATAAAACCATTTTGACTTCAAAAATAAACGTAATATGTCGTTTTAGCAAACATGAATGCCGACGATTGCAAGAAATCTTTTCCGTTCACGTCTCAGCACCCCACTTTGAAAACTCCGCTTGCTTATGCTCGATCCAAAACGGGGCTCTAGGAAGAGCCTGATGGGATGGCTTGCGTTGGACCGGATGTGAATACTCGATCCGGTGGTAGATTATGTACGTTTCAACCCTGAAAACTAACCAGTGGCGTAACTACAGTCCCCCTAGCCCCGCAATGCGGGAGAAGGCCACGGCAAAAAATCGTCTTGGGGGTTCAAATCGATACTGACTTTTTAGTAGTTATGCCTGCACAATACAATAAGCACTCCGATATATGTGAAACAGAAACCGCCGTTCTATATCAATGTATAATACAAACAAATATGTATTGTTTATTAAAAACAGATGGGACGAAGTAGGTATTTTGTATTCAATAACTTTATTCGGATAAGGTAAAATACGCATCCAGGCTGGTTAAGGGCATAAAATTGGTGAATCACGTCAACCATTCTACTGTTCCTTGAGCAACATCAACTGTTTACTTTTATTTAGTACCTTTATTAATGACGTATAAACGTATAAGGCTAAAATAAATACCTGTTGATGTTATTAACTATTTTATTTTTATAAATTAAAATGAACTTCAACAAAGACAAGCTAGGACTTAGTTGCTGTATTTCACTTAATAGAAATATGTTTACAACCAAATGAATTGTACAAAGAATGTTCTAAAATATGTATAAATAGTCTAAGGACACTGATTCAAAAACATTTCGTTACAAAGGCGAACCAAACGATGCAATAATCAAGTTACCTGAAAGTGACCAGAGGTGAACTGGGACGTAATTAGGCCGACGAGAACTGCGTAAATTTTCTGACCTTTCCCTTGGGTATTCTAAACCGTTTCAACTTCTCCCAAAAAACTTTCAAAACGGATGTTATATAACTTTGGAACAGCAAACAATGGTTATTTACGTATAGATTTCAGTAATTTACAAACAACATTCGTCAGGTAAAACGGATATATTTTTAATACATATGAATCTCAGATATAATTTACGAAGATACGATCAGTTGGAACAATTTGAATAATGCTGCAGTTAGAATAAAGAACTGCGACTAATTATGTGTTGACAGAGACAAACGCGGCGAGTAGACTCATTCGTAAGAAATATTAACGTTCCGAGAGCTTAGTTATGGTTTCCCCAGCTCGCTGCTTGTCTCTTTCGATGAAATTGAACAAAGAAATGATTAAATAACGTTTGCAATGTACTGGTTTTATGTAATCATTCGTATAAAATAAACGAATTTATATCCTCTAATAATGGTGAATAATAGAAGTGCAGAACACTAATTATTTGAAATTTGGTAATTAATTTTCTGTTGTTGACGTATCCAAAAATAATTACGCAAAAACATTTTATTTGTTTTTATTCTAGATTATTTGCAGTTTTTGCACTTTAACAATGTTGTGCAATTATTAACAGATTCCATCAAAACTACCTAAACAAAATGTTAATTTACCGATTCTGTTTTTACCGTTCATGGCAGTGGATCTAAAACTTTTTTATACAGTTGGAAATATTTCCAAAACGACTTACTTCACGTTACAGTGAACCATACATTTTCAAATCGCATATAAATAAAGTTTTACAAATGCATTAATGTAAAGAGTATAATACTAATTAAAATTTAAAAAACAATGTTTCTAATTGTGTTTGTCAATTTTTATTTTCATTGCTACTATAAATAAAAATTTAAAAATGCGGGTTTTTCGCGGTTTAAAAATACAAACTTAGCGTAAATAACTCCCACAACGACTATTATGAGTATTATTTAAAAATAAGCACGTTAGACTTGGTATAACAAGTGCAACAGGTAATAAAGTGCGCGGTTAAACAATTGATTCATCGACATGTGCACAGAATGCAAGACAAGCCAGAGCTAAGTAGTAGATAATAAGTAAAATGCTTAGTGGATTGTTAGGATAAGTCTGTCGGTTCAGAGTAGTTCTGATGTCTAAGCTTCAGATATTTAAACTAATTAATAGAATAAACCAAGGAATCTTATAAAAGTAAATAGTTTTTAAAGGTCATAGTCGCCCGACGATTTGAAGTCGATGAAATACAGTTGTAGCCAAGTAACATAACATTTCCAAGCATTATCTGATGAATGGGCTCGGTATTTCCTGAAATTCCATAACATTGAGTAGTGTAATAAAAAAATTTAACATATTTATCTCTTTCCCTCCCGCTTTACCCAACCCCGGTCTGGCTCATTCTTACACGACATTCTAAATCATTACGTAAGAGTTGACCCTGAGGATTATAAAAGCGCGGGAAAATATTGACCAGGAACTCGTCACCCATGGCGACGATAGAGTATAAAATCAAACTCAAGAACGCAGAAAACTCAGTTTACCTTTAGGATCGATTAGACTGGTCTTAAAATAAACTCTTAAGAACGATCAGTCTCTGACTTCCGGTTCTCAGATCGAACTTCAGCCTCCGGAAAGATTTTATGTTTTATAGCCTCCGTCATCCCTAGATCGAGCCTCAGCCTCCGGTCATCCCCAGATCAAGCTCTAGCTTCCGGCCACCAAATCTAGATCCAGCTTCCAGTCACCAGCAATACCCCCAGATAGAGCACAAGCTTCCGGTCACGGAAACCATTCTGTTAGGTTCCTCATAGAGTCGTAAGGACTAATATACCTTCCACCTACATCAAGCAATAGCTGCGATCGTATAAAATGAAAGCCACATATTATTTCTTCCTCACCCTCTCTGCACCTATAAACCCGGTCTGTCTCACTCTCTCACGACATCCTAAAAAACTACGTAATTGGAACAAATAACAAAATTTATCCTGAGGAGCGGTATGTTGATAGGGAACTCGTCAACCATGGCAACAAAAGGGTATAAAATCACACACAAAAACGCAAAAAAAATCAGTTTATCTTTATGATCATTTAGACCGATCATAAGATATGATCGGGCTTTAGCTTCCGGTCTTAATATAAAGCTTCAGTTTCCGGTCATCCCCAGATCGAGCTTCAGGCTCCGTTCATCTCCAGATGGAGCACTAGCTTTCGGCCACGGAAACCATTCTTGTAGGCTCAACTATCACGGTTATACACTCAAAATACCCATTGATGCGTAGCTTACTAACTACATGGTATTGCAGCAGCAGTCTGTGCATCAATCCCAATCTATCACCGAAATTTCTACCAACATGGCATGGGGCGCAACCAGAATTGGCAACGGATGCCGGTTCCATATCAAGTGATGATAGTTAATTCTTCAAAATATTTAAATTTAAGCAATTTAATAGAACGAACTGAACTAAAGAAAATTGCTAATGGTAACATACCCCTCATTAGAATTTAACAGTTAGTAATTTAATTGAATGAAACGGATTAAATGCTCGACTAGTAGACTCAACTGTTGAAGAGCTGATTAAGTGTTTCTATTAATTTGCAACATTTAGAATTCGTGATTTACTCTTAATTGTAAAAATTACTATTTAGTAGTCTGCAACAAACAAAGATTTAAATTGATATGTGATTGTGATATAATCAACTCTCAATTTAGAAGTTTTGGTCATTGATCTTGTGAATGAAACCATCTAGCAATATCGAGTTGAACGTTTAATGTCACTCAACAACCGATGTTTATAAATGAATAAATAATAACAACAAATCTTTCTGCAACGAACTTAAGTACATCCAAAACAGTGGCAATAAAAACGCAAGAAATTAAACAGTACGTTCCATTTATCACGCGAGTAGATTGCGTTCAGCTATTACACCGTTGTTCTGTTCAATCCAATTTTGCGTATTTTCGCAATACTAGAATCCGCAGAACATCAATAACGACTGGTAGGTACCTACTTGCATTTTTCAGGAGTCTCACAAATTTCATCTGAAAATAAAGCCAATACGGAGCGGCGCGACGGCGGCCGCCCAATATATCTCCACGCTTCATTTTTGAATCGGATACGCCAAAACTGTTTGATTATAACAAAATTGTTGCAAAAAAACGATTTTACATATTTTCCGATTTGCGAAATTTGACGAATGTTCTTTAACGCCTTTATGTAGCGGTCTTATGGGGTTACTAACCCATGAACAGAAATCGCGAAGGTCGTTCGTTGCCTTTGTCAAGCTGTGTGCCAACCATTCATCTTCTAAAATTAAGACCGTTACTTGAAATTGTTGAAAATGTTTTCCACTTTATTTGTATGTACAGTTCAGACGGTACACGTAAACATAATAACTCAAATATTTTACATTTTTTTTTGATTTGTTTATTCACAAATTATTTTTTGTTCCCTTCATATTTTTTTTCTTTACACTAAATACATTTGAATGCTAAAAACTGTTGTTGAGCGTTATGGTAAAACTTATTTAACTTATTTTTAAATACCGAATTAATAAAAAAATATTTTTATTGTGGAAAAATGTCTTAATATTATAAACAATAAGAACATAATATAACTTTGCTGTGATAAAAGCAGTGATTTTTAATGCTTCATAATTTTTGAAAGAAAAATTCAAAAAACAAGAATTACCTGTAATTTTCAGGCGTTTCAGCGTGTCTAAAGATGTTTAGTACACGGCCAAGCAAAAGAATCTTTCTATAGCAACCAACGTCTGCTGAGCTAAAACATTTTGATTGCTAACAGCTTGTGATCCGTTTCAGTCTTCAGTCATATGTCGAGATCAGAATCACAACATCATAATTAAACGGCTTACATAATTTCGCAGCGTTGCAATAAAATAATTATCTCTTTCATCGGTTATTCTAATTAGCAACAAATATATAAATAATAATTTACATAATAAAAGCGCTATAAAATAATTTGTTTCAATAAAAATGTATCAGATAAAAATATTATGAACATTTTAAAAATAACCACTCGACCTAAAATGTGATATCACATTATTTTATTCACACCATTTTTAAAAATATCACATTGTGGCACCTTTCCTGTTTGTTGGTGGTTTCGTATATCACCAATAACAAGCAAATCATTCTTCGATACCACACACCAACATGTCTTCGCACGATTAAACATGTCATAAAATGTATCTGTGCGGTTGGTGTCCCAGAAAGCCACAAAAATGATTGCTATTTTCAAGCTGTCCAAGCGGAAGCCTTACAACAGTGAATCAGAGTGAGAGTTAATAAGACGCGTTGCCAATTAGAACACATTGTTGAATTTTAATTTATGAATCGATTATATGTTAATTATCACGTGCACGATTATTGCTTATCTACTTATATAACAATGTGATGATTGCTAAATCGATTAGTCTGTATTACAATTGAAATAGTTTGAGTTTTATTAACAGAGACGTGCACCGTAACCGAGACGAAAACCAAAAACCAGAAAAAAACGCAAAATTTTCCGAACCATAACCGATTATTATAATTATTTTAAAAATATACCGGTGTTTTACGTTCCAACAAATCTAATATTCATATTCCGCATGTTCAGCCCTTTTTGTTGGCCCTTATGGTTGTAGCCAAAACAATGATTAAAGTTATGAATGTTTTCCAATCGCGAATGCAAAGTTTTCGCCGCTATGACATGATCAACACGATATGTATACTTTACCAGCAGATACATTTTTCATTTTCCTCTTAAGTACTTAATTTTTGTGTTATTAGCAGTCAGTGAGCCGACTGTGTGCACATTGCTGCGCCTGCAGCGCTGTCACTATCGCTATAAATTTCAGGGAACATTAACAGTAGCGTGTTATCATATGACAACAAACAATAATGACAACCTAAGTACCCCATTTTCAAAAAGTAGTGAAATAAATTTTTTAAATGTAAATTCCAACTCTCGACCAACCTATGCCTCAAAACGCTGTACACGCATTCTATCACTGAGCTAAGGCGTCTGTTGATAGCAAACGTCAAAATATGGAACACATACATAAACAACACGTCATCCGCCGGCCAAATTTAAATTGCCGGTAAACTACGTTACCTGTTATGCGATGAGTATGTACTGTATACCGGCGTAATATTGTCAGACGGCACCGGCCAGCTAGTAACTGTTACATATTGAAAGGAGATAGTTAACTTAGCATTTCATGAAAAGCCCTGGCATGATCTCAGCCACATAGACTATCTCAGCCACATAGACTCACAGATTCCTATATAGGTTTACTAGATATACGACTCCAGCTTCTGAACAATCAACTAAGTGAAACCATGCGGCCATTTTGTAGGAGGACAAAATGTCAACTTAAAATTCGCGCATACAGTAATACAGCTACAACAAAAAGTATTGATTGCATATTACTAAGGTTAGTTTAGTTAGTTAGTTATTATTATGAATATTTCAAATGAAAATAGTAAAAATAACAAGAAATCAAGACTCGATTTTGCTATCGATTTTTGTTCTAGCCATATTAGTAATTGTTTCGTCAGCTTCCTATAGATTGTTGATATTGCTTGTTCGTTAATAAACTTTGCTATTTTAAGAATTTTTTTGCTTGGCCCTAAAAGTGTTGAAACGCGTTTAAGTTAGGTCGCAATTTGAAAAAAAAAATTTTCGCCTACGGCACTATTGCTTGACCGCTTTTGTAAATTATCGACCCCTCCCCTATTGTTAAATCCGCCACTGAATATTCCCACATAAAAAGTTTATCATAATACACTTCTAATTTTTTTAAGTTTTTTAAATTCTTATTATAATCACGAACAAAAAATAATAAATAACATTCAGATCTTTTTATCGTCAACTTATTTCTAAAGACGTCAGGGAGTTGCACCACTTTGGCACTACAGCCGTCTTCTATAAAATAGAAATCTTTAATGTGCGTACATTATTCATAAGGAAACCCAAACTTTTATACCTTTTCCGAAAGATATCGCGTTGATAAATGAATTTACCCAAATGTATTTCACCAGCTTCGTTGGGTATCGAACCTCAGTACCCTCGCTCTAAAAACAAGTTCAGACTGGGCAATCGGTGCTGGCAAAGAAATTAACGCAGTCTTTTAAATTATTCTGATTCAATTTCAAAATATTTACTAATCTATATATGAAATCCGTATCCCTTCCACGTGTCTCAACATTTAGTAGTGAAGGGGCTCCACTACTAGAAGCCAGATCTTTACGCGTCATATTCGTATGTACTGGTGTGTATCAGACCAGTATAGTGTTCAATGCAAATAAGAAAATTGAGTTTACAGTGAATGTCTGTATTGGAACGCAATCCGCTGCTAGGTGTCATTAGTCATTAACAAAACAAACTCCGTGAAGTGAACCTGAACTGTCTGATGATAACACTATCGCCGGGTATGGATTTTTCTCCAAAAGAATGATTAGTTATTTTAATTAGTTACGCATGTTAAGTTCAATTTATTTCATAATCGCTGACTAGTTGCGTATTTGAGTATTAATGCATTAAGTACATGTCTTACATCTCGGCACAGCTTATTTGTTCTTTTTAAAAAGTTGCTAAGAAATATATACTATAAACTAGTAAAAAATTTATTTATTTTTTTTCTTAAATGTACAGGGTGGTTCAGCTAGAGTTTTATTGGTATTAATTTAAGAAATAGAAAAAAAACTGGCAAAGGTAGATGCTCATCTCAGACTGTTCTACATGTCCGATGTTTTGATGTTTATACCGAGTATTTCGCCTAGCCAAACCGGTAGTCAACTTATATAAAAAAAATATTGTTATTGATTAAATTGACCAGTTGACATTCATTTTTATATTGTATCGACAATGTTACAATTTTTGAAATTCAATTTATACTGTTATTACTGCCGTTAAGGTAGTATTTTGATCCTCTATCCAAACATATAAAATGAACAGGGTGTTCTGTTTAAAAACCCTAATTAACTGCTGGCCCTGGTAGGTTAATCACTTTGTATAAAAATCAAAGCATTCGTCTTGTATAGCAATCTCAGAATAACTTCTTCCTTTTATCAATTTTTCTCTATTTCTAAAATAACGGAGATATTTAAAAAACGCTCAACTGAATCACCCTGTACTGAGTCGTTTAAATTTTAAAGTACAAAATCAAAGCTTTACATATTCCCCTCTAAACCGTTCATGTTATATATCGGCCGGTATTGATTCTTTGAAAAGACTTGAACATCATCCCCTGTAAAAATCGGATAGTCTTCACTGAACCGTGAAAATGTCACTTGAAAGACAACAATTAAGTCTTCAATACAGCGAGAATGCACTCTTCAGTTTATGATGTTACACAGAAACATGCATGAATATTTACTGCGTCGTAAAGCGAAAAAATTTACATAAAATAAATCGAAACGCGTTGGATTTATGTATTGCACATACTTTTTGAATGCTAAGTATTTCTGAAGCTGTTGAACTCATTGAACAAAATATCATAAGCAAATTCCTAAATTTTATTATGATTGTTAAATTTCATGGTGGTTACCTTTTTATTCGATTAAATAAGACTCGAATTGTAAAAGTTACATCACAATCGTCGTGTCCAAACAAAATCTTGCCAAACAAAAACTCACAATGGGCGCTACTCAATAAATTCCGTAACGTAAATATCCCACAGATATTAAGTTAGTAAAAAATGAAACTCTAATTAAAATACAGTAGAGTAGTTATTATACGATAAAAAAACTGTTGGTACTGGCAGTTCATTTAAATCATATTCAAGCATTAAATTTTCAGTAACATTTCCTTTTAAATTAAAAATCCAACTCTGATTTGGTTTAATAGTTAATCATCGATCGATGGAACTTTCACTCTTCTCTCTTCTTTCCGCTCACTTGTAATTTAGGTGCTTGAAAGGCGTGTCCCAAGAAGATTGTTTAATCTTGCACCACCACCTGCATGCATTTGAAATTAACATGTCAAAAAAGGTGGAAATTTGTGGTTTGAGAAGAAAGAAATTCTTAAATGTTTCGAAATTAGGTTAATATGTTCTTGTCGCACTCCAAGTATACAGATGTAAATTATAAATTGAATTTTATTTTATATTTCGTTAATTGAGTATATTGAGACTATTTTAGAGTATTGTAAAGTTATTCATACTTAAAGCTAGGGATCAAAATAACTTATACATGGGCATTGCTTGTCACTTACTATCGGTGACATCTCTATAAATTGGTCACAAATTCAAAGGTCGTTTAATCGGGAAACAAACGGTCTGTTTAATAAATTGTGATATTGCCAAAAAACTTGATAACAAGCTTGTCGGTCGCTTAATTTAAGCGCGGTAGTCGATAGTACAGAAAAAATAAGTTTGCTGTATTTATTTAATGTTGACCTATTTCTGCTGCTAAGGCTTATCACCTACGTCACTATAGTTACATACAGCATAAAACGACGTCATAGTAATAACAACATTAAAAACCCATTGAACTTTATAGATGAAGTAGCAGCGTGCAAAACAACTTGTACAAATTGTACTGAAATGTATAATGTAGTAAAAATTCACTTAGGTAAGGTTTTGACCGGATAGCCTGGCCGGCTCCCACTCAGATACGTATCGTGTCTACAAAACAAGACCAGGCTTCCCAGAGATGCCAATCGGGTATTGGTTTAACACGATTATCCGACCGGATCCCGTCAGGTACACGTCCAGTCCACAAAACCGACCAGGTATCGCAAAAATGTCAGTTGGGTATAGGTTTAACCGAGTAATGCGGGTGAGTACGGGTAAGGTACTAGTCGGTCCCACAATACAAAATCAGGGTTCGTGGAGAGGTTAATGGGGTGCAGATTTGACCGGGCAACATGGCCGGGTTCCGGTCACGTGCGGTTAGTAACCACAAAAATACCAAATTTTGTAGAGCTGTCTATAGGGTACGAATTTTACCAGGTAACACGACGGGTAACAGTTAGTTACAGATTGTGCCTAAAAACAATACCATGTTTCGTAGAGATGTCAATTGAGTACGCATTTGATCAGGTAACTCGAACATATCTCTGGCAGGTACGGGCCGTGTGCATAAAACAAGACCAGGTTTTATAGATATGTCCACGAATACGGATTTACGGGTAACTCGGCCGGATCAATGTTAGGTACGGGTAGTGTACAGAACAAGACCAGGTTTCGTAGAAATGTCATATAAGTTTAACCGGTTAACCCGAGCGAGTCCTGGTAAGGTATGAGGCGGGTCTACAAAACAAGACCCAGTTTCGTAGAGATGTTAATACAAATTTGACCAAGTAGGCAGCCGGCTAGCGGTCAAGTACGGGTCAGGTCTAATAACAATCAATACCAAGTTTCCTAGAGATGGCAATTGAGCTTGACCAAGTAACCTGGACGGGTCCCTGTCAGGTACGGGTTGTGTGCACAAAACAAGAACAGGTTTGGAGAAAATGTTAATTGAGTACAGATTTGACTAGGTGATACAGCTGGGTTCCGGTCAGGTACGAGTAGTATTCACAAAACAAGACCCGGTTTCGTAGAGATGGTAATAAGGTACAGATTTGACCTGGAAATCAGGCCGGGTCCCAGTCAGGTACAAATTTGACGCGGTAACCCGGTCGGATCAAGGTTAGGTACGGGTCGTGTTTAAAACAAGGACCAGGTTTCGTAGAGATGTCAACCGTGTATAAGTTTGATCGGGAAATTCGGCCGGCTCCCGGTCCGGTCAGGTTCCAGGCAGGTACGGGTTGGGGCCGAGTCCACAAACCAAGACTCGGTTTTGTAAAAATTACCATCGGCTGTGAGTTTGACCGGGTAACCCGGCAGGATGCTAGTTAGGTAGGATCCGAGTCAAGTCCACAGACAAGACCCGATTTCGTAAAGCTGTTAATTAGGTATGGGTTTGAGTGGGTAACCTGGCCGGGTTCGTTTCGGCTCCACAAAATAAAACCAAGGTTATACTACAGCGAAATCAGTTAGCAAGCGGTGGGAGTGTGTAAGCAAATCCTATTCTTGAGAACCTGCTTTTTAAACCGCGTTCGTTCTAGAGACCGGATCCAGGTTTGAAGTCGGGTCCAGATGTAGAGCCGAGTCCGGGTTGGATCGGGTTTTGTGTTGGCGGGTCTCTATACGCAAAACTCAAACACTAGGCTTAAAATACTACTACTACTTAAACCTCAAACCAAGCATTAATACAGATATGCTCATACGTGTAACGTGTGCCTGCAAAGATCATAAAAAAGAAGTTCTATATTTCTTAAGATATTTAATAATGAAAAAATACTTATTGCGAAGAAAAAAACAATCTTGGAGACAAAAATAAACCAACTAAACGAAATATTTATTGGCTTTGTCAACATCAATTTCGGTGGAAAAGTTTTCTCAATTTTAATAGATACATTTGCAGGAATCTTATAGAATATATGGTATTTTTGCTTCTAAAACAAGGTACAACAAAATCCAATAAAAATTCTTTTCTATTTTTTAATTTAAGGACTGAAGTTTTGAAAAAAGAAAATTCAGTTCTTTCCGCAAATAATCACGAATAATAACGTTTTTGTTTTATTTATGTATTTGGAAATTTACAACCGTAATTTTTTACCTAAATATAAATCGGTTTATTGGAACTATTACGACACAAAGTGGAGAAATAAAACGTTGTTTGAACAGGATACAAAAATAATATACCCATATGTTTCATAAAGAGGCAAAATGTGGGTCATCCAAGCATCCCCAACGTTTAAAAAACAGTTCATTAAATTCTCAGGATAGGAGAAAGGTTAAGACATCGGATTTCCTCGTGTCTCAAGACTGCAACCTTTATTATTGAAATCGGCTACTCATATGACCTAAGTGGCTAACATTAGCTTATTAATAACGGTGGTGTGGCGTTTCCACCCTCCTAGAGCAATATCTCACTCAAGTCGTCACAGCGAGGGCCCTAAGCAGCCACAAGTCGCCATAGAGCACATTTATGCGGTGTCTACCAGATTATAAAGGCTACGCGCCACGACATCATTAGCCAACAATGTCGTCATGTTTGCCAGATTATTGTCGAGACTTCCTCCATTTCCTTTATTACTGCTCGCTTCTTAAGTCGGAGAGTTCTTAGCGGAGAACCGTCGAAAAATTAGTCATTAGGTAATAGTTCTCTGACAAAAAGTAACGACTTTCAGGACCCGCTACTCTCCTGAACGAGAAAAGATTCAGTCGTTTTTGTTGAGAAATTGGGGATGCGATGGAGTTTGATCGAGAGCAGTCGTACCTGTTTCGGAAATAACGACGTGTAATAATACAAACTCGTATATTTTTTCTGATATAATAAAAGTTTGCAAGAACTCGAAACACAAGGGGATATAAAGTTAACATAATATAAAAAAGTGAAACGCATTTATTTCCTGCTGCAAAACTGACATCTCAAGCATCATCAGCAATTCACCATCGTGTTTGCGATTTTGAACGACCACGCACACTACCTATTTTTCAATTGCGACCGTAATCTTATTCCTTTATGTAAAACTGTTTTTTATTTACAAGGCAAGTGGTGTTTAATTACGCATTTTTCGAGTCACTTTTTGGCGAAGATTTTATGTGTTTGTGCTGTCTTCGGAAATTGTTCGATCGATAATATTGACACCGTCGATATTATCGATATAATTTCATTATCGATAATCAATATTAACTTTTCAATGTCGCTCAGCCCTAAACACAACACATCTTTTGCTTTTATTACATCCAAACAACTTCTAACATTTTCAAATAATCGTAAAACATTTACTGCTGATCAAAAGAGGTCAGGGTAAAATGGTCGTTTATCCCTGTGTATAGATTCTATTGGTAGTGAACGAATTATTATTTTTGCTTACCAAAAAGGTCCCAACGAATCCAAAAATTTCAAACCATCTCAGCAACCATTGCACCACCAACAAACACACTAGTTCATTTTTTAAATCATCACGAATTAATCGGAACTGTATTATACAAAGTTAGAAAACACCCCGAAATTAAGCAAACACACGTAACTATAACATTCGTTAATAAGAAATCGGAACTTTACGCTCCTTCTTATTTGTTCCGAAAACAGTCGAATGCCTTAATTGAATGCACACCTGTTACCATTTTCAATTGTCGTAAACAACTCTTATCAGGTGCTATTAGAGATTGGACATCAAATAATTGTTTAGTAGAGATGTGCTCGTAGAAAATTATATTTAATACAGGGTAAACTGATAATTTAAAACAGCAAATCTAACACGTACTAATTACAACAAAAGTAACAATTATTACGGTGGTGTCTTCGATATTATCGGTATTATCGATATTATCGATATAATTTCATTATCGATAATCAATTTCAATATCGCGCAGCCCTAGTCATGAATCTGACTAAAACAGGGGCGCTGTCTGTGTGTGGGCATGCGTAAGAATATGTGTTTGACCGTGGCCGCGCTTTTCCACCAGTAAAATGTAGTAGTAAAGCCACTCTCAAGTAGCAACAGCGCACTCTGTCAAAAATTAACAAGTCCTTTAAAATTTACAGAATACACCCATAAGTGTTCTAATAAATGGCTATTTCTAAAAGTTTTCAGTTCACTTTATTTTAATTCCAAATTCATGATTATTGCAACGGTGTGTTTAGCCCCCCCCCCCCCCTTAATATCTGCAATTTTCATACCCAACTTAAAAGTTTTTAAGAAATTCATGAGCAGGATTTTTGGCCCTTTATACACGGGGTGAAACACTCGACCTCCCCGTCAAAATTGGGTTTGCCCCCACCCCCTTGAAATACATTTTGCAGCCGTCTTAATTATCCCATTTTTTTAAACAAAAGTGGACACTTTCTAGCCCCCCCCCCTCCCACCCAATAAATAGATTTGATCGCGTAACTCAACAGTACACTTTTTTTTGTCGACTCATGTGGAAGACCTCGTCTAGGAAAAAGTTAATGTAAAAATAATTAACTCATTAACGGTTTTTTTTGTCTTATTCCCCTGCAAATTTCTCTTTACTATTGATTTCATTTTAACGGAAATTAATGGATTGAAATTTGTGAAAATTTATAAAATATTTCTAAATGATTGACAATTTTATAGAAATTTAAAATATTTTTAAAATTTTCAAAAAATTTTAAATAAATTTATACCGGATGTTTTTTAAAAATTTAGCAATTCTTTGTTTTTCATACTTGTTGGTTAATTTTGATTACTATGAAAGTTTTTTAAAAATTATTAAATTGAAAATGCTGAAATTTTTTGGAAATTATAAAAATTTTTGAAAATGTAATTTATTTTGAGTTTTGAAATTTTTTAGAAATATTGAGTGCTCTGTAAAATTTGATAATTCTTGTAATTTTTGATAATTTTGACAACAATTGGAAAATGTAATTATTTTAAATAATTTAAAAAAAGATGAAAAATTTCCAAAAAATTAAATTTTCCAATTGTTGTCAAAATTATCAAAACCTACAAGAATTATCAAATTTTACAGAGCACTCAATATTTCTAAAACATTTCAAAACTCGAAATAAATTACATTTTCAAAAATTTTTATAATTTCCAAAAAATTTCAGCATTTTCAATTTAATAATTTTTAAAAAACTTTCATAGTAATCAAAATTAACCAACAAGTATCAAAAACAAAGAATTGTTAAATTTTTAAAAAACATCCGGTATAAATACATTTGAAATTTTTTGAAAATTTTAAGAATATTTTAAATTTCCATAAAATTGTCACACTTTCTAGAAATATTTTATAAATTTTCACAAATTTCAATCCATGCGAAAAAGGTCAGGAAGGCCCAACAGCTTTTTTAGCTTAACAACTCATTTCACTACTCTGGTTTTTCTCTATATAATAATAATGGCATTTCTTTTGTACTTATTATTAAACAACCGCGAAGTGTTTATGGTATTAGCTATAGCACGTTAATTAACTTTGTATAACCAGTTGTGTTGCAGAATAAATAATATTATGTTCTGTTTAATCCACGTCTCAAAGCAAATATTTGCAGACTAGAATATTGTACATACAATCACTTACATATTTTTATTAGAAACATTGAGACAATTACATTTTTAGGAAATTTGTATTAGCATTGCCCTATTTGCTAGCATTAATTAGCCAATTTATATCTCTAAAATCTAGGTCATGGGGGCTTGCTGATAATGAAGTTAATTACAATAAAGATGTCTTTCAGCTTTATTGTTAGCTCTACGATCAGATAACCTTTGCACTGTCTAAAACATTTGCCATTTGGCAATTTATATACAGGGTGAGACAACAAAACCCTCAATTCTCCATAACTCTTTTTGTAAGTTAATATACTCAACATTTTTTCAAATAAATGTTATTTTAAAAACTGTTTTGAATTTGAAAACATTCTCAAATGAAATATTTGTAAATTTTGAAAATGTTCAAAAGTTAAATTTTTTTGAAAAATTTGGAAATGCTTTATTGTCTAACTGCAAACAATAGTTATTCGTTGACTTTTAAAACGACCAAAAAAAACCCTCCCAGACGTACTTTCTTAATGGAGACTTGTTCCTATTGTAATTTAACACGTTCATACCGATGTTAAAGTAAAAATCCTAAAACGTTGAAAATCAAAAAAATTGATGACGGCCTATTTGACATTCGTAGAATACAAATATGAGCTTCTTTTTTGAGCGCGTATTTATTGAAGAATATCATCACCGCTTCCCAAACCCTTTTTTTCCGGCGGAACATTCTCGTTTCGTTGCGGTGTAATTCCAGTGTGACTGACAATCTATTAAGCTCACGGCGAAACCCGGTTTTTTGGTATTCTCGAACCCTAAAACATTTATTTCCGTCAAAATCTCAACTTCCGAAAATTTGATGAATACAGTACCTCCGTGTAGCGAGGAAGGTAAAAACGAGTTTCCAGATAAATCTATTGGTAGAAGTAGATCAATTCGTTGACCACCTAGGTCTCCAGACCAAACAAAATTAGGTTTATTTTTTTTAGTTGTGTAAAAAAATTAAGATTATGTCATAACTAAAGTGACCATACGTCCCGTTTTCAACGGGACAGTACCGTTTTTCAAGTCATCGTCCCGTTGTCCCCGAGAAATCACTCGGGACGCAAAAATGTCCCGTTATGCAAAATTAAAACAATACTGTCCGTGTTTATTCCTTTGCATATTGAAATGTAGGCCGCAATAGTGTTTTTATACAGCAAACCAAACTATATGTTCGCTAGTTCTGTAGTAAGCGTAAGTCGACGCTGGAATCTGCTAAGATTGCATTTGGCATTACGCAGACGCACAACCGGTGGGGTGGGTTGAACTATTTACCCACTATAAAAATAATAATTTAAATCACAAACACTTTCGCACAATTATTGAATATATATGGTGTCTGTCTGGAACCAATGCACCAGTAGAGAGGATATTCTTTTCAATAAATAAAATATGGACGACTGAAAAGACTCAATTACAATGCCTGTTCTAAAAGCAATGTTAATAACTAAAAGCAATACCGTCTGTCTATAAAGTACCCCCCCCCCCCTAACTAACTTTTGAATGACTTAGTATTTTACCACAATATTTGGTGTGCTTTAATGGGAAATTAAATACTATTTTTTAGCCAACAATTACATTTTGTATCATTCAAAATGGCGGCTGGGCGCCATTTTGATTATTTTTAAATAGAAGGTTGGTCGAGTGACACTTCATTTGAAAGGTCTTTTAATTGTGCGTCTGATCCTAGAGTTTTAAAGAAAAATATTTAGCCATAACAAAATGGCGGATTTTAAACAAATGGACTCACTCAATTCAAAATTGTTTTGATTTTTTTATTCAGGGTTGAGTTACACCTTATTTGAAAGATCTTTTAGTTCTGCGTCTGATCCTAGAATTTCAAAGAATACATTGAGCCATAACAAAATGGCGGATTGTAAACCAATGGACTCACTCAGTTCAAAATTGTTTTGATTTTCTTATCCAGTAGTCCACTTATTCATTTGCAGTACTAAATTTTCCCAGTAATATCTCAGGTAGCTTGAAATAATATTAAAAACGTTATGTTCCAACAAGACGGTGCGCCGCCTCAATACTATAGGCCTGTTTCTGACTTTCTCAACGGACATTTTCTTGGAAGATGGATTGGTAGGCGGGGGCCTGTAGAATAGCCGGCCCACTCCCCAGATTTAACTTTCTTAGATTTTTTTCTATGGGAATATCTGAAATCGAAAGTGTACAAAATCTGTCCAGAAACAATTGAAGTTTTCAGAAATATCACTCCAGAAACTTATGAAAATGTAAGGCAGGAATTTCATAACCGATTTATTATGTGCCAAGAAGTGAATAGTAAACATTTCGAACACTTAATTTAATTAATTTAAGCTTTAATTCTTAGTTTTTTTTTAATAGACTTCTTTATCTTCAAACATTGTCATTTTGTTATGGCTAAATGTTTTTCTTTGAAACTCTAGGATCAGACGCAGAACTAAAAGACCTTTCCAGTGAGGTGTCACTCGACCACCCTTCCCATTAAAAAAAATTCAAAATGGCGCCCAGTCGCCATTTAGGATGATACAAAATTTTAATATAGTCTGAAAAATAGTATTTAATTTCCCATTACAGCACACCAAATTTTGTAGAAAAAAATCAAGTCGTTCAAAAGTTAGTTGGGGGGGGGGGGTCTTTATGGACACGGTGTATAATAATAACGTGTTCTTTAATATTTTATTCACAATAAAACCAATAAAGTTTGTTTCGTACAATACTTTGTGTTTTTATCGATTTTTATTTAATTTTTAAAACACGTCCCGTTTTTGAATGAAAAATAAATGGTCACTTTAGTCATAACTCCTAAGAGAGTGTTGCAACAAAATCACGATCTACATGTGTAGGAGTTCATTTTACAGGCATAAGTAACTGTTCGGACTAGAGCGATATAATATAAAAACGGGTTTAAGAACGTATAAGGTAGATTTGTCTAAAGTATGGAGAAAGTTCAGGTGAATTCAATTTTTCCATACCTTTCTTGGTTTTCCCTTTTATCTAACTTTACTGCGGAATTTGCTGCATTCTTAAATTTTCCTTTAGCTTGAGCCAGTACATTCCTAAAAATTTCATTTCAATGCTTTTAAATTGGAAAAAATTGTTTTAGTTTTCAGTAACCAAAAGGCTTTACTAGTAATTTTGCGTATATACAATCTATAGACATCTTAAAGAATTTTTATTGCTATAAAATAAAAACACAACATTCTGATCAAATTTTAACAGGTAAGCCTATGATTTGAGATTGGTATCTTGTGTTCATGTTGCCACAAAAAAAGGCATTTAAAAGCAAACTTTTACAGTTCTTCAAGAAAAACCATTATTAATTCTCTTGTAAACTTTCACACTTAACAAAATCGTAATCGTAGCTTAGATTATGCAAAAGTTTTAACGAGTGAATTGAAAAATAACCGGGCAAAAAACACAAAAACTTGTTGCTGCGCAGGACGTTTGTGTAACTTTACCCGGTTGTTTTTCTATTCAGGAGTGTTTGGATTATTTAGTGAATATTATATCGACCTGTCTAATTAATTTTGTTTTTAAAAATAACAAATAAAACAAATGTTTAGTTTACTTAATTTTTTCGCGATTATATTTCATACTTCAAAAATATCCGGGTTAAACTTTTGTATTGGCTGCTAAAACGGAAAATGCGACGTAGTGATTAGTCGATATATTATGAGTGGAATAGTCAAAAATAATAGGAGTGATTCCGATTTTTCGATAAAATTGTGGTGTAAGTTCACGAGTGCCAGTTAAGATGGGAATTACCTAAATCTTAACTAGCACGAATTAACCTACACCACAATTTTATCAAAGAAAAATCGTATCGCAAGTCGTATTCGTCTTGACTATATCACTCATATTAAGTTTGACGCATTTCTGATAACACTGAACTAGTCGGAAATGCTCGGATGTTTTCGGAAATCGGCGCTCTTAACATGGTATTGTTTGTTTGTTTTCAAATGTTTTTTAGTGGCGTCCTTTTGCAATTTAATTTTTGATTTTGACATTCGTATTTGTGAACAGCAGAGACAATAATTGTTTTTAATTCATAAATTATGTTATAATTAAATATGATATTTATGGCCCAAGCAACGAACGCCTATATTAAAATAATAATAAATATAGCCAAAAGTCACTGCACATCAGTTTTAAGCGCGTTAATTTAAGACTTAAAAGCGATTATCCGAAGCTACTGTAGTCTTATTCCCTTATTTAAACAGCATCATGCAGTTTAATCAGTATAAAAAAAACGCGATTGGTTCATTTTATGAAAGAGGAAATTTGTGATTGGTTGGTTCAATGAAATGTGAGTGGTATAGTCGATGTAATTTGTTAATACCTTAAAACTCACATAATCTTGAGTGAATTATAACCATAAAAAAAATGTAACTAGACACCGTATGGTACGATAGTCAAATTAATATTACCACGAAACATGATGATACTTGGAAGCGAAGTTATTTGACAAACGTCTAAGTCCATTGAATGACCTACACCACTTACTATTTGTTTATGTGCATAACGATTAAGACTGTCACCACAACGACAAGGTTGACAGAGGTCAGTTGGCAACCCCATTCCCCTCTTTTAAGAATGTGACGATCCAACCCAGTCTCTTACGACACCAATTTTAAAAGCTTATGTGCGTGTATTCACATATTGTGTTCATTTGCCATTCTTTCTTTCCTGGCATGTTGAACATTACCTTATCCTCCGTCAAAGAACCCTTTTCTATTCTCTTTCTACCTCACGGCCCTTATTTTTCCCACCATATTAATTTCTTAAAAAAGAAGAACTGCCATAACCGAACTGTACATTCAGAGTAAATTTTAATGAGGATAGTTTTAGCTTTGCTTTCACTTGAGAACTACTCGTTCATTTTCGTACCTGGTCTACATTTTTCTTTCTCTCTAATTTTAGATTTATTTAAATTTATCATTTGGTTTAATATAATTTTCGATTTACTTTTACCACAACACACTTTTCATCTCTTACGATTTTAACAACTTTATGACATAAGTGTGTTTATTTAAACAAAATTATGTTTTAAATTACAACTTCAATCCAGTGGCGGCTGGTGAATTTTTTTAGTGGGAGGGCAAGGATTCTTTTTGTAATAACAAAACAGTTAGTTAACTTTAAATAATATGTTTTGACGGATTATTACATACGATAAATTAGAAAACAATAACAGGCATTTAGTAATTACACATCACTGGGCTTAAACCTCAACAAAACGAGATTGGTCCGCCCAAAAAAGACATGCTCGAAAAAACAGCTCAGATTTGTATGCTACACATGGCGAATAGTCGATCTGCGCAAGCGCCATATGGCACATATAGGGCAACGAATTCCATGCCCTCGTTCCTCGTATTGTAACGTGATTGTAACACCCGCTGTTCTAAGAACATTTGTTTCATTTTAGCTTATTGAAACCAACACCGCGTTACTAACGATCTCAAAAAAATTTGTTTTCAATTATATAAAATTTTTAAACAGTAAAAATGGACAAAAGATGCGGAATCGTAACAAATAGCTGGGAAAGCAGTGTCCCGTTGCCCCCCATGTACCAGCTGACACTGCTTTAAACATGTAATAAATAATTATTTCAAAAAACGTGAACAGTGCTAGTTTACAACTGGTGATGACAGCTTAGCTATCTAAATACGTATATGGTATTAACTTACTTGTGTGGAAGGGTGCTGTGTTTTTCAACAATTGTTATTCCACAGTTAAGGTGTTAGCTAGTTTCACAACAGAAAACCTATGAGGCTCAGGATGGTAGTTCAGAACTCGTCGTTCTGGAGCAGCTTCGTCGAGACTTAGGGACTCTGGAGTATCTGATTCTGATTCGCTCTAGGAGGAGCTTGAGAGCTGAAAAAAAACAAAGTGTTCAGCTATTCCGATGGTAACTTTTATGCTCTTGGATTTGTGCATTGCACCTGCTCTTAAAATCTAAATTTATTGATTTTTGACAATTCTGCCTTCTCTTGAAAAGGGTTAGAGTTTGCAGTTATTATGAGCTTAACATAGTTGGTAAAATGTATATCATTCTGCCAGTAATTTTTTAGGTCTGGTAAAAACAATTTGAATTCTTCAAGCTGAAGAATTCAGACAAAATCGTAAAGCCCAAACCACACAATCATTTGTTGTTTGTTAAATTTAGATTCAAAACAAGGTTATCTGAAACTGAAAGAAGTCTGAAAATATGTTCTTTTATAAAATATTTTGCTGGAAATGTAAACTGTTTTCTAAACTTTCCGTTTGAAGGTTTACTGGAGAGAATATTGAATAATAATACATATTTTCATTCTGCCTTGAAATCTATATTCATGGGTGTTTTAAACGTTTTCGTTCTGAATGCACGCAACCAGTTATTGGTCAAATCAGACTTTCTAAGTTTACAACTTCTTTTTTACAACAAATATATTATTATTATATCGTAAATAATTAAGTTGTGTTTTCTGAAAATCCCCAAGAGATTAGAGCTAACGCTTGTCTTTCAAATAAAGCTCTTTATTAGACTAATCCAGGGATATGAAAATACAATAATAACTTCGAACTGGCTCTCTATATGATCGCGTTTCAACCTCAATTCGTCTGCTCTCGTATAAACATTATGCTTGTTTGATGTCTTGGCGCGTGGCCAGGCTCTTCAAAGAACATATTTCTGACACATCTGCATAGCGTTCTGGGCCCTGTCTCATTGCAACTCCCTTGTTGGCACACAAATTCAGAAAACCTATCATCCGTACTCGGTGTTCGACCTTATTTGCAGGTAGTCGCGACCTGTACACGCGCACAGACGCAGCTGGCAGGAACCACGGGGTGGCTTCACACACAATCTGGATGTAGCATCTGAAAAGGCGTGCACTTTATGCCACAAAAAATCTGGTTTTATTTAACTTTGATTACGTGCGAATGAAGAGGCCAGGAAGTAAACATTATGAAAAACTGTTTCTGTTTATTCTTTATTGATTTTAAAAAATCGTGGTGTAGTTTACTTGTTCTTGCTACCCTTGATTACTTGGAATCGGCGGAAGCGGATGTGCTTGATATAGTACGTACGTCTAACTAAACAGGGTGATTTATAACATGTGGAAGATACTTTCATAATTTAAAAACAATGAAAAGAGATCCTTACGGAGATAGAGCCTCCTGAAATGGAATAGTGGAACAACTTTTTTGTCGCAGGAGTTAAACTAAAATTTTAATATTTTATATCCAACCGTTATTCATTTAGCTTAGTATTTAGGAGTGGGGGGGTAGTATTTTTCTCTAAATATTTTAGATCACTATAATTTTTGAAAAATCAAGTTGCCATGATGGTCGGAGTGTTACCTAAAGATGCAAAAATAATTTGTACAAACTTCCAGGATAAGATTTATACATCAAAGCAATGAAAAATTCCCTATAGATATCGATGCGTAAACTCTTCCTTACTTCTAAATGCCATAACTCCGTAACGAAGCTTCTCTCAAAAATGGTGTTGTATCATCATGCTATGGGGCTATCGTTGAGCTGCCCATAAATTATGGGCGCAAAATGCGTGGGTACGGGGGGGGGGGGGATAACGGGATCTCGCGCTTAGTAGTTCTATGCTGTAAAGTATAGGAAAGTACTGATTTCATAAAAATTATCGGGTACGAAATTTTGACGGAGAAACATGTTTTAGGCCTCGAGGAACCTAAAAAAGTGGTTTTTAAAAAATGTCTGTCTGTAGGTGGGTTGAATGTATGCATGTATGTATGCTCCATAACTCCCGAACAGATTGTCTGATTTCTTGGGGCTAAGGTAGGGTACGGGGGACCTGCAGTTTAACGTCGAATCCAAACGACTAAATACCAGAGAAGGTTTCAGGCATTAAGGCACCACGGCTGCATACAGAGGATTAAGGAATGTGAGTGGCGGGTTGCGGCATATATTTTTATTGCTGCGGCGGGGACTTGGACCCCAGACCTTTAGCGTTAGAGACCAAGCGCCCAACCTCTAAGCTACCGCCACTCCAAGCGTTGGAATATGGAGTATAAAAAAATTAACCGAAACAATATGCTTAAAAAAATTCAAAACCGGAAACAGAAGCTAGACATGTTTTTTTTAGTAGCATTTTTCCGGAAAACGAATTTTCTTAATCAAAACCGGAAATTTTATAGAAGGTTTAAGGCCAAATCCAAATCCTTTTTCTTTGTAATTTTAAGCGTTAAAATGGCGCTACAATTTTTTGAAAATTTTGACTTTAGCGCCTCATTACTACAGTAACAAGTTGACGGATCGGATTCAAATTTTTTGTTGCCCTACAAAGCTACAATGTTACTACACACAAATTTTTTGAAACGTTAAAAGCTATGAAGTGATCAATATTTTTAAAATAGATATTGGGAGCGCCCTAGGGGCACACAATGTTACAAGCTAGGGGACCCTTTGGAGCTACGAAAACTGGGCAGTAATAAAATACCAAAATGTTGACTTGTAAAAAAGGATTTGCTTTAAAACTGGCTTTACGATGTATTCAAAATTCTATAGGTTAATAGAACTAGTAATCTGCTGTAATTCAGTTCGTGTCCCAGTCCACTTGTTTGTCTGTGACGCCTGCTATGCATTTTTGACAAACGGAAATTTATCCTGTTCTGTTTACTAATAAACTGAGGATTATAAAATATTTCTGTTTACACTGTAAAATGTAAATTAAAAAAACACGCTGTATGCCTGGTGTGTTAGTATATTGGTGCGTCCATGAGCGGTGCGGGGTAGTGTTTCTCTCGGGTGTGCAGGGAAAATGGAATAGTTCTAGTTCCGTTCGTTTGTAATAGACCGTATATACATGTATATTATTAAAAATTTTGCAAATAGATTTTATTTGGTCATTGTTGTCCCGTAAGACGTTAATAGTGAAATATGCTTGTAAACATGATATGTAACTACTTCTAAAGTATAGATAAGTCCAGGCGAAGTCCTTTGCTCATTTTTAAATTTTAACCAAAAATACACAATATTCGCTTTGTTTTGTTATTCCAAATATAATTGAAAAGTATTAGAAATTTGTTAACTATTTTAATTGCTTTTACGTTTCTAGCGAGAATTGTTCCCACCACTTTAGTTAATTAACATATAAACAGGATATATACTGGTAACAATAACAACGCAGGTGGACTTTAGCGACATTCCCATAAGTTGTCCCCACTTTCTGTCAACTTGCACGACTATGTAGTTTCTGTGAATTTGACATCAATGCAGACAATTAATGAACTGGTGCATGACGCCCTTTTTGCTTATTTTGAGAACATCATTGATAAAAAAAAATACAGAACAGTAGAATTTTAATTTACACATTATTTAAAACGAATATTATTCGGTATAAAAATAACTCCAACGTTGTGGTTATTTATCGAAGTTTCAAGTTTTGTTGTTGGATCGTTTTTTTTAGCAAAATCTGAATAGAAACAGACCAATTGCTCACAAATGCCCGCCCAATAAAACCCCCAGTAAATATGAACGTGTATACAATAAAAGTTGACCCTAAATCTTTTTAAATTCGCATCTTGAACTAGACGACGACTTGCTGGCGAAATACCAAAAGCTTCAGTACTTATTTGGCATTTACTGAATAGAGCTTTTGTGAATGTAAGAAGTTACGTAAACATCTACTTGGCAAATTTATTTTTGTTATTAAATTCAGCAAGAGGGTAACATAAACTAAGAGCAGTAAGTGTTGAAGTCAAACGGCAGGCAATGTCTGCAGACGTTTCTTCTTTATCAGAAGCTGCAGCTGTTTTCAATGTGCGTGTTCCACACATCTCATTTCATCTTTGGTCCCACTTGCCAGGATTGCAATACAACATCCCCGACCGCCTCGACCGGAGCAACAGTATCGAACTGGGTGGACCAGTTTAGTTGACGACGTTATTTGTTTGAGTGTTGTTCAAGTAACCATCGACTATTCGTAGTCTCAGTAGGAACAAAACTAGAATATTTTGAAAGTTGTGCTTGTGTGTATGGATTGGTAGAACATGACAACAGAAACGAGGGACCGAATAACTATTTGGGCTTTAATTCCTCTCGAGGAGAATTTATATGAATAATTTACTAGTTTGGAGAAAGGCTTTTGTGATACTCATTTTGAACGCATTTCTGTTTGTTCTTCCATACATAAAAGTAATTTAAACAAGAAGTTTTATTCAAATGCAAGAAACAATCATTTACGTTACTTTACTTTATTTCAGGCAATTACGGAAATGCCAAATAGGTATTACAACGGGGGGAAAATATACAATTTGCTGTAAACTTTCGTTTCGTAGTAAATGTTCGACTTACAAACTATTACAACTGAAGGAAACTTCAAATGTCAAGTTAAGCTTCTTAAATAAGTCTTCACAAATTTCTGGTTTAATTTTTCAATTTATCTATTTTCTTCACAAATGGGTGTGTACTTTTATAACTTGCAGGTTTTTCGACGGAAATGGGCTTGATAAAAATTTAACTGACTTGTAGAATATTATGTAGCTTAGGTAAATAGAAGAAATAATAACATATGTTCAAAAAAGGGCCAAGCGATGCATGTGCTATACTGGGAATCAGCGAAACAGTGGCATTCAAAACCTATTTGACTCTTTTTTTTCTGACCGCATGTTAGTAGGTGATTAAGCCTACATATCCCAAGTCGGAATTTTAATTATTTTTTAAAACAAAAGTTTTGTATGGGTTTATACAGGGCGTTCGCGGACACGGACTGCGGAATGGTATTCTACTATAAAAACTGAACAAAAAGTTCCTATACGATTTTTTGATTTGACCAATATTTTCGGAGTTATTAAAGTTTTGAAAAATCTGCAAATAATCAAAAGATTCAAACTCAAATTTAAGTGTTTGTACAAGTACTGAGAATAAATCAATGATGCATTGCAACAACAAAAGATAGTTCAAAGCGATAATTAACAGGAAAAATTACAAATGTTGTTTAAAGTGTCTGAAAAACTCAAATTTACGTGTTCAATTAATCAGTGGCACGCTTTCATAGTTTGTCTATATTGAAGTAGACCCCTCCCCCTCCCGTATATTTCGAAAGTATGTTGTAGTTGTAAACATTGTTTATTTACTGAAATTTTAAAACTGATTTTTAATTTTTGATGATTAATAAATACCTAATTTTCCTGTTCAGGTAAACGACCAAAATGAATCCTTACAGAGGTGTTTTCACAGTGATAAGTTGTTCCTATTGTCATTTAACTTATCAATACCGATCTTGAAACCGACACTGACATTAGTTAATATTTGAAAAAAAACAAAAATGGAGTTTGGGTCTCTTCCGGTTACACCGGAAGTGAGCAACCTCACGTTGCGTCAGTTATACAGCAAATTTAAAGGTTTCTGAGGGCCATAAACACGTGCACAAGTCAATTTTAATTATTCAGTATATTACATTAACACCGTATGAAATAAAATGAATAATTTGTTATGCTTTATAAACGGCACAAAATCTAAGGTTATATCGTGTTTTTTTACAATTAGAAGAGGGACTCACAAATTATAAAATTACACACCTAATTGTTGTAGTTTTAGGATTAAAGCAGCATCGATTTTTTGTAATTCCAATAAGTTCCGCGACAATTTATTACTAAGGATTTCATTCCGGCACGTTGTTCCTCTCAGTAGTTCGTATCCATGAACATTCTGACTTTATACATTTTTTCCTTTGTAAATGGAAAAATATTCAGGTAAAATGTTTTGTCAACGTTATAAAGATCAAGAAAGTGATCATGAAGAGTAAAGAAACGTTTGAAAGTTGAAAATTTGTAATACCCAACAAGGAAGCAATAAAATGTTAAATAAAATACATCCACGCCTACCTACTTTTATTTTAGTCTATTAGAGTGCGAAAGGAGAATCTAGAAAGATGCAACAGAGGAAACAGCTTTTCTTGGGGAAATTAAATAAATTCTAGTATACTCCTTGTGATGTTCCTGTGCAGTAAAATAAGGCGGAAACTAAACTAGCATTTTTACCGAAATGAATAGAATGACTATTCTCGTCTACTTTAATCTCCATTTAAATTTAGCAAAAACAATTGTGTTTTGATGAAAAATATCTTACAAATAATGAAATTCTTTCATCGCAATTTCTTTTTTATCAACTCAAATTTTGTAGAACTATTCTTGAAATGTGACTTCATCACAAACGTCTTATAGTTTTTTCAATGTAATAAGAGGTGATCCTAAAATTCAGCAACGCACAAATAATACCAACGATGGTACCGGGATTCGAACCTGCAACCGCTTGGTCACGAGGTGTACATTTAGTTAATTATTTATAAATTGAAAATTTTATATATCCTAGTTTAAAACGTGAATTTTTAGTATCAACTCATCGGTAGTTTACGCCTTAATTTACATTATTAAATATAATTTAAATTAATTTTTAATGAATAGAAAATTATGTTACTTTCTACAATGGTAACAATTATCGTGCGTTAAAGTTTAAATAAACTATATTTAAAATTTAAAAAATTATTACAGAGTAAATATAAACAGTCTATGCTCCAAAAACTTTGTTAATTTGCATTGCCCCTCCTACTGTTATTCAATATAAATTGTCATTTTCATAGAAGAGTGAATTCTAATTTGTTTTCAACTAGAAATAAAGTTACAAAAAGTTTTGTAAGTTTAATTAAAATATCTGCATTTAGAAAAATAATTTATAAAACACTAAATTTTGTATTGAAAGATTGTTAGAATCTCAAAATTATTCAAGTTTTGTTCAGTTAACATGATAATAAAATTTAGAATTATTGAAAAAAACTATTTTAGATCTAGCAGAATTACTTTGAGATTGACATATGTTTAGCAAGTTATAAATTTGGAGTTCCACGAATTACTCAAGAACAAGCAATTTTGTTTTGGAATAACTTGAAAATTGTCGAAATTGCTTTGGGTTGCCCATTAGTTATGAATAACGAAAAGTTTTTTTTTTAGTTAAAAATTCTACGAATTACTTTGCAACAAGAAATTAGATTTTTGGAATAATTTTGAAATAATTTAAATATGCTGGTATTGTTAATATGTATCAATTAATGAAATAAATTTTAAATTAGTAATTCCAAGAATTAGTTTGGAACAAGATATTTTATTTTGTAATAATTTTTAATTATTGAAGTCTGACACATTAGTTTGAAATTGTCGTCCAGTCATCAACTATTAAAATACATTTTAAGTTAGGAATTTCAGGAATTACTTTGAAACATTATTTTGGAATAATTTACAATTATTTAATATTTCTCAAATTGTTAAAATTGCTTCAGAGTTGGCATCATTTATATTTTATGAAATAAGATTTTACATTAGAAGGTTTGGGAATTACTTGGGAACAAGTTTTTAGTTTTCGAATAATAAGAATAATTGAATTTTACAAAATTGTTGGAATTATTTTAGAATTGACATTGTTTATTAAATAATAAAATAAATAATAACATATAATTTCCAAAAATTACTTTGGAACAAGGAATTTAATTTGGAATCATTTATAATTATTGATAATTTTTGGAATTATTGGAATAGCTTTAAAATAGGTACTATTTATCAAATCCTGAATAAATTTCAAATTGATAATTGCAGGAACGGCTTTAGAGCAAAAAATTTCATTTTGAAATAATATGAATTATTGAAATTTAATGGATATGTTGGAACTATTTTGGAATTGGCATTATTTGTCAATTAATTAAATTTGTTAAATTGGTTTGCAACAGGAAATTAGATTGTTAATTAATTAAAAATTCTTGTTTGTTTGTTTGGAATTGTTGAAATTTAATTTTATTAGGCATTACCGATGATGTGATGAACAAATAAAATAAAATTAAAAATAAATTTGGACATGTTATAATTACTTTGGCATTAGCATTATTTATCAATTAACGTAATAAGTTACTTTGGAACTACAAATTTGTTTTTGGAATAATATATATAGAGTTATAGAAATATTGCGGAATTACTTTGGTATTGGTAATTGACGTCAATTAATGTAATAAATCTTATAAATTAGGAGTTCTAGGCATTACTTTGTAACAAGATGTGATTTCTTTGGAATGGTTAAAATTATTTTGGATTTTTGTACAATTACACGACTGCTTTTAATTTGTATTCCATTTCAAACTTTAAATGCAATATTTATAATTTTGCTGAGTAAACTAATATCCCAAAATTATTAAACTTTAATTTCGAACAGTTTAAAAATACAACTAAAACAAACAAAACGTTTTAAAATGGAACATGAAATGGAAAGTCAGAGTAATAAATAACAGTAATTCCATCCTCCCTTATTCAAGTGCAGTGTATACCCCATTTGCTTTACCGTAGCTGTACCACTCAGCGTAAATTTAAGCCAACCCTAATTCCCATGTAACACTATCGTTTATTTTATATTACTATAATCTATTCTATAATATACGTCGGTAGCTATTCTATATTTTATTTCCTTCCTCATTCAGCAGGTAATGTAATCACACGTGTTGCTCAAGGTTGCGTTGTAAACATGCGAGCGAATTTTGCTGCGAAAACTTGTCCGTCCATGTTGATATCAATCAAACTGATTATTTCTTTTAGAAAAAAAGACTGTAATATCGTCAGCAAGTGATCGGACGTAGTGGTGTATTTTTGTTTTATTTCGTTTTATTGATCTTTTCCGTGCTGTGTTTTTGTGAACTTGATATACATTAACTTTCAAAGAGATTTAGTGAAAAATATGAAATAGAATCCATTGTTGTCACCTAAAAATTTACACAAGAAAGGTGATATTTTTATACCTTTTACGCTGTTGGTGTGTTCATATTTCATAGTCAACCAACGAAATTGTGTTAATTTCCTAGTCTTTAAACTTGGAAAACGGTACGAACAAGGCGTATCGATTACGTTATAGGACACACCTTCGCTTTAATAAACAATTTTTTGTAACTAAACTGGTCTAAGTTATTCCAATCCAGGTTATGTTTCTCGTTTTTGCACATTTTGATACAAACAAAATTTGCAGATTGCTGACGAATTTTATGATGTAATATTGAATATGTGGGCATTAGCATAACTTTAAACGATTTGAATCTAATAACAAGGTGGAATAAATAAAGTACACTGGCGGCGAAGGTGCGGTCAGATTTGACCTTTCGCGGGGTCATTGTCAATTTTTCTATATGTTACATGCACAGTTTTAACGAGCGTTTTATGGAGCAGGTACTCTTTTCGTTATTATTCAATGTGGGCTTTCTAATAAACGAACTTTAAATTGTTTAATTCTATAACCTTACATTGTAAAAGTAATAACATTAAACTATTAAAAGTGGGGTGCGTTATATAATACAATTTTAAACTGAAATACCTCAACAGAAATTATACATCAAAACAAGCCATCAACTTACTTTCAAATGACATTGTTTTAGTGTGCTCCTTTCTAATTGCTTCTATTTGCTGGTATTTAATTTCTATTTATGAAAATGGAGTAACATTTAGGTTGTGTAGAATAATTATTTTGCTGCTATAAATATTTAGATTTGCAGTTTCACTAAAAATTTTACATTCCAGGTTATGTCAGCTACATCTGGTTCGTTTTAAGGAAAAGGGCTAATAACGTTACGTGGAGATGGAATTATAATAATTTTATACAAATTCCTGAAATGTTATTTTGTTTTTTTTCATTGGCAGTTTAGCCAGATTCCGGTCAAAAACGTGTTCCTTTGGCGTGATAGCGTGTATTGCACGTAGGCTGTTCGAAAAAGCTAAAAAATGGCAAATTACGTTATTACGGTCCTGTGCCTTCGCATTTCACAAAAATAAAAAAGATATTCTGAAAGAAGACATTAAGAGCTTTAAAACACTTGAATGGAATGGGTTAAATTTAACGTTCTGGATTTTTTAATTTCCATCCCCTTAGGGGGCCGCTTCTGGAATTGAATGATAATAAAATACATCTCTTTTACGCAGAAATCTACGGACTTTCATGTGAATTTCATATTTGTTGTAACTTTAATATAAATTCTCGAAATTAAAATTTCTGGAAACCCTCATGTAAATTAAATGAATTCGGCACTGGTCTCTAAAATTAAAGCTAACATAAGAAATTGGTCATATTTCGATAGAGAAGACGTGATAACCTTTTGTATGATACCACACACGACTAGTTTTCGATTATACAGGGTGATTCATAACATGTGTGGACACACTTTCAAGATGGATTTGGAATTTGAAATCAATGAAAATAGTTCCTCTAAGCACGCGTTCGAAAACATTTCCTTACGGAGTTACAGTCTCCTACAGATGGACATTATAATCATATTTTTGTTTATAACTTTCAAAGTATTTTCAGTAAAATTTCAAAAAAAATGTTAAAAGAAAAAATTCGCTAAAGATAAGCAAAGTTTCTTATAGGTAAATAATATATTAAAAAAGAAAATTAAAATTTCTTTAAAGAACAAAAATTTTGTTATAGTAAAATATTTTTTTTTCTATTCTTTCGTGTTTTAAATTTTTCTCTGAATTTGTTTTAATTTTATTTTTCATAATTACGTTTTCGTTAGCAAAACACTTTTCTTTATTTCTTAATAAAAATTTTTTCCCTGGTTATAATTTATTTTTCTCTATAAGAGGTTATTCGCCTTTGTACCATTTAGCAACGTTGCGCTAAAGCTGCTCTCGATAGGTGTCGCCTGCGCGCACTTATAAATCGGTTTTTCGACAATAACTCATTTTCTCTTCGTCGTACGACAAAAATAGTTTTATATAAAATTAAAGATGATAAAATTCTCTACAAAAAAGGTTTTATACGTCGTTTTTGTAGGACCTAGAATTTGGGAGGAGAAGCGACACGAAGTTGATCAAGCGCAGAAAATATCTGTTTTCAAACAGGCTTTTGATTGAATGTTTATGCCCCGCTAGGAATTTGAATTTACGCGTGAAACTACGGCTTAAGCAACAATTAATTATGATAAATAATAAACGGGTATTATATCGAGCATTTACAAGAAACTGATTGATTTACATCTTTTACACGGTAAAAAAGGGGAAATGTAAGTGAAGCTGATATTTTCTGCGCTTAATCTTCGCGCGGCTACTGCTTCCGAAGTATAGGTCCTACAAAAAAAAATAAAGAACCTTTTTTGAAGAAAATTGTATCAGCTTCAATTTTGTATCGAACTCTTTTTGCCGTACGACAAAGAGAAGAGCGAAAAAACAATTTCTTGTATTTCTGCACTACGCGCCGACCTCGAAGAAGAAGAAAATTTAAAATTTCTCTAATGGCATCAAAATAAACCATTAAGTTTTTGCTAATATTTTTTATACGGTGAAACGTGCTGTCCTAAAGCCACAACATCGTGTTTTTAAACCTCGGGGACTGTTAGCAGCATTGCGGAGTAACTAAGCCACTTAAATGTGTAGATCCTCTTTATCTAGACATAACCATTACAAACACATAGTATTATTTTTAATTTTATAAATTTGTAAACTTTTACGGTTGAAACTATTCTACATTATTAAATAATCCCACATCCACCACGCCGCTGTTTCTTAATTCGCTCATACCGTGCCTAGAATGATTTATTCGTATTTATTGATAATACGTTGTTTTTACTATTGATTTTATGCAAACTTATAGAAGGTAAGATTTCTTAGTCTTCATCATTTACTGTTTATTGTATAAGAAGATTTTATATGCGGTACGTGTGAATTTATCTATTTAGAAATATTGGCCAGAAATAGTTATTATTTTCAGAATGTAATACTTGAAAGCTTTATGAAGTATTAAGTTGCAATGCATGGTAAAGCTTTAAGTAAGTAGCATCATATGTGTTTTCTTCGTAAAACTTTTCTCGTCAACAACTTTTTATAAACAAGATCAGGTTGAAAATTTTTAAACTAGGTCAGCTTTGAACGGAACTCGATGTGGTAGTGTGTAACGTAATCTAGCAAATAGAGTTTTAGGTTTACGAATATGGCGTGAGTTACTTGTTTGTATACCGCTGGTTTTTTTGCACTATTACTAGAAGCATAGGAAAATATGTACAAATAAAAAAATAAGATTGTATTGATTGCGGAAAATTAATGATATTAAATCGAATGGTTTTTTGCAGCATTAGTAAGCTTGGTGCAATACTAAGCTTATAGTTTTATTTATTATTTTTCAAGAAGTTAAAAAATTCACTGTCGCAAATTAATTATTTGCGCTGAAAAATAAATCTTCCCCCTATTTTTCCCAATTACTTGCACTTATTTAATTAACTCGATATTTATCTCTTTATATTTCTAAAATTGTTTTTCCTTGTTTATGCTTTTCAAAGTTAAAATCAAGTTGCATATAAAATGATAATGAAGTAATATAACTCCCTAGTAGTGTTACTCGAGCGCCTTAATAAGAAAAATTCACCAACTACTGCGGGTTTTATATGTTTACGTGGTTTGGATGTATAAGTAGTTGAACCCAAGCTCATACAAATTTTTGATTTGCATCTCTTTATTTTAAATATTGCACGATACACAAGTCTACTTTGGTAAGTTCATCATTAGCATTACACTCTCTTTTCGGCGTTAAAAATAAACTATTGCAGTCTGTAATAGATTGTGTGCTATTAATAACTTGGTGCTAAATTCCACGAAGGCGAGTTTAACAATCACCTTGATAAGAGCTTCAGTTTCATAGTAGAACATTGATGCGGTTTAAGTACCCAAATCAGTGATTGTTCACATGTTATTTATTATAAAAGCGACTGTGCGATAAGCAATGATCAAGCAGCTGTTTCCGGTTGTTACGTCACATCCGAGTTACGCGCCGTTACACTTGCGCCAACTTCTACTAATATAATTCGGTTGCTTAAAATTTTATTCGCGTTTAAATCTGGCAGCAATTAGCCAAGTGAATACTGTTCGATTACAAGCCTTGCTATTCATTTGCTAAATTAGTTGGCTATGATTGCTTTCGATTGGTTTTTATATTGTAAATCGTGTCACCTCCTCAGCTTTCCATATTTTTTTATGCTTGGACTATCAACATCAGGTGGTCGTACACGTGCGTTTTTTTAAAACATGATGTAGGTGTAGAGGTACTACCTTGTCTCTTTATCTTGTTTACATTTTTATAATTAATAATTACATTTTCATTTTAAGCCCGCTGTTGAATTTAGATGTAGTTTTCATTTTCGTTATTGTGACGTATTTAGTTAGTAACGTCACAATTATTTTTCTAACAATTTTCGGTGTTTTAGTTCTATTTCTGGCGTTCGTGATAAGCCTTGGTGGGAAAAACAAGCCGGCAATAAATAAACATATTTGATGATTTATTTTTTTCACTCCGTATTTTTAAGTAAATAATTTTCTGTTATGCGCAAAATTACTTGGTATTTTCTAACTCAAAGATTTTCCTAAATTTTTCAGTATAGAATTTCTCAATTCTAAGGGAAAAACATAATGGTACTGTTGAACAGATGCGATATAACCTTAGCTGTTGACTCGCCTATAAAACTTTATAATTTCTTTACTTTAATAATTTTTCTCATTTTTAACAGTATTTCAACCTGAGTGTGTACATTACTATTTAACCCTTTTACGGTTGCATGCACTTAACTTGACCCATATTATCAGTCAATTTGAAAAGAGGATCGCAACACTTCAACTGAAAAATGTAATAGTCTGGGTCAGTCTTAGCTAATGGACTTATCACTATGACGCACATTTTGTGATTTTAAAAATTAATGTTCTGATTTCCACAGGAAAGGTACCGCAAACACAGTAACTTAATGTCACTTTAATTGAAGTCTTTTTTGCTACTTAAGTGACACTTAATGTCTGGACTTTTCCGGTCTTCTTGTTTAATGTAATCTTGAGTCGAGTTATATTTTGCAACCGTTTTAATCATTTTAATCACCAATGTAAACCGGCATTATATATTTAATAACGTAATTAAATTAAGCTCAGATGAGTGCATGTAGGTACATCACAAAAGCTCGATTGTTGTTGTATTATCACATTACAAGCTGCTTTAAATTTATCTTTGTTTAATAAAGATTATTCTTGAAAATATTTTACTAAAAAATATTAAGAACATATTGCTCCTGTAGGCTACCAACATCTTCAAATGTTTCAGTGAGCAGTGGCAGCTCGTACACATCAGTTTGGAAAGAAAGTTAAGCTAAGACATATTCCTTTCTGACCATTAGTTGTTAGGTAGTGAATTTAAATGACAGGGGATCCACTATGGCGAAGTTCTAATTGCAAATGTTTGGCTAATGTCCATATGTAATCAATTATGTATTGCACCTAGTGTATTGATCTGAGTAATAAATAAATAAAAATAAATATAATGATAAGAACTCCAGATAAAACTGCAGCATTAATATACTTATTTGTTTTTGATCTTTTTTATTATGGCACAAATCCCCCGTGCTAACGGAGTTTTCTGTGTTGTATTCAGTTTGTTTACGTGGCAGCTGTTCCGTTTGAAAATCAACGGTGCCGATCTGAGACGCGCATATCTGAAGTTTTGTCAGCCTAAAATCTTTCATAAAAATATAGGGTCTTATAGTAGTAAACTTAAGTACAAGGTATTAAACATTTTAAAGTAGTTTAGTCGCTGCTACTATGTGCTTACAGTTACGGTATTGAAACCTATTGCACATGCTATCGCATTTGCAAGTTCAAATTCTCGCTGGAACTTTACCTTTTTGAATTCTTTCTTCACCTTGTCAGTTATTTACTGGCCGGCAAATATTTAAAACGTAAAAAGTATGGGAAAGTACCAGCGACCTTTTTCGCCCATTTTTCATTAACAAGTTCAGTTGTCACAAAATTAAATAAAAAGTCGAGATTTGATTTGAACTAAAGTAAAATAAGGAAAATATTCGGCATACGTGGTGCTAATAAGGACAACTAGGGATTTCTCGAGTCGTTAAGATTTTTTTCTATCGTTGAGCTAAAATAATGTAAAATGATAAAAATCGGTTTACACTACTAACAAAATATAATTGGGTATTTCTCCCGTCGTAAACTGATATAAAATAAGAAAAATGATCCATTTATGTTGTATTTTACTGGTTTTACTGCAAAGATAAGATTGATTTAGCCATTGAAATTCACAGTAGTGATAATAAGCACAACTGGGATTTCTCCCATCGTTGAGCTGAAAAACAAACCGAAAGAAAATAATAGGTTTCTCACGTCGTTGAACTTAAATAAAATACGATAGGGATAATAATCGTTTTACAGAGCGCTAATGTCAACAACTTGGGATTTCTCCCGTTTTACTAAAACAAAAGAAAATATTAGGTTTTGTCAGGATCTTACGAGGAATTCTGATTTCTGGTCAGGATCTCCTAGGAAGAATAGTTGACCTCAAAATTTCAGGGTTTTCTTCAGAAATCTGGTGGGAGGATCTGCTAAAGTGGGATTCTTTAAAGAAGGGGGCTTCGGGGTGGACACCCAGACAGTTTATTTCACTTGCAGCGTTACCTGCTCCTCTTCAGCGAATTAAAACAGCGAAATTTAAAATTGTTGTCATCATTGTAACTTGTTACAAGAGCGTTGCTTACATTGGCTTCCTTGCAACCGCTATAGCTGCTGAGTGTACCTCTAAGTTATTCTAACTATGTATCGGAAGAATATTTAAAAACGTGATAGTTAAAATTGATGAGAGATGAATAATTTAATAAGAATGAGTATTGTTAACATTTTCTGCAATTTAAATTAATTTATTTTGAATTTTTGTATTCTTAGATTAGCATTTATAGTCAAATCCAATGATGTAAAAAAGACGAATGTGCTTGATCAATGTCACGTATTAAAAATAACATTCAAATGGGGAATACACAAATCCTTAATTCAAATTGAATTGGTCTAAGGTATTAGACAGAAGCAATTTCGACCTTTTTCATATTTTTAAATAACAACAATTTGGTATTTTATTCAAAAAGCTTGACCGAAAATGGACTCTGTTGTGACATTTCTGAAAGGATATGAATGCAGTTTATCACTGACATATCTATCGAAACTCTTATCCCCGCTATAAAGCGTTGCAGAATTGTAGAGGAAGCAAAGAGGGTGGAAAATGGAATAACCTATGGAGTCAGGAACGAACTTTTATATCTCGGATGTGGTCCTATAAGTTGTGTAAACCTTATAAATTTATAGAACCGCTTTTATTGCCTTCGTTTTTAAGTTGAGAAGAAAATATTAAATTTCTTTGAGTTTCTCTTTTGTTTGGTGCTGATTATAATAGGCATCTAAAAGCTTATTAGCCATAAAGCAAGTCGTTAAATGTGGTGAAATGTACGTAGGTAATATTCCAAAACACTTTTCACATATTTATTTATGAAGTGGTTTTAAAACGCAACTGGTTTATATTATAAATTTAAATATATAAGAAAACATGACGATGGATGTTAAGGGTAGCTAAATTCGAGGTACCTACTTTACTTGCTTAAATTGAGGTTGCGTGCTGAATTTTATCAACTACCAGCTTTTGTAAGAATAAATTATTAATGCGGGAGTAGTCCAACTTCATTTGCCTAATTGTGATAGTGGCATATGTTGAATTAAAGTGCTACTTCTCTGTATTGTTTTTAATGCATACTTCACCATGCGGATTAAAATTCAATTTTCGTAGTCAACGCTATGGCAAGTCGAAATACCAATATTGACTTACCGTGTTGATAAAATGTGTTCATTGTGTTGACGGTTGGTTGTTGAATACATAACTTGCATTATAATCACCTAGATTGACTCGAACACGGAAAACGGCTTAAATATAGGCATTATTATAAAACTGCTTTTTAAATCTATCCGGTTTTCGGAAAAACAATTTCTTTTTCGCGGATAACACTTGCCCGCCTTCATTGAAGGATATAAGATGATTTTTATTAGCTAGCTTTATTACAGGGAGTTTACGAACTGTGAAATAAACTCGCCTACTACCAGGTTAATAAGTTTGTGTTAAAATATTAAAATGTGTGGTTTTAGAGCTTACATTAATATTTTTTATGCTACCTCATTACCGTAACGTTTTCGCGTTGTCAATATTGCGTTTTTTATATAATTTTTTTTTATTAAAGCTTGTTGAAATTCTTACCTCCAATCTCGTGGTATTTATATTAGATTATGGTTGAATAATACGTATAATCACCGAAATTTATTAAAATTCTGGCTGAACTTTCAAGCTTGTTTCGTAAAGTTGAAGCGTAGTTTGGTTAACATTTAAACCTTTGGGAAAAGTTCTATTTATAAACTTATGTTTCTGACAGTATTGCATTTTTAATTAATTAATAATTAAATTTTAGCAAAAAACATGAGTTATGTAAAGTTTAAAAATTACTTAACATACATATACAACATTTTATTTTATTTCCAGTTTTAGCAAACCGGCGTAATATGCGGTGATTTCTTATCTGCTTCTAAATCTATAATTTATAACAAAACTTAAAAAAAAGAGGTTTTGGTCTGTTTTGGATATCTAAAATGTCTAGATATAAAAACTTCATATTAAACACCTTCATAGTTATTGTTTCTAATAAAATCTTGTTTTCTAAATAAAACCGCGACAAGGAAGGCATTGGCAATTATTATTGAGTGTGACAACGAAGAGAGATAATTAGCGAACCAAATGGGGAATCACGTATCCATAGATACTTTTCAATTAAAAATAGCTTTTTGAAGTTTAGGAGTTTTGTTAAATTGAATTTAAAACTATCCATGGTTACACAAATCCCCACTTCCCGTCCGTTATTCCTTTCCTTGTTAATCTCATTAGTTGACCATCCCTTGTAATTCACCCTATACATATATTTTTTCACATGTTTAAATTCAATAATGGTTTCTCTTTCTTTAACAATATTTTTCTCATGGAATTTCAACAATTCTTAGTTGTCATAATAATCAGATAACGATACGTAAGGCTATTTTTTCATAGAATTTGTATTTACGTAGTTAGGCATGCGTTCCTTTTTACTCACCGTATATATTTATTTACTGCCGGTCTTTATATGCTGCTAAGATTTATCATCAACAGCAGAAAGCAAGTTGCTATATTTTGTGTAGGAATGACCACGGATGCACGGGTACCAGATAATATCCTACCCAGGTAGAATAATCAATGACCTGGTAATTACCCGTTTCCCGATAATTACTCATTACCCGATAATTACCCTTTATTTGATTATTAGCCGGTACCTGATAATTACCTGTTACCTGGTAATTACCCGTTACCCGACAATTGCCCGTTGCCCGATTATTACTTGTTACTTAATAATGACCCGGTATTAGATAATACCCGTTATATGATAATTACCCGGTATTTGGTAATACCCGTTACCTGGAAATTACCCGTTTCCTATAGTTACCTGATTATAACCCGATACTCGATCATTACCCGTTACCCGATAATTACCCGTTAGCCGATTATTACACAACCCTAAATTACCCGTTAAAAAATCAGTACGCACTATTTTTAAGTGAAACACCACTCAACCGGAAATCAAACTCACTTAATGGTGGAAAAATAAGTACCCAGATATAGGAAACTGTGCTAGGAATTCTTTTTTATTCCTGCTACAGCAGTAGCTAAGGAAAAACATATTTTAGTCGCTGCTAGGATAATCACCAAGAGCAAGGTGAGATTGTTTCCAGACACATTATCAATTGCACTTTGCAATTTGTGCACAAAAATCATAATCATAAATAAATTTGTTGTGTTGTATTAGTTTATGTAGTTTAGTCATTATTATTATTAGAGTTGAGTTTGCTTATTTTGAATTTAAAAAAAATTTTAAAAGTTGTGCTTATTGGAATCATTAAACTTGTTTTATTATCGAGTAACGGGTAATTACCGGTAACGGGTAACTTGCGAGCAGCGGGTAATTTCTGGTACCGGTAATTTTCGGGTATTAAAAGCTGGTATTAAAATTATCGGGTATTTTTATTCTTAATGTGGTTTCTCGTCAGGTACCGAACCTCAGTCTATTTGGCCCAAAGACAAATGTGCATTCCTGCCTAACTATTTCATTTATTTCAAATATTTAAAATTTTACATTCCGACCTACTGTCTGTCTTATTTGTTATTACTTTAATAATACTGATGATTGTTGCTATTTTACTGGAAATAAAGACAACTAATGAGTGTGGTTAGAAAGTTAATGAGTGCGACAAGGAAGAGATTATGGGTTCCTTTAATGACTAATCAAGAACAAAATATATCCATGGATACATGAATTCTCACTTGGCCGGTGCACCGTCAATCTGCCATAGTGTTTCCTTGTCGCACTCATTCTTATGCTTCCAGTAATATTGTGATAACCTGTAAAGAGATTCTGAGTATTTTTAATACTTTTATTTTTTTAAACGTATTTTCTAAATCTGTAAACGAAATCGAATAGAAAATGGTGGGGCTAATCAAATTGTTTTTTCTAGTTCTCTAGCTTGAAAATCGCGGCCCAAAACAATTTTTTCATTAGTTCGCTTTCATATTTATGTAACTTAGCTGATCCAGCTGATGCGAGAGCCGAAGTTTTATTTATGTAAATACGTTCAGATTTATTTATTATTTATGGTTTTAAACTAAATCATTCTACATGTATATATTATATACATATATAATAATTTATTTAAGATTAGAATGTTACAAGTTATTGAATAAAGCGTGAGGCGAAGGCCATGGTCCAGCTAGTATGAATTAATTCGTTTTAATTTTTTGAGCTAAAATGCATAAAACTAAAACACATAAAATCAATTAATTAAGTTTGCATAAAAAACAAAAACAAATATTATTTTCAAACTTATAATTTAATTATTTGAATAATAATCTACCCAAGAATATATTTCAAATCTACAATCTACTACTAAAGGACGATTTGTATATTCAGTGTTACCTCCATTAAAATAGTTCATTGTTAACTACTAATCATCTAAATGGATTTTATGTTTATGTACGACTAGATAAACGTTCCAGTTGTTATACCCAATCAACGTATTGCTACACTTTTTTTATATTCAGGTCATGAGTTGAACAAATTCGATTGAAAAGCCCAACTTTTCTGCTCAAAATAACCGCTCATATACTCTTGTATTTGACTGCAGGCTGTAAAAAATGTGTTCCGATGCGTTTTAATTAATTTGTGTTTTTCACACATCCCGCATTCGAAAGATATATGATGTTAACATTAACTTCGTTAAAATCCATTATTTTAATTTGAACAATTTACGATCCGTTTTAACGACACGATGTTTGAATTTTGAGTAACCGTTATTTTTGTTAAAGTGTTAACGTTCCTTTCCGTGAATAAAGTAAATTAGGTACTTAAAATGTCGATGAGCATATGCGAAAAACGGGACATCGATAAAAGATTTAAAAATGCTAAGGAGGATGCAGGTGCTTCATGATAAAATAGCTCAATAGATACGATCATGGTGGAAGAAGGTATGTAAGGTAGTCGACGAGAATCAGGATAAATATCTAAGTTTTGGTGGAACATGAAGCTGTAGGTGTAGGATGTCATTCAAATCTACGTATTTTTTTTTCGGGGTACTTATTTTCTTTTCGTTACCTACGCATAATGGAAAAATACTAAAATCGTTCCTGTCAAAAATAAATTTTAATATTTGTCTTACTGTTGCCATAAATATTGTGTCAAAATTATTACAACAGACTGAAAAGGTGCACTCCCTTAAAATAAATAATTGGTATCCCGTTTTGATTTATTCATCTGCCCACATTTTAGTACATAAATGTAAACAAACCATGACTGAAAAATGGTTGTCCATCTGAAGTTTAGTAGTTTACCCTCTTAAACCTTCGGGATTACGGTAAATATTGGGTTTCAGTTATTAACATAAATTAGGGAAACTTGACACTTTTAATTAACGCAAGTGTTCAAGATAGCTTTAGAGCGTAAGACAAAATTTTATTGATATTTCTATCCCATCAAAAGTTTAAAGTTTAAGTTTAAATTGGGAGTGACGGCTGAGGCGCTGTTATAAGGAAAACTGATTGGCGCGAGTTACTATTTCCACTTTGGTTGGTAAAACGTTGTTTTCGGTGCTATTACCCAATTGTTGGCAATCTATCGCTGTTAATGGTTAAAATTTTCACGTAGCGCAGTCATCTTTTTAGGAATTAGGCGTGACTACTGAGGCGCTGTTATAAAGGAAGTGGATTGGGGTAAGTGCGGCACTATTTCCACTTTGGTTACCAAAGCGCTTTTTACAGGCACTATTACCCATTTGTGCTCCATCTCTGTTCATAGGTAAATTTCTAACGTAGCGCTATTATCCTTTTAAGAATTAGCCGTAGCGGCTGAAGCCCTCTTACAAAGAAAGCAGATTGGGGTGAGTGACGACGCTATTTCCAGTTTGGTTGCGGCAAGACGCTCTTTTCAGGTACTATTATGTATTCGTGGGTAAATTATCGCTGTTAGCTGGTTACTTTCCAACGTGACGCTGTTATCCTTTCAGGAAATAAGCGTAACGGTTGAGGCGCTCTTATTAAGAAAGCTGATTGGCGTGAGTGACTGCACTATTTTTACTTTGGTTGCGGTAAAACGTTTTTAGGGTGCTATTACCCATTTGTAGGTAATCTATCGCTGTTAATGGTTTTATTTCTTAGGTCATGTTATTATTATCTTAGAAATTATGCGTAACGACTAAGGCGCTATTATAAAGGATGCCGGTTGGGGTGAGTGCGGCACTATTTCCACTTTGGTTGCGGCAAAACGCTTTTACTGGCACTATTAACGATTTGTGCGTAATTCATCGCTGTTAATAGTTCAATTTCTCACGTGGCGCTATTATCCTTTTAAAAATTAGCCGTGGCGGCTGAGGCCCTGTTATAAAGAAAGCAGATTAGGGTGAGTGACGACGCTATTTCCAGTTTGGTTGCGGCAAGACAAACTTTTCAGGTACTATTATCCATTTGTGCGTATTCTATCGCTGTGAATAGACTAATTTCTCACGTCGCGCTATTATCACTTTAGGAATTAGCCGTAAAGGTTGAAGCGTTGTTATGAAAAAAAGCTGATTGGGCTGAGTGAAGACACTATTTCTATTTTTGTTGCAGCAAGACGCTTTTTTCGGGTGCCGTTACCCATTGGTACGTAACAGAACGCTGTTACTGTGTAAATTGTTTACGTGCTGCTATTCTTCTTCTAGGTGATAGGCGTAACAGTTGAAACGCTGTTAGAAAGAAAGTTGATTGTGGCGAGTGTCACCGCTATTTCCACTTTGGTTGCGGCAAGATGCTCTTGTCAGGTATTATTACTTATTTGTAATATACCGCTGTTAATTTCTCAAGTGGCACTATTATGTTTTTGGAGTTGGGCGTAACGGCTGAGGCGGTGTTATAAAGAAAGCAGATTAGGGTGAGTGACAAATCTACTTCCAGTTTGGTTGCATCAAGACAAACTTTTCAGGTACTATTATCCATTTGTGCGTATTCTATCGCTGTGAATAGACTAATTTCTCACGTCGCGCTATTATCACTTTAGGAATTAGCCGTAACGGTTGAAGCGTTGTTATGAAAAAAAACTGATTGGGCTGAGTGAAGACACTATTTCTATTTTTGTTGCAGCAAGACGCTTTTTTCGGGTGCCGTTACCCATTGGTACGTAACAGAACGCTGTTAGTGTGTAAATTGTTTACGTGGTGCTATTCTTCTTCTAGGTGATAGGCGTAACGGTTGAAACGCTGTTAGAAAGAAAGCTGATTGTGGCGAGTGTCACCGCTATTTCCACTTTGGTTGCGGCAAGATGCTCTTGTCAGGTATTATTACTTATTTGTAATATACCGCTGTTAATTTCTCAAGTGGCACTATTATGTTTTTGGAGTTGGGCGTAACGGCTGAGGCGGTGTTATAAAGAAAGCCGATTTGTGTGAGTATTGACTCTATTTCCACTTTAATAACGGTAAGACGCTGTTTTCTGGTGGTATTGTATTACCCATTTGTGCGTAATCGGGTTCAGTTTGTCATGTAGCGCTATTATCACTTTAAGAGTTAGGCGTAACGGCTGGGGCGCTGTTAGGAAGAGACCAAATCAGGCTGAGACTTGAGGGTATTAATGCGTATAAATACCTGATAACACAATGTTCCTAGGATTAATTATCAGTAGCTCACGTAACTAATGAAACTCATGCTGTTTATTAGCAGTTCCAAAAAATAGGATTATCGTTATAAGTAAATTTGGAGTAGAAATTTAGATTTCCAGATTTATTCTTTACATCTAACGTGCAAACTCCAGTTAAACACTTCACATCTTCATAATACTTACATTTGCACTACAAAAATAAATAAATGTTTTTAAAAGGTTTACTTACATAATCATAACATCTCATCATTTTTAACTTCGATAAAGAAAGGATAAATCGGACATCGACATAGAATAGGTACGACACTGATCATCGCCGATAAGTTGTCAAGTATAAACACTTGATTAATTTAAATAATGCTTTTCAAATTTATCTATAAAATATCTCAAACACTGCACGATTACGAATATTCAGTTTTGAACATGTTTTGATTCACATAAGCTATATTACATTAGTTGTCGAGTCGTATTTAAACTCTGTAAATTATGTTTGAGTTCAGTCATTCAGTAACTAAAATTAATATCTCTACCCTAAATAGTTGAATGCTATTTCTGTTTGTTATTTAAATGCCAATATAAATTTCTAAAACATATAAGTTATAAAGCTAACGACTTTCTTATAAGTTATAAATAACCTGTTTGATGTGTATCCAACTTAATTTAATTAACTTGTATTGTTAAATTAGTAAATTATTTCCAAACGTGGTAGCTAGCTTTCATGTTGTGTTCAATAACGTTTGTAATTCGCAAAATTTGTAAAGTAAAACGCTGTGTACACATATTTATTTTAATAAAAGCGGGTATGTCACACAGCTGTGTGCACTGGCAGATTTACAGTGCGCCAGGTTCTCGTTCTCTTTCTCTTCCACTCTCTCTTTCTCTACTCCAGGGCTAATCGATTTTGATGACTGAACACTGAACACTCCGTTCTCTATAGACCTACAAAATGTAGACTTCTGATCCTAATCTACCTGTTAATTTACCATTTTCCCTTGCCTGTTGAATAAACTGTAACATAAGTCCGGCTAACGCAATGACAGTGTGGAAAAAGCTCAATCGCCAGGAGCTTGAAGTTTTTCTATACGTTTTCCTAATTTTCTTGCTGTGATTGGCAAGCCATCCATCAGACAGGCATTTTATGTTATTAACACGTTTCAGGAATATCTCTGTACTCTATTAAAAGAATTGACACGTTTAATCAATAATATTGGAAATGTGATTTGACGTTTTACATGCCATCCCTTCTGTATGGTTTACGCAAAAATACATTTTTGGACCGCATGGGTATTTAAATTTGCAGGTATTGTCAATAATTTGAAATCAAAAATTATTTTTGCTTTCCAAAAAAAAGCATGTAAACACAACAGTTTCTAAATGTATACTCAGGAAAGCGTAGGCTTTAATAACCGCAATTAACAATATCTGCAGGTTTGATAATGTTAATATCTTATCATGGTCATTATTATGATATGTATAATGTTGAAAAACTTTGGCACAGTTTCACATTTCCTACGGTTAATCAATAAAAAACATTTATGGTGTTATATCGGTCAGCAAATGACCTGAATGTGTGGCGCGATAAACTACCGTATATCACCCCTTTACGACACAAAATTTAGATTATTTCGCACACCACACTCTATCCTCACCCTTGCAAAATCACATTGGTTTGTGTTTCCAAATCGCTAAAACTCGCCCTCTTTCTGTATTGCTTTTTACAACACAATAGGTTGTACGATGAAGGTTTAGGGTTTCGTGAACGGGTTGATATTTGATGGTGTACAGGCAGCGGGTTGTTTCTATGAATTACGAAATAAAAGAATTACAAAGCGGCCAAAGCTGATGAAAATTATAGGGTTTGGTAGGAATTAAATATTTAGTAGCTTTGTTTGAACGAGTGGTTTCCAGTTTACTGTGTTGTTTTACTGTAATTGATAATTATAATTACAGAGCCCTTTAATGAAGATATATATTTAAATTTATATTTTAACGCAACAATAAAACGAAATGTGTTTGTGCATAATAATTAATATATTTACAATTTTAAAATAAATCGTTGTTGTGCATATAGCTAATTACAACATGAAAATGTTTTTTGCGAATAATTAATTATTAATTGTGGTTTGATTATTTTATAGCTGATTTCAAAGTATTACTTTGTTTCCAACGTTTTATTCAGTGAATTTTAGTAAGCGCGCTAACATTTAGAATGATATTCGATTTCCAGTTGCGCCAGTGTTGACTTGTTGAGATCTGATTAAATGCTAAAAGCTCGAATGCTCAGATTAGTTGATAATTCTGATCACATTGGACTTAATTAACTGGATCACTCTGAAAATGCCTAACGTACCGATTTTAAAAAAACGGGCATGTTAATTTTCTCTAAAAAAATTTAACATACTTAAAATTAAACAACGGGGGTGACCCCGGCGGCGTAAGCAGTTTGTTTAAGTATTGGTAGGTCTTACTTTCAAGAAAATGTACTATTTCAAGATTTTATGGAAAATACATGTTTTGTGTGTTGTACCTACCGAAAGGCTGAAGTGATTTTCACCAACCTTAAATTGTGGGGGTGTATCAAAAACGCATTGGGAAAATAAGCTTTAAAAAGCTGAACTGCTGACTTTCCCATACTAGATATTAATACACGCTGTATTTACAAAAGTGTAATTTTATATAAATATAACGTTGCACAGTTCACTGACTATTAGATTTCTCTCCTCTCATTTCACCGCATGTTAGATTTCTAAGAAGGTATTTGTATAGACAACCCTACGAAATCGCATACCCTATAAGAGTAGTAAGAACGGAACCGCCCGCCCTACAGCTGATTAGATGTGCTTCAGATATCAGACTAAAAATCAATATAAATGGTTTATTTAAAAGTTATTAAAAATATCCAAAAAATGTAAAATATATTTTTTAACTATAGCTATAATTAATAGGCGTTAAAGTCACGTGACTGCCGAAAAACGCGTTGTTAGTAGTATATAAAATGTTACTTCTGGGCCAGGGTATTTGGCATCTTAAAAAACAGGGCAGAATCCTAAAAATTTAGCTGTTTTCCCGAAAGTAAACAACCGAAAAAGACTTAAAATCCTTCAAAAAGCACTAATTTTTATGCACCCCAAAAGTACCCAAATATCTGTAGACCACCAAAAATTGGGCACACGAAAAAACCGTTGAAAATCACCCAAAATCATGCAAAATTACCTCAAGAAAAAAACTTACAAAATACCTTGTTTTTAAACACCCCAAAATGGCTTTTTATTTCTGGACCAAGCCATTTGGCGCATGCAAAACAAAGGGAAAAACAACACAAAATCAAGGAGGGATGGTACCAGGGTATTTGGCATCTTAAAAACAGGGCTGTTTTTCCGAAGGTAAACAATCAAAGAAGACCTAAAATTTTTCAAAAATCACTAATTTTTATGCACCCCAAATATCTATAGACCACCAGAAATTGGGCACACGAAAAACCGTTGAAATAAACCAAAATCAAGCATAATTACCTTAAAAGCACCCAAATCAAATTTCCGGAAGGCGTCGCAATAAAATTTGGGATATTAACCCTTCAGGACGCGCGCTCTGAGAAATTTCATAAGGACGCGCGCTGGGTAATTTTTACCCTATCATAGATTATAACAAAATAACATTCATATAAGTTTGTTTTGAAAATATATGCCAGTGATTTATTAAAAAAAAGTAATATACATGTTGACATACACATTCTAAAAATAAAATTAATTACAGACGCGCAAAATTCAAGGGGTGTCGTGGTGTTCCTCTTGTGCTTTATTCACGTCTAAGGTTTTTGGGCATTTTGCAAAACATTCATTGCAAATGGGTTTAACATGTTGCTTGCATATTGATTTATTACAAAGTTCACACAATGTACTAGTTTTGCGGTCCTTTTTATTGCCACAATCTTCACACCTACCACGTTGTAATTTAGGTCGTTCCGCGCTCCGGGTAAAAATGACCCAACTGCACTTTACACCTGAACAGACGTTGCACAACTGACTGAAATATAAGGAAAACAGCATTCCTGCACTGGGAAGAGTCCAGTTTGAAATTAGCTGAAGGGAGACGGCTCTACTTAATTCCTAGAAATAAATACGTTAACTTGAATGGCGTCTGGGTCAATTTTACCCACCAGCGCGTCCTGACGGGTTAATAAAAATCAGATTTGTAGTTCACTGCAAGCTCAATCGGATCAGAAAGTTTAGAACAAATCGTGTAGGCAGTTTTTGAAAAATATTTTCCTGAAAATTTTCAAAATTTTGAAGCAGCGCCATTGCGTATTTTAGATTTATGAAATTAATTTTACTTTATCGTATACTCTTTACAGAGGGTTCTCAAACAAGTGGTAGCTGATCCCGATCAGACTACTTTTTGAGTAAATGAGCGTTAGCTCAAATTTCCAAGATTTAGTTTAAAAAAACTCTACCAAAAAAAACATGACTAACTTCCGTTTCCAGTTTCGGATTTTTGAAAAAAATTAAAAATGTCAATGTAATCCGTGCATTTCAGTTAACAACAAAGCTGACGGTCAGGTAAACAAAAACATAATTTACACTTATTTTTCTAAAGTCAAGTAATCAATATGTAATTTTTGTGACTAGCATTAAGGAATGAACCACAACTGCAATTTAAAATTTCACAGCCTCGTATTCAACTAAATCCTAATTTAAAAATCATAAAAACCGAATTGGCAAAACAATATGTCACAAGTTCAAATAAAACCCGTTCAAAAAAGTAACTTTAAAGGGTATCCAATCTAAAATTTCCGAATCTTTTAAAAGGTTACATCCAAATTGAATAATTTTGGAATTTCACGCCGCATACCTCTTTGACAAGCTTATGTTTATTAGTTGATCGAAAAGGATGTTAAAGCAACTTCATCAGGCCTTTCATATTGCCGGTTTCAATTAAACCAGGAACATTAGTAGCTTTCAAGACCTGGAAAGACTTCTAAGAAAATTTCGGTTTGTGTTCGAGAATGGCATAAGGTACAAAATATATTGAAGGCTTCAACATTAAGTTGCCGACGAAAGCAGCAAATTTCGAGCGTCTAAAAATAATTACGGCATTCTTATTATTCGAGGGGCTTGAATGATCTCATTTAATGATTACGCCAACAATCTGTAACTGACATAAAGTCGGAATTAATTTTCAAGAAAAACTAGTTACTTGTGCAAGTAATAGAAATTTGAAAGTTCTGCTAATGAGACTGACACAATTTTTTGTACAGTACAGGTGTAAGTGCTTTATAACAAAAGCCGTAAGAAAAATTGTTTTGTCCAAAGTTATTTCGTAGAGTAAATAGTAATTAAAAGCGAGGTCTAAAATATACTAAGAAATAGGTCTGGTCATCAAAAAGACAAAACGCTGCGCAAACATTGGTGTTTCGGTTTAATTATAATTCAAAAGAATTCGCTAAGAGTGCTGTGCTATCTTTGAAAGTATTAGACCTTTTTATTTTCCAAGTAAAATGTTATATTACGTCTGATGTGTAAGTAGCAAGCGACGTCAAGCAGTTCGATATCCCAGCCCCGTTTCTCTGCGATTTGTCCGGGAGGGTTCAAAGTCGACCCCAACCCCGCATGCTCTTTCGCATCAAATTTATTATCTCTTGTGATGAAAAGAAAACTGGTTTTTGTAAATATCGCATAAAACGCACAATAAAATGTGTTTTTAGAGGTCTATAACAGACTGTCGTAGCATTTTTCAATGCCTATGCTCGAGTAGAAAAAAAAAATACATTGCACTTTTTCAGCAGAAACGATTTTGCATAAATCATCTAAAGTTTTGTATAACTTTGCATCCATCATCCTTTTTCATTGCGCCGATACTGTTAAACTTTCTAATGATATACTTAAGTCAAACTCATACCTGTGCGTATTTATTAGACTACTTTCTTTTTATTTAAACTATTTGAATCACTTGCTAGGTGATTTGTATTTCTATAATTAAGTAGTAGTAATAAAACAAACTGATGATAAACAATTTTTATTTATTTACTACCACTAAATTGCAATAATAACAAAAGTAAGAAAATAAGGTTGGGTAAAGTAACCCTCAAGCATATTGCATCCAACACGTAACACCCAAAGACTGCAAAACAAAATCTTGTGGTTTTAATTCACCCCTCTTGAATATTTTTCTAGTTTTGTTATTGTAACAGTTTAGTAGTTCTATAGCAATATATTTTTTTGTTATGGCTTTATTCATAAGTAATTTTAATATAGAACCGGCTCGAAGAACCATAAACCTTAGAAAAATTAACGGTTTAACATAATGCAGTAGTTAAAATTAATTCACTACGAAGGTGCATATTAAAAAACGTTTATAGGCAGCTACACCACATGAAAATTGTTAAGTACTGCTTAGAATGGTCAGTACATCTGCACCTTTTCTCAAGAAGGTGTTTTGGTCCGTCTTGCGGAACCACAAAACTTCATAAAAAACTAGCTAAATTAACTGTTACGCCATATTGAAGTTGCTAAAAATTAAGTCACTACAAGAGTGCGTATTAAAAAATGTTTATAGTAAAACATCTGTAGCTACGCCACTCGATTGCTATGTACCCCTTAAAACGGCCAGTATAGCTGCACTTTATCCAGAAAGCGCTTCACAACTGATCGAATAATAGTTCCGGCTCAAAGGACCATAAACCTTAACAAAATTGATGGTTTAACATAATAACGCATAAAGTCACTGCAAAGGTGCAAATTAAAAATTGTTTATAGAAAAACACGCAGCAACGCACTTGAAAATTTTTATCTACCCCTTAATATGGTCAGTACAGCTGCACCCCTTCTCAAGAAAGCGCTATACAAGTTATGCAAACACTGAGCTATTATTATTTTATATTACAGTTTCATTATAAGAGGTCTTAAAAAATGAGTAGACAAAAACGGAAGTGTGTTATTTATTAATACTGACTTTTAGACACAATTTCCATTTCTGGTGGGGGGGGGGGGTAGAAAGTATCCTTTTGTGTCAAAGAAAAATCGTCATATTAAATATGCTTATACCAAAAACCAATCCTCGACTATATTTCAAATGCATAATGGGCAAGTAAAATCGGTGTAAAGTTTGGCCTGCAATGCAGTGGGTCAGGGCCACCGAGAATCGCTTCCGAAACCTAGCCGTTTCACACTCTTTTAACATGTACGGTGTAGTAAGCACCACGTTTTAGACGGCTGCCTTGCTTCCCTCTACCCAATTTTTCAAAGCGATTGGGTAGGTCGCCCGTCAGGCATCCAGTCTCGGATTTGGACCCAAGACCTTCCGCGTAGCAGCCATACCACTCGTCAACTCTGGCCCTATAATAGAGGCAAGTAGACTTATTTTATGTACGTTATGTAAACCTGTAATGACCTTCTTAGTATTGCTATGCTTACAGCAGTACTCACAATAATTCACATAATTATTGTTGTTTAAGTATCTGATTTGCCGATATCATAATTAAGTCTCCTTATCTGGTGTAAATACTTAAGCAAATAATGTTTGAGAGAGGAGAGACCTTTCAAGGTTGTTCCAATCTTAATACTCACTAAAATAGCCAGTTTTAAATTTAAGTAAAATTTACATTAAATTGTTTTCAACAAAGCTAATACTTTTAAATAGTTGTTTTCTATTCTACACAATGCGGGTGGTTTCGTAACCCTTAGACAGTGTGTGTATCGCAAAGGAAAAAAATCAAAATCTTATCACAGAAGTATAAAAAAATATAGGCATAGGTACATACATGGAGGCGTGGCGATATCAAGATTCACGTGATTCAGCTGTGGATTCTTTACTGAAAAATAAGAGAAAGGTGCATATAAACATATGTCCTAAGATACTTTGTTAAAGAGATACAGAGAGTTGAAGTAGGTCCGGAGGAATCGGTTTTTCGGAAATAGGTATCTCTGACACGGTTTAACATAAAATTCTGCAATTTAGTGTGTCGCTGTTATTTACGATCTAAAAATAACCGATATTGATAGTTTACATCAATTGCACAGTGGTGCAGACAACGGGGTAGCACAGACAATTTTTACATTTACTTAATTTCAAAATCTGTATTAACCCTCTGATGGAAGATCTATTTACAGTACGGAGCAAAGGTGCGCTTGCTGAAAGTCCCTAGAAGATTTCGAAGGTCTAAGTGCTGTCTCAAAATGCCCGAATGGTTTCCACAAACATTGTACGAACTTTTTCCGCACCTTCAAGAAACACTCAGACCTTCATGGCAACTTGATTTTTCACAAAAATTGAATTAAATCCAAAAGTGTTGAATTGCAACATTCAACAAGTGTGTCTTTTTCCGTACTTTGAAGAGATCCTCCAGATCGTTAGATTTTGAAAATAAGTATAGGTAAAAATTTTCTGATTTGGACTATATGAATATCAGTTATTTTTGGACATCCTGAAAACCACAAACCAAATTGCAGAGATATTTTCGAAAACCGGTCGCTCCGGGTCTACTCTATTTCAACACTGGTTAAGAAGCGCACAAAAAAACAAAGTGACGTGGCAATTTTAGCCACTAAAGTGCCCAAAAAGGGGCAAAAAAAATAACACATTTTTGTATATGCTTAAACAAAAACAAATAAATATTAGTTTAATTTACTTATTTTATTAGGCTGCTATTTATCTTTTGATATTTTTTGGTATTTATTATTGAGTCGTACAAACTTGATAAGAACTTGTTTTTAATTTAGTGATATTTCTTATTATTAGGTATTTACCTATTTATTTTACAGATTAATTTCTTAATTTTGTTGTAATCTAGTTGTGTGTTTAAATAACCAGTTACTTTTTTTTCTTCTTTTTATTAATAGTTTTCTGTTCATGGGAACATCAGTTTAGTATAAAAAGGGGCGCAAAATTTGTAGTTCCGCTATTATGTGAATTCAATTTAAATGATTTAATTAATGCAGACTGGCAACACGATACTGGCTTTGGAAAATGACCCAAGCAGGCCTCCTCTTAAGCAGGTGACAACGCGGCTCAATAAAAGCTTTACCTTTATTCTTTACACAGTTTACAAACCAGGTCAGAATCTTTTCACCGTTTCGACAAAAATTGAAGACATTTTTCATCAAGTTTACTGTACTAATTAAAAATTACTGTGTTAAATATTTTCAAAAAAGCATGTTGGTTACATAACAACCCAGTAGTGACTTATCGTCCGAACATTTTTAAACCTCTTTGACGAAAACGTTAATGTAGGCTAAAAATAAGATAGCGTCAGATACCAGAAAATAGAATTTGTCAGCCATAAAGTTTCTCAGTGATTTTAATTATACAGGGTGTCCCCAAAAGAAATGTACTTATAAATAAAACCACGGATTTCTTACATCGATTTAACCCAACTTATTTATATTCATTACGGAGTTACAGTTTCACGAAGATGGAACAGTGCACATATTCAGTTACGTATAACTTTGGCGGTAGTTGCATTAGAACTTTGAAATTTTATATGTACGCACTATGGGGGATTAGGAGAGTGATGTAAAATTTCTTTTCAAATTTTGTTAATCATTATACTTTTTGAATATTTTTTAAATTCCTATTCGCTATACAAAAGTGACGCTGTTGTTGAAAATCACTAAATGCAACCGTATTCGAGATAAGTAAATTTTGTAGAATCAAGTTGTCCTTAAGATCAGAGTATAATCTTAAGATGGGGAAATAATTTATTCTAACTATTAGGGCTAGTTCTGCATATTAAAAGAATAACAAAAATTCTTATGAATAGCCTCCGGATGAGAAAACAGTTTCAAGAATCTAAAAAAGTTCCCTCTTGCTGTAGTTGGTTAAGGACACGTTTTCGGTCAGATTATAGAAACTTTTTTTTTATTATACAGCACTAACTGTCAAAGTTTAAACAAATTTTTTTACTTATCTTAAGAAACCACCCAGACGTTCGTGGCAACTTTATTTTCCACAAATAATAAGGTTTATGATATTTTATTTAAAATGTATAATCATTATTTTGAATGCTACATTAACAACAAATTAATCAAGTGAAACAAGTTATCTATCGACATTTTTATTCGCCCTGTATAATCCCGTGAACCAATTGGTCGGTGTTAATTACGTCAAGTAAATATCCTCAACTGCTACATTGCTTTGAAAAAAATAAATTCAATGAAATTTAAAATGATTTTAGTTATGTGAAACAAAATTAAGCTCTAAGAAAAAGATCAAGAGATCAAAAGAATTAAGCTTCATAGCTTAATAACAAATTAATTATTAAATAGATTATAGAACAATTAGTAGAATGTAGAACAACTGGGTAACCAAAAATTCAATTGCTCGTGTAGAATAATCTAAGAGTTACACAACAGTTTATTATATTTAGTTATTAATAAATAACTTTGCTCTAAGCTAAATTTGGCTTGAAGAGTTTTGAAAAATTTAATAATTAACAAAGTATTAATAAATGTCTAGCCAATATTAAACCACTGGAACTATATAAGTGAGCAGTTAATTAAAAAATATTCGTTTTGCCTTATTATTAATTGGCCAATGACCAACTAATTCACGTGTCTAGAATTTATAATTTTAGGTGTGAAGTTCACTTCCGAACACGAACTAAAATATTTTCGCTAATTCTAGCTTTGGTCTATTGTATAATTTTTAGGATCTCTCAGATTTTGTGCACAATCTACAAAACAAATCGGACACATACAAATTATATAAAAAATTAACTGCGAACATGTAAAATAATTAAATTCAAATTCTATACAATTTTTACACTAATTCCTGTAAAATTTATAAATGCAACAAGGACCAAATTCATAAAGACCTCTTAGATGGTTTTATGATGAGGAAAATAAGAAACGCTGAAGTACACTACAACTTCACAATCCCCTCGTAAAGTTATACTCGTGTGCGCAATGACGATTTTAGGGATGCCGAGGGCAAGAACCCAAATACCTCGTCTAATACTGTCGTTCACCCTCTACACTCCAGCTGCCACGATATTCTTCAAAACACATAAATTTTCTTCGATTATAATATTGAAACTTGCATTTTTAGTTGATCGAATTCAAACCAGCACGATAATATTTGGGTCAAGTTAGAATCTTCATTTAAAAGCAAAAGCAATCTTTTGTTACAGCTTAAAAATTTAAACACCAGCTAAACTTGCCTGCGGCATTTTTATTAAATGAGATGGAAATTCGCAAAAGACACGGTGAAAATTAAGTATATATAAATACAGAAATAAAGTTTTAGCTTTTAGCAGCAGATTTAGCTTTCGTATTTTTTATGAAACTGTTTTTGAGGCGTCAAGCGAAGGAGTTCCTTAGAATCAATAAATAACTCGATTTTCATCGTTTATCTAAATTACGAACTGACAGTTGCAAATAAATGATGGATACGTAATTTTGCGCCATTCGACTGCAAAAAAATCATTGTATTCGATTTTTTATTCAAACTACCGTAAGTACTGCTATAAAAATTATCGCATAAGTGTCTAAAAGTAATGTAATGTTAATGCCTTTGTTTTACCAACAACAAACTGTCACTATTAACTTCTAGTGCTGCTCATAAACTTCATTGTCGTTGTGAAGTTTGTTAAAGTTCAACTTTACATTCAACTTTATTTGGTTCAGTTGTATGGAGCGTGGAGTTTGACAAAACAGGAAAAAAAAGCACCGCCAAATGAAACATAACCACAATTTTATTTTGTAGTTTGCGTGCATTTACATGTGCTTAAATCTGTAATATATTGCAGTTTCTTTGTTACATAAATGATAAATAAGCTTAATATAATTATATATACAACATGAAACGACGAAGCTAGAGACTCGTACCGCATATGAATATGTAAATGAAAACATTAACAGACTGATATGTTAACAGTGGCGTAGCTAGGATTTTTTGGACTGATCACAAAATAAGTGAGAGAACCCCCCTACACATTTTTTTCTTGGGAAAGGTCTGTTCGTGACGTCGCCAAGTAATTGTTTTCACGTGGCACCTTGAAAATACTAAAGCATTAGACATTTTATTTAAAAAAAAACAAAAACAGTTTTGAAACCAAACCAAAGTAGACTAGACTATCTTTTTTTGTTATAACGAATTGTGAGCTAAAAATAAACTACTGCCACTGCCGTTTTCACCGAAAATGATAAACTTTCTTAATTTTATTTATAAATTCTAATTTTATTGAAATACCCTGCATAGTTTGGCTTATTCGAATTAGGTTCAAATTCTATCTATTTTGCCAATTAAGTGAAGTCTTGACATTTAAAAAGTATTTTTTCTAATTTTTGTTTACTATTGAGTGCTTTGACCCACCCAAATTTCATCTAATCAAGTTACATACGTTCAAAAAAATAAAATTTACAATCTAGAAAACACACCAGTTAAGTTTCAAGGTAACTTAATATTTAAAAGCGGAAGGTGGTGGCTCATATGCCTCTTTAAACACAGAATTTTTCAAGAACCTTAATTATACCCATACCTTGCACTCTTAATACTAAACAAAAATTACAAATAAAATATTTTTGGTATGTCAAATTCTCACTTAACTGGCATAGACAGACTCGGAATTTTATACTAGTTCCAAATATGCAAAAATATACAAGATGTTCCATTAAAACAAACAGGAAGTTAATGTAATTTTTGGTGAAGCCGAATGTAGAAGTCGTTAAATTTTTATCCCATATATGCGTTTTTGTGGTCTATAAAACATATTAAAATTATAAAACAAAAAAGGGATGCGCCATGTTGCATTAACACCCGGTATATAACTTTTATATATAGTTCAAAAAATCTATTTCGAATTTGAATATATTTATTTCTTTTTTACCGGTAGTTTCAAGGGGCTCTTAAATTTTCGGGGTCCCATCGTCTTGGCGGTATGATAGCTACGCCACTGCATATTAAGTTTTGTTATTTTTCCTTTTCTTTGAACTTTAAATGGAAGATTACTTTAATATTTCTGTTCTTATCACTTTTGAATAAATATTAATTTTACCGTGCCTTGCTGTCACAATCACAACTTATTTTTACATATTGTATAAGGACCTTTACATTTATTTCCACTTTAAATTTCAAAATTTTCATCAACTACAATTCCTTATCCAGTATCCACAGCTGAAATTAATTATCTACATTTGCTGGATGTCGATGACCCTTATTTTAGTAAGGACGTAATGGTATTTATCTTATCTCTCCTCATTTTGTTTAGAGATAATGAGTAACTAATGATTTGTTAAAGTGATTTTAAAAGCCTGCCATATAAAACTGAACTTTACGTGTTTGCTTTTCAATGTTAAATTTTAACCTTGCCGCTTAATTTTTTGATTTCAATACATTTAAATTTTACGAACTTAACATTCTCACTATGAGTTGTAAAATACGCAATAAAAGCTGAGGTAGTCCATAAACGTAAAATGCGAATTTGCATATGTAAAAAGAATCGACATAAACAAAATCCTATTCGTGCAACGATAATTCAAATTTAAGTTTAAAATTTTGTTTCTCTTTTCGATCTGAATTTAGTGCAAATTTTAATTTTTTCCCAAGGTAATTAATTTCATAGTTATGCGAATTTAGATTGTTGGAGTTTCAGTGATAAAATGATAATATTCAGATGCGCCATTTAACGACTTACTGCGAAATGTTGAACGGTAAACGTTTCTGTAGTAAGTATAGCATATTTAATTAAAATAGATTAGGTAAACTAACATTTTAAAATTTCTTTCAGTTAGGGCAGATGTAACTTGGGCCGAACTATACCTACCTGCATAGTTCCCGTATTAATTTGTACAGTTTAAGTGTAGTGTAAATTTTTGCCAATGCTGTTTTTACTGGATTCTTCTGGATAAGTATGTAAAATGCGTCGAATGGCTTCCATGAAAATTGAAAGTAATTTTACCTTACGTAGTTTAAAACAGTGGCCAATTTTCATAATGTAGTAGTCAACGAGCATATTACTGTATTTATGCCAGTGATGTTAAATTACCGTAATTTATTTTTTTGGTAATTGACCAAGGTAATTTACCATTTGTTTACCAAAAAATAATTTCTCTTAGATAGATTACCTCTATATTTTTGGTAAAGGTATATTCTTTACCATAAATTGGTGATGTAAAATTGTAATTTAACCGGTAAATTACCAAATTATTTAGCAGTAATTTACAAGGTAATGTAGCTTTTTTTTTACAAGAAATAAATTCCCTGGTAATTTATATTTTTGGTAAATTACCTAGTGGCTGGTAACTTACCAAAAATATCGACTACCTCTATATTTTGGTAAACATCTCTTTAGCATAAATCAGTGATGTGAAATTGTAATTTACCCGATAAATTACCAAATTATTTACCGGTAATTTACCAGGTAATTTACCATTTTTTTACCAAAAATAAATTTTCTGGTCACATATATATTTGGTAAATTACCGGGTAATTTATATTTTTGGTAAATTACCTGGTAATTTCTAAAATATCGATTACCGCTATATTTTTGGTAAAGGTAATGCACACATCTCTGTAGCATAAATCAGTGATGTAAAATTGTAATAACGTTAAATTACGAAATTATTTACCGATAATTTACGAGGTAATTTACCATTTTTTTTTACCAAAATTGAATTTTCTGGTAATTTATATTTTTGATAAATTACCGGATAGTTTATGTTTTTGGCAAACTACCTGGAAATTAACCAAAAATATAGACTACCTCGATATCTTTAGTAAAGGTAATGCATACTTATCTCTTTAGCTTAAATCAGCGATGCAAAATTGTAATTTACCCGGGCAATTACGAAATTACCATTACTGGTAATTTACGAAGTAATTTACAATTTTTTTTTATCAAAAGTGAATTCTCTGGTAATTTATATTTTTGTTAAATTACCTGGTAAAAAATCGAATATTCTTATCATAATCAGCCTAGCGTTGTCGGTAGTGACTCACCGTTTTTAAATTAGATTAAAGACAATAAAATGGTATAAAAAAACATTTACGACAAAAAATAAAACTTGTCAGCCGCAACGTAGAAGCACAAATGAGCAACTTAACTTAATTTCTCGTTTAATTTTCAAAAATTCATTTAGAGCGTCAGTTTTGAGTAAACGGGCGATAAAGTAAAAGTTTTCAAAAAATCGTAACTATCGCCATTTTGAAGCCACTTGCATTAACTTTGACGCCCTTTATTGGAATCGGTTTCCATATGTAAAACAAAAATTGTATAAAAATGCTTGTTTAAGTTCCACTCAAGATTACGGATTTTGTTATTTTTCAATGCTTTTTTAAAATAAATTTAAAATTTCGTCAAAAACGGACGACCCCTTCCGGAAATGTTGTTTAATATTGTTAACAGAGTATGTTAAAATATTAATGCGCTGGTAGATCTGCTATTATTGATAGCATATCCTTTTTGCTTCAATCTGAGTAACCCCATCGATTATTGATTTAACCTACAGATTGTCCATCTCATGCATTCTTTATGTATGTGAGCGAATGCAAATGGATTACAACCGTAAAGCAAAAACTGTATGCAGTTATAAGTGTGCACATTTAATACAAGACCTTTGCCAATCTTATTAATACAAAATCAGAGATCATCTTATTAATCTGATTATTGCATACACGCATTAAAAATAAGTATAATAAAAAAAACTAATGTCAAAAAACTTGCAAAAAGTATCTAATAAGTGGTTTTTCCTCGAAGTTGCTAAAATCACTGACTCGTCCAGTCGATAGTCGACATTTTTATTATGACACATTTTTTATAGCAACCGTTTTTGGAAAAAACTTATTTAGTAATAATTAAATTGGGTTCCTGTTATATTACTACCGATTTTAGATAAAGCAAGATTTTTTTTATTATTCTACCATTACCTTGTTAAGTCGACATTTTTACCACAACGTATTTTTTTATAGCAACCGATTTTGAGAAAAACAACTAATGTAGTAATAATTAAATTGAGTTCTTGTTGTATGACTACGAATTTTAGATAAATCAAGATTTTTTTATTAATAATTTTATTAATTATTTATTAACAAAATTAATCTACCATTAACTCGTCAAGTCGACATTGTTACCATGGCACATTTTTTTAACAGCCGTTTGTGAAAAAAAACATATATTTAGTAATAATTAAATAGGGTTCTTGTTATATTACTACTGATTTTAGATAAACCAAGTTTTTTTTATAAATCTACCGGTAATTTGCTTGTTTAGAATTTTTTAAGAACTTTGCTTACGTTTGATGTAATCTAATCTGATTTAAATTAATCAAATCCGTCATCTAAGCCAATGCTACTATTATTCACCAACATGTATATGTGTTTCCATAACTTCTGCTTATATGTTGTTTGATTTCTTGTGGTTTTTAAAATAGCTCCAGAATGACTATTTATAGGCCATAAAGATACTTACTGCTCCTTTGTTACATCAACCACATAAACGCACCCACATGAACCAGATTTAGTGTTGTTAGATGTTGGCTACACACATTATTGATGTTGAAACTACTCTTCTTTTGCACCAAAAAATCATACTTTTGATGGATCAAATATACTTTTAATTAGAGATGGTTAGAAAAACAATTTTACGTTTGATAAAAATTGAAACTTCTTAAAATTTGGGTCAACATTGAAAATATTTTGGATATGTCTTAGAGATAATCCAAAATTGTTAATTTGTTAAAGGATTAAATACCTCCATCGCCGTTAAAACCACAACTGTATATATTTCATCAATTTAAATTTTAATTTGAATTAGTTTTAATTATTACTCTCCAGCCAATGATGTTCCGACACAGTATTGTAAATCCCCTTGCCTTGTATACATTAGGATAATCAACAATGGTACAAAAGATTTCACCCCCTTTTAGTAAAGTTAAGTTCTGACAGAGTAAAATTAAGTGCAAGAAATGAAATTTTATGTGCAGAGTTTCTTAACTCCTATGTAGGTAAAAGTTATAATAATATGTCAAGAATGGATTATACGCTGAAGTTCCAGGCCGTCGGTTAGTAAGTAGAGTCGCGTGCTTACCGGTTGAGCTGGAACGGAGAATGTCACAACCCCGTTTCTGCAGACATGGGAAATGTATGTATTGGGGTTCGCGAGAAGAGAACAAATAAGGAGAGGAAAGGCCTCTGAAAAGGCTGCAAAATAGGGAAACGCGAAATAAAGTAACGCCAAATAAAATATTTGCAATGTGTCACGTATAAACATTTTTATAAATTTTATAAACGTTTTTATCTAGAATGGGTTTCAACCCTTTTTTGATAAATAACTTGTTTATCCAAGTAGAACTGAATCGGAAAAATCTATAGATTATTTTCAGAAAGGGTCAGGAAACGCATCTCTAGGAAAACAAAGAAAAGCCTCTTCTATAAATATCCCTAGAAGTGTAAAAAGCTGAATTTTTAGTTTATGCAATAAAAAAATATTCTAATCGGATTCATTTTGTTGTGGAAGCTGGGTTTATTGGATATAAATCTAGAAACCCACAGGTCTGTAGAAATGAAAAACATACGTATTAGGCGAGTAGGGTAGCAAAAGCCAGAGAAATAAGGAAGACTTTCGGAAGAAAACTGGGCGATAGGGAATACGAAAATAAAGTAACTTCGAATATAAAAGTATCGAGTAATATATACTTAACAAGGTTCGAAAAATCTATATGTAACCTGATGATGTTCCCCACGCGTCATTAATTTTTAGAATTTTCAATGTTTTTATTTTTAATGGAAAGATGAAAAATAGCGCAGCAAAACCAAAAGAGTGGTTTTTACAAAATGTCTGTCTGTGGGAGTGTGGATGGTGGGTCTGTTTATGTGTGTTGCTTTATACCTCCCGAACGGATGGTCTGATATTTATGAGCTTTGGAATGTAGGGGTATATCAAAAAATCACCGATAAAAGGGGTTTTAAAAAATCCGAAACCTGTTTACTTTTAATTTGCCTTTGATAATGACGTGTAAACACATTGATTAATTAATTATTTTATTTATAATATAATTATACACTGTGTCCATAAAGTAACCCCCCCCCCCTAACTAACGTTTGAACGACTTAATATTTTACTACAAAATTTGGTGTGCTTTAATGGGAAATTAAATACTATTTTTTAGCTCATAATTAAATAATGTATTATTCAAAATGGCGGCTGGGCGCCATTTTGAAATTTTTTTTTAAATAGAAAGGGGGGTCGAGTCACACCTCATTTGAAAGGTCTTTTAGTTCTGCGTCTGATCCTAGAGTTTCAAAGAAAAATATTTAGCCATAACAAAATGACAAACGTTTGAAGTAAAGAAGTCTATTAAAAAAACTAAGAATTAAAGCAAAAACAAATGAAATTAAGTGTTCGAAATGTTCACCATTCACTTCTTGGCACATAAAAAGTCGGTTATGACATTCCTGCCTTACATTTTCATAAGTTTCTGGAGTGACATTTCTGTAAAAAACGCATTACAGAAGTTTGCAGAAATATCACTCCAGAATCTTATGAAAATGTAAGGCAGGAATGTCATAACCGACTTTTTATGTGCCAAGAAGTGAATGGTGAACATTTCGAACACTTAATTTCATTTGTTTTTGCTTTAATTCTTAGTTTTTTTTAATAGACTTCTTTACTTCAAACGTTTGTCATTTTGTTATGGCTGAATATTTTTCTTTGAAACTCGAGGATCAGACGCAGAACTGAAAGACCTTTCAAATGAGGTGCCACTCGACCCCCCTTTTTATTTAAAAAAAAATTTCAAAATGGCGCCCAGCCGCCATTTTGAATGATACATTATTTAATTATGAGCTAAAAAATAGTATTTAATTTCCCATTAAAGCACACCAAATTTTGTAGTGAAATATTAAGTCGTTCAAAAGTTAGTTAGGGGGGGGGGTTACTTTATGGACACAGTGTATAATATTGGTACTTGTTTTTGTATTTTATATATTAAAAATAGAGTTTCTTTTTTAGAAAAATTCTAAATTTTGAAAATAGTTTTCACTTTATAGCTTTTAGCTTTTTGAAAATGTTTCTGCATTGTGTTTTTTCAAAACTATTACGTTAAAAAAATTTAACCTGATCTGTCAGCTTGCTTTTGAGTAAAAAGGCGCTAAAGCTAAAATTTTCAAAAACTCGTAGCGTCTAGCATTTTTTAGCTAGAAAGTTAAAAAAAAAAGCATCGAATTTCTGTTAAAGTCTTCTATCAGATTCCGCTTTCAAATTGAAAAAAATCGTATTTCGCAAAAAATGCTATCAAAAAAACAAGTCTAGCGGAAGGTAGACTTTCTCTCTGACTGGTTTGATTCAAATATTTGATCTTCTAGATTTTTTATATTATACATATATATTTATAATATATTAGCTGAAAGTGGTGAAATTGGATTTCTCATGGGTAAACCATCTTTTTAGAGATAAAATTTATTATTAAATCTAACACATTTTAATTGGTGCAAACTTCAAATAATTGAGTCAACTCGGTACATTTTGTCAATTCAACAGTTTTTTATTAAATTATATTAAATAAATTATGTTTTAAACAATTTCAACAAAAGCTTCTATATTAATAAGATCAAAATTATACACGATCTGAACTGTAACGTTTCTACGAGCAGCGAAATTGTCGGAATTTCCGCTTCAGGATCCCGCGTTGAACACGTGTATAAATGTGTACCTATCTTCTAGTTATAATGAACAGCATTTGCTTGATCCTGCTGATATCAAGTAACACATGGAATTTTCTCAAATTATTATCCTGAACCGTTGCGTTGTTGGGAATAAAACGTATTCCTCGTGCTAGTTTACGATTTTACTGTTCCTTTGCCTTTTATACATAATGTTACAAAAGCCGGCTTTGTATTTTCCAGTTATTTGCATTAAATGTCTGCGATATCAAAAACAAACCCCTAAACGCCGAAAGGCGGGATTTTCAGGATAGTTGAACTGAAAAGGCAAATACAAATGACCGCATTTATAAACATCTTGTAATAGCTCGTGTGCTAGTGTAAATTTACAGAATTACACATAGTACAGTTTGTTATGGGAATGATTATCTTTGTCTCAACCATTATTTTTAGCTTGTAGGAGTGTTGGGTACATTTCGGGACTGCTGTTGTTGATTACCGCTCTAAACTTAAGTGAGCGAAAAATAATTCTTGGTGCTTCTGCTTTCCCCTCACATAAATTCGTTTACAGCTTGAAAGACAGATACATAGTAACTTGTATTATAAGATAAAATGGTGTGCACTAGTTATAAATATCCTAAAGAAAATGCACTTTATTTAATGAGACCGGTGTGTGATTAATACATTGTTTTAGAAGGACAAAGTCGGCATGGGTATAGATAAATAACTAGAATTATTTAATCGATGTGTATTTTTCACAATTATTTTTCAAAAAAAGGAGTTTCTAATGTATAGTAAATTACGAAAAACAAGTTTTCATTTGCAAAAAAGGTTTTTTTTTACTCTTCCATGCTTTCAGTATAAAAGTGTAATGCGATCGAAAAAATTAACCATTCTGAGATTTTGGCGAAATACATGTTTTAAACGTCTTGGAACCAAAAAATGTGGTTTTTATATTATGTATGTATCTATGATTCAGTGGCGGCTATTCGGATGAAGTGCCTTTTCACCTAATAAAGCCTATATAATATTTGATTTACGGAATAAAAAATAGTATAAACTTAGTTTTATAATACGCCTAAAACGTACATTTTTCTATTAAACTGAATTCAAGCAGAGCCTGAGAACGCAATTTATAACAATCGCGCATTTTTATTGTAGTAACAACCATAGTGTTTGGAGTCGAATAAAAGAGTCCAGCTGACGTGACGCAACTTTCTGCAGTCGCAAGCTGTGCCGTCATGACGTCAGGCTACCACATTCGGCGATACTAAATTAGCTGATGTGAAGAGCGGCACGATTTAGTCGCAACTACTTCAGTTCGGCTTGGTAGGAAATTGTCTGTTTTCTTATACCAAAAGAACTGTCACATGACCTTGTTAAAAAACAGCCATTGCAGCATTGCATTGCAGCTTTGACGAACAGGAGGATCGATTTGTTATGCAAAAAACAGATAAGTTTGAATTTATTCGTTTTTCCTGTACCACTTCACCCATTTTCAGGAAAACAACCCGCCACTGTACGTGTTTGTCAGTGTGTAACTCGAAATCTCATAAACTGCTGAACCGATCTCAATGATATTACAACAAAAATTCGTAGAGTAAAAAATTGTAATTACAATCTGGAACCGTAAACATGTTTTTTTTTGATATCACGCTTTGCAAAAGGGTAAATTTATAATTTAAAAAAAGATATGACAGACGGCGCTCAGATAAATCGAAAACATTTTTTCCTACTACCAATTTTTTGAAAATTTTGAGTTTAGCGCTATATTAATATTATTACTCAAAAACCAGTATACAGATCGGAATGAAATTTGGTATAATAATAGCCTTAGGGAAACACAATGTTACTATGCAAGGTAATTTATATAAAAATAAAATTGAAGTGAAGTAAATTGAAAACATTTTGGAAATTTTCAAATGAAAAAGGGGTTAAAAACTAGTTACACCCAGTCCCAGTCTGCTAATTTCTCTTTGTTTAATAAACGGGGGACGACAAAACACATCTGTTTAAATGAAATTGTTCAGGTGTGATAGTAGAATAAGATTGACAACTTAATTTTTAGGTACAGCAATAATTAGGAGGGTTAATTTATTTTCTTCTCAATTAAAAACTTTCGGTTGCAGGTTTGCCAAATTTGGCACAATTCGGCCGTTAGGCTACTTTTAATATTAATTTTGTTCGCGGTAAATCCTTTTTTCTCATTGTTCGTTTTCAATATCAGATAATTATTATTACAATTGCCTACGGTGCCGTAATATCCGTAAATTAGCGAAAATGTACCGGTTTTGAACTCATAATACATAGTATATGTATAGTAACATAGTGCATAAAAAAATTTTCACCTTTCTATTTTATTTAATTCCGTCTTCGTGTTTTACACTCATACTAGACTCATAGTCACATGATTGCCAGCATAGGCATGCGCGTGCACATGACTGTACTGATACCAATACTATTCGCATACAGTGTTGCCACCTTAGCTACTTTGTAGCTAAATCTCGCTGTTTTTGATGGTCGTCAAGCTACTACTTCAACATTTCTACTGGGAGAAATTCTAGCTATTTGCTTGAGGGCGTAAAAGCTTCTAATTCTAGTGAATCGCATGATTGAAAAATATGTCTCGTATTCAAACTGTGCAGCTTTTTAAAGTGTTACACGTAAAATACAAAGATAGGTTTTTTACATTTTATGTTAGTTAAAAGTATTGGCTACTCTTATGGTTAATCAGGAAAATATTCGCTACATTTTAGCTACTTTGAAGGGTTTGTTTGATTACCTTTAGTAACAGAAAAAATTTCATTTTTTCGGGGGGGGGGGAGGTTAATGTGTAGAAAATGTCCCGCTTGTGTTTAAAAAATGGTTACATTAGTTATGCATAAACGGTTTAAAGAGGTTATGTTCATCTGCAGTCTTGGTTTATGTGAATATCAAATAGGGAATAATCCTCATTTGCTAGTTTTAAAATGGGGAAAGTGGGCGAAGTATTTCCGCAAATATAAAAGAGAGTGTGAAAATGATGCATGGACGTAAGCTAACAATGAAACTTAAAACTATGGTATACCTATACTGTGATCTACTTTTACTAACTTATTTGTATGTTGATTGAACGAAAATACCCGTGATCGTAATCCTATGCAGTAAAATAGGTAGAAAATAGTATCGTTAAAAGTATTTTTAATAAACAACAAAAAATGCTGCAAAAACTTTATTGTTACCAAACAAATGTTACCGAGGTTTAAGGCCGATGTTCTATATAAATCCAATTAAAGGGAAAGCGTCTGTGAGAATAAAACGATAAAGAAAAGTTATAGTAGTTTTAATTATACATCGTACGCAAGCTTTAAGATACCGCTTTGGTTTTGCCGAAATAGGGCTACTTTTACAATGATAATTTGGTAATATGGAATTTATAATATCTGCCAACCCTGTTTGGTTGTAACTTAGTTAGATATATTGAATTCCCTGTATTGACCAGTGTGCTCGCTCTACAGAGCGACCTTAACCGCCGTTGTACGGTACAACGTTATACAAATATACTTTTGCAAACAAGGCAAGTAACAAGATGTAAAGTATGGGAAAGTACAGGCGAAGTGCTCCTGCTATTGTTTATCGTAAATTCGTAACTATTTCTCTGCGCTATATTACCCCAACCAAAGCTATTAATAAGATATATTTCTTAGATAAATATATTATTGTCAATAATACAATTTACTTTCGGCTTAGACCGTGTCGTTATTTGGGGATTACACTCAGCATAATCCGGTAAGGACCGACCTGTAGCTTGTCTGCATTTACAAGCATTTGCTCTAAATGTTTGAGCCATAGTTGTTCGTAGGACCTGTCTGCCTAAACAGAACCGTGTGCTTAGATTATTTGAACCTTGGGGCGAACAAGGATTTGATCTTAATGTATTTTATTTGCTAGGACAATAATACTTAATCGGCTTATGCCTGTTAACTGTTTGTAAACCCATACAAACCCATGTCATCATAAAACGCATAAATTAGCAGCAAGCAGATACATGATACATAAGGCTTTAACGGTGCCTTTAGATGAAATTAATTGTAATAGAAAAATTTCAATTATTAAACAAATTCCATCTAGTAATGGTTATAACACTAAACTTATACATTAATTAAAAAAAAGATTATAAATTAGCGATTCTAAAAATGTATCCGAATGCCCTAACTTCATCCGATACAATTAGATATGCTTCGATCCCATATTTTGGTGACCAATCAAATTGTTAAAATTATAAACAAAACAAATAAATATAAAGTAAGTTTTAAAACAACTAAAATTATTTTAAAAATCGAAAACAGATGATTTGCTAAAATCAGGCATTAACAAATTAAATTGTTCGCATTGTAATTCGGTTTATATTGGCCAGACAAATAGAAATTTTGATATTAGGTATAAAGAACACGTTCGTTCTTATAAATACAAACACTCACATAAATCCAATTACTCTAAACACTTACTAGAACACAATCATTCAATGACATCTAATAACACTATAAAATGTTTACACTTTTATGATGATAAACGTAAATTAAATATAAACGAGCAACTTGATGTCTTAAATTCACATCTATTGGACATTTTGGAATAAGAAATCAAGTCACCTGCAGTCAATTATCGAGATCAAATGGGCAAGTTCTATTGTTGCTATAACAACACTAACTGTTTACGTTTTAATATAGCCTTTCATAGTGGCATGTAAACATGTCGAAATACGTGTAAGGTTAAAATAAGTAAATATTTTTGAAGTAAATCGTATTTTTTCCAGTACTACCATTAAACGATATCATTATTTACTTTGTTTAAAGCCAAAAAGATGAATTTCTTTCCTAGTGGTTAATAAATAATATTTCATTTTTAACTACTGGTTAATAATGAAAACAATTGTTTTCAAGCAAGGCTACTTTATTTTTGTGCATATTTGCATTTGTAATTTTATTTTTTATTAATGTAAAATCAATTAATTATAAAAGGAATAAAGGTGCTAGTAGTGGAAAAAATAATATATAAACCACGGTAGAGAAGACTTATCAGCCTCGCAACTTATTTCCCTCGATGCTTAGCATCTTGGGAAATAATTCTGCTCGGCTGAGAAAAATGTCTTCTCTACCTTGGTCTATAATATACTATTATTCTTATACTCAATAAATGTTCCTTTATTGTTTTTATGTTGAGCGTCGGATGTATAAAAACTAATAAATAATATTAATGCTGTTTGGGAAAATAAAATAATTCAAAGTTAAAACTATGCCTGGACACCACAACGATTATATTTTAACGACAATGTTACCCTAGACTAGAGTTACATAACTTAAACGTACAGAAATGTTAATTATCTACACATTATTTATTCCAAAGCAAACCGATATGTGTACTTCGTCGGTTCGGTCGTTTTCGTATATAAAACAACCAGTACCGGTTTGTAGTCAGCTGTTGAATTTTAATACCACAATTTACAACCAAGCGATATAATCGTATATTCCGACTACGCCCGCCATGAGAAAGTTTTATATAAAAAAAAACCTTTATTTTGTCGCGTGCTCTGCAAAATTTTTGTATAATTTGTAATATACGTCAACAAAGAAAAATGCAATTTTCCTGAGACATTCACATGTCCATGACAAATCGACTCAAACCAATCTTTTAACGTAAGATTAAAGATTTAGCTTTTTCACAAAACCAATAAAAGAAAATTCTGCAACCGAAAATGTATAAACCTGACATAACCAATTTAAAAAGCATAGGTAGGTACTCAAATGTAACGAAACAGAAATAAACTAGAAAACGTGCTATTTATAACAGTTCGTTTATGAAGTTATTTTTTACGAATAAAAAGCCCAAGTACCTACATGAAATTTCATTGTACCTCTCTGGTCTCTATTTTAAAATTACAAACCCAATTTAAACTTTGTCAATATTTTTCTGATTACCAAAAACCAATTACCAACTGACTGATGCTGTAATTACCTAACTTATGTTGGTAGATTTCCAATGTTTTATTTTTTGTCGAAAAAATAATAAGGGCGTAAATTTGAACATTGAGGACGAATTAGAATTACAAAATAATAAAACAAACTAAAAATAGGGAGAAACAAATATTTAAATCTTAAATGAGCGCAGTAACCCCAAAAGTTAATTTAGTTTCCCTTGGTAGTGAAATATAACCCCATTATGAAGATTCAGAGTGCACCCCAAATGTTAATAGGGAGGGGGTGATTCGTACTTGTCTATTATCACATCCCATATGGGATAAATCAATACTTTATTTACTCCTAGGCGTATTAGCTTTCATATACAGAGTCGAGCAAATCCGTATGTCATTCCAATTTCTACATTGGTTAGGCTTTTACTAACCGGAAAATACCAATGTTTGTTTATTAAATTATTTACGCGTTACCGCTACTGATCACGGTCTCAGTCGAGAGTTTATATTACATGCCAATTTTAATTCAAGTAGTTATTTCAATTATCAGCACATGTCACAAGCGCGGACAAGAGAAATTTCAATTGTGCATGTAGATTACCTACCTATATGTGTAGGTGTTTTTTCTGATAACATTATTATAATCTTTATGGATCGATTTTCAGAATACAGTAGCAAATTAACCCATAAAAATACAAGAAATCGCACGTTTTGCAAATTAATGTACGTAATGTCGTAATTGGTAGTTTATCAAGCATTATTTCGCAAACAATGAACGAAGTACGTACCTAACCGACCATTATTTTATTTAAAAATAGTTATTTCTTAAATATTTCAAAAAAGGTTTCGCATTAAATATTTTAGTATCAACAGTTATATATACAACATACTAAGTCAGGTAGTTAGGAAGGTTATAACTCATTGTGCTCGCATACACTTTTAGACGCCTATCAGAATACCAGTGCTGTTAGAAACCTGCCCTTACGAAATAAATGCAAAACGGACAATGACCCTTCGGAGCGTACTTACTTAGACCCGAAACGAGTATAAGAATACAAATCCTGCTACTGGTAAAAGCTGAATTCCATTTCGCAACAATTTCCATGGAAAAAATAGTTTGGGATTGCCGAACATCACATAAAAGACAAGAAAGTTTGTCAGCCAAAATTGGGGTGGGGAGATTAAAATACGTTTAGAATCTCATTCTGCTGACCCTGATGAGTGATAATCAGTTTTCCTTGACCTCGGATTTTTGTATAATATGTATGTAAAGAAATGAGCAAGACACTTCGCCTGGATTTTCTTATAATTAAGAAATTTTACTTTTCCTATCTTCAAAAATATTTATGTACAACATTGTAGCCCCAACAGCAGTGGCACTGTGGCAGTAGAAAACAAACACTCAGTAATAGTACTTCGCAAAACGAAATAAGCCATAACCACCACCTCATTGATAACGGCGGACGTTTCAGCAGAATGTTATTGGTACAGGTTTGCATTATTTAAAGTCATCGGCTCGGTTAGTGGCAGCTGCCTGCGGATATTTAGAAACAGAAATTTTTTATGAGAAAATAAAACGATTTTGTTTTATTGTTTTTGAAAAAGAATGTTTGGGATTAAAGAAAATAAAAACGGACAAATTAGGCTGTGTCTTATTCTACTGTCGCTCATGAGCAGCTTAGCTTAAGCAAAAATTTTCTATCGTTCCAATTTATTAAATAAAGGGCATGTATTTCCGATTTTTTTTTAAATTCATAGAAGACGTGACAAAAAAAATTAGCTAACTGGAACACGAATTAAATTGTAACTAAAGTAGAAAAACATCAAATTCAAATTAGTCATAACATCATAAATGTTGTAATTGACTAATTTTAAATTAATGTATTTATTATCTATACCCCTATCTATGCTCTGCGTAATTTTATATTTTGTAGCCTGAAGATGATTTTAGGCCGAAACATGTAGCTAAACTATCAAACAATTTTTCAATACATCTAGTGGTGAGACTGTTTTTTTCTCCTCTAATTATGGACACCACTTTTGAGAATATGGACCCTCTATCCAAATTTTAATTGTAGCTCATCTCTATTAGCCTATAGAATTAAAAAAAATGTGGCCAATTTTTTGACCAATATTTTTTTTAATGTCAAAATTTGGAAATTGTTTTACTTGACAATTTTAGTAATTTCTTTGCTTTTTACATTCAATTCCTGCCATTGCTTAAAAGAAAAACGCAAAAAACCTTGCATCTAGCTCTCCATTTTGTTTTAATTTTTTTCAAATATTTAAAGAGAAAAACAACGGAGTTTGACTTTTCTAGGTGATTGTACACCAAAACCATCACCGTCCAAAATTGTAGCTCATCTAAAAGTAGGTTAGCATTTCTGAACATACAAATACACTGACATATGTTCTCTATTTTGTATGTATAAATTAATTTGCTCACATATAAAATTTGAAAATTAAAGTACACCAATTGTAAAAATTATAGGCAAAAAAGTTGCATATTTAGGAACCTGTAACTCCGCAACGAAGCGTTTATTAAAACTTTATTTACATTTTTTTACATTCTGAAAATGAATCACCCTGAATGTACAAATCTGTGGACTGTATTTGCGGGTGCAAAGTGAGAGGTGCTTTATTTTGTTTTAATTGTCTAATACTACATTGTATTTTCCAGCACAATAGCGGTACTTCAAATTCAAAATATTTAATGTATAGAACTATTAACAAAACGATTTTTTGTTGTTTTAAAACTGTGTCGCCCTCCCATAGTAAATGTTCATGAGCCGCCACTGTTTCAGTAGCTGATCCGATTACGAAACAAACGATTTCAAAAACCACTACAATGATATCTTAGTGACTTAAAACCCCCTAAAAGTATGAGAAAGTCAAAAATTACAAAACAGTCATCCCACGTTTCGAAGTTTTGCTTTTTTTTAAGGTGTTTAGGATTGCCATTCATATATGTGCTGTGCCGATCTGCATAATATAAAATCAATGCTATAGTTAAATTTAAGTTGTTGGTAAAATTGTATGAAACAAATGTTTTACTACGCACAGCTAAAAAATACTGTTCTGATTCTGTGCACTACACTTTATATTATTTGTATTGTATTTGGAATTACGACTTCATCCCTTGATACGGGTTTTAGATAAAGATCTCGAGAAAAAAACACCCGGCTATATAGTACGGGGAAAATTCTTCTGAAAACAAGATCAACAAAAATAATTTTGAACTAAAAATAGATATGTACCAGAAAAGCTTTGTTTGGTCAACGGATACTATTGGTCAAATTCTTGTACATAATTAGTGGTTATCATGTTTGTTTTCCTATAATTCTACTGGCTCCACTGTGAATGTTGGTTTTAATGTTTGGCGGACAGAAACTAAGTAATTATATTCCAATCTATTACTAATAACAATTAGATGAATTATTCTGAAATTTTCGAGAAATGTTAGTCTTACACAATTACACGGAATTTACTTTTTCTTGCAACTTTTTTTAGTATTTTTTTCTAGATTTTTCTTTTCAGTTCCGTTGTTAGTTAGCAGGTTTATATTTCAATTTCGGTATAGACAATCTCAACTTCTAGACGTAGTACATGAATTAGAAAATAAGGACAATATCAAAACGTCTCGTTTGATTCTGTGTTATTTCTAAGGCAAAATTATGTTTTTAATATTTACTTACGTTGAATTTTTATTTATCCTTTTGACATGTTACACTAATTTTATGCGGTCGACCATCCACAAAGATTCGTCTTATTTGCTTATTTTTATGGCAGCGCTATTAATTAAATTTTTTATTTGGTACCTATATCCATAACACTGCTTTATTGTAATTTATTATCAACAAACAAAACGTAACCTATCGGTTATTATTACACTTAAAACCTACATTGTGTGCAGAAAATATTACGAATATTAAATATTTAAATTTTGACACTGAAAGTGAATGGATATGATGCATGTTTAATTATATTATACGTTACTAGATCACGGCGACGTCCGTTTTACACAAAATTAAATTCGCCCTATAAGTGAATGTCTGTTTGCGTAACTAATCAAATTCAGTTTTTAGAATAACCCCCCCCCCCCTCTGTAGATGTTTGTTTAATTGCTGCACCACGTCACTTGAAAAAGGGTATAACACCAGCCGCATTTATAAGTAAAAGTCAGTTTTTCTGTAAGATCGATCAGAACGGCAAAAAGAAAAAAAATCGTTTAAGCAGCTAGTTTTTACGATTCAGCAAAATCTTCTGGTTGCTGGTAAAACCACCATTCCCGTAGGCTACTCGAAGAGTTCTAACCCCGATCCGAGGCATATCATCTTGACAGACTCCTCCAAGAGTCAACCCAGCACCTGAAGTTCCTGTTGGAGCGAAGCAGAATTTACTCCAGGTCTCAGTGAAACTCCCATCACCGCGAAGCCTCTTTCAGGACAAAGTTCCCAGTTTTCAGCAAAATTCTCCCGAGGTCCTTCTGAGAGCTTTGAAGTCCTTCGCTCCTCGAAGAGCGTTGCCTGAGCCCGATAGTACGAGCAGGATAAGCAGAATCCTCATGCCAGCTTTCTACATGGGCGACAAGCTTCAGAAGCTTCAGTTCGAGTTCTTTATTTTTCTTCATACAGTGTGTTCGGATATTTCTGTCCCCTGGCAAAAGGGCATATTGTACGTTTAAAACTAAGACGAAAAGGTCCTATAAACATATTTCCAAAACTACTTCCCTGAAGAGTTCAGGCGGTTGAATATGACCTCTAAGATGCGGCTTTTCTTGAATAACTGTTGATCGCTTTGAGCTAGGTACTTCAAATTTGCTATGCAGTCATCCTTAATAAGTTGCTACATGGCTTGTAATTTTTATTATAATCGGTTTCGTGGAACCGGTCATTTCATGGTCACGTTACCAGATAGAATGTTCTAAAAGCTGGAATGTAAATATGTGGGTTGTAAATATGGGGGACCCTCGCCACTAAAGTGTGACGCAGGTAAAAACGACCACGATTTAACATATACATAGATGTAAAAGTGCTTCGGCTTACTATTCAATTCTTGGGTTTAATATTTTTTAGCGCAATCTTACCAAAAATGGCATGAAAGTTATAATAGTACAAATATAATTAAATTTAAAAAAATCTCAATTACAAAAAAAACACTCATTGTATATAAAATGCAATGGAGTGTTGGTTGGTAAAACAGAGTAGCAGTGAAATTCGTATTTTATATAAGATTTTACAAAAAGTTTCTCAGCGAGGAAGCCCAGCTCAGTTAGGAACTCCATTCTTGCAGAAATTTAAAGTGACTTGCTTTGATCACTTCCCGCAGCTTTTATCTAATTTCCAACCATTCCTGTCACAACGAACGCCGAATAAAATAATATACCACAAATTACATTCCTATGTAATATGTAAAAATTTAGATTATTTCTAATATGTACTAACTAAACAACGTGACGAATTTACAATTTTATCTTTCTTTCTATCTAAAATGAATAATAATCGAGAACTTTTCTGTTAGTTTAAAAATAAAAGCAAACGCTTGCTCGTGCGAGTCTGTGAATATTTTATTACTTACTGGTCCCTACCGTGAAATAATTTATCAAGTACACTTTATTATATTGTCTTTAGATTCAAATACCTGTGGTCGGATAAGATATTTTTTGGGGCGATATTGTTGTCCCTGTCATGATAAATTGAATCTAATTTATAATCTTTAGGATTCAAATACCGGTCTTTATAGCACGTTTAGTCCATTTATAATTTGTGTTTATGATTCATCGTGGGCCTCGTGATGGATACATTCAATTCCATATACAATGTTAAGCCGAAAATAAGAAAAAACGTCAAAGTTGCTTCTCTCGACTTCCATTCACTCAGTCACTTAGACATGAGTATTATGTTACGGGAATAGCTGAACACTATTTGAATGTTTCTTAATTTAGGTAACAATCGGTTCACCAGCAGGGTGCATACACACAATACATTTATTTCACCAAGGAACAGCTGTGCTACAATCGAAAATATTTGTACTTACTAAATTTTTTCTACGTAACACCGTGTACACATACGCGTCGTTTAAAGTGAAGATTAGATCTTGAAATAACTTGGAATAATTGGAGATTAATCTGAAGTTCAGTCAGAAGTAGAAACATTTGTTTTGAACATTTTCAACATTCTAAAAATGAAATGGAATGCAGCAGGGCATGTCTGAGCACATGTACTTGCTTGTGCTAATTTAATAAGCTGCGGTAAATGTGCTCTTTGGCAACACATACATGTGTTGACTATATTGACAGATTGACATTCCTTGATAAACATATCATCTTTGCGAAAATCTGTCATTTTGTACAAGTTAAATGGCACGTTTTGAGTACATAATTAAACATTTTTACTTGTAGATTGTGTTATTACTATAGTCCGGATTTCTAGTCTAGTATTTTGCCACTATTTAAATTATGAGGCAATCAATTATTAAGCAATTTTGGCATTATTTCTTTAAATGTATAGTAGGCGCATACCTAAACTTTTAAACGAATTATCTACAAGCTTAGAATGATAACACATCCATATGTTTGACCTTATGCTAGCTTGTGCAGGTAGTTATTGTTTATTTGGTCAACTGGAATTGAAGCTTATGTAATAATAAAATTAAATAAAACAGGGTTCATAGGCATAGAATGTAAATGGTCATGAGTTTTAAAAGTACTTCACGAAACAATTTTATGAAACTGCAAAAATATTTTGTTAATTGAAATTTAATATAGCAACCACGAATTATTAAAAATAGAACGTGTAAATTCATTAATACAACGAGAAAGTTCTACGAAAGAAAAGTTTAGACTATCAACATGCATAAAGGACGGAACACCACCGTTGAATGAAAAACTTAATAATTACAGTACACAACAACGTTTTCTAAATTCTTATCCAAAAAATTAGTTATCTTGTCCAATATGTTTCACGTATAACTTAATGGAATTACTTATTACTTATCGACTTTTCACGAAATTTTTTGCTCTTCTGCGATTAAAAGTTCAGTCTTTAGTCGTCACGCTACGAATATAGTTAAAACACAGTTGTTGCTCTTGCGCTGATAACAATTAATGACTTACATTAAAAAAACGCAATAATTATGATAATATTAAGTTATTATAGCTTAGTAAACTTATGACTTCATTTAACGCAAATTGCATCAGAAGCTTGTTATGGTATTGTGCATAAGAAAATTCGAAAAAAGTGTAAACTTTATAATACAAAAATGTGCTAAACGAAACCAAACCACCAAGGCTAAATTAAGTATAGATTTAAAAAAATAATAATTCTATTGTTAGCTATTTTATTTGCGAATAACATTGTTGTTATTTTAATAGGCAATATTTTTTTTATATCTTGAACGTGTTTGAAGTATAACTAGCTGTCGGACAAACGTCACGATACCGTCGTTGTACTTTCTCCACCTATCCGTTTTGGGCAATATTTGTTCCAATTTTTTAATCTTACTTACTATTTTTTCAACTTTTCGTGGTGGAAGTGGTGTTAATCAATCCTTCTATTCGTTGGTGAATCAACCTCGCTTTCGGGTGTTCTTTAAGCCCAAATTTTTTTCTCACTTAACGTGTGAGATTTCGTAAGCGACGAAAAAATTAAAGCTCCCACAAATGGTTACATAATAAAGGGTTTTCTTGTTGTTATTTCATTCCTTTGTGCCATAATAAATAAAAAAGGAACCATTGACAATGAAGGAAAGGCGGCAGAAATATTTCGCAAACGTAAATCGATCATTTGGTAAGCGTAGAATACGAATCTGAGCTTTTTTAGGTGTGTCAACCTTCTCTCCTTTAGGCACATCGATGTAATTTTCAAACTATGTTTATCCGTTAAAATATCAAAATCGAGTTTTTGCTACCTCTACGCGTATGGGACCTAGTCGTAATCGACCAAAAATTAAGGCACCCAGAACTTTTTCGTAATAAGAGGTAATTTTAGTTATCATTTTACATTTGCGATGGCGCTATTTTTAAGAAACAACATACTAATAGCAAACAGAAATAATGCGCATGCGTATATCGACTATTTGGCAACCGTAGAATACGACTGTAAGCTTCCTTTTCAACTGCGCCGATATTAAAATAGAGTGCCTTTTTTTTTCTTTCTTCTACACAGATGTTTTTCGAACTTTTATCATAAAGTGTCCCTTATATTTTTAAATTCTTTAAAGTATCCCAATACAATTCTATGGGCACACACGGGGCTATTTGTTAGGTAAACAATGTTTATCTACAGGGTGTTTCTAAAATGATAGCAGACACTTTGTAGATAGATAGCTGTTTAAAAAACGTTAGGTTAAGTGTAGATAAACATGGATCCGGACACGGATTATTTGATGATCGGCTATTTTCGGAAACCGATCACAACCTATTTGATGATCAACTATATTTGGGAACCGATAGGGCATGCTTTATTTGATGAACAACTACTGTATTTTACAATTCTAATTTCTAAATATTGCTGATCAATAAATAAATCGATTGTGATCGGTTTCCGAAAATAAACGATACTCAAACAAATCAACGAATATTGCCGATCTTCCAATAAATCGGTTTCCGGCTGTAGTCTAATGGGGGTATAGTGGTGGCGTGTGCTAGAACGAACATATGCCCACTTTCTACATTTTTTCATTAAAAAACAGTTTTGGAATGGCAGAAAAATAACATAATAATATTGAGTTTGAATTAAAACTAATTCATAGTTCACTTAACACGTTTCCATTAATTATTTTAGTATTAAATTTTTGTAAAGATTTAATCATTTACTTCTAGTTATTCAACTGTACCACAGAATAATACCATCATAAAACTAGGCATATATTAGATAAACACAAAAATGTTTGCAAGCGTGATGTACATTCACATCGCATATGCACAATGATAAAAATAAGACATGCAAGTGCTAACTGACGAATACGAAAATGTAACTAACTGATAAGATATAAACACATATGGATGTTCACTTATCGTAAAGTTAAATCCCTGCCAACAAATTGTAATTTCCATGCTGTTTGTGTCCCCTTTATTTTCGATAACGAAATCTGGGTATCACTAAAATATTAAATTTTTCAATTTGTTTGTAAACCTTCTTTCTGTACCATTTGCGACATGTGACAACGCACCGGAGTTTCGAGATAACCAAGCCAGGTAAACGTAAACCGACCAGGTAAACAAAGATGGTTTTGGAAAAAAAGAGAAAGCAAAGGACTGCCCACACACAACCACAATATACCTGTTATACACACTGAAGAAATAACATCGGTCTAAAGTGATCAGCTGATGAAAATATCTTGTTTTTAGATGTATTCTTTTTACTAGTAACAAGAGTCTGTGTAAGTGTGTACAGAAGAATTTTGGTTGTACATTCCCAACTGATAAATTATAACGCATAACAGTAGAGTTCAAAAGGAAAAACATAAATTAGTTTCATTATTTTCTTGAATGTAAAAGTTTCCCTGTTTCGCAATTTCAATTATTAACTAAAGATAAGCTAAAACAAATAAGGCTATTTGTTTATCGACTTCCGCTGGATTTACTCAACAACAATTTATGATTAGTTGTTTGTTAATTTGTGAGGAATTGAACAAGTTTCTTAATTTTTTCATACAGAATGTTTTCAGAAAGTATAGCATTTTTATCATGTTCTTATTTGGTTGGAATCAAATAAACTGTGTTGATGTAAGAGCCCGTTGTCGTGTTAGTGAGACAGTTACAGATTTAATATGTACACTGTGTCTATAAAGTACCCCCCCCCCCCCCAACTAACTTTTGAACGACTTTATATTTTTCCACAAAATTTGGTGTGCTGTAATGGCAAATTAAATACTATCTTTCAGACCATATTAAAAATTTGTATCGTCCAAAATGGCGACTGGGCGCCATTTAGATTTTTTTTTTAAATAGAAAGGGGGGTCGGGTGACACCTTATTTGAAAGGTCTTTTAGTTCTGCGTATGACACTAGAGTTTCAAAGAAAAATATTCAGCCATAACAAAATGACAATGTTTGAAGATAAACAAGTCTATTTAAGAAAACTAAGAATTAAAGCTTAAATTAATTAAATTAAGTGTTCGAAATCTTTACCATTCACTTCTTGGCACATAAAATGTCGGTTAGGAAATTCCTGCCTTACATTTTCAGAAGTTTCTGGAGTGATATTTCTGCAAACTTCTGTAATGCGTTGCTCCAGTTCTTTAATTGTTTCTGGACGGGTTCTGTAAACTTAGGATTTCAGATATTCCCATAGAAAAAAATCTAAGAAAGTTAAATCTGGGAAGTGAGCCGGCTATTCTACAGGTCCCCGCCTACCAATCCATCTTCCAAGAAAATGTTCATTGAGAAAGTCAGAAACAGGTCTATAACACCGTCTTGTTGGAACATAACGTTTTCAATATTATTTCCAGCCACCTGAGTTATTTCTGGGAAAATTTTGTATTGCAAATGAAAAAATGGATAAATAAAAAATCAAAACAATTTTGAATTGAATGAGTCCATTTGTTTAAAATCCGCCATTTTATTAAGGCTGAATATTTTTCTTTGGAATTCTAGGATCAGACGCAGAACTAAAAAACCTTTTAAATGAGGTGTCACTCGACCCTGGATAAAAAAATCAAAACAATTTTGAATTGAGTGAGTCCATTTGTTTAAAATCCGCCATTTTGTTATGGCTCAATATTTGTCTTTGAAACTCTAGGATCAGACGCAGAATTTCAAATGAGGTGTCGCTCAACCCCCGTTTCTATTAAAAAAAAATTCAAAATGGCGCCCAGTCGCCATTTTGAATGGTACAAAATTTAATTTTTGGTTGAAAAATAGTATTTAATTTCCCATTAAAGCACACCAAATATTGTGGTAAAATATTAAGTCGTTGGAAAGTTAGTTAGGGGGGGGAGAGGGTTACTTTATATAATAGACAGATGGTACAGATAAAATAGATAGATAGATACGTATTAAGCGCCAGAAAGTATCAAAACAAAACTCAAATATAAAATTAATAATAAAAAGCTATGGAACGCTGTTTTACTTTTTATAGACAGCGATTTTTGCAAAAAAAAAGCAAAAAGTTACATAATTTAGAAATATCTTATAAATATTTTGTATTTGATTAAAAATATCTTAGATATTTGTATGATTTTCAATCTTTACAAGTAATTCAAATATTTCTGAAATATTTTTAAATCGTCACTTTAAAAATATCTAGAAGATAAATTAAAATCATTTTAAAACATCCTTGTGTTATAATTTAATAGTCGACGTGTGTTTATTATGGTACTTAAATTTAAAATACGTCAGATACTTTTTTTTTGTTTAAAACTTCTTTTCGGAATTTCGTAAATAAACAGATTAGCAATATTAATTAATTTAATATATACTTCAAATGTTTTAATTGTAAATATAATTATTCAAGAAGAAATTCTATGACGTTAAAAAACGTCTTAAAAGTTTACAACTAATTTGTTTCTGTCGATTATATTACAAATATCTTAGATACTATTATTATATAAAATCTCTGTAAATTTTTAGTCTTCTAAATATATCTATCTATAAAACATTAATAAATAATTAAAAATGCAATTAGGATATTTGGAATTTAACTGACTATCTCAAAGATACTTTTATGGATTTTTATTTATCTTATAGATATTTTAAAAGGTTTTATAATTAAACCTATTGTCCGTATTTAAAAAAAAAATTATTTAAAAACATCTTGGATATTTAAAAATAAATCAAATTTTTTTATAAATTAAATATTTAAATATTGGTCTATTTTAAACTATCTTGGATATGTTAAAACATAAAGAAATAATTGTTGAATATCTAAGATATTTGGAAATTACCGCCTTCTATAAAATTTGTACGTCTGCTAAGTTTCAATTTTAAATCTGACAACAGTGAATAGCTGCAGACTTGAACGCGGACGCAGCGCGATTATCAAAGTAGAATGTTTGTTTACATTTGCACATGGCTAGTGCACATAACTTGCAAAACAGGTTGTAAAGTGTTGTTGCAGTTACAAAACATATACCACTGCTCTATTCTCTAATACTTAGAAGGCCAGTTTGCGCGATAAATAAACTGTTAGGGTTTCTAGGCGACTCAACAGGTAAGGTTATATCGCGACCTAACAATTGATTTCTCGACCCTCACAAGTTTTAAACTTCAGAAAAATGTCTGACTATTGCCAGTATTGAACCAGAGCCCCACGTCACACTAGGATAACAACTGTACCGTTGGCTTAATACAGCGACCGTGTTTCTTTTATTTTTGATTTCTTGCTCGAAAAGATCTCGTAAATTGTATAACTAGCTCTAACAATTGTTTTCGTCTTAAGTACTTCTAGTACAAATTACAATTAAAAAACCTTAATGGTTCCATAACTAACCAGAAGTGAATTTGCGTTCCAATGCGATGCTATATATTGAAATTTATTAAAATGTTGCACATAAATAAATGTATTGTTAAATCAGGTTGTAATATAACCACGCAAGTTGCAACGTTGCCAGACGTAGTTCGACTTAGCGGTAGTACAAACCTTATACATGGCGTTCATTTCCGCGAATCTCAATTCGACAATTCTTTGATTTTGAAACAGCTAAGATATTTTAATTTAATTTTAAAATATCTAAGATATTTCGAATTATAATAATTTTTAAATATCTAAAATATGTGGAAATTAAATATAATTAAGATATCTAAGATATTTTAAATTTTGCGTTTAAATATTTTAAAACGTCTATAGAATATTTGTAAATAGATAATTAAAAATATCTCATAGATGTTTTTAATTCAAATATATTTACAGCACAAACCTATAGCTTTTAAGATATTTATAATAAATTAATAACATTTCAAAAATATATTAAAAACATGTCAATATATAATTTATTTTGCTGAAATTCGCTTGCACATAAAATTAAAACGTTTTGTAAAAAGCCGTAAACGAAACTAAGATATTTTGACAACATTGCTTTTTTAACTAATTATTCGCAGTTTTATGCTTCATATCAATTGAAATGAGCGCGACAAGTTCAAAATTAGTATTAAACGGGCGTTAAACGCAATTATTTTTACAGACCTGCGATTGTGGGATGTGTACATTATAACTACATAGTGAAAGCAAAAAATATACAGACGACAGCTGTTGCTCCGTGTATCGCCAACCACAGGTGAAAAGCTGGGGCTGGTCTAGTTCATGCACCCCACGGTTATTGTCCTCTTTACACAAAGCACCCTCAGCCGAGTTCCGCTCATTTCACTACTACTTGTTATTTTCAAATCCCAACTTAAGTTTTAATTAAGATAATTTAAAGCTTCAGCGGCACAATTATTTCTGTTTATGTTAAATAAAACAAAGATTATTGGTATTAGCTTTCTTTTCGAGTTCTTTTTCTTTTACTTTATCAGATTTGCGTGTTTGTTAAGCAAATGTAAAATTTAATAAAAATATTTTACTATAACTTCAAATCTCCAGCAACGATTTTTTTACTATTAACAGGTACAATACTTACAATTATTATTTAAATAAACCAACACCGTAATATTACTATTGTTTTACAAAAATCGTTATCAATATTGGAATGGGTGTTTTAAATGGCCACCCGTCTGTGCTGGTACCAACGGCCACCCACGTTTTGTAAAATGGGTTTCTCAATATTCAATGCAAAAATAACGGAACGAGGACAAAACGTAGGTAGCTGTCGTGACTAGCAGAAGCGGGTGGCCATTGTGAACAAGACGGCCGTTGTAACCAGCAGAGGTTAGTGGCCGTTGTGACCAGCAAAAACGGGTGGTCGTTGTGACCAGTGTTGGTGGCTGTTATGGCCAAATTTAAAAATTGACCGTTGTGACCACGGTGGCTATTGTGATCTGTTATAGGGAGGCCATTATTACATAGGTAGCCGTTATCATCAAAGTTTATGAGTGGCTGTTATGACCATAGCCATAACGGCTAAAATATTAGGTGGCCGTTGTGGTCAGGTCCTTTTTACTTCAAGACCATTCCCACTAAACAATTGATTTGCTCTTATTTCATGAATATTAAGATCAGTTTGTGTTGTAAACAAGTGCTTTTCAAACTTTTTTTCCACAAAATGCCTTTAACTTTTTTGAGTTCTTTAAAGTGCACTTCTATGGACTTGGAATAAGATAAATTTTTGAGCTGAACAATTTTTATATAGAGTAGTCGGGAAATGATTAATTTTGTGAATAACGTTTCTTGAGATTAAAAAACAAGCCAAAATTTGGATGGGATGGGATAATTAACCGACGCATAAGTTGTGAATCTTGTTCTACTATCACTTATGAGCAATGTAGCTTAAATCAAAATGTTCTATTGTTCCCTCCATTTATTCAACAAAAGGACATAAATGTTCGATATTCAAAAATTTATAGAAGGGGCAACAGAAAAATTAGCGGATTGGGACGCCAATCAAACTGTAGCTCATCCGAGCAGTACTTTTAGAAAATTTTCCGAAATTTAAAAAATATATTATGGTCCACAATTCATAATCTGTCAAAAATTGCCGTACATTGTGTTCCCCTAGGGCTACTACAGAGCAATAAAACAAAACTTCAATCAAGAGGGGCGTTGCAAAACAATCGCGTGTCGTTGACGTTGACGATTAACTCGTACATGCCATTATTCTGAAATTAATGACAGTTAATACAAATTGTGTCCGAAACAATATTGAAAAATGATCTGTTTTAAATTAAAATTCCTTACACCTATAGAACAATTGTAACTATGCCCATGTGCACTTTGCTGTGCCTACGGCTCTGCCACTATCGCTAAAAACATCAGACAGAGTATAAACAGTAGCAGTCCACCATGTACACAATAAAAAATGCTGGAAAATATTTTAATGACTGCTTAGTATTAAAAACTTTGGTAAAACTAATTAAAATAGCTTCCACCAATTTAACGAAACTATAAAAAATACTGAGCATATAATTTGTACCAATTTTATAAACAACTTTTTTGAGTTTCTGGAACTGTATATTCGTCAAAATTTCTAAAGTATAGAAAAGTAAAGAAGAATCAGGAAAGATCCGGCTTGATTTTGTAAGATTTTTAAGGAATTTTAAAATAATTAAATTGCATACGATGCTTTTGCATCAGAATTAGGAATAACGTACATAAAATCAATTCTGAAATGTTTTATTTTTGACTTCATCATTAATATTTATACCGTGTTTTTTACACTTTGCTGCTCTGAACCAACATTTTCATAGATTTGTTTGTCTACCACATGTATTTTCTGCAAGCTTTCAAAACGAAATAACAAATTTTACCTCTGTAACGAACCTTTTTAAAGTTACGTTTGTTTACTCTGTTTTTTGTACAGACTTTCTTACATAATCATTGAAATCAACTAAATAAGAAATCTAAATTTAAATAATTTTCACCCATGAATGTTCTATATACTAAATCTCAATCCCTTCCACCTGTCTCAGCTTTTAGTGATGAGGGGCTTCCGCTACTAGAAACCACATCTTTACGCGTCCATTATATAAGGCGCAAAGCCGGGTACGACTGCACAAGCTTGTGCTGTCAAAAAATAAAAATCATTCCGATGATATCGTTCGGATACTTTCAAAACACTAATCGGAACATTTCGCTTACTTTAAGAATCCGAAGAGAGCATAATGTTTATTCGGATAGTCTCATTACTGGCGCAGTACTTAATTTCAACAACGTGCAAAGAGTTGTTAAAGATACGAAACCGCGCGCGGTTAGTTTAAAATAATCATCATATTTTACTAATAAAAGCAATAATTAAGACGTAATTCAAGAACATCAACCATATTAGCAACGATTTACACAATATTGCGTAACACATAAGAACGCTTAATACTCTCTCCGTCAGCTGTGCCGGTTAAGTGTTCTCTCGCACGTCTAAGGTCTCGGCCTTTTGCAGACGGTACGTTAGCGCCAAAAGATAACCTCAACATTACCTTTTCCGATATGCAGTTACACTAATAACATACGATAACAAATAATAACGTTAAGCGGTCTTCAGCTACCACTGTTTTTCCGATTCTAACCAGTATAGTATATGCTATACTGAGTAGAATCAACAAAACAAATCGACCAAACCCCACTTGACGCTATTTTTTTAAACGCATTTTAGAAGGTTTACAAATTTCATTGCAGCTGAGATATTAACAGAGCAGATACCTGGAAATGTCGTTTCATTACCTACAATTACCATTTACAATTAAAAGAAAACAATTTTAGATAATAAGTTTTATTTAGATAAGGTTTATATTGATATTAAATAAAATACTTTATTTTAAATTTTTTATTGTTTTTGACCATTTTATGAAAATTTAAATACTTTTTGAAGATTTCTGTAAAATTTGAATCTATTAAAAATAAGTACATACTATTATCGCCGAAAGCTTGCGTATTTGAATATATACAATACTGCTGGGCGTCTTCAGTACATGTCTTACATCTTGATGCAGTTTATTTATAATTTTTTTAATAAAAGTTAACAACACTCGCAAGCGGCGTAGCCTACGGATTCCGCTAGTCATTATTATATTGTTATACACAATTTAGAAAATAATGTCATAAAATTCACTTTGCAAAATTTTTCTGTGGGTCTTTATTAATCATTTCTGTAATTACTTCGTTGCTTGTTTCCTTATTAAATTTTTACAGAGGTTGTTTTCTTCAAATTAAGGATTTCCTTTGAACAAGAAAAAAGCTTTAAAAGTGGTTGCTCGAAATTCTACCTTTCTAAAGACAAATTTATCTTTCTTTCATTTACTTACCGACCGAGTTCCAAAAACTTTCCTAATTTAATTCAAAATTTCCTAACCTAACCTAACCCCTTTAAGTAATTATTTTTTTACATTTTGTCGTTTAGATTTGCAGTTCTTGAAAATCAATCAACAACAGCTACATTGCGCCTAAATTGAAAACTCACATAATAAATCAATCTGAATCTGAAGCTTTAGGGTAGCAGCTAAGAATATTGAAACAGGTAGGTAAATAACTAAATTTCGCCAATATCTTCTATGCCCTTTGAGCAAAAAGTTTTAGTTTTTTCGTGTCCCTTAATAAACATGCATATTGGTGTGCTAAAATATTATTTATGACCCGGCAAGAAGCTCAGTGGATTTCATACAAATTACCCACCAATTTTAAATCCTCTTTCCAATGATTTATATTCCGATTACTTTCACTTCGTTTCATTGCCTTTTTCGGTTCTATTCAAGTCCATTGTAATTGAATGGAAATTTGTAATCTTTTTATAATTGAATCATGAGTGTTTCCGATTTCCCATTGCCTCGTAACGTGTAAGTATCGGAAAAATTTTTCACCCGCGCCGCCGGTAAAAAAATCGCAAATCGCTTCTTACCAAGGTTTATTAATGGATCTATTAAAAAACGGTCATAACGAGGGCCGATTAGCAGCGAGATGAGCTGCACAAATTAATAAACGTGTTGAGCCCTAATTAAGAGCTAAATCGTCCAATAATCAATTGAAGCATTTGCGTGAAACATGGCCAAGTTATCCTGGACGATCTGTATTCACTCAAATAACGGTGAAGTCCCCCTAGTTTACTACGAGGACTCCTTCCTTGTTCAGCACACGAAGTTGGTGTGCTGCTCGACCGAGGCAATATCTGCCGCACTTTTATCCATCTCGGTTACACTTGCGGAGAAAATATACCCTACTCGCTTCTCGCCATATCGGTTTCTAAACACGAAGCCCGTTCTGTATCGTCATTGACCATAAAGACGGTTATTGCGAAACGGCCTTATCTCAGTAGGCCGATAATTTGTAATGTCAGGATCTGTTGTTAGGTGCCTCGTTTTTAGTTTATCGTCAAATTCTTAAATCATAATGTAAATATAAATTTAAAAACGGGTTTAAATGAAATCAGCTATTTGTGTACTTGCAGAAGCATAAATATTTACACCACGTAATGCTAATAATAAAGACTATCACTGAGAATGCCTGCTTTTACTATCAGTTTATATGTATTTTACGGCTGAAACTCTGCAAGCACGCACAACGGCTATTTGACTTGCTTGTTTTAATTTATTTACTACGATAGAAACTTTGGGGAATTTTAAATACTTTCAAAAATTAAGTATAGGTTCAATTTATTACTCGGCGGGGTGATTAAGGCAAAAAATTGGGATGGGGCTAACCATATAATAGCGCCTGTGGGTCTTGGACATGCAAAGAGAGTGACACTACGCCGTCAAAAATGAAATTGATCCAACAAAGGGTTACTCGCAAATCGATTAGCCTTTGCCCCAATTTATCTCAATTCGGACCTGATATAGAGTCAAATCTCTTTAAACGAAGAACTTTTTTTATTATTATAAAGACTAGATTTGAATACAGCAGTTACAAAAGTTTAATTTCGTAACATGCGTTCAAAAAAATGGTCAATCGAATACCCTTATTTTGCCGATTCTACCCACTGTAATAGCATATGCGGTGCATTTTTGACCGTATGTTGTTTTCTGTATATTTAATGGAAGTGAAAACGCACTAGGGATTTTTTTTTGCTTCCAGGTATGTCGAACAAAAGGAAAGATTAAAATATTTTGTAAGGCATTAATCAGACTAAATTTATTGACGGCAACTCTTGAACTAAGTGAAAGGTTTCGAAAAATATTATTCCTTTGTAGTTGCTATCCCGTACTGGAAATGAAAAGTATGTGCTGAATTATTGAAAATTTTTGTTTCGAAATTTTAACGATTACGTCACACAGATTTTACATGGCACTATAGCCCATTAAAGTACTCAATTTCCGCGCCATCAATCATTTTCTTGGTGAAAATACCACTAGTGTGGTGTCTGTGTTATATTTTTATTTTTTTAAATATTTTTTTAAAGTCGCATCGGGCTATTTCTGCTGCTAAGCCTTAACACCAACGCGACGCCATCCAGGGAATCAGCCTACCCCATCTGTATATTCCACCGAAGCATCTGCTTTCTATGTATAAAAAATATAAGTGAAAAGGGCGACAAGTTAAGATCGTAGCTGTAGAATAACACACAAAACTTGACGGTATAATTTGCGATAAGGATCGCAGTAATTGAAAATAATTAAAATACAACCCAACAACTAACAAATATAACACGTAACCACGATTTTACAGTGATAAACCTAGGTGGGTAATAACTTGTGTTAGTTAATTTAAGATAATTTCACTTGCATTTTGTGCTCCTGGATTACGGAACTACGACGGGTACCCGGTTAGTAACCGATAATATCCTACCCGGTCGAAAAAATCAATTACCCGTTGCCGGATAATTTACGGAGTTACCGTCCTCTGAAGAAATAACAGTCTAATTGCACTAAAATTTTAAAATTTTATATGTGAGCACTACTGATTTTCCTTAGTATTTCTACTGATTTTTGATTTTAATAAGTGCATCAGAAGTGTCTCACGTAATATTATCATCTTCATATTTTAGATCATTACAATTTTAAATTTTTGGGAATTAAATATTCAAGCCTCGTTATTTAATAAATGGAGGGCGGTAACAAATTATTGTTTAAGCTAAATTACTTAGGAGTGGTAGTAGAATAAGGTTCACTACTTAATGTTTAGATACAGCAAATATTAGGGGAATTTTACTACCCGCCCCCCCCCGTCCAAATTTTGGCTTATAAATTTGTTTTTAGGCAAAAAAAGAGGGCGGGAGGAGAAGGGTGCTCTACTTCAAATAGACGTACTAGAAAAAGAATCGTAGATTCGTATTCTACACATGTTGAATGGACGATCTGCGCAAACGCAATGTACCTATCACCCTCTCCCCATTGCCCCCGCCAACGAGTGAAAATTATTAAAAATTATCCAATATTTATTAAAATTTTAAAGTAACAGAAATTTTTAAATTTCCAAAAATTATGAACATTATGGAAATTTAAAAAAAATTTATAAATTTAATTTTAAAATTGAAAATTATTCTCAAAATGTCACAAAAAATCAATAGAAATTTTTGAAATAACAAAAATTTCAAAATTTTCAAAATTTTCATTTTTTGTGTGAACTATTGTAATTAAAAAAAATTATAATTTCAATAAATGCGAGGAGAGTCTCGTGGTGGTTGCCCAAGAGTTTTTTAATAGTTATGTATTAATAAAGCGAGTATAAATTTCGAAATAGTTTGACATAAATTCTGTTAATAACAGAGAAACAATAGAATACTAAAAAAGCATTGAATAAACAATTTAAAGTAAAAAAACTTTTTACGCTTAAAGCCCTTCGAGATGGATGATCAGCAGATAAACGTTTGTACTGTTCATGTAGATTTTAGTGCAACAATTAGAAGCGCACGCGTTTTCGTATTCATTGGTGTACGTTCTTATAGAATACAGATTTTACAATAAGTCAACATGCAGTTTATGTTAAATTACTTCGATACACTCACTAATTTAAAAAAAATAATAAATATTTTTCTTCTGTTGATTATTTAGTCCTACTTCCATTATTATTTAAAACAAAATACGGTGAATTGGGACCTTTTTCAATATCGGGCATTGGTGTAATTACGCCACTGTGTTCGAGTACTACATAATCATCTTAATGCAACGGAAGAACTAGCAACAGCCCTACACGACTTTGAAAAATCTACGCCCCTGAGTATTTACGAAAGATTTATTAAGGAACTATAAAAATTGATGTTGCAGAAAATATAACTTACGAGAATAAGAAATGGAAGAAATAAGAATAAGTCACACAAGTAACGGTAGTTTTTCCAGTGAAAAATAAATAATTAAGACAACTATCGGAAAAAAACCTCATATTCAATGTAGCTATTAATTTTTGTGCGTCAACTATTAGCTAATCATATTTAACCGTTTACTTCAGCCTCAGTACACTCTCATCATTTATGACAAATTATGTCATCATTGTGTAGCCACCACAATAGCATTTATTTTTTTTTACTTTGATGCATTATAATTACTTGAATATTTTTAAGAAATGCAATTAATCATATCTCCAAGCCTGAGAATCGCAAAAAAACACACTTGTTGGAAATTACAAACAGGAAAGTGCAAAGGCAAGGTAGACCATTATACAGTAGGGGTTTCACCCTCTGTCTTGGCTTGAAATGCAAATTTAGGCCGTGATGTATTGAAAAGTTTTCTAAGAGCAAGAGGGTGACGGGCAATGGTTGCTACAGAATAAAAATTATTTAACAATAAAAATATGAGACCAGCATATGATTGTTACGACCTAAAAAATATCAAACATGTACGAGTAGCCGCAGAAACATTTATATTTGTGTTAATTAATTGTAATGAAATTCACTTAAATATATTTATTATCTATTCGTTTATCTAAATTGACAATTTACGCTTTTTTTTATTTTAAAGAATCATGGGGCCGTGCGTGAGCACGACTCCATGATTCCCGTCCCACCCCCTTACCCGGGCTCAGCGCACTTAGCGCTATTCACCGGGCTAACGTGCCCCACCCCGAAAAGACTTGCAACCCAACATACACACAACGTCCATGGACACACCGGGTTTAACTTATTCAGAAAAAATTCCGACGTGCAGAGTATTCGAACCTACTGCCGTGGGAGTCTAGCTCTAGAGTTTGAGACTCGAACCGCTAGACCACCCGCTGACCCTATTAACGCTTTAGAATTCAACACACACAGTGTCCTCAATTTCTTAACATTTGTTCTCACTCCCAAACCTCATAATTACTCGAAACTTATTGTCAGTTAAAATTGTTGTATAAGATTATCTGAATACACCTACATATTGTTTGAGTAATGACGTTTCCTTATCTTTAAGCTTTGTTACGTCAGCAGCTGATAACGAGAAGTGAACGATCACTGACATTAGACATCATTTTGGTTGTTTATTTACTTATAAGTTAATTCTAAATAGGGTAATATACAAATAAACAACGTCTTTTAACTACATTATGATTTCATAGAAGGGTTTTGCAATTTTGCGAATTTATTTTCCTAATTCGAATTTTTCTCACATAACATCAAACAAAACCATAATTTTCAATGCTTCCTTTTAACAGTATAAATTTAATATATTGCACAAAGATAATAAAAGGATCAGACTCAAATAATTAGATAAGCAACAATAACAAAATATTTCCAACCACATTCCGGTTTTTATACTAATGAGTTTACAGGAACATTTACGAAGAAATAAAACTGCAGTGGAAAATCCGGAAATTTAAAGAAACTTTGTAACGTCAAAAACTATTATTACTCATTACCTATCTACAAATTCCTTAGGGGATTTTGTATTTGTAAATTTTACTCTCGTCATATAAATGCAATAAACAATAAAAGTGTAATATCATAAATGTTGCTTTCTTCAATACCAATCGTAATCAGCCTTTACGTCCCACTGCTGGGCACCGGCACTCTTCTCTGCCACACACTGTCCTAAGGTGGAGTACGGGGGACCTACAGTTTAACGTCGAATCCGAACGACTAAATTCCAAAGAAGATTTCAGGCATTAAGACCCCACGGCTGCCTACACCGGATTGGGGAATGTGAGTGGCGGGTTGCGGCATAGATTTTTATTGCTGCATGGCTTCGGCGGGGAATCGAACCCTAGACCTTCAGCGTTAGAGACTATGAGCGCCTAACCTCTGAGCTACCACCAATCTCAATACCAATACGTGGGTATTATTTTAATAAATTTTTCTCATTGTCATTTTGACTCACGCAATACCGGATGTAAACGAAACACCGCCCCTATTTTTTTTTCTTTATTTAAACGAATGAAATTTGATGCGGGTTATAGATCTATAAAATTCAATTCTTTGATGGTATTAGCAATTTTTTAACACTTCCGGTTTTGCCGGAAGTGACCATAATTTTCGTATTTTAAATGCAACATCTTGTATATTTTTACATATTTGGAATCTGAAGGAAATTCTGCATACCATTGTATACTTCAATTATTTTTTTGACAACTTTAAATTTTTACTTAATTTTTGTTGTTTTGCGTCTAGAAAGCTGCCAGAAAAACAATTGAAGTAAATAAACAATCATATGTAGAATTTCATCCAGATTCCAAATATCTAAAAATATTCAAGGTATTGCATTTAAAATAAGAAAGCTATATTGCTAGTACTATGAAATAATAGAGTTTTATGAATAAATTACCTAAACCAAATTTCATTCGTTTATCTTAATAAATACAGACAGAAAAAAGGCAAGAACCATGTTTCGTTTACATCCGGTATATAACACGTTTTTAAAAGCTTCTGTGTAAATGAAAGGAAACATATAAAGACAGTATTTTTGCTTGTTTTAAAATTAACTTCATGTTTAATTAAATTGAAATTTATATGTTGTTAAATTTTGTTGAAATTACAGCACTTCCTTCAAACTAAATTTACACACGCAATTAAAAAATGATTACATTTTAATTGGTAAAAAATATGCTTTTGAAAACAAATATTTTATTTTTATTACGATTCAATATTTATTTTGCATTTAACACAATATTGTTATTTATATTTTGTAGCTCTGTGGCTCACAATTTTGATTTTTGTACTTTTGTACTTATGTTCACTGTTATTTCTCATCTGATGACATTTTGTCGTAAGAGTTTGTAATACAAATTTATCTTTCTCTTTTTAAACATTAGTAAAAGTTTATATATTACGATTATTTCTAAGTGTACTCTATCAATTTACAAAGTTCGCTTTGACTTTGTACCACATTATCGGTTTTCCTTGATTACATGTAAATAGACTACAATTATTCAAAGAAACTGATAGCTTTAAAAATTATGTATTCCGAATTTAATTAAATACTTACATTTAATTTTTATTGAACGAATTCATTGATTACAAACTTTTGAGGGTATAACAGTCAAATTTTTTCCACTGTAATTTACAGAACAAATGAAGAAGATTTGAAAATGTAACTTGTTTTATTATTATTACTATCAAGTAAAAAATACAAACAAAAAGAAATGTGTACCGAGCATGCAAGTTCTAAGTGAAACTTCTTAACGTGTTCTCACTAAAAGTGTTTTTTAAATTCTATGATTTCACAGAAACGAATACGGTTGCAGTTACAAATCTGGTATTCAATTCATTTTCTAAATATTAATTTAGAAAGTCCGGACAAATATAGATGGACCTTGGTATAAAAGAAAGACTGAAATGCCACAGTGAATGCAATTGTACAGATTGTAACAATATTTTAGTAAGTTTACTCGAAGATCCTGATTCAAAAACAGAAGAAACTTGTTAAGAAAATTTTACTTGTTTATTTACACTGGCACTATCAAGGTTTCCGCTTTGATGCGGTACATAAAGTGCGCGGCGTTTCGATACTAAATGTATACCATCAAAATCATAGCCATATGATATCGTTATTTTGCTATAAAATATTTTTGAAAGTTTATTCTTAATTTTGTTCGTTGCATGTACATGTTAAAACCTACAAATATTAAAATTTGTCGCTTAGTAAAAAGTTCACTACAGCGAACGCAAAGATATATTCGTAACTTCTTTGGACAAAAAGAAATTTTCTTCTGGATCTAAAATGAGATCATATGCATCTGCTCTTAAACAAAAAAATCAAATCGATAGGCCAAGTACTTCTCGAGATATTACGTTATAGGTGTTTAAAAACGCTTAATTCAAAAATTGGCGGTTTACTAAGCAAATTTATATAGGATGTATCAAATTCAACTATCTTATTATTATTATTATATAGTTACAGATTGGGTTGAATTATGAAAAAGTTTTAACTTTTTATGCTGATTGAGCAAAATCGTACACAAAACAGCAGTGAAGGTCACCTTTTTAAGTTATTCCATAAAAAAGCTATTTTAAATGAAGTAAGTATCCTGTGCATTTTCAAATATTCGGATTGAAACTTAAACAACAATTCCAATGCAGTAATAATCTAAAGCAAATAATAAAAAACATGTTCGTTATTATTTATGCCGTTTAGCAACAAATTATGTATGTCGAGCCATAAAGCAATTTGATGTTGGCCATAAAAATATTCTATCAATAACTTTTTTATTGTCCGTTTTAGCTATTTGGAAAATTTAAAATCAAAATTTAATGTTTCTTTTAAGAATATGAAAAAATATACAGCGCATTTAATTAAAAAAAAACTATTTTATGGAATGGCTCAAAAAGGAGACGTTTAAATGTTTTTGTTTTTGTAAAACGTTACAAATATTTTTTAATTTAACCAAATCTGTAGCTTTAACGATAAAAAATTAACAGGGGTGGCGAGATAATTTGATACACCTTGTATAATTTATTGTTAAAAAATAAAAACAAACAATGCTTTGCTTTTATTACATTTTTTACATACACGTAAAACAATGAATAATAAAAATGTGTAATTGTTGTATAATGAAAATTGGTGTTAGCCAATTGTTTTTATTTATTATGTCAATTCTTTGTAATTACTTTTTCATACCTTCGGTATAGGGAAGTATTGATTTCATGAAAATTTTCGAAATCTAGATTTTAACGGAAATACACGTTTCGGGGAACAAGGAACCCAAACAAGTGACTTTTAAAAAATGTCTGTCTGTGGGTGGGTTGGTGGGTGTGTGACGCCCATAACAGCTAAAGCGCTGGACCGATTTTGATGAAATTTCAAATCAAGGGGTATATCTAAAATTGTAATTCAAGTTAAGTTTTTAAAAAAATCTGAAACCGGACACGGAAATTAGACATGTTTATTTGGTAGCGTTTTTTTCCAAGACTAAATTTGAAAGAAGAAGTTAAGGCAAATCGAAAACTTTTTTTACCGAACTCTCTAGCTTTAGAAAAAGCTTTTTGGAAATCTCGACTTTAACGCCCATTTACTCAAAAAATAGCTCATCAAGATGAGCTACGACTTGTTTGAGAGCCCTTTGTGGGTAGTATATGATGATGTAAAATTTAGAAAATCCGAAAACGATCGCAATGGCGTTGCACCAAAATTTTGAAAATTAAAAAAAATATATATTTTAGCAAAACTGCCCACGCAATTTTTTTAAAACTTTCTAAGCCCGATAGAGCTTGCAGTAAACTACTTTGTTTTTTACAAACATCCCAAATTTTACTTTGATGCCTTCCAAGAATTTTTGAAAAATTTGCAATTGATTAATTGTTTATTCAAAAACGCAAACGCCGATCGTTATAAACTGTAGTCAGTTCGGTAGACTATTTAAAGTACTTTATTAGGATAAGCAAGATTTTCAACTATTTTAAAACTTAAGAAAAAAAAACGATGCTTTTTAATATCAGCAACGCGTTTTCCGACAGCTACGTAATTTTAACTACGTCTATCAATTAGCTCTAATTAAAATATATATTTTTCATTCTTTGCATATTTTTAATAACTCTTTAAATAAACTATTTATATCGATTTTTAGTCTGATATCTGAAGCGCATCTAATCAACTGTAGGGCGGGCGGTTCCGTTCTTTTTTTAATATCCATTATAGGAAAGTCCACTCGGAGTTAACACTTTAGATTTTTTTTAGTTGTAATATGGATAAGTATCCAACAGATGAATTTAAGAAAATCATATAAAAACAGTCATTTTGCATTGTATTTCTGTGAAACATGCTTTCAGTGTATGTAAGTGTCCAGATGTTCCAATTACTTTGGAATATACCCCGATGTGCATGAATGGGAAGCGCCAAATCGAAAGGTTTAAGTGCATAACATAAGAGGAAATGATTACGACGATGATGATCAAAAATTTACTATACCCCAAGTACCACATTGGTTAATATACGACTTTATAGGTATGTATCCGTTATGTTAGGTTTTTTAGTTTACTACTTTCCAAAAAATAAACATGGACCCCAGAGAATTGAGCACCGTTGCTATTCACACGGGCGAAAAGCTCTTTTAATAGAATTGTTAGTATAAATCCTGCTAGGGTAACCACAACCACGTATTATTTTGATTAGCAATTTTTTAATGAACCGTACAATGTTTAAAAATTAGGTAACTAAACTGTCATTAATAAACATTAAATATTATTCTATTCTGGTTAGAAAATATAACGCGTACCCTCATGAATGCGTTCCCATGAAATTCAATAATGTATGCCAATGGATTACAACAAAGAACGCGAAAGTATTTTTCAGCTACAATTAAATACCGTAAAAATGCATTTTTAAGCGTTAGGAAGAAAGTATAAAGCAAATGGTAGTAAACGAACTTACTTCATGTTTTAATTGTTATACAAAGTGTCCGGAAATTGTTGTAAGAAAAGTTACATGCTAATTCCACGTATAAAAGGGCCTGAAAACCTTTTCGAAAATATAACAATGTTTTGACTAAAATTCAGTGAGCGCCACAAGTTCGCTTGTAAACAGTTGCGGTACTAACGCAAGTCGTGTGTTTATATTCCATGCTATAGCTATAGCGTTTGCTGTAAGCAGTCTGGTAGCTCAGTTGAAAACACGTGCACGGCGTCGGTAACCGTCAGATGGAACCCCGACAAGGGTACGTTTTTTATAATTTCTTTTTCAATTAGTCAGTACCTATTTTTTATTATATACACGGTGGATTGCTACTACTTATGCTCCCTGGGATCGGATGTTTTTAGTGCACACTTCTCGACTATTGCAGCTTTAACAAGGCGATTAGTATTCCAACTGTCGCGTCGCACGTGGTACTTTTCTTTGGGATCTCCGGGGAAGCGCAATTGCACCACGGTTCGTTGAAGTTGGTTAATTTGCAGACTTTTCGTGGAACCGACTTATGGGGCTAAAAATTATTTACTCCGCATTTGAATTATAAGAATTTGTTAGAGAAATTGACTAAAGTCTTTTTGGGTACTTTTGTTTAAAATTACAGTACCTATAAAGTTTGCGATGGTAATTTCCACACTCTGTAAATTAATAAAATTCAGATTACGTAGTACTACCAAACTTAAAGCTCCTCAAATTAAAATGCAAAAATATATAAGTCTGAAACTACCTTTTTAAAAAAGCCAGAGAAAGATCATTCAGAAAAACCTTTAAAAATGGTTTCTAAATATAAGGTGAGTGTAAAATGTTTGATCAAACTTTGGTGGCGAACTCGACAGACCGTAAGATGAAAAGAAATGTGGGCATAAGTCCGAAAATTCTTCCTTACGGAGTTATAGCCCCTCCACTGAGGAAATAGTTTAATAAAGTTTTAATTAATATCTCAACCATAAATCAAGATATTTGATTCAAATTTTGGTAGATATTTTACGAGTGATGATTGATAATTTGATCAGCAACCAGGGGCGTAGATGTGGGGAGTGCTGCACGTATCTCCTAACGATTTTGTTACACACTCAACTTCTAAGTCGCATTTTTGCAAAGTATCAGATCTTCGTCAATATGAGTGTGTCACCGTCTTCATACCAGTCGGTACGAAAGGCTCCAAACTTCAACTGTATTTAACTTTATTTCACTTTTAATTTTCTGGGTGTCCAAACATATATTTCCGTCAAAAGACAAAATCTGGGCGTATAGGAAAGTAAAAAAATTCTTTGGGTTCTCACAACTACATTTGGATTACTTATCGCCATTTTGGTTCCTGGTTTCTATTGATTATTTACAATAAAATTTACAGCTTTTTTTATCAAAATCTCACAGTCAGTGCCGTCACTACAGGGGAGCATAAAAGGACAGCCCCCGGTCCAACATTTAGGAGGGGCGCACCAAAAAAATATTTAATAGTTGTGCTTGTTAATGGGTTTTGTGGGGAATTCACAGATGTATGTTTACCAAGTACAGCAAAGGCAGTGGGTTGACGCATGACATAATATTACATGGGAGCAGTGTTGCCAGATTACAGACAAATTCCCATTTTTCGGGGAATTTTCAGGAATGCTGGGAAAAAGAGAAAAATTTCAAAAAAGAAGTAAATTTTAATAAAACCCTAAAATGTTGGCTTTGCAAGGGGAAATTGAGGCAAAATTTTAATAAAATCGTAAAAGCATTTTCATGAAACTTACGTATGTGTTATTCATAATTTTAATGAGTGTGTCACCGTCGTCTTTAGAAATAACAGTCGATAGGAAAGTCTCCAAACTTCGACTGCATTTAAATTTATTTCTGTTTGAATTTTTGTAATGTTATTTTTTTGCCAAATGTTTAAAAAATAAAGTTGTTTATTTGAATAAGCTGGTCTAAAAAATGTATTTCATACAATATTGTGGGAATGAGTAGGAGATTATGGTTTCTGCAAAGAGAATTATTGGGATTAGAAGAGGGAAATATCTGATAATTCATCTGGCAACATTGCCTGGGAGGTCAGTGCTGACCTGACTGTTGAGTAGCGCGTACTGTTTTATAAGTGGTTATCTAAATTTTTCGTACAGTAATTACTTGTTTTATTAGAATAATTGATGTATACTGGTTGCTAAGGGTGGGGGACTGATTTTTGTTTTAAATGCTTTTGCCCGTGAACATTCGGTTTGCGGTCGCTTAAATCTACGGATGAAAAACGGCGAAAGATTGAGTTAAGACGGCACTGTTTACAGGTATTGCGTAAAAAAATCTGTCTGATAGTTGATAATATTCGCAGCGCGCGCTATGTACTAAATGTTATACAAGGTGCTACAAAAAATATTTTAGAGTTTAATTATTTTCTTAAAAATTTTTTTTTTTAATTTTTAAATTTTTACCGAACTAGGCTCATAGGGCCCCCTGGATACTAGGGCTCTAGGCTATAGCCTACTCAGCCTAGTGGGTAATAGGTACGGCCCCGATGAAGTATAATATATCTCTACATGTTTTTTCGGTGACTATTTACGGTAATAGACTAAGACGAGCTCATGTGTCGTCTCTCATCATGTGCGACTTACAGTTATTTGCATTTTGGGGACCTCACTGAATCAGGTCTAGCTGCCTCTTCAACAAATTTCTGGTGGCGCCCGTACTAAGCGTCATTTACAAAGTTAAATTAGCTCTAGCTATTTGGTTTAAAGGTTGCGTTTAGAGAGGAGTAAGACAAATATTTATTATCGTAGGAATTTTGATTGTGACTGTCTCAGCGTTTTATTTTCAATTTTACACAGCGAAAAGCGTGGAAGTGAGTTAATAAGTTAACCAATTAAAATGTAAACCTTTATCTATTTCGTTAATGAATAATTTAATAACGGAGGTAAGAGAAGCAAAATTTGTTCCAGAAATCTGCTTGTTATTTACAAAGGCTGCAAAGTGCAAAGAGTAAGCAGTAGGTAGGTATAAATTTTCCGCAAAACGTACTAATCTCCACAAAAATCTGTCTCAAATGTAGAGTTTCTCATTTAATACTGTTGAAACGGACGAAAGGATCGACTCTGAGCAGAACGTATCCAAAGAAATGTCCACGTGCGGACTAGAGGTAAACTCAAAACTGGCATCCGCCTCACGTCGTCAACCGGAAACCAATATTGATACCAACAAACTTTTGAGGGACTTGTACGCGTATTTGCACGCGGCCTGCTATCTAAACTAGAGTCCGTGAAGCTTCAAAGCTCAGAGTAGAGAGCGGCGCAAAAGCAGTTATACGCAAGTTCTCGCTGGCAGTGGTAGCAGGCAATTCTATCTTCCTATGCATGTGTGAGTGCGCTCTCTGTGTTAGTGTCTAACACTTTCTAGTGTTAAGTGATTCGGACCGATACACTAATTTAGTGGTGGCGCGATAACAATTTTTGAATTTTTTTTTATTTTTTTGGACTAAGTGTAAACTTGTGTCGCGTTCAACTTGAAACTTGATAAAAGGAAACTTTATGATTATTATAAAAATAAGTTAATCGAGTAGTTTATAAAATAAAAGAAATAGAAAAGAAAGTTGTCGAAAGCCTAACAAGAAGTGTTAGTAGTTATTTAGTGAAGCATTCTGAATGTAATTAATAAGTGTTAAAAAGAATATTTAAAAGGCGAACATCTGTTGAAGGGTGTAACGAGAAGTGTTAGTTATCAAACAATTAAACTTTGTTGATTTTTACTGCGATTAGATAACTTATTGGATGATCAATTGCAAACGAAATCGAGGATATTATTTGAAGAAGCAAGGTAAAAATAATATTAATTATTATCTCGTCAAACGGCCAACCCTTCTCTATTTTCTGCTTGTTTTCGATGGGCGATTAGCCCGAGCTTTTTGTGACGCGTCGCGAATAGCTTTATTGGCTTTTGAGCTTTCTTGTTCCTCTTCTGTTAACCGTGAGGTCTCTATAAAACGATAATATTCTCAAAAATTGTTAGTTTTAACACTAATCATAGTAACATTATTAGCGCTTGCATAATAATTTATTAAAGTTATTATATTCTTTTATTATTAAAGCCAAAAGCACAAGGTTTTCAATAAACGCGAGCTACATTGATAACAAAATGAACAACAACGTTTATCAATTTGTATAATTAGATTTACTCTGTAATATTATTACCTCAACTAGCGAGAAGCAGGATATTTCGCAGGATACTTTTTGCGGAAAAACCAGTTTTTATGAAATTCCAGCTTTATAGGTCTCTCTGGCTGTATGAAACCACTTTCGGATTATGAGAAATTGTTTTCGAATCGGCAGGATTTATAAGTAATGGAGTATAACGGGCTTTATATTTAAATGACATCCCCTTTGTTTTTCATCGTTTTCTTAACATTTGTACTCGTACCGACTAGTAAACAGTCAGCAGCGTTAACTTTTCTTGCGTAAGCAAATATCCTTTGTGTGAAAACTCGATTCGGTTTGTCGATTAGAGATAACAAGGTCGTTTACATTCTACTTGAAAACTGATTTCTGAATTGCTTTTGTGTTTTTCTTTTAACGGATCTCGAAATTTATTTCGCACCTCGTTTCCGAGCGTTAAATATGTCCCTAAACTGAAGGAGGTGCAGGTGTCGCAAATTTCGCCAAAGTTCAGATTTTATGCAAAACGTTTCGTCGCCGCGTGTGTTGGAAAAAGATAGTGAAATAACAGCTACCTAACCTGAATAAATGACGAGTTATAAAGCGGAAGTGGCCGGATCTTTGTTTTGATTGCCTTATCGAATAACTTTGTGGGCGACAGCCAGTTTTAGTGGATTAAGATCGCTCATGTTCAAACTGCTTAGCGTTTCTTACGCACCCTCGTTACAAATATTAACTTGGCGACCCTCTGCCAAATGAATCCTCTTTTCCTTTCTTTCTAAATTCGCCCTAATATTTGCTTATTACGGTCCGCTGAATAAGTATGTGTTGGTAATTTACCGTGTAGTGCAACATGCAACTTCCCTGTTTTATCCAGGAAATTAGTTTTTCTTGTAATCGTACCAAAAAATAACCAAATAAGGTTTTTCCACTCGCTTGCCGAGACTGTATAATTATGACAATTTTCAACAATATAAAACTTCAATGTTTTTTTAAAACTGAAAACATGGTTGGACAGGTTAAGTAGTCAAATCTAGGATGGGACAGGTTTAGAGTCTACAATTCTTTGGGTCACATTCCTACTACTTTACATATAAGATCATATCACACTGAATATGGGTATGGGTATATAATGATAGTTTGCAGTAACAATGAATATGTAGAAATTATGTAACAATCTAGATGACGCATGGAGGCCATACAACTAGATATAAAGATTTTATCACTTAAACATTTTTGGAACTATGAGAAAAATGTCACTTTAAGTATTATCTTGGGAAAAATGCGAAAATATGCAATGTATAAACAAATCTGGTTGGGTAGGTGCTTGTATTTTATTTTTACATCAAAAATTTAAGCGAATCTTGAAGAAAAACTATTTTAATGTAACTTTTAAATTTTTATGGCCTTTAACTGAAGGATAATAATTGTACTTATTATTTTGAACGATAAATGATTGTTTAATATATAAAGAATAATACCTGTAAAAGATGACTTAATTTGTTGTTGTCGATTTGAAAGTTTTAGCCTTGGAAACGTACAAAATAAATATCACAATTTTTGCGCAATGTTGTGATAAATTTATGATAAATAATATAGTCTTATATCTTTCCACAATAGGTATTATACCCATAATATTAGTTTTTCCCCTTCCCTTTGAGTTTGACGCACATTTACTTAAGTGTTGTAAAATTTGCCAAACATTAAATCTTTATTCCGCTGGGAAAATTAAAACAATCATTGTTATGCTTTGCTTATATTTATCAAATAACAGATAATTTTGATTATCTTCTACCAAGAATTAAACAAACGTACAAATTCTAACAATGTCCTCGCCTATAACATGAAATTAAGACAATAGGGCAAATGCATTGGTTTAAAATTTTAAATTTAAATAATATTTTTTTAAATCTTATTTCTGTGACGTTAGTTCGTTCTCCTAAAAACATGGTTTAAATAAAGCAATACTTTAACTAACAAAAGTTATTGCGTAGGTATTCATTTCTCTTAAAATTTATTAATTTAACCTACCTACTGAAGTTGCTACTTCGAGAGAAAGTTGTAGGTTCAAATGACATTCCAGAAACTCCTCATTTGCAAAATGATGTTGGTGAAAAGGAGCCAACACATATTTCCTTTTAACTTTTTAGTTGTAGTGTAAAAATTTTAAACTGTGACTAGATTAATAAAGCATGCACTTTCTTTACCTTACAGGAGTTTAAAGGCCTCTCGTTTGTTTTACTGTAACATGTATTAAAATTAAAACATAACACATTGCTCTTTGGCCTCATAACGTGACGGAATTTTAATATTTACAGAATTGCATTTTTTCCTAATTCACCAAAAATTGGTTTAAATTTTGAGTACGATTTATACGGGGTAGGCTCACTCCCTTAAGTTGGTTTACTCCTTGGGCTTCAGCGCAGTTTGAGTCTTGAGAGAACTATTTTAGTTTTTTGAGTACTAGGTGCTTTGAGTCTTCCGAATATTTTTTTGAATATTTTGAATCCCAACATTTGTGAGTTGGGTACTTTTTGACACCTACCATTACGCACTTTTTAAATCTTCTCAGTACTAGCTACTTTAGCCTCTTGAGAATTTTAAAGTATTTTTAGGGTTTTCGAGTTCTTCTTAAGTCTTCTCAGTATCTTTTTGAGACTACTGTTCGAATATTTTGAGTCTCTACACTTTTGAGTCGGATGTACACCTTGGGTTTGAGTACTTTTTAAGTGCTTTTTGAGTTTTTTGAGTATCTTTAGTACTTTCGAATAGTTTTTAAGGCTCGTGAGTACATTTTAAGTCTTCTGAGTATCTTTTTTAGTACTGTCTGGGTATTTTGACTCTCAAACTTTTTGAGTCAGGTTTACACCTTGGGCTTCAGTACTTTTTCGAGTCGTCCAAGTACTTTTTGTGTCTTTTGGAATTTTTTGAGTCTTTTAAGTACCTACTGGTTGAGTATTTTGAGTTAGGTGTACATTTTTGGGCCTAGTGATTCCCCGGATTCATACATAAATCTTTTCATATATCTACTTCATTTTACAGGAATTCTTTTAAATTATGATGATATAAATAATTGGATTGCTGCACTAATACTCAGTATTTTATCCACTTGCATGTATGTATAATCATACATTTTAATAGCAAGTAAAGCTTGTTTTTTTTAAAGGAATTTGCTGTTGCCAGGTGAATTTTCAATAAATGCAGTGTTACTTACTTTGCCATCACCATTGTTTCTTGCGGTTGCTTTATTTAAACTTTCAATTAAAATTCATATAAAACCGCATATATTGTTTAATCAGACAAAAACAAGTTCATTATCACATGAGCACGTACCATCAGTCATGATAATATTGTAAATATCTTTGTTATTTTGCTTGGATTTGTTTATTGAGCAATTATGTTTGTTATTCGGTAACTCGTAGCACAATACGATTATTTTTGTAACCAAGACCATTCGTGCGTTTTTGTAGAGAGATACCAAAACAATTATGTTTCTGTTTCAGTTTATAATTATTGTTTTTTCGTCCTGAGACAGACAACTTGGGTACAGTAGTTTATAAATTAGGTTTATATCAAGCCCACGCTCCCTTATATGTATTGTTTATCTATCTTACAACAAATTAATTGGGATTTTAATGTGTCTCGCCTTGTTAATAGTGTCGATCGGCCCAAGTTTTTTCTACGAATATCAAAAAGAGGACTTAGTACAGTGTAATCATTTTTTCTTCATACTTTTGTTTTCTTCCAAGATTGTGCCGAAATTATGCATAGTGCAACGCACGTGTAATAAAACCAACGCATTCTTGCCAACTCCGATGTTGCAAGCGCATTAACAAATTTTTTGTATCTGTTAGGAAGCTAATTTGCACTTAAAAGAAACGTTTTTGTTTGAACCGGTACATCTCGAAGCTGAATGCAGCAAAAAATACAAAATTCTCGCTTAGTCTATTTTGTAAGGTCACCAGAAGCTGTTACTTGTGTGAGCTTTATCTGGCAGACCGACAGCACGGTAGTTGCCGGATAATTTTTGGGCCGAAGCATGCCGATGTCAAAGACCTACAGAAGAGGTCGGGCACCATAAAACCTTACTTTTTATTTGAGTTTTTCGTGTTCTCGAAAGCAGATCTAAAGATGTTTTATGCAAACCGTAAACTTTGCATGGTTTTAAAAATATTTAGTTTTAAATTTTTGTTGAAGGGACATCTGAGCCCTTTATCCTTTAATCTTTTCAGGTTTCGGTTTTGTACGAGTACCTGCGAGCTCAATCAAACATACCGAGACTGGACTTTTGGGTTAGGAATTTTGTAGCCGTTACTTGTAAAAGTGAAGAAGTAATGTTGACAAATTGCCGATTCTGTGTTTCTAGCTGCTTTGACACACTTTAAGCTAGCATTAATGAGCAGAGATTGCCATTTAAATTTTCTTATGTAAAACGTGTAAAAAAATTTTTTGACTGGTTATACAATCAATTTGGAAAAAAAATAATTATTGGCAGTTATTATGAATATATTTTATTGATAGCGATAAATGATGGGTCGACTGTAAAGAGTCTTTAAAGAAACGACTTTCGATGTGGTAGGTAGGTAGGAGGTTGGAATGTAAGATTAAGTATCAGGCTATTGTATTTCGAAAGTTACAATTGTCAGATTTGTATACGCAAAAGTTATATTTTTTTTTTAAATTCTGCAATCTTAAATAAAGTAAAAAATGTCTCAAAATTATTGCTCGCAAATTGACGCGCTAGTGCGGTTGTACTTGTAGGAGGTTTGTTCTAATAATACTCGATGTTTTATTGCGTATTTAATTAAGACTGTTTGTAAATGGGTATAATAACCTAATAAGCATTGTGCCGGTTATATCAACCTATTATGTCAAACATGACTTTGCATGCGTTGTTGAACGGATAGCTACTTTTACCTGAACTGGAGAAATTTTTATTTTTATAGCTCTACTGTAACATAATTTTTAGGCAGTTTCACTGGATTAAATAAAGTTGCTTTTGACCTATGTGTAATCGAATTCGGTCTTTTCGAATTGAATTATTGTCAGCACCAAATTAACATTTTTTGCACTAAAAACAGTAAAAATTTTGTAACAGTTCTCACGTTTCACGTACCTTAGCTGAAACTGTCTCTCCTGCTGTTGCACGGATGGTTGACGCCAGCGATTACCTAATCGTGTAATTGTCGAGTGGAAGAGGCCACAGAGACAGGCTGTTGCCTAGAAAAAGGACAATATGTAATGTAGTTCGGGACTTTTGGGTCATAGTTAGCCCAATTGTTTCAATTACGCATGTGCTATTTTCCGGAACTTAGTTTCACAACTTAAACCCTTGGAGGTGTTCCATTGTCGCACAGGTTATCAAATTTTAATTTTGAAAACAATTTTAACGTAGTAGTTTTAAACAATTAATAAAATTATTGTTTCAAGTAATAAAAATGTTTAAATTCAGACCATTAAGAAGGTTTCCGGTTGACTCATTTTATATTTGTCATGTTTTTCTTGTTTCCTTATTGAAAGTCATTATTTTAATGAAGTAGGTCATCTGAAGCCTTTTTGCTAGACATAGAAAAACATTTTGTTAATTCAGTCAGTTAACTAAAAACAGACTTTCATATACTGAAATATGAGAAAGTAAAACATTTTTATCAAAATTGGGTTCACAAATAAAGACTTTTGTGAGCATATTATTGGATGCCGCATAAATTCGATTTTTTTGCATCACAAAACAGGTACAACTATTTGAACCAATGATAGATTAACCCCAAGTAGAATTCAGTGGTAGCCAGTATTGTAACTTTACACGTAGAATATTACTTCCTTCATTACACGTATGAAAGTGTGTAGAATATGTAGAATGAGTATGTTAAATGAAACATATATATATACTATCGGAAAAGTATTTAATTTTTTTATTTTATTGCAAGGTATTAAATAACTGCATTTAATTGAAATGCATATCTTGAAGAAATTTGTAATTAACGTTTAATCACCTACTACTACTAATTGGTTTTAATTTAAAAATGTTAATAAAATCATAATATAAAATTTATATGGGTAAAAATGAAATGACAACGCAGAATAAGTGCAAAATAATAAGTTAATTATTCATATAATAGCATTAGTCAACCGTTTAGTGCGAAGTATTTTGGCTTAGTTAAGCTCAATCAAGCCCGCATGTGTTAGTCACCCACTGGTGTGTTTTTATAGCGCTACTTCTAAAATCGAAGCTATGTTCTATTATTAATGGTGGTTGAAAAGTATAAAGAAGTAAAAAGGCATGGGTTTGTATTCATTTTTACAGACTGCCAAGATAATTATTTCATTTTAAAGGAGCAAAGGCAAACAACTACTAAAGTAACCGGCGGATAAAACCGACAAAATCTCCAATTTTGTTGAGAACTTTCTGCATATTTAAAGAGGAGAAAATCCACTAATTTGTTCTGCATGAAACTTGAACTTCTGCCCGGCATTATTGCTTTGGAAGCTCTCCAAGCAAAGGAAATTAAAACAATAGCTTACATAGATTAGATAGCCTGTCCTATCCGCTTCGTTCAAATTATTGCTTACAAATACTCTGGAAACTTAGCACTTTAAAACAGTTTTTCTTTTTAATTTATTGTTGGACCTGTTGGATGTTTTTCGTTCCGTATTACTTTTCTTGTTGATTGCAACGATGTAAACTCTGAAAAACTCATTTAGTAAACAAAGGATTTAAAAATAGGCTTTCAAGGAATGAAATATGAAAACCAGACGATTTCTTCTGGAATTTATTTAAAAGCGAGTTGAGGATAACTTTATTTTTCCTGCTTGAACTGTTTCATTTAATAATAAATTCCCTTCTAAGCATTTTAGTAATTAATCCACTTCCGCAAACTTGTAAGTTCATCTCGATTTTAGTTAAAAATTACTTTATTGTAGTTCCGTGTATAAATTGCACGGTTCGTTTGTGCTGGAATAAATCATCGCATTCAGCCCGTTATGTGTTTTAAGCAGAATCCGTCGTTTGTATATGGAAATAATTCAAAATAGTTTTCGCGAACCGAATATGAACCAAATCGATGTAACGCTAATACGAAAATTAATGAATCTGCCACCGATCTGCTCGCGTTTTTTTATAGATTATTTTAACAACACACATTTTACATTTCCGTAGCTCAAATGAATTTGCATTCGGGCTTTAAATTTAATTGCCCAAATGTAATTTATACAGTTTAGTTTATATTAAAGACGGGTGCAAATTAGCGAATTTAATTCGTTTTTTAATGGGCATGAAAATGCAGCTGCAATTTTAATTCAGTGCCTAGTTAAAACTGTACTTTTCGAATTAAAATAGAACACAATTACAACTTCGCACATTTGTGTTATTGCATTTTTTATTAGCTAGTTCGTTGGTCGCTCTTGCACTTGTATAAAAGTATTATTATTGCTGCGTTTTGGGCTCGAGTTTTCTCTTCTCTTACGTGACCAAACTTTTTAATAGCTCTAGCAGAAGTTTGTGATACAAGGAAATACCTCGCTGCTAAAACAGCTTTTCCAGATTGCATTTTGCGGAATAATATCGATTAATAGTTTTATTAGCTTCTTCTATAGCCCCAATTAAGAGTTTTTAAGTTTCATTTAACAAGTGGCTAAATAGAAGTTTTTTAGTAAATTAACTGGAAATTCAACCAGACTTTGTATATTAAACAGCTGTTCGCTATAAATTGGAAACGCATTCATACATCTACTCGTTCCTGGAGAAACTAATTTTGAGTTCCAAGTACCTTCCTACTCCTTATTTATTCTGTATCAGTAGTATGCAACCTTTGAACTTTATAAAATTCGCAAATTACCGGCCTCATGTATATGTGATATTTGCAGACTCGTTTTACTAGTGATTTATTATGTTCACCTTCCGAGAGATTCATATACTGTTCATGACATGTCGTTGAAATTAATTTGCAAACAGAGAGAGGGAGATCTAAACTGCAGAAAGGCTCTGATATTTCTAGCTCGAATAATTAATTTGAAAAGCATAAACTGTTGATCAGGATAAATGAACATATTTTAGTTTAACATCCAAATGAGCAGTTAACGTACTTACGTGTTGGACACAGATTAATATATCAGAAACTGTAATTTTACACAATTTTTTGAGGATGAGCCATACAAGCCAAAGTATTAAACACAATTAGAGCGTAAGTTCCATTACGTACATAGAATTCAAGGAAAACGGGACTCTGTGTTTTTAATTAACGCGAGATTTACCCCGAAGTATGTCTACATTAGCTTTATTAGTACTAAAAGTATCTCACATTACTTCGAAATGCCTCGATTTACCTTGAAGTACAACTAATTACCTCCAAGTACCTCGAATTGCTTCGCAGCACCGCGATTTGGTTTAAAATACTTGTTGAATTACCTAGAAGTATCTTCGAAGTACTTTGAATTACTTTAAAGTACCTCGAAGTATTTAAGTATTAGGAATAACCTTGAAGTACAGGCGAAATTCGAAGTAGTTAAAGTATCCTGAATTAGTGTGAAGCAATTTGACGAGTCTTTACTCTTCGAATTCCTTGGAAAGTACCTTTAAACTACCTGGAATTACTTTAAAGTATCTCGAAGTAATTTAGAAGTAGAGGAATTACCTCGAAGTAATGATGAAATTCGAAATAGCAGTACATCAGCTCTTGAAATACTGGAAGTATCCCGAACTACTTCATTGAAGTACCTGTCGAATTACTAGAAGTACCTCGAACTATCACGGAAATATTGGAATTAACGTTCTAGCGAAATTCGAAGTAGATGTACACATGTTTGGTAGTGTAATACCCATCTGTTGCTCGCAGACCCGGATCTGCAAGCAGGCAAAGTTAGGCAATTGCCTAGGGGCGCCAAATAAAACGGGGCACTTAAAATTTCCTTAAATCGTAATTTTTTTTCATTATCCATCAGTAAATACGAAATGCATGAAATATGAAAGTCAGTTATATTTATACTCCTACTTGCTATTATTCAGAATGGTAGTACAAGTCAGTTGGCCGGTATGACACGCCCCATGGCACATACGTGCTGCGTACCAAACATCGATAATCGACGGCAGTCACACGATCAGTCGGTATTGTGTGCAGGCTTACAGTAGATTAGCTAATTATATCTATAAAACAACAACTTTTGTGCTATTTAAAGTTGTTATAAGTGTTTAGTTGGTTTCTGTTTGACTTGCTTTGTGGGGCTAGTTTTTAAAATTTTTGACATCCGCCTCGAGTTATTTATATTACTTTAAATTTATTTTTTCTGGTTTTAGAGGGGGGGGGGCAAAGAGGGTAAAAATGTAATGAAATTTTTGATAGTATTTCTAAAACATCTTTGTTTGTTTGAGGGTTTGTCCTAAATAGCTAACTGCTAACACAAGTTCCGAATTCTGCCTGAATTCAGAATGCAGTGATAATGTTTATTTGTGGCGGATTTTTCACGCTTCTAGATCACCACAGAAATTTTCTTTCGGTCATTTCGTTCGTAAGGCCGATAAGTGTAGGGATAACACACCCGATTTTTGCTCGTTTTCTTTTTTGTGTGTCGGTGTTATTTATTATTTACAACATAATGTTTGATATTTTTAGGAAAATTTTAGCCCGCGGCGCCATTTCTTACTTGCTTCTGTGAATTACAGCGGCTCCAGTTATCAAATCTTGGAACCGCTACTGGTCACAGTTAATAATTTTTACATAAATTTGTATTTTTGCGGCAAGGCGAGCGCAAAAATATGAACTGCCGAGGGGCGCCAATAATACAAGTTCCGCTCTGATCGCACGTTGCATATTTCTTAAATATTTTATTTGTCCAACATTCTGGGGTGCTCGGGTGTTATCCTTCTTCCCCATAATCTGACATGCACAAGTATAAACAGATATCTAAGGTTGCCCTTCTCCGGAACCAAACCAGAACACGCGTGGTACACCAATGCCAAAACAACGACCTTAACCGTTGCTTTTACGCATCGTACGTCAGTCTCTCGTAAGTATTTCGCATAGGAAATTGTTGTTACTACATAATAAATAATATGTAAGAAAAAAAATACAAAAGTATTTGAAATATTTAGGTAAGGCGTATCTAATCATCATCATCATCATTAATACTAATAGTTCTGGTATAGTGAACCGAGTAATATTACCCACTTGCATGTCTAATTGAAATCAAGGGATTACACAATACACAACTCTAAATTACATATGCGAAAAAGGGTCAGTGGCTTTGTACTAGCAAAGCTTCATTAGTCGGAGAAAATATTTGTAATGAAGTTGTAACAAGTAAATTTTTACAGTTTAGAAGATAATAAATTGTAGAAATTAAAGTCCTTGGTTTTCGTTTATTTAAGTGCTAGAAAACGAATACAGTAATGTAATAGCAACGGCGTTAAACTAACGCAGACTTTTATTACACGAACTTGGCGTTCGAACATCGAGCCAAGCTTTGCACGAGGGCTTTCAATATTGTTAGAGAAACGAGGACATTTTATGGCTGCCCCCAATACGATGCGTGTTTGGTAATTTTCAAAGTATCTTAGGGGTTGTTTTATGACGTTTACGGCCCGATTTTTGTGTTTATTAAATATTTTACGACGAACCTTTTGAGTGACACTTCCACTCTGTAAATAATTGTTGTTGAATGTGTAAACATTTAAATTTTTCCCATTCTCATCCAACAAGCCGTTTGTTTGTACGCCAAACTTTGGGTTTTACTCTCATATAAATAACAGCAATGTTGTTCGACAAGTCCGATGACCTAAGATGGAATTTTACTAATTTCGATAAGTGCAATTGAAAATTTCTAGCGTTAAATTGTTTGCTGCACTTCAACGCTTGTCCGTTTGAATTCTGTAATTGTAAAGGTTGTGCTGTATGGATAGCTAATTTAAGTCGTATTTATATTTAGATTATAATCGAATCTTCTACGCGTAAGCTTGCTTCATGCTTGTAGCAAAAAGTACCGGTAATTAATTCGTTTAAAATGTTATTACGTAATTGAATTAAAGTTCAAAAAGTTTTGAATTTCCAAAGGTCGATACTTTTTGCTGATTTAATTTTAAGAATATCATGGGGTGTCATAGATTTTCTGTACAAGCTTAATCATCGTTAGTACGATACCCATACGTATTTTTAATCCAATACTGCAATTTACAGCGAAGATATTAACTAAATTCCATCTGCAGGAGGCTGTAACTTTTCTCCGCTTTTTCCGGACGCATGTTTATTAGACATTTTCTGCTGCAAATACAATACAATACCTTATAACCAAATAATGAAATTTATAACAAGATTGGTAATTCAAATCCGAATATTCGGAATAAATAGCACTATTGAAAAATTAATAGTCTCAATTAAATTCATAACTTTTTATTAATTTAATGGTGTCCAATCAATTAAATTGATATAATTGCTAATGAAATTAAATCAATCCTACCCGCGATTTCTCTTTAAATTCAACCGAATAAACTGAATTAGCTGCTTAATTACATCTGCCTAATTAATTTCAAATAATTATAATTCAGGAACACTTTCTACTTTTTGCTTTGAAATATATGAAATTAGGTGAGTTATTACCGGAATTTTGATGTACTTGTAACTAATTGCCAATTATTTGTTGCGAAGACGTAAATAACGATTTTATTGCGTGCGCATTTTTCTACCTTTATATATTAATTGAATTGCGTTGTAAAAGTGTCATTTATAAAAATCGCGCACATATTTCTGTCCCAAAAACAATCGGAATGTAACGAAAATAATTTAAAAATATTAAATGTACACGGCTTTATTTCACTGTCTCTTTTTCGATGTGTTTTAATCAAATAAAAAGTTAACGGAGTTGATTTAAAAATAGATCTGTTTTTGAGGTCGTTTGCCGCGTATTTACCTTTGAGGCATCTTTAATTGATAGCAATCGTTTCTTGTTTAATAAAGGATGGTGTGATGAATTTTTGATAATATTTATTTTGATTAACCGTTTTGCCTTTTGCTATACCATTGTATGCTAAATAGTATTTGGTTGTTTTTCAATTTCCGATTGTGAATTCGTGAGTTGTGTTTAATAATCCACCATAAATACTTATTGCGTTATTGCCCACGTACGCAATTGATTTTTTGATCATGAATGAATTAACTTCCAAACGAAAATAATGTAATTTAAAATAAATTTAATAATTTTCCCACCGTACAAAAATTATGCATGGATTGAAGTAGAGTAGACAATTTATTCGTAAACGCCGTCTGAGAGGTATTCTTTATTTGAAACTTCCAAAACTTGATTCCATATGTAAACACGTGTGAGTAAAGAGGGAGCTCACATGAATCGGGATTGGATATTAGACTTTGTCGAGGGGCGTGTAAAGTATATGTTCCTCAGCTCAGGCAAAATTTAGGGGTTGATCTGCCTCTTTCAACAATTTATATTGATCTTGGGTGACCGTCTCTCGATTTTTAGAGCAGATAACCCCGATTTTTGTGTTGCTACGCAAAGAGAACTCGGTGGCAATTTATTTAATTAAACACACATTAGCCAGTAAATACCGTATTACGTGCCTAATTAATTGTGAACTCAAGATTTTTACAAAACTGAGGCGACAAGAGAGGAGGCGCTAGTCTAATAAGAAAATCGGCACCAGAAGCAATTTATTTCCGCAATAGTCTCCGGCGTGCTAGTTTTTTATACACTTAAGCAATCGCCAACTAGTGCGAGCTGTCTGGACCAATGAAAGGAGCATAAAATCCAAAGAATTATTACAACGCTGAGATTTTGATTACCTTGATTGACTGATAGTGAAGGTAAACATCATACGAAATCATATTATGAAGGCAGCGCGCGGTGCTTTTCGGTTTGAGTCTCTTATTAACGATTTAACCGGATTTAACGAACATGCCGAAAAAAGCCGCGTTAAAAATTCAAACCTTTCTGCCAATTCGTACCCTGACAAATTGTTGATTGAAATCACAATCGCCATGGGTGTGCTTGCTTAAATAGGAAAGTTGATAGATTTTACGGTTTACTTCATAATATTCCTGCTTGTAATTATGAAAATTATGTTATTCAAGAATTATAGTGACTAGAACTACTGTGCAATTTAGAATTCAAAACGTAGCGGAACAGTGTGATTTTAATTGTTGTGTTACTCATTTCCTGTTACGCTCGAGGAGGTTGTGCCAATTTCTTTTACTCATTTAAATTTCGGAACAATAATAAACGTATCATATACTAAACTTCAAAGGAAGTATTATTTATTGAGTTATTTGAAGCTTTTTACAAATAATATAGCAAGGCTGTAGGTTTTGAACGTTTTGATATAAATTTTCCAAATTAACGTGGGACCTCTCTATAAAATTAGTTTCCGGCTCCGTCGCCGATTAATTCAGCCTTGGTAAACGATTAACAAATTCAATTAATTATACATAACTATGCTTGTATTGTAAAAAAGAAGTTAATTTACAGAGAAGGTACCCATTTCACTAAAAAAAAGCCTGCAATTATATTACTTTGCCACCATTAAGTGTTAAAAAAATATTAAAACTGTTTACATTTGTTATTCTGATAGAAACATCAACTGTTGATGTGGTTTGACATAAAAAAGTTAATTATCGCATAATTGTCATTATTTTACTGGAAATATGGTAACTAATGAGGGCGCCAAGAATGGTATAATAGATAAATAACGGTACGGCTAGGCAGGGCGCATTAAGGGGGGATTCACGTATCCATGGATACTCTTAAATTTAATTTTAAAAAATTCTCGTATGTATAGATACTTTTTACTTCTTCCTTCCTTGTCGCGCTCATTGGTTACTTATTCTTTAAATTCTTTCTATAAATGTTATTATCCAATTTTCGTGGTTACGTTGAAATATTTGGTTTATTATTAAAAATAATTATGTATATAATTAAAAATGACTTAAAAGCGGCTTTAAAATAAAATTTGTATACATTTTCCTTTCCCCAAAAAAAATATTAGAATTTATCCTCGCGATAAATATGTAAACGGGAAAAAATCGGCAAAGCTAGGGAATAATTTTTATTACTTCAGGGATATTACAAAATTAAAAGTTGGTAACACTGGTTTCGACTATGGTTAGGATTGTGGCCGTTTGAGGGGTTTTAAGAAGAACGAAACGCGTCGCGGTCTATCCTAGCCACAGTTGAAACCAGATCTCCTATTTATTTGTATTTGGAAGAATATTTAAAATTGAGCAAAACATAAATGTTTCTTAACAACATTATTTTTATTAAGCATTACGGAGTGGGATACAGCCTTTCTTAATATGAGGGCTTGGTTGCCAATGTTTCCAGTAAAATTGTGAGAGTAGCAATATGTTAAGGGTCATCGTAAAATTAATTGTACGGAGAGTCATTACTATTATTTTTTGAGTGTTTGAAACGCACACTCAAAACTCGTCAACGTTCAGTATCAATATGTCAGTGTAAGCTTAATTTTTAACGTATAATTGCTATTTTTAATTGTACTTTTTATAAGGAAACGGTAGGTATGTAATAAAATTTTTAGCAAAAAACAATTTTGGGCGAAAAATCAACAAAAAATCTTTTGAAACGTTAAGACAATGAGATATTCAAAGTGTTACGTTATTTAGCTTCACGGAATAAGAACGGTATCAAGGAAAAACTAAAATCCAGTTGTTTTCTTTACACAAAGAAACCAGTTCTAATTTTTAAAGAACAACGCTTTAGTATTGAACTAAACAGGTTTATTAATATTGCAAAACCTAAATTGTAATATATTTCGCAAGGTTTAACTACCGGACGGATTCTAGCTATTTAACGGTAAATACTCGCGGAATTTTGTGTATGACCCCAAAAATTTAAGAAGGAATAATTTATTATAGTCCGATTGGGCATTGAAATGTTTTATAACAACATTATCCCATGTATTAATACTTACATTTATAGTAGAGTGGATACATTTTACAGCAGGTTCGCGGTTGCCAATAATCTAAGTTGTCGCAAGGTTATGTTTTATTAATGTCATGTTTACTTAGCGTAGTAGGCCTGTGAATACAAAGTCAATAGCTGCCATAAAATTATAATGGCCATGGATCCAAGCCGAGTAAATTAACTACTGTTATGAACCACTTTAGTTATTGAAATTGTTAATCCTAGGTAAATTTTTATTTTGATTGCGATAATACAAAACTTATTTCGACAAACATTATCTAAATAAAAATGATCTAAGCGTTATAGTTTGCTTCTTATCATACTCCAACATAATATCAGAACCGTTTCTAGAATTTTTTTATTAGAAGTATTTGAAGCTCTAATGCAAAAAAAATTTACAGCCAGGTTTTTACGAGGAGAGCCTCGCTAGCGGTAGTAGGTGTGTGTGTGCACATTTACGGTAATAGTTGGGAAATCACTCCGCAATCACAGTGTTTATTATGAGATATTATTAGAAAATCTAAAATGTGACGCTTGAGCCATCTTGACCATAGCTCACACTGTTTGAGCTGCATTTTATCCTTTAACATTTTGCGTATTGAATTGAAGCAGAATTCGCCAAATAAAATTGTAAATAAATTCGCCACATTTTTATAAGAATTACAAAAAAACAGCTTTTCAGTTTACCTGTACATTTTAGTGACGCGAGAATTTAAATTTGGTTGTTACACTTAGTAGCAATTTGAGAAATCGACGAAGATTACGATTTGGTAGGCGCCAGCTTAAACCCTGCTATAGCTGGCTAGGTCCTTGTTGCCCCACCCTACTTTCCTCGGACCCCTATTCCCAACCAATACATGAATTTGTGTATTAATAAAAATTACATAATGCATGCAGTTTAAATAACGTACCTAATAAATTAATACCAATATGCAATTCTATTCTATTCTAAACTACCAAATAATTGCTATTGCACTAATTTCACATAAAAACAATACCCCATTCAAAAACAAAATGATTAAATCGATTTTTTTATTAATTGTTTAAATTAAATCATGATTTAAATTGCTATTAAAAATCAACCACAAACCAGAATAATCAAAAACGAAATTCTCTTCATGTTTTTAATCCGCAAATCAAGGGTTTAAGACTAAAACATTAAATATACTAACATTGTCCACTAATGCAGTATTAAATAAACAATATCACGAGAATTACTGAAAATGCATTAGAATTCGATGCTATCTTTGGCAACAACGTCGGCAATATGTGTACGCAATTTTACCTAGTGGGACGGACACCGCTCGGTTTTTTATGAGCGCTGAAGATGGAGTTTTTTTAGGTATTTTTTTGCATATTATTATAAATATAAAAACAAATAAAAGTGTTAAATTCAAATACACCAAGCACATTAGGATCTTGTTTTATCTGGCTAATAAAATTAGTGTGTCAAAGTCCCTGGCCATTGTATCTTAAAATCGGGGCAATTTAAACTAAAAGTTTATGTACCAACTTATAACTTAATTAAGGCCATGTCGGATAATGCCAGGTATTACAATATAATTTTAAATACGTTCATACACACGTAATGTTATACAATTGTTAAAGGTGTTCATACACGTTTGCAATTCTTCTGAACTGGTTGTTTTTCTATAACGCGCTACTTTTCATCTAAAATAAATTAGCATTTTAAATTGATTCGGTATTAGAATAAAACAACGACTAGCACTTATATCTGGCAAAAAGCGAACGCCTAGACGACCTTGCAAGGTGAATTTTGAGGCTTGTAAGTGAAGGGTTTGCGATTGGTTTTATATCTTATGAAAGTTAGCTGTGGTAACAACATGGCTATACTCCATTGATTCCAAACAGTACAAAAATTATACTTAAGTATTTTTAGGCGGGCCTAAATTTAAATCTTTTCTGTGGGAGGTTTTCTCATTATGTTGCGAAATGACAATAAACTATTGAAGTCGGACCTGTGCGCTGTGTTTTGTTAGTCCTTAACATTTTGGTAATATGACATCATCACAAGTTCATAAGTACGCATATCCTGTTAGGTTCTTTAACGCATTTAGTAATAATAAGAATAACGAACAAAATTTTCTGTGTAAAAAGTATATTATTGGGAAGCTAAAGCCAAAAATAAACTTGATTTACGTCGGCTGCAATTTAGGAAACTCCAAACCCATGAGGAATAAACATTGTTAAGTCCCGAGTACATTACTTCTTGAACAGTAAAAGCAAGCAAACACGGTATCCGATAGCGGAAACTTAATTTAAGCGATCTACGGAAGTGACACAGATATGAAAGGAAGGTAACACATAAATAACAGTCGCCAAGTATCACTTGAACTGCGCTGACATTCCATTACTCCGGACTCCGTGTCTGTTCTATTGTGACGTCATATCGAGCTAATATTTTTACCAAGGTCGGTTTTGCTAATGTTCATTATTACAAATGACTTCTTTAAAATATATTAGAATTTAAATGAGCCTATTTATTTCTACAAAACGTTTTTTAACTTTTGCAATTAATGCAATTAATTTTTAATTTTCGATCGGTAGAAAATAATTTTTTGAATATAATTTAAATCTGATGTTGCTCACCTGCATTATTAAAAAGAGGTTAGTGGCGCAAAAAAACAAGAAAGGGTTTAGAAAAGCTCCCAATTCCGAGCTACGAAAGCGATGTTTTATATAACTGGTTATTCTATTAGAGACCAAACTTCTAATAGCTTAGAAATGATAGGTTACTTTGACACAATAGTACGTTTTCCATAGCTGGAGGGCTTTCCCAATTCAAGGTTGTTATGCCGCAACCAAAGAACCGATTTCTTCACTACCTGAGCTATGGTTGTTATTAGTGCCCTTGTCTGGGATTCCTGAAATTTTGTAGTACCTAAATTCTTCATTCACAAACTGTTAACCGTAAAAAATATGCCCGTATTATATTTCCAACTAAACTACATTTTAATATATTTAAATTATAATTTGTTTTTGCACCAAAATTATTAATTTTCGTTCGGCTTATGTTTTGATTGTACGTACGTAAAGGGAAAATTGGTCCAAAAATTCTGTTTTAAGCAGGCATCCCAGTTGTCTTAGATATCTCTAAAATCTTTAAATTATTAGAAAAACGCGAATTGCCGCCCGCCTTTTATTCATCATTATGACCCGAAAATCCTTCTACTGTTAATATGGTAGGAATCCCAGCAGGTGTCTTATAATTTTTTTAAATTTTAGGGCAGAATTGTACTTGATTTTAGGACATATTTATATACCGGGTGTAAACGAAACACTTAAAATTGTTTTCAAAAAAATGCAATATAAATAAATTTGTTTATGTAATAGTTCTGTACTATGAAGCGCAATGTAAATCATTTTAGAAATTCAATATTATTTTATGGTTTTGATACAGAACTGTTTTTAATAGATATCTAATTTTTGCAATGCTTTTATTTACTGATAACTTTTTATTTAAATTAAAAAAGAAATTTATTTTCTCTCTGACTCACAAAAAATGTATTGTAAATGTGTTAAATCTTAAAAATAATTTACGAAACCTTGAAACATTAGTTTTGTGAGCATAGCTTTTACTCGTTGACACTAGGTGGCGCTGTCGCACTGTATGTGCTTTGCAGGTTTTTGCGCGCCACCTCCTGTGGACGAGTAGAAGCTTATGTCTCAGAAATCAAATTCAGGTTGTAAGCTCGCCTAATAGCACGTTTTGTCATTTGGCTAATTCAGTTCGCCGTCAATTCACCAAATTGCTAGTAAACGTAGCAGCTAAATTTTAAATTTTGCGCCATTTTATCCTACTAAATGTTTCTTCTTTTTGTCTAGTGCCATACCCTATTCAGGGCGTTGGGGACCTCTCTCCCATGTCTGTGTTTAGTGCGCGGAGATTTAGCACAGACAGACATAGAGGACCTACAGTTTAACGTGGGCTCCGAACCACAGGAAGTGGTTAAACAATCAATATTTAAAATTTAGGGAATTTTAAAACGAAAAAAAAATTGTTTTCATTTGGTATTCCTGTAAAAGTATTGCCGAATTTATTTTATTCACTATTTTACGAATTCTGCTTTTACCAATTCGAAAAATTACTAAGGAAAAATTTGCCAAATTTGATTTGTTTAAATGAAGGAAAGAAGAAAAACGAGGAAGCCATGTTTCGTTTACATCTGGTATGTCAAAAAAATCTTTAAATCAAAGAAAATTTAGTGCTAGAACCCTAAAAAAAATTATAACAAAACGCCAAACCTGGTGGGATTCCTGTTTAATAGGTTGTAATGGTTTAGAACAAACTCATTTTATTACGATTTTGTAAATGTAAAAGTGAAACGGAATTAGAAGTTTAAAATCAAAATGTTGTTATGAACTTCCGGTTTGAATTAAAAATATTAATGGTATTAAACTGAACACTAAACGTCAGGTTTAAGGCAACGAATCAATCGAAAACATCTTGTAATACAATGTTACTTTCACCTTAACGTTGCATAAAGAAACGAAACCGTAGATAATTACATAGTTTGAGTTTTTAAACCAACCAAATTTTCTGATTGATAATAAATTAATTTAAAAATGTAAACTTAATCGATTCTGTGACAAGTTGTTAATTTGATATTAAAATTAAATTGGTTCAAAGTTTAGGCAAATTACTTTCCGCACAACAGATTAAATTTATTATGATAAATTTAAAAATTGTAAAACATCTGTTACACCCTGTAATAGAATTTAACCAACAACAAAATTTCAACAATATGTTTATTTGCAATAAAACTTCCATTATACGTGAATGGCTTTGCAAAAACTGGGTCACCATCATTTATTTACCTTCACCGAACTATCCGTAGAATGTGACCAGATGTCTTAATTGTTCGATCAGTTTATAACATTACAGTAATTGCAATTTCTAATATAATTCTACGGCAGTATTAATAAATATCGTAAATAATTTGCGAATGTGAATTGTTATACAACTTCCAGTCATTAAAAAAGTACCCCATTGTCTTTGTGGTGCATTACGAATTTCTTATGCAAGACTAAAAGGCAATCGCCTGCATTGTGATGCAGAAAATTCAACCTTCGCTATTATAAAATAGGTTTACATTTTAAGCGCAGTAAACGTTATAAATGCTAGCGAAGTGATGCATAAAAAGGCAATAAAACAAGCGCAGTGAAAGTGTTGAATTCCAACCAAATTGTACTTTCTACCCGAAGATGATATTAGTATTTTTTATTTAGTAGATAATATCATGGATCGATCGATCTAATTTTTTAATGATCCTTTTAATTTTTTTCCCGAAAGCCGCTCCCAATTTAGAAATTTAGTAAGCTCTGTTAAAGTGTTTTATCGAAAGGATAACAAGAACAATCCTTTGTTTTTCGTTGTAACAATTTTAAAATGTAGATTAAAAAGCTTGCTCAATTTATTTCTAAATTGATTTCGTCGTTTAGTGAAGCTCATCAGTGTAACAAAAGAAGTAATTTGTAAATGGGAATTTTTGAGGGCGCAAACAAGGTATTTTCAGGATGGTACTTCGACATTCGGGGTACTAACCGCCTTGTTCAAAACTACGACGTTTGGAAAGATTGGACTAAAAACATAAACAGGCGCATTCCACCATGCTGAATAGTGTAGAATAATAATTTAGAATATGTAAAATGAAAATAAAAACACCTGCCTAAAGTTATTGTGTGTACTTTACTATGCAGACGCGCATAAGTGCATAGTAGATCGGCAGGAGGGGAACGATTTACTATTCGACGGTACGAACGCGCTGCCTTTTGTCTATTCAAGCAATTCGCACTACAAAAAATTTAATTGTCGGCAACTATCAAACGACAAAAATGTCGGCTTTGTAAAAAATTATACAATATAATGGCACCTTTTATATTACAACTAGAACGGAAACTCCGCTCGCCCCACCCTAATTGCATTGCGAAATTGAGACATGCATATCTTAGCAACAGACAGTTCGTGCATTCTTATTATGTAACAGTATTACAGTGTTGCCACTGTGTGGGGAATTTCTCAAAATGTCGGGAATTTAAAAACTAGCGGTGAGTTTTTAGGGGAAAGCTTGTTATTGGTTAAAATTGGGGAATTATTACATTTGTGTGTTATGGCGCACACGTTAGTTTAAAATAGTTTTCTAGTTTTTAATTTTTATATTGGAGTTCGTATCACAGGAGTAATTTGTAGTCGATATTATTATTGGCTTATAACTATTCCGAAGCTGTTTTTTTAAACGACGCGTTTTGCTCAATGACGTCATTGTTTTCTAAATGAACGCTAGCAGCTGTCTTTGCGGGGAACCTTGGGGCATGTTATCAAGTGGGACTGGAAACAATATTCAACGTTACTGGCAACAGTGTAATATTACTTTGTGCTGTCGAAGGAGAAACTCGGGCGTTGTATTTTTTCTAGAAATTTACTTTTAATTTAGTGTATGTGTCTATGGCGCTTCCTCCACAAGATAACGAATTTAACTTATCTATAAATTAGCGATAATATAACTAATGAGTTATCGATAACTTATGGATATATCGAAAATTATCGATAACAAAACACCAGTCCACCTCTATCAGAAAAAATGAGTTATTTTTTTAAAATTTTGTTATCTTTTGTACAGACATCGACGCTATAGAACATCCGGTCCATGTATTAAATAAATAATCGAGCACTGCTACAAGGTAGTATTGTTTTGTCTTCCTACAGAGTTGTTTATGAAAATTTTCTTCTCAGGACTGCCAGTGTTGGTAATATTACACTCAATAGCCTTATCAGGAGTATAGTATTATCAATTATTCATAACGAAATCCAAGCACGTAATCAAACTCACCGGAAGCTAAAAACAATGATCCCAACTTCAGTACGGTTTGTTTAAACTGTAGTTGTATTTTTAATTTGTAATCGCTCGAGCGGTGTTATGCACATTTATATCTTGACATTTTTAAAATAACCTTTATAAAAACCTGTATTGCTGGCAATGAAACTGTTTAGATCTCCAGAAAATGAAAGTTTTTGATCACATTAATAAATAAACCTCCTTACTTTGGTATTTCATGCCGTAGATCTTACCTTAAACATTTATTACCCGAAAAAACTGCTCATTTATATTTCCCACACTTGAAATGTTATAAATCAAGCAGGTCGTAGGTGTTTTAATACATGATGCTATTTGTACCGAGTATACGACTAAGATAAGATTGCAAATAATCTAATAACACGAAATAGAACAACGGAATTCACTAAAATTTCCATTGTGAGGTAAAATGCCATTTGGTTACATTATACAAATTGCAGTGTTAAATCATACGTCACCACTCACGTTAAAAATAACGTTATGATGCAATGCAATTGATATATTAGATGTGGATGACGCAGCTATAACAACGCTAGAGAAATAAGTGATCCAACACAGCATCATTGTCTACTTACGCACACATACTGAAATATTCATACTTGAAACCCGGTGAAAGAGAAAAGAATCGAAATCGTCGCAGGAATCGATATTGCCAATAAATAAATTTAATAAAACACAAGTTACGAGTGACCATTATTCAGTTATGAGCGTTTATTTGATAAATGCGGCAGTTTATTACACGTACGGCTCACAACAGTTATCGGCAGGTCGATATTGAACTATTTATCTCCTTTTCACTGCATCGAGCTCTTTATTTCCACTTTGTGAGCCCGGGATTTTCTATAAAGTTTAAAAATGTGGTACAAGCTAAAATAAACTCTATTCGACGGTATGATTTTGATATTGGACTATGTAAAAAACTCATGTTTATTTGAGAATCTCGGCCAAAAATGATACGACTACGAATTAATGCCCGCAGCAGCAAAGCAGCCCAATGCATGTTGCATAGCATAATAGAAGTTGTAGACTGTAATTATTATATCCGAGCTTGAATAATTATTATAAGTGCATGTGGGTTTTAAAATAAATAGTTGCATGCACGAAAAAGAAAGTTTAAAAAGCAAACTTTACTGTTTGGAATGACCTCAACCTCAACGATAGGTTAGTAGGTATTTAATTTTATAACATGGTTAATACTTTTAATTTTATCTTCATGCTCAGACATCTAGACGTTAATGGCAATCACTATTCGTGATTAAAATTTTTTTATTTCAAATTTTTTGTCTGGAAAACAGTCTACATTTTAGAATTTTACTTTTTGCCATTAAATGATTGCTACATTACTTACTGAACTTTGTGCCCAGTAAATAGATAATGAATCTGTTCTCGATTGATACAGTTTTTTTATTTTTTTAAATTTCGAAAGAAATATTTCATAAACACCGGAATCTAAATTCCTATTTGTTCAGACAATAACTTGGGAATTTCAAGCAGCAACATGAAAAACATACACCTTGAATCTGCAAATTCTGTATAATTCTGAGTCATCAGAAATAAATTTACATGTCACGCTTTTGATTCTTTTATTTTTTCCCCATCTAATCAGTGGCGTAGGTAGAGTTTTGATACAGCGAGCGATCAGCATAAAAAGCAATAGAAAGAATATTGACTACAAAAACAAAAATTATGGTTGCATAATATTTTTTTTTACTTATCTAACCAGCAATGTTAGTAAATATAAAATGTAAATAAAAAAACAATTTGCATTTTACAATTTATTTAAGGAATGCTAGTAAGATGTAAAAATTATTAGAGAGCACCTGTGTTTTATTTAAATTTAAATAGTGCAGTCTATACACAACGCCTTTGCTTCGTCGTACTTAATTATTTATTATTATATTCCAGACAATTCAGTTATTGTAAAAAATCGAGTTGCCATGCAGGTTTGAGTTAATAATTTAAAATAAAAACAAGGAAAATGGAAACCATCAAACAACTTTTCTTAATGTTTCTTGATTTGCTATTTAACACCAAAATATTGGTAAAACTTTGTATATTATTTAAGCTAGGATTTCCGTTTATTTTTAACTAAATATAGGAAATGGGCTTGGCTTAAGTAAGAGCTTCCGAAGATTATTTATCGCAATGAGCGTAATTTTACAAAACACACCCTTGTGTATGTAAAAACTTGCGTGCTTATCAGAATAGTTAATATCGCAGACAGAGAAAATGAACACATCATAGATAATACTTATTACTGTATATTTAAAACTTGCATAATTATATCCGGTGGTACTTAAAAAAAGTTGTTTATAATAATGTCTTCGCTTTTAGCTGTTTGCTAATTATTATATTTAAATTTAAATTACCGAGCAACCGTTACGTTACAATATGAACTAACGATATACATTAAAATACTTTTGGTGTTAATGATTGTTATTTTCCCTTAAAATCGAAAAAAAATCGTTATACTAATTAGACATACATGACGAGGAGCAATTCGTAATTTAATGCAAACAGTACGTTAAACTTTTGCACTTATTATAAAACACGGTAGGCGTTTCTTCCGTTAATAGAGATTCAAATTTCATATGCTTAAGCAGGTAACTTAATCACTGTCAGGTTCATCCGTGGAACTGTTTCTGAAATTAATTATAATAATAGTGCGGAGGAATTTGTGGCAAAATTGCATCACTCATTTTATAAATTACTAGCGGAACTTTTATGGTCATAGTGCACCAGAAGTGGCCTCCCAATTAATTTAAAATTTTAGAAAATAACCTATGTATGCAATTAATATAAAAACTGAACAGTCAGCACCTTGAATTTGCCAAATTAGTAAGTTCAAGGTTGTACATTATTAACGACGACCATAAATCTGATTTGTGAACGTAACTGCAAAAGAAATTTGCATTTTCATGACAAATACCACAAAAACGTTGTGTAAAGCAAACATGTTTAAAGTCTTCAATCAAATCGTTTAGCTCAAATTGTAATATGGGGATTTTCTCATAAGCCCGACAATCAATCGAAGTGTGAAATGCGAAATGCTCAGGCTTGCTGCTTTTTACGCGGATAACCTAGACGAGTAAATTGTATGTATTATATCGTCGTAGCCAACCAAGTAAGCGAGCACTAGTTGGCTTCTTGAAGAACACGTTCGCACAGCAAGCACTAACTGTTCGGAGCATTTACCATAAATATTATTACACTGCACTTCTTGTCGAGCGCGTACCATGTAAATTATGCGGACCTGTTTAATACCTGCTTGCATTCTCTATCTAATGAGAATGGATTTTCATGTCAAAGGAGATGTTAAAGATAAGGATTAATAATCCTTTGTTACCTCGTGTGTTTTTATTAACTCTGTTTACAGGACAATCTTCATTCCTTTAGTTCACAAATTAGCACTTCTGATTACATTATTCATGAACGAAATGATTATACAGCACCTTTTGTTTATACACATGATTATAAATATAAGTTTGCGAATCTTGTTTAAAATTAATGTGGAATGGATACTAAAATCAGAAGTGGGATGACGAAGTTAGCGTGTCTGAATTAACACAGCACGATTAGTTTGCGCGCCCTCCTATTGGCAAATTCAAGCTTTAGTTCAGCTTCACAAATTATTATAGTTGTTAAACGTAGCGAGAGTTACGTTAGTTGCATTCGAGTACAAATTGCAATGTTATTAAAATCAGAGATGAGATTGGTGTGCATGATAAATGAGTCCCGTCCATATATACATGTGCGTACAACATTTAAGGCGGGATAATTATTGCTTTGAATAAAAGATTAATTATTAACATAGGAGTTTGATGAAAAATGTATATACCAGCTTTGTTGTTGTGACAATAGGTGTCTAAACAATAGTGTGGCATTTAGATTTAATACCACCTAATGTGGTTTATGTAAACAGCGCGGACACAAAGTTTTCGTCTATTTTATTTCGAAATTTTTGTATGAAATTGCGGTATATTCGTGCGTGACTCTTTACAAGGTAACAAATTAACGTTAACAATGAAAACATATCAGTCTGTAAGTTTGCATGGAAAGTAAACCAGACAGGTTAGGGAATTCTAATTCAAACAACTTTGTTCGTCTTTACAATATTTAATGTTGACTTTAAAATGTAGAAATTTGCATGTAAATTTGCGTGTAGATCATTATTAATTTTGCAGTGTCAAGAAAATAAATTGCTAATTTGTTCTAAAATTTTGTGTTCTTCACGTATCTATGTTATCTACATATAATTCGTTTGTAATGTGAAAATGTCGACTTCCTTGAATTAGCAAAGAAAAAACAAACAAATATAAAATTTTGACATTAAAAAAAACGGACAAGAAAATTTTAGTCTGTGGAAATATATCGACAGTCTCAAATTAAAACCTGTTGTCTAGAATCAAAGATTTTTTTTATTACTTCATGTAACTTTATACAAATTTTATTTCGTGGTTGAAATCCATTAACCAGGGGTGTAGATATTTGGGGCCTACGCAACGTATCTCCTAAAATACTTTGAGCACCCCCTCATATCTACGTCCCTGGTTACGGGATTTCAACGAAAACTAGCGAAACCGTAAATCGTCGTTAGTGAAATTTTGTTGCAAAATTTGAATAAAATATCGTAATTGACAGCGAAGATATTAATTGAAGTGTGGTTAGACCGCTTCGTCTTCAGGAGGCTGTAACTCCGTATGGAAGCGCTTACGGGTTTATTTTTATCGAACATTTCCTACTTAAAATGATAACCGGGAATGTGCTCCTTAACACGTTGATTGTTCCGTGCATCACATACGATGCATAGGACTTTTAACATCACTCATTCCTAGAGCGTTCATGTCTTGCAGTGCTCTGACTGCAACTCTGCCCTTGTATCATATTTAATACACAGTAACTGGGCGTGTGACAGGAGATAAATTCCTAAAATAGGGAAAGTTAACGTGTCAAATTTGTACCGAAAGCTATGTAACACCCTGTATATTGTGATGGATACATAAAAATATTGCCACAAAAAGTATCAACCAAGAAAATTATAATCCAGTTAAAATGTTGAAGTTCGTCGACAATTATATTGACAGTGTAAAAAGGATTTGTTTAATTAATATGGCGCCCAACGTGAGGCTTCTTTAGTTGCTCTACATAGCAAATTTATATGGCGCCCAACGTGGGGCTATTACGACATTTCCACAGCATTGATGTATGATGTTGACCCAAAAAGTAACGACAGAAAATTCACGTGTATAGTGTATATAAAGTCGAAATTCAAGTTCGTCGACAAACACATTGACGATTTAAAAGTCGACTTGAATATTTTCTTCGGCAAGAATGTCGTTAAAGAATATATACGAAATTTTGTAGAAAAAGAGTCATTGTTGAAATCTTTTAATTAAGATTAGTTATATGGTTAGTAATATAAAATCGACTTATACAACTGCAAATTTGTCGTCGAAAGTTTTTTTTTAAATTCTTTCAGGTAGAAAATTTGTAGAAAGAGAATTTAATTGACGAAATTGATTTGACTTTTTAAGGTTCCTTTACAGTCTTAATATTTCCACAAGTCGATATTAATGTCTAGCAATTTTGTCGCAGTAGTTTGTCAATAGAGCCGTCTTCAAAGTTTGTCGACAGATATAAAGACAGCCTGAACTCTCTGACCCCGTTAAATATTTGTCTAGGTTCAAAGACTTTATTGTTTTATGTAGTTTAATATGCAACTTTTATTTTGTGGTTGTAATTTGTTAATTAATATTGGAGGTCGACATTTACACGGGTGTTGAGAAAAATGTCAAAATATAATTATATAATTTGATGGATGTATAAAATTATTGACCTAAAAAGTAACAAACAAGAATACTTAATCTAGAACAAACAAGTCTATGTTCAAGTCCGTCGGAAGATATATTGACATTCTTAAAGTCGACTTTAACAAGTGTTGTCCGGTAAGAATGCCGTCGCAGAGATATTTAAATTTCTTCCTTATTTGAAAAAATGAATATTGTACGTTCATATTTAGTTAAGTGTTCGTAACAATGTTGATATGGTGATAAAAATGGCGATAGATATAAATAATGCAATAAATAATATACATATATACTAATATTATCTAAAAAGTGACTTCAAAGAAAATTCACGTCTAGATCAAGTCGAAATACTAAACGGCTTATTGATAATCTAAAAGTCGAGCTAAACATTTGCAAACTTGTTGTCAAGTTTTTTTAATGTCTTTCAGGTACGAAATTTTGTAGTAAGAACACAGTAATTGAGTGTTGAGAAAAGTCGATAAAAACATATTAAGGCAACATCTTATAAAAGTATAAAACTGATTTTTAACGTTTTTTTTACAGATTTACTAATCCCACAAGTCGACATTTATGTCGGATCAATTTTGTCGCAGTAATTGATGATTGCAGCAGCGCACCCGAAATTTGTTTTTAGGTAAGAGAAATATTTATTTTCCTTTATATTTAAGACGACATAATTTTTAGTCAGAAATGGAAAAAGTGAATACAATACAAATTATTTGTTATGCCCTATTTGTTAATTGTGTCAATTAAAAATACATAAAATAACGTACCGTGTCCTTTTTTACGATCGTTTATTATATACAAGACAAATTTGAAAATCAATGAGATCGTTAATTATTCTATTTACGAGTATTCTCTTCAAAAGGAAAATCTGACGGTACAAATTACTTTCTTAATCGAACTTTTAAGAATGTCGTGTCTAATGGAAAGTGCGAAATCCGAGAAATGCTTATTAAATTAGGGCAAGAAGATGAGGAAAGTGTGTACATTATAAAAAAAACTTCCCTTCCACTCCAGACTTTCCCGATAGTTTTAATCGGACGTAAAACAGACAGACAGGTACTAAATTCACATGTATTTGGGGAATCCAGCGTTTTAGAACGAAGGAAAGCAGAAAGCGGGCAGAGGAAAAACCGAGGAGTGACAGGAAAGGAAAAAGCAAAATTGATGACGTTCGGCCTGTTATAATAAATACCGTCGACGATAGCAGTGATGATAACAAAAATTAGCTTTTATTATTTTGTGGACTTTTTAAGCGGCGCCTATTCCAGCGTTTTGGTGGGTGTCACAAAACAGCTTTATTGAACAAACGTTTCTCGTCGATTCTGTGAAGGTTAAATTTACAAGATTTTTAGGAATTAACTTGCGGTGTTGCGTTCTCAGAAAGTTTGATAATTTTTCCGTGAGAAAAGTGTGTTCATTATGAAACGTTGCCAAACATCTGTGCCCTCGAAATTGGAAAGAAAACTGTCGGATTTTGACTTCATCTTCAAAAGCAGAATTTGTCGAGCTAGGAGCAACCTGTTTGTGATTACCGCCCAAGTCTATAAATACATCGACATCGGGAATATGAACGTCAGAAACATTCATCGGAAATAAAACGGTGCGAATGCGTCGCGCAATGACTTCATGCTCAATGCGAGCGTTTTCCGCTAGAATCAATCGAAATCGGATGTTAAATTTATTATTAATCTTACTATGCAACAAACAATTTAAGTCATCACTGCGGGCAAAGAATTAATAATACCGAATCGATTTTAAATTCCTGCCTCGTTTAGACGCGGTTGGGCTTAGAATTACTGTCCTATGAAATATTCACAGTGCACATGATGAATACCTACATGACGAGGATTTATCGTAAGGCATCAGCAACAGATAGTGAGTGACCACTTGTTTGTCCAGATATGTTTATGTTTGTTTTAGTTCATAAATATCAAAGAAAAGCAGCTTGAGAAACTTCAAAAGTCACGTGCGCTATTGTTAAAAATGGCGTGTGCGGTTTTATCTGTACATAAAATATTCCTACGCAAAGCCAGCTCTAAATGACGGTTTGGTGGCAATTCGCAAGAGACTTTAACTAAGTGGGTTAAAAATGTAGAAATTGTTGCTAAATTCTTATTATTAATTACACCTCCAGGATATACGGTAAAAGTTCCGTGACACTCAAGGACAACGACGTGGTTAAATTTAGAATCCTATCTTAAAATTATCTAAACTGATGTTAGTGTGAGTTGTGCGTGATTTTTCTACAGGATGTAACTTTAAATTGAAACAATACTTTCGTTTCATGTATGCGGATCAAGATCAAACTTTATTATTAATTTTTACAATTAAAAATTAATTTTTTTTGCAAAATTTCAAGTTTCAATTCATGTATTGTTGTTGGGCTGTAAAATTGCCTCTTTGCCTCACAAAGCGTAAGAACAAAATAATGTGAAAGAACTTAATTACGTATAATTAACGGTAATCGTGTAAAATTGTACTGTTACTTCTGTTTTCTACAAGGAGTCTAATTTTAAATCAACGCGCGTGCAAATTACGGCTGAGTAAAAATTCACCGCGTCTTCGAGGAAGCCGAAATGCTCTTCAAATGGGTTTTTTGCTACAAAATTAAAATGTAAGATAACATCTGCTATTTTCAAACGTACATATTTGAACAATGAATAGCAATAAAACATGCAAAGTACGTGAAACGTGACCTTTTCGGCATTTACTTATTGTATTTTACCGTTTACTCGCACTTGTTTCGGTTAACTTGGTTTAAAATACCTTCTTTGATTTTCGGCTGAACAGTGGCGTATCCAAAGTAGGGCTTTAGAGCGATTATTTTTTTAAGATAATGTTAATTAATATAAAATATATTAGATATTTATAATTAATTAAAAATATATCGGTTATTTTTAATTATCTGTTTATAAATATTCTATTTAAAGGCAGTTTTATTTAATATATCTAAAACATTTAAAAATTATTCTATTTCGAAGTATCTTAGATAGTTTAAAATTAAATTATACAATAAATGTAACTTAAGATATCTTAGACGTTTAAAAATAAAAGAATTGGCGAATACCTAACATACTTGGAAATTGCCACCGCTAAGTTGAACTACGTCTGGCAACGTTGCGACTTGCGTGGTTATATTATAACCTCATTTAATAATGCATGTATTTATATGTTGCCTTGCGCAAACTGGGCTGCTAAATAATAGAGAATGGTATATGTTTTGTGACTGCAACAACATTAGCGCATTAGCCATGTGTAAACTTAAACAAACATTCTATTTTCATCAGCGTCCGCGTTCAAGTCTGCAACTGTTCACTGTTGCCAGGTTTAAGATTGAAACTTAGCGGAAGTACAAACTATAGATGGCTGTAATTTCCAAATGTTAAAAAAGCCGTTCAGACTTTAATGCAGGAAAAATTTCAGTTGTATTATTTAAAATTTATTACCATTTAAGCTTTTACCCTTCTCGGGACTCGGAATTACACAATATTTACTTTTTAGTCATAAATAGTGGAGCATTCAAGAAATTCTCAAAAAGATGGAAAGGCTTTTTAATTAAACGATGCAATTTGCTCTTTGATTGCCGCAAATTTCAGCTGAAAAATCCTAAGGGCGGCTAAATCAATTATTACTAATTTCCTTGGGGTTTTGACTCCCTAGCCCCTTGGGTGAGTCGTCTATACCTCAATTAATATCATGTTTCTGCTAATTATATGTGCGTTATTTCCATTAACTGCATTTTTTCAAACGCAAATTAATTAATTTCAAACAATTAGGTGCACGTGTTAGAATAACAATAAAATTTTCATTCATAGAACTTATCTACATTAATTAATAAAACATAACAAAGATAACAACGCATTGTTACTGGTATTTAAATAGCAGTAACAACTTGCAAAGATTCCTAATCTCGAGCTTTTCTGGCAAGGCACAAAAATTACAGACTTTAAGTTGGTCGGATGAAAAGGAAACAGGGTGTCGTTATTTATGGTATTTATTGGTTACCTGTGGAACCACTATTCCTTTTCTTCGGTCTAGGATATTTTCAAAAAGCAGTGTTGTAAATCTTGGGAAGTTCAGAACAGTGCACACGATAATAAACTTGACAACTGCAGATAATTTGATGTTTCAGACAACTTCCTGCAAGGTTGATATGCTTCTGCAGCCTTCAGAGTAATTGGATTTGGGGTTGTTTATGTTTATGCAGTAGAAAGATGCTGTCTTCGAATAACAATGGATTAGGAAAAAATCTGTTCTTTTATGACAAGCTGAAGAACCGATTGGTGCAATTTTTTAAACGGTTGGAGTTGAAAAAAAAATCGTTACGTATCGTAAATGAAAAACTCGAAACAGATCGCAATTTTTTAAATGCAGAAAATGTGTCAAACCTGCTGTGAAATTCTCAAGATTAAAATCGCAACAATTACACTGAATAGAACGTGACTGCAATCTATCACGTTTTCAAGAAATTTTGAAATATTAGTATGTAGTACATCAACGTCTTCAAATTTGCATAACTGGGTGTAGATTTATTATTTCAAAGTCTCTCTTTGAAAATCTACTAATTAGGTCTCGATTAAATCGTAGATTCGTATCTAACAAGCCTATTAACTAAACCCTAACTTCAAATAACTTGCGTGTTTTTTTGTGTGGTTATTTTAATATAATATTATAATGTAAATAAAGCTTTCCTTGTTTGTAAACGACTTTAATTATTGCACATTTTATTTACGGATTTTTAATGATGTGCTTGGGAAATATCGATTTTTTTATAAGGAGCGGATTTAAATTTTAAAATTTCATTCATACCGTTTCCGGTTTGTTCTATAATTAATCGTTTTTTTCTCGATTTTTTAAATTGGATCCTAAATACAGCATCTATCATTACTAAGTTTTTAGAACTACTAGAGAGTACAATAGAACCTAAATATGGTTTAAGATTAGGGGAATTCATTCAAAGGAACTTGACATTATAATTAATTTATCTTTTCTGAAAATGGAAATTTTAGGAATTAAATAATTGTTACAATGGGTACTTATTGTTTGTCTGGGTGGTTATCAAACGATCACATCGTTTTCGTTATTTCTACGAAATTTCTGATCTTTATTTTTTGCACCATCATGGAGCACCTTTGCTCAGGATTATTCATCAGTTCTGAAGCTTCCAAGTCATTAGCTTCCTTGAAACGTTCAGTTTTTTGTGATTACTGGCCCAGTCGCTGACACCTGTTGTAAAGGTGTGGAATTAATAAAAATTTACTTTCTCGTACTTTAGGTCGGAAAAGCATTGTCACCACTTAATACCACCCTTAATTTCTTCTTCTAAGCAAACAGATACAGTTATTGAAAAAACACATTTTTTTCTAAATCTATACAGGTGTAGTGCTTGATTTTACTAGGTAGAACGGCACGATACCAATTATATTATAAATTTATAATTTTAACTTTGACAACTTACACAGAGAAAAATATCATAAACAATGTAAACTTCAAGGCCATGTTAGAACTCCTGCAGTGCAGAATTTCATTATAATTTCTAATAATATGAAGGTGAAAAATATCCGGAAGTCAAACAAATTTAATATTCTCCCACACAATTTTGCATGCTAAAATTGTACAGTTTTTTAAATAACAATAAGACTTGAAATGCCAATTCATATCTTTAGTAACTCAAGAAGACGTTTGTTTATCCTATTTTTAGAAGTTCCGAGTTGCATTTTGCATAAGTTTTAAGTTAATTATTAACTTGAAAGTTTCAGTTTGCCATTTGTTGTTATCTCAAGTCATAACTTCAACGATATAGCGTACTTGAGCGAAAGGGTAAATGTGTAAAATAGAATAATAGTTCCTGTTCTTGTGTTACCCGCATTATACGAAGCAGTTTGACTCACGTACTTCAATACGAGTTGGTACAAGTCTGATAGACTTGTAGAGGTAATGTCGTGTCACCTTAACGACATATCGTGTGGGTGTTAAGCATCTCGAGCACAGGTATCGATATGTTTATATAATCTGACTGAATGTTGTCAGAGGAACGTTAGCTAATCGCGAACTTTCACTGTCGGCGCATGCGTTAGAATTAGCGGCCCACTTTGGGGCCGTTAACGAGGTCGAACCCAACGCAAGCGCGAATTTGGTATACATAGCGGTCCGAACGGTGCCTTGTGTTCACTTTTTATTACCTACATTCCTTATTATTTGGGTTAACTAGTGAAGATACTTTAAATGTCCGTGCTCTAACGACCATTTTACATTTTAACAGAATTTCTACATTTAGTTTACACCATAGCCTTTTAAATTGAATACTGTAAAGGCACACGCGATATTTTGATATACTTTCCCGTTTTTACGAAACGAACGGTGAATACTTGTTATTTGTTATTTAAAAAATTAAAGGATGTGATCTCAAAATTTCAAACACGCAGCTTGTTCCTGTTTGTTGTACACCGCACAGTTTGACCTACATATGTTTGTTTACAGTCTTCACATTGCTAAAAGTCGGAAGCGCAATTTTTATTCATTTTTTGTGTTTTAAAGTAAAATCGTTCAGTTACATAAAAAATAAAATTATTAATTCATGCTAAATAAACAAGGCTGCGTACGAGTTTTAAAAGCGATTTGGTATCAACTCGTATTTGTCAACAGGATGCAGCCGATTAAAAAAATATCACATCGTAAAGAAGAAAATTTAATTAAGTTTTCAAGTAGGTAATCAACCTGCTTGATAAATATTATTAATATCTACCACCGAATATTTATAGTTAAAATAACATTTAAAATATCTGTATTTTTTTATAGAATTATTCCGTTTACACCAGCAGAGAAAAGAAACAGTTTGGAGAGTATAGAGCTTTCCTGTTTGCTATTTAATTATTATTTGTTAGTATTGGATTAGTACGTAGCGCCTTTTTATTATTTTTTCTGACTTGTCTGACCGACATAATTCCTTCTGCCAATCGACATTACCAATTCCAGGTCCTTGACATCCCTTTCGGTAGGTTTTGTAAAAATAGAAATTTTTCGACTTTCAACAATTCAGTTTATTTTTGATGTATTTGTAAATGCATTTGACATTAAAAAAATATTTTCCATGTTGCTGACCTTATCCGCTACAGTTCCATATCACTTTCTGCAGTATCCAGTTTACATTTTTAATGTCAATGTAAAATCCTACGCAGTTTTTTGAAAGCTTTTCAAAATTTGACGAGTCTAATATATAAAATCTGAAGTACTGGAGTGTTATTTTTGTATTAATACTTCATGATTTTTCGTACTAAAACGAGCACATTCCAGAGGTTATTTAAAGTGTACGGGCAGTGCAAATATAATTATTAGATCAAACGAACTTACCTAAGTGAAGTTTGATCCTAATTGAAGCGCTCCGCCCGAGATGATCAGTTCCTCCCAACCCTCTCATCATCTAAAAACCCTGATCATCTCTGTTGCGACAAAAGGGCTTTAAAATGAAAAACATTGTGTGACCATGCACAGGGTGACTTAGATACGTTTAAAATTTGGACTTACTAACACAGGAGAGTCCTAAGAAATTTTTTTACGATGATAAAGTGCAAATAAAATTCCTCTGGGTAAAATATTCCACATTGAATGTACCTCCATGCTCATAATAATATAACGATCAATAAACAAAAAATTAATTTAGGTAGGTCTATAATTTGTTACTTACTTTTTGTCTTACTAGTATAGTTGGGGCAATTTTTTACATAGCTATTCATGATAAAGTATATAAAGTAAATGAAACTTACTATGCACTTTAATTTGTTGACAAATTAGAAGCACGTAACCTCTTTATCATTCCACTTGGCATTAGAAACTGACAGAAGTACATGTACTGCGCCTGCGCACTGATAAATAACAGAGTTTCTCAACAAGTTCTTACACTTGCGCAGAAGTTGACGAAATTTGGTTCTAGCAACAGCATACCATGTTCTATACTCTATCATGAAATTTCTGTATGGATATTGCACCAATTTCTGCTTGTTTTCGTATAAATCCATTAGTGAGGGGCGTATATCTTAACGTATTTTTAACCCCCATACATCTATGCCCCTGGTGAGTGGATTTTAACGAAAATAAGTAATTATATAAAACATCATAATTACAACAACCATACAAAATTCGAGTCGTGTATCTCAATTTTTAACAGTAATATTATTTAAAGCGTGATTAAATCGTTCCATTCTCAGGGAGCGGTAACTCCGTAAAGAAGCGTTTCCGAACTCGGAAATGTGCCCCACTTGTATTGAATTGTATACAACACCTTGTATTAAAAACGACCACAAGTGGTCATTATGATAATATTTAGAAATGTATTAATATGAGGTTAAAATATTTTTTCTTACTGTCATTATTATGGTATTACAACAATTTTGTTAATCCAAATTTAAAAAATAGCACCGTTTGATTCAGCACCATTTAGCAAAGTAGCAAAACTAAGTCTTAGAGCTAGATATCAAGCTCAACCTAATTATGCTTTATGTAAATTGCTTCATCCTTGTTACGCAAAGCTCTAGGCAAATACCCAATTCGCTTTTTTTTTCTTTTTCTATACAAAATCGCCTCATTATAAATATCCGTTTCAGTTAGATGTATGTTCAATGTTCTTCTCAAGCTACTAATCTTGTCGGATTATGTCGTCCTATGCCACAATCACGTCGGTAACTCGCAAGTGGAAGCATTTAGTTCCGTTTGCTTGATAAAACAACCGTCTCAAATTTTGAAGCTTTTACCGTTACGCGTTACTGTAAGAAGCAATGTTAGAAATAACTTTATTTTTTCACGTCAAAACATCTTTCCTGTGAAACACTAATTGGGAGGTCCCCTTTACGGCATCCTTGTTCTTTATTATGCCAGGTTTTTTTATGAACGGTGTACTCATTTAGTAAAAATGTAATTAAAGTTGTGGAAGAACTCTAAAATTTTAAAAACAGAGGCCCCCTTTTATTTTACTAAACGCTTTAATAATTTAAGCGTTTAATAAAACTTGATTGTGCAGAGCTTTTATCATTTGGTTGAAACGATGTCTCGATGGCATGCAACGTTATTCGGGCTTTTCTTTGGTCTTACGATTCTTGTTGTTTTCAAAGGAAACTGAACGATATTTACCTCCGAGACTCGGTAGTTACCGTGACCTTTGTGCTATGCTTTACTGTCTACTTCATATGTGACGGGCAAAATGTAACGTAACATACAAAATAACTGGTTTTATCTTGCCGTATATGCTGAGGTTACCACGCAATGACGTTTTGTATGCATTTAAAGCGTTATTCATATTGTATAAAACGTAATCAGATAGATTTACAAGATCAGTAGCATTTTTTTTGCAAATTTAGATAATTAAGGAGTTTTTAATCGAGAATGATATCCAATGATCGCAGAATTATTAAAAAATCGTAAATTTGATAATTTTGTCATAAAAATGTCATAAATTTTGTCATAAAATCAAAATTCATATTTTCGCCAAGTTTTTTTTGCATTCTATTGATCGTATCGTAACAGAAGTCAATTTTCTGTGTACGATTAGATGAGCAAATCAGAGCAATTGCATTTTACAAGTATGCTGTACGTTTTGTGTTTGCTTGTATCAATTCCTGGGAAATTTTGCAGCTGGTAATAAAATGGAAACGGTACAATAAATATATTTTTACACACTAATAAATCGGACAAAATTATACATATTTTGTTTTAAAATTAATAAACCGTTGCCGGTGACAAGTAATAATATTATGACATAGACCATAGAGTGCGCATTTAACAATTAGTGTAAATGTTCCGCTCATTTGCTGCGAATAAAGCGGGAGATACCCACAATGTAGTGTTTAGCTGATGGTATCTCGGTCCCGAGCTCGACTATCTGCGGTTGAGCAAGACTCGATCTTTATAATTAACTGTTCCCTTAATACGATAAATAAGAAATTATGCAAGTGAGGAAATCTGTTTCGTCTGAGATTTTGGTTTACAATTTAATGATTGTTTTAAATGTAGATCGCCTTTTAATTAAAGTCAGGATTTTGTCTTAATCCGCGTTATGTAATTAATTAAGTTGCTTGTCCCAAGGTTCATTCCACATTCGACCGCAATGTTATGGAGATGTATGTACTTATTTAGTCTTTCACGAGCATTCGCCAGGTGGAAACTTCGAAAACATTAATGCGCTCGAACAGTGGACATATTCAGAAGCGCTTAAAGTGGGATGGGATGGGATGCAAATTTTAGATAAGTGTTTTAAGGTAAAATTGGAAACTGCACGTAATATAATAAACGCGTTCAGATTTGCTATGAAATGCAAATAATATGTAAATCCTGCAAATGCAATGTAACAAATAAATTCACATGCGTAAGCTGATGGACGGTCTAATGACAAGCTATTATATTCAGAACACTTAAAAAAACAAGCTATGAATGGATAATCATAATTATACACATTTATTTGTGAGATTTAAAATAATTAATTCAACCTATTTGTACTCTTCAGTTAATAGATGTAATCAAGGTTTGTTGACGTAAAATTTATGGGTTCCCGGTTCATTATTGGCAATAGTCAGAGATTTTTGAGTTTGTGGGGTCCAGGCAGTGGCGGTGCAGAAAAAGCAATGGAGCGACACCTTTAAAACCCACCCTCTGTCACAATTATTTTTTTTTTGTGTATATTTAGTAACTAATCTTCATTTATGAGCAAACATCATATTGATATTATGAAACCTATCAAACTATCAAAGTGGATACGAAATACAATTATAACATTTACTATTAACTAGTAGGTGTTATAATATAATTAGGTTTCATTATGTTATGGGGCCATTATGGAGCTGCCCATAAACTGGAGGCGTGGGGTACACAGGGCTAAACACAGCCGGCGTAATTAAAATGTCAAATGTTACAAAAAAACTTACGTAAGTTGAGTTAAGCTGCCAAATTTGCCGGGTCAAATTAATATAATCATAAAACGGACCGCTACGGACTACCAGGATTTTGGAAAAATGTTTCGTTCTTGGTTGAAATTGTTAGAAATTCCTAAATTAGTGAAGTACCAAAATACCAAATTGCACTGCTAAAAATTAGCCTAGAAATTTATTTTTAGCAGACTTGTAAGTAGTAAACCACAAAATTTTGAGGAAGAGTAGAATGTGAAACGAAATTAATCAGAATCTTTTTACTGTTATACGCTCTTAATTGTTTAACAATTAACTCTTAATTAATGCTACACACCGCCTGCAATAATTTCATTACCAGTACACCAAACCAAACGTAAAAATAGTAATTTGTAAACAGTTATTCTGCACAAAATGTCGAATTTTAATTATTCCTAATTCTACAAAAAAAAAAACATTTTCTTAACTTTGGTTCGCAAAGTTATTTGATTTGTAATTTCATTGGGATTCCGAAATTAACTGGAAATTTAATTTTAAATCCTTTTTACACCTGAAATACCAGAGCTGTTTAGGGGTATCTCATTGGATTACTAAAATAAATGGAAAGTATCTTTTAAGTAGGATTGCTAAAATAGTTTTATAAAAACGATATTTTGCAAATTACCTAATCAAATGTCTGGGGACTGCGAAAACCTAGACTACCTTGCCAAATTTTAAACATCGCGGTGCGGTGAAAGTATGTGACGTCATAAGGTTACACGGATCGTAAATATGGAAACCTTACGTACAACATAATAAGGTGCAAATTGATGGGCCTTATATTGAAAGCAATATTAAAATTTACCCTGACCTTCCGTAAGGTACCCAAGGTTATAAAACCAAATTTTAATTATAGCTGTGTAGATACTTCGAGAATAGACTTCACGTTTTGACTGCTTATAGAAGGCTGTCCAACAATCGCAATTTGTCAAATTGACCTTGTTGGCATTTTGTTTTGCATGCGTTGCAAAACATGTTTGTTGCTATTATTAATTTTGAAATCTGTTCGTGATTAGCAGAATTCGGTCAAAGATTGTTTGCTCAAACCAGACTTCATTGAGTACAAGTGCTAGTTTACGATTTGTGGGCGGTATTTGATGAGAATAACTTTGTAAATACAAAATATGAACGGAGACGACGGAATAAGAACAACGAGGTGCTTTAAAATTAGATTTCTAAAAACTCCAAGGTTTGTTTAGCAAACAAACATAATTCAGAGAAAATTGCCCTCTATGTTTAATACTATTGAAGTTCCAACGTGCACACAAACGAGGTCAGTACTACTCAGTTTGCGAAAATTATTAATTCTAAACATGATAACTCGACGACGGTTATTTGTCGCGCTCCAGAGTTTATCGTAGGTCATTTAAAACAATTATTTCTGATTGAGCCATCGAGACGTCGTCGTCTGCTCTCCTGTAGATAAGCACCAAATAAAATTTTAGCAGCAGCTCGACATTAGGTGAAATATTAATTAAGATCTTCAATGCATAACAAATCAAAATGAAGTTTTTAATTAAATTAAAAGCACACTCGTCGCAGCATAATGTGATTCGTGCTGCACACTTCAAACTTTATATGCAACTAAAATCCACTGATATGAAGTTCTTTCTTATCTAAAATCCTATTCAAGCATAATATTTATCTTGGTTTTATTTCTGAGCTACCTGCTCCTTTGTTTAGTTGCGTTTCGCTGCCGAGGTGGTTCAAGCTCGACAAAATCGCAACTTCCAAGTTGATGTATATGCTGAAAGACTGCAAACCAAACCGACGACTAAACATTATAACATGCCGTCGTGCGAATATGTTCTCTACAGTTTGTAGCTCAAACGAGACTTTTAACCAGTTCTCTATTTTTATTCCTTTGATATTTACTTTTATTAAGGTTGCCTTGAGTTCAAAACTGCGTTTTTTAATTTAGAGCCTGGACATCATCAGTAGCCCTAGCCAGGAGACTTTTCAGTATACTTCATCTAACAAATTAGGAACTAATTTTGCTTTGTATCTAAACGTAGTTAATTAATCGTAGCGTTCATTTTGTATTAACAGATTGGCAAAGTTTACGTGCATATGAAATGATTATCAACTGTTTTGCATTTTATTGAACACAATAAACGAATGTGTACCTAACACGTTTGACAAATTACAAAACGCACTTAGATTCTCAGGGTCAGTGGCGTCGTGTGCGTAGGAATATCGCAGCCAAAAATTCATTTATTCAAGAAATTATTTAATAACGCCTAACAATTGTTTTTTAAAATCAAAATTCATTCTGTAGCGTCAATAAATTATTTATCGACAACTGAAAATAATTTATTTCTAGTTTACCTACGAATGATTGCTTTGCTTTTTATTAATTCATTTAAAATTGGCTCAATGATTTTCACACGTCAATAAATCATTTTTTGACGTCAAAAATTCGGTTATAGATTTTAAAATATATATCGTTTTGGTACAAAAAGCTATGATTTTTAGACACGAAAAGAATTTAATTTTTGGCGCCCTAAATAAATTCAATTTGTGACTTTAAAATTTAATTTTTGTCGCCAGTAATTATTAAGCGATTGCTGGAAAAAAGGTAATTTTGTTTTCCATAATTCAGAATTAAAAGTAAAACGGCGTTGCATGACAATTAAAACTGAAATGGTAAAAGGGTTGCTTGCGACCATATAATATATGGATGCTGGCAATCTAGTTAATGTAAATTCAATTACCTTGATGAAACCACAATTTTAACCCCCTTGGAGCAAGTGGGCTGGAACTGTTAGAAACACAACTTCTCAAGATCATTTATTTTACAATCAAAACCAAGACGTGTACGCGAGTGAGTGCGCGTAAGGGTTGTATGTAAACTAGCACGCTTTAAAACTATCCGAGACCTGTGTTTATTCGATGAATAAATAATAAAAGTGTATTTTATGGGAATACCTGTTGCAATAATAAATCGGTCAAATAAAATATAAAATTTTACGAAGTAGAATGATTTATTTTGGACACGACGAATAAGAGAGTTCGGCTTCCAAATAAAAGATATGGATGGGTACAAGACACAGATTTCAATTTCTGTGGACGATTTCGAAGTTAGTAGGTAGTTGGAAAGCTTCTGTTTCCTTAGGACGCTTCCGAATTTAGTTGACAATCGAAAACATATCGTGACCTTTTTACGAACACGCAAGACTGCGGTAACATTATTATTTATCGTGGAATTGTAATTATGTAATTTAATTGTATCTCCGCTTTGTTTTATACAGGACTCTAATAATAATAATTTTGTAGGCTTTCTGTGGGTGGTAGGTTTTTTATGTTGGTAAAAATTAGCTTCCTCATTTAATCAATATTTAAACGTGGAGTGCCGGATATTTGAATTCTTGGCGATTAAGGCACCTATTGGTGCCCTCATAAATATGTACTCTCAATTTGCTTGCGTGAGGGGGATTATGTAAGTTGTAATTAGTGTGATTTTTGGAGTACGCGTGTTTTCTAACGCAAACCGTGTAATAATGTGCACTTTGTTAAATTCTTTCGGTTTCTCTTTACAAGGTTAGTTATTGCATGCTGTTTGACAACGAAGGCCGTTCGATTTCTTATAGATCAATAGATAAATAAATTATTTTAAATCTGTTTGATGTGATCGTAACAATAATTTTCAGCGGTGTTTGGGTAACACAAAAATAATAAAAAACTTGATTGCGTAGTTTTTTTAACAAATTCAAGGAGAATGGGAATTCCCCAAAGTCGTAACAAGTTGTCAAATTACTCGGACCATCTTTCACTGAACCAAAATTGTGGGCTCATAGAATCTTTTGGGGCGTGCCAATCAATGCCTTAGTTATTTTTATATATAAATAAGTAAACTAATTATTAGAGAAAGAAAGTTCAGAATTTTTTTATTTATTTAATTAATTGTTGGAAATACCTGTGACAAGTTGAAGAAAATTAAGGTTAATTGGGTAATTAAAGAAAGAGAGGTAGCTGTTAATTGCTTCATTTTTAAACCGTTTACTTAAAAAAATGTCAATTCCTTCAGGGTCGAATTTTGATAGAAGGAGGCTATTGGTTCCTTCTTACATCAAAACACTCATAATTCAGAAAATAATGTGTGGAAGCAAATCTCAGGTAAATAAATCTACCAAATTTTAAAAAGTTGAGTCGAAAAATATCCAAATTCACCTTCAAATGATTGCTATTCGTTTTAATTATTAAATTATGTTTTGGGTCTATTTACATTCAAGTACAATCACTGTAATTACAAAAAATTACTAGCATTGTATGTTGCCTGTAATGATTGTAGAATCACTCAATATCTAGCTTCATCTGAAATCAGCGCCAAGGCACTAGGCGTGCGCCTAAGGGCCCCAATTTCTAGGACCCCCAAAGTCAAAAGTTTTTTCTTTGTACAATTGATTTGCTAATTATAAAGCGAACATTGAATTTGACATGACTAGGAATGAACTGTTGCACTTTTTGATATTTGCAAAACAAAAAAATTTAAAATCATCAGTTTTGCGTGGTTTGTACAACATTTCCAAATGTGAAAACATGTTTGCATATTTATCAAACCGTCCTTTGATTCTAGTAACAGTAACGCGTATATTTCGACGCCCGCTATAATAGAACTTCTTCTCTTTTTTATACGTGCAAGGAAATAAATGTCTGCCGTCAAAAGACGTTTTTTTAACGTCATTTATATCTATCAAAGTCTGTGGGCCCCAAAGTTCCGGAGCGCCTAGAGCCCTCAACGGGTACAAACGCGCCACCGACTGAAATTATTTAAAATCATGTCCGATGAAATCGTCTACGGTCGGCGAAATCACTTTAAAACGTGATACCAATATTATTTTAGGGTAATTTAAAGCAAACTTCGAAAATCGCTTCAAAATTATCTAAAATCGGTTGTAATTACCTGAAAGTGATGAAAGCACTTAACGTTAATAACATCACCTAAAATCAATTTGAACTAACTTGAAAGCAAACGTGACCACCTGTATCGGCTGAAATCTACTGAAATTGCTTAGATATCAACTGAAATCCTTGAGATGATATATTTTTTTTATTCACTTGTCTCAATCTTTCTAGATATTCGAAATAAAGCCAAAAATTTTAAAGCAACAAATTTCACGTTTTAAGGGCAATTTGTCATCACCCTTAATTCATGGTGACTATGTTAAAATTTATAATATTACATGTGGCAAACAGCAGGATTTTTTCCCTCCAGATAAAAACTTATCAACCCCCCAGAACGAGTTCATGTGCATTTAAAATTGTGTTAGTTTTGTTGACAAATAACAGAAAGGAGCAAAATATAGTTCGTGCGTAACGTGAGCTCGTACCTAGTCCGTTTCATTTCTTACTAGATAATGTTTACCAAATGGAAGAAAAGACCCAACTTTTTTTGACTCGTCTTATATAAATAGATACTCCCATGACGCAGTGCGTTGTGGCCCTAGTTTCTAGTTAAAGCAATGATGAAGGCGGTGTATAATCTGTTTTGTGTTCTTAGACGTCTAAGGCGTTGTATCGACCCTAGGTAATTAAGAAGTTGCCAACTAGGTTTGAACAATATTGAAGTGTGCGAACTACACTTGCTCTTCATCTTAGGAGGCCATGCTTACGTCGTAGGCGTTCCAAGTCGCACACACGCGAAGGTTGCTGCAATTTTATTATTCAAAAACTTATTAAGATTACTAAATTTTGCGAAGCTGTGTGCTAGATTAAATATTAACGACGTTACATGCTCTGCATATAAATTGTTTTTGAAAAACCACGAAAAGTCTTTTCTTGTTATTTATCCCAGCTGCCATGATACAATTTCTCGAAGGGTTTCGTTTCAGTAATGATTCCAATCAACATGTTGTCGCTGCACTGGCGCCGAAACCATATGAGAAAAGCTCCTGGATTAAATTTTATCACTGTTGTTTCCCTTCATATTTTGTACTTAATATCTGTGAAAAATAAGGCAGCCCAGAACGCCAAGACAAATACAGCAACCTTATTTTTCATCCCTCACTTGATTCAATGAAAAGGGTGGCTAAGCTTGATGCCCCAATGACAAGTGAAGCGCACACTACCCACTACCCTTGCGGTTCTGCCGGTTATCAAAAGGTAGTCCTTAACATGGCACAAAAAATAAGTTGCTGTTATTTACGTCATATAAGAAAATCATTATAGTTATTTTGAATAATACGAAAAATAGATTGTTACTACCGAACGTAATTTGCATACCTTAATGTAATTAAGAATTTTTTTTAAATTTTATTTTAATTCAAAATATTGAGTTACGCTAAAAAACTATTGTGGATTCAATAAACTGAATCCGAAATAATTAATCTGTTGCAATAGAATTACGAATAGTTTTGAAAATTGCATTCCAGATCTTGCTTTAAAAATCTTAAGTACGTGCCTCTTGCTAAAAGTGGCTATTGTGAGCTGTCCATGAACAGTGTTTGCTACATCCGCGGAGAAAACAAAATTACAGATTTTGGGAACGTAGAAACATCATCAGGAAAGATTAAGGAATTGTCATCGACCTCACGGTATTTTTGTCGGGCAGACACATCGGAAAAACAAAATTTGGAATTGAAACAGAAATATTGGGTAATAACCTTTATTAGATTTCCTCATACTGCAAATTTGAGTTTTATTTTATGAAGCCCTTTTTAAGAAAATTTTATTAATTTAAATAATTAAATAGCCGTAATAAAAATTGTGAATTTAAAAATATCACCTACAAAACAGTACTGCAGTAATGCTGCCAATTGTGTATTTAAAAATATCTATATATAAATGTAGGAGTCATACTGAAAACGTTCACTTACAAATATCGCATTCAAAATTTTTTAACACATCATTTGCATATTTTTTTTTTAAATATTGCATATCCATTTTCTTTAAAATATTGCTCCGTATTGTTAAAACTATAGTACATCCTCATATTTTATAAAAACGACGCCTTTTTTTAATATCACATGCATTTAATATTTTCACAACAGGTATGCACAGTGTTATTCTTCAATTCTCAAAATAGAGCTCCTATAAAAATGTGTTCATAATCAACATAGCTACGTCAAATGTATAAATAAATAATGAAACTCTGCTATTTATTAATTTGAATAGAACCCCACAGAGGGCAGCACAACATATTGGACTTAAAAGTCCATTTCTACGGACTTTGTTGAGTTTTAGGAGCTTGTTGCGATTGCAAAAATTAAGTAAAGTCTGCCACGCAAGTGACTAATAATAAAGTATTAATATTTTATTAATAACCAATAAGAAAAACTACATTTAAAATTCTTTTCAGTCGCGTCAAGTTAGGCCATTTTTGTGTACTTGTTGTGATTTGTTATGTAAAAGTTTGTATTGTTCTGCCGTATTTACTATATTCGTGTTGAAATTGTGACTATTTTTTTACATTGTTAACTTTCGCAATAAATTATTTCACGCAGATTTGCAATGACATCTGATTATAAGTACCGCTATCTCTAATACTTTATTGCTTTAATATTATTATAGTAATCCAGGCGGCGGATAGCTTTATTATTTGTCATTTGGTTTCCATTCATCTTTTCAGTCACAAGCTACTCCAGTTAAATAGATAGCGCTGCCCTCTACGAGTTTCTGGTTACATTATTAATTATGTGTTTATATTAGGTGGCAAATATGCGTTAATATTTCTAAAAATATAAAGATGTAACATGTAACATTCTTAAAAATATGAGGATGTATAATATTTTTAAAAAGATTGGGTGTGTGACATCTTAAAATATGGAAATGTTTAAAAACATGCAAGTGTGAAGATTTTTTTAAATTATATAAACAAAGTATTTTAGAATATTTTGAGTATGACTACCATTGTTTTAATATGTAACATTGTTAAATGCAGGATTTCCAGTATGACTTACATTTTTGGTACAGGTGATATTTTTAAATGTGGCTGTGTTCATTTCTCTTATTAATCGTTTTCTACTTAAAGAAATATATACGCATTTATTACTAAATAGTGGATGGACAAGTGAAATTCATTTCTGATATGCGAAATGCATTGCTGATATAATAAATTATTTTCAGATATCAGAAATAAATTACCACGTATTGGAAATAAAGCCCGCATTAAGATAATTTCACATATTTTTGAATAAGATCACAAATAAAAAAGTGGTATTAATTTTAGTTTTGCTACCCTGAATAAAACCAAATTAAACGTCTCGCCATAAATCCGCATTAGTCTAAGTTGTAAAGTTTCTCTATAAACGTTCTTTCAAAATATACTGGCTGCGGATTGGTATCGCAAATAAAAACCAACGAACTCCGAGAACCAATTTTTCAATTTGCAATTAACTCGTCAGTTAATATTTAACTGTCAATAGAAGCTTTTATCTGTCGGCGGTTGCAAAAAATAGTGAACAAAACGCTAGAGTAGCTGCCAACTGCAAGTTCTAACTTTCTTTTTCGGACGGTCTAAAAACTGTGGCAAAATTGATATTACGACAACGCAGAATCTCAAAGTTTTTTTCGCAATGTACGCATTCTTCACCTTAACATTTCTAGACGCATAATTGTTTAATTAATGTTAATTATTATAAGAATTTCTCAACTCGTTTGCTTCGGGCGTTATTTCTAACAATAGCGTAAATTAAGAATAATTTTACACCTAAAACAAAGAGTTTCAGACGTATTTTCACGATTTCTAAATCAGTTGCATTTACATATGTGTAGGTTGATCTCGGTAAGTATTTAAATAAGGAAGTAGCCTCCAAATCCCTTAGTTATATAATTAATAATAATGAAATCGCGAATAAACTCGGCAAGGATCAGTGTAAATCGAGCAAATATAATCCTGCTGCAGAACATGCTGGCCAAGATTCATGCATCTTGATTTAGAGCTTCTTGAAATTCATTTCCAAGTTCCTGAAACTAGCGAATCGACTATCACTTATTCATTTTCGAATTAACTATGTCTATCTTTATTCCACTCTCAGGAAGCATTAACGTGATCAGGAACGAGTGGATGACGTTACATCTGGGTTAGTAGGCCAGTGGTTAAGCAATTTTATTTATTGGTAAGGCACATGTTATTCGCTTAGTGAAAATGAGTATGAGTGCTCCTCATGTTAGGTGAGTTGAGTTTTGTGGCCGAAATTTTAATTTGAAACATTTTGTCTTAATTTGCAAAAATGGAAGTTGATTAATTTATATAACTGAACTTCCTGTTGCGCTTACAATGTCGAATAACGAGCCGAGTTAAATAAAAAACGTTGCTAATTTTAAATCGTAGTTGTACCATTGTGTTTTGCATACCCATTGCTGCCAAGTTAATTGCCCACTCTGGGCTGTAATTATGTTGGTATAATATTAATTTATCCAGCGTTTATAGTTTTGAAGAAGATAGCTGTGTAATTATGATACATTCTGCTGATAGCTGACGTTAGTTGCCGAAATTATAGGTTTTGCTACGCATCATTTACTGTACCTATTGACCACTTTTCGCTAATCACTTTAATTGAAGATGTAAACAGCATGTTACCATGTTACAGAACTTTGATGCTGAATGGTATCGTTTGTGTGTGCTTTGATATTAACATTAATTTGACTAACTCAACGTTCTATTTGAAATTTGGAGTTGCGTCCAATTTCTGATTGAATTGAATTAATTGAATGTTCAGAAAAGCGTGACAGTTTTATTTTATTTTATTTTTGACGTTTAGTTTAATCACGACAGAAAGCAAGTGACCGAAACGTTAGAATTGCAGAATTCCTTTACTTAACAATATTGTAAGTTAATGATGAATTTTTTCGGGCACGTAAGCAGCAAGTATTAATTAATAAGATATAATTGATTTTGAATCAATTAGATTAGCAAACTTTACATATTTAATGGTGCCACTGTAAGGGATTTCAATCAACCATCACAGGGAGGTACCTCTGGATGACTGGGACTTTATTATTGAAATTTCAAAATCAATTTCTGATAAATCAAAATCGGTGTGAAAAAAAATCGCTATAATTTAATGAATTGATTTCAATAATTGAGTGTAAAACTAGATTTTAGTAATTGATTATACAAAATCGATTCCAATACATGATTATAAAATCGATGATTATGAATTAGGCGTATACAGTTTCTTGAAAATTAGTAAAATTTCGCGTTTTGTTCAGACAACACTGTTAGGCAGTTTGTGTCTATTACATAAACTAGACAAGATGATTAAATAATTCATGTGTTAGGCAGAATATTGCCGATTACGTGGAAAAGCAATTTAAATTTTTGAAAATCAGCAAAATTTAGGCCGTGGGGCAAAATTCGGCCTATTATATAAAATAGGAAAGATGATTGATTAATTCGTGGTGTACTAGGCAGAATTTTGTCTATTACATGGAAAAGGAATTGAAATTCTAGCAAATCTAGCAAAGTTTCCCGTTTTTAGTCTAGACAACACTTGAGAAACATCGTGCCTCTCACATAAAATAGGCATAATCTACGTATTAGGCAAAATTATTCCGATTACATGGAAAATTATTTAAAATTTTTTGAAAATTGGCAAAATTTCACGTTCTGTCTAAAGAACACTGTTAGGCAAATTGATTGCATAATTCATGTATTAGGCAAACTTTTGCCGATTACATGGAAAAGGAATTAAAACTATTATAACCAAATTTTTTTAAATGGGCAAAATATCGCATTCTGTCCGAACAACACTGTTGGGCAAAATCGTGCCTATTATAGAAGATAGGCAAGATGATGCCTATTTCATGTATTAAACAGAATTTTGCCGATTGCATAAAATTTGTATTAAATTGTTTTGTTAATAAGCCAAATTTCGTTCTGCCTTGGGAACACTGTTAGGCAAAATTGTACCTATACATACAATAGGCCTAATTCCTCTATTAAACAAAATTTTGCCGATTACTTGGAAAATATTGAAATTTTTGAAAATCGGCTAAATTTTGTGTTCTGTTACAGACAACACGGTTGTCGCATCTCCAGAGTTTTCTTTAGGTTAGTTGTCAGTGGACAAATCGGGATTATTGTCTGCTTCACGTAATTGGTAATATTTTGCCGCTTTCATGAAACGGGCCTATTTCATGTAATAGGCAAATTTTTGCCGATTACCTGAAATTTCACAAATTCGGCGTGACATATAGGTACCATATGCATAAACAAAACAGCAAAATTCCGAAACGTAATTTCCTTTCGAAAATCTTGCCCATATCCGTTTAAATTTATTTGCACTCATTAGAACCAGCTCCATTCCGTCTACCATCTGATGTGGTAATGAGCATTAGACTACAGTATATTGAGAATCTACGTTGCCAATAAACCTGATTGATTAAACGAAGAATAATGAATTTATTAGATACCCGTGATGGTGGGTCCAGCGAATCGTAATTGAAACCTATTACAGCATCAACCATGGGTAAATTATTAACTGCCTACATTTTTATATCCCATTTGAATTTTATAATTCTGTTTGTATGCAAATTAAATAACAACCACATATATATAACTTTATTTCGCGTCGCAGATGGAGATGAAAACACACATAAAAGGCGGCAAAATAACCAATAATGGAGTTGTTTTAGTGCTGCATGTGTATTTTGCGGGAGAAGCTACTAATGTAAATAATAGTTAAACACAATAGGCACGTTTTGTAATAAAATATGCTCGTGCTTTTTCGACGTTTAATTATTGCAGTACTGCTAAAAATACAATAAATAAACGTCAAATGATATGCTCGAGTTGGAGTTAACCACAAGCGTTAATTTTATATATTCTCTGCAAAATTCATGTACCAACTTGTGAAAGTTACTTGTGCTGTTTGATAAATGCAAATTAATTGTGTGTTTTTTTAAATATTTGTTAAACATATATTAGATGGTTACGACGACAACAGCAAACATATTTATCAATATGAGTGGTTAACGTAATTTAACAATTAAAATACAAACGTACCCCTTCCACGTAAGAAATAAAATAAATTTGTTAAATGTAATTGGAATGCACTCGTGTCTGCATGATAAATTCCTACTATTGTTTTGAATATTATGATAAATTGAAGTTTAACCCTACGTTAGTCACGTGGTCTACAATCGTAGACCACCTCTCTTCAAACACTGGTATTTTTTTGTTTGTTTTTTTAAACTGCACGTGCTTCTCAGTAGCTGTTGCTAAAGAATCTCCCTACCTTATCAGTGTGTTGGCTGTGCTTGATATGTGCAATTGTAAATCTTATCAAGGCTGAAACAGGACTGGTCTACACATGTAGACCGCGTGACCATCGACGTTACAGTTTCTCGCTGCGGTGCCGCCCTTTATATCTCTTATTTTGATAAGTCTAGGTTAGTATTCTTCTTCTTATAGTGCCATACCCTATTCAGGGCGTTGGCTACCTCTCTCCTATGTCTGTGTTTGGTGCGCGGCGATAGATAATTTGCACAGACAGACATAGGGGACCTACAGTTTAACGTGGGCTCCGAACCACAGGAAGTGCATGCACTTCTTCTCCAGAGAGGTTTTCCTGGGGAAAAATCCACCTCGCTGGTTTCCCGTTGCCTTGCGAGGGAGAACGACCGGGCCGGGGATCGAACCTGGATCCGCTGCATTGGTAGCCCGCGCTCTTACCACTGAGCTACGGCCGCTCTTAGTTAGTATTAGTTATTAATTTTTGGCACATGTGTAGTAAATACAATACATTTTAGACAAAATTATGTCTGCCCCCCAAAAAATTATCAAGAGAAATGAAGCGGCGAAGTCAAACATTGCAAACATTCCACCTCTACTCCCTCAGCAACCACCGAGACCACTGAATTATGTTGGGCGTTGTCATGTTTGTCCACGAAATATAAACAAATCTTCTAGAAGGTTTTGTGTGAAGTGCGGGAGGTTTGCTTGCAAAAATCATATGAGAGACAGCTGCACTGATTGTTTGAGCGAGTAAAAATGTGCTGTTTTCAGTGATATCAAACTCATCCATTTTTCTTACTGAATTTCTGCTTTTGCTGTTTTGAGTGAATTTTGTTTATGTTTTATTATAAGGTATACAAGTTTTTTTTCCAAAGTTGCACGAAAGTTGTCATTCGAGCAAATTACTATTGATTGTCAATAAACATTGAAAAATGAATGCAGTAGTGTTTTTATTGGCCCCATACAAAATGGACGAATATTTAGGGGCGAGAACTAGTCCATATCATTGAGAACAGTTCCGAGAATATAATTAATAAGGTATTATCATTCTTAATGTCAAATTATATGATCTATAGAAAAAATAAAATGGTCTACGATTGTAGACCATGCGACTAACCACGTTCCAATATACCACGTGACTAACGTAGGGTTAATGGCAAGATAGCTATTGAAAAACTCTCATCGTTCTATAGCGAATGAATAGCAGCAACCATGGTAAAATCATATTTACACTGTAAAGTACACAAATTATCACCTTGCAGCATTGTATTTACTTGTTAATCAGTTGCTGTTATAAACGTATTTTATAAGTTTAACGATTAACATTTTCTAGATTTGTTTGTATTCATGCATATAATAATCATAAAATCCAACCTTGTTCAATCAATTAGTGATCAATAATAGCAAGGATTTCTTGGATAAAAATTGATGTTTTAGACAGAATATGTATTCTATAATGTGAGGATATTTGTAAATTTTATTTTAAAAGCTGTTTCTCTTTGCCAAAGTAGAACTGTGAATTTGAATTAAAAGGAGAAACTTTTCGGACACTAAATAAATTAAATTTAAAAGTAGAAAACGTTACGAGTATTAAAGAATTTTTTTCTCATTTTGAAACGGCCGCAAACTCGGGGTAGTATTAAAACTAAAACCGCTTTCGACGTACCTACACGTAGCGTATAAATTCTGCATCATCTGCTTAAAATTTCATACGCTGCCAAACAAGAAGTTACGGTAATAGTGTGCTGTGGATGACGACAACATCCGAACATAAAAGGGACAATTTAAAATTTGGAGAAAGATCCAAACACCGTTTTCTTATTAACGTTACTCTGATTCTCTTTTAATTATTTAATTTTACTGCACAGTCCTTTCCGATTCTTGATCAGTAATCAGTCCCAGCAGAATTGCCGTAATCACAATCGTAATTAAGGAGTGGATGCCTTTTCGGTAACGCAGTAAAAGTACATAGTCTCTATCCACGTGTCTGTTTACGAGGTTCGTGGCTGTGTACTTAACTGCACGAAATTAATTGCAAGCAAATGAGCCTTCAAATTAAAAATAAACCCGAGTTCTCGCGTTCATTATTCCATCGCGTCGAATCAACGTTACAACTACTGCTGTAATGTTCTATTTCTTAAATTCTCTACATAACTTGGCTATTTTAAGAACCCCCTATATACGTGTAATGTGTAAAATGTTCACAGTCAAGAGTGTTGATGTTACACATATGGTTATGCAACTTGCAGAGGCGACTTGATTCATTCGTCAAGGTAATGTATTACTATGCGGGTGGCGTGAAAGTTGGTTTGTTTATTCTACCTACTTACAACAATGATACTGTTTAAGTCAGATTTTGTTGTAATGATGATCACCTGCTCTTACATCACATCCGGTAACCATTTCAGTACATTTCGGATTTGAGAATACCGTTAGCACTATGCTTTGCTACCTCTAAGTAATAAGAAGAGATAACCCAGATACTAATTTGAAGAAAAATAGAGAATGTGGCCTTAAAAGGCGTTTGAAAAATATCCATTATAGAGTAGTCACGTTGTAGAAAAAGCTAGTAACATAATTACTTGGTGAAGTAGTTCAGGTATTGATTTACAAAAACCAAAGTTGATAAGTAGTTAAAAAATGTAGCTTAGGATCCGCTAGCTACGGATCACCTAAGCGGCTCAGATTTCAGTCTATGCAAAAATTACATCCTGATTCTAAAGAAAGGAGCACATATACAGGAATGTAAAGGCAGACGCCTTGTTTTTAAGAAGAATGACAAAAATTTTCATTATAAATTTAAACAGCAATTAATTAGCTTAGGATCAGCTAGCTTCAGAGAGTGTGTTCCTCCTAAGTGACACCGAGTACAGTCCCTAATACGAAAAATAACATAGTGACTGTTAAGGAGCAAACAGTAAACGACGGTATAGAAGAAAAGCCATACAGCAAATTTGCAAAAAGAAATTAATCACAGAAATTAGCTTAGGGTCAGCTAGCTTCAGGGAGTGTGCTCACACGCCTAAGTGATACTGATTTCAGTCCCTAATATAAAAAATAACGTAATTGCTGACAAGGAGCAGAAAGTAAACGACATTGTAAGAGAAGAGACACATACCACCACATTTGCAAGAGGAAAGTTGAAACAGCAATTAGCTTAGGGTCAGCTAGGCTCTTACGTCTAAGTGACACTGATTTCAGTCTTTGATACAAAATATAATGTAATGGCCGTTACCAAGGAGCAAATAGTATACAGCAATATAAGAGATGAGACATGCAGCAAAATTGCACGAGGAAAATAATAACAGTAGTTGGCTTAGGGTCATCTACTTTGCTCCTACGCCTAAGTGACCCAGATTTAATTTTCTAATGCATAAAATAACGTAATACCTGTTACCAAGGAGCAAATGGTAAAGGGCTATATAAAAAAGGAAACCTGTAGCAAATTTAAGAGAAAATCGATAACAGCAATTAGCTTAGGATCAGCTAGCATGATCGTACGCCTAAATGACACCGATTTCAGCCTTTATTAAAAAAAATACCGTAATGGCTGTTACCAAGGAATAAATACTAAAGAGCAATATAAGACGAGAGACATGTAGCAATTTTGCAAGATGAAAATAATACTAGAAAATAGCTTAGGGTTGGCTAGCTTCGGATGATCCTATGCATAAGAGACACTAATTTCGGGATCTAACACAAAAATAACGCAATGGCTGTAAACCGGGCGCAAATAGTCTACAGAAATATAAGTAAAATTTGCAATAGGTTAAATAGTAACAGCAATCAGTTTAGGGTCCTACGCCTAAGTGATACTGATTGCAGTCTCTAATACAGAAAATAACGCAATGACTGATAACAAGGCGCAAATAGTAAACATCAATATAAGGAAGAGACATATGTATAGGAAATTTGCAATAGGATAAATAATAACAGTAATTAACCTGGCGACCTACGCCTAACTGACACTGATTACTGATTACAGGCTCTAATACAAAAAATAACGCAATGGCTGTTAATAAGGCGCAAATAGTCAACCGCTATATAAGAGAACAGACATATGCAATGGGATAAATAACAACAGCAGTTAACTTAGGGTCATACACCTAAGTGACACTGGTTACAGGTTCTATTTCAAAAAATAACGCAATGGCTGTTAACAAGGCGTAAATAGTCAACACCAATATAACAGAACAGACATATAGCAAATTTTCAAGAAGAAAATAACGGCAAATACATACCTTAGGATTACTTAGCTTCAGGGGAGCATGATCCTACACCTAAGTGATACTTATTTCAATCTGTTAATGCAAAATATATGTATTATAACGTCATGGTTGTAAAACATAGAGCAAATAGTAACCAGGAATATAAGATAAAAGACATGAAGTTGTAAATATGTAAGTGAATGAATAAAAATTTTCATTCTTATTAATTACAGCAGATCAGCTAGCTTCACGAACCATTGTGCTAAGGCTTAGTAGCTCCGATTTCAGTCTCTAATACGCAAGGCACCATTATAACGTCATAATCAAAAACATCAAACAAGAGACATGTTGTAGCAAATATGCAAGAACTATTTCATACTTTTACAGCAATTTGCTTAGGATCAGCTAGATTTAGGGAGCCTAAGTTTAAACGACGGTTATATCTGCCTGAAAGAAAAAACTACAAAATTTTGCTATGGTATAGAGAATCTCTATACCAATTTTTATTTGTAAAACTATTACATTACGTATGCCACTCAATAACTTTAGTATATTCAGCAGGATAGACGCAAAAAAATAGAATTCCATCTAAAACGAACGGATCGTAACCGCATTTACTATTATATCTACAAATTATTATTTAAATCCTGAACGTTTCACTGCTAACATGAAATTGGAGATTCTTTGAAAGTCCCTATTTCCAGTGGCACGCATTGCTACATTATTCATGTAATAGGTTTTGTATAGTAGAAACAGTTGCGGTGATAAACTGTAGTTATACGTGTTTCGATTTCCCGTATACATCCGCTGTAAATTAATAATCATTTAAGGCGGATTCCAACTAAAGCATAATTATTTTATTGTAGGGGTGCTTAAATTCAGACAGAATTTAAATAAATATGTTCAAACACCTGAATACAATAAAAGGCGGCATTTCTCGACTCCCCAGGGTGTAAAATTTGCATTTTCCCCCAGCGTCAATCCAACTTAGTTTAATGTATGTAGAAGAGGCTGGTGTGATGTCGGTAGCGGTTTAGTTGTTAAAATATTCATCCACATTCACAGATAAATTCCGCGTTTCATCTAGGAATTCGCTAACTTGAAAATAGTTGGAACTATGATTATTTTAAACAAACCGACATTAAAAATAGTTGCTTCCAGAGCAGAGAAATGAGTTTTACGAGCACAAATAGAACAAAGGATCTTAATATATACGCTCCGCATTTTCATTTGCGATTTACTACGTTCCTCCAAAGTTTCGGTTACTATAAACAAGTAATTCGTCGGATCATGGAAAAGACAAGAGGTGAAGAGTTTCCCCTATATATCTTATTAAAGTGGTCGAATCCACGGCAAAAAGTCGAATCAATTTCGTTCACTCCGGTAAATCATGTGTTGAATCACGTCATTTATTGTCGTTAGAGCTTGAAGTGTCTGGAATGTCGATGGTGTTACCTGTACTTCAGCAAGCATCTTGTGCTTAAAGCTTTTACTTTGTTACTAATAAGAATAAGAGTGTTAGCAACAACTTCGATATTTCCGGAGAAGGTGAGTTCATTCAGTTATCGATTTGAAGAACAAAGCGCGCGAGCTTACATTTTTGCACAAAGCTTGTGTTCTAAGCGTGGTAAAGCTCTCTACAAAGCTCACAGCTAATCGTAACCGACTCTCAAACATAGCAAGACCAAGTTTTCCATTTAACCTCAACGATATATTTTACGAGCTTTTAGTTAAACAACTTGGGACACTTGATTTATAGACTAGAGTCGCACAACGCCTCTAAAATTGCGATGAATTTGCCTGTTTATATTGAATTTCATGCTTTGTCGCTACCTATGTTTAATTGTCGGTTAATCCCTCGCCATTTTCTGAAGTGCTCAATCATATTGAAAACGTTTGCGACATCATTTTGTGCAACCGAGATTTAAGTTTAACCGAGCATTTAATAATTTCAATACGGCGCGCCGCAACCGTGTCCTCTGTTTATCTTTTGCTTAACTAATGTGTTATTTCATTCTGGACCTTGACTACTTTACTAATCTGTTTTTAGTCAAGGTTGCGTGAAGACTTTATTTCTGTTTTAATAGTTAATTTTTAAATTGACACTAAAAACGTACGTAATAAAATCACTCTTGCGAGATTTCAAAAGGTAACCGCCCGCCGCCGAGTAGGTTTATTTTAAAAATTATCGTTGAATCTAGACAAAAAATAGTTTTTAAGGTATTTTCCGCGTTATTATTAACTCGTTCTGTGATTTGATCTTTATTATTTTTTTTAAATGTAATTTAATCGTAGAAGTTAATACATTAAAATTTTTAATTGCGGCTATATGAATAATTAATTACACACACTGTGTGCTGACCTCTATCTAATAAAAATTCGAGTCGTAACAGCGATGTTGCTAACTGGTTTATGTTCATGCTTTGGATTATCGAAGGTTTGTTTTCTACGTCACAATTTTGTGTTAAAACAGAATTGTATTCAATTTTAAAAAAACAGTAAAATATAAATTTCTCGAATAATTTTGATTTTAAAAATAAAATATTAGATAAACACGTTGTGAAAGGTCAGTTCGTGTTTTTGTAAACTTTGTTTTGCAACTTGTTTACAACCGTGAAAGTGGTAAACCGTTCAATAAAAAAAAGTCATTTTGCGATTTTCAAGTAGGTGGTGTATTTAAGTGCATGCATATCCGTTTTAAATTAAATTAAAAATAGGCACAGTGCGTAAAAATTATGTCTTCAAATATTTTCGAGTAGGCTTCGTTGTAACGCAAAGGTTCAAAAGAACCAATAACCTATTAATAAAATCCCTATTTACAAATATGTGTGTGTACCAAAAACGCTTCCTACAAGGTGTTTAACCCACTCCACCGACGCTATGCGTCTTTTACACAGGCGGACATAAATTAAGTAGTATACTTTTTACCTTCAGGTACATTTCTTTTAACCTTGGTGTTGGCAAATTTGAATATCCTTTCACTAATTGATGCATATTTATGACATAATAAGCGTATTTTTATTACATGTTTTGTAATGATCGTATAATGGCAATTAAACAACCCTTGGAAGTAATTGCGTCAAATATTTTCAAAAACCAAAAAAGTATTGACGCATTAAGAAAAAAGAGAGGTAAAAAACAAGGTAAAATCAAATTCTGAAGGTGTTCAGAATTAAAAGATCGTGGAAAAGGAAGGTATACATATTTTACTTAAATTTTTTCAAAGTTAGGGCCGCAAACCCTTCTCGTTCGTTAGAGAGGGTTGTTAATTAATTCTTCTTACGCATGAATTGTCAGTAGCGTATTTAAAAAAATGCAATAGGCTGCAACAAAGTAACCTTTTTAAAAGATTTTACGGCTTCAGTTTTGCGCCCTTTTCAGCTCTTGAGTTTTGACCCCTTTTCAGCTCTGGCACGCCGCTGATTAATATATTTTTTAATAACAAAAGAATTCTGGATAATTTTTGGTATGTTCATAGCGACTAATTATTCCACCGTATAAAAGTTACTACATGTGTTGACTTAATTAAATTGTTAATTAGTAATCGGTAATTAAATATCAAAGCTACAGCTGTTGATCGAATCCTACATGACAATAACATGTAGTAGTTTCGTTTTTAAAATGTATATTTAAGGCGTACCGAATCTAATCGCAATCAGTGATAATCAACGTATGACGTAAAAAGACATGATAAAAAATTAAGAGTTCGCACACTTCCAGTTTTTAAAGCGAACTAGCAGCGGCCGGGTTTTAATTCGCTGCAAAGAGGTACCGTTAATTTTTTTGGTAATATCCGCGACCTTGACTAGGTTTCTGTCGCTTGCAACAAGTTTTTCAAGCACCGTTACATACTAGCAACAACAACACCTTTAGTCTGCTTTAATAACCTCAGCTTCAAGTCTTTGCACTCTATCTTATAAATGTCGCTGCTTTTGGCTCTGCTAACTTTTAAAGTATGTGAGTAGATGTACTTAAGTATGTTTATTTAACACATTTAATTATTTTATAATCACCATTATCATACTTATTTAAATGTTACTGCAATTCGATAAATGTTGTTTGTAAATGCAATCGCTGACCATTCCTATATATTATGTTTAAGTATTGCCTCATTCGTACTTTGTGTAAATACATAAATTTCTATTTTTAAATGAAAATGCCAAAAGTAAACTTCTGTTGATTTTTAAATAAACAAGGACGAATTTCACTACTAGTAGTAATAACCTTTAATTATTGCAGCATAAACCATGTTATTATCTATTGATGAAATAGGCTTAAATTTTCTTGTTTTATTACTAAATTCTTTGTTCTTAAATAAATGTTAAAAGTTTCGTTTTATAACAGAAATTTCATAATTTCTCATTTTTGTGCCATTATGTATAACAATTTTACTTCCTAGAATCTCCAATTTTGTGGAATTACAGAGATAAACTTAAAACCGATTGAATTGTTAAGTGTGTGTCCTAATTTCGTAAGAATCATAAGATGGCCACCTTAAGATTTTCCTAAGTATTATAAAGTTTGACTAAGTATGCTTTTACCAATTTTTAAGGACAGTATAACCCGTTTATAACGCGAACTTTGGGATTAGATGCACGTTGAAGGCGCTGCAATCTATGTTGGGTATTTTATGTTGTTACCTAGGGTCGGCACCAGATGGCTCTGCAATCTGGGTTAAGTATTAATTGACATTTGAAATTTTATTTTAAAACATCAACCTGAAATCGTTTTCAAGTGATTATTTAAATCAGATTAAAAGAAACAAATTTAATATTTAACCTCGATTAGAGAACCATCTGTTGCCGAACTTAGTTAACATCAATTGCAGCGTCTCCAACTTGCAACTGTCTGATTATTGACGTAGCATAGAACACAGGTAGGGACTCTTGGTTGTCTGCGTTGTACCCGTATGGGCACTGTATCGGTGTCTGTTATAAGCGGGTTGCACTGGAATTAAATTATAATTTAAAAACTGCCGTAGTGTAAAAATCACAGAATTGTACATTTTAATTTTGTTTCGAATTATTTAAATATTACTCCGTGGTTAATATTCAACTTTTAATATACAACCATTATTATAATCAGTGGCGTAGCCTAAAATTTTTTTGACATCATTGATTACGTTTTTGTTGACGACAGAAAATCGTCCCGGCAATAATAAAAATAAAATATAAAATAATCGAAGATAATTTTTTGGCGTCAACAAATAAGTTTTTGACATCAATAAATGCGTCTTTGATGTCTAAATTCATTAATAATTTTATTGATTTATTGAATATGTTTTTAACGTCAAAAATCATTTATTGACGTTGGAAAACCGTTCAGGCAATTTAAAATAAAATAATGAAAGAATATAACAAATACATGATATTATGACATAAATAAACCATTTTTGACATCATCAAATACGTTTTTGATGTAAAACATGTGATTATTAATTTTTATTGATTTTCAGGCAATTTAAAATAAAGTTGTTAAAGAATATGTGAATTAATTACATTATAACGCAAATAAATGATTTTTTGACATCGATAAATAACGTTTTCGGCGTCAAAATTAATTATTAATCAATTTTTGACTCCGTAAAATTAAATTTTGACGTCACAAGGGTAATTTTAGACGGCTGAAGACATTTATTCAGCGATAAAATTATTAGACATCAAATTATTATTTATTGACATTACAAAACATTTTTTTAGTTTTTAATGTTAAAAAACGTTTTTGATGGGAATACATTTTTTGACGTCAAAACAACATTTTATGACATCTAAAGAACGTGTGTCGCCATCGCTGGCTATACTCAATATTGAGAACGAAAACGTAAAATCTTTGTGTATGGAGTGCATTGGTGTAAAAACTCATTTAATCGTTGTCAGAAAATTAAATTGTTGGCGTCAAAATATTACCTTTAGGCATTAAAACTAATATTTTGACGTCAAAACCCAGCTTTATATGTTTAATATTATTTACTGACATCACAAAATATTTCCTTAAGTTTTTAACTTCACCAAAACATGTTTGACGTAAATAAATGTTTTTTGATGTCAAAAAAATTTGTGTCGTCAAAAAACCTGCATCTCACAGCAATTGTGGCATTTCTTAAAATTTTAAGATTAAGATTGTTTATTTTTACTTTTTTATATTGAACTACGTTGTCGTTTTGAGAAGTAAAAAATATTTAGTCAAAATATTCTTTTTATTGCTTTTATACTGTGCACCTGCTGTATGAAAACTCTGGTTACGCTACTGTTATTAATGTTAAAATTAATTAAGATTTAAGTCGCTTAGTTGAAGTAAAATCGCAACATGGAAACTGTACCGGCTCCTAATCTAATCTGTTGAAAGAATGTCCGGTAATAATCGCTTTATCCCTTACGTAAAACACATTATCGTGTATTCTAAGAGCTCAACCTAAAAAGGTTGGAGATCCTAATGGATAATTAGATACTAAATTGTATCAGATTAAATCAGAGCCACTTAGAAAAGTAAAAGATATATCTCAGGAATTAAATAATTTGTATCAATTTGTTTTCCGGCTAGCGAAGCGATTTACGTTTTTTTCTTAAAAGCCGCAAAAAGCGCGAGTCTAAAGAAGTTCGCAGTTGAATACTTCGATTACAAGTTACATTCTCTTATTTTGTAATCTGGCTCTTCAAGGGTGAAAGTCAAGTGAGAGAAAGTGCGAAAGGACGTCAATGCAGCAGCAATGCGGCCTCGACCAGACACCAGTTTTTAATTAATCGCAACCAGGACTGATATAATCTAATAGTAGTGGATTTTCTACTGTTAGTGTTAGTTAATGGTCTCGGTGCACTTAAAAGTAATTAGCGGTGCACAAGTATTAAAAATTATTGATAGTTACTTACTTAATTACCTCTCGGTTAATGCACATACTGTGTTACGTTACTGGAGATTATCGCGAGCTGCTTGATTACAGAGACCAGCCTTTTAATATTGTTACTCAAATGGTAATTAGAGTAATCATCATTAGGACAATTGCATTTTCAAATTAAAAGTAGAAATTCTATTGCCCTTGAAACCTCAAAGCTTGATTTTTTGTTTTGTTTCATTTTCACTGCAATAATAGCTTCAGATTCGATTATTTGACTTTTAACATTAAAATACTAGTTTTAACAGCTCATAAGTGGCATTGAAAAATGTGGTTTATGTTAATTATTTTTTAATGGTTAACGATTACATCATTTATTCGACTATTTAATTCTTTACTATTTGAATTTCCGAAATATATTTCCTCAGATTTAATCTACATATCTTTTGATGTTACATTGAAATTTTTCTACCAAATTAAACATTTGCTGTAATCTGTAAATTGACAATTAATTGCTTATTAATCGCAAAATTAAAGAGACATTTAAATAACGTCGATTTTATGGGGATTTTCTATTAAATTTTTAAAAGCGATTTGATGTTTACTGGAGGCTGTTTTGAATAAATGTAAATAAATAGCAAATAATAATTTATTTAAAGCCTTTACGGTCCCACCAAATTAAATTATCTTCCGCTAGCTCTTACCAAAAATTTAAATTCCAGGAACGTTCAAAATACATCCTGGAAAATGATTGAATTGGTCAGGGAAAACCTGGGATAGTCAGTAAAATTTATTTTCTGTACGCAATAGGAACGCTTGTTAAATAAAAAGCTTACTCGAGCTTTTTTCCTAACTTTTTAGCGCCAATTAAGCTGATTAAATAAGTGCAAGTTTTTCAATTTTTACATTTTCTTAAAATAGAATTTATCTGTATGTATGTAATTTTCTAATAGTAATGTAATAATTACATATGTACGAGCTGAGTAGTAAATTAATTACGACCAGCCAACTTATTAGTATTTTAAACCAGTGGCGCACAACCTTTTTTTTTTTCAATTTAGATAACAACAATACGCGATCCTTTCCTTGAAAAAAAAATTCAAAAAAGCTTTAATAGTAATTTTTGCATATACAGGGTGAGTCATTGAAGTGTCGCCTCGTTTTTATTTCTTAAACTATTAGGAATATCAAATTGTTTCCTCAATAAAAGTTGTTACGACTGAACAGCCGCATAACCTAAAATTGTTTTCAAATTCACTGGGTGTTTAGTTATGCTTGTATACCACATTACTTGTTATTTTAAATACAACACCCTGTATATTATTACATTTTTAGATTCTCTTTTTAATTCTAAATATAATAGTATTAATGTGACATAATCTTAAAATAAGTTGTTTTTGTTATTCGACTTTTTTTTTAAATGTTGACATGTTTTGTGGATTAATATTGCAAAATTAATGTGTTAGATATCAAAAACAGTCCCTAATCGCTATTTTCCAAGTGCTGTTGGCACATTAAAAAGTATTTAGCGGTATGTTAAAAACAGCAGATACAGATACATAGGGTGTTCATAATTTAAGGTCCATTTTGCAAAAATTGCTTACACGAATCAGTTTTTTACGTTTTTTTGCGAAACTTCTGTTATGTAAGAGTAATCTTGTTGTATATGATTGAAACGAGAAAAAAATCTTTATTTAACTGCATAAGAAAATATTCATGTTGCTATTTAAGGAAATTTCCGATGAGGTCACTGCTGCTCAGTCACGTACTAGTATAGAAAATTTTGAAAGGTGGCATGTACTAGCCCATTAGTCGTTAGACAAGAAACAGATTTTAATTAAGAAAACAATTTGATGTTCTCAACAGTTTAGCTAATTAATAGTAGTGGAGGTGACAATTTAAAACGTTGTAAAATCGAGTTTTTCTTCTGTTTTTATAGCACACCTATTTTAATTTGCAATTTATGAAAAAACACGAAAAACTATGAAGCGCCGCGCCGGTTGGGCCAGGTCAGGGATTGAAAATGATATTATTACCAAAATAGCGATACACAAAGAAAAAGATTTGTGAAAAAAAATTTTTTTTAGTTTACCCAAATATTTTATTCTTGTGAACAAAAGCTTCTATTCGTTTAGATTTTACTGTGACAAAAAACCTTTATCTGGACAAAAATATTTATTTAAAAAACATTTTTTAGTTAAAAAAATATTAACTTAATCCCTTAACTGGCGCAAACGGCTCGTCATAAAAACAATAGAAATTTTAATATTTTGTATACAAAACCCACATCAAACTGAAAGAGAATTTATTTCTACATTTGATGGTGTTAAAAAATAGTTGGTGTTCCATTTGAAAAAAAGTAGCTATTAATTTGGTAATATTGGTCCACAAAAATGTCAAAATTGATGAAAAAAGGCAAATAACTCGAAAACCACTAATTTTAAGATCATAATACCTCAATACTTTTTTATCAAGAACTAAATGTAGAATCTAAAAATACAATGATATACAGAGTGTTCCATTTAAAATAACAAAGTAGGGTGCTGTACAGGCATAACTAAACGCTTAGTATAATAGGTATTAATCTTAGGTTATGCAGCACTTAGTTGCGAATAACTTTTATTTAGAAAAAGAAATTGATATTTCCGATAGTTAAGGTAATAAAATCGTGGTGTTATTTAAATGACCCACACTGTATATGTCTAATACTAATAACATGTAAATATTTTAATGCGAAACCTGATCTTGGATCATTGTTTTAATTTGATCGATTTTGGTAATATATTTTAATTTGTAGGTTTTTTCTGGTTTTCTTGGCAACACTATCGAAAATATCCAATGACTCCCAGATTGCGTATACCACTGTTTCAAAACGTCGATTTTGCCAGTTAAAATCCTATAATATGAATTTATCGTCTCGTAAAAAGTGTGTTGTTTAAAGAAATAATAAAAATAATGAATTAATCGCCCGTTAATTAGAGGAGCATCAATCGCTTGACATTTCCGCATTTTTGGATTAGAAGCTTTAACGGAAACTTAATAAAGCAAAAAGAGATTAATAAAAAAATGGGGTCGTTGCCCACTAATTGTAATTGACAAGCAACTTATATAAGTGCTTTAAATTCTCAATCCTATAAGTGAGATATATACTTCTGTTAAGAGGTTTCATTAGCATAAATCAACAGTTTGTCACATTGATTGCTGCAGAATCAATTACTTGAGAATTAATTCATTTATACGAGTTTTCCCTGCTTTATGTTTATAATATGTGCTTATCGAACGTATTAAAGTTTTCTCGAAAAGCATAAAGTCCAATAATTGTTTAAACACATCTCCGCTGACAAAAGCCATCAACCGACGTGATAAAATCAGCGTATAAAAAGCGAGCCACTTCCACAAAACATTTAGGGGCGGAAAGCTCATAGGCTGGGGCGCTCTAACTCCATTAGGGGTGAGTTCAGGCATAACCCTCTTGATTTATATATTTTTATATTTGTTAATTCAAAGCGTGACCGACATAACAAATCCCAAACGTAGTATTTTTGCATTTGCTTTTTCCTACATCGATCTAATTACATCATTTACGTCGTCCCATATGAGTGAAGTAAATACTTGTGGTACAAAATTGAATATTTTCGCATAAATAAACGGTTGATCTATTCTGTTGAATTATTTAATGGTAAATAGGCCAAAACTGTATTGCTTTTTGTTGTGGATAATTCTGCAATTTTTATTAGAAACCAAAAACAATTTTGTTTTCGTGAAAATTATTTTTAAAAATAATATTTACATGTAGGTGAGAAATATTACTGTGTATTTTTTGCTCGACTTTTAACTTGATATTTTGTTAAAACGAAATGAAATGCTGTGGATCGCGTAAATAAAGGAGGAAAATATGCTTTGCGGAAACTTGTGATGATGGCAGAGCAATAAGAACAAAGAATTTTAATTACATAAGGCGCTTCTCGTTATTCTGCACCGGTTTGCTGCATCAACGCAAGGGCTGAATTTAAGGATTAATTTCACTTTTAAGACCAAATTTACATAGATAAATATACTAGTCGAATTTGTACGAGAATGATAATCATTACACTTCTGTAATGTAAATCCCGAGAGGAAAAAAAGGTCCAAAACTATTCGACTTCGTTCCTGAATTATTAAAGTTGAAGCATAATCTGTGCCAAGTTTTCCTATACCGATAAAAATGCTATAAATTTTACTGCCTTTAAGAATTTACTAGCTCACTCCTTTCTGTATAAAAAACAGCTTTACAAATCTCGGAAAATATTTCCTGGATTTACCCAATTTTGAATTTAAAAAAATACCAGACAAGATAGCGAGATAAAAATCCGCCAATTACAAATAATGCGTCGCGTCGCGTCTTTTCAGGCCAAGGACTCGCACCTATATATTTTCATGACCCGTATGATACATATGACCTCGTATAATCATTTATCACGTGAATTTCACATTTTTCTCGACTCTTGTTTATGTATTTTATCTAACCTTTGTTACACAAACCTAGTTGAAAATGAAAATTTTCCATGCCTTAATTTACTTGAACGTTGATTTTTCGAAGTAAAAGTTAAACAACAGAATCGATTCATTAAATTTGGAGATCAAAGCAGCAAGAGTTGAAATACGTATGTTGGTAAGTGACTACAGAAGCTTGAAGCTTTCGCCAATAATCCCATCACAATCCGGAGTAAAGCGGCCAATCACGGTCGACTTTCTGTGCCTTCAAGAACGAGTATGGATTCACTCCAACAACCAAATTATTGTGATGCCAACACAATGAACTGGTACGAAATTGGATGTAAACACCTATAATGGAATTGCTTTTAATCGATACAATTTATCATCTTTAGTACGGTTTTTCGTCACTGTCTTAAAAATAACACCAGTCTAGACCAAAATGGCTAATAAAGTATCGATTTAGTTGCGCCAATGTTCATACTTAAATCTTACAGATGATGTACACCGTACATAACTGTGTTGTATCGTATTAATTCCTACCTTGTAGGATACAAAGTTAAATTAAGTGTTTAGCTTGAAATCCTAAGTTAATTAGTCATTAGTCAATTAACCGTATTCTGGCAAGCTCAATATGGCACGGTAAAGATCTTTACAGAACAAACGAGGATAATTTGGAATTTTTTACGTATAATTATGAATTAATATTTAACCTTTTTTAAATTTTTAATGTGTGTAAGCCGAACTGATCTTTAGTAAATTCCTCGTTTTATGGCAGCAAGAACAAGGATGACACTGTTGTCGTCCTTCATCATCAATAACAAATTCCATGAAATTTAATAGAGATTGACATATTGAACAATCTCATTTTTCCCGTTTTTTTTTCTCTTGCACAAATTTGCTTTAACGTGTTGTGTAGGTTGTCAGAATAAGAATTTGAAAATATAATTTTTAACAAAATTTAAACCATATTTATTGTCTAATATGCAATTTGACGTATAATTATTGTTTTATAATTATATACAATTTTATCGATCAAATTTGGCCTAATTAATGCACCTAATTTAATGTATTTAACCAGAAAGGTTTTTAAAAGTTAAATTCTACAAGATTCACGAGAAACAACAATCAAACGTTATTGACTTGAAATGTTAATGTAAACAAACGCAAAAGAATTTGTCTTATTAAAATTTCAAATATTGCATTAAATATTCTTTTATGTGAATTTTTACTTGCTGTTTATAACAGTTCATTGCATTTTCACAGGTTTTAGAAATCTTTTAAAAAGATAAATAAGCAAGTTTAAATATCTCAGTCAGTACTTTCAAAATTTCAACTTTGGCTGTAATCATAAATTTTTGCCTGGTTTATAATTAATTGCACAATTAAACTCCTCACAGTTCTAATGTATTATGGACACAAGACACAGCAATTAGGTACAGAAATTTACATTTAGATTGCACAGCAAACATAATAAAAATTAATTAAAACTAATGATTCGAGAATAGTTTGAATGTTTATCTTTCAATATTTTAGTTTCCTGGTTGAGGTAAAAGAGTTTCAAATTTATTACTACAATATTGATTTATTGATTTAGCCGTAAAAACCTCGTTGTGCGCTGTTCCAGTTTTGCAGCATCATAATTGTAAGTAAATGCAACTTAAAATGAGACTAGCATTGGCCATTTGCATGCTTTTAAATTAATTAGTAGTTACCTTGAAACCTACGAAACCACACGCGCCTGTCCGATGTTTGATGTTTCGAAATTTGTGTATTATTACGTTAAACCAATTTGACATCACGTCCGCACGAAAAATAATCCTGACGTTCACCGGAAAATTTTGAGATATCGGCAGCGGGAAAAAGATTAACGCTGGTGGGTGGGCGAAGCAAAGAATAAATGGAATTGAAGGGAAAATGGGAAATCGCAATTCTAACAAAAATTCTCCAAACGAACCAGAGAAACGTTTTTGGAAATCGCAGTCGCGTTCGGTATAATTATGAGTTAAATAGAGAGTTAGAATTTATTAATAATTCAAGTTTCAGAGAAAGTAAATTTTACTTGCATTATTGATTTTAGTTTGCAAAATCAAATTCCGTGTAATTCTGCTTATAACGAAATGCGAATCCTATATTTAATTAGATTTTTTAGCATGATACGAAGTAAGCTTTTTTAATTTGAAATTTTAATATTTTCTCTCCTTAACATTTTTTCCTTTTATTCATGCCTTTTACCTTCACGCAAAGAAAATCAAAACCGCCTCATCTCTTGAAGCGCTACTTAAATGTTAAAAGCAAATTCGAGCACGTAATCACATCAAAGCAGCGTCTGTATTAAAGTTTGCAACGATTTTTTTCCTTTCTTTATTTTCCCGCATGATGAAGTGATCAACCGCAAAAATGACCCGAAATGAACTAGCCCAACATAAAGATTGTTAACGAAATTGATGAAAATTGTCGAGGCGGATATAACTTCGTCGTTGTCATATTAATAGAATTCCTGTTTTGATTACGCGACACCGAGTTTCCCAGCAGAACAATTCGACATCTGACATTAGAGAAACCAAAACACTTCATAACAGTGACGCGTACGAAGTTAGACAATGTGTGTTCATTCCATTATCCCATGTATACGCATCTATGAAATTACTGGACCGTAACGAGCTGTTTAAACTTTACGCTCCCAAAAGTGAGCTGAAATATGTATGTAAATTAATTGAAATTGATACCAACTTAAATCAGATGGGAGCGTTAATAGGGCATGCGATAATGAAATTCTGCTTCGTTTTGTATTGTCGTTCAAATATTCAAGTTAAAGGTCAGTAGGTTTTTTCTCACGAACCGAAGCTAAAAGTACGTTGTTTTTTTTGTAAGCTTCCATCATTTTATACCCAAAAATGTCCAAAGTGTCTATACAACGATTTAGAAATACCTGAATCATGTCAGGAAATTTAGTTGACGTTGACCAGCTCGCAAGCTTTATGTTTAAGTTCTTACATTTGTTATGTGTTATTTTATTCTTTTTTTTGACAAAGTGACGGAATTATGTCAGGAGATTTAGTTGCCCAATTTGGTAACTTTTTTCAAACTAACTTGCATTTATTATGTGCATCTTCACATATTTTTTACTCTAAACCTGTTTTATTGCTATATTATGAGTTGCAACTTAATTTTTGATAAGATGACAGGATTAGGTCAGGAGATGTAGTTGGCCAATTTGCAAACTTTTGTAAAATTAATTCTTACTTTTATTATGTGTATCGTCATATTTTTTTACTGTAAATCGGTTTTATTGCTGTACTACGGCCTGGAAATTAAATTTTGATAAGGTGGCGGAAATATGTCGGGAGATATAGTCGGCCAATTTGTAAACATTTTAAAGTTAACTATTACATTTATTATGTGTATAATCACGTATTTTTTTACTCTAAATCTGTTTTACTGCCGTATTATGAGCTGCAAATTAATTTTTGATATGAGGACGGGATCATGTCGGGAGATTTAGTTGGTCAATTTGCAAACTTTTTTAAAATTATTTATTACTTTTGTTACGTGTGTATTTACATATTTTTTTACTCTAAATGTGATTTACTGCTGTATTATGAACTGGAACTTAATTTTTGATAAGATGACGGGATCAATTCAGAAGATTTAGTTGGCCAGTTTGCAAACTTTTTGTAAAATTAATTTGTTATGTGTATGTGACAGGACTATGTCAGGCCAATTAGCAAACTTTTTAAAATTGGTCTTTAATTTATTACTTGTATCTTTACATATTTTTTGTACTCTTAATCTGTTTTATTGCTTTACTACGACTTCAAAATTAATTTTTGATAAGGTGAAAGGATCATGCCAGGAGATTTAGTTGGCCAGTTTTTGCAACAATTTTAAGATTCTTCGATTTATTATTGAATTTTGATATATTTGTTTACTGTAACTCAGTTTTGTTGCTATACTATAACCTTGAGCTAATTTGTGATAACATGGCGTGATCGTGGCAGGAGATTTAGTTGGCCAGTTTTAACTATTACATTGGTGTGTATCTTCACAATCTTTTTTACTGGAAATTAATTTTATCGACCTTTGCCTTTGAACTTAATTTTTCGTAAGACATAATGATATGCAGCATCATGTTTGAACTTTACCTTGAGTCGATAGGTGTCGTAGTACTTATGATTAATCCGGTACCTACTTCATTGACTAGTAAAATCAAGTTAATGAACATGATTCGACATGAAACACTACTTGACTGTTGAACTTCCCATGTGCCATTTTTGGGATGACTGCTTTTACGTTTATAAGGAGAATTGTGAAATATTCAAATATTTGAAGGACATTAGATCGTTTTTTTAAAGTTTAATTAAATTGGTGTAGAAAAATAATAAAAATGGTTTATCTAGTTTAAAACATCCGGTGATATTGAGTATTATCTTAATATATGTACCTATGTATAATGGAAAATTTAATTTAACAAAATGGGGTTTTACCTTGGTTTGCATATTTTAAACTCAGCTTTGGTTAGAAAAACATCTTTCTGAAAATATTTATTTGGTTTTAATCGCATTCGACTTTAATTACTTTTAACGAGATTCCAAAAGCATTAGATTAGGGAGCTAAAATATCAGAACGCATGGTATGTAGTTATCTAGTGAAAGTAATTTGCAGCTCTAAAAAAATATTTAAAAGGTTTGGATGACAACAATACTTTTATTGTATAATATATAATTTTATTTCCTCAATATTCAAATATTGCGATACGAGTATCAGAAGCAAATACTGTAGATAGTAGAAGTACATAATATTAAATGAAAATAGCAGGTAATTCGATCATACGTAGCTGCTTGCTTATCCATTAGATATAGTAACAGCAACATAGAATCCATTTATCAAGTTTTACAAGTAAACGGGGTTCAGAAATGCTTTCGGCTAGCTATGGTTGAGCTATCGATTTAGGATATAATAAATAAATCACGGTTCACTTTTCAACGAAATACCTACTCCGTTACACAGTGCATTTCTCCCCAGGCGTGTCTCTAACATGTATTTCTGTGACAGGTAAATTACCGTTTCTGTTTGAAATCATACTCTTAACATTATATTGCGAGGTTAAACAACTGTTGAAAGGAAAAAGTATAATATTCGTCTGTTGTAAGGTACAACAATGATGTTATCTATTACACGTCCAGAAGACTAGAAGGGTCAAAGCGGTATAAATTGTACATCAGGAGGAGGTGACAGTTTCCCGTCTCAAAAATATGTTAATACCGTGTCCTATCAGACTTTAAAATCGACTCCATATAATGTGACGCAAGTTCAGGGTCAAACCACTTCTTAAATTATTTATTACCGTCCAATTCTCGTGTGTAACTTTACTGTAACTAAACGATGTTATTTCTTTGTTTACAGAGTGACAACAACGACGACGAAGACGAAGACTCGCCGGAACAGTTTCAGTTTGGCATCATGAAATCGCCACCCACTGTCACGGACGATTGCGATGATATCTTCGGCCCTCCCAGAACCTACGCTACCGGCTATTGCCCTCCAAAAAACCGCCCTTCCATGATATCTGCCAAATACCGTCAGAAAGAAGAACGAAGAAAGGTCCTAAAAATTAGTATTAACAAACTGAAGAAGATCGAAGACCCCGAGGCCAGTCTGTGCCGGTCGGTACTAATCAACAACACAATGAAACGCTTACAGAAGGAAGCTAGGGACGAAAAGATACAAAAGCAGCAGTTGAACTATCCCAGGTGCTACGACAATGACAATTTCTTAAATATAAAAAGTGAGTTTATGAAGAACGAAATGAAGCATTCATCGAATTTCGAAGAGCCCCAGGAGAACTTCTGCGCGTCGGAATCGAAACTAATGGACAGCTTAAATGCGGACTTTGTTATCGAAAACGATTTCGATAGCAAGATAGCGGAAGAAATCGGTGCCCTAACTTCGGACAGTGCTAAAAATATGGAAGTGCTTAACGGTTTAGTGGAAGAAAACTTAAATAATCTCGGAGTTAATAATAATACCGGCAATAACGTTGTAAACGTGGATTCTGCGAATGACAGTGATCGTTTTTCGTCGCGTAAAAGATCGTTCGACGATATGGAAGACTGCGACGTCCAGGACGTTCTCTCTCAATTTTACATGCCACCCACGCCTAGAATGTTAACCTGCATCGACGACGATGAAGATGTTAATGTGGTAGACGACGAACCGTTACCTAAACGCGTCAAAACAGACGAAATAAACAATATTGTGATAGAGTCCGCAAGACAAACCGATTCCTCCTCGAACAATCTCGTCGAGCCTCCCTTACTCGGATCACTTTCGACTTCCATTCCTCAATTCGAGCCTCCTGCAAACGTTGAAATTTCCTATGGCCAAAATCTAGACTCTTCCAGAAATTGCGAAGAAATGGAAGTGAACAGTAGTGTGACGGACAAAAAGCAGGATGACTTTCGTGTGAATGGTTTCATCAATAATAACATTACAGAGGCGGATTCGCGTCTGCGGTATTTGGGATCCGGGCAGAATATGGAAACCGACACAAATTCTTATAGTTGCGGGCACGCCTCGATGTTTAACGAACTCCAGAGTAATGTATTTCACAGTTTAATTGCCTCTTTGGAAACGTAGCGATTTGTAAACGACCCGTAGACCGCCGCCGGATTTTATTTTGTGATAACTTTTGTATCAAAACGAATTTGTATATTTATTATTACAATGTCCTACTCAACATGTTCAATATGCCATCTTCCTTTTTATTGAGGATTTACTTCGAAAGTTGTGATGATTTCCATGTTTTACTCAAATTTTACTTATACCGCACTAGTTTAAGTAAGCAAACAATATCGTTTATTTTATATAAAGAAAAAATTAACCCAAGCTATTATTCCTTACAATCTTGATCAATCTCCAATTCCTTTAATAATTTACCCTTTTACTTAATTGCGTACAATAATACATTAAATAGTGCTAAGCTCTCTACTTTTAAATTATTATCACTTTTTGGTCTGATTACTACTAACAAAATGTAACGTGGCAGAAAAATCAGGTGGTAAATAACGTATTAAGTTTTTGTTTTTTTTTTGATAAACCTGAATGGAAAAAATAATTATAGTCATGTGCATAACGTAGGCGGTAGAGAGCACCACCAGTCTGTGATATAAATTAAATAATTGTAAATGTTACTAGATCATTATTTAAAAATACCTGGTTTAATTATGGGTATTAAGCATAAAAAAAGCTATATAGATTGCAATAATAAACGAAACTTGTAAATTATATACCTTAACTTAATGCTTTTAGAGAATTTACATCTCGAAATGGATATTTGAATTGAATTGCTTGAATATTCATTTTGAAATCTTCACATTTGTAGTAGGTAAAGTAGCTGCATTGTGAAAAAATGGAACCTCGTGTCTTTGTCGCTTTAATAGTGAAAAGTTGTCCAATTAAATATATGGTCCTATTTTAGAAACGCTCTGTATATTTTTTGAAAGTAATTCCATGAATCGATACAAAGCATATCAGAATTTGGATTGGAATTCATAACCAGCTGGAAACTTTGATGTAGGTATTACAACAGTATTTTTGAAAGATTTTTATAGCATTTTTGAATTTTTGATACCTACAATAAATTAACGAATATTTCATCAAATAGAAATGCTTTGTAACGCACATCTAAGACAAATACTTTATATGATGTTGTTAATCAGATGAATTGCTAAATTATGTTTTGTTTTTTTATGCGTTGATTGGAACAAAGTGTTGATTGTTTTATAAAAATTGTTAAGTATTTAAAATCTGAATCGGCATTATTTTTTTGTACTGTTTTTTTGTTATTGAATATTGGAGTTTGTAAATTACTTTGCAATTTTTATTGTTTTGGGTTAATTTTCTGTTCTTAACTATATACGGCATAGTTCCCCAAGTGCTTATATGTGTACGTAGTAGTATAATGTATGTATATATGCACCTATATTATTATTTGATTTATTTTAGTCTAATCATGTCGTTATTGTAAACATTATTTGTAAAAATTATTTCTATGTTTACGTTTTAAGTTCATTCAATTTCGAAGTAATATTTCATATAATGAACTAAATTGAATTCATTGAGACAGCTCGTTGCAACATTTGATTTTTTAAACACATTGGGCATTAATTATCATTAATACTTTTACTTTGATTCCAATTTTTTGTTGTTTCAAAAATCAATCGCTCGAAGCATATGGGCTGTTGTTGGTAGTTCATTTTTTACACTTACACAAATATGTTTTTGTTTTTTAATCGCAATTGCTTACTTCGCGAAATTTTTGGATCATAACCATAAGTAACCAAGACGAAGTAAGCTATACCAAATCAAAGAGGTTACCGATATACAAATCTTGTATAGTTATTAATTAACATGAATTACTGTAAAAATGAAATTATACGTTAAGCATTATCGAATTTTCAGGTAATGCAATAAAGTACCTGAAAATAACTTGAGTTTTATTTCTTTATTCCGACAGAATAATAGACGTTATTCATCCATGTGTAAGCTGTAAGTGTTAAAATAAAAGCATATGTAAATATGTCATCATAAGTGTTGGTGTTAGACAAAAATTGGCTCTGCCAACTCGCATTAAAAAATACTTTATTGTTGAAATAATAGCAATACTGATACAAGGTTAAATTTATTAAGGTTTCGTTTCCAAATGTGGTTGTTCCAGTTGTTAAATTTAAATAATCGGTTTAAAAAATTTGCTTTAAACACCTGTCTTTGTTATTCGCATTTTTGCCTAAATTTTCACCATTGTTACCTTGAGAATTTTAAGATTATCTGTCGCCAAATCCGTATTTATTTTTTTCGCATCTATTGTGTGCTATACGGATTTTTTAATGATTTGTATTTCAAATTCAGTTATGTAGAAAACGCTAAAAATTTTGAGTGTTTAACATTATGCTACAAATTGCTAAAAAAGAAAAATTGTGTGAACTTTTTCAAGATTTGACTTTCGAGGAGGCGAGCAGAAGAGCAACAAGATAAAAATATAGGATGCGTTTAGAAGCAGCTTAAAATAGTAACTATTGCAGGTGAGTAGGTAACTATGTTATAAATAAACTAAAAATGAACGAAGCACTTCTCCTGGACTTCCCTATACTTTGGAAATAGTTATACACTGTGTCCATAAAGTACCCCCCCCCCCCCCCCCAACTTTTGAACGACTTGATATTTTTTTACAAAATTTGGTGTGCTGTAATGGGAAATTAAATACTATTTTTCAGATTATTAAAATTTTGTATCGTCCAAAACGGCGACTGGGCGCCATTTTGAATTTTTTTTTTAATGGAAAGGGGGTCGAGTGACACCTCATTGAGAAGGTCTTTTAGTTCTGCGTCTGATCCTAGCGTTTCAAAAAAAAATATTCAGCCATAACAAAATGGCGGATTTTAAACAAATGGACTCGCTCAATTCAAAATTGTTTTGATTTTTTTATCCAGAGTCGAGTGGTACCTCATTTGAAAGGTCTTTTAGTTCTGCGTTTGATCCTAGAATTTCAAAGAAAAATATTGAGCCATAACAAAATGGCGGATTGTAAACCAATGGACTCACTCAGTTCAAAATTGTTTTGATTTTCTTATCCAGTAGTCCACTTTTTCATTTGCAGGACTAAATTTTCCCAGAAATATCTCAGGTGGCTTGAAATAATATTGAAACCGTTATGTTCCAACAAGACGGCGCGCCGCCTCATTATTATAGGCCTGTTTCTGACTTTCTCAACGGACATTTTCTTGGAAGATGGATTGGTAGGCGGGGGCCTGTAGAATAGCCGGCTCACTCCCCAGATTTAACTTCCTTAGATTTTTTTCTATGGGAATATCTAAAATCGAAAGTGCACAGAACCGGTCCAGAAACAATTGAAGAATTGGAGCAACGCATTACAGAAGTTTGCAGAAATATCACTCCAGAAACTTATGAAAATGTAAGTCAGGAATTTCGAAACCGACTTTTTACGTGCCAAGAAGTGAATGGTAAACATTTCGAACCCTTAATTTAATTAATTTAAGCTTTAATTCTTAGTTTTTTTAAATAGACTTCTTTAACTTCAAACATTGTCATTTTGTTATGGCTGAATATTTTTCTTTGAAACTTTAGGATCAGACGCAGAACTAAAAGACCTTTCCAATGAGGTGTCACTCGACCACCCTTTCCATTTAAAAAAAAATTCAAAATGGCACCCAGTCGCCATTTTGGATGATACAAAATTTTAATATAGTCTGAAAAATAGTATTTAATTTCCCATTACAGCACACCAAATTTTGTCGTTCAGAAGTTAGTTGGGGGGGGGGTTACTTTATGGACACAGTGTATATTATGTTTTCGAGAGTATTTCAATATTAACAAAATAAAATCTGTTTGTCAAATCTTGAATAATATATATATACGGTCTACTACAAGCGAACAGAACCAGCCATGTATTCTCCCCGCAGAGAAACATTACCCCTCACCGATCACAACGGACCAAAACGCTAACGCGCCAAGCATACAGCGTGAACTCACTTATTGTTAAGCTTTGCCTTATTGTATTTAGAAATTTTGTAAGAAAAAAAACAGTTTTTGGTAAAAGATCCTTTGGTATTTATGAAAACCAAAAACGGAAAGTCAAATTCGTCTACCAAAAACTTTATGTGAGGTGAAAAATTTACCCCCCTAAATATTGCTGCACCTACAAATTAAGTGGTGGCTAATTAGGTTTAGGTTTTATTCTACTATCACTCATTACCCATTTCGCGTAAATAGAAATTTTCGATTTTCAATTGAGACAAAAACCAAATTGTACCCCATCCGTAGCTCTATAAGCCTACAAAATTGAAAAATAATCGTGTGGCCAGTTTTTAAGCAATATTTGCAAAAATTCGGAAATTTTTTCACTTTATAGTTTTTAACTTTTCAAAAGTTTTTGTGCATTTTCGAAATGTAAAACCTAGGAAGTAAAAAAATTTACAAAGTTTTGGAAATTTTTAAAAGAAATATCGCAGTCTTATAAAGCTAGGGATAATGTCATTCGCATATTTTCATAAATTGGAAAATGTTTAAAATGAAGCAATAAAATTGTTTTTCGAAAAACTCAAATATTGAGTTTTTATAGCCGTAAAACATTTTTTCATTAGAAACTTTGCATAAAATAAATTACTTTGCTTTCGTCAAAAATGTAAGAAAATAAAAATAAGTTGTAGGTATTTAATATTTTTCCGTAATATCAACGGTAATCAGCCTTTACGTCCCACTGCTGGCCACCGGCACTCTTCTCTGCCACGTACTCTCCTTAGCGCTAAGGTGGCGTACGGAGGACAGTTTAACTACAGTTTAACGTCGAATCCGAAGGACTAAACTCCAGAGAAGGTTTCAGGCATTAAGACCCCACGGCTGCCTACACCGGATTGGGGAATGTGAGTGGTGGGTTGCGGCATAGATTTTTAGTGCTGCATGGCTTCGGCGGGGAATCGAACCCTAGACCTTCAGCGTTAGAGACTGAGCGCCTAACCTCTGAGCTACCGCCACTCAACGGTAAGTGATTAAATTGCAAAAAATTAAAAATCGGCGCCATATTTTCAAGACGGCGGCAAACGCACACGTGCGATTGACGGTCGCTTTTTGTATTGTTTAGGACAACAACATAAACATCACTGAAAATAAAAAAATAGTTTGTCATTTTTCCCTAATTCCTATACAATATACTTTGCTGATAATTTCAAGATCAGTGTAATCGTTTGTGTATAAAATAACGATTAGGTTTCCTTTGTCTTCCTGATACATGAAGCAGTAGCTGACACTTTTTAGAGAATAATTAGACGTAGCTCAATCGTCTGGTGACAATGACCTAGACCTGGCTTATCGACATTATATGGCAGAGTAATTAAAATGTTAAAAATAGCCATTTTATCATGATTAATATATGAATAATTAGATTTAATAATGCTCTAGTCCAGTAATAAAATTAATTAAAGTATATACACCGATAATCATTTCGTGCTAGAAAATTCTGTTTTGTTAAAGCTGCAATAATAAAAATGGTAAACCACAAAAATTTTGTTGAATTTTAGTTTCTACTGGAAAAATCAACGGTTTCATCCTTTTGCGTTACAACAAAACAGCATTAATTTCCCAAAATTTGTATCAGAAATCAGGACTATGGAAGTAATTTGTAGTAAAAGGATCAGCCCTTTGTAATCTAGAAACTTCCAATTTTCATACTGTGAAATAGGAAACAAAGTGTTGTATAAATATGTGCAAAGGAAATTTCGCTGAAGCATCTCATTATTGTACGTTTGGTTCAGCCACTTTTCGCTATATCGTTTAGATACAATGCTGCTATACGCACATTTAAAGAGCTTTTGCTTTCGTTGCTGCCTAAGGGCGGCAATAAAGTTCTTGGGCAGCAGAAGTGCAGAGGAACTTATCATTTGTAGGTAATTTTACGAACTGGCTTTCCAAGTGAGGTGAATTTTCCACTACTTATGCAGATTGTTATACCCCTCGGCAATTTTACTAACAAACTTATGATGTATTCTCATACGTATTAACATAATCCGTCATCAAAATACATTGCACCTATCAAAGTAGTACTGGTTTGGTTTGCGGTAACACAAATAATTAGCATAAGACGAAAAAACTAAATAAATATTTAAGAAATTTTGTACAACAAATACTATTGGTGCACTAAAAAAATGTTTTTATTCTAAACATTTGTTATAAAGTCGTATACAAAATGTTTGTCTTATTTCTGTTCGCAGTACGCTTTGAGGGGGTATGGTGTAAGTCTCCTGAAATATTTGTTTCTGATATTAAAAGTCATGCTCAGATTATCACACAGATTGCCGTAAAGGGCTGTTCCCCTTTCCAACAAGATTTCAAGAAGGGAGCTCTATCTCAATACCTTAGGGAACCTACGCCCCTGGTTCTTATAACAATATGAAACTCTTAACGGTTATGTCTCACAATCAACCAATTTTGTCTACTTTAAAATTTTCATTGCGTTGCATTTTATTTGTAGGAGAAAAATTAGTCATTAGTCAGCTTCTGATAATTAAAATTAGTATTTGCTTCTAATTTTCACTAATTTTAAATAAAGGTAACTTGAAAGTCATTCTACTACTGCTAAAGTGGTTCCGAAGCCATAAAGGTGCTAGGAAACACATTTTAAATTTTCAAAAATTCAAAGGGGGCAACACGTAAATTTACAATTAAACTCACTAGATCTGGAAAATTTAAGTTCGTGTAAATTACCTACTGTAAGTCAAAACAGCATTCTTCTGCAGCTCATCTTTGTCATTAAAACTATCAAATTCTTTTTGTGAAAATTAATTATGATTAGCTTTCGTCTCAGATTTATTAATAAAAACTGTCATAATTTTTTTATCGTTTTGTATTCATCAGCAATAAAACAATGAAACATCAAAAACTTCCGACGAAATATTTTGTTTAAAATGTAATTCCTAATGAACACAGCTTGCTTTTAAAGCGACCGGACATTTTACATACAATTTTATTCAACGTTGCAATCGTATACGCGATGGCCTAAGGCCATCGCGCTTTAATCGAGCGTTTTGGAACCTTTCAGGAAGTAGAAATTGTTACTGATGTAGGTATTCTAGAAAAGAGCGGTCTATTTTGTGGAGGGTCCTGCATAACCTTTTGCTAGGGCGCAGAGATAAAATAGATAGTTTGAAAAGTAATATATATTCAAAAAGACATTAGTATTTTGCATGTTTCCATTGGTATCACGTGCGGCCTCATAGGGCGGTACAAACTGTATCTTGGTTCCGACAGGCTTTCAGAATGCTATACATATGTCATATGATAGTTATCTTCAGAATAACGTCCCATTTTATAGTGAGAATGCTACTCAACAACTTTTAGAAGCTCTGGAATGTATCTTTTTTATTGCACTTATTGGCCAGGCAGTTCGCCTGCCTTAAACGTAACCCGGTTATAAGATAGATATAGGTATACGATAAGAAATTATGGGAATGAAGATAAAGCGTCGGAATGCCGCAAACTAGATGGCATTAGAAAAGTATCAGCACTAAGATGGCAACAAACAGCGATATGAAAAGACTTGTAATAGGAGAATAAGGAGGTCTGTACCCGAATTTGGACAGAAGAAGGATAGAAGGAAAGAACAAAACGAAACGCTGCCAAGCATTTGGATTCTGTTTTAAATGATACGTAAAATCTATAAACAGTGGCGTAACTCGAAGGAAAACGGTATGGGTCACGGAAAAATTGTTAATTTCAATTTAAGTACGTTGTCATTACATCGCGAACTGTCAACATACGTAACCACGACTGCTGGCGTAAGGCAAATTAATATCCCATATTTTTTCACACAAGATAGTAATTTTTTCTAATACCTTACAACAGGCAAGACAGGAAACGTGCCCCCTGTGCCCCTCCCCTGGTTATGCCACTCCCTATAAAGTTAGAACATGGGCCGTTACGATATTCTTGAAAAGTGCTGCATGAACCGTAGGCTAATATTGCATTCCAAACATTCCACTCTAACGGTTCCATAGTGACGTCAGACTTTCTGTTGTCATAACAAACCCGAGACCCCAAAAACATAAACAATCACCATATACAAAAATTAATAACGTGGTATCAAATTAATTAAGGGACAGATTAGCATTTATCTTCTCATCTCTTTTGATTTTGAACTAAAACCCCCCACTAACGGTACTTCAGTGCTGTCAGACTTTCTGTCGTCACAACAATAACAAACCCGAGGGCAAAAAATTTAGGAGCGGATTAGTATTTAATTCTCCCATTTCCCCTTGATTTCAAACTAAAATACCACGCTAACATTCGTTCAGCGCCGCGAAACATTCTGTCGGCACAACAGAAGCAACCCCGGGTGCCAAAAACATAAAAAATAACATATTAAAAACCTAATAACGCGATATCCAATTAATCTTCCGATTTCTCTTCATTTTAAACTAAAATTCTAAGCTAGTGGTACTTCGGTGCCGTCACACTATCTGCCGTCACAACAATAACACCCTAGTGCCAAAAACATAAACAAGCAACATATCGAAAATTTAATAACGTAACATCCAAATAATTGAGGTACAGATTACCATTTAATTCTCGTATTTCCATTTACAACCACTTCATACGATGGGGAGCTGTTTTCTCACCCTATCCAAGGGACTTAAATGGTCACTTCAGTTACTGCAACTGAGTACGGTTACACCGAATGTTTGGGCCTCGACTTATGCACCAAAAGTTACCTACCTAAATTATTTAGGTCATTTGGTGTAAGTCCGCGAAGTATAATGAGTTCTACACTTAGGTCGGGTCACCTTATTACGCGACCTGACCTAAATTCAGACCAACCTAAAAGTAACATGTTATCTACTTTACCGTGTTAAATCGTATTAATTCTTCATCTGGAACTTTTCCGTAACAAACGAGTTTGTGTGATGAAGAAACAAAAATCAATTGGTACGACGAGGAAACTCACACGTTTTTCAGACGCAATAAAGCGCAGATCCAACAAACCTAGCACGTAACCAAACCATGTTACGATTCTCCAGCATACATAAATTTTTAACAGATGGCGTTTATGTTGGGACCAAAATGAGACCATAACAAACTTAATGCTAGTGAACAAGGTGAAGGTGTAAACGCTTGGTGCTTGGGGTAAATTTAGGTCAGGATATAGGGCGGTTCATTAAACATTACTAGGTGTAAACGTACTCCTTGCGAAGTAATCCAAATATCGGCCAGGGCAGGTACATCGCGTAGCCATGGTACTGCACGATCAAGTAAATTTTGATGTAGTGGGTTAGTATAATGAGTTCATAGAGGTTTATTTGTGACAATGCTAAGTGAATGAAGTGCGCACGCCTTCGAGTGAACTGAACTAAACTGAAATGCAGTGCGTTTTAATCCTGCTCCGGTTAGGGCTTCCGACGCGTTCAATCCGCCCCCCATTTTTATTCTCTCTGTACTGACTATAATAACCACAGTTGACAAGACACATTGAGAAAAATATAGGTATAGCAATCGGCGCTGATGTTGGCTCCCCTTCCGCACCCTTAACTATTTCAATAACCTGTCATGTTACGAATATTTTCTGAATAATAACTGCTAGGAAAAACAATGTTAATTGCAACAGTTTATCAACTTTAGGGGCGATGTTTCAAGTACGTAATAAATTCAACTGCTAGATATTTTTCATGGAAACGTTTGTTAATGCAATTAGTTTCAAGTAAGATACCCTGCAATTAAATTTATTAGGAGATTAAAAGAGCGAATTTTAATGATGAGGTATATTTGAGTGCCCTTCATATTCGACGCCGCTGGAGCAAAAGGTGTCTAAAAAGTGTGTCTTGCTTTAACAGTTTGCAAAATATTCTAATCAAGTGTTTCTTGTATCACACACAGCGCTTAGCGATTAAATTTTAATTACCGATAAAACAAAACATCGCCCTCTACCGAGTACGCCGAAGTGCTCCGACCATTTTCAGTTCATGCATGAATTTTCCGGATAATAAATGATAGCAGTCAGAGTCCGTCTTTATCCGAGATGTCTCGTCTCAGTCGCACCCACGGGCGCAATCTCGAAGGGTCGTGGTTGTTATAGAAACACCCGTAATGAGGTTTCGGAAGCTCCTCACACCCCGCCTTTGAAATACACCATCTGCACTCTGCGGACACGCTTACGGAGTAACTTCCAACTTTGAAAAGTCACAAATATGTTAATATCCCTTTGACTTTTACCTTATCGTGGTTAGATGTTTGTTAGCAATTCTCCTATTACGTCGGTGTGATTATATGCTCTGAATTGTGCAAAACGCTGGCGTCTATTCCTAAACAATCTGCTAATGAGAATAAGAGAGCTAAAGAAATTAGAAAGGGCCCGTAGCAAATTGAAAGATTCGTAGCGCTAATTCGCTGGGACTTTGAAGCTGCTATGATGATAAATAGGGCCAGGGCGGCTCTTCTTTCTAGTATATACAATCCTACATGTAATTGTGTATCTTTATAAAGGTTTTTATATTCCCTCTTTACCTTCATTCGCATTCTTGACAATAAGGGAACTATTCAGATCCAACACGTTCCCCGAGCTGTTTTCTTTGTTACAAATTAAACTGATTTGTTGACTAATGGCCAAGTTTCCTCACTATCCAAGTGAGCGATTAAACTGATTCGTAACAATTTCGAAAATAAGATGTCTCCTTTGAATTTATATAACTCGTTAAGAATTTGAAGTAACATCAAAATTAGTAATGAAGGTCGTTCACTTTTTAGGGTTCTCTTTCTGTTTCGAACGAAAGAAATTTTAATACGCCGCAGCGTTTATTCATCCTGTAAAGCTTTTAAGCAAAATAGGGAAAAGATGGGCTCGCGTAAAAAACAAATGTATTATCAACGCTTTTCTGTTGACCTTAAGGTAAACTTTTGTTAAACCGCGTTGGCAGAAAAATCTTCTCAATATTTTTTATTGGAAAAAAGTTTCATCTTCAGATACCTACTTAATAAATACTTGATGCCTTAGAATTTTTTGCTTGAAAATGCAAGGTTTATTTTAAATTCCTCTTAATATAAAATAAATCCGCATATTAAAAGTTATGTACAATTCAATGAAAAATAAAAACTGTCCTTTTCGTTGTATTCTGTAAATTTAAAAAAGTTTAATAGATACGTTTGGTGATACAACATTTTCCTTTATTTGTATTCCATTTTTTATCTTCGGGAAACGACTCTACTGTTACAAGTTTATGTTAATCCAGATATCCAAGAGATAGTTTCCAAATGTGCTCAATTTTATTTTTGGGAAGACACAAAGTCGACATAATCTATTTTTACGTTCGAAAACGCTACACTTTTGGGTTTACTATGAAACAAGGCATTGATTAAAGCAAAGATCAAAGAACTCAATCGGAAGTTCTCAGGGGTTTAGACCGAACGTGGAGAAATGGGGGATGAATCAGTGGCTAGTGGTGGTGTAGGTGTTAAATTCGTTATAGTATGTAATTTCGAGTTTTAATTTTCCTATACATTCAGTATAGGGAAGTATTTACTGAATGAAATTGTTCGATTTCTAGAAACCAACGTGGTTTTTAAAAACTGCAGTGGCGTTCCGTGGGTTCTAAATGTGGGTAAGCAAATGCAAAAACACTAAAATTAGTATTTCGAAAATTCAAATATCAATAAAACAGTATTTACCTTTTTAGAGTTTATCCACGAGATTTTTTATCTTCAAACAACGCATAAAATAAATACAAACCTGCACGCTGCTGATTGCCGCTGACTGACTGACGCAAATGAAACTACAGGAACCAAGAACAGGCGCGTATTCGGTGGTTATAGCGCCCTGACATAACCACTTTTTATTTGCATCGGACCATTGCATTCCTTTACCAATGTGCAAGCAGACTTATTAAGAATAATAGATTGGTTGATTGTGTCATGCCGGTATGCGAAACAGTGACAGTGTATAAAGGCAACAGCAACAGTCTAATTATTTGCGCCCAATTTTTAATGTTGCGCGGTTATGTTAAAAAGTAAAAATGTATGTAAAGGTAATTTTTGTTTATTAAAACTTAAAACATGATTTTTTTAATTTGATAAATTATGGGTAGGCACTGCCTACCTTGCCTAATAGAGCGGACCGCCACTGAAAAACTGACTGTCTGTAGGTAGGTATGTAATTATGTATATATGCAGTATGGCTCATTTTTCCTGAACGAATGGGCCCATTTCTACGATTGTGGGGGTATATCAAAAATTGGTAAAAAAAAACATACCACCAGACAATTTTTCGTAGTATAATTTTTTAAATCTAAAAACAGAATCCGATAAAAAATCTCAGGATAAATCTAACGCTTTTTTCACGAACACAAGCTTCAAAATGGCGACCGCTAAGATTTTTACAAAATTTTGTCTTTAACGTCTCATTATTCAAAAACGAGTTGATAGTTTGGGATCAAATCTGCTATTGTAGTGGCTTTAGGAAACACAATATTAATATGTATGCGAATTTTTAAAACCATCAAAACTGTGAAGTCAAAACAAATTTAAAATTTGCAGACTAGTAATACATTTTTTTTTTATAATTTTGTAAGATCATAAAGCTGGGGATAAGCTACAATTTGATTGATATTTCAACTCACTGATTTATCTGTGATGCCTTTTATAAATTTTTGAAAATTGATAATTCTTGCCCCCTTAATTATTATATGGGGGGAGATGAAAAATTCCTATTTAAAACCCTATATTGCAAAATGTTCCCAAATGGGAACGCAATGCAAATTCCATGCTACTATCCTATGCACATTTTCCAATTTGCGTATATTGTTCCCTTACAGGAACCGTGTAGCAACCTTAGCAAACAACTACTCGGTAGTAGATGGCCGGCCAGCGAAATTCGGTGACCAAACATTCGGGAACACGCTTATAAAATTGTGTTACAAAATGTACGTCATACAATATTACTGAAAAATAACACTTTCCTTAACATATGTCGAAGTAAAAACAGTAATTGGACAAATAGATATTAAAATTACAAACTCAAGCGATCATACGGACAAAATAAATAAGCTAAGAATTAATAATTAAAACGGCATAGCTCTACTTCCTTAAGAAGTCGTCAGAAACCGAACTTGACCCAAATATTAGGAACTGGCGTTAAAACAAACAATTCGTGGGTAGTGCGTCTGTACTAACCAATTCTCATTTAAAAATACAATTAAAAAAATTAAAGCAATCGCAAAATAATTAATACAACTGGGACTTCGATCAGCGATCTCCTATGCTACCTACTTAATTTAGCTTATTAATTATTACTAAAACATACTAAAAAGAACCGTGAAAAACAGAACGATATTTAGTGATTTAAAATTTAAGGACCAAAGCAGAAATGTTTAAAACGATGAGTACAAATTCGAATGGCTCTGATGTACAACTATAATTGATTAATTTATTTATATATAGATATTTATTACTACATGAAAACAAAAGCTTTGTGGTTAAAATTAAATCAGTCGAGCAAGTCTGTTGGTGATATAATTGAAATTAAAATTGATTTCGAACACAGCAAAATAAGATTGATTTTATGCTCAGTTAGAGAGTTCCTTAATGCAATTAAACATGTGTTTGTGTAATTGTAATTTAGCCATACAAAAACAAAATTAAGTTTATTATTACGTTGCAAAATACTAAATTCGTCGTTTCCGTAATTTTGCTCTATAAAATTGATGTCGATACGCATAAGAAAAAACGTTTGTAAAAATACATTTTTTGCAACAAGTAGACAGTAAATGTAGATAAAAATAAGGCCACTATACATTCTAAACTACATTTATCAAATTTAAACAACTATCTACTAGATGTCCCATTTTTATCTATCACAAAATGAAAACAAAGCACTTGGGCGCCAGTTTAAGATTCGAGGAGACTCCAACTGAATTTGCCTTTTAAATTTGTTTTTATTATTTTACAGCGAAGTTATATAGATTATGTTGCTGAAACTTTCAGCACAATTTAAAAGTAGAACCTGAGTAGTCCATATCTTTCCACTATTATGGTTTGATTGCCTTATCGGTAGTTATAAAATTTTGAAACGTGCATCTATTTGTGTTGCAAGAATAAATTTCTTTGTTTGCAATAAAATACCTTTTGAGTCTAATGGTTTGCTTAACATGCTTCAGAATATGGGGCGCTAAATGTGTGTATATATAATAAATATTGGGACAAATTGCCTTAAGTACCGTGAAATGCACAGCAAATTTTCACTTTACACTTGGCGCTCCATAAAATAAGCCGAGTTAAAACAAATTTTTTTGTCTAGAGGATTAAAGAAATAAAATCAATAGAATTCTGTTTATAAGTTTAAATATTACAAAATTTATGTAATAAAAAGACGGTAAATATTATTTATCACCACCGAACGTATTTATACGTACTTTCTCATAGTATAAATGTATAAAAGCAGTCCTCGGCTATAGTTGAAATAGGAATTAAAAAAATTAGCAGCTACATATTATTATATTCCTGCGAATCTTAAAGCGTTGTAAAGGCACGACTTTATATCGGTAACCTGTAGCCCAAGGGTGCATGCGGAATGAACCGTCAGTCCCTTTCCACAGACGGAAGCTATTGTATTCCTCGGCTTTCTTGTCATCTCGGAGGCATATCCTCTAAAATTACGGGTGTTTCGAGTTTGAAGTATTAACAGCAGTTTTATGCTACTGTAAATGTTGATATAAATGTGGATACACTTGTTCGCGCTAAACGGACAGAAATAATGCAATTTAAAATGGTGCTTCTGAGCTTGAAAGTTCTTTGGAAAGTAGGGAATTGTTAATATTGATCCAATATTCAGGAAAGCAGTATCAACGGCTACATTACTAAGACAACTACGATACTGCTTCTATAAGTTATACTATTTTGAAACAAATAAAACGTAACACGTAAATCAATAACATTATATCATGTAAAATCAATACAACTTGAACTTTCAAACAGTTCTTTGAAGGCGAGAAATTTGTTTATATAAGAATATATAAGAATTATATATAAATTGGAGCATCTTCTTTTTTAAGCATCCGTTATGTGGCAGCATTTTTTACACGTCAAAAATTCATTAATTAAATCAAAATAAATCATTACTTATGTCAAAAAATCATTTCCAGGCGTCGGAATTTATTTTTTGACGTCAAACTTTGATTTTGATTTCAAAAATTGATTTATTGGCGCCAAAAAATATTTCTTGAATAATAATAATCGATTTTTTGACATAGAAATGACCAAAACACTATTTAATATTATTAATAAATAAAACGCACTGACCAACCAAGACGTCGTTACTAAGCTAGCTGCTCGGAATGTTTGACATCAAAATTTAATTATTTTTTGAGTGTGGTAATATTAAAGCAGAAAAGCCCTCCCCCACCATTTCCTCTATTATTTGACGGACCAACCTCGTTTCTCCGTGTCTCTCTAGAATATTACCAAGTTTAGAATGTTTTTCATGCTACAGAAAAAGAGAAAAAAAAGTAAAAAACAAGTAAAACGAGAGTTCTTGCTCATGAATCGGTTTTTTGGCATCGGTTTTTCGAGCCTACTGCGTATATCGGAGTAAAGGATAAATTGTCAAGGGACGCGACGTGTACTTTGAGATCTGAATAAATACGAAAACTTAAAGGAACAAAAACAGTAGGCAATTATTAATAGCGAAACCGTGATGGGAAATGCAGTGTACGTAATTACTGGAAAATTGATACAATTAACAGAAAATAGCAAAAACGAGTATGGTATAGGATCAATTGGCAAGAGAGAAATTTTCCCCAAAGCCATACGTATTGGTAATCAAATTTGTGGTCAAAGGGGCGAAACTAACATCAAAGAGAAAGACGGAGAGTACAGGAGTTTATTATAAATGAAGAGAATGGGTAGTACACAAAATTAAATATACGAAAAATTAAAGCAACAGAAACCATTGGGAGCTAGTATTTACAGCAAATAAACGGTTAGACCGTAGTATCAATAAAATTAATGAAATAAATCATCGAATATTTTTTGAATTTTTGTAAACGTACAAACTTACAAAATAGATTTGGTTTAACACTAGTAGTATACAATACTGAGACTATCCCTAACAATTTCCAAGAAATGTATCTTCTTCTACCTTTTCAAGTCGGAGCCCTTCCACCTGTCTCAGGTTTTAGTGGTGAGAGGCTCCCACCACGAGAACCCACATATTTACGTAGCCTGTACATAAAGACAATTTTCCTTTGTAGAGTTGACCGCTACAATATTACAGAGAAACAAGTTTCGCAAGATGTGGATTACTTCGTTGTCGTACTCTAACAGAAACTACTCAAAGCAATAGCTTCATTACACAGGGTTTCCACTAACTATCAAGAATTAGAATCCATGACTTTTCCACGATATCCATGACTAAAAATCATACTTATCCATGACTCTTGACTAAAAACAGCAATAAAATTAGAGGATAAGAAAAGTACCTACCTCAATGATATTTTAAAAACCTTTAGCAGCGAAAGTTTTATAAGCGGCAGTTTTAAAAATTCAATCGGAAAATTTTTATTTTTTTTTAAATTATGTTAACACTACTGCAAGAAAATCAGGTTTTTTACTGTAAATCAAGAGAAAAATTAAGACTTTTGCCAAAATTTGCATAAAATCCAGGTTAAAGTTTTAATTCCCTGACTTTTCCATGACTTCCAGGTTATCCAGGGTCAGTGGGAACCCTGTAATACAGAAATAAATTCCGCCAACATCACATAAAGCCCAGAGGGAATGTTTTAAAACGATCAATCAAACATACTTACGAAGCGATAGGGGTCAGCTGTAAATTCTTAACCTACCAATTATGCTCGAAATAAACAATTTTGTATAGCTTTAAATACTCAGTACTAATTCATTCCTAACATTACATCCGAAAATACGTACAGGTCAAAGCTGAAATTGGACAAATAGATTTGAACAATTACGCAATCTTTTAAATACAGAAACTCGTTTTTTTATAATTTTTTCTATGTTTCTAGTGTTTTGACGTTTTACAAATGTACAGACTACGAATTCCTAAGTAGAAACAACACCAACTAGACTAGACTAGGACTTGGATCCGCGGCCCGCTACGCACGAACAAACAAAGCAAGATGCATAGCCCACGGGTTTTACTATCTATATAGTAAATCCGGATCCCATCCACCTGTCTCAACTTTGAATGGTTACTAACCTAAATCTGGTGACAAACAATTCTCCCACAACCGGTTATTTTTAGAAACAGGTGGGTTCAAAATTATTTTAGAGCAGTTATTTAGAGTAACAGAACGGTCTGTTTTTAAAAATAACCGGTTCTAGGGGAAATTTGTGGCACCATATTTAGGTTGGCAGCGTTGGTAGTGCTTGGATCCCGTATTCACCCTACTTTAGTAGTTATGTATGTTTAGTTCAGTCGCCGACTTTCCGTATTTGAGGATATACAATACCGCGGGACTCGTTCGGTACATTTCTTGCGTCTCGACGCAGCTTATTTATTACATTTCAAAAAGAAGTTAGCAAGAAAATCGTGGGGCGTAGACCACGGGTTCCGCTAGTAAAATGTAAGTAGCTACCTTTTCAGTTAATTCAGATACACCGTGTATATTCCTAAAACGTTATTCGACTTTGACATTATAGTAAAAGAAGATAGAAAGCAAAAAAACTCTCCTATTTTTGTAGTGTGAAAGAAACAGTGACTGCTACAGAATTGTCAATTTGATAACAAAAGCTGGAACAAATAATATTACGTACGATTTTACTATAAAAGGTAATGAAAAGAGAGACGATTCTTATCAACACACGAACTGAATCGAATGAATACATTCCATGAAAATGGTTTTATTAAATTTCATCAGGAATTTTTAGAAATGCGCACAGTATTACAGATTTACAGAGTCGATATTTCTTTCCTTGTTAAGACAGTTTTGGAAAAAGTTGGTTATTAGAATCCTTATTAATAATAATAAATAATAACTAGCAATAACGGTTAAAATAATTATTATGTTCGCGGAAAGCACTATATTGCTCTTGCAACTGTCAGTTACACAATTACTTACACCCCCTTATTTTCCAGTTTATAACGATAAGTTAAAGATTTATGCATTTGTACAAATATTTGCAAAGGTTTCTGGTGCATTGTGTTTAATTTAATCTACAGCTTAGGATATTAGTTCCAGCTAAACCCACGTACGAGCAGCAACGCCACTAATCACATCGGTGAAGCAAATTGTTGCTTATACAAAACATTTTAAAGAAGGTTTAAAAATTTAAGACGAATTTATAGGCCACAATGTTGTTAAAAAGTTAAAAACTGAGTTTTGCTCTATTTTGAACGCGCAAAGTTGTACAGAGGGGAGAATTCAGTACGTTCTTATCTCCCCGCATTGCAGGGTGTCAATGAAACGATATAGCTTGATGTAACCATTTAGTTAAGGTCTATTTGGTGTATTGATTCAACTGATTGGTCCACGTTGAGATGAACGTGGACAGTAACAAACAGAAACAATATATCTCATTTGGGTGATTTTTCGTAGTCATTCAACACCAAATAATTAATTTGTTATTCGTTCTTTTACCTTATCTTCTTCTTCCTCAATGTTTTCTCCTTACAGCAGTTGAACGACAATCTTGGGTGAATGTTTTTAGTTAATAATCCGTAATATGTAGCGAGGTAAAACTGAGGTTACGCTCAACTTAAATACCCCCGCGGCAGATCTATTATGCGTGTCTTAACAATGGTAACACGATCCAAGATATGTAGTTTAATTCTCTGAGGTAAAGCATCTTTTTTTTATGGTTTAGTAATTGCAAGGCACGAGACGATTTGAAATTCCCGCTGCAGCACGTTACAGACGAAGCTAGGGGTGAAATTTAAAAATCCAGAAGTTCCCAAACAGTTTCCCAGTATAAAATCATACTGGAACTGATATTTTGACATAATCCGCTATCAAAAAATGAAGAATGGTTGTTATACGCAATGGCGTAGATGGTAAAAGAACTTAGGGTAGAATTGCTGAATCATTTAGCGTTTTAAAGCAATAAATGAAAACAGTTTTACAATTTCTTGTATTTCTGCAATCTCTGCCTCGCGTGCCATAGTTATAACCGCGTTATGCACATGTGTCCTTTCTTTTTCTAACCAGTAGTTATAATAACTATTAATTAAGAACAATAAAGGGCAACAAATAGAAAACGTCAGCAAAACTGGAGAGTGGGAAAGGAGGATTAGCTCCCTCCCACCAAATAATATTGCATCTAAAATTAAATATAACATCTTGTTCTACTACACCTGATCAGAGACGTCGTTAGAGGGTTCTTACCCCTCTTTCATTTGTAATTAGCGCCTCCCTCCCCCAAGTTTACCTTATATTATAAAAAAAAACACAAAATAATAAATGTTATAGTAATTTAAATAATTATACACTAAAAGCACAACCCTTTTTTTGTTTTCTTTTTGGTATATTAAAATATACCAGGTATTCTGTATGGGGTCTAATGCCCCCCCCCCCCCAAGTTTTCTGATCGTAACGACGCTCTTATCACTGATGAGAAGCCTAGCTTAAACTGAAGTTACTGCTTAAACTGAAGTTACTATCACTTCCGTTTATTGAATATAGAGCAGTGGTTCTCAAGACATATTTACAAGCGGCTACCAATGCGGCCAGGGCCATCGTACAAGTTTTAACGCCCCGTTGTATGACAAATCCTATGAAATTATTTTTCTCCTCGAAAACTATGCCATTTGCAAAAAAAAGTTATTTAGATTTTTTTATTGGAAACTAAATGGACTTATCATTAAGATAAATAAATATGTTGCATTCCATTAAAAAAAACTATTATTTTATGAATAATTTTTTTATGGGATATTTTTTTATAAGATTTTCATATGTCAGTTTATAGTATCTGTCGGTTCGCACAGATTTTATTAGTAACTTATTTACGTATCTTCTCAAATAGCAGAAATATATTAAAACCTGTATCTTTTGACTTAGGTCGTATACAGGGTGTCTCAAACGGAGTAGCATAGCAAGGGTATCCTTGTTATTATTAACGATAGCAAGTTGCTTAAATGGGCAATGTGGTGCAGTTTTCATACTGATTTATGAATCAGTATCCCGTTTAGAAAAAGTACAAATTTTCAGCCATTAAAATGCCATCTTTGAAAAAATGAATAATTAATTTTTAAAAAAGTGAAATATTTGCGGTGATATAATATTTATTTAAAAAAGTTTCAAATAAACTTTACTAGGTTTGATTAGACAAATTTAAGAATGTTGTTAAAAACATTTTCAAGATGGCGATTTTCAAGATACTGATAGCAACTTACTTATACTTCAAACAACCGCCGTATTGTTTTTTGACATAGGCAGATTGCATTTGAATTTCTGATTTCATAGATGTATATTGTATAACAACCCCTGTTTAAATTAAAAACAATATTGAATTTATTGATATTTTAATTTACAATCAAATTAGTCATCAGAACAAAAGAAATAAACAAAATGTGTTATAAGCAGTAAGTTAAATAAGTAAAAAGAAAGAAAAATGAACAATCAGTAACGGTATGTAAATTGATTCGAATCGATTTAGGTGGTCAAGGCACTCTTGAAAAAATAAAAAAAATACTATACAAATATTTTTGGGATGTCAAAAATTCACCCAGACTCAGAATTTCATTCCAATTCCGTCTATGCAAAAATATATAGGGCGTTTCATTATACATAAGAAATTTGCTGTTATTTCCGTGAAAATAGTTGGATTCTTAAGCCATATAATAAGTTCTTACGGTAAGACGGTGTAAGACGCATTTTATTATCTTAGCAAATAAATAAAAAAAGGGGGTGCGCCATGTTTCATTGCCACCAGGTTGTAACAGTGTGCCCCCTAGGGCTATAACAATATCAAATTCCATTCAAATTTTCTAACTCGTTATTGAGTAAGAAAACGTTACAGTCGAAAATTAAAAAAAAAACGATTTTTTAAAGTTTGGAAAACAAAATAATTACATTTATCTTGTGGTCTTTCACATAATTCGCCTTCAGGTTTGAAAACGTCACCTGAAAAAATTATACCAGAATAACATATCTAACTTCCGCCTCCGGTGTGAATTTTTTAAAAGTTTATATACTCGCATTTTAATTTCATAAAAGTTTCATACAAATCGGATCATTCGTTCGGGAAATATGAGAGAACGAACAAACGTACCCACTCTGGCACAGGCCTGTAGCCAGGAATCAGCAATGCCCCCCCCCCCCAGCTATAGGTTTGTTAGATGGGGCTGAAAAATAGTATGCATATATAATATATTTAATATTTAAAATTGCAAGTTTGTATAAACGCTTCTATAGTTTCCAGAAAACTCTGGAAGACAATCAGGCATGCTAATTATTCTTATAGTACAAGCATGTGCACAGCCAAAGCGTCGCCCGCTGTTGGTCGGGCCAAAGCGTAATGCGTCGGCCACCCCTTGTCGCCCGAAAGACTAGGCCACTCTTTGTCGCGATAAGTCGACCTGAAAGTTACCTATCCTTATGAAGAAGTAACGCTTAGAAATATTTACTTCTCCTGGTTCTAAAATAATGAATTTTTGTAATAATTCATTATTAAGTAAATATATTCCTTTTTTTTTTATTAGTTAGAAATATTATTTTTCAATCATCTGATAAGAAACGTTATGAGCAATTTTTCAGGTAGGGCTTGATAACGTCGAAGGGGGGGGGGGCTGAGCCGCACCTGCCCACCCCCTGGCTACGGACCTGCACAGACAGACCTTTTTTAAAAACAAGTTATTGTTTTATTCAACCGCAAGCATTTTTCGCTAAAACTGCAAATCTCCTCAAATCGATACTTCCCCCATAACACTCGAAGTATGAGAAAGTAAAAACGACAAAGAAGAAGAAACCGTAAATTTTCCTACAGCTTTTATAAAGTGCATCCATTTTTGATTAAAAAAAAATGTTGTAGAGCTGTAAACTAGGCGTATGAACACTCTGTATAGTGTATAACGCACATACATAGGTTAAGAGCAACTAAACGTTATTTTAAACGGAGTAAAATAAAATGTTGAAATAAATTAATACATATATTATTACCTACCTGTTCATCCGAATTTAATGATGCAGACTAAACACCACATCAAAACAAAATTGTCCACAATCACAATAAAACAATGAGCTCCACATTTGTTACATATTAAAATAAACAAAGATTTGATTTTCATGCTAAATAAATTCGCAAAAATGAGAGCACACTTGAATAATTAACTAATACCGAAACACTTCATCACAGGTGTTATAAATATTTATCCGAACAAAAGACAGTGAAATAGTTGTTTAGAAAAATACGTCCTACTTAATAAAAGTTACATTTTATTTTCAATGTTTTTCCAAGTCTATAAATTCCGTTATCAGAAAACTTTTAAAGAACAAAAAACTGCGGCATAACCACTTACTTGTTAACTGCAGATATCGGCATCACTTTTGCCCACATTAACTCTGCAATTACATTTACGCCACTTTGTTGTTGCTGACGTGTAAAAAAATTAAGTAAAATATGCATAACAACGGAGATAGAATTATTGTAATACCCCCGCCATCTTTCATTCGATAGTGTTACCAACATTAACAACAACTTTACCTGAATGCAACAATTGACTTTACATCTACACAGCCATCTTTCATTCAAAAGTCTTACAATTAACAGACACAACCGTCACCTAAAACTTGATTTCAATTTTTAGTTTAAGGACAGACAGAAATTTATAAAATTGGTACGCACTCGAGGAAAAGCAACCAATCACGATTAGCCACACAAAACGACAACAGCAATCAGCCGGTTAAAATGCCAACAGCTGTTTAAACACATGGCCTGACGTGGATTAAACTTTTGTGTACGTGTTGTTCAAATTGCATGTGCAGTACATAATCAGCTACGTTGAATTATACTGGCTAACGATATACAGGTGAGCTATAAAAATATTCACAAATCCATTCAAAACCTCAAACAAAAATGAAAATTTCACCCTTTGTGTTCTGTTGGTATTTAACCTCACTTTCAATAAATCGTGAAATTTTTAAGCTAGTTCAATCCGTAAATTAAAATTAATATGACACTATTGTTTTAGAATTCGTCATGCATTTTGTATCCGCAATTTTCTTGGCTGTTATAAGCCTGGTAACTGTAAGCTATGTTAATGGAGTGGCCGTCATGTCAGTGGATCTAGGATCGGAATGGATGAAAATAGGTATCGTTTCACCTGGTGTACCAATGGAAATAGTTCTTAATAAAGAATCGAAAAGGAAATCACCAGCTATAATAAGTTTCCGAGACAATGTACGAACATTTGGAGAAGATGCTCAAACAATAGGGATAAGGTTTCCAAAAAGTAGTTATTCTTATTTAATAGACTTACTAGCAAAAGATATCAATCACCCGATCGTTAAGCAGTATCAAAAACGGTTTCCTTATTATAAAATAGTTGAAGATACGCAGCGAGGTACTATCTTGTTCAAACACGACGATGAAACATTCTACAGTCCTGAAGAGTTAATAGCACAGATGTTAGGTCGTGCAAAGGAATTTGCCGAACAAAGTGCACTTCAACCAATTAAAGAATGTGTACTTACAGTTCCTGGATTCTTCAATCAAGCAGAACGTAAGGCTCTGTTGCAAGCTGCTCAATTAGCAAACCTTAAAGTTTTGCAGTTAATTAACGATTATACAGCAGTAGCACTTAATTATGGTATATTTAGAATTAAGGACTTCAACGAAACCACACAGTATGTTATGTTTTATGATATGGGTGCTTCTTCCACATCTGCAACAATTATTAGCTATCAAACCATAAAAACCAAAGAAAGGGGCTATTTGGAGACGCATCCCCAGTTAACTGTTATTGGTGTCGGATATGATCGTACTCTTGGAGGTTTGGATATTCAATTACGATTAAGAGATTATTTGGCTAAAAAGTTTAACGAAATGAAGAAAACACCAAATGATGTTTTTAAGAATGCACGATCTTTGGCTAAGCTTTTTAAAGAAGCGGGTCGACTTAAGAATGTATTATCAGCAAACACTGATCATTATGCACAAATTGAAGGTCTTTTGGACGATAAAGATTTCAAAATGCAAGTGACTCGGGAAGATCTTGAAAATCTTTGCGATGATTTGTTTGACCGTGTTGGCGCACCCGTCGAACAAGCTTTAAAAATGGCTGGTTTATCTGCTGACGTTTTGAACCAAGTTGTGTTGTTCGGAGCTGGCACAAGGGTGCCAAAAGTACAAGAAAAATTGCAGAAGATTGTTGGGCAAGAATTGGCAAAGAACATAAATACAGACGAGGCTGCCACAATGGGGGCTGTTTATAAAGCTGCTGATCTTAGTACAGGTTTCCAGGTTAAAAAATTCATTACAAAAGATTCTGTTATCTTCCCAATTCAGGTTATTTTTGAACGGGAAAATGAAGGCGCAACCAAGCAAGTTAAACGAACGCTCTTTGGTCTTATGAACCCATATCCTCAGAAAAAGATTATTACTTTTAACAAACACACCCATGATTTTAGCTTTAATGTGAATTATGCAGAACTCGAACATTTACCACAAAATGAAATACTTAACATCGGCGGTTTAAATTTGACTGAAATTAATTTGGAAGGTGTCGCTGATGCCATCAGCAGAAACAAGGGCGATAATATCGAAAGCAAAGGAATTAAGGCCCATTTTGCTCTTGATGAGTCTGGTGTTTTGAAATTGGTGAACGTTGAGTTGGTTGTGGAAAAAACCGTACCTCCTGAAGCAGAAAAAGAAGAGGAAGGTCCATTTTCTAAATTAGGCAGTACCATAAGCAAGTTATTCACTGGTGAAACTGAAACCGAAAAACCATTGGAGGAAACCCAAGAAGAAAAACCCGAAGAAGCCAGCGAAGAAAAAGAACCCATAGAAAAAACTGTTAATGAAACAAAGAAAAATGAAACCACCCAATCGAAGAACGCCACAGAAAAGGAAGTACCGACAGATGCAAAACCAAAAGTGGTAACGCTAAAAGAACCCATAAAAGCTTTCGAAAAAATTTTATACATCGACAAATTAAACAAAAAACAATTCGAAGAATCCTCCAAGAAATTGGAACAATTGACTGCAATCGAACGTGAAATAAATCGTAGAGCTACCACATTGAATAATTTAGAAAGTTACGTCATAGACGCCCAGAATAAACTTAACGAAGATGAATACACCCAAGCTGGCACCGCAGAAGAAATAGAAAAAATTCGTACAGCTTGCAGTACAACATCAGACTGGTTGTATGAAGACGGATCCGATGCAGATGCAGACACCTACGAATCAAAACTAAACGAACTCAAATCTTTGACCAGGGAATTGTACGGGCGAGTATTTGAACACAAGGAACGTCCTGAAGCACTTAACGCTTTGAAATCAATGTTAAATGGATCAAGCCATTTTCTAACATCTGCAAAAAATTTAACCAAAAGCAGCAATCCCGAAAAGGATATCTTCACCGATGTGGAAATTGAAACATTACAGAAGGTTATCAATGAAACGCTAGAATGGAAAGACAAAATGGTTAAAGAACAAAACAAACTGAAGAAATCTGAGCCTGTAAAGTTAACAGTTAAATTAATTTCTGAAAAAATGTCACTGTTAGATAGGGAAGTAAAATATTTAGTTAATAAACTCAAGATTTGGAAACCGAAAAAGACTGAAAAACCAAAAGAGGACAAGAATAAAACTACCGATACGGATGAAGCAGGTTCCGGTAAGGACGAACAAAAAATTGTTGACGGTGAGGAACAGAAAGCAGAGGAAGCTGAGCAAAAACCAGAAGAAGCTGTGGAAAAACCCCAGGGTGAGGCAAACGAAGATAGTGACAAAGTGAAACCTAGCAAGTCTGAGGACAAAAGTGATGATGATCATTCAGAATTATAATTTTTTTTTAGTGCAATTGTTAGGCAGACTTATTTTTGAACAGTTTTTTGTTTTTTTTTTGTTTTAAAACTTTCTTCGTTAGTGTGTAAATCAAGGCGTAAATCAAATTGATTAAAATTTCAAAAGCAAAACCATTTGGTATCTAACTTTTAGCACACATTTTTAGTAGCTAGTCATGGAGACTTTCTCATATCCAACAGGTATAAATAATTTAACACTAATGTATAAATCTTAACGTAGATTCTACAAATTCATTTTTGAATTTAAAAAAGACCAAAACAAATGCAATCAGTGTTAAATTTTTAAAAAAATCTTTATTTTATGTTTGTAATTTGCTGAATGGTTTCTGGTATTATTTTGTCACTGTTGAAGATGAAAGCTAATTTATAATCAAAAAGTGCACAAATGAACAAATTTTTTGAATTAATAATTTGTTTTTTTTACTGTTAAAACAATAGCACATATAGTGCGAGTCATAAGTATGGAGACACCGATTTTCTTCCATTAAAAAATGTATTGAATAAAAGCTATTAAGGAAATTCACATCTAAAATGCTGACGTATAAATTTTTTTTTGTGTAAATATTTTTGAGTTACTTTTTTTTAAAACATGCCTTTTTTTTTCAATTGTGGATAGATTGATTTTATTTCTTTAAGGCACTGTATAAATATTATGGGTTTACATACAAATTTTGTTGTGAAAATTCCATATAAAGTTGTGATTTGAAATAAACCCCGTACATTTTTGTAGCATAGTAAAGGGAAAACAATACTTGGTAAAATTTGGAACAACAGTAGGTTCTTATTTAAAAAAAAAAAACTTGCGAGACTTCATGACTCAAAAACAGTTTGGAAGTTACAATACATATAAAACCACATGATATGAGGTTTACTTCAATTGTTTTGCACTTCAGATTTCGTCGGAAATAACCCCAACTTCCTAATTTCAAATGAAACTTTCTGTATATTTTTACATTTTTGAAATCAGGGTCAAATTTGGAGTCTGTTTCTGTTTCACCTTAAGAGTGCCAAGACATGAATGTTTTTACAATTTAAATTTCAAAAATTATTTTTAGAATAATTTACTTCATAACAATTTTATTCACGTCATGACACTTGAGGTGAAACAGATAATTGCAATTAGACATTTACAAATTGCAAAAAAAAAACAATTAAAGTCTACCACTGTACGCAGAATTTGATCACAATTTCAAAAATGTATAAATATACAGGGTGTTCCATTTGAAATAAGGAAGTTGGGGTCACTTCCGGCGAAATTGAAAGTGGAAAACAATTGAAGTAGATGTCATATCATGTGGTTTTATATGTGTTATAACTTTCCAAAATTTTATTTTATTATATAAAGAAAATAAAGGGAGTGAGCTCGCTTCCGTTGACACCCGATGTTTATTAGATAAGAATTTCTTGAGTAACTTTTATTCTAAACATTTTTTTCCAAAACGAATATTAATGACAGAAAATCTGTGTGTTCATACTTTTGAGTTTTTGACTCGCTCTGTATGTAAATTGATTATTGCCTCATCTCAATGCTTTCAATTTGGTGCAGTATCTCTTCAGTGTTTTTATACTTACACAACTCAACAACTACTTCGCAGAAATACTTGCTATTGAATGTTGATTAATATATACCTACTTACATAATTTTTGTCTCGGCTTTACGTTGGTGTTAGGTGTAAGAGGGAAACTTATTTTACAAATCAGTGCAACCTTTTTTAACCTCTGCGATCCCTACATTTAGATGGATCGTTGGTTTAATTTAATCAAATTTTTGTAATATGTTTTAACTTGCCGGTCCAATGTTTTTTCTGTTTTTTTTTGGTGAATTTCTCAACAACCACCAAAGTGGGTCGTAACCCCAGGTTGCGCACCACTGTTATAAATCACTATTACCAAGGTTTGGGAGGAACAGTTTATTATTTATGCTAATAAGCAAACTGTCTTTTTTGTGTGTAAATGATATAAAAACTCTTTAATTTTATAAGATTACGGGTATCAACGGAAACAGTCTAACCCCCTTTATTTTCTAGTATAATAGAACTATACAGGGTGTTCCATTTAAAATTAAAAAGTTGGGGTCTTTCTCGGCATAACCGAAAGTGTAAAAAAATTGAAGTAGACGGTACTTGATGTGGTTTTATATGCAAAATAACGACCCAAAATTTTATTTTATTTTATTAACTAAAAAATAAAGGAAATAAAAGGGATGAGACTACTTTCAATGACACCTGGTATATTTTAGTGTTTTCAGTTTTGCAAAGTTTCATAGTTTGATGTTTAATTCCTTAATGGCGTTTCTTGTGAGCAAGTGTCGAAATGTACTTGAAAAATTTTGCTTGAAAAAAATATTACCTATATATGAAATTAAAATCTTTAAACATTATCTAGCAAGTCTAGAAGATAGTAAGTTGTTGAAGGTGCATTTAATAAAATAAAAATTTCACATTAATTGTTTCAATCCAGTTTCATGACATATTTTTGTTAATCAATATATCAAAAACATCGTTATGGGACCCTAACTTGGGTGTTTCGGTAAAAATCGACACTGGAAATATTCGTATTATAGCTCGAAATCATATTAACCATCTCAATAATTTATTAAACCTAACCAGTTACATTTATAACTTTCAGTTTTTCATTATGTGTTACTAATTGATGGCGAATATTAAAAAAAATCCACTGTTATAATGCAGGGTTTGAAATGTATATTAATGAGCTTGTGGGTGCTAAAATCGTTAGCAAATTGTGTTACCAATATGATAAATGTTAATTTATGGCGTTTCTGTACGAACCTGTTTTATTGCTTTTAATATTATAATCCACTGATTGATAGTAGTGTGCTTTGTGATCTTCGATGTACCACACAATAATATAATTTTTTGTACGGATTTGTATAATTAAAGTTTGTTAGTTTATGGAGATTTTTAGTTAAATAATTGTATTTATTACTGCTGTATTTAGGGAGGAAACTTTGGCAGATAGAGATTAAAAAGGTGTACAAAATCATTCCACAACTACTTGTAGTTATTTATTGTGCGATTCTTTAAAATATATTTATTGATTCACACAACGGTGTTTTCTTTAAGAAACATCATTTCCTACTGCTATGCAGTAACCTACTTACAGTGAAACTAAAATTAGGTTAAAACAAAATTAACATCACCATTTTTTAAAGATTATGGCCATCCTGAATCTTTATTCACCATTTCTAATCAACTATTACTGGTTATTAATTGTTATCACAAATACAATATACAACAAGTGATGTTATTACCACATCAATTAACCTTTGTTCTATGACGCCACAATAAAAATAGATACCTTACTATTAATCGGTAGACAAATGCCTAAAATCTGGACTGGATCCTGGTTTCTCTGAAGTACACATAAAGGAGGTGTGGTTTGATGTAAATAAATTTTTTTTGAATTGATTGTGTGGTGGGCACTTGATGAAACATTATTAATAAATATTCAACTATTTAAAATTAATAGTATATTAATAAAATAAAATACTTGGTAAATTGTTTCACAATTTGTTGGTATTTATTTACTCGACTCGAGTTTCAACCATCTCAGTTATCTTCAGGAGTTTCAGTTAGTATTGTAAACTCCTGAAGATAACCGAGATGGTTGAAACTCGAGTCGAGTAAATAAATACCAACAAATTGTGAAACAATTTACCAAGTGTTTTATTTTATTAATATACTATTAATTTTAAATAGTTGAATATTTACAAATAAAATTCGTCAAATTCGAATTTCTGCTTCATTCAAATCAGTGCCATTTCTGAACTGGTCGTTCGATCGGGTTCCACTTGCGATATGTTATAGCAGGGGGTGGGGTGTTAATCCTTGTATAATTTGAAATCGTTCTGTTCATAAACGTAAACTTTCAACTTCAAAAAAAAATTTGTACAGAGATATTCTAGATCGTTTATGTCCTGCACTTCACCCATAAGGCATTATGTTTGGTCCTTTGGCGCGGGTCCCGTTCCGTTAACTATATTAGCGACCGAGCAATAGGACAAAAAAATTTAGGGCCGGCCTTCTAGCAGCCCTTTTTTTTTTAACAAATTATAATAAATACCGTTGTAAAGCCCGAAGCAACGACTTCCATTCTTCCGGATTTTCAGTATCAAACAAAAACCATTTTACCCTTACTCCCGACCTACTGTTCATGCGATTTTGTTCTCGTGTGGTGCAAACAAAGATTCAAATTATTTTTTCAATTTTACAGCTCTAATCCGGGCCCCAACTGGGTTGGAAGTATTCGAACTAGAAAATGTTGTATAAATCCTGAAGAGTCCAAAATGCGTGCCCCCTGGAGCAAAACTTAGGGTTCCGAGGTTTTTAATTTTAAGTTGGATCGAAAATCGAATCATTGGTGTGCAAATGGTTTGATATTTCCAGAAAAGGTAAAAATCGCGACTTTAGCCCTCTTGCAGCGAGTAATTGAGTGTTGCGTTTTCAAAAAGAGGCTCATAGAAGAGAAGAGTATATTGGGAAAACGTAACTTTTGGAAAATTCGCAATCCGTAAGCTCTTTCTTTTGTAAAAATTTAAATTCGACATCAGAAGTCGCCTCTTTTATTCCGTACCTCAAAGAAACCAGGGTTCAGTACCGATTTTTGGTTTTTCTTCCCGGACTATATTCAATACTATTGCTATTAAAAACAAGATAATGTTACAAAATCTGCCACCAACTTTACAAAATTAAAATTGGAGTGGCTATAAATCACAAATTAGTACATACAAGCTAAGACAATAAGTCAAAAATTATTTGCGTCAAAATTTTGTTAAATATTTAATGCTACCACAGTACATTACTAGACGAAATACAAAATTGACAGTTAGTTTATTATTAAATTCATAAATTACATGTATAATGCTTAAAGAGTGTAACTATATTTTATAAAGATACAAAAATAATTTTTATACCTTTTCCCGTTTATTCTTCAGTTTATAATCTATAATAATTTCATCACCTGAGCGTATATTATAACTGTATAGTTGTTTATGAGGGTATCGCATTTCTTCAGGCCCCTAAAAACGGAAATATTTTTAACATATATAATAACAAAAGTAACAGAAAAAATGTACAAAAAACTTAAGCATGTATTTCCGCCAATATCGAAAATTTTCATCAAATTGATACTTCCCTATACAGACTGGAAAGCAAAAATATACTTACCTGTTGATCACGTAAATCTTGATCAACAAAAAACAATCTCATAACGGAGGCTGAAAAGCCCGCAAAGCCCTCCAATTTGGTTTTGAGGTCGCTGACTGTTCTGTAGACATCTACGGATCGAACCTCACTGTTATTACCACACGTAAAAGTAACTTTTACCCTTTTTTCTGGTCTTAAATCGACATTTACCAAAGGATCCAGCTTGCCATGTTTAGTTACGAGTTCGAAGTATCTAAAAATAATATGAATTTCAGTTAGAAGTTTTTATTTAATTTTACTTTTTCATTTAAAGGCACCAAAAACGGTTTTATTTTAAAATTTATTAGAACGCTTTGTCACAGCATGTATTTCCAGAAAAACGCTTGTTAAAATTGGAATAAAAAGTTAAAAGTTATTCGCGGAAGAAACACTAGAAAACATTTCTCACTGGTTTTTCTTATAATGGTTAAAAATACATATTTAGTAGTTAGTGACCCCCCTGAAACTTAATATGATTAACGACTTTTATGCCCTCAACCATAACTGCAGTTAGTTAAAGTACAATAAGAGAAGAAAGTGATTATTTTCCTCACTATCTTAAAGAATACAATAAATCAAATAATGTGCTGTGTTATAATGATTGCAGGAAAGGCGACCTATTTAACTTTATTAGTATTAGCCCAATACAAGTTTGCCTTAAGCTGTTGGATTTGGGATGCTGCTATATATTTCACTATTCTCGACTACTTTAGGGAAAAATATGTTTTAATGCTTTTGTAACCCTATCAAAATACTAAGGAAGAGGTGTGGAAAGCAATATCCATAATAGTAATAGAATAAATTACATAAACCTCGAGATTTTTACCTCTCTGGCCTATCACTTTCTGGTTTATCCATGTAATAACGTATAAATGCACGTTCAGCATCTTCTCGTTCATCAGCATCGATAGATCCTCCTCCATTCAACATTAAAACATTTGGCAGTCGTGCTATCAGAAGTTGCCTCCTTTCGTGCTCTGTGTATTCATGACTTTCCCACAGACGACAACCCTGTAAAATTGTTATAGGTACATATAACCAATAGGGGAGATTAAATCAGACTTGGCCACGGCGCACATTCAGTCTTTTCGTTTAATTTGAGAATTATTTATATTCTGGCGCCAAATTTAACACTATAGGTTAGTAGTTGTACAGCTTTGACATAAAAATTTGCTTGTTAAAGTAAGTGAATTGTTTTCGAAGAATTTAAATGCAATTTTTGTGTAATAGGTAAGATTTATTAACTGGTTCGTTTTTATAGTATTAAATCTAGTAACTTACATATATTTTAAATGAGCTTTTAGCATTAATTCAAGAAGAAATGTACTTTCAACGTAGTCACAGTTAACTAACCCCACCTATTAATAACTTGGTTTCGATATTAAATTAATTAAACAAAAAGCGGTGGTGGGGCACATTCAGCCAACACTTGTGCGGCTGCTGAGGCATGAAGTCTTCTTTTACCAGATACTGTTATTTATTTTACATAATATAGATATCGTTTTAAATCCTACGACATTATAAACCCAAAACGAACCGAGCCAACCCGAACAAAGAAAATATATATTTCAGATATATTCCATTAAGTCAAAACCTGAGAACTCTTCACTAATTGATTATTGCAGCGATAGTGAAGATAACATAAGCATACATTCTTTGCATGAGATTACACAAGTTGGAGATTTTATAGTAGTAACGTATATAACAGAAACAGGTGCTATTGTACAATATATTGGCAATGTCTTAAATATAACCTTTCAAATGATGAATTCGAGGTAAAATTTTTGAGGGGAGGGGGCTATATAAATGTTCTCTACATATTGAAAATGCACAAAAATGTTGCAGAAACGCTGTTATAGCCAAGTTGCAAGCATCCAACAAATCTAGAAGAGATTCTTTGCTTACTTTTTATTATAATTCTGATACTATGATTGTTATTATTGTATTTGTATACCAATGTAGTTCTAAAATGATGAATGAACCCCAGTAGTAGAGTACTTTGGGTTTTTTTCATGGTTGTACATAATATAAATTTTTGGAACTGTGGTGCAAGATATTTCAAAAATGGATAGGCACATTTAAACATAATTTAAAAATAATATAACCTTTTTAAAAAAAACATTATGATGTATAAAGTGGTTGAACATGCCTCCATATCCCCTAATAAGTGCTTCGAACAAAAATAGTTCTTTACCTGAATTCGTAAACAATGAAGAACCGGAAACCTAGAAAGTCGTTCTATATCATCCCAAGTAGCTATACTTGTGGAATTTAGATTAAGGAATTTCAGCTTTCGGAAACTATCATGAGGAGATTCTGTTTTGTTACCAGACTCGCATTCACTTTCCGTTCGCATGTACTCGGGGTTGGTTTTGGTACAACCGTCTTCATCTTCTATATCCAAAGATTTTATGGGACACTCTGCTACTACAAGGGATTCCAGATTTGGAAAAGCATAACCAAGCTTGCATATTTCACTCCATTTGGAAATAGGGTTTCCAGTAAAATGCACTTTTTTAATTCCAATATGTTTGTGTTTTTTCTTATAGTCAATTTTGGGGCATGAACATTTTTCTTCGCATTCACCTTTTGCTTCACAATCATCGTTTTTATTTTCTTCTTCACCGTTAGTTTGAGTACCACATTGGCAATCCGATGGACACAAATTAACATGGTTGTATTCATTTAGACTTAAATGCAGTTCTTCAAGACTTGGTAAATGATCAAGAATCTGTTGGACGTTCTCCCATGGTACTTGGGTAGAATTCATCACAAGATTTCGTAGGTTTTGCCACTGCAAATCTTCAATGAGTTCTACTTCCCTGAGAGGTGATGAGAGCTGATTGAAGCTTAAGTTCACGAATTTAAGTCGGGGCATTTGCTTCAAAATTCTGAAAACCTACAAAAAAAATGTTAAGATGAGATAAAAGCGTAAGCAGAAGGAAATAAGAAATAAGAGTGAAGTGGGGCTTAAAATGTCTCGGAAGGAGACACACAATCTAGTTATGTTATTGTGTACGTACCTCTGCCCACTGTTCAAGTTTGTTTTTTGCAAGATCCAATTCTTCTACTGCAGCGCATTTATCAACTAAGGCTTGTTTATCTCCAGCAGAAGCAATGTCACAATCATTGAGAACTAATAATGATGGGACAATCATCCGTGGAGGCTTACGTGGAACGAATATTGCCACAGTAATACCCTCCTCTTCTTCTGATCCTTCAGAATCGGTACTGCTTTCTCCATATTTGTGCTCTATGGCTTCTAACAAAGAAGGCATTTTGAACCTAAAAAGATTCAGTTTAGTACTAAACAGTATACATAAAAAATAATTAAATGTAGAACTGATTTGACAATGCTGTCATAAAACAAAAGTTCATGTAAGTAGATTAGTATAATTATTTAAATAATTTAATTGTTGCGTCGGCCGTCTGCGTTGAATCACATACAGAAATCAACAGTGTTGATAACAGCGCCGTCTGCGCTGATCTGTGTGTCATTAAATAAATACTAGTGTTACCCCAGCGCACAATGCACTGACAGACTGAGCGTTGACAGAACCGGCTAAATGATAAGTCACGTGATGCATTAGTTCCATAAGGGAAACGCGACGTTAGTGTAGATGTCGCCTCAAGTGAAGCGCGTCTAGTAGACTTTCATATATATTATAAATTAAAATAATTATTATTTAAAAATCGACGTAGAATAAAAATATAAAAATGTTTCATGTTCCATCTGAGGATAGAAACCTTTCATTGAAAAAAAAATGGTCCAAATTGGTGAAGCGGTAGCCGCTGGAGGAACCGGAGAAAAAACCCTTTGAGCTTTTATATATGTATGGATATGGATGGATTGAAATGGCCGCGGCGACTTTCGTTGTTTTAAAAATTTTTGTGAAGTTGTGAAGAATTTTTGATTTCAACGGATGTTTGCAATTAGAATATGCTGAAAATCCCAAAAATTCAAAAGTTTCATATTTTAAATTTTATGATTTCGAGAATTTTTAAATCTCCCACAACTTTTTGTCAAAATTTTCAAGAACTTCATATTGTTCAACACTTCAACTTTTCAACATTTTCTAAATTTTCGATATTATCTACGTTTAGGTACGAAATTTTCGTGTTTTAAAATTTTATCAATTTTTACTTCAGAAAAATTTCTAGAATTTTTAAAAGATTCAACATTTTCGATACCCATTTTAATAATGCTCGATTTTTCCAAAATTTACAAAATGTACAAACTACACCATTCTCAAATTTCTTTACCAAAAATATGCGAAATTTTTAAAATTTTAAAAAATTTTTAGATATCAACGGATGAAACCAATGAAATGACAGTATCTTGGCACTTTAGACCAATAAGGATCAACCTGCCATAGCAGCGTGTTGTAAATTCACCGAAATAAAATAACGTTTCGGTTACGGTTCAAATTGTAACTTGTGACGATTTGAGTGTTATTTCTTGAAACAGTGAGCTGAGTCTGTGTAGTATTTCAGTCAGTTTGGCGCATTTATTGCACAATAAATTGAATTATGTTTCACGGTACAGTGTCCATAGCAAGTAATAATTACACGAATCACTAAATTCACTACGCCACTGCGAAAATTCCGGTTTTGATGTGAACTACCCTCATACCTACTCTAGATTTTTCTTAAATCCAAAGTCAACTTAATATTCACCGAAACAGAAGAACAGACAACACGAAATACTTCGTAGATTGTGAGTATATCGTAAAATGTTGCAGTTTTTTATGATTGATATTTATTAATGTTTATTATCTTATCAAACAAACCAAAAAATAGATTACTGAATCATAATGGATTAGATACCATAAAGATTAAAAGTGGACCCTACAGGTACAGATTAAGAAAACATTGTTTAGGCAAACAATACTATTTATCGCTGGTCTATTTCTGCTGTTAAGGTTTATCACCGACACCTATACGCAAAAGTTTGACTTCTGCCTTATAAATTTCCCTGTCGAAAATCGGAGAAAAAGTGAAACATCGAGTAAAAAAGCAAATCTTTATATTAATTTTTTACTTTGAGTAAAAAACCGTTAGTAAATATTTGCTAAAACACATATCTTATAGCGAATTTTTTAAATACTACAACTTCTATAAAAGCAGAAGCACGAAAACTTAATGATCTTTTAAAAGCTTCAATAAAAAAATATTGGAAATGTACCGTTTCCAAATTAGCGGACTAAGATATTCACGAAACCATCTACGTAGGAAGCTGAGATAATTAGATATTCCACGTAACGGTTTAAAAGTAGAAACACACGGTATTGTTATAAATTTAGGTTACATATAAACTCGTATGTGTAAATACACGTAAGTCAGGCAACTGAAGCATTAAATAATTATTATGACAACAAAGTAAGGACTTCATTTTATTAATAGTAGGTATAAGAGTAAATTCGTAATTCGTAATTCGTACTTTCATTAAAAAATTCCTATTACGGTTTTATAAAATTTAATTTATGTATTCAACTACAATATTCCTTAGTTTTTTTTTAGTTAAAAAGGGATTCTAAATAATGGTCTAGGAAAACCTTATCTATCTGATAATGAAAATTCAATAACAAAGGTGCAACAAACAAAGAATCAATTTGTCTGCAACTGAATTCCCGAGGTTAGATCATACAAAGCGCACAGGAAAATTCCATGTTTTGTAGAATCCACATACTTCGACAATAGCAATTAAATATATTGCACGACGACAAAGTGTCTGTCGCACAATAGCGGTTACTTTAGGTCGTGAATGTGCACACCCTGAAACCTTTATCCTTTGTGAAAGGTCAACAACTGGCTGGATGCAAAAGTTGTTAGGAAACCAACAGTATCAAATGTATGTCTTTGTTATTGTTTTATGACCGAGTTCCTGTATCTACTCATATTAATTTTAATTAGTAATGAAGTCTAACAACCTTGGTCCTGTTACATTAATATTCATTTTATTTTATTTCTTAATGCAGTTGCGTATTACATATTTCAATGATTCATGAATGATGTTCGCAACAGTTATACGCAAAAATGTTTTGCTTCTATCCTGTATTGGTAAGCACCCCTTTTCATATGTAAATATTTTGCAAAATATTAAAACCGCTACCATTTTGGATCTTCCATAAATTAACTTCTCCTAATTCAACATACCTAAGCTTTTACTACCATTTCCTGATTTTGTAAAATTTAACACCTTCCAATCAAAAATAGTTAAGCTTCTGCTACTATTTTTGATTCTGTATAACTCTAGACTTATGCTACTACTCTCTGATTCTGCATCATTTACCACCTCCAAATCCAAAATATCTTAACCTTTTGCTGATAGTTTACTACTGTACATATAAGGTATAACACCTCTCAATTCAAATCCAAAATAGATTATTAAGCTTCTGTTACCATTTTCCAATTTTGTAAGATTTATCACCTCCTTATTCAAAATAACTCAGTATTTGCTACTGTTTTCTACTTCTTTAAGGTTTATCACCTCCAATCAAAAAGAGGTAAACCTCAGCTACTATTTTCCGATTCTGAAAATTTAAAACTTCCCAATTCAGAATAACTAAACTTTTGTTACTATTTTTTGATTTTCAAAATTCAACTCCTTCGAATAAAAATAACTAAGCTTTTGCTACTATTTCCATTCTGTACAATTTAAAACCTTCCAATTTAAAATAGGTACGTTTCTGCTACTATTTTTATAAATTTGTAAAATTTAAAACTCCCAAATGCAAAGTAGCTAATCTTCTGCTGTTGTTTTTTGTTCTGTCAAGTTTAGGACCTCCCAGTTAAAAACAGCTAATATTCAGCTACTATTTTCTGATTCTGTGAAATTTAAGTTTTCCCAATTCAGAACAGTTAAGCTTTTGCTACTATTTTTTCTGATTTTGTAAAATTTGGCACCTTCCAATCAAGAATAGTTTCAATTTATGCTACTATTTGTTGATTCCGTACGGTTTATCACCTCCCAATACAAAATAGCTAAGTTTCAGCTACTATTTTCTGATTCTGTTAAAACTAAAGACATAGCTGTGGTTTATGCTAGTATTCGCTGATTATGTAATATTTATTACCTCCCAATACAAAATAAGTAAGCTACTGCTGCTATGTTTTGCTTTTGTAAAGTTTAGGACCTCCCAATTAAAAATAGCTAACTTTCAGCTACCATTTTCTCATTCTGTTAAAACTTGAAACTTCCCCATTTAGAACAGCTAAGCTTTTGCTATTGTTTTTCAGATTTTGTAAAATTTAGCAGCTTCTAATCAAGAATAGCTGTAGTTTATGCTACTATTTGCTGGTTCTGTAAGATGTATTACCTTCCAATACAAAATTGCTAAGCTTCTGCTCCTATGGTTTGCTTCTGTAAAGTGTAGGACCTCTCAATTAAAATAGCTAACGTTCACCTACTATTTTCTCATTCTGTTGAAACTTGACCTCCCCATTCGGAATAGCTTTGCTTTTGCTATTATTTTCTGATTTTGTAAAATTCATCACCTCCCAATCAAGAATAGCTGTAGTTTATGCTGCTATTTGCTGATTCTGTAAGATTTATTACCTTGCAATACAAAATAGCTAAGCTTCTGCTCTATGTTTTGCTTTTGTAAAGTTTAGGACCTCCCAAATAAAAATAGTTAACTTTCAGCTACTATTTTCTCATTCTGTTAAAACTTGAAACCTCCCCATTTAGAACAGCTAAGCTTTTGCTATTTTTTTAAAGATTTTGTAAAATTCATCACCTCCCAATCAAGAATAGCTGTAGTTTATGCTGCTATTTGCTGATTCTGTCAGATGTATTACCTTCCAATACAAAACTGCTAAGCTTCTGCTGCTATGTTTTGCTTCTGTAAAGTTTAGGACCTCTCAATTAAAATAGCTAACATTCACCTACTATTTTCTCATTTTGTTGAAACTTGAAACCTCCCCATTCAGAATAGCTTAGCTTTTGCTATTATTTCCTGATTTTGTAAAATTCATCACCTCCCAATCAAGAATAGCTGTAGTTTATGCTGCTATTTGCTCATTCTGTAAGATTTATTACCTTGCAATACAAAATAGCTAAGCTTCTGCTGCTATGTTTCGCTTCTGTAAAGTTTAGGACCTCCCAATTAAAAATAGCTAACTTTCAGCTACTATTTTCTGATTCTATAAGAACTATCAATTTTCTATCTAAAATAGCTTACGCTTCTGCTGCACTTTTCCGATTGTGTAAGACACAACAGCTCCCAGTCCAAAATAGCTAAGCTGTTGCTACCTTTTCTTGCTTTTTAAGATTTAACAATCCAAATATATTAATCATAGGTATAGTACTATTTTCTGGTTCTGTATGATTTATCACCTCCCAATCCAAAATAGCTAAGCTTCTGCTACTATTTTTTGTTTCATGATTTAACATCTCCCAAAGCCAAAATACCTAAGCGTATGCTACTATTTTTTGATTCTGTTAGCCTTAGATTTATCACCTACCAATCCGCAATAGCTTAAGTTTCTGCTGATATAACACCTTTAAATCGAAAATAGATTTTTGACTCTGTTCAATTTAGCATTTGGTAATCAAAAACAGTTTATGGTTTTGTTGCTATTTTCCGATTTACTCGCCAATAGAAAACAGCTACATTTCTGCAACTACTTTCCGTTTCTGTAAAATTTAGCATCTTCCGATTCAAAACAGGGTAAGCTTATGTTACTATTTTCAGATTATGTAAGATTTATCACGTACCAATCCAAAATTGCTAAGCTTCTACTAAAATTTTCTGATTCGGTAAAATTTAATAGTTTGTGATTCAAAGTGTTTAAGCTTCTGTTACTATTGGCATCAAGGCTAATTGATACATTCTTTGAGCAACGGAAAATCTAAAATTTGCAGGAGTATCAGTCAAAATCTGTTTGAAACTTATTATTCTCTGTTTTATTATTGTAAGGAACGAAATATTATTACTACGCTACAATGACAAACAGATTACGGTATCGGTATTTGTTTTAATAATTAATAGAAGAACATAATAGTAGCACCTAGCACCTCCCCTTTGTAAAAGAAAATTCATTTCAGTCGATTCCATTTCATTCAGTTTGTATTGAATATTTTACACAATTTGACCTAATTCAACTATTAATTTTTCTCCAATTGCACAGAACAAAATATTCGATCTGTGGAAGTTTACACTATTCTAAAATTTTCAGTAGTTTCCAACACTTGAACTGCGCAATTATTGGCAATTCCGTCGCTAAAAGTACCTACTCATGAAAAATAAAAGGCTTGGTTTTAATTATACATTATAGGTAAACACGTAACACTTATTTAGAAACGCAAGCTTCTTTACCGTCGGACTTAATTTTCCAGTAATTATGCTACTAGTATGTACAAATTCAGACAGGAAGTAATTATTTTAACCGCAGTAAAGGTTGAACGCGCAAAGAGAAACATATGATGTCGTATCAAGTATCATGAAGACAATGGAATATACGTAGAGGGATTTTACTATCTTCTACTACGAAAACGTGACTATTGAACAAAAGATGCAGGAAGATTAACTTAACGTATTATGATAATGTCAATTGTAAAGGTCGATGACTAATATATTGATTACCTTTTTGTTGACTAGTTCGATTATCAACAAGTTCAAGTTTTGTACCTACTGCACATAGGTCATATAATAAAATAATTAGCTCGTCCATTGTTCAGTTAATTACACCAAGCATATTATGCTCATGGACAAAAATTGTTTGCCATCATAAAAACACGGGCAACTAATGAGTGCGACAACGTCAAGGAAGAGAGATAAGAGACAGGCCAAGGCGGGATTCACGTATCCACTGATAATTAAAAATTTAAAATGAATACAGGCATTTTTCAATTAAATTTAAAAGTATCCACGTGAATCCCTACTTGGCCCGCCTATTATCTCGCTTCCTTGTCGCACTAGTTAGTTGCCTATGTTTCCAATAAAATAGTGACAGTATGTATACAAAACCATAGCTACCATTTTGATATAAATTTCTTTATTTATTTTTTGGTAAATTACATTTAGATTAGAATAACCATTTATAATATGTGACAAATAATGCCGTATTGGTTGCTATTCTATCAACGTTATGTGCGATGAAAACATGCCCGATTCTTGGATACTTCTTAATATTTAAGAAAAAGCTGTCGGGCACTTGCCACGGGACCTTCCTCGCATTTATTGAGGTTTCTGTTCGAAGAGTGGATCAAACAACATAAAACTGCGGTTGCTTAATTTCTGAGCCAGGCCAGGTCGAGTTAAATTTTTTAAACCCATCATTTGCTACTGTAATCATTACTTTCACGTGTTTTCTATACAAAAAGAGCTGTTACATAAAACTTTCTCTATGTACAGAAAAAGTCAGTAAATATAGGAGGAGGAAGTAAATATTTTGGTTAAAAGAAAATTTTGTTACAGCCGAATTACGTAGGTAAATATCTTTATGGAATATAATTATCGTTCAAACTATTTTGGAGTCCAACTATAATTTTATTTTACCTTGAAATACCTACACTAATAATAAGAGGTGATACCAACGTACCATATAAAATTATGTAAACAAATATTTGATTATTCAATTAAAAAATATTACATATGATACAATAATGAATATCTTTAGAACAAATAAATAAGTAAGTACTTATTCAGGGTGGCCACTTAGAACTGCTTTTCAAATTCCCTGACTTTTCCCTGACTTCCCGGGCTGATAAACTTCAGTTTTCCCTGAATCATTTTTATGGTGCAAAAGCCAATTTCCACTTTTTTTTTTTTAGTAAAAATTGTAACCCAACATAAAAATTAGAAAAGTAAACTTAAATTACTTTATAGCAAATGGAAATTTTTCAACAAGCATAACAAAATACAACATCTAAACTTTAAGGAAAAACCAAATGAAATAAATATAAATTTTATAAACATATACCTAGGTAACCAAAATTTCGTTTTGCAGGCAAAAATAAAAATATTAAAATAATTGCATTTTACAGAATTTTCCCTGACTATTTCGTTGCCCTGATTTCCCTGACCAAAATAAAAAAATTCTAAATTCTCTGACTTTTCCCGGTTTTCCCTGTTTTCCAGAAAAGTGGCCACCCTGTTGTTACAACCCCATTGAATTATATTTATTTAAAAAAATTATTATGAACTGTAACTATAGTAATCGCAAAATTATACTACCTAATTTTTTCCGGGGAATTTCTTTTCTCATATGTAAATAAATTAAAATAATAACTGTAATTAGAAATTAAATCAAAGATAACAATAATATAAAAAGAACTCCGTGCAAACCTGGAACTTCTTTTTTAATATTTCTTATATTTATTTGATTGCATTCTTTCTTATTCATGGACGCATAAACAGAAATTTATTATAATTGTGAAATTGCATGTTGTATTGTTCCATGGTTACGAGAATGAACAGTAGCAAAAGTGGCAGTAAATTGCAGTTTACTTGAAAACGGAACTGCAATGCCTTCTCATCCGCGCCAAGCTGTAAATAAATTACAGGTTCTAATTTGCATTGTTTCCTTGAAAAGGAAGATTCTTCCACCGAATATAATAATTAATAAATTAAACCTTTTTGAATGTGTAGGTAACCATAATCCACACTTATGCTTTCTCTTCTACAGATTCAACAGGTTTATACTGGAATTTTCTAAAAGCAGAGAAAGCCAAAATAAATTGCACTAAATTTTGAATTTGTGTCGATTTTCCACACCCTAATTTTGAATTTTAATTAAAAATGTATTTTTTAATGGACGTTAACTTATCTTTTTGTTTTAGTACTGAGAAATGTCTCAAATTTTATGTACGCCACTGTCAGAATATTCCGCTACAAATTAAGTTGTTACAAATTAGATAAAACAAATTATGACAATGCGTAGGAATAATAATAATTTCATTGTGCATTGCCCACTCAATAGCTGTCTGGAAAAAACAATGACAAGGAATCGTTTTTATATGTTTGGACGCTCATAATTTAGTATACAATTGCAACTGAAATTAATTCATAGTTTATAGAAACCGAAATCGGTGTTAAAGTGAAAATCGAATGTTAACATTTTTGTTTGTGAAAATACTGAAAATTATTGTACCGGGTGATTCATAACATGCAAACAATGAAAAAACTTCCAATAAACATGGGTGCGTAAATGCTTTATTACGGAGTTACAGCCTCTTAAAGATGGAAAAATCTAATAACTTTTTATGTCTGTAACTTTTGCAGTAGTTACACAAAAAATTTGAAATTATATTAATTTTTGTTTGAATAACTGCGCTAAAGGTATCTCATATGGGATTTTTTATAATACGTTCTTTTAAATATTTTTAATCTTTAAAATATTAGTATTTTTGGTTAAGAAATCTTATTCTCCTTGCAAAAACACACACAAAGATACTTTTGTTGAAAGCTGCTAACTCAAACACTTTTCGAAATAATTCGTAAATTTTTTTGAAACATTAAGTTGCCATGAAGGTACGGGTATTTCCTAAATATGGAAAAATTGTTAGTGCAAATTTTAAGAATAAGTTTCACACGCCAAAACAAAAAAATTCCTATAAACACTTCCTTACGGAGTTACAACCTCCGGAGATGCGATAGTTTTCCGGACGTAGCGAAACGTTACCGGACCCATATTTATTTACCAAGTCTTGATTTTGCACAAAAATGAAAATTGATAGATTTCTCGACTTTCAACAACCTTCGTTGTGTATTAGTGTATCGAGAATAATATTTTACGACCAAAAATTTAAAAATAGAAAAAGAACTAAAAAAAAATTACGTAACCCCCTTCTGTATGAACTACCCCTGCTGCACTTATTTAAAGAAAAATTAGTAGAAATACTATACTAAATTAAATGCGTAATTCCCTCGTATAAAATTTCAAAATTTTAGTGCAATTACTGCGCAAGTTATCGACAAAAATAAGGCGAAGTACTTTGCCTGGATTTTCCTATACTTGAGAAACTTTTACTTTTCCTATGTCTAAAAGTTTCATCCAAAACATTGTAGCCCCACAACAGTGGCACTAGAAAATAAATGCGGATAAAATGATTCGTTGAGATTAAACAAAATCAAAAATGGAAGGCCAAATTTGTTAGCCTATAAATTTGGCGGTAGGGGGAAAATTAAACTCCCTAAATATTGCCGCACGTAAAATGTATGTTGAGAATCTACTACCAATCTTGATTAATTCAACAACATTTTTCTAAATTTCCACAATTACAAGAAGAATTAAAAAAATTTAAAAAATATTTAATTTTTCAATATATTTTAAAAATTTCAGACTTCCCTTTAATTAAACTGAGAACCTCATTGTACTATCACTCATAAGGAATTTCGCTTAAACAAAATTACTGATCGTCCCCCGTTTATTAAATAAGGGGGTTGGAGTTTTAGATTTTCAAACATTCATGGAAGGCATCACAGAGAAATTTGCGAACTGGGACTCGAACCAAATTGTAGCTCATCTTCAGCCTAATGAACCTAAAAAATTTAAAAAAAATCATCTGTGGCCGGTTTTTGAGTAATATTGTTACGAACATTGTAAAATTTTGGAAATAACTTTAACATAACAGTTTTCAATTGTACAAAAATCCATAGACCAACTAACGTACGTATACGTTTCATGTAATATTGTAATAGCTAATTTGTAAATTATCTCATCAGCATTTCAGCAAATTAAAAAGAGACACTTTTAAACAGGAACATATAAAAATGGCTTAACAGGTTTGGTTGCGACTTTATACCTTTATTTCTATTTTTTCATACGTAAAGCCGTACAGATGGTAATATTTCCTGGACCTAAGAGTAAATTTCGCTAATAGTAATACGTTCTTGCTCTTACTTGAGCCTATTGATTTCTTTAAATACCAGAGACCTTGACATATTTTGATAACACCATGACGCAAGAAACACTAGGAAATGTTGAGCTAGACAATATTAGAATAGGTGTATCTGTTTGTGGCATTACTTAAAAATTTGGGCAAGCATCTGCGACCTGAATTCGCGAGAGGAAATTTAAATTTAGCAGCTAATAGACGCCGTTGTTTACATGACGCAATAGACAGACGTCGACGCTTAAATTTTGAATGAAAAAATACGTGCTCTAAAACAATTATAGCAGTGGAGAAATTTTTTAAAACATTAACCACTTAACGTAAATAACATAGTAGGTCATTTTGCAATTAAACAAACCGTTTAATAACGGCTTGTGTTCATAATTACTAATTTAAAAATACAATAGTGATTTTAATGCTCTAAATGGATAAAAGTAGGTACAAAAAATAAACGATAAACATCCAGAAAATGTAATTGGAAGAATAAGCAAAGCAGATCTATTGTCATTTATCATTGTATAGTGGCTATAAAATTGTTTAAAAAATTACCAATAATTGTAGCAAAATCCGTATTGTTCGCTGGTTACGAAAAAAATGCCAAACGTCATCGAATTATGTTGGCAGCTCGTGCCAATCTGCTATATTTGAACTGTACCTATGTTTCTTATCATCGAACGACCTTGCACGTGCCGCCATAGATTACGGAGCGATATTATAGCTTTTGTTTGTATGAACAGATTTAGCAATTTACCCAAAACAAAAGTTACAGTAATACAGTAGCCATGTTTTGTACGAGTTTAATAATATAATTTAAGGAAAGATTCTGCAGTATTAGGATTTGGTAGAAATTAAACAAAAAGATTCTGCGAGATAAAATTTAATGTTTGATGCTAAGCAAGTTTTGAAGATTCTAGTTTAATTTAAAAAAAAGAAGATAATGATTGATGCTTAACAAGTTTTAAAAAAATGTTCAAGCATTTCGGCTAAACCAGTGTTTTGCTCAAACTGAGGAGAGAAAAAAATCAGGAGAACTTAGTTCAGTCAACAGGCAGTTTTGTGCTCATTTTTACGTTGGATGCACTCAAAAGGGACCATTTCAAAAAACTGCAACCCCACTTTTAACGTTGGATGCAATCGAATTCGCGCATTGGCTTGTCAAAGTACACTAGACACTAATTAATAATAATAATAATAATAAAGCAAAATAGTCCTTGGGGCAGGAGTATAAACATTCGTTGGTGGAAACCTTATACAAACTATTCAATCAATCAAATTGTGGTGGCGACCGAATTAGACTGCGCTAACACGCCAGTTGCGCCGTTATATGGCAGCATTTTTTGGCGTTAATTAATTATTGCTTACATCAAAAATCAATTTCTGACATCAAAAATTAAAATTTAGACGTCTGAAAAACAGTTTTTGACAAAAAAAACTAGTTTTGACGTCAGAAAATAAATTTATTTCTATGACGTTACTAAATGTTCAATATAAAAAATAAAACGCCGTTCCATAGCCCTTTTTAAGTAAACAAGCGTTAAAGTTAAATATTCAAAAAATCTCAAAATTAAAAATTCCATTTTTCATTTCATAAAATCAATATCTTCCCACAGTACTGCAAAATACAAGAAAGTAAAAAAATGTTCTTGATTGGAATAAATTGACTGTCTTAGGACGGAACTAGTCTAACGACCATGATTTCGTTTAATATAAATTTACGAGGGTGAAAAAGAGCATTGGACCAACGTTCATTGATTTTCTCTAATTATCTTTAAGATACTTTCTATAACATAGATGATTTAACGTTAATAAAACAGACAATGTTTTTGAAACAATGGATTTCTGTTTTTTTTAATTTTACTAAGTATTTTGCATAATGAAAATGGGAGTTTTATGTTTATGTTCTCTTTCTCTGGTAAAATACAATCGGGCAGATACAAAGCGATGTAAATGACCAAAATCGTGGAATTGAAATGTAACATTTTCCGTTAAAATAATGGAATATAGGTACAATTGTACAAATATTAAAACTCACGGTAGGTTACAGTATATACAAAACAGAAAAAAAATTATTTGTTAAAGGAACCCTTAAGGCACGAGAAAATAATTATTGAAAATTTGTCCAAAAATGGTTTGAGTACTGCAGGATAACAACGAAAGTTTGAGTACAAAAACATGTTATTGGTGGAAGAACCAAAACCGAAACGGAGAGTAAGAAATGTACGACAAAAAATTTCTTATCGCCTTTAAGGTAAGTTTTTACGTTTTTGTCAAATTGTTTTTAAATTACAATTTATATAAAAACATTTTAGAATTTATATGCATTTTCTGTCGCACTCAGCAGTTCTCAAACAAATTTTTTTTATTTTTAATATTAAAAAACCACAACAATTTTTGAAAAATTAATGGTATGGATTCTACTTGGGCTAATCTATTGTTGTTTTGGAACTAGTTTTTATACACCAGTATAATAAAAAACAAACTGTATTGTTCGTTTTTCCGTAATTTTATATTTCTGTTAATTTTTCTTCCGATCCCATAATTTGCCTTTGTATTTCTTTAACAATTTTGAAAACATAAGGTTTATTAGCACGGAAATGTTGTTCGTTTTGTTTTGTATTAAAACGTTCAGGAGCAGTTTGAGGATTTCTGATATAATAAACAGAATAAAGTGGGAGAGAGAAAGTTCAAGGGTGCTTGAAATAGTAGGAGGACTCATTATGCCAAATGCTATTTTGCAAATCATCTGCACGACAGAACAATTTATTGTTATTGAGTAAATACAAAATACCATAATTTCGTGCTTTCTTCGGATTTCGGTATCACAAAATCGTTGTGAATTTTAATAATTTTATTCACGTATATTTGGGGATGAAGAAAGTTATATAATAAATAAAACTTACGCAATAACGGAAGTAAAATTTATATATAGAAAATAAAAGTAATTTCAATCAATAACAAGTACACGAAGGACAGGTGTGTTTTACAAGCTTTTGAAATCTTTTAGAAATTATTCTTCCTGAAATCATTTGACCGTAAAATTAACTTTTTATGTAATTACCCACAGACTTTACACTACGGTAATTATTTTCATTTACTGGCACACAAAAATGAAAGTAGACACGCTTTAAATTTGTATTTTAAATATAAATATTACACAATAGCATAAGCGCAAATACGCAGCAAAAAATTAGAATAAATTGGCATACTTTCAAGTTTAAATTTAATTAATAATAATTAATTGACACATGGACCCCAAAGCCTAAAGTTCAGAAAGCCAAAAACGTGAAAGAGTAAAAGGTAATTAACAATCACAGTAATCAGAATTCAAGGATTTTTTTGAAAAAAAGCATTCCAAACCCACTGTTGGCACTGTTTACATAACAGACCGACAATCCGCGGTTTTAATCGAAACCTCACGATTAACTTCGTAACAAAGGAACAAATTACAATAATACTTACAAAATTACTTAATCCTTGTGCAGGCAATCATGAAATAAATCCCAGTTCTGGAAACCACAACGCAACTAACATTTAAAAAAATCCTGTAGGTAATCCAGCTTTTGGAATCAACTATCAATTTATAATTCGATGTAATTTCACAGCGCTGAACTCATATAAAGTCGAACACAGACTGTTTGAGCGCTGTGTTTGTTATTACGATCAGCTGGGTAGGTGCTTTCGACAGCTGATCTGGTACAAACTTGATATCCCTTCCCCTCGTGGAATCAGCCAACCTGTTCCTGCTGCTTTTGATGCCAAGACGTAGTTAAAACTGCGACCAAAATAAATTATAGAGCTCAGCTTCGACAAAGTAAACGATAAAATATTAAATAAATAAGACCCGTTTCTATTAAAAGAAAATGCGGTGCATTTTAATGGGAAGGGGTACGCTTTGTCAAGTTGCGAGGGTGGCAGCCTGCAGGATCAATACTCGCAGGAGTTCTGGAAATATCCCTAAATCCTGAAGAGTATGTACTGTCACGTGCAGGAATCTGTATTATGGGAATTCACGAGTTATGTTTATTACTACTACGACAAAAAATGTCTAGTTCCGGTTTCTATTCCACAGCAGAAATGATTTTTTCTTTGTTTTTTTGAGCTTTCGAAAGCTTTTCAAAACGCACCTAATAAATTTAAGCAAAAATAAGGTGTTGCTAGTAGTTAACCATAAAACAAACAAATTTTATGTTTTTACTCTCTAGAGGAGCAAAGATGAAGAGAAAATCATCCAAGACTACGGTCATACCTTATCAAATTAGACGGAGTTATACAGATAAGAAGCAGCTCATGTGATTTAATCAAGTGCATAAATACTAAGCGGAGGTTAATCTGAACTAGCTGTCAGAATAATACCACATGACCTTCCTTGTATAATTATGGCCCTCTTTTTTGAATTCTGTGACTCAACTTATTACATTTTCCACGCTAGAATTGATGTTCGTCAATCCAATTTTCCTCCTCTACTGTACATTGTACTGGATGATTCAGAATTATGGTGCAAAATTATGTGACGCATTCTGGGCTTCAAAATTACGGAAAAGGTTCCCATAAACATACGTGCGTAAATGCTTCGTTATGAAGAACCTCCTGAAGGGCTGAAGATGGAACATTTAAAACAAACAACTTTTGCATTAGTTGCACTAAAATTTCGTTATTCTATACCGGATGAGCTTTGCTCTTTTGGTTTAGTAATTTTACCAATTTTAGTTTTAGAATAAGTGCACCAGAGGTGTCTCATGGGGGAGGGGGGGGGGCTCAGCTATAACATTTAAAAGGCCCTTCGCACATCCTTCAAATGGTAATAAATAAAAAAATATATTTTTTAATTTATTATAAATATAAATTTTTTGCGGAAAGTTCATTACTGTTACGATTATTATCATCTATTATACAGCTATGCTGTCGGCACAGTAGTAAAAATAATAGCATGTACATGGCCATTATCAGCAACACCCCAACCGCGGATGTACTCAAGTTCATCCAAAGAATTGGGTGGCTTGGGTGACTCCCGGGCTGAGGAGCTGCTGTGGAGGCAGCACAATGGGCCCGTTTCAGCGGCCTAAGTGCGTGTACCCGTACGGGTACCCTCCAACCCAAAATCCAGAATAGCATGTTATTGCAGATAATGTTGCGGGGCGTGAAACGTTAATAATAAAATACTTTTGAATATTTGATAAGCAGCGAAATCTAAAGTATTGGAAAGTCTAGGAGAAGTATTTCGCTCGGTTTTTAGTAGTTTAAAAAGGTATACCCATCGCGCGCCGCCTGGCTTGCATAATCTCAGCTGCACTCGCAATCCTCTCGCGTTGAGACTGGTCGAAGGGATCCGGATTTAATATATAGAAAAAATTGCAGCAATCGCTATATAGCTCATAAAACTAGAACTTGGGTCCGTGGTCCGCTACGCTACCCACTTTATTAGCTTATTTATTATTAAAAAACAGAAACAAAAATATCGTGGGGCATAGCCCACGGGTTTCGCTAGTTAGTTTTTAAAAATCAACAGTAAAATCTGAATAAAATTAGTGCTTTTAAAATGAGACAGAAATTTAGTGAAAATTTAAAAATAGAATTCTAAAAGCTGCGTTTTTGATTTTCCAAACAAAATGTGAGATCAAGGATTTGGAGTCAGCTTCCACTGCAAGGTCTAATATAAAATAATGCAAGTTGCATCACTCCGCCTAATATTTCAATTTCAATGAATAATGAATTGAAGGTCTTTTAGAAACTAATAAACAGTGCGGATTCTTGCATATTAACAAACTGACTTATTCTTGGAATTATTCCGAAGGAAGAGAAATCAGAATTATTAAGAAGGTACAAACGATAATAATGATAACATTTTAGTTGATGCTGTTGACAGAAAAAATTCCTGTTGAAATGTTACAACACTTTTCTGTTTTTGTAAATATCACAAAACAACATCACAACGTAAATCATCAAGCACCCAGAAGACATACTTAAATAAAATCAAAAGAAAATTTAAATTTTAAATTTTTCATGTAGGTACCTACCACACGTGTATAATTACATGTGCAATACAAAGGAATAAGCGTAAAGTATGAAAGTAACATTACATGAACAACATGATATTTATTTCTTTTTAAGGTGCGGTTTTGTTCAAGTTCAGAGTACAGTGACAAGACAGTAATTGTGGTTTTGGCAGCCCCTTTTTTTCAATAAACCTATCTACGACCTTGTCGTAATGTATAAATTATATTTTTACCTGCAGAATTGGTTTTGCCAATGATTTGATTTATATGATTATATTTTTTTATGTACTAAATCTGCTGTACATTTTATTTATTTGTCGTTGGCCTACTTATGCTACTATGGCTTATCACCGACACCTGAAGGCTGACCACTACAGCTGAAAATTTACCCAAACCTCTGTCTTCTGCACAGAACCGATCTATCACACGAGATTGCAGATTGAGAAGTGCATCTATTTACTAGCCTCGGGATTAGAACCTTACACAAATGCCAAAAGATTTATTCAAGATTTAATTAAAATTTTAATAAAACTGTTTTGAGTGTATTATGAGGAACCTACGCTCGTACAAATATTTCATTGTTTCCCAGTTACAAAACAAAAACCACCCTTACCCCCATAAACTGCACGTTGGGATATGGGGTACGAATAATAATACGGTTGGAAACTTAGAAATCTTGCGAAAACATCAAGAGTATTAATAAGAGTAGACTTTTTGGGGAGGAAAAGGAAAGGTGACACGTGTATAAACGAGTAAAACGATTCAGGATGACAAACATTCCATTTTCTGCCGGTTTCTCGTTCCATTTCAATGCTTTGCGACCGTGATAACGCATACGGAATGTTAATGTATGATAAAACATTGGGGTTTCTACCCTGCACGTATTCTTAAATTAACGAAGTTTTCAATTTCATAACAATCTTAGTATCTTCAATAATTAAATAATTAAAGCAATATAGCTATTTGTTAATACCATACAAATAATTATTGTTCGCTATTAGTATAAAAATAACCTTGCCTTTTACTTAATAAGAAAGTTATGAAGGTAGAGTAGAATTACAAAAAAAGAACTATCCTTGGATAAAATATTTTTAAGATATTTTAGATAGTTTATTATTTGTAGTTACTATATATTATATCGAAGTATGTTGAAACGTTAACATTTGTTTAATTGTATCAGAATATATACAGGGATTTTCAGGAAAGCTGAACTATATGCATAATGAATGGCAAAAGTTTTCCATATTTTGTTACCCCAGGATACTTTGACTACGAATTTAAACTGTATTATTGTTATTAACTGTTTTGGTGCCGTTTTTTTTCTCCCCTTCCTCAAGCGACTACCGCTTCACCAATTTGGACCATTTTTTTTTAAATGAAAGGTCTCTATCCACAGATGGAACATGAAACATTTTTATATTTTTATTCTACGTCGATTTTTTAATAATAATTATTTTAATTTATAATATATGTGAAGGTCAGCTAGACGCGCGTCACTTGGGGCGCCATCTACAATAACGTCGCGTCTCCCTTATGGAACTAATGCATCACGTGACTTGACATTTCGCCGATTCTGTCAACGCTGTCTGTCAGTGCATTGTGTGCTGGGGTAACACTAGTCTAAATAATTATTAATAAATTAATTTTTAATGTTTCGGTAGCGACGCGGCTATACCTGGCGGTTTCTAAGTAGAAGTCCCGGGTTCTAATCCTAGGTAAAACAAACTTTTTTCTGTTATGTGTTTAATTTTTGAACTGTTTGTATCTTCTCATAACTATGGTTTTAATGTTTAATTATGTTATAATAATGAAATAGTTATTAATTTAATTATTTCGTTGCCTGAAGTATCAAAATTATAATTTACTATACAAATCGTGTTTTTTTTACTATTTGATTGTAGATTTGTAACGTTAATAATTGTTTTTTGACATCAAAAATTGTTTCCAGACGTCTTAAATTAATTTTTTTTTAGTCAAAATTTGATTTTGTTGTCTAAAAACCATGTTTTAATGTAAGAACAGATAATATTTAATTATTAGTAAATAAAACGAATTTTTTGACGTCAAATAGTGATATTTTGGCGTCAAAACATTATTTATTGTAGTCGCTTACACAATTTAGAATCAAAAAGTAAATTGACAGAAATTTATTATTCATAATTAATTACCTTTAGATGTTAATAAATGTCTTTTGACGTCAAAAGATGAATTTTTAACATTAAACCTGAATTTTTGGGGTCAGAAAATCATCAATCAAGTCTAAGGCGGTTGCCACATCAAAGTGTATGCTCGTATTTGATCTAATTGTCGTCTATCGGTCCATATTGCGGTATGGTTCTAGTGCAGACTACGGCCATAAGCATTCTGTTAGTTGGTAGCATTTTTTGACGTCAAAAATTCAAACTTTTGACGTCAAAAATTCAAACTTTTGACGACAAAAATTGGTTTTCATACCACAAACATTCATGTTTTGACGTCAAAATGTCATTTTTTGATGTCTTAAAATTCTTAATCGGTGTCTGAAAATAATTTATTTATATTTTACTTATATTTTTTTTTCTTTCATTTTACATTGCCTGCCCGATTTTCCGGCGACAGAAAATGAGTTTTTTATGCCATAACACGGATTTCTATCAAAAAATTGATCAGAGGATTTAATACATAAATATTATTATTCGTAATTCGGTGTTTTTTTGACGTCAAAAAAATAATTTTTGACGTCAATAAATCAATGTGAGACGTCTGAGTTGAAGGCGTTTTACTAAAAATAAATGCAAAGAGTTATTACGACGCACTGCTAGCAGCAGACAGATAAGTAATTCAAAATTTACGATTCTGTTTTCATTTCCAGACGCTACCGAGACAATGGACGTCTAAACGACCTCTTAATGCTTATGAAAATTCTTTGTCTATCCAAGCAAAAATGTATATATTTGTAAGCTCGTAAGAATTCGATATTAAAAGAAAATATCTCAATTCAAATCAAAAAACAAGACAAATTGTTTGCTCTTAAAAAATGTTTATCCTATTTATCAACTTATCATCTTTTGTTTATAAAGTACTTACTACAACTACAGTTTCGTAACCAATTGGCTTACAAACAGGAATGACTAACATGTTCCAGAAACTCTCTAGGAGCGACCAGGATAACTCCGAATTGTGATGACTGCAGGCACAGACAATTTTAGAAACGGCTGCAGTAAATAACTGCCTGCACAACATCTTTTGTAATGTTCATCCGGCTCGTGAAGTTGAAAATAGTTCCCACTTGACCTGTATTCTCTATCTGCTGTACTTCAGCTAACTGACCTATTTCATTAACATTTTGCTAAATGTCAGCCATAACCGTACCCCGCCGACACGGTTAGTGGATTTGAAAGTAATAAGAGGAGAATTACCCGCATGCGACGATGTTTTATCCTTGATTATGAAACAATCGCACAATCGCAAAATTGCATTATAGATGTTAGTAGAAAGTGAATTCGTTTGAGCGATTACCAGTACGTTTTCGAATTAATTCATCGTAATAATTAATTAAGTATTTCCTACAGCGGTGGTTTAATTTAACTTCCGGCCGGAACTGTGGTTACTGGAGCATCACAACAGGATTCTCAAAATTGCATTTTGGCACCACATTATTTTGAAGCATCGTGTATAATAAGTGGCAAGTATTAAAGATATCGGACACACATCTTATCCTTTTGAGAAAACACCTCTGGGAGGTTTCCTTTTGGTCAATTACCTGAACAATCGTTCTCCAAAGAAAACGACCATTACCAATTAAGGAAATCGCAAATGGATGTTAAGATGTCAACGGTACAATTAGAAAATACAATAATCATAAAACCAGATAACTGCTGAAGAAATGAGGGAGGGTAGGGTTCTTCTCCAATACCGGCGCAATAAAAAAAAAAGTTCGGATATGTGTTCTACGCATTTCCAATTGCCAATTTGCGCCAACGCGATCTTCTACTACCCCCCAATGCCCCACCACTATTTTTTTTTCAAAAATGTGCGAATTACGACTGCAAACTCGGTATGAACCTGCTAAATGATAATAGAATGAAGATATTGCTTCTAAGCCGTTTCCCTTTGGTCGCTTACCTGAACAGTTTAACTGAATGAACGGGAATGAAACTCAATCGGAAAATTGATTTTGAGATTTCAATAATAGTATTTTTTTATTGTTAACATTCTCAATCGCAAAATTATCAATATTTTCACAATTACGAAATTTTCAAAATGTTTCAACTGGCTATTCAAATTTTTCAAAAATTTCGTATATTCCAAATTTCCAGATGTTGCCGTTAAAAATGTTTAAACTAGTTTAACCAATTTTTTATAAACTTATGACTGCGAAAGCCACAAATAATTCATGATGTTATTTCAGAAACAAAAGGTTCCAAAAATTTTCAAAAGAATATTTCGAAATTAACAATTTTGATAATTTTGTAAATTGTCAACATTTTCAATAGTTAATTTTTCATTATATTCGAAATTACAAATTTTTACAATTTTTAAATTGTTTCAACTTACGTTTTTAAATATTTCAAATTTACTGAATTATGAAAATTATGAAAATTTTGAAGCTAACGGAAAAGTTTGAATCAGAGAATAGAAAAGTTTGTTGGCATTTAGAAAATAATAAAAAGTATAAAACTTTCCCATACTTCTGCTGAAGTAAGTAAAGGGATGCCGTGTAGAGCGGCCGTAGCTCAGTGGTAAGGGCGCGGGCTACCAATGCAGCGGATCCCAATGCAGCGGATCCGGGTTCGATCCCCGGTCCGGTCGTTGTCCCTCGCAAGGCAACGGGAAACCAGCGAGGTGGCTTTTTCCCCAAGAAAACCTCTCTGGAGAAGAAGTGCATGCACTTTCTGTGGTTCGGAGCCCACGTTAAACTGTAGGTCTGTGCAAAATATCTATCGCCGCGCACCAAACACAGACATACGAGAGAGGTAGCCAACAACGCCCTGAATAGGGTACTACGGCACTATAAGAAGAAGAAGTAGAGGAATGATATCATGTAAATTTTCGAACTTCCGATTTTAGCGCTTCGGATTTTAGCGTTTTGGGGTCCAAGCCACCCAAAAAAGTGTTTTTTTAATGTCCGTTTGTGGGTCAGTGGGTGCGTTCGTTTCCCTGTATCTCCGGAACCCCTTTCCCGATTTTTATAGGGTACATAGCGTTAGTGAATCTAAAGACAAATCAAATGATTTTTTCCAAATGCTGTATCTTTAATGCACGATTCTTCAAAAGCAAAATATCTAACCTATACAAATTGTCACATTATTTAACAGCCCCTAATAAATATAATCAACTCATGCAAAAATATTTTGAGAAATAAGAAAAGTGTAAATATACTCAAATTTTGGACATTTTCAAAACATTATTCCTCAAAAACTGCCTACGCCATTTTTTTTAACTTTGTTAGTCGATAGAGGTTGCAATGAACTACAAATTCCTTTTTTACTATTCTCCCAAAGTTTAATCCAATGCATGCCCGGAAATTAAACCTGTTTTTTTGGTATAGATTTTTTCATAAACATTGTTTTGAAATTTTGAATACATACCGTTGTGGTGCATCTAAAGATAAATCAAATGCTTATTTTCAAAATGCCGTATCTTTAAAATGAAGCCCGCTACGAATTGTAGAAAATTTTGAATTTAATGCCCGATTACTCAAAAACAAAATATCCAATCATTACAAACTATCCTATTATATAATAGCCCTCGATAAGCATAAAATAGTGATGCAAAAATATTTTGGAAAATATGGAAATTGTGAATATACTAGCTAGGTTCAAAATTTTGGACATTTTCAAAAAAAGTTTTCTCAAAAACTGTTCACAATATTTTTTTTAACTTTCTGAGCTTGCAATGAACTACAAATTTTGATGACTGCTGATAAAAATGAGGATGGGCTCTACTCCTATATAGGCGCGCTGAACAAAGAAGTTCGTATTATGTGTTCTACCATTGTTTTTATATCCTTATAAAAACAATGGTTCTACACATGTCGAATACCCGATTTGCGTCAATTTTTTATATTTTCAAAATTTTGAAACTAAGGAAAAAGTTTGAATCAGAGAATAGGAAAGTTTGTTTGCATTTAGAGAATAATATAAATCAATAATAAAACCAGATGACTGTTAAAAAATGAGGGAGGACTTTACTACAATATAAGCGCACTAAAAAAAGAGTTCGCTCTCCAGACTCAAATCCATTACATTGTTTTGCCCGCTAGATCTATAGTTTGATAAAAATAATTGTAAAACACGAAATAAAAACAACAGAGGTAGCATAAACAGCAATTATTTATTTTGCAAAAAAAATATGTAGCAGCTCAAAAAATCATCTTTCCAAAAATATTTTATTTTTATGGTAGTGAGTGAAGTTTGGAAGAATCGGATTACATACAGAACTTTGCTCCTCTGAAATTATTTTGCTACAAACGAATCCCCAAGTTGTCTCACTAGTAAATCCGGATCCGCCACAAAGAAATTTAGTCGTGAACTCCATACATCTATCTCGTCTACCATTTTACAGGTCATCATTCTATCCTTGAAGATGCGTAGGATGAAGTTATACGTTGTTAACGGTCAATTCAAAGAAGCCAATGTTCGTTAAGGTTTGCTCTTGCAAAAAGACAAGTCAAATCGCAATAAAGAAAATAAAATTGCTCCATTCTAGTTTCTGTGGCGACCGCAACCGGAATTTCTTTTCTTATTTCGAATACGCACGAGACGGGAATTCCTCAACAAAAAATCACTACGTATTATTATTATTTATTTAATGTTTAAACCAAGGTTAAATTTCTAAACAACGCGCAAATAATGTAAAAATTGGAAGCGTGTGTCAACTAAATCGTTCAGGTTCAGATAACATTTGCGAAACGTAGATGTCGCAATTTTGAAACTGGGATTGAACAGTCAAACTTCGAATATTACCAACTTCCATCATCCGTAATTGTGATGGCAAAGTGCGCAGAATATAAACGAATTCATAATACATAAAATCCTAATTACTGTAGGCGACCGTGAATGACTGTCTGCATATTAAACGGATTATTTCAAAATGACACAACGAGCAACGAACTAAAAATTTAGATAATGTCTAGTTTTATTGCAAGTAAACAAAATAATCATGAAAATATAATTGCCGACCAGATTTGTCATAAAGAAATTGCCCGTTTATCGTCTAAAATTGACTTAATAATAATTAATAACACATGAATATTCCTTGTAAGATTTACTTTTTCTTATCAAGAAACAAAACGTAGCAAGATTTTAAAAAAATACTGACATAACTATAGCTTAAACATCTTTAGAAAGTTATATACAGGGCGAACAAAAAGTATGGAACATGTATAATCAGTATTTCCAAATAGCGTTGAATGGCCAGCTAGATCTCCAGATCTGAACCAGCTGTATTTCTTGTGTATCGAAACAGGTCCAATAATTCAGAGTTTCATACTTTTTGTATACCCTGTATAAGGCTAATACAGGAATTCAAATAAAGCCACCCATTTACTTACCCTTTTACTTAACTATATGTTATGAGAAGTAGGTAATTCACAACTTGCACAATTTCATGCAGGTAATTTATAATAAGCACACATAAACAAATTAAATCTAGACGGTCATTATTTCTAATTTGTTGTTTATAACCTTGGACTTTCCTCGGTACTCTGTATCACTGCCTGTAAATATTTATGTCTGTATTACTCGACTTTTAATACATTACTGGCATCATTTTTAGTTTTTTTTGCGTTTTAAGTAAGTCACATTAATAATTGTTTTCTTTTACTAAAGATTGACACAAACAACAATAATAACTGATGACACCAAGGCCGTGTAATACGTCGTAAAATAAAAAATTAAAGGAAAACAATAGCACAAATTATGTACAACAAAAAGAGAGAAACGAATTAGTAATAACAATAATTGTTTATCTGTGATAATATTATACGTGTTTATAATAGTTGGTGCAGAATTTGTGGGTCGAGTTCGGAGGAACGAGAAAAAAATTACTACAAAATTTCCAAAAACTTTTAAATAGATATTTAGCAAATCTTGTAATTTTTTAATTACACATTTCTCATAATTTATAAAATTTTTAGTTTCAACTTTTTTAAAAGATTGAAAATTGTCAAATATTTCAACTTTGTCAATATTTTCGAAATTTACATATTTTTGAGTTTAATATCAAAATTATTGAAAATTTGAAAATAATGGAAAGCAGCTGGCTTACGCGAGGAAGGTCTCGTGGCGGTTGTCCAACAGCTTTCTTTTTTGAGGCCGCGGTGAGTGTTTTTCATTTATTTCATCCCATTTAATTTATTCTCAAACATCCTATATATTAACTAATTAATTGAACTACAATTTTATTGTTTCAGTTAATAGAAAATAACTCTAGCAGACAGTCTGGCACCGCGGATATTAATGATTAATTCTTTACCACTGATAAATGGGATGCAGGTCAACGTCTTTCGTTCTAGGTGCGGTTGCGCTGCTCTATTTATTATTTTCATTCTCATTGCGTCCACAATTTAATTTGATTCTCATCAAAATCGCTTTTCGAATGCAATCAAGATTCTATTGCAATTTTTTGCAATAAATTACGACAGACCAAAACTATTCCGCCATTAATACGTGGCGGACTATAATGGTTTCGGTAGGTGTTATGTGTAGTTAGAATTGCGCAAATGTCCAAATAAATAAAATTAGGTGAACAGAATTATGTCGCAAGGTAAACAGGCGAATTTTTATAGCACTTTCGATTTGTTTAAATGGGCAGAACGAGTAATTCGCAACTCATAATAAAATATTCCAATGTGTTCTCTCTAACACTATGTTGAAAATTAAGGTTCGTGAGTCCTATACATTTTTGTTGATACCTGGCATTATAAATAATTGTTGAAATCTCTGCTTTACGTAATAAAATTGCCTCTCTGGATACTTGGTTAGTGATGTTATTAGATACCGCAGAATTTTTTAAATTTTATTGTTTTCGCTTGTGCAAAATATTAATCTAAAAGTAGAAAATTGTTTAAATGACTCAATATCAAAAGAAAGAAAATTATTCTAATACTTAATTATTATTTTACTAATTTGTTGTTTTAAAACAATATAAAATGCTGTGAAATTTTATTTATCCTGTTTCCCGACTCTAATAATGTTTCACTAAACCGTAACCAAAATATGTTGGTAATATAAAATAATTAGCATTAATTTAAATAAGGATTTTGAGCATTAAAACCTAAAATATTCATTATGTAATATTTATGATTTCCAGGTATAACATTTGGTTAAGAGTCTTAGGTCTTCTTCGTTCATTTTTAACAATAGAAACTTAAAAATGTATTTCTGTTAATAAGCAAGGGCTAACGATTAAAATTACACATAAAAACATTATTATACGTAGGAAAACAATAGGCAAGGGCGGATTCAGGTCTCACATTTAGGGGGGTTATCAAGAGCGATTTTTTATATTGTATAATTTTAATTAATATAATTGAATTCTAATAATCAGGTAGAGATTATAATCACATAATACTTAATACGTTCAATACGTTTTGACTTAAAAAGGTCCACTTTTTACTCGTTGTGGTGACTGTTCACCGTGTAAAAAATGCAAATCAAAAAGTTTCTTGTAAATGCACGGTATAATAACCGTGTTTTATTATTTTAGTATGTAATTGTTGTTTCAGAGATAATTTTGCGCGTCAATTCAAATCCCCAATCGGGTAGGACATAAACATCCCTGATTGAAAACATATTTTATGCGCTTGATCACCTTCGCGTGGCTGCTGCTCCTACAATATAGGTTTTACAAAAAAGATGTTTACTACCTTTTTTGTAAATAATTTTATCAGCTTTAATTTTATGTACAATTATTTTTGCCGTACAACAAAGATAAAATGAGTTATTGGTGAAAAACGATTTATTGTAACTTTTCCACGGCCGCTAGCGCATACCTCGGGGGAAGTATCCTGTAGGCAGGTACAATGTAAAAAACAAGTTTTGATAAAGTTTTGTAGATTATTCTAGAGCTTTACCAAAAAAATTAATATTATTTACTTATCAATATCTACAGTAGGCCATTTTATGCAGTAATTTCTGAAAAATAAAATAAACTAAAAAATTTCAGAATAAAATGAAATTTTTGCGTACTATTGTCTATTTTCTATTATTTCAATACGTTTTCCCATATAGATATGCTATAGTCATTAATTATATCGTCAACAGATTATAGAATTGTTATTTATAATCTTTAATTAATTGTTTGTATCCAAAAATCTGCATTAATATTTATATGATACGTCCTGGAAACTGTTCATTTTGAATTATAAAATTTAACCTTCAGTTCGTCCGTCTGTAAAATACAAAGACGCAGGAAAGGATGTGTAATACCTAGCAGCAAGCAAAAATTCCTGTTGAATAAAAGAATCTTAAACCTCAAACCTGTCCTTCCAAATTTGGAAAGTTACCTGAAGTTCACGTTGACGGTTTCTATGCAAGTTATAACTTGGGAAAACTGCTAAGTCTTACCTAAAGTAAATTATTCATGCATTTATTTTTATAGTAATCTTAGCTCTGAAATTTTAATTACGTATAATGTGAAAGATACGCATTCATCACATTTTGTGTCTAGTCTTGTTTTATTACAGAATTATTAGTTTTTAATTATGGTCGTAAAAAATTGAATTCTGAGATTTTAACGGAATTACTGTGAACTCGAGGAACTCAACAAAGTGGTTTTAGAAAAATATCTGACACTGACACTCGTAATTTCTAAACTCGATTTTATCCAAAAAATTTAGCAAATTTAGCCACCTCTAGTGCACTCATTCAAACAAACATTAGTAAATGCTAAGCTAAATTACTATTGCTCAGACATATAATTTCAAATTTTTTTGCAACTACTACAAAAGATATCGACAACAATTCAATTAGAATGTACCATCTTCAGGAGGCTGTAGCTCCGTAACCAAGCGTTTTTGGACCACAGAAATTTTGTTTCTTCAGTGGCGGCTGGTACAAGGGAGGCAATGGTGCACTGCCCTCCAAGCTATTTGTTACGATTCAGTATTTTTTTTTATTTTAGCTGTTTAAAAATTTTGTATAATTGAAAATCCAAGAAAACATGACTTTACAAGTGCGTTGCACAAAATGGAACGAATGTTTTTAGAAGAGTGTGTAGACGCGGGATATATGCAAAACTGAGAAGCTAGGTGGAGCTGCATGGTGTAGTGGGAGGTAGGGGGTTTACAGCGTTTCACTACCGTCACGTGCTTACTGGTAGGACATTACATTAAGTTGGCATCTGTTGACATTGGGGATAGCGTAGGCGTACGTCTTTTATCAATAAAATAGTTTGTGATGTTAGATATTCAATAGTTTGTAGCATAAACATTACGGGAATTGGAAACAGTGACTTAATACACAGCTGAAGGTCCGATGGGACTGGAATCGGCATTCATTTCATTATATTATGTTCTGAAAGACAACGGGTGTTTGCATTTTTAACTTGTTTTATTCACCTTTGTATTTTATTAAAATTATTATACGTTTTATTGAAAAGTATTTAGTTTAAATATCTCGGCATTTTTCAATAGTTTGTGGGAAATTGCCATACAAATGGATACTTGAGTGTTTTTATGAAAACTATTTAAGTAACGGGTTTGTGGAATTGGTTTAAACTGTTAAAAATAATTTGTAAAATGCTAATAACGTCGGCGGAGAGTGAACGGCGCTTTTCAACTCTAAAGAGAAGACAAACTTTTGCTAGAAAGAAACACTGTGCAGAAAAATACACTGTGTGCTTTAGCAATCAATCGAAAAAAACTTTTGACAACGACTGGTTGACTGGTTGAATATTTTGCACATACATTTGTGTTAAAAGCTTAAAAAAGCGTTACAATGATCAAAAAAATTATTACCTGTCACTTTACTGTTTATATTTTAAATTTTACTACTAAAGAAATGTGAAACTTTGCACGTTTTTAAGGTTACACTAAAGTCTCGTGTGCTCTTAAAACACGTTCAAATAGGCTACGCTCTTTTGTGAAAAAATTGCTTGCAGCGGTTTTTTCACATACTTTCGTAAACTGCGTTTCCACTATGCCACACCACGAGCCGCCACTGATTATTAGCCCATCCAAATATATGATCTAAATAATTGAGCCTAAAGGACATTCGCAAACATTCAGGATAAAGCCGGAATCGAACCGGGAATGATTAGTTTGAGAAGCGAGTACTTTACTACCCGTTACTCCACCCGGGCCTCCTTTATTTTATTTCCGACGTCAGGAGGTAACACTAAGGGAAATTACATGAAATCATGTTTACTAAATCTGACATAAAAGTCAAGGAAAGTGTCAAAATATGAAGTAATTACAATAATATGCTGCTTTACTAGTTGCGGCTGCGGCAAAATAACTACGTAAAAAAGTACATCCTGTATTTTCCATAAACGGAAACGCAAGGTTATCTGACATATCTTTCATTTCCAATCTTAAATGTTATACGACAAATTTAATAGGTATGTAAGCAAAACAAATGCGATTAATTCCATTTTCTTAATAAAAATTGCAACTTACTCTGTTGGTGCTCAAGAAATACTTTTTACCGTAAGCAATATCTTCTAATCTCTTTTAATCTGAAAAAATCGGTAGTGCGATGTGACGCAATGGACATTTCTTTAAAATGCAATAATTGTATACAATTAAGCACCGTTTATGAGTTGTGCTATCATTAATGCGCTCATGCAACATTTCAAATGACGCAATAATGACTAAACAACCTAAAACACGCTAGTTTACTTACCTCTGTTACAGCTGCTTTCTAAATTGCATTTTACTATTTCTTTGTTTGAATTATACCTAAATTTTGTTCCGTTTGTAGTTCTTTACACTGAAATTTTGTATCCTTCAAAATGAAGTTTCTGACAAGTTGACTTTAAAATGTCAATCTGTTTGAAGGTTTTTAATTAATTTTTGTAGACGTTTCAAAAGTTTGTGATTGTTTTTTCATACAATATAAAGATTTAGTATTACTTTAGAAGATTAATTAATACAAGTAATTAAGGCTGCAGTTGCGGTATAATGGCTTAAAAGTTTTATGCTACGCCTAAGAATCTGCAACCAATTGTACAAAATGAGCGTAAGAAATAGATTTAATAATTCATTCAAGCTTTACTTCGTTGCAGTAACGATCTCATAATAATATAAATAAAATAGTAATTAATAATAACATGTAAAAACATTAAAATACGTGTAAGGTTAAAATGATAATTTGTTAATGTTATTAATTATTATTTTATTTATATTAAGAAATAAATTACCCAAAGGCAGATTATACTTAATGGTTTACAATTTACACAGTGACTAACCGGCCTATAATTTAAGTCCACAATTATAAAATAATTGCAGACATGGAAGAGAACTTTAAAAAAAGTATTAAAGCGATTTACACATGCTGCTTTTCATTTTTCTTTAAAAATACTCATTTACATAAGTGCTAGTTTTGTGATTTCATATCTCCCGAACGGATGGTCCGACATTTGTCAATATAAAAATTCATCTAGAATATAATCTGTCAAAATAAATTTAAGACCAGCATCAGGAATTAAACATGTTTTTTGATACTATACTATTTCTATCAGAAACTGAATTTTGCAAATTTGTAAATAATTTGGTAGAAGGTGTTAAGATAAACCCAACATTTCAGCTTTAAAATAGTGCACATTACAATTTTTTGAAAATTTGTTAGGGTAGGTAATAGCCCTAGGAAGAGACAATATTGCTATGTACAGAAATTTGCTAACTTCTCTGTGACGCCTTCTAAGAATTTTTAAAATCAACAAACAGATTTTGTTTTACTAAATTGATCTTTCAGTTAAATAAAATTGTAAGCCTAATTTTAACATGGATTGATATTTAGAGAGCTAATCTTCCCCCTACCCTCCACTTTTTAACTGAATTTGTTAGAAAAGTTGAAATAAAAGTAAAACTGCAATTTAAATGTAATGACTCATACCAATATTTAAATTCAATTAATTCTAGGTAGGTACGCATATTTATATAAATTTAAACTTGTTTATACTCGTCCAGGAAAACATATTCTGTTAAAGATATACCTAACAACTTTTAGCTATACAGGGTGCCCATTTTACCGCGTAACTTCTTGACTTTGCAGGTTAGGCAACACATGTTGCATGTCATAGGTAGTTTTACTATTAAATTATAATTTTATAAAAATGAAAACAATAGTTTGCTGTGGATAAAAAGCCATAGTTTGCTTTTTTATCATTAAAAAGATGTACAGTTGGCTATACTCACAACAAGCGATTGTTTTCATTTATAAAGTTATATTTTAATAATAAAGCAACTTGTGACATACATTGTTGCCTATTCTGAAGAATCAAGAGGTTGCAGAAAAAATAGGCACCTTGTATACTTTATCAGGAAATATACCTACACATAAAAACATATTAGATAAATAAGATTATTTCTTTTGTATTTTTTTTGATAATATATGTTTTATGGTGGTTGCATAAATAAATACATAGTTTCATAATGACAACATTTTTGGCGTCTCCGATGTTGTATAATTATGAGAGGTCCCTGGAAATACTCAGATTTGGGCCGCAATAAATCAAGATTTGTTGCTGATTAATAAGTAGATAATGCTGTTTTATATCGGCTGTGCAATAAAATTTTATTGCAAGTATGTAGTATTTAATCGACCACGATTAATTGGTTCTTTACAACAAAAATAATTTCCACCTATGGGCTAACCAAAGCATTCTACCTAAAAATCTGCGTAAAATTAAAATGTAACTTTTTTACGATGAATGAAAACGGAAAATCATATTTTGAAGATTTATACACATAATTTATCTTGCTGCATCCAAAACCTTGAACATGCGCCATCTACACGCGGTATATAAAAGCAGATTACAATAAACTTTTAAGTCACTTCTAATATAAAGTACGCACGTTGTTTGTATGAGAACGACCCCAAGTGTTATTTTATTCATTTAAATAATTTAGGCATTGATTAGCATGGCCTTGTCCTTGTCGGCAACAATACGAAGCATATCGAACAAAATTGTTCTTTCTCAGTCGAAGTTAATTATGCGCAATTGCTGCGCAAACATGACGGAACAGATACAATTTTCAAAGGATTTTGTCTTTAGGCAGGTAAGAGTGAGGTGTTTAAACGAAAATTTTGTATTTAATCACAATATTTTTATTATTGTTTCAGCTGTTTGACACGACGAGCAGCACGTACACATATTTGCTCGCCGATAGCACGACGAAAGAAGCCGTTCTTATCGACCCTGTGTTCGAACAAACGAACCGGGACTTTCAACTTTGTAAAGATTTGAATTTGTCCCTGAAATATGCTAGTAAGTTCCAAAATGTGCATTACGTTTTTTTTTACTAAGGAAATTGGGGCTAGAAGTGTGAGAATTTGGCCAATGGGAAAACTGCACTGTCATATTGTATTAAGAAAACTCTTATCGATAATACAACAAATAAACATTTATCACTTAATCATGTTAGTTCATAATACTAAGAGTGCTAATCCCCGATATTGGCAGTACATGTTTTTTATAAGATAACAAATTATATGCTTTTTTTATATTCATTCAAAATTTCCTTTGTAGGCTAGGTCAAGTTGTGCTACAGAAGTACTTTAATAGAACGCTTGGTATTTTAATTAGACGCCTATAATAAGTGTTTAAATGTTGAGCAATTTATTGTGCATTTTTATTGTGTAAATGGTGGAATGCTACTGTGTATGCTCCCTGGGATGTATTTAGCGATGTCATGCCGAAGGCGCAGCAAAGTATACACAGGCATAGGTGGAAACGAACAACACAGCAGTTTTTAATTTAACACTGAGCACTAGTGACTTTAAAATTTATAATTGAAAATTAAGCAATTTTAAATAAAAACATAGCAAAATAACTGCGCATTATGCCAAAAAAATTAGAAAACCCTAAAAACAACTTAAACAAATAAAATACCACGCATGTTATTATAGCGGATCTAGAGAAAAAAATAAATTTGGTGTAATAAAAGGTTAATACAACAAATAACCATTAATTTTTTTATGATGTAACTTGCTGGGGGGGGGGGGGGGGGGTCCTACGACTCTTCCCTTTCCGTAAACCCGCGCTTGGTAGAGTTTAATTGGAAAATATTTTTTTATACGTACACCGTACACGTTAAAAATGTAAAAATGGTTTGATGAATATATAATTCAGAATGGCCGAATATACGTAAAATAAAAAGTGCATGGGGTCGTTATTGTAGGAAGGATTTCCCTTTGTCAAAATGTATAGGAATTCCGGAAAAATAAGATCCCTGGGGTTGCAAAAAAAAGGTGCAGTTAATCTCCAGAGGAGGAAAACTGAAAATTTTGATTAATATCTATTTGGTTTATATTTTTCAAAAAACAGCCGAATTTTTAGTATTATATTAGAAATAAATTAGCCAATATTGTAACAGTACATAAAATAACGTAAACAATCGAAACATCGAAAAGCAATATGTACATAATTTTTTTTATTTATAATTGTCTCAAGGGGGGCCCGACTACCGTAAAAATTTGTAGTTACGCCACTGTCACAAGTTAGCGTTAAAAGTCGCAATTACGGAAATCACGATTTTGTGACAATCGCCCTGATTTTAATAATACGTAAGGTGCAATGTGTAGGTATATTCAATTTTTTACACAAGTTTTTTCCCTTGCCAATATTTAATCTGCCACAAAAGGCAAAGGATTTGAAAGTATGTCACAATTATTTCCGAAATAGTTGAATTTACAAAAAAGGGTGTGTTTTCAGTTTTGTGCTCGGGAAGGGTCCGCGCCGGTTTTGTTTTGACAACCACTGAGATCTTAATTCTCCGGAGTTCTTCTACATTTGGACGTACGAAAACTCCACCTTCAACTACGTGCACAGGAAAGTCGACACACAGATGCAATTTCTCTTAACTAACAGTTCTAGCGTCGAATTGGCAACCGCCGAAATGTCCTCGCGTCCAAACAGTGTCTGTCGGTTTTGCAGCCAAAAAAGACTTAAATTGTGGCAGCGTCTCGTTTCTACTAGAAATTTCCCCAGAGGCTAGTGTCTTTGGCGAACAGATTGATGGAGAGCCCCAGGTGTAAATTTTTTTCTTAATTAGTCCCCAAAATAGAAAACAACTGACCTATTACAGAAATTGTGGCTCAAAGTGATCCACTTTCCTCGGCGAAAAATTCAAGCAATCGATTTCGAACAAAATAATTGTACTTTTGGCTGCCACGTAGTTGTACATATGTTACTACAAGTAATAACCACATAAATTTGATGGTTTTATTTAATCTATTGTCAGTGTTGGTAATGATAGGTTGTACTAAATATCTCACGTCATTAATCATTCTAATCTGTGTATTATATGAATGAATTGACAATAGACTTTTTCAGCTTTGAATATTGAAGATAAATGATAACGAAGTCGAAAACTAATCAATGCGTTTAATTAATAACATTTCAAGCATCCGCGCTTCGTTAATTTTGCATTTCAGACGAAATATCAGTTTATATTTATAGCAATACCGGAATATAATACATCGTTTGCTGCGGTAAATGATGAGCGCTATGAAGTCAGCAATGATATTAATTAGTTTGCGGCGGTACCAATCTACCGCAGAATAATATAATTTTGCTAATGAATGTATGTGACCCTTTGTATGTAAAATATAAATATGTACTACAATAATCATAAATATGCATACATACATATACTCTGTGAGGCTTTAGATGTGTTTTGGCTAGTTGAAGTAACTTTGTTAACTATGATATTACGTTGCCAAAATGAGCGAAGACATCTAACTAAGAACTGTTTTCAGATGTAGGGTATTTAAATATAAAACCCTGCTAATCCCTCATTGCAAGGACAACCAAACCACCTGCTGGGTAGAAATTTAGGCTTATGCCGTACAAAGCTACAAGGTCAGCTTTGTCGTATTACTTAAAGCACCTCAAAGGTGGTAGTGCAGGGTAGCGGTGGGCATCCCGGCCCGAAACTCAAGTCCGGCCCGTCCGGCCCGGCTATAGTGGCGGTCTTATTTAAAGCCCCAACCGGACTCAGCAGGGCCTTAGTCCTTAGGCCTTAGGGATCAACCGACCTGGCAGCGCTAAATACAGCTGATGGGACTAAAATGTCAAATAATGCCTACCTACTTATAAAGATAAAAACAGATCACTTACTGAAAACTTACGCCACAGGCGCAGGCGGCGTAAGCAAGGGCGGAGGCATTCATAATCTTAGTTTGCGATTCAAATTTGCTAGGCTGATTTTATTGGGCCAAATGTGCCGAGCTAAATTTGCCGGGAATAGGCTGGTCCGGGCTAGCCCATCTTCCGAAGCTGTCGGGCCGGGCCGAAAATTTTTCATTTGTCCAACTCTAGTGCAAGATAATAGACAATTTAACTTGAGACTCTGTAAGGTTCTGTAAACAAATCAGTATTTTTGCATCATTGCAATAATATGGCCGAAGTCGACTTTGTTAATAAAAAATCTCTCTCCCGAAAACGTGTCAAAAATACAAAATAAAACATGGATGGTTTGAAAATAAAGAACATCACAAAGATTGGAAAACAAAATTCGTCATTAATAATACTACAGCACTCAAAAGATACATTCCCAAAATTTATAGAGGACGTCACAGATAAATTAGAGCATAGAGGAACAAATTATATTGCAGTTCCTCCATACTTTTGGCAGCTGATAAACTTAAAAACATTGTGCGGTTAAGATGATTCCACTCATAATATATTTTTTACCAATCAGTACACCGCGTTTCTGTAGCCAATGAAAAGTGAAACCCGATTATTTTAGGACATACCAAATTTGTGACGCTCTTCTGTTACGTGATCAGTGTTGCGGGCGCCAGATTTTATAATGGAGTTTACTCTCGAACGGGCTTTACTGGTCGAAGGCTTTTCTCTAGTAGAATTGCATTTTGTGTTGAAGGTTTCTCCCCACTATGACTTTACTTTTTAGAATGGAAGTACGAAAAACATAAATTCTAGACTGTATTTTCGTACAAAATGAAATACATTTTTCGACCAGTGCAACTGGTCCAGTTTGGAACAGGCCGCCTGGCAATTTCCTCTGTCTCGGTAGGCCAATCCGTCCCTGATTACTTCTGCAAGTTTGATTAACTTAAGAAATTCTAGGTTCGCCGAAGATTGGAACTATAATATGTAAATAACTTGCAAAACATTCTAAAAATGTACACCGAATGAATTCAGAATAGGGTTATATACATATCCATCATTTCAAGGTTTGTTGAAATTTGATTCAATTATAAAAAAAATATTAAATTATTTATAAAATAAAATTACGTGTATCTAGGAAAATTACAGTTTTTTTCCTGCAGTTTCTTGAAGACAAGCATGTAGAACGCTGTTTTACTTTTCATCGTAGATTATGCAAAACAAAATTACATTTATTAAATTTACAATATTTAGCCATCAAGTGGCTAAATAATTTCTAATGTTAGCAACTGAATTTTAGATGTCACAATTTGAATTTCAGACGTCGGAAATTGGATTTTGGACGTTCGAAATTCGAAATCCGAAATTAATTTAAAAATTACCGAATTTCGGATAAAAATATTTACCTTTTAAACTCTGTAGCCACATTTTTGACTTCACAAATTCACTTATTCATGCAAAATGAAATAATAAAAGAACGACAAAACTGTAATCAAATTATTTTCAGATTTTTGTTAATAATTATTTGACGGCAATAAATGAATTTTTAACATCGAAAAATGCTGCTACCTAACGGTATATTCACGGTAGTAGTGTGGACTAGATCTTCTTCTTCTTCTTCCTCTTGTTATATCCCAATGGTCTGTTTAATACCCACAACTAATGCGGGTTCTGTGAGCCCTCTTTGCACGTATGCCGGGCAGGAGGCTGGCCTTACTCGTCGAAAGTTCCACTAAATGGTTTACGATTGCCAAAGATGTTAGTATGACAACCGGGACCGACGGCTTAAAGTACACCGAAGCACGGTTGGTTGCAGATATACTCCTATATTGGTCACCCATCCGAGTGAGGACCAGAGCGGACAGTGCTTAACTGCCCGTGTGACCGGCATCCGCAGTTCTCCGCCGTGCAACCAACTGTACTAGATCTATATTGCAAATAATAACTGATACGCGAACTACCAGCCAAAAGAGGGCGCACATACATCTTGCACCGGCTTGTAAAAGCAGACAATAATTAATAAAAGTTTAAGTATGTGGGATTGGAATAGGGCGAATTTGCAATCCGTGAATCATAAAATTGCCACATAAAATAGTCGTTGGGAATATACGACTTATGAGCATACTTTGGTATAATACTCCTGTGGCAACTAAATCAGATACGAGCAAACAATTTAATGTGTTGACAAACTAAAACTTCGTTACTACGCCAGCTACGCCGTTAGATGGCAGCAGGGTCATTAAATAATGCTTTAACTCAGAAACGTATTTCTTGGCGTCACAAAATTAATTTTTGATGTCTGAAACAGAAAAAAGTCATTTATTGACGTCTTAAATAACTAATTATGATTAACGAATAGCATTTATGTCGGTTTATTATTTAATTTTCAAAGAGCAAAAAATGATTTTCTGACGTCAAAAATTGAATTATCGATGTCAAAACGGTATTTATCGATTTATTTTTTCTTTTGACGTGGTAAAATCAACTTTTAACGCTACAAAATTAAATTTTGACATCAAAAGATAAATGGTAGACGTTTGAAAATCAAATATTGAATTTAAAAATATATTTTGATGTCAAAATTTATTTTATGAAAATTTTCGGATATCATAATATGTTTACTCGAAAAAGTAAAACGGCGTTCCATGCAAGCATCTTATTACGTTTTGTATTTGTTGAAAGCTACGGCCCTGAGGATTTGAGAACACGCTCCAAGCTATAGTATAATGTGATAAAAAAATTCCTGCTGTGGGTTTTGTATACTTTTCTTGTTAGTGTACATAGCAACGGTATCATACGTTTTATAAAAGCGGAGTATGTTATAAATGTAATATTGTTTGCTTTGCGTATTGGCTCCGTAGGGCGTCGCCCACGCTGCTACCTTTACGAGACACGTCTACCAAATAACTTCGAATTGTTTAAAGTAGTACAAACTCAACTACATATTTTGTTATCATTAAAATCACTATTACGGTAGCAAACTGCATATTACCATCTTTTTGTAATAAAAGTAGAGTAGCCTTCAAACGGAATTTTTTCCTCTGACGTCTGTACTTTAAATTATAATTCAAACGAGTGCAGTGCAAACACTGAGTTTTTATATTTGTAATTTGTAATTACTAGAATCGCATAGGTAAACTCTACGCTGTGTTTGAAGAGTTCTTGAAATGCTACCCAAGAAAATTAAATTATTCTGTAATCCCAACCAACTGAATTGAGAACTTCTTGTTAAACCGGAAATTACATTCAGACTTCATATTTCAAATGTGACCTTATCGGCTGCTTTGAACCTGTGATTATAAGAAATTTATTTAAACTTGCGTCTTGAGAATTCTTTATGCCACTTCTTGTTCCATTCTCCTTAATACTTTTTAGTTTGTCGAAAAATTTAAACGTTGTCATTCATGATGTTACGTGTCAAAACTGTCAGAGGGTGAATATTAAAGAACTCTACAAATCGATAACGTTATTTTTTTACTTTTAGTGAACACTCACATGCACGCAGATCACATAACAGGGACTGGAGTTTTGAAGAAACTCTCGGGATGCAAAAGTTTAATTTCCAAAGCAAGTGGGGCCAAAGCTGATATTCTCGTAGACGATACTGATGTGGTAACTTTTGGTCGACATTGCTTGAACATTTTTGCCACACCTGGACATACTAATGGATGTATTACGTATTACTTACCAGAGCAGGTTTGTAATATCAAAGTCATAAACAATTAGAAGATAACTTAATTATAAAGAAATTTGTTTGTAATTGGTTAATCCCCGAGTACTAATCGGAAAAAAAATAATAAAATCTTTTTTTTTACTACGAATTTTGGTCAACGGATTTTTGACCTTCAAAACATATACAAGTTGTATCGAAAATACGTAGAAATATTAAAACCTACAGTACGCTACTGTATATACAAACCAGAAAAAAACATTTGTTTGTTAATGTACAAGACAATATTTAATTAAAATTTGCCGCAAAATTGTTTGAGTAACTTTGAGTTAAAGAAATGTTATCGGTAGAAAAATCAAAACTGAAAAAGAGAGTAAGAAACGATTATGTACAAAAGGTTTATCATCTGCAAAGATAAGTTTTTACGTTTTTGCCCAGTGCCGGAACTAAGGTAGGGCAAGTGGGGCACCCGCCCCAGGGCGTCACGATTGAAAGGTGTCGTTTTAATGTTTGGTTTTTTTCAAACTTCTTTTTTTGTTTTATTCTTGATAACAATCAAAATTTGTTGAGGTGGTGTACGTTTGAATAGAGGAAATATCACATTATCACACTATGTGCAAGCGCAGAACAGAGTAAGTGGCGTTCAAGCGGCGTATTGTTTTGCAAAAAAAAACCTAAAACATACTCATTACGTATTTTGCATTTTTCTGTGATTTTACTAAAATTATTTTTTGTGGTGTACCTACATGTTATCCATACACTAAATCCGGATCTCTTTCACCTGTCTCAACTTTTGTGACGACGGGCACCTAATATTAGAAACCAAATCTTTGCGCGTCTATTATATAAGGCACATAGGAATATATGCTGGTATGTATCGGACCTCCATTGACTAGACATTCGGTAACGTGCGCTTGCGTTACGCCCTTGCTAAAATGCGTTACGGGATTTTATACAATATTAGTGAAAAATAAGATATGCACAAGTAAAAGCAGTAATTGGGCAAACGCATACTGAACTATTCAATCAGGTAATCAGATAATGATGCGGAACAAATAAATAAGCTAAAAATCTATATATTAAATCCGGAAGCATACTTCCGAAGCTGCGATCCCTAAAAGTGCAGGTACTCAAGTCAACCTTTCAGGGACATCTCAGATATAAATAAAGATGATAATTTGAAATTATGTACACAATTATTATTAGAATAAACATGCACCCATGAAACATATTATCTATGTAGGTCAATCAGGGGCAGCGTTAGCGGCAGGGACTGTCGTATTTTTTATTGTAGAAATTTAAATTTGACAGTCCCTCTCGTTAGCGCTGGCCCTGGTTGTCCTAGGTGTGAAATGTTAGAAAAGTGCACGTTTATCCTACTGTGTGCAAAATTCTAGATGGTTATCTACATTTACATCTGAGATATCCTGGAAGAATTGATTTGGATATCTCTACTGTCGGGGGTCATAGCTCTATTAGGATGCATTTTTAGACATATCGACTTCATACGCACGTTCTTAAGCTATGAGCATCGAGTCGTGGGACACCACGCGTGGCTTAAAAATTTTATATTTAGTTTTGTGCTTAATTTTCGAAATTTATGTACTTGCTACACATATGGTTTATATTTATTTTATTTATTAAATATGTCTTTAGTACGTTGTTTGACTAATAAATATATAAAATTATTACCGATCGATCATGTTTGGCTATGTTGGGGGGCGCAGCTGTAGATTATTGTTACCTCGGGCGTTTTTGCCGCAGTGGATTTAAATTAAAATTTGTGTAATGAGCTTGTAGATTTTAGATACATTTTTTATCAATCTCAGTAGTTCTCAAACAAAGTTTTATTATGTTTTAAATATGTTTTAATTAAAAAACTTTATTGAGTTTTGAAAAATGTGGTATCACTGAATTCAACTTGGGCTAATCTTTTATTAGCTTAAATTTTTTTACCTAGTTTTGATGCAGCAATTAATAAATAATGGACCTGAATTTAACACAAAAAAACAATTTTCTATTTAAAATGTACTTTGCTAATTTATAAGTTACATCAAAATTCCACATGTTGGACATATAAATAGAAGCTTTCCAATTAAATATGGATTACGCTTTCCCAGCTTGAATAATAGTCTGTCAGTTATGTGTATGCACGATTTTACACATTGTTCTACGCTGTTAAGTGCATAAACATCGTTTGGACGTGATGAGGTGTATCATGTCATGATGTTTGATACCAATAATATTGGCAGTCATTGTCGACCCTTGGATGGCATCATTATCGCCACACAAGTATGTACGTCATGACGTTGTTGTTAGTCTTCATGTTCATAACACTGCTATTTTAATGCGTTTTGGTTTTGGTACAGGACCGGCTCGGTTAATTTTCTAAAAAAAGTTAGTTTAAGAAATTTTACTTTTATTCTCAAATTCTGAAACGAATGCCATTTATTAAAGACTAAATTCTGAATTGGATTTTTTTATCTGGTTGCATTACCAGAAGCCTTTGGTAACGTTTTTTCTTACAGATTATTAACAAATTGTGACATTTTTATGTTCGTGATGTTGCTAATTGCTGTTATAAATATTGTGACACTGAGAACAAGCCCAAGGGGAAGGTTGATATGATAAGTATCATGATATGTTTCTCCCAAAAGAGCTCTAAAAATAGTTTGATAATAAACAATGATAATGTTTACAGGAAATGCGTGTACGTGTTTATTTGAAAACAGGAAATCCTTTTATACCCATTTTTATAGATTTTTTGGATTAACGGCTTGTGTTTGATAATGTCGCACAACTGTTTTCATTATTTTTATTATACAGAAAATAAAATCACCACCACCAATAGAAAAATGCTGTAATGCATATTTTTGATGGGCATTTAGAATACACGTACGTTTCTCGAGTGAAGTCCACTTAAAAATGTAGGTTGTTAAAATGTCCTGGAATTTATTGCAATTAGCGCGTTTTCTACTGACGATGGCAACTTATTTGTGGAAGTGTAAATTTAAATTGTTAAGCTCGATATGATTTAATAATATCTAGGGAGTTGCTATTGATAACAAATAGTAGTTATTGATTATATCAGTGGGATAAAGGCATTATTAACATACGAATGCGGTGAGTTGCCCGACGAGGGCGTTAGCCCGAGTCGGAGTAAGAGCATGAGTATGTTAATGGCCTTTATCACATTTATATAATACAATTTTTTATCTACGTCTGCTCAAAATTGAAAAAATTACATATTTTTCAAAATTAAAAAAATTATATAATTTTGACAGACCATCTTTTTTATTTAACATCAGAGTAGCGTGGTATTTTATTTAAAAACAGAGTAGCATTGTATCTACGTAATTTATTATCGTCATAGCTTCAACTAGTAGCTACGGTAAAAATTTGAAAGTCTGCACAACTTCGACAGAATTGTCTTCGTCTGGAATAAGCTTCTCAAAATGCAAAAATGCTGTTCTTAATGTTTATAAAAAGTAATTGTTTTCAATTTCTATTAATAATGTTGTTGTTAATGTTTATAAAAAATAATTGTTCTCAATTTCTATTAATAAAGAAAAAACAAAACTTTTGGTCAAAAATTGTCATATCCCACTGAATGGTATAAGTGATCCTTATCCCATTAAGTTAGATAATAAACATTATTATGCAACTCAAATGAATGATATAATAGGTTCTTATCCTAGCAGACGTAGATAAAAGTAAGAACAAAACCGTAAAAGATTTCCTAAATAGCTTAGGATAGTGATACGGGATCCTATCTAACTAGTACTAGGAGTAGAATTAGAATAGATAGATTAAAAAGTAATATACCGGGTGTCGGCGAAACTATGGAACATAGGTAACAGTCTAAGTTGATTTTAGCAAAAGAGGAATTTTAACCAATGCTGTAAGCGCTCATCATTTTTAAAAGAAACCTAGCAATTTTTGGAACTCAGTCGATAGATAACAAAATTTTCGAGAAAAAATCTAAAAGGTGAAAAAATTCTTCATGTAAGCAGCTTTATTTTCTATTTTTTTACAATCAATTGTATTTAGAATCAAATGGCAATTTCAAGAATCGGCACCATTTTTCAAAACCTTACATAACATGTATAGGTCGTATAGAGAAGTTAGTCTATATTAATCCAGGAGGTCGTGCCAATAATTATTCATACTTAGTTGACAGCACTAATATTTTGTTGTTTCAATTGTTTTTGATTGTAAAGAGAAATCAAATTCCTTACAAAGCACACTATAACGATTGTGGTAGGCTGTTGTTTATGAGCTGCTAATATGAAGAAGTTTTTGGCGTTTTCTAGAAAGTTTTGTTATGTCATGATATACAACATACAAGTTTTATATCGTTGCATCGAGAAAAAAATTCTTTATTGAAAGAGCGCAAAGAATTGTTAGGTTGATATTTTATAAAAATGACGATCCCGTCACAGCATTGGCTAAATTTTTATGATATGTTAATGCAACACTTTCCAAAAATAACGTCCTGAAGATCTATTCTCGAATCAGCGAACTAAAAACCTGCATGCGAATTGTATATAAAATTATATACAATTTGCATATGGATCGTAAGTTCGTCGGTTTGAGAATAGACTAATATGTAGGTTCTGCTGTATCGTCTAAAATTGATCCAAAATTCTTTACACCGTTAAGTAAATAACACTATCTCACAACCTAAGCATATTGCCGCCGTGGTACCACAGGGGTGAGTCCTAGAACCTGTACTATTCAACCTATTCAAGTACCACGTGCCGAATACAGAAAATAGCATTACAGCAAATGTACGCGGATCGTAATCACGCAACATTCCACTATTGGAACAGCACCGAAAATGCTTCAAGACTCTTTAGATAATCTTCCTAATGTGGTTTAAACGCTGGAACATCAAAATCAACTCTACCAAAAGTGAATGAGAGATTTTTACTCTTCGCCGACTAATAGACTTAGGACCCTCCTCCTCCGCTAGGGGAAGCTGAAAATACCTTGTGTTGCATGTAGATAGATGCCAATAACGTGTGGGTTACGTGTGAACAAAAGCTATTGTTATGCAAGAGTTGGTTGAGGGTTGAGAACACAAACAAGGAAAACAATAATGCTATCATAAGGGCACGAAATCAAAATTAACAAGAAAATCAGCTTTAGACATTTTTTATAACTGAAATATTTAATAATAAAAAATATTTATTCAATATATGACCATAAATCAAGTGTTCTAATATTTCCTTATTAAATAGATGTTGTTCCACTTGTGCTGCTGATAAGGCTTATTACAGACGCCAAAGGGTAAATAATTACATCTAGAAATTATTTACACTGTTGCACAAAAAATGTAAAATTGAGAAATTAATAATATGTTTTACTGAATTTCGAAGCTACGTCAACACATATGTGGAGTTTAGTATATTACTGATGGTCCGTCAAAAAGGGCAACTACGTGGGTGGTACCTAAAAGTGTCAAATGAAATGTACTATCTCGACAAAACTGCTAAAATGTAAATTCGAAGAGCTGGAAACGTTTACCACACTGCTATCGGTTTAATTGGTTTGTCGAAACAATGTGACTTCAACAACTTTATGGTTACTTTGATAGTTAACACATTGTTCATTATTAGTCATTGTATATATGCACGTGTAAGGTTGAACGTATACATACACGTTACGCGTTTACAAAGTTTTCAATAAGAAGCCTTTATTTGCAGCTGCTTATTACATAGGTTAGGTGTAATATTCCAAAAACTTTGCATTTTGCTCCACGTCACTTTACAGCCTTTCCAAGGAGTTGTTACTTTGTAAATAAACCGTTGGCGCGTATACTTTTTCCTGGATAAACATCCTTAATTCGCTAACCGTATTATGTATAAAATTTGGTTAGAAATGGCAATCTTGACCTTATTTTCGGCAACAATGACACATTTTGAAAAGGATTTGTGTCTCAAAGCACCTTACGTGTGCAGCTTACGAGAGAATGCTTTCATAGAGAGTACATCTCTCCTCTTAGCACCCGAGTTCTGAAATTCTGAAGGATAAGAGTCTCTTTACTCTTCAAAAAGCTGTAAAGCGAGGAGTCGGTGATTTCCAGAATATTGCAGTTTTTGCCGAACTTTTTCGATGGTTATGAAATGTGAGTTATTACTTGCCACATGATTTTAGCGAGTTTTATTCCTCTCATAAGCCGAAAGCTGAAACACGTAGTCGGAACTTCCGTTTATTTCACATTCAGAACCTGCTAGTTTAATAAAACATGCTCAGAGAATAACAGTTCGCACGTGAGCTGCTTCGTTACAGTTCGCCTTCAGTTTTTGTTTGCTTTTTACTACATGCTTAATTTATTTAGGAGCAAATAAGTTTTGTATCTTAACATTTTTTTCTTGACAAACCGTGCGTGACCTTTTAAAGCTTCTTCTTTGTAATTATAAAGGACCAGGCGGATTTCAGATTTTAATATTTATTTTTAATTCGGAATCAAATTAAAGATGCACAAAGGAATATCAATTATTAAGATTACAGTCCTCGGGAAGGAAATTCGAAAAATCCAGCGAATCAATAGAAATTTAAGTTTGAGCATTAACAGAATAATTAGTTATTTTTATTTTTTTCTTGAAGTATACAATTTTTTGTTGTTTCATCTGACATGGAGTTGACTTAGGTTTGAATCCTAGAATCCTTTTTAATTTCTTATCCGGAACGTTTTAGTTATGTTCTTACAAAATTTGGTGTGCTGTAATGGGAAATTAAATACTATTTTTCAGACCACATTAAAATTTTGTAACATCCAAAATTGCGGCTGGGCGCCATTTTGAAATTTGTTTTTAAATAGAAAGGGGGGTCGAGTGACACCTCATTTGAAAGGTCTTTTAATTCTGCGTCTGATCCTAGAGTTTCAAAGAAAAATATTCAGCCATAACAAAATGGCGAATTTTAAACAAATGGACTCACTCAATTCAAAATTGTTTTGATTTTTTTATCCAGGGTCGAGTGACACCTCATTTGAAAGGTCTTTTAGTTCTGCGTTTGATCCTAGAATTTCAAAGAAAAATATTGAACCATAACAAAATGGCGGATTGTAAACCAATGGACTCACTCAGTTCAAAATTGTTTTGATTTTCTTATCCAGTAGTCCACTTTTTCATTTGCAGGACTAAATTTTTCCAGAAATATCTCAGGTGGCTTGGAATAATATTGAAAACGTTATGTTCCAACAAGACGGTGCGCCGCCTCATTATTATAGGCCTGTTTCTGACTTTCTCAACGGACATTTTTTTGGCAGATCGATTGTTACGCGGGGGCCTGTAAAATAGCCGGCTCACTCCCCAGATTTAACTTTCTTAGATTTTTTGTATGGGAATATCTGAAATCGAAAGTGTACAGAACCCGTCCAGAAACAATTGAAGAACTGGAGCAACGCATTACAGAAGTTTGCAGAATTATCACTCCAGAAACTGAAAATGTAAGGCAGGAATTTTCTAACCGACATTTTATGCGCCAAGAAGTGAATAGTAAACATTTCGAACACTTCATTTAATTAATTTAAGCTTTAATTCTTAGTTTTTTTAAATAGACTTCTTTATCTTCAAATTTTTGTTATGGCTGAATATTTTTCTTTGAAACGTTAGGATCAGACGCAGAATTAAAAGACCTTTCCAATGAGGTGTCACTCGACCCCCCTTTATATTTAAAAACAAATTTCAAAATGGCGCCCAGCCGCCATTTTGGATGATACAAAATTTTAATGTGGTCTGAAAACTAGTATTTAATTTCTCATTACAGCACACCAAATTTTGTACGAAAATATCAAGTCGTTCAAAAGTTTGTTGGGAGGGGGGGGGGGTTACTTTATGGACACAGTGTATAAAAAATTCGTCGGGAAAATAAGCTTTTAAAAAAATCCGAACCTGAAAGCGGTAATTTTTGGTAGTATATTTTTTTCGAAATAAAATTTTCTAAATTTAAAAAAGGAATCCAATAGGAGACACTAGGGCAAATACAAAGGTTTTGTCTGAACTTTCTAGCTTCAAAATGGCGGACGATACGATTTTTTGGTAATTTTGACTTTCGCGCCTTGTCAAAAACAATTTGACGGATCGGGTTCAAATATTTTATCGTAATAGCTCTATAGGGACCCAATGTTACTGTGCAATAAAAAAATTCAAAAAGTTAAAAGCTATGAAGTAAAAAAAATTCCAAAATTTCGTAAATATTGCGCCACAACTTAGTTCACAAATTCCTCTATGACGCCTTCTATGATTTTTTAAAATTTGAGTTTTAACATCTATTTATTCAAAAACGAGTTGTCAGATTGGGATAAAATTTGATATTGAAAATGCCCCAAGGGTACACAATGTTACAAGCTACTAGAACTTTTAGAAATACTAAAACTATGAAATGAAAAAATTTCAAAATTTTTGACTTTTTCAAAAACATACTGCTCAAAAACTGGATTTTTTTTCAAATTTGATAAGTTAATAGAGATAGAAATGAGCTATAATTTGGTTTATGTGACAGTTCACTAATTTCTCTGTGACGCCTTCTATGATTTATTGAAAACCGAAAATGCATGCCTCTTTCTTTAATACACGGGAGACAATAAAAAATTCTAGTTTGAGTTAAGTTGCTCATAAGTAATATTTATATAAATCAAGTCGGATTCAGAATTTAATTTTTAGGTACAGCAATATTTAGAGGATTTTTCCCCTCGCCCCCTAATGTTTGGAAAATAAATTTTTTCTTTCGTTATTCGTTGTTGTTTACTTCTGAGGAATCTTCATCAAAAACATCTAAAAATTGATTAAAAAAATTTGCGTTGTAACATAGCGTAATCATATGATAATAGTCAAAAGCTGACCTTGTACCGCTTTTTACCGCGCCAGCCTAAAATTTTTACCTAACAGGTGGCTTAGTTGTCTTTTTTCAATGACGCATTCGCGTTGGTTAGATGTGCTGTAATTGTTGTGATTAGATATGTAAAAGTAGTTATTTTGTTTAAAAATATAGGAAAGTCCAGGCGAAGTGCTTCGCTCATTTAGTTGTATGGTACCAAAACTGGGTTTGTTATAACAATAATAATAACATAAGCGAATGGAACGCCGTTTTCTTTTTTATCGTGAATTATGAAAAACAAAATTACATTTTACTCAATTCGCTAAAAAATGGCACAAATTGAATTTCAGACGCCGGAAATTAACTTTTTAACGTAAAACATAGTTTTTTTTACATCAATATAGGAATGTTTGATGTCGGAAACTGCTGCCACTTAACGGGATGCTTATGGATCAAGGGTGAACTACAACGATACTTCAAATTTGATTGATAGGGCAGCTCCATCTATACTGGTCTGTCAAAGTATACTGGAGAATAATGATTAATAATTATGTGGCATATGCACTAGGACAAATGAATAAGACTTTGCTACTACGCCAGATGTGCAGTTAGATAGAAGCATTTTCAGGCATTCGTCAAAAATCAAGTTTTAATCAACGTCTGAAAATATCTAATTATGGTCAAAGAAGAGTATTCATGTCCATTTAATATTTAATTGTAAATTTTGTAAGCCATTTCCTGACAGATAATTTTTGACGTCAAAATTTTTTATTGATTAAAAAAGATCCATTTCACTTATTAATAATTAAATAGTTTTTAATACCTACATTAAAAACGCAATTTTCAGACGTCTAAGACATCTAAAAACGATTATTTGTAGTCAAAAATTTATGGTTGACGGCAAAATTTTTTTTGACATGAAATATTTTTTGACGTAGGTAATGAAATTTTTTTGACGTAATAAAAGTTATTTTATTATTTCACGAATTTATTATCTGAAATCACAAAATACGATTTGACGTCAATAAATGTTTTGGTCAAAACACGTCAATAAAAATTAAATAAAAATTAAAACAGTGTTTCATGGAAACGGGTATTTTCATGCAATAATAGTTATTTAAGTATCAAGGAATGTAAGGACGCAATAACATCCGAGGTAGGCCAATACGAACTGAGGCGGAGCCGAAGCTCGTCGCCTGCCGAGGATGTTATTAGTCGATACATTTCGTGTTATTTATTAAATTTTTCACGCTACCGGCAATGTAAGTAGGCCTACAGGTAGAAATTTAATCATATTTTTAAAAGTTCGTTTTGACAGCTGTCATCGGAATTATTTTTTAAAAGCCCCATTTATTCTTAAGTTGTCTGTGCTTGTTACCATATCAACGAACAGTTAAAATCAACATTATTTTCCTAGGGATGTAAGTGACACTATTAAGTTCCGTCGTAAGGGTAACTAGTACACGAATGTTATCCCTGTAGCTATGGATGTAAGGCCTACTTACATTGCCGGTAGCGTGAAAAAATAAATTACTACCCTTAGGTCTAGATCATCTCTAACTCGAATTATGTTAGTACATCTTGGAATGCGGATGAGCTTTCCTTTTCTGACTTTTTTTTAATCGGACAATAAAAAAACGTTTGACTATATTTATTCCTTTGACGTTAACTAAGTCGCAAAACGTAGTGGCGTTATCATTTTTCAAAGATAGGTTTTAAATTACAAAATTATTATGCTGAAGAACAAAATATATTGCGGAAGTTGGTATATTGCAAGGCGTTAAAATAAAAAAAGATTGGTTACTCTCCAGCGATCTCTTTATATTTACGTTCCCAAAATTCTCTAGGGGCTCGTCAGGGTGAAACGTTTGAGATGATACATAATATTTTTTCTTGTTGGTTTTCTTTGCATTTCTAAGGGCGCGAATTTGATTTCAAAAGCAACCGTCAGTTGGTTCGTTATTTGTGTTATGTGGTATTTGTAAAAATAACAAAGACTTAAATACAACGATAAAAGCTGACAACAAAGCTGGCTGTAGGCAGACGTGAGAGCTTACGCCCGGCCCGCCCCGTGAACTTAACACAAGACAGCTAAAATACTGTACTCCCCGAGGTACATAATTCAAGTTGCTTAGTAGAAAGTAAAAATGTGTTTATTATTTATTAACCTGTTTGTTTTTAATTTTTCTTTGTTAAAGTAGTAAATTCAATTTTAAAACTTCTGAGAAGGCTGGTTTAAATTGGATTCTCGCAAAGGCTTAATACCGAATATTGCCAGTGAACATAGAACTATTTTGTAGAAGATTGAGGTTCGATAAATTTCTAGAAGTAGCGTCTACCCTTTGGCGTCCGTGTTTAACCTTAGCAGCAGAATTAAGTTAACAATAAATGAAAATTTTAAATAAATCAACCACCGCAATTCCTTTGAAATTATTGAAGGTTTTCAAATAAAATTTAAACTTTTATTAAAAATCTATTTTTACCTTTTTAACGTGTGCTTCGGTCAGATTTAAGGAAAAAATAAAAGATTGAAAACAAATTTGTAATTTCTACTTAATAATTGTGTTGTGTTATTAAATTCAAAGTCTTATATAACGAGCACAAACCAATTTTACAATAAATTCTTAACCGAACTTTCGTGTATAGAATTGAATTTAAATATTAAAGTCTCCCCTAAGAATAGCTCTATTGTGGAACTTCAAAAGTGAAAATTCAAAACAAACAGTAAAAGCAGCAAGTTTAAATTTAAAGGTGAAAAGTCTAGACTAAAACTGAAATTTCCATTTGTTGTAAGCATTTTCCTAGTAACAATAATTTATCGAATTACGTACGTCTATAGGTTTAAACATAATAAAGTATTTTTCACGCTACCGGCAATGTAAGTAGGCCTTACATCCATAGCTACAGGGATCGTAAGTGGCTGATAACATTCGTGTACTAGTTACCCTTGACGACGGAACTTAATAGTGTCACTTACATCCCTAGGAAAATAATGTTGATTTTAACTGTTCGTTGATATGGTAACAAGCACAGGCAACTTAGAATAATGGGGCTTTTAAAAAATAATTCCGATGACAGCTGTCAAAACGAACTTTTAAAAATATGATTAAATTTCTACCTGTAGGCCTACTTACATTGCCGGTAGCATGAAAAATTTATTAAGTAACACGGAATGTATCGACTATTAACATTCTTGGCAGGCCACAAGCCTCGGCTTCGCCTCGGCTCGTATTTACCTACCTCGAATGTTATTACGTCTTTACATTCCTTGTTACTTAAATAACTATTTTTCTATTTTCTGAATTGACACAAAGTCGAGTTTGAAAGTTCAAATTTGTTGTGGCAATTTTAAGTTCAAAACAGCTGAAGTGTTAACTTTAAGTTGACTTTCCCATACTAGATATTAAGTACTAAGTATCCTGTTAGGTGGCACCATTTGCACTAACTCATTTTTTTGATGTCATTAAATGAATTTCGAACGTAAAAAAGTCGATTACAGGTTTTAATAAATATTTTTATTCCAAATTCGATGATATTTAAACAACAAATCCATTTCCGACGCCTGAAATTTAATTGGTGATTTTAATTAGCGACTTGAGAAAAATGTGATTTTGTTTTCTATAATAATTCAGGATAAAAAGTAAGACGGTGTTCTATATCGCAGTGTGTCACACTGTTACATTTTGTTAGATTTAAATTCAATGGTATTAAATTAATTTATTGTACCTAATTTAAAACGTATTTTTTAAACACCCTGTATATTTATCAGATACTAATTCCCAAAAATATTGTATATTTCTGCATTCCCAAAGAAGGAAATCAGAAATTAGTTTTTGATGATGTTACGGAAAACTTTGGTTTCGCTTTTATTTGTTTGTAGTTCTAGTATGAATCAGCCTTCTTTGTCTGACTGAAATAAATTTGGAATGACTAATTCAAAATATCACTGTAATCATGGTGTAATCGATTGCAATATGATCCACGCGATATGTATTGTTCGTAACGGCTACGAATATTGGATCAGATTGCAGATGAGAATAATATCGGGGATAAATTGGGCATTTTAAAGCGAATATTGTTCTTTGTTCAAGTACAACATTTTGTTGTTCGGCAAAGAAGGTCTGATACTCCTAATGAAAATGTCTTTGATCCTACTGCAACCGTAATTAAGTCTTCCAATATCAGGGCATCGCATTCACTGGGGACACGCTTCTAATCCGCGGTTGTGGGAGAACGGATTTCCAAGAAGGCAGTTCCAAGACTCTTTACCACAGTGTTCACGAAAAAATCTTTACACTACCACCTGCTACCAAATTATATCCGGCCCATGATTACAAAGGATTCACGGTCACGACGGTTGAAGAGGAGAAGCACTTGAACCCTCGTCTCACGAAAAGCCTCGAAGAATTCATCGAAATTATGGATAACTTGAATTTGCCTTATCCGAAGATGATTGGTAAGTAATTAAAAAGTTTTCCAATTAAAATAATATCAGATTGGAGTTAAGGAAAGTTGGTAGGGATTTAAAAAGTATGAAATTAAAAGTAGGAGTAGGTAGATTTCATTTGATAATAAAAAATGAGGAAAATCGATGAATCTATTTGAAGCAAAGGAATAAAAATAAATTGTGACGGCGGCGCACAGTTTAAGGTTAAAATGCTAACAAATTTGAGAGTAAAATTTGTTGAGTTTTCTTTACGTCAAACCTTTTTGCATTAGAAAAAGCAGGAAAAATCGAATTATACGTGCCCTGATTTTTATTCTCAAGGCGTTCCTAACTTTTAATGACGTTTTTTCCATTCTAATGAAATGAAATTCGAATATAATCAGTTTTCGGCGACTTCACAGAAAAATAACTAGGTTTATTTGAATTTTAGGTTCGGAATCTTGATTATTAAAAACGTAACTGTGAATTTATCGTGATATTCGTTGCGTACATTATTAATATACGGGTAAGCAATTAACTTCGTTTTTTATATTTACAAATCATTTCAAACTGAATCTCCTTTATGGTAAACTAGCTTGTTGGAACAAATTTTCTGTTTAAAAAAGCCTGTCAAAAATTTTGGCTATTTTGTTTAGTTTTCCGGATATTTGAAAAAGCTGCATTGTTTACTTGTAATTCCTGTATTGCTCATAATATTTTTCAACCAAAGTTTTATAATATTATAACACATATCAGTTGGTAATTATTGCATATGCAATGCAACGTTTCGTATTTTGCGGACCATCATCGGGTTAATTTTTTGGTATTCCCTTTTTACCTCACTCGCTACACGAAGTATAGTTATAGAGGAAGGTATTGTGATCGTCAGGTTCGATTAGGAGCACATGCGTTCATTAAGCGAAGTTTTTTCGCTTTGAGTTTACTGACCGATATACGAGTTATGCCTAAAAGAAAGGTTGCCAAATATTTTTAACTTTGACTAATAAGCAGGTTTTAGAGCCTTAAGAGACCGACAAAGCGGACTTTACAGTTCAGACGCGTTAATGCAGAAAAACCAGATTTGGCTCAAAGATTGCTAATTGCAATAGGATGACACCAGAAGAAAATGAAGTTGGTCCGCCAAAAAAAGAGGGAAGGGGTGCCGGAATAGACGCGCTCGAAAAAAGCCTTAAATTTGATTCTACTCATGTCGAATAGACGGTCTGCGCAAACGCCATCTCCCTATCACTCATCACTGCCCCCATCATCGAATTGTTTTTTTTTTCAAAAGTTTACGAATTTTGGCTTTAAAATCCGTATAAGCATGTAAAATGACAATAGGAACAACTTTCCATTGAGAAAACATCACTGAGAGGTTTCTTTTTGATCGTTTACTTGAACAGTTTAACTGAGTGATTGAAAGAATACGGCCATCAGCCAAAGGTCTATAGAACGTAAAAAATCGATTTTGAGATTTGAATGAATGAATATTGGTTGCATTTAGAAAACACAAAATATCATAAAACCTTCTGGTTCAAAAAATACAGGAGGAGGCGGTGCTCTACTTCAATATGGACACGTTCGAAAAAGAGATTCGTAATTTTACGTATGACAAATAGCCGAACCCCCTCACTTTCCCCTATCGATATCCTGGTTTTGGAACGACTTTCGACTTTCAGATTCAAAATCAGTATGACCATGTTAAATGACAATAGAAACAATGTTCCATTGAGAAAGCACCTCTACGAGGATTTTTTAGTTGTTTACTTAAACAGTTCGATTGGATAATCGCCAAACAGACTTTTACCAAATCATGAAAATAATTTTAGATTTCAACGAATAAGTAGGTATTGTTTGCAATCGACAAATATTCAAAACCAGAAATCTTAAAATCAAAAATTTTCAGAACTTAATAAGGAACGAAAACAAACAAAAATTTCTAAAAATTTACTTTATCTTTTTCGTTTTCAAATTTTTAAAATATACAAATTTTTTTATTGAAAATTTCCAAAATTTTCAGAATTTTAAAATATTAAAAGTTTTTCATGATTTCTTAAATTTTCAAAATTTTTGGAAACAAATGCAGCTTTTTGTTTTTTGTTTTATTTAATTTTGTTAGTTTTCAACTACAAGAAATCAGTTTTTCACAGCCCACTATTTAAAAAAAGGTTTCTTGCTTGTAACTTCGTTATTTGTTAAAATAAACCAATTAAACCTTATACCAAAGAAAAGAAAACAAGAACTCTATTCAATGATGACATGGCCGCCTTTGACGCATATTTAAAAAAGCGAAGTTAATGTTAATATCTTGAAAATTGAACGACCTATAAAAATTATAATTTGAGAATAACATCTAGGCTTCCGGGTTGGAGCCGCATCATCGGTGCATGAACTGCCGACGTTTCGTCCTCGGTTGCACGGGACATCTTCAGGGCTGTGGTCACTTTGGGATCTGGAACACAACTGGCGAGACCGGTGCAGGTACCGGGTTTATAAGGGACGGGTGGGTAACAAGGTGTGACTGCTGGGTCTGTGATTGACTGTCGGGCTGTAGCGGCTGAGCGGTTGCAGGGCGTGGCTTGGGTTTAGTCGGAAATAGTAGTTTGTAGGCATTGTGGAGGGGATAGCTGTGGTCTCGGTTAATATTGTTAGGAGTTTTGTGTATTTCTATGGATTCACGGATCACACGGTTGAGGTAGGTAGAAGAACGGGCTAGGATTTTGGTCTTGTCAAATTGAATGTTATGGCCTGTATCGAGTTTATGTTCTGCGATAACCGACTCAGCGCTCGTGTTCAGAAACTCGAACGCTGACTGACCTCTTCGTCTCACCGATGTAGGCTTTCCCACCGGAGCAAGGTACACTATACAGACCGCAGGATTGGAGGGTAGGTAACTTGTCTTTGGTCGGAGGAAGGAAATTGGAAAGTTTTTGAAAGAGTGTAAAAACGGTTTTTATGTTTTGTTGTTTAAGTAGTCTGCTGATGCGGTCGGTGGTTTGTGTATATAAGATAGAAATGCTATAGAGGTAGATGGTGTAAGAGTATTGGTACGTTCTGTGTTAGATGGTAGATGTTATTAACAACGGCCGCGGAAGCCTGCAACTTAGATTATAATTTGAGATTTGAATGCTGTGCAAAAAAGTGTCTTAATAATGTCAAAACCTCTTTGCGCTACTTTGATAATAATCAAGTTATACACAAAAAACAAAAAAACAAAAACTGCGTATTTTAGTTTTTTCAGTCTGTACTGAAAATTAAGCAAAAATTGTAGGATTTGAATGTGAATCATAGTAATACTTGAGATGCTGAACAATTCTTCTCATTTAACCTAATCTCTATTTCTTACCGTTTACGAGATCCCCGTGCTTGCACTCCTTATCTTGGATTCAGAGTCAAAATGGTCGAAACGCATTGGTCTATTTTTATCAACAGTATGTTCACACACTTCGTAATATCTGTTGGTTTCGCAAAACCATGACGTGCAGACAGCATCTTAGTACAACGGTTGATTCTTGGTCATAGGATAAAATAAATGACATTCTATTCCATTTCCCACATATTTCTATAAATAATAATTCATTCATTACATTGTTGACAAAATTTCTATATTTAAGTTGTACTTGCCTCTATTGCGGTATCAAACTCCATTCCATGTCTGTTACCGCGATCCATATTTAATAAAATAAATTTTAAGTTTTTGCAATACTTAATTTTAAACTACTCTTTAACACAAATAACTTTAGTTTAGTTGAGGCGCTGTAAACTGAGCTTGAACTACGCCTGATGATGTCACTCATTGGGTCGGAATTTGACTGCAAAAGAATTAACATTAGCGTGGAGCGTAGTCGACGAGTTTAGCTAGTTTCTTAATAATATTCTGATTCAAGCCCACAACTTTAGATCTTATTTTGTTTTAGTATTTTTCATTCATACATTTCTAAATAAATTTCAGAGTGTTGATAACATCTAAATTCCAATATTGTTTCAATAATTTCCAATATCTTCTTGTTGGTCTTATATTAATGTTGTGTTGCTGGAAAATCGAAGTAACACAGATGTTCTCTTCAAGTCAAACTACTCTCTGCCTTGGGTTTGAACCATTTTATAAAGTTCCCTAAATGTTAGCAAACTCAATAGACTTAAAGGCAAATAGAAGTGAAGTTGAAATTTCTCTCGTAGAGAATGAAAATATTCCAAGTAATAAAGTCAGCACTACTGTTTCACATCGACTTTTATTAAACCGCTTTGTTAATGTTGCAGTATTTTACGTGCTTATACTAGATTAATTTAAATTATTTTTCTAAATTTACAATATTGCGAACTTTATTGGTATTCCGTTAGAAATGAGAGTTTCAAGCAGCGTAAACTTCTACAGGCGGCCGTTGAAGTTGTTTAATTACGAACATTGTTAATTGAACATAAGCATGCTTGTTACAATTTGGAATAATCACAAACATTTGCAATATTCTATGGTATTCTGTTTCATGATGATTTTCCGATTTTGTACGGCCATCTGGTTTGGTGCCGTTTATAGCTAATAATATTAGAACCATCATTTGAGCTTTTTGATATAACAAGATGGCATAAAGCTAAAGTATGTCACTTTTTTCTCGCTCCTATTTCACGCTTGACCACACAGACAATATCCTGCGGATGTTTAGCTACTTCCAATTCTGCTATCGGCATCGGTTACGGCACCCCATACTTCTGCCAAACTGTATCGAATCCTGTTACACTTCGTATCAGTTCTGCTATCGACAGACACTTGGGACTATTATCTGCCCTCTAGTGCCCTTTAATTGATCAAACACGTGTTGCTACAGCAGCCCTCATATTTCAAACACAATATGCGGTTTTCGGATGCCTGTAATAACATCCAACTTATGTAGTGGGGATTCGATCATTTATGTGCACGATATCGGAATATTTCAGCACCTCTTGCATGTCAGCGTAGATTTTGGAGCTGCCAGATTGCAGATATAGCAAAGTAAATGGTGATGATGGGTGCTAAGGGAGATGTACAGACATTTACCAAAAAAAAAAACTCTTGCACCCCCCAGGGCTTAGAATTGACCGAGTATAATTGAGATAAAAAGAAAATCGATACAAAACAAGAAGTATTTTATAATTTGGCTCAAATTTACATCCAAAGTAGAAGGTAAAACGTGGTAAAATCGAGCGGCCTTCTTTAAAAGGTCAGTCAACAGGGAAATGTATTTTCACGTTGCTTTAAATATGAAAGAACTTTGCAGAGGTTGATTCGCAAGGACAAAGAGAAAAATTTAAAGGGAAAATACTTGCTGTATATGAAACAGCTTGTAATTGAGTTTAAAACATTTCTGCATTAATTAAACGTGTGTATATTGTTTTATGTTAAATAATGTAGTTAAAGCTCATACAGGGTTATTTCTTTAAGAGTACGAGCCTGAAGGTTTGAAAATATGTAACCAAAAGTGATTATCTAAGGTGATACATAAAGCAATAAAATAATGTCAAAAATCACAGAGAGCTGCAGACATTATTACTTTTGTGTTAACAATCGGCAAAGGGTTAAAGTTTGTGATGGAATTGCTAGGTAAGGCCTCAACTGAGTCATCATTTTAACGTATATTTACTCAAAAACGAGTTATCAGATCGGAATGAAATTTGATATTGGAAATGCGCTAAGGGTACACAATGTTACAAGCTACTAGAATTTTTGGAACTATTAAAATATTGAAATGAAAAAATATCAAAATTTTGACTTTTTTAAAAACATACTGCTCAAGAACGGGCCACACGATTTCTTTTTAATGTTATATGCTAATACAGCTAAAAATAAACTACAATTTGGTTCATGTGCCAGTTTACTAATGTCTCTGTGACGCCTTCTATGAATTTTTGAAAACCGAATTTTGCGCCTCTCTTTTTTTAATAAACGGTGGACAATAAAAAATTGTTGCTTGAGCTGATTCGCGTATGAGTAATAATTGAATCAGATTCATAACTTAATTGTTAGGTGCAGCAAGATTTAAGGGAGGGGGTAATTCTCCTCCTTCTTTCCCAATTTTGGGTGCAAATATTTTTTTTTGTTTTGAACATGAGATGAACATAGTATAAGCCCGTGATAATAGGCAAAAGCTGTCCTTGTAGCTGTGTACTGCATGAGCCTAAAATTTCTACCCAGCAGGTGGTTTATTTGTCCTTCTTGTAATGAGGGATTAGCAGGGTTTTATATTTAGATACCCTACAACTGAAACCATTTCATAGTTCGACGTACTGTAAATGTTGTGATTAGATATATAATAGTACATTATACACTAAGGGAGAGAAACGTCTTAATTTTCCTGAGATGTAATTTGAAGCCCGAGGGCTACAAATACATCGAGGGAAAAATAGCGGTCTCTCCCTAGGTGTATATACTATTTTTTCCACGATCGGGAGTAGAAACACTTGATTTCATAAATAAAGAATTATAATAAACCGGAGCGAAATTACAATATTTAGAAGCCTTTGGGATGTTTCCATGCAACGTACCATGACAACAGACATTTGTTTCCAAAAACAAATATGAAATGAAATAAAAACTTTCCTAGGGAAATTGTTGTCTTATTTCGTCCCTAGAGAGTAAATGCTTTATTTCTGTCACAATTTTGATGCCATAGAAACCGACTTCTACTCCCGGTCGTGGAAAATAGTATATTATACACCAAGGTGGAAAAGGCTATCATTATAGCCTGAGGGCTATAAGACTTTTCTACCGAGGCGTATATACTTTTTTTTGCTACTAGTGATATAAACCCTTATAATTGTCGAAAAATGACTATTTTAACTTAAATCCCTGTTTATTTCAAATTATAAAACAAATGACAGTTTTTTGTTTTGTTGGCATGACAGTTGTTTGAAAATTGTTAAATCATCATTGGTATTCAAAAACATTGTTTTTAAGAACTGGTTTCATCTAAAATACTGAAATTATTAACAATTTTCTCTTTTTTACTTTGTGTGGTTGTATTATAGGCGAAATTGATATTGACAGAGTTGTCATTTATTACGGCGCGAAAAACGTATATTCAAATACACCAAAGTTTTTTAAATTAAATTAATTTATTTAAACAACTATTTTATGCATAAAATACCATTAAATAGAATCTCTCTATTATATTAAATCGTGCTATAAAAACGTTCTCTTTAAAACTGTCACAGGATTATTAAAAACTATAAATTTGTTCATTATTTACCAGTGGTTAATAATGAAAAATTAGTTACCTGTCAGTGAGCAAAGGTAGAGAAATTGAATTTCACAGCATTCTATTATGTGTCAAAATGCTACGCCATATAACTAGTAGTGAAAAAAAGTAATTATTTTGTGTAAAAATATAGGAAAGTCTAGGTGAAGAAATTCGCTCATTTTTTAACATTTTTAAACGACACGTACTTGCTTAAATTAATGATACTTTTACCAACAACAACAGCATTGATAATAATCGACGTTGTGCCAGTTCTCGAATGACCATAGTTTGAATCCAGCATTCGAAAATTTATTGTTTAACACCCCTTAATATCTCTTACGTAATAAAAATGGCTGATGCATTAAACAAGACACGTTCGTTAGAAATTTTTCGACTTCCCCATTAAATCAAAGACGTCATTTCGGCTTCGCGTTGAAACTAATCTTGATAATATACGAGTTTCAGACGTCCCTGCAATAACTTTTTTTTTGTTGTTTGTGTCCAAGTTTGCTTTATGAGTTTTGACTTCTATTCGAAGGTGTCACAGTTCGTCTTGTTTCAGATAAAGCGGTTCCTGCAAACAAAGTGTGCGGGGTTTTCGAACTACCCCCTCAATAGATCAATATGTATCCGCTATTACGACCTATGGCCCATGTAGACGACGGAAATCCATTGCAATATTCCACACTTTATAGCAACCAGTTCGTGGAGCAGAGAATGAGAAAGGCGTTATTTTTATGCACGATCACAGGTTTTATAGTTTTTCTTTAGAATAAACTACTTGTATTATCTATTGCATTTAGGGCAAACGATACGTGTTTTTAGTAGTTTTTTATATGTGTATGGTGGCAATATTTTTTAGCTTTTAGATTTTATTTATGTACTTACTCTTGTTGTATTTTTTTTATTTACCATAAAATTTAATCTTTATATTTAGGTGTATTTTAATTCTAATAGCAAATGTACTAATTTTAAATAAACGTCATACTTAATTTCACTTTCAGGCCGCAAAGCATAAGAAGTTGTTATTAAAACCATCCTTTTGTCTTTTTACTACGTTTACAAATGGTGTATTTTTAAAGTTTAATGAACGAATACTGCAAGATAAAACAGAAAGAATGCCAACAACAGGGCCTATTCGAGTGGAGCTGAAATTACACAACAAAAGTTTGTGAATGTAGCAATGCTGAAAAAGCACTGTCGAAAAGTCATGGCTTTACATTCCTCTCTAAAAGCTCGTAGCTAAAGGTTTACTAAAAAATTCAGAAAGTTAAAGTTAAGACTGGCATTTGAGAGCTTCCAGTTTTTTTTATTGTCGCATTTGATTTTTTGTTTTTTGCTTTAAACTGATCTTAATCTCACATATTCGAAAAATATACGTTTCTAATTGAATGAACTTTTCTAGGTTTTAAACCATCTATGGCCTTTCTTCCATGGTTGATTGCGTGAAAATTTAAGCTTTGTGAATTTCAAATTTTAATGTAAAAAAAAGTTAACAATACTGCCTTACAAAAATTTGAATATCTACTAGTATTTGTTTTTTCATTGTTTGTCAAATTTAAACACAGTTCGTATCTATTGTACAATTGGGATTAAAGGATCAAATTTGTTTTTTTATTTGTATAAAATGGAAAAGCAAATCCGCTGATATTACAGAGGTGAAATTGAACCATGCCAAGTCTGTGTACTGATATCTTTCATTGCAGCATGAGCCTACGCTTTCTTTTGACTTTAAAATTAATTAAAGCTGAAGTTAAATAGAAATTTTTATTTTGATGATTGTAGCAAAGTTTAAATTTAGGTATAATTTTACTAGGTTCAGATAAAGGTCACTGTTTATAAGCGTAACTGAATATGGATGCTGACAGATATTGATTCAAACACTCACAAACTGAGTAATTAAATTTAAGTTGTAGTTCGTGATTATGTAAAACCCTAGCTGGATTAGGATTTTCCCTATAAATTATATTCAACTTTAGTAGAATCAAATTTAGACAGTTTGTCCACTGCTACGTGTTGTGACAAGGAAACCCTTAATACGTAACTACTGTTTGATTTTCACATAATTTCCTCATTTTATCGTATGAAATAAGGAACTATGAATTTTTATATGCAGGATGATGAGATTTGCCTTTTAACTAGCTAAATTTTGCCATATTTTAACGGTCGCTTTTTTGATGCTTTTTTTAGATGTAAAAGTCATGCAAGATTGATAAAAACCGATTTACTTAAACAGAGCGGCAAAATACATGAATTAATATTCACTCACCGAGGTATTTAAATGATCGGCTGACGCAGTTATAATTTAAAAAATTGAGAAATTGGCCGGTTGTTACATGTTCTCGTTGGTCACCTGGTGTAGGTAAATGTTATATACCGGGTGTTAACTGAAGTATCTCCAAAAACCATAAAATATTTAAAACAATTAATTTTTTTATGATTTTACGGGACGGAAGGGGCGGTATATTAGGCTAATAGTGAGTTTTAAAAAGCCCCCGTATTTTAAGTACGAGGCGGGTTACTTGAAAATTTTAAGTGGGATATATAATTTTTAATATCCAGCTTTTTTTTTCAGATTTTTAAAAACATTTAGTACCCCTAAAAGATCGGAGAGATGAAATTTAGTTTATATTAGAAACCGGTACGATATTATTTATTTTGTTTTTAGTAGGAACATTTAAATTAAACCAAAAATAATATCGTTCCGTTTTTTTACTATTTACAGAATTTCATCCCCCCCCCCGCAGTTGTCAAAAAACGGTAACCACAATAACAAATAATATTCAAACGATACCATTACGTAACATTTCTTTACATCACGTGTTTAAACTGACGTCCTTGTTGATTTATACACCAATGGCGGTACTGAACATTTTTTAAATAATCGTATATTAAAAAAATATTAAAAATCATATACTTCTATCGTTCCATTTAAAATTTTAAGTCGCCCCTTGCCATAAAATTGTGTTGCTCAGTTTTGTATAATTTTGGAAACACTTTAGTTGCCGCACCCTGTATAGATTTAAGACATGTAAAACGGTCATAGCAGCAAGTAGAAGCATGTAAAAGTGAGAATTTAAACTATCGACAATTTTTTTTTTAATTGATCAGTTTGTACCACTTCTTAATGGAATGACGTTGTTCGTACATTACAAAATGCTAAGTGTTATAGCGAAATGGTGTAGGTTTAAATTTAAAATAACCACACATTTAGATTTTGGGGTCGATTTAATACAAAAATAAATCCGTTGAACTTTGTCGCCTTTAAAGTAGATGACGTTATTTGTTGTCAAGACAACAATGGCGACTCAGTTATAATAAAATGTTTTACTTCTTTACTAAAGGTTTTAAGCTTACTCTTATAAGACTCATTATGTAAATTTTGTTCTCTAAGAGCTACAGCAATTTTTGATTTTTTTTTATAGTAAATTTAGTTTTAATAACGTTCAAATAGGAAACTGGTGAAAGTTGTCAAGAAACAAAGGTTATTTGGTATTGTTCTTGGGCCAATCTTGTAGATGTAAAATTTAAATAATTGTAGCTTCATTTAAGGTTTCATGGCTAGCTACTTTTACTATCTTTAAAGGACGATAGTAACAATAATACTTTTCTGGCATAAACACGTAAGCGTAATAAATGTTTATGTTGGTTATATTGGAAATTACAGAAGAAGCACAAACACTAAAAATAATAATCGCACAAGTTCGTCATAAATTGCTAGTTATGAAGCATTAATGGATATATAAAATCATTTTCGAAATCTCAGGATCTAAAATAAGGACCTGGTACGACGCAATGGCCGCAGCTTGGTAGTCGTCATATCAGGCAATCGATTGCGTCGCTTGGCAACGTCGTACTATCACGACCCAACCGAGCGTCGCGACGACCATGGCCTAGCGCGATGCAAGAGTTCCAACAATGTCATTTACTCCCATTTTGGGTGCACAGGCGTCTGACGCTTCCTAAGATTCGAAATGCTGTTAAATTTTATTGCACCTTTCCTTAAGAATATTGTACCTACCCGAATAAAAGAGGTATAAACAGCAAATTCGCGTTGCCATCAACGTCAACCGATATGCCTAATGGGTTACATCATAAACCCTTTGAGTATATGCGAGGAATAAATTTGCGTTTATGAAGTGAAATTCTCGTTTTCATATTAATGGCGCAAACGCTGATTAAAGATTTTACTGGAGGTCTTAAAAGTAGGTTTTTCATCGCTCAATTTTGTTTTAAGATGATGGCAAGATGGACGTGAAAGTATGTACAGAATTTCCTTATAATTCCAGAATTCCACTATAAAGAACGTCACATTCACACTCTTTGCTCTTTTATCAGATAAAGGAATAAAGGGGGCGTCTCAAACAGGAAAACCACAATCCTTTGGCCCTGTACAAAACTTGCTCTGCTCAAAGAAAACCTTTGATACCTATGCTTTTCGTGCAAATTAAATTTGGACCGTTGCTGTACGTCCTCGTTTAATTTATTCTCGGAAAAACAGAGTGTAGGTTTTTATCAGCCTCCTTTTACTTGTTCTTTTTTAAACGCCGCTGTGATTTCTTACATTCGCATTTTTATCTCGCCTCGCTTGTGCATTAAACTTTAATATTTAAATCATGCTGACATTTTTGTTTTTATATTTACTAGTATTCAGCTTATTTCTGCTCCTAAAACTTATCACCGACGTCTAAGGGTTTTCCACTACACCTGAAAATTAAGCCTTAATCATACGCGGTCTCGCATTTTTTCATCTCCTCCCAGGCATTTCACAAACCTCGGGATTCGAACCTAAGCCGCATGCATGTCCTTAGACCACCGAGCAAGTAAAAACTTTAAAATCTCCCTTACAATAAATATTAAATTTCTCGATCCTATTACAAAAGGGTTAGCGAGCGGAATTTCTTTATGGATTTTATTTATTTTTGATGCCTGGAAAGTCGTGGAAGTCTAATGTCAAATACAAAAAGTAGCAGAACATACTAGACGAAACAAAATTAGAATTCAACAGAGATCTTTAGACCGAATTTCGAATCGTCTGGTTTGTTTTTCTGTTTATATTGAAAGGTTTTTTACAGTTTAAACTACGAACTTAACTCACTGAAATATTTCGACCTTTGAAAGTTCATTCGCTTTATTTTACTCATTGAACTGCATATTCGAGAGTTTGGAAACAATTTAATCAATCCTTGAAAGCTCCTCTGAAGGTTAACGTACTTCATAGGGAGCCAGTTAGTTAGCCACTTTGCCTAACAAAATTTTTAAGTGATGGGTTAAACATGGTTACAGTTTCATAAATTTTACTGAGTTAACAGCTCAAAGGTTACGTGTAAACCTAGAGGAATTATTTAATATGTTTCAGTTTGCAGAAATTATAAATACGTAATTAAATTTTCATTGTATGAAGTTCGGGTAGACATATCTAGTTGGACTTGTTTAAGTGAAATGGACACAGTACATTTTAATCTGCTTTGTGCGCATAGGGAAATAGACTATGTCTTACCCTTTAAATTATTAGATATTCTATTATAAATTAAACAAACAATTAAGGTACATTAGACAGCACATAATACGCCCTTGCATGCAGGTGGTAATTACATACACGACATTACCGCGGTCTGCAAGTCTGGAAAGGAAATAAATAAGTTGGTAAAACAAACAGTCAGAGCTTGTACTTGAAGACAGCAAATTATGTGTTAAAGTTGTTGTTAATTTGAATTTTTATCACATGCAAATTGAAATACGCCTAATTATGGAACGTCGCTTTTTACCTTCCTTGCTATAAAGAAAGTATAGCTATAGAGGAAGGTTTGCGATAATCAGGTTGAATTTGAAGCAAATATGCGTTCATTTCAGGGTTTTTTCGCTTTCAATTTACTGGCCCTAATCTTTATTTACGAGTTATGCCTAAAAAAAAAGTCCTTTTATGTAAAACAATTTCAACCTAAACATTTTCACTAATAAGCAGGATTTAGGGCTTCGGGAGACCGATAAAACGGACGCTGCAGATGTGTCTGTCTGTGCGTCTGTCTGTCTGTGCGTTTGTCTTTGTGTCTGTATACACTGTCCAGACGCCTTAACGCAGAAAAACCAAATTAGGCTTAAAGATTGCAACAAAATGAGGTTGGTCCGCCAAAAAAGGGGGAGCGCTTTATTTCAAAATAGACGCGCTCGAAAAAATAACCATAAATTCGTATTCTACGCATATCGAATAGGCGATCGGTATAAGCTTGTTAAATGACAATAGAAAAAAGTTTTCGTTGGGGAAACACTACTGGGAGGTTTCTTTTTGGTCGTTTAGCTAAACAGTTTAATCGAGTTATTGCAAAAATGCGGCCATCAGACAAAGGTTTATAGAACGTGAAAAATCGATTTTTAAGTTTTAAAATCGGCATGAGCTTGTTAAATAACGATAGGAATAACCTTCCATTGGGAAAACACAACTGGGAGGTTTCCTTTTGGTGTTTACCTGAACATATTAATTGAGTAATCGCCAAAAAATGGCTATCACCAAATTATGAAATCGGTTGTGAGATTTCAAGGGATAAACATTACTTGCAACTAGAACACACAAAATATCATAAAACCACTCGACTGCCTTAAAATATGGGGGGGGGGGGTACATTAAAATTGATGCGCTCGGAATAGAACTTAGATTCGTATTCTACACATATCCAATAGCCGATCTGCGCAAGCACGATCTTCCTACCACCCCTGTGCCCACCCCCAACGAATTTTCAATATAAAAAAAATAAACATATTTCCGCTTCAACACCGGTATTCTCAAAATTTAAAATTTTTCAAAATGTTCAGAAATTTTCCTATATTTAGTCAATTTTCAAAATTGCAAAATTTTATATTATTTTGAAAACTCCAAAATTTTCAAGTTATTTATCGATTTCAAAAACTCTTTAAATTTAAAAAAAAGTGTCAAAATTTTCACTTTTCACAATTTACAAAAATTTTTCCAAATATTCTTAATTACCATACATCATCATCATAATCTATCCTCATATACCTGAAGGTGTCGAGGTCTTTCACTCCGGATAGGCTCTTCGCTTGTGTAGTAGGAGGTAGTGGGGCTTTTGTCCTTTAAACCACCACGCTCCTGAAGCTTATGCCACCCTTCAAGCACATTCATTCAAGCCATACGCACATGTGTTTTATTTGTATATTATTGTTGTGGGTGGCTTTGTTACTTGTCCTGGTAAGGCAAGCGCCGTTAATTGTAACCCAACGTCGAATGGTTGCCGAGCTCGATACCGATCTCCAGAATTACAGAAAAATTTTCTGCTTCTTCCGGGATTCGAACCGAGGACTCACGCATTGTGAACCTGATGCTCTGAACTACTCATTGTTTAAAAACTTTTAAAATTATTAAATTTTCCAAAAGTGGTTCAAAATTTCAAAATTTCATAATTTTTCAAAATTTTGCAATTTTCCAAATTTTTTCAATGAAATTCCAAATGTTAACAAATATATAAATTTTAAAACTTATAAAGAATTACATTTAATAACACGTTGCTGTATTTTATGATTTCCAACTAGATCTTGCAGGAGAATTCGTTCAAGGGTTGTTTCATGCAGTAATTATATTTAACGCCCTGAAACGGCTTCACAGCATATTCAATCTATCAGCAAATGATTACAGTCAGTAATTCAATAAACACGCCCTTGTGATTTTCCGCCGTTTTCCGGTTGTGTAATTGTATTTTCATTGAAAATTTTAAAAATTGTATGAGTTTTGCGTAGGTGTTAATTAACTCTTTTCTATTCAGCAAGAACAGTTGTTTTACGTTGTTTGCTTTGGAAACAAGGAACTAGATTGATTAATTATACAGGGTGTCTGCATTAGGATGTCCGTAGATCAAGGACATGTTTTTGGGTTCAATACTCGACGAAAAGGTTCAATTAACGTATGTCCGGAAGCGAACCCTTTTCGAGGGTCAGTTCTCTAAAGATAGTGGAGGCAAATCACGTATTAAAATATCATCTTCCCTATAAATTGAGAGATTGTATCCAAATTTTGTGCAGATATTATAGTAGCAATGATTTACATTTATACTTGTTTTCGTTCAAATCCATTGACCAAGGAGGTTGGGGGGAGTGCTCAACGTATCCCTTAACGTACTTTTTACACACTGGAGATTTTCTACATTTTGACTTTAAAATCTTATTGTCCATACAGTAACATACAGAAAAAGTATGTTGTTTCAAGTAGCGTTTCTTTGTAGCTTCATATTTTTTAAATTTTTTATACTTATTAGAGCAGTATTAAAATATTCAAATACGACCCTGCATTCAAATGACCATGGGAAACAAAACAGTGCAGTGGAAACTGTTGTGTTTGGTATTTCTAATAAATAGTATTTTTCAAGTCACAACATTTTTATCTCGTGCTTGCTCCGGAAAGACGCTGCTGCGGAGTTTGTCTTTATGTAATCGCATTCCAGAATATCTTTCTCCATTTGTGTATTCCCATCACGATACCACGGGTTGTGGTATAATCGTATCATGTATATGCATTGTGCATTTGCAGTTGCCTAGTGTAAGGGGGTATTGCTTCAACGCCCTCTTCCGAAATTGACAAACCCGAAAATTTTAAAAGCATAAAATCATTCAAATGGTTTTCTATAACCTAATGGTTGATTATTTTTATTCGAAATATTCCATCCACCCATCACTAATTCTGATGAAGAAGGCTCAAAGTATTTTTTTTTGCTTGATGAAAAAATAAAGTTTTCTAAACAATCAAACTATATAAAATCAATCACGTAAAAGTAGAATTCATTGGCATATTTGAGAAAGATAGTTCTGACTTTTCAACCACACTTCTTGCAGCTTTAAATTATTGATCGGGCTAGGAAATATTCTCTCATCACCAAGTGTCGGAGTCAACTTTATACTTAAAGTATCTCGCAATGGGCAGATAGATACAAAGTATAAACGAGATGTGTACATAGGTTTGTTTATTTATACCTTACATGTGCACTCAAACATCAACCACCTTTAATTTAATAAAATTTCTAGGTTCACTACTTTCAATCGATGCCAATAAAACACAAACCGAAGTTTATTGAATTTAGCACCAACGACGTGTTAAAATTATTTTATGTAGCTTACGACTTGAACAACCCCACAGTGAACAGAGCTTTTAGTAGTTTAGTTTTAGAAGAATTTTAGCTACAAGTTTCGCCTCGTCGATAAATAGTTAAATTTTATTAATAAATTGAAGTTTTACTTCCTTGAAGTTAATATTAATATAAATAAAATAATAAATATTAATTTTATCAGACAATTTATTTAAATCGGGCATTTACTTACTAAATTGCTTCTACTGTAATTCTATTTATATAGCCCAGACAATTAAAATGCTAAACACAATCTTCTAAAGATATATAATAATAGTTGAAATTTTTTACACTTTTGTACATGTAAATTAGATAATACTTGAAGCATTTTAAATTTAGAAACATCTATAAAATGTACCCCTTAATGATTGAGCAAATTGATCTCTGAAATTCGCCATTATTGGAAGTTTTGGAATATGAAATCAAGTCATCTGCAGACATAGTTCCTATAGCAATACCAGTTGTTTACTTTTAATCTAACCTTGGATAATGACGTGTAAACATGTTTAAATGCGCCCAAGGTTAAAATAAATATCTGTTGAAGTGGCTAATTTTTAGATTATTTAATTTTTTGAAACAAGAAAGGTTGTTAATTTTGTATTAAAGTTTCGAGATACGATCGCAGTAGTAATTCAGTGGATGACAAATTCTCGTGTTGTATCAAAAATTCGAGACGAGAAAAATTGGTTCTTTGTTCGCATTTTTGAGACGAGGCGAGACATTATTATTTTTGGTATCATCGGCATCGCTAAATATCAAATATGCAAATAATTTGACATATTATTTTACAAAATTAGCATTTAAAAAAATTCTCCTAGATGTTCTTAACAATCCACAAACGAATAACACCGAACATGGTTCAATTTTCAAAAAATATGGTATTTTAGACAACTCACATATTTAATACTAGACATGATACGAGTATTAGGGAGGATAATATTAAAGTGAAATTACGAGGGTACCTAAATCAGATGTCTTCCTCCAATCCTTAACAAGTGAGACAAAACACTGTCTGACTTTTAAGTAAAATATTAAAATCTTTCGACCTTTTCCTGACCGTGCTGGATTTTTCAGGCCGTTGAGAATCTTTAGAACCCCCTGAATAGCTAGTAAGAAGAAATTTATCTCTTGATAAATTAGTTACTAGGGTGAAATATAAACCTAAGGGAAAGGTATTGTATTTGCCTAAAAATGGACGTGTATCGACAATAAGGACAAGAAAGGTATCTGTATTTTTTTGTATTTTCACGGATTATGGTAGTTTGTTATTAATAAAGAAATACCAAAGACCGAATAACAAATGCTCGAAGCGCTTTGCCTGCGTTTTTTTATATTAGGGAAAGTATTACTTTTTTTATGCTTAAAAGTCAACAACATTGTAGCCCCACTACAGTGGCAGCAGCAACTAAACGCACATATATTACTTCGCAAAGCGCAAACCCTCCACGGCGGCGGCGCGTCGTACAACTAACGGAAAATACCGGTCGTGCAACGAAAAAGGCATAATTTATGACGTGCAGCCGAAACGAGCTAAGCTATAACTACCACCTGACTGATGACCGTTTGGCCTGCCGGTTGCCGTCTTAATGTGTTTTTATGGAAAAAATATATTTTTAATTTTTGAAAAAACGATTCCTTAAGATTGTAGAGCTGATAACAGTTCCTTGAAGATGTCCCGTGCAACCAATAACGAAACGTCAGTAGTTTTTTAGTAGTTATACAATTTTGTGTGCCAAAAATATCCAGGGTTAAACTTTTCTATTGGTTGCTGAAACGACAAATGCGACGTAGTGATTAGTCGATATATTTTGAGTGAAATAATCTCTAGCAATATTTAAAAAAACAGAACTGCGTGTTTGTTGAAGCAATTTTTAGTGGACTGTTCAATGTTCCATTCTTTTTCTTTTTCGGCACATGAACTTTATTTTATGTTTTTTTTTAATCTCAAATTATCTTCTTTGCTAAAAATATTTAAAAAAAATCCATATTTTGCCATTGTTGGGTATTAGCGAGAGAGTTTTATAAATCACATGCAAACACATTCGTGTGGTTACGATTTTTGTAATAAAGTACTTACTAAGCCTTGATCAAGATATGCAATCGTTATTTCTTATTAGCAAGTTCTAGAAATCCGAGTTTAAAAAAAATCGAATAATAGAAAAGCGGGGTGCTACTACATTTGTATTTTGTAACAGCTACGTGACATGAGAATGTTAGGGGAGGTGTATTCTGATTCACTTATTTTTGTTTGAAATAATGTTCAAAGGAAAGGAAGGGCTTCGTTCATTTTTACTTTCCTGTACTTTCAGTGTAGGGAAGTATTGATTTCATGAACATTTTCGCAATCGAGACTTTGATGGAAATACATGTTTTGGACCTCTAGGAAAAAAAGGCTACCGGTGGGTGGGTGGGAATATATGTGGGTGGTGCATCATAACTATCAAACGGATGGTCGGATTTCGATAATCTTCAAATCAAAAATTCACCGACAAAATAAGCTTTAAAAGAAATCCGAAACCGGAAGCGGAAGTTAGACATGTTTTTTTGGCAGCATTTTTTCCTAAATCAAATTTTATAAATTTGAAACCGGAATCTGATAGACGACTTTAGGGCTAGTTCAACGTGTTTTCCCGATCCTTCTAGCTTCAAAATGGCGGTCGCTACGATTGTTTAAAAAATTTTAATTTATCGCGATATTACTCAAAAGCAGGTTGACAGATTGAGTTTAAATATTTTATCGTAATAGCCCTATAGAAATACAAAGTTACTGTCTAAAATAATTACTGAAAGGTTAAAAGCTATGAAGTGAATAAAATATACAGAATTTTGAATACTTTCAAAAAAAATTACTCAAAAACTGGCAACACGATTTTTTTTAAATTTGGTAAGCTCGTAGAGCTTGAGATGAGCTACAATTTGGTTCGTGTTTCAGCCCGCTAATTTTTTGTGACGCCTTCTATTTACTCAAAAACGAGTTCATATTGGGATGCAATTTGATGCTGGAAATGCTTAAAGGGTACTCGTACATAAAGTTACAAGTTACTAGGACTTTGGAAACTACTAAAGCTGTGAAGTGAAAAAAATATCAAAATACTGGCCACACCATTTTTTTTGTAAACTTATTGTTAAATATGAAAATAATGGGAGGGGGGGGGCTAATTTTCTCCCTACTACCTAATTTTTGGTGGACAAATTTGTCCTTCCGTGTTTGGGTTTCTTTAATTCCAAACAATCAAATATACCTGGGTATAGGAGAGTATTGATTTCATGCAAATTTTCTAAATTTGAGATATTGACGGAAATACATGATTTGGACCTCGGGGAACCCAAAAAAGTGGTTTTAACAAAAGGTGTGTTTGTGGTGGGTGTGTGAGCGCACACAACGCTCTATAATTCTCAAACAGATGGTCTGAATTTAATGAGTTTGGGAATTTTTTTTAATAAATCAAAAATTACTTTTCTTCTCATAAAAAAACTTTGATAAATTTGGTTACTCATAGTACGACGTGCAGCTGATGGTGCCCTCAGCTATGCTGTCTTAGGTAAAATTAAAAACTAGGTTGTGCATATTTCATTTTTGAATAGGCAGTTTAGGTTTAAAATATCTTATAACTCACGCAAGCTAACCTTTAAGAAATAAATTTGTTTCTTATTAATTGAATCTACGTGGATACAGTCTGTACTTCTAAGGTAGGGGTAGTGCACTATCTAGCCACTATTGGTGCGTAAACCGTTGATGCAAAAATACTTTTTGAAAATATAAGTGAAATTTTTTAAGTAAAATGGGAAAATGCTTCGGTGATTCTTTAAATGACAAAACTAATGCTGCTCTGTTTTGAAATTTAAAGAGTATAAAGACAAACCTTGTATTGAGCTACGCTTCTGTCAACTAGGGTGGCCTGCTTGTGCCATTTTCCCAAAGCCGGTGTATCTAGACGCCGCGCCAGTCCGTCCCGGTTTCATTCTGACCAAAAGTAGTTCAGTACATTTACAGCGAAACGAAATGCAAGTGGAAAAATTATTCAATACAAAACGATTTCGTAAGAAAACAAAAGATAAGAAAAAACATATTTTATTTCAATTTTGGCTTAATTTATGTAAATTTAAATATTTGACCCCGACGTCTATCCTTTAACTAACCATTACTGAAGATAATAAAAAATTTAAATATCAACACTTATTGGTGTTGCGATTTGGTCATTAAATTTACGCCACTTTTAAAATACGTATCCACTTTCTAAATTTAAGTAACAATCCATCCTCAGCCTTCTGAGGAGAACGTCCTGGGCCCTTGACCACCGACTGTGAATGATTAGTGCTTACCCCCCATGGTGCCGCCAATGACACTTGATTTCAAGTTCCACTAAATATGACTATTCGGGGAATGCGTTGCGTCACGGAAACGGGGCTTTGGGGTTGCTGACATCAACCACCAATTCTGGAACAATCTGCCTACTAGTCATCCGTTAATGGATGTCATCGAGGGTAATCGCAATCATTCTTGTTGTTACTAGGGGATGATCGTTAAGACTTGCCACAACCCCTAAATTTATAAAGTAATTCTAGTACATCAAGATATTCGTATTTTACTGGAATCTGAACTCGTGCCAAGATTTATTCGTTCCAGAGGTTAATTAATAGCTAGGTCGAATGGATGCGTACTTTTTTCACAATGAAGATAGACCTAAACGTAACCTGGTAGTAAAAACCTTTAAAGAGATTGATGCTGCAGATTATGAGAGGTTTTTTGCGTAGCGAACAACTAGTAGACACGCACCTTACGCGTATCTGCTGCCTACGCCGGCCATCCGTCCCGTACCATCCTTCGGGATTCCGTGAGACAGAAAACCGTCGCGGATGACTAATCCAGCGACTGCGCCGTTACTTCCTTGTAGGTGGAGCTGCCTTCAGTTTTGAATACACCCAAGTGGAGTAAAGTCGTGTTTAGTGCGGCGCGTTTCGGTGATCTATTCACCAAAATGCTGCGTTTAACGACGTTTATTCTTGTAGTTTGCCTCTTCAATGGACTTTTAAGCTCTGCACTGGTAAGTGTTTATTGTCGCCCTTTGACCCATCCCCGTTTTCACCCCTAATTTCGAGCTAAACGTGCCATGAGGATGGCGCATTGATTTTTAAGGTTCGTTTCAACTGTGTAAATACATCAAGAATTTGGTTGAGGAGGCCCTTCTTTAGCAGCTCGAGCTCGACCACCCCAATTTCAAACCCTTAAGGATTTCAAATAAAGCGCAGAATAATAAAAAATTAAGGGTACAACACGAATTTGGTTGAGCGTTGTTGGGGGATGTATAGATGGGTTGAGGAAAAATTTTAAATTCTTCTTATTATTTAGAACTCAGTAATTACGCAATTTGGAAAAAGTTTCCTTGGCCTGCGGAATATGGCAAATCCCTTTGGAGTTCCGGAAATAAGTACCGGCACCCAGTTGAATAAATATTTGGAATTATAAATAGCGTGTTTTATGAGAAAAAGTAAACATTCTGTTATGTTAGGCTAGTTAGGTATAGTGGAGCCCTTGGGAAGTGAAAAGGTTTATGAAATTTTAAGATGAATTTGAATTTGGATATTGTGCGTATTTTGCGGCAAAGATTGCGTAATGTTAATTTTTTTGAAACGGGACTAAAAATTGCGAGCATCTGTTAATAATATCATTATATAGACATGAAATGTTATTTATTAATAACAATTAAAGAACCGAACTTGTTTAAATAACCGGTTTTGTACGAATTGTTAGGGAACGAGATATATTTATAATTTATGATAAACGTGCAACTATTTCTGCATTTTTATGTAAATTATCCTCGAAATTATCCTTATGGTATGTGTTGTAGTTCTCACAAAAAAATATTTTTTTTAACTTTACTGTTTAGTTAATATTTTGGCAAATTTTTGATTTGATTATAGGTAGGTTATTTAAAATTTGCGAAAAATGCAATAAAGAAAAGTATAAATAAAACGTAATAAAGTGATAAAGAGAGGAAAAGTAATTTTCTGTTTTTAAATTAAATTCATTCATCTTGTATTTCTTGTACAGTTTGCACAAAAAAATGTTCACATCGAAAGTTTCAGTTAGATACCAAAATTTGCAAGAAGAAAATTTCGGATACACTTTAATAAATTTGAATTTGTTGCTTCAGAATTTGATTGTTTTCTAATTTCTGTTCTACGAAGAATATTTTTTGAATAGCCCCGGTATGAACCAACGTAGTAAAGTAAATAATATTTTCCGAATTAAAAAAATACATCAAAAGTCACGTTTTTGACTTCCTCGTCGGTATACGAAAGTACATCCAAGATATATAAATCTAATAGGAAGGTAATGTGTTTGTCTAAATTTTGGTCAAGATTTTGACGGATAAGCACGTGTTTACACAAATGCACGGACAAAATTTATTCTCCATAAATTGCAAATAATAACTTTTATCGGGCAAAAATGAATAGAAGGTGTTTACTTATACCAGAAAAGCGAGGAAATGATAAATTGGTCTCTTGAATTTTATAATATAAAAAAAAGCACAAAAATCAGGTGTTCGGTCGCCGAATAGCCGATTAACGTCACAGCAGAATCCTTATCACACCCTGGTGGGCTTGTTTATTTTCATCGTCTTAAGTTAAAATTTTATTATATTTGAATTTCCCACAACTGTGTTTTTACTTCATGAAAGATTCTGTAATATATTGTAATTATTTCCTAAAATTGCAAAAGAAGTAAATTAGTTTAATAAACACGAAGTACAGTTTTAAATTAGCTAATATTCTCAATTATTTTTGTTTATAAAAAGTCTTTATTTGTTTACTTTCTGTTGTTTTGCAATCGTTCTGAACTAGGAAATAGTGGCAGAAAAAATAAAGTAGAGAAATTGTTTTTTTTCCTAAATAATTCGCCACAATAAATTTTCCAGAACACTCCAAGTCTGTAACCTAATACGGTTTCATTTGCTATTAAAGATTGTTAGGTTTCTGGTACATCCGCCAATGCAGTAAATCGAAATCATGGACGTGCACTGACATAAAATAACGTTTTGGTTTTCGGTTACGATTCAGATGGTGTTAAATTTGGTTACGGTTTGATGCCACTTCAAACGTTGGTTGTGGTTATCGGTATTTATCGCGCCTTCCGTTACACTCCAGGCACGGCTATTTCATAAAAGCATCTCATAGAGCATAACCAGTAGAATTTTATCATGTACACAATAAAAAACAATAACTCATGAACACCACACCACGGGCTGAGATATTTAAGTGCATATAACTTTTTCAAAAAACCCTTTCTGCAACGCTATTTCTTTGTGTAATCGTATTCGCAAGTTATCACCAAGGTAATCGATGTTAAATTACGCTGAGATCTACAAACCATGCTTTCTAACGTACACAGTCAACTAACTTTTCAAATGGAAAAAAGCAGACTTTTAATTTCACTATTTAGATCATTTTCATATGTAAATAATTTATGTATGTGGCTTCTATCTTTCTTCCCGTTTGACGTAATTCAGATTATCTTAAATTACTGTCGCTAATTCCGACACACTCAGGTAATTGCTACAAACGTTGAAAATTTGAAATTTTTGTCAAAATGATGTTTTTTCCGTCGAATTTTTACTACAATTACATAATTTGGTCTTAGAGTTATGATTTTTATATGCAGAAGCGGAAAAACTTGTGTTTTCTTGGAAAATTTCATTGATTTTTGTGGAGAAAATTTTTCGGGTGTTTAAAGCTGCGGGTTTTGGCCGAAGAAGAAACTATACTGAAAAATGCCGAATACATTGAAAATTACTTAAGTGCAACACTTTTAAACGTTTATGAGCATGACGGACGTGTGCAAGTGTTTACTCTCAACTCAGGCATTCATTTACGTATAAAACTGTAGATTGATAATATATTATACAGTGCTAACATTTCGAAATTTTCATTTTAAAAAAATGCGCTGGTTCTTAATGGAACTGTTTTGGCGTTTTTCGAGTTCTGAATTAGGTTATAAGTTGTGAAAAGTTGTTTTCTTAATGTTGACGTTCATATACTACATTTTGTAATTGTGTGATATTTTTCTATTTTTTTTGTTTTTCTTACTAAAACCATAGTTTTCTCGCTTTTACACGTGCGAAATCATAATGCTCTAGTGTTCAACAACAATTTCGCAGAAAAAAATTGAATTTGATCAAAAATTAGGAATTTTTAACGTTTCTGGTTTTAGTAAATACTTACCAACACTCACTCAGGACAAGTTCACAGTACAAAATATTTTGGGCTACTCTTTAGCACTCTACAGTTTTCCCAGTTACATTTCTGGGCGACGTTAATAAATGTTATTGTTTTGGGAACAACGTAATGATCAACCAAACGGGACACGGAAGATAAACTGGTAAATTCCGAAAATAATTAGGGTACGGTTAAAAAAAATTTAATTTCGATTTTCGTTTCGATTACGATGCAGAAAATTTTGGATTTTTATCCGATTTTCTGTTACGTTTCGGTGCACGTCTCTATTCGAAATAAATAAATTGTTACGTAATTTGTATGTTTTAAAATTAAAAAAAAACATTCTGTCCTTGTAACATTGTAAGTTTTTGTGTTTCAATAAAATTTATCTACTCCTTCCTCGGTTTAATTGAATTTGAAGCCAGACAGTGTAGGTGTATTTTTATATCCAATTAAATTGCCACTACTAATTTATACAAAACTATGTTTACCTTGCTTATTTATTTATTCGCAGTGCTCATCGCTCGAAGTCATCTTGAACGCATCTCATGTAAGTTAAAATTTAATCATAGCCCACGCAAAGTTTCAAGCTTTTATTAATTTTCAAAATTGTTGTGAAGCTAAAGGCTAATAACGCTTAATAATGTTTGAAGAAAAACAAAAAATAAATTTTGAGTGTGCGATAACGGTTTACATTAATTTAAATTATTGATTATTGTTTTATATTTATCATATTATTTTATAACACAAGTAAAAGCTGGATAAAAATCAAGTATTACTAGGACAGACTCTTGATTTTTTCAAGTGTTTGATAGGAGTAATCCCGATAAGAAGTTTTGGCTGCCCCAATCAGTTTCGGATTAAGATTTCTCGTCTTCATTAGGAATCGAAATGGTACTAAAATTGAGCTTACAGCTTTAGCTGGAATCTAATTTTCTAAATTGATATAAATATCTTTCAAATTGCATAATTAAAAATATTAAACTTTAATAACAATAACATGCTTTATTATGTGGATTAAATTATTTATTATTTATATTTGCAAAGATAATAAACAGAAGATAAGGGAAAGTCTGGGATGATTAAAGCAAATAAATAAACTTCAGAACTGTTATGTAAATATTTCAGTTTTCATAAAGCTTACCGTTAGACAGTCTTTATGGATAATTAATATGTGTATTAATAATTCTCAGCATGAACCTTGAATTTGCCGTAAATGAGAATGTATATACTGAAGATGAATACTTTTTAATGAATTAAATAATAAAAGTCGTATAGGCAAATTATTAAGATTAATTTTCTGTAGCTTTTAGCATTTTGGCATACCGAAGTAGGTATAGCTTTTTTTCTTTTTAAAATGCTAGCAAGTCATTGTATGAAGTAATATCGATTATTCATCCAAACCAACGGGCTCCCCAATTGTGTTTTTTTATTTTCATGTTGTTGAACCTTGAAGATTTATTATTAAAGTTTTATTTTGGTCCAAATTATACACCAAAATTAAACGGTTCCAACTCATCTCTCTTGCCAAAATTAGGCCTGGGAATATTTAATAATATATCTATAAACATATCGATTTATCGACATATCGAAAAACGTTATTTAATTTTGGAAATATCGTTTTATCTCCAAAAACTATACTATTTAGTTATATAAATACTGGTTTATCGATAACTAGGTGTATCGTAAAATTGCTACATTTCGTTATTTTTTTAATATAGATTAGGGATGCAGCGGGGAACACTTTTTGAAAAGGCCGGTACCCGGCCTTGCCGGGTACCGGGTTACCCGGGCCGGGTACCGATTTTTGTTATGAAATTTACTCCTTTTACAGATAGCTACGGTTTTATGTTGTAGAGCAGAGCATATAGGTGTATTTATGAAGTAAAACGTTTATTAATTTGCTGTATTTAACATTTAAATAGTATTATTTATTAGCGATGGTGGCAACAAAAGATGAGACAATATCCAATTTTGTCTGTTCTAGCAAAAAAGTACCTTTCAGCACCTGCAAGCAGCGTCTATAGCGTACCCATACTTTTTTAAACTCTTTAAAGCACCCCAATAAAATTCCATACAAATAGAGCACATTTTTAGTTTGAACAATTTTTATATACAGGTCGTTTCGAAAATGATTTCTAATACTTTGAAGAAAGGTAACTAATTAAAGAACATTAGGAAAAGTTCATATACCACTCCCTGTCGAAGGTATAGCTTACTACTGATGGAACTCTAATCACGGTTTAATTATTGTTATATTTGATTGAAATTTTAATTAATTGTTTTGCTCCTGATGTATAATATTTATATTTGTTTTAGTTTAAATTCATTAATGGGGTGAAGGTGTATTCGATGTATCTCTTAGCGTATTCACACAGTCAAAAGTTTTTCATTTTTGCCTTAAAAATCTCTGTAAAATACCTAAAACTGTTTTCGAGAAAAATTTACTCGTTATAAAAAATCGAATTGCAATGAAGGTCTGAGTGTTTCCTTAAGTTGGGCAAATAATTTGTACAGACGATGGGTATTAGTACTATAAGCAAGGGCAAATTGCGACTACAAATTGTGTACATCAAATTTCCCTTTAATTTCCTGAAATTTGAATCACTTCGGGATTTTACACACTTCCACTTTTACTTCCATATACTTCCACGTACTTCCACATACTTCCACTTTTATTTCCATATACTTCCACATACTGCCACTACCTTGTACACTTACTTCCACTCGCAGTTTACCCCTCGTTCCCACCCATTAATATTAATCAAGTAAGTAATTAAAATAACTTAGCAGCAGTCTCTTTCTAAAAGAATGTTTCCGCCTCACGATAAAAAATCGGCAAAGTTAGGGAATAATTTTTATTATTTGGCAACACTGCTTTGACAGTAGGAGACTCCTCGGGTTTAATGAAGTTTTAGCGTATCCTAGTTTGAGAATCGCTGATCTAAGTTGTACAGGAAGAAGTTCAACCACAGAGAGAAAATACCAATTTATTATAACATCGATTGCAATTGCAAGTTAAAGATATGTATTGGGAACATAAACGGCTTATAAATAAGAAGCTTCTTTTGTCTATCACAAAATGCCTGTTTCGTTATTGTAATCCAACCATCTTCAATTGCACCCTCAGTAAAATCCCAATTTAACATAAATATTTCAAAGAGAAAACGTAAAAAGAAGAGCAAACCCTCTTTTCCAAAACAAAAACCTTCCTTTGATATGCAAAATGTTTCCTTTGTAACAAATTCTGAAATTTAAAGTCTATATTTAGGGGTATAAATACATTGTTTCGTCCCATTTAATTTTAATTTATAAATGATATTGTTACGATCGTCACTGAAAGCCAGATCATAAAAAATTTGTATACTTTAATAAATAATAAAGATAAAATTGTTATCGTTTGTTCTAATTTCATTTGTAAATACGTTCTGGTAAATTTCAAAAACAAAGTAAATAACACATGCTACCATATAGCTAATAAATACCTATAAGTGTTGAGCTTTACACGTTGCAAACTTAATTTTCCTGGGTTTTAATGCACCTTATCGAGATTATTAAAACATTAATTAAACCGAGAATACGACACTCAACTGCACCCTGTTTGTACTCGCACTTAAGTGCAAGGGCATAAGTGTTGACGTATTTGTTTTGTATTATCTACCACAGTTATTTAGTTAATGACCTCGGATAAATTCATTGAACCAGTAAATAGACCAAAGCTTCAATTTACAGGTATATAAATCTACGTGCGATTGATTTATGGCTTGATAATAGCTATAATCGATTATAGTAATTAGATTGCTAAATCATTCAAATAACCGCATGAATTCATCCTGATTTATAACTAGTGTATCCAATTAATTTAACCATGCTTCTACTGTATATTTTTTTTATTATATAAAAAAAAACGTCATTGAAGTAGAAAGAAGACGGTTTTGAAGACGCAAATAGCGACACGATTTCACGGTTACTCAGTTTTAATTAATCCCATTGAAGTAAACCAAGAAATAATTCTCAATTTTCATAACTTTAAAGCGGTAAAGTTACAAAATGCAAACTGCGATAAACGTACATTGGAGAGACTTTTCTTGTACGTATCTAACCCCAACTGTTTCTTTATTATTGCCTGTCCATTATTATTATAATATTTCACTTGTAGTTTTTAAACAAAGTTGTGACGCACATTTATTCTCTTCTCTGAAATTGAAAGAGTTGGTCGAGTTTCTGGTGGTAACGCTGTAGGTCCCCTCTATCTAGAATAATTGTTACCGAGAAACTTGATAGAGAGGCTAGTGAAGCCTCATCTCAAAAAATACGTTGGTCAAGTTTAAAAAATATAAGGAAAGGTTCAGTTATACCGAAATTAAATTGTAGAATAAAATGTATTGTATTATTTCCAAGTTTCAAGAACATACCGGCAAAGCTACTACGTTTTGCGGATTTGAGACAATATTGAATAGTCTTGATTTTTTACTTTTCTATACTTTCAGTACTGATACCATGAAAATGTTTGAATTCGCAATTCTGACGGAAATAAATGTTTTGGGCATCTACGAACTCAAAAAACTGGCTTAAAAAATGTTTGTGAGTGGGTGGGTATGTATCTGTGTTACGCATTATAACTCCCGAACCGATGGTCTGATTTCCATGAGCTTTGGAATCTGGGGGAATATCAAAAATGTACTGACAAAACAAGCTTCTAAAACAATTCTAAAGCCAGAAGCGGATGTTATATCTGTTTTTTGGTATAATTTTTTTCGAGGAACGAATTTCTTAAATCTAAAAACTTTAAGACAAATTCAATGATTTTTCCCCCAACTTTGTTTAAAATGAAAGCCGCTACGATTTTTTGACAATTTTGACTTTAACACTTTGTTACTCAAAAACGAGCCGGGAATTTGACTAATTTTGTACAAAGCTGTAGGTCCTCTCTATCTAGATCTACAAAACTAGTAATAGCTACAGACTAGATGGCGGCTAGAAAAGCCTTAAGCAGTTTCTGCTGCAAAAACATGCGTTCATACACCGTTTATCAGAAAAGTTGTGGTATATGCAAAATGGATGGGGAATTATATTTTGTCTGATTTTATGTCCCCAGGATACTAAAATTTAAATAAATATTAATAAATCCAAGACGTACTCTTTTATTCCCAGAGTAACAACAACATCCTCTAATGTTTCGTAGCGAAGCGGCTGAGGTTGATGTCTTCTAAGCAGAAGTCCCAGTTCCATTCCTCAGTGGGACAACTTGTTTCAAATTTTTATTTTTGTTATTTATTTAATTTTTGAACCGTTTCCATCTTTTCTTAACTGAAGTGTTAATGTTTAATTATGTTTTAATAACGAAACAGGTATCAATTTAATTATTTAATTACCTGAACTATTAAATTCATAAATTTCCTGTACAAATCGTATTCTTTCTACTATTTGATTGTAGAATTGGTGTAAAAGTTCAATTAAAAAAAAATTAAAAGCAATCTGTTCTACCCAGGTTTACAACTCGTGACTTCTGCTTAGAATACAGCAGCTTTCATCGCGTGGTCATAATACAGTTTAAATTCTTTGTCAAAATATTGGCACTCTGGGGGCACAGAGTTTGGAATAATATAAATTTTCATGCAGTTTGCATATTATTTTAGTTCAATTTTTTTGGGAAACTGTGCCCATGGCTTTATTGGCATTAGTTTGAAATTAAACCTAATGAGCTAACTTTTATGTTTCTGAAATGATTACGTTATCCAAATAAAAACTTTTACCTTGATGAAATCCTGTATTGATCATTTTCTATTTTTATCTGTTCAAAAACTGTAAGTGTTATGAAAGGTGAACCGTAAATTTTCCCCCATGTTATACAAACTCATCATCTATAAAAAAACAAAACTTTTTGCCCGCGTAATAAAGCCGCAGGTGTAAGGGAAAATGAGGGTTCGTCATCCATCATTTGTGTAAAAACGTTAGGTTAGCGTAAGTAAACATGCGAGTGCTGAAATCGAGTTCAAATTATTTGTCGCATTGTAGCAAAATTTGAATTAATGCCGGCTTATTTTGACTGGAATTCGCATTTACTGTTTACCGTTTCGGTTTGCCGATGAAGCCCAATGTTGAATAAATTCCCCAATTTATTTTCCTTGTATTTCGAAATCGAATGCTGGGGTGATAAAATTTAATTGATAATGTTGAAATCACGAAGAGGAAAGTAGCTTCTTAATGGATTTTAGTAAATAAATGTGATAAAATGTCCTTGGTATTTCGACATCACACGCCCAAAGTTTTCTTTGTAATTCTACCGTCATTGGTTAATGAACCGTTTCGACGAAAAACCCCAAAAATATTGTTTGCCAGGGTTTTATACACCTGCTTTCGTACGTCAGATTATCCTAAGGCACAATGATTTTTAAAATAATTTTGTATCTTGCTGCGAGGAAAATACAGACGGTTGTGATTTTGTCACGTTTTCAGTTTTGCAGGTGGAGCACTTTTAGCAAATTCTTTTCGGGTGTTTTCCCCCTCTGCCTGTTATTTCGTAAAAATCCATTTCTTGTGAATATCATCTTCGTGGGATTGTTATAAGTGGATTCGTTTCGAAAAGCTAAGCTATAAAAAGGTAATATTCGTTAAATTGAACTACGGTTTAACATGAGGAAAATGATAAGTTAATTTTCGTAATGGATCATAAAATATAAATGAAAAACATGCAAAATTAGATGAAATTTTTAACTTGTCTGTTGCATAATGTATGTCTGGAGTATTAAAATCAGTATATCAAATCCCAATTTAAATGGTTTGAAATTCTGTTTAAATATTGAGTAGTAACAAGGCGAAATTGTACAAATCAGAACAATGTTACATTTTCTTTTTTTATTTACTGTACGATTAAATAACTATCAAATCCGTAAAAACAAAATGAAAATTGCCTAAACACTTTTTCCGAGCCTCTTCACTTTTTAGATTTTCAAAAGTTTATTATGTGCATCTAAAATCTAAACGCTGTGCTTCGTAATGTTATGATAAACTAGTGAAACCTGTGAGCTATGCCGTGGGGCATAGTCCACGGGTTCAACTAGTTTTATAAACTAATTTGCGATTGCTTTAATGCTTGTAATCGCAAATGCGACTATTTGTTATAGTAACTGGATCCCAAAATATTTGCGACAATTATGTGTGGTATATGTTTATGAGTCCCTAGCGTATGCATTATCTTAAACATGCTTTCAATTTATAGCTATATACGTAAATCCGAGATGGCTGTATTTATTTTATAAATGTATGAGCAGAAATCGTTTGTAATGTATCTGTTGTAATATCTGTTTGTCCAATTACTGTTTTTACCTGTTTAATGACCAGCTTAGTTTTAGTATTAGAAACAAACAGACAGGCGGGCGACAGGAAAAATGAATATTCTATTTCTGTTATTAAAGTACTAATATTTGTTGGCTTAAAGTTTAGTTGATAGATTAGCTAAACACCGTCGACCAATTTGTAGGCCGAGCTATGTGCATGCGCCGCGCTACATAAGCATTCACACAAAAAAGTATAAAAACTGTCGAGATGGCTCGTCGCCGTGTTGTGGTGAGACCGTTAGAGATTTGTTATATAGTTTGTGGCCCGTCACTTATCCAGTGCTGACTTCGATATCTATAAGAATAAAAGTGTAATATGATATTTCAATAAAAAAAGAGAAACTTTTGACGAGTTGGCAACACTGCTGCATAAGTATAGCGCATATGTGAGTAGTGTTGTGGTATCAGTATAGGCATTTTCATGCACATGCCTGTGCTGATGATCACGTGACTATGAGTGTAAAACACGGAGACAAAATTAGATAAAATTAAAAAAAGGAAAAAGTTTTTTTATGCACTATGTATGTTACTATGTACTATATATTATGAGATTAAAAGCGGGACAATTTCCTAGAAACGGGACATTTTCGTGTCCTGACAGCTTTTCCGAAAAAAGTGGGACATGGGCCTGAAAATGGTCACCTTACTGACGAGCGAAAAATCAAAAATTCCTATATTTTAAATAATAACCCTTCCCCTTCGTATATATTGCCGTAGGTGAAAATTAAGTTGAGAACTTTATTCTACTATCACGTATGAGCAATTTAGCCTAAACAGAATATTTTAATAAGCCTCCGATTATTAGATGAAGGAGTAGAAATTTTAGATTTTCAAAAATTCATAGAAGGTGTCACAAACAAATTAGCGGACTGGGATACGAACCAAATTGTAGCTCGTCTTTAGCTGTATAAGTCAACAAAATTTAAAACGTCGTATGGGCAGTTTTTGAGCTTGTAACATTGTGTAAATTTAGGGCATTTCTATTATCATGTTTCATCCTGATCTGATAACTCGTTTTTGAGTAAATGAGCGTTTATACTAAAATTTTCAAAACTTTATAGAAGGTGTCGGAGAGAAATTTACGAGCTGGAAATTTTGGAATATTTTGTCACTTTATAGCTTTTAAGTTTTCGAAAATTTTTGTGCACAGTAACATTGTGTTTTTAGAGGGCCATTACGATCTACATTTTGTAATAGCCTTTAAAACCGCATCTGTTAAAATAAAGAAGTTATAACGCTTGGAAGGTTTGTCTGGTACACCGTGTATACAGGGTGATTTTATTCTTTAGGATTTACATATGCATGATGAAAAATGACAGTCTTTAGCACCCTCGGTATGTAAAGTATTCCCTTTTCGATCCATCGGTTCTACGTTCGATTCCTGGTAGTTTCTGGGTGGTTGGTAATGCCCTTATGCTTAATTCAAATGGGTTCATGATCCAAACAATGGACGCCCATAAGTCGAACTAAAAAAGCAGTTAGGGCAAGTATTCATATATTTTTTTACCAATACGCGTTAACAAAAATTCTTCCATCAAAAATAAAAGTAAGCGCCAATTTTAGCAATGTTTTCTATTTAATCAGCCAATGTTAATGATTAATTTGGCGAGACACTAATCATGCTTTTGCTACATCGTTTGAAGTGTAATATTGAACTGACAAATTTTAAATAAATAATCCGGCAATCCGTTTTTGGGCTGTTGCTTCGCTTGGTAATGAAAGGGAACTATTTAAATATGCACTACAGCAATTAGAGGCCTATTGCGCGTAAAGCGTTCACCCGCTCTATTTTATAAACGTAAACCGCAACAAATTAACAGATTTCAGTGCATTAGTCCCCGATTTTACACGCTGTAAACGTAATTATCCGCGCAGTTGTTGATTTACTATATTACGCATAAAACTCGGAAATGTTCACATGCTCTAAAGAGCCACTCGAGTTTTACTAAACAGACTTTACAGAGCGATTTCCCATTGAAAATAAATAACTAAACGCAATTTTCTACTGACTGGGCCTTGAGTAATTTTATTTAAGCTTCTTTTCCATTATCGAGGCATTTGATTATTCTTTCTACAGCTCCGGGTCTGTCAACTTGAAATAAACCAAAGGGGGATAACCCGCTGGCTTTCTCACACGCTTTTCCACGAAAGTTAGATAACAGAGGCATTCCAATATCAGACCAGCCGAAACATATTGAAGGGTGGAATAAAATTGAGAAGAAAATTTGAACCGGGTAATTCCTAATACAGCACTTCTTCTCCATCAGATACCGTTGCAGAAAAAGGGTTTTAACATTTTTTTTGTACATTTCTAATTTTTCTGGTCTATTTTTTTTATTTTTTGCTTGTAAAAATATAACAAACGGTCAGAAGTAAAATGGGCCGAGTGGCTTCCGAGAAAATTGAAAGTTTTTTTACATTACCTAAGTAGTTTCAGGAGTAGTTTAAAATCTTTAAAGGAAGCATCTACCGAACGCGTCCGACGACCTTATATCGTACTTTATACAACCGACACGCCGCGCTTGAGCCGTATTTGTCTTAAAAAAATTATCTGATTACAACAATAACCTCGCGTAAACCGTCTAGACCGATGACATTGTTTCAACAAAAACTAAAGAAGGAAAAAAGAATAAAGAAAAAATTACATTTTACTTAAAAAACGGCGTAGCAGACTGGGATCAAATTCGATATTGTTAAAGCTCTACGGGGACACCATTTTTAAACGCATGAAGTAAAAATCATTAAAAATTTTTGAAAAAAAGATAATGGTCAACAACTGGCCAGAAAATTTTTCAAATTTTGTAGGCTCATGGAGCTGGGGTTCGTGTTTCAGTCCGCTTATTACTATGCGACGCTTTCTACGAATTTTAGAAAATGTTGGCTTTAATGCCACAGCCACTTAAAAAATCAGTTATCAGATCTGGGTAAAATTTAGTATTGTAAATGCCCCAGGATTACATATTGTTACGAAGGCTAGCAAAATGTTTGAACCTGTTAATACTATGAAGTGACGAAAATTTTAAAATTCTGAAATTTAAAAAAAGGCGTTGCTCTAAAACTGACATATTACAGGAGAGTTAGAAGTTTTTTTCTCAAATAGCGGAAAAAATTCGAAGCTGATGTTTGGCAGAGATGCTGAGTTTGATTTCTTGTTTAACATACTAAAAGTCTTCAATGATCCAAAATAAGTTTGTTGCGCATATCTCGTGAACGGCGGTATCTACATAAAAAATTGTCCTTTCCTGTTCAGTGTTAATGTCTCGTCGGAACAACGCATTGGCGTCAAAAAGGCGAAAAAGAAAATTAATCTTATAAAAAGTGAATGCGGTGGAAAATTTCCCCCCTCCGCCTACGTTTTAACAACGATATAACATAAAATAACGGTATAGAAACATTCATTACGCATGCGTTACGTTTTCCACAGCTTATTTCAATAATAAATTTTTTTGAAGCCAAAGCCGATAACAAAATGTTACTGAATATTTTTTGTAGGAAATTTACCGTTTTACAACTATGTTACGAAACATTTTTCATGTAGGTGCCACTGTACGCCAGATATTCGCGAAAAACTTATGTTTGGCACCATTTTTACAAAATGGGGGTTAAAACTCAAATCGGATCATTCAAGATTTTTACAATGTTAAACAAGAGGCTTAACTGAGCGTCGCTGCCACAAATTAACTTTATTTAAATTTGCCCCTCGATTTTTTCTAATTTTCTTGAACTATAGTACGATTTTTTAAATTTAAATTCGATGATCTAATGGAGGTAGGAATGAGTTACAATTGGGTTTGTCCCACTCGGCTAATTTCTATGTGACACCTTTTATGGATTTTTGAAAACTGCAAGTTTGTCTATCTTTATTTACAAAACTTAGGGCGGAAAAAATAACTTTGTTCAAGCTAAAATACTCGTAAGTGATAGTAAAATGAGATTCACAAGCTAATTTTTCTGCAACAATATTTAGTGGAGTTAATTTCTCTCTATCCTTTAAATTTTGTCTGACGGATTTGTGTGTTTTGTTTCTAGTTTTTTTATGTAATCTCAAGGATTTCTTTTAATAATAAAAAAGGGATTTTTGTTTCTGAAAAAAAAAGGCAATAAATAAAATAATCTAAATACAACAGAGTATAGGAAAAATAAGCTAAGCAACAAACCCACGGGAATAATCCAAGCAAAAAATTAAAGGATTAAAATTCAATAAAAAATTCAGATCAAAATATTCAGATCAAAAAATTCAGAGGAAAAAATTCACAAAACAAATCCATAATACAAAGTTAGGTTGTTTATTTCTGAAATAGAGAATTGATTTATAAAAATAGAGTGCGTGTTAAAATACAAAATGCAATTAACAAAATAACGTATCTCTACGTACATCAAACCAACAAAATTTAATATTTATTATGTTTTCCTTGGAAAAATATAATCAGAACTTTCAAATTTAGCGCAGAACTTAAATTACAATTTTTTGTTTTAAAAAATTCATCGTAATCGCCTTGTCCCTACTTTTTCGTACATTTCCATTGGATGTTAAAGACAATTTTCTATTTTTCCCTTGGATGAGTTTAACGTTTACCATACAGTAAGACATGCCCGCAGGCAGCTCCCGCTAGGCGAGCCGGTGACTTTTAAGTAATGCGATTCTAAACCAACGACATTATGCTGAAGCGGCCGTGGCTATCACCGTGAGGTGGTGGTTATGGCTTAGCTTGTTTTGACCACATACGGCGCTCTTGCTGTACGACCGGTATCTTCTGTTTTTGCATGGTAATATTAATGATTTGATTTGCTCTGCCACTGCTGTCAAGCTACAACGTTGTGCATAAATATTTTTGAACTTAAGAAAAGTTAAAGTTGCTCATGTATAAGAAAGTCCAGAAGAAGTGCTGCACTAATTTTTAGTTTGTAGTGAGACTGGTTTTATGGTGTCTACGTTTACGAATTAAGTTTTAAAATATGTTGCTAACGTATAGAAAATTTATAGAAGTCGTTTCTGTTTTATACACTTATCAGACTCAGGCACGACCAACGTTCACGTTAGCAACGAATTCAATTGGTACGAGTATCAAGTTATTTGCAGTCGAAGCGCTTTATAAAGGATTTTACAGATAAGTCTAGTCAGGTGGTAATAAACATAAAATGGTGATTGGATATTAAGTTAGCTCGCTTTTATAGTGCAGCTAAAAAAATTTAGTGTTTCTTCATGACTTCACGAGAGTGAAGCGTAAAACGAAGTTGTCGATGAATAATTGATTAGATATTCATTAAATTACCTCTTTGGCATCTTCATCAAGTTTGCTCATCTCACCGGACGGAAAGTCTTATTATAATCTTGTTTAAACTTGAGCTTTTCCCATCAAAGAAAGCCGTGAAGCTAACACAATATTTGCTCCTGAAATTCTTTTTGTTCTTCATCATTTGTGCTTTTCGTCCTATATTTTTGCTTAGATTTAAAATTAAATTTGCAAGACAACCGACAAAAGAAGTAAGTGGCCAGGCATCATTTAAGAATGAATGATTTTGCGAACGGATAACGAAAATGCGAAAGACTTGCACGTGCAAGAGCTTCTTTCGTCTTTGCTTAAAAACTTTGAAAGGATTTCAGTTTCTAGGTTTTCGACTCGACAAACACTGGAACTGCTAAGATGTTAAAGTTCGGTAAGACGGAGATTTGAAACCGGTCTGAATTCAAAAGAAAAATTTTGAAACTTTTTGAAACTTACTTGCTTGAGTAATAATACCTGGGCGTTTTATTCAAAAGAGCTTTAAAGCTCTTGCACTTGAATTTGAATCTCTATTTGTGAACTGAATACGCATTATAAAAATATTTTTGCATTTTGTATTGCCTTACATCATAGTATCAGATCAAAAGACATTGTGGTCATTTTTAAATATAATATAAGGGCGCACAGTGCTTAACATAACAGAATCATTTCGCAATTAAATATTCATACATATAATAATCAATCCTTAAAGATAGCGGTGGAATATTTCGAATACAAATAATCGAACCATCAGACTATCGAAATGTCTCGAGAGGTCGCTGAAAATCATTCGAATGATTTTGCGCTTTACGATTTGGTCTGCTTCGGAAGCGAGTGTCTTATCGATTTTTACTACGTTAGCTGGCTGTAAATGCCCTATGCCATTACATGATACTACGGGCCGTAGTACCATGATGCGAATGCGGACAGAATTCACGGAATCCGAATGAACAAACATGGCATACTTCGTCTTGCACCAATTTCATGCTATTGTCTAAAGATTTTATAAAACAATTTCAAAAAACAGATGCTTTTGTCCCTGGTCTTATTTTTTTGTAATGATTGATATATAAAATTGTCACTATAACTGTAAAAATGTGTCCATTTTCGCGGGTGATATAGAATTGTTACTCAGAAAAACAGGTCTGAATTAGCAATGAAATGTGATAAAATTAAAAATACTGTAAAAAATAATGTTTTGCTTTGAAGCAGACACTAGAAATTTACTTGCGTGCGTAAATAACCAAAATAAGGTGATTAAGGTACTGAAGCATAAACTGCTACGGCTAGCAGTAACGTGCGTTCAAGCTTTCAAATTTTGAACCATGCGAAGCCAAAGCGGCCTGAGGAAAGACGATGAGAACGAGAATTTATCTATAAGAACATTTGAGAAGCAAGTGGAGACCGTTTTTACTATTTTTTACCGTATAGGTACATCCGACTGAATCATTCGACCAGTAAATTCATTCGAATAGCAATCCTTCGACTATGAAAATCATACCAATATCTACCGTATCTATATATTAAATCCGGATCCCTTCCACTTATCTCAACTTTCAGTGGCGAGGGACCCCCACATATTTACTCGTTCATTATATAAGGGCCATATTTTATTTGTACAGCAGCCCGCTTTAAAGTTCAATACATATACGCAAATTCACATTTACAGTAGATGTTCAGGTGATTGAAGGCTGGTGCGCTTATATCTCGCATTCATTTACAAAACAGACCCGGCGGCTGGCGGAATCTTGCTCGCTCTATATCAGCCGGTGCTGACTTCAATTGCGAAAGGATGATGTTATTGTTCATAAAATCGAGTGGTTTCTCAAATGTGAAAATCTCGAATCTAAAATATCGGAAACCTCGAAATACAAAATACTGAATGGAAAAATGTCGAAGAGCAAAAATGTCGAACGGCAAAAATTTCGAAAGACAAAATACCGAAAGTAAAAATTTCGAATGGCAAAAATCTCGAATTATAAAAATGTGAACGTGTCCACTGTTTTCCTGCACACTAGTTGCTATTCGAGGTTTTTACTTTTGGTATTTTGTTTTTGAATAATTTTCCATTCGAGATTTTTGCTTTCGGTATGTTGTCTTTCGAAATTTTTGCCGTTCGAGATTTATGCTTTTCGAGATTTTGTTTTACGAGATTTTTGATTTGTGATTTTCACATAGAATCGGTAAAAACGCTTTCCATTTGCTTTTCAAACTTTCCTCGGGAATAGTTTAAAATTTCCGAACACCGTGTATACATTATGCTCTTTTCTTCTTGTACAGGATGTACCTAATACATACCCACAAAAGAAGATAAATGGCGCAATATATACCTACGCGCTTATTATTTCAGGAAACAAACGGGCTTACGGAAATCATGTTCATACTCGCCGACGCCTTGCGCATTTCGACACAGCTTATTTATTATTTATTAAAAAAATTGGCAAAAAAAACGTAGGGCGTAGTCCACGAGCTCCGCTAGTTACTACGTAAAGTGCTTACAATAAATACCTCATGAGCTGCGAGATGTGGTTTTGGCGTATTTGATGCTTTTAGCGTACTGCGAAACAGCCCACGAGATCTGAAATCTCTTCGACGTGCACTCTGGGAAGTGTAGCAGGTGGGAATCGAACCCACTCGCCTGTTCTAAAAATTTATACTCTACTGTCGGCCCGAAACATATAACTCTAGAAAGAAAATTATTCTATTCTGTTATATGGGCAATATTTAGGTATAGCATATTCTGCAAAGTTGCAAGCAACACCTACTTCCATTTGTTAGTATTTAAGTTTTAATTTGTAAAACTGCTTCTTTATAAAACGTTTTCGAACGTAAATATGTCGCCAGATAAACGCGCGCCATACAATTTGTCACGACAATATGGTTAGGTGGCGTGTTAAAATCTCATTAATCCATCGTTAATTCCCATTTGGTCAAAGTAATACCCAGGGAGGTATTGTATTTAACGTGCAAGTATCGATTCGCATCATTTCCTGTTAGCATTACAAAAGATTTACGTGTAGAGTTCGTCCATAACTCATTGGTTACAATGCCTAACTTAATTTCAACTATTGACTTTCTATTTATGTTTAATGTTTAATCGCAATGCCTCATTGTTCTCTGTAAGGTGAAACGAGCACCTCTGCAGGAATAAACGAAAGACGAGTTCATCCCGTTTCCTTCATTTAATTTCGAATTTTCAATTAATTCCTGAATTACAACCACCTGGGGGAATTTTCCGTTCGGCTTTAATGTGAGTTTGATATTTTTCCGTCCTTTTTTAATAATAAAGTCCATAAAACTCCATAAATTCTGCTAAGCTTATAAAACCAACAATTCCCCGATACATTCAACATCGATTCGTCATTTTATTTGTCTACTAAGAAGCCTTGTATAAAATCCTCTCGAGGTCTGACAGGGCAAGTAACGAATGACCCATTCGTTGCACCGGAGTAAGAAATGCGCTCCACAGCTTACTCGACATGCTGTAAGAGGTTATAGGTTCTTACATGCTTTATAAAGCACTCAATTGGTGTCAGCTGGGCCGTTTAAATGAATAGCGTTCTTAAAATTACATTTCGACACGCCATGTAATAGTTGAACTTTCTTCGAAGTTGGATTGTTTCAGCGGGAATGTTTAAAAATGTATATAGGAAATGACACTGGGCATGCACAATTCATAAATTGGTATCTATTTGTCCCACGTCATGAACTTCGTTGTGGGCGGTGACAGGACGTTTCTCAAAAGTTTTCCAATGCCGGATGTCATTTATTTCAAATATTGACGAAGTATTGACCTGAACGTGCGTTTTGGGGGATAATTTTAAGACAGAACTGACAGTGAATATCGGATATGTGTATAAATAGCGGGTAATTAATTCTGGGTCAACATCTAATTATAAATTATAGTAAAGATTAGGACGACTGCGTAAAAGATTATTATATTGGCAAAAATAGTAAATTCTGTGGGAATAAGAAAAAATGGGCGAAACAGGTCGCTGGTACTTTCATATACTTTTTACGTCTTAAATATCCTCGCGTCAAGAAGTGATGGAAATTTACATCTAATCTAGCCGGTACAAATTTAATGCGCTCAAGAAAATAGTTATAACAGCTTTATTTATACGGTTATCAAAAATATGCAGAGTGAAAACTAGCTAATTGAAAAATGGAACGCAGGAAATGCTAATTAAAATTTTTAGTTTTAATTTTAATTTTTAGTTTAGTACAGTTTTAATACAAGAATAATCAAAATCTATGCCTCAGGATTGGTGTTAAGGGATGCACATTTGATAATGAAATGCAATTAATTATAATAAACGATTATCAATAGAAATGGCTGAAAGAATGAAGTTAAAAATTTGGCTTCAGCTTGAAATGAAAAAAATATATATTATTTATTTACTTGTTCGTTTCCACCCTTATAAATTTCTGTAAATTATAAGAACTTCTTTTTCATCATTTTCCAAGCATTTAGTGGGAAATTGTAGGGTTCACGAACAGTCACATTTGATTTTAGCATTATGAGATCTTGAGTTGTACGAATTTTGTTTTAAACCTGCAATTAAAAGGCTACTGAAAGAGCTTGTATTGCAATATTTCACTTTTCCTAGTTTTAGTATAAAACTGTTTATCGTCAGGGAAAACAGATTTTGAGATTTTGACAGAAATACACGTTTTGGATTCTGCGAACCGGTTAAAATTGTTTATCTGTCCGTGGCGCCTTAAAATCTCAAGAAATACTCGCTTGATTTTATCGATTTTATTGAACAGTCAATTCTTCCTATACTTTCAGTATAGGGAAGTATTGATTTCACGAAAATTTTCAAATCGAGTCCCCAACAAAATAAGCTTTTAAAAAAAATTGAAACGGAAGTGTTTTTTTGCAACATTTTGTTCCTGCACCACATTTTAAAATTTAAAAACGGAATCTGATAGAAAACTTTAGGGCAAAACCAACGTCCTTTTCCGAACTTTCTAACTTTAAAATGGCGGCCGCTACGAATTTTTGAAAATTTTGATTTGTTACTCAAAAACGTATTGACAGATCCCGTTTAAATATTTTATCGTGATAGCCCTATAGAGACACTGTTACTGTGCACAAAAATATCCGAAAGATTAAAAGATGTAAAGTCTAAAAAATTTCCAAAATTTACAAATTTGTTAAAAAAATATTGCTCAAAGACAAGATTTTTTTAAAATTGTGTATGCTCATAAAGCTGTGAATAAGCTACAATTTGGTTGGCATCCCGGTTCGCAAGTTTTATTCTGACGCCTTCTATGAATTTTTTAAATTTGAGTTTTAACGTGTATTTTGTCAAGAACAAGTTATCAGATTGGGATGAAATTTGATAATGGAAATACTCCAAGGGTACACAATGTTACAAGCTACTAGAACTTTTGGAAATACTAAAATCGAAAATTTCTACTCCCTTATTTAATATACGGGGGCCGATAAATTTCTGAAGTTTTGGAACGAAATATCTCATTGTCATTTAACCTAAATTACTAATTACTAAGGTAGTAAAATAATAATATAAACTTATTTCTTATTGGATGCAGTATTTTTAAGATGAGCTACTCTTCCCTTTCGCCCTAGTTTCGATTTTCCCTTTATTTTATTTTAAGTATTCTCTTGTCCCAAATTCTTGGAGGCGAATATTTTGTGTAGTGGTTGTTGTACGCCATCAGAAAGAACTAGGGAAACAAGGAAACGTTTCGACTTGAGCTTTAAAAGTTTCCTTGCCATCTTATAAAATGTAGAAAAGCGCAGATTCTTCAGAAAAAATTTCTGTAGGGTTCAGACCCTGCTTTTGTTAGACTTTTTTTTAACTTCTTCGGGAAGTGATATTGAGTAGATACATTTTATGTGTCATGTATTGGATCGCAGATTTATTGAATTTTACGGTTTATGCCCCTTTGCCCATTTACAGGTATGAAAACAAAACGAATATCAGTTAATCGAACCCAGAAAAATTTAAAGTTAACACTAATTCAATATTCTTTTACAAAACTAATATACTACTTTTTTGTTTACAAAGGAGAGGTGCTAGGTGCTACTATTATGTTCTTATATTAATTATTAAAACAAATACCGATGCAGCAATTCGTTTGTTTTCGTTCGTAGTGTAGTAACGATATTTTATTCCTTACAATAATATAACCGAGAATAATGAGTTTCAAACAGATTTTGACTGATACTCCTGCAAATTTTTTCTTGCCCGTTGCGCAAAAAATGTTTTATAAAATAGTAGCATAAGCTTAGATGTTTTGGCTTGGGAGATGCTAAACCATGAAACACAAAATTTTGGATTGGGATGTGATAAATCTTACAAACGCAGAAATTAGCAGCAGTAACCTAAACTGTTTTGCATCGGGAGAAGATAAATTCTACAGAAGCTGACATCAGTAGCCGAACCTTAGCTGTTTTGATTGGGAGCTGATAAACCTTACAGAATCAGTAAATAGTAGCATAAACTTCAGCTTTTCTTGATTGAGAGGCGCTAAATTTTACAAAATCAGAAAATAGTAGCATAAACCTAACTATTCTGAATTGGGAGGTCCCCAAGTTTTAACAGAATCAGACAATAGTAGCTGAAAATAGCTGTATTTAATTGGGAGGTCCCAAACTTTACAGAAGAAAAAGTAGCAGCAAACGCTTAGCTATTTTGTATTGGAAGATAATAAATCTTAGAAAGTCAGCAAATCGTAGCATAAAGTTCAGGCTATTCTTGATTGGGAGGTGCTAAATTTTACCAAATCAGAAAATAATAGCATAAGCGTAACTATTTTAATGAGTATCTGTATATAAAATACTTAATTACTTTAACAATATATATTTATTTTAACCTTATACGTATTTCGGCATGTTTACATGCCATTGTCAAAGGTTATATGAAAGTAAACAGTAAGTGTTGTTATAGCAATAGAACTTGGTGACTTGATCTCGGTAATCGTAAAAGTGTTAACATTTTATGGTGTTATTGGATGTCATTGAATGATTGTGTTCTAGTAAGTGTTTAGCGTAATTGAATTTATGTGGGTGTTTGTATTTGTAACAACGTACGTGTTCTTTATACCTAATATCAAAATTTCTAATTGTCTGGCCTATATAACCCGAATTACAATGCGAACAATTTAATTTGTAAATGCCTGATTTTAGCAAATCGTCTGTTTTTGATTTTGCATTAAACAAAATGTTTAAGATGTTTCTAGTTGTGTTAAAGCTTACTTTATAATTATTTGCTTTGTTTATAAATTTTAGCAATTTTTTCTGATTTGTCACAAAAATATAGGATTGAAGCATATTTAATTGTATCGAACGAAGCGTATTTGGATAAATTTGGAGTTCTCAATTTTTTACAGAATGAGAAAATAGTAGCTGAAAGTTAGCTATTTTTAATTGGGAGGTTTTAAGCTTTACAGAAGCAAAGAATAGCAGCAGAAGCGTAGCTATTTTGTGTTGCACCACCATTGTAATATCGTAGAAAAAGAGCAATGATGTATCACCAAGAACGTAGTAAATTACAAACATTACTCCCAAATGGGTTTACTTGTTTAGCTATTTTTGTTGGATGGTTAAACGAGATTCTCGTACATTTTGGTCGTTTTATAAAATCAATAGCTTGCTACGTGACACGACACTTGGCGATTATGTATTCTAATGTACACCATTTATATTACACAACATACCTGTTTATTTGCACATCTCTTTTACCTTTTTTACCGGATAGATGTAATTGAAACGGAAAATCAGCAGCCAGTTGTCGCATAAAGCACACAGATGTTTGTTCAAAATTGCGGTTGCTTAAGAGACGTAAATCACCAAAGCGCTCTTTGTATAAAGCATTTCCGCAGAAATTTTGCTCTTTGAATTCCAATGTTCTGTCTTGGTGTAGGGTCAGGGTTTTATGTCGAATGGAAGTTATTAACTATCCCAGACTATAGGATGTAATGCGCGCGGTCGGGTCGGGTTATCAGTGGCTTCTTTAGCTCAACTTTATTTTTGGTATAAAAATCATAAAAAGGTTTCATTTCCTTAATACACATACATGACGGTCCGGCATTCTTTATTTTGCTTTATAACCTTAAATAACTCTTCTTCCCAAAAAATGAAATAAGTCGAGTATGAAAGAGTTATGGAAAACAGTAAAATATTTACGATCATTTATCATTGACAATAAACACGAAGTAGAGCAGTATGATATTACATGTTACGGTTGCCAGACTAAATCTGTGGTTCATGCAAAATAGGAACTGTAGTAGTTAGGTGACTGACCTTATTGGTCACCATGTGGTCACCAAGACTGCCCTAGGCCAACTTAATACAAACCCACCACAACCAGCAACACTGTTATTTACTGTGTTGGCTTCGTTGGAGCTGTTTTACAACTTTTGGTTCAGAAAGTTAACTTTGTAAGGCATTTGTGGATATTTTTGGATGTGTAATATGAAACTTATATATAAAGATTATTGCTAAATTTAGGGTGGGTGGGGTGAGAATACAAAGATTTTTTTGTAGTTTGGTTATTAATTTGTAATTAAAGTTTAGGCATTTAAATACATAATTCGCCACCTAAAATACAGGGTTTATCAAAAACCGGTACACATATTCAAACAAAAAATAGATTAACCCAAGTCGATTCCAGTGGTACCTATTTTTTTTCAAAAACCGTTTAAGTTTTTTTAAATTGAAAAATAAAATGTTGTTTGAGAACTGATGAAATTGACAGAAAATGTATTTACACTCTACCAGGATCAAAGCCCGGACTTTTAGTCCTAGAACAGCAAAAAATTTCGTTCAAATGCAATAAGTAAACAAAACAAATGGGCGTACTTAAATCCATTCGGTTATACGTGAAACATGTTGCACGATTTTGCAAGGTTTCTAGAACTACAACTGCAATATTTAAGATACATAGTTTCGTTGAGTGTACTTTATTGTTGAGCTAAGCCAGGGGTTCTGCACTTAAAACTGTGTTTGCAAAGTTTCATAAAATTGTTTCGTGTACTACTTTTAAAACCCCCGACCATTTATATTCTACGCTTATCAACTCTGTTATCAAATAGCTCGAGATAATAAACCAGCTGGCCTGATGAATAATACGTATCTAAAAAAGCTCCCTAAGGTAAAGCATGTGGGAGGGTTGCTATTTTAAACCCGTAAATAATTCGTTTAAAATTGCATATATGCGCCAACTGTATATTTAAAGGATTTATTATTAATTTAACATTAAGGGGGAATTACACTAGTAACGCCCTCTATGATGTGCGGCGAGGAAAAGTTGCAAAGTAACAAACCGGCAAAGTTGCGATCGGAACCTGCTAAGTAAGTGTGCCACACGGGCGTTTCTGTGTTTTGTGCTTAGAGGCCGGTGCGATCGCAGATACCTGCTTAGCAGGTTCCGATCGCAACTTTGCCGGTTTGTTGCTTTGCAACTTTTCCTCGCCGCACATCATAGAGGGCGTTACTAGTGTAATTCCCCTTTAATGTTATACTTTCTGGCATATATCTGCTTGTTTGCTTTTGGTTTCAATTATGGTTAGAATTATGTCCACCTGATGAGTTCAAATAAGAACGAAACATGTAGTGGTTTATTCTAGCCATAATTGAAACCAAATCTCTTCTTTCTTATTTATTATTAATTGATTGTTCCATAATTCAAATACTAACCAAATATTAGACTAGCAATCCGAACACTGATCAGGATATTGCATAAACTGTAATTTAAATCCAAAGTTTCAAAGACGTACCTTGCAGGCGATAAGAAAGTTTTTATACAATCACATTTCTTACTCTCCATTTTTCTGTTTTGCTTTTCTACCGATGAACGCAAAGTTTCGTTATTATCGAGCAGTACTCAAACAATTTTGCGGCACATTTTCAATAATAAATTTCTCGTACCTTATAAGAATCCATTTAACAAACAAATGGTTTTTCCCCTAATTTATATAAACTGTAATCTACTGTGGGTTTTAATATTTGTATTTATTTTTGATACACCCTGTATATTTACAAGGAATAGTCCAAATTTTAGTTAATGATGTTTGTGCCAAAACAATTGAAATATTTTAATAAGTCCAATTTTTATTTACTGTATACAAAGGCATTACAAATATTTATTTTGCTAATTAACACCGTAAATTAAAATTATATTAAGAACAAAGTATTTGTCGTACACAAAAATGGAATTATAGTGATATAATAGGCAGATTATAAAAATTCCTTATTAAAACGGCTATAAAAACTGAAGTAAAATTGAAGTAGATATTTGATGTTTCTGGTAGTGCTTGAATTTTTTATTAGTACTGAAAGTACTACTTACCGGTAAACACTTATGTCCATGCTATTTCCTCTTTTTTGTTCATTCTGTAGGTGTATTGATTTGAAGGACACCAATCTATCAACATTCTATTAAAAAAAGCCAAATAATATGTAACAATGCGATGCACATGTTGTTACCTATATTATTGTCACTTAAAATTTTCCGTTTTGCACATTAATTAAATACTAGTGGAACCCGTAGGCTTCGCCCCACGCTTTTTTAAATTAAAACTTTTGGCGTTTTGACGTAAATTGTAGACGTCTGATAATAGTTTTTTGACGTCAAAAAGCGAATTGTTGACATCAAAAAGTTTTTTTAACGTTAAAATTAATTAATGCCGCGGTCGACTTGCCGTAGTAAAATTTGCAGTTTGAAATACGTTAATGGCTGTGAACCAGCTTGTAATTAGGAGCTATACCTCTTAAAAAATTTATAAGACTTTTATTTTCATAGTCTCTCGCTATAAGTTATATCCTGTTTGAAAAACCATTAAAATATTCTTTAGTTAACTCTACTTATTGATAAAAGTTAAAGCAATCGAATTAATATAACAAAATCAAATTAATTTATTACAGGAAAGTAGAAATCTTACTAAATCTAAATCTATCTTACAACCAACGAGTTCTAAAAATTACGTTTTAAATTATTTAAGTAATGCTTATTTTACAAAATTATAAGGTAAATTCAAATAAGAAGCAAAAAATACATTTAGCCTATATACCACCAGAAGCGAAAACTACTTAAAATAACGAGTTTGTAGAATTACAATATCTCGGGGCCAGCCGTTCCGTGGCGAGACGTACCGCGGCAAACCGAAATTCGCGGCGATTCGGCCGCAGCGAGTCGGCGGGGCGGTGACTCGGCCGCGGCAAGTTGTACCGGACTGAACAATTTAAATGTGCTTAATAGGAATAATATTCCGTACGAGCCAAAATATGAATTTTTGTAGGATTTTAGGAATTTGTTCATTTCTGTTGAACCTTCAGAAATTTACGACCAGATGGTTAATGCTTTCTATTTCCACACTGACAAGAATCTAAAAAAATATGACATGTTAACGGCTACACACACTATTAAGTAATGAATGGAGAGGGTGGAGTTTAATGCGGAAGGTCTTATTGATTTTGTTAATACGAGTTCAAATCATAGCGTAGACATACCGAACGCCACTGTTGAAGTGAATCACTTATTTATATTTGAAGAACTTGTTTGTCAAGAGAAAATAATTTTTGCTGAAATTTTGAATGCGTTATTGATTGTCATAAATCCTTAATTTTTTTTGGGAGAAAAGTGAACAGGTTCGTTTCCTTAATTGGTCCCTAGAAATTTGACAAGCACGAATATTGAGTTAGCTTGATGTTTCCAATTTACTGATAGCAACGGTGAAGTGATGATGTAACTTATCAGACGAAATTTAGGCAGCAGCCAGTATGCGTTTGGTGTTTATCAGTCGGGCATCGTTATTTCATTATTGCGAAATCAAAATGTTTGGTACATAAAGTCGGAATCGCGATCGTTATAAACCGAGCAATGAGGTCGACAAGTGAACCTTGTGTGTGTCAACGACCCTAAAATGATTCGCAATCCAAGGGAGAGAATATGTGACGACAGCGGAGGGTGGAACTAAAATAGGAATTACATTAATTTTCAGTAGCTTCTGCTGATACAAAACATGCTTTCCTAAATAATCCAGGAAATCCTTAAAGGTCGCCTCGCCAAAAAGCCGCGCCTTTTATTATGAAAGCGGTAATGCATATGTGGGCGAGTAGCGACTACAGAGTAAAGCAGCATCATCCATACAGATTAAGGATAACCAACCATCCCGTCGTTCCTTTATTACCTTGCTTCGTAAATAAACCACGTGTACCTACCAAGGAAGGAGTACACAGCCAAGTAGTCAAGGTTTTTGCCCCAGGCATTCAGCATATACATCTAAAATAAATTCAATTTGAAATGCCATGTATGCGTCTGAGCTTTGTTTGAAAAACAATTCTTGGCTGAGATATTGCGAAAACTCGTTAACTTTTTATGCTTTTTTCGACCAAATTTGCAAAGTCTGAAAAAATCTCAGTTTACAACCTCGAGACGTAACTTTAAGTCCTTACACGTAGCACGAAACTTTGCAATTTCTTTAAAAAAATTTAGTGAGGCATTTCATTAATGCAAACTTCTCTCCCTTCATGCCCAGCGAGATAAATAAGCAAGTCTGAAAATGCTAACTGCTTTTTGAAATACAGCACAATTGGCAGACGCCTATTTCGCTGCCTTTTCAGCAAACTTATAGCGACCCTAATGTGTCGTTTGATACCATTCTTCAGGACAATTTCAAGATAAAACTGGAAGAATTAAAATCGGTCGTATTCTTTTTTAAATTCTCCCTATGGCGGAGTTCTGAAATGTGACAAATACTGTTAAATTCTTTCGATTTTCTTTGGCAAAAATTAAATTTGTAGTCGTGCTTTAAATTGAATTTCTCTTTCACGTATGAACGTAATTTTGCTAGTCGTGCGGCTGCGGCTGTGCGTTTTCCGACTGAAATTGAACACAAATATTATTCAAGCTTGTCAAAGCAGCAATCCTACTGGACACAAATATTGATTTTACAAGTGGCTTCTAATAAAAAAAATCTATAAAGCTCTAAATGTATAAAAAAAATGCCGCGACAGAGACCGGAGCCAACCGCATTTAAAATTGCCTCTCGTCCTTGATACCATTTTATTATTTTATATACTTACTTACACTAAGGTTGCGTGAAAACTATGTTTGCTTTCTATATGAAACGTCAACATTTGGAAGTTCGTATACATTACTGCAATTTACCGTAATATACTTCAGAAATTTCTTTGCGGTGGAGGTTTTAGCTTGAATTTTATTTGCTTTATGGAAACTGTTACAATAACAAGCCAGTTATTTTGCTGCACTTAAACCCTTGGATGAAAATAATGATCTGAGCTTATATTATATACAGGGTGCTTCAACAAATGTGGGAACAAATTATAGGGTATAGATTCCTCGCGTAAAACGTTTCATTTAAATTCTAAACCTCCATTTAATTTTTATGAATAAAGCACTCCTTTAAATTCAGCAGTTTTCCACTAATTTACAATGAAAAAAGGATCCACACTTGCGAAATAATTTCAATTAATTAGGAAGGAGACTGTGACCGAAACAAGATAATTTAAATTTTTTGTTTTATTATTAAAAATTAAATGAGAAGTTGAAAAATTTAGAATGGAGTTTTTAAAAACCTCAAATATTACTGAAAAGGGGGGCATGTTATTCAGTTTCAACGCCACTGGATAATCATATTTACATTAAATTAATTTTGAAATATGCCTACTGTTAAGTAATATTTATCTTGAAAACTTCATCAACTTTCCTGCAACCGTTTTTAGAAAATGAGGGTTCCCACCCACCCTGGATAACCTGGAAATCCTGGAAAAGTCAGGGAATTTCAAGCTGTAAGTCTAGGGTTTTAAGCAAAAATTGGCGCAAATCTTGATTTTTCTCTAAGTTAAATGGAAAACCTGATTTTCAGTAGTGTTGAATATTAAAAAAAATTTTTTTGTTTATAGAATTATTTTTATTTTCGCGCCCACTGAAACTTTAAAATTGCCGCTACACCTTTCGGTAAACGAACGAACGAATGACGTTTTTTTATCAGCTATGTTTGTAACATTTGCCTGAACTTATTATTGAGTAGGAGTGAGAGTGTCAAATGAAAATCGTTTAGCAATATTTTGCTTAGCAACTGACGTAGACGAAGGATATTTTTCTAAATATTTAAAAACTTTGAGTGTTGTTGCTTAAAAGCAAAATTTTGGGTGATATGACCCGTGATATTTTATCTTGCAAAATTATAATCTCGAATGGTATTTGAATAGATTACTTCGCAATTAGGAAACAAAGCTACAATCCATGTCTAGTATCATTGCTACGAGAGTAGGGATGCCGCGGGTACCCGGCTATTACCCGGTACCCGGCCAATTTTGGCAGATACCCGGTTTGGCCGGGTAGCGAGGTTGTACCCGGCCGGGTACCGGGTATAAAAGAAAATTTCTTTTAAATAAAAATAAACACTTTATTGTCTATTATTTTGGTTTGCTGTCAATAGTAATTAATAATTATTATACATAAGCATATGTATATAAACATAAATAATTTAATCCTTAAATATCAAATATGATGTAATAAAATTAATAATTAAAATTTAATAGGGTCAAATTGTGGTGCAAGATTATTAACGATTCTCCATTTTTTGGAAGTAACCTATTTCTTTTCTTTCAAAAACATTGCTCGCTTCTGAAAAAAGCCTTTCGCTATAGACCCTGCTTGCAGGTGCTGAAAGGTACTTTTTTGCTAGACCAGCGTAAATTGGATATTGTCTCATGTATTGTTGCCACGATCGCTAATAAATAATACTACTTAAATGTTAAATACCGCAAATTAAATAAACGTTTTGCTTCACCCCTACCTTTGAATTATTCTCGGCTGAAAACACCAAGGTGCTGTTTTGTCAGTTGAATACGGCATGTTGCTGTTTTAATTGCTAAAAATAGAATGTGAATGGCTAACATTTAACTGACTATGGATTCTAATTGGCTACTTATAGTAAAAGTGGAATAATCACAAGTATTACAATTAGTGATCCCGCTTTTTTGATTAACTTGGGTTAATTGTTAACGAGCGCGAAATCGTATTAGTATTTTCAAGCTAAACTAAATTCGTACTTGAGAAACTCAAATTTATTGATTAATTTGAACTTCATATTGATATACGCAACTACAGATACCGGCTTTAATTGAGAACTCAATTTGTTTTGCAAGCTTTTGTAGGTGCTTTTTGAATGCGGTTTGTGATTCTGAATTTTTGATGGAAAAATTTCTCTGGCTAGAGGGAAAAGAAACCTCAACCAAGGAGTTTGCTTTTGGTTTGTAGGAAAATCTTGCTCGATCTTTCCTGGTAGACTCCAGTGCAGCTATTAATCGTGTTTTTCTAAGAGTACACATATGACTCTGATTTACAACACCCTGTAGAAGTAAAGAATGTCAATTAAATGCTGAATATTTTATAGGAACGTGCATTAAAATAATATTAAAAACAATTATACTTGATACAGCATTATTATTATTAATATACATCCCAAGAACGATTACAATTTAAAAATATTAAAACTGTTTCTTTATCTAATTACGCAGTGTAGCTTTAAAATCGTCAAATCGTGAAAAAAGTGATGCTAACAAAGCTGAATATTTGTGAAAACTTTTAATTCAGCATGTGTACGAGTCACAAAAAGATCAAAGGACAAAATTCTGCTTTTTTTCGAATAACTTCATAACTGCACCTATGTAAAAATGTTCTAGACGAAAGTTGAAGGGCATTAAATTCTCTAAAAAAGGGTTTGGTCGCATTTGTTCGCAAATGCAACCGTTTTCGAGAAAAATCGCGTATCGCTCTCACACATATTCGCCAGCGATTTAAAATAATAATTAATACGTATAAGTTTTAAATAAATATATGTTGAAGTTATTAATTATTATATTATTTATATGAATATGAACTTCAACGCAACGCTTGAAATTATTCATAAAAGAAATGCACAAACACAAAGAAAAATCATAAGCGAAATACATCCAACGCTCGAAAGAAGCCGTTTATCAAAATTATTTGAATTCGGCCTACTGGGGATACACGACTCAAAAAACGTTGCATATAATGTACCGTGAAAATCAGTACATTATTACCAGTGGAGAACCCGCTGACCGCGCTTTTTCTCGAAAACTGCTGCAGTTATGAAAAAATGAATTAAACCTTTTTTATGGAGAATTTAGTGCTCTTCAATTTTTATCTAAAACATTTTTTCGCAGGTGCAGCCGTTAGCGAGTAATTCGCGAAACACTGTTTTTGCGAATTTTAACTTAATATGTCAGCTTAAGCATTCAGCGGATCAACAGTGATATTTTTGTGGCTCCTTATTATACTGCTCAAAAATACAGCCGAAGAAAAATTGAAATTCTCGCGGACAAAAATGTAAAATAATTTATGTAAATTTTACTTCGTAACCATGTTACAAAGTAAAATTTACAAAATTTGCATATTATAGTAATACTGTTAATAAAAACATTGTTGAGCCAAATTTCAAAACTTTTACACAGAAATAACATAGAAGGCACGTTTTATTTCATCATAAAGCAAAGCAAAAACTCCATAAAACATAAAATTATTCAACAGGAAATTTAATACAAAGTCAAGTTTTAATAGCACCAAAGTAGCTTTACATATGTACTTAATTGGCTGTACCAATCACTTATGCAGAAATATTGCTTCACATTTCCCCAATACGTAAAACGTCTTGAGGATTCTTAAATTAAAACGAAAGACAAATTTACATAGTATTTATTAAAGTTCTGAGTATCCATCAGGAAGGAGATGAGTATCGGTATAAAATTGCAGTTTTAAAAGACCGACCTAGTACCCATAAACGCGTCTGAAAGACACAGATCTAATTTTGTGAAACGTGATCTTGATAAAAACTCCTAGTGTAGCTACTTAGTGTCTAAAAGTGTTTATCGAAGCGAAACCTGAACTTTTGTGGAAGTTCCTGGCGAGCAAAGCATCGGGATCCTCCTGGAATGTAATCCTGAAGCAGGAAGCGCTAATAAAACGCACCTGCTGTTACTCGACACCCTGCTTACTTGAGTTGGAATGTGAACTAATATATGCGCTACTTTCATTTTTATGCATTTACATGTTTTATATCTGGTGTAGTTACAATTTCGGCCGCTCATTACGTAACTAAATTTACATAAACAGCTGCATGCTTACGCCATCTTTTTCATCTTACAATGCAAATGGAGAAGTAAGCTAGAGTTTCGGTCAGTAATGCTTCCAAGCTCCAGAATAATTAAAGAATTTAATTTGAGAATTAAAGTTTGCTGTTCCCTGGTGTGCGTGTGTGCGTATGCAAATGAGAATGAATTGTGAAGCAAACACTCATTAAATGAAAAAGTTTATCCGAAGTTCTTTGCAGCGAAACAAGCAAAATGTTTTAAGGATAAAGGTCAGTTTTAAGACCATTTGCTAGTAGGGGGTATAAATTTCATCCAACTCGCTAAAAATAAGCATTTTCAGTTGGAAACTTAAGTGAAAAATAAAAATATAAGTCTTGTACAAAAAGAGAGAACCGAGATTTAATTAAAGTTAGTTTTAACGCTGAACTCAACGTGGATTGGAAGTTTAATAATTTGAAATGGAACTAGACGAGAAAGTAAGAAGGGTTGCGCTGCTTGGAGATAACTACTGTATTGCTGGGGAATTTGCAAAGCACAATCTATTGCAGAATTTAATATTTTTGCTCGGAATGCGTGTAATTTTACCTGGACAAATATTGTAGGTAAACGCGAATTGCAAACATAATTTGTTTATACAAAACTTATTAGATTAACTTCAACATTCCAAAGCATTTTTCAACCTATTTATGTGGTTATTACCAACCCTCGGACCTATTAAATAAATTAATATCCAACGCCATAGTAAAAAACTTTCCAGAAGGAAATGTCTTCTCTTTCTACATAGGGGATGTTAAAGCTTTAAAAAGGGTTAATCCTTTATTCCTCAGCCACAGCACACGTTGAGGGTACACGATTTTAAGGGATTAAATAAGGATTAATATACATAATTAATCTCTTATGGTGAAATTACTTAGTACACGTCATCAGGCAATTGCGAATGCCTACTTAGCCTGATGAGACATGAAGCCTTCTCTAAGTAATATCACTCTGTATAATTTATACATGAACGAAGAAGATGTGATTCAAACCTGTCTTATTTTCGAGTCGAAAACCAACTGATTCCTGATCGACTGATAATGTTTTAATTAAATCGCAAAAAATGTATTATTTAGAACTGATAATTTTCAAGAAGACCTACCAGTTTTATTTGCACTATAATAAAAGCAAAATAAACAATCTGCAATCAAGTTATATTGTTCAGACAAATATATTATGTTGTAGTTCACCCAAAGGTCATGTTTTAGGTCCATCTTTTGTACTCGTATGTATATTTGTCTCACAAAAGAAATACGTAACGGTATATTAAACTTTCTTATAATGAAGCAGAAAGCAGCACAGGATAAACAGTTTTGGCTTAAAATGTAATTTCAAAAGATTTATCAAAGCTGTCTTAATCGGATTAAAGCATTAAAGTTTTTATCAAATCAACCATCATTCAGCAATCTCAGGCATGCTATTTTAATCCTGTACCTCTGGCATAAGTAAACAAATATCAATATTAAGAAGAAATAGGTGTACATCTGAAACACAATTTCAACAGCACTTGAAAGCAACTTCATGTCCAACCAAGGATTGTTGATTTTTTATAGTTCCAATTTCAACGGGAACGGCTTTTTAAATTAAACATTTCGTTGTAAGTCAATCATGTGATTAAGTATTTATACTACAGTAGGAGTTGTTGCAGTATCACATTTCAGATAACATAAAATATGATGATGTTCTTTGCTTATAATTAATGGCTGGATTTATATGCACTAACAGTGTTGCCAGAAATGTTTTTCCTGCAACAAACGGGATAACGTATCTGATAACACTGTAGTAAGGATCTATTATAAACACAACTGGTCATAATTAATATATAGAATGTTTTATCCAAGGGATCATTTAATTGTTTCTGCGATCAATAATAATTATTATTACAAAACTTTATGACCGTCTATTATAACTTATAGTAGACAGTCATGAGGCTGGGTTTTGTAATAATAATTATTATTGATCGCAGAAACAATTAAATGATCTCTTGGATAAAACATTCGATGATATATTAATTATGACCAATGGTGTATATGATATTCATTTGTGCTGTCGTTTTTGGTTCTCTTCCGAGATTTCTGTTTTTTCTTTCCTCGACTCTTCTCTTCTTTACCCTCTCTCTCTATAGCAGCCATCTGTCATTCTTTTTCTATACCCTTCCTGCGTTTCTTTTTTTTGAGCCCTCTCTGTCTTTACTTCCTCTCCCATCGTGGTTTATTTATAGGTTTAATTTGTTCATATTTTTCCCCTCTTTCGTTTTCCTTTCCTTAGCCCTGCTCTTTCCCTCCCCGGTGGTTTCTATGGTATTCATCTATTACTATATTTCAATCCCATCTCTAGTTTTCTTCGTTTATTTCTTCTTTGGGTCCTCTCTTCTTTACTCTACCTCTCCACTGATTCATTTATGGTATTGATTTGTTAATCTGTTTTAATTTCTTGTCGCGCTTTTCTCTTTCCCTTTTTAGGCCTCCTTTTCAGTGGTTTTTATGACATTCATATGTCTTTTTTTGCAATACTGTCCGCATTTACTTTTCTCTTTCTTTACTTCCCTTCTCACAGTGCTTTATCTATGGATTTGATTTACTAATGTATGAATTAAATACTGGTTTGCTAACCTTTTTCGATCCTCTTCCGCATTTATTTTCATTTATTTTTTTAGACCCTTTTATTTATTGACTCTCCTAGTGGTTTTCATGGTATTTCTGTCATTCTTTTTCAGTCTCCTTTTGCCTTTGCTTCTTTTTCTCTTTATTCGTCCCCTTTCTTTTTTACCACTCCTTCCTCTCGTCACAGGGGTTTGTGTATGGGTTTGATTTATTAATCTTTTTAATCCATTTTTAATTTTTTTTTCGTTTTCTTTGTTCTCCGATCCTTTTCTTTTGTCCCCTCCCTCACCCTATTATTGTCTATGGTTTGTTAATCTTTTTTTTATCTCTTGTTCCTTGCTTTGGTTCCCCTCTTTCTTTCTATGTCATTTTTGAAATACCCTTCTCGTTTACTTTTTCTCTTCGGCTCTTCTGTACTCCCCCCCTCACATTGATTTATCTGTGGGGTTGATTTGCAAATCTTTTTCGATCTCCTCCCGCACTTATTTTCATTTGTCTGTCTTTGGTCCCTGTATTTACTGCCGTGGCGGTTTTTATGATATTCAGCTGTTATTCTTTTATTATCTTCTGCGTTTTCTCTTTCGTCCACTTCTCTTTTTTTAGTCCCCTTACCACAGTGGTTTGTCTATGGGTTGATTTGTTAATCTTTTTAATCATCTTCCATGTTTTTTTGTTTTCTTTTTGTTGGTTTCTCTCTTTCTTCTCCCAGTAGTTTCTTGGATACTCTACTTTCATTCTTTTTCAATGTCCTCCCGCGTTTTCTTCATTTTCTTTTTCATCGGATCCTCTCCTACTTACTTCCCGTTCCATATTGGTTTATCTGTGATATTAATTTGTCAATCTTTTTTAATCCCCTTTTGCGTGTGTTCGCTTCACCTGCTTTGGTTCTTTTTTTACCTTCTCCGGTGTTTTCTATGGTATTCATCTGTCATTGTTTTTCTAATCCTCCCGCTTTTTCTTCGTTTTCCCTATTTTTGGGCCTTCTCTTTCTTAACCTTGTCTTCCATCTATGGGATTGAATTGTCAATTTTCCGGTTTTTTCCGTTTCCCTTTCTTTGCCCCTTCTATTTTTACACTCCCAGCGGTTTATGTGGAATTTATCTGTCATTTTATTTCAGTTATTTCCCGCGTTATTTCGTTTCCTCTTCTTTGGCCGCTCTCTTTATTTCTTCAGTGGTTTAGTGTTATACTTTTTATGTCATCTATGTTTTTTTATTCTCTCCCCCTTCCACAGCGGTTTATCTATGGCATTGATTTGTCAATATTTTTTAATCCTCATCCCATTTTTCTTGGATTATTTTTTTTTGTTCTCCTACTTTACTCTTCCCGTAGTTTCTATGATATGGATCTGTCATAATTTTTTTCAATCCCTCGCGCATCTCCTTCGTTTTTTTTTTCGGCTCCTATTTTTCTTTAATCCCATAGTGGTTAATGTATGGTATTAATTTGTCAATTCTTTTTTAATCATCTTCTGGGTTTCCCGTTCATCTTTGGCCTTTTTCTTTACTCTATATGATTTCTATGGTATTTACTGTTATTCTTTTTCCCGTTTTGACGTTTTTTTTCTTTCTTAGCTCCACCTGCAGTTTTAATAATATTCATCTGTGCTGTTTTGTTTCTTATTGTTCAGTTCCACCCCCTCCGTGGTTTATATGGTATTTATCTATCGTTTTTTAATTCCCTCTCGCGTTTTGTTCGTTTCCTCTTTTTTCGCACCCCTTCCTTTTCTGTTTCTCCTTCTTCCCGCCCCTTACCCTTTACTCTGCTATATTTGTTTAGTTTACTAAGACCAGTTTCTGCAATAGATGCTGAATGTCAGGAGGGGAAGCAATATGCACGTAGTACAAAACAATTTTCCAAATGTGCCTTCTTGAATTATTAATCGTGGTTTAATTACGATCTGGACATTTTCGTTCGATTAAATCTTAATCCGATCATTTTCATCTATTTGAATTTTACAAGTTAAACCTTTGTGCTTCAGATTCGAATAGATGTGCCACCTAAAATTAATCTTATAATTTTTTGAGCATTAAATGAGTTAAGTAGACATAAGTGTAGTATTTTACCGTAGTAAGCACGACTGGCTTAAGCTGACAGGTTAAATATTAGATCTACTCATCATGACGTAATGTATTATTACGCCTCAGAATACTTATTATTGTTATTTGTTGCCTATACTAATGAAACCACGCACCTTGTCGTTTTTTTAAAGAAATGGTTTATAATGGCGTTTGTTTTGGTAGAATACCGAGCGCTATTAAATATCTATATATGTAATGGTCACGCGACCTTCATTTTAGTTTAAGTAAATAGTCGTAAACATGAAGGTTTGATTTATGTTGATTGGGGGGAGTATTATAATACCGTTTTGAAGTATTTTTGTCAAAACTAGGTAAGTTTTACTCTGCAACTGCGTTTGGTAAAAATTTAAATTCACGAAACAAAATAAAAGTAACGTTAGTAGTCAGCGAGTGTTAGTCGAATAAGCCTTGAATTCCCATTGTGCATGTTGCAGGAACTGAGTAAATGATGAACGTGCCTGTATTTACACCCACAATAAATCTCTATCTCCTAGTTAAGTGCTCACTTTACTGGGCAGTTTTAAAAAATTGCCCTCACATATTTTAAACCGAACACTGTTTGTGCATCGACAGCAACATTGTAGTTTACAGGATAAAAGTGAGGGCATGTTTGTGTAGTTTACACCAGCAGCTCCAGTCCCGGACTCCGGACTAACACTGATAAATGTAGCGGAGCTCGGTCAATGAACGTGCTATCGGAACGGGAATAAATCACCCTCTTTTATTATTTTGCTACCACCTTATTCCCTTAACTTTTGTTGTTAAAATAGAATTTCCTGGCAAAAGAGGCAAGAATTATTTATCATTAATTTGGTGGGAGAAAGGGCTCCGGTCTGAACCTGGCAAATTTCACCCAAAATCGATAATTGCTGTCTCTTTAACTTGTATGCGCTTTACTGCTGCCGTTCTTTTCGGAGCTTCGATACGTTTTAAATTGCTTCTTAGCTCATGTCGAGCCTTTGCCAATTTAGCGTCGCGAGTTATTTTATTGAAGTGAACCGTCATCGAGTTCGAGACAGAAATAGAAAATCCGTTAGTGTTTTATTTTTCGTTAATAAGACTGTTCGAGGTGCATTGAGGAAGCAGCAAAAATATAAAACGACTTGAAATTCGTCGCTTTACAGAATTGGCCCTCCATTTCCTGACGAAACCAACCGGGTGTGAGCTTTGGTTCCTTGCCATTGTCTAGAAATTGAGCACTGAAACCCCACTTGCTGCCCGTTCTTTAAGTGATCGAATTGCAATGTCATTGGTGGCTTCGTGATTTATTTTCTAGTGAAGACTGAAAAGGGCAATCGATAACCAAGTTTTTGTTCAAAACGGGGAGATATTTATCTTTGTCCTTAAAATGATACTTTTACAAGGATATTTTAAAATTCTTTTAAAACGGATTCGTTCGATTTTTTATTGCTAAAGTTAATCTCTTTAATTCCCTTTATTATGATTGCTTTGAAGACTTTCGTTTCAACTTAGAAAATTTTAATTTAGATTCTTATTGCTCGTTAATGAGGAGCTTAAAAGAGCTTGATTAAAAATTCTGGATTAACACTCCCTTAATTTAATTAAATTTAAAGGCAGCATAACGTATACAAAAGCTGTACTCATATAATTAATTTGACGTCTTTAATACTTAAACACTCCCACGGTAAACTTCTTGGGAAGATTCTTTAAAATTGCCGAGAAAGATTAGGTGGCATTTTTTCCACCCTATTTAGCTTTGTAAATAAGTTAAGGTACAGAATAACATAACTATTAATATTGTGTTTGCTTAAATTATTATGAATACTAGCCACTAATGACGTATGAAATCATAAATACATTTATAGTGGAAGTTGGAAGGTTTCAAATCGATGTATTGAGTTAAAGTAGGTTAAGTGCAGTGACAATAAAGTTAAAATTATCGATAGGTTAAGTGGATTTTGACAAATGTGTCAGTAATATCTGTAATCTGCAATAATAATTGCATCCAATGCAATGGTGTGAATGATAAGAAACCTAAAATTATGTTCCCATTTCAATAGTAAACGAATAAAAAGCTCGCTGACCAAAGGACTCCAGACGAAAATGTCGCGGATAAAAAGCCTCCGGATAAAAAGGTCCCGGTAAAAGGTTCCGGATAAAAAGGTTCCGGATAAAATGGTACCGAGTAAACGGGCTCCGGATAAACAGGCTCCGGACAAAAATATTCCGGACAAAGAGGTTCCGAATAAAGGTTCCCCGACAAAAAGGTTCTCGAATAATAAAAGGTTTCGAATAAAAGGCCTGCGGACAAAAAGGTCCCGGGTAAAAAGTCCCCCGGCGTGTAGCTCACGAATAAAACAGCTCTGGATAAATAGGTCGCGGATAAAAGCGTTAAGGACAAAAATGTTCCAAACAAAAAGGGCTGCGGTAAAAAAGGACCCGGACAAAAAGGTTCCGGATCAAAGGTTCCAGGAAAAAAGCATCCCTGAACAAAAGGTCTTGGTTAAAAGGTTCCCGGACGAAAAGGTCCTGAATAAAAGCTTTCCCGATAAAAAGGTCCTGCACAAAAAGGTTTCGGATAAAAATAACGCGGATAAAAAGACTGCAGTTAAAAAGATGCTGAATATAAGGTCTCTGAAAATAATTTTCCGGACGAATAGGTTCCGAATAAAAGGTTCCAGTACAACAAGATCCGCAGATGAAAGGTCTTGGTTAAAAGGTCTTCGAACAGAAAGGTCCCGGTTAAAAAACCTCTGGGTAAAAGAGGTCCCGAATAAAAAGGTCTCGAGTAATAGGACTGCGGACAAAAGCGTCCCGGTAAAAGGTCATCGGACGAATATAGGTCACGGATAAAACAGCCTCAGACAAACCGGTCCCGGATAAAAAGTTCGCGGACAAAAAGGTTTTTAATAGAAGAGCTCCTGATAAAGGTAAAGAATATTGAAAAAGAATGAGTGACGCACTTCACCTGGACTATACTTCAAAAACTTTAAAATTTAATATTTCCAAAGGTATTTATGTACAACGTTGTAGCCCCAATAGCAGTGGCGCGCTCCCAGGATCCACAGTGTTTAGAGTATCTAAAAAGAAAATACTCGTAAATTACTCACACTTTTGATACACTTTATATAATCTTGGCCATTGAGTCGTCTATAAAACCCTAATAATTTTGAAAATTTCAATTTCCTAGTTTTGATTATAACATAATAAATAAAGAAATAAATTGCAATTTGTGTTTCCATAAGCATTAAAGGATGAAATTTGGCTAAGTGGGGTACAAGGCAAAATTAGAAAATGTCCTAATCTGTGGTCAAATAATAATATCTAGATTTGTCGACTTCCCTTAGCGATTAAGCCTAATACACTCCCCAACGGCAATTAAATTAGCATAGGTTAATATTGGGTCCGTTTAAGTTTACTTTTCTTGTGTAACTTGATCAGAGAATGCTGACTTTTAGTTTTACCACAATCTGCATTTAGTACTTACAGTGATGCTAAGGTAATAAATAACTAATACATAAATGTGTAAATTATTACATTATACTACAGTGCTTACTCAAAGTAACCTGTGCTGTACTTGAACACATTGCAATGCTAATAATAGCCTGATGAAGTGATGACAGATTCAGAGCTGTAATTAGAATCGAATGATGTAAGCTTTGACCAATTTAGCTGCAGGTTGTTACACACCTTGCTTACTGTATCAGCTAAAACGACGAATGTTATTAGCACCTGTGCTAAACGTTTTTGCTTTTCCACTTCCGTCTTATTACTGACCAGCTTAGGTGTAGTTTAAAATGCAAATTTATATGTTATATTCAAAACGATTACGACAACTGAACGTTGTAAGGGTACAATTTTACACGTGGGTAGATCAACTCATGAGATAATGCAAAAGTTAGGGAAAATACGAAATTATTCCGTGGGAATAGGTTCTACCTCATGAAAACTTTTTAGGATATCTGAAAAAGCGAAAAATCAGAGTTGGTTAAACTGTTTCGTGAAACTTTTGTATATTTTTTAATATTAACTTTAACGCACCCGAAACTAATTTATATCATGCAAAAATTTTTACATTACATCATTTTTGTAAAACCCACAAAATTTCAAATCTCAAACTGTATTTTGGCCGTAGAAAGTCGAGTGAGTGCTCTGAGCAGGTTGAGTCTGGCTCGATTCTAGGGATTAAGTTAGCTATATATAGCTAGGTAATGAAAAAATTGATTTATAAAAAAAATAAAATTAATAGTTGTTTTATGGAAATCATTATTTAATTTAAATTGATTTTTATGATGTTATGTTTTTGTTTAAACTCCATTATTTACAATTTAAGTGGTTTTTGTATGGTGTAAGAGAATTTTCTATTGGCTATCGGAACTTGTGGGCTATACCCCACACTTTATTTATTTATTGTTTTTAATCGAATTCCTAGTTTTATAAATTATTTAGAAATTGCCGTGTCAAGTTTGGTTTCTGACTTGTAGGTAGTAGAATTTTATCATTTTAATTACCAATTCTGAGCCTATTCATTTTTAAACATAAGCATCAAATCGTAAATACACGATAAACAAAATCAGATCAGTTTATGCAATCTAATAGCTACGAATTAACCTGAGAGCCGTATTTATTTTACAAATTAAGAAGCAGAGATCGCTTTTAATGTAATTATTTAATATCGATTTGTCCAATTACTGCTTTTACTTGTACATTAAGGAATGTCTTATATTAATTTCAATAATATTGTATGACATTTTGTAACAAACTTTTATAATTGCGTATTGCAAGTGCATCTTTTCACTGAATTCCGTTCGTTGGAATTTCATTTTGTGTTTTTATACAAAACTTTCTTACGCAGAAAGGGAATAAGGATAAATAAATTTAAGTCTTAAATATATTTAAAACGATGAAAACAATCAATATCATCGTTTTTTTAAAAGAAGATTGGCAAAATCTATTGCCATGCCGCAAAGATCGTTAACCGCCATAGGGCAACACTTTCGCCATAGAGTTATAGTTGGTAAAAGGGCTGTCCTCTGTTAAATATTGAAGGTCTCTAAAGTCCGATTAATTTAGGCTTTGCCAATCTGTTAACATAAAATCAATGGTCATACAAAGGACTTGTCTCTTGAAAATTAGACGAAACATTGTAAAAAAACAGCTCTCATTTTAAATTTCTTAATAACGTTTTCTAATTTACTAAAATGTTTTGCTGGCTTGCTAGAAATAGAACGTTCCCTTGCTCCTTTCTGGGCGAGGAAATCACTAACGAGGTTTTCCATTTGCATGGTATAAAGCAGATACATTTTGAAATACAGAATTTTAAACATATCGTTCCAGCTCTCAAACAGAGTTGATTTAAGTTGTAATTTTTGTTGAGTTACGCTACATAACTGAATCTGATAAACTGACAATTTTTTATCTAACTTTACATTTGGAACTGTACAAACGCAGTTTTTGCATAAAAAGTAATGCAGGTTTAATTATTTATTTTGATGTTTACGGAAAGTTTTCATACTTCTTGCAACTTTCCATTCCTGTAAGTTTCAAGAGTTTTCTGTTTGATGAAATTCGAAAGGCTTGTTACTGACTAAGCATGAAATACACCTGGCAGTGCTCACAGGTTTCTTAATAAGTTTGAGAGATGTTTAATTTTAATCGACCTACCTAAATGAGTCTATAATTTACAAGAAAACGATTATATAGTAAAACGAGCAGGATAAATCAATTGCTCAGCCAATGTATTATTTATTAAATTATTATGGTGGTTAGAAATGTGTCTGCCTTTAAATATACTTGAAAAGATTTTATTGTTGTCTTTCTTATTATTTTATTATACAGAATAATGGTGCAAAATTTGTATGGCGCAGTTAAGGCACGAAAATAAATGAAAAAGTTCTGAAAAACAATAAACATGGAACTGAAAATTTTTCGTTGCTGAGCAACGGTCTGCTAAAGAATGGAAACCTAATCACTGGCACTAAAGTTTTGAAATTTTATATCTGGGCATTACTCATTTTGCTTAGTAGTTTTAGCAGTTTTAGTTTAAATTGGTGCACCAGGGCTGTCTAATGGGGGGAGGACATTTAATATTATTCTCTAATAATGTTTGATTTTAAAAATTTCTGAAATTCTTCGTATATTACCTAATTCTCCGTACAAAAATGCACAAAAATGGTACTCTTGTTGAAATAGTTAACAGTGGCATGACTAAAGTGACCATACGTCCCGTTTTCAACGGGACAGTACCGTTTTTAAGTCATCGTCCCGTTGTCCCCGAGAAATCACTCGGGACGCAAAAATGTCCCGTTATGCAAAATTGAAACAATACTGTCCATATTCATTTGTTTGCAAATTGAAATGAAGGCCAATAATGTTTTCATACAGATAACTAAACTATATGATCGCCAGTTCGGTAGTAAGAGTAAGTCTATGGAGCGCCAAGTGTAAAGTGAAAATTTGCTGTGCATTTCAGGGTATTTAAGGCAATTTGTCCCAATATTTATTATATATACACACATTTAGCTAAATGCTTTTTATTTTAATAAATCGTTGTAGATTTAAATAAATCCTTAATCATTTGGTTTACATATTCCAATATTTAATAAAGCATTAGAGATTTAATTAAATCTTAAAACATTTACTTTAAATTTTAGTAAATCTTTATATATTTAGATAAATCTGCACATATTTGTTTTAAATCTTACAATATTTAATAAATATTCGCAGATTTAAATAAATTTTTACCGATATAAATAAATCTTTACAGATTTAAAATGTTTCAACATTTAATTTCAAGCTGTCACATTTAATGTTAACCTCTCATCTTTATTTGACCTTGGTAAGCCCAGCCGACTTAGGACACCAAGATCTGTTGCACCGGTAGTACGGCGTAAGGCAGGGTCATGGTGGGAGCGTTCAACGCTTAAACAAAACAGACTGAATATTACATTCTCGAGGGAATGTTCAGGAAATTTTACTGTATGAATAATAAATTATGCAATGTTTATGTTGTTAAATATGTTGTTATTAATGATTGAACTAACATTAATTGTATACATTCTTGAAATACGGAAAACGTGTTCATAATTGTTGAACGTTACCACCAGTTTAAACGGTCTTGGTCTTGTATGTAGATTGGGTCTACCAAGGTCAAACAAATATGACAAGTTAACATTAAATATGACAACTTAAAATTAAATGTTGAAATATTTATTTAAATCTGCAAGGATTTATTTATATTGGTAAAGATTTATTTAAATCTGCGAATATTTATTAAATGTTGAAAGATTTAAAACAAATATGTGCAGATTTATCTAAATACAAAGATTTACTAAATATTTGAAAATTTAAAGTAAATGTTTTAAGATTTATTTAAATCTCTAATGCTTTCTTAAATATTGGAATATTTAAATCAAATGTTTAAGGATTTATTTAAATCTATAACGATTTTTTAAAATAAAAAGCATTTAGCTAAATGTGTGTATATATAATAAATATTGGGACAAATTGCCTTAAATACCGTGAAATGCACAGCAAATTTTCACTTTACACTTGGCACCCCATATAAGTCCACGCTGGAATCTGCTAAGATTGCATTTGGCATTTCGCAGTAGTACAACTCATGTAAAAGCAATGTTAATAACTAAAGGTAATATAAATCAGTCTTGTTAAGAGTTTTATTCTTATTTGAAGTCGTCACCTGCACTATTAAAACAAATTTGTTCTTCAGAGAAATATAAATGAGTTTAAAATATTGATAGTTATTTTATATTTGTTTTTCTTTTCTTGTTCATTTATATGTATAAGTATAACATTAATAAACCAATAAACTTAATGTGTTCTTTAATATTTTATTGACAATAAAACCAATACAGTGTGTTTCGTACAATATTTTGTGTTTTTATCGATTTTATTTAATTTTTATTAATTTTTAAAACACGTCCCGTTTTTGAAAGAAAAATAAATGGTCACTTTAGGCATGACCCTAATGTGGGTTTTTGGTTTTCAATTGTTGGAGTTTTGCGTATAGAACCTTATTCTCAGTGCAAAAACAAACAAAACAATACTTTGGTTGAAAGTCGCCCTAAGTCCGTGAACCACATATGGGTCATACATGTATGATTGTTTCGATGTGGACCTGTGAACTGCTACTGAATTAATACTAATGGACTCTAGTAGAAGAAACTTCTAGTATTTAAAAAAGAATTCGTTTTGATATCTTTTATAGAACTTCAGAAAATTACAGCCATCTTCAGTGAACTAAAACGGAAGAAACAAACCCTACGTCGAAATGGAAAAACGCAACGAAGCACATAAGTAACCTAATTATTTATTAAGTGTGAAAACATTTCCCAAATGTTTTCTGGTATTTTAATATTGTTAAATTAAATTATTTCAACGCGTAAACACGTTGAAATACGTATAAGGCTAAAATACAAAACCGGTTGAAGTTAATAATTGTTTTATTAATTATAAATTACAATGACTTCAACGAAGTGAAGCTCGAACCTATATATAAATTATTTCTGCATGTGGTACTTATACTTATCTTTACATATTGCTTAATGATGGCCTAGGGCCACATGTTGCAAATGTTTACTTAGGTTTTAATTTGAAATTTTAAATATAATAAATAATATATGTGGAAGACTTGGTGTTGAAGTTTTATTTTATTCCTATTACTTTCATCCGAAGAATAATCTTTTAAAATTTGTATGTCAAAAACAAATTTTTCGGTGTCAAACCCGTGTTTTGACGTTAAAAACTAAAATGTTGTCGGACAACCGCCGAATTTTGAAATTTTGAAGATTTATGGATATTATGAAAGTTTAAGGTATTTTGGGTTTTGAAAATTTAAGCATTTTTAGACATATTGTAGTATTAAAATTATGAAAATTAAAAAAAATGTTGCAAATGAAAATTTTAAAATTTTTGAAAAATTTGGAAATTTTGAAAATTGCGGGAAATTGTAAAAATGTTTTAAATTTAAGTTGAAAATTTTTGAAAATTCTGACAACTTTTGAAAATTTAATAATTTTGAAATTATTTGAATATATTGTTTGAGAATTTAGGAAGTTCGTTAAAAAAAAATTTGAAAAGAATAAGTTCTGGAAAATACAAAACTTTAAAAATAGTAAAAGTTGAAAATTATTAGAAACAATATTACGTTAGCCCTCTCCCCGCAATACGATTTACCTTTGGTGTACGTATGCAAACAAAAGTTAGTAGAGAGAAATGAGTAATGCTCAGATATAGAATTTCAAAACTTAAATACTGCAAAAGTTAACAACAAAAACGATTAGACAGTTACATTTTCAGGAGGCTGTAGCTCCGCAACGTAGCTCCGCTCCGTTTTTGGACCCATTTCTATGCAAACTTTTTTTGCTTATTTTGGTGCTTGGTCTCATAAATTGTGCACCACAATTTGGAATCATTCTATATTTGTTTTCTATCATATTGTCCTATTGTCTATTTTAGCTTTCAATTTCAAATTTTGTGCGTTGGTGCAAAGTTAATAGTGTTACTTCTCTTTTGTGTTGTCATTCCAGACCTGACTCATAGCAATAATAAGAATTGCGCTAGCATTGTGTGTTCGTCATTGAACGTTTATTATTATTAATCCCACTCCTGAATTGTAAACATCTTAATATTCAACTCCACAACCTAACTGAAACAGCTTTTCATTAATTTTAGTACAGCTACCACCCTTGTTTGTTCCTTAATGAATATCCACATTTTATGCAAACCAGTGAATCATCTCTCTTAAAACATTACGTTATAGCGCTCCCTGTACTTGTGTATACTCATAAATAAATATATGGCGATATTTAGGAAATTTATAATTCGGGAGCATACAAATGTGCTTTAGTCAGTTTTGGAAACTTAATTAGTTTATCCTGGTTTAGGACCGTTTTAAGAGGCGTAATTTGTGGGTTAGCATGAAGAAATGTCAAGAGGTCAAACTGGAACATTTATAGTGAACCCGCAGGGCTGCGGGACAGAAATAAGGGAGTCATGGGGTGTAAGTGACTGAAATTATCATTATCCTTTCAGGGAAGACCAAAAATGGTCAATTTAAAACATAAAGTTGGTATTTTTGTACTGTTTGGGGAATAAGGCGTTTAACCCTTGTTTATACGTAAATGTGCAACATAAATATTCCATCAGACGTTGATGTCTGACTAAAATTAATAACAGAATCCATGGCGACACTGATTTGGTATTCAAATCGTGACAGTAGTGTTTAAGCGTTGTTGATTCTGTTCATGTCGCCTTTCCATTGATGAGTGACCAGCTGTGTTATCTTCGAGCTGCAGCAGCGCAGTGTTTCACGTTCATATATGACTGTCCAACCATTGGGCCAAAACAAAGCTGTAGTAGTACATAAACTACGTAAACCCTACTCACGAATCCCTGAATGATAATTATTCGGCTAGTGATGCTCGGAACTTGTACCGGTTTTGACCAAGTTTGCTTTAATCATAATTTCCAAACAAATGTGTTAATACGGATGCCTGGTGGGCCAAGGAGTTCTTCCGGGTTCAAAGAAGACCCTCAGGTCGAAACCAATATTCAGCAGGACGACTGCGCATTGTGTGGACAGCAAACCCTATTGATTATGGTGTTGGTGCTTGGTGCAGTGTGCGACTGTAGTCAAGGAAATGTCTATGTAAACAAGCAACTTTTCTTTATGGCCGAAACGATTATTTCCCGATGTAATTTGTCCGGTCGAAATGATGTCTTCCTGATGAAACGAAACTACGTAAAACAATGTGCTGATTCAGTAAAGAGCTAGCTGAGTTGATCGATCAGGGTGTAATAAAATTGGAAATTGCAATTTACTGAAACCTTTCGTGATTTTCATTTTAATAAAGCGACGTATTTACATTTCCTTTGGGAAAGAATTTCCTGCATTCATAAATTTACAAATCAACCTTCTGAATTCATTAAAACGTATTTTTCGACTTCCAGATCGTTGCGGGTCAGTGAAAATTGCATTCCTTTGTACCTTCTATCATTAACGCCAAACAAAGAAAAATACCTTTACCCAATATTTCCTCAACCAAATACAATGGTTAACAATAAGACTTGAAAAACTTTTTATTATTTATTAAGTCTTCCATCAAGTTCACATTTTTTTGTCGTGTTTGAAGCACTGACGCGGACTACTTGATACAAGAAAACTAAATTTGCTTACTTTATCAAACCGGTCTCGAGTGGTTTTTAAAGTATATTTTAAGTTAATCAGGTAGACTCTCACATTACAGAAGTTGATTTTAATAGGGCCACTTTTAGTGTATAGCGAATAAACTGAAATCAAATTAATAACGGAACCCTAATGCGTTTTGTAGCAACGACAGTTTATTTTACATAACAAGCTTTATCTTTTACTGTTCGTTTGCTACTGGAGCTATAAAGCGTAAAAAGATTATTAATAACATTTCTTTTTCTTCGACTTAAAAATAGTACCGAATTCTTATTTAAAATTTGTTTATAGATATTTTAACTTTTCTTTTTAAAAACATATTCTTTATTCAAGCTCTTTATAGCTTCATTGAGGCTTATCTTAACTTGTAAAGTCATTCAGAAGAATTGCGCTATACAGTGATTTATTTTGATGTCATCATGATATGATGGTAAAAAATGAGCGAAACAGTTCGCCTGGACTTTCCTATACATTTAAATACATTGTTTTATATTTTCCAACACTTTCGATATACACCTGTCTAGACACGACTAGTTAAAGTAAATACTTCTTATAAGTTGTAACATCTTGAAGCGGTTGAAGAAAGACCGACCGCTGCGCTGCAAGCATAAGGTTGGGTAAAATATTCGGACTGAATCAAGGGAAGCGCGGAAATTGATATTTGAAAATATATTAATAACTCGAGAAGTATTATTTTTAGCAAGAAATTACTCTTATTAATTTGTATTTAGAATTTCAAAACCTTTCTGATTTTAAAGCCAAAATGCCACGTTTCCATTTAAAAAAAAGTTATTTTTTACCGTGGCCGCCATATTAAAATTGGAAACTCAAGTTTTTTTCTTAAATACAATCGAGAAGAATTTGCCCTACAACTTTGCTCTTGGGTTTGCGAGTCTATCTATTAAAATAAAAAAGTTAGCGTACACTGAACATTAAACGACTAGTACAAGAATACAACTGCTGCGCTGTAGAAAGTATGTGAAATTCGTCAGGACAAAAAGATTATTAAGGGGCAAAAAATTCGATTTTTTGATTTTTTGTAAAAAGATTCTCCTAGAGTAAACAAAACAAAAAACCAAATTTTTAATTTTTTATCGAAAAAATTTGGGGGGAGGGGGAACAGTAGCCCCCCTAAATATGAAATTATCGAAAAAATATTATTATATTCGGATTTTGCTATTAATGGTGAGGTCTTTCACATTAACAGAAATATTTTATTGCCCCCCGTTAAATAAATAAAAGGGTACCAATTTTCAATTTTCAAAAATTCATAGAGGGCGTCACAGTGAAATTATAGCAGTGCGCAAAAAAACAAATTGTAGAAGATTCCCAGCTCTATCAGCTTAAAAAGTTTAAACAAAAACGTGTGGGCAGTTTTTGAGAAATATTTTTTTGAAAAATTCCAAAATTTTGGAGTGATGTCATTGCGATCGTTTTTATACTTTCAAAATTAATTATATTTCATGGTATAGTAACCTTGAAGGTCTACCAAACAAGATGTAGTTGATTCCAATCAGATAACTGGTTTTTGAGTAAATGGGCGTTAAAGTCGAAATGTTCAAAAATTCGTAGCGGCCGCCATTTTAAAGCTAGAGAGTTCGGTAAAAAATCGTTTGATTTGTCCTAAGGCCTTCTTTAATCTCCAATATTAAAATTTGCAAAATTCAGTTTCTGACAAAAATGCTACCAAAAAAACATGTTTAACTTCCGCTTCCGGTTTCGGTTTTTTTAAAAGTTTATTTTGTCGGTGAATTTTTGATATGCCCCCTCATTCCAAAGCACATCAAAATCGGTCCAGCCGTTCCGGAGATATGGAGCGTAACCCACCCACCCACAGACCCACCCACCCATCCACCCACAGACAGACATTTTTAAAAAAAATTTTTTTGCATGAAATCAATACTTCCCTATACTGAAAGTATAGGAAAGTAAAAATATTAAAAGGGATTCGTTCTGCAACGCGACTATACATTGTATGGGGCGAAATGTACTTTAGATTGTAGCGAAGTTTTAAAACTAAAAACAAAATTTATATCGTGGAAAAAAAGATAGCGGTATGTAAAAGTTCGTACATGTATTTGTTTATACTTTATAAATTATATACCAAAATAACCAAGTTGGTAAGCTTGTTAATTATCAACCTGGAGCTTTGAGAGTGCTACCGATACAATATCTTTTATTTTTTCTCCAGCATGGGTAAACGCGTGCAACGTATCTCGCGACTATCTGCGTACTGAAGCTTGCCAGGAAAGATGGCCGCGCTTGTACATCCGTTACATGACTTCCGTTATGGTGTATCTGGTCTCACGATCGCATGTTGCACCCGCCGGCAAAGAAGTTTCACTTTAAAAATAATTTTTGCACTATAGTAAAATTTTACGACTACGTCTTTATAGTAACTAAAAAATTAAAACAATAAACAAAATAATATAATTTAACATATTGGTTGTAGCAAATACAACGCCAATGATGGAAAGTATTGTGGAAATTATACACACAGTTATCGTCGCACTATTCCATAGCACCTAAAGACAAACTGGCAATAGCTTAGCAACTTCTATGTGATCACATTATTTACATTGCTCTGGATCGCATGATTCAGGCAAGCTATATTAGCCTAATCCACATCTTTTGTTGGTCCCGGTGCGCATTACCTGACTGAATTTAGAAACTCAAATATTTTATGGGGCAGTATTTTAATATTTGGGAAAACGATGTCATGGGTTTTAGAAAGCCAGGGGCGAAAGAACTAAGGATGAGTAACAATAAATAAAGAGATTAACAGTTAATAACTTATCAAAACACCACCTACAGGTAGAATTGATTTACAAAGTAGTTCCAAACGTACTTACTTAAAATACCAAAAATGCGCGAAATTTTTATAAAATTGTATTTTAAAAACCACCGAATGTGTTCTTTGTTTTTTAAAATTTACATTATTACACGTTATTAAAACACTTTTAATATAAAACATTTCTAAAAACACTCTCTGGTTGTATTTCTATTCTTTTAACAAAATTTTTACATTAGTAAAACGTATCCAAAATTCAAAGAATGTTTGCTTAAAGGAATATCAAGTTTTTTCGTTCCAGCCGAAGATTTATGAAAATTGACTGTTTTTTTGTAAAAATTATTTAGTTTGACCTATATAATCCGAATTACATTCTTTACAATTAATTTTGTAAACAAATTCTTATTTGTTGGTATTTTAATTGTAATTTAGCAAAACACTGTATGTATTTGAATTTTTGATTCAATTTTAAAATCGTATTGCGCAATATAATTTCTTATGCTTAAAATTTAAGTATTTTACCCCGATTGCTTTTTTAGATTCACGGGTGATGAGTGGATCATAATAATTATAGTAAATTGTAAAAATTAATTGTATTTTTGAAACTAACAATTAAAAAATTAGTAGTTTGCGTTAAAATTGTGTGTGCCACAAATATACGAGTTATACTTTGCTATTGGTTGCTTAAAGGGCAAATGCGACGTAGCGATTGGTTGATATATTATGAATTAAAGAATTGCCATAAAAAATATATTTATTTTGTCATATATGAAAAATGTGAGTTTCTAATGTTTTGTTTTTTGTTTTAGGTGAGTACTCCGCAAATACTTTACGAAAACAAATTAAGGCAGTGGTAAGTCGAGCATGACAATACAGAACAATTACAGTTTTTTTCTGAATAAAAAAAAATTAAAACCATCAAAACGTATTGCTCAATATATTTGTGAATTTATAGAAAATTCTTCTAACTATATTATAAGCTTCAGGTTTTAGACAACTTGATTTTTATATTTATTCAAAAACTAATTTTGCTTTATAAAACTCTTGCAAATGATATAACTTTAATGAATTCCTCCGAGTTAACAACACATCTACATGTATGGCGTTAACTATGCATATGCAGCTAAGACTCGTACAACGTGTTGGTACTTCAAATATAATTCTTATTTATGTTTTCTTTCCTTATATGCTTACGTATAAAATGCCCACTATACAGGCATTAAAACACCTCCAAGTGTTACCAGTTAGAGTTACTACTGAATCTTCTAGAACCAGGAAGTTCCATTAAAACTATACATTTCACATTTTTTGTTTGAAACGCTTGTCGTCGAATTCATCCCTCGAGTGTAGAATTTTCTCACGTTTGTTGGTATCGAGTTATGCCACTTTTCCTATGAAATAGCTCGTTGAATTTCGCCCCTCATGGCGAATCTGACCGTTTGTTCTAATTAAGCCGCCATAAGATTTATCCTCTAATATTTATAGGCTCGTCGAGAGGGTACGCAAACCACTGGGCAAAATATTTTATGCGGATGTTTATCCGCAAGAGTTTGGGGGCGTAAAGCATCCTTTCAGGGCAACTTGCTGACGTCCAGAAACATTTTGAGAAACTTTTAAACTGACAAAATTCGCTTTTAATTTTTTCCGGGCCCGAGCCCTTGGGATTTTACCTCATCTATCCTCCGTCTTTCTACAACCCTGCATATTTAAAATACAATTTGAAATACATTTCCAACAATGCTTTTAGAGTGAGGGATAAACCAAACTTTTGCACCGATTTAAAATTAAATAAAATTTATTTCATAACAAATTTTGCATTCAGTTCTGTCATTGTATTTTATCCTGGATTTTCTACAAACTTCTGGACAAGTTTCATGTACTTGAAACTAAGAAGTCTTTCATAAAAGTCGACTGATATACAGGGTGTTAGTGAATAAGTGCGACAAACTTCAGGGGGTGATTCTGCATGAAAAAATAATGACAGTTTGCTATATAACTTATGTCCGCAAATGCTTCGTTTTCCGAGATACGGGGTGTTAAAGTTTTTCTTAAAAACCGACTATTTATTTATTGCTCTGAAACCTGTCGAGATATGCAAATGAAATTTGGTGGGTTTTAAGCGGTAGTTATTGCGAATTTTTTGACATGTAATTAAGAATTTTATGTTCATCATTGGCGCGCATACGGGTAATGATCTCAATTTTTTTTAAGAAAAAAATGGTACGCCACTGAGATATTTCAAATTAAAAATCATTTTTGAATTTCTCGTTCAATTTGTGACAAAAAATCTCTCTTGACTTTTTTTCGTATGGGGCGCCGTTTTTATGCAAAAAAATTAAATATCTTAGCGCGTATTTATCATTTCTTTAATACATTATCAAGAACTATCTAATAAAATAACATTAAACCAGAACAATTACAGAAAATAACACTAATAAATAAATAGGTGCAAACCTACAACAAATGTTCAAAATGACCTCCCTCAGACGTGATACAAGATTCAACTCTTCGCCTCATTGATTGTCGTATTCGCGCAAATATTCCTGGTGTATTTCTTATTATCTCACAGCAGGTTATAATTCGATTCTTCAGGTCTTCAACATTTTCGACGGGAGTGGAATATACTAATGACTTAAGAAAACCCCAAATGCAAAAATCTAGTGGATTTAAATCCGGCGATCGAGCAGGCCAATGTTGCGTACCTCCCCTACCTATCCAACGATTTGGACATACTGTATCTAAGTGATTACGTACATTGATGCTAAAATGGGCTGGTGCACCATCATGCATGAACCATACGTGTTGTCTTAGCTGCAAAGGAATTTCTTCAAGAAGAACAGGTAACTCTTCCTGTAGGAAATTAAGGTAAGAGTCGCCTGTTAGTCGTGGAAGGAAATATGGACCGATTAAATGATCATCAATTACCCCAAGCCATACATTTACTGAAAACCGATGCTGAAAATGAGCTTCAAAGATTCCATGTGGATTTTCCTCAGCCCAGAAGTGATTGTTATGGAAATTTCGTATACACTCTCGTCCAAAATTAGCCTCGTCAGTAAACAAAACGCCATTTAAAAAATTAGGAATTTGAGCAATTTGATGAAGAATCCAATGGCAAAAAACTAGGCGCGGAAAAAAGTCTCTAGGTAGTAGAGCTTGCACACGTTGAATATGAAACGGATACAATTGCTGTTCTTTAAGAATTTTAAATACAGTGAAATTGCTTACATTCAATATGTTGGCAATTTTTCGAGTACTTGTTTCAGGTGACTCCGCAATTAACTCTAGAACTGCTTCTTCTAGTTGCACAGTTCGTACTTCTCGAGGGCGCCCGCAGTCAGCCGTTTGTTTCTTAAATGTACCATTTTCGCGCAAACGTTGGTGAAGACGAGCAAATATTGTGTGATGGGGTACCCTACGTCCAGGATACAACTCAGCATACAATCGTCGAGCTTGCCGACCATTTCCATTACTTCGACCATAGACAAAATGCATGTCTGATAATTCCGCATTTTGTATAATTTTCCATTCTTTTCGATAAAAGAAAAATTAATTACTTATTAACATTAATGTTATAACCAAACTAAAAGCTTAAAAATGAAGAAAAGCTAATTTGACATTTCGTTGAAATATTCGTATTTAACAGAATGTTGACAGTAGCCTACTAGCGTCGCTAATAAATAATGTATTAAAGAAATGATAAATACGCGCTAAGATATTTAATTTTTTTGCATAAAAACGGCGCCCCATACGAAAAAAAGTCAAGAGAGATTTTTTGTCACAAATTGAACGAGAAATTCAAAAATGATTTTTAATTTGAAATATCTCAGTGGCGTACCATTTTTTTCTTAAAAAAAATTGAGATCATTACCCGTATGCGCGCCAATGATGAACATAAAATTCTTAATTACATGTCAAAAAATTCGCAATAACTACCGCTTAAAACCCACCAAATTTCATTTGCATATCTCGACAGGTTTCAGAGCAATAAATAAATAGTCGGTTTTTAAGAAAAACTTTAACACCCCGTATCTCGGAAAACGAAGCATTTGCGGACATAAGCTATATAGCAAACTGTCATTATTTTTTCATGCAGAATCACCCCCTGAAGTTTGTCGCACTTATTCACTAACACCCTGTATATTTCAACAGATAGGGGTATGTTTGTAACTTGCAGTCTTGGAATTAAGTTGAAAATTTTGTATTCGCGACGGTTACTTTTCTTAGTCACATTGAAAAATGAGTGTTTCTAAAGTATCCTTAAAACATAAATTGCTTTGTGAAATTTTTCTTGCTTTTTGCAGAATTTCTATACTCTCGCTTTTGTAAAGTTATATACCTCGGAATATCGCGTGTTAAATGCCAAAGGTTGCAGGGCGAATTTTAGTGTCGGTTAAAGGTTATTAAGCTTTGGGAGAGGTCAGTTTTATCAAGGATATAAAAGTTTTGATTGATGTTATTGAAAGTGTGAAGTGTAATGATCGAAAATTTTCGTGTTCACATTTCACATAATAGTTTTAATTTAATTTAGAATTGCTTTGTTGAAATGAGTGCTACACCTACAGAATAAAAGAGGACAAAGGAAAAAAATATTGCCATTTATTATATAGTAATGTCATACTCGAGGTCGTACGTATTCACACAAAAACGTGACCCTTGTCAATCTGTTACATATCCGTAATATTTGATATCGATATATGCAATAAATTTTGAAAACGTGTCTTTTTTCCATACTGGTTAAAGTTTTATTTTATTAATTATTTAATTACGGCCTATTTCTGCTGCTAAGGCTTATCAAGGACGCGCGAGGACATGTACTAGAGATGGGAATTTAAAAATAAAATGTTATCCGAATCCGATGCTATTTATGTTATTTTACATCCGAATCGATTCAATCTGATTACTTATACTACTTTACCGATTCGATCTGATACTCTATCCGATTCTTTATTGAATCCGAACAGTTGCAGTTGTCTCCGATCCGATTTGAAGCTATATCCTAGTATCCTACTTAACTCCGGCTTTGGATCGGATTCGAATTTCAGTACATAAAGCCGCACATCTAGTATTTACTTGCTCGCGATCTATATTTCATTACAATTTTATTTTAGTTTGAATTGGTATAATATTTTTTTAAATTGACAATTGGTGGAGGCGCCTTTGATTTATGTATATTCGTCTGATTAAGTAGACAGTAAAAATGCATTAAATATTTTTCTAAAGTGTAAAGTCATTAAATTACAAATTTTACATATGTGTAATATTTTATATCGGTAGTTTAAATTTTATTTTTTTATTATTTAATTTCGCCCTGTTTCTGCTGCTAAGGCTTATCAAGGACGCGAGAGGGCATTTACTACAGGTGGGAAGAGATCGTAGTTTTAAACGGTGTTAATAAAAATTTTGGCTAAGTTCATTCAGTGACTTCATTATCAAAACTTTGTAAAGTGTAAAAAAAGTGCATTAAGTACATGATATTTAAAAAAAAATTCTCCAACAAAAGAAATTTAATGTAAATCTGTTTAGGTAATAATTCAGTTTAAAAATCATTTTATTTTTTTAATACTAAATTTTTTTAATAGATATTTATCTTTTGTCCAAATAAATAATGTTTTTTACTGATTTTTTCATTTACAAACAACTTTTTTTATTTAAAAAAAATATTTTGTTCTTACGCACAAAAAATGTATTTCAAATGTGTTAAATTTAAAGAAATATTTTTGTGAAGTTTAAAGAATTAGTTTTTATAAACAAAAAGCTTCTACTCGTTCCCACAAGGTGGCGCTGTCGCACTATAAGTGCTTTGCATACAGTGACTTGATATTAAAAAAACAATTTTTTTTATTTCAGTGATGACAACCAATGTCGTTTTTTATTGGTTGCTAGAGACTGTAGTCAAGTTTCGATGCAACACGGGGCGGCCGTGTTTCAACCTATCAGCTGTTTAGATACGTTCAAGTTTGATAAGGTCGGAATTTTCAACAAAATTTGAACTAAGTTGTTCGCATGGAAACGGTTAAAATAAACTGATAGGTTGATACACGGCGGGCACGTTGCTTAAAAGCTTAGTTACAGACCTTAGCAACGATTGGTTGTAATAAAAAGAAATTTTCTGTTTATAATCTAGTCACTGTAGCTTTGCAGGTTTATGCGCGCCACTTACTGTGGGCGAGTAGAAGTTCTATGTTCCCAAAAATATTTTTTTATACTACAAATAATTTTTGTTGAAAGAAAAAGAGAAAGCCTTGTTTACGCCTGGTATGTAAACAACGCCCTAAAATTGTCCTAAAATCCTAAAACAGTTTATAACATAACCTGCTGGGTTTACTGTTTCTGCTGCTAATGCTTATTAAGACGGGAGAAGGCATTTATTGAATAGAGATGGGAATTAAAACAAAATCTTGTTCGAATCAGATCCAATTTATTTTGTTTTAGATCCGATCCGATCACTTATTACTCAACAGATCCAATCCGATCTGATAATCGATTCGATTCGACCCAATTTTGAATTCGATTCGACCTTTTATTAAATGCAAACTGAAGCTGTTTCCGATCGCATCTGAGACTATACTCTAATATCCTACTTGACTCCGACTTTCGATCGGATTGGCACCGGGGCGGGGCGGATTTCAATATATAAAGCCGCACCTCTAGTATTTACTTGTTCGTGACAATTTTATTTTAATTTTAATGTGTACAATATTTTTTGAAAAATTGACAATTGGTGGAGCGCCTATTTATTAAAATTCATCCAATAACGTAGAATATGTCTTCTGCTTAGGTGTAAAGTCATTAAATTACAAATTTTCGTTCTAAAAATTTAATTAAACAAATATGTAAGTACCTGCTATTCAAAGAAATTACACCGATTAAAGAACCTTGAAGCGAATGCATTCTTTTCAAGCTAATTTGACGTTTTAAGCATTTAAACTGTTCTTAGTCTCGCTCTTCTTTGTTTCCTTTTTTATTCGGAACTTTACTGCGTACTTAGAAGGGAAAGAATTACCTAATAGAGCACATAATTAAAACTAGCAAACTGAACAAATTTAATTTTATGAAACGAATGGAATTTTCACACACTCTAAACATTGTCGATTATTTTGGATTTGCATCAAATCAATAGATATATCTTCACGTCTAAATCATAATGCTGAATAATTGCATATCTGTATTTCAGTATTGGATTGCACGTTTATAATTACTAAGTTTGTCAATATATTGTGGCAAGTAGTACATAATTAATATGGACTTTGTAAATAAAGCTTAGTTATGTAGTCAGGTATTTCCGTGGACAAATATATTTTAAAGTATATATAAATTCAAGATATGTATTTATTTTTGAAAATTGTATTTGTCACTGTAAAAAATGTTTTTTCTGCCTAATTCTGCCTAATTTTCGAATTTAAATTTTTTACTGAAATACATGATTCGGGGCGCCCGCACCGGGGGCCGAAAAAAGTGATTAAAAAAAATCTGTATGTGGGTGTGTGTGTGTGCCTGTGACGCCTCATATCTCCGCAACGGACAGGCCGATTTCGATGTGCTTTGGAAATCTGGGATATATAAAATATTCATCGACGTAAATACGCTTTTATGAAAATCCGAAACCGGAAGCGGAAGTTAAACATGTTTTTTTGGTAGTATTCTTTACGCAAACAGTGTTTTTTTAATTTGACAACGAAGTTTGATAGGAGATCTTGGAGCAAATCCAACATTTTTTTTCTAATTTTTTAACTTCAAAATGACAGCCGCTTTGATTTTTTAAAATTTTGAATATAACGTATTATTACTCAAAAATGAGTTTACAGATCGGGATCAAATTTTTTTATTGTAATAGCCATTTGAAAACACAATGTTACTATGTATACAAAAGTTTTTGAAAAGATGAAAACTATGAAGCATAAAATATTTCCAAAATTTAAGGAGTTTTGAAAAAAAATGTTTTTTTAAAACTGGCAGTTTTATTAAATTTTGTACGCCTTTAAAGTTGCGGAATTTGGTATTGTAGATGCTCCAGCGGTACAAAATATTACGAACTACGTGAATCTGTAAAAGTAGCAAAATTGTGCGGTGAAAAGAATTTTAAAATTTAGACATTTTCAAAAAAGAATTGCCCAAAAACTAGTTACACCAGTTCTTTGGTCTACGTGCCCAAACCCATATCGTCGTCGTAATCAGCCTTTACGTCCCACTGCTGGACACCGGCACTCTTCTCTGCCACGTACTCTCCTTAGCGCTAAGGTACGGGGGACCTACAGTTTAACGTCGAATCCGAACGACTAAACACCAGAGAAGGTTTTAGGCATTAAGACCCCACGGCTGCCAACACCGGATTGGGGAATATGAGTGGCGGGTTGCGGCATAGATTTCTATTGCTGCATGGCTTTGGCGGGGAATCGAACCCCAGACCTTCAGCGTTAGAGACTGAGCGCGCAACCTCTGAGCTACCGCCATTCGCAAACCCATATATTAGGGCCTAATTTTGTTTTTTGCACGTTTCTTCCGCTATAAACCCTCTTACAGAGTTTACTTTCTGCTTTAAAAATGGTAAAATAATTAATTAGCGCCAAATGTATGGTTTTGGGCTAGTAATAGAGCTACAATGTGGTTTCTGTTTCCGCTAGTTTCTCTGTGACGCCTTCTGTCAATGTTTCTTTTATTTTTAAACGGGGCGACGAAAAAAATCTTGTTTAAGTTAAGTTGCTCATGAGAGATAGTAGAATAAGATTAACAACTTTTAGGTGGAGCTTTATAAAAATAATTTGATCGTATAGAAATATTGGGACTATAACATTGATACAAAAACACTTTTGAAAACATAACAAGTAATAATTTTTAAAGTATAGGAAAGTCCAGACGAAGTGCTTCACTTTTTTTTGTAATAGTTGTTCAAGAATATATTTCTGTTTCAAATGTTTCGAATAATTCGATTTCAGCTAATTGCATTATTCTGCACATCCGACACACTTGTAGGTATCTGATCACTTGTCGAACTTTTGCATAATTGAACTCCATCAGTTGTGAAAATAATTATTCATTCTGAGAGTGTACTAATTTACAGCACAAAACAATTTGGATGCACTGCATTATTTGCAGTTGAAAATTTACCTTCTTGTTGGTCGTCTGAATTGAGAATTTATAATTTTTTAATTGCATGTACTGACAGTAGAAAAATTTCTTATACTTGGAGTTTTATTTTGTATTTTTTTTTTAGATAGAATATTTATGAACTGAAGGTAGTTCAGTCTGACATTTTTGTATAATTAATACGATATGCAATTTACACATACTGTTTCAGTGGCGTAACGTGAAGTTGTTGAGCTTAGGTACCAAATTTATTTCCCATAAAAAAGATTAATTTAACATTGACTCGTAAATGCAACCGTTTCGAGAAAAAGCGCGATATATAGTATAACATCCCTACTGCTTTCTACACCACACGAGAGGTACTAACAGTAAACAAAAATTTGAAGTGAAACTTCTTTAGCGGCGCCCGGCAGGAGTAACTTGCGACCACGTGAAACGAAACTGCGAAATTGATGTTACATGCCGCCATGTTGCTGCCATCTCAAGGTTAATGCTTAAATATTATGTTGGCGACTGCCGGCCGAGTGTCAATTGCGAGTACCCTTTCATCCATTGTACGTAGCGGTCAGGTGATGAAAATTCCATGTAAATTGGGTAAACTGTAAAAGTCGCATCCTCCATAAATTGTTTTTTCTGCGTACAATTAGATCAGTCCGACACAATCTTTTAAGTACTTATTTATTATACAAAATGGCCATATATGACCGTTTTGACGTAGCGAACTTTGTTGTTCATAAAAATGCCCAAATCTCCAATTTTCAGTTTAATCGTTTTTTAACAAATATAACGTAATATCTCGACAAGTACTTATTACGAATGTGACTATTTGGGTTTGATGTAGTAAACTTTTTATTACGCGACAAACTTTATTATTTGTAGATTTTAACATGTACATGCAGCGAACAAAATGAAGAATACACCTTAACAAATATTTTAAATCAAAAAATAGATATACAATTGCATTCACTGCAGCACTTGTCCCTCTTTTATGCAAAGGTCATTCATGTTTGTTTGGACTTTCTATATAAATATTTGGAAAATGACTAAAATACTAGATTTGTAACTGAAATCGTTTTCGTTTACTACACTACAAAATATTTTAACCAGGTGGTTTGACTTACACTATTTTTCCCAACAAAGCATCGATAAATATGGCAGATAGGCCACTTAAAAAGATAATCGTAGTACGGTAGTAAAAACTAGTTATTGACTGGGGAATTATTTTCTATTGCGTGCCGCAACGGGAATATTTGAATTGTACACGCGAACTGATTGCCATCCATATCCATATAGGCATGTTATTATATTGCACATTAAATAATTTAAATATTCAAAAGCAGAATTCCACACTAACGCAATAATTGTGCGTGTTTTCGGTAAAATAGTACGAACAAAAACAACGGATCGAATTGATTTCTAAGCCCGTCTTATAAATAAGCCATCCTTGTTAAGTCGGGCTGTTAGTGGTGTTTATTAACAAGTGGATCCAACGGTGTGATCTATTTTAATACCACCTCTCGAGATCATTGTGCAAGGTGGTCAAATAAAACGAGATAGCTAGGGAGTAGGCGGTACTTTCTATTTACACAACGGGAAGGTGATAGTCCAATATGAAAATAGATCTCTCGTGTCCTCTTTCTATATTTTTACTCATGGAAAAGACCGTTGACCGATTTTAGTACCTACGACAACCATGAGTTAAATAAACTCATTCGGAAGGCGGTGTAGGTGTGGCAAATTATTTATTTTAGTGCTTGAGAGAACTGGTTAATTCCGTGCTGTGTTTAAACACTGATTTTGTGTCTGTCTCGTCTTTTATGATTGTGAGGCTGCCAGTTTAATAAATAGGCTTAGTAACTTTCTGAATTAATTAGCTTTAGTTTAATCCAGGATTTATGAGCTATTTTTACTACGGTTTACCGTTATGAAACGTATTGCACTGTGCTGTTAGTGTAAATGGCGTATTTGTTACTTTTCTTTTGCGAACTTCTAAGGTATGATATATCTGATGGGATAATGCCGATTTTTTTGCGAAAACTTCATAAAACGAAGTATTCATTTTACTTTTTCTATTTGGAATAATCATGACCCTTTAAATGTGTAAAAAATTCAAAATAGTTTAGTTACAGTCTGTAATACTAAAACTACTGCCAACTTGTGCAAATATTAAATAATTCAGCGTCTGCTTCATTTATTTAAAGGCAGTGGTAAAAGCTTTTCGGTTTTCTTTTCATGTATGCATAAATGGAATAGGGGTGTCAGTTCCTGAAGCAAAGATCATGCAGAGAGACATGCTATATCCCACATGCATGCGGGTGCAAAGTGCATGTCGGTGATCGTAGAGGTTACCAACGCTTTGCATGTCAAATGCAGACTGAATAAGAAATTGGCAGATAATATTGCCGTTGTAGTATATGATTTTCTACGTTTGCTTGGTCTGCAGTTCCAAGAGTTCTTGAGTTTCCATTTTTTTAAATATTTATAATTATTTTTAGCAAACGATAAAGTGTGTGTATGATCAGTATTGTTGGCGTCGTCTTTTCTTAGGTCTCGCGAATCATTGAGTTTATATTAAGTGGATTGGCAAAGTTAATATGTTAAATGCGAATGCCGACTGAACTAATTGGCAGAGGTGCTGCCCTCTGGTGGTTAAAAACCTAAATTTTTGACCAATTATATTATATATATTATTTTGACATATAAAATCAATCGCAGTATTTAAGTATCACATTGCTGTAGGAATGCTGTATTAATAAATTCGAATAAATTCAATTATTCGAATATCGAATAAAAACGTATTTCAATAAATTCGAATTAATATTTATTTGAATGTCGAATAAAAGGTGTTCAAATAAAAGCGTATTCGGATAAATTCGAATTATTCGAGTAAATATTTATTCGAATGTCGAATAAAAGGTATTCGAATAATTACTTGCTCGTTTTAATAAATCTTATTTGGCTAAATTCTTATTAGAACGAATACTGATTCCTTTCAAATTACTGGGCAGTCAAGCGCCAATAAATATTTACTCAAATATTGAATAAAAACGTATTCGAGTAAATTTGAATTATCCGAATAAATATCTATTCGAATATCGAATAAAAGATGTTTGAATACAAACCTATTCTGATAAAGCCGAATTAATCGTTTAAATTTGTATTTGAATCTCGAATAAAAGGTGTTGGAAGAAAAACGTATTCGAATAAATTTAATTATTCGAACAAATTCAATTGTTATCAATTAATATTTATTCGATTGTCGAATACAAGGTATTTGATTAAAAAAGTATTCTAATAAAGACGTGTTCGTTATCAAAATTCTTAATCGAATATCGAATAAAAGGTATTCGGATAAGTTCGAATTATTCGATTAAATATTTATTCGAATGTCGAATGAAAGGTATTAGAATTAAAAAGTTTGCAAATAAATACTTATTCGTTTTAATGAATCTTATTCGACTAAACTCTTATTGTCCTTTCAATAAATCACTTGGCCCTCAGGCACGATTTTAAGAAAGGGGGCATAGAGGGTTACAGCCCCTCCAAGAGAAAAACCGCTTAAAATATGGTGCAATAAAATCTATTAATATTTAATGACCAGAAAAATATCTGTAATCTCAGATTATACAAGGACAGATGTAAAAATCTGAGTTTTGTAAGGTAAATATTTGAAAAAAGTCTTTCTAAACACATTGTTGGGTTTAAGGGTTGCTCTAAATAGTTAACTGCTAACACATGTTTTAATTCTTCATGAACGCGAAATGCAGTGACAATGTTTTATTTATGTCGCATTTTTTGCACTACACAAGGAAAGGCTATACATTATCCGCTGTTGGTTCGTGTCTTTTCTCCTAATTGTTGAACTTGACGCTGTCATGCTCATAACTTCCCTGCACGCCACCCATGAGTAATCAATGATCACTAGTAAGTAATAACGGATAAGGAACACATGTTACAACCTGCAAGAAGCTTTCATAGTTTCGCAGATATCAATTTTTTAAATGTTAGAAGCTAATTTAACTTAATATAATCAATCAAATTTATTTAAATTCTATTATATTTTTGTCGTTCTATGCAATTTATTTTACAGCATGATTTATTTATAAAACCACTATATATTATTATCGTAATAAATATTTTCAAATACTAATAACAGCTAAGGCTGATAATAGTAGGGATAGCAGCAACCGAACAGATGCTTTTAAAACGATTTGAAGGCCTTAGAATATGCTCTATAAAAATGAAAATAGGCTCTGAAAAATTAATTTTTAAATATTCTGGAAGAACCGCTTAAAATGAAGAAATGGAATAAACCAAATGAAAAATTGTTTGCATTGATGTATTTTTATTGATTATGGTTCACTGACAATTGACAATTTAAATGTGTCTTCTTGTACATTACCCCCCGCCCCGAGTCCGCCCCTAATCGCAGTAAGCGGATGTACAATACATATTTAATTATCGGAAATGGGAACTTACAACATAACCGATTAAGAATTAAAAAAACTTCTTAAAACACAATTACTTTTCGCTTTAAAATTGTTTTAAGAATAAGTTAATTATTACAAAAATTAATATGCTTAGTTTACAGTAAAGTTAAGCTGCAGACAACCTCTATTACATAAAAGTGGTTAAAGATTTAGGACATTGAAATGTTTTTGTGTATCTGTTATATAATCATTGCTACGTTCAACTTATTTTCAGATGAACGAGAAAAGTGAACAGTGAATATTATTGTCAGAATCTAGTAATTATTAAAAAATACTCTTATATGAATAAATCGATTGTTAGTTATTCGAATAACTCGGTAGTTAATAAAATATTTCGATTTGAATAATTCTACATTTATTTGAATAATTCGATTGCAATAACTCGCTTCTTAATTGAATAATTCGATAGTTATCGAATAACTCGATAATTATTCAAATTTCGACATATTGTATAATCTCGATATTTAATTTTATCGGTTATTCGGTATCCAGTTTGTGATATCAAACAGCCCCGCGCAGGTTGCCTGTCGAAAGTTTTTCCACTTGGTCCGCTCTACGACATCCCGAAGCTACTCAAAATCTTTATAAATCACCCCATATCACATCTTCTGTAGTTGTTTGTGAGCGCCATAAAAAATATTTTTATTAGAATTTTGAGTAGTAATAAAAAAACTTATTTCATTTTCACGTTCACTTTACTTATAACGATGTCGTGGTTACATCAAAATAGCTTTCGTTATAAAGAGCGAAGCGAGAGGAAGGAAATTACCAGTATTACATGCACTTTGTTGAAATTTGAAAGACAAATTTGTAGTTTCTGTAGATTTAAATGAAACTCTAGCTTTGCGTTCTTACAGAAGAAGTACGATATGGAATAGCTGCTGATGATTACAGTTGTCATGATGAAGATTGATTAATGTGTGGAGCCACAGATCCCATTTCAGAATATTACGATATGTCTTTAGAAAACGTAGAAGTTGTTCGGTGCAACTGCAGCAAAACCTACTTTCTCACTTCGCAAACAATTTAAAGTTTTAACTTTTCAACGATCTGTGCAGTGCAATCCAATACTTTTTGCAACTTTTTACATCAATATGAGATCAAGTTTCTGAATAAACTAATATTGTAATTTGGTGTCAGATTTCTTTGTACATTTTTTCAAATTATTTTTCTTGCTAGTCGGTAAAATGATTCATAATTTACAAAATGCTTTTATTATAACACCCCAAAATGAGGCAGGGCTTCATTATTTACTTGGAAATTTTAATGTAATCTATCAAAGTGACTGACCCTTAGTGGTGTTATTTTCTACTTCCCAACTCTTAACAAGATTCTCAGTTTCGCTGTAGTCATTTGCGGTCGCACAATCTTTGTCCGCAGCACTTTTCGGTTTACGTGTGATGTGAGCCACTCCCAGCTTAAATTTGTTACGCAATCAACTGATGTCATTTTCTTACCAATGTCACAGATTTATGTCGTTTTATGTTTCATTCGTAAGTACATTCTGTGGCTTTAATGCGTCTGATGTCGAAGTAGATACTAAGCTGTGTCCCACTTTCAAACAACAAAATTTATCTCATATTGAGTGGGAATAAGAAAACATCAAAAGATATTTTCTGACCAGACAATAGTATAAGTTAAAATAGTTAAAGGGATTTATATGGCTTCGGTTTAATGTATGTGTGTTAGGGTGACCATTACTCACGCCAATCCGGGACAAAAAAAACATTTTCTTGAAGTCATTTCTGAAATAAAAAAATCACTGATGTAATTATTACCATTCAAGTTTACTCCTATTTAAAAACTCTTTATTTAATTTTATAACTATCAGGCTAACAAGCACAAAAGCCACAACTTCACACTTTCGCTTCTCAATTCTTAATATCTTAATATATCACCCTAATCTTTTAAAACTAAACCCCAATGCTATATTAAGAAATTCCCCGCTTACTCCGCTGCCCCACATTTTAATCAGTTTTAGGCACATAAACACCATCAGTCTTTAAGGACCGGAACGGCGACCGAATCCAGAAGTGGGCGATTCGATATGCCCATATGGAACCCCTCACACTCGGCCGTCCACAAATCCTAACACATAAACATAATATAACTTTCAGCGTGTGCCGGCAACTGACGACAGTAGAGAGTAGACCAGTGTTTCAAGCCATGTTGCTAAATGTAACTCGATTTGAGAATTTCACGTTGCAATTTCAAATTGCGAGACAAATTCCTAAAATCCGGACCTGTCCCGGAAAATCCGGGACCAATGGTCACCCCTAATGTGTCTCTTTTTACAGTTGGCGTTGCTCAGTGCTTTCTTGACCTCTATCTGTTTTGTGCTCTAGAATATTGAGTCTAGATAGAGGGGACTTATAGCTACAAACTGAGTCTACATTGCTATGATTTGGTTCGAGAATCGAACTGAGGTTATACCGCTCAGAATCATGTACTTGTTTTTAAAATGTATAAAAATATAAAATTAGCTATTACGCTTTATTATTGAAATACATAAGGGCAAGAATATCATATTGCATAAACTTTTAACTACCTGTACGTAAATTTTCATTATACCTTTTTTGTTCCGGAAACTGATAAGCCGCCTAACAACAGTGGTTAAAACAAGACATGGAGACTATGAGTAACCTGTAATGAATTAATAAAATTAAATAATATTGGGGGAAACGGAGGGGTAGCGAAGCAAAAAGCCGCTGACTTATTAATTCTTTTAAAAGCATTATTCTCTTTAACGAATAAATTTCACCCCCTAGAAAGACGAGTGACTAATACAGGGCTTTGCATGACATTTCCTCACGCACTATGTAAATACGAGGCGCTTCAAATGGAGCGTATTTTGTACAAATTGTCTGAAAACAACGATCAAGGCTTGGAACTGAAGACAGAAATGGCAAATGAAAGGATTTAAGCAGCGTCTTGTTGACTCCTCTTCGCGCTTCCACTCTGTATATTAGGTTAAAATTATGCAGATGTCCTTGCTGCCGTAATTCAAGGATGGTACGTTAATATGTCTTAAAATGCCATTTTGGACAATATTACGTTTTAAGTGGAATGGAAAACAAAAGGTTTATGCATGCGAGAGAAGAGAAGGTTGTTATTAAAATGCAGTGAAAAGTTGAATGCAGAAAGTTTATCGCCTTACATCTGCTCGTAATTTAAGTCTAATCTTACGATGTACTGTGGGTTTAGGTGGAATTTTCTTGATTCTATGCTTTGTAAAGTACTATCTTGGGAAGCTTCCTGAAAATCTGTGCTTTGTTATGCAAAGATAAAGTGCAGCGGCATCAGCAGCAGCAGCGGATTACTACAACCAGAAAAAGACGAATTCGAAATCACAACAAAAGCGAATACCACAATTGCATGTAATGCAGAGAATACTGTATTAGATATACATATTTTATGCTTCACGGCATTTACACGTGTTGTCTTTGTTATTGCTAAAAAAATTTGCATCAAAAAGCAGCAAATAACACGCATCTTAAATGCTCGTTTGGAAAATTTAAAATGATTAAAATGTGTCTAATTTTCAGATTTTAAGAATATGGCAAATATCCAAATAATCACATCTTACTCACACGAATTGTCATTCGTAATGTCAATATGTAGTTTGGAAAGTTTTTTTAAACGCTAATCGGAAATTCATATTTTTTTGACATGATTGTTCTTAACAACTGAATTATTGAATTTTAGATTCTGATGTTCAAGCAAATTGAATGCTATTTTTCTGAAGTCTTTATTTTAAAAATGGCAACCTCTAGTTTTTGATAACTTTGATTTTAACGACTGTTTTTTGAAAAATTAGTAACTAAATCGGCAAAATATTGGGGGTGTAATAACCTTAGAAGGACGCAATTACCGCCATTTACCAATTTCATGTCTTTAACCCACCGCTTCACGTACAGCCAATCGGCGTGTTTCGTAGATTCGATATAAGAATAATACCTTCGCTCTATTTCTGAAAAAAAAACATTTGAAAAGTTACCACTGATTAGCTTAGCTATCTAAATACGTATCTGGTATTAAGTTACTCGTTCTGTTTTTCACTTTAATATTTTTTTTGCATTATGTAGACGTTATACAACGGCGACTAGAAAAATCATATACAAACCGAGCATTTTATTTAAAGATAATCCTGGAGTTGCATTCCCCCTGCCCGCGTATCCTGGCTCAGCACACGTAGTGCTATACACGGGTCTAACATACCCAACTTAACTACCGAGCCCGTCCCCGCTGCTCTAAACTTCTAATAAAAAATCGGGCTACAGCTAGGTCCGAACTCGGGTCGACCAGATAAGGCTGCGGGCTCTTAAAACGCACACCTACCGTTACCGCCAAAGCGAGCACTTGAACAGGAAAGTAGCTGATTTCCAAATCATGCAAGCTTAGCGTTTCGGTCAGTATATCCAATGCCTTAGAACCTACTTCAAACCGATCTAAGCTTTTGGTCCCAATCAACCCAGCACAGCGAGCTTTTTCTAGAGCCAACGGTCCGCTTAAGCCACACAAGGTTTCAATGGAGCCTAGCCTGTAGCTCTCGAGCTGATGAATGAAACCCGAGTCAAACCTTAATTGTAATAACAAATAAAATTTTCCAAATACATATTCTGGTTCAGACAAATCGAATGCTGTTTTTCTGGCCTCTCGACTTTTAAAATGTCACCATTGGGACTTTTTGAAATAGCTGTGGAAAAGAACGTGCTTTATATAAGAATAATAACTTCGTCCGAGAACCAACTTAAGATCGAGCATAAACTCTTGTTTTAAATTCAACCAGCGCAGTGAGCTCCTTCTAGAGCCCAGCAGCGCCCTCTTTTAAAAATTACGAGTAAATACATAGAATATTATTTCCTAAAAGGCAATACAAGTTTTTTCAAAGTTTCTTAACTACTAGACGTAGCGAGGGGTTGCTTTTTTCTCATTTGCTTCATTTCTCTGCGATGTTCTCTACAAATTTTGGATATTTGGAATTTAACCCTCCCCCCCCCCGTCTTCCTGCGCCCTTCCCATTGTTTGGATGCCGAATATTGTTTTCCGATCTATTCAAAACAATTGATTTATTGTCTTCGTTTCGTAAGAGGCATGAAAAAACTTTTTAGGGTTAACACTTGCACTGGTATTCTTATAGGCTAGAGTCTCGAGTACTAATTACGCTATTTATTAAAACGCTTTAATGTCATACGTCCATTTTTTACTACGAATATGTTAGAAATTGTTGGATAGCGGCCGAGTTGTGGTTGGGCTTAACCACCTCACCGTAATCGGGTTACACTGACACGTCGACCAACGGGTCCTAACAGCTGCACTTGAGGGCGGATTTTCAGGAATTTTCAGAAAGTTGCAATTAGCAAAAGGGGCCTTCTGACGGGCATTTCTATTTCGAACATTTAACTATCTCAATCTCTTTATAGTTAAAATTGTTCTATCTCATTATTTGTTATATATTTTTGGATGTGGTTTTTTGTTGCGTTTAACGGTTTTGCATACTTATTTATACGTTTCAGTTTTTCACGTTTCCCTCCTTATTTTCCCGTTTACTTTTTATTCCACTATCCTTGAGATATTATACCCAAGCAGTACTTCTTGTTATTGAGTAAAATCATCTTTAGATATACCGAATCCAACCCTGAAATGTCTGTAAAAAGTTTATTCAGAGAAACCCTCCACCAATATTAATCATAGATATTTGAATTGTCCAACTTATTACTAGAATGATAAATCGTCGAAGACGTTCTGTTATGTCATAATCTCATTCGAAAACCTTCACTCGGTAACAAAGCGAGTCTAATAACGATTTTGGCCCAGCCTGACTTTAATTCTAAGAGCACGAAATTCTACGACTTGGCGACTACTCAACAACTCAACTGCCCATGTAGAAGGAAGGTCATCGAAAACTGATTCGAAACCCCTCGGGTTGCCAAATTTTGAACCTAAATTCTTTTGCCAAACTTAGAAGTTTGTAAGTTTTTACCATCGTATGCTTTGCGTCGCGTCGTCAGTTGATTTGGGTCAAATTCAGAACTTAATTTATGAAATTGTTGAACATATGAGCCCCGAGCGAATTCGTTCTAACAAGGAAATGAGCTGAATGTTCTTAATTAGGTGTGAAGTTACTTGACTTGCAGTAAAACTTACGATGTCATGAACTCGCGTAGTTTTCTCACATACATAATATTCTCTTTTTACTTCGATTGGGTATGAAGAACGATATTGCTGCTCTTAGCAAAGAGACACGACGAGTAGCAAGGGAATTGCTCCGGAAGCCGAGAAGATGAATAGAACTACCGGTTTTAAAAAGCAATGCCTCTTGATATGATCTCCGAAGATCATATCAGGACCGTCGACGACAACCTCCGTTAAAAAACCAGAATTTTTTCGTAGAAGTTGCTGCTTGGGATTTGTAATTTTTGTTGCATACATAACAAGTTTATGAAAAAAGTATATGATGAAACAAAAAAATTATTTTTCACAGTATTGTAGTTATGAGAATGTAATTCAGAAAAAAATTCAGGAATAAAATCTGGGATAAAAATCCGATGATTCAACAATTAAGGTTACATCTCGTCTGTTTAACATCGCAAACTCCAAATTCGTAATTTCAAAACATTCTGTGTCTGCTGTCAGCATTGAACCGGAATTCCACGGTATACTAGGTTAACAAGCTTAATAAGGCATTGTTTGCTGAATGTTTCTATGACATTTATTTACCCGGCGTCTTAATTCTGCTACTAAAACTTATCACGTGCGCGATAGACTAGACTGCTACCTCTGAAAGTTTAGTGTAGGGCAGTGATTTTTAAACGTGCAAACAGTTCTACAAATTTTCCTAAATATGCTACATTGATAAAAGCATACATCCGTGCATTATATTTTCATCAATCACCCTCCATCGCTAATCGAATCAAAACCTTAGGTCGATACTTACTGAAAGCATCAAAAGTATCGAAGTATCGAAAGTATCAAAAGTATCGAAAGTACCAAAGTATATCAAGTATCAGAAGCATTAAAAGTATCGCAGGATCGAAATATCGAAAATATCGCAGTATCGGAGGTATCACAAGTATCAAAGTACTTATGTTCCATTTTTGTAATTGGAGAAAGTTGCCAAAATATTGAATCAAAAACTGACGTTTCTATTTTTTATAATATTTGAGATTGAGATTTTAGATTGAACCGTCAAATTGGATCACCCGATGTTTTTTTATGAATGTTTGCCCGCTTTTCTGTCTTTTAAACGAAAAAACGAAATACCTTGGTTGTAACTTTCGATACTTCGACACTACCGATACTTCGGCACTACCGATACTTCGGTAATTTCGATATTTTTGATACTTTGATCTGCGATACTTTTGATACTTCCATACTTTCGATACTTCCAATACCTTTGACACTTTTGATACTTCGATACATTCTATACTTTTGAGACTTTCTATACTTTTGATACTTTCAATACTTCAGTGAACTTAATATATACTTACTTTAGATACTTGCGATACTCGCTATACTTTCTAGTATACTGGTATCGATACTCGATACTCATTTCACGGTATCGCCCAGCCCTCGGTGGTTTTTACAACCCCATATTTTCTTAAATATTTTAAAGTACCCCAATAAAATTAACGGACATAAAAAAATATCCAAAAACTAATTCTAGTCAAATAAGGTCAAATGTTTAGTGCAACAATTTTTATATATAGCGTGTTTCCAAAATAATAGGAAATATTTTGTGGACAGATAACACACTAAAATACATTTGGAAAAGTTCTCCCAAACATCCAGTACCCAAAAGTATCGAAGTATTAAAAGTACCGCAGTAGCAAAAATGTATGTTTCTATCTTTAACAACAAACTGATATATTAGATCGAACCGTCAAATTGGATCAACCGATTAACCGATTTTAAGTATTTTTGTTCTCTTTTCTGCCTTTTGAACGAAAAACGAAATCTTATGATTGCAACTTTGGATACTTCGACACATTCGATACTTTGATACTTTTGATACTTCGTTGCTGCGATACTTTTGATACTTCCATACTTTCGATACTTCCGATACTTTTGACACTTTTGATACTTCGATGCTTGCGATGCTTTCGGTACTTCGATACTTTCTATATTTTTGATACTTTCTATGCTTTTCATAATTTAATACTTCAGTACGTTTGATACTTTCGATACTCGCTATAATTTCGATAGTTTTGTATAGCTTAGACACCAAATTGGTATCGATACTCGAGATACTCATTTTGCGGTATCGCCCAGCCCTACCTTAGACCAGTGTTTCTCAAAGATTTTTCATAAAGTACCCACATTTAAAAAAAATTTAACAATAAAGGAGGTTAAATTTTTAGCCTAACAATTTTGATATACAGGGTGTTTCCACAATAATAGGAAATATTTTGTGAACAAATTAAAATACAGTAGGAAAAGTTTAAATAAACATGGGTTCGGAATCGCTTCCTTACAAAGTTACAGCCTCTTGAAGATGGAATAGTCTAATCACTCTTTAACAGGAGGGTTGCATGTTGGAGGCGCTGCAATTAGTGCTGAGTATTTTATATTGTTACCGAGGTTTGGTAGCAGATAGCTCTGTAAGCGAGGTTATCTTACTACATATATTACAATTAAAATTTAAATTTAGAAAGTACGTCTTTTGGCCACAATAAAAAAAAGTTCTAGTGAACAGGAGTCTGGAAAGCGCTTCCTTATGTATAGTTAAAGCCTTCGAAAGAGGAAATCCATGTTGCGCCCTTTATGCAAATTATGCTCAGTAATACATAAAATTCCAAATTGTCGTATCGTTTTAATTTGCATTGAGTAGTAAATTTGAAGTAAATTATCGTAATTTTACATAAATATAAAAAAAATGGAAAACATGGACATTGTAGCGATATTGTATTTTTTCATCTTTGTCCAGTCAAATAAATTTTTTTCGGGTGAATTGCTTGAATTGAATTGCTCGGTTTAAACCAAGTTATAATTATTTTAAGAGCATCTTACGTTTGGAATATTCCGATACTATAGTATCTTGCCCCTTTTGTATCAGATTAAACTAAGTTTTTTGTTTATTTTTAAATATTCTGTTTACGCTGCTGATGTTCACACAAATGGATTAAAAATGACATATAATATCATCTTTCCGTTGCTTGTAAGGTTTCTCTTGACATTTAAAACTACCACCGCATGTTTTTTAGTTTTGTAAAGACGAGATTACAAGAAGTAATTACATTATTTCATGCCGTTTAAGCAAAATAACAAAAGTTATTAACCCATTTTCCCTAGCTGCAAACTTGCCGGCGTTTCGCTAATAACTGTTATTAAGCCAATGAAGAACAAGTGCAAAATTTCGTTTCATTTGACAATGAGCTAATTTTCTAGTTGAAAGTGGCCTTAAAAATTATTCTGCAAATGTGCGAAATAAAACGGATGTGTCGTCAACCTCGTCATTTTATTATATGCGTCATTCACCTTCTGTATTATATTTGTATTGATTTCTGCATGAGCGCTTTCAAAAACGATTATAAAACCTTGTATCTCTGATAGGCTTAAATATTTCATTTCGAATGTACTCTCGCGTTTTTATAAAATCGGGGAAATTCAATGCAATCGCAGATAAATGAAATTAAGGTTTTTGATGGGTCTTTTCGTTGTGTTAGGTTATCGCAGCACCGCCGTCGGCGTCGCGCCGCGTCGGTTGGTACAAGAAGCAAACTTGGTTGGTACTACTGAAGTATTTATTACCAGCTTCCTAGTTGGAATACATAAGATCAATATTGTTCTTATTGTAAATAAAATTAGAAATAACTTCAACATGTATTTATTTATTTTAGCTAATATATTTATAGATAAGATCAAATATTTGAGAATAAACCAGTCTAAGAAAGTTATATTTTGGTTTTGTTATATGGATGAAATGTTTTGATCATTTATTTGAGTAAATTAAATAATTTTTAATTATTAACAGCTAGCATCTAAACATAAAATTTACCCTAGAAGCTCAACAAAATTGGTGTATCAACTTTTTGAATTTAAGATAAAAATCAATTCAAATAATAAACTTGAATACCCTGTTTATAGAAAACATTAAAATATCACACGATTCTTGTCATCATGAAACACATAAATTATCAGCGTACTGATGTATGATACACAGCACTTTAACCGTTCCTTAAGATGAAAAAGTTACAACAGAGAAATTTTTATTACTAAACAAACTGCTAAAATCAGCAATGATTATAATACTCAATTTATTGATACTCGTATCTATATTTTAAATCCGAACCCTCTCTGCCCGTCTCAAATGTTTGATAGTGAGGGACCCCAACTATTACAACCCACATAGTTATGCCTTCATTACAGAAAGTAGAGTGGAGCGCTTATGTATATACGCTAAAGAAGCAAATTCAGGTTCTTAGTAGTTTTTCGGGTTATTGTAGGCGTGTCCGCTCATAGGTACCTCACATTCAGTTACAAAATCAAACTCGGCAGCCGGCAGGCCTCGATTTAATTCTTGGAGTCTACTTACATCCACCTTGTTTCAGTTGTGCGGTCTATACGACTAATATTTAATAATAAGAAAAATAATATTTAACTTATATTAAAGCACCACACTACTAAAATGCGTAACGTATAACGCGAAAAGCAAAGGTTTTCATGCACAAAAAGAATGATGAATGCACAGTTTTGGTAATTGCGCGACAACCATACATAAACACTGGTAAGTATAAACATGAGAACATGTAATGCGCGGCTATTTTATACATATACACCCAATACTAATACACTTTATCAGTGACGCCTAACTTTGCTTTTGCTTAATGAAGGCCATTTTCGGCTTATGAAGAAAACGACCCTCAATAATGTTCTAGAACACATTCCCTGGGCAAAACATCGACAAATACTGAAAAAAGGCCCCGGTAAAAACATTCTCCAGAAAAAACGTTTCTCGTAAAAAACAACCCGGTTATAATAATTTCCCCGAGAAACCAACCACTAAAAGACAACAAACACAAAAGGTCGCATATGTTGTTGAATTTTTTCTGGGGCTATGATAGGATTTTGTTTGAAATGTTTATTTTTTTGGAGTTTCGTTACTGAATTTCTTCCGTGGCTGTATTTTTGGGTCTTTTTCTTTGGTTATTTTATATATTTGGTTATATGGAAATTTTTTCCGGGAGCAGCTCTTATTTCCGAGACCGACCCAGCGGAGGAAACACTAAGAAAATTATACACTTTTGTGATGGTAAACGTAAATTGGATATATTGGAAGCTATTGAGATTTACATACATTTTAAAATTTACCTTTAATGAATGCAAAATTGATGTCTTCAATTCGTCATTATTAGAAGTTTTGGGATATAGAGATCAATTCATTTACAAACATAAATAACCTAAATCAAGTCATCGAGTGCTATTACTCGTGTAGCAACACTAAGTGGTTGCTTTCAATTTACCCTCGATAATGCCGTGTAAACGCGTTGAAATATGTATAAGGCTAAAATAAATAAATGCTTGATGAAGTTATTAATTATTTCATTCATAATATTAATATGAACTTTAACGAAGTAAAGCTACTAAATAGTTCTTGAAAAATTCATTCGCAAAACCAATACCTTGATTTGGCATTTTCTGATCGTTGCACTTAAGCGGTCACGTTTTTTAAGATATACTTTTAGATTTTTTCAAGCGCTGATGTTGGAAATTTAGCATCCATATTTTTAAGCACACAGCAAATAATTATCTCTATATTAAATCCGGATTCCTTCCATCTGCCTTGACTTTTCGCGATGATGAGTGCGCCCTACGCGAAGCTACAGCTTTACAAGTTCATTATATAAGGCGCATATTCGTATGTGCTTAAAAAACTGGGTTTACACTGAATGTTTGTATTATTGGAACAGAATTCGCTGCAACCTCTCATTACTAACCAAACTCCGCAGATGTAATATTATAGGTTGACACGGTTTATTATTATTTTGTTTGTGGTGCGTTTGATTTCAAAAGTTTGCGTAGAATTGTTGTTAATAATTGCTTTTTTAACTAGGGTCGTCCGCAGAGCTATTGCCGGGACTACTTATACCATAACTACCAAAATATATCCAATCGTGGGATAACGAGTTAGATTATTACTTTATTTCCACAGCGAGTGTTTTTTGTTTACTATTTTTGCCTCAAGTTACTAATATTACATGAACTGCCGAAAATTAAATCATAGCAAGATATGAACTGACAGTCTTTGTCTCTATTCAAATTGAAATCGAAATCCATTTGTGTATGTTCCTAAAATAGAAATAGAAATGTAATTTCCATTTCTTTACCTAGATATTTTCAAACGGCTGTTATTTTGAAAGTATTCCATATAAAAGTAATGTTATACCTCTAAAAATTCGAATTTTAATAAATATTTCCTGCAACTCTGTAATACTAATAATCCCTTTTTGATTCAGTCTGTTGCGGTCGTCAAAAAATCCTCGGATAAAACATCTAATTGAAATGGAAACGTAGAAAATACGAATATTGTACAATTAGTTGCAGATACATTTTGAATTATACGCGAAAATAAAAATGAAGAGAAGGAACTGGAATAATTACTTCTTTGTAATTATAGTCGACATGCAAACACAAGCAAAAAATTCTTCACGTGGAATATTGAAATAATGCCTCGGTAAAAATGAAAAATCATTATAGCTTAACGTCAGTTAATATTCCACCTGAACAATTTGCTTTTCAAATTTTACTGTTTGAAAAACACAATATTCTTTTACTAGAAGCTTTTACTTATTTTTGTCTTCATCATACCTTGCTCAAAACATTCATTAAGCTAAATTAATTTACTGTAAAAGGATCTGCCTCAAAGAGGAAACAATTTTTCATTGCTTGCGCATTGTATAAACCACGCGTATGGTTTCATTAGGTCGATATTTTTAACGCGTTGAAAATGAATTTTTTTGTTACCTTTAAATTGTCCTGTATTGATATATATTTTTAGAAGCTTATTCAAACAGTCATTAAAAGGTGATTATTGTTTTTACTTTCCCATACTTCTACTGAAGTAAGGAAAGTTATGATTTCATGCAACACTTCGAATTGTAGATTTTAACGGAAATGCGTGTTTTGGGGTGCAAATAACCCAAAAAAGTGGATTTTAAAATATGTCGGTCTGTGGGTGCTTTGGTGTATAGATTATTTTTCAAACATTTTTTTTAAATTTTGAATACATAGCGCTGCAGTGCATCTAAAGACATTTGTTTGTTTTTTCAAAATGTTGTATCTTCAAAATGAATTTTTGAAAATTTTAACTTTAATACCCGATTACTCCAAAACAAAACATTCAAGCAATACTAATTGTCATATTATTTGATAGTAAAAACAATGTTATTTTTTCAGTTATTGGCGCGCAAACATTTAAAGTGTAAAAAGAAAGTACCAGCGACCCGTTTCGCCCATTTTGTGATATAGCTCGTTTTTGTTACTTCTTCTTCATGTAGCTTCTTGTTAATATTTTTAAGTAATTTAAATAAAGTTCCAAGAAACAAGAACAGGCTTAGCTTTCATTCAAGACGTTAAATCCAGGAAGTTAAAACTGAGCTTTTAAGCTCCTTATTTATGTTTTCTTGCGAACATGAGTAACGTACGTTCTTCTTATTTAACACAGTTTGCTTTTTGCAAATTGTTTTCGGTATCGATCCCTATTTTCACAGAACTTCTTAACTTGATCCCATCCAATCTTTCCAAATAGCTACTTACTCTCACCCGATAATCCTGTTTACCATTTCCTCCAATCTTTTCGTTCCAAAATGTCCGTATAAATTTATCACGCTTTTGAAATTGTGTTAGACAATTTTATTTTGCTTTTCTATTTGCTGTCAACGTTAAGTGGCAAAAACGATGTAAAATTTTTTGACTTCTTGGTTTTGTTTGAAGCACTCAAGTAAATTTCGCCAATTATCTAAACATTTGCATTTTTTCTGTAGGGCGTGATTCTGACAACTCCATAAATATGGAAATGGAGACGAATAATTTTACATTATAAAAACCACATATTAATGCAGAATTAAGGCTGGAAAATATGGCGGAAAATATCGAGGGCGGATGCTGGGATTTCGGTTCATTGTAACCGTTTTGACACTTGCAGAGTGCACATTACTTAAATCTAAGTGGGCTCTAACGAAGTGCTGACAAAGGTTGTTCCTCCGCGGTAGGTAGTTCTCCCCCTGTCTTTACTTAAGGGTGTGTTCGGAATTACCTCCAATACCCTGGAGTGTTGTGATGTTGATGTTCGAAATGCTAGTAGATTATTAGATGAAGAGGTTATATTCCGCGTACACTTCATGTCAACATTATTGTGTTTTTGTAGCAGAAATAGCCTTGTAGAAAATGAAACGTTTAAATTGGGAATAATTTGTATAATAACCAAAGTTAGCTGAACAAGCCTTCTGATGAAAACGGCGCCGCGACGGAAGTATTCAGAGACGGAACTATGTTATAAGATCCAACTCGCGGTTAAGTTGATTTGTGACTCCATTCGGTTGATAAATTAATGCTAAAGTAGTAGCGTTTAGTAATCTTTAAATTTTAAAACTAGCGGAAGTAAAAGAAAATGTAGTACTACAGTTAGATCAGTTTTAATTTTGCCCCTGCTTTCCACTACTGAAATTTATTGGCGTTTTAAAAGAGACTTACATGAACTGTGCTTTTGCCATCAGAAAACAATTCATTTTTAATTCATTTGTATCGACTACAGCATTCAGTAACGTTTTGTTTATGCCTACATAATAAAACTTTATTGCTTTGGGCTAAAATCGATGCCTAATTTATTTGAAGTGGATCATTAAATAAGGGCTTTTTATATTTACTAAAACCACATTGTCATTTATTATAATTGCATCGGGATCGGTCTAAAAAGTCTTTGTTAAAGAACGTCATGATTTAACGTCATGATTTACGTTTGAAATAAAATAAATTCATTTTAAGGCACCTAGCCTTTTTGTTGAGGTAAATTAGCAATTTTTAAAAGTAATGTCGTGATGCGCCTCGTTTGGTCATAAAATTAAGTAAAATTAAAATTTTAACAAATATCACATTTAAACTCGATTGCAGAGCCATCTGTTGTCTATTTTTGGTATTTTGTGTTGTTACCTAGGTTTGGCAACAGATGGCTCTGTAATCGAGGTTAAGTATTACATTTGATAAAATTTTAATTAGCGGGTCTCGAAATGTCTATCACAATAATTCTCTACAACTACAAACAGTTGTACTGTCGAACTTCTGAGACGAGAATAAGAAATTTTTGTCTTGCCAGTAGCTTTTTATTTTCCTTTCCCAGTAGAGGGAAGTATTGATTTCATAAAAATTTTCGAAATCGAGATTTTGACGGAAATACATATTTTGGACGTTCAGGAACCCAAAACAAACGGGTTTTAGAAAAAGGTCTGTCTGTCGGTAGGTGGGTGGGTATGTATGTATGTATGTATGTGTGTGGTGCACGATAACTACCGAACGGATGATCGGATTTTGATAAGCTTTGGAATCTAGAGGTATATCAAAATTTCATAGACAAAATAAGCTTTTTTTGAAATCCGAAACCGGAAACGGAAGTAAGACACGTTTTTTCAGTAACTTTTTTTCCTAAACCAGATTTTATAAATTTCAAAACGGAATCCAATAGAAGACTTTAGGGCAATTTCAACTTTCTATCTTCAAAATGCCGGCCGCTGCGATTTTTTGAATTTTTTTACTTTAGCGTCTTATTACTTAAAAATGAGTTAACAGATCGAGTTTAAATATTGTATCGTAATAGTCCGATAGAGACACAATGTTATTGTGCATAAAAAATTTTCAAAAGTTGAAAGCTATGAAGTGAAAAACATTTCCAAAATGTAGGATATTTTCAACAAAATATTACGCAAAAACTAGCCACACAATAAATTTTGTAGACCTATAGAGCTATGGCTCAGCTACTATTTCGTTCGTGTCTCAGTCTGCTAACATCTTTGTGACGCCTTCTATGAATTTTTGAAAATCGAATATTCTTACCCTCTTATTTAATAAACGGAGACCGATAAAATTGTTTTGTTAATACTAAATTGCTCATGAGTGATAGTAGAATAAGGTTTTCATCTTATTTCTAAATACGACAATAATTGGGGGGGGGGGGGGAATTATCCCCTTCCCACTTAAGTTTCGGTGGACGAATAATTTGTCCTTCCGTTTTTGTTGGGTTTCTCTGATTCCAAGAATGTTTTTCCAAACATTTAGAAAATCTATTTTCTTTATAAAAAACTTGGTAAAATTCGGCGTACTATTAATTTACTTTACAATATTACTTTGTTGGGGTGTAACACATTAATAATAATATACTTTTGAATATATGATAAGTAACAATATCTGAAGTATAGGAAAGTCCAGGCGAAGTGCTTCGTCGAATCTAGTCTTAAAATGAGTAATTCTTATCCCGTCTCGTCTCAAAAAACCGATACTAGAAAAATTCGCACACTTCTCGAATTTTCGAACAGTCGAAGATTGTGAAATTGTTCTCGTCTCGAGAGTAGCACACTTGTCGGTCACTTCTTCTCTGAGAGAAATTTCTCGCCTTGTCTCGACAAAACTTAAATCTTAAAAGTCTTACCTCGATAATTGTAGACACGAAAATCTTACTGAACTGTCGTGCTTTTGAAAATTGTTGAGAAATTCAGCAAAATTACTACTTTCGTCTCAAATTTTCAAGACAAGGTTTAGAAATTTTACGCTCTAATGGTAGAGTTACTGCCACTCTCTCCTCTAATATTTCAGTACAGAAAATAGTCTTTTTTCTCGAATTTTCGAGAATTTGAAATTAAGAATGGCCTCGAGAATTATTGACCACAAATGTGCGTAATCTTAACTCGAATTTTCCAGGTAAATTTGTGAAATTCTCATGCAAACAGTAGCAGCGTTATCAATCTTGTACAATTTCAATAGAGATCAAAAAATGTATTCTACCTACTGTCTCAAACATTTTTGAAAAATTCAGAGAAATTACTACTCTTGTCTCGAATTTTCGAGACGAGGTTGAGAAATTTTGTGGTTTGATGGTAGCTGTGCCGCCGCTGTCGTCTCTAATATTATTTTCTAGAATTTTCGAGAATTTGAAATTAAGAATGGTCTCGAGAATTCTCGACTACAAAATTTCCTAATCTTAAGTCGAATTTTCGAGATAAATTTAAGAAATTTCTCATGTAAACAATAGTAGCGCTTCTATCTATAAAATTTGAATAGTTACTCTCGTCTTGAATTCTCAAGACGAGACGACATCAAGCAATGTATTTTCTTCTTTGGAAAATTCATAAAAAAATTCAGGAAAATCGTCTGGAATTTTCAAGACGATGAGTTTTGTGCTTTAGTAGTAGTTTTTCCAGCGCTCTTCGCTCTAATATTCTAGTCCGGCAAAAAGTACTCTTGTACCGAATTTTCGAGAAAAAACGAAAATAGATTGAGATATTTGTCTTATTGATACCAGTCGCGTCTCAAAATAGTCGACCAGTTAAGTAAAAGTTAAAAAAAAATCCTGACCTACAGAAAGCTCCTAAAAAGCGCCTTTTGTTTAATTACTTGAAGCTTGAACTCAGACGGAAGTACGGAGCGGAACGAGCTTGCACATGTACATACTTCTTTTAAAGAAAACTACTGAACGCTTTTTAGTTGTATATAGGCAGCCATTCATCTCTTTGTTAACTAACCTGCGTTAATTGCGGTAACAAGCATCAGGGTAGTTCAATAGAACTGCTGGTTCTTCATTACAGCTTAACATAACGTGTTTGTCTCGTTTAAAAACAAACTCATATTAATTAAATTATATACAATACACAGCCTGTTTTTCTACTAAGCTTGAGGTATATCCTGAAATGTCCCGGAATGTCTGTTGGTTTTAGCAGAATTAATGAAGTCGATTTTGAATTGAGTAGTAGAAATTTGCATTTAATAAAATGTCGTAATGGTCTTTTAACGTTGGTACACGAAATTTAATTAATATCCGGCAGCAAGAACGAGCTATAAACTCCGGCAATTCGATACAGTTGCAAAACAGCATTAAAGTCGTGTAATATTTTTCTTATTATGAAAACAGCATGCAATAAAAAAGTTTGAGGAAGTTCTTTGCTTCATAAAGCACAATATGGATTTTCTCCAACAATACTTTTAATGATGAAGAATCCCCTTTTGTTCATATTTGTTCTTGAGTTTTTTGAACTTAAATGGCGCTTAAGTTGTGTCAATCAAGCATCGGAACACGAAATGTATCTTTATTACATTTATCGCAGTAGACGTCTTTCATTTTTATAATACTTGAAATTTAGAAGTGGCCTCTCTAAGTCGGACATTTAACCTTTGCAATAATCTAGATGTTTTCCGGTTCAAAGCTCATGCGAGTTCGTAGCAATTTCCGCTTATTTCCGTCAAGCACAGGATATTATATTAGTTGTATATCTGCACCAGTTTGGCGCAGTCGGCAGTTGTAGGTAGGTATATATTTGTATTATATATAATTGGAAATTATAGAGGGTATTTCAGAAAATTTGTTTAATATTGCATGACGAATTTATGTGAATAACTATTAAATAGGTTACATGTTAGCAAGTTTATTCATTGACCTAATATTGATCAGATGAGCAGAAATGGTTGCATTTTTGGGGCTAGACAACATTGTTATTGCTAAATATCTTCAGTCTTCTATTTCACAATTTATGAACCATTCTCTGTATTGTTTGGAGGGTATTTTAACGAATTTTTATCGGACTCAGGGGCTTTGTCCTTGAGATAGACTGAAAAAGTTCTTATTGTTCTATGAAACGGTTCTGTTTAGAGAATTTATTTGTTGTGGATAATTAACTAAATTTCGCATTTGGGCGGAAACCCCTTTTTCTAATTTTATGCCCTAAAAGTGGTTACAGTGGTTTTTCTCATTTGACGTTTTTTCCCTTGTAAATCCACCATGAATAACAGGGCAAAGGTTTTTAATTAACAATTTTAATAATTGAACTGTTTAATAGCAGATACAACTCCATTAAAAGGAAATACCCAAATCCACGTTCTAACCGCTGACAGAAATCAATAGTTGGATGGCCCCAGAGCGGTATGACTCACGCTGGCGGCTCGCAGTATGCCTTTCCCCCAAGAAACCCCCAAACTCACCCCATTGCACGGCGGTTGCCAATATATCCAGAAAATCATTAATATATATCTCTTATTCCTCCCTATTATACTCCATTAACTTTAGATTTTAATCCGTACACTGATCGAAACGGTTTTCAGCTAACTGCGATCCTTTAATCATAAAACAAATTCTTCGAGGGCCTTAGCGGACTCGGTTATTGCATTTTTTAAATTTTTATATGCTTGACATAAATACTTAGAAAGCCTCATTTTATTATTGTGTAATAGTAGGGGTTTTTCATATTGTGCTGATGTTAAATCGGAAACGCAAACAAATTTCGTATATGTTTACTTCGGAACGCTTTAGTTTAGCTGTGACGTCCTTTGCAATATTTTAAATTTTTGTGCAATTTAAAAATACAAAACTGCGCAAAAATGTGGCAATAATTTTAGGTTGTTTTTACCGAATTGTTAAAGTATTAATTTTGTTTACGTGCAGATCAATTAGTCCATTAACCAATTATTCAATTAACATTGCATGGTCTAACTGAAACAGGTGACGAGTCGCACAGTAATATTCTAATATTGCGTCAACTCGATTGAAGTGGAAACTTGATGTTTATTTTACCATTTATATGTATAAGTTCTAACATCTCTTGATAGCGCTTTATCCAAAATCAATAAAAATAAATGTAAAAAGTAAATGAAAAAACAGGACTGTAAAAATAAACGAAATAAGTTCACAGAAAAAGGTAGTATTTGTTGTTTCAGCTCTAAAACAGCACGTTATAACAAATATGGTTTGTGTTGTGAAAAATCAAGTCAAAGCATAAATTTTGCAAATCAATATTATGTTTCCAGCTAGGCTAGACAATCCACAACAAAACTTTCTAGACTTGCCAAGCTTGGCAAAAATTTTGAATCTATCTCTGTCGTGCTTGATAGGTTATATTATGCGCGTTGTCAAGGTGATATCCAACTAACGAAACCATTATTTACGTCAGCTTGTCCAATGGAAATTGAGATCTAAAATATAACTGAAAATACAATAGTTGGAGCGATGTTGCTGGCTCGATGACAAATAATATCGATTATTGTTAAAAAAATATATAACGAAGAAAACTCGATCTACGTTAAGCAGGTGTAGATAATGAGACATTAAAATAGAGATAAGGGAAATGGGGGAAGAAGATAGAATTTGATAAATTAGAAACATTTATACATTATTTAATGACAAAAATTGCAGCTAGACTTTCTGAGGTTTATGGGAGGTAAATGTCTTCCGCTAATAATAACTAGCTGAAATTACTTTTGCTATAAGCTTCAACAACAAGGTTCTACAAAATTGAAATTTACTTACGGATTTAACCAATAAACCATAAAAATAATCTAAATAGATAAGTTACAGGCAACTCTTTATTTTTTTTAAGTAAACTGTATATTTTTAATATTTTGAATTGATTGTGTGGTAGGCACATGCTGAAACATTATTAATAAATATTTAACTATTACAAAATTAATAGTTTATTAATAATATAAAACGCTTGGTAATTGTTTCACAATTTGAAAAATTGTGAAACAATTACCAAGCGTTCTATTTTATTATAAACTATTAATTTTTAATAGTTAAATATTTATGTATATTTTTAGCATTTGTGGTAATTATTGAAATTATCTCTTTAATGCTATTGCATAAGTGCAGTTGCATTAACAAAATTAACTAAAAAATGCAAAAATAAAATTGATCTAGTTGATTTTGTGCATAGTTGGTTGTTCTGAATAATTTTTTATACATTAGTTTTTGACGTCAATAAGAGAATTACTTTTCAAAAGAGGGCGCATGTACATCCGCACTGGCTTGTAAAAACACACTGGGTAATAATTAATTAATAGAAATCTGGCACATGCAGATGGGCGATACGTGAAATATAAAATCACAACAGAAGAATATTTATATCATGTTCCAATTTAATATATTGACGTCAAAAAATCAATTTTTGAGTCTACAAAATCAATTTTTAGCGTCAGAAATAAATTTTTGAATCAAGAATCAAATTTTGACGCCACAAAATTAATTTTTACCGTCAACAATAAATATTGAAGGTCTAAAAATAATTATTTTTGAGGTTGAGAAATAAAATCATTGATTTTAAGATATATTTTCGACATCATTAAATGGGTGTTACGTTAAAACTCTTATAATGACGTCAACTGAACATTTACTGACGTCATTAATTTATTTTTCACGTCGGGTTTCAATTTCTAACGTCAAAAAGTAAATTTTTACATCCAAAAATAATGTTTTAAATCCAAAACTCAATTATTTGCATTAAATATTAATTTTGACTCTAGAAAATAAATTATTGCCGTTAAGATTTATTTTTTGACAGCAATAAATGGTTTTTACGTTAAAATTTTTTTAATGACCTTGAATAAACATTTACTGACGTCAGAATATTAAATAGTTTTTTAATGCCAAAATCGGACAAGATTACAAAGCAAAAAATTTATTTTTTACGTTTTGTTCTATTTAGTATATTGACTTACGAAATAATCAATTTATGATGCAACAAAATCAATATTTGAAGCCACAAAATTAATTTTTAACTGCAAAACATAAATTTTATAGGTCTGAAAATAATTTTTTAACTTTGAATAGTCAATTATCGACGGCATAAATAATTTTTGACGTCAGCAAATAAATTATTGGCGTTAAGAAATATTTTTTGACGTCAATAAATGTTTAATAAAAAGTAAAACGGCGCTTGAAACACTTACGCGACACTATTGTAAATTCGTTACATTTAAAAAAAAATAGAAGTTATATTCGTATTTTTGTATTTGAGTTTATAGGTTTAATCCGCGAGGAAACTTTGTACAAGCTTATTTTTATCTGCAAAAATAACAAGTATTAGCTTGGCCCTGTTCAGTCAAACACTCTGTGTATATTGTCGAACACAGTTCGGAAACATCAAATTAATTATGGCCTGTTTTATTTTATGAAAATTCACATTGACAAAAACAAAGCATAAGGCTCATTCTCACATAACTTGTAAAAATTTAAAAAAAAAAAGTGCGTTCCCACTGTATTTTTTGGCCTGATTGGCTGGCCAGAACCTCAAAGTATATTATTTTTATATTGGCCACGAAAGATACTGCTTCTAAAAGTCATGGACATATGTTTTTCAAAAAGATATTTGGAAAATCGTCAATTCCGTAACGTATCTTTCAAGCCACCTCAAAATCAGAAGAATTGCGGAAATCATTATAAAATGCATTAAAACTCTAACCAAAGACTATTAGTTCTGTTATAACTTTATAGGTTGCTTCAATTTACAGTTATTTGCTTTCCTTTCTTCCATAAAGTCGCATAATACATATTTTTGAGGAAAACCAATGTGTTTATTTTGGTATCAGCAAACATTTTGAAGTTTTCAATAGAATTTCAAATGTTTTTAACAGTTTTCATATGCAAGAATTTAATTACTGCCTTAATTCTGCTATACTTCATAATTACTTTAATACTTTTGCATGAATGAGGTGCGTTACCGAAATGACATTCTGTATCGAAATGATGAGGATGTTACCGCAATGATCTTGTTAGGTTTTCATGTAGTGTTAATAAATATGCAACTAGTTTAATTGAGAAGTATTTATTGAAATAAATGTAGCAAGACAAAAGTTTATAAAATTAAGCAATATTCAAACAAAATTTGCAGTAGCAAACAAAAATTTATAAAATCAAGCAATTTTCATACAAGATTTGCATTTAACTATATTTTTACCACTTATGTGTAATTTGTTTCTTAAAATACAGTTTGTATGAAAAGTTCTTCTACAAGTCGTGCATTTAGTTCCCATATTTTGCATACTAAAACCATAAGTACAGAGAAAACATATTCCAGAAGATAGCAATGGATTTTTAATCTTAAGTTGTGAGACTTCCTCTGTTTCTTTCGATGCACCTGCCAAAATACCAATATATTCTGACGTTAGTTTTTGGTTTAATATAATATTGGAAAATAATTTTTTATCTATCTTTATTTGTTTTTCTTTAAGCTTCTTTTGATGAAATTTTTCATATGCAGCTTCTCTGTCTTTTTTAAATTTAATTTTCAAATCTGCGAATTTTTTTTATCCATTTTTGTTACCTGCCAGAAGTGATATTTTTAGTACGTATTAGTTCTTTTACTGTTAACGTCATTTCGGTAACGTCTGAATCATTCCGGTAACACCACAAAAAAAATCTTACCGTTACCGAAATGACCAGTACCGAACTGACATTTTCACATTAAATCGAATGAATTCACTTCTGTTTTAGCACCTAGGTGAAAATAATTTTGAGGTTATGTAAAGGAACACCGAGCAAGTTAACGATAATAGTAAATTTTTGAAATTAATTTATTATTCTATCATGACTAGTGTTACCGAATTGACATGTATTAAAGGCACGCTCGTAATTTATGTCATTCAAATTACAATTAGAAAAAAGTCATGCAATAAAAGCAAAACGACTTAACCGCGATGCATTCAACACTGTCTCACAATGAATACACAACAAAGTAGCACTCGATACAAGGTTTAATGAAGCCGGTAGGCTAATTGACACTGAACACTACACAAGTGACAACAAACCTTGGGACAAGAAAGAATCGCTAATTATTAATTTATATTAACGTATTGACGTGTTTCTATTTGTATGGAGGACAGAAGATAGATGTGAAATCATGATTATTCCCATGTGCAGTTTTTACAAGCAGCACAATAAAAGTATTTGACCTTCAAATATCGAAAATCCTGTTTGGGACACGTTACCGAAATGATATTATGGTTACTAACGATGCTGGAAAATGCCAATAAAGTCACATAATATATAAAGTTAATGCATTTTGTAACAGATAAACTAGCTCTGCAATTAGTATTGGCATAATTTTTTTGAAATTCAAAAGCACCGAATTGCAATTCAGCCGGGACAACAATTCTCCCGTTATGTGAGAATGAGCCATAAACATGAGTCTCGTCTCGCTCTGTTTAATTAATTACCAACGCAGCGCAGCGGTGCGTTTTATCAACTACACTATCATCTAGACGCCTGATGATATCGTAATTGCCGAAACGCGTTGTAGGTGATTAATTAAATAAAGTGAATCTAGACTTACATTTGCGTTTTTTTTGCAGTGTAAACACAACAGTAATTAGCATTGCAGAAATTTACAATTAAATGTAGTTACGAACTGTTTATCTGCTCAGTAATTAATTATTTTTAGGATTTCTACATTAAACATTGTCTTGAAAATACATCTTTGCTTTACAAGCAACGTAAAGTAAACCACCACGTTTTACACCACACTGTTACAGAATGCACTTCAAGTAAAAAACAATGGATTCAAATACGCATATGTGTTTGATAATAAAAAAAATACATTTATTCTAAAAAAGCAAAATCGAAAAGTACTTGATAAGATTTTTCATGGGCATATCATTATAATCTTGGAGGCTTTCGCGGTTTCTCGAACTCAATATTAAAATTTACTTTCGGCTTAGACCGCAACGTCATTTGGGGATTACACCTAGCATAATCAGGTAAGGACCGACCTGTAGCTTGTCTGTCTTTACAAACATTTGTTTTAAAAGTTTGAGCCGTAGTTGTTAGTGAGCCTTGCTTGCCTAAACCGGGCCGTGTACTTAGATTATTTGAACCTTGGTGCGGACAAGTATTTGATCTCAATCTCAGGGACGCCCAACACTAGAACACCCAAACTCAATTCATAATATTCAATGGAAAATGGCAGTATTCCGTTCTTAGACGTACATGTTACACATATAAACCAGATGATAGCTCGGGACACGCAGTTTACAGAAAGAAGACACATGCAGACAGGTATTTAAATGCAAACTCGCATCACCACCCATTGCAGAACGCCACTGTGCTAAAAACTCGAATAACCGGAGGGCAGTTCGAATCTCAGATGCAGAAGACCTACAACAAGAGAAAACACATCTCTTGATGTCGTTACAACAAAACGGTTATACAGCCCAAGGCTAAGGAGGAAGTGGCACCTCCGGAAGGCTTAGCTTTTCCACCTTACTACTAAGATAGGGCATGTTCTTAGAAGGTACAGTATAAAGACAGTCTTTAGGAGTCATGAAACTCTCGGAAACGGTTTCAGATCCACAAAAGGCCAATTATCAAGCTTAAAATTAGCTGGGATCTACAACATCCCATGCTCTTGTGGTTCAAACTACATCGGACAAACTGGTCGTTCCATTGAGTTAAGATTGCGAGAGCACAAAAGTGATTGAAAACACAGACGCATCAGAAAATCTGCGGTGGCAGAACATACTGTTTTAACTGGGCATAAGATGGACTTTGAGAACGCTTGAGTACTCGCCAGAATACCTCATTACTTTTCTCGTATCATACGTGACGCAATTGAAATTGAAAAACGAACTAACAGCATAATCAGAGAGGATAGTTTTAGACCCAGTAAAGCTTGGACTCCACCAGTTCATCCTCTAAGGACTCGTAAGCATTATCGATCTCGATGGTTTTATGGAAGGCACAACTATACCATAATTTAATTTACTATTCAATTGTTTTTAGTAAACCATATAGTAATAATTTCTTAATGTTGGATAGAAGGTCCCTAGTATAATTAAAATTCCACAGTTTAATTTAATTTACACTTAAATACGGTAAAAAGTTTCCCAAAAAATGAACATTTTTTGTATTAAAAAAAATATTTTTTTAACATGTATAATCTCTCAGGTTATCCGAACATGTCTTAAATACATGTTAAAAAAATATGATAGCATAAAATTGAAAATTGTTCAAGATTATTGTATAGTTATCGGTAGTAGCATTTTTATATTAGACTTAACTCACTTTAATTTTTGGAGATATAATCTTGATTTTCTTAATTTTCCTACGAAATACTTTAGATGCTGTTCGATTTTTTTTATCGCTATTCTCGTAGTCGTAGGACTACACGTTTCTTTTAGCTTCCTCGGCGATATTTTTTGGCACTTCAAAATTCTAAATAGAATTATTCTAACTAGATGTATGATATGAATGTGAAACGTAAAGCAGCACCCGGAAACTTGCAAAATACGCCCTATTTTTCTTTGTGAAAATAGGGAAATAAATAATCAAATATAATCTACCTTTGAGAATATTCCGCGCGATACACGTGGACTGCACTTTTGAAAAAAGTGTGCGCATATATATTGCTGTTTTAAAGTTAAGAAGCTATATGTAGAAAGGTTTTCATATCTAAAAATAATAAAAAAGAGAGTTTACTCTCAACTAAGCGGTTATACGTTTGAACGTGAGCAGAAACATCAAAAATATGTCGAACGTGATGTATGTGCATAAACATATTTAAAGTCGGTTTTGTTCGGCAACCATGGAAGCATGAAAATACAAAGTCCCTAACACATCCGTGTAGCCTTATTTAATCATTCCCCAGGCATAACCCGGAATAAATTAAATATAATTACAAGATAAATTAGGCATTGCTCGATGCTACTCGTTTTTGGAAGGTTCGGGGTTTATCTCGGCTTCTGCCCCACAAATCTTGACGTAGCCAAAATCTACATTCTAATTCTAACACATTCCTGGCTAATAAATCAAACGCATTCCCTTTTATTATATTAAAATCTTGGAATCATAAATCCATTTTAGCATTTCCCTTCTCGCCAGCTCGCATAAAGTCTAATGATGGTAATCCAAGGGTGCTGTGCATATTCCACGGTCGACTGGATGACGAGATGTCGATACAGCGTGTACTATCTGGGCTGTAATGATCCAGTATCATGCTTCGCTTCCGGATTTCCGGCATCTTCGCGAGACGCGAGGCGCGAAATTCGATTATGCCTCATTTCCAAGAGTGCTTTGCTTATAAGTTTTATTCAATGGGGTTAATTTTGGCACTTGAATTGGCAAATCAAGCAAATAAACGGTAAATATGCTTCGTGATCATAACCCCTTGACACGTCACACCAAAGTATCCCTTCTTCGAAGCCGTCTTAAACTTGTTTAGTATTTTAGTGATGTTATAAAACCCTTTGACATTTATAAGTAGTGAAAGGGCGGGATGAAAATTAGATATTAGATATGCCCTAATTAGTGCACACGCTACAGGTCGCTAGGTACGAATATAGGAGTCCTTTGCTTTTGAAGTTAATCACTCTACTGTAAACAGTAGCGTGCTGTCTTCGGCCTGTCTCCATTATCACACCTAACAGCAGTTTATCTTTAACTATACAACAAGCGACAACAGAATAATCCTACGGTTTTAATGAAAAGCGGGTTTTCATTTCAGTGTTTCAAAAAAAAGACGGTTAGTAAACTTTATTTTAAAATAAAGTTCGTTTCTTAGGTTTAGTAACTTTTATAATTTTAAAAATTAACCATTAATAACACAATTTTAAGGGATATACGTTTTCTGTGTATGTCTGTACGTCATACATAATATATTCAGGTTGGTTATAAATTTAGGGCCAGTTGATTTGATCATTGTTTATAATAACAAACAAAATGGCCGACTTCTGATTTAAGCGGAAGCGACCATATCTTTATTTTTTTTAATGGAACGCTCTGTATTTTTAGGCTAACTTAGTTGTATGAGAAATTCTGTTTAAGAAACTAATACAAATGTAGGTAATACCGATGCAAAATCAGACAGTTTAAACGTAAAAAAAAAGAAATCTCATTGCTGGTGCATTTTTCGCGAAGGTGCGACCGCTATGGAGGTCTTTTAGACTCCGAAAAGATGGTGAGGATGGGTTAGAGCAAGGAATTTGGATCAAGGGGTGATTTCCGCGGATAGTACTATCCCAGTATTTACTTTGTGGTTCAGGAAAACCACGGGAAAACCCGATACAAGACAGCCGGCCGGGCCAGGGAATGAAACACAGGTCTCTTGAATGAAAGGTGAACGCGCTTAGCGTGGACCCATCTTTCTCGATTTTAAACGTAAATAAACACGTATACAACTTAATAAGTGTAAAAAATATTAAAAACTAAAACCGTAAAATAATTGCTACCAGTGCCGGAGTTATGGTGGGGCGAGTGGTACTTCCGCCTGAGACGTAATTATTTAAAAAGCGCAATTTCATTGTATAATTTTTTATGGAGGCAACTGTCGTTTAATAACTGCCGACAATTAAAAACATTTTGCAGTGCGGTACGTTTGAATAGAGAAAAGTTCATCCGTTGTGGTCATATGTCTCACCGCCCCCTCCCCCCGTCTACTATGCACACACGCGTTCATCTACATAGTAAAGTTAACACACAAATTTTATGCAGACGTTTTTCTGGAATCTATCTGTACATATTTTACATACCTTACATGTATAATATGTAAAAAAAAAAGGTAAATATACTAGTTTTATTTAACATACATATTCTACACATTATTCTACATATTCGACGTATTCTACACACTTTTCTACGTGTAATGTAGAAAATAATTATCTACGTGTAAAGTTACAACCCTGGGATAAATTACCTTTTTTTATAATTTGCCAATCAAGGCGCTTTTAGCTGTTACCTAGGTCACCTGACCTAACTCCTATAGATTTTTTTGTTTGTAGATTTTCAAAATATAATAACTGATGGGTAATTAACATGAATTGCACGTTTGTTTATTGCTTTTATCATTTTCTTCACAACAGCCTCTCGAGACCACTTGATTTAGAATTGTCACCATTGGTTACATACGTTGCTTTAAATCAAAATATCTCGCTTTATATTAGCTTTCGTCTACAGTTGTATTCTATTTTTTTTAAATAGAATATATCCTACAATAGATTTAGCCCAAAAAAATACAAGGCATTTCGTCTAAAAAATTAAGATATAGTCGCTTCCGCCTAAACTTAAGTCTGCCATTTTGTTTTGTAAGCCCAAAACACTCGTCACCGTAAACTGTATAGCTTTTACTTATACATTCTTCTTCTATCGCCAATAATAATCGAGCAGATCAACTGGCCCTGAATTTATAATCAACCTGTATATCGTCAGGCGTGGGTTTAAGGGAGGGGGCAAAAAGGCTGTAGCCCTCTATTAGAAAACTCACTAAATATATTTTGCTTTTATTTATATAATAAATCCCGAACTGTCTCACCTTTGCGGAGTAAAGAAGCAGTTGCCGCTCTTACGAATCGCTCCATTGCAGTGCAGTGGTTTGTACTGCAGTAGCTTCTTAGGTTTAACGGTTGCCCTAAATAGCTAACTGCTAAGACATGTTTCAATCCTGTGTGAACTCAGAATACAGTGCCACATTTTTTACAGTTTTAACTAACCAAAGGAAATGTCGTAGGTAAATTATCGACCGTTTAGGCGTCTCTACCCACATGTTAAATACGTCTTGCGCGTAATAGGTAAAGCCCGATAAGGCTAGAGATAGCAGTAACTAAGCAGCTTCCCGTGAACTGTCGGTTCTGTTTGGTTTACGGTTGTTACCTTCCTCGTTGAGGAGAGTAATGGGATGATATTCAAGGTCGCGAACTAATTTCAATCTTTCATCGAAGTTTTGTCGCTTTGAATTTACTCGCAAATATACGAGTTATGCCTAAAAGAAAGGTACATTTACGGCAACCATTTTTTATCTAAACATTTAGACTAACAAGCCTTGAGAGTTGGATAAAGCGAGCGCTGCAGTAATGCGTGTGACGCAAAAAAACGAGGATGATCCGCGACAAAAGAAGAGGGGCGGGGGAGGTGTACTCTTCTTCGTTATAGGCGCTTATATTCGTATTCTAGGCATGACGCATAGCCGATCTGCGCAAGCGCGATCTCTCAACCCCCCGTGGTATCATCGATTTTTCATTATTGCTAAAATTTTACGAAGAATTCCAGCTTCAAAATTAATATGAGCATGTTAAATGATAATAGAAACAATCTTCCATTGAGGAAACACCTCTGAGAGGTTTTTCTTGGTCGCTTACCTGACCAGTTTAATCGGATAACCGCCGGAAAAACAAATATTTTTTACAATTTTAAAATACTATAAAAATTATAAAATTGGATGACTGCTTTTCATTTTGGGGTTACGATACAATATTTCCAAAATTTTTAATTTTAATAATTTTTGAGGATTGTTATTTTCAACATTATCAGTATATCAATCACTATCAGAATTTTTAATATTTTCGAAATTAGGATTTTTTATTTTTTAAATCTTAACATATTCCCACTTTCATTTTCAACTTTATAAATTTTTATTTTTGTTATTTCTCTGAACATTTTCAGTATTATTACATTTACAAAATTTAAAAAAAAAAATTAAAAAATATAAAAACTTTCAAGAATTTGAGAGTAATGTAAAAGTTTGAGTCAGAAGTTAGGAATGAAAGGAGTGGGCTTACGCAATGACGGTTGCCTCACTGATTTTTTTATGTGTAATTCGTTATTTGTAACATATTGGTTTCATATTTCTTTTTTTTATATGACCCTAAAGTTGTTAAATTGCCCACGCTCATGTTGAAACAAAAATTTGCAACAACTTAATTTTTTCTCACTTTTGCTTTACTACATGTTTATAACTTACAGGTTTATTTGCGAATTTATTTTCAAACAAGAACGAATATTATTTACACTTTCCACTCATTTTACTCAGATATACCATAAATTACATCCTTTACGTTTTATTATAGTTAACTTTCTCTTTCTATCCCACATTTCGTGAAAATTTATTAAGGGTTCAGTAGTTCAAGTTGAAATTGTGTTTGAACTTCAAAAAAGTTTGCAGCGTTAATCTGTTTTAGAACAATTCACTTTACCTACCTACATTCAGATATTCACATCGTAATCATTTTATGCATGTACAATTGTATATTTACCCAGGTTCGCAATGTTAGCAGTGCCAAGTTTATTATACGCTTATACGAAATCAGAAAGTTTGCTGCTTTTAAAACAGAGCAATAAGAAGCAATTCATAAAATTTGGGGAAATTATTAAGGGGATGAAATGCCTGAACTTCGAGTAATTAATACACATACCTTATATTTTCCTAAATAGGAAGTTTTGCTTTAGGAGTTCTTAAATATGAACTTTTAAATAAACTTTTTCTTTGGCTTTTGATGAACAAGAATTTTGGTAACTTATTATTTGGTAAATAAATGCGAACAGTATAAAATATACAAGCATTTTTTAACTGACTTAATTTTAGGGTAAACTTTAGCCAGATATGTTGTATTGATTTATATATATGAGCACGAATATCGTTGTACTAAAATAACTCTGCCGCAGTATTCGTAACTATTTCAGCTGAACATGCAATTTCTTAGCCTTGTTTACTGTATTCAACCCTCATCGTCGTCTAGATATTTTTACAACAAAAATTGAGTGCTTACAAAGTAATTAGATTTTATCTAGAACATCGCATTTTATGTGTTGTGTAGCAAAGCTTTTAATTTTTAAAGGAAAGTTGCTGAGGAAAATAGCAGGATTTAAAGCAGTAAAATTAACAAATTGGTTTCTACCTACACTATTAATATTTCCCTTAACAAATCAGTTAAATCCTATTATTTAATGCAGGATGGTAAAAACTAGTAAATGGCATAATACAATGATATTCACAATCGTATGATTGTCATTCGAACTTATTTAATAATCGAATGATTCGTTCGTCAAAATAATTCGAATGTATCTATGCGGTAAAAGAATTAAAAACGCTCTCCGCTTCTCGAATGATCTTATAAACGAATTCTCGTTCTCATCGTTTTTGCTCGGGCTGCTTTTCAAAGACCCTGCACTGAAATGATCGCGAAAAGCAAAACGGTGCTAACTGTCGTATCTGCTATTCCTAATATCAGTAATATCTGAATGCTCAAATCAAATTTTTTTTCTCATCTGCCGCGTTTACTTGGCGAAAAATGGCGTTTTTATTCATGCGAATTTCGTAAATTAATTCGCATCACGATACTACTACTCATAGTACCATGTATTCACATTGGACATTTGCAGTTGGCTAATCTGATAGCAATGACCTCACCGCTCGCTTTCGAAGCTGTAAAATACCGAATATTTTAAAATTGTAAAGTGATTCGAATGATTGTCTGTAACCTCTTGAGATATTTGCACGATATTTTGGTAATCGAATGTTTCGATCATTTTCATTCGAAATATCTTATCGCTAGTTAAAACCGATTTACTTTAACAGAGCGATGAAATTTTAAAATATAACAGACGCATAACATTTAATTTAATATATGCACTCACCGAAAGTCTTTACAGATCGGGCCGTGTAGCCAGGTTGCATTCTCGAAAAATCTCCGCGCAGGTCTACTTAAAATACGTACTTTTCGGAATATGTTGCTCTCGAACACATCAAACATTCAGCATTTAGAATATCAACCACGATAGCGAGGCATGAAGAAAACATATTATTTATGGGGGTAGCCTCTAGTAGTTGTTTACTGTAACGTTAGCTTTGGTGCACTAACCCGTTGTACCTAACCTGACTATCGAACAAGTATAGGACGTTTATCACGCCGGATACGCGACACCGGTTAACCGATTGATAACCTAGTCAATGGAAATTGCGTCCACGACAATGAGCTCACCATTCCGGATCCGCCCCTTCAGAAAGATATGAACCACATAGATTTGTGAAAAATTTTAAACGAATCGTGTATCTGTTGTTGCCGAGCGGTTCCAGGAAATACGATGATATTTGGATTAGATCCGCTCGCATTGTGGATACGAATGAATATTTCGAATGAATATATTGAATATTAAAATTATTAGAGAACCAATCATACGATTATGCCCATTATTAGATTTGTTTTGGCTCCCTTTGATTAGTTTATTCAATTTCTAGTATAAACAATAGCGGACTTACGGTACACCCTTGTCTATGTTTCACCCTAGTTTCGAAGGTTGTGGACGTTCTGCGTCTAGTTATTACTTTATTCTCACTTGTTTCATACAAACTTTTAATTGTCTCCATTAGTCTTTTTCCTACTCTTTTTTCTTCCGAGTTTGATGAATTTCAAATAGCGCCGAACAAATTAGACACTAAGAATACAGCTAGCTGTATCGACGGGCTTGTTCAGCTCTTGGGGCGAACAAAACAACCACCATAACAAGAAGAACACAACGATATTATCAACACATTGACGTTTGCGTAATTAATAAATCAACTCGAGTTGTTCTCACGAACCAAGCTTATTTTTAACACCCTTATCAGTGGAACTGTTTTGTAATCGGGAAATTATGCTTTGGACTCATTTTTAGGCAAATGCAACATTTTTAAATAAAACTTAATATAAAAAGTACAACTAATAAAAGGTAATACGGCTCTCCAAAAGAAAATGTATTCTACATTAATATTTATAAGTAAAAAAATTATTTGGTATTTTATAGAGTGTGAAGGTAATATATGTAACTCAAAGAAGAATCTGATTCTTTGCCAAAATGCTGAGATTTTATCAACATTACGTTAATGTACCTTAAAGTGCAGTGTCAGTGTTGCCAGAAGCATTGGTATTGTGCCAAATTCAACATTATACTTGCATAAGATATATTTCCGCTCTGATACGTTATTTTACCAAGCTAGTGAAAACATGAAAATGCCCTAAATAATATTTCTATTTTTGTAAATAATTTTTAATATACAGGGTGTTCAAAATTTGAGCTCATTAGTGGAATCTTAGAAACAGAAAGAATGTAGTTAAAAGGAAACACAATTATTTATTTATAGGCAAAATTTGGTGATGTGTGGCTACAAACATTGCATTTTTAATAGAGATAAATTAAAAGTCTACACTTATTCCAAACCTAAACTGCTGGGGAAAAATGCAGGCACTGATTAGTGCTATTAAATGGTATCAGACAAAGATTTGGCAATTTTTTTAAATTTTACTCTGCCCTCTGGTGTTGTCGGTAAGCCTTAACAGCAGCTATAAAGCGACGGTTGATAAAATAACACATGACATTGTTTTCTGGCATGGTAATTAACGGGAAAAAACCAAAATAAGTACGACAATAATTGCGTAACAGATGTATGCGTAACAATTTTTTGTTTGTGTCGTAACAGAGAGGTAAAAACAATTTAGAAAAAAGTACAGGGTTTTCAATTTTCACACTCGAAATCCATATAAAGCTACGTTTGATTTAAAATTGTGCACATGAACGTATGTTTTAATACACGTTTTTGATTAATCATGCGTTTAGATTAAATTGCGCATTGGTTAGGTTAAACCAAGTTAAGTACGCCCATTTATTTCACCTGTTTGGACTGTTTAACTGATGATGCAGGATTTGTAGGGTCCACGGTAATGTTTTGGGGGCCTTACGCCTATGTGGAAATTAATCCCATTAAAAACGGAATTAAACTCATATTTTATTGACAGTATCAGTTTCGCTTTTGTGCTTTATAACTTCAAAAGGAAAAATCCGACAGAGTTCCGGGGTGAATACTACGAGGTCAAAAAGCAACTTTTAATGACTTCGCAGACCTCCAAAGTTAACCCAATTACGACCATTGCATGATTACAGGTATTATCAAGCAAACTACATGTGTTAAGATACGCTAAATAAAACACTACCAGCACATGATTACAAAGACCCATTTAAAAACTCGAACAAAGATCACGATATCAACCTTTGTGTGACTGCTGCGTACAAAGAACGAATGAAAAAAAGTTTGGCATATTTTTATCCTAATGCGGCTGCCTGCTTTTATATTTAGAATAAAATCATTAATCGAACGAAAATACCTGTAAAATTGTCACAATGAGGGCGGCGTATAACGTCAATGCGGATAGAAAGCAAGAAAACGAATTTCAGAAACGCCTGACAACGGCATCAAAAAGGTATAAAAAGAGGTGCAGATGAAGGTTAAGAAAATTGCTGTTTCTGTTTCATTCGGCAGTAAAACAAACATAAATTAGTTGAAAATGCTGCACGCGATGTTACACTGATTTGGTTTTGTTGTGTTCAACATTTAACTTTATCTTAATAATGATGTAACAATTTTAAAATTATGTTTAGTCCTTTTATAAAGCTGTTTTATTAATTACAGCCATGTTAGCGTTTAATCCTGACAAGAATGCTAAGAATTTATTATGACAAAATTCAAAATTGAAAAATAGTTAAACAAATTTTGTTGAAGTTGTAAACTTACCACAAAACCCGTTTTACTTCAGTGTAGGGAAGAATTGACTTCACGAAAATGTTAACATTCCAGAAAAGTTTTGGACGTTTAGGAACCAAAATATTAAAAAAAATACCTGTCTGTGAGTGAGTTGGTCTTGGGTATGAGTGTGCGCCTTATAACTTTCGATGGCCGATTTTGATGCGCTGTAGAATGTAGAAGTTAATCAAAAATTCATCGAGAAAATAATGTTTTGAAAAGAAAACGGAAGTTAGACATGTTTTTTGAAAACATTTTAAACGGAAATTAAATTGTTTATATCAAGAAACGGAATCTGATAGGTCTTTGGGCATCGATTTCGAAGCTCTGGGTCGCGACGCAACTTTGGTCCGCAAAAGATATTTGATGGATCCCGTAATGCAACTCGGCGTAAGGAAATTAATAAAAAAACGTCGCAACCGGGAATCTAATGCAAGTGGTTAGCTTTCCTCCTTCCCCCAATATTTTGAATGACTAATGTTAGCTTTGGTTGCTGGCCTTTTTAACTTTATGTAATGGACGTACGACATACCTAAGGCATACCTACGGCATACGCTAATACATCTCTATAACATACCTGCGACATACCTACCACATACTTAAGAAATAGTTACGACATCCCAGAGACATACTTATAAATACCTACGACATATCTATGACATACTTACGAAATACCTGCTACATACCCATGACATACCCAAGACATACCTACGATATACTTACTACACCCCTACGACATGCTTAGAAATACCTACGACATATTTACGACACACCTAAGACATATCTACGACATACCTACTACACTCCTACGACATCCCTAAGACATAGCTGCGACATACCTACTACACCCCTACGACATACCTACGACATACTTAAGAAATACCTACGACATACCTACGACACCCCTACGTTATACCCACTACACCTCTACGAATTAATTGGAAATACCTACAACATACTTAAGAAATACCTACATATTTACGACATATCTAAGACATAACTACGACATACCTACGATATACCTACTACACTCCTACGACATACTTAGAAATACCTACGACATACTTAAGAAATACATACGACATACCTGCAACATACCTACGACATACTTAAGAAATATCCACGACATCCTAAGACATACCTACGACATACCTACGAAAATAACAAAAATCGAATGTATTTCCACACAGAAATGCTACCCCTACATCTATACCAAGCGCATTGTTTTAAAACATTACACGAAAGACCTGAATGCCGCATGCCCGAAGCATCTGATCTGTAGTAACTAATTCTTGCAGCACATTTTAAACCTATACGTATATGATATAAAATATCGCGCGATCATTAAAATTTTTGGTCAACTCTTGCTATGGAATATGAATTGCATGTCTTACCTTATACCATAAATTATAGTTGTCAAAATGAGAAGTTAATTATTTGCAGGTTTGTGAACTAAACAAAGACACTGCTTTGGTTTTTTATGGCAACAGTTGACCAAAAATTTTAATGTACACTCGATTTGTTTGAAAGCATTAATGGTAATTATTTTAAAGTTTGGGATAGTCTAGGCGAAGTGCTTTGTCTATTTTTTCCTTGAAGTGATTTACCTAATATTTATACAGAAATTTTGATATTTTCAATTTGTTGGTAAAGGAGATATTAAGGTGTTTGGTTTTAGCAAGCTCGCGCTGTATAGACGAAAAGCAAAAAATAAGCTTTTTTATCGAGTTTAAATAAAATATGGTTTATATTTATAATAAAAAAGCAAGTAATATTTTTGAAACGCCGCCGTCTATGAAGTCACAAGATTCACAACCTAATGTTTAGGTGCAGTAATATTTGAGGGGGGGGGGGGAATTGTAGATAAACACGAAACACAGATGTCCTTCCGCTTGGAGCTATGTATGTCCTGCCTAAAAGCGGGCATCACTCGGTCCTTAACTTGTTTTTGGTCTTGCTCTTGGTGGGTAAAACGTTGATACAAAAATTCTTTTAAAAATATGATATATGTTAGTTTCTAAAGTACAGGAAAGTTCGGGTGAAGTGCTGCGTTCATTTATTTTATGTTTTTACATTTTATCTATTCAACTGCATTATACAATTAAACAAAATAATCCGCTGAAAATTTCAAGTTGACTCTCTTACAATTAAAATAATACTTCTCTGAAAATGTAGTTTTTATTATTACCTAACAATAATTTATTTCAATTAATTCATTACAAAAGGACGATGTTACAACACTTGAGCATTGGCAGTATTGTCTATATTGATATCTGGGAGCTTAATTGGGTGCCTTACTGAAACTCCTTGTGAAATGAAACTGTTTCATTAAATATGTATTTAGAAATAATTGGAATAAATTTTTATTGGTGATTTAGTATGATTTCCATCTTTCAGTTGCGAAAATATGATTTTATTTTTCATGAATTTGGTTGTTATTTAAACAGGATTTTCTTTATCACTATAAGCTTCTTACTGTATTAAATTTAATTTTTGTTGTGGAACTGGTTTTCCTTTTTTACCTAAAAATAAAAACCATTTCATAATTAATTTGTTTGAATAAGGGCATGCTTTATTTTTTGTACCTGCACTGAAAAATGACAACTTCTGCATTACTCACCCTCGCGTGTGGCAGTGTAACATCATTAATAGAATGTCGGGGGCTGTAGAATTTAGTGGAAAACTGACTTTATTTTAAAAACACGCAAGCAGTACAAACTTTTTAATACGTGTAAATTAATCAAAATTACGACTGCCGAATTTACCCCTAAAACAGTGTTTTCGTAAATTGTCGAGCGCCATCGTTTGGGGTCACGATAAAAGAAGAATTCAAAACATTTGCTACAAACTTTTTAATTAATAACACGTAAATTAATAAACACTGCAGCTATCACAAATGACACGGCGGGGTTTCTCAAACAGAAATGGGGAGGGTAATTCCTAAAAACAAACCACAAAGCAAACAAATTTCATGATCAGAGACAGCAAATGTACAGTAAAAAAATGTTTCTACTAAACTGAAAATGAAATTTCAGTATGGATGTATTATAGTATTATAGTTAACGTAGTTCTATAAAATAAAAGTTGTAATATTCTCCCTTGAAGCTGTTTATTAAAATTAGGAAAGAAAATGAAATTCGTATTGTGCAAAATTTCGATAAATTAGCATTTTCGTGAGTATTACCGAAAATGCTAGTTGGATCTATTTAATTTTAGCCGCAGAATTCAAAATTTTCGATCTAGTAAATAAATTTCTGTGCCTTTCATAAAGCACAAGTAGGTGCAAAGCTTGATTGTGCTGTAATAACGCATGCGGGACGGACATACTAAAGAATAATTCAACGCTTGAAAGGCATGAAAAATCGGCTACATTATAGTTTACACAAGTTTCATTTGTTCGGCTCATGAAAAATAGTTTTGCTTTGAGAATAACAATTTTTCCAGTGTTTGTAAATAATAAAAGCAGCAGACTGCACCTGCTGTGTTTGTAGAAATCTCTTGAGTATCGTAGTCGGACAAATATGTCGGCAGTGCTTTAACAAGTTCTGTATTGAAGGTATTTAAAATTATAGTTTTTTCTTAACTTAACCTATCCTACTTCATCAATCTCATATCGTCAAAGCTGACATATTAAAAGATCCCAATTTAGGCGGTTTCAACCGCCAGAGGGCAAATTAAACCTTAGTTAGCGAAAGTATTGCCCTCTGGGGATTGAGAATCTCTGAGATGCAGATATTTAATACAAGACGTGCTCAATGCATATATAACGTCAATAACATACGTTTAAAAATTGTACCAACGCTATACTGGGTAAAATCGGTAAAACATTGGCATCTAAAGCCCACTTAACGCAGAAATCCCATCGAAAATAGTCCACTCTGTAGATGCAAGGAAATAAAAATATTATTACCCATTATTATTTATAATACCGCATTTATATTATCTGCACGCTATTCTAAACATCTTAGTTCAAGGAAAATTTCTTACAAAACCATTCACAATTTCTCGAGATTACTGATAAGCAACGGTTACAACCAAAAGAGCGTGCTTTCATTCTAGCCATCTATACTATAGTGGCTGTACTTTTTGGATCTTGTTTGAGCTATTAGTTTTGGCGGCACAAACAAATTAACACTTGTGTTAGGGGAAGGCACAACTATACAATAATTTACTTTAATATTCAATTGTTTTCAATAAACCATGTACCCATTTCTTCATTTTTGATAGAATGTCCCTGGTATAATTAAATTCCACAGTTTAATTTAATTTACAATTAAATACGATACGATGTCTCTCAAAAATTGAATATTTTAAATGTTTTTTAAAAAATATTTCTAGCTATTTCTATTTCAAAATATGAAATATTTCAGGTCATCCGAAAATGCCCTAAATACGTGTTAAAAAAAGATGGTAGCATTAGATTGAATATTGTTAGCATTTGTATATTAGATTTCCGTCACCTTAAAATTGAGTGTTCACTACTACTCAACAAATCATTAAATCGGTCGTTAGCAACGTATGCCTACGTCATTTGGTGGAGCAACGCATTAAACTCCAGTATCAAGAAGATACATGCTCTAAAATGCTGCGAATAGCAGTCAATATCCCTTGGTGCATACGAAATGCACAACTTCATCATGAAATATAATCCTAATTATTTATGAATATCATAGGAGGACTACTAAAAAATTCATAAAAAACATCAACTACACAACACATCTTTTGCTTTTATTACATCCAAACCACTTCTAACATTTTCAAATAATCGTAAAACATTTATTGCTGATCAAAAGAGGTCAGGGTAAAATGGTCGTTTATCACTGTGTACAGATTCTATTGGTAGTGAACGAATTATTATTTTTGCTTACCAAAAAGGTCCCAACAAATCCAAGAATTTCAAACCATCTCAGCAACCATTGCACCAACAACAAACACACTAGTTCATCATCACGAATTAATAGGAACTGTATTATTTAAAGTTAGAAAACACCCCGACATTAAGCAAACACAGGTATCTTTAAAACATTCATTAATAAGGAATCGGAACTTTACGCTCATATTTATTTGTCCCGAAAATAGTCGTATGCGTTAATTGAAACCTGTTATCATATTTCGCTTTTTCAATTGTCGTAAACAACTCTTATCAAGTGCTATTAGAGATTGGACATGAAATAATTGTTTAGTAGAGATGTGCTCGTAGAAAATTGTATTTAATACAGGGTGAACTAATAATTTAAAACAGCGAATCTAACACGTACTAATTTCAGCAAAAGTAACAATTATTATGGTGGTGTCTTCGATATTATTGATAAGATCGATATTATCGATAATATCGATATAATTTCATTATCGATATTCGATATTAAATTTTCAATATCGCTCAGCCCTAATCAAGTGTAGAGGTGTTGCCCATTTAGGGTAGAACACAAAATACACGCAGGAGGGTTAATCCGACAAAAGTCAAGAATACGTAACTCTTCTTCGAGGACAGCTTGATACGTATTTTATGGTATGTTCAAACCATGTGTCATTATATCTATGATATGAATAACAATGTACTTTGTTAAACTGGCAATTAAGTAAATAAAGAAAATGAGGAAACAAAACCATGGGTGTTAAATCAGGGGACCTTGGAGGCCAACTTATCTACTAGGTTGCCATTTATCAGTAAAATTTTCTGACGTAACCCCACGATATTCATATATAATCGGATAGAGAAATATTAGTTCTATTAGAAGGAATAAAAAATGAGCGAAACACTTCGCCTGCACTTTCCTATACATTTAAATACATTGTTTTATATTTTCCAACACTTTCGATATACACCTGTCTAGACACGACTAGTTAAAGTAAATAGTTCTTATAAGTTGTAATATCTTGAAGCGGTTGGAGAAAGACCGACCGCTGCGCTGCAAGCATAAGGTTGGGTAAAATATTCGGACTGAATCAACGGAAGCGCGGAAATTGATATTTGAAAATATATTAATAACTCGAGAAGTATTATTTTTAGCAAGAAATTACTCTTATTAATTTGTATTTAGAATTTCAAAACCTTTCTGATTTTAAAGCCAAAATGCCACGTTTCCATTTAAAAAAAAATTAATTTTCACCGTGGCCGCCATGTTAAAATTGGAAACTCAAGTTTTTTTCTTAAATACAATCGAGAAGAATTTGCCCTACAACTTTGCTCTTGGGTTTGCGAGTCTATCTATTAAAATAAAAAAGTTAGCCTACACTGAACATTAAACGACTAGTACAAGAATACAACTGCTGTGAAATTCTTCTGACAAAAAGATTATTAAGGGGCAAAAATTCGATTTTTTGATTTTTTGTAAAAAGATTCTCCTAGAGCAAACAAAACAAAAAAACAAATTTTTAATTTTTTATCGAAGAAAATTGGGGGGAGGGGGAACAGTAGCCCCCCTAAATATGAAATTATCGAAAAAATATTATTATATTCGAATTTTGCTATCAATGGTGAGCTATTTCACATTAACAGAAGTATTTTATTGCCCCCCGTTAAATAAATAAAAGGGTACCAATTTTCAGTTTTCAAAAATTCATAGAGGGCGTCAGAGTGAAATTATAGCAATGCGCAAAAAAACAAATTGTAGAAGATTCCCAGCTCTATCAGCTTAAAAAGTTTAAACAAAAACGTGTGGGCAATTTTGGAGTGATGTCATTGCGATCGTTTTTATATTTTCAAAATTAATTATATTTCATGGTATAGTACCCTTGAAGGGCTACCAAACAAGATGTAGTTGATTCCAATCAGATAACTGGTTTTTGAGTAAATGCTACCAAAAAAACATGTCTAACTTCCGCTTCCGGTTTACTTTTTTTTTTTTAAAAGCTCATTTTGTCGGTGAATTTTTGATATACCACCTCATTCCAAAGCACATCAAAATCGGTCCAGCCGTTCCGGAGATATGGAGCGTAACACACCCACCCACAGACATTTTTTAAAAATTACTTTTTTGGAGTCCATGCCCCGCCCCCCGACTATTTTTGTTAAAATCTCCACTTTGAAATTTTGCATGAAATCAATACTTCCCTATACTGAAAATATAGGAAAGTAAAACGGTGTACAGGGTGCCATTACAAACAGAAACATGAAGGTTGTGTTTTGAATGTTTTAGTAAGTCGGGCGATAAAAATTCATAAAATTTAGTACACCGTCCAGAATAACTTTTATTATGATTTTGCTTGTGAAAATAGTTTCAACGAGATTCCCTGGGGGTTTCGCTATTCAGACTCGTCTGTATAAACAAATCAACAACATTTTCTTATACGCTTTTACATTGAAAAGACGGTCGTGAAAAAAAGATTTTGTCGCTGTGAAAGATTCTAAATCAATTGCACTAATCTGCCAAAGTAACAATAATATTCAAAATAAAAATAAATATATTGGCTTTATTTTAAAGTAAGCTATAGTTCTCCAGCTTCTCTTCCTAAGCATTCTATTAATAGGAACAAAGTTATAGATTTTTGGGCCAACTCATATATCTGAAGAGGCGCGCACTGTAATTACAACCAGAGATCGGAATTTTATGAAATTTGATATTTTCAAATAATGCTTGTATTACACCGGTGCTGCTATAAAAAAACACTTCATAGTTCCTCATATGTCGAAATTTATTTCATATTTAAGTTTATATTTGGTTCATATTCGTCTATTTCTAATTTTGTTATATTGCAAGTGTCATAAACTAGAATTTTCAGAGTTTACAAATGCAGGTAGTTGACAGTAAACAGTTTGTTTCATACTGGTTTAAATTCAAAATAATGCATGCCACTAGGTTTTTTCAGAAAGCGAGTAATTGCACATCTACCATGCCATTGTTGTTGGCCAGTTACCCACCAACTTTCATTATACGCTGTGGCTAATTCTGTGCCGTATAACATAATATGAAAACATTTTGATCGACAAACCACAACGAATATTGCCTGAAAACATTGAAAAAGTGTTAATAATTATTTTATTGAAATTAAAAATTGTCATTCTTTTTATTATTATACATATGTATTTTTTTTTGTTATAATTTTAGGAATTATTTAACATTTTTTCAATGTTTATTCTGTTTCAAAATAAAATATAATTTTTTTTTATATTAACATATTTTAGTGCATCTTATGATTTTTTATGCTTTGTGTATTTTGCATAGAAATTTGTATATTTTGCAAAATTTTAACGGTACTGCTGGATTTTTCTTCATATTTTGCTTCATTATTTATGACAATTTTTTGCATATAATTCCGATCTTTAATTATAACAATAATCAGCAAATTTTGCCATATACCAAATTATCAATTCAACTGTAACAGCTGCCAAATTGTAATTTCCAAACGGAGAAGGTGGATTTACAGGAAGTGCTGGTATGGAAAATCAATAGCCCTAACAAGTTCTATAAAGTAACTTTTGTCGGACCCATACCGTCCTTAACCCATCAGCGGTTCCATTCATCTATCAGTACCCTTTCGATCAATTCATTCCCTCAACCACAGCAATAATTTATTTTGCCTTTGGTAACGCCTGTCCCCTTCCGTATAATAATTTTAATTGTTTGCCGTCTCTCTTCTGTAATTACAAACCTTGCATTAGCGCTTATTTACCTCGACGTGTCTTAAATTCTTTGAGTAGCTATTCAGAAAACGTTCTCAAGTAAGGTTTAATGATATTTTCTGCTTTTCCACTTATCTGTCTAAATCACTCTGGCTCTCTCTTATAAATATAGCTTTAGGAGTGTGGTGTTGAAAAGGTCGCTGTATTTTCAGAAATCTCGCTGCGGTTAAACCGGATAATGGTACAGCAAGCCGTTTTGCGGGGCAAACCTAGGTTTAATATGGTAGAACAAACTGGAGTTTGCTGTATTAAAACATTTTATCCTCTCAGCGCAACACTGTATTATTATCTCCACGGGTTTTCACCGCTTTTCCTCAGGCAATTTTATCGGAATTTTTCTCTTGATAAAGGGAACCTATTGTTTGAGTTGTGAGAAAACTAAAGAAACTGCCGCGAATATAAAGTTCAGCCTGCCCCATTGTTATTTTTAAATTACACAAAGTTTCTTAGATTCCTTAAACATAAAAGTTGTATTTTTTCGCCGCAAAGCTGATATTCAGAAAAGCTTTAATTTTTCTAAGTAATTTCAGCTCGTTCTGTAGATTGCCAATAAAATTTACATTTCAACCGCTCCGTAACATTTTAATAATATTAATGCGGGTAGTCTTGCAGCTTTTATTTTACTCGGATTAAATTTTACAAAAAAAAACTTCGAAGTAATATAATTTGCATGCCGTGTGCCATTTTAATAAAACTTCCCCGACCCAGGTTTGGGTCAATGATCGACTGATGTTCATTTAGATCGGTTTTGTGAAGGAATGCAGCAACTACCCCATTAGCACAGCTTCAAATGAAAGACCTAAGTGCGCTATACATTTACATTAAATATGAGTTTTTGTGGCTTTGTAAAATAAGCTCTGCACTTCACACTTTCACCACGGATCACTAGTACTGGGATGCAGAAGTCTATATGGTGCAAATTTCTTGTTTTTCTTCAATAAAAAGTTTATTACCATGAGTAGCCGTAGATTTTAATTTGAATATTAGAAAGGGTGAACCATAAATTTTTTTTAACTGTTAAAAAATTCTAATTTTGCCAGACGGGAGAACATTGAAGGTTTTGTTTGTGATAAAGCGCTTTTACTGTTCTTCCGGTTAGACCGGAAGTGGTCCCTGCTTTTACTTTTAAATATAACGCTTTGATTGTCATTAAAAGTTATGCCACCTTTGAACTTAGTTAACGTTAACGTTATTTCTATAGAAACTGTAATCCAATACAAGTTAATGTCAGGGCCCTTAGAAAACTAAAATGAATGTAAGAAGTAAATTGGTTATTAAAGACATAATACATAACCTTCCTTTAGCTAATATATACTCCGTATAATAAGATGTGGTCTGGGTGTATTATGAGTAAAGTTGGGCAAATATGCTGTAAAGATAGTGCATATATGCACCAACATATGTCGCATAAAACCGTCAATATATGCACTAAAATATACCGCATAAAACCTTCAATATATGCAAGAATATGTAGTAACCTTTTGCGATATGCACTAAAAAAAATTAGTTTGTTTATTTAGTGCCTAATATGAAAATCTGATGTTTAATACTAGTAATTATTATATGAGTTAAAGCACGTTTTGCATCAAATGTAATTTTTCGTTGAAAGAAAAAGATTAATTAATGATTTTCATTATTTTTAGTTACAAACACTCAACATTTTTGAACTAGCAATTTTAGGCATTTTCAGGGTATAGACTGGACAATTACACTTTACAGCTCTCTGTCAAGGCAACAAATGAACTAGTCAAGCACTAAAATTATAAATAACTATTTCTAAGAATAAGTATAAGAAAAATATTATTTGCAAAGAAATTTGTACCTAAGGAATAAGACCTACCCAAATAATACAACCTTTGTCAGTTAATCCTTTATTTCCTCTACCCCTACTTGGAAATTTAGAAACTGCAAGTCTAGGATTCATGTGGTTTCACTAGAAGAAATTGTGCAATTTCTTCTAAGAACTACGAATATTTTATTTGATAATTTATTTGAAATTTTATTTTTTTTGCTAGAATATGCATTTTCATGCCATTAAAAGCTAAAATATGCACTAATGTATGCCGTATGCCGTAACGTTGTAATATATGCCAAATATGCAAAATAAAATTTACTTTTTATTACTCTAAACATCACGAAACGTGTATATACGAAATATTAACATTTTATGATCAATAGGAAAAAAGATGCAAATATGCATTTGCCCAACTCTAATTATAAGTCACGCCTCATCTCTCAGGAATGAATTCAAGTCAAAATAAGTCGAAAATAAAGAAATTGCCGTTAGGCCTTTTTTAAATAGTTACATTGACAATAATATTTTTTTTATATCGGTCACATGGCTTGAGTCGACTTCTTTGTGAGGATTTATTAAAGAAAATGTTTATCAGAAACCGATTAAAAATTAAAGGAATTTACCTCCTCGGTCTTAATTACGAAATGTTTTTTAATTAATTATTTGTTGACACTTACTTATTGATTTACTTTATCCCCGGGTTTATGCAAAAATTAATAAATTAATAAATACTTGTAAACAGTAGACAAAAAATGCTTCCATTTACAAATAGGAACAACCTAAGACGTGTTTCGTCCTTATTAGGACTCTTCAGTCAGGTATAGTTTTCACTTGTAAATGCAAGCATCGAAAGCACTTAAGGCGTGTCAACAATAACAGTAACAGTGATAGATGTCCCTAGAGACATCTATATAACGTACACGTATTAGGATGGAGTTCGTATTAACAGAGGCCCACCTGGCGGTTTGAATACCAGTTTAGCTGGTTCATTTTGCGTGGAGTGTAGCGTTGCTACTTTAATTCTTCACTGTACATGATATAGATGTCACTGGGACTGGGGACATCTATCTTCGTGTTTAAACTTTTAAACAGGTTTTTCTTTAGTGTGCAATAACATTTTCACAAAATTATTCTGGAAAAAAGTTCTAAACAAATTTTTCTCGGATCGCTAAATAATTTCTTAATCAAAATATAAATTTTAGACGCCAGAGGTTAAATTTAAGGCGTGGAAAATTAAAATTTTTACGTCAAAAATCATCAAGTTGCGTTTTAAAATATTAATCTTTTAAAACCTGTAACGGAATTTTTGACGTCGAAAATTCATTTACTGACGCCAAAAATCTGTTTAATGTGAAAATATTTTTTCTTGACAACCAAAAACCGTTAACGTAATTTAAAATAAAATAATAACAGAGGGAAAACTTTATTCACACACCTTAAATAAATTATTTTCAGATGTCAATAACTGAATTTTTAATATAAAGAAATGAATTTCTAATGTCAATAAATGATTTTCGACGTCGGAAGATGCTGCTTCCTAACGGATGCTTATGGTAGTAGACTAGAACCTTACTTCAAATGTAAACTGATAGCGGAGCTACCTGTATAAACCCAGCATGAAACGCGCTCTTGTGGCAACCAAATCAAATACTTGGCGTGGCGATCGACTAAGACTTTGCTACTACACCAACTGCTCCGTTGGATGCTGACGTCAATAAATAATATTTGGACGTCAAAAAGTCAGGCTGTGTCGTCAAAAATCATTGATTTATTTTTAGACGTCAACAACAGATTTTTGTTGTCAAAAAATACTGTTTGCCGTTTATAAATGGTTTTTGACGTAAAAAAAATTATTTTATGAAATTAAAGAAGTATTTGTAGACGTCAAAAATGTATTTCTTGACATCAAAAAATATTTTTTACGTCCATAAATGTTTAATAAAAAGTAAAACGTGTGTAAGATGTGATGCAATTTTTTGTTTATTTTATTCCTGCTCTTTAATGAAGGCTCAACAGCAATTTCGTCGTTCTTAATTTTTATTTTATTTGGACTTATTCATTCCTTACACATGGGGCGTGACTTATAATACACCCTTTCCGGTCGTTTCTTTTCCGTCGTCTGCGTGACGTTTTATGCAGCTGATGTTCTAGTAATATAAAATATGAGGAACCTTTTTGTATAGTTTAATCAGCAAGTAACTAACAGCTAGGCTTCCGGGTTGGAGCCGCGTCATCGGTGCATGAACTGCCGACGTTCGTTAGAGAATATTCACTGTACCACAATTAACACTGCGCGGCTTTCGAAAGAAATTCCATCCCATATACTACTACCAGTGATTGGAACATTACTTTTTAAAAGTAATGCATTACAATTACTCATTATTTAGCCAAAAGAAGAATGCATTCTCATTACTAATTACTTTACGTGGAAGGTAATGCATTACAATTACTAATTACCGAAAAAAGTAATGCATTATTTTAAACATTACTTTCGTCGTTATTAAATACTACTGATAATTACACCACACAAAACACAATAATTAAAAAAAAATGTATTCTACATATTCCGTGTTTAAATTTAACAACAATTGCGTTTCAAAATTGTTATCAGCTAGAACGTGACATTTCGTTTTAAAAACGTCTGCTGCCACAAAAGCAAAAATGAATCAACATCCAATTAAGCTTTCCTAAAATGTTACAATACAGATATTTCACACTGTACAACATTGTACATATAAAATAAAGGTTATTGGCAAAATGTATGAGTATTAGGTATAGCTACAAATTTGGAATTAATAATAAGTAAATATCTGTAACATTCAAATAATAGGGTAGTTTTATACTAGGTACTTAGTACTTACCACAAGATGTTTTCTTAAATTAGACGATGCTAATATGTTGCACGAAAGTATTTTAATTTTTGGAACACGAACTAAGTACCTCGTTCTCAACCAAGTAACAAATTTCCTATGAAACCTTACTTAACATTCCTTCACTCATTGCTGTAGGTATTACAGATTATTCTAGGAAAATAAGGATTTTGTTGGTCCCAGGTTTACCCGGATTTGTCATGTCATGACTCATGAATGATATTCTGAATATCCTGATTATTTATTCTGTTGAATATGAAAGTAATGACAAAAGTAATGTATTTTTTCATCACATTACCAAAAAAGGTAATGCATTCAAATTACTAATTACTCATCAAAAAAAGTAATGCATTACATTCCTTATTACCGAAAAAAGTAATTTAATTACAGTAATGCATTACTTGTAATTCATTACTTCCAACCACTGACTACTACCAAATGAATAGTTCGATTTGCGTAACTGTACAATCCAGTTCACATTCCCCAACTCTTCTGCACACTTTGTCAGGCTCTATTCCATGTTACTTCTATTCCAGACAAAACCTAGCGCCATCTGTAAAGAGATCACCATTTCTGATGTTAAATTCAGCAGTTTTAATTAATTTGGTTAATTAATTGATTACTGCAACCACACTGCTCAATCTATCGAACATTAAAACAACACAACACGAACCAAGCATATTTGAAAACATTACATAACTGTTTAAGCTTCTCACATTCTTTTGTTTTCATGCGCTGCTAGATAACAATTACGAAACATTATTGTTCAATATCTCTAGAATTGCTGAAAAAAAGGGATGAAACCTTATATCACTAAACTCTCAAAAACGAGTTCTATCGATATATCAAAAAATATACAGGGTGTTCTATTTAAAATAAAAAAGTTCATATCACATCTGGCTAAATCGGAAGTTCTTTTAAACCGCCGATACTTTCATTGTATCCGCCGTATATCGAAACCTTCATGTAGAAAATTTTGTCGAAATCGCGGTTGTCGTATTAGAGATATTTGCATTGTTCCGTACTTTTGCCCAACCCTGTATATTTGATAGTGTATAAAGTAGATTATTTGATGTTACTTCAGAAAAAAAAATTAATATGTGGTAATTAATAAATTTCAAATATTCGAAATTCAATTTTTTGTCAATATTTAATGAAAACCGTGGCTTGCTAGGCGGAAACGAGATCACTATTTCAATAAGATGATAGTGAGGACATAAACGGAAGAGTTGAAATAAAAATACCCAGCATAATAAAACTAACATCGAGTAAACTGGCCTTTTACTATACTACACTATAAATATAAAACATCTACCTTATTGCTAGATCGTGAAACGGGAAACTGGTAACATAAAAGAATAGTTTTTTGATTTTTAGATGTATTATTCAGGAACCTCTTACAATTTATGTGAAAGAAATAAAAATAAACCAAAAATGTCTTTCTATAGCTGCTTTAATTACATAATAAAAATCGCTCTTTAATATTTTATTCACATAACGTTTTCTGTCTACCAGAATTATTATTATTAAGTCTTGTAAATTTGCATTAATTATTTTTATACTTAATAAACCTGCTAAGCGCCTTTGTAATTTTTAAAGTACGTCGAGTCAAATAAAGCAAGTTCTTTGTGTGTTATTTAATTAAGAAAATATAGCAAAATGAAAGGCTCATCAGCGTTGGCAAGGAAACTTGAGGATTGCGAGCCTCGAATTTCGCTCAAGGAGATACAATAATACGACTGTTGCCCCATAAGCTTTGTTTCCAGTTTCGCAAGGAGATTCATCAATAATATAAGCTTAGTACACTATAGAGCGGTACAAATTTACCTTAATCTATAGCACGCACGCGAATAATGTTTATAGAGACAACACTTCCCAAACTCACAACCCCTCGTTTTGCGTTTCACGCAATTAAATTATGCCTATAGCTTTTGAATAACTTCGTCAGAAAGACAAATTTACTAAATGTAACGAAGGTTAGATTTGTCCAAATGGGTAAAATATATAGCTGCAAATTTTGAAAGCCGTCTGAAGATAAGTTGATTGTGGTTTCAAAATTACGTCCTGTCGCGTTTATGAAGGAAAAACGATAAAAAAATCATCAGGGGACACGCGACATCATCTTGACACTGGTTTGAAAGCGTTTATTTAATTGATCGACCAACAAAAAATTGTTTTTTGCTGCGCAGATGCGAATTTTTTACCACGCAGATGAATAACACTCATTTCGTTTCTGTTTTAAACCACCTTTGTCATTACGGTTTCGTTTTTCATAATTACTCGTAAAACATTAACGTAATTATTTTGCACACTTGATTGTGAAAGGAAAGCTTTAGTTCCATATGGTTTTGTTTCTTGAGGGTATCGCATGCAAAAACTAATAGATTCGTTAATAAAAGTTCAACTGTAAATCTGCGCGCCACAGAGAGTAGAGCTTGTATAAACATCGACCAGGGACTTTAATTAACCCGGGTGTAATTTAACTTCACTGAGGAGGGCGTGCATGTGTTAAGGTCCATTAAGCGTCGAAACTAGCCCTTAACTACAAGTGCATAGGGTTTGTTCGGGTGAATAGAGTCAGTGGATTTAGATATACATGTTGTTTGTATGTATATAGAATACCCCAAATGATAGTACTGTTTGGTTGATTGTCAAAGATCTGTAGCTTTGTGTGCGAATTTGACGACAGCAGCTTTTGATTCGATTGGTTTCGTGATCAAGCCGCTTATCAACACGTATGTACTAGATTGTGGAATTGTGGAATTGATTTAGTTTCAAATTAAACTTGGAGCCATATTTAGGTCAACCACAAACCATCAATTGTTGCTCAACTTCGATTTAAACACACGAATTGTATGATTTGGTCTGAATAGTTATAATTATGGTGGGTAATTTATTTTAATAAAATTGTGGCATCTTTAGAAGTAGTTTGATTATTAAGTAAAACTGGAATTTCTTTTTTCCTTGTAAATAAATTTTATTATCTAAATTGCTGTCGATGTCAAGTTCGCTTAGCGAAAAAAACTACCAGCAAACAAACAGACTACGGGTGGTATTCACAAATTTAACCCTCCCATGGCAACTTTTCCGTGGGCTATGCCTTCCGTTGCGTTTTTAGTTTTATTAATACATGTAAGACACGTCCGTGCGACGCAGTCAGAAGTTGGGGAAATGTGAACGGCGGCGCTTTTAATATATAGAAGATTAGTGATCTCATAGCTCAGCGAAATTAGTTTAGTGTTCTTATGAAAATTTGAAGTGAAGTGCACAGCAGAGGTGAGAAAATGAAGAAAGTTTCAGGCCCGGACCGGCAAATTCAGAAAATAAGCTAGTCTGGCCATGATTTACGACCCGGCATTCAAAAACGGGGTGGCTCGGCCCCTGTCCGTTTTATAATTATGTAAATTTGGTCCGGCAAATTCGGCCCAGTAAATTTGGCAGGTCAACTCACTCAACTTTTGTAAATTTTTCTGTAACATTATTTGACATTTTAGTTACGCCGACTGTCTTTAGCTCTGCCAGGCCGGTTAAGCCCTGCTGGCCCGGCGAGGCCTTCTTAGACACACAGCTGACCCGGCAAATGCCCTGCTAGCCTCGGCTCGAAATAATTTTAGGCTCGGGCCGTTCTGGGCCTTAGGACCATTAGAGGTGGGCATTCCGGCCTTGGCCCGGCACGCCCTGGCAGGGCCCGGACCGTGCCGCACCAGGGCATCTGGCCGGAATGCCCACCTGTAATGCACAGCCATCTTTAGGATAAAGGTTCAGTTGCCGCTCTCACGAATGTCTCCGTTTTAGAGATCTGCATTACAGCTGCCGAGAGACGTGGCGTGTCCTTGCAAATTTGTATATTAAAATATGTATGAAGTGCGGATGCGCATTACACTGAATAGTTGTAACTGCGGTGCGAAGATATATGAAATCCTGTATATTAATAGTAAAAGGCAATTCTGAAGAGCTACACCACGCAAGCTTTATGCCTATTTCGGCCCGGCAAATTTAAAAGATGGTCTAGCCCGGGTGGGCTTGTTCTATAGTTACATGATTTGAGGCCCGGCCTGACAAATTCAAACGGGCTGGCTCGGCCCGGCCCATTTAATGATTATGTAAATTTGGCCCGACAAATCCGGCTCAGCAAATTTGGCCCGCCAAATGTAGCCCGCCAAGTTTGGCAGGTCAACTCTTTTGCTCTGCCAGGCCGTTTAAGCTCTGCTGGCCCGACGAGGCTCTGTTAAAAACACAGCTGGCCCGGCAAATGTGTTTTGTATGTAGAGTCGAAAGTTAGAAATTTGTGAGTGTGCAAAAAAATACGTTCGGAGATACGTCGAATACTCCTGCTTCCTCCACCTATAACCCTGCTTAATGGTTTTTAATGAAAACAAATGTAAAGCAAAATAGTTTTGCAAAATTTCAACGAAATATCTAAATTTATAGCGAAGACAATAACTGAAACATCATTAGACTGTTCCATCTTCAACACCGCGTGAGGAAGTGGTTCTGAATCTGGACTTATATAAACTTTTCCTGATGGTTTTCGATTAGTTATTTTTCTTCGAAGTACTAACTATTATTTTGGAACTATAATCCTATAAATAAAATATGTTTAACTAAACAATTTACCGTATTTGTATGTTCATAGATTTTTATGGGAGTACTTTGAAGAATTAAAAAAATAAGGGTATTTTATGAAAACATGTTGGGAAGCGCTGTTATAAATGATAATCCAGGACACAAAATTACTTCAGTGAGAAATGTACAATTCACTCAATATTGTTTGTATTTTTGTCGATAATTTGTAACAAATTATACAAAACTGCAGAAGAGTAAATGTCTTATAGTTATTCAAAATGTGTTTTTTATTAAAACTGCCATGATTGCTGAAATCAATTATCAAGTACTTAATTTTGAAAACAATTATTTTGTCTGAAGCGTTTGGACAAATAACAGCTATATTGTAACTTTTTCTAAACAGTCTAAACATTGATTTTCTATTAACTAGAGTGGAGTAGCGCAGGCCGTATATTAAGTAGCCGCACATTAAAGGACTTCAACCGGCAAAAGAGAGTTGTTCCGTTGACTAAATTTCACTGGAGAAGTTGTTGCTCTGTATTGGTGAAGTCGTTAGAACGACTAATAATATACATATAAAAAATGCGTAAAGCACTTTACCTGAACTTTCCCACAGATTAGATATTGTTGCTGATCATATTTTTAAAAGTACTTTTGTATAAACGTTTTAGCGCCAACCGTGACTATAATAATTTTTTTACCCCCCCCCCCCCCCTTCCCCGAACTGAGCAACCACTACAGAGACAGCAGAACTTACGTGGTAGTTGCAGTAAGCACCCAATAAGATTTTCATGAGAAAATCGATGTATTGATTGTTGCGTCAGATAAAAGAAATCCTTTAATTACTAACCCATACAATTGGAAGAAGGGAATCGATCTCTAGCCTCCCTAAATATTAAATTTCCTGAAATTTAAATATTAAAAGAACTATTTTCTGTTATCATTTTACTGTATTGGAATACTTTTAACAATTTGCCACTGCTGACATTGTTGTAAATTGTGACTCATCTCCTTTTAGAACGGAACGCCTTGTGATATTAATAAATGTGGCCTTGGAGGTTCTTGGTTTTTAAACGTTATTTTAACATCATAATTCAAAATATTGTGACTAATTAACTCGTTGAAACTTTTCACCTAATTGTCCGTATCCATTTTTACGCAAATTCGCAACAAACTGTTCCCGACCGAATATGAGCAGATTGGCAACGTGATGTCAGCCCTACCACTAACCCACGTGACCCTATTGAAACGTTGTAAATCCCTTACCTCCCACTGCAGTGTGTATTTTTTCTTGGGATGTCACTTTTGCATATATCCCGCCTCTACCTGCTGTTCTGAAAACATTTGTTTCATTTTGTGTGACTCACTTGGCTCAGAACTGATTTAACTCAAACTAACTTCGTGCTCACCATTGATCTCAACGTGGATTTTCATTAATACAAAATTTTTAAACAGTAAAAATAGAAAAAAAATACTGAGTCGTAACAAATAGCTGGGAGGGCAGCGCCACATTGCCGTCCCTGTTATCAGGGATCATTTCTTCATCACTGGTCATTTTGATCCTAGAGAGTTCGAGTAAAAAGCCACTGATTTGTTTTGTCATCTTTGGTAGAATTATGTTCTAAAATATACAAAATTTTGCTTTTAGAACTGCCTTCTCTGTGGAATGTTCGATATAAAATCGCCCCCCCCCCCCCCGGATGATACACGGGAACGAACAAATGTATACTGTTTTGGGTTCTATTAGTCCCAAAACGTCTCTTTGTTAAAATCTCGAAATCAAATGATGTTATTTATAAATGATGTACGAACCTTGCACGGTCATTGATTAATAATTAACAGTAACCTTTGAGCATCGACAATGATGTAGTTTGTGTTTTGAGTTATATAGTATTTTGAAATAACAAAAGAAAAAAATTTAATACAAATTTTTGTTTAAAAATAACGACACAATAACTGCATCTAATTACTGTCATAAAGTAAAATTAAAAGAAGTTAAATTAATATTTTTTATTTGGGCCTGTAGAATGATTTCATTAACTTTTAACAACGCAATTAAAGCTTTTACAAGCGAACCTCGTCGTAAACTCCCTAACAATAATTCAAACTCGATAGCCGGGGCTTATTTGTCAACCTCGGTAATTTCAAGCGTGCAAAAGTGTTTGTACTAATAACTGCTCTTAATTAACATCCTGTTTGTAATTGCAAAATGTCCGAGCAGATAGTTTAATACTTCAACTCCCGCTGAACACCTGAACATGAAATCTGTGCATAGGAAAACTTTTGGCGTACAACGCCGAAAATGTTGTTGTGTTACATAACTCGAACTTGATACAAGTTTGCGTTAATTCTGATCGATTACTTTTGTTACAGGCCCTTCAAGATGGAGGCTTGGCAAGTAGCGCGGTATCCCACTTCGAACCTCAGGTGGCGCTTCTTTGTGATAGTGGAGTTCACGGGCAAGAAGCTTACCATCCCCAATACATGACGGAACAAGGACGGTGGCAGACTGATTTATCCGCAAAAGCCACCTGCATTAAAGATAAAATGGATATCCTAGATTATTGTAAAAAGGTGAGTGTTTCCGAGCCTTCTACTACCTACCCTCGTTAAAGGAAACAATTTCCGTGCAAAATAAGAAATTCAAAGACCCCCGAAACTTAAGGTTCAGAAGAAAGTCAATTTTGTACAAATAAAACTTGGGCATCAGCATGAAATATTGATCTACTTTTTTCTACCCTTCTTTCAGCCAACGTTTTATCATTTCGTGATTGAAACCATTAAGTTGCAAGGTCTCTTATTTTTAATGAAAACACGCATTATAAATGTTGAATGTCGGATGAATAAAATACTTTTTGACTGAAACAAACATTTTTGTACTAGAGTGTTCCTTTAGGATTTGTATTTCAGTTTTTAAAATTATTTTAACGTTGTGTAGCGAAGTATATTTACTTCTAAACACTTTAGATTTTTACAATTTTTGGATTTATGATATAAAATTTTATTCTCCATAGAAAAATACACAAAATCGTCCACAAACTCTTAGGATAAGTTCTACATATAAATAAAATAACAAAAATTGTCCGGAAATGCTTTGTTACAGAGTTACAGCCTCCGGAAGTGGAACTGTTGCCTCTCCCGGAGGCTGTAACGAAGCGTTTTCAAACTCATGTTTGTAGGAACTCTTTTTATTGCTTTGATGTGTAGAACTTGTCCTCGAAATTGTATGAAGTATTTTCGTATCTTCAAGTCATAGTAAGACCTTCATGGCAACTTGATTTTATACAAATTTTGAATTATCTCGAAATCTGTTCGATTTAGGGATTCGCAACAAAATTACCTTTTTCGTGTATTTTTGTATGGAGATTACGCTTTTCTACACAAACGTTAAATATTGTAAAGATTTAAACTGTTCAGCAGAAACTATTACCAGACTCTCCCCGCCATATGAAACCCTCTGGTGTATTAACACGGTACAAGCATGTGCATCGCCAAAGCGTCGCCCGCTGTTTGTCAGGTCAATGCGTCATGCGTTGGCCACTCTTTGTCGCGCGAAAGCGTGGGCCGCCTTTTGTCGAGGTAAGCCGACGCGAGAGTTATTTATTAAGCAGTAACACTTAGAAATATTTACTTTTCTGGTTCTGCAATAATTAATGTTTGTATTAATTTATTATTAAGTAAATATATTTCTTTTGCTAACTTAAAAATGTTTTTATTTTAAATTATCTAGTAAGCAATGTTATGAGCATTTTTCCAGGTGGGGCTTGATAACGTCGTGGGTGGGGTCGAGTCCCAGTTGCTCACCCCCTGGCCACGGGCCCGGCCTTGTATTTTGTGATTTAAATCACACACAGAATCTATTTGTAAACATTAAAAAGGTTCTAATTTTTTTTAATAACTTCAGATCAATAAGTAACAAAGAGATGTCTGTATTCGTTTGGTTTGAAACATGTGCTTTCAGAAACAACTCTGAAAACAACGCTCACAATGGAGTACCAGGTGTTAACTTAGGTACCGTTACTTAGCAGCGCAGCGGTACGAATGCTTGAATAACAATGTATCAAACAATTAGCATAACCCATTGACTGGGAAGAGTATTTCACTAACTTAAATACTATACACTAAGATAATTATATTGCTAGGGAAGGGCTTTTATGCAAGATAATAGCTAAACTTAAGATACCGATATGTTGCGTTGGTGTACACCAACAACTGTATCATGAAAGGAAAATTATACAGTGTTGGTGTAGTATTAACAAGGCTTTTGTACACCAATGGAATGTAATTTGAATTTTGTTCTTTACCTTACCTATAATGTAGGTAGTGGCGTTTCGACAAACGAGATATATCCCAAATCAAAATTATGTAATATTTGGCACTATGAATCAATTATGGAAAACAAAATTGCAGTTTCTTCAAGGCGTTAAATAATTTTTAGTCAAAAATCTATTTTATCACGTCAACGGGCCGGCGGGTGGTCTAGTGGTTAAAGTCCCAGGCTTTGAAACTAGACTTCCAATGGCAGCTGGTTCGAGTCCACTGCTGGTCGGTAATTTTTCTGAATAAGTTAAATCCGACGAGTCCATGGATGGTGTATGTAGGTGTGTACGTTGGGTTGCATGTCTTTCAGGGATGGGGCATGTTAGACCGGTGAATAACACTTAGTGTGTTGAGCCCGGGTAAGGGGGTGGGATGGGAATCATGGGGTCGTGCTCACGCACGGCTTCATGATTCTTTAAATAAAAAAAAAAAAAAAAAGAATCACGTCAACAATTCTGTTATCGGTAGCAAAACTGAAAAGAAGAGTAAGAAATGTTGATGTAAAAAAAGTTTCTTATCGGCTGCAAGGCGAGTTTTTACGTTTTTGCCACATTGGATTAAAATTACAATTTATGTAATTAATCTTGTCGAGTTTAGAACGCATTTTCTATCAATCTCAGCAGTTCTGGAACAAAAGTTTATTTCATTTTACTGTTTAATTTAAAAAATACGAGTTTTGGAAATGAATGGAACCACTGGATTCTACTTGGACCAATCTATTATTGGTTTGAATATTTGTACCTAGTTTAGATACACCTTGTATAGTTTTATTGCCAAAATTTAACATGTAGTACCATTATTCATTTTTGTGTTCTTCAATATTGAGAGATCGAGTTTCATAAGCCTAAGACTTAAAATCCAGAAGAAAACGCCCGGAATGATAAAATCGGGAGATCTTGATGGCCATGAACCGTCTTTACATTTTTCTGAAAATGCCCGGACTTGATCTTGTTATGTGTGCTGTTAACCCATAGTTTGGAAATACACATCTTTGCTTCCGCAGAATTAATTTCTTTATTAAATACATTAAAACATATCAAAACCAAGTTATATCGTGCATAACGAAAACATGTTTTGTGAAATATTGAACCATGCAACTGACTATTCTAGGTAGATTTTCCGGAGAGTCTCTAGTCTGCATGAGCAAATTTAGGGGTAGATTATAATCTTCCCCAAGTTAGAATGGTAAATTTTCTCTTTCAGGACAACGCCCAAGATACACAAATAATAAATTTCAACGGAAAGCTACAGTTTTATAATAGCATTGGTTATTTTTGCAAATATCTTTTGTGCATGAAAAAATAAACATTTCTTTTATAAAAAGCAGGATTAATTAATTTTACTTGGTTTAACAAATCGCTGCATTCCTATGAAAAAACCCAACGTAGTAATTAAAAAATTAATCCTGGTGTTTGTTTAAAAAAAATGTAAGCTTTTGTGGGATATAATATTTTTTAAGCGTTCTTCATTTTAAAACGCGGTTTGTGTTAATGTGGGTAAAAGCAATTAAGGGAGCATAAATAGACAACTTTAGAACCATTTGCGTGCTCGCGCTTTGACAGTTTCGGTAGTCAAGGGAGAGGTAATTTAATTTCTGCGTTGTATATTTAGTTACTCCAATTCTATTGACAAGTTTTCGAAACACACTACTCATTTAACCCCTCTGAAATTATTTAACGTTGGGAATTTCCTGTATACATCCCTCTTCTGTGTAATCACAAGAATTTCGTTTTAAAATTCTTCGCGATTTTTAGGTATTTATCAAACATTCCCAATTGTGTTGGGTCGTGAAATCCGCTCAGTATGTACCAAAATAGGTAAAATTGGGGGTTTGATAATATATTCTAAAAAGTGTTTTATTTTTCTACGAAAATCTATAAAGTAATAATAATTTTAAGCTTAACTTCGGTTGAAGTTCATATTAATATATGTTGAAGTTATTAATTGTTATTTTAATAATTATCTGTATATAAAATACTTAATTACTTCAACAATATTTATTTATTTTAACCTTATACGTATTTCGACATGTTTACATACCGTTGTCAAAGGTTATATTAAAAAGTAAACAGTTAGTGTTGTTATAGCAATAGAACTTGGTGACTTGATCTCGGTAATCGTCTGCAGATGACTTGATTTCTTATTCCAAAATGTTCAATAGAGGAGAATTTAAGAGATCAATTTGCTCATTCATTAACGGTGCAGTTTTTAAATGTTTGTGAATTTCAACAGCTTCTAGTATATCCAACTTACGTTTGTCATAACAAAAGTGTAAATATTCTATAGTGTTATTAGATGTCATTGAATGATTGTGTTCTAGTAAGTGTTTAGCGTAATTAAATTTATGTGGGTGTTTGTATTTGTAACAACGTACGTGTTCTTTATACCTAATATCAAAATTTCTAATTGTCTGGCCTATATAAACCGAATTACAATGCGAACAATTTAATTTGTAAATGCCTGATTTTAGCAAATCGTCTGTTTTTGATTTTGCATTAAACAAAGTGTTTAAGATGTTTCTAGTTGTTTTAAAACTTACTTTATAGTTATTTGTTTTGTTTATAATTTTAGCAATTTTTCTGATTTGTCACCAAAATATGGGATCGAAGCATATTTAATTGTATCGAATGAAGTTAGGGTATTGGGATAAATTTTTTTTTTCTTTAATTAAGGTATCAATCAATAAGTTTAGTATTATAACCAAGCTAGAATTTATAAATAAAATTATTTTATTTATATTAATAACAGATAAATCTTTGCAAATATTTGCTAATTACCATACGAAAGCATTTTATATTAAAATTTTGCACGCAGCTCTCGTTTTCGTGCTTAGAAATTTGTAATATGTGTAGGGGACAATATAATCGTTATCTAGGCATGTTAGTATTCATGGTAAAGATAACAGTGTCAGTAACAAGGCATATACATACATCTCCCCCAAACTAATAAAGTAGTTCTTGAGAATTAATTGTGAAATACTCACCGACCTAAATACAATGTAAATTTAATTACAAGTTCAAATAGAGCTTGGTATGGAGAAGCGGGTAGTGTTTCCAGCAATATCTTTAGAACACATATATACCCTTAGTTAATAGCTACCACTTGAATAGGCTCTGAGCAGAATTATACAACTAGAAATAGCTTTCTCCCGACATAATTACAGGACTCCGCCATTCTGAGGAGATCCGTCATTGTCATGTCACCCTGACACCTTGTAATTACTTGTCGAATAAGTCGACGAAATACGGCAAAGACTCCAGAATTTACGCGTGTGGATGGAACTACCGCCGCGAACGCTCTTCCTGAATTCTCTAAATGCTGTTAACTTGTAAATTTCCGACAATGTTCAGAAATTAGTTGTAAGCGAGGAGAAACAACTTAGGAAACTGGTAGAGGGATTTCGGTTTCGCAAGATGCCTTACCGAAATCTCGAAGGATTTCTCGGGATTTGACAGTACTCCACCGTAAAAAAATTGGAAGCTTATAGGATTCGCTTAACGCACTTGTCTTTACTCCGAAAGCTTCGAAACACGGGCAGAGAAATTAAAATTTTATTAACTTGGGCAAAATGTACACAATTCATTTAGCGTTCTTAAAAGGGTTTACATACTTTTATTGTTTTTAATAACCGTAGAGTTGTATATTGTATATTTATAAACATAAACTCACAGCATCAACAAAATGCGCTTAAGAAGCCGTAAATATTTAAATGGGCTAAACATTTTTAAAAATAGCCGCGAGACTGTTCGCGATGATCCAGGAAGAGGAGGTTCAACTGCAACAAGAGTCAGAAAGAAGAAAAATAAGACGCAAGGGGTGGAGGTAGAAGGAAGATGAAATTTTATAAAGATCAGTTAACACTTTGCAGAATCTACCGTGGAGACCGACCTACTTGGATCACAAGCCAAATCATTAAAAAAAGTTGGACCTAGAATTTTTATACTGTAGTTATTAAAGTCTGAAATTACATGGAACTGAAAACCAACGCGAATCAACAAATGGCATTGGGGGATTGTGCCTAAAAATTCCAGTGATGCTTAAAATTTTAATGATTAAAATCAACGACGTTAATGTAGACATGGCAGTGGTATATAATGTAAATGTAAATCATGAATTTCATACTGAATGTGTAGAAGAGGATTCTAATGAGTCACATGTTGGAATTGATGAAAGTTTTCCAAGTGGAGACTCTCCCTTGGGCTCTCCAGAAACCTCCTTGTTAGTAACGAATAGGCGGGTTATAAAAGCCCTAATATATTGTAAAATATTAATTTGGAGGTTGGGGGGGGGGGGGGGGGGAGAGAAATGTAATATTGTTAAGTTTGAGATGAGCGCGTGTAAACTTCAAGAAAGAGTTTTTGGGATTTAACTGTTATAATGCGGGCTTGTCCTCAGTGTACCGTAAAACTTTCAAATCTTTATTTAAAAGACTTATTCTGTGTGATTTTTTCTTGTGTTTAGTAATACTGCGATAAAGAACATTAGGGTAACATTTTGATGGGCAGTCGTTTGTGAAAATGTTTTATTTTCATATTTTTGCAGAACTAATTTCGTTACTTCACTATTCATCCTCAAGTAATATCTCAGGAAGTTAATACTTGTCTAAACGGACTTCTGTAAACTGACATTCAATGACATCATTTTATGCTGTTAGAATTTTAAAATGCAATTGCACGAACGTAAATAATGATTTGTAATGTGCAATGCGTGCAAGCTGCGAGGTTTATCGTACGACTTAAAAAGGAAAGAATGTACTATGAAAAAAGTCGTTTTAAAGAGGAAGGGCTCATGGCCTAAGATCCATAGTGCTTACAATTATTTTTTTTAAATTTCGGTTTGATACATTTTTTTAAATATAATTTTTACGGTTAAGAGTTAGATTAAAAATATAAGCCCTCTTAATTTAATATTTATTAATATTGTTTGTATACTATTAGAAGAATCTTTGATTTTAACAATAAAATATCACAATATTGCAAGAACTGGTGCAATCACTTACAGAGAATGCTCGCAAATAGATTACGTAATTTAAAAGCTACGAACCACAGTCTAATTGTAAAAACGTAAGAGAAAGACTGGGGTAGAAATGAATACCAGGGCAGGCTGATGAGGCCCATGAGGAGAAGATGGTGATGATGACTATAAGATCTACTTATGCTCTGGAGTTTGGTCATTTTTCCAGTATTTTACATTTGTTCTGTTTGGAAGTTGGTTATTAACGATAAAAATATGAAAATCGCAGTCTAGAAATTACAAAAAATGTGGGGGCGGTAGTAAGCGCGAAGCGCTAGCATATAACCAATTTCTAATTGCTAATTCTATACAAACTTATTATTTCTGAATAAAAGTAGAAGTGTTTTTGTAGAAAGAGAGAGTTGTTGAGAGTTGTTTGTCTATGATGGCACAACTGAACATTGATCGCTTCAGTTTGCATCTAGCGACCTCACTTCCGTTATATTACGTTCGTCCCATTCTTCTGTTTCATCACTTCCGTTTCGCCTTCGCGTGGTTACTCCTGCGGACAACGAAGTAACACTTCAAAAACATTTTTTGTCTGAAGAAATTTAAAAATTTTCGCATCTATTTAAATTTTAAAATTGCCGCAAAACCTTTTGTTAAATGAACAAACGTATGTCGTTTTTCATTGTTATATTGCATTGGCAGGAACCTATTTTTGAGTAGGAGTGAGAGTGTCCAATAATATTCGTAGATATTGTTGAGAAATAGTTTACTTAGCAACTGGCGAATAGACATTTTGACAAGACAAAAAAAACCGAGACAGCAAACCACTTGAAGGTATTTTTCTAAAATTTTGAAAACGTTGGGTGTTAATAGCTCAATAATACCCATGAAATCTTATCTTGAAGAAATTATAATCACGAATGGTATTTAAATACATTACTTCACGATTACTGAACGAAGCTGCAATGAAAGTGCGTTTTGTTTCCATAGTCGCTAGAATATTGCCACCTTCCTACTACCTTACTGATTGTGGATTTCGATTGGCTGCTTATCATAGTAAGAGTGGATTAATTAAAAGTAATACAACTAGTGATTTCGTTTTTTTGGATAAAATTTGGTGTGGATTGTGACGCGACGCGCGAGTTATATTGCTCAAAATTAGTTAGCACGAGGACTCCAAAATTAACTAGCAAAAGAAACGCGGCCAGTGTTATTTCTAATGACTATATCACACCCAATAGACTACAACGTTTTTTAAATCAACGAATCGTATCGGACATGATCGTCGTTTTTCGCATACTATACCGCAGCGCTACGATCTTAACTTGTCGCTCCTGTAGCTAATAAACGCAGCCATTGCAACGAGTGGTTTGATCGTAATTTTAACGTGGTTTTTTCACTTATTGAAATTTACTTATGATTTTATCTCCCACAAATTAATTTGGCTCGTTGTTGGCCCGGAAATCGAAAACTCTGATTGGCTAAATAAAGTGTGTGTGATATAGTCGGCTGATAACACCAAGGTACTGTAATCTCAGTCGATAGGGCATGTTGCTGATTTATTAATTAATAATAAATTTAAGAAACAAATTTTAATAGTATATTATAGTACAAGTGTATAAGCAAGCCTTTAAAGCATGCGGGACGGGTTTAAAAGCACGAGGCGAAGCCGAGTGCCTTTTAACGGAGCAGTGCTTTAAAGGTTCTTATACACGTGTATTATACGCTATTTTTTATTATACCTGCATCATAATCTAGAAAATAAGAAGAATATAGCTAGGAAGCAGCATTTTGATTTTGATTCATCTTACATAGTAGTCTATGATGTGACGTCATATCATTTACCTGGAGATTGGTTAGCATTTGTTGTTGTTTATGTTGCTATGTGAATTCGAATTATTTTTTTTCGCGTGTTAGTAATTTGTTGCTTCAAAATTGATGACGTCATTGTTGCTCAGCAACTTTAAAACACCGGGGTGTTTTAATGTTGGGTTTACGCATGCTTTTTGGTTTGTTTTACAAGGATTATGATGCAGGTATAATAAAAAAAAATGTTAATTTTGATTGGCTGCTTTTAGTAAGAGCGTAATATTCATTATTAAGAATATTGTCAAGTAGGTGATAATAGAATTTAGATACTTTTTGAGTGTCATGGGTAAGTATGAATTTTGGTTATAGATATCCTGGAAAAGTCATAGAATTTATTTCTTGATTAGCCTATTCATGAAGTGAAGACAGCGATAATGATTATAAAAAATTCTTCTTAGTGGATAATACTTATTTTATTAGCTGAAAGTTTGTATAATAAATTTATTATACTTTTGTTAAGAATAGAATTATTAATTTGCGCTTTCTTATAGAGGAATTTTAATAATAGTTGAGTTTTTACAATGATGTTCATAACAATAATGTTTTTATTTGTAACATAGAACTAGAAAAATATTAACGAGTGTATGAAAGCAAAATCGGGAAATATTTTTTACAGACATTGTTACAAAATCCACCTAACTTGCATTTTATTGAAGAGAACAATTTCCATCAAATATGCAACTTTTACGAATCTCTTTGCTTGAAGGAAATTTAAAATAAACTTGAACAAAACCAATATTTTCTTAGCTAGTTGATAGATTGAAACCTCTTGGTAAATTTATTAAAGATAACGTTATAGCTTAGTTTTCTCGAAAAGTTATAACCCCAGATTAGCATCTCAAGTATTTAACAAAATTTGAATTTCAAAACTTTACTTATTAAGCTGGAAAATATTTTAGGGTCTCGTTTATTGCAGATTTAAAAAGCTTTATAGTATTTAAAATGTTTTATGAGAAATTATTACCCTGCATTCATTTTAGCATGTTTAGTTGTTCAAACTTTATATATTTAAACGTAAAACCCGAAAAAAAAAGTTTAAGTTAAGCTAGAATTTCATTACCTTTTAGAATAGAAATGTCAACCAATTTTCAGTCGTATTTCTTTTAAAAATCCCTGCAAATTGTATTAAATCAATTTTACAAACACCGCTCTTCTTTTTTATGTCTTTAACGTTAAGAAAAGCAGGCAACTTTTCTTATAAGAGTTTTAGCATGAACTTACCTTATCCTAACTTTTCTCGTATATAAAAGGAACTTCAGAAACGCCGACTTGTATTCCTTTGTAATCTTTTTTAAGAACTTGCGTAGGTAACTGAATTTTATCGAGCTGCTTTTTTGCCGTGCTCGCATAAACGAATGCAAAATTCAAGATGGTATTTCGAGACAAAACATAAGTGCACCCATATAAATGGTTACTTGTGAGAACTGGAAGTGATCTTGCACATTTTGCAACTCTTTGAGTGTCTTAACAAGTTTTCTGGAAGTAATTTAATTTTCAAGCTCTTAACGCTGAACTGCAGTCAAAGAGAAGTTAACGAGCAATGTTTTTCATGCCTTATTACATTTGCAGTTGGATGCAAAGTTGTAAAGGGTAAACAGCGAAGTAATATTGCACCAAAGAATTCACACCAGTTCGTTTGCACCCAACTAACCAAACCCATCTTTGCTTGAAGGATCATTGATCTGTGCCGTAAAAAGAAACAATCAATCAATTTGAAGTTTACGGGCAATAAACTGTTATTTCTCAATTTTATTAAGAATTTTTATTATGATTTGTTTTGTTTCAGGTATATCCCAAAAGGGACATCACAAATATCGTAGAAAGCAGTCATTATTTGAAAATAGGCAGTTGGTGCAGATCAGGTTCAACGCCAGGTTCTCAGGCCAGAGGAAAATGTAAAACTGCCAGATGGGTTAAGCCTTTCCGGTGTTTAGGTGAGTAGATATTAATATTAATTAGCGAGACTAAAACGCGTACCTTATAAACTGCTTTATGCTTTGCCTGTAATAATAAACTCACAGAAATGAAGTTATTATTATATTTATTCAAAAACTGACGTTGAAAATACAAACATGTAGGATTTACTAGAAATGCTTTTGGCGAAACCGACTAAAGTGCTTCGTGCATTACAAAGTGCTGGAAATTTTTCTATGGAGAAATATAAATATTCAATTTCCCTGCATGTTAAATAATCCTGTTTGTTGTAATTTTGTTGAAAATATCTACAAAGCTTAAAACCAGTGTTTGCAAACCCAGATGGAAAAAAATGTGTAGGTACTTGAAAACAGTTATAAAAAATAACTAGTATTATACATGTTAAAGTAAGCAAACGGGCAGGTAATTCTAATTATTGCCTTTGGCGGTTTAAAGATCTATTTTATGTTAAATTTTAGTAGTGTTGAATAACAGAACCCAAACAACTTTTACTAAAAGTTTACAAATCGTAAAGTAAATAGTAGAGGCAGTAGTAGTTAATCTGTGTAATTTGTACGTTAAAGCATAAAAATCGAGGAGCAGAGGAAAGCTTTGTTGGAAATTCAGCTTCAAGTTTAAAAAGATAATAATCCGGAATCATGCTTTACAAATGGAAATCATACATGTAAATTCAAACCTCAAACTGTTTCAGCAAATGAATACAAGTTCAGTCAGATTTATAGACGACTCAACAACTAATGGTTTTTATTCATCAATCAATCATTTGTTTAATGTAGGCATTTAAAATAATATTTTATTAATAAACAAAACGGATTTTTTGACGCCAATAAACAATATTTCGACATCGAAAATTGGTGTTTTGACGCCAAGAGTTTATTTATTGGCGTCTGAAACAATTTAGAACTTAATAATAGAACGACATAAATGCAACTCTTCAACCATAATTCATTATTTTCCGGCCTAAATAAATGATTTTTAGAACACAAAACTATGTTTACTGACGGCAAAAACTCAATTTTTTCGTTAAAACAAATTTATTGCTGACAGAAATGCTGCCATCTAACGGCGCAGCTGTCGTAGTTGCAAATTCTTAGTTGGTGTTTGTTTTTTAATCGATTGCATTTAATCGATTTAATCGATGCATATTTTTATGAAAATTCAATGATTTTTGTCCGTCAAAAAATTCAATTTTTCTTTCCTATACTTTCAGTATAGGGATGGAATTTTATGAAATTTTTCGAAATTGTGGTTTTGACGGAAATACATGTTTTAGACCTCCGGAAACTCAAAACAGTGGTTTAAAAAAATTCTGTATGTGAGCGGGTGGGTGGGTTTGTATGTAGGTATGTGTGTGGTGCAATAACTACCGACCGGTTGGTCAGATTTTGATAAGATTTGGAATTTGGGGGTTAATCAAAAATTTACCAACAAAATTAAAAAAATCTGAAACCGGAAGCGGCGCTAGACATTTTTCGATGGCTTTTTTTCTGAATCTAAATTTTAGGGGAAATTCAACGCTTTTTTCCGAACTTTCTAGCTTCAAAATGGTGGCGGCTACATTTTTTTGAAAATATGTATAGTAATAGCCCTATAGAGACACAATGTTACTGCGCAGAAACATTTTCGAACACGTATAAGCTATGAAGTGAAAAACATTCCAAAATGCCGAAAATTTTCAAAAAAATGGTATTCAAAATCTGAACACACCATTTTATTTAAATGTTATACGCTCATAGTGCTGATAATAAGGTACAGTTTGGTTCGTGTCTCAGCTCGCAAATTTCTCACTGACGCCTTCTATGAATGTTTAAAAATTTGAGTTTCAACGCCCATTTCCTCAACAACGAGTTATCAGATTGGGATAAAATTTGATTTTGGAAATCCTCTAGTGGTACACAATGTTACAAGCTACAGCTTTTGGAACTACTTAAACTGTGAAGTGACAAAATAGCAAAATTTTTACTTTTTACATACTGCTTATAATACGACCGCACCGTTTTTTTATTATGTAGACTTATAAAGCTATGAATCAGCAACAATTTGGTTCGTGTCTCAGTCCGCTAACTTCTTTGTGACACCTTCTATGAATTTTTGAAAGTCTAAAATCCCTACCCTTTTATTTTTAATAAACAGGGGCCGATTAAAGTTTTGGTTTAGCCTAAATTGCTTAGGAGTGATAGTAGAAATAAAGTTCTCAACTTAATTTTTACATATGGCAAAATCGAAGTTTTTGTGGACGAAAATGTCCTTTCGCTTTTGGGTTTCTTTAATTTCAAGGAAGCTTTTTCCAATAAATCGATTTTCTTCGCAAAAAAACTTGGAAAACGTTCAGCGTACTATCAGTTTACTTTACAATATCAGTCGCTTTTCCCTATGTGACGCCCATGCGTTGATCGAAGTCTTTTGGCGCGTGACCGAAGTATGCACACACACACACAACTACCTGTCGACCTTTGCTTCACTATTCTCTCTTTGTAGTCAGTATTTGAATGAATGAAAAATTCTCACTAAGCTGATACTATTATTTGATTATATGAACGCTGTAGTATCATGTAGCATGTTCTTATAATATTACTGATGCAGATATGTTCTCGGTACAGTGGTAATAGTAGAGGAATGTTAATGCAGTCAAACAGAAAACGCATTCCGCAATTATATTTTTTACACTACACCAAACCAAAGAATTTAATTTTAGCTATTAGTACAGGAACTGTCAGACTAATCTCCGTGTTATTTAGTTAATGAACACAATCTGTCTGTATCAGAATTTATCTGTTTTTGCTTCAGTTCCCCGTTCACCTGTTAGAGGTTTTAAATTTACTGCTTATGGGTGACTGTGGGTATCCGTCCGTGTAGGCTAACAGTAAAACTGTTATACAGCATTTCTTTTGTGCATTATTTAGACAATGGTACAACAGCACTAAACTTTCCTAAGATAATCTTAATTAATGCATGATTTTATCATTGCAGCAGCAAAATCTGATAAGACCAAACATTTCAAAATAATAAAATAACACATTTACTTATTAAACCACAAAGTGGGTGGTGGTAGACTTATTTAAAGTAATTAAATCTAAATGTTCACGATTTTTTTCTATGTTACTTACAACTTCATAGTTTGTTCACACGTTCTATACGCTGTGTATTGATTTAGATTGTCTGAATAAATATGTCCAGTGATGATTACATATCAAAACCAATATTCATTAACAGCTACTGACTAGTACGCGCAGTAAAGGGTGTGGTCATGTCAATAAAGGGTGAGGATTAAGGTGGTGATTAAATTTTTAACGAAGCTGTCGCCAGATAGCATCAAACAAGGGATTGGGACTTGAATTTTTCAATATTTTAAGACCCATGTTTGTAAAAAGTAATCATTATGATGAATTTTTGGATGTATAAAAATTGTTTCAAGTTTATTTATCCAAGCAAAGCCAGTAGCGTGGAAAAATGATAAAATCGAGTGATTTGCAATAAAAATCATTGTTGGTTTGTTATTCTGTTTGCTTTTATGATTTATAACTGGATTTAATTATCTTTATTTTGCCATTAAAAAATATTCGGGGAGCATTTTCCCGTACTTAAAAAATAATTACATTTTATATTTTAAAAACTGTTTTCTATCTTTAACCGTTACAACACAAGATCGTATGGAAGACCATTCCACTTTTTATCTTAAATTATGGAAAACAAAATTACATTTTCGCTAAATAATGGCTGACTTTAAAATTAGAATGTTTGACGTCATAATTTGACGTGCGAAATTGATTTTAGATAAAGATGCGTATGTACTAAAAATATAATCGAATTTTTTAAGCCAGAAATACATTTTTGGCGTAAAAAAATCGTTTTATGTAATTTAATTTTTCAGACGTGCGCAATTGATTTTTCTAAGCCAAAAATTATTGGTCGTTTGTAAATCATCGAATTTTAAATAAAAATATTTATGTAATAAAACCTAAATTATTCGTAAACTATAAATAAACTAATATCAGACGTTAATAAATGAATTTTTGACGTTAATAAATGATTATTTGACGTCCGAAACTGCTGCCACCTAACGGGATGCGTATGGTATTAGAACCATACTGCAAATATCGACTGATAAGAGAGCTACTTGTCATAACCCAATAATCAACAATGGTATGTGCTCTAGGGCGGTAAATGGGTGATTTGACGTCAAAAATTCATTTTATTACATAATTAAACGTTTTTTTTTTAATTCTCACATAAAGAAATTATTTTTAAACGTTCATTTTTTCTGAAATTGATTTTGGTGGCCAAAAATCAATAATTAACGTCATAAAGATTTTTTGATATCAATGGATGATTTTATGACGTCAAGAAACATTTTAGGCCCCAAGAGAAATTTTTTCACGTCAAGAATTTGATTTCTGACATAAGTAATGATTTTTCGCGTTTAAATGTTTAATTATAAATAAAACGGCGCGGCGTTCTATGAGATCGGAATACTCTAAACATGAACGGTTGCGTTACGTTATTATTCGTTGCGCTACTCTTTTAAACCCGGAACAGCCGTTAGTTTAGTTAGAAGTTAAAAATGTTTCAGATGAATAAAGGCAACAAAAATGGTTGTCTTATTACTGCGAAAAACAACTTGGAATTAAACAATGCGCTAGATAGAAAGTAAAATTCGCTAGTCTGTAAGTGGGGTCAGGGGGGTCGAAGTTTGTTGTCCATCAATTATTATATATTTGAAAGTTATTGTATTTTTTTAATTTAATTTAAACCAGAATTTTTTAAACATTTTAATTTGTTAAATAGGGGGCCATTAAAAAAGCCATAGAGGGCGATACATAAAAAATCAATTATGACTCATCTGTAGCTACAAGTGTAGCTTTATTAGCTCACTAAAAGGCTCACAACCACCACGACATTAAAGGGGGCTAAACAGGGTCAGATTGCAAAATTTACACATTCCTGGATGTTTTGTAAGTTCTACTCAAATATTTCGTAGGGGTTGAACCTTGAAGGGCCACACTTTGCACAGGATATTTTGAATATTTGGTGTGATTAGAACTTTTACGTATTCTGGTTAAGAGTGGGGAAAGGGTTGAGCCTGGATGTTCGTGGATGTGCATGGGAAACTGTATAACTGGCATTTGTTGAGAAAAAAAAAGTTTTTAAATATCAAATTTTACTTACGGAAAGCATCAATAAAAATAATGTAGCTTTATCTTACTACATGCTATTTCCTTAGTTGCTTTATTTGTATAAATCGGTTCAAGTTAATTCAAGGTGGACATTGAAAGTGGTTGAATAATAATAAAACTTGTTGAATTTAGAGAAATCCTACAAACTGTTGGAATTCGCCCTTGATATTATTTAAATATTTAAAGAAATATTCATTGATGTCTATTTTGAAACAGTGATGCGTATCATAGCAATTAATTATGAATTTTATAAGTACAAGGTTTATTACAACAATGTGGGTCGAAGCAAATAAAATAAAACATTTACTATAACGATATTACAATGCAGCAAAAAAGTCCATTGCAATAAAAAAAATAAACAAGAATTTTGTGTAGCTATCCCAAATGGTAATGTAGAAAAATAAATGTAATTCTTGTGTTGCGCATGAAACATCGTTAAAAGCCTTAACTTCTGCTTTTATTCCTCGCATCACCCTGTCGCATTTATTTTGAAGTCGTGTAATCCATCACGGCGGATCCGGAAGTACCAGGTGGTTGGAAAGAAATATGTTTCCTATTTTCCTTTGTGCCCGTCTTCTCCTTCTTCTGTAAACGAGCACGATAGAATTTAGACTTGTTATTTCGGAATATTGCTTGTTTGGTTTCATCATTTGCTTTCTCCCAAAAACTTTTTCATATTTGTATAATAGTTCTACCAGAAAATACTTTTAGAAATAGATATATAAATTTGTCATCAGCGCGCCTTTCATTGCAAAGTAAATATTTACAAGCTCTAAATAGGATTTAGCCTAGTTGCAATAATTTAATACTAACAAAGTGGTGCGACCTAAAGTCTGAAGTTAGCGTAGGTTATGTCCACTATTTTTTTACACACAATGTAATCCGAATTGTTAAGAATAAATTATATTAAGGAAATCGCACAACCTTCCGCAAGAAATTGTTTTATGATAAAAAAAATGTGAATAATCGTGGCTACATGTTTCACCATCGACTGATGGCATCTTCAGGCCAAAATCCATGCAAATTTATCAAACCATGCGTAAAAACAATTATTTGATATCATTATAAAGACGAATCAAAGAAACTGTAAAAAAAATTGTTAAGAATCATCTGCTAGGTAGTTAAAAATTTATAAAAGTAACATAATATAAGACACCACCTCAAAAACGGCGAATCGCAAATAAAGCAATACAAAATGACAAACTGTCACAATTCACAGATTAATCAAATTTTTGATCATCAAACATTTTCACGGGAACGTTATGTGTTTCTCTGAATTAAATTTATTCTTAACTAATGTCTCATGTAACCAGTTTCAAAAGGAAATCTGAATAAATTAATATCGCTTACATAACTTGACATTACCACCAGATACGCTTGGCTCTTCGTCTACCATTTTTCAAGAGGAAGGTATTGTATTCGTCAAAAAAATTGACCTGAATATTTTGACGGATATTCAAGCCATAGAGTACCAAATTTTTATACGTCTCATCCCAAGAACTATTTCATATTGTGATTTTATAATTTACGCATATTCCATTCGCACATTTTTATTGTTAATTGTGTACTGAGCTTTGAAAGACTGGTGCGGATGTATGTACGTCTTCTTTTGGCAGGTAGCTCCTATATCAGTCAATATTTGCAGAATCGTTCTGGTCCACACTACTACCATAAACATCCCGTTAGGTGACAGCATTTTCCGACGCCATAAAATCATTTATTGGCACCAAAAACTCGTTATTTGGCGCTAAAAATTCATTGTATGACGCCAAAAAAAACATTTATTGCCGCAAAAAAATCATTTGTTACGCCAAAAGCTCATTTATGGACGTTAAAAACTTGATTTTATATAAATTAATTTTAATGTTGTTCAAAATACATGCAAAATGGAGAAAGGTAGCTATTTAACGTTGGTTTTACATGTTTGTCCTACTGTAAACAATTGGAAGAGCTTACAGGTATAAATTATTCGGAAATTCCGATAACAGAAAGTCAATAATGATGGTGGTTTTGCCTTTGCGCTTTCCATATGTCATAAATTTATATATTCCTGGCACATCCTCACTATTTGTATCGTTCAACCGCGTGTTTCCTTTAGGCACACAGTTTACATATTCATAAAGTCATCGTTCGATTTTGTAACATCGATGCGCAGCCCTTTTCGAAGAAAATCTACCAAATTACTTCGAAAATGGAATTTATCCCTAGGATATCAATATTGAAATTATTTTCATAACTCAAGGCTATGTAATATACAAAGTGGTTTCTTTTATATGTTTTACGTCCTGACGAACCACTTAGTGTAACAGAGAACTATATTTGTATAAGATAAGAGTGAAAACCGAATTTTAGTTGTTGACGATATTAAAGCAGCAGGAAGTCTAAATTTGAAGGTGGCGACACTGCGTAAACCCCTTAAAAGGTTTCACTATACACACTTCCTCTGCAAGAGAAGAATTATTGCTACGCCAAGGGCTCCTAACTATCTCACAGTTGATCTCAAATAAAGCCTCAAATAACGGTTCTCAGGTCGCGGGTCTTTTTGTTTTGTTTCTAATAATAAACGCACTGAAAATCCAATAATTTCGTACCTCCACGTATTTTAAGGTAGCGGAAAGCTGAAGGTTAGTGAAATGTGACTTGTATTTGATTTACGATGAAGCGAGAGAAAGAGTGTTGCTGCAATCAAATTATATGGGTTGATATTCGGCTCCACGTCTTGCTACTCCCCCACTTTGTGGGAGGTGAAATGAAAACTTACGATGGCTTGGATCCTCCTCAGAACAAACGCCAAAGTAAACATCTCGAAAATAGGCAAAAAGGAGAGACATTTCTGATTAGATCTCAAGATTGTTGTTCTAGACACAATCAAAAACAGAAGGAAAATGTACCTTATAATTTAACCACTGAAAAAGCTTTTCTCATGACGTAGGTATGAAGTAAAATACGAGGATTTCATTTCGTTTAGCCTTTACCCTCTGCCATATTAAAATAATAAATAACACGGATATTTTATATTCGTTTCCGCTGAAAGTGCGAGGGAAAGCTTGCCTTACTTTTTATGTGAAACAATGCAACTAAAAGGGGATAAACCTTGCATGCACGTGTTATTGATCCTCACCTACAACGGTAGCTTTAATCAACAGCATTTTAACTAGGGATTGTGCACAGCTAAAAGTTTTACTTGCAATCGACCAGTCAGCGTTCTTTATGTGAAACTTTTCGTAACTGTATAAGCCAATTTTGTTGCTGAGAAAGTTCAAAATTTAATAGAAGATTCGAAGGAAGCTATGGGTTAACATAAAAAGCGTGCTCAAATTCGGTACCGCTGTTGTTGACTGAGATATGTCGTAAGAATAACATCTAGTACAGATCATTATACGAGGGGGTATTGATAAGTACTTAACCTACCATATAAAACGCCACAATATTTCAAAACAAAATTTTATTTATTCAACATAATCTCCTTTAAGACTTATACATTTAGCAGAACGTTCATAAAGTAATTCTAAGCCATTCAAAAAAAATCTTTGTCTTGGTCTGCAAACCACTCCTCAACGGCACATATTGCTTCGTCATTTGTCGAAAATCTTTTACCTTTTAAATGTTTTTTGAGTTTTGGGAACGAAATAATAGGCTGACGGTGCTAAATACGGAGAATAGGGCGGGTGGTCAAGTCAATTTCGTCAACTTTTTGCAGTGCAATCAACGACTTGTGAGCAGGGGCGTTGTCTTGCAAAAAGAGCACACCTCTGGCAAGTTTTCCGCGGCGTTTTTCCACAATTTTCTTACGTATTTTAGTTAGCAACTCAGTATAATATGCTCCCGTGATAGTTCTACCCCGTTCCAAATAATCTATCAGAATTATCCCATCTTTGTCCCAGAAAACTGAAGCAAGAATCTTGCCAGCCGATTTTTGAACACGGAATTTTTTTGGTCGTGGAGAATGAACATTTTGATAGTTTTTAATAGTGGCGTATGAAGGACACTGATTAAGTAAGGTTTCTATCATATCAGCAAAAATTTCTTTGCCCGATAACCCTTTCAAAAATAAATACTGACCGAAACTCGATTTTTTCAAATTCTTTCTTTTTCTCAGACATGCTGTTTTCAAAAATTCACAGTTTGATCACCGTTCAACTTATGGATGTCAAACTTTAAAACGTATTTATAAAACATCATAGTTGTAACCATAGCAACCAGTTTCACTTTTCTTTACTAGAAACTTTCCAGGCTAACTAGATATCAATACCCCCTCGTATGTAAGCGATATATATTTAACGAGATGATTGTAATTATAATTCCTAGACTATTGGTCTTGAAATAGCATTACTTTAGAACAGTGTTTCTCATACTGGGGTACGCGGAAAGTTAACTTAATAAACTTAGTCCCGGAAACGCTTCCTTACAGCGTTGCAGCCTTCCGAAAACAAAACGCTTTAATTAATAACTCCGTCTCAAATCAAGCTAATTGACTCAAATTTTGTAAGAGAAGTTTACTGTTCACTATTTACATTTGTACTTATTTTTGCTTAAATCTATCCATCACGGGTGTATATATGGGGGATGGTCGACGTATCTCTTAACGTATTTGTAACACACTTCATTGCTGCCCAATAAATCTTAGATTAAATATAGAAAAACACAGGAAGGTATTTTTGTTGAATGTCACCAAATCCCGTTTTCAGGATAAATCATTTTTTGCGAAAACTCGAGTTGCCATGAAGGTCTGAGTATTTTCTCAAATGTGAAAACAGTTTGTACGATCAATTCTGATGGGACCCGTGGCCCAATAGGCATCGTTTTCTTTTCCAGAGGCTGTAACTTCGTAAGGAAACGTTTGCAGACCCAAATTGCTCTACTAATAACGCGTGTAGTTTGTTTTTGTATACCACAAAAATTATTATTCTTCACTGAAGTTCTTTTAATCTTTACGGAAATTCTTTTCTTCTGGAAGAGGTTATTTACCAGGCACTGCCGAGGTACAACGACATGAAAACGCTACACTCGATTCGTAAAATGCAAATAGATATAACGCGGCCAATCAAATTTTCTTCTTTACCACTTGCGTTAAATATTGGCTACTCATCAGTAGTTATGTCACACTCACGATGGCCAATGGTGATGGTTAGTAAACACTAATTATGTGCATTAATTATTGTGTTACTAAAGGCTTTCGATACGATTAGCTTACCACTAAATACTCCAACATAACGGTCAACGCCATTTATAAGGCAAATACTGTATACAAGCATCAGACATTGCCGGTCGTAAATTTGATTTGCCACCAAAAATATCATTATTATGTATCTGCATTTTAAGAGTTGGGCAGACACGAGTGCAGCGTTGTCACATTGTTACACGTCACTGCCGGGTAAATGACTTCTTCAAGAATAAAAGAATTTCAGTAAAGAATAACATTTTTTTTATCTACAAAAACAAACTACACGCGTTATTAATAGTTAAGTTGGTTCTCCCTGTATGTTTTTTTCTTTAAAACTCTGTCATAGAAAAAATTCTCTTTCATTTGTTTAGCGTATATCACGCTTTTATAATTTTTCTACATAAACTTGTTTTTGTCTGTTACATATTTGTGATCTATAAGCGATAGTATTTCTCTTTATACGGTTTTTTATTTCTATATCAGCAATTTAATTTTGGCACAAACGGCGCTTCGTGATTTACCAACTATTCAACAAGACTACCTTTTTTTATGTATTTTTCTACAGAGTTTTTCAAGTTAAAAGTCAAAATCTTGAGTGTGTAAAAACACACGCTAAGAGATACGTCGAATGCGTCTTTCCATCTACGCCCCTGGTTAATGGAATTAAATGAAAGCAAACGTACACGTTAATCATCAATAATAATAGCAAAACACAAAATTTCAATCGCATATCTAAATTTATAAGGAGAGATAATAATTAAAGCGTGATTACACTGTTCCATACTCAAGAGGGCGTAACTCCGTAAAGAAGTGTTTCTGAATCTATGCTAATATAAACTTTTCCTAATGTTTTTTTATTAGTTATCTTTCTTTAACCTATCAGTTTGGAAACACCCTGTATATAAACATTGTTTAACTCTGTTTGTATGCCGGGTACTTCAAAGAATTAAAAAAATTAAGGATTCTTTATGAAAAAAGTTTTGAAACCACTGCTTTAGATTATGCAATTATTCTGTGACAAACAGAGTAAGCAAACAAGTGAAATGCAAATCAATTTCGTTTGATTGGTAAGGCGCTGCAATATAATCCACATTCATAGAAGACGTCAGAATTATAGTTCCTATTTGGCTCATTTAGTTTGCAAAATTAAAATGACGATCTAGTGGTTACTTTTTAAAAAATTCACTGCACAGATGCAAACAACACACCACTATACTTGATCCTTTCTCACATAGTGTATATGCGAGGAAGTATAAGAAATGTTAAAGAATAAACACTGAGTTCACATTTATGCGAAAAGCAGAGTAAATAATGTTCGTTTCCTTTTCTAAAAAAAGACAGGAAATAAAAAGAAAATTAAAGATAAAAATCTTAACTAAAATGCAGACGTAACTTTTGGAAAACATTAAAAATTTAATTAAAGTTTTTGAAAGACATCTAAGTTATTTTTATTTTACTTTTATTTTGTATTCGGTTCGGTAATTTTTATTATGCCAAAATTTACCAGGAAACGTGATCTTTAAACTTTTTATTCCGTTGTTAACTGAACAAATAAATTATAAAAATTTTGAGTTATTACATTATTGTTAAATTTATAAGCAAGAAAGTACTAGTTTTAAACATAAAACTCTTTTTCAATGTTCTCTTACGTTAAATTGTTCAAAACTTTGCATTCTTGCAAAGTTTAGCTTTGAAAGTTAATTTATCTGATTCTTACAGCTTTACGTAGTTCAAATACACCCAATTTACTACGGTCCAGAGACAATTTTTAAATAATATTTTATAACATTTTTCAGGTTAATGTTCACTTTATTCACAGAATTTATACTCGTAAGAGGATAAACGTACTACAAACCACTATAAATAGCAAGTAGGTTTGTCTAGCCATTTCCGGTTTATATAAGGCAAATAATAGACTAAAAGCATTTCAGCGTAAAGCTTTTAAAGAGTTTACGTTGGTGACAACCTTTATAACATTATTTTTCAAACAGTATTGGACACCTGTGCGCGAGGAAGTGACCACTAGTTGCATTAATGGCCCTGAAAAGCTTTGATTTCAGGATTCTGCCACTCTACTTTGTCTTAAAATAATGTTGATTTTTTTTAAGTGATGTGTGGGTTATTGCGTAAATGGTTACAAACTTATAAGATTAATAGGTAAATTTGAATTTATTATTGGATTTTAAATAAATAAATAAGTTGCAGTATATAGACCACTCAACAACTTAGGTTATGTCGCGTCTGTCTGAGCAATTAACACTCGCCAGCAAAAAAATCCGGCCACCCTATTTTCCTTTAATTTCGTGCACGATTACCTATCACACCTACCTGCTATACTCTGTACCCTTCAGCTTTGCTACAGTCACGTGTGCTTAATGCACATGTGATGTCTTTTGTACCATTCTGTACATATAGTAATGTTCAAGCTTGTGACAATCGATAATTTGTTGCAATTTTTGCTTTCAAGTTTGAATTAATTTCATTTATTGATTTATATTTTTTAAATTTCCTATTTTGCATTATTGTTGTGTCTGCAGAAGACGTTGCCAAAGTTGCAGCATTAATCTAAGACGGCAGAAGTTTACGTTATGTCTCGTATAGTTACAGGATATTTTGTTTGAAAATAATCGAATCTTTCGATTAATAAAATATCTCGAGATTTACGTGAAATTATTCGAATGAGTTTGCGATTATAAATTTTTGGTTGTGTTTGCTTTGGAAGCCAACTTTTAAGCGATAGCCAGCTGTAAATGCACAATCTGCGCAAACTTAAGAGACAACAAGACACAATGATTTGATCTCCGAGCTATGACATATTGCTAACATGCGCGCGCATTTTGGATACTTATGATTATTTTGAACGCAACTTGACACTCGCTGGCAAAAGAATTCGTCTATTCTATTTTATATGAATTTTTTGCATGTAATACATCATTACCTACCAGACTTACCTGTTGTAATCTATACGTTTCTTCAGCTTTGCGACAGTCAAGTGTCAAGCTTAATGTACCTGTCATATATTTGTTTCAACTGTCTTTTGCACCATTTTGTACATATTGTATTGTTAAAGCTTATAACACGCTCTAATTTGTTGCAATTTTTTGTTTAACTTTCAAGTTTGTTTGTTCTGAAATTTTTATTGTATATTTTTTTGTGACTACAGAAAACGTTGCCAAAGTTGTAGCATTAATCGAAGACGGCAGAAGTCCACATTATGTCTTTTATAGTGACAGGATATTTTGAATGAAAATTATCGAATTCTTAAAATATTGAAATTCTCGAGAGATTACGGAAAACAATTTGAATAATGTTGCTATTTTAAATTTTGTCTGCTTCGGAGTCGAACTTTTAAGCTAAAGTCAGCTGGAAATGCACATTGCACAATCTGTGAAAACCTGAGGGACAATGAGACGAGAATGATTTGATCGCATATGCGTGCTCAGTTTGGATATGTACGATTATAGCGAATAAATATCGTAATCAGCCTTTACGTTCCCCTGCTGGACTCTGGCATTTTTCTCTGCCACTTACTCTCCATAGCTCTAAGGTGGAGTACGGGGGACCTACAGTTTAACGTCGAATCCGAACGACTAAATACCAGAGAAGGTTTCAGGCATTAAGACCTTACGGCTGCCTATACTGGATTGGGAAATGTGAGTAGCGGGTTACGGCATAGATTTTTATTACTGCGTGGTTGCGGAGGGAAATCGAACCCCAGACCTTTAGCAATTATAGCGTTAGAGACCAAGCACCCAACCTCAAAGCTACCGCCACTCCGTGAATAAATATATCGATTATTAAAATTACTCGATAACCAATCACTCGATAATTGAAACCATTCTGTTACGCCCATCGCTAGTCTCCAACCAGCTAGGAATTCCACCTCCAATAAAACAAGATGTTTACATAAAATTTAGAGGGACTGGAAAAAAACGTATGTAGACCTGGATCGGGTCATAATTGCAGCACGTACGCAAGTGATGACCAGCTTATCCGGGTGACTGCTCCCAGAAACGCTACACCATGGCTGTCCAAACCAGAAACGAACCCCGTCATGTGCGGGATGTGTTAATGTATCAAAAAGAATAGGTTAGGGAAGATAGATGACCAGCACCAGCACAGGGCTCAGAATTGCTGCAACTACACACAATTGCTCGCTCAAGGTCATAGAAACGACATGGCTGAATGGAAGGAGGTCCTATTCACTGACAATTTTGATTTAAATCAGATGGACGACAAGCGGTTTGGTGGCTGCAATTTTTCGCAGAGGACCCATAAATCATTCAAAGAATTTGAGCAAAAGCTAGTCGTACAATTCCGTGTTGTCGCAGCAATTTTGGACACTGCGCTGGTTGTCTTGTCAGCAAGACACTGTCATTTAACCTCTTAATTGTTCTTTTTAATATATGGACAAACCCGCACATGATCGTTGTTTTCTGGTTTGCACAAGCCCGGTGTAGCGGTTTCTGAGAACAGAACGTTCCGACTTGCTGTGATTATGATCGGATCCGGACCTGTGCCTATATCGTTTATCAACATTATGTATCTTTGACTATGGAATTCCGAGGTTGTAGATATAACGTTGACTTCTACCGTCTTATGTTAATGCTTTAACTTTCGCAATGTTTTCTGCCGTCACAACAGTACTAGAAGATAAAATATTATAAAAAATGCAAAACTAAAAAATAAATGGGGTGGCCGGATTTTTTTTGCCAGTTAGTATTTCTTGAGTTGCACTAAGAGGCTGACTTCGTCATTTAAGAATAATCTTATTATTGGCAGTAATTTACCGCTATTATCAGATTTTAATTGTTAAATGTATATAGATTTTCGTTTTTTCCACAATTCTACATATACTTTCGTTATATTCTAAAACATATTTGAAAATTTTATTTGCACTACTTGAAGAAGTTTTTATTTTTCTATTGTCAATGGAACATTGTGATTTCAACAAAACTTCTAACTAGATGTTTCCAAGAACAGCGAGAAGTTCACAAATGTTCGACTATTTTTAGCAACTGGAGAGTACACAATTTTTTTCAAATAAAATCGCTGCGAGACATCAAATTTTCATATATGTCCCAGGAAAGCTGCGTTATTTTTCCTCCGAGTTCAACCTTTGAATATGCTTTAGATATGCCACTCGTTCAGCCAGGGACTTTTTAATTTAAAAATGAAAGGCCTTCAAACTGCATACTTATATATTAAAATTCGGATTAGTAAGGGAAAGCTTTTTTTTTCATTTCACGTGTTATAAAACATTTAATTGAGTTGGGATTTATTATATCTAAAATTGTTAGAATTTAATGATATAATTTAGAGCAAGCTCGCTTAAACTGGAACTTAATATAGGAAATCATTAGGGGTCCGGCCAGTGACAACAAGACGTTAGTTATGGAGACAGCCTCAAAAGTTTAGGGATTACTTGCCAAAGTAGGACGAAAATCATTAAAAGCGTCGATAAAAGTTTCGCGTGGATGGTCGACTGCACATATTTCATTGTGTTATCTCCTGATTCTAGTTTAAAATTTCCATCATCTATTCACTCTTTTCATACTGCCGCGCATCATCGCTCCTATCGTAATCGAAAAAGTGTATCACAGAATATTTCTATATAGAAATCCAATATCAAAGCCCCATTCTTATTTACCCGTTCCTATCCGTCCGGCAGTTGACCCCCTGAGTTAACAACCCACTGGGCTGCATATATGCCTTTAGAAATATGAAAGATGCGAATTTTTATTCGTGTTGTTACCATTTCGTTACTCTTTTTTGTGGGAGTGATTGATACATTCAAACCGGAAGCACAGATTGTTGCCAAAAAGTGCAATCCTTACAAATATCCATTCCGAATTTATGTTAGGTACCTCGGAGACGTTTCGTGCACAGAAGTGTGCCTATAAAATGGTTATTTTCAGAAGCTCTATTTATTTAACAGATTTACTGTCACTTAATCCGATTGTTTCGAGTTCTATCTATAATCTTGAAATACAGAAGCTCTAAATTCGTAGGAAAACCATGCAGCAGCAGTTTTGTTGAAACCCTGCCAAGTTTAGAATTTATATTCTGCAGTGTATAAGGAATATTCATAATATTTCTTGGTTTGATCATGAAACGCTAAAATATGGCATGCAGTTAAGAAAATGTCGCCCGACATAATTCAACAACCCGAGAAGGTCGCATCCTGACTGTTCTATATTGGAATATTTCTGTAAATATAAAAAAATCGTGAATGGAATAAAATGTGGAACCCCTTTGTCTTTTATAGGCGAACTAGGACATGAGGTAATCCTTTCGTTTTAGCTTTCAATACTTTGATTGAATCCAATTCATCCCCTAAAGTCGGTAATAGATGATTTTCCTCCATAGAATCCCACTGATTTTTTTTCTTTTGTGTTCTACGACGTAATAAAATGTATTCTCAATTTTATTCTTCGGTCTTGGAATATTTTAGGGTAATCTCGTACAAGTCATTTTAATTAAAAGTTTGGTGAAATTAAACCGCTGCAAAAGTTTGTTTTCAACTAATTCTCAAGAGTTCAGGATGGAAAGCCTCAAGAATTTTCACATATAAATAAAATCATGGACTAACGACGAGCATTCATACAAATCTCGATATTGAAAATGACAGCTGTTTTCTGCTCGTTTTGACCACGTCTTTCCACATATCAATATTGGATCTGACTTGATCAGGTTTTAAAGAGCTTTTTTAAAGGAGTTCTTTTCCAATACAAGAATCTGCAGAACAAGCTTGATGCATTCAATCTTTTCTCCATATATTCCACTCGATGTAACTACCTGTTATTGGTTATCGACAATACGGTAGCGTTGAAATGAACATCTCACTTCCTGTGACATTGTTCAATGTTCCATATAATAATGTGCTTTATATGTTAACGTTATTGTAATATCTCTATAAATACCCGAGATAGCTAAAATAATGGTCATCATGTGTATGGTGTGATTTAACATTCTGCTATATATGAAATATTATCAACGACGGTGTAGCTGTCTGCGGCAGATGCATTTTATAATCCGGGTTAAATTCACTGCTGTTGAAAAAGTAGACGCTATTGTGTACCTTCTCATAATTCATATCAAGTGTGTTAACGCGTCATGTTCTGAAAATAGTGTTGCATTATTCAATTCAATGCAAGCCTTTTATACGTTATCCTAGGATTAAACATGCTCATATAACGACGTCGTTTCCAGAAAAGCGTCTGCGGACAATTTTCTAAGATCGCTCTCATCCCCGACTTCAATATTTACAAAACTTTTTGGTCGGATTTTGTTTGCTTTTTGTTTGTTTAGGATCTACTAACAAGCAATTGGATAGCATAATCGAAAGCAAGTGGTTTAAAACATATAGAATTTTTTACAAACTAAAAAAATTGGCAACAGTAACATGTAACTTAAAATAAATAACGAGGAAATTTGTGAAATATAAATACAAAAGAATGGTCGAATAATTGTTTCAATTTAATAAGTGCAGAGTAACATTAGTTTTGAACTCGGTGACGTAGCTATCATACTGCCAATGGTCGCAATGCGATGGGGTCTGGAAGATTTAAGGGCTGCAGATAAAAAAGAAATAAATATATAATATAATATATAATATATCAGCTTCTAAACAGTCAAATGAATGAAGCCTGTCCGCCATTTTCTAGGAGGTCAAAATTTCAATTTAAAATCCTGTTCAACGCAAAATTTACCTATCATCAATCTTCGAGATTTTCGGTTGTATGGACCTACAAGAACTCTAAGTGGTTTTAAAAATGTTTATCTGTGGGGTTTTGAACGGATGGTCCGATTTCGAAAAGCTCGTTCCCAAATTAAATCCGAAAGCGGAAATGAAAAGTGTTTCTTTGGTAGCTTTTTTAAAAATTCAATTCAACTAGCAACCCTTAGGAACATAATGTTAATGTGTACGAGCTGCTTCGAGAAAATGGTAACTATACGAAGTGCAAGATTTTTCAAATGTTTGAAAATTTAAAAAAAATAATACTCTACACGCTTTTATAAAGTTTGTAACCGCATAGAATTAGGGATGAGCTAAAATTCATGCCCTTTTATTTAATTTATTTTAATTTATTTAATTTTCACGCGATCTAGCTATAAAAACCCTCCAATAGGCGCCGCCACTTACGATAAAATGAACTTCATTTCATGCTCTTTTATTTAAATTTTTTAAATTTTCTTTATCTCACACGCGATGCAGCTACAAAACCCTTCGCTAGGCTTCGTCACTGAAAATAAAGTGAACTATATACTTTATGCCTTTCTAGTTAAATTATCTTAATTTAGTGATCTCGCACGCGATGCAGCTACAAATCCCTCCACCAGGCGCCGTCATTAAAGATAAAGCGAAATTTGCTTAAGCCGTATCGTAAAGAACATTTTAATGTAAGTTAGTCTAATTTAACCTTGTGATCTTGCGGCTTTATTTCATTAAATTATTTTTATTTACTTATTTTGCACGATCCAGCTACAAAATCTACCCGTGGCATCCCCGCTAAACATAAATAGTGAACTTCACTTCATACATTTGTATTTAAATTATTTTAATTTACGTCTCTCGCACGCGATACAACTACAAAATCCTCCGCTAGGCGCCGCCACTAACGATAAAGTGAACGCCTAAACGCAGTTTTTCGTTAAAATTAAAAATTATCAAAAAATCATAATTTTTTCCTATACCACAAATATGAAAAAGAAAAACGTTGTGACCCTGAGAGATTCTAAGGGAACAAAAAGAATTTGGACTTCAAATTGTATGTAGTTTATTATTAGAAAAATGTAAAGATCACAAATACGTATAAAAAATTTCTTTTTACTTTGGGTATAATTTTTTTTTCAAAAGCGGAATTTGGTAAGTTAAAGAACACAGTAAGCTAGAGCATGCAGAGACAAATTGAAAGTTTTTTTTGAACACTAGCTCTAGCTTTTGAGTTTAATTCCTTATTACTCAAAAATGAGTTGACAGATAGGGACGAAATGCTGCACTACAATAGTCCTAGGAGAACACAATATTATTGCCTAAGAGAATTTCTGTGCAAACGAAAACTGTGAACTAAAAATAATTTTCAAAATTTTGACATTTTCAATAAAATATTGCTTTACGACGCCTTCTATGAATTTTTGAAAATCGAAAATACATGCATCTTTATATATAAACGGGTAACGATATAATATTTTGTTTAGGCTAAATTACTCTTGAGGGATAGTAGAATAAGGTTTACAATTTTTTGGTTTTCCGTAATCCCATTTTTTCCTCGTGCAAAAAATATAATACATATTTGCCATGCAAAACACCAGGCCTTATCCTAGCGCATTATGTTTGTCAGCCACCACAGCCAGTTTATTTTCCACCTCCCTTGCTTCTCTCTCTTTTATAGTTTAAGGGCGTTTGATTTGACCTTTGCGAACCGCAAGCTGTTGAAACGCTGTTGCTTCAGCAGTTTCTCTGTTTATAAGCACTGTCGTTTTGGGATGAAAGCGTATCTGCATTTCATGCAAAAAATGATAATTTAATGATGTTAGTTACTTCTAACTATTTCAGAAGCTACCAAGTCAAAAGTTGCCACAATTCAAAAAAGATTTTAACTACAGTGATAATTCTTTTTACGTAAAAAAATTTTTGAACTTCAATTACTCCTCGCTATGTTTATATTGATTAATAATGTGGAATTTATTGAGCAATAAATATTAAATAAAAATATACATAACTCATGAACAAAATTATCATTCTTGATTTTTCCTATTCACTTTACATTATTTTATACAAGGACTTAAGTAATGCAGACGCTCTAGTTAAATGCAAGATTGTTTACTTGAAAATGCTTATGCCATTAGCAAAGAAAAAAGGTTTCTAGCGCCATAACGACACAATTCATTTTTATTTCTGTCATGAGTGGAATGATGTAGATTTATGCAGAAGATTGATGAATAATGAATAATTAATGCTTCATTTTCATACTAACTCCATTGTCCAGTAAGGATTTGCAATAAGAAATGACATCTTGATAAAACTATTCTCTAGAAAAACGAACGTAACCTTTCATTCTTTACACATAAGTGGCTGTTATTTATTTCCAACAAAACGGAAAATTGCGAAACACTGCCTGGACTTTTCTGTAATGTGAACACTTTAATATAAGTAGTTTTGTACCAACGTTTTAGCCTTGAAAGTTAGTACAAGATCATAACACTGCAATGCACGGTGATCAGTACCTCGTACGCATACCGCTGAGGTTTTATAAAAATTTACAACTAGTGCTATAAACCGAACAGGTTTCATGGAAAAAACACGGATATTTTTTTATTATTGCAGATAAATATTTCTTGTGATTAAAAAATATCAGAAACCAGAATAAAACATCAACCAAAAAGTAGAAAGGTATATTGCTATAGTAATTTGAAAAAATGTGTTATTGCTTATTTCATGGATTCTACTAAAATATTTTCCAAATCCAATAATACGACATACTTCAGGAAAAGGTCATCATTAAATTTCCTACAAGCATTTCGAGTCGTACATGTAATGTAATAACCCGGACGTTTTTAGTTTTTCAAAATTGCAAGAAATAGTCTTTTGTTTATCACAAGCTTGAGTGAATATACGTTCACAATATATCTAAGCTATTCAAACATAATTTCTAATAAACTGAAAGCGAACTCATCAAATTCTGTTTTCTGGAACGAAACAAAAATACAAAAATGCAATAATTTTAATAAGATTTTTAATTGAAGGGGAACCTGTCTGGTCCACCAATATATTAAAGACATAAAGCGTTGATTAATAAATACAAATAATTAAGTTCGGTGTTCAGGCGTCGAGGGATGGCATGACTGAATAATTGAAAAATGGACTGTAGAACTCACTGTTTACTACAAAGTAATATAATACATAAGAAAGATGCACGAACCGCTTGTTGCTATGATATGCATGTCTCAATTTTGCAGTACATGTGACAGAGATGTAAGACAAGGAACCTATAGAAAGTACTCCATCGTCAATGGTCAATATTTTATTTAGTAATTTTAAATTGTTGTAATTCTAATAACATTCGTTGGCAGATTTCGAATCTTAATTGTAAATGAAAAACAATATTAGCGAGAGTCGGCACATCCTTGAAATAGTGCATTTAGTGTGTGTCCTTGTCTCGGTGCTTTTTTTCTAAAACACTACAGAATAAAGCCATCGCAATTAGGGTTCGTACATACTCTTAAGTATATATTATGCTCTGTGCTGTTAACCCAAAATGATTGAGTTTAAATACGCTTACAGACAGTGGGGATACAGATGTCAAATGCCACCCTTTCGTAGCTGAGCTTTACATTGACATGTATTTAGAATTTGAATTACTCAATTGAGTCATAAATAAATGTATAAATAAAATAAGTTACAGTTTACTCTTTGAAATAATGTGTAAAATATTTTTGAGGTTCTTAGGTCCTTATAAGTCTTGACTCGTGACATTTCCTCCCTTACAAACGAAGTCATAACCACTATAGCTGCACAAATTATATTGAAGTTAAACAGTTAATAAAACTGTTTCAGTGAATATTCTTACTATATCATAATAAATTATGATTATTCAGCGTGTTAAAGTTCTAAAATATATGTGTTAAGTACGAATATAACAATTAAAACCGGGATGCGATGCCTGGCGCCTCCACCACATGTTACGTTTCTGAATAAGTTTAAACTAGAGGTGGGCAAATGAAGAAATTTTCAGGCCGGCCCGACAAATTAGGAAGATGGGCTAGCCCGGCTCGGCCTGTTCTTTAAGCACATAATTTGAACACTAACGGGGAATTAAACTAGTAACGCCTGTTTGCTTTTGGTCTCAATTATGGTTAGAATTATGTCCACCTGATGAGTTCAAACAAGAACGAAACATGTAGTGGTCTATTCTAGCCATAATTGAAACCAAATCTTTTTTATTTATTACATAATTTGAAGCCTGGTCTGGCCCGACAAATACAATAACGCGCTGGCCCGGCCCGGCCCGTTTTATGATTATATAAATTTGACCTGGCAAATTTAGCCCGGCAAATTTGGCACGGCAGCTCAGATTTCGAATGTCTGTGCTGTCGCTTACGCTACTTTTGTCTTTATAAGTAGGTGCTTTCGTATGTTTTTGTGTAACGTTATTTAACCATTAATGAAAAAATTAAAATGTTCCAGCGATATTCTTACTCTATCCTACTAAATTATGATTATACAATGTGTTAAAGTTCAAAAATACAATTGTTTAGTGCGAATATAATAATTAAAACTTGATGCCCGGCGCCTCCACCACATGTTACATTTGTGAATTAATTTAAAGTTAGAGGTGAGCAAATAAAGAAAGTTTCAAGCCCGACCCGACAAATTCAGAAGATGGGCTAGCCCGGCCCGGTCTATTCTTTAAGTGCACAATTTGAGGCCCGATCCGGCCCGACAAATTCAAAAACGGGCTGGCCCGGCTTGGCCCATTTTATAATTATGTATATTTGGCACGTCAACTCAGATTTCGAATGCCTCCGCTGTAGCCTACGATGCTTGTGGCCTAAGTATTCAGTGGGTGATCTGTTTAAGTCTTTTAAAAGAAGGTACTTTTGTAAAGTGTTTTTATAACATTAGTTAACATTTTGGTTACGCCGGCTGTCTTTAGCTCTGTTAGGCCGGTTAAGCCCTGCTGGGACGGCGAGGCCCTGCTAGGGCTAGTTAGGGATTTAAATAAGCCCGGCCCGATATTATTTTTTTGTAATTTTAGGCTTGGCCGTGGGCCGAGCCGAGCTAGGGCTTCGTGCCTAGAGAATAGATACAAACTCGGGCGGGCCGGGTACGCCGATGGGTCAACCCGGGTCAAACGACCCAAAAAAATTTACTGATGTGAAATCGAGAAATACGGCAAGACTGACTACTGATAGATGGACTGTAGTTGTAGGACTCACTGTTTACCCAAAATAATAAGCTGAAATTTACTCTTCGCAATAATATAATATACAGGGTGTTTGCAAATCGTTTTACAGCGTGTAACTTTGTTATTAATACAAATATCGATAAAAACTTGTTTTTGTTTTAAATGCTAGTATGTATCTATGGTACACAATGCTGCATATCAATTTTAAACACCGCCTACTAGTTTTTCATAACAGCATGTAACTTTTGCTTTTTAAATGGAACACTCTATATATTTTTTGATATTTTGAATCGGCGCTAAAAATGCTTTATGGTGGTACTTTTAAAATGAAATTTTAGAGTGGAGATTATTAAAAATATATTTTGTTAAAGTAGGCCATGACTTACGTAAATAATAGGATGTCATGAATAACATGAAAAATATAAAAATTAAACTTGAAAAATTGTTGCGTTTTTATATTTGAAGTGGAAAAAAATCAAAAATTGATTCTTTTACTTAAATTGTTGTTGAGCACCACAAGGGATTAGGAAATGTGATGTCACCACAGTGCGGTAAAGAACGGAAAAGTTTTATGAAATAAATTTAATACAGCACTTCAGGAACGTCAGTATCATAAATCCGTGTCTAAGAAATACCTCTCAAGATGACAGCATGCATAATTGTTTACACTTTATCATCTCTTATCTTCTTGGACGTTCTTTCCGTGATCATGTCACTTGTTTGATAAATTGTATATTTAGTTTTATAACTGAACGGAACACGGGTGTGAAATGTAACGCCAGACCACCCACCCACTCCAAAATTCTCTCTTCTCATCTGTATATACATAGTGATGGATTAGGAAGTCACTTTGCTCAAAATATGATCCGCTGCTCCGGGAGGTCAAACAACCCTCCATAGAATTGTTGAGCCAAAGTGTATGACGGAAATTATACATTTTCTATAGTTTTCTGAAAATCAGTTTCTATCAGCATTATTTTTTTTTTAAATTTTGTTATCGAAATACTTGCCGATTCTCTGCCTTATCATGTTACCACACACCCACAATTTTACTTTCTTCCGAAAGATGTCGCATTATGCACTAACCTCAGCGGTTACAGAACCTCGGTCCCGTCGGTCGTTGCGAAGTAGTGAGGGGATATTTGGAAAAAAGATAATCGAATCTGTCGTTTATTAAAATAATTGGAGAGTATACGGAAAATCATCGGAATTATTTTATGAATTTAAATTTTTGATAATGATGTTATATTTCGAATGAAAATAATCGAACCTTTCGATTATTGAATTATCTCGAGAGGATACGGAAAATCTACGGAATGATTTTACAGTTTCAGTTTTTGGTCTGCAAATGCAGACAGAATTCGTCTTTTGACTGACAGCCTTCTTCGCCTAGTAAACCCGAGCGACAACAAGAGTGATATTGTTTGAACAGTTAGGAGCGAGCGTCCGAATAATCTACACTAATAGTAAACTGTAAAACAACAGAATGTTGCGAATATTTTAAATGAATATTGTATGCCGGAAGGTTCGCAAATTCGCATTCGGTAGCTGTAATAGAGCCAAGAATTGATATATTGTTCACGAATGAATATATCGAATAATAAAATCATTCGGTAATCAACCGATTCAAAATCTTTAAATCATTGGATTTGCATCTTAACCAAAAGCAAATGTACTACACTGGACCAGTTATACTAACTCTGAAAAAATTACATTAAAAAAAATTGCCCGTAAGTCTACTTGAGATGTTCCGTAAGATGTAACAATATAAAAGAAGACCGTTATTTGTCTTTCCTATGCCAATTTTGCTTTCTTTCGGAAAATGTCACATTGCGCTAACTTCAGCGGTTACCGATCCCATCGTTTCGAATCTAGTGATGGGTATTCCGAATGAAAATAATCCAATCTTTCGATTATTGATAAATTTCGAGAGGAAACGGAAAATAATCTGGATGATTTTGCACATTTCAAATTTTTGACATGCAAATCCTGCCAGAATTCGCGCAGTCCTAAAATCATTTAACTAACGGCGTTCTTAGCCTAGCAAACACAAGGGCCCTTCAAAAAAGGGTACTGTAGGTTTCCGAATGTAGTCGAAGGTGGTTGCCAGATTTGGTAAAAACTTCCTGGTGAATATGTAAATTTTACGTATTTTTTCGAAATGTAATAATTTTCATAAAGATAAGTATGTTTATTTTAACTATACAATTGTGTTGGCGTTCTCTAGTGACTGGTAGCGAAGTTAAGATGAGAATTAACATTTAATAGTAAACTGTGTAGTATATATCAAGAGGCAAGCCTGCAAAAGCCAACCTATCATTTAGGGACGTCCCTGTTTACGGTAAATTCATCATGACCGGAGGCTATAAATACGACATTTGCAAAAACTGGCCACACGTTTTTTCTCATTTTGTAGGCTTATGGAGCTTGCGATGAGCTACAGTTTGGTTCGTGTCTCAGCCCGCTAATTTCTCTGTGACGCCTTCCATAAATTTTTGAAAGTTTGAGTTTTAACGCCAATTTCCACAAAAATGAGTTATCAGATGGCGATGAAATTTTGTATTGAAAATGCTTTAAGGGTACATTCACAAATTCAGCGTACTGTTTACTTTACAATATTACTCGCTTTCGCTCTATCTGACTGTCATGCGTTGGCCGATGTACACACACACACACGCACACCTGTCGACCTTTGCTTCACTATTCTCTTTATAGTCAATGTTGGGGCGTAACACATTAATAATAAGATACTTTTGTGTATATAATAAGTAACAATATCTAAAGTATAAGAAAGTACAGACGAAGTGCTTTGCTCACTTTTTATTTTTGCCACTGAATTTAATTGTTTAATCAAATTTAAATAAAAATTCTGAAAATGCTTAAAGAAAAAGTTGGTGAAATGTAATAGCAACTAAAGAAAAACAACTTTTTGAAGCGAGACCTAGTGAATTTCTTATTTTTCATCTGGCAACACTGGGTGGCTGTAGTGTGCTAAAAGGAACATATCCGCACTACTTGTAGGCCATTGAACGAGTCGCGAAGAGTTTGCTACAAGCTAATAATATTCACTGATTACGAATTCCTGAGATACCTAAATTATATTTAATAATATTTGAATTTCATATCTAATTAATAAATATTTTACAATGAAATTGTTAATAACCCGGGTCTTATATTTATGAAATAAAGTTGTGTTATAAAAGTATACCTGTGAATCTATTTGCCAATATGTTTAAGCGAAGTATAAGCTCCAATTCTGTTTTTAAAATACAATGGAGGTGTCAACTGCGTGGTAAATTACGGTTTCGCGTGTGAACCGGTAAATTAAAAAGAGTTGTCCAAAAACGTACAAAGCGCCACCTTCTGCCAGCTTGAATAGCATAATGAATCCTTTTAGAGTTAAATAATTTATGCAGGACATTGTTTTTACTGCCACAATAGCATTATTATTTCGAGTAATTACATTTAAGTAATTTGGAGGAAATTAAAGTTAAAATGGGATATTACCATTATTAATTAAATTGCTGAATTCCATCACGAAACGGGGACTGGAATTGTGTGATCTATGCTTTATTATATTGTAATTTCGGTTGCTTCCTCGTTTCATATTAGTTTTATTTCTTTGGCGCGCAATTTGTTTTTGATTCCCAATAGGCCTACGAATTATATTCATTAATTTCGATGTTAACGATGATTTAATATCGCCCTTGTGAGCCAAACATGCCAACACTGCATTTACTTGAATTACAAGCTCTGTGAAAATCGCGCGTTGTACCATCATTCGATCCGTTTACTCTGCAAAACGTAATTTTCGTCCTCGTATTGTGTGCGTTAAATGTAGTATGAAGTGAGAGAGATATTGGCAATTACGTAAGGGTAGTAAAGAAAAGCAAACTTTGCTTTTATCTGTTTAATAGCCTCTAATTTAGTATTGATTTTGATATTAAACCAGACCGTCTCTCTTTGTTCTTTTAGTTTCCTTGGTTTTGCTGTTTCTAGTTGGTTATTGCACCCATGAACTAATTTATTGCACATAACTCGCAATAATATTCAAACTGATAATATCAAAGGGATCTAACATGGAAACTAAAATTTCCAGGATGTTGCAAACGTTTTCAACTTTATGTGCGTGTTAACATTGGGGTGGAGTAATAGAAAATGCATTAATTTTCTCGCGATTATCGTAAATACGGCACCTGCAGTAAGCACTTAATTAAACTTTAAACTTATGTTATAAAATTAACAGAAGCACCTTAATTGCGTTGTCAAGTTTATCTGATGTTATCTTGAAATAGATCACTTAGTTTGGAGTATTTCCTTTTGTGCAATTCAACTTCATAGTGACGTTTCAATTTTCCGGCCCCTAATCTTTTTCCAGAAATTGTGCTTTATTGGACGAAATTATATTGTGCAATATTGTCATTTGATGGAATATTTTTGTTTATTGCGAGTGGCTCCAATATAATTTGATTTAATGTTTATTTCAGTTTTGATGATTGTTTAGAAGTAATATAAAATTAGTTAACTCATCTACCATTACGTAAAGCAAGTTAATGGTATGTTTATGAATAATTAACAATTTTAGAAACGTTCTTTCCTTGAAAACCTAACCGTCCGCAATTTACCCTGAATTATGACTAACCAAAACTTCTGAGTTAAATTATTTCTGGCTTCACATTGTAAACAAACAAAGACTGTTATAAAAGCACTATGGGAGGTTTTGGTTGTACCACAAAGAAAGTTCCATTTAAAATTTAAATTTACTTAAGTGAAACATTAGTTTTGTACCGGAAATCAGGTGTTAACATAATTGTATGGAAATGTAGAAACAATCAAATAAAGAGTGTTAGATGTAATCTTATAGTACTTGTCCACTTTGGTAAATACACGAAGAATAAATCAGGAGAACACACTTGAGTAAATATAAATTTAAAATTACGGCAAAATGGAAATAAACGTTTAATCATTCAGAAGTAGAAGTTCAACTGTATGGCTGTATGGCAACAAATAAAACAGTAAAGTTTTTACTTTTCTATACTTTCAGTATAGGCAAGATTATTTCATGAAAATTTTCGCCATTGAGATTTTGATGGAAATACACCTCCAGAAACCCGAAAAGGTTTTTTTTTAATTTCAGTCTAAGGGTGGTTGGGTGTGTCCGCTCCATAACTCCCAAATTGATGATCCAATTTTAATGAGATTTGGAATGTGGGGGTGTTGCATCAGCAAAGTAAGCTTTTAACAAAGATCCGGAAACGGAAACGGATATTAGACATGTTCTTGTGGTAGTAATTTTTTTTTCGAAAAACGAATTTTCTAAATCTGAATCCTATAGAAGGCCTTATAGCAAATGCAATGCTTTTTTCCGAACTTTCTAGCTTTCAAATGGCGGATTTTATGATTTTTTGCAAATTTTGGCTTTAGCGCTTTATTACTTAAAAACAAGGTAACTGATTGGGTTCAAAATTGCTATCATAATAGACCTATAGAAACAAAATGTTACTATGCACAAACATTTTCGAAAAGCTGAAAGCTACGTAGTGAAAATATTTTCAAAATTTTGGAAATGATCGAAAAAATATTGCTCAAAAACTGGCAATGTTGTAAACTTATAGAGCTAAAGGTGAGTTACAATTTGGTTCGTGTCTCAGCTCGCTAATTTCTATGTGACGCCTGCTATGAATTTTTGAAAATTTGGGATTTATTTAAAAACGTTTTATCAGATCGGGATGAAATTTGATATTATACGTCAATTAATGATTTTTTCGCGCCAGTAAATGTTCTTTTGACGTCAGTAAATCAACTGATGTTGTAAAATATTACCAATTAACGGAATACTTAAAGAAGGGGGGTCGGCTAGAACTATACTGCAAATATTCATAGAGAAGCTACGTGCCAAAAGAGGCAGGCAAGGAGATTGTCAAAACACACTGCACCATAATTAATAATAATGTGACGTGTGAACTAGGACGAATAGATGATACAATAAAATTACAACACAATACTATGTTTTGGTCCAAACAGCATAATGCACGCTATTACATGCATCAATAAACTAATGATTTTGTGCGGCGACCGACTAAAACTATGCTGTTTCGCTAGCTGCGCCGTTAGGGGGCAGCATTTTTCGATCTCAATGAATGGTATTTAATGTCTAAACAGTTTTAAAGTTAAAAAAATTTTTATGGGCGGGTCGAAAATTGTTTCTTTAACGTCAACATTTTTAAACGTTTAAAAATCATCGAATTTGGGATAGAAATTGCTATGCATTAAATCCTGTAAGTCAAAAATTATTTATTGACGTCAGAAGTCCATTATTACCTCAAAAAATCATTTCTTAATGTCTGAGCGTCTGAAAATTTTAAAATTAAATAATAGAAGAACGAACGAACGATCTAATTAATGTTTTTTTGAGGCCAATAAATGTATTTTTGACGTCTTTAAATGAACTTTTGTCGTAAAGTACTACGACTTAACGGAATACTTGAAGAAGTGGAAGGGCTAGAACCATACTGCAAATATTGATAGAGAAGCTGCGTGCTAGAAGAAGCAAGCAAGAGGCTTGTCAAAACACACTGAACAATAATTAATAATAATATGGCATGTGAACTAGGGCGAATGGGTGATGCAATAAAATCACAACATAAAATACTCCTGGAAATAGAACGTATGTATAAACACAGCATAATGCGAACTATTGTTGCAAGCAGAACAAAAATTAGCAAAAATTTGGTTGCGTCGTTAGCTGCGCCGTTAGATGGCAGCATTTTCGACCTCGGTAAACGATTTTGACGTCAAAAAGTCAATTTTGGCGTCAAAAATATCATTTAATAATTATGTGTAAAGAATAGCATTTATTTTGATTTATCTGAATTGTGTAGCAATTTTCTGGCGGTACAAAGTGATTTTTTGACGTCATGAAATAATTTTTTGCCATATAAGTATGATTCTTTGACGTCAAACAATAATTTATTAACCTCAAATATGTTTTGACTTCGCAAAATGTTTAATAGGAAGTAAAACGGCGTTCCATAAAATTACGTATGTAGAATCTTGACGATACTCTATTAATAAAAATTCTGAAATTAACAGTAACATATCTTTTATAATCGAAACTTCATTTTTTGTTCAATTTTGCTTCTCCTTCATCCTATTCAACATTTCCTTTTATAGAAATCAATGAATATATAATCCATGTTTGGCTGCGAATGTTACAAAATTTTACGCTTTTCCTTTAGAAAAACCCCATTCTAAAATACATCATCATGAGGTAGCTGAATAAACAGGGGTCGCATATTCTGTACGTGGTGCTAACCAGAAAACCAGGAATAAGAGCGGTGATAACCAAAAATATATTTACATTTCAGGGGCTAACCATAATAAGGAACATCCAATAAAGCAAGGCATTTTGTTACACTTGCTAGGGTGCACAACGCACGTGCATGAAGTCTAATAAAACCTAATGAAAACCTTTTTTATAGCCGGTTAGGTAAAACAGTAATTTGTGAAAACAAAATATCAAGACCAATAAAAGCTAAAGTTGGAAAAGGTTCAGCGAGACGAAAAGTCTTGTGATTCCTAGTACAAAGTTACATACCTTGGGATAAGGATTATTGGAATGAAGTTTATTTAACGTGATTTGGTTGCAACTTTGTAGGTGAAGTTTGTAGAAGTACCAGGCAGCTTTTATAAGGTGCTGTCTAGCAAAAATCAAGAGACTTTTATGTTCGGGACAACTATAATTGTATCGGATATAATAAAATGCAAAATCGGCAAGAACGTATTGAGGAAAGGCATCCTTTGTAACTCAAATAAAAGATATTTTCTTCTTTTGACTTGTTCCGCTCGGTTTATACCCTTTTTCCCCTAGGACTAATGTACAACTACCACTGATGTATGTTTCCCCCAACCTGAGACAAAAACCCAATTGGACTTGTGTTTATTGTACGCCATTTAAAACTCCCTTTATAACCGCGTGTAGTTTACTTAGAGTTTTTGTCTCGTAAAATCTTTTATTATATAATTTTGCTGGTCAAAATTACCGCTTATTTCGCGTTATTCGTGTTTATAGAGACGAGAAACGGGACAATATGATGCAAATTAGTTTTTAAGATGAACTTTCTGGTGCCGATTCCAAAATTATAATCCGAGGTACGCGCGTTTTCGCCACTTCTATTTACAAATCCAAACATTTCGCCCTTTACAAAGCGTCCTACAAAGGTTGTTGAAAGCAGTCAACCCCCGGCCGATTTTATATTGAAAGCACGAAATTAAAAGCGGATCGTGACCAATTTTCCTTTCTCATTTAAGTGGCCCATGATATTTGAATGAGTTGTTTTATCAATAGTATTTAGGTTGTGGACTAAAAGCAGACCTACAACATCAGCAAAACCAACAGCTATTTACCAAAACATAAAAGTGCAGGAAAATTTTCTTTAATATATCGGAAATTTCCTGCAATTATGAAACGTTTATTAATTCAAATTGTTGACTGAAAATACTTTAAGAAAAAAAAATTAAACAAATTTAAGTTTTGCTGTAAAGTTTGCCGCGTAAATAAACCCAATAAAAAACATCAAAGTTCGTTAATGGAAATCTAAAGCAAATAAATAAATACAACTAAATTATAGAGAAGCTCATGTTTCAAGGCAAACTTTGATAATTAAAAGTCGATATTTTACCCTTTTTTCGCAATTTAAACTTTTACGGTGAAGCTGCGTTGAAACTTCTTCAGTATTTATTAACGTTTATATTGGGACTTTTTGCGAATTTAAAAACTTGCTTTAGATTATTAAAGCTGTTTATTTATTTCTCGATTTTTGACAGGAAAGAATTAAATATGCTTGCGTCCAACGCCTGTAACGTTTCTAAAGCTTCAAAAAATATATATTATTGTAGGGTAGTCAAAAACCGATTTACTTAAATATGTGTGAAACACAATAATTAATATTCATTCACCGAGGTCTTGAACAGATCTGCCGATGCAGCCAGGTCGCATTCTCGAAAAACACCTTGCAGGCCTAGTCAACTACGTCCTTCTAGTAATTATGGTGCTCTCAGATGCATCAACATTCATTATTTAGAATATCCCCAGTATTAACAAGAAAAGCAAAGCAAATAGACGTTAATTTATTGTAAATAAAACAATTAACTTGGAACAGATTTTGTATTTTAGCTTTATACGTATTTCAACGTGTTTAGCCGTCATTTTCAAAAGCTTTCGAAAATAACGTGTAAACACGTTGAAATACGTATAAAGCTAAAATACAAAACCTGTTGAATTTAAGAATTGTTTTATTTACAATAAATTAAAATGAACTTCAACGCAGTAAAGCGCGAACTTATAAATAAATAGACATTACTTCAGGGGAGGTATTTCCCCTGTGGAAATCCCACATATTCTTTAGTAGTTAAACCTTCGAGCCTACTATAGCATCATCTTCCGTGCACCAACTCAGCATACCTAATAACCTGTAAGAGAACTATAGGACGATTATCACGCCCGATATGGGTTAACCGGTTATTGAATCGACCAACGGAAATTTTTTGAAGGTTTTGACTTGAAGGCTATTGCTCAAAAATCAGTTTGCAGATCTGGATGGTATTTGGTACCGCAGTAGCCCTTGGAAGTCGCGATAATTCTACCTAGGAACATTTTTTTAAAGCACGAAAACTGCAAAAGGAGTTGCAGCAGTATTTGAAGGAGGGGGTAATTTCCACCCTCCCGCCCACCTTTTGGCTGATAAATTTGCTGAATTTAATACCGAAGAATCTTACAACAAAAAGAATGTATGATTTAAAAAAAAAACGAAAATTGTTGTAAGTTAGTCAGGTATACTGACTTAGGCCAATAACCGTGTGAATATGTATAAAGACTGTGAGTATGTATGTATGTATGTACGTGTGTGTATAGGTGCGCATGTGTGTGTTTTTGTATATGTTTTAATATAATAATAATGTACATTAACGTTATATATGTTTATACAAATTTTCTTGTTATTTTCTTTCCAATTGTGACAATTCTAACACCTATGTAAAATGGGTCGAAAGAAATAAAGTATTATTATATTATTATTATTATAATACCGCTGGCATTTCCCTGTTTATTAGTGCGCCCCGTACTCGCTTTTCAGTGCTACATTAACCGCCCGCCGTTGTACGGTACAACGGTATACAAATATACTTTTGCAAATACGTTAATTAACAATATCTAAAGTATAGGAAAGTTTATGCGAAAAGCTTCGACCATTGTTGTAGAAAAGATAAATTGAGATTAAAAAGTTTGTTAGACATAAAAAATTCAAAATAAATGTAAATGAGGAGGACGAACAGTAAAAACAACTGCAAAAAATATAAGTTTGGTGTTTCATTTTTATTGCACCTGCTGCTAAAATTTAATAAACAGCCATAGTGTCTGTTTTTAAAAAATATTTTTTTAATTTTCAGAATTTTCTACATATTCCATTAAATTTTCGAAACCGAAAATTTTCGCGATTTTAATACTGCTACACTGGAAATAACGGAGAGAAAAGTGTTGTAATTTATCTAACGACAAGTGAATTCACCAGCATATTTTCATATTATTTCTTGCTAATTTTTCGTGTGTGAGCCAACATTGTTATTAATATATTAAAACAAATTTTGTTTTTTATTCACAAAATTGATACCAGATATGTACTAGTTAAATAATTTATGGCGTATTGAAGTCACCAAAATTAAAAAAAAAATAGTCGTGGTTCTGATTACAAAACACAAAACATTAGCAATAAATAAAATACTGGAAGTGTTCCCTGGGACAAATTATATAGATCTGTGGGCTAGGTAAATATAACCTTTGACAATGGCATGTAAACATGCCGAAATACGTATAAGGTTTAAATAAATAGATATTGTTAAAGTGATTAAGTATTTTATATACAGATACTCATTAAATATGGACTTTAACGAAGTAAAGCTGGAATTGATAAATAGGTAAATATGCCTACGAATTAAACCAATCTGTATAAAATGGATTCTGTAGCATGTAAAATATTGTTGACAGGTAGACAAACATAAATCATGTCACCAGGGTGTTTTAGTTTACGAATATTATTAATCTTCATTGGTTTGACTTTGAAAAATTGCATGCTTAATTTATTCTACCCAGGAAAAAATATTACATTGAACATCATTATTAAATGAAAGAGAGTTTGAAATAAATACAGTATCGAATATGTATTTTGTACTTGCAAGTATTATTATCCAAAAAAGTTCTTTGTACAGTCGCTATTTTAAAAGATTTTCCTTTTGGATGCAATGAAATGAAGACTAAAAATATGTCTATGGACTTTTCCGATTTCATTCTATTTTTATAACAAATTTACCAACGTTTGAAAATTACTGGATGTTATCACTAGTCATGGCCGGGAGAACACGAATATGGAGTTATTTTTTCAAGAACGTCAAAAGTTCCAAAGTCAATCAATGACCACTCCATACTCCAGGTTTCCGAATGCTTAAAATCGTGTTTATTAAAAAAATGTTGAACGAATGATTATTTTTAGATTATTACAAAAAGTAATAAGGACTATTTTTATCTTTAATACATCTTTAGAATATTATATAAACATCATAACCAGTTAATACTTTAAGTTATGTAAAACTCTCCTAAAATCTTATTTATTTTTAATATCGTTTGCTGTTATAATAAGTATATCTTATTGTCAATTTAAAACATTGTCCATGCCGCTCCAAAGAAAATTATTTTTATATAAAAACTGTGAGTCTTGGTAAAATAAAATTCCCTTCATGGCAGATTGTCATTCAAACCGAGGTGTGTAAAAGAAGCAAACAGTAATTTAACGCCTTGTTAAATTTTAATCAAGGATTTTAAAATTCCCAGTGGAAGAGAGCCGGAAAGTACTTAAAATCCATCTACACATCCCCGTATTTCCATTTTTATCAAGGCAAAGTAAAAGCAGCAGCAGCAGCAAGTTTACTACTTTTCAGCAGGTAATATATCACTGTAATTTGTTTACAGAGGGGCCTTTCCAATCAGACGCCCTTTTGGTGCCAGAAAATTGCCTTTTCGATCACATCCACAATCAAAGCAACTGCTGGACGTTCGGACGCTGGAATGCGACGGCCGCCAACGCCTGCCAAGAACGGGGGCTGCAACTCCGCTCCTTTGCGATGCTTCTTCCCTGTGGAATTTCGCTCTTCAGCGGGGTCGAATTTGTCTGCTGTCCAAAACACCTCAAGGGTAAGCCCGCACTTTAATTTCTAAATCACGCAACTCGGGAAAAAAGCAATTAAGAGGTTGTATTCGTTCTGCCACCCTCTGACATAATGATACTTTTAACAAAAAAGTTTGTGGGCAGCTCGATGGCGGTGTTTCGCTCTAATTTGATAAGTTTGCTCGCTACTTCACAACAATGACAGCGAAACACGTTTCACCGAAAAGCATTGATTAGCTGACAAATCATTATACGAGGAAATGAAACTGGGGCGTATATGTCACAGCTCAAATCGATCAAATTCAATTACTTGATGCGCATCAGTAAAATGTATTTGTAGATAAATATGACTCTACATGCTTCATCAAAATTCAATAAGCAGTGATTGGATGTACCAACAAATGCAGGTGATTGTGATATATAAATTCCCTCTGTTTTTCACATATAAAAAAAAATACCACTGAAACATTTTATATAAATATGTAGAAACATGTATCCCAATTGGAATTGTATCGAAACCATATTTGCAATGAAGTTTATCAAACCGGTTTGATTTGCATTGATTGTTCTTTTGCACGGATATTATTAAAAAATCAAACAGTATTTTTTACTTGCGAATTTAAATAATTGGTCTTTGTAGCTACAAGCTATTCGTGCAAGTCTCTTTCCTACCATGTTTCTTGCATTTATTTCGCCCATGACTTCTTTGGGCTTCCCCTCTTGCTTCATTCGAATAGTACCCATTGGAACAGTTGTTTCGGCTACCTTTCCTCAGGCTTGCTATTCAGATGCCTATACTGTTCATAGCAAAAGCTATAGTAAATGAAGCTATTGCTTAAACAAAACATAGAGGGGGCACCTAACGGTAATGAACCTTACGCCATTAAGCTGCATCAGTAGGGACAGTCGGGAGTTTCTCAAAATTTCGCTACAATGAATCGAACCAGGCCACCTAGACTCAACACTGACAAACAATTCATTGGCATTGCAAGTGGCCTAGACATAAATCTCTTACGATTAACATACTCATCCGGATTTCTACCAGGTCCTAGGTCTACAAATTTATACAATGTGTCCCAAGATTAGCCGAGCATAGACAGATAACATGTGGAAACTAAAATTCTCGTATAACTTTAACTTTTCCCTGAAATGCCCCCGTCAATTTTAGACGTCATAACGATGAAGAACGCATATTTTTGTATTACTCGGTAAACATTTTGGCAAGCTTTCGCTTTAATTATGACTTAAATGAATTAATTTACGATATCAAAAAAAACTTACATTTCTCGTATATGTGTGTCTATAGAGCAGTTGGTAAAGGGACGGTACACGCTTGCGATATAACAACGGAAGAAAGTGCAGCGGTTAAAATCCCGCTTAACTCAATTTTTTGTTGTATTTATTTCTAATTAATTGTTTTATTTTATAAGAGCTAATTAATCTTAATGTACTGCTTTGTGTTAAAAAATTGTTAAATTACAAAAAATATTATATTTAATAAATCTTCATTGACTCATTATTGCATAATAAAGTATTTGCATGGACTATTACACACTAAAGGTATATTATATAATCAAAGGTATTTGGCAATTAAATATTTTAAATAATAGTTCAGCTATTTCAAAACTGTTGGATCATAGTTTAAAAATGATTAAATGGTTAATAAAAACTATAAAACTATTTAGTAAACATTACCTATTGAATTACTTGGGTCTGTAAAATCACAACTTTTAATAAATATTAATAAACTGTGAAGCTGAAGTTTTTTAAATCAGTTGATATAAACTCAATTTTAACGTCTAAAATCGTAGATCATCATATATGACTCGACAGCTATGAAATAGCTGAAATATTATTTGATGTTTTAATTGTCAAATACTTTATTATGCAAAGGTGACTGATTTAATCTATATAAATAAAAATCAATTGCCGCATGTTTGGTACATCATCACTTGAGAATGGCTCGACCGATTTGGCTCATTTTTTTTTGTTGTGTTCGTAATTGTCAGGACAAGGTTTGTATGAAAGAAAATTTTGGGAAAATGCACCGGTAAAGTCGGAAAACTCGGAAAATCCAAAAGATGATTTTGTATGGTATTTTTGTATGAGATTTCGTATGTTTTCGTTTTTGAATGGCGTTTCGAAGAGAAAAATGGAAAAATCGAAGTGGAAAACTCGAAAAACTCAAAAAATTCGGAAAATTAGGAAAAATCGAATTTTTTTTTTCCTTTTTTTGGATGGAAAAACAGGAATGGAACAATGCAAAAGTCATGTTCCCACTTGAACTCAGACAATTCTCGTGATTTTTAATTCATTTTGATCAAATTGAACGAAAATCGTCCCTCACAAACATTTGAGTCTCGATATCAACATATGACTGTCACTGTGTGACGTTCAGTTTGACAGTTCTGCTGTGTATCACGTTCCGTATTGAAAATTGATATTTTGCGAAAAATAATTGAATTCAAAGCGATAGTTTCTTTGGAAAAAATGCCACCAGTGAGGCGTCGAAATATCGGTCGGCGTACGCGCATAGTAATCCAACGACATGATCGTCGAGACAATGAGACTGACGAAGAGCATAGTCAGCGTTTGGAGGCAAGTCGAATAAGAATTTCTGAAGCGCGATCCATTATGACTCCGGAACAACGGATACAGTCGAGTTCGACTCGCTCAGTTGGAACTCGCGCACAAAATAATTTGGAACGTCGACGAAACAGACGGCCAAACGTGACAATTCGATATGAGCGTTTAGCAGCTACAGATACAACAAAAAAGGCTTACTTAGGACCAGCAGCGCGGACCGGGCCCAGCTAGTTAAATATAATATTTTGTGTCATTTAACAATTTTGAATAACAAAAGACCGTGCAAAAATAAAATTTAGGTCTTTACAAAATAACACATAATTAGAAATTTAAAAAATGGCAGTGAGCGGGATATCAATCGCTGCACTTTTGTTACCAGTGTTATGTCGCGAACGTGTTTACCAACTGCGCTATGAACACACGCATGCGAAGTGTAATTTCGGAGTTGTAAGTCGAACATGTTTATTACGATCATAAATTAATTAACTTAAACCGTAACTAAATCAGAAGCTTGCAAAAATTTCTTCCAAGTAGTAGATAAATATGCTTTCTTCATCGTTATGATGTTTAAAATTGATGGGAGCATTTCAGGGAGACATTATACGGGATTTTCATTTTCCACATGTTATCTGTCTATGTTCGGCTACTCTTGGGACACATTGGACAAGTATGAAATCGATTACGCCGATTCCGCATGGAAAACTGTATTTACTTACCATTGGTGCTTTGCCTCTCTAACTTTTTCATAGCAATAAATTTTATACGTACATCAGCCTTCTCCATAACACATTTGACTGTTTTTGACACGCTATGTTAATGTATTCCAACATTCTCGACTGCAGTACTCTGGAATTCTGAATATTAACATACGCTGTAACGAGCGCCTCTTCTTTTCTTATAAACTGTCTCCCAAGAAATAGTTAGCATCCACTGAATCTTTTCATGTTCAAACCGATAGTGTTTTATATTCTGTTAATCTTGTGCATTAACACGCTTTTTATAGCACTTGTCCTTTCTTCGTTTTTCATTTTTTGGCAAACTATTACACGCCTGTACAGCACTGTGAAGTCGGTCTGTCTCTCCCCAAACTTCAAATTTCTGAAGTGTTTGCTGTAGTGTTGAAGCTAATACTAACTTTTACTCATATGATTCGAAGTATTTGCTTCACCGAAAGTAGCAATAGGTAGCAATCGAAGCAGATACTTTTCGAACTATTTTTTACTATAAGTAAACGTTTTACAAACTTGTATTCATATAGAATGTATTATATGGTAGTAACTGGTATAGTGAAAGAATATGCTTCCTTTTATTCACAAGAGCCATGGTATGCCACAATAGCAGCATTTTTTGACTTAACGCAAATTTTAATATCTTGCAATTTTGACTTCCTTCAAACTACGTTTAGTTTGACTCTTTTTAGTTTGCCATCACCAAACAAAATAAAGTGAATCACTCTGTATTTCACACGAAAAGCATATAATCCAAAGAGAGAAGCAGAGAACACATTACCTCCATTATACAAATGAATTAAATCGTCTTGTTCATCAAATTAGGTGAAAATTAGACAGCCAGATAATATCTTCAAGCGTACAACGCAGGTATATCTACGAATTAGACCAGAGAGACTCGCTCATCAGTGTACAGGGCAACTAAACGGATAATTCACTAACCGTACCCCCTATGAAGTACTTACATTAAAAGTTGATTAATTGAAACACTTCAGCGATGATGCGTGACATACGACTTCGTCAACCAAAATTTTGTTATATATATTTTTTTTAATTAATAGGTAATAATGAGATCGTCAGTTCGGTTTTATTTATTTTATTCCTCGGAATATTGGAAATAGAAAAACCAATGTGATGATCGAATCTAAGACATGCGTAATGCGTATTACTAGACTAGTATCCTAAGAATTAAAATAATTATAATTGTAAACAAATTACAAAAGTTGTTTATTTAATAATTCAAAAATAATAGTTAAAGAAACCACGCACTAGCGTTGCTTTTTATGATGCATACATTTTAGGAAATATAAAAACATCTTGTTATTTGATGTCATGAATTTTAAAATTAATTAGGGAAAAGTTAAACATGGCATGCTGAGGCGCCCTTTTGTGCAAAACAAGGCTGTATTTGTATCTATAGAATATCGGCGATTGTTCTAAATTAACAAAGCTTATTGATTTTGGCAACGATGTTTACCGCAAGCTAAGGAAATAAAATAATTTACAATAAGCCAATTTTAACTTCCTCGGAGAGAAGAAATTTATGTAAAAGTCGAATATAGATGGCCTCGATTAATAGTGCTCTGAAAAATGATTATTTTTTCATTTTTAACTGCCTAGAAATTTTGACAGCAACTTTTTCCGAGGAAATTGCTGACAGAGCGAAGACATTAAAAACTCATTTTCTGTGTAATGAAACAATCTGCAATGAGGGTATCTGCAATTTTGGTGCAATGTCGGTCTACAATTTTAAATACGCAAAATTACAGTCGGTGTAGCCCGAAGCTCGATACAAATAGCCACATTAATTTTCCATGACGTAGTCATTACCCAGGACACTGCATTTGCGGAATTCCGTATAGCGTAAAAGATAACTTAGGTGTAATACTAGAACTCCCAGTAATGAAAAATGGCAGGCTCGAGTTATTTTATCTAACTTCTCTAAGTTTTATAGCATTACTTAAGTAATAGTTGGCACCAAGTAGTTTTCAAAGTACGAACACAAAATTTATTTGACAGACGAGAGATACAAAAAATTTGTTGAGTTAATCTGATATTTTATGAGCAGATATAATAAATATAATTAAATATTATTTGCCAATCTTTGCCAAAAGTATTCCAAAACGAGTTAGTCTGGAAACTCCAACTTTTACAGTACATGAAAATTCAATTAAAGTTTGGAGAAATTTACTTTTATTTAATATAAACAGCGTTAAAGGGCAAAGGTATTACTTAAAATCGAAGTTATAATGCTGTTAAATGGAGTTTAAATGGTTTAAGTTGTACGTATACTTTTAATGAAATTAACTGTCTATAACCTTTGAAGAAGTGTATTAAAAAATGTTTAATATAGTAAATTCTATATTTGTTCACTTTATTTTTAGAAAAACGGCGGCTACATTTTACATTATTTTTGACTGAATATACTGAACCTATTTTATGGCCACCTTGGTCACCACATTCGAACCCCTTACACATTTTTAATGGTAGCGTTTTTAAGATTCTCGTGAAATAATATGTCAAGAACCTAAAATGTTACAATTAATTTTGAACTACTCTCTACTCTTATCACATTTGAAGTGCCTCTTTGTGTTGGTTTTAATGTTTCGTTGTATTTATGCTGTTTTCCACTAGTATAAGTTATGTAAGTAACTAATAACCCTTTAAAGGAACGTCGTGTGTATTATTTGTATGCAGTACTCTCAGCCCGATCAGGTCTCTTCTTAAGAGCGCCTCCTCCGTTCCTAAAAGGATAATAGTGCCATGTGATACGCTTGAGAAATTAACTCAATAACAGCACAAATTGGTAATACTACCCGAAAAGAGCGTCTTGTCGCAACCAACGTGGAAATAGCGCCGTCACTGACCCCAATCAACTTTTTCTATAACACAGCCTCAATGCTACGCCTAATACGGAAGGATAATAGCGCCGCAATATTGATACACCTGATAAAGTACACTAGTAAGATTCCGATAGATGGCAACAGCGGTAGGAAACAGCCGAGTGTTCTAAGGTACACCATGATCAACGTACAACAGTCTTCCGTACTATATGCAGGATGTGTATGTTAGGTGTGTATTTCAAAGAAATGTACAGGGCATAATTCAAAATACGTTTCTGATACCAAACAATGTTTTCAAAACAAAAATTAAGACAGAAGAGCGTTGGTTTGATATCTGTAATGCGATAATCGAATTCTATTGCTGGTACAATTATACAATAGATTAAAATCGATATGTCCAATTTCTAATACAGATACGGAGTTGTACGGTACGCCAAAAAAACTGTAACAACATGATCAATAATTATATCAAATCAGAACCGGAAGTCGGAAGACACAGTAATAATTTTCCCTATTTATTATCGACCAGGGAACTGAACTTTTAGTTGCGTACTTTTAATACCTCCCTGGCGTAAAGCACCGGTACAAGTACCCTCTAAATTATCCCAGGGTTGTATACAAAGCGTCCGAAGTTTATAATTTTGTAAGTTACAAGATTACCAAACTATCCATAACTTTCAGCAAACTTGAACAAGTGGGCTTAAAGATTGTAGCAATAATAACAGGTTTTCTTCATTTGAAATTTTAATACGTTCTTAACTCATTTATTAAAAGTAAACTCGCAAATTATGGTCATTATTTTACTTCATTCCAACGAGTAAATGCAGCTTATGCATCTAATTAGAGCAAACGACGTCTAAATCTTCATTAAACGCTTCAAAGACGTTGTGATGTAATTAGAAAATGTAATCGCGTACTCTTGCTGCTTGCGTTTGTGAATAACGCGATAATGTGCTAAATGTGAAGTTACACAAAAACATCGTTATGCATGAACGTTTGACAGTGTGTAAAGTTTGTCTACATTATTTCTAGGGAAAATTGTGAAACGAAACTATTCGATAAACACCAATGAGGGCAGTAGAGCGACAAAAATATAGTTAAAAAATTCAAGTTCAAAATCAAATTCCTTTGAAGTACCCCCTAATGCGCATTAACTCGCTATAAGTGCAGTGTGGCAATTTTGATGTTAATACAAGCCTACCTAATTTTGCGTTTTTTCGGATGAATAGGCAGAACGGTTATTTAATTTGCGAAAATCGCCCACGTTCAGGTTCAGACATAAACCACTGGATTTATTTGACGTATCTTCTTCGTTGATGTAGCAAACTTTAATTTTTGAGATGGAAGCGAGACAAGTTAAAACTTTCTTCGTTATTTTTACGCCTTATTTTCTGAAATGGGTATTAAAATTTTCCTTATTTATAGACTTCTCGTAGTACACTTTATCATAAAATTGTGACAATTTTCAATTAAAGTTAACACAACTTTTATACACCTTCCGATTTATGTTCGAGATTGTCATCTGCAGCGCGAATAATTTCAAAATTTCATTTAGTCGAATTCTTCATTATTTGATCACTTTGTTTTACATACAAAACGAATAATAAAAAAATTTATGACCAATTCGATCTGCATGTTGGTGGCAGCGTTGAAAATCGATGCAATTTTGTTGCATTTATTGCGCCGATATCATAACCATACTATCGTGTGATTGATTGCAATTCCGTTCCTTTGTTCCTGCAGGGAATTAAGCAAGCTCTTGCTGAATTACATACCGATGTTGAATTTCTTCCGTACAAAATCGACTTAATTTTATGCTACACTTGGTCTTATGTGAAATGGAAGGCAAATGCGGAGGCAGATAAAGAACCAGGACTGATATTCCGGAATTTCATTTAAATTTGAAATATGAATGTGATATTCGTATTATGCAAAATAGTCGGATTTTGCATTTATTTGTATCTTTCAATTTTGTCAAATCGTTTAAATGTTTATCTAAAGTAAAATGGGGAAACTTTAAATTACCTACAGACTATAGTTTCAAATATGGAGTACTTGCTGAAATTTCAAGAATTCAATGTCCTCAGACGTTTCCTTCAAGTGAAGTCTAGAAACCAATCTTTCCTAGATTCGTAGATAGCCGCTCGTTGAAATTGAGTAATAAATAATTGATTTTGACCGTGATACGTGTTGATGACAAAGTGAAAAATCTTTTCTTATAGCACGGAACGCTGTCCACGTTTAAGAAAAAAAATCGCGTGTTTTATGGTCGAGGCCAAGTCTCGCTATTCATTAGTCTATGGACGGCGTTTGGGCGTCTCTTGTTCATCCCGAACATTCTGTGATATCAGCGAAACCTGACGTGGATAGATGAGGCACCCTTGATTTAACGCTAACGCGAAATTGAACTGGAACTGCACAATCTTCCTTTAGGCCTTTATAAGTACCTTCCCCGATTCAACTATAACACGCTGCGTTCAATTTTCGAAATTTATCCATCAACAGTTTTTCATCAGCGAAATTTCTCCGTGAGCTACCGAAACACACCTGCGACCGTTTTGATCAATTAGAACTCGTGAAACTTAAATCCAGAAACTAGAAAATAGATTAAATTTGCAGAGACTACTTGATATACAAAGTGATTCATAATCATATTTCATAAGAAGCAACTTAAAATTTAATACTAGAATTTTACAAACACCTTTTTGTTTGCATTTTTTAATGGTGTATTTACTATATACAGATTTACATATTTTTAAAATTATTTAAGGAAAAATAATATACAGAGTATAAATTTGCGTAAACTTGATAAAACTTGCAATATCAGTTTTAGTAACTTTAGGGATCATTCTTGTAGTTTAACATTTTCTTCTTTTACTACACCTTTCCACTTTTATCATCAATTTTTCTACATTTTCAGTTACGGTTTTTCCAATAACCCAACACACACATTCCTTATTAAAATCATGCCTTGTTTTTCCGTAGCTACGTATTTCTTAGACAAGTTATATCTACAAATTTAGCTTTATTGCCATATTCGTTTCTATTAGGTCAAAAATTCGCTATTATTTATCATTGTCTGCATTACATATACATGGAATGGAAGAACCTCAAAACAATATTTTATTCTTACTTAGCATTCCAATTGCCTTTGATATTTAATTTCGCCAGTTATGAAATTTGTACATGCGGGGTGGTCCAACACTTATTACGCCTCTATTTAATTCTGAAACGGATCAAGATAGCGAAAAAATGATAATAAAAATTTTTTGGTAACGTAAGACCTACCTTTCTGCATACTTGAAAAATAATTTTAACCAATGCTGTAAGCGCTGTAACACGATCGTCATTTCTTTTTTAAATATCAACCTAGGAATTTTTTGCGCTTGTTCAATAGAGAATTTTCTTCTCTTTTCGGTGGTATGGAGCTGGTATACTCGTACATAACTAAACTTTCGAGAAAAGGCGAAAAACTTCTTCATATAAGCAGGCCTTGAATTCACACAACAGCCTACCACAGTCGCAGCAGCGTTGCTACGAGATATGAATGATATTTTTGTTAGATTATTCAAAATGTACTAATGTATTTTATTCAAGGGGCGGCATCGCCTAAGGGTGTCAAAACTGTAAATCCGGCCCTGATTACAATACAATTCAAAAAGTTAATTAATACTTACTTTCGACTGTTAACAAGCGGAAATAAGCAAATAAAATGAGGAAAAACCGTCCTTATGACAGTAATAATGATAATAATAAACTATACATTGTCAGCCCGATCGTTCACCTTGGTGCATATACACTGTGTCTATAAAGTAACCCCCCCCCTAACTAACTTTTGAACGACTTAATATTTTACTACAAAATTTGGTGTGCTTTAATGGGAAATTAAATACCATTTTTTAGCTCATAATTAAATAATGTATCATTTAAAATGGCGGCTGGGCGCCATTTTGAAATTTTTTTTTAAATAGAAAGGGGGTCGAGTGGCACCTCATTTGAAAGGTCTTTTAGTTCTCCGTCTGATCCTAGAGTTTAAAAGAAAAATATTTAGCCATAACAAAATGACAAACGTTTGAAGTAAAGAAGTCTATTAAAAAAAACTAAGAATTAAAGCAAAAACAAATGAAATTAAGTGTTCGAAATGTTCACCATTCGCTTCTTGCCACATACAAAGTCGGTTATGACATTCCTGCCTTACATTTTCATAAGATTCTGGAGTGATATTTCTGCAAACTTCTGTAATGCGTTTTTTACAGAAATGTCACTCCAGAAACTTATGAAAATGTAAGGCGGGAATGTCATAACCGACTTTGTATGTGCCAAGAAGTGAATGGTGAACATTTCGAACACTTAATTTCATTTGTTTTTGCTTTAATTCTTAGTTTTTTTTAATAGACTTCTTTACTTCAAACGTTTGTCATTTTGTTATGGCTAAATATTTTTCTTTTAAACTCTAGGATCAGACGCAGAACTAAAAGACCTTTCAAATGAGGTGCCACTCGACCCCCCTTTCTATTAAAAAAAAAATTTCAAAATGGCGCCCAGCCGCCATTTTAAATGATACATTATTTAATTATGAGCTAAAAAATGGTATTTAATTTCCCATTAAAGCACACCAAATTTTGTAGTAAAATATTAAGTCGTTCAAAAGTTAGTTAGGGGGGGGGTTACTTTATGGACACAGTGTATATTTCTAATCTGTGCCTTGGTGTTAATAGCCATTGGTACCAACAGCAGCATCACAAAAATAAACAGTACCACGCGTGCGTATTTACCGGTAGGTATATTTTGGCGTATTGTTTAAATGCTTTTTAATATACAAATTTCAATAATTAATTCTGCAGTTAATAAAACGTCTATTTCAAAAATTAAAAACAAATACGTGGCTAATATTTTTCAACCTGTAATGTAAATTTGAATTTAAAAAAAAATTGTAGACGACCCCATTCTACTAACCATACATGTAGTTTTGCTTGGGCTTCGATAATAGATAATACGCAACTTAGTTTTGCAAAAAGGGAATATCTACTATTACTACAGAATCAGGTCCTAATTTATTTTGCTTCAGATTTGGTAACAATAGGTATGCTTTGAGGTGTGAAAATCATAAATCCGTATTTAATTAAATTTTACAGTTAAACGCTGTGGTAACGTCCAGTTATAGCCACTGTTGTTATTCTTAATCATGCATTGTCTTACTACTCAGAAAAGGGTTCAAACAACAAAAATATCCCCAATTTATGCATGAAACATTTACAGCTTTTCATTGCCTCTCCTGATTTATATAAAGTTATTTGTGCAGTTTAATTATAGCACGCCTCAGTTATTTTGCCTTTGGGTGTAGACGAAGGATTTCAAACATCTAAAATGTACAGCTTTGCGATTAACATATGAATTACATTAGCATAATGGTTTAGATTTTTAAGATACCCCCTTCTAGTATAAATTTCACAAACTTCCTCATTAAATAGTTTAATATTCTTTTGTATTTTTTTAACTGTTCAAGTGTCAACCTAACACATTTTCGCCTTTTGAAAATAATGTAAATTACGCTTGAATGTGCTACTTCTAAGTATTCAAACAGAATATCAAAAAATATTAAATATGTAACTAAAGGACACGTGGTAGGACACATGCTGACACACTTTGTGGATTTTATAAAATGAAAAGGTGCTATAAATAACGAATAAGCTTCAGGAAAAATGCGTCCGTTTTATCGATATCTTGCATGCAGAATAATTTATTTTGCCGTTTCTATCTGAAAAGGAAATATAGATTACATCTCTCAGTTTGTTAGACTTCCGAGTGTGTGACCGAACACCCCAATTTCCATATTGCCTCCCCACTTGATTGAAATGCACGGCGGCGGTTCGATTGAAATTTAATATTTAATGTGGAAATTATGGGGAAAATGCACAATTTGTTGGAAACCACTTTATGGAGATACGTTTAATATTTTATTTTCAATTAGAGAAAACAACACACATTAAACTTATGTTTCCGAGTTCTACGTGTAAGTAGCTACTTCACAAATTACAAAAGTTTATTCTACTAACTGTACGATTTCTTTGTTAAAATCTGAATCCTAAGGAAACGCCGACGCGGTAATAAAATTCTTTTCTATCGCTACTACAAATGTAATAAATAACTGTCTTCTTCAATCAATATAAAACTCCCTTTGGGTTTTATACAGTTCTTCTTCCACTTAATGTATTTCGTTTTGTTCTAGACAACATGAAACCCAAGAAACCCATCGATCTCGCAATTCTCAAAACTGATCAACAAGAACTCCTAGACGCCGATGAAGATTCTCTAGATTCTGATGAGGATGATGATGATGAAAAGGATGATCTCGACGATCTCGGCGACGATACCGAGCTGTCTGACGATCCCAGCTTAGATGATGAGGATGAAGATGACGATGATTATGACGATTCTGATCAAGATTGGGATACCACTTCTTCAAGCACTACTTACACTCCAAAATCTACGACACAATCGACGTCAACTACTACCACGACAAAAATAACACCGCTTCCAACACCTGATCCATATTTCACTCACTTTGATCCAAGGAATGAACATCAGAGTTACAAGGAAGCTCAGGTAAATGTTTAAAAGTTGCGAAATTTTCTTATTTGTTTAAACTAAACTAACAAATATTTCTCTTTCAGGAACGGCTAGAAGAAGCACATCGTGAAAAAGTAACGCGAGTTATGAAAGATTGGTCTGATTTGGAAGAACGTTACCAGGATATGCGATCCAGTGATCCTCGAGGTGCAGATAATTTCAAACAGAGGATGACTCAAAGATTCCAACAAACAGTACAAGCCCTAGAAGAAGAAGGTGATGCCGAAAAACATCAACTTGCTGCCATGCACCAACAAAGAGTTCTAGCTCACATCAACCAAAGGAAAAAGGAAGCCATGACTTGCTATACACAAGCACTGAATGATCAACCACCAAATGTAAACCCTTTCGATTTTTTTTAAATTTTATTCTGCTTATAAATTTTTTTTCAGACTCACCGTGTTCAAAAATGTCTGCAGAAACTTCTCAGAGCTTTACACAAAGACCGTGCACATGCTATTACTCACTATCGCCATCTACTCCAAAGCAGCCTTGAAGCAGCAACTCGGGAACAGGCCAGAACATTGGAACGTTTAACTGACATAGACAGAACTGTTAACCAAAGCATGCAGATGTTGAAACGATACCCGGAACTTGCTTCGAAAATTGGACAATTGATGGATGACTACATTCAAGCTCTCAGATCAAAAGATGAAACTCCAGGCTCTCTGCTAGCTATGACAACTGATGCTGAAGCTGCTATACTTGATAAATACAAATCAGAAGTAGTCAGCAAACAGGCTGAACGAGAAAGACAGAGATTGCAAGAGAAGGCAAGGAAAGAACAAAGAAAGAAGGAAAGAATAGAATTAAGAGATGAAAAGAAACGTGTTGAAGCTGTTTTGGGTAAACAAATTAGCAATTTTGATGCTGAGGATATGGAGGATGAAACATTACCTGAAGATAGGGTAAGTATTTAAAAATAAATATCCCTACCTCCACTTCAATTCATTCTGTAAAAAGGAGCAGAGGTAGAAAGTATAGTAGTGTAGCCACCTCATGCATCTGCCCCAGCTGTAGCTGGCACAAATCCTTAGACCCTTAGTTAGCTTAATTTAGGTACAGTTCCATAAAATATCAAAAATTCAGGATACCTTGTGTCTACATTTGGCAACAGTGAAAAGGCAGCGAACCGGCACCATTATTGTTAAAAGATCAGGTGCCCATCATGTTTTCAAGTTCATGTCCCTTCTTCACCAGCAAACAATAGATATCCCCACCATGCTGAGATGGTAACTGGTACTGGTAGTTTTAGAGATGTGCCAGAAATTATTTTTTAAGGAAATTCATAACCTATTACAATATAATGACAAAACTTAATTAATACTTACTTTAGACTATTTACAAGTGGAAATATGGATATAAAAACCGTCTTTATAGTGATAGTAATAATAATAATAACGTTCACCACAGTGTTAACAGCAGGCAATGATACTAACAGTAGCAGCACAAAATGAAACACTACTACGCATGCGCGCGTAATTACCGCTAAATCACGTCCTATTTTTTAACATTTCTCAAAATACAATGTTCCATAATTAATTTTGGGAATTATACAAGGTCTATTAAAAATAAAAAAATATGGGGGCAAAAGTATTGCGAAACGGGTATCGCGATACTTTTGGAGTATCGAGTATCGGTACCAGGATACATTTCTAAAAAAGTATAGAGTATCGTTATCGCGGTACTTTTTTTAATTATCGACTATTGCAATATCTGCGATACTTTTTTACTAAAACATAATAATTCTAGAAAAGCAAACTAAATAAGTAATTACAGTTCTTAGAGACAGTTGTATATTTATGAATGCAGATATTTGAAGAAACCCCTAATGAGCATCTTTAAATAATAATGAATATTCCAAAATCCTAAATTAATAGCACAATAGCATAACCCTGCACTAATGATGTTACTACAAAAAGTTCCTTTAGGTCCCACCCAAAGTGAAAGTGAAAGGTAGGGAAGGAAGCTAGAGGGCTACCTCATTAATTCATTATTCTAAAATTTAATTTTCAAATTCCCTGTTTTATCTACCACCGCAAGGGTAAGCAGGTAGCAAGCCTGGAAAAAAGCCGGCGAAAAATAAAACCGAGAAATAAGTGAAGAAAAAGACATATTAAAAAGCCATTTAAAATGTTCAAAAATCTGTTATGGGAAGTTGAGAAAAACAAATATGTGAATTGATTTTGTAATTTAAATCAATTTGAATGAAGTTTTTAATTAAAATTCAATATCCTCAGCTTTTTTTCTGGGCTTTAATCCTCGACTTTTTTTCCGTCGTCTTTTTTCCCGCCTTTGTTTTGTTTTTTTAGGTTCGCCGTAAGTAATATAGTTTCACTTAATTGTTATTATAATAACTATTCTTAGAAATAAAGTAGTAATTTAACCGACTTGTATGAAATTAATTTTTGTTTACCCTGCCTCCGCTTTAGATAAAAGCTTTGCATTATTTTTTTAAGTATCAACTGTTGATATCGCGATACTCTTTTAAAACATGAGTATCGGTATCGCGATACTTTTAAAAAGTATCATTTCGACTATTAATTCATCTTACAAATGTAAATTGGAGTTTAAAAAATGTAGTACACCACCACTTATTATATTAAAAACTATGCTTTAATAGCTTTGCCTAATTTTGGTAATGCTCAATATAAGCAATACATTTTTGTTTTTTTGTGTTGAAACTAATAGTTTTATCGCTTCAGACCACAGCCTCAACTACATCTGGAAGTACAGTTTCTGAAATCATGAATGATTCAATAACAACAGCTGAACAACATCGAGAAGTAGATGATGCTGCGGTACAACAAGCGGTTGAAGAAGTTGCAGCTGTAGCCCATCAACAAGATGTAATTAGAGTAGCCCACGCGATGACTCATGATATAAGCCATGGAGAACCAGTAAGTATTTTGCTAATACTTATGTGGTTGTTTCTATAAATTTTAATCTTTTTTTTATTTCAGACCTATTCTGTACGTCGCGAAGTATACGGTCGCAGAGATGGTAAAAGTGTCTATTTCACGCTTGCATTTGCGGGCATGGCTCTTATGGCCGCCGTAGTTGTTGGAATTGCAGTAGCAAGACGTAGGTCTGCTCGTTCGCCACAGGGACAGGGATTTGTAGAAGTAGATCAAGCAGCCACACCTGAAGAGCGACATGTTGCTAATATGCAAATAAATGGATATGAAAATCCAACATACAAATACTTTGAAGTTAAAGAATAATTTGTGTTTCTGTAAATCAAACTTGGACATTTTAATTTAATTGTATTACATTACGGTTGATATTATTTTTGCTTGGCAGCCTTTGTGTACAATGGTTATATTTAAGAGGTTAAATATTTACCAGTATTTTTGAAGTTATATCTCGATATTTTGTAATTATCTTCTGTTGTATTTTGAGATTTACTTAATTCGCTTTAATGGGAATCATTCCAATCGATATTAATATTTAATTGATGTGCGATATTTGTAAAATACTTGTTTTAATTGTACTTAATCTGTTTTTAATGCAACTTGATAATAATTGAAATATAGTGTAATTTTACATACACATAAAACTACAGTGTTATTTAAGTATATTTTTAAAGTTTTGAAAGAATTAATTTTTTAGTCTATCGTATGCATTAAAAATACAAGTAATGTAACAACTGGATGCAGTTATTACGTTAACTTTAGCTTTAATAACTATTGCATATGACAGTCCATCTTTGCATAACTGTAATCATACTAATTCTAACTTAGACGGATATTGTAATGATATGTGTAACAAGATGTAAATCGTAAAAGTAGCTAGTAAAAAACAAGAGTACACGAATATCATTGCGATATCTTGATGCGTAGGTAGATGTACGGTATATAATGTAGACCCTCCATAAAATAATTTAGATTATGTAATTGCATGTGTAATCTAAAAAATGCTTTTTGTACAAAGTCGTTTTTCATTTACTACAAAATTAACTCTGCTTGTTACAAACACAGCCCCCTTTATACTTTTTAATTTTATGCAAGCACAATGATTGTGGGTACTGTTTGAGAATACTTGTATATCTTTCTTTCAAACAATGGGTGTGTTTTATATGTAGAGCAAAGTGTTTGTGCGTTGCATTGTCCATTATTATCTTAAATTTAAAATCATGGATTTCAAACCATATTGAATTGTTGCTAAGAATGAAATACAATGTATTCACGAAAAATGTTTCAATTTATTTTGAATTTATATCCTCATATCAAATGAAGAATGAATTTTGTGGCTAAACGTTTTTCATAGAGGTGTCTTTTCTCAATACTCTAGCAAGCTAGCTAGCATGGTTTAAACTACTATCCAATGAAATCGTTAAAAGTTATCTTGAATACTATCATGCTATAAAACACTCTCTAGCTATACTAAAATTAAATGAAAAGTGTAATCTCGAAATGCGCAAAATAAAAAACAAAAATCACTCTTAAATGTGGATAGCCTAGATTTATTTCGAGAGGTACCACTTCATCAAAACGTATATGTTCATTGTATCATCTTTTCTGTACCCTAAAATGTGGTTATTTGTCATACATTTTAAAATTTACTAGACTAGCAATTAGCATAGTATTATATGTTTTGTGGCCATGTAATTTTAAATTTAATGTAATAAAAAATACATTATTTTATGAAGCTCTTTTATTTTCAACATTCAATACTTTATTAGTGCTGCTGAATACAAAAGTGTGTAATGCACTTACATATGTCATTATTTAACTAAACAAGTTAGACACATTAAACAATTAACACATCAACTTATAAGTTTGAGTCCTGAGTAGAAGCAGTGCTTATTAGAAATCGACTAAGGCCACATTGTTTGAATGCTATAAAAAGTTCATTGGGCTTCGTAGTTTCGTAATTGTGTATGGCACCAACTTGTGGAAATTTGAATCAATTTTTGAAAATAAATACAGATAATTAAAATATTTAAACATAAATAAAGTTGGTATATTTAGTTTATTAATAAAAATTGGTTGGCAGGAGTGCATACAGGAGACCTCTTCAACACACTGTTCGATATGCTTGTTGTTCAAGAATAAATAGTGTTTGAGCATGTGGGGTGGAACCTCAAAGTTGAAGACCATCTACCAATCTGGAATGTATTTGAGCATAATAAAATTTAATAATATATCAAATGGTTACCTTTTTTATCATAAATTTTACGAAAAAAAGTATAGATGTTGTTTTAATGACGACGATTTTTGCCATTTTCATAAATTTACATTTTCTGGGGTTGAGGTGCATTTAAAGGTTTTTGCAGATATTTCATTTAATGAAGGTGATGATTCTCATCGTGTTTAAAAATTATTTTGTGGGTTGGTAGAAGTTACGGTTATTGCTCTACAAAAGGGGACGATTTTCCTCATTTTATAAAAAAATTAATTTTTAGGGGCGGGGGTGTACTTGAGGTGCTGTAGGAAGATTGATTTAACAAATAAGGGTGATTCTCGCCATTTTTACACATTTTTAATTTAGTGGTGAAGGTGAAGGTAGCAAGGTTTAGAAAGATTGCTTTAACGGGGGGGGGGGGGGGGGGGTTAATTCTCGTCGTCTTTATACATTTCTAAATTTTAGTGGATAAGGTAGGTTTTAGGGTGCTTATAAGCAGAGGATTTAGAAGCTTAGAAGTGTTCTGTAAAGACCATGATCATGGTTTTTGTACATTTTAATTTTCTGAAGCATTTAAAGAGATATTTGGTTTTTATATTAACAACATTACTACTGTTCAAGTAAGCAGCCGAAAGGAAACCTCCTACAAGAATTTTCTCCATGAAAAGTTGTTCCTATTGTCATTTAACACCTTCATACCAAGTTTGAAGCCAAAGAATTGATGGTAGGGCCACTGAAGGATGGTAAGAATAACGCGCTTCCACAAATTGGCTAGTTGATATGCGTAGAATACATATGTAAGCTTTTTTTTAAGTGGGCCTATATGGAAGTAGAACCCCCCCCCCCCCCCCCCCCAACCGCGCTCCTTCTTTTGTAGTTATTTGGTTTTTAGTAATTAGTATGAAAGAATAGAAAAGGCAATGGAGGAGAGACATACGTATGACAAAAAACTTAAAACGCCTTTTGGAAACGTAGGAAGGACCAGGACCCATAACATAAATAATGCAGAAAAAAGTGACCATTCAAATTTCCCGCTACAATCATCGCTCCCTCTGGAGCAAGTTCAACGAACAAAAGTGACAAAACTATTTGCGTCAAAACACTCAAAACATGTCCTTGTAATAAGAATTCTGTTTAAAACTAATTATATTTTGGAAGTTATTAAGATTTATGTAAAAGAATATATTAAATAACAACCACTGGTATATTGGTCGGAGTGGAATGTGTAAAGAAACTTTATAGTGGCGAGTGCATAGTGAATTTCTGTTAAGGTATGGTTTACTATGTATAATTTGCAAAGTATCCTCATTTTTTTAAATTACTGTAATTAATTATTTGTATTTTACTCTTGTTTCGGTATTAATTAGCCAGTATTAAGTGTAATTTGATACATAAACGAGTTTAACCCACATAACCTTATTTTGGGTGTCGCCAAAAATGCGTAGCATTTAATGAATAAATGCGTCTTTCCTGCATTCAAAAACGAAAGACATTTTCGGTTTGGTTAGCATTTTGAATATTCTTTTCATGCTTTCAGATCAAAATCTTTCTTGGTGTAACATCATAAAATTGCTATCAACATCTGTTACGTCACAAGTTGTTTGTTTGCGACCTTAGTTGTAATAAATTCGTATATTTTTTCTCACACTAGTGAGTTTGCTTTATTTTTAAAACGTTGCGTTATAATAATCATTGAATGCGTAATTATTTAATTCATTAACAGTTGATAAGTATAATTCTGGGTTAAAAATGGTCAGGCGCCGAGCTGTGTTTACGGAAATTCTTTAAATAGTCCATGGTTAAAATTACTTTTATTATTTGTTTATTTATTTATTTATTAACATTGAAATTTAAATAATAACGTATTATTTAATGTACTCCGTTCTTAAAACTACCTATTTACTAAACCCAAATTAGTGTAGGTCATACTAACTGTTTTGTTTATGAACCTTGATGCAGTTTTATATTTATGAACCTGCTTATATCATAAAACAGCAAGCAAACATGTCAATTCAGTTAAGTGATACATCAGCATCACATAATGTTTCAACAGATATTTTTTTAAAGCATAAATATAATTCCCCGTCGCTTTTCGAGAATCTGTAATTGAGGTTTAACCTCCCCCGTATCCCCCTCGGTAATTCCTACACTTCTTCCCCTTTCTTGGGTATTTCCTTGACTTTTTCCACTTTGCTTAAATTTTCATACTTCTGCAGACGCTCTCTCTGACTCCCTACACCATACTTCTCCTCGGTAAAGAACTTTATTATCACCCAGAATTCTCTAAAATGTCCCCCTTCTTGAACTTTCTTCGTACATTCCTGACTTGTCTTGGACTTCCCCCTGACTTCTTGGTTGTACTTCCCCTATGTCTGGTTTATATATAAAAAGAATCTTCCAAAAAAACATACCCGCAATGTTTATAATTACGTTGGTTAGTTCCTAAACAGGTAGACTGATGCTCTGCAGCAGTGCGCTGTCTCAAAACGTCTTCCCATACCTGTGCATTTAAGCGTAGCGAGGTCCTGGCAAATACGAAGCAGGTCGGATTTTTAATTTGCAACCCTGTCTACGAGACGAAAGTGATCTTTAGCAGCTACACGAATCAAAGTGCTAATTGGTAATTACTCTCCTCTTTACCCTCCTCCTGAATCCACTCTTAGCAGTAGGTTATGCCATTAAAAAAAATTAATACAATATTTTTAAAAAACTAAAAGTTTTGCTTTTGACGCCTCTTCGAGCCTCGAGGTCCCAGACGAGTACCTTATGCGGTAATCCGCCACAGCTCTAAACGTTCCCACCAATTTTCCCTCCAGTTTAATGGAAGAAGCACTTCCTCCTAACCGCGTGTTAGTTTCTAAATAAAAAAAATAACAGCAGTTTGTTAGTCGCTTAAAACAAAATACTGCCGTTTTCTTAAAAGATTGACATATAGAGGAGGCACCAAAAAATTTCGATGAGATAACATGGAACACCAATGTTCTTGCATTAGAAAGGGGGGTTCAAAATAATGGACCTATAATAGGGCCACCATGTTCGTCAGATTTCAACCTCTTATTGTTTTTACGTAGGCGTGCTCAACAATAAGACAAATGTCAATAATGCTGGTTCTTGTATTACAACAAATGAAAATTATTTTCAATATTTATTGTAGTTATGAAGTAGCAATTAATTAAATAAAAAAAGAATTGGTTCTCGGCCGAGTACTTTGAAGAAAGTTATAAGGTTTTTTCTGAATTTTACCTGAGAAATCTGTGTGTAAAATCACCTTGAGTGTTTAGCAAATATCTCACAATTTTCTTAATAACGTAATAGAAATAAACTCCTTAGTTTTCCAAAATAATTTCTATATTTTGTACTAAAATTTTGAAAGATTTAAAATCATTTTTTTGGAATATTATGAACTGCCTCTTTTGATTCTAATCTATGTCGTAGATGCTAAAGTGTATCTAGAAGATGATGCGGGTACAATAATTGTATTAATAGTATGGATATTACCACTATCAGAACGAATTTAGCAACACCATGTATAGTACAAACAAAGATTAGATACATATTTAGGTATATGTGCGTACTTCATCATGTAGCAAATATTTTTTTAACAATTCCAAGAACCATTGCACATGTTATAACTCATAACAGACTAACAATTTTAAAATTTACCTAATAATAGACAAACAACAATGATGACATTACATATACACCTTAGTTTACACATAAATTTACAATAATTAGGAGTAGTAAGTATTAGTGTAGTATATTATGCGTACGCAGTATGATGTATTGACGTATGTACTTAAAAAATTTTTGAATGAAAGACAATTACATTATGAAGTATACTAGAAAATTAGGTACTAAACTGAATAATAATTATCTCCTCAAACTACTATATTCGTGTTTTTGTAATTATTACCATTTGGTTTAGGAATTACCATGAACGACGTGAGCGCTGCTGTTGCAGGTGCCCTAGGAGGGCCACCAGTGAATCCCTTGGCAGGGGCTAACATAGTTAAAGAAGGATGGTTGTACAAAAGAGGAGAACATATAAAAAATTGGAGACCTAGGTACAGTATAGTATATTATTGAAGTTTAAATTTTATTTTAATATTTTCATTAGAAAAATAATTGTAGTTTTATCTGTTTTGGCCTGTATTATTTATGTAATTATAAATAGAAAAGGGGCAGTTTTAATGTTGTGTATAAAATAATAACCTGGAAGTAGATTGATTTCAACTTGTATGGTCCTTAATAACACTTAACTGATTTACAATCAAAACATTGTTATTTATTACACCAATCAATTTGACTATATAGATAAATTGGAACGGTAGCTAGCTACTCAAATATTGCAATAGAGTAGTTGTATAATACAGATATTTGTTTCGACCAAGAAACTTACCGACTACAATAAGAAGTACTCACTAGCATGAAAAAATAGGCCCAGAATCTTGACGTCATACTTTTTATATTTTTGTTATTATTATTATTTAGTTAGAACAATTATAAAACCACAAACATTAGATATTTATGATCTGTTTGTGTTTTTGTTTCCTTTACCATGTTCTACACAACACCATTAAAATATTGTTCCAACTATTAATTGTAGAGACACCAATTTATAATTTTAATATTACATCAAAGAATGACTGCAAGCAAAAATTCAGAAATAATCACAAAGAGCAATAAACAAAATTAGGTGTTTGGATGATACAAAACATTTGTGAGATTCACTACGCACACAGTTTGCTAGACAATAACTACGCGTTTGCTTGTCAGCGCCCCAAAAGGCAGCGATTTCTTGAGACGCACACAATAGCAGGGTGGGCTCGAGGAACTACTTTTGTCACAATTCCTCGTACTCCCTAAGTTTCGGGTTGTAGTACCAAGAGGTCGGGATCCCCGTCGGAGACACGTTTGCTTATTACCCCCCAAGAAGGCGTGAAATCTGTGATCGCAATATGGGTGATAGCAGTAGCATGCCATCCTGTTGGCATTGGGTTAAGTATTTTTCCCGGAGATGAACAGTCAACTCCGGCGTGGCTTTACCTTGGGGACTCGCAAAAAAGGGTTGGAGGAAGGGGAGGCAAGGAGCGGTATCCGTCCTGTCCGTGATGTCAAATACATAGTTGTGCACGACCACGCCCCTCGGGACGCTGATTGGCTATGAGCGGCAGCAGTGGGCTGGTGCTTCTCATTATTCTGCAGACTTCATAACGTGCTACTGGAGCGGCGAGCGGGCACCAAACTTGTGAATGATGTCATATAATTACTCAAATCTGTTGAGAAATTGTGAATTGTGTAAATTAGAAAATGTTTCCATTGAAAAATATAGAAAAATTTAGAAAATAAAATTCTTCATCGCAATATGTTCTGGGGGAGAACGGTAGCCCCCTCTAAAAATTACTGCTTCTGAAAATGAGAAGAAAAACCACCTTTTTTGAGTGCCTGGATGTCCAGAATGTGTATTCTGTTAAAATCTCGAAATCGAAACATTTTCATGAAATCGTTACTGCCCAATACTCAAAGTAAAAGAGATAACAAAACAACAGTGAAATAGAAAATAGTAGTAATAGAACAATAACCAATTTCTGGCAAGTTTTATTAAAATTAAAAATGCCTACATGTTTGTAACCATTGAAAATGTAATGCCTTTATTTAAGAAACGAACACAATAGACTAGACAGTTAACAATGCAAGACATTAATAGCCACTACTTATAACAACTAATTTGTGTAATTTATAATAAATGATTAAGTTTTTCTTAGCAGACTTACAATAATCATTCAGTGTTATGTAATCAATTTTTAGGTACTTTGTATTAGTAGACAATGGATCCCTAATTGGTTTTAAAAACAAGCCAGACATTAATTCAATGGGAGAGCCCCTTAACAACTTCACAGTTAAAGGATGTCAGATTATGTCTACAGACAGACCGAAACCATTTACATTTATCATTAGAGGTTTACAATGGACCACCGTTATAGAACGAATGTTTCATGTGGATGCTGAAAAAGAGCGGTTAGTTTAAAAATAAATTTCATTTTAAATGTTACTGAAGTTACCTTAATAACTCTACTCATAATTTTAACAGGGAAGACTGGGTTGCGGCGATAAAAATGGTTTCAGAAAATTTGTCGTCCGAGTGCGAAGATGTGGACATGACCTCAGTAAATCCGGCAGTTGAAGACTTGTGTGAAAAATTCTCAAGACAAGGCACATCAAATTCAAAATCCAGTGGCAAAAGAAAAGTTACGCTTGAAAATTTTGAGTTCCTTAAAGTTCTAGGTAAAGGCACATTTGGCAAAGTAATCCTTTGTAGAGAAAAATCCACCAGACGATTATTTGCCATTAAAATATTAAAAAAGGAAGTTATTATACAAAAGGATGAAGTTGCTCATACACTAACAGAAAATAGAGTTTTAAGATCTACAAATCACCCGTTCCTAACCGTAAGAAATTCTTTATTTTATTTGCACACAAACATTTATTAATGTTAACCTTTACAGTCACTAAAATATTCTTTCCAAACGAATGACCGATTATGTTTTGTAATGGAATACGTCAATGGTGGAGAACTCTTCTTTCATTTATCGAGAGAGCGAGTGTTTTCAGAAGATAGAACGAGATTTTATGGAGCCGAAATTATTTCAGCACTTGCCTACCTTCATTCTCAAGGAATAATCTACAGAGACCTTAAATTGGAAAATTTGTTATTAGATAAAGATGGACATATTAAAATTGCCGATTTTGGTCTTTGTAAGGAAGACATCACCTATGGACGCACTACTAAAACCTTCTGTGGTACACCCGAATATTTAGCTCCTGAAGTTTTAGAAGATAATGACTATGGCAGAGCCGTGGATTGGTGGGGGATCGGTGTCGTCATGTATGAAATGGTAAGGAAAATGATCAGATAGAGATATTTGAAACTGACGAAAATTGTGATTTTGACTATACTTCTTATTTTAGATTTCAATACAGTGTTGCCAGATCTCCCGCTTTTTAAAAAAATCTGATTTTGACTACTTTGTTTTGATTTTGGAGTTCAATACAGTGTTGCTAGATCTCCTAAATTGTTAAAAATTGTGATTTTGAGTATACTCTGTTTGATTGTTTCCAGATCTCGTGGTTATTTTTCCAATTAAATTGCATCCATTTTTTTTAATTGTTTTAATTCGAAAGAATCGATAAAATTTTGTCTCGTACTCGAAAACTTTATTTCACCACTTATGCTTAATTAAACTGATCGTCAAGTTTTGACTATTTTAATTTTTTTTAAATTTTAATAACTAACACCCAGTTTGTGTATTATTGATACTGATTTAGGCTTAGACCGTGGTATTGTTTAAAAATTACACAGACTTTTTCGATGTGGTCCGTATTGTTCCTTATAATGTGTATAATGAAAAGTTATTTATTTTTAATTAAAGATGTGTGGACGACTACCATTCTACAACAGAGACCACGATGTTTTATTTACATTAATAATAATGGAGGAAGTGAAATTTCCACGAACTCTAAGTGCTGAAGCAAGGGACCTATTGGGAGGACTATTAATTAAAGATCCAACGCAACGACTAGGAGGAGGTCCCGACGATGCAAAAGAAATTATGGTACATCCCTTTTTTGCCTGTATAAACTGGCGAGACTTGGAACAAAAAAAAGTAAATTTTTATCCAACAAATTACTTGTTCTAATTATTTTATTTTTAGATTCCCCCACCTTTTAAGCCTCAAGTGTCGAGTGATACTGATACAAGATATTTTGATTCGGAATTTACAGGTGAGAGCGTAGAACTTACGCCACCTGAGCAATCAGGTCCTTTGGGCGCGATTCAAGAGGAGCCCTATTTTCCACAATTCAGTTTTCAAGACTTGTCTTCCACACTTGGCAGCTCGGCGCATATTAGTGGCAGCATCAGCAGTGTTGCCCCCATGCAGTGACTTACAGTAGCAAAGATTTAGGTTAAAAGGTAAAGTAGAAGGTATTTAATAAGACTTGAATAATACGTGAACTTTTTTAGTAGTGGCCGTACTTACATAAATAAAATGTCGAGACGAACTATACTACTCTAAAAAATGAACTATAAATGCATAAATTTGTGATATTTTTCACGTACTGTGTAGGTTTTACCCAGGTTTAGCTTAAGTGATGCAACTCTTAGTGTAATGACTGTTTTTTTTTTATATACAATGCTGTATATATAATATATATATCGTCTATTACTAAATTACTCGCTTCCACACTAGGTATAATTGTCGTGTTGTTAAATAAATTCACTGCTCAATTTCTAAGAAATTACAAGAGCAGCAGTGGGCCTTTAAAAGGACTTAGGAACATTAGTTAAAAATGAATATTATTGTGCATTTTGTAAAAAATTTCTGGATTTTGTAACAAACATTACTTTTAGGTATATCTGTATATAATTAATTATACACTAATTTAGATTTATAAAATATATGTGGGGTACAATTAGCATGACTGACGGAAATACTGCCAGAAACTTTAAAATTTCATTGACTTACAAACCTCGCATTAATTTAATACACCTTTGCAACGACTATTTGTGTTTAACGTTATAGTCCAGTGGCGGCAGCAATGTTTTGAACAGAAATTAAGTTAGGAGTAAAAAATAAATTTGACATTATTGTTTGCCAGCTTCTATACTATATGAATAACGTTTGTAGAAAAAATTATGGCAGAGAAATTTGTTGGTTAATTAATATCAGTAAAAAAGATTTAAATTGTGGCTCGAGCTGTCTAAATACATGTCTGGTATTTAGTTACTTACATGGAGGGTGCTGTAGTTTTTAAGTCTTTATCGTCTGTAGATAATAAGTAATTTTTTTTAATTCTTAAAGAACATTTAGATATTTGTACCTAATTATATATTAACCGGTGCGCAGGAGCCGATGCCTGTAAACACGGCATACGGAGCGTTCCGAAGGTCCTTTTGATAAAATTTCTACAGCTCAAACTATATTAAATTTAGAATTTTTTGGATATATATCTTAGTTTTCGATAGGCAGATGATTAAAGCTCGAGCCACAACTTAAAATCTTTTTAACTTTTAAATATTAATTAACTAACAAATTTCTCTGTCATAATTTTTACCACAAATGTTATTCATATAGTAAACAACAATTTGAATTTATTTTTTACAGTTAATTTAATTTCCGTTTCCGAACTAGCCACACTGCACTAATAGACTAACAACTGTTTTACATTATTTTCTGTATTAATGGAAATAAAAAAGTTATATATTGTACCCCAAATAAGCATTTGTTGTGAAGCTACAGTAGAAAATAGTGACGCTAATGTTTCAAGTGCAACTTGCAATGTATACTACAAATACTATTATAATATTGTGTTGTTGTCTTGTTTTAATTTTTTGCGTTTTATAGATAGTATATTTATCCTGAAGGAGCATTTATTAATGTAATTCAAAAAAAAACTTGCCTAATTATTGTACTTTTTCAAGAATGTATACGAAACGATGTGAAAATTGATGAAAATTTTGTTTAACTAGTATATTCTTGTTGTACATTGGGTTTGTTGTAGATTTTATGACATTATAAAAAAATATTGTGCATTTGCTTTTTGATACGGAATTTTATGTTACTTCAAAATAACATAAATTGTGTGGTTTTGCTGATGCTTTAAATTTTAAGGGCATGCAGACTCCAAATTAATTAGATAATGAAGTGTAACAGTTTGGGATTGTTTTGATACCGAAATTGCTATTTTAATGTTTTGTTATTAATTTTAACTAACTATTTATTTGTAAGAAATTTTGTGAATTTGTATAATGCTTAAAAAATAAAAAAGTCTTTAGTGAAAATCCGTTGGTTTTGTACTGTTAAAAGAAACAACATAGTAGGTACTATTTAATTTCTGAAATTCTTCCTGGCAAATAAGAAGACATGCTTGGAAACACTAGTTTGTAAATTTTTATTATTTTATAAGAATTTTTGAAGTTTTCTTTAATAGCATTTCAGAGGGTTTAAAGAGCTTAAACAAGATTATGCAATCAGTTTTTTATAAAAAAAATCTCGAATGCAATTTTCCGATTTTTGCAAAGAAAAAAATCGCAGAGGTTGAACTTTTAGAGCTTGGTAATCTTGTATTCTGCTAAGATACAACTTTTTATCCTCCAGAATATTAAAAGATCTCGGTTTCAATTGGGCTACAAATAAATTTTTTATAGGGGTGTTTTCAGTAGTAATAACCCAAGGACATTGATAATAATTGTTCGAAAAGATTTTACAACAGATTTCGAAAGCATGTTGCTTGGAAACAGACCGACGCCGTAGGCGGAGGTCTGTTGCCTATAAGCAACAAGCTTGAGAAAGTTGTTATAAAATTTTTGAGCATTTATCAATGTTCGAGGGTTATTCCGCAGTGTTGGGTAGTATCTAGATACTGTTCAAGTATCTAGTATCTGTATCTAGATACGTTTATAAAATTGTATCTGTATCTAGATCCTATTAAGCGGTATCTTTTTTTATTAAACAATAAAAGATCCTAGATACATTTAGGAATTATAATTTATTTTATATAGTTTTCGAAGTTTATTAAAACATTTCTTCAATTTAAAATTTAGGACATTTTTGGACATTTAAATTTTAGCATTAATTACTTTTCCAGAAAAACCCAAATACCTCTTAAGATAGGTAATGGTAATAAATATTCAAACATCCCCATTTTCAGGGGATAAGAACTGTAAGAAGCTTAAGGTTTTATGTATACATTTACTCATTGTGGCAATACAACAACCGCCCTTGCTGTTTTGGATATTGGGAATTTCCAAGTAAATCTCATAACCAGAGCAGTAGGCTTGTCTTGACAAAACTTGAAGTTTCCTCAGTATATATAAATAGAAGTAGTGGACAAGTCCAGAATCAATTCTTGTGCTAGTCTGCTAGTTATACCTTGTGATTACAATTAGAAGAATGAATGATAACGAAAGTTCTTTTTTGGAAGTGCCGGCGATACCGGATGGCGAGTTTTTTAAGATAGTGTCGCGTTGTGATAGTAAGGTTGTCACACAGTGTCGATACTGCCCCTCAAAGATTCAGGGTGATGTACATCTTAAGGTGTGTAATGAATTTTTCATTTAAACTATTAATTAATATCATGGTTTATGCGCGCTTCCATTGTTGGAAGTGTAATTTTTTAAAGTAGGTATCTAATTTGTATCTGAGATGGATCTAGATACATTTAAAAGTATCTTGTATCTGTATCTAGACACACTTAGTAAAATGTAGCTTGAATCTGTAACTAGATACACTTTTTTAAAAGTACCTATATCTGTATCTAGATACAAATAAAAAGTATCTTACCCAACACTGTTATTCGGATAGAAAATTTTTTGCTAATTATAGAAAAAAATACAAAGCAAAAATAATTTATTTAAAGGTGCAATTAACGAAAGAACAATTAGAAAAGTTAAATGAAGATCCAGACGTGTTAAGTTTCTATAACTGATGAAGACGTATTTCCACGCATGCTGTTAATAATTTGATTATGATGGTTTTCGTCAATATTTAAGTAAGGTTTTATAGAGTTGGCATTGTTATGACCCGTAATTTTTATGAGCTCTCAAATTTTTTACTGTAAACAGTATTTTTTGGTATATTTGATTCAATAATTTCATCAATCTTCTCGTTAGTATTACAACCAAATCGTGACATTTTTAAATTAATTAATATTTGAAACGTCAAAATCGAAATAAATCAAAATGTATCCATAGCAACGTAATAGAGTGAAAACAGCCCATGGAATCTGTTTTCAGTACAATGTTGTTCTGATTGGTTGTGTTCAATCAGATGACCTCAAATTAACTAATTTCATTAGATTTCTACTTGAGCAAAAAATTTTCAATCTAAGCGCACTGTACCTACATTAAACGTTTATGGTATTTTATTTTAGAATTCATAAAACCTGGATTTAAAAGGAATTTGGACAAACTTTTTATGGTAGTAACTAATTATAATTAGATTTTGTGAAGATATTCTTTAAACAAGCGCAACTTCTGTGTTGCCTCACATTTTTATTTTCTTATACTCGCACATGTTCAGGAACAACAAAAAAAGTTGTTTTTAAGAACTGTCTGAGGTGGGTATGCCTCATAACTTGAATGGATACTTAGATTTTGATGAGTTTCAGAATGTGACAATATATATCCAAAATTCATTTATAAAATAAGCTTTAAAAATCCAAAACTGGAAGCAGAAGTTAGACCTGTTTTTCTAGTAAATTTATTTTCAGAAACTGAATTTTCTAACTCTGAAAATGGAATCTTTAAAAGACCTTAGAGCAAATACAAAGCTTTTTGTCTAACTGTCTAGCTTCAAACTGAACATTTTTGACTAACGCCTTATGTCTCAAAAACGAATGCGGGATAGATCAGGTTTCAGGTCAAATTTGGGATTACATATAATAGCTCATGGAAACACAATATACGAGAATTCAAAAGCTCAAAAACTACAAAATAAAATTCAATTCAAAATGTTTTGACTTTTTTTTTAATATGAAAATTAATATTTTGATTTTTTAGGAAGAGATTCCTTGAAATTAAAGTAAACAGGACAAATTCTTCTGCTAAAAATTAGGTGGGAGAGGGACAATTACCCCCTATATATGGCTCTGTCAGTCTTGAAACGCGATACTGAAATCAAATTTCTTCATGTTAATTCTATCCTACAGAGTAGGTATAAATTCAAAGCACCAAAAAAATTAAATTGTAAATTTTATCTACTATCACCCTGAGCAATTAATTTAAACATAATTGTACTATAATTTATTAAATAAAGGGAATTGCATTTTCGTGTAATATTGTTTTGAAAACCTTAAAAAAATGTTTGCTTCGCAATTTTATTGATTTTGTACAATAATGCTTTTACATAGTCACATTGTGTTACCCTAGGGCTATTATAATACCAAATTTTATCCCGAATCCCAATATATCATCTCGTTTTTACAAATAGGGCGTTAAACTAAAAATTTTCAAAAAAGTTATAGTCATGGAAAATAATGGACGAAACACGTCGTTGATATTTTTTACGTTTTAATTATTCTCGCGCCAACAAGTGACCGAATAACATTGTTTTACCAAAAATGAAAGCCAGAAATAAAGAATTAAATTTAATTAAGATTGATCATATATTAACTAGAGCTAATAGACGTAGTTAAAACATCGTACGATTGTACTTATTAACAGTTATTAAATAATAATATGATTAATATGTATCGATTGGATATTTTGTTTTTGAGTATAACCTTTTATTAAAGTCAACATTTTCAAAACTTCGTAGCGGCCTTCGTTTTGAAGATACAGCATATAAAATCTGAAATTCGACAATTTAATACTATATTTTGTATGACAAGATTAAAATAAATGTATTTTTATGTTTATTTTTGCTCGTCAGGTTTTGTTTTTGTAAATAGCGCAGAAGCGTGGGGCCGTCTTCAATATATATTTTGGTCAGAGTCCGAAAATTAGTAGTTACGCTATACTTATGCAGGTATATGCAAATTTTTGTATAGTTTTATCTCAAGTCTTTTTTGATTAGTTTCGATTGCAATAAGGGAATAAGGGCAAAATGCTATTTCCTTAAGAGGTGTTAACAGTGAAGCAAACATCGAATTGTTTATAAAACTGCCGGTATTTTTCAATAACAATCCGCATAGAATTATCTTTCTTATGATGTCACAACATAGACCAAATTATACAAAAAAAAACAGATTGATAAATTAAACATTTTCTATTTTTTTGAGGGTTTTAAAATCTGATTTTGCTGGAAAAGCAGTTTCTATTGAACTTTTCTAATTCGTTTTCGGCTTTTAACTCCAAACTTTGGAAACTCCCAGATCTAAATCCTGGATTTTAGCTTTCATCAATCCCACCTGAAAAGTTGTTGTCCAAAATTATAATATTGATTGATTATCTACGGTTTACTGGTGGCTCCGCCTGGAGAAATTAGTTGAAAGCGCCTCCCCCACCACTCACGCGTCGCGGCGCCCAACATCGACGTCGTGCGTAACGTACAACCAACCCTTAGTGACATACATAGTGGTGCTGATAATGTTAAATCAAGAATTATTTCTTTATCAAGGCAATATAAGCTACCATAGTTTTTCCAAATTAAGTGCCCGAAATGATCTAGGACTAATTTTTCACATCATATCAAATCGTTTCCACGCCGCGAACACCATATAATGTGCATATAATTGATGCTAGTTGGATAATTTCTACAGGTAAATAATTTAACAAGATTGAGATTCGTAAATTTGTCCTTACCTGTGCGCTGCTAGGCGAGGGATTAAATATAGGGACGATTTTCTAAACGATTGGTGTATCGCGTGTTCGTCACTACAATTGAATAATTATTGATTGTATTATTTTTGTCATATTCCAACGGTTCATGAACTTTCTTTAAAAAAATCCAAAATTATTTTTAATTTATTTAAAAAAATGTCGTCGTATCAATTTAGAAAAACATCTTAATTTCATCACTTTGATTGGAGAAATGACTTGGAAAGTAGGCCAAGGAAGTTAAATTAGCACCTGCCTAGAAATGGTTAATTTTGGCCTCATTAATTCTCTGACAATTCGGCGTTTGAAGGAAATTATGTAAATTTTACGGAATACATAGCGCAAAGAGCAAGAACCTGCGCTATGGAATTAATATATTGTTATTGAAATTCCTTGACGTTTGCTTTCTTCTATTTATATTATCCTTGAAGAATTTTTAAGTTTTTATTACGATTCATGAACATCAATCTCATTATAGCGTTATTAAAATGTAGCAATAAGTTTGAATAGCCATGAAGACTTATATGCAATCCAATTTTATAGCGTCAATAACCCTTAGGTAATTTTACTATACATATCACGTGAAGGCATAGTAAATGGGGATGGAGATTAGACCACTAATGACACGATACATATTTATAAATTTGTAGATAGTGGCTTTAATCGTTTACGTTTGTGTTATTACTTTAAAATTGGTTGTTTTAAATTTAAGGTCAGAAACCAACTAGGCGAAATGTAGGTATAGTTACATGAAATTAAAATGGTTTTGCTGAATTAAAGATTAAAACGTTAAAAATTAATCAGCTATAAATATTAATATGTTTTGTTTCTCAATTTCAGTGGCATTTAAGTGCCTGGGTGTCACTGAAATTCCATTTTTTAATGAAAACATTATTGGGGTTCAAGTAATAATTTAGTTTTTTCAAGCACTAAAGAATTTTTTAACCATTATAGAAATTCACATTACACAAATGTAAAAGGGGTAAATACATATTTTAACTCTAATGAATTAATTTTGCAACTTTGCGTTTCTTAATTATAGAATTTGCCATTCCTTGATCTCTTATCGTACAAATAACTAAATAGCTACTTAACATGCTCAAACATACAATCTAATTTTATTCTTTATTAAATTTTAAATGAGATCGAGTTATGTATAAAATACAACCTACAACTAAAAACGCTGTACGTATAGAATTTTACCAGCTTCCCTTTTACAGAAGGTAAGTCCTCGAGATTTACGAGATTCCTGTAAATCCTCTGGAAAAAAAAACAGACCGTCGTTCGCAAATACTTTTTTCAGTTTTAGTGTTTCTAACAAAACGGTGAAATCTCTCAACTAGTTCTGTAATTAGTTTCTAAAAAATTTTATAAATAACAAGTTGCAAAAATAGAATTAATTTTTTCTTTTAAATGATAAGATGCGTTGAATACGGAACGCTGTTTTACATTTTATTCTGTATTATAAAAAACTAAAATTTTGCGTATCATAAATTACATTTCAGAGGTCTGAAATTGATTTCATCGACACCATCTAAAATCCGTATAAAAATATGTATCTGTTGTAATCGAATTTTTAAAATTATTTTTTCTATTTTGGTTCTTTACTGACTACTTTATGAAACTCATTTGGATTTCATAAAGCAACTCCTAAAAGAATTCAAAATTTTATTTTGTTAGGTTGGTGACAACCATGTGACAACAAAACCTTCACGCGTTATAAACATAACCTTCAAATTGTAAGTTCTAAAAAAGATTATTTTGCGTATTTTCTGCTACTTTGCGTAGCTCGGGTGGGGTGCAAGATAATGCTTCTTCCATTTTATCTTCAAATCTTAGGTATTTTAAAAATTAAATTACTTTCAAATTGTTTGTCTAAATTTTAATTTGACAGTAGTTTGAATTGTTTGAAATGTGTTTTAAATGTTACCAACAGCCACATAACAAAAACAAAAAACCAAAAATTTTCCTAATCGATTATATTTTTAAATTAAAATATAAAATAAGGTAATTTTTAACTTTTTGGACCAAAATAGAAAAAATAGTATAAAATACACGTTTCATAAGACATTTAAGCGCACTTGTCCATTAGAAAACTCGCCGCAAGCGGCTCGTTTTCTAACTTGGACGCGTGCTCTAACATCATGGCTTATGAAACTTGTTTTTTAATATACTATTATTGACCTCAAAAAAAAGATTCTATACGTCAAAACAAAATTTCTTTAAGTCTGAAAACAGTTCAGGCAAAATAAAATAATAAACGAAAATTTGTTCGTAAACTACAAGTAATATATTTAAATGCCAATAAATGATTTTTTACGTGAAACATTTAGTTTCTAACGTCAAAAATATATTTTTAATAGGTTTTTGACGTTAATATATCATTTAATGAAGTCCGAAAATAATTAGTTGTGGTTAATGAATAGCATTTATGCCGATTTACTATTTAATTCTAAATTGTGTAGGCGATTTTCGGACTTCAAAATATCAGTTTTCGACGACGAAAATTGTTTATCTTCACCGACGTTCAAATGATTCGTTTTATTTAGTAATAATTAAATATTTTTTTCTTTAATTCCTATAAAGAAAAGACAATTTGGACACATTACAAAAATATCAATTTTTGACGTCAAAAAATACATTTAATCGTTTAAAAACGTTTTTTTGGCGTCAAGCATTTATCTTTTGTCGTCAAAAATACATTTTTGACGTCAATATATCGTTTATTGATGTCTGTAACTAACTAGTCAGGGGTAAAAAATAGAATTTGTCGATTTAAGTATAAGCGATTGACAGACGTTTAAATATAAATTTTTGACGACAAACAACTATTTATGTACGCGTACGTTCTAAATATTTGTTTTATTTATAATAATTAACATTTTTTTTCTTTAATTCCTATATTGAAAAAAAAATAATTGACGTCAAAAACTACATTTTTGACTTCAAAAAATAAATTTTATACATCTAAAAACAATTTTTTATGTCAAAAACCTATTATTGACATCAAAACTGAGAATTTCGCTGTTTCATGATAATTTGTGAATACAAACTTTTGGCGTCAAAAACTAAATTTCTCACGTCTAAAAATAATTTTTGGGTGTCGAAAACCAATTATTGATATCATAGCTGAGGATTTTGGTATTTCTTGATCTGCACACTTATAATTTGCGAAAAAAAATTTTTAACGTCAAAATTTTAGCTGTAGACGTCTCAAAATGAGTTTTTTGCGTCAAAAAACCATAAATTGCTATAATAGCTTTATTTGAGGAGTTATCAAAAATATGCAAATACAAAAAATATATTTTTAAGATCCCAATAAAGTACTTTAAATAGTCTATTGAACTGCTAAAAAATTATAGCGATCAGCGTTTGCGTTTGTGAATAAATAATTAATCAATGTCAAATTTTTCAAAAATTCCTGGAAAGCGTCGGTGTAAAATTTGGAAAATTAATAAAAATAGTATATTATAATACAAGTGTATAAGCAAGCCTTTAAAGCACGCGCGACGGGTTTAAAAGCACGAGGCAAAGCCGAGTGCCTTTTAACGGAGCAGTGTATTATACGCTAGTTTTTATTATACCTGCACTACAATCTGAAAATTATAACAAAAAAAAAATTGAAATCCCTTTTTCGAAGTAATCTGTGTCATTAATCGTTGATATATGTAGAAACGGTTAGCAATTGTTGTTGCTTCGTTGCTATGTATATTCATTTAAGTAAATAAAGATTAGTTCTGATTACCTGTGTATTTATCATTGTTCAAAATTTGTAGGTGAATTTGTTGTTACCTGGGCAACTTTAAAGCACTAGTGCTTTAAAGGCCCGATTTTGCACGCTTTTTAGTTTAAAAACAGGGATTATGATTCAGGTATAATAAAAACAAATTTGTAGTTTACTGCACTCTATATCGGTTTAGAAGGTTTAAAAAAATCGTGTATGCATTTTTTATAAAATATTTTTTTGAAAATTTTTAATACTTTGAAGCAGTGCTTTTGGATTTTCGAAATTAATTTTACTTCGTTGTATAGTATCTACAAAGAGCTCTCAAACAAGTTGTAGCTGATCCCGATCAAACAACTACTTTTTGAGTAAATGGGTGTTAAAGTCGAGATTTTCAAAAAATTGTAGCGGCCGCCATTTTAAAGCTAGAGAGTTCGGTAAAAATTTCGTGCTCAAATATCCAAAATTTAATTTGGAAAAAAACGCTATCAAAAAACATTTTTATTCTGTTTCCGGTTTTAGATTTTTTTGGAAAGCTTAACTAGAGCTATAATTTTTGATATACCTCCTGATTTATAATTATATCAAAATCGGTCTAGTACTTTCGCCTTTAGGCGCGTTACAGATCCACCCACACACCCACCCACAGACGGACATTTGTTTAATTCTATTTTTTGGGTTCTGTGGGCCCCAAAACGTGTGATTCCGTTAAAATCTAGATTTCGAAAATTCTCAGGAAATTAATACTTTCCTATACCGAAGGTATGGGAGAGAAAAAATTTGCAACAAACCAATCCATAAGCATTGCACATTGCAAGTACGTCAAAGAGAGAGAGATACATTAATTAAAAAGTTAACTTTTAATCATCCTCTTCAAGGGGAACGAAGTGGTTTAGGACATGCGTTCATCGGAGCTTTTTCTCTTAAAAACAATAAACTCCCTAAGTTTGTTGGTGTAATTTTGCAACATCCTCCATAGCAGTTTTACAAAAATTTGTCTAATTTATTTTTTCAATTTCGGTTTATGTAAAAAACTTAACTTTTTTGTGGTAGTGCCAAAATGGAGTCTTTGAATGGGAATAATATACATTTTCAAGGTATTTTATGAGTTTTTTTTCTTTTCCTTAAACATTGTTCTCTTCTCTCCATGTGTTGTGCAAAAAAAGGATTTTAAAACAGTTCTTCGGCAGACCCCACTTTGTTAATTTTTTGAGTTTACTAATATGGTCAAGTTTTTAGATTAATTATTATCAACACCACACTTAACATTTTTTTAATGTCTAATAAAAGGAAGAAAATGAGCCCCTGCTTTCAAGGTAACAGTAACTTTTATTTTTGTCTTAATGTTATTTTCGTTCGGACGATCAAACACGGTGAATTTAATTTATGTCGAGAAATTTAATTTGTTGTGAGAGATACTTCCTTTATCCTGTTTCCTCCTGCAACGACTACTGTGCCTCTGTAACGAAGTTTGCAGCTTGAAATGCGAACAAAAGTTAGTCGGTGGGTTATTGGGAATTGCCTTTTGTGCTGTTCACTTTTTAATCATAATAAATTTGCATTTAAGTTTTGCATAATGATTTAAAATAAAAGACTTTATTAGTTCAGAAAAAGGTATGAAAAATCAAGAGACAATGACTACTATTAAAATTTTTCTTTAGCTCTTTTGAAATGATAATTTTCTAGAGATTAAACAAAAATGTAAAAATTTTGTTCTGTTAAGTATTTGATATTTAATCTCAGCAGTAAGAAATTGGTTTCAGTTTTAAACTTTCTACTACTTGTTGCATTTCAAGAATGCTGCTCTAAAAAATCACACCGACATACATATTTGAAACTATACATAGTTTGCATCAATAGAAATTTAAACTTTAATATTTTATTTGGCGTGGTGAAGTTGAAGGTTTATAAGGAAGAAGTTTTCATTTACATGCTGCATCGTATCAGTAAACAATAGTATAATAATCGCAGGGTAGGGAACGCTGTTTTACTTTTTATTGACAGCGATTTTTGCAAACAAAAGCAAAAATTTACAGAATTTAAAAATATCGCATAGATATTTGTATTTTAATTAAAAATATATTTTTGTATGTAATTATTCCAAACTATCTTCGATATTTGTATTTGAAAATATTTCTGAAATATTTTTAAGCTGCCTGTTTGAAAATGTGCGGAATAATTTAAAATAATTTTAAAACCCCCTCGTGTTATAATTTAGTCGACGTGTGTAGTACTTAAATTTATGATATTTCTTAAATATTTTTGTTTAGAATTTTAATTCGAAATTTTGTAAATAAACATATTAGCAATATCTTCGATACTTTTTTTATTTTAACAATAGTTTAGTTATTGAAAAAGATAATATCTACACGATATTTGTAAATCAATTTTAAAAAATTATCTTGAATTGTTTTAGTTGTTAATAAAATTAGACAAGAAGTAGTTCTATGTCGTTAAAAATGTCTTAAACGTTTACGACTACTTTCTTCCGTCTATTGTATTACAAATATCTTAGAGATTATTTTACTTAAAAAAACCGCTGCAAAATTTTAATGTTTTAAAAATATCTATAAGATGTTAATAAATAATTAAAAATTGATTTAGGATATTTCGATTTTACTATTTAAAACTATCGCAAAGATTGTTTTAAGAACTTTTATTTATCTGATGCATATTTTAATAACATTTATAATTAAATATATTGCAAGTATTTTAAAACAAATTTTAATTTAAAATACCTTGGATATTTACAAAAAATTTAATTTTTTATATCTTAGATATTTTAATATTGGTCTATTTTAAAATATCTTAGAGTACGTATGTTAAGTTTCAATCTTAAATCTGGCAACAGTGAACAGCTGCAGACTTGAACGCAAATGCTGCGCGCTGATTAAAATAGAATGTTTGTTTAAGTTTACACATGGCTAGTGCACATAACCTGCAAAACAAAATCGTTGTAGTCTATTCTCTATTACTTAGAAGCTCAGTTTGCGCGGGGTACCACATAAATAAATGCATTATTAAACGAGGTTTTAATATACCCACGCAAGTGGCAACGTTGCCAGACGTAGGTCGACTTAGCGCTAGTATAAACCTTTCCGAATACCTTAGATATTCGACAATTCTATTATTTTAAAATATCTGCGATATTTTAAATTAAATTTACGGTGTAATTGAAATTTAAAATATCTAATGTATTTCGCAATAGATTAATTTTTAAATATCTAAAATATTGGGGAAAATAAATTTAATTAAAAATATCTAAAGTATTAAATGCGTTTAAATATTTAGAAATATCATAAGATCTATAATAAATAACCAATTATAAATGGTTTTTAATTTATTAATATTTTTGCTCCAAACTTTGCACGTACAATTGGATTGTAAACAGTTTATATTTCTAAATAGATAATTAAAAATATCTTTACAGTACAAACTTATAATTCTTTAGGATTCGATAATAAATTAATAATATCTATAAAATATTTTTAAAACGTGTCAACATATAATTTTGTTGAAATTCGCTTCCACTAAAAGTAAAACGGCGTTTCATTGCACTGCGTTCTAGTGTAATTGGTAGTTTTCCCCTAACTTTTAGAAAGAGAATGGTTCCAGCAGGTATTTTTGGAATAGGTTTTTTTTAACAACATTCATGGCTGGCAAACAATTTCGCAGAGTACCTAATTCTCCTAAACCCCATTTTCAAAAGATACTTATCTTAGATTTTTCCGACTCTTTTCAAAGAGCGTCCTTTCATACTTAATCTTATTAATTGCACGACGTTCGGTTTGCTGGTCGTCAAAAACATCCGGCTCGGAAAAGAGAGACATCAAATAATTTATTATCTTACAACCTATAAACAGCGCTTATAAAAATGTAATTTCTTAGTGATTACATTGTTACCATTATTTGTCAAATGTAAGAACACCATAAACACGCATCGCTACATCACGTAACAGTCAATTTCCACAAGAATTATGTGCTGAAACGAGGACAATGCAGGAAAATCAAACTCCTTTGCAACCCTATTTGTGTCCCAGTTTAAAAATTCATTGCTTCGCTTCCAATTTGACCCCTTTAGATTTAGAAGCACCTTCCGCGCGTTAACTCGAGCTGCTATAATGAAATGTGTACACGTTTGAGGCTAAATATTTTATGAAGACGAACGTTGATTAATCTCAAGAAATTTCATAATTTAATTTTCTTTTCATTTCTTTAAGTGTACAAATGAAAATTTTAAATTTGCTTTTTTTAAAATGTTGGGAAAAATATATTTTTGTAGATAGTTGCGGATTTGATAAATTTCTCGTCGTTTATTTTTTATTGATCTGCAGTTTCAGAAACGTCCAACTTTAGATGAATTTAATATCAACAATTTTTGTTCGATGGACCGCAAATTTATACTGGTGGTTGTAAGAGAAAAAATAAAGATCCATCGCCACACAAAATTGCCGAAAGAAATCGTTTCGAATTTTCGACATCAAAAACTACTTATTGACGTCAAAAAATCATTTTTTGGCGTTAATAAATAATTTGTTTGTAGTCTACAAATGTTGTTTTTGTTTTTTATTGCTTTATTTTAAATTGCTTAAACGCAACGATTTTCAGGCGAAAAAAATATTTTTTCCACTACTAGCATTAAACGATATCATTATTTACTTCGTTTTAGAGCCAAGAAGATGAATTTCTTTCCTAGTGGTCACTAATATTTCTTTATTAACTACTGGTTAATAATGAAAACAATTGCTATCTAGTACTCACATTGCCTATTTAAAATTATAAACTTTCATGTAAAAATCTTTTGATTTTACTGGTAATAACTGTTCACCAACACTTTCTGCACCTTCCCTAATTTCACTCAAATCATCAAAATTGGACATTTTATAACAACTATTATAAAATATATATTTTACATAAATGTCAATTGAAATTAACTATTCTCTTGTTTTCAAGCAAGGCTACTTTATTTTTGTGCATATTTGCATTTTTGATTTTATTTTTTATTAATGTAAAATCAATTAATTATAAAAGGAATAAAGGTGCTAGTAGTGGAAAATAATATATAAACCACGGTAGAGAAGACTTATCAGCCTTGCAACTTATTTCCCTCGATGCTTCGCATCTAGACAAATAATTCTGCTGGGCTGAGAAAAATGTCTTGTCTACCTTGGTCTATAGTATACTATTGATGTCATTAAATAGATTTTCGGACTAAATAAGTGAAGTTATGACTTCAAGAATTTGATTGCAGGATTTAATAGATACATCCTTTTATTCAAAATACGATCATTTTCAGACTCCAAAAATAATTTATGACGTCAAAAAAATTTCGGAAAATTAATTTTTCAGAAATTATTTAGCGGCTTGAAGAAAACGTAATTTTTTTTTCATAATTCAGTATAACAAGTAAAAGGCGCAGTACAGATAGTAAAGAAAATAACAGGTTTAATCACTTTAACAAAACTTTCCAATCGCAATCTAATTAAAAAAAAATTAGATTTACGCTTCTTTTCCTGAAAATGTTATGCGCCAGTAAAAATATTTCTCTCCACTGAAAATTACAAACATGTGTGTTTCTTTTTATTAGCATTACTGATAAGGATAACGTTCTTTTGGATCGTAAGAGCTTAAAAAAAGCATGTATGCGTGCGATAAGAAGGTATTCAAATAAAGCTTTTGTACGTTAACGAGTTTTCGCGAGTTTTTCAGAGAGCAAATTTATATGATGCTTTGTGACAATATGAAACAATCGTAAACTTTAATAAAAAGCAAAAGTCGCAGTCAATATTGGAAATGTCACTCTTTTGTCGCATACGAAATCATCCCTAACTTGATTTAGGGCCCACCGGAAAACTAAAAGGATTGCACATCCATATATGGTCTTCGATAAATGGAAACATATTTTTGGAAAGGAGTTTATGTTTAAATATGTAACGGCAATAAACTGTGTTACAGCTATATAAAATGTTTGTAATAATCCTAATAATAAGCAGCTAATAGCACGCAACTCAGTTATGCATGTCGATTTATAAACTAATTTGAAAATGGATGTTGTAACTCTCTGATACACATCAAAAAGTGCCAGACGAAGCCAATTCTTGTAAGGTATTAAACATTGAAGGCTGTAATAAATAATAATTGACTGATGGATGAGCGGCTTTGAATTGGTTACATTTCAGAAAATTTGAATAGATAAGCGACGAGCTGTAATTTATTACTCCTTTAACTAACGTCTGCTTTGATTAGATACCATTATTACCATTATCGATTCAATTGTATTGCCATTCCTCTGCAAACTTATTAAACTGCACCACTGCACGACCAAGAATAACATTTCTATTATTACCCATTTTGGTCTTAGGGGTGTATAACGTAATGAGAGTTGGAACGTGACCTGTTTTTTTTAATAGTCCGACGAACAGTTGAGCCTTTATAATCACAAGAGCAATTATTCCAGAAAACTTTCCGAAATAACAATCATCAAAACTTAAATAAAAATTTAAAAGTTCACTTATGCCGTAGCTCGTAATGATTTTGTAGGTGTAAAACTTGAAATTCATACGTCATATTTAATAATGGAGATAACGCCGTCAAACGTACAGCAAGAGACGGATGTAATGACGCTATTAGCAGTCGCATGTAGGCAACACACATATCAGGGAGATGACAAACGTTTTTACACAACAATAATAAATATGAACGTTTGTCGTTGCTTCTAGTGCTGTGCGGCACGACAAGTTTTGTATCGATACGTATCGATTTTCTTGCATCGATACGTCTCGATATATTGAAATATCGATATGTATCGGTCAGTGGCGTAGCTAGGATTTTTTGATCTGGTCGCAAAATAAGTAAAAGGCCCCTCTCAGACAATTTATTTTAGGAAAAGGGCGTTCAAGGCGTTGCGCTGTCAAGTAATATTTAACACGTGCCACCTTAAAGTAAAGCATTTTTGACTGCACTTTAAAATTACCTAGACCTTTTCTTTTTTACCGGTAGCCCCAAGGAGGCATATAATCTTAGAGGGCATATTACCTTGCGACCATTGGCGCTGCTATCCCCCGCGGGCTCGGGCTTGGCCCCCGTGGTACCAGTCAAAATCACTGGTTGAAAGTTTTGGAGCAAGCACCTGCCGAAGCAGTGCTACCCATAGCAGTTTAGGCTACTCACAATATTTCATCACGAACCTTCTGGGTCCACACTTTGACAGTGAGCGTGAGCAGGCAAAGTGCACCTTACCCCTAGGGCTCAAGTCTCTAATGCCAGCAGCCGCGACACTCCTTCCTGGAGCTCACCTTTATCTGCTGAAATTAGTCGGCCTCCAACCACCCGGTATATCGCCTAGGCAAATTTATAACCCCTAGGAATCACCTCAACGTAGTGACTGGGACGCAGGCAAATTTATAGCGACGGCTAGAGAGCGGGGATCCCATTACAGAAGATTTAAAAACCAAAACCAAAACCATTAGCAAGCGCAAGCATAAACATTTTTTTTAATGTTGCGAAAGGGGCTACCGCTTCACTATGCCCCCGCGTAAAGACGATACTACTCATATTTATGTCGCATTTTTACGTAGTAAGCCGAGAAGCCGCTGAGTTGGCGTCTCGATTATGCTTTTGATGTGTTTTGGTTCTTACTACAATTTGCAGACCGTCGCTCGGTCGGGGAATAGCCGAACTTTAATAGTAATTTTTAATTAGTAGACAAAATATCAAGATATATCAAAGTAGCTACACGTAGCGATACGTGTATTAATAGCGTATCAGCTTGTCGATACGAAGTACCGTAGCCATACGTATAGATACGGTGACTCAGGCCCAGTTGCTACTGTCTGCCTGACATGTGTGTTGCCTATGCGCAAACAACTAATAGCGTCATTACATCTGCCTCTTGCTGTACACAGTACTGTTCGTTTTTACGTAACGAGTTTACCATCATCGTTTTCGTTAAGAGCCGATTCAGTGAAATAAACGTAGTAAATAACTAAATTGTATTAAAAATATTGCGGAAAAGACGGCTATGGTAATGTAAAACGTTTAGTACTACGTTACGCATGTGTCACGTAACGCAAACTCACTATTAACATAACACTTGACGTATGTCGGCCTTTTTTGCAGTTAATGTTATTATCTCATTAATATAGTCATCATTTTAGAGGACGCACAGGAAGTGCTATTGTCAAAACTTTTTTTCGCTGCTCTTACACGTGAAACGTGTAATTAAAAAACAGTTGTGTGATTTATTTAACAGATAATAATGTGCGTTTGCATGTTTCCGTGATTGCGTGACTGTTTCAGTTGGTACTTTGGCGATGTCTTCGTCTGTTATTGAGGTAAACTTTTTAAAATTTTTGTTTGAACAATAAATTTGCGTAGCAATATAGTTATTTTGTAAAAAATAGCAACACACGCTTATACTCCGAATGGTGATAAGAATACGGTCACGTTCACAAGAACAAAAATTGATTTTATTATGATTTTGAAGTAACACGTAGTTTGGGATTAATTAGCACTAAAAACTAAATAACACAAAATCAAAAATAGGAGATCGGGAAGGACTAACCTCCAGATTATTATTGCGCCTAAAAAATCAGTTTGGGACATTATTCTACCAGGAAGTTTGGATAATTCAGCTAAATAGGGAATTTTGTATCTCCCCGTTCCTTTAACTCGAATAAAAATTATTTTCCAAACTTCAAAAATTTACAGAGGGTATCAACTAGTTGTCTGTATAGTTCGTCTTGACTCGTAGACATCTATTAAGCGGTCGGCGCATCCCCGCGTATTCTACAGTTCTGGAGCAACTTTGTACCATCTGGTAGGTAGTTGCACGTTATTGAACAAAATCTATGTAGATTTGTGTACAGAAGACGGCTTAAGTTTCAGGAGGGCGCTAATAGTCCAGTGAATAAAGCTTCAAAATTTTCAAATCTGAGAACAAGCTGAATTTTTGAGGACAGCTTTAGTTCATAAACGACTACAACAAGATCACCATTGATCTGCTTGTGGCCTAAGTCGCCATTTTCGTTCAAAAGTCACAAAAACTGTTTTTTACGAATAACTTAATAACGGTTGCACCTACGAAAAAATGTTTTGGACAAAAATTAAAAATCACTAAATTCTTTATTAAAAAGTTTTATAACTTTCTTACGTAAATGTAACCTTTTCGAGAAAAAGCGCGGTAAACGATTCCATGACGGATAGTGCCGATTAGGCATTATTTGCATGAAGGTTGTAGAGCAGAATCTGGAGGAAAATAAAAACCCTAAAGTTAAATTTAACAGGTTTTCGACAGATTGAAGAGAGAAGCAGCAATTCCTACTTACAATAATGAAAATGTTAACGTGGAGAGGACGAGCGCCCATCGATTGCGTCGTTAAACGATGCATTTGAAGAACTGTAAACGCAATCTAGTAATGAAATGGGCACACGGGGCAACAGCAGTAGTCCTACTAAAACACGACATAAATGTGAACGTAGGCCTACTGGGGGTACCCCTAAAAACCCTTATACTGTACCTCTCCGATGGTGTGGAAATTCGTACATTACTACCAGTTGACCACGCTTTTTCTCGAAAACCATTGAATTTACAGCAAAATGTCACGGTCTTTCTTTATGCAGAATTTAGTATTCTTCAACTTTTGTCTGAAATATTTTTTTGTAGGTACAACCGTTATTAAGTTATTCTCAAAAAACCGTTTTTTTGTTACCCTTAATATAACGCCGGCTTAAGCAACCCGCGGTTCAACGATGATCTTTTTGTGGTCGCTTCTTTATGCTTGTTCAGCTTCTTATTACTTTTTCTGAAGCAAAATTGTATTCTTCTTGAACAAACTCAAATCATAGCCCGCCACAAGCTCTATCAGCTGCTATTTACAGAAATCAGGTGACTAGTTCTTTTTAATTAAAAAAATTTTGTTTGTATTTTGTGCAGAATCGAAAAAAAGATATTGTTTTCCCATCGAAATTTAGTTTGACTTGGGTAGTCTAAACTGTGTATTACAGTCGTTTATTTTGTAAGCTTTTTAATAAATTCAAACTGTAATTGGCTTAATTTGCAACTGTTTAAATATTCTGTGGAATACGTACACACAAAACACATTTGATTATAAAAACAAACGTTTTGCTTTTAGTAAATTACAGGCTTACTAACATATAAATTTAATTTTTTAAACAACATCCATTTAAAGTCATAACCAGATTAATCCAAAAGTGAGTTACCACTTATACCTAAATTAACTGCGAAAACTTTGCTATATAATGTAGTAAAATCATCACATCTACAGCATCATAAATAACAGAAAATCGAAAATCGAATCTTCAGCTTTTCACAAATACCTCTTAAGAGTCAAAAAGTTCACAGATGAATGTCATCTCATGACATATTCCATTCAAATCTTTAAATCCTTGCACGCGCAGTCAATCTTTTATCAGTTTAAATAATATTGTACCAAAAATATAACTTCTGTACCTAGCCGTTTAGATTTTTTATGCACAACATAAAGTATTTAAACCTGAAAAATATTTAGATGCAATCAAAAACATTTGTCAGCTTTGCTAAACAACCCCACTAAACTGTTAAGTGTACGTCAGTGATTTATTTAGATCCAATTTTATGCATTGAAATTTCTCCTATCTGCCCTTTACAGTATGTGATCAGAAGTTAGTGGAATAAGGGACTTGGATTGACATTTACGATAAAATCGTCAGTCAGAGGTTCCACAAAGGCAGTTTGTGTTAAAGGGAAAAGTTTTGATATCGATTATACGAAAGACATTGCAGATAAAAACGTTCGCAAGAAGATAAGCATCAAGTTTTTCGACTGTGTCTGGCATGAATACGGAAAAATTTCTAAAAATAGTTTTGTAAAAGGTATTCTTAAATGTCCATTAATCATTTTCATTTTATGTCGTTAAGATATTTCATTAAGCTTATTCATTAGAAATTAATAATTACTAATGCATATTTTTAAAAAACGTGGAAGGATTAATTAAATTTCAAAAAAAACAGCATGGATTATATCTAATCTATATTTTTTAACATCTCAATAATACCTTTTATGTATATTTTTGGACGATGATCTATAAAACGCACTTTAAAACATTAATCTGAGTTTATTATAACATCACTTATTAGCCGGCCAGTTAAACATAAAGTAAGTAGAATATGTGCACCTGTCAAAAATGACTTACAGGTGCACCTATTCTATTAAACTAATTCCTACGTTCCAGCCATGATACGAAAAGTATTAGTTTCTGTTCAATATTTTGACACTGTGTTGTTTCCCTATATTTTTTAAATTGTTGCCCAAATCGTTGATTTTATACTATTTTGATTAGTAAAGTCTACATATTAAATGTCAGCACATTAGAGCAGTGTTTCTCAAACTTTTTTCATAAAGTACCGCCATTTTTTAAAATTCTTTAAAGTCCAATACATTGCGGCTGGTATTTTTCGCGTACATTATTAAGATTATCTGATACAATAAAAGGTTGAGTTCTGCAAGAAAAGGTTGATTTGTACAATAACAATGGTTTTGAACCATGAAATCAAAATGTATAAAAAATAATTAGTGTTTACAGAAAAATGTAAATTAGTGCAAAAAAATATACATTTTTCAAGATTATTTATTTAACCTCGCGTATACCGCCTAGGCCGACCACATTGCTTTAAATAAACACCTCCCCCCGCATTCTCTTTCTACCTCTTCCTTTCCTTATCTCTATTCTTACCGTCCCCTTCCTTGTTCTCGCCCCTCCTTTTCCCCCTCTAGGCCCCAAATAACTCACACCCTAATCCTTCCCCCTTTTTCTTTCCTCTCCTCCTGTTTGCCTTCTTCTTCTCCTCCCACCGTCTTCCCCTTTTGTCCATTTTCTCATCCCTCCGCCATTCTCTATCACTCGGAGAGACATAATTTTTTTTGTATTCTTCAACTTCATTGTAGTAATCTATTTTGTTTGTACAAATCCATTTTTTTTAAAACATCATTTTTCTGTACGTTTCAACTTTATTGCAGTAATCTAATTTATTTGTACAAATCATCTATTTTTTAGACTTTAAATTTATTAAGTAAAAGCATATTTTCTTGTACTTTATTGTAGCGATTATTTTTTTTGTACAAATCATGTGTTTATTGTATGAAATACAGTTACAGTTTCCTGAAGATGGAACTGTCTATTCGCGCTTTAATAAGAGGGTTGCATATTGGGAGCGCTGCAATCAATGTTGGGTATTTTATGCTGTTTTGTCTGTGCAATCGAAGTTAAGCATTAAATTTGTTGTTGTTGTTGTAAATAGTGTTCAGTTTTCATACTTAACCTCGATTGCAGAGGCATCTGCTGCCAAATTTAAGTAAAACAAAAAAATACCAATCATCGATTGTAGCGCTCCCCAACATGCAACTATCCTATTATTACCTCTGTCATAATTGAGAAATTTGATTTAAATTTTGTATGGCTATTTTAAAGTGATGGATAACATTTTTACTTGTTTTTGTTTAAATCCATTAACCAGGGGCGTAGATGGAAAGGGGCTCTTAATTTATATTTATGATGACATACCCCTGATTTTTTTCGCGCACTCCTGTTTGAGAAACACTGCATTAAAGGACTTCAATATTATGAGAGCAGCACTTCCGCCAGCTAAACACTATTGCAATTAAGCAAATCAAAGTGCTCTGGTAATTGGAAGTTTGTGAATTGCAAAGTTGAACATGCAAGTTTTCCCAATACTGCTAATATAAAATGAATGGCGAAACTGTAGGACCACAAACATGTTATGTATTTGACAGTATTACATGAAACTGATTTTATATCAAATAGTGGAAATATACTGTAATGCTGATTGACAGTTTCATGTGGTATATGTTTCGCTTTTTTGGGAAAAGGGAGTTCCATTGTACTTCCTAATAGGACTACGATTACCGTTTTATGTAGTTGTAATAAACGTAAATTTGTATAAATTGTAGCGTGTTTTGTAAATGACGCATCAAAATAAAAAGAGACGATAGGTCTGAATTTTTAGAAAAACTGTTTTGTTTTTAACATTTGTTCTTATGAGAAATATATTTTATTTTCCAATTTATTTATGCAAGCGAAGGGAAACTTTTCATAAATTTCACGAGAATTAAATATCCTTGTTTTTAGACATAAAAAATAATGTAGATGCAAATTATTGTGTGGTGTGCTTTTACGATTTATTAAAAAAATATATTTTTGTTGTCTATTTTGGAAAAATCATTTAAAAATCAAAAGCACAACTTATACATAACAACCCGACATCACAGATTTTATATGAAAACTGCATTTTGGGAAGAATATCTAAACTTTGATGCAGTAAGCCTCTTAAATCAATGTTGTCGGACAAATATGTTTCTAAATACTTTTTGTCATTTATATCTAGTTTAATTCATTATTAATATAGTTATTTTAATTTTTAGTATAATCGAAAATAATTTTACAATGTGGTCCCCTACATCATTTATTTAAAAAAAAATGTTTTGTATAAAACATGACCGTATGACTCAAACAGTTATCCCCCGTAAGCTCATATTAAAAAAATTGTAAAAGTGCAGTGTCCTTACTTGCAAAAAAACTCAAAAAAATGTTGTGGTTTAAAGCTGCTTAGAATTAATTAATGGCCTAAATCAAGCCGTTACTCGGTTTGATGTTCTTTAATTAAAAATAAAAGATACTGTAATAGTTGATCATTTTGATAGTTTTCTCTTCGCAAGATTGTTGTTAATAATTACTCAACGGTGATGGTATCGAAATATATAATTTTTAAATGCTGCACATTTACTTATCAGTAAAAAATCAAAAAGTATTGCATTGCAATACAAAATACCAATCTATTTACTACTTTAATTTCTTATTAACAATATTTATTACAAAATGTTGTATTCGATTAATGTTTTTATTATAATCACGGAATAAATGTTTTTTCAATTACAGAAATAACTTTCATATCAAATTTAACGAAGGTTTCGTATTTCCTTCGTCTCCTTCATCTCAAGCATTAAATACAGATTATATTTAGAAACATTGGTTTATGTGAATACGCACCCACGACCATGGGCCCGCGCCCACACAAATACAGACTCAAGCCCTTCACAATTTATTTCTAATTTCTCGTTTTATTAGTCAATAATCAGTTTAGATTAGTACATCTACCTGGGATTGTGTTCTGATTCACCTTTCCGGTAGAAATGTGTCCAATTTAGCAGAAAATTTTTTTTAGGGTTACATCAATTTAAATTTCTATCAAATTAGACTTATTTAGCGAGGTGATGTATCAACTCCCTTAAATTTTCTCACTTTGACTATGCACATTTCTTAGAATTTTTAAAACTACTGACAATAATTCATTTTTTAAAATATCACCACCACCAGCATTGATCAATATTTAAAAGTCTTACATGTTTGATGATGTAAAGTTCATGTGATAATGTGAAGGGCAACTGTTTACAGTTTTTGTCATTTTCAAACAAATCCCGGCCAAACTACAGAAAAACAAAACAATCATCTGGAAAATTTATATTTTAGCATTTTAACTAGTTCTAAACTACTTTAACTTAAACATGTTTTAATATCTTTTCAACGTCGTCAGTTGAACTGACACACAGATCAACGCAGATGCCGCTTTGTAAGTTTTGTACCATTTTATTTAAGAACATCCTATAGGTAATTGCATGTTAAGTTATTTGTTAAATAAATTAGAGTTTTTTAACAAATGAACAACTTTAATTTTGCTAATATTTTAGTTTTAGACAATACGTTGCTAGAAATTTGCACAAATTTTGAAAACAAGAGTGGCTTGGAGTTGTGCATCTTCGTTAGTAGATGCAGAATCAAACTGTACCAAAATCCAGTGTTTCTTCCAAAAATGCAGCTTTTTTGTGTAGCGCACTAGCAAACTAATTTTTCTTTACTTTTAATAATAAGACATTACAAGCTGCCCCAATAAAATATTTTATGTTTCTCATAAGCCAACACTGTTTATATTGAATAAAACGTTTTTAAAATTATGATAATGAAGAAGTTTTCACCCTTGTCACGTCATTTATGAAAAGCACTCTAAATGTTTCACATGAAGTAAGGTAAATATTCCATTATATTATACGTTGCTTGCCAGTGTAACCCATTAGTTAACGTCATGTCGAGTCCTGGAGCTCCCTCAAGTGCCCCCAGTCGTCGCCAGAAGCGCATGGGTCCTGCTCCCTTCGCCTCTTTCGAGGACCTCTCAGATGAGGTGAGATCCCGTGTACGTATCATGTAGTAAACCACAACGCATTGCAAGCTAATCCACTCCACCTAGACACAGTTCCCAGCTTTATGCTTTGCAAACATTTCCTAAAGTTAGAATACAATTATTAATTTTTAGTTGGACAGTCCTGAAGATAAGCACGGAGCTAGTTCTGTTGTACGCCTACCCGGCATTCGCGAAGACGCCACACCAAGTACCCCAGCACACGCGGAACATACACAAGAATTTATCTATGCCGGGATTAGTTTAGTGGGAGCTCCCGTGACACCCCCTGTAAGTGCCACTGCAGGTCCTCCTGCCACTCCACCAAGCACAACTATATCATCTCTATCAACCCCGCAAGAATCACAAACTAGCACGAAAATGAGCCTACAGACACCAAGTACCCCTAGGATTGATATTTCCAGAGCTAGCAGCTCCTCCCACCACGAAGACAGCAGAGACAGCACCCCCGAGAGAGAACTGTTCGAAGGTCACGATCAAAGCGGCGCTAAATTAGGATTAGCCTTTAAAGAAGAAGGTACCCTTGATTTGCGGTCTTCCACTGAAGAACTCGATTTCCAAGATCCCCAGGAAAAATTGAAAGTTCTTAAAATACGTCCTCAGTCGCCCTGTCTGCATGAAGATTCTCTTCATCAACGAAAGGATTCGCAAAGCTCAGAAATCGGTTTGCTGTCCATATCGGGAAGAACATCCAGACTGTCGAGCATTGGTAGTCAAGGATCTACACATAGTCGTGTTTCCAATGTCAGCCACTTATCAGTTATTTCAGGCCAATCGGGGCGATCACCGTCGCCGCATAAGATGCTACTGGAAACATCTTTCTGTGGTTACAAACCTCCTGTATCAGGTCAGCACTCTGTAGGTCAAACAGGGACCAAGGTTGATTCGGATATGTTAGAAAAAGTGCTACTTGCACGAAAGCATGACCCTAGGGAAGCCATACTAGCGGAAGGAATATCAATGGAAGTGAAAACGAAAGACAAAAACTTACGGATAAATGCGCCTAATGAACCGATAAAAAAATTCGAAAAATCCTTACCAATAGTAATAAAAAGTGAGATCACTATAACAGTGGATAAACCGTCGGCAAGCGAAAGCAATAATTTGGACGTGTCCAAATCTCCGGGAACATATGTTTCTCCAAGCGGTGTAGAATACACTTACATACCTTTAAAGGGACCCCTTCCTAAAGAGACTTCAAAAGAGACTGCTATGAAGCCGAAACTAAAAGAAGCCAAATCTGCGGCGTATTCTAAATCGACTGCACAAAGTAAAAGTAAAGAAGTAGTTAACAAAAATAGGTCAAAATCCGCTTCTTCATCTCCTTCAGTACAAAAACTTAGTTCATCCCCTTTATCGCCCTCAGGAAAGAAAGATGAACCAAAATACATCCGAATTAAGCTTAAACCTGACCACATGTATGAGGATGGCGTGCCTCCACCTACTAATCAAGAGATTAGAAAACCTGTATGTTTGGATTTAAATGACACTAATAGAAAGCCCTTTCAGTCTTTCACGCAAGTTGTGGGAGAAGCACCTCCCGAAACTGTTAATTTCAGCACTCGAAATTTAGATAATCAAAGTAGAAATTTATCTGATACACCTACTGTTAGTCCGAAACCTAGCAGACACATTATGCTGAAGGACACCACTGTTGGTAGTAAAACCCCTTCACCTTCGTTATCTAGGAGAAGTTCTTTTACTTCGTTATTTAAGAGTAGAGAAACAATTGCAAGTCCAGAATCACCGACAGTTCCGGGTTTAAGGAGAAAAAACACTCTCACGGGCATTTTGAAGGATGCCAACGAACATATACGGGAAAGGACTAGGAGTAGGTCAAAAAGTAGAGATCGGGACAAATCCTCTTTGTCTACAGCGCCCTCTTCCACAGAAAGTATTGATAGTAAATGTAAACAACAAAAATCTGTTCTCTCAATATTCAAGCCCAAGAAACTTAGCACCAAATCTAAGTCTGGCGTAGAAGCATCTTCACCTGAAGTATTAAGTAGTTTAGAAGGTATTACTAATGTTGAATTTAAGTTTAACACCGATGCCAATTTGCCTAGTAAAAAGTATTATGAAACTCCTTTACATGGAGAGAGTATACGAATACCTCTCCATTCGCCAACGCATTACGAACATAAAACGATCTTACAAGAATTAAAAAGTTCAAGCCAAGATTCGCAAGAGACTGTTATAGATACCACTAAACGTGTCGATGCGGTGGTTGAAGCAATCCCAGGAGATTCAGTGAGCAATATACCAGCGCAAAATTCTAAATCTGATAGTAGTAAAAGACAGAGTAGCACCAGTAGCGAAAATATAGTATTTTCGACCAAATTAGGTAATAATAACGATGTGTTTACGACTAAGCTACCCAAGGAAAAACATACGAAAAAACTTACATCTGACACAAAAAATGACGTAAGCGAACCTGATTCACCTCAAACTGATCTTCAGCCAATAAATGGAACAGTAGATAAAAGTACAACTTTAGAGGAGATTCCGAAAAGTTGCAGCAAAGAAACTATAAAGGAAAGTTCAAAATTTTCAAAAACTGATAGTGTAAATTCATACAAAGCAGCAGTTGAACTACATCCCAGCGAAGAGTTCTCTAAAGAACCAGTAACGAAAGATTTGCAAGAAGGTACTAAGAGCATTCGAAATTCCATAATGAGTTCTTTAACAAACGAAGATCGTTATTCTTCCGAATCCGAAAGAGATAGCGAACTCGATTATTTAAAGACGAAAAAAGATTCGGAAGAAAAGATAGAAGTTGTAGAACCCGAAAGAAAAGGCCTGGTTTACCAACAAGATTCATTCGAAGACGAACTACCGTACGTTCCCACAACACTGCCATTAGAAAGATCGGTTGCTATGCCAATAGTTCCAGTTAAACAACGAGGAACATTCGAAATGAGGACCTACCCCATAGAACGACCCAGGTCAACAACGCCTATAAACCTCAGCACTTTGGAAGATTACTGTGAAGACATAGTTGGATCAGTAAATACGGAAAACATTACGAAAGCAATAGAAAAGCTAAAGATATCACTTCCTCGAGATGAATCCACCGATCGTTCTAATAAGGCCAAATCTCCAAGAAGACCGGCTGCAAACACCAATTGGTTTAGTTTTGCCGAAAAATCGTCTCAGAAGCGTTCATCGCCTACTCAGGAAGCTGAAGGTGGGCCTCCTCCACTTCCGCCAAAAGGAGTTCAAAAAGAATGGATTAATTTTGAAGAAATACCGGAACGCCGAAAACCACCACGAAGAATACAGACCATTCCATCGAGGGGTACCATAGACGTCTCAGAGTCTGTTCTTCAAGAAAATGTAGTTTATAGTTATGTTAATCCTGAAGATTGTAAATGCGAGTGTCATGAAATTGCAAGAGAACGCGAGCAACAGGCACGGCAACAGGAGGAAACTGTAAGAGTTCAAGAGGATGAAGTGCCGCTTCTGGAAGAGGATCCTGGAGAAGAAGACAAGAGTACGCAAGAGCTTGTAGAACGTATTAAAGTGGACATAGCAATGTCTGATAGAAGGAGCGTTATAAGGTTAGTTACGTGCATCCTTATGTAAATCTAATTATATGCTCGTATTTTTACAGCGACTCTTCTGTAGATTTAAGCACAAGTCTTGAACATCCAGAAACCACTAATTTAGATCCTTCTCTTCGTACACCTTTCACCGGCGACTTAGGAGTTTCTAGTAATCGTTCAAGTATCGTTTCCCAGGTGAGTCTACAAATAGGAACTTGCGTTTGTAAAGATTAATTGTCTTGTTTTTCAGGACGAACCTCAGTCCCCGGATGTGTCAACGCCAAATGCCTTTCCTAAAACTTCATAAACTTTTCTAAAGTCTGTCGTGTAACTGCTGATACAATCACTTCTCTACAAAATTTTCGCTAACAAAATTCTCTTTGTTATGTTTTAAGTGTTACAAATAGAGTGACCAACTTTCTTCATGCGATTTTGAGGTAGGGTAACTAAATTTATGCCCATTCCTAAACAATGAGCCTTTCGTGTGAGTGTTGTAAGCCTATCTGAGTCCAATGTTATCGGGTACCTTGAATTGTTACTGCGATTACTTGTTACCTACTTATTATCCGGCTTTTGATCGGAAATGTTATTGTTTGTTATTAAGCTACATAATCATAAGTTTTTATTCCTTAGGTCCATTAGTATATCATATTACCACCGTATTCATGAATTAACATAAACATTTATTGAGCTAAACAGATCAATATAAATACATACCCAATGCGTTTATGCTTTGTGAAAATATGAACGAAAGAAATTCTTCAGTGCAATAAGTATGCATAAAAAACTTTTTATGCATGTATCATAAGTTATATTGTAACTTTTTTTATAATTGAAGTGTTAATTGATATTTTAAATAGCAGATTCTATTGTACATACAGTAAAATTAAAATAAAATTATGCGTGTTATATTTATGCAGTGCCTATACCTATGTGACCATTCATATGAACAAAGTAAACTTAAAAATGAAATAATATGCGCGTGGGCTTGAATACTAAAATACTTGCACAAAAATCTTGAATACAACCTCATGCATCATCGGATTTGCGAAAATCCATTGCCATGATTTCTGGAGCTTTCCAAGTAATCCTTGTTTGTCACGAAATGCTGTACATATAAAACCAGAAATTTCAGATTTACATTCACGTCCAGACATAATTCTCTTCACTTCCTGTTTGCACCTATAATTTCTTCCGATCTAAACGCAGATTTCTCATATATTTCTGCCAACAAGCTGAAGCGCTCCTAGATCTATAAATCGGCACTAAATAATCTTTCGTTGGGTCTATTTGGATGTCATCTTCAATCTAACATTTGTCGTCTCTTTGAATCCGTTTGCTACCTCCACGGCCTAACGAGTTTTCCTGCTGGCAACATTGTGTTTATGTTCACGTCCCAAGTCGCAGTTTCATTTCTTATCCTTTATTCCACACCTAGCCACTTTTCCTGATAACCGCCAAGCTAATTCTATGTTGTTTTACCAGGTGAGGTTATTGGCCTCACGCTTAGGACTAAACCCCTTTTTCGGAGGGTTATTTGCTTGGGTACCTCGGGTTCGCAACACCCGTACCAACAACTTGGTTGTTGGCCCCTGAGGGAATAGTCGAAAATGGTTTATCTTAATGTTTAGCTAATTTTAGAAGAAACTATAAAACAGACCAGTTTTTCTTCAGACTGTGATAATTACACCAGCTTAGTCATAGGCAGTAGTTCAAAGGTAAATACTACTCTCAAGTAGAATTTTATTATTAAAACCTTTACAGACAGGAGTATTCTAAAGACTTTGTTTACTTAAGTCTATGTAAGTACCTACTGTAAGAGGCTGCTTAAGGGTGGAGCGTTTGCCCTTTGCCCTTCAACGGAATGGTATGTTAAATTGAAGTAATCTATTGGGAATAGTTTCTATACAAGTAAGTTTCTGTTATCATTGTTGATTATGTACTTTTAAATCTTGGATCTTAAGTTGCTCCATGGTGCTGTAAAAATTCCATAATGCCAAGAAAAATGAAAATTATTTTGTGGTAAATTTTCTGCACCAGACTTTTCCCATATATTGTGTATTTTTACACACCTGCGAAATAACTTATCTACTTCGCAACAATACAAGGGGCGTTTAAAATGTTCGCGGCCTGGCATAGAAACAATTGTTTAATATGTTATCAATGACTTTTATTTTTCTACATGATCTCCTCGAAGTACAATGCATTTATTCCAGCGATGTTCCAACTTCTTTATGCCCTCTTTATAGGCTGATTTGTCGAAGTCTGCAAAATGAGCATATACAGCCGCTATAACCTCCACATTTGAAGAAACTTTTGTTCTGCCAAGTGTTTTTTCAATTTTGGAAATAGATGGTAGTGGGACGGAGCCAAATCTGGAAAATACGGTTCATGGGGAATTAATACGAAGCCCAATTCTTCAATTTTAGAGCTTGCAATTCGGGACGTGTGAGGCGATACCTTATCTTGATAAAAGAGCGCCCTTTTTTCGCCAAACCCGGTCTTTTTTCAATCACTTTTTGTTTCAATCGGTCCAATAAGTTACGGTAGTACGCCCCAGTTATAATCTGGCCGTTTAGAAGGTAGTTAATCATAATTATGCCCTTTGAAAAATTAGCTCTCTCAATAATGTCGCCAGCAAAAATAGCGCCGGATAAAATGTCGCCGACAAAAATAGCGGCGTCAAAAATGTCGCCGACAAAATACAGCCTGCAAAAATAGTGCCTATCAGTAATATCGCCGGCAAAATTAGCGCCGGTTTAAAATATCGCCGGCAAAAACAACGTCAAATATCTCGCCGGCGAAGTGCCTCAAAATTAACATATTAACAAATTAACATTAATATTTTTAAGCGTTATTTTCAATGGCACTACCTTTGGCGACGCTATTATTAAGGTGCGTTATTATAACCTTTCCCACCCCGTCACCAGTAACACGTGCAACACTCTTGATACTAAAATTTTTACAGAAGATTACGCGACAAATTTACAAATTGAAACAGAAATAAATAAGCTCGTGTTAAATTTTGTTCCAATTCGTTATGCAATGATACTAAATAATTCGGTTTATATAGGCCAGACAATTAGAAATTTTGATATTAGGTATAAAGAACACGTACGTTGTTACAAATACAAACACCCACATAAATCCAATTACGCTAAACACTTACTAGAACAAAATCATTCAATGACATCTAATAACACCATAAAATGTTTACACTTTTGTGATGATAAACGTAAATTAGATATGTATACTAGAAGCTTTTGAAATTCACAAACATTTAAAAACTGTACCGTTAATGAATGAACAAATTGATCTGTTAAATTCTCCTCTACTGGACATTTTGGAATAAGAAATCAAGTCATCTGCAGACGATTACCAAGATAAGTAAAAAAGTTCTATTGCTATAACAACACTAACTGTTTACTTTCATATAACCTTTGACAATGGCATGTAAACATGCCGAAATACGTATAAGGTTTAAATAAATAGATATTGTTAAAGTGATTAAGTATTTTATATACAGATACTCATACTAAATTTTACATAACATAAAAATTTGTATTTTAAATTAAATTCAAATCGGCTTTTCTAAGAGTCTGTGTAAATAGATGAATACTTTTTTACTGTATCTAATAAATTCCATTTATAATATAAATTTCGCTACGTAGTCTGCAACTGGTTTCTTTGACATAAATGCATGTATTTCAGTTGAACTGATTTCTGGATAATCAAACATAAACCATGTTCACTGAAGCGGCAAAAAAGTGTTGCTTACAGCGGCGAATGGGTTTAATCCGGCCCTGCCGCACTGACAATGATATTGGCAATAAGAGCATGAGAAAATGTCAGCATCAGGTACAGGAGGGTACAGGAATCAGTTTACAGTCATAAGCAGAATTTAACTCAAGGTCTACACTGTACAGTCTGCATATAAAGCATTTATTTTTAAACTAACACAAAAAACATAACTTACCGTTACCACTTACGAGCACCATTCCTAGTACAGAACATTTGAATACAAAGTTCGTTAAAACGCCTGAATTTATCTGGAAGAGATTTGCAGTGTTTTATCGAAAAACGTATACTTAAGTGAGTATTAAAATTATACGTGTAACTTTTTTCATTATTACCTAATTTTTATCAAGAATTAAATGTTGCTTTTAGGGAGCCATTAAAAATTTTCAAATGTATTTTACTACTGTTGTATTATTAAAAAAAAATAAAATGAATTTAGAAACTAGTATTATCCCCGAGATCGTTTCAAACACCCAAATTTTATTAAAAATTGTTTATGTAATTTAAAAATAATCGACTTTTCTGCAACCAAAAATATAATGTATTTGTTGGAATTTTTAATTTAAGCAGACATGCTTAAAACACATATAGATTAGATACTGAGCACCTACAGTGGCGGCCCCTTAACATTTACCACAGGAGTATGACACAAATTGAAAAACAAACAACGCTTCTCTTTCTGATTCCTAAAATTGTCAATCAGTAAGACGGTGACTTTAATAATTTTAATCTTTACCATAAGTGGCTGAGCAAGAAGAGACACTCTAATCCATTAATAGACAAGTAAAACCAAAAATAAAACTCTTCGCACCTGCAAATTCGGTCCACAGATTTATACAATTTTTGTTTTTTAGCACATTAGTTTTTTTCGTCTATTCCCAGATTCATTAATTTTTAAGTTAGAAGAAAAATCGACCCATGTTTCTTATTTAAAACTTCATCTCGTTAGTAAACTACTACGATGTTTTTTAAACTCAAAATATTGTTTCCGAATTCATCAAAATAAAAACCCAATAGCACAGAGGCTACCGCTTATTAAAGCTGCGATGTAGCCTTGCCATCTCGCGGGAAGGTTTGTTTATACGATAACATAACAATTTGATAAGAAGGCCAGCTAAAAGTCCATCATTAATAACTCTTTTGTTTTTAGTACCTCCTCTATTATGGTACAAATCCTCTTGCTGGTAGGTTTTGTATGTTTTTTATGTTACACAACCGCGTTTTTTTTTAAACATAAGTTTTGCCACTGCATAGTGTTTTATAAAAAATATCGGTCTTTCGTAGTAAAAATTATCATATTATTATTAATTATTATTGTAAATTTGAGAAAAGTGGAGTATGTTATTTACTTTGCCTATACTGGGTCTCTGCGCCAAAAGTTCGTGTGGAAGGTACGGGCTGTTGCAGCGAACAAAATTTCCTGCATATATACACTTAACATTCCCACTTGGCTGTTGTATTACTTAAAATAATATTAATTTCATGGAGCAGCAAATAAAGGTGAAGTGGCTACGTTTGTAAACATAAGCCAAAAATTTCATCACCCGCTTCTATTTTTATAATCACACATTATAAAGGGGGCTGCCTTAAAAAGTGCCTTTCCTTCTTTCATTGGTCGTCTACGTTTATTTAAATATTCAAAAATATCCATCAGGGACACTTTTCTGTGCACCTTATCAGTATTATTCTTTAAATTTTAAATATCAACAAATTAACACACTATGCAAACATATTGCAAACGGTTTGTTATCCTTCTTAATGGCAACCATTTTTAATTTAGCAGCGCCATCTATTGCAGGTAGCGATCGCGGATATTCTTTCAAAAAGATGCCTACTGTACTAGTTGCGCTATCGCGCTACTGGTTAACAAATCAAAATACAGCATACCATACCAACAAACTCCACAATGCAAATGAAATTGGGGTGTTTAGTGTGTATTCAGCTTTAGTTTTTCATAAATTAACTGTTGCCAATAACTTTATTAACGTGACTAATTTTGCATGTACGTTCGCAACAACAGCTGTCATTGTTGTTTTTTTTTAGTTTTTATTTACAGAAAGGGGATTCCTTGAGTCATTCAACAAGAGTTTTAACTATGTTAAGGTAGATGGCGCTGTCAGCTAGAAACAAAACATTTTAGAATGCCTTGACAACCACGTGTTTGATAAGATTGGAAATTTACCTTCAAAGTTTTTTGAACTCTCCAATTCATTGCGATTTTGAATCAAGTTGGTGACTGAACATATGGAAGAACTGTGTGAATCCTTTGTTGAATTAGATATGGAATCAAAATACTTTGTAACCGTGCCTTATGATACTGACGATCCTGATTTTACATGGCACGAAAATATCGTAAGTGACTCTGATGAAGATGATTACTCCAGACCTCAATCAAACTCTTCCTTAAACGATGAGAAAGATATTAGTAATTGTAATCGCAAACGCCAAAAAAAGACATTTAAAAAATGTGATGAGAAAGCTGCGAATGTGACCCCAAAATCAGAAGATGATGTGGTCAATACATCAGAAATTGAAATGAGTACTTCATTTGAAATTCAAACAATTAAATTCCCCGGAAGGACCAAATCACCTTGTACATCCACATCCGATAGTGATACCGGTAGTAGCGCCAAACAATTCACAAAAAGGCATCGAAAGATCGTCTTCAGTAGCAGCTACAACAGCAAAGGTTATTTAAGTTATTGTTATTTCTTTTTCAGTTTTTTTTTCAAAGGGTATGTTCAAACGATTTGTTATATATTTAATAGCGAATTTAATTCAAACTAGCTGAACCAGTGGGCAACGCCCCACACCGTTTGGTTGCATAATCTTAGCTGCAGCCATATTTCTCTCAAGTTCAGACAGATCAGAGTATTATAATAATTAGTTTCCAATATTCTGCCCATAAAACAAAATAGCAAATTTAATTTGTTCACTAAAAAACAGGTAGCACAGATTACATAATCAAACCTTATTTATTATGTTACCTAATTTATTTATCTCTTTGATCAATATTTCTTGATATGAGGTATGTCTTATGTCAAATACTTTATCTCGCCACCATTGGGTTTTCGAAAACGGTAAGAGATGCAAGGTCTGTTAAATTAGATAAAAAATGTCTATTTAGGGAAGCAGTTTAGTGATGATTTTGTTTTTGCCCATAGCCTACTAGATATGACCGTGCGGCTGATAATTACCGCACGCAATTCTACGTTGAAAAACAAGCAAAAAACTTTAACACCAATTTGGTCTTAGACGAAGAGTCTTTAAATTATAAGCACTTAAAGGTTTTTTAATTTGGCAACGCTGTACAATTTAAAGCTAAGAGACATGCATTTAGTTACCCTTGATCGTATATGTTTGTGATTCTGCAATTAAATCAAGTATGTGTTTTATTATTACATTTTAAAAATAAACCCAGCTTATAATGCATAGTTGCAACGTCTTCCAAAACTATAAATCGCGAAGATTTTGCATTCTTAAATATTAAATTATAAGTAAACTAATTACCAAAATGTTATAATTTATATTTGATTACTTATTTTAATTGTTGAATTATGTGTTGTTGATACTATTTAAATCTATTTCTCAACCATAGTCGAAAAAAATTTCAAAGTTTGAGCATTAATAACTCCTTAATCAAAGAGTTAACACTAAAATTGTATTCAAGTTTTTTGCTTGTTTTTCTACGTAGAATTGCGTGGTGTAATTATTAGCCGCATGTTTCAATACACCCTGTATAACAAAATAAAATCATGTTACTATGAACACAAACCTAAAAATACTGACACAAACTGTAAATTAAATAGTAATTAAGATAAATTTATACTATTTTATACTATAAATGTTCACCATTTTGTACGATAGAGTCTTGTTTGACGTACAACTGCGTGGGTACTTTCATTTAAACACTGTGGTCTAATTTCGCGACACACACATTTAATATTTGTTTTTTCAGTTCTTTTATATTCCTTTCACTGAAGGTGAAATCAAAATAAAGGATTTTTCTATTTTTCCCAAAAATTGAAATTATTTTTTCTCTGAAATTATTTAGGAAAATTTACACAACACTGTAGAATCTCATTACAAACAACTTTTCTTGCTTTAATTTTTCAAAATTTACAGTAAAAAATCAATTTAAAAAAAATGTAATATTTGACATAGCTGACTAGCACCACAGCACTCGTACTTGATATTTATATTATTCAAACAAAATAGGTTTCTTTAAATGGCGTGATGGCTAATAAGGCATTTTGTGGGAGGAAGGGGTGCTGTTAAATGGATGAATATAAATATTAAGCATGAATGTTTTAGCTCTATTTTAATACCTACCCACTTGATAGCTTTTTGAATCTTACAAAAATGTGGTACAGATTAGGATGTTATTTATGGAGAGGGGGATTAATATGAAGACAAAATATGAGTACTGTAGTTGTCCTTTAAATACCCAATTAGTAAACTGGACACAATTTAATAAAAAAAAAGGTAGTTTTATCGTAGTCTATATTAATATCAAAATCTTTGTGCTATGGTTAACTAAAATTTAAACTATATTATTGTAACAATTCAGGTTATGATATAAATAAATGGCATGAAATCAATATTATTATTTATTTAAATTGAACGTTTTATTGTTTGCATTGTTTACCGTTGCTAAATTGCAGACGATGCCGATTTTAATGCCAAGTGCTTCACCACGTTTTACCCAAGCAGTGGGGAGACTGTAAGGACGGTCCCCAGTACTGGTCCAAAAAGTACTGACACTGAACCAAATTATCCAATACCTACACATATTTCAAGAGCAAGGAAACGAGGCCAAATGAACCAGGAGCAAAGTAGTTGTGTATAATTTTGTTTTGAATATGCTTTATAAAAATATCTTGATTTTAGGTAGAGTTTTAGGCTATGCAGATTGTGGTTTAAAAAATACGACATTTCCTTCATCTTCCACTTCAAGTTATCGTTTAAATCAAACGTTTCCTTTATCTTCCGTTTCAGGGGAAGAATCGTGTAGCTACGATTTTAAAACTCCTCACAAAAAAATTAAGCGGAGTGCAAAATTGAACAGAAAATCTGTGAATTCAAATGAAATAGTAAGATAAAATAATGTTTAATTTTTCTAGAGTGGAAACAAACAAAAATGTTGCGCCCATAGAGCATTTTAGTTCGGTATTTTAAATGCAACACTCTGTATATTATTACATCTTAAGATTCTAAATTTAGTTACAGGTATAAAAGTATAAAGGTTCAATAATATTCAAAGTAACTGTTTTTGAGTTATTAGCATTTTTGCAAAAATTTTGACATTGACTAATGTTAATAAATTAATATTTAAGATACCCAAAACGTTTACGTTTTGCTGTTTTGCACAGATTATTAACACATTGTACATTATTCAGCGGTATGTTAAAAACAGCAGATTATTTTACCGGGTGTTCATAATTTGTTGTTCATTTTACAAAAACTTCAAATGTCAGTAACTTTTGTTTTTCGAATGAAATACCCAGTATTTTTTAACACAGTCAAATGTAGAATTAAATTCTTTTTCGATTTGATGTAAGGTTTTGTATACTAAAAACTAATTTGAGGTGTGATACTTGTAAAGGCCGTCCTAACTCGCATATCTGCTGTGGTGATTGAAGGTTCACGATACTGCATTTTTAATGTAGCCCCATAAAAAATTCCGTGGTTTGAAGTCAGGGGACCTAGTTGTTTAGTACATAGCAAAATGGAAAAATAATTTGACATTGCTTTGGCACTTGGAACATAATAAAAGAAAGTTTCTGTTTTTTGTTTATGAAACACTAATTTCAGTTTGCGATTTAATAAAAATTAAAGAAAGTATGAAAAAACTTCGAAATATTAATTTTTGGTATAACAAACCATATATCAAATCGAAGAAAATTTAATTCTACATTGGACTGTATTAAAAAATACTCAGTGTTGTACTTGAAAAACAAAAGAAATTGAAATTTAAAGTTTTGCACAATGGACAATAAATTATGAACACTGTAATAATCTGCTGTTTTCAACATACCACCAAATACTTTATAATGTATTAATAATCTGTGCAAAATAGGAAAATGTAGACGTTCTTGGTAGGTATCTAAAGTATTAATTTTTTAATATTATAATCAAGAAATGTAAAAATTTTTGCAAAACTTCAAATAACTCAAAAACCGTTAGTTTTAATATCATTAAAAATCAATACTTTTATACTTGTAATTAAATGTAGAGTCTAAAAATGTAGTAATATACAGGATGCTCTATTTAAAATAACAAAGTAACATGCTGTACGAGTGTAACCAAACACTCAGTATAACTCAATAATTTTTGGTTACACAGCAGCTAATTATCAATAACTTTGTATTTAAAATTTTTTTTGTATCTTTAATAACAGTGCTATCAAAGAACGGCGGCGTTTTGACAAACCCTGTGTATAGGTATTATAGACATCTGTGTTGTTTTCAGACACTGATTATTAGAATTAATGTTTGTTTTTTGTCGCACCCTATTATGATATAATTTTTATCTGCTTATAGATGCCTTGCTACAGATCTTACCAGCTCCTAGGAGATAGCCAATTGTTAAGATTTTCAGAGCAGTTATTAAATTATTCATCGTTCGTTGCTAATGCAGGTTAGTTATGACTTATAAATTGCAATAGTAAATTTGTATAATTTTTTTTGTAGAATATAGATCAAGTCGTCGACTTGGCTATTGTGTCAGCGGACAAAAAATTAAAGATTTAGAACAACGTATTTTAAAAAACGAACTAAAACTTTGGGATAAACTGATTGTTTTAATTGGTACTAATGATATGGTTTATGTAAGCCATTTCAACTTTGTATTTTCTTTGCATTATAGTGAACACCATTTTTGTTTTATTTTTTTAGGGCACCCAACTCAAATCAATGTGTGATAGTTTTGATTCCATGCTAAAGAAACTAAAAAGGAATGCAGAACGTATTGTGATATTGACCGTTCCTCCAGTTCCCAAATTAGCCAATGATAGCAAACACATCCTTAAGTTAAAAAGATTCAATGAATTTTTAATGAACTGTGCTAATAGTAAGTTTGAATATGTATATTGATACAATAAGTATGTATAAGCATGTTATTTTTTGCAGATAGAAATGTTTTTGCAGTAGATTTGGCAAGTTTGTATATTAGTTATTCCAACACAATTTCAGAACAGTTCTTTGAACAGTAAGTTACTACGACCAATGTTTTAAGTCTTGTTTCTGCTTGTTTAAACACAGGGCGAGTCATTTTAGTGTCACCTCAATTTATTATTAATTATAGTGGGTGTGACAAATGTCAAAATTTCAGAAAAAAAGTCAAATAATTCTAAAACCACTAATTTTAAGATCATAGCACCTTTACACTTCTAGAATTAAATATAGAATGTAAAAATGCAATAATATAGAGGGTATTTCATTTTAAATAACAGACGCTTTTATCCACTATTTCAACAGGTATAAGTCAATTTACCGTAATATTTTAAAAGTAGCTAAAACAAATTATTACTCAAATCGATTAAACAATACATCGAATAAAACCAAAGAAACGTGGTCTATTATAAACGAGTTAAGAAACTGTAAAACTAAACGTGATGTAAAAGTGGAATTACTTCCTGATCAATTAAATGCACACTTCTGTTGTATAGCCCATAAACTTACTTCAAAATTAAACATAAAACAGGACTTTTCAATCACTACGGACGAATTAAGGTCTAAATTTTCAAATACAAACTTCTTCCTTTATCCGGTAACGATATTTGAACTTAAAGATACTATCCGTAGTATCAAAAATAAAAATTCTGCAGGTTATGATAGTATATCTACTAAAATTTTACAACATCTACCATGTAAAATACTAGACATCTTTTTAGAGTTAATTAATTACTCATTCACACTGGGCTATTTTCCTTCCGTGCTAAAAACTTCAGTATAATTGTTCCCATCTACAAAGGTGGCGATAGACAGGACCCCTCTAATTATAGACCGATAGCCCTTTTATCTACCTTATCAAAAAACATCGAAAAAATTGTAAAAGTTAGACTGGTTGGGTACTTGGATAGATTCGAAATTCTCTCTAAATTTCAATTTGGTTTTCAAAGTAAACAAAATACTACCGATGCCATATTTAACCTTTTGCATGAAATTTATTATAACAATAATAATAAAAAAATAGCTTCTGTGATATTTTGTGATATTTCGAAGCCTTTGGTTGTGTTAACCACGCCATTTTACTACAAAAACTAGAACTTTATGGTTTCCGAGGCATAACGTTAAACTGGTTCAAAACTTATCTTAATAATAGAAAACAATTAGTTAAAGTTTCAGATAAAATATCCCCTTCCTCCTCTATCACATGTGGCGTACCCCAAGGATCTGTCCTTGGACCCATACTATTTCTCATATACATTAACGACATCTTCCAACTAAACATCAGTGGCACTTTTACTGTATTCGCTGACGATACATGTATTTTATGGTCGGATTCGGATCCAAACTCGTTAAATAATAAAATACAACGCGATATTATAAAAATAAATGAATGGTACAATTCCAACTATCTGTGTTTAAATACGCAAAAAACAAATATTATAACTTTCAACGGATCTATAAATCCTATTACTCTTAACAACTCAGTGATACTGGAAAACAATACAGTCAAATTCTTAGGCTTATATATCAACAATACATTCAAATGGACTAACCACATTACTACACTCTTAAGTAAGTTATCCAAAAATTGTTTTGCAATTCGTACCATTTCTTATGAATTGGGCTACCAAACAGCACGACAAGCTTATTTTGCTCTGATTGAATCGCATTTACGCTACGGCATCGCTTTTTGGGGTGCTGCGTCACAAGAAAACCTCCATTCTATTTTTGTTGCACAAAAAAGGCCAATAAGATATATGTGCAAAGCAGGAGTAAGAGATTCTTGCAAACCTCTCTTTATCAGTAATAAAATTTTAACTGTAACATCTCTGTACATATTGGAAACTGCTTGCTTAATCCACAAGTATAAATCTACTACGTTATCAAGCCCCTTCCCCATTTTTAATACAAGAACTAGTGAAACTAATATCTATCTGCCTCGACCTAACACACAGCTAATAAAAAACTCTCTACTTTATACCAGTAAAAAAATCTTCAACGCCCTTCCACTTCATACAAAAAATATTTCAAATAACTTAAAATTTCGTAAAACCTTACACTCACACCTCTTATCTAAAGCATATTATAGCTTACATGACTTTTTTACTGACAAAAATAAAATTCCAAATGTTCCATGTCAATTATAAATTACTTTATTTTGAATATTGATTACTTTACAATATTTAATTTTAACTCGCACACTACTGTAATATGTACAATCTGTAGGTACTACTATATTTTTTATATGTAAATTTTTTTATCCTTAATTTTTGTTGTTGTTATGATGACTTTATGTGTTTTTATGTAACTATTTGACTGCACCTGTTAGTTTATCGTCAATAAATACTACTACTACTACTATTACTATTGTACTGTACAGGCATAACTAAACACTCAGTATAATTAATAATAATTTGAGGTTATGCAGTAGTTAATTACCACCATTTTTATTCAAAAATTTTCATATTTCCAATATTTTAGAAATAATAGTGGGATGACATTTTAATGACTCGCCCTGTAGATTTGTAGAATACACTAATTTATGTTTTTTGTTACAGAGTATTTTATAAAACTCATACACATTCGAAGGTTGATTTAATACACCTCAATAGAAATGGGTTCAAGTTACTAAGAGCAATTTTAGATATTGAATATTTCGATAAATATTCGAATTGCAGATAAGTTTCTTAAATTTATGACTTTTATTATTTTTTTATAGAATTTTAACGTTAATTTGCAATATTTTACCATACGCTGGTTGAGTTTATTAAAATAATAAAATCTGAACTGTAATTGTTCTGCATTTTTGAGGTTTCATTTTTTTCATGTTATATTAATTTTGTACGGAATATCTGACTAAAGTTGTATTTAAGTTTTTATTCTCGAGATAAAAGTACTAAAACTGTATACATAAAAATGAGGATTTTCAGAAAGTTGCCTTGTAAAGTTTATTCATGCACTATAAAAGAAAATAATTATAATAATCAGTTGGACCCAGCCCTTATTGACAATTTAAATATTGTTTCATTATAGCTCGCAGGTACATGAATATAAAACTTTGTTTTCTAAGAACTGCGCATCTGCAATTTCAAAAAAATAAATATTGAAGTAATAAAGTATTTTATTCATACTTAAATTTAAATATGCCTATTTTATTTATTTTACCATTCAACAAGGTTAAGTTTGGCCAGTTAAGAGTCAAATACTCAAATATATCTGGGTCAAAAACTGGAAATTACAAAAAACAACCTAAAAGCAGAGCTAAGTAGAAGAGTATCATTAGCAACTCCAGAAAATCTTTCAGTCGAACCTGCCAAATACAATTAAATCAAAAACATTCAACCAACATATATTGCCTGTATTAATATACGGAACAGAGACTTGGGCAATGAATAAAGGTGTAATTGATAGACTAAGAAAAACTCAAAGAGCTATGGAAAGACGAATGCTTGGTGTAACCCTGGCGGATCGTATCCCAAACACAGAAATTAGAAAGCGAACACAATAATAACAGACGTCATATACCAAATATGCAATTTGAGATGGAATTGGGCTGGTCACATCGCCAAGATGCAAGATAACCGGTGGACTAGGCGATTTATCGAATGGAAACCACGACAACGCAGAAGAAGCATAGGACGCTCACAAACTAGGTGGACAGATGATATTAAAAGACTAGCAGGGTCCGACTGGATGAGAAAAGCAGAAGACAGATTGGAATGGAGGAGACTTGGAGAGGCTTACATCCGACGATGGATGGAATAGCTACGTGATGATGATGATTTTGAAGAAAGGGTTTAATTTTTCAAAGGACAATTTATACTGGGTGTAAATAAATATGATTCATCCCCTTTTTTCTTTATTAATTTAAACATGATTTTTTGAGTAATTAATATACGTTTGGGTAATTTGCATATTTTCATATGAAAATAAATTGTGTATGCTAAACTGTTATAGGTTTTTGAAATCAGAATAATTAATGCTACAAAATGGCCAAAACAAAAGATTGCCGCTATTTAAAAAAATGAAGTTGATGATGGTTCTAGAAAAAGAAACATGGTATATCAAATCTGATTAGATAATAATATGCTAACGAAAAAGTTGCTGCAGAAACGTGTTTTCAGATTATCAAAATTTTTGTTAATAAAGATGGCGCCACAAAAAAATCTTTTTTTTGCCCATATCTACGAAAGAAAAGCAACTAGGTCAATTTTCTTCTTAGATTGTTAATCAGCATAAAATTCTGCAACTATGCCGCAATTTAAACAAATCTCTATCTCTTATAATAAGCAAGTCCTAATGGCAAGGGTCGAATTTGAATAACCCTGTATATAGGTAACATATTTATTATCTACTTTTATGATTTTTCGGCAAGTTTTTATTTAAAAAATACATGTTAAGGTATAACAGCTTATAACTTAAATACAGCCCTTCCTCCAGCTTTTCTTAGTAATAAAATGTGAATATTATGTGAAAAATGGAGTACCAACGATTCTTAAAACTTTTAAGAATTCGTCGATAAGCCTACTCCTTACAAGCATTTATAAATAATATAATTTAAGAATTAAAAATTTGTCAGTTGCTTAAAAATGCTCTAAAATGACAAACTAGTCGCAAATACAAAATATGTAGTAAAATATACAAAGGTTGTATTTTCATTGTTTATTATTCCAGTTTTATTTATTCGTGAATATAAAATCATTCAAAAGTGTTAGATTTGTTAAATACCATAACTACATTAATACTTTTGGTATTATTTTATTAAAATTGTACAAATGTTTTCTGCCTTTGTAAATAATAAATTGATATACATATCACAACTTGTAGTCAGTAATTATGTCCTTTAAAGAATTATACTTGTTGATACAACCCAGTATTAATAAATCTGTAACTTCTTTTAAATTTTGCCTTTATAGTTTTGTTAAGTTTCTATCATCTGCGGTTTTTGTGCCCTGTAAAAATAAAGGGTTAGATCTGGTATTTGAAGAAATTAACTGTTAATGTGCAGCACATAAAAACACTAACAACAAATAAACAAACTCCATTAAGGCAGTAAATACAAGCACAAGTATATCTACACAAAGTTCATAAGCAATACAACTGTTAATTTATTTAAATAAATCATACATTAAATAAGTACAAAACTATTGACCCTTTAAATTCATTAGTAATTTTGCAAGAGTTCGTGTACACAGATCTAAAGGAGTCTGTCCCTCTTTATTCAATAAGGAAAGATCTGCACCATTTTCCACTAGCAATTTTGCTTCTTCTTGACGATCTTCTTCACATGCTAAATGCAAGGGCGAATTCAGATAATAATCTCGGCAGTCAATCTTTAATTGATCCTTATAGCTGACCAACAGTTTAACTATAGCTAAATTTCCCTTCGATGCTGCACGATGGAGTGGAGTGGCACCTCTTATATCGGCTATATTAATATTTGCATTGCATTCTAATAATTTTACAGCAATCTAAAATAAAGACGAAATTAGTAACTTTAAGATCTTCATATAAGAAAAAATCAACATAAACATAGCGAGTAGTTAAAATTATCTACACAATATATATTTATATTTATATACTTTGTCCAGTTTCAGTTAATTCTGAATATTACTGTGCCTTAACTAACAGGTGTCCAGAAAGTCTTTCAGTTCTAGGCGGCTATGGATTGTATAACGTATGTCTTTGGATATCTTTGTCGAAATTCTTGTTTACACGCATTGATGGAATAATTCCAATTTCCATTTTCCAATTGTTGACCATTGCGAAAATAAGATTTCACAATAAAGGTTTTTTGTTCTTGGGTAAACATTTTATAACAAGAAACATGCAGAAAGTAAATAATTCAAAATAAAAACCTTTTAATTTAAATTGACTTTGCTTATGTCATATAAATTACTTAGATATGACTGAATAAAAGACATGCGTTATACAACCCATAGCCGCCCTGACCGAAAAACTTTCTGGACACCCGTTATTATACCTCCAACCATCCCTTGGAACATGCATACTGTAAAGCTGAATGTCCCTGATTAGTTTTATGATTAACGTCAGTCCCTCTATTAATTAAAATTTTAACAGCTTCATTTCTACCAGCAGAAGCAGCTAAAATTAATGGAGTAGCATTTGTATCATCTTCAGGATCAACTGGAGACCCCAAATCAAGAATATAAGTTACAAGTTTCACATTTCCACCTAATGCTGCCCAGTGAAGTAGTATTCGACCATTCTACAAAAAAAAAGTCAAGATGATATGCAAATTTTAGGTTAAAATATGTTTCTTATTTTTAATATTACAACAAAATAACTTACATCGTCAGATTTTGTTATTAATGTTGTATCCTTTTCGGCCTTACTTCTAACCGCTTCATAATCACCTTTATACGCAGATTCATACAGTGAATTTTCTTCTGCCATTTCGAGTTTCAAATAGGAAAAAGTTGGGTGGGTTACGGTGCAGAACTGTAAACAAAAACAATATAAAAAGTGAGGTTATTTTGTTTTTGCACGTGAAGGGGTTCCTGATTTTATAAAAATTTTATATAGTGGTGGAGAGTAGCATAAAAATGTAAGAATATTTAAGTATAAGTTATGGTAAATATGAATATTAACAAATTTGCCTGTTTACAGATGTCTGAAACTGATTTTTCTTCGAAACCCAAAAAGCGAAAAAGGTCTGGAAAGAAATCACAGAAAATAAGTTTTGATGAAGAAATAGTCCCTAAAAGTATTGCACAGCAGTTCTACAACTCTGACAAAAATGATTCAAAAGAATCGAAACTAAACGAGAAGCCAAGAAAAAATAAAACCAAACAAAAAATTGCTGCTGAAAACTCACACTTCGTAGATTCAGAATCGAGACACCCTAAAAAACAAAAGCGTAAGAAAAAAATTTCACAGTCTGAGATTAAAGAAACAAATGAACTTAATGAACACGAAGAAAACCTTGAACCTTCTGAGGAGCAAGCAGATGAGGGCACAGAACTTGACCCATCTAATCCAGTAGTCAAAACAGAAGAATCGAAACGGGCACAGAAACGAAAAAAGCATCAACAGTTATTATTGGAGAAAAAAGTTAAAGTTGATCTTGGTTTGCAAGAAAAATCATTGAATTACTTGTCTCGGTGGAAACATAATCGAGATGAATGGAAATTTGAAAAATTACGGCAGGTGTGGTTACAACAAAATATGTTTGACTGTGACAAAATCCCACAGCAATTTTGGGAAACAGTAGTGGAATATTTTAGTGGTGCAAAAGGTCAAATAAGACGAACAATTATCAACGAGGCTTTAAAAATTGTTAAAGAAAATGAACGTGAAGTGGAACAGGATGATGAAGATAAGGAAAAGGAAAGTGAAGATGTTGATGATGACACTATTAATAAGGTGCAAAGAGCAAGAGATATAATACAAAGTTTACAAGAATAAAGATTTTAAATATTTTATTTGTGTATTTTCTAATATTCCATAATGTTTTATGTTAAAATTTTTATACAGTGTGTCCAAAAAAAATGTATAAAACAACATATTGTATAAGGTATAGCTACCTACTACTTCTTTAGAGCTTATGTGCATTCTGGTGAACGCCTTAATCTAATCACAGATTTCTGCACACATAGGTTGTGTATTAAATGTTGAGCTATTTTATCTGATTTCATTTAGAGCATTTTAGTGTTACTTTATTTCCTATATACTTTTGCAAGTATATTAAGCAGGCCCCTCGTTAGCGAGCATGCTCGGCAATATGTTCATGATCGACACTTTGTTGAGCTTTCAGTTGACTTTTGGAAACTGACGTGGTTAATTGATTATGGCAGTGTTATGAAAGAAACAGAAACTCACAGTTGCACTAGGATTTTAGAAATAATTATGAAAAAGAAGAAAAATAAAAGAACAATATAGACAAAGCAGTGGCTTTTAAAACAGAATTTACACCCATTTCATTTTTCAAATATTTATTTGAATATTCTTTGATTTTAACATCCCATAAGCAGGAATAACTTGCATATATTTCAATAAAATCTGCCAAAATTGTTTATTATCACTGAATGACGCTGTTGCCCAATTATATTGTAGGCCGTTTATTTTAAACTGACGTCAGTCAACCAGTCGCAATCCGTTTTGTTGTGATTTAGGTATATAAAAGTAGTTGATTTGTATAAAATCATAGGAAAGTTCAGGCGAAGTGCTTTGCTCATTTTTTACTTTTCCATACCTTCAACAGAGGAATGTATTGATTACATAAAACTTTTTGAAATCTTGATTTTAACGGAAATACATGTTTTGGGGCACAAGAAACCCCAAAAAAGATTTTAAAAAAATGTCTGTTTGTGGGTGGGCGGGTGAGTATGTGTGTGTGTGTCGCTTCTAAGCGAAAGTACGAAACCAATGTTAATGAAATTTTAAATGAAGAGGTATATCAAAAATTGTAGTTCTAGTTATAAGCTTTTCAAAAAAATTCTAAACTTGAAGCGGAAGTTAGGCATGTTGTTTTGATAGCGTTTTCTTTTTCAAAGCTTCTTCTTCTAGTGCCATACCCTAATCAGGGCGTTGGCGACCTCTCTCCTATGTCTGTGTGTGCGCAGTGATAGATAATTTGCACAGACAGACATAGGGGACCTACAGTTTAACGTGGGCTCCGAACCACGAGAAGTGCATGCACTTCTTCTCCAGAGAGGTTTTTTCTGGCGAAAAATCCACCGTAGCCCGCGCTTGTACCACTGAGCTACTGGCGCTCTCATAGCTATTTTTTTTAATTTGTGCACAGGATCTGAGAGAAGAACTTAAAGCAAATGAAACGTTTTACAAAACTCTCTAGCTTCAAAATGGCGACCGCTACGATTTATTGAAAATATCGAATTTAACGCCCATTTACTCAAAAAGTAGTTGTCTGATCAGGATCAACTACAACTAATTTGAAAGCCTTTCATGGGTAGTATACGATGAAACAAAATTTAAAAGCTGTAAACGATCTCAATGGCACAATTTTGAAAATGTTCAAAAAAATAAATTTCAAAATTAAACTGCCCACACTATTCTTTTTAAACATTGTAGGCAACTAGAACCGAAGATTGGTTACAATTTGGTTTTTTTGCTGAAAGCTATAATTTAACTGTAGCGCTTTCTATGAATTGGAAATCTAAAATTTATTTATTAAACAAGGTCTAATAAAAAATTTTTCTCAAGCAGAATTGCTCATCATATCTGATGGAACCAAAATACTTAGTGATGCTACTGCAGAAAATGTAAATTCCAAATATTTGAAATTTTCAAATTAATACTTTTTCTAAAACTGTCCATGTCTTTTTTTAACTTTGTAGTTTTATAGAGCAGAACATGGACTACAATTTGGTTTTACTGCTGAATACCACAATTCCGCTGTTGCACCCCCTATGAAAGTTTGAAAATCACAAATTGGTATCTAACAGTCAGTGAACTGTACAACGTTAATTAAAAAATTTACACTCTTGTAAATACGGCAAGTATTAATATCTAGTATGGGAAAGTCCACTCGAAGTAAACACTTTAGCTTTTTGTGATTTAATAATATGTGAGGATGTTTTAGGAATAGGTAAATATTCATTAATAATTTATTTACAAATTGTTGGTATCAAATACCGTATGTTAAATAAAAAATGCATAAGGGTTGGCCATGGAAAATAAAATTTCTGTCTTGACATGTTTTAGAATTTAACTGTCATCACTGTCAGTGTCATTACAAATTACAAGCTTAACCTAAAAATTTTAAGTAACAGTTTGTTTAAATTCTAAAGCATGCAAAGACAGAAATTTAATTTTCCACGGCCAACCCTTATGTATCTTTTATTTGAACACACGGTACAATTCCGCTTTTGAATTTATGGCGGCAAAACAAAGTGACAGCTGTCAGCTTTGTAGTTGTAAACATACATAACCTCAATTAAATTAAAAAGATATTTTCACATTTTATTATACAATGTCAGCAATAAAGGAAAGAAATTTAGCATTTATAACTAGTGAAGATGAACCACCACCAAAGAAATTAATTTCTGATGCCGATATGTTAATAAAACAATTAGCGGAAAAGCAGCGTAACACCGTAACAACCCTACAGGAGTAAGTTATTTGTAATTTATGTACTGCAAATCGAAATGTATACATTCTTGATTGTAGGCAGTTGGCTACTCCTAAGGAATTTACCAAAGCAGTTGAATTAGTACCACTAGCAAATTATAATTCAGGAACTAGTAGTTTGGAAGATTTCCAACAAACTGCAAAGCATTTCGATCAAGTTGAAACACTTAAAGCAGCTGGTTTATTAGATGAAGATATAAAGTTATTTTATGATAGTTTAAGTGGTGATGACTATTTATTTCAAAAACATAAAAATTGGGAAAAGTCCTTATTGAGACAACAAATAAGTAAAATACGGGAAAAAGTTGAGCAATATGAGAAGAAACAATCTGTGATGTAAGTTTTCCTTTTCAGCGAGGTTTTTTTTAATTCATAAATATTTATTGCAGGAAAAACGACACCGAAGAGCCACAAAAGCACAATGCAATAGAATATGGACTATCGGTGAAACCAGAAAGTGTTGAAACAAAACTACTGAAATTTGCTCTGAATAATCAGAAAGGAAAAAGTAAATCTACTTTACCACATCCAATGGATAACATCCAACAAATTGAACACAATCGATTTGCACACTTGGATGCAACACCACTACCCTCTCTTAACAAAATTCGAAAAAAGGCTAGAAAATTATTGAACAGAATTCATAAAGTTTCAGCTACTGATAATATAGATAATACAGTAAGTGATCATAGAGGAACTGTTCAAAGGACAAATATTTCTAATGAACAAAAAATATATTCACTAGCAAAGGAATCCAAGTGGGATGTAACTAAAGTAGAACCAGAAATAAAGGATGTCAAAAGGAAAGTTTATACATGTTTACCTCAAAACTATTACACTATTAAAAACGGAGACATAGTAAAAATCAATAAAGATGTAATAGAACGCAAAGGTCTACCAGTCATTTCAAGGTTCAGTAAAGAAGAAATAAAAAAGTTACCAAAATTTCAAAATTATGAACCTGGAACACCCTCGAAGGTACTGTAATAACTAAGTATAACTGTTACATACTGGGTCTAAACGAAAAATGACGACCCCCCCCCCCCGTTTTTGCTATGTTTATCCATACATATATAAAAGCACAAAGGGTTTTTTTCTCCCCTTCCTCCAGCGGCTACCGCTTCATCAATTTGGACCATTTTTTTTTTAAATGAAATATCTTTATCCACAGATGGAACATGAAACATTTTTATATTTTTATTCTACGTCGATTTTTTAATAATAATTATTTTAATTTATAATATATATGACGGTCGGCTAGACGCGCGTCACTTGGGGCGCCCTCTACAATAACGTCGCGTGTCCTTTTTGGAACTAATGCATCACGTGACTTGAACGGTCAGTTCTGTCAACGCTGTCTGTCGGTGCATTGTGTGCTGGGGTAACACTAGTTAGTAATAATAATAAACTTAGAACAAACAATTAATTTATGAAACTTTCATCATTTTATGTGTCATAGTACTCTAGAATTTGTTCCATTAAAGACAAGAAATCTGAGATCAATTCCAGTAAAACGGAAAATTCAAAAATAAATAATAGAGATCTATATTGCGTCCGTTAAAATCCTAGCATTTTTTGATAGCTCTGTTAATATTAAAAATAGAGAAAAAGTTTAAATACAAAGGTTGTTGATAATTAACTGCTGCATATCCTAAAATTGTTATCAATTATACTGGGTGTTTTATTTCACCCATACAGCATTTTAGTTTGTTATTTTAAATACAATGCCCTGTATATTATTAGATTTTTCGATTGTATAATTAATTACAGGTATAAAAGTATTCAGGTTTAATAAAGTTCAAATAACAATAACAAATTATGACATTTACGGACAAATATTAAAAAATAAATATTTAAGATACCAAAGAGGTTTACGTTTCGCTGTTGTGCACAGATTATTAACACATTATACAGTATTCAGCGGTATGTTAAAAACATCAGATTATTTTACAAGGTGTTCATATTTCGCAAACTAAAATTGGTGTGCCATCAGAACAATACAAAAACTTTCTTGTATCATGTTCAAAATGATAAAAAAATGTCAAATTATTTTTCCATCCTACTGTATAATAAACCATATATCAAATCGAAAATGAATTTAATTCTACATTGGACTGTTTTACAAAATACTAGGTGTTGCATTTGCAAAACAAAAGTTATCGAAATTTAAAAGTTTGCAAAATGGACAATAAATTATGAACAGTGTGTTATAATCTGCTGTTTTTAACATACTACTTAACACTTTATAATGTGATAATACCCTGTGCAAAATAGGGAAACGTAAACGTTTTTGATATGTAAGTAATAAATTTTTAATATTGTCAACGATGTCAAAATTTTTGCAAAATCCGGTAATTTTAATATAATTAAACGTTAATACTTTTATACTTGTAATTAAATGTAGAATCTAAATATGTAATAATATACAGGATGTTCTATTTTAAATTAAAAGTACTGCTGTACAGGTGTAACAAAACTCTCAGTATAACTAACAATTTGGGTTATGCAGTAGTTAATTACTAACAACTTTTGTATTTAAAGTTTTTCTGTATCTTTAATATTAACAGAGCTAGCTATCGAAGAAGGCAGGGTTTTGATGAATCCTGTTTACACGTAGATTAAAAATAAATAAATAAACAAAGGTGGAATTCATGTTAATTAGACATCAGTTGTTTATTATATTTTTAGAATCTTTAAACAAAAAATCCATAGGAGTTAGGTCAGGTGACCTAGGTTGACAGTTAAAAGTGCGTTAATTGGCAAATTAAAGGAAAAGTGTCTTAGTTTATCCACAAACTTTATTGTGACAGATGTCACATGGTTTGTTTATCGCTTTTATTATTTCCTTAACAACAGCTTCTTAGGTTCAATTGCAATGTATTTATAATCATTACTATTTATTACATATTATTACACTGTATAACTTTTACTTATACATTATTTTTCTACCGCCAATAATAAATGAGCAAACCAACTGGTCCTAAATTTAAAATTAACCTGTATACCTTTCCAAATTTCTGTGGTTTATCTCAATAAACTAATGAAAAAAAAAGGGGGGGGGGGGTGAAACATGTTTCAAGTACAAGAGCAACTCGTACATTTCTATAATTCTGTTTTCAGATTTTATATATAAAAAATTTAAGTAACACTATCAAAGAAGATGATCTTAAGCATTTATTTAAAAATTATGATAAAGAAAAAAATGTCGAGTATAGGATAATGAAGGGCAAAATGAGAGGACAAGCTTTTGTTACTTTTCCAGGTATAGTTGCTAAATACTAACGAAATAGCTTAAATAATAAAATTAGTGTATATTTACAGATGAAGATGTTGCTAGCCGAGCCCTAGATGATGTAAATGGTATAGTTCTTAAAAATAAACCTATTGTCATACAGTTTGGTTGTGCAAAAGACAAATAATAATGTGATAATTGTGAGATTTTAATAAATAATAATAGCCTCTTTTATAGACATTTGTTCTTAAGGGTATAGCTAGTAGAGCCAGTAGCTATAATCCAACACGCTTTCATACCTACATTTATAGAGACTTCTTTCATCATTTTTCCCATTCTGAATCTATCCTGAAACTGTGTTATGAGACATGTTATGAATCACCCTGTACGTACCTGCTCATCAGACACTTTTTTAGATACCCTCTTGATTAAGTTTTTTGCTTTTCTACACCGTTCTTGGTGTACAAGATAAATTTACAACAATGCAATATTATTATAATTTATTTTTTTTATTGTCATAAACTGGTACTTACCAAGAGTTTGCACATAAAAAACATGTTAATTGATGAATATTTATTCCTAATAAATCCTCACACATTATTAAATCATAAAAAAGCATTACTACTATTTTGTAAATAAATGAGAAATTTGTTAGCACTATTTTAAAATTACATTGATCGAGTTACGAGTCTAAACTTACAAAACTTATTTTAGCGTATAATATTGTTGCATAAATATTAATCTATTCTCCGTCCTTTCTATCATCTTGAAGTACATCACCTTTCAGATCTGTAACAAATATAAGTTTATTTTTAAATTTGTATTTGATCAATACTGAACTGAAATAACCTTTTTCATCCATTGCCACAACAGCTTCTCCTCCCACAGGCATATGACTATTCTGAGATGCTTCTTCGCCCGAGTGTCTTTCACCTTCCATGTTTGGAAGTAGTGGTCCATACATGGGTGGAGGGACGTGTCCTTCAGGAACAGGGGGATGTTGCCCATCGGCAGGTGCTGCATGAGGAGGATACGGATGTGGACGATTTATATGAGGTGGATACTGTGGATAAGGTTGATGATAATAAGGGTGTGGAGGATACTGAGGATAAGGTTGATGGTAACCTTGCTGTTGAGGATAAGCATAAGCTGGATGTGGAGGCCGTGGAGGTAAAGGAACAGATTGAGGACTGCCACCTGGGTACTGCTGATAAGGAACTTGTGCTGGTGGCATCATAGGAGCTTGTGCTGGCGGCGGAGCGCCAGGATGTGGGGCTCCCGGATGAGATGGCAAACCATGTCCTGGCTGCATGTGTGTAGGTACATTATGAGTTGGCGGTGGAATATGAGGGGGTGCTGGTGAAATTGCACTTGGATGATGGTGCATTGGCGGATTAGGCTGTGGTATTCCATGCTGAGGAGGTGGCATGTGTTGTTGTGGTTGAGGAGGTTGCTGAGGCGGTAATTGTTCTTGTGCTGGATGAGAAGGTTGTTCAGGTGTATTTTGCGGAGGTGGTTGAGTAGGTGTAGTAATTTTTACTTCAGGTGCTGGTGCTGGTTGCGGTTGTGGCGGTGCCGGTTGTAGTTGTTCAGATACCATTCCATTTGTTGTTATGGGTGGTTTCTCTGGCTCTGGACTACTTTCTTGTTTTAGTTCCGTTGGCTAATAACAGCAATAAATGCATTTGTTTTCAGTATAGAAGTTCCAAAGTTAGTTGCACTTTTTTGTCATTCTAATAAGAGAAAGGGTGAGGTAAGATAAAGAATAAGGAAAATAGGTAAACCAGATTTTATATTAACCATTATTTAATGACGATTTGTGCAACTTGGCCGTATTAATTATAATAAAACTAAAATCTGCGTATGGATAGTTATCTTTAAATTAATAACTTTTACTATTCTGTTAGTCAGTGTCCGTCGGCTGTATGTATCTTGCCGCCCGGGGTTAATTTTTTCAAACCGCTCAAATTATATTCGCGATTCAAATTAAACTTCTTCAGGTCATACTGTTTGCGTTTTATAGTTTTTAACTGTGAAATAATCCAATCCCAAAAAATACGAACAAATTAAGTGAATCTTAAAAAAATATAAAACAATGAACAAAAATCTTATATAAATTAAAACTTTATTTTTATAAGAAAAAATACGTTTTTAAAACTTGAGAATTTAGAAAACACATGCAAGGTGAATTAAAAATATGGAATCTCGACAGCCCTTAAATAATAACTTTACGAAAATAAGTTGAATACAATCGTTTTTAATCAGAGAAGTAGAGCTAGATTCGGAATGAGGTGTCCAAGCACCCTGAGTAAACTAGATTTATAAGTTTGTTTTATACTAGCGCTTCGCGCATACTGCCTACCGCCCCTGAAATTTTTACCATCCGGTATCCAGGGCTATAGCGCCGAAAAGCCCCCTGGTAAAACCAACACTGGCTAGCATATTTTATTTTGCCATATTTGATGGTTTTAATGAAATTGGCGAAGATTGAAATAAAACATTTTCGTTTGTAAAATATTAAATTCAAAACAAATTATAATATACACAACATTATATGGAAGTACTTTATACAATCAGTTATTTGAACAATCCGCTTTGTTCTTTCAAGTTTTAAAATTACTACACGAACTGGAGGTAGAAGAAGCTAACACATGCAGTCTTATTATGTAGCTTCCATTTATTATCCTTAAGTTTACTATCGCTGGTAATCTGTGTCATACGCCCACGGAGTAGTTTTTTCGCACTTCTGGCAGGATTAACAAGTTAGAATAAATCTAACATTGTGTTAACAAGAAGTCATGCTTAAAGGAAATGTAAGGTATATATGAATAATTTTGAATAGTAAATCTGTACCACCATTTATCATCTAAATTACTACAGGTTAGTCTACAAAAAAAAATTATCAAAGGGGACCATCACCTCCTGCTGTTGAGGCAGTTTGTCCTCGATAGGTTTAACAGTTCCATTAGGAGTTCCGTTAATATTACTGTTATCAACACCATTTTGTTCAGGACGAGGTTTTTGCTCTTCTAACAACTTCATTCTTTCTTTTTTCAAAAGTTCATACTGACGCTCAACCATTTTTTGAAATGTATCTTCATCCACGGCAGGTTTGCAATGCTGAAACAGAATAATTAATTTAATGGTCTTAGAATGAGGATAATTAAAAGCAACAAAACCTACAAATTAATCCATATTGCTTAATACAAGTTTCGAAAAAACAACTCAATAAATTTGAAAACATTTGAAACTTATTACCTTTTTTAATTCTTCTTGAAACTGTTCACTACTTTCAATAAATTTCCGTTTTTTAGCCTCAAATTTTTCTTCAATCTGTTGCAATTCTGCTTCCAATTTTTTCTGGTGCATTGTTAGTGATTGAACCTGCCTTTTTAATACTTGCATGCGTCCTGTGGTTACCACTGAACGAACATCGGGCACCACAGTTTCAGAAAAAATATCGTTTATTAAACGATGGTTGCGCAAGTAGCGTGCATATGAGACATGTTTAACTGAGTAGCCATCATCTTGATCTAGAAAGATTACATGTAGTATAGTAGAGAAATATTATTTATGAATTGTTACCATCGTCATCTTCTGCGGGTTGTATATCAATACGACGATCAGCAGCAGCTGCTTGTTTAGATGATGCACTGCTGCGTTCATGTGTATCTCTGTCATCATTACCTTGAGTGGCTGCTTAAAAAAAGTACACAATTACAGACTTATTTACAAACCACAGTACAGCTGCCAGAAGGACGTCAACATTTTTCTATTTATCCTCACAGCCAAGTTCAAAACTCGATTAGGGACATGGGACCTGCACCATTCAACAAAAACAGACATGACGGCTTATCGGAGAAATCAAAGGCATAATGTTTTAAAACACCCCATCTCCAAAAAATCGTTTTTTTTCAAGTTGAACTTGAAAATTGTATGCTTCGTCCATATGGAAATGGTGTCGTTCTGGTTTTGCAAATAACTTTAGCACACATATATTATTATTTAGTATAACATACTGGATGACCAGTTTGATCCGGACAATAGCTAATGCACGGTACTGGCGAAAACTTAAAAATTCTCAAATTGAGAAAGCAAAAAATGAGTAAACCTTTAAGTAACTTCCAGGCGGACCTTTAAGTAACTTCCAGGCGGCGTTCAAAAAGAATTTTAAAATCTTCTTGAACTGATACAGATCATTATGCATGCTGCTACAAATACAGCAAACCTCAAACCGATATCTCAGTTAAGGTGTTTGTGGTGAATTTTTCAAGTTAAAATTACGCAAGGATTTCTTTTTCGATAAATAATTAATTTTCGATGATTTAAATGAAAATGACTTGGTCCTATCGCGATGAAACATTGCCTATGTCGCAATAGCACCTGAATCGTCTGCAACCTGCTCCTTTTTGTCTGTAGCGATGACACTGTTATTTTCTCAACCCACAAAACTAGTTTCCACTGCAATACATTTTTGTCGATTAGTTTTAAAAAATCATCAATACAAAAATCGCGCCACACAAATTGAAACCTATCCCCTACCCTTGAATATAACAGTGGTTTAGTGTGATGTCACAAAATTTCAACTCGCACGTTTGTAAGGCCCCCTCGTTGTAGATGACGAAAATATTTAGTACAAATATTTGTTTACCTGATTTTCCCTTATTTTTAGCAGCAACAAATGCTAAATATGCAGGTGAATTGTGATACGTCTTCAATGTTTTTTCATATTCAATCTACAACAAAAAAAAATCCACAACTGTACAATTGTTCCGCACACATAACAAAAAATTGATGGTTTTAAATACCAACGAAAAAATCAAAACTACAATACCTTCTCCTGCTCATATTCATCCACAAACTCATTTTTTTCATCTTCCGGCAAGTCTCTCCACATCTGCCCTATTATCTTCCCTATTTCCCATAACTTCAGCTCAGGATTTTGTGCTTTAACTGCGTCCCATACTTTCCGGCTATATCGCATGTATGGCATGAGAGGTTTCTCAGGTGCTTTTGGAGGTTTAGGTGTACGTGAGTCATTCTAAAATTACATCACATATTAGTTTTACCTTGCTCACTTAAATCAAACACATACCCCACGATGATAATAATAAGACATATTTAATAAATAATACAGACACTTTACATTAAAACAAATGTTCAAGGTGGAATGATTTATTCATAACATGTAAAACGAGAATAACATAAATAAGTCTACTGGGTATTCAGGTGCACTATCTCTGTTTACATACGATAATTTCCTGAAGAAATGTTTGTTTAACTCAGATAAGGGAGTTGTTGCTTTGTATGTGTAGCACAAGAGATAGTTTAATTTTACCTAAAATAAAGTTTAAAATATTTTAATACTTACTGCAGCATTTTTGCCTGCTTTTTGAGGCAAAAATCCGGAATGTCCATTTGCAGTTGTAACGAAAGGATTGGTTTCTTTCTGTAAATACATTTTATTATAAGTAATATCAACATAAAATTTTAACAATAACACTTACATTAGATCCAGTATTTGCACTACCAGACGCTCTTAAACGCTCTATAAATAGAACAAAAACAAGTTTATGTTAACAAATTTCTATCATAAATTAAGTCCTTTATAACAACCATTTTCACACTCCTAAACACGAAATTTATTATACTACAATTTTTATAATTGTTAAGTTTTGCACTTAATTATCAAAGTCAAATGTTACAGTTTAATTAAAATCCTATTCAAGGGCTGATCGGTATGAAATAATTTAAAGTGAATGTAGTGATTCGTACACATACTCTACTCTAAACAGAAAATAATATACAGGGTGAATTAAAAGTATGGGGTATCGATGCCACAGTTGCCAAAAATTGTAATGTCCCTATGTAGAAATATCTAATAAATGCATTGTTGAAAAGGTTTTGAATTATACAGAGTGTTTGATTTTAAGAGTAATTTTGCACAAACTTCAAAAACATAGCAATTTTTTAAATAAGACACCCTGTATTTTATGACATCATCATACGAGGAATTTAATTTTCTTCCAATTTCATAAATCCTGTCCTGCAGCTAAAACTAGTAGTTTTGGAGATAATTACAATTTAAAAATTGCAGTAGTTCTGGAAATAATTATCTTTTCAAGATTTTATTTGTTTTTGTGAAAAACAAAATCTTGATACAAACTAACAGGTTTTGAAAATTTTGTTTTTGCAAGGGAATGAAATTTCTCGTAAGATGATGTTCTATTTAACCAAATGGTTAAATATCAATTCAAAAAAACAATCACGAATAACTCAACAACGGTACAAATTTAGGTATAGGAATACCCAATACCATCATATAGAGAATTAAATTTCGCATTTAAAAATGGAATAGTATACAGGGTGTTCCATTTCAAATAACAAAGTTGCATATTGTACCTCAAAAAGTAAACACCCTGTGTAAGTGAAGTTGATATCTACAATGATGTGAAACTGTCTACCAAACAACTTTTGCAGTTTACTTATTTTCGTAAAATTATTATTAAAGGCTGTGGCATCATGGAAACCCCTTCATTTGTTATTCAACATGGGCGTTCGTTTGTTATTCAACATGGTCAGGGTTGTGTAGTGGTCAATTGACCGAAGAATTTGACTACAGTAAAATTCTTTTGAAATTTAAAATTCCCGCCACGATTCTGCCAACCATCAATCGCCATACATTGTGGCGACTTGGAGGCAATCGGACCAGTACTTCTCTAACCGATGTAGTGAGGTAGGTAAACTTGCTTTCATGTTCAAACCGGAAAGTTATAAAAGACATTGCTCTTATACATCTAAGTTTAGTTGGGAGTTTTATTTTGTTTTAATTAAACATGAGCGTAGCAAAACTACTGAACTGACTGGTCTGCATGGGGTATTTTGCACACCAGGCTTCGAAATAGATTAACAACATCTCGAGCTGGAAAATTAGGGAACATAAAGTACAATCTGGCAATCTCCAGAGTTAACGGGGATAGCAATTGTTAGACCAACCGAAATTTTAGTAGCGGTAGAGACAATGACGATGAGCTCCATGAAGATAATTCGGATGAAGCACTGAACTTAGTTAAACCTTGGTTAATCTAATTAATATGGTTTAAAGGTGTTCACCTTTTTTTTGTTGCTTTTTTTGAAGATTTTTAACTAAAATATTTTTAAAAGACTTTTGAAAAGTGAATATTTTGTATTTGGTTTGTAGTTACTTTACTTTTGATTTTTAGCCTAAATAAATTTTCTTCTAACAAACTTTTTGGTTTCTAAGAATTTGACCGTAAATCGGTCAATTGTCATCATGAAATCGTCAAACCGGCTAAAATTTTACGCAAACTCAGCTCACAGTTTTCAGAATGGCCGTGAGACTGTTTGCTACAATCCAGGAAGAGAAAATTCCGGCTTTGGCGTGAACTACTTCCGTGCAATTTCAGACTGATTCCAAAAATATTATCGCTGTTTCCTTACCTATTATATGTTTAGAAACGATCAGCCCTTAAATAAAATCAAAATCTTTTAGAAAATGGTTGCCAATTTAATGAAATAATTTGTGTGTATGAATTGGATGATTTGCATAATCATAATATCTCAAAACAGTGCAAATATAACACCTTCTAACTAACTACATTTCGTGCAAAATACGTACAGATTTTGTATAAAATTCAAGATACTTTTGTTACTTACCCGTACAAACAGTGTTTGTAACTAAAAATTATTGGTGGTAAATATTGTGTCCCTATAGTTTACTTTACGAATAATTCTAAAAATGAATGATAAATTTATGGTTTAAAAATAATTTGAGGACTTTTCCAGCACAAATATTAAATTTTATTTTAAATTAAAAAAAGTATCATTCTTTAGTTACTGCACAAAACGAAAGACAAGAAAAGTAAAATAGATAATAAACATTAGCATTTATCAAGTTTTAAATTGCAAATTTTTTTATCACTTTCAAAAATATAATAGGTACCTACCACTTAAGTAGAGCCCGGATGTTCAAGGAGAATAAAATGAATGCCTGTTTTGGAGTTTTTTCGTTTCAATAAAAAAATGCCACTTTTCGTACAAAAGTGCCCAAAGCTGCTTTTTTTTGGAAAAATTTTACAAATATCAAAACTATTTTTCTGAAAAATGGCCAAAATAATTGCATTTTTAAATTTTTACTTACAAGTATTGGTTTCATTATTATTTTTGACTTCGAGATATTGATGGAAATACACCTCAAAACAGGTGTACTGTCTGTGCCTATGTGTCTAGAGTTTTTGCCTTATGTCGCCGGAATCGATGGACTGATTTGCATGAGACTTGAATTAAGGTAGTATATTGAATATTCCTCAGCTTCTAAGAAATTTTAAAACGGAAGCAAAATTTATAATGTGTTTCTGGTAGCATATTTAGTTTTAAAACTAAACTAGAAATGTGAAAAACGAGTGGTGATCTGAAAGAAAACCTTTAGGCAAATCTAATGCTTGTTTTCTAAACTCCCTAGCTTCAAAATGAGGGATGCAATTTTTTGAAAACTTTCGACTTTAAGGTGTTATTACTCAAAAACCAGTTGACAGAACAGAACGGCATAAATTTAGTGCAACAGCCCTCGGTGGACACAATGCTATGTTCGATAATTGATGAAAGCATAAAAAATTTTATTTAAAAAAATGTAGTTCTGCAAAAAAAATAAAAATATTAGTTAGAAATTAAAAAACATTAAATTTGTTAGAAAAATAAAACAATTCCAACAAAAAATTTATATAATATTTATTTTGACAGAAATAAAACATTTAAAAAAAATTGAGAAGAAAATAAAATACAAGGTACTTTAATTCCTTAACAGACCCAAATGGCGCTTCGCAGAAAACTGTGGAGTGAAAAATTTTTTAATATTTGAGATATTTAAAAAAAATATTGTTCAAAAACTGGCCCCACAATTCTTTTTAAAGTTTGTAGAACCATAGAGCTGAAGATGGGCTACAATTAGGTTGATGTCTCAATCTGCTAATTTCTCTGTAATGCCTTCTATGAATTTTTAAAAATCGGATGGTATGAAATTCTAAACCTAATTGTTTGGTGCAGCAATATTTAGGTGGGCTAATTTTCCGCCTTTCACCCGATTTTTGGCTGGCGAATTTTTTTTAAATCCTCAGGACTCTTATTCTCAAAAACCAAAAAACTTGTTTTTTAATTACAGTAGGTGTCTGCAGCTTCTTGCCGTAGGCTTCCCTCCGGGCTCTACCAATAATAATTTACATTTTTGATTTTGAAACAATTTATAGCAAATAAATACTAATAATTTAAAAAAAAAGTTGTTTAATAAAGAAATTTATTTTCGTCAAGCTATTAATTTGATCATTAAGCAATAAAGAATAAAGCGTAAGCACTGAAAAAATAGTGCAAGAAAAAGACTATAAAAACCGTCTAATTACTTAAAATTTAACAATGACTACAAAGGTGAAGCAATTTTTATGTCTAGTGTGTTAATGTAAAATACTTATGCGTTACCTTTCAATATGTTGAAAGTCATGGGGGCACCTGCGGACAGCAAATCTGAACAACAAACACAAACAAAGCAAATCATGAGCACTATTCTACGAAAGAGCCATGGTCTGTAAAATTTATGAAACTACCTACGAACAACCGATTCTTTCTAATAATTGAGAAAATGCTAACTACATAAAATAAATCGTAGGTAATTTCACTTTTGGCAGGCAAAAAAGGGGGTACTAAGAGGCTTAATGCCATACCCAGATTACTAATTTCCTGTGCGCCTGCACCTAACCTGCTAAATCGATTTCGTGAGCCTTAAGAATTTTGATCACATTAGTGTTTAGTACAAACCATGGTAGGCACAGCATAATAAAATTCAATTTAATTGTCATGCTTAAGTTACTTCAAATACTAATACGACTTTTATCTGTAGATATAAAAATTACGGCCAATTTTACAAATTACTCATGCGATCAGCAAGCCATATCAAAAACATACAAAAATACTTTACTACCTGCTGAAAAATCTTAGTATAAGTACATTGAAAATAAACCACAAAAATACATCTGTTTTTACAGTCCTATCTTAAATCAAAACCTTAACCTACTTTATTAATACATGGGTATAAGTAATTTTTAATTAATTTTAAGTTTTTCTTACGATTTGTTGATTGGGGGCCTGGCATGGCCATTGAAACTTGTTTGTAATTCGAGGGCAATGCCATTTTTACTCAGTGGGGCTTCCACCAATGAAGTCAACTATTTACCATAAAAAAATTGTAAGTTTTCACTAGGATTTAGAAAAACTTTCACTTTTATTGTTAAAACATACAGATAATAACCAAAATTTTTTATTATATTATATTATTAAACAGTAAACACACACCCAAGCTACGCTTCCCCTATATTTATTAGTAATTTTGACAACAGCCATTTGTGTAAGTTTTTGACGTTTTGACACTGATAGTAACAGTAGTACCAATATACAAATAAAAAGGTGCTTTGGTGGATTTGTAGACTTTTTAGGGTTTTTCGATATACTAATAGACATTTCTCACAGAGTTGCCAATTTCGTAAAATTTTTTTCAATACGGAGAATTAGAACAAGAATTTTATAATTTATTCGGTAAAAATGAAGAAATTTAGCGTTTTGCAGAATTCATATTTTTGTTTATTTAAGATGCAAAATTTAATGCATTTTTTTTTCTAGGTGCGAATGTTTTTGTTTACAGTTAACAGTTAAGCAAATGAAAGATTCTCAAAAGGCTTATACTGGAGGCTGTTTCTTTCATAAAGCCAAGGCGTGCAATGCACTCGAGCGTCCGATTCAAGGGGCGGCAAAGCTTTCTTAAGGTGATCTTTTCTTTATAATTATTTTCAAAGAATAATTACATGCAATAATGTCCATAAATTTAATCTCGATAAAACAATTTAAAATTTTAATGTTAAAAATAACATCATGTACTTAAAGTGTTTATTTCGGTGTACAGAGTATATCAAATTGCGTGTTTATTATAAAAATTTTGCTTATTTCAAGAGATACGAGCTGTAGAATTACATAGAAGTTTTGAAATTTAGTGTTCTTTAACAATCTCAAAAGAAATTGGAGTTGTCTTCCTTATGTATTATTGTTATTAGTGCCGTTTAGTCAAAAAATAATTATTTTTTACAATTAAAATGTAAATAAATATTAGTAAATACAAGACGTGTTCTTTTAATTCAAGAGTAACAACAATACTTTCTAATGTCTCGATAGCGCCGTGCTTCAAGCTGCTATCTTTTATGTCGAAGTCTGGAGTTCTAATCTTGGGGGCGAAAAATTTCTCTTTAATATTTTTTTTAATTTAAATTTTGAACTGCTTTCATCTTCTCATAACTAAAGTTTTAACATTTAATTACATTATAATATGAAATAGGTATCAATTTAATTATTTCATTATCTAACGTATTAAAATTACAATTCACTGTACAAATCGTGTTCTTTTTGCTATTGGATTGTAAAACTGGTGTAAATTGTAAATAATATTGCCCATGAATTTTGCATATAGTTTCCTGAAAAACCCTCTATAAATATAACAGTAAAATAAAACACTGGCTATGAATTGCAACCCCGAACTGTCAATTTTGATGTACCAACAAGAGCAGCGTCACGAGCTTGCGCAGTTATACGGAACAGTGGAATACATAACAAAAATTTGAAATGATCATTGTCTTTTTTATTTTATTTGAACCGGTTTTACCGCCCTAAAATTTTATCGCCCTAGGCGACTGCCTACTCGCCTGAAACCGCCACTGAATAAGAGCATTGAGAAAGGTAGCAAAGTACCTTGCTTTAAACACCCTAAAAATTATTTACTATTCATTAATAGTATCAAATATCAGCTACCTACTGGAAATATGCGGTAATAACACAGAAAACAACAAAACCTGAATACAAAGAATATAGAGTAAAACCAACGAATAAAGATAGTATTCTTTATTCGTTGAGTAACACAATAAAATCGTTCAACAAGTTACACTTTAGAACATCAACAGCCAGTGGTGAAATGAAAAAAGTGACAGGCCCTTTCCGCAAGAAACTCTCATGGGCCCCCTTATATCAAAAGTATTATATATTTTATAATAATAATGTATAAGTATTAATATTTTTAATATATTATTTTTAGTTACTCTTATCAACTTCACTTGGGGGAGGGGTTCGTTCAGCCACCGCCGATATCAGGAAGAGATGCTCGTAAGAACAAAACTGGAATTCGAACTACAATACATACAATAGTAAATGAAACTTAGAAATCAAGCTTTGAAACTAAAACAAACCAGGAAAGACATAAACACCAAACCAAAAACAGACAAAAAATCCATCTTGCATGTCAAAGGATGGATGAACACAGGCAAAAACTAATAGGAATCAAGATGTACTACAATATAACTTACCAGACACAAAAAAGTATATAATACACAAATTAAAAACTTCTGTAACAGTGTAAGTAATGTTAGATAGAAATAAATGAGAAAATGAAGAAGATGTGTGAAAATTCGACAAAAAATGTATGTATAAATCCATGGGCTGCACTTGTTGGTGCTAAGTTAGTAGAGCCCTATTTTGTTTTATTTATCTACTAACGGATTGTGATGTCTCTGTTTTTAATCTGCATAGCGACAGGTGTTGAAGATTTAAAATTTGTGTTGCCCTCCCACAGTAAATGTTCAGGAGCCACCACTGCTTAAGTGTAGCATTTAATTAAAGTCTGCACTAAAAAATCTAGGAAGAACAATTTAACATTTTCATACATTTCTTTATATATTTCCCATAAACTACATAGTACATCTTATTTTTGCGTCATTATTTAATTTGAATACACATATAGTATGTAGGTAGCTATTTCCAACATTTTTTACAATAATAAGGTTTTATCGTCATATGTTTTGCATAAATATATACTGTGCTGCTTGCTCCAAGGACTAGATTATTTCTTAAATATTTAAAATTAATGATTATAAATTAAGTACCAATTAACTACAACTACAGATAATTAATATTACTTTTTACAATGGTAGGTAGCATAAATGACTAGACGTGTGACTCGCTATAGAGCTTAAAGCTCTATATTTTTAAAGTTTAAATAAATAAAAATAAATACAAAAATTCTAAAACTAGTTAACATATTTTAAACAGATCAACATATAAAAAAATTTACACTAAGTTCTAAAACCATTAGAATACACTACTAACAATTTAAATATGCAATTTTTACGTTCATCATTTTATTACACGATAGTCAGAAAAGTTACTGAACACTAATATCAGGTTTTGAAAAACCACATGTTCTAATAATATGGATTCGTTATATATGCAAAATAATTATTGCTTTTTGATGAAAACAGTTACAGTTAATTTTTTTGACTACCCTGTATGTTACTTTAAATCTTATTATGTACTTATTATCTAACATCTTACATACTAATCTTTGGGAACCCTAGCTGTTCAAGCGTTTTAATTCAAACGCTTTGTAATATTCAACAGAATGCTAAACAAATTATTCACATGATATGTCGAAATAAATCACAAAATTAATACTTATTTGCTTATGATATAAATCTTATACTAACATTAAAAGCATAAAAATAATACTGCTGCAAATCTAGTGTAGGTACTAAAACTTATGCTACAGCATTATTATATACTGGAGATATTGTCCGCTCGTTTTTAATGTATTTTCTACATCTTAACCAAAATAAATATATTTCGCACCTTTATAATTTTTTATACTATCTAATCTAATTATTGTAGTGGCTACAGAATTTTGCGATGCCAATATATACTCATATACATTACCTATTTAATTACGTATATATAACAAACACTACACACAAAAATTTAGTTGTGACACAACACTTAAGCATCGAAACATCAATTGTGATTGGTGACGACACACAATGCTTTAGTATACTTCATTCATAAATTCATATATAAGTACATTTTTTTTATAAATAACTACAACTACATTAGTTCTTTAAGTACTTATTAAATGCCATCCAATTTTTAAGCCATGCCATATGAAAAGCTCGTTTTTCATAAAATAAATAAACACTGCTTAAATTAAAACGCAAAAAAATTAACAGAAAATATAAATTTTATTTATCACAAACATTAATACATGGAAGATTCTTAATGTATATACAAAGGAACATTTATGATTCTACCTACAACTTAAAGCATGCAAAAATGTTTTAATTACACAAATACGAAATTTAAAAAATTAAAATACCAATACAAAGTAAATGTGATACTTACGTAATTTTAAAACTAAGTATGATTTTTCTTCTAATTATCTAATGTTTTAACTAACCCCCTTAATCGTCGCTGTCATCGCTAGACTCAGCTTCAACTATGGTCTGGGGTTGCTCTTGTACTACTGGAGCTGCAGGTTTTGTATATGTAACAGTACTGTAGACTGCTACATTTTCTCCTTCTGTGTGCTCAATACCAACCCTAACGAAATTCAAAATTATAAACCGTCCATTCCAAAAACAAAACACGACCTTATATAGCTCTTCCGTTGTTTAAATTAGAAAACTTATTATTGCAAGTATGGTTTAGGACCATATTTTGTACCAAACCTAGCTAGCAAACGCCATCTAGTACTTTCAAAAGTTACCAGAAGTGGCATCAACTTTGCTTTTTTAAATAGAACACCCTGTATATTGTTCAATATTTCCAAAGAGTTTTTATTTTGAAAATTTTCTTCCATGAAAAATAACAATTTTAGAGCGTATTGAAACTAAATTGTGAACTCTCATAGATCACTGTTGCCATGAATTTTTCTTCTATGTACTAATTCTGGATCCCTTCCACCTGTCTCAACTTTTAATAACGACGGGCCCCCGCTACTAGCAGCTAGATCTTTACACGTGCATCATACAAAGCGCATTTTTGTATGTACTGGTATGTATTATACCAGTACGGTTTTCGATGCAAGTAAGAAAATTGGTTTACACTGTACGTTTGTATTATACAAATGGGGAAAACGGCAGTCCTCGGCTTGGGCTTTCTAATGAACTGCGATTTTTTCATCAGCTTTTCTGTTCGGCCGCTAGAGAGCCCCAAACTTTTTTTCTTTTCCCACTTCCTTGGTCTCTAATTCGGTTAGGGAAACGAGACCTGAGACATTCGATACGAAAATTGTTATTTTTCATGGTAGAAAATTTTCAAAAATACTCATTACTTTCGTAAAGAAAAGCTTTTTTGGAATATTGAACAGTATACAGGGTGTTCTATTTAAAAAATAGCAAAGTTGAAGCCATTGCCGGTTATTTCCTGAAGTAGAAGATGGCGTTTAATATGTGTATTTGGTAGGAAATATGGTCCTAAACCATATTTCCGAAAATAAGTTTATAAAATAAATAACAGAAGAGCTATAAGCTCGTGACCTTTTTTTTGGAACAGATGGTATGTACTTGTTGAGAAAAATTAGTTTGCATACCTGTATTCATGCCTTGCAAGGTATCGAACATACTTTTCTGGAGGATCATCACTGTCAGAATTTTGAAGACTTACACTTCGCACTGTAGTATGACTAACTTGAGTAGCAGGCATAGTAAATTCGACATAACAGTATTCAGCCAGTTGATCAGGTACTTGATCATAACTCGTTAGAGCTAGTCGACATACCAAATTGTGGGTTGTATATGCACCTAAAATGGGTGCAAATTATAAATTGCTGGATTTTGTTGTTTAATATTTTAAGTAGCTACCTTGTCCTTCTTTGGGAAGTCTCGGACATCGCCACACAATAGCTCTGTGTTGGTGTTCATACTTTGCTTGACCAGACGTAACTTCTATCAAACTTTCTTGCAGTGTTTCCATTGTACCTAATATTCGTTCTATACCTTTAATCTTTCCAGTTCTGAAATGTTTAAGTTTTAGTAAGGAAAACAAAAATATTAACAACCAGTGAAAGTAATTTTATTTTATTCCATTCAGTATCATACCATTGTAAAGCCCGGATTTATGTGCACTAACAGTTGCCAATAAGTTTTCCTTGCTACAATAGGAAAAACGTACCTGGCAACACCGTTAGGGTAAATAAATCCAACCTGTGCTAACAGTGTTGCCAAGTATGTTTTCACGCTTACAATAGGAAAAACATCTGGCTACACTGTTGGTGCATATAAATGGTTGATTACTTAGTATTTAATATTTTATTATTTAACGTCTCTAGTCGGTCTTACCTACGATGAGTAGATTTAACAGAACCATATCGAAAATGTTTCTCCACTCTAAAGAGATAAATCCAACATTCTGGAATGGGAATTTTAATCATTACATCTTCACATGGAACTTGTCCAAGTTTTCTAGATGCAAATCCTGGTACTAAAACATCTGCTTTAATCAAAACCTACAATACAAAACCATCAATTTAATTTTTCAAAAATATAATTGTATTACTAATTACCTTGTTCCCTGTAACATTAAATGTTGTTTTAAGCTGCAGGGGCAATTCACGATTTTTCGGTGGCCTTACCCTGAACCTCAGCAGTTCTATGTAACATGCATCGGGTGGTTTAAATCTAAAATTAGGAATATAATAATATAGTTTTTGTTTTTTCGTAAATTAATCTTACTTAATTATATGAGAATTTTGATATTCATCTTGTTGTATACATGAGTGAAATTCAACATTCTCCAATCGAATCCATTCTTCTGTAATAACAGGTATAATATCATGACGACCAACCACTTCTTTTCCTTGCCGTCTCATATCATTTATTCCTAATTCTATATCAGGCATTCCTGTGAGGAACCCCAGGAAGAATAAACGAACTCTTGCTATCTGCTTTTCAACGTGTCCTAAAAAATATATAATACATGCATTCATTAAAATCACATTTCCGAAATGTTTTGAAGGTATAAGAGTAGGTATCTGTTTTTCTATACGGAACGTCTTTTTCCTTTTCAGTCGCAGCAACTTTCGTCAAAGTAAAAGTAGAAATTCAGTTGATTTGTAAATATCTGACACATTTGTAATATTTAAAAATATGCGAAATATTTTTAATTAATTATTTTCGATACTAATAAATAATTAAAAATGTCTATGACGTTTGTGATACCGCAATTTTAAAACAGCTCGGAGATATTTTAAATTATTTTAAAATATGTCCTCAATCATTTTTATTAATGAACATGCGTTAGATGTGGTACTATATACTTTATACCCTAAAATATTAATTTTTGTTAAATAGTATCACTTAGATATTTGTAACTAAATAAATTAAATATATCTTTCATATTTTTTTATATTTAATAATATCATGACATTTTTTATTGCACAAAATTATCTTCGAGATCTTTGTAAATAAATAAAATAATAAAGTATATTTGTAATTTTTTCATTTTTAATAAAATAAGTTAAGGGTTAGCATAGGTAAGCATCATTATAAATATATTATATATTTTTAATTAATTTATATTTATAAAGCATATTTAAAATAATCGTAGACATTAATTAATATTCTCCTTGAAAGAATTCCTATGAATTTTTAAATAATTTAAACGTTCTGTGAGATATTATTAAATAATTGAAAATACCTATCTCTTACAATATTGTGAATTCAATTGTTTGGGAATATCTAGTAGATAATTTTAATTAATTAAATTTTTACGTAGCATTAGTACACTAACCTTATAGATGGCGGTAATTTCCTAATATCTTAGATATTCCACAAATTCTTTATTTCAAACTATCGAAAATATTTTTAAATAACATTCAAATATGTGAGACACCAAGAATTTAAATTTATTTTAAAATATCTCTTAGATATTTGAATCAATATCTTAAATATTTTTTACTGTAGAAAATTATCTGATATCTGTTAGATATCTAAACCAAGAAATTAAAAGTATTTTCGAATTTCTTAATTATTAATAAAATAAATTAAGCAGGGTAGCTTAGAATCGTTGTACATGTTTTATTTATATTTCTACTAGCTAAACTCGTGGGCCACGCCCCACGCAAGCATTTGTTTTTCCATTTTTCTCTTCGAAAAGCCATTCAAAAACGAAAACATACGAAATCTCATACAAAAATACCATACAAAATCATCTTTTGGATTTTCCGACTTTTCCGGTGCATTTTCCCAAAATTTTCTTTCATACAAACCTTGTCCTGACAATTACGAACACAACAAAAAAAACATGAGCCCAATCGGTCGAGCCATTCTCAAGTGATGATGTACCAAACATGCGGCAATTGATTTTTATTTATACAGATTTAATTTTTATTCATGAAGTATTTTAGAAAAATATATATACCTACCTATTAATATTCTCCCTGTGAATTTTTGAATAATTCTCTAAAAATTTCTTTAAGATATTATTAAATAATTAAAAATATTTCTAAGATATTTTGAATTCAATTATTTGGGAATATCTTAGAGATAAATTTAATTAATTTTTTAATACTAACTTTATATAGTTGACGGTAATTTTAGATATTTTAAATTAAAATAATATTCAAACATCTAAGATATTAAGAAATTAAATTTATTATTATCTTTGAGATCTTTCTGAATAGCCGAATAATAAATATTTCAGGGATATTTTTAAATAGTTAAATATACTTTGGCCATTTTTAATTAAATAAAAATATAGCTAAGATATTTTTTTAATCTTTTATAAATTTTATTTTGCCAAAAATCGCTACCATTAAAAAGTTGTTCCATATTCCTCTTTTTACAACCAACACTGCTAAGGAATCTTCTAGTCTCTATTTTGATTGCGTTTAATAGTACCATCTAGACAGAGGGGACTTACAGCTTTAGGTAAATTTTGAACTACCATAAACTATAAGGACTTTTTCAATATACATGTTATGTATTAAGATGTGTAATATGTGGTTTTCTCTCATATTCGTTTTAATTCTGAAAATGTCGTTCTTACCTTCAGCATCTTGCTCAACATACAGTTCATCAACCGATGTTATTTGTACTTCCTCCATTTTATAATGCAAAGCCCTATCTCTATGTGCCTGTAATTTAAATAGTGATTCCTCGATTGACACTGAAAATTGTTTCAGGTCCTCATAATTTAACGACCCCAGTTTCATTAATTGTGAAACTTGTGGTGCATGCTCTACTGGTAATCCAAGCTTTTTCAAGTCACTACCAAATTCTTTGCAACCTAAAATTTTAATTATCAAAGGAAATAAATTCACAGTAATTTTTATTATTAATACCTTGATAATCGCCTTGAATTGCATACGATGCAAATTGGCTAAGCTTATTTGTAATTCGTTCGGCTTTTTTTACTTGTCCAGGTCGGACACCTGGACGTTCTTTATAAAAAATGTATTGCAACTTGAGGGTAAATATTTTTCCAAAGTTATCGTACTGCTGTGCTCCAATGTCAGACACTGAATAGCATGGTTGCAGTGGCAATTCTTGGAATGGATCTTTATCTCCCTTTTGATTGAATAATTGTAAGAGAACGCAGTCATTTTGAGTTACTAAACGTACAAATATTTTTTTCCAAAATCTTTAAATAAATATTTAATTATAACAGTTATAATAACAAAATGACATATTTAATATACCTTTGTCCTGTAATTTTCTTTTTGTTTGGTTGTCTCAGTTGCATTTCCCATCCTTCTTCAGCGAATATTGTTCTTGGGAATGGTTCTAAAGGTTGAGAAACGTCTTCATCATATAATGGAGTAGGAGGAGTTTCTTGGGAGTCACTCCGCGGAAAACTTTCACCTAGTAAAATATAGAGTAGAAAACATGTGAAAAATTTTGGTTAACCCGCATTTTACAGTTTGAGACTTATGTAGGAACAAGTCTTGTTTACAAAAATTTTTAAAAATTCTGTAGTTTTTTATACAAGGTCTACCCGAACATAGGAATATAACATGGGGATACTGAAAACTTCGTATACTATCTCCCTGTAATGCGCACATCAATTTTAGATGTCATAACGATGAAGAACAGATATTTTTGTATTACTTGATAGAAATTTTGGTACGTTTTAAGGTTTAATTGCGGCTTTAATTAATTAATTTACGATTGGAATAAACAAATTTGGCTTTTGATAGCTGTCGCAGACTCGCGACACAGCAACAGTACTGAAAGTGGAGCGGCTTTTTTAAGTAAAACTGATAATTAGAAACAAAATTACAAAAAAAATTGGAGCAGGGCAGGACTTAAATATTGCTGCACTTTCAGTACAGTTGCAAGTATGCAATTTGCAACTGCGCTATCAATAGATGTGAATCAGGAAGCGTAATTACGGAGGTATAAGCCGAACTTGTTTATTGTAATAAATGAAACTGGAAGGTTACCAAAATTTCTACCAAACAATACAAAATGAGTTATTCATTATTATATTATCTAAAATTGACGTGTGCATTTCAGGGAGATATACGATACTTTCAATTTTCCCATATTATTTGCCTATGTAGGGGTAGGCTTAGGACACCTTCCACTGATCTTATTCTTTTTCTATTTTACTTTTAACTTACCAAGTGGTAACGCTGTTTCTTGCCCAACAGCAGATGCTGCAAATTGAGTTTGTTGATCAAATGGATTAAATCGTGGAGATGTATCAGTAAATGCACTTTGAATTGGAGCACTAGGAGGAGGTGCAAGAACAGGCATTGCTTCGTCAGAGAATGTAACTTCACTTGTTTTTGGCCTGCAATATAACTTGTAATTTTTTTTTAGTTATAAATTTTTATATAAACATACCTAATAAATACTGAAAAGTCTTTATCTTCATCTGAATCCTGTGATGGAGCTTTGCTTAATTTATTTGGTGTACTTTGAGGTGCAGTAGGAGGTTCTTGTATTGATAAAAATGCGTCAAATGGCTCCTCATTGTCAAATCCACCAGAAGAATCATTAAATCCTGCACTGTCGTTACCCCATGCACTAGTTGTTTCACTAAATGCATCAAAAGCACCATTTTTATTTTCGTCTTTTGCTGCTGATTCAAATTTCATAGCAAATGCATCAAATTCGTCATTCATTTTTTTTGGCTCAGCAAAACCAAAAATATCTGGAGTTTGGTTTGTATCAATAATATTAGTGGTACCAAAAACATCTGCTGTAGTATTTACAGGCTCTGGTTGGAAGGCATTGTTTTGTTTCATGGGACTTGTGTTGTCTTCAGTTCCAGCAAATGGATTAAACGTTACACTTGATACAGACCCTTTACTTTGACTGTCACTAGTATCCATTTGCAAATCTGACTGTGATGGTTCGGGAGATATAAAATTATCTTGAATAATTGGTGTGTTTGCTAATGAATCTACAGGTTCTGTCGTATTGGAACTTGTGACAATATTTGCCGAAATATTTGAAACATTTACATCTACAGTGGAACTACTAATCACATTTGTGATGGCTGAAGTAATTATATCTGCTGTTACCGTTGGCTTAACTTCTGGTTCTACAGAGTCGAATAATAAGTCAGGTTGTTTTGGTTGGGGTTTTGAGAATTGAGGGGCACTGTATAAATTCATTATATCTGCCGTGGAAGCAACAGTTTTTTGAGGTGTCGGTTTTACATCTTCCATTCCAAACATATCAAAAGCATCTGGAGATTGTTTTGATTCATCTTTATTAGATGGTTCCTGATTTTTATTGTCATTAGGTTGAGATACTGGAGGAGGTGGCTTTGGAGGCGCTGCAGTATAAGGAGGAGGTTGATTTTGTTGAGCAAATGCAGGAGGAGGTGGTTTTTGGGGAGGTAAAGGCCTTGGAGGTCTAGCAACGGGAGGAGCAGGTCTCGGCGGAGGTGGCGCTTGTGGCAAAGCTTGACTTGCTATTGGTTGCACCGTTGGCATATTCTGATCAGCTAATGGTGGGTTTTGATTAATATCACAACTATTATCATCACTTAGTGATAGAAGATCGTTGGCTTGGTCAACTTTATGGGTTTCTTGAGGTTTGCTGTCACTTACGTCTAGCAGATCTGCAAAAGTAGGCTCGGGCGTAGGACTTGGAGAGTGCAAATCTCTCATTGATACCGGACTGGGTGTTCTTGTTGGGGGTATTTTGTCTAATAAATGAGAACTGGTGGCATCCATTGCACCCATTACTGACATTAACAAGTCTTGAGTTTCTTTGGATGGGGGTGGTCTAGGAGGTGGCGGCCGTGGTGGACCAGCAGGTAGTGCGTTTATGTCATTTGCCATAGTTGGTATCTGATTTGATGTTTCTATACTCGCAACTGTATGTGTGTGTTTAAGATCTAAACCAGTTGGTTTTTGTGGCGGAATATTAGGTACCACTGCGTTTGTATTTCCTAAGAATTCTTGAGGTGTATTGGTACCAATAAAATCAGTATTGGTCTCAAAATTTACTGTAGAGTCAATAAATGCATTTGTATCTCCAACATTTGGTTGAAATGTGGAACTTATATCAGCAGCAGATTCCGCTTCCGGTGGACCCAATTCCATTGGATCAAAAGCAAATGGGTTTGTCGAGTTTGAAGTCATCGAAACTGCTGCTTGGGAGAGGAATGGATTATCATTAATTGCGGAATTATCTGCAAAATCATCTTCAGCCATAAGGAAAGGATTTGAGGTAGCAGAGTTTGCAGAAGAATAATCATCTTCTGCAAACAAGAAAGGATTTGCTCCTTTGGCTTCCATTTTTATATATTTAATGTTTTAAATCAGTTCTGATTCTAACAATTTCAGTTCTGTTTGTCCAGGACCAATATTATTGGCTATTGATGTATCAAATGGATCGATATCTGCATCATCTCCAATGTCAAAACTAACTTTCGAACCCACAACAGGAGTCAGGGGTTTTGCAGTTACAGTATCAGTAGTGTGTTCTAATAAATCTGGAACATTTTTTCTTTCCTCGTTTTGAGTTCCTTTGAGAAAATCTTTGGCATCTGCAGAATCTCTTGGATCAAAGTCAGGATCTGTTAAGACGCGTTTCAAACCAGAAGTGGAATGTATAAGTTCAGTCTCCAATAATTTGAGTTCAGCTTTTCCTGGAAGAATATTACTAGCAATAGAAGTATCAAAAGGATCGACATAAGATATTTCATCAAAGTCTAAAGATTTCTCTGCTGCTGGCGTTAAAACCTTTGTAGTTACATCATTATCTACTGCTAATAAATCAATTTGTTTTGGCTCATCAAATGACAGTACTTTTGGCTTATTTAAGTTCACGGGATTAGATATTTCTTTTATAGTTTGTACAACTTTGGCAACAGCAACCTGTTTTTCGTCTCTAGGATTAAAATCTTGATCGGATATGCTGTGTTTTAAACCAGACTCTGGTTGAAATAGTTCATTTTCAATTACTTTTAATTCGGCTTTTCCCGGACCAATAGTAGCCACAAAAGATGTGTCGAATGGGTCTGCATCTTCTAAATCCTCTTCATCCAAAAACTGTTCGGGGAGTGAATTTTCTCTTACGTAATAGGGAGTTAATGGTTTTGAAACTCTCGTACTGTTTTCTTCTCCAACTGCAAACAAGTCTCCACCAAGTTCTGTTATTGGTAAAGTGAAATTAACAGTTTTCAAACTTGCAGTACTAGTTTTTCTACTGTACTGATGTTGTTCTTGAATTTCCTCAGCTCTTGGATCAAAATCGTCATCACTGAGTTCACCTGTATGTGCAGTAGTTATGTCACTTAGTAGTTCCTTTTCTAGAAATTTTAGTTCAGCTTGACCGGGATTTGTAGCAGTTTCAACTATAGTCGTGTCAAATGGATCACAATATTCTATGTAATTTTCATCAACTGTTTCTTTAGGCTTTAAAGGTTGATCTCCTAAACTTGATAGATCAGTTATACTTCCTCCTAATAAGTCGCGATGTTGTGGTTGGATGGTGAGTAATTCGGATTCTGCAAACAAATTGGATTAAAGAACGTCAGCTTACGTTTTCTGTTACTACCTGATATCCGTTCTAAAGAATCTCTTTGCCCAGCAGGATTGGTAACTTGTATACTAACTTTGTTATTAATAAGTTCTTTCAATTTGTCCTCAGCTCGCGGGTTAAAATCTAGATCATTTTCAGTACTTAAAATCTCATTTTCAATTATTTTTAATTCACATTTGCCTGGTACAACATTTTCTGCAAAGGTTGTATCAAATGGATCATCAGCTACTTCTGGCTCTCCGTTTTGCACTACAACTGCACGTGGTTTGCTAGAAATAAAGTAAAACGTGGAAAAGAAGTGAACATCTACTTGGCAATTGTTAGAAGGTAAGTTAATAAATTGATGATAAAATAGAAAAAACATCCAAAAAAATTATAGGATAAGTATCGCATACTAATTTGTTTTATTATTGCATAATGTAAGGCAAATGTAATCATTTTAGTCCGGCTATGCATGCCGCATTGGTTTTGCTAAGGAAAATGATGAAAGGAATCTTTAATTGCGTCTAGCAATTATAAATGTAAATGCCTCTTATTACGATTTTTATAATTTTATATTTATAATGAGAACAACAGTTTTCTGTGGGTATAGCCCACTGTACATGTTTTTAGTAATAATAAGTAAACGAGAGTTTTTTGAAACTACTGCAAGCTATTATTGTTCTCATCTATAAAATTATATTTTAATATTAAAGCAACCAATGACATACAACGTGTGTTGCCTACTCTAAAGAGCCAGGGAGTCGCGCGATAAAATGGGCACCCTGTATAAGTAAATAAATTTAGTTTAATCGACATATTGTAACACCCAAAATCTATCGTATAATTTATGACTCCTTTTTTCAGAACAACCTGTATATTAAATATTTCAGTCCTAGAGCTAAAAAGTTACACGATAAAATGGCCACCCTGTATAAGTAAATAAATTAAGTTCAAGTTTTTGTATATTGCCATATAATATATATCACTACTTTTTTTCAGAACACTTTATATATTAAATATTTCAGTACTGGAGTTTCTAAGAAGTTACACGCTAAAATGGGCACCCTGTATAGGTAAATAAATTTAGTTCAATCGATATGTTGCCACACCCGAAATCTATGGTATAATTTAAGACTACTTTTTTCAGAACACCCTGTATATCAGTACTAGAACTAAAAAGTTACACAATATAATAGGCACTTGTATAGGTAAATAAATTTAGTTCAATCGATATATTGTCACATCCGAAATCTATGCTATAACTCATGACTACTTTTTTCAGACACCCTGTATATTAAATATTTCAGTACTCGAGCTAAGAAGTTACAAGATAAAATGTACACCCTTAATAGGTAATCAAATTTAGTTTAATCAATATATTGCCACACTCAAAATCTATGGTATAGTTTAGGACATTTTTTTTCAGAACACCCTGTATAATAATATGTAATTTCAGTACTAGAGCTAAGAAGTTACACGATAAAATAGAAACCTTGTAAATAAATTTAGATCAATCGATGTTGCCACACCTGAAATCGATGGCATAATTTATGACTACTTTTTCGCAGAACACCCTATGTATTAAATATTACAATATGAGTACTAAAAAGTTACACGTTAAAATAAGCACCCTGTATAGGTAAATAAATTTAGTATTTAGTTCAATCGATTTATTGCCACACCCAGGATAATTTATGACTAGTTTTTTCAGAACACACTGTATAATAAATATTTCAGTACTAGAGTTACGAAGTTGCCTCATAAAGTGGGCACTCTGTATAGGTAAATAAATTTAGTTCAATCAACATATTTGCTACACTGGAATTTCAAATTATAATTTATGACGAACTATTTTTAGAACATCCTGTACATTAAATATTTCAGTACTAAAGCTAACAAGTTACACGATAAAATGGGCACAATGTATAGGTAAATAAATCTAGATCAATCGACATATTATTGTCCCACCCGACATCTATGGTGAAATTTATGACTACTTTTTCAGAACAACCTGTATATTAAATATATTTGTATACTTACTCTTCCCCAAAAGCTTGCCAAGAATCTTCTACGGTTTGACTTGTAGCTTTGGTTGGTAAAATAGAAACTGCGGGTGTTTTTGACAAACTTTCAGCAGCTAACAAAGCAAATTCTTTGTCATCTTCATCTTCTGGTAGAGATCCTGCTTTTGCAATAACATCAAACTCTTCTAAGATATGTTTGCTAGAATTGTCTTCTGAACCTGGCTGTTTTTCTGTTACTGGAGTAGGAACAATCTGATGAAGTGTCTTACTTAGATCTATAGGTTCATTAGAGTGTGGTAAGGGCGTATCATCGTCCAATAAACTTGGTTTATTATCCGGTGTGGAGTCACCTGTAAGGGTTTAATTGGACAAAGGATTTTTAGGTTGAGACAAAAGGAATTCTTACATTTGTAGTCTGCTATAGAATTAGCATTGTCATCAAAACTACCAAGTAGCAAATCTCGCTGTTTAAGAACAGTTCGTCTAGTGGAAGGTCTTTTAATAGGAACGCAAGTGGGAGCCTGCACACGTCCTGTTAAAACTTCTACAGCGGCACCAAGTGGTACAAGTTTTTTGCCTTTTCTTGTAACTGCAGGTCCTAATATTGCTCTTTCAGCTATAGTAGTGTCAAATGGATCGTCTCCTTCGGGTTCTTCTGTAGGAGATTCTGTAAAAATTAAATTTCAATACATATAAAAAGCTTTAAATATTATTGTACCAGGAATGTAAGCTAGTTTAACTTCGCCGGCTGCAATAACATCTATGTATGAAGTATCAAAGATATCTTCTTCATCTTCCTCTTCACTTTCGGATTCAGAGACCTGAACAATTCCAGGTTCTACACTTGCAGCTTCTTCAACAGCTTGTAATGCTTTTTCTTGTAATTGTTCTTCAAGTGCTTCCTCTTGTTCTCTTTTAACTTCACTGGCAGTTGGAACTCGTTGAAAAAATGATGTGCTTTTAATGCGGTCTAAATCGTCTGAAAATATATTTTTTATTATAATTATAACGTTAAATTTCCACCTAATATTCTGTACCTTGAGTTTTCTTCAAGAAGCTGTCGATACCAGCTGTTAGCGCATTAAATTTCTTCCATTCGTCATTTCCAGTAGCAGCTGGTGCACCAGATTGAGCAGGAACTTCACTAGCTGCAGGAGTCTGTTGATGTTCTCTACGATATGCCTCTAACTCCTCAGGTTTGAATAGTTCTTCTTCTTTATGTTTTGACTTTTTGCCTTTCTTTTTCTTTTTGAGGCCTTTTGTTATTTTGTGCATTATCTACTCTAGGTTTCATCGAGGCTTCTAAGAAAAAATAGTGTAAGACAATATTCGGCAGTTATTATAATTCAAATAAATTGGAAACATCACCATGTGGGACCTCAAGCCCTACGGTGTATCTTACTCAATTGATGGTTTTAATCTCCAAGCTGGTCATAACAGCAAACTTTTATTTTGGTCACAACGCCCACTTTGATCACAAGTTCCGGTTATAGTTCCTTGGTCACAACGCTCAATTGAGACGGTTGAGAATTGTGACCTTTAGATAAATTGAGAGTTGTAACCAAATCGAAAATAGAGCGTTGTGACCAAAATTGAAGTTGGGAGTTATGACAATTACTGAATTGAGGAAAATTTTCTGTGTGGGTTGTGACTTAGACTCTCACCCTCTCATTTGTGGGTGTTTCTGAAGATATTACTGTACGGGCAGGGCATGGTGACCATACGTCCATTATTACAAAGGACAGTCCTTAATTTTAGGACGCTGTCTATTAGATATTTTTTTTTCATAATTCAGGTTTGTTTTAGCTTTATCATTTCTTTTATCATTTAAAATAGAAAAATTCAGTTTAGAACTTAACGCTATCGCCAACATTTTGTGAAACTACAAACTGTGCACCATTGTAGGCTGCCTCCCTCTACCTTAGTGCCTTTAGGTATACTTTGTAATAACCTCAAAAATATCTATTTAATTATTGCTATTGTGAAGATTTTAAAGATTAGGTTTTTTTTCAGAACTTTTACCACAGCCTTACCTACTTAATTTAGCCTCTAGGTTACGATTTTATATACGCAGAAGCTAAAAAACTAGGGGTTCTCTTGGGAAATGCAGAAAATGTCCCTGATTTAAATCCGCATTTACTTTTACTTTACTTTTTGACGTTTTAGAATTATTTAAAGCTGTAACTGAACGTTAGTTGATAAAAATAATGGTTTTAATTATGATTTTATTAGGGGTTTTATTTTGGGTACCGTGAAGTGTAGCTAATCATCCAAAAATTTTAATTCCCGTTGGTTCAATTTGAAGGGAAATACGGTATTTTCTTAGAGATAATCAGTTGTAAAGTGGAAATAATGCCCCGAAAAGGATTCCGAAGAAAGATAAACCACCGAAACACGAAAAAACACTAAAAATTGCTTCATAGCTACATTTTTATACGGACATGACATAAACAACGTGGGCAAATGTTTGCTGTTAACGTAACTTATTTGGCAGGAACTCATTGACGTTATATTATCTGTATTTTTGTGAAAACTTATAACAGTTTACTACTTATAACCTAGCGTACAACTGAAAAAACGACATCATTTTTTACAACACAACCGCTATTTCGGAATTTTTCTTTAATATCCTTAAAAGTAGGAGTCAAACTACTACATTTTGAAAGTTTTTGATATTTTTCCAATATGTTGGTACCGCGATGGTGTTAATAAACAATCGAGAAATGTCAAATTGAATCGCTTGCCTAAGTTTTTCCATGTATTCTTTTTTCTACTACAACCATAGATTTCTCCGCTTTTTCACATGCGAGATCATAACGCTCTAGTTGAATTACACACGTTTAATAAAAATTCCGCACACAAAAACTTCAATTTTGACGAATTATATGAATTATTAGCGTTCTCGCCTCAGAAAGAAGAATTTTGTTTCATAAAAGGATTATTAACGAAAGGCCATGTCAAATAGAGAAATCTTCAGCTAATTTTAGTAACGCAAAACACAAACCGTTTTTTATTCTTATGCGCCCATTTAAGATTCGTCCATTATTTTATCCAAGAAAATATGTTAACGGTATATATACGGCATGTTTTTGAGAAAACGGTTTAAAGGTGAAAAATGACTTTTGCGTAATGGAAAAATTTCAGCTGTTAAAAAAGGGAAACATTATGCCATACTATAAAACCGAGTATAAAACCACTACAACAAATATTTAATAATACAAACATAGTGTAAATAATGGATGTAAAATAAAATAAATTATATGAAAACGTGTGAATTTCTTTATATAAGTTTAAAATTGTTTTTGGCAGAGTTGAATTTTAATTAACTTTTTTTCAGTATAACCTTTGACATTTTGAAAATGAAAATCTGGGTATTTAAATTAGATAAGAAATCCATAATTTTTCCGTAAGTGGCATTTTATGAAGAAACAATAAAAGTCTCACCACTGTAAACTGTTTACAGTATGGTAACACTTTTACTGTTTCTTTCTAGGTATTTAAGTTTGTATAGCACTTATAACATGGTCTTGAACTACTAATCTTAAAAGGTTTGGCAAACTACCAAAAATTGTATCGTCACTTCAATAATTGCAAAAGTTGAAGTATACTTTGTCATAAAGAACGAAAGCTAAACACGCAATTTGTAATATACGTATTAGAAAAATATTATTTAATCAAAATATGTTCGACAAAATTTGTAATTAAATTTTTGCTCTACTTTTATACACAGCTTTTATTACTGACTAATAATACTTACATAGATTTTAATAATTTTGTATATTATGTATTACAAATATGTTTCACGCCTCACTTTTTGAAAAATTATGCAAAATTGAACGGTTTTTCACAGTTCCACTTCAGGCAATAGCTCAACCGTACTCGTACCAGCCAAAGGATGTATTTTTATTTGAAGTATGCGAATGTACTCGCGGCTTTAATGAATCATACTTATGATTATGAGAAAATATATGGCGTCGCGACGGTCAGCGCCGTCGTCGTATTGATCCGTCGAGCGTCTATACGTCACGTATTCGTAAACCAAAGACTTCCTAACAAAATTATGTCATGGATCTTTTTTGATACCGTTTACTAACACAAGACATGAAATTATGTTCGTCTTCTATGCGCTCTTATTTTAAACTGCTTGGTCGTTAAAAATATCTCGCAAATTGTATGCATAAAGGACTTATTCAAATTGCTTCTAAATTATTAAAGTGAGGGCTTAACAGTTAATAAGTCTCAAGAGCAACGAGTAAACGTGCCTAATCTGCATGTTGTTGTTGATTCTGTTTTAAGAATTTGACAAATAATTGCTTTACTGGTAAAGGGACAGAGTGATAGGTAGTAAAGGAGGAAAATTAAAATTATTTTTGTTTTATTTACTTACTTACTTTTTAGGCCTCATATCAGTAAACGTACACTAAACCAAGCTAACAAAACATGCATTACATTTTTTGAACACTTAACATTAACAATTGTTAAGATTTTGCGAATTAAGACGGTTCGTAGTAAAGGGCAATGGCGTGAAGTGGAAAATTTAGGCAACCGGTATTGATTGTGCGCAGTGTGGAAAGTCCGTATCCGGGCGCTTGTTGGAAAACTCGAATATTTTCATTGGAGAAGACGAATAATGCATTTAGAGCTCCATTTCCGTGTTTTGCTTTTAAGTAGGTATTTTTCTTAACTAAATGGACAAGTTGTGTAAATTATCACATTATAAGAATCAGAGTTCTTCGAATATTCTAATAAGAAACAAAAGAAAAACAAATTTTGTCATTTTAATGTTTTTACCATTAATGTTCTAATAAATATGTATACTAGGAACTTAACTTTTATTGCTCAAATATTCATAGTTTAGATTGCACGTTTATTTATGTTATTGTATTAATATTATTTATATAACAAATTGCACCATTCCTTATGTTATTATACAGGGTGAATTGAAAATATGGAATATCGATAAATAATAAATTTATGAAAATAAGTTAAAAGCAAAAGTTGTTTGGTGGACAGTTCCGCATCATTTCAAATTAATTTCACCTATATAGCATGTTTACCTTTCAAGGTACAATAAACAACTTTGTTATTTTAAATAGAACACCCTGAATATTATTAGACTTTTGAATGGAAAAATTAATTTTCTATAAGATGGAATAGGGTATTTCGCAATGAATGACTCAACATAATAATAAATAATACCTACTCAACTTGATTGGAAGCCAAAACTCTAATTTAAAATTCCTTCTCCAAATTTTTTGTGTTGGCGGCATTTTTTGCAACTTTTCTGTGGTTATGCGGGTTTCGACAACTTTTGCGTGATTTTGCCAACTGCCTAGAATATTAGCGTTGATTGAGGACAGTTCTTCTAGGATTATATTTCACCATACTTCAAGCTTACGAATATGTAGAAGCAGCCTTTTCAATTGCAGATTCTGTGTATGGGTCAGCATTTTTTCTCAATCAACGATATTAGGGAGTTGGGGGCTTCCTCCGTTCCCCCATGGGTCCGTCCCCGCTGAAATAGGAACATAATAGCTAAGCTCCATTTAATATGCAAGTGCAATATATTACGTCGGTCTTTAGCCTAAATATCCCTTTCATTTAAATTTGTTTCGCGAAACAGTAACACCTGGTAGATATAATTTATTTTATCCCTGCATCGCATCTGAATGTAGCATTTACTTTAAACCCACGTTTAAATTCAAATTTGCGTAGGGTGCCGCCAATGAATGTCATTGGTCCAGTAAACCGGAACAGTACTATTTTAACTCATTATTTTAGAAGAGCTTGATTACTTTTATGTGCCGTTTTTTTACAAATATTCTAGATGTAATATTTTGCGGACAGGTTATTTATAAAAGCAGACATTTAAAATGTGAAAAATTGAAGGTTATTTTTGTAATTTATAGCAGGGAACACACATAAATAAACAGAATTCATGTTGTTGTACAAATGCACCAAAACGGTGAGTCAACGTCGTGTCATTTGCCATTCATTTGCTGTGGGTTGGAGTTATCAATCAACACGAAATGCAACTACTATTTTTATCAGAATATTGTGAAAGGTGTGGTTAAGTAAGTAATTTGTGTACGTACTTATTGTAGTTGAACTAAAGGGATGTTGTTTTAAACTCTACAATAAGTTCCACGAAGTGTTTTGACAACCCTACTCGAGGCTGTATGTATTTGACATGGCGTCTTGCTATTTGTATGATTTAGCAAATTGGATAAACAGAGACACAATAACACAATTATGATTAATTTGCAGGTGATACCTGAAGTTATATTTTAGTAAACATGACTGATGTATATAATGACTATCGTCGCAAGACTGGAGCTCGAGAAGACCCCCGTTTAGCAAGACGAGATAGCAAATCTTCTAGTGGTAGTGAAAGACCAAAACAACTGTTTGATAAATTAGGGGTTCCTATATCGCCGAAACAGGCTTCTCCAAGTCCAAGTCCTAGCAGCGATCCTCGTGTGAGAGACCATGGATGGCAAACCCATCAACCGCAGACTCAAAACAACCAGTACAGCACTAGTATGCAAACTGCATACCAACATTTACCCCCTTCAATGTATGCTGTTACTGATGTAAGTTTACTTAGAAAAAAAGGCTAAAATTAGGTGACCTTACACATTTTATTTTTTTTTTAGCACAATCAGTATACTGGACAAGGGTATTCTACAAACTACACGGCTTACCAGCAGAATTATGTTGCGCAGGCTGCTGCCTACAACCCATACCAAGGTTACACCCAAACTCAGGCTGCTTATAACAGTGGGGTAAGATAACAAACTTTTTGAAGTATCGGAAGTTATTCACAATTGACTCCTGTTGCAGGATTTTATAAATAGTAAATAAGATTTTTACAAATCAAAGTAGGTACCTTACTGTATGTTTAGAAAATAATAATTTTATTGTAGTGTTTAATTCATTTGTACTTTTATGTAGACTGTGCAACCTGGACCACCTGGGGAGGAATATCCTCGTAATGAGTGGGCTCCAGTTAGTGGATATCCTAATATGTCTCAACCACCACCTAGTCATGCACCTCCACCTGTATCTCAACCAGTGCAAGTTGAAAAGAACGACGATCATAAAAAAGACGGTAAGTACTGGATTTTGTTATGGTAAGTTAGTACCTGCCACTTAAATGTTGCAGCAAAAGTACAAAAAATGCCCAAGGTTAATTAATGGCATAAAGGTCATAAATGTAATTCGTTTTCAAAGTGCGTAATTATTATAATAGTATAGTGACTTTGACGTACATTGGGTATGCATGAGACATATTCTGCAATTATCATGTAAATTTAATCGCAAAAAGGTTTAAAAATGAAATTTGGATATTTTCTGTAGGAAGCAGAGAATGTATTTTTATGGCCATAACAAAACAATGTTCATGTAATTTTCCTAGTGTAAAATATATCTACAAAAATAGATTGATATATATTTTCTCATATTACTTTTGTGCTGAGCTCAAATTACAATAAGTTGTTACTATAAACAGCATGCAATGTTATGCACATAAAAATATAATTGATATGACAAAGCAACTTAACTTTCAGTGTGCATTAATTAATAAACTAATTATATTTTCTGCATTGCAAATTTGGTTTAATATTTGTTAGTACATATGCAACTTGTTTTATGTAATTTTGACACGTTTCAAAACTGTCCAGGAAAAGTCAACAAATTTGAAGCACAAAAATATCTTGATATAATTTTCCTAATGTGAAATCTGACCAATAATAGAATAATAGTTAATTTCTCATACCTATCATATTTTTTTTAGCTTTTTGTTGTGAGTCAAATTACAATAGTTTGTTATAAAAAGTATGAACTAGGAACTACTTATAACTATAAAAATATAATTGGTACTCGTGTTTAAATTAATGACTTACAAATCCGCTTTCAATATGCAATAATGGGCCACTTTATTTTAAGCTAGATAGGTTTTAGAAGACACTTTTAGATTACATAAGGCTGCAGATAGACACTGAGTATTTAAATGAATGTTGTAACAAAAGAAGGCTCAAATGTTTGTTACTGGCAAGCACTTAAGATAAAAATTGTTAATTATAATAAAACAAAAAACTTTGTAAAAAATATTACATTTATTTGTACACTACAAGTGACTGAGGTTTCGTGCTTCGCAGAGACAATGTCTCTCTAAAAATAAATTATAATTATACTTTACTTTATATTTTTTTAAATATAAATGTAACTAAGCATACTTATTATTTAACATAATTTAAACATTTTACAATTAGTTGTTTTAGATTTTTGAACGAAATTCTTTGTAGCTTTGCACTTGCATGAGCTTAAAATATCTAACCAGCAGGTGGTTTAGTTGAATCTAGGATAAAACATCCCTGGAAAAAATAGACCCGGAAAAAAAATTTTTGGCAAGGTTTTTTCCAAGAATTTTTTTTCTAGGGTTGTTTCTTCCAGGGATGTTTTTTTCCGGACACTGGTTTAGTTGTCCTTGCAATGAGAGATTAGCAGGGTTTTATATTTATATACCCTACAACTAAAACAGGTCTTAGTCAGATGCACTGTAATTGTATATAAAAGTAATTATTTTGTATAAAAGTCCAGGCGAAGTGCTTTGCTCATTTTTATTTTTAAATTGGTTATATTTTATATTTCATTTTGATGCATAAATATTTTAGATTTCATACATTTATTTAAAGGGTACTATCATACTTCGAATTTTATTCCTATTTTTAAAATGTAAAATATACAGGGTTATAGAAAACTGAGTAACATACAAAAGAAAACTACTCATGAATTCAACTATTGCTCATACTTATCGGAATAACACAAAATCTGTTTTTGCGTTTAATTATAATTTTTTTTCTTAGCTATAGCTCAAGAATTGAAGCAACAGAAAGCCCAGATGGCAAAGCAGAGAGAAGAGTATGTTCGTAAAGTTGGAGTTTTACGTAGAGAACTTGAACTGCTACGCAATCAGAAGCAAGAACTTCTGGCCGATCATTCAACAGAACATGAAAATAACCATATCCTGCGAGAAAACAATAAACTTCAGGTAATTTTGGTAGAAATATATTAGATCCTTGTTATGTGTTTGTGCGTGTGTGTGTGTTTGTGTGCTTGCACACATTTAATTTATATTTACAATATTTATAACTTAAATATGGAATAATTTTCAATTTATGAGTTTTTTCATGTAACAAGATACGTAAATGTAAATTGAGAATTATTTATCAAATGTGAGTTTGGTGCAACAATATCTCGAAATATTTTTTTATAGTGATGGTGATTAATGTTAAATTGATGCGAGCAACTGGCACAAATGTTAAAAATTATTTTGAGATTTTGTTATGTCAAACTAATGTAATTTAGGGAAAAAAACAGCACCTTAGTTAGAATTTGGTAGCCATCTTTTATTTCGTAGTGCTGCCTCGGAGACCCGGCAATTCTATGGCTATTAGTCTGAGTGAGATATTTTACATTTTAAACTCCATTATAACATAAAAATTTGTACCACCAGAAGAGCAAAGGGGTTCAGTATGTATTTCGTAACTGGTTTTTCATCCATACGGGCATTTTCTATCGTACATTATCTTTTTCAGATTGAAATCCAGAACAAAATGAAGACGATATACAACGTGATTGAAATGTTGACTAATATTATCGGTGATCGTCTGACCATTTCAGAATTGGACGAAATGTATAGGGAAGAATCGCCTAAGCACCGTAGGGAAAAAAATCGCAGGTCTATGTCGACAGAGAAAAATGATTTAGATTCTAAGTTTTGTTACATCTACTATGATCCTGAGTTGCATTGGTGTCGAATTTGTGATGTATTTCCTAAGTCGGCAAAAGATTATTTGCTGCATTTACATAGCAAAGAGCATCGTCAGGTTACACAGGAGCGCGATATGGTGGACACGCCGTGGCACAGACTGCCACCCGAATCTGAATTGCCTTCATTTGAAGGAGCTTCTAAGAAACGGATGCCTATTAAAGGTAAAAATGTGATAAATTATTACTCTTTTTTTTTCAGGTTTACAGAGAATTTATTTTACCAGCACATAACTTAGAATTAGTTTATGTATCTGTAAACTTTTTTTGTGAATTTTGTTTTAAGTATTTTGATAAATAATAACTTAGTTATTGTAAAGGAAAGGATATTTCTAGACTTAAAGCAAAATATGTGCATATGTTTGTAATACTTTTTTGTACTGTTAATCGGTAATGTGATGTATTATACTTTGTGTACCTCCTGTAAAATGCCTATGTTCGGCATAACAAGATAAAATTCCTTACTGTCACATGGAAAGGTTGTTACTTTATGTATGTACTTGTACTGTGTGAACATCAACATATGAATTAACGAAGAATGTTTAGGTTTGCAGTTCTTAATATCTGCAACTGCCTGGTACTGCAAATTGTGCGACACATGGGTTGGCGATCTCCACTGTGCTTCACAGCATTTAAAGTCTCAGAATCACAATCAAAACTATGCTGTAAGTACTGATTTTAGTAGTAGTAGAAATAATTTGTAAAATTCAGAACATAAGACATAACATTGTTTTTACCCTTAAAGAGTCTCATTGGTGGAAAGAAAGAGATCTAGAATATATTTAGAGACGAGTGTTGTCACTTATAAAGGTTTGGATTGATGTCTTAACAATACAGGGTGTATATACATTATGAGCTCAAATATCTTCTTTGTTTTTGATAATATCTTGTTAATTCTTCTGTATTTTGTATCATGTAAAGATTAGCTCCTGTTGAAATATACAGGTTGACCAATATAACTTACACTGCATGGGGATTTCGGCAACTATAAGAGACGAAAATGGTTAAAATGGGATTTAACATAAGCTTAGAGTCAATTCAGATGATGTAATAACATATTTAATTAAAAATTCGAAGCAAAATAAAAATTGTTATTTCTTACTGAAATTTCATATCTGGTCTTACTTTTTAAATTGATCTTGTGTTTGTCAGGACAAGAATACTTAATTGACTTATGCGTGTTAGCTGTCTGTGAACCCATACAAACTAACGTTTCACAAGACATTGCAGCTTGCATCTTCAGAGTGCTCTAATCGCTCTGAAGATGTCGCAATGTAAGTCATATTGAGCACCCTGTGTAGCTGATAAAAAAATAATAAAGATAATTGGTTAAAAATATACGATACATTGATGTCTTGGGACAGCCTGAATACTACCCCAGTTGCAACAAGATTAAAACTGAAATTAATTTAATTTTCTACTTACAGAACTTTGTGGAACAAAATCCACACTGGGAAATAGAATGGCTAAGAGATAGGGATAAAGCTCTAGTAAGAACCTCCAAAGATAAAAGATCCGATAGTGACGATTCAGATAATCAAGAATCTGATAGAAAAAGCAAAAAACGCAAGGATAGACATTCTCCATCCGATAGAAAGGACAAAAAAAAGAAAAAGCAAAAGAAGCGCAGGAGACAATCTACTGATTCGAGTAGTAGTTCTAGTAGTTCAGATTCGAGTTCTGAAGATGATAATAACGACAAGTCTAAAAGTATTCGAGTAGCAATGCGTAATAAGATGAAGTTACAAGCTCAAATGATTATGAATGAAGATTTGGGTGGTAAATGGGAAGTGCTGGGTCGTCTGGTGGAGGAACATAAAAGAAAGGAAGCAGCTGATATGGGTAAAGAATCGGGTTCTGAAGATAATCTCATTAATCAGTGGATGACGGTAACTGAACCTCAAGAAAAAGACAAGCGTCTGTTTGATAATCTTAAAGATAGAATGAAACTAAAGCAAGAAGCAGAAAAGGCTAGGCTTGCAGAATTGGAACACAAACGACGCGAAAAGGAAAAGCTAGAGCAAGAGTTACGAGATAAGAAAGCAAGGGAAGAGCAGGAAGCTCGAGAGAAAGAGGAAGAAAAACGTCGTCAGCAGGAAGAACTGGAGAGACAGAAAGAGAAAGAACGTGAACAGATACGTTTTAAAACAAAAGATAAATACAGACGACGTAGTAGCGCATCTCCAAGCCCCGAAAGAAATAGAGGAAGGTATTCTAGAAGCCCTAGCGCTGAACACAGGAGACGTGAAAGAACTCCCGAGAGGCATCGTACGAGAGATAGTCATTATGAAAACGGACGGCGAGTATCTGATAATAGAAGACGTAGTCCAAGCTACGAAAGCAGAGAAAGTCCGAGTAGTAAACGTAAATCATACAAACACGATGAGAAAGATTTTGAATCGCGAGATTCTGATTTGATTAAAAAAGATAAGAAATCGCAAATAATGTCCCATAAGAAACCCCATTTTATTGGTCGCATGCCTTTGTTTAAGAATAAAAAGAATGAGGATAAGGTAGAAAAAGAAATAAAGAAGGAGGATTATGATATACCAAGACAAAGTAGATTTCAACCAGGTAATTTGGCAAGAGCGTTTATTCCAGAACCAGAAGTGGTATGTTTCCCCAAATTGTCATCAATTCCCCCTATTATGATACCACCTCCTCCTTCTGTTCAACCACCTGACCCACCCAAAATTTCTGAAGTCAAGTTAAAAGCGCCGCCACCTCCTGTTATAAACAGCAGGGATAGAAAAAGTAGTTCGCAGCCTACTTCACAAATACAAGATATGGAAATCGAAGATCAGATTGTTCCTCCACCACCTCCGCCACCTATAACACTAAAAGATAATTCAAATAAGGAACCACAGCGGAATAAATTGCTACCAAGGGACTTTCAAGATGCTCTGAATCTTATTTATCCAGATCCGAGCCAAGTTGGCGTTGATCCTGCCATGATGCAGTATCAGTATAATATGGATTACAATAATATGATGTACCCACCGATGTATGATTATTCACAAGATGTGCCGGTAGATAGTACTTTACCGCCTACACCCGATCAAGTTCCTGTAGAGCACACGATGCCTCTGCAACCACCACCTCTGCCGCCAGATGATCCTAATGAAGATCTTGCAATGTTGGGAATCAGTGCTGATGATATGGCTGCACAGATGTTCTAGTAAATCTAAAATTGTGGACCGTCTGGGTTTTTAAAACACCTAGTTTGTAGTTTTTTCCATATTTTGTAGTTTTTAGTTAATTGATACTATAAGTTGTTTTCTTGAATATTTTTCAAGTATGTAATTCATTGTTCGATGCACCGTATCAATAAATATAAATGAATTTGCTTGTGAAATAAAAACTTTAAATTATTATTGCATTTTATGTTATACCAGGCGTAAAGGAAAGTAGCCCTCTCTCTTTTCCCCACGATATTTGACTCTATGAAATTAAATTTGAGGATGTTCAATTATTCCAAAAAAAATGTAAACCCAAAATGACGTCAATTTCAACTGTATTGATTTCATGCAAAGTTTCGAGATCGACATGTTGACGGAATTACATGTTTGGGACGTCCAGGAACCCAAAAAAGTGTTTTTAAAAACGTGTCTGGGAGGGATATGTGTGCTCAGTAACTTTCTAACGTATGGTTCGATGAGCTTTGGACTGTGGGGTATATCAAAAATAGCGGAAGTTGGACATGTTTCTGGTGGCATTTTAATCCGGAACAAAATTTTTTACATTTGATAGTCTAATTTGATATAAGAGTTTAGGGCAATTCAACGCTTTTCTTCAGAACGTTCTAGCTTGAAAATGGCAGTTGTTACGATTTATTGAAAATTTTGGCTTGAGCGCCTTATTACTCAAAAACAAGTTAACAGATAAGGTTCAATTATATTATCGTAATAGCCCTATAGAGACAATGTTACTGTCCACAAAAATTTTTGAAAAGTTAAAAGCTATAAAGTAAAAAAATTTGGAAATTTTCATAGAAATATTGCTCAAAAACTGGCCACACGATTTTCTTTAAATTTTGTAAGCTCATAGAGCTATATTTTGGTTCGTTTCACAGCTCGCAAATTTCTCTCTGACGCCTGTCGATATAATTTTTTTAAATTTGATTTTTAACGCCTATGTTATCAGATCGGGATAAAATTTGATATTGGAAATGCCATAAGAGTACACAATGTTACAAGCTACTACAACTTTTGGAAGTACTAAAACAAATGAAATAATATCAAAATTTTGATTTTCAAAAGCGCCACACGATTTTTTTTTTAAATTTTGTAGGGTAGTAGACCTAGAAATGAGCTACAATTTGGTTCATGTGCCAGTCCACTTGTTTCTCTGTGACGCCTATGAATTTTTGAAAACCGAAAATTCATGCCTCTATAATATAGTATAGACTATTAGTAGGTTTTTGCTAAAATTAAATTTATCTTGTATACATGTATACTATAGTCTATACTGTAAAAAATTACACTTTTTGCATAGTCTAGAAGTTTTGCCATTACTGTTTTAAGAAAGAGGTCATGCATGACTTTTGCTAACGTAATCCAACGTTTAATACACGAAAACTGCTGCCTGTTTGATTTTTTTTATAATGTGAACATTATAGTGTTTATCTAGGACGCTTGAATAAAGACTTATTATGTCATTTATTTGCGTTAGGTAATAAAGCTTATTATCTCACTATAGTGAGATGGATTCATTACCTAACTCATTTTATTTATACACACGAAAGTGAAGCTTTGTTTATAAGAAAACTGGCTGGTTGCCATAGTATAGAACACATCGAATCTATCTCGTTCGGTCGTTCCTTTGATTTTAAAACAAATTTATTTTAAAAGTGACTTGACATTTGTAAATAAATTAATGTGAAATGTTAAATATCATTTCAAGCAAAACAATTCTATTTTTAACAAATTTTGAGCAGTTGTAGTCAAAATTTTGTACGTCACACGTGGGATAATGCATTATTATGGCATTCGTTTGATTACACGACTGTCGTGCAACTTTCAAACTCGTTTTATAATAACGTCTTTATCTCACTAGTAACCTAATAATGATAATGATGTTTATTGGTGCTGGCAACAGGATTGTTTCACAAGTCGCACATAAATAAATAAATAAAACAATTGCAGTAATAATTAGACACTAAATAGCAACAACTTATGTATACATTTATCTATAACATTTCTCAACAGCAAGTAAAAGGAAATACCTATATTAGGTTGAGATTGCATCAATCAAAAAATCGTTAATAGAGTAATATGCTCCATTTAACAGAATCTTTTTATTTCTGTGCAAAAAGTTTTTATCGGTAATATTCTGAGACTGTGTGGTAGCTTATTCATAAACGTGGGACCGTAAAAATTTATAGCATTTCTACTTTTTCCTAGTCTTATATGCTGTATATAAACTTCATCTCGCTGTCTTGTAAGATACTCATGCATTTCCCTACGTGGGGTATATTGGTGGATATTTTGTTTGACATAAACTAGAGCAGTGTATATATAGAAACTAGGAACAGTTAGGATGCCCAATTCCTTAAATTTATGTTTAACGTCGTCTCTGTATCCCAGACCTGTCATTACTCTCAGAGCACGTCTCTGCAAAGAAAAGACTCTGCTTACATGGCAGGAGTGTCCCCAAGTTAATAATAGTATATTATGCAACGAATCTATATTAATAGCCATTATATAAGAGTTGTATACACTATTTTTTCTGAGACTAGTTAATTTAAAAAAAAAGCATTAAAAAAAAATATTTGAGCTTTATACTTAAAAAAACTGGAACTGTTTTTGCGATGTTAACTGAGAAATGTCAACAACTCTTGTAACCATGGTTACCAAAAACAATGCTTTGCTGCTATTGGTCGGTTTGGGTCATTTCATAATGAAAATCTGTATCTAATGGATATCATTATAGTATAGGCAGCGCAAACTTAACAAGTAAATTAAAACATGGCAGTAGAAAAATAACTATTACATTTCGGAGGAATTGATCCGCACAGCATTCTAAACATCCCAATACAAGGGAACTTGTTTACAAAACAGTTCATAATTTGGCAAGATTTTACAATTATTATAATATAATTCGTGTAACGGTTATGGTAGAAGTATTTCATTGAGAAAATTGTTAAACTTTTACAACAAAAAAATAAAATTGTTCAAATGTGCCGCCATTACAAGGTTTGATATGTAGGTACAGATGGAGCTACTTACGGAAAGATCTGTCGGTAAACTAGAACAGAGTGTGACCAATCTACTATTATTTATCTTTGTTTCTTACCAAGGTCAGCCTATATGAGTGTCATAGGCCTGGTGCGTTATTGCTGTCAATGCTGTGGCTACAAATTTGTACTTTATGAATTTTTGAAGAGAAATTATAAATGTTGACATAAGAAACTGAAAGGTGAGAATACATAGAATTGTGGTAAAAATTGCTTATTAATAATTTTAGTACTTTACATTTAGCTGGGTGTTTCTGGTTTTTTTGTTTGTTATCTCTTTAACCATTGCCGCTTTTTTGTATATGAATTTACCTTTTTAAAACTTGCATCATAGCATTGTGTAAATGTATTATTTTCTAGCCGAAATGGAACATGCTGTGCAAATGCGGGACCTATCAGAATTTTGTGAACAACTTGGGGAAATGCAGCATTGCTTTTCAAAGTTGGATAGCTGCGAAAGAACCATTGCGTTGTACTACTTGATGGTTGGTTTACCATATGCAAATGCTCGTTTTCTGCAACGTGCATTAGAAGAAGCTATATCCAAAGTTAATACCCCCGAGTCACAAGTTCTGGAACGCAATGCCAATGATCCTGCATTCATTTCCTCTTTCTTATCCGAAACTCCACCAGTAGCATTATCCAAAATGTTAACTCACATACCGTTATTACGTCCTGGCAATAAAGAGGCACTGAAAGGTTATATCACGGCTCTTCGTCGATTTTTATCGGATTGTGTTGCACCAACTTATAAAATATACAACGAATGTGTTGAAATATTATCTTACGTTTTTGTACATCCCGCTTTTGGTAGGGAAGACAAGAAATTTTTTAGACATCTACTGTATTATGTAGTTCAACCAAATTTTCTTAAACATTTCGCTCATTCCTCGGTCAATGAATCCAGTGATGAATCGGTTAGTCCAAATCCAGAGCCAGCAAGTTATTTGCAGCCTAACTTGCTGGCTAATGGTCGATTAAATCGTCGCTCAAATAGTTTAACCCCTGGACAAATCAGCTCACGTGAAAACTTAATCCCCGAGAACTGGTCGTCGCAAGAAAATTTATCACCACCGCTTTCAAAACCCAGAAGTTATTCTTTGTCTAATGATAAAACTTTGCCATTAAAGTCATCATCCATACAAACCAGCAGTTCGGAAACTCGGTTGCAAGATTTACAAGTACAAAATAATTCCCAAACAATGAAAGGGATCGTCTGTTGGCTAAAATCTTTAAGACTTCACAAGTACAGTTGGGTATTTAATAATTTATCTTATGAGCAGATGTTAAATTTAACTGAAGCCGATCTTGAGTGTTTGGGTATAACAAAGGGAGCAAGACATAAATTGCTGTTAAGCATTGGTAAATTGAAGGAACGAAGTCAGTTACTGACTGAATTAGAGACTGAAGTCATGAATGGTGGAGACTTATTATTTGCTTTAAAGAAGTTGAAGGCTATACTACAGAGCCCGTTACATACCACTGCCGGTGAAGACCTGCCATCACAATTTATTAAAGTTATGGGGAAAGGTAACTTTAAAAATGACATCAACAATTACTTTACAGGCCAGATGTATATGCCCTAACAGTGTTGCCAGATATGTTTTTCCTGTTGTAGCAGGGAAAACATATTTGGCAACACTGTTAGTACATATAAATAATGGTCTTCATTAAAAGCATTAACAGTGTTGCCAAACATGTTTTCCTGCTACAATAGGAAAAACATATCTGGCAACACTGTTAGGGTATATAAATTTGACTTGTACACTCTAATTCAGTGTTGTCAGATATTTTTTATTTGTTATAATAATTAAAACATTAATTGGCAACACCGTTAGTGCATATAAGTCCGGCTTTTACACTAATTAGGTTGTTATTTTATGTTATTTTGTAGTGTGTACACAGCTATTGATGATGCGTGTCCCTCCAGATGACTGCCTAGTTTTGTTTTCGGCCCTTTGTGAACGAGCAGAAACATCTGATGCATTCACAGAAGAGCAGAAGAAACGATTAGGATTATGGGGGGGACAAATCATACGTGGCAATAATATTCCATCCTATACACATCGTCAACAAAGCAATAGTATTCATAAGTAAGTAATTTTATTTGTTTCGATTTGTTTTAAGTAAAAGGATATGCAAGGAACGTTCTTTTTGAGATATTTTGGAGGAATTAATTTAATGAAAGATTGCAACTTTTTTTTTCGTACAACTACAGTGGAAGTTGGTCAGTTTCAGGATGGACATTCGTATCAAGATGTTTATTTTGCTTATCTAAGTACAAAAGTTAATTGTTTGAAGTCGATGTTACTTGTCACTGTTTATGCCTATTATTAATGGTTTTCGTAAATATAAATCAAAAATATTGGAAAAGTGTTAACTTTACTTAGGAGGTATCCCAATACTAAATGAAAGGAAATTAAATATTTAAGATGTGATGGAAAATACAGGGTATTCTGTTAAAAAAATTATGGTTATGGCCATTTCAAAATGACAGAAATATTTCTTCGTAAATAAACACCCTGTACAGTATCACCAACCATTTTTAATGTCATAGCATAAAGGGTAGTCTTAACAGGATTCCAAATTTCGTTTTTTAATTCTGAAAATTAAAGTCAGTACAGTTTTAAATTAGGCATCTAACTATGGAATGCCATATTACTATTTATTCAAAAGTTGTTTTTATTGTTTTAGATATTGCAAAACCCTTTCAAGTTTTTAAATTATCACGTTAGCAATTGCTGCAAATATTGAATTTTTACAATATACGACTATTGTCGTAAATGTTGAATTACAGCAATGTTGTGCTATTGCTCTAATTCGAAGCTTGTTTTACCTGCTTCCATATAAATAACTAGGTACTGTAAAGAAAAGTTTACCAAATTATACCGTAAGAAAGCAATAGTGGAATAATGTTCTATTTGGTTAATTCCGACATTAAGCACGCATTGCAGAAAATTAGCGCAGTTATTTTACGTTTTTAGTTTTTTACTATTGTTAGATATTTTAAATTTAAATTTATTTTTATTAATTATTTGACATTGGTGTAAGGTAGGGAACTGTTAAATTGTATACGTGTTCACTTAGGTTTAAAACCGAGAAAGGTAGCACTGCGTTAAGCGCGTCTACTTTCTATTTAGGAGGGCTGTGTTTCATTCTCTGGCTTGGCTGGCTATTGTGGCTCAAGTTTTTCCCCGGTTTTCCTGGCCCACAAGGTGGTAAATACTGGGACAGTACTATCCACACAAATTATTTCTTATCTAAATTCCTTGTTCTAACCCATCCTTAATATTCTTTCTTGGCTGAAGAGGGGCTTAGGATGGTGCGGAGTCTGAAAGACCCCTATAGCGGCTCGCCCCATTCACCAAGAATGCACCGACAATGAAATTTCTTTTTTACGTTTAGAGTGTCTGATTTTGCATTGGTATTATTCTACATGTAGAATATGCAGAAACAATATTCTATATGCAGAATAACTATGTATAATCAGTATATTCTACATGTTATATTCTACATGCCTAACCCTGGCTTGCAACAGACACCTTATGTAACCAAATTTAACTTTAGAATATGTGGAGGATAGTGCATGGTCTTGACTAACATTTAACAGAAATTTTTTGTTTAATTTGCGAGTATATGCGTTGTGCAGATTTTATTAGGATCTGCAAATGTCAATTGTTTTCTAAAAAAAGTTGAATAACTTGGTAACGCCGCAACGGAATTTCAAAAACAAGACAAATACAGGAAGGCACTTGAAAGGCCAATACAAATATGCAAAAATATAAAAGGTGTTTTATTAAAAAAAAATAAAGCAATAATCTTCTTAAGATCAAATTCATAATTATTAGCTCCTATAAATATTAAAAAATTCAAGACGTATTCTTTTAATCTCAGAGAAACAACAATATATTCTAATGTCTTTGTAGCGACACAGTTCATGCTGATGTATTCTAAGCAGACCCGGGTACGAATCCTGAGTGAGTCAAACGTTTTTTAAAATTTTTTTATTTATATGGTTTTTGAACTATTTTCATCTTTTCATAACTGAAATTTTAATTTTCAATTACGTTATAATAATGCAATAGGTATCAATTTAATTATTTTATTGCTTGAAGTATTAAATTTATAATTTACTGTACAAATCTTATTCCCTTTACTATTTGATTGTAGAATTGTTGTGAAAATCAAATAGAAAAAAAAATTTTGTTCCATCCAAGATTGGAACCCGGGACTTCTGCTTAGAAGACTGCACCTGAACAGCGCCGCTACAAAGACATTGGAATGTGTTATTTGGGATTAAAAGGACATGTCTTGAATTTGCCTCTTTTTTTTAGATTTTTGCTTAATTTTGAATGTGAAAATTATTATTTTTTAATTAAACGGCACTGATAACAATAATACAGTTAAAATTCTTAGCCAAAGTATTCTGGGGACATACAATATGGAAAAATATAATTTTCTGTGCGTTTTGTGTGTACTGTATGTAGTTTGTATTTCTGTGTATATGGAACTCCTTGTATATTTGAAATTAATTTTAAAATGTGTTCGTTTTGGTTCTTTACAACTTTTATTTGAAACATTTTTCTTTATTTTCAATAGTAAAGGAAATGTCAACCACTGTGGTTTTGCTGATTCATCCTGTATGTGATTCATGGGGCATGAAGATTAACGAATTTATTAATTAAGTGTTTTGAATAAAATAATTTACGATTTTTTTTATAGGCAACAGAACATGCAGTCACATCATCATGCATCCATTACTGGCCCATCATTTTCTCAAGCATACGCCCAGAAAAGTTCATCATATCCTAATATGCAAGGTAGTCCAGTTGTTGGGGCACACAGACATTCGTTGGGAAGCACTACCCTTCAAAATCAATTATTCGCACTTAGTAGTCAGTTTTGTGCAAATCCAGTTGTACCGTTTAATATAAATGATCTGCAAAGTACATTTGGGTCTGGCTGTAACAGCAATGAAGTGCATTCGCACCGTACTGAAACAAAGACGCGTAATACGCAAGGGGTAAAAAACACTGACATTGAGAGTAGTCTAGAGTCTTTGTGTTTGCAAATGATGGAGCACGCACTCGGGCCTTAACTTTTTTAAGTTGTGTTTTTATGACTGTTTGTACTTGTCACTTAGTAAGACTTACGTTTTCAGATAATATAGGTCGGTAAGCAATTTATATTATAATAAGAAGTGTTTTTGTAAAATGCTACTACAAACAAAATGGCCTATCAGGTATTTTATTTAAGCTACCTACTGTATTTAAGTTGTTATATTTTAATTGGTGAAGAACTTGCACTCATTAATATTTTGTGTAAAAACAATCAACCTTAGTAAAAAAATATTGTCATTGTTTTGTGTTGTCTACGTATAGAGTTTAATATTTTTAGCTTTGCATGTTAAAGTTGCGTATTTTACTGCTGGCAGGTTTTAATATTTTAGTCAGATTAATAAATAGATCTTGTTTGTTTTATATGTAGCCTGTGGCATATTGATTTTTTTTATAATTCATTGGATGCTGTATACACACCCACACGTTTTTTACTACAGGGGTTGCACATTCAAGTTGTCATTATTTTACTGGAAACATGAGCTAAAGTGCCACAATTAAGTAATAGGCAACAAATGAATGCGACAAGGCAGGGTGGGCCAACTGGGGATTCATGTATCCATATACACTTACTTTTGACCTGCCCATCGTCTGCCTTCCTTATTGCACTTTTTAGTTGTGTATCATCTTTGTTACACTTATTAGTTAGCTGTTCCCTGTAATATCGTGACAATCTGTATACAGGGTGTAGCAAATTATGTCCGCACTTTCGATTAACTTTCTTGTTATTAGAGCTACAGATTTGGTTAAATTAGGTAAAAGGTATAACTTTTTATGTTGATTAAGGTGCCGTTTACAAAAAAACAAATGAACGTCTCTTTTTTGAGTTATTCCATAAAATAGCTTTGTTTAAAATATTTTTGATTGTTAAGAAGTTACACTTTTTTCTTAAATAATTATTACAGCTACAAAATTGGTTTTCTAGCTCTAACAATAAAAAAAATAACAGCAGTGTCGAGATAATATAATACACTCGGTATATCTTTTGCCAGTGATGAAGTTTGTGTTTTAAGTAAACGTACTAGTGCTGAAAGATGTTCATTAATGATCTTTCTATTATTAAATAACTCCTTAAATGATCTTTTTTTAAGTTGTATACAGTATTTAATGATTTTTTTTTATATTGTATCCTAATGTTAAGACTGTTCTTTTTGTTAAATAATGCATAGCATATTTTTTTGTGTAAATTGGCAATCGTTTAATTCATATTATACCTTTATTTTTCTATCTATTTTTTAGCAAAGAAAAATGTATTGTGTGGTCGTCTAGTTGACTTTTATGACGTATGAAATTGTGAATGTTAAGAATTACGCACAAAGTTTTCCGATCTTTAAAAACTGGCGTGACTAATCAATCGTACCATTCTGTTTCATGCATGCATGCAAGTAATAAAATTTGAAAACTTTGTTTGTAGTGGTCTCGTAATGTGAATGTAAGTGATTGTCTCTGTGTGATACAACTTGCCATCAACTGGCTAAACTGAAGCAAAAGACTGATTTCTAAATAAAGAATGTTTATCAGTATATTTGTTTTATTTACAACATTCGTTCTTGTTTTTGATTCTGAATTGTTTTTATCCATTTTATGTTTTGAATGGAGGAGCAACACATACCAAAGCAAATTATGGAATAGGCGACCCGAGAGAAAATAGATGTAGGCTATACGATGATTAGATGAAAAACTCAACCGTAAAGTAAACATAAAGACGGAATAAGGCAAGACAGGCTCGATTCCTAATGATCTTTATTTCCAGCTCTGGAGATAGAATAACTACAGTTTTTATGTTAATTTTCAATAAAACAAGAATGCTTGCAGTAACATTTTCAAATGTTTTTTTATTTCTTCTAAATAAAGAATGTTTATCAGTTTAATTGTTTTATTTACAATGTTTATTCTTGTTTTTTATTTTGTTATACTGTCTGAAATTGTTTTTATTTATTTTTGTTTTGAATGAAGGACACAGATACACATACCAAAGCGAACTATAGAATACGGGCCCCAAGAGAATGAAGGCAAGACAGGTTCAATTCATGATTTTTTTTCAGCACTAGAGATAGAATAGCAACAGTTTTATGTTGATTTTCAATAAAACAAGAATGCTTGAAGTAAGAGAGAACCAAGGCAAGACAGGTTCAATTCCTGATGATGATTTTTTCGAGCACCGGAGATAGAATAACGAAAGTTTTTAGGCTGATTTTCAATAAAACAAGAACGCATGTAGAACATTTAAAATGTTGTTTTATTTTTTCTAAATAAAGAATGTTTACCAGTTTAATTCTTTTATTTACAATATTCATTCTTGTTTTTTATTTTGTTATTCAGGGTGTCTAAAATTGTTTTTCACGCTACAGGCAAGGTAAATGCCGATACATCCATAGCTACAAAAGATGAAAATGGCCAATAACATTAGTTTACTTTTTGCCCTTGACTACGGAACTTAATAGTGCTATTTTCCAATATTTTATTTCAAACAGAATACTAAAATGTTGATTTTAACTGTTCGTTGATATGGTAACAAGCACAGGCAACTTAGAATAATGGGGCTTTTAAAAAATAATTCCGATGACAGCAGTCAAAACGAACTTTTAAAAATATGTTCTACCTGTAGCGTGAAAAATTTAATAAGTAACACGGAATGTATCGACTATTAACATTCTCGGCAGGCCACAAGCTTCGGCTTCGCCTCGGCTCGTATTTACCTACCTCGAATGTTATTACGTCTTTACATTCCTTGTTACTTAAATAACTATTTATCTATTTTAGTTTTGAATAGATGATGCACAAACACACACACATACTAAAGCGAATTATGGAATACGGGCCCCAAGAGATAATGAAGGCAAGGCAGGTTCAATCCATGATAGTGATTATTTTTTCAGCACTGAGATAGAATAACGAAAGGTTTTAGGCTGATTTTCAATAAAACAACATTTTTAAATGTTTTTTGTTTCTTCTAAATAAAGAATGTTTATCTGTTTGTTTTATTTACAATATTCATTCTTGTTTTTTATTTTGTTATACGGGGTGTTTAAAATTGTTTTTATCTGTTCATCACCACCCGATGCACAAAGCCACTGTGCTAAAAACAAAAAAATTGCTAAATTACTAGAGAAATTTGTTTCTACATTATTATGTATGCTTTTTGTTAAAATAATGGAATGGAAACGAATTTCATTCCCGTATTTTTAGGGGTGCTAAACGTTTTTCAAAAAAATCTGAAAAAAATTGGTTGGACCTATTTTGATGCGGAGATTAAAATAACATTAAAAATTATATATTATCCCAGTTAAAATTTTTAACTTACTCTCCGTTCCTTAATATAGAGAGGTTTTTCAAAACTTACCATTAGCCTAACATTACTCAGTAGAATTACCTAAATCCTAACTAGCACAAGTTAGCTTAAACCACAATTTTATCAAAAAAAAAATCTTACTACGAGTCGTATTCGTTTTGACTATATCACTCACATTAATTTCGACGCATTTTTGGTAGCACTGAATTAGCTATTGTTTGCTTGTTTTCAAATGTTTCGTAGTGGCGTTTATTTGTAAATTAAATTTTTTATTTTGACGTTTTTATTTACTGTTGCTGTGAAGTGTTGTAAAAATGGATCGTTTTGGAGAAAAGTCGTTAACTGGTATTACAGAAAATTTTTAAGAGTTTGTACATTATTTTGGTCTAAGATTTTAGTTTATATAACCTGTCAAACAAAATACAATTTTAATGTAAATATATATGTATGTTTTTTAATGCATATTAGTATGTTATTAGGATAATAATTAAAGGTGTATACTAAAATTTGGGTCGGTCATGATTTGAACACTCGCGATTCATGTTGGTTGATATTGATATTGTTATCGGCCACCGTCGACGTTTCTCGTATTTTGCTTTTTGCTTGTGGACGACGAGACAATTATTGTTTTTAATTCGTAAATTATGTTATAATTAAATGTGATACTCACTTCTGGCCGTGCAATGAAAAGCAATGAAAAACTGCATTAAAATAAAAATAAATATACCCAACAGTCAGCACACATCAGTTTTAAACGCGTTAATTTAAGACTTAAGAGCGATTATCCGAAGCTACTGTAGGCCTAATCGTTTATTTAAACAGCACTATGCAGTTTAATCAGCTTAAAAGAAACGCTATTGGTTCGTTTTATAAAAAGGAAAATTTGTGATTGGTTCAATGAAATGTCTTACATATGCGCTAGTAGCATGTGTAAATAATGTAAATAACTTTCAAAATTGAGTTGTAACTGTAAGGATCACTAATAAATCAATTACCCGTTGGTACTTCAGACTCATTGAATGTTTGCGTAGTATTATCAATGTGCAATTTAAATCTGTGGAAAGTTCATATAGCTAATGAAATTAAATGAAATTTTGAAAGCGAGACCTATGTATAATGTAGTGAAATTATTTAACAGCATGTATTTTAAGGCGATAGCTGCAAATAATGTATATGATGACATACTACTATTTTAAGTAGTTTCGCTGTAGGTTGCATAAATTTTAAATATGGCAAAGTGGTATAGTCGCTATATAAATAAACCTACCTATTTACATTTGATAAATATTCAAATAAATATCAGGCAATATTATGCCATTATATAATTTATTCATAATTTAATTAGTTACTCAGTTTCTCTAGATTTTCAGTACTTCTTTATTAAAAATAAATAAGAATTACTGTGACTGGTTGTTGAAAAGTTCCTTATTCAAAGCTTTTAAAAGCTTAAATAATTATTTTTTTTTTGATTACAAGAAAACAAAAAAAAATAAAAATTAATATTTATTATTTGGTATTTTTAGCTTCAACCAATGAACACTTTTTTATTTATTGTTGTAATTATAAAAAAAGTTACAAAAATAGAAACAGTTAACTATAACGAAATATAAATAACTTTTTTTTATACGCATTCAAGACTCATATCGACACTCTAAAGACGTGATCAATTAATACATTCGCATTCTCTGTCGATAACAAATGCTGGTTTTAAAACTAGTTAAAAAGAAATCAAAGAAATTTCACTTTCATTACGATTGGAATACCAAATAAGGTAATAAATTAGCAAAGAAAGTGAAATAATTCCAATCCTGAATTGAATATAAAACAGTCGGCGAGTCTCGTCTTCAATCAACTATGTCCGTGTCCTCCCAGTCCATTTTGTAAATGTAAAGCGGCGTTTGCAAGTGCCGCTTGATAACCCTGGTGACCTTCTGCAGCAGCAGTAGCTTGATAATGCCCTAAGCCGTTGCCGCTTTGACCTAAACCATGACTTAGTGCCGCAGCTGCCTGTAACTGCAAAGCACCATGATTTTGAGCAATTTGAGCAGCTTGGTGCTGAAGCAACTCTTGATTTTGATCGTGCACTTGATATCCACCAGAAGCACCATGGGTCAACGCAGCATTAGCAAGAGCTTGTGCAGCTAACTGGCTTGAAGCGTCGTGACCACCTAAACTAGCACTTTCATGTCCGCCTAAACTTGCTCCTCCATGAGCAACGAAACTTGCACCTTCATCACCACCTAAACTTGCTCCTCCGTGACTTCCTAAACTAGCACCACTTAAATCTCCACCTTCATGACCTCCAAAGCTTGCACCTTCGTGACCATCAAAACTTGCTTCTTCATGACCACCGCTACCACGGGCAGTGTTTTTGGCATCGACTATGGCATATCCATGATCGTGTTTTCCTCCATGATGAACCTCTACTTTGGATGAGCTTTTACCGGCAGGTAGCGGATGCTCCAAAAGGTGTTTGTATTCTTTTTTTACGTAAGTGGGAACGGCGTGGAAATGTTCCATGTGGATGGTTTGGTAAGATGTGGCTTTATGGCCATCATCGCCACCGAGGTCGTGTGTTATTAATCCAGAATGAACTAATGATGCTAAAGTTGCTAAGTAAATCTGGAATTGAAAAAAAATGTTAAAACATATCTATAAAATAGAATATTCTAATTAAACTTACGATTGTAATCATTGTTTATTCAACTTTGGTACACAAAAGGAAAGCTAAGGTAGCACTGACTACACTTTTGTTTCATATGCGAGTATTTATAAGAAAGACTTCTTCAGGTTGAGCGAGTCAGCAATTTACTCTTCAGTCGAATGAGTTTTCTAGAAAGGTGCTGTAAGGTTCATTATTGCACATTAACTCTTGTAATTTAATTAACTGGCGGCTGGGGTAAGTAAAGGTGGAGTCGGTAACATATTGTTGATACGCTGATTAGCATTTTAGACGATAATCACATATCATCCACTTTCCTTTGAGTATTCTATTGAAATTTGGCATATGTAAACCGAATTATTATTTGCATTGTTGATTACAATTCAATTATGTGATTTTAGAAAACCATATTCTCATCTCGGGCTTGTAACGTGAAATATTTGACAGTGAAAATTTGTTTAATGATGTTATCAGGTCAGGAAGGAAGCATTTGTTTATTACTTATTTTCATAATATCACCATTAATCCGTCAAGTTACGCGGTAATTAATTTTTCGGAATAAATTTAAATTCTTGACGCACAATTTCTATTTTATTTCAGTAATGTAATAGTAGGAAAGTACTTACTGCCTTTCTTATAAGCTTATGGACGATATTACAACTAGATATGATAGGTTTTGTAGACAATCAATAAAAAATACCTACACTTATATTGATAATAACGTAGATTATAAATGTTTATGGTTGCTACGATATGTTTATTTTTTTCGAATGGAAAATAGTCGAATAAAGAGATTCTTTTGATACGAATACTAAAACGAATATTTATTTAATAATACAACATGCTACAAGCACTTGAGCAAAGCACTTATAATAATAATAACGTTTACGCACGACTTTGTATCCCCACAGCACGCGCGGTCCAAAACAAACCACCATAGATTGTACTCTGCAAAGGGCAACACGTCGCGTCGTACAGATGCCGATTTTTCAACGAAAAAAACATAATATGAAGTGCATTCACAACCTTCACCTCATCGATAACCACGGCTAGCGGCTGCTTCAGCGTAATGTTGTTAGTTTAGTTCGTATTACTTAAAGTCACCCCTTGGTTACCGCGAGCTGCCTATGACCGATAATGAGAAAAAAATTAATTTTTTATTTTTCGGAAAAGGTTTCCTTGGGGTTAAAGAAAACTAAAAACTAACAAACAATTTTGTAAGCCAAAATTGGGCAAGGGGGAAAAATTATTTCTCTAATTTTTGTTTTTGCCGGTTTACTAATCATGCTCGGATCATAACTTTTCCAAGTCTAAAAATTTTTAGAAGTTAGAAATTTTTTTAAAATGACAAATATTTAGAATTTACATTTTTTTACAGTAGCCAAAAATTAGAATTAGAAGAGGGGGGACGTGTAGCGCCGTCAAGTATAAAATTTTCTAAAAACGATGTTTGTCATTTTTAGTCAAGATGAGTAATTTTTCTTAGGCTGAAGTTAATCTGTTTTAATAAATAAAGGGATATCACGGTTGTATTTTCAAAAATTCATAGGTATGTCACATACATGCAATAACCCAGCAAAACAATAGTATCAAGATTAACTTCTAATTCCCATAAAATCAGCAGTGCTATAAAAACATTTATCTAAAAGATAGTTTCTAAGCTGCATTTTAAATTTATTTAAATTTTCAATAGATAGTATTTTTGTGGGTATATCATTATACAATTGAATACAAAGGCAGCGAGTGCTGTTGGTGTACAAATGTAGCTGTTGTACAGGTACACATAGTTTATCACATCTTCTTGTTTGATAACTGTGAAACTGATAGTTTTTCGCAAAATCGTTATAATTTTGTTTAACAACAATACAACAAGAGTAAATTAGTAAACTTGGAAGTGACAGAAACTGTTTTTTAATAGTTGAAAAATGTTGAAAATTAAGGAATATTACAGACCATATCTCTTTCAGATTTAGCCGTGTCTTAAAAACAGTTTTGAAGTTTAAACTTATTTACTTCTAATTTTCAGAAATGTATAGGGGGCGTCACAGAGAAATTACGGTCTTGCGGATTAGGTTAAATCAGAGTCTGTGCTAGCTCTATTTGCTGATAAAATTTACAACAAATCGCTGGTCAGTTTTGAAACAATAATTTTTTCGATATTTTTAAAGTGTTGAACATTACGACGTTTTCTTACCCCTCTACCCCGAATTTTCAAAGCATAAAATTTTATTTTCTGGTGGTCTATACTTTTCTCCATTCTCTGTAAATACATTTGTTTTTGTAACAACCCATTTAGTGGTGTGAGTTTAATTACTACTGTAATAATTTTAGTATTTTTCAATTGCTAATGCTTTGAATAATTATATCAAAAATCGATTACTCAAATACTTACAAAGACAAAACGGCATAAAATATAAAGCATGTTATTATTAAGCAAGTAAAACAATATTTTTAATTCTACATTTTTGAACGTTTTTTCTCACATTATTAAAAAAGTCGAGCAAATTATTACATGTTTAATGTGTTAGAACTGTGAAAAGTAGTTTGGAAATTTTGGCGCAAGAATTTGAAATTATAATTTACTCATTGTACGAGAACGCATTAATTGGGAAGTGAATGGTAAGATTAGTAAATTATAGGATAAACAGACAAATTACTGTATACATTTTACGTATGTCTTAATTTTCAGTCAATATATTTTAAATAGAATGTTGATTAATTGCTTATGATTTATAGTCATAAATTTATTATATGCAGCTATTTATTCTATAAGAGAATGTTATACTCCATAATTTGTAGAATGGTATTTGAATTTAAATGGCTGAATTTTGGTGGCTGCAGAGCCAAGATAGGGGCGGAGCTTAAAATGCAGAAATTCCTAAACGGTTTACTCGCAGCTGCATTTTATTTTCTTTTTACACTATGTCAGTGATGAAAAGCTTTTTGGTTATTTCAATCTTTGATTCAAAACCACGGGCATCTGAGACATAAAACTAAAAGTTGTAGTTGTTAACCGTTTTAGAGAAGTAATAGAAAACCGTTTTAAAATTTTTGGCATTTTTGTTATTTTGATTTATTCATCGAGGTGGACGACGGGGACAGGCCTTTGCTTTACAAGCATTATTTGCCACTACTATCTTTAAATACTGTGCATGAAAGAGAAGATACGTATAGCATGCGGCAAATTTAACTTGAATAGGATGTTTAAAACACAGCCGCCATTCTACAAATCATCGAGTATATGAATAATTTCCTTATGTAGATAATTACGATTGTTGCTGTCAGGAACGTGACTAAAGTATGTAAGTAATTTTGTTGAGCTGTTTGCGCAGTTGCCGTAGGGCAATTGCTGGGGCCTCAAAAATTAAAAGGAAACGAATAACCTAAATTAACATAAAATAAAAAAAATCTAAACTAATGATAATGTTTTGTTGTAAAATGAGGCAGCAAGTGACAGCGAATATTTTTACTTAGCGCACAAGTTATCTCTTCAACAAGGTAAGCGCTGTTCACGGGAACATTTAAACTATTAAAATATTAATTAAATAATTGGATTTAAAATTTGTTTTATCTACGACTGCTTAAATAAGGACTTATTATGTCATTCACTTGTGTTAGGTAATGAAGTTCATTATCGCACTAGTATAAAATGAGTTATATTATGAATTCAACCTAATTTTATTTACACATACAAAAGTGAACTTTGTTTATAAGAAAACTGGCTGGTTGCCATAGTATTGAACAAATCGAATCTATCTCGTTCCTTTGATTTTAAAACAAAAGTGTTTTAAAAGTGACTTGACATTTGCGAATAAATTATTGCGAAATATCAAACACCATTTCAAGCAAAAAAATTGGAGTTTGAAAAAATTTTGAGCAGTTGTAGATAAAATGTTGTAATTCACACGTGGGATAATGCATTATTATGGCACTCGTTAAATTGCACGACTCGGTCCGCGTCCTCGTCGTGCAACTTTTAAACTCGTGTTATAATAACGTCTTTATCCCACTAGTAACATAATTTGGAATATCGATATCGATTCATTCCCGCCTCGAATTTTCGTGATACGAAAATGTTACCATTATTTTTTCGAATATTTGAGACGAGCAAAAGGGGATCGAGACATTCTACGTCTTAACAACAGTATTAGCACAGGTGTAGTCTCGTATGGTCGAGAAATGGTCAATTCTCAGAGATGTAACAAATTGCTACTATTTTCTTGAATATTTGAGACGAGAGAAGACGAAATTGAGAAATTTCTCGCCACGTTTCTGATTGTTGTCTCGTTGCGAAATTACGAGTTAAACGAAACGAAATAAGGAAGTTTATTTTCTTTAATAATAAATCTTTAAAATATCTTTTATAAAATTTTTCTAAACCACTTCTTATAATAACTTGGCTATGTGAAAATGGAATATGTTTAAAGTAATATTGTTCGTTCAAATATTTACAAAAAATTGTAGGAGAGTTCAATGTAAACAATAGTTTTGAAAGTAATTACATTTAATTATGAGAATAAAAAAATATTTCGTGGTATTAAACTTTTATACTTAATTAGCTAGAAACGTTTTCTTAAAAGAACGTATTACAGTTAATAACTTATAGTTATAATATTAGTTAACGCAGGAAATCGTTAAAACGTATAATTCTTTCCTCAATACACCATCACCATCACCGTTTGTTGTAATTCATAATCTGTCATGCAATTTCGTTCATATAGTGTAAATTATATTAAAAAATCTATATTTTCACGCTACCGGCAATGTAAGTAGGCCTTAGATCCATAGCTACAGGGATCGTAAGTGGCTGATAACATTCGTGTACTAGTTACCCTTGACGACGGAACTTAATAGTGTCACTTACATTCCTAGGAAAATAATGTTGATTTTAACTGTTCGTTGATATGGCAACAAGCACAGACAACTTATAATAATGGGGCTTTTAAAAAATAATTCCGATGACTGCTGTCAAAACGAACTTTTAAAAATATGATTAAATTTCTACCTGTAGGCTTACTTACATTGCCGGTAGCGTGAAAAATTTAATAAGTAACATGGAATGTATCGACTAATAACATTCTCGGCAGGCCACAAGCCTCGGCTTCGCCTCGGCTCGTATTTACCTACCTCGAATGTTATTACGTCTTTACATTCCTTGTTACTTAAATAACTATTATCGTGTATCGTCGTTTTATTTCTGCTGCTAAGGCGAATCGTTTTAGCATTGCTTAGTTTTGATATTAGGATGCATTTACACATCAGCTTAAATAATTCGATGGCACAGTACTTATAAAGCTCAAAGATATTGTAATTGTTGGTAATTACAACTTATACTGGCTTAATTACTAAATAAACACTTTTATGGGCGTAGTAATAAATTGAAATAACATCATTAACATTTATCACTATAAGTTAATTTGATCTCGCAGTTGAAAGTAAACCGCTCAAAAATTGCACCTTCACCGCTGTTTTTTATTTTATGAAACAAGGCAGTTTTGTTAGTAAAAATAAATAAAATTTCTCTTGTTTCGCCCAAGAGCAAAGAATACTAAAAATAAATTCATACTTTAATACTTTGCTTTATAATAATCATAATTATAACTAATTTCTTGTGCATGTGAATGAGAATCGAAAGCTTTACTTATTATTTAATTCGAAAGAATCAAACTGGAAGCGAAATAGTTTTATAGATCACATAACTTTCACTGCATTTCTAAGTCATTAATTTTCAGAAAACAAGAAGTTGTTTTGTCAGAAGCACTTTTATAATAAAATGAAATCGTCTTGAGGATTAATGCCTGTTGCAATTTCTAAAATTATCTTTCTTTTTAGTTCCAAAAAACTGAATTTGAATACAAAGACGATTATTTATCAAATTTGATATATAATTACCGTATGGTATAATAATAGGGCATTAAAAAAATGGTGAATTCTAATGACTGTGGCCCAATCCATTAAAACAATAGTTATTAATTTGTTTTCTTTGCAAGCAGCTACTAAGTATGGTGTTGCTTTTTTTAGCGTAGTAATCGAAAGTGGTTATTAAACTTATACCGTTAGTGTAGACACAAATAAAAGAATACAAAAGTAAATACAAAATAGTTTAATATGCTCAACAAATAACGAAATGACTAAAACAAACAGTAACAATAACGTTAACGATAAGAAAATGAGAATGAAAAACAACAAATGACTATGAAGATGGTGTGTAACAACAGCCTTTCATCGTAGTTGGCGTAGAATCACGATCAGTGCTTACTATGATGGTAGATGACTTTGTATACAGGTACTTGGATTGGGACGGGTTTGGGGACGGGGATTTGTACGTGTTTTTCAACGTATATTGGTACTGGCTTTTCAATGGGGTAAGGTACGCTCTTTTCGACTGGGTATGGTACTGGTTTTTCAATAGGGATGGTGATAGTCCTGATGACTGGAACAGCAATAGGTTGTGGTACGTGAATGTTTACGGGGTAGGGTTGGGGAACTGGAACGGCAACTGGTTTAGGGATTGGCACTGGGATGGCATGGGGAATTGGCACAGCGATGTGTTTGTAGTATGGAATTGGAACTGGCTTTTCAATTTCCACTGTTTGTGAGATTGGTACAGCGTGTGAGCCGCCTTCGTAGCCGCCACCTCCGTAACCGCCTCCATAACCGCCATCGTATCCACCTCCATATCCTCCTTGGTCACCTCCGCCATAACTACTAGCAAATCCTGCCTTGACAGCAGCAAAACTGCAGAGAAGTGCTACACACACCTGTAAAAGTAATTAAGATCGTTAGTTTTGTTGCTATTATAAAAATACCACAACGATAAAGACGCATTGAAGTAAATTCAAGATCATAGAAAGCACAGCAATTTTATAAATTACTATAATACGCTCCTTTTTTGTTGCATGTGAAAGTAAATGGACTTTCCAAGTCGAATGCCGAAATTTTAAAAAGAGATATTGCAGAACGATGCTAGATGGTAAAAATCAACAAAAATGAATATTTTATTCGCGGTCTTTAAAGTAGAACTAGGGCAAACTCATCCTTGTCGCTAATTTAGAATGCTCTGGTTAATGAAATGCACTTTTTATAAAATACATTTAGAATGTCTGATCAATAACAAATTATTGGGGCAGAGAAATCACGAATAAAACAAAAAATAACTTAGTGATTAATTTTGAAAGTTTTACCATCAGATGATCGAAATGTAGGTTTATTGGGGAAATTTATTTTATAGTTAAATAGTTTTCTTTTTGATTTTTTAAAGTACAGAGTGAACAAATTGAGAAATGGTAAATATATCATTAGAATACTGGATTTTTACAGTTTTAATATAAAAATCAGGGAAAATCTTGTAACTGAAAACTAAATTTTTCGACAAGTTATGAATAATATACATATTCAGAAATATAATTTGGAGGTAATTTTTTATAGCTAATTCACGCAAGTTTCTTATATTATTTTATAATGTGGGTTTTAAGAAATAATTCATGTTGGTAAAGTTATAATATTTTTTTTTCAAAACAAACTGAAACCATAAAATTTAAACGAGAACAATTAAATTAAAATGAAAAATTTAGACCGTAGGATTAAGGTTGCATGGTATGCAAGTTAAATAAACGTTTAAGTTAATTAACTGCTAATGGTTCTAGACTCGCGTTCTAATTGCTTTAAAAATAATAATTAAGCTGTAATGTTATAAAAGCTGTTTGTTATATCAATTAACTTTCAAAAATTTAACAAATTTTAAAACCGATCTCAGCTTTTTTTTTTGGAAAATTGTAAAATTACTTTATTGCAAATGTGATGTTTCTCACGTAAAGTTTTAATATAGTTTTGGAAATAAAAATAAATTTTTACATAGAACCGCAAAAGATCCTGATTTTCAGAACTCGTTGCACATAAAACACGTAAATATGCTCTGATCACTAATATTAAAACTTACAAAGGTCTTCATTGTACACTGGTATGGGTTGTTTGATGAGATTAGAAGATTTGACTCAGTTGAACTGACTGATGATGATGCCGGGGCGGGCGAGTTTATATACTTCACAATGCCAATGTACTTTCACTGTTCCCCTCTGAGAGCATCAAGATCCCGTCTTGGGCGTTGCCTAAAGCAGCGATCCGGGGTTCCGGGCGTCAAAGTTCTTTTGATTATTTTATAATATAACGTAGTATAATAGAATACTTTTCTACAATAGAAAAAAATGTCTATTATACTGTTCCAATTTGCATATTGTGTCAGAGAATTTCGTAATGTTATTCTTATTAGTTATTATATTACAACTAAAGATGTGAGTTTGCAGTTTTTATGCAAACAATGCAGTTCTAACCTCGATTTTAATTTTCGTATGCTGAAAATTAAAAATATTTTATTTTTAGTAATAATTCTAGAGAAATTTTTATTTATTTGAAATTTTAAAATAAGAAAACTGCATATGGAAGTAAAAGGTATTGAAATTTACAGAAATATGTATAACTTTAAACTTAAATTATATTTAACATTAAGAAATGAATGAACCGTTTAGTAAACTTGCGTAATAGTATATTATAGACCAAGGTAGAGAAGACATTTTTCTCAGCTGAGCAGAATTAATTCCCGAGATGCGAAGCATCGAGGGAAATAAGTTGCGAGGCTGATAAGTCTTCTCTACCGTGGTTTATATATTATTTTTTCCACTACTAGCACCCTTATTCCTTTTATAATTAATTGATTTTACATTAATAAAAAATAAAATTACAAATGCAAATATGCACAAAAATAAAGTAGCCTTGCTTGAAAACAAGAGAATAGTTAATTTCAATTGACATTTATGTAAAATATATATTTTATAATAGTTGTTATAAAATGTCCAATTTTGATGATTTGAGTGAAAACTGCACTCCTCCTGAAATTAGGGAAGGTGCAGAAAGTGTTGGTGAACAGTTATTACCAGTAAAATCAAAAGATTTTTACATGAAAGTTTATAATTTTAAATAGGCAATGTGAGTGCTAGATAGCAATTGTTTTCATTATTAACCAGTAGTTAATAATGAAATATTATTTACCACTAGGAAAGAAATTCATCTTTTTGGCTCTAAAACAAAGTAAATAATGATATCGTTTAATGCTAGTAGTGGAAAAAAGGCATTCTCATATCCTGTCTGTTTTAATTCGCTTTTAGAAGTTTAGAAAAATTTTCAATTTTATCATGTATTTTTGAAAACCCATTTGTAACCTTTTGGTAACCTTGTTTAATAGTAGCTAATACAATCTAATTTAATCCAGTTTGTGCTTATTTAAAACCAGAAGAAATTTTTATAATTAGAAAAATTAATTTAATATCTTTTTTGTCTAAATGCCTTCTTTTCATCTTAACCGATTAATTTACCTGCATTTTTTACGTTAATTGAAGAAATAATTACGTTATTGCAATAAATTAACCATAAAAAATGAATCTAATTTAATTACAATTGCACTATAGCTAAAAACAGATTGCAATTTGCAGTTATCATTAATGACAGTATTTTTTCATTGATTTTCACAATTGACTGACTTTTTCCACTAACATTTTTGCTTTAGGTTCTATTAATAATAATTAATGCCATATTTCTGAGTTAATTTTTGTTGTTGTTTGCATAATGTATGTAAACTTTTGTTATGATTTTTACGAAAAACCTTGATAATGATGTGAGGAATATCATATTTATTGAATTTATGAAATAATTATTTTAAATTTTGTCTCATGATATATTCATACATCTCCGGGAGATGATATTTTCGAAACTCGCAAGAAGAGCATAAATCCCAGAATGAATTTTAATAAAATTACTTGATGCAATTAACGTAATTAAAATTTCTAAATCTTTTTTATTTAGGTACAATAGATGAGGTTATTAACCTTTATAAACTATTCTATACTAGTCTAACAAGAAAGTAATGATTTTGGCGGAAATACAGGTTTTGGACAGCTAGAAAGAAAAAATAAAGGTAAATATGGGTATGAACGCGTGCCGAACGGATGGTCGGATTTCGATGAGTTATGAAATAGTTTTTAAAAGTGTTTAGGTCAAATCCAATGCTTTTTTACCGAATTTTCTAGCTTTCAAATGGCGGCCGCTTCAATGTTTTAAAAAGTTTGATTTTAACGGCTTATTACTCAAAAACGTTTTGACAAATCGAGACAAAACTGGTATTATAATAGTCGTAAGGGAACACAATGTCACTATGTAAAAAAAGGTTTGTTTAAAGGAAAACTTTATAGTGAAAAACTTTTTTCAAAATTTTGGAAATTTTCAAAATAATATTATCCAAAAACTAGAAACACGATTTTGTTTTTAAATTATGTAGTCTCATGCAGATAGGGCTGGACTACAATTTGGTTCGTGACGCAGTTCGCTAATTTCCCTGTGACGCCTCATATGAATTTTTGAAAATCGAAATTTTATGCCATTTTATTTAATACACGGGGGTAATAAAACATTTCTGTTTAAGCCAAATAATTAATAGTAGAATACAAAGTTCACAACTTAATTTTTAGGCGAAGCAATATTTAGGGGGATGAAATATTTTTTCACCTAATTTTTGGCGGAAGCATTTTTCGTTCTGGTTTGGTTTTTTAATCGTTTTTCTAAATACTAAAAAATGTATGTCGAACTAGACGACTACGGTCTTACGACGTTTGGGCGCAGGGACGTTTGAACGCACGCAGGGACGTTTGGACGCGGGGACGTTTGGACGCGGAGACGTTTGAACGCAGGGATGGTTAAACGCGGGAACGTTTGAACGCGGGGACGTTTGGCCGCAGGAGTGTTTCCGCACGAGCCGTTTTGGCACAGGGACGTTTTAGCGCGATAAAAAACTTTTTGTTTAATTATAATAAATTAAATAGTTGTTTATTAACATTTAACACGGGATTCAGAATTTTCGCACAAATAATAGCAAAGTTAACAATTTGTATAACATAAAATGATATTCTAATGTTGAAAAAAACTGCGAAACTACCCAATAAACTGTCCAAAGTCAAGCAGGAAAGGAAACATACCACTACATGTCATTTTAATAGAAATGTCTCACATTTAACAATTCAGTTGTTTTAATTACCTAATAAAATTGGATAATTCACCGATTTGAATAATACTCTGAATTTTCGATAAAACAACTGAGATAAATTTTGCTAGGGTCCAAATGTTTCTGCACCTACACGGCTCGCGCCAAGAAGTTCTATGCCTAAATGTTCCTAAACCTAAATTACCTTTCCCCCAAACGTCTTTGCGCCCAAACGTCCTTGCGCTTAAACGTCTCTGCGCCCAAACGTCTCTGCGCCCAAACGTCTCTAAGCTAAAATTTCTCTGCGTTCAAACGTTTCTGGGCTTAAACGAAATTTTCTATAAAACAACATCAAAATCAAAAATAAACATTTTTTATGATTGGTTTGTGATTTTTAAACACTGCATTTTTAGTGGACGTGCTCAAATCCATTATACGTGAAACATGTTGCACGATTTTGCAAGGTTTCTACAACTACAACTGCATTATTTGAGGTACATCGTTTCGTTAAGTGTTACTTGATTGTTGAGCTAAGCCAGACGTTCTGCACTCAATATATTTTTACAAAGTTTCATAAAATTGTTTTGCATATTACTTTTCAAATCCCTGGCCATGAATATTCTACGCTTATCAACTCCGTTATCAAATAGCTCGAGGTAATAAACCAGCTGGCCATATGAATAATACGTACCTAAACAAGCTCGTAAGGTCAAACATGAGGGTGTGTTACTATTTTAAGCCGGTAAACAATTCGTTTAAAATTGCATTAAGGCGACAACTATATATTTAAAGGAATTATGCCAGAATTTACTGACTGGAAATTCGAACACTGGTGATTTTGTTTTGAATTTTAATGGTTTTGTATTCGGACGTTTTCTATTAAGTTATAAGCAGTAAGTAACTCAGGTCGATAAATCCTGGCTGGTATGAAAAGTGGTGAAGTTTCTTGTCTAATCGAACGTTGAGCTCTTTCTGTTCGTTTTTACTGTTTAGTTATTTTAATGGTTTGTAATTTCTCGTTTTATATTGTATGTGGTGGCTTGTACGAAAAGAGGTGAGGTATCTTGTCTCATCGAACGTTGAAATCTCCTTAAAATTAAATTTAAAAAAAAACAATTTTATTTGATTATTAGTATTATTTAGTATTTTATTATTCTAACGGCTTGTAGGTACAGAGGTGAGGTTTCTTGTCTAATAGACGTTGAAATTTCTTTAAAATTAAAATTTTTTTAGTATTTGATTATTTTAACGATTTAAAATTTGTCGCTTTAAATAAATGTTTGTAAGTATTTAATTATTTTAATTGTTAATATTAATAAATCGTGGCTCATAGAGAACGAGGTGAGGTTTCTTGTTTCACTCAACATTGAAATCTCCATGAAATTTAAATTTTGTAGGTGTTTAGTGGTTTTAGTAGTTTGTATTTTTAATTTAAATTTTTAATTTACATCCTTTTTTCGTCGCACTGTTTATTTCTGAAAATATTGTTAACATTTTTTTACCAGTTTTATTTTGCCTTGCTTCACCCGACTACAACTCCGATAATCACTTAATTACGCCAATTAAAATTGGCTACAAAATTCTTTGGTTTTTGACTATCTGAAGCGTGAATGCTTTTATTTTACCGTCTGTGGCCGAAATTATTTTAATGCCGGAAAGTTTTGTTCACTGCATGTTCTAAGCATAAGAAATGAGGTTTGAATTAATTTGGGAAGCAGACAGCATGTATCCTTTATTTTGTACGAAATTTTAATCTTTTAATGAATGAAATATACATTTTTTTGTATTCTTCGGAAGTTTTGAGGTAATCGTAGCTTTTTGTCTTAATTAAATTTTACTTTTAATTAATTATGTTGGCCGCACTTAAGAAAATCAAAGTTTCAATTTAATTTGCTTGATTTTATCCAATTAAAGTTACTGAATGATGAGGCTTGAATTTAAATCCAACTAAACTTGACCTTACTCCGTAAAGCCATGGTCAAGATCGAATGGTTTATTTTACGTAAGTAAAATACGGAAGTACCTTGAACTGGATAGTTTATTTTAGAATTCGAGTGGCGTTTCCTGACGTGCCCACGTTTATTTGTTCTGTTACTTTCGATTGAGTGGTTGGCGACAAAAATAGGGGGACAAAAAGTTAACTTATTTTTGTTTCAATTAATTTTAGATCGCGGATTTAACACGTTTAATAAATTATAAGTCTGCTCTGCAAGCGATTCAATGTGAATGTGAATGCACACATTCTAATTTTTCCTGGTAACCCAGAAGCTGCTCTGGTTTTGGTCGTATGTACAGAACTTTTTGCTTTGGTCGTTGAACTTTATTTTTAGTCTAAATTCATTACATTGAAAAAGTTACTTGGAATTGAAATTATTTCTATTGTGTTAGTGAAATTTCAAAGAATAAGAAACGCAATAAATAGAAATAAATTCGTGCTTTTTGTTGCACTTTAACGTTAAAACAAAAGTAAAACGACATGAACGGCAAAATTGGGTTACAGTTAAATAATGGAAACCACTTGCTGCTTAAATCAGCATACGTTGTATTAGGATAGTGTGTGGGAGAACAACAAAAAGTAAATGAAATATCAAGTCAGGTGAGATCGGTGAAATGAGTTAAGAAAGTAAGAAAACTGTCTGGTTAAAAAAAGCAGAGTAAAACAATTCCAAAAAAATGAAATAAATCGTGAAGGTTATAAGAAGGAAATTGAATCAAGAAATAAGTATCAAATTACGACGTTAAAATTGAGACAAATTGGTCGTCAGAAAATTAAATTAGTTAATCATAACTTAGGTTTGATTACTAAGATGTGCGTTAAACGAAGATTAAAGAAATTTAGAATGAATTATGTTAAAAATGTTTTGGAGGATCAGGTTTAACAGCAAGAAATGGGCGTAGAACGTTTATTAAAATTGTTTTTATGTGCGGGTGCGGGCGCGGGTGCGGGTGCGGGTGGGTGTGCGTGTGTGTGCGGGTACGGGTGCGGGTGCGAGTGCGCGTGCAAGTGTGGGTGCGGGTGCGGGTGCGACTGCGGGTGCGGGTGCGAGTGCGGGTGCGAGTGCGGGTGCGTGTGCGGGTGCGAGTGCGGGTGGGTGTGCGGGTGCGGTTGCGGGTGCTGTTGCGGGTGCGGGTGCGGGTGCGGGTGCGGGTGCGGGTGCGGGTGCGGGTGCGGGTGCGGGTGCGGGTGCGGGTGCGGGTGCGGGTGCGGGTGCGGGTGCGGGTGCTGGTGCGGGTGCGGGTGCGGGTGCGGGTGCGGGTGCGGGTGCGGGTGCTGGTGCTGGTGCGGGTGCGGGTGCGGATGCGGGTGCGGGTGCGGGTGCTGGTGCGGGTGCGGGTGCGGGTGCGGGTGCGGGTGCGGGTGCGGGTGCGGGTGCGGGTGCTGGTGCGGGTGCGGGTGCGCGTGCGCGTGCGGGTGCGGGTGCGGGTGCGGGTGCGGGTGCGGGTGCGGGTGCGGGTGCGGTTGCGGTTGCGGGTGCGGGTGCGGGTGCGGGTGCGTATGCGGGTGCGGGTGCGGGTGCGGGTGCGGGTGTTTTTATTAAAAAATTATAGAAAGCAATAGATAAATCAAAAGAACATTATAGTTTGATAATGGCGGCCACTAAGATTTTGAATTAACGCCTTATTACTCAAAAACAAGTTGATATATCTGGTGAAATTTAGTATTGTACAGTAGCTGTAGGAAAACACAATGCTACTATGTAAGAAAGTTATTGTACAAATGTAAAATGCGAAGTAAATACATTTTTCAAATTTTGAATACTTTCAAAAAAATATTGCTGAAAAACTGGCGCCACGATTATTATTTACGTTTTAAAACTTATAGAGTACTAGATGAGTTACAATATGGTGGGTGTCTTAACCTGCTAATTTCTGTGTGACACCTTATATAAATTTTTGAATATCTCAAATTACTGTTCTTTTATTTAATAAACGGGCTACAATAAAATAGTAGAATAAGACTAAAAACTTTTTAAGTTTAACATAATTAACGGGGGGTGTTTACTCCTCTCGTCTAATTTTTGACCCGCGTGATTAATGCCCTAGATATATTTCTGTTTACTAGTGCGCTCTGCGCTTGCTTTGTAGTGCTACTTTTGAAAATACGTACGAAAATAAATACTAATATCTAAAGAATGGCAACGTCTATAAGCAAAGTGCTTCCCCATTTTTAATATTTGATATATTGTTAACTTTGCCTTGTTTGATAAAACGCAGCTTGTTCTTTTTTGCTTAAGCTATTATTAGAATTGACTTTCCATTATTATTCACCTCGAAGATGATAATTTAATAGTTAAACGTAAGATTCGACAGCTATTGCAATTTACAGTTAAAACACACACTAAATTTATAAAAATTTAGAAAAGGTCTGCCAATACATTACAGTTAACATAGTAAAAGTACAAAGTTACAATCCGATCTCTTCTTATTCTGTTAGTTAAATGAGCTCAACACCGAGACGTCCTCAAATTTAAATTTAAAATGTCGCTTAATGACCAATTACTTTTACATATACAAGAAGAAAATTCCAGTTTGAAGACGTTGGGAATTTCCGTGCTCTGATACTCTGTAGTAAAAAAAAACAGTTAATGAAAAGTGCCCACACTTCTTTCTCTGCGTTAATTTTAATCATTCCAACATCGCTAATTATAATTGTTGCAACCATTTAAGTGAATGGCAGGTGCTTCGCTTCGATGACCACTTGTGGATTTTTATCATAATAGGTACAGAACATCGTGCTACATGTTGCGTGAATTAGTTATTACTGCAAGTATTTTCAGTTCTATAATGTAATGAAACTTAGTTTCCTCATTTCATTAGAAATGTAGTTCCTTCCCTTCTATTTTAATTTTAATTTAAAGCCGAGAAGAATAATTGTGTGATTCGTTATAATGATTTTGCTTCAAAATTTATAAAATGGTTGGTTTCGCAACATTATTAAAATGTTTTAAATGAATTGCAAAATGTAACAACGTAGATTTAAAATCAGCTCTGGAAGTGTGATGGTCCGGTAGGAAACGGTTATTATATGTGCAAGATGAAAGTGAACGGGTGTTTCACTTATTAACCTATCGTTCTTTTGCTACCTCCAGTGTCGGATTAGTATAATAATTTATGCGGTTGCCTCGTGGATTTAGTTCGACTTATTAAGAAAGTTGGAAAACATTATTTTGATTGAATTTCGAAATTTGTACCTGTCAATTATTATATACTTTTGTGGGGTTTCCCTAATTTGTAGTTTAATGTACTCGTACTTCCGTAGACTAAGTAGAGGTAACTGCGAATGAAGATGTTTTTAACGTTTATTTCTATGCACCTATTATTTCCGCTATAATACAATTCTAGCTCAGGTTGTATTTTGCTGTTTGTCAAGTTAATGAACATCAAAACTTTTAAATAATGTCAGTCTCAAATAAGAAAATGTGCTGATAATTGTTTTTTTTCTTAAAATATGATTAATTTGACTGACTCTAGGAATTAAAATTTTATTGAAGATTAGCGAAACCCGTGGGCTTTTTCTGATTAATAAATGAATTAATTAAGTAATTAGTGCAGCGGACCGCGGATTGATGTCCTAGTTTTATGAATTCTACGGGAATTGCTGTAATTTTACATGTTAAATCCAGATGCCTTCGGCCTGTCTCAACTTAATGGCAATACTGCTGCTGCTAAGATTGTGCAACCCAAGCGGCGCGCGACGATTCTTACGTTATTCAAAGTTACCAAAAAACCGTAGGAGCTCCCAGTATTTGGATCAAGTTTAGTTTTTGTTTTGTTAATTCTTAGCCTATGTATTTTTAAAGATGAGCGTAACATCGTCCGCACACGATAAACAAAATCGAATCGGTTCATTCCATCTCATAGCTAAATCTGAGGTGGCTGTATTGATTTTGCAAAAGTAAGATCACTTATAATGTAATTGTAAAATATATGTTTGTCCAATTACTGCTTTTACTTGCACAAATTTTCGGGCTTAATATACAGTTTAGCGTCCTTCGCAGCGCAACTTAATAAAATGCAGCGCAAATTTGTAATGCAGTTGCGTTGAGGTTCTAGATAGATTAAGCAGCTTGAATTCCTGCCGTGATGCCCCGATGTAATGTTTTCGTAATGACGCTACCGAACCCGGCTGATTATATTACAATAATACAAACAAATAGTAGAATCTCAAATTTGCTTATCTAAAGCGAAAACTGTAGCGGTCTGCTGTATAAAGGAATATGGGCTGTATAACATGAACGCGTAAATATGTGGGTTCCCGTAACAGGAGCCCCTCACCACTAAAAGTTGAATCAAAAGTGAAAGTGTTTTGGATTTAATATATCCGGACCAATTTCTCTAAATTTTGATTAATACGCAAGAAAATTTGAATAGGTGTTTAAATGTATTGCAAAACAGTATTATGCCTTAATTAAACAACTACCAAAAGTTTAAACAAGAACAGAAGCAGCAATATTAAATGAAAGTGTTTAGTTTCAACGAAATAGAGCTCCTCCCCATTATGATACGTAATGTTTGCAATTATTTAGTTCAAATATTTTCAGATAGTTGGATTGAAAACAAGTGACTATGGTGTGGCCTCTTCGGTCTCCAGACTTAAATCTTGTAGGTTTTTTCTCATAAGCTTATTTAAAATCTTAATCTTAAATTTTAACATTTACTTTGAACTAGTTTTAACTTAATGATGTTTTGTGTGTTTATAAAATAAATAATATACATATTACCAAACAACAACTACAGCCATGCTTATAACTGCAGGAGCAAACACGACTGTGAATAAATATAAACCAGCGTGGCAAAATCAAATAAATTATTATTGTACAGGTTGTAGACAGATCTATGAGTTACCATAATTTATTAAATTATTTTTTTAACATTGCCTTTCCAACTTTCGGAAGCGTACTAGATTTAACACTTAAATTTTTCAACATCTTGCTGGCGGATATATTACAACTTAAAGTCATTTTTCTGAATCTTCTACGACATACAACTTACAGCATGTTAAGTATATTAAACGGTGACAACCATATTACTTACTTTCATGTATTTTGACAGAACGCTTCTCACTATTTATTTAACAATTTTTTCCACGTTTTAAAATTATGTACAGCTAACCATCATCATTATTTTACCTCACTTTCATCTGATAGTGCTGATTTTTTATTTATTCCTATGGTTTATAAATTACAATGTCTGAAGTGTTGTATTACAACAGGTTTAAGTCTGGAAATAGCATTTGTACATTGATCATCTTGTACTTTAAACAAGAAGGTACAATTTTTGTATGAATGTATGAATAATTTCTAATGCTTGTAGGATATTAATCTTGTAAAGAGGAAATTTTTTTCCGCTACAGCTTGCCAGTGAAAACAGGAAAAGAGGAATTAAAATATATTAGCAGAATCCGTGGTCTACGTCACATGCATTTTTTGATAATTTTTTTTAAGACATAAGCTTTTGAAATCAAGTGTTTTTTGTCATACGTAACTGTAACGTAAACATCGAAACCGGCAAACATAATAATAAATAAGTCGTGTCGAGATGTAAGTGCATAGGCTGTCGTCGCGTAAAGTTGAGACAGTTCCGGTTTTACCATAACAATTACTGCTTTTAGTTGTCAAAGTCATTGTTGGCGCTTTTAATTTGACTAATTTTTCTCCTTTTTTTCGTTTTTATGAAAAATAGTTAAAATATTAAACAACAAAATTATGCATTAGATGCAGTGTTGTATTCTGTACAAGTTATCTGTTGACTATTTTTGCTTTAATTCAATAAGGGAAGCCAGTATTTGTGGTAGTTTATTTTTACATAGTTTTATTATATCAAAACCATTTATAGACGCATCTGTGCTTCCAGGAATGTTAGTGTCTATCTGCCGGTTAAAGGGCTTCTAATGTTTGGTGTGGCTAGTGAGAAGTATACCTGATTACCATAGCGGAATAGAATGAGGTCACATATTTTCCTCTGGTTCAACAGTTTGTAGAAACCTAGAAATACGTCTCAGTTAATGCCGTGTGAAAATCCATTTACTGTTATTTTGTTTGCATTGTTATCGCCTTTATGTATTTATGAAGAAGCACAGTACGCAAACTTTTGAAACTGCCAGTACGTGTAGCTCGTGTTGGATACGCGATGTGTCGTTCTCCGAGTGTGTGTTGTTAATGATCTATCAGCAGATTATGTTTTAGATACGTAATTAAATGTTGTACAGTATCGGGATTTTGTTTCTCATAATAGTCTAGCGGGCGATTGTGCAAGCGAATCCCTGCTTTATGCAATGGACGCGTAAATATGTGGGTTGTAGCGACGCCCTCTTTCACCAGTAAAAAATGAGACAGAAATAAGAGCTTCGGATTTAATATATAGATTGCTTAAGCTACCGACAAAAATACTTTCTCGGAGACAATTATTCTAAATTAAAAATGAACTATTTTTGCAAATTTATAGTAGAAATTCTTTAAATGTATCGTATACTATTAAAATTAATGATTTGTTCATAAGTTTTACATATGTTAGTTAGTATTTAAATTAGTAGGTAGCACATATTTATGTTAAAAATTAAAATTTATGTGCGTTATAAACGTATCCTTAAATTATAATTAATATAACGATTTAGTGGAACACAAACTGAAGAAGAAACTTTCCCACGACTGAAAGTTCAAAATATCGTGTTTTTGTGTAAATATGAAGACAAAGTGATTGTAAATTCCTGACGAACTTTGATTAATCTATAGGGTTCTTAGTTGATTTTACAGCTACCAATACTGTCGACAATTAAATATGGAAAATAAATTAATTTGCATCATTAAAATGTGTACTTGTAACGTTTAAATATGTATATTATTTATTTTTGCAAAAGAGTTTGTAAAAATTTAGAGAGTAGAGTTAATTAATTAGTTTGTAGTTGTAGTTTATTCAAATATGATCAAGGTATGAAATTATTCACGCTGGCGCATATCTACTAAAAACACAAAAACAAATAAATTCTAGTTATTTAATTTTGTTTGTGGAAAGCGAGAAAATGTTAATTTTAAGCTTGTTTTTTTAAATACAACGCATTTCTAAAATACCGTTTAACTTTATATTTAAAACAATAATAAAATTAATTAATTATTAAAGTTTTAGGTGTTAATACTTCTTGTTGATATATGCAGCAAAACTTATTAGTTTATTGTAATTATTACAATTGTGTGCAATCGAATTTGACGTTTTGAAAATGTAAAGATTTCTGCTAGAGCAAGAAAATGGTAAAAATTGCCTAACAAATACATATTAATAATGTTTCATTATTAATTCGCTTTCCCAACCTAGACTTTTGGTGGCTTGTTTTAAATAATTATGAAAATGTAACTTTATGAAATTGGCAGTATACAGAGTGAAAATATTTAATAACATATGTTATTACAAAGTTCATCTATCTATTCCCAACTGTCTCACCATAACACGACGACGAACGCTTACATTTCCACATAGCTTACTGATTGTTTTAGCGAATGCTTATGTTGCAGTCACTACTGTTGGCATAATTTGGTTATTTATGGCTTACTTTAATTCTGATGGATAGGAACAAATAAACAGTAATATATCCTTAATTTATTCTAATAAAAGTTTAAAAATAAGCACGTTTAATTGAAATATTTGTCTGTTGCAAACTGCATTACGAATTTACATTACAAGCGATCTCATCAATTTTTAAAATAAATACGGTGATCGCAGGTGTGTGTGGAGCTATGAGATGAAATGAACCAAGTTGATTCTGTTTATGGTATATTGACGATTTACGCTTCTGTTTCAAAATAGGCTAAGAATTATTAACAATAACAAACTAGCAAACTGCTGCGTCTACCAGTTCCCATTTACGAAGAATTGGCTGAACCCTACGCCCTACGTTTATACTTTTAGTATTGATTTCATGAAAAATTTCAAATTCGGTGTTTTGACGGAAATGGTTTTTAAAAATGTATGTCTGTGGGTGGATATGTGTGTGACGCATCATAACCCCCTCTCCGTATGTATATTTTAATTTTGATAAGCGTCAGAATATGAATGATTGGAGGTAGTTTACAGACAAAATAAGCTTCTAAAAAACCGCAATCGGGAGCGGAAGTTAGACATGTTTTAATTTTTTTAAACACGGAATTTTTAAAATTGAATAACGGCACCTGATGGAAGACCTTAGGGCAAAGCAAATGCTTTTAGTTAGAACGTACTAGCATTAACACGACGGCCACTACAAATTTTGAAAATTTGGAGTTGCGTCATATTACTTAAAAACGTGTTGACAGATAGGAATGCAATTCGGTATTGTTATTACCATAGGAAAACACAATGCCACGATGTGAAAGAATTTTATTATAAATAAAAAATTGTGGCATGCAAATTTTCAAAATATGGGGGGTAACGCTGTCCGCGTCCGTGATAGATGGTCACACGTGCCCCCTGGTTAAAGCTAAATGGACAGCACATCGTCAAGACGTACATCTGCTGGAAATGTGTGCAGAGACGATCAACCCAAACTGCTCTTCTCATAACCGCTTGAAAATTACTCTCGTAATAAGTACTAGTAGAACCCGTGATCGTGGGGTGTACGCCTTTTTTGTAACCTCTTAATATGAGAAACTATTTTTGAATAATTTTGGCCATATCTAGGTTTTTATTGCTATAATTTAGATTCTCACGCTTAATGTTTCGTGCTACAGCAACACCAACTATTTACTTATAATATTGCCTTTGATAATGACGTGTAAACACGTTGAAATACGTATAAGGGCAAATACAGAGTTCGGCTATCAAGCGGCCACGTAGACCCGAAATTCCAACTATCCCAACAAATTTCACAAAAGCTAACTTGGTTGTCCAGACGCAAGCCGTGGACTGCTCTCTTTGTGCATGAACATTATTATGTTTTGGAAATGTTAGGGTGTAATATAATCACTGATAGTTACCCCCGTTTTCATGTTTTGAAGATTTTTTGATAACGTTAACTTCATTTTTTTTGATGATTTAATCGGTGTATTTATTACTACTATTGTTTCCCACGCCGCATAATCAAATATTTACTGCAAGCATTTTCCCTTCTGTTTTATTAGATCGGCCTCGTTGTTTGACAATGAATGAAACTGAACAAAGGGAATGTACTGTAAGATCCAAGTATTTAACAATGCTATACCAATGTTAGTAGTAGTAAATATTTTAATGACGTCCAATCTCTTTTTAGTGCCAATAATCACATACATTACACCGTGATTTGGTGTGAAAGCTGCGGGTCAGTCAAAGGTTATGCTATACTTACTTCATTCGTGTTGCATCTACATGATTCATAAATTTCTTTTGAAGTAATTATTCTTTATAACCTTTCATCAAACAATCAGCATTCAAAATATCGCCAGTATTAACATGAAAAGCTATAAAATATGTTGCTTAAAATTGGTAGATATTCCACGTAACCTCTAGTAATTGACCTTTTGAGTGTGTTACAACATTATCTTCAGTGCATTAGCTCGACGTAAAACCTGTACGATAAGAATAGGACTTTAATCCCGGCAGTTATCGGTTCACCGTTTGTTAACCCGATCAATGAACATCGCAGCCATGAATAATACATTTTTTAGTTAACAAGTTTTGCATTAAGTAATTTATTTTAGATATAAATAATTTACCAAAAACAACAAATTTTTTTGAATAATATGATTTTTTACCACAATTTTTCTGGTAAATAAATTTTTGTTAGGATTTTAAGCAATATAAGCCGTTATGGAAGGATAACGTTTTAGTATGCTATGTTATTTCAAAAGAAAATTTTAATAGATTAATTTCGCCTAAACACCTGTACCTATAACCTTTATCACTTCAAGTTTTGACAAAGAGAGGCTGGAGTCGGGCTTGCTGACCACGTGTAATCAAAACAACGTTGCCTAACTTAGTAAACTGTAACGTCATTTTGCCATCTGTCGTTTAAAACTACAACAATGTATTTGTTAGAAACATATTTATTTCCACAAAAATCATTTTTCCCAAACTTTTAGTTTTTCTCAGTTACCTTTATTCATTTAAGAAATTTTATTGCTGAAAAAAATTTTAATTGATTACTTTTACCTAAGAGCGTGTGGCTATAACCTTCACTTCAAGCTTTGATAGGCATAGCGACTGGTGCCGGGTCTGCTAACCACGTGTGATCATAACAACGTTGCCAAACCTAGCAAACTGTAAAGTCACTGCACCATCTGTCGTTTAGTGTTATAAAAACAATTTATTTTTCAAAAAAAATTTTATTTCTACAAAAATCAATATCACTAGAATTTTTACTTTTGTCAAAAACTTTTATTCAAAAAAAATGTTTTATTTGTTAAAAACCTTTTATGTACCATACAAGTTTTTAAAATTAAAGAAAATCTCTTTATCAGAAAACGTTGTAAATATCATAACACCATTTTTATTCGTCACCAAAAAAAAATTATATATCATGAAAATTTTTAATTATTGTAACAATATTTGTTTTTTTTTTACTTTTATGCTTGACACAGACAGCGCATCATAGTCTCTGGCTGTTTCTTAATTTCTAACTGACGCAACTTTCTTTAACACTCCGGTTCCTATCCTTTTACCTTTTTTAATGTCTGTTTTCAACACCCTAGCCAATGGAGGATACTGGTTTTTGCTGTTAGCCAATTAAACTTTTAACACATTTTTAGATATTTATTGAATAAAATTAGAAAACATAATTTAATGAAATTTTAAGAGTAACATATGATAACATGATAAGGTAATTCGACTAAAAAGACAAAATTTTACAGCATATACAATTCTTCAGATGAAAACAGTAAATCAGTCAAAACTGTTTTTTAATAACAATTTTTTATGAAATAAAAATTTAAATTTTGATTAAATTAGCAAGTAGTAAGTGTTTTGGTAAATATACGATATAATTAAATTATAATAAACGATTGTACTTCCTTTTTCTTAATGTTGAAATATTTCAAATTTCTTAAATTAATTAAATTCGCATCATAAATGAGATTGTAAAATCGTAAAACAAACTCCAGGCGTGAAGGTGAATGTTTCATATTAATTATTCATATTCTCTAATTTACAATTTGTTTTTAATGATTAATCAGCACTTGCGTATTCTATCCGGGCAAAGATGCACCATGAAATGATAAAACTATATTAACGGCAAATGTGCTTTGAATTTAACTAAATAAACATTCTTACACAAAATTAAAGCAATTAAGTACAAACTTCGTGAAAAGCATGACGAGTGATTGTGTAGAATTCCCAAGCAGCGTAACATTGACAGTGAGAGAAAGGTTAGGTCATATTTGTTTATATTTTACAATTTCGTCTTAACATTAGCATGAAAATTGATTCAGATTAAAAGAATAACTTCATAACCGTAATAGATATGTCGAAATATGTGCAGAATGTCGGTTACTTCTCCAAGATAATTGCTTAAATAGCTTAATTTAGGACGTTAGACAACTTACTTCTCCACTTCAACTTTCTTTAATGGGAATTTTGTTTTGGAAAGTATTGCTGATTGGCTGCTAATGGTTGACTTTTGCGCTAGATGTATAGGTGAAATAGTTGAGAGCTAGATATTTAAAGTATTTATATTTTTTTTGTAACTTTTAGGATTTAAATCAACCCAAACTCAAATTTTAAGTGTGTAAATTGATGTTTTTATAAGTTAAACAAAATTCCACCCATCAATTGCATGAAAACTGCATGTACTGTATTTAAACACGCAATTATTATCAAAATTCTGTCGTATTTAGCTTTATATTTTTTGCACAAAAGAAATGTCAACTTTCTGTTCCAGTCAAACTCTTTAATCGTGCTGGATGGTGGCAGCTAATTGTTTCTAAGGTTGTTTACCTGCATCTGATGCAATTTTTCATTTTTTACTACCTAGTTCCGGTTGCTAATAATGTAATTTGTTAATGTTCTTCTTCCTCTGTGCACACTTAAGCTGTTTTGTTTCAAGTGAATATACGAAGAAATATTAAACTTTATGTTGACCTCTTTAAGTGCGCTTTTTAAGACGGTGTTTTGCGGATATCACATTTTACTTCTGAATGAAATCCATTCATAGAATTATAAGTTTAGGTGACCGAATCATATTCTCCCCTTCTTCTTTGCTTTTTTTTTACTCTTGCTACTTTGTATTTCAAGTTATAGATCTAGTGAAGCTGTACCGTGTGAATGTACTGATGGGATAGGCAATAATAATCATTTTACACCTGTTCGGTTCCATTGAGAAAGTATTACTTTATAATTGTGGCGCAATTGCTATTGTAGCAGAATTTGTGATAATTTGAGTACTTTGAAGATTATTTTCTTTCACACGAAAAGTCTTTAAAACGCCGCTTCTCTTTTTAGTCTGAATTGTGGAAAACAAAATTATATTTTTCTCATGCCGCTAAATAATTTCTGACATAAATTGAGTTTTAGACGTCAATAATTGTAGATCAAAGATAGTACGAGTACAGGAAAGATGGCATCGTAAAAACGGCAGAAACAGGGGAAAGCTAAAGAGAAAGAAAACTGGAATAACTAGGAGGAATTCTATACCCCGCAGTCAGCTAATGCGAAAAGACTATTTTTAACAATGCAATACGTTCTCTTACTGGAAGTATGGGAAAGTCATAAAAATGGGCGAAACACTGGGCTTGGAGATACTCATATTTCTAAACTTTGTACTTTCTATAGGCTCGATTTTTTTATATTATCGCAGACTAGTGCCAATGGCAACAAAGATGAAGTTTAAGTCGTGCAGGAAATACACAAAAAAATACAGAAAACGAAACTAAATAAAATAAAATCGATGTATTAAAGATAGGGGAAAAGTGAAGCGCAATTGAATGTTGAAATGGTAAACGAAATATTTTCCAAAAATATGAGGAGATGGTTAGAATAGAAGTCAGTCAAAAAAAACGCGTCAAGTAATAATACCTGTCAACAAAAAGTATAGATATATCAAACCAGCAACTTTAATGCATGAATTTGACATTAGAACTAGATAAAGTAGGATATATTTGGTTTTTGTTTTTAAATATTCATAAAGCGGATCTCTAATTATTTCTACGTCAATTCTGCATAGTTGGTGAATTTTGCCTATTTCTATCAGTGAAAAGAAAAATAAAATTTCGTACTACAGTGGAACTTCCCTAACTCGGATCTCAAGGGACAAGAAAACAAAAAATTTGAGTAAGGGAAACTTCGAGTTACAGAAAATACACCAAAAAACATACGAAAAAATTATTTGTTTATTTCAAAGTGGTATTCAGTAATTTTTTTTGTGATCTACATAACCACGTATTCTTCTCTACAAGATTTTCCATCATATTTAAAGACTTATAAATATTATGAGGTACATTATCTCGAGACTCCATAAAAGTTCTTAGCTTTTCAATCGAAGAATCAATTTGTTCAAATGTGGGCATGGCATTAGATTCGCCGTCTTCCTCGTCCTCGTCCTCATCTTCGTTTGATTCTACAAAAAATATTTTCTTTAATTTTTTTATTTATCGTAAAATTTGACTTTTTAAACTACAGTTAGTGTGTCTGAAGTACATACCTTTTGCATTGGGAATACGACTGTCTATGATGCTTGCTAAAATATCTTCATCAGTAGGATAATCCATTGTACATGTACCATCATCAACACTTACGTAATCTTCAAATGTTACATCATCCATACTTGCTGCGGTTCTATATGAAGCCCTTAGAACATTTAATTCGGACAGTGGAAGAAAATCTTCTTCATCCCAATAATCAATATCTTGCAGCAATTCATCTTTAACGAACCCTGCTTTCCGGAAACAATTGGCAATTGTTTGTTCTTTTACATTCACATCCCATGTTTTACTGAGATCCCTAATTGCGTCAAGTAACGTCACAGTTGTAGGGGCATCCTCCTCCATATTGACCAAAACTTTCTTTACAATCCGTTTTCTATAATGTTGTTTTAGATTATTGATTATGCTGCCCTGGTCCATTGGCTGTAATAAGGAGGTCATATTGGGAGGAAAGTATGCAAGTTTGATGTTTTTCAGTTTATCCCCTACATCCGTTGGGTGTGCAGGACAGTTATCAACAAACAGTAAAACGTTCCTTTTCTGAGAACGAAACTTTTTATTTAGCTTTAAAAGCCACTTCTCATAAATTTCACTTGTCATGCATGCTTTTTTGTAATTTTCGAAATCCACACCAAGTGATTTGATACCCTTGAAACAGCGTGGATTTTTTGATTTATCAATAACGAGCAATTTTAGCTTTTCGGACCCAGTCATATTGCTTCCAAGCATAACAGTTATTCTCTCTTTGCTACTTTTTCCACCATAACATTTTTTATTTTTAAATGTAAGTGTTTTATTTGGCACACATCTGAAAAAGAACCCCGTCTCATCGGCATTAAAAATGTCATGTTTATCGTACTGACCTATTAAATTGGGCAAAACATTTTGAAGCCAATGGTCACGAGTTTGCAAATCCGCTGCAGCACTTTCACCACATATCGCCTTTTGGACAATAATATGCCGTTTTTTAAATTTATCTAACCATCCTACACTAGCTGAAAAATCTTCATGTCCCAAAGCATCTGCGAATTCTTTAGCTTTTTCTCTAATTATGGTTCCCGACAGAAGTACATTCTTATTACGTGCCATGGTTGTCCATTTGATCATATCAATGTCAATATCATCATAAACACAGGTTGTAAGTCTCTTGCGATTTTTTCTAAAAGTTCATCCTTGTTTTTTAAAATGGTCGATAAAGTGTTAGGGGGAATACCAAATTGTGCAGCAATATATTTCTTCTTTTTTCCGCCCTTTTCTACCTCGGCAATTAACAAACATTTTTGTTCAAGTGATAAGCACTTTAAATTTCGCTTTGTCATTTTACATATGAAAGCACTTTCACAATGCACTAGCCAATTTTACCACTGATACCTACTTATCTTTCCCGTAATCTTCGAAAAAAATTGACCGCACGCGAGAAAACTCTGGTTGCCACTGAACATGTCTAAGAAATACCACAGAAATACTCGTCACTGTGCGTAACTAGGGACTTCTCCTAAATATTCGAATTATATGTTTAGCGAATGCTTGTAACTAGGGACTTACCGGAAAAAAATCGAGTTACGAGTGAAAAATCTGTTCGACTTATAGAAATATTCAAGTTATAGAAATTCGACTTATGGAGTTAAAAATACATTAAAAAGACAACGAAACATCAGTGTTCATGACAAAAATTCGACTTGGAGAATAATTCGAGCTACAGAAGTTCGAGTTAGGGAAGTTCCACTGTGTAACTATAGTTACAACTGCAAGATTTTTTCTGTATAAATTCTTATGGTATTTTTCTAGTATTTAAGATTTTTCCAATAGGTTTATTTTCCTTGGAGTGCGACATAAATTTTTGGCATGTTTCTAAACTTCATCTGTTGTGGTCTGTATTTTAGTGCCATCTTTTTTGTTAAAATTTTGCATTGTCTTTAAATATTAAATCTTATATTAAGATTTTTTTAAGTTTATGTTTGAAGATTGCTAAAACAGTTATTAATTTAAAATATAAAGCAAAATATTTAACATTTGTTAGTATTCTAATAAAACAATATTCACTGCACTTCGACCATTTTTCTAGTTTACTCGACCACGACTACTTAGCATTGAGCCCATTCATATAACTAGAATAATTAAAATTCCAAGAAGAAAAATTAGATAAGATGTGCATGACAAACAAAATACAACAGCTTGATTTTTAACTCGCGAGTTACAATTCAAATTAGGAAATAATCTTTGTAGGCATTTCCACACCAAACGTGGAAACAATGTAACAGGACAAACTGTAGCAGTGAAAGTAAAGATTATTCAACGGTCAAGTAAAAGTAGTGAATGTTGGGCAGGGCTGCATCCAAGCGCAATTACTTGTGTGTTCTGTCCAGAAGGACGTTGTTACCACAATAAAAATAAGACGAGATGCTTTCAAATGATATAGTGACCGTGTACGTCCTTCGCCTTTCAGTAGATCAGTCGATGGTTGATCTAAATTGTTTAGATTTTATTGCATGTTTTCTTCACTTTTACTTGTTATAATACGTGTCCAAGCCTTTTTCTCTTTTACAAAGCAATAGTCATTTTTGATTGATTAACATTTGATTAAAACAAGATAGCAGTTTATTACCGTAATTTGCGGTTCCATAATAGCTAATAGATACATGCCAATTAAATTAGTTTTACTTTTATTTAAGCAATACAAAAACCAATATGTATTTTACATAAAATGAGAAAGTTTGGCGTTATACCAATTTAATTGCTATATACTCTATATTCATATTTGATATCATGTAAATGTCGAAATAAATATTAAAATCATCTTTTATCCTGTCACGAATCTGTTTAGAACAGTTGTAGATGACTAGAAAACTACGACTGTCAAAAATTAAGAGCAGAGGTTAAGTTAGTTCATCTCATTTGGAAGTTTAAGTAACTATTTAAAGAACGGAAATAACATGATGATGTCGCCTGTCGTAATTATTCGAAAGTATTTAATTCTGATTTTAAAATACTGCCAGAAAAACAAATTATAAAATACTAACAAAAAATTTTGTCAGCCAAAATATTAGAGAAAAAAAAGGTTTGTAAAGCAGAATTGCTCATCATGACTAGTCCAATGTTAGTATTTAGAAAATTTTATATTTGGTGGGACTACGCGTGGTCCCCCTGACCACGCGTAGTCCCACCAAATATAAAATTTTCTAAATACTAACATTGGACTAGTCATGATGAGCAATTCTGCTTTACAAACCTTTTTTTATCGGACCCCGTTTAATAAATAAATGGGTACTCATTTTAGATTTTCAAATATTCATAGAAAACACCACAGTGAAATTATAGTTTTCAGCAAATAACTAAATTGTAGTCAATTTTCGGTTCTAGCAGCCTACAAAGTTTAAAAAATAATCGTGAAGTAGATTTTGAAAAATATTTTTTTGAAAATTTCTAATATTGTGGAGAAGTGCCACTGCGGTCGTTTTTAGATTTTCGAAATTAATTTGGTTTTATCGTATACCATTTACAAAGGGCTCTCAAAAAAGTTGTAGTTGATCCCGATCAGACGACTACTTTTTGAATAAATGGGCGTTAAAGTCGAGAATTTCAAAAAAACGTAGCGGTCGTCATTTTGAGTTTGGTAAAAGAGTTTTTAATTTGCCTTAGGTTTTCTCTCAGATTTTGTGCTGAAATTTCTAAAATTTAGTTTTGGCAAAAAAACTAACAAAAAAACATGTTTAACTTCCGCTTCCTGAAAATCTTAAGTAAAACTACCATTTTTTATGTACCTCTTTATTTAAAATTTTCTAAAAATTGGTCCAGTACTTTCACTTAGAGACATCACATACATACCCACCCACACACTCACAGACATGAATGTTTTAAAAACCACTTTTTGGGTTCCTTGAAATCCAAAACGTGTATTTCCGTTAAAATCTAGATTTCGAAAGTTTTCGTGAAATCAATACTTCTCTATACCGAAGGCATGAGAAGTAAAAAGTAAGTGCTAACAACAAAGGTCAGAACTGACAATTGATATCAAACATGTATGTAGTATAGGTACAAGAAATAATTATTTTGAATTTATATAGTAATAGAGGGGTTAAAAAATATCCCTTCAAAATAAAATTTTAATTAGGTACTAATTTTATTTATCTTGAATGTTTTTGAGATATTTTTTTGATTGCAGTTTTTCAATACATTTAATAATTTGCAATTATTTCTAATAGTTCGGTATAACATGCCCCATATGGTGAACAGGTTTTGTGTATCGTTTTGATTTAATCACGATTGTTTTATATTTTAAAAGCTTAAATGGAAAATAGAAGTCAGAGTGATAACTGTTTTAGCTCCTATTAAGCTCTTTCTATTCGAATGATGCTATTAACTGACACATCTAGACATCTAAATGGCAATACCGTGTTTGAATAATTAAAAAGATTTTTATTTTATAGCATGTTTTGTAAATAAAAATAGAAGCATTTGCAGCCTTATAAGAGCTTTGTGCAGAAATTTAAATATAATGTTAGAGTCTAACCAAATGCGAGGTTTTGAAATTTCATATTTTTTTCATTCTAAATATTTTCTGTTATTGTTTGAATGTATGTCTTAACCACTAAAGTTTTATTTGCAACACGGGTTAAGCGCTTAAGACAAAATTTGTCAGCCAACAACTGAATGGGAGGGGAAAAATTTAACTCCTAAATATTGCTGCACCTAAAAATTAAGTTATAAACCTTATTCTACTATCACTATGAGCAAACTAACTTAAATATATATGTTTTATCGTCCTTTATTTACTAAATAACAGGCATAAATTTTATATTTTTAAAAATTTATACAAGGCGTCACAGAGGAACTAGCGGGTTGGGATACTAAGTAATTTGTCTGAGTTATGAGCTTACAAAATTATAGGAAAATTGAGTGAGCATTTTTTGAGCAATTCTGTTTTGAAAATTTAGAGGATTTGACAAAACATCTTCACTTCATAGTTTTCATTCGTATAAAAATTCTTTTCAAAAGTGTTATTGTATTCTTCTAGGGCTCTTATAAGACCACATTTAATTCCTATCTGTTTAGTAGTTTTTTAGTATAATAAAGCGTTAAAGTCAAAATATGTAAATAAATCGTAGCGTCTCGGCTTAAAACTAGAAAGTACGGAAAAAAGCATTTGCCCATTTTCTTAAGGGCCTCTGTCATATTTAGCTTTTAGAATTAGAAAATAGATTTTGAAAAAAATGCTGTCAAAAAGTCATGTCTTAACTTCCGCTTCCAGTTTCAGATTTTTTAAATATATTATTTTGTCGGAGAATTTTTGCTAACATCACGTAGCTGATCAAAATTGCACAATCCGTTCTTGAAGAAAATAAGAAGTGGCCACACACAAACAAACATATTTTAAAAAACACCTTTTTCTACAGACGTTAAAAAATAATGACATTTTTACGTTAATCTCAGTAGTATGCAAAATGTCAGTTTGGAGTTGTTTATCTTGACAACGTGCACGAAGTATTTCGCGCACTAGAGCGATAAATATTTCGTGCATGACGCCGACCAAACTTGTTTAGGAAAAAATAACTGACAAATGTCAATATTTGTTTAATTTTGTTTCCGTAGTAACAAAAAAGCAGACTAGATTGCGATGGAATAAATCTTTATTTTTGTATTTTATTATGATTTTACTTAATTTTTTTCATTATTTCAGTAAGTCTGTGGAAAAAATGTATGCAACTCGGGCGCAAAATTTCTTTGGTGCTTTCGAATGATGTTTGTCTCGGCTGCCTCCTCGACAAAAAACTTTCAATCTCAAGCACCAAAGTATAATTTCGCGCACTAGAGACATAAATAACTATTTTGAGTTCTTGGAGGAACGCCAAAATTTCGAACTTAAGATTTTTTATGAAAACAGTACTTCTCTATATCGAAATTATTGGAAAAATAGTTGTACACCACTTTGTCTTGTCATAACAAGCAAATATTGTTCTTAGTGCATTATTACACAATAGAAAACTGTACAAGCATGCAATATTGCCGAGATTACTAAACTTTAAATACAAATATTTACAAAACTCTTTAGGACAAGGTAATACACTTTATTAATAAGTTCAAGCTTTACTTCGTTGAAGTTAGTATTAATATAAATAAAATAATAATTATTGAGTATACAGAAAATACTTTATTACTTCAACAATATTTATTTATTTTAACTTTATACGTATTTCGACCTGTTTACATGCCATTATCAAAGGTTATATTCAAAATTAAAGAGTAAGTGTTGTTGTAGCAATAAGAGAACTTGGTGACTTGATCTCGGCAATCGTCTGCAGATGACTTCATTTCTTATTTTAAAATGTCCAGTAGAGGTCAATTTGCTATAACAACACTTACTGTTTGCTTTTAATACAACCTTTGATCATGCCATGTAAACATGCCGAAATACGTATAAGGTTTAAATAAGTAACTATTGTTGAAGTGATAAAGTATTATATCTGTATATTTTATTTCAACGAAGTAAAGCTAGAACTTATAAATAAAGTAATAATTAATTAAAACATCAAAAAAAATGTATATTAACTTTTTATCTCATACTTTGACGTGTAAACACATTACTTATATTAAAATAAAGTACGACTTTAGCACTTATTTTTTTGTAGCGAATCGCGCGGTGCTCATGCGCCAGTTTAGATACACCCTCTATAATTTGATTCCATTTTAGAATGTTGTAATGGAGAAATTATCTAAAGGAGCAGTAGGTTGCAGTTATTGTTTTTTTGAGCAGTGGATCTAGTTTCCTATGCGTATATTTACGTGGCATGAAACTTTAATCCGACAGAAATAAGAAAAATCAAGATCTTTCACACCGATTTTCTTTTCTTATTGACGGAAAGAGAATTTCTAGTTTCACGTAATTAAATATATATTATTTTTATAATATGAAATATCAAATTGTCATAAATACAATTTCTTGCAAGTTATTGAGTGAACAGTTTCCTTATTTAGATATCGTCATGTATAGTTTTGCACTTATAACTAACTCCCTTTCTTCAAATTAACAAGCGATATTGGCATTACTTCCTTATGTTATTAAAAGAAGAATTAAAATAGAATCGTGCTCAGCGTATAATTATTGCACTATTAGTAGCTCTATTAGCAACACAGTTTTTATCTGCAACTCGGATTTTCTCTTTTCCAGGAAGTTGCTTTTAACACCAGAAAATGTGTTCTGATAATGGAACCATCGGTTATGTTTTGAGATTTACAATTTAATCTGATCACGCAGAACTACAGTAGAAGAGTAGTAGAAGAACGCCTCTATTCATGCTAGTAGTAAGCATTTATTTTCAAGAAGGTACCTTTTGCTTAGGCAATATGTACTACTCTACTATACTTGAGATTGTCTAAATATCAGAGGTAAGTCAACAAGGCCGCATCTCCTTTACTGTTTAAAATATAGACAAATAAAAATTGTAAAGGACGAAGAGGAGCATCTTTAAAATTGTTTTCAATTATACAGGGGGTTCCATATAAGACTGGTACACTAACCCTACGTTTTTTAATAGAGCCCCCTGTATATTTTTGCATATTCTTAATGTTCTTTTAATTGCCTTTATGAATTTGTTTTGTTTCTAAAATTTTGGATTAAAATCTCACTAATAAAATCTGCACGAGCCGTACTTCCACAGATTAAACGAGCTTTTTCTGTTAAATGTTAAATTTCATTTTTTTTGGCTTTAATTCTTAGCTTTTTTTAATAGACTTCTTTCCTTCAAACGTTTGTCATTTTGTTATGGCTAAATATTTTTCTTTGATACCCTAGGATCAGACGCAGAACTAAAAGACCTTTCAAATGAGGTGTCACTCGATCCCCCTTTCTATTTAAAAAAAAATTTCAAAATGGCGCCCAGCCGCCATTTTGAATGATACATTATTTAATTATGACCTAAAAAATGGTATTTAATTTCCCATTAAAGCACACCAAATTTTTTAGTAAAATATTAAGTCGTTCAAAAGTTCGTTAGGGGGGGGGGGGTTACTTTATAGACACAGTGTATATATTGCTGTGTATTTTAATGCTTAAAAATTATTTTTATACTTAAAACTAAAATTTAAAACTATTTATGAATATATAAGAAAAGTATATGAATTTGTTTAGCTATGAGTATTCTTCGTGGTCCGGTAGAACTTTGAATTTTCAATCACTGTAAATGGTAATGCGTTGAATATGGTGGTTTTATTTTTCTTCAGTTTTAAATGATTATAAGTTAGCTTTGAAATTTTTCCAGGATGCAATTCCTAAAATAAATAGGTCTATGTTAGGAAAATATTATGTTAAGAATTAAAAAACATGAAATGAACATGCTAAGACAAATTAATTGTGACGCAAACTGAGCATAATTTAATACAAATTTAATTTGTTTTCCAATAAAATTTGGTTATGTAATATAAGAGATGAAAAGGACATACTTAGTAATTTATTGTGACTCGAACTGTATATAAAATTAATAAGTGATATTTATTTAAGGTGGTTATCGTTTAAAAGTGTGTATTTAAGTTAAAATATGAAAAGGACAGATTTGGAAAATTTATTCTGACGCACACTGTATAATTTAATTTAGATTTAACGTTAATTTATGTGTTTGATGCATTAATTTAATTTATGTTGTTAAAATAACATGTTTGTTTATTTAGAGTGAAAACACCCTGTATGGTCTGCTTTTGGTAGGGACAGTGTATTCTGTAATAATATTTATTTAATTTGACACGCAAATATTTAAAATAGGTCAAGGTTATAAGAAAATAAGCCAGACGGTTTGTTGTGGTATAGTCAGATTAAAAAATGAT